>OX244042.2:2558474-5106949 GCA_945859785.2 Tridacna gigas
TTCCTAGAAACTACACCAGTACTCGTGCCGAGTATGGTTTCATTTCTTTAACCCTTTCCCAAATGACAAATTTTGGACTGGTACAAATTGAAAGTTTGCAGACGACAATTTTAATTTTGATGAAAATGGCAGAAAGTTATCAAAAAGGGTAAAAAACAGTGGGAAAAGGAGAAATTGCTCGTTACGGGCAATTTCTCCTTTTCCCACAGTGTTTTCAAAAGACTTGTACTGCAGACACGTGAAAACCAGGGCTTGTTTGGGAAAGGGTTAAATGAATGTAAACGATCAGAAATGACTGAGATAAAAATAAAGTGTTTAATAGTTGTCGGGAAAAAAGATTTTTTTCATGCGATAAAAAATATCTTTTTTTTTTATTTCATGTAAGACATATAAAATCATTTTGGGAAAAGAAGCAGTTCTTTTTAAAGGGTACTTGCTCCTTTTCCTTCACTGTTTTCAAACTTCCTGATAAAGGGCTTTGAAAAATGATCATAGGCTGGCTGTACCGGCTAAATTTCGAATTGATCCTGTCATTTTTGTGGAATAATAAAAAAGTATTCAAATATATGCATTCCTTAAAGGTACATCTATACTCGTTTTCAGCCAGCGTTTAACCGATTTCATCTTTATTAAACTATAATCATTCTTGTTTCTTCATGCCAAATGTTGCCCCTGACGGTTGCAAGGTTGCAACTGGTTGTCAGCATTCTCTCCTTTTCCCACAATATTTCCATTGACCTGTTACCTTAGGGTCATTAAAACTCGGGACTGTGAGGTAAAGCGGTAAGTCGATGCCTTTATTAACCCTTTACCGCACAATGCCGCCTTTTGACGCCCCTGGGAAAGAAGCCTTTTGAAAACATTGTGGGAAAAGGAGAAAATGCTGGTAACCAGCATTTTCTCCTTTTCCCACAATGTTTTCTACCCTATCAAAGAAAAATTGCACCATTTGAGCCACATTGAAATTGTCTGCAAATGCTTTCGATTTGGACAAGGTTAAAATTTTGTCGTCTGGTAAAGGGTTTAAGCGTTTTAGACGTATTAAGTAAAAGGATGGATATGTATCAGTTAAGGCATACTTATGCTATGCTATTGGGACATAATGGATTGCTTTCTAGATCATGGATATTAAAGGTACATCTATACTTGTTTTCACCCACTATTTTTAACCCATTTCATCTTTATTTTATATCAAACTATAAATATTCTTGTATCTTAATGTTAAATGTTGCCCTGACAGTTGCAAGTTTGCACAGATTAACACCGATAGAAAACGCATTTCATTTTCTGGAGGCCACCAAAGATATCACTGTTGTAACGTTTCTAGTTTTAAAGCGAAGATTTCCGATATATGTATTTATCCCTTACACGATATATATATCGGCAATTTATCTATATTTACACAGCTGATTAAATTCTTAACTATTCTACAGTCTATCGAATTTAACAGCGTTTTTTCTCTCCTGCTGTAAGGATGTATATTAAAATATTGACAATAAGTAATGATTGCTATTTTTTTTTCTTTGAATAGTCAGAGAAACATCGTTGTCAAATGAGGAAGTGCTTGTGACAAGCAGTTTACCACTTTCCACGCACTGTTTTCAAAACTGCTTTGTAAAAGGAATTAGAATTAAAAAAAAATGTATTTGTATAGTGAATCATATATGAATCTACTTTGAAAAGTGACAAAAACATCGTTTGCAAGTGAGGAATGGCTTGTGACAAGCAATTTACCACTTTCCACGTAATGTTTTCAAAACTGCTTTGTAAAGGGAATTAGAGTTTTAAAAAAAAAATGTATTTGTATAGTGAATCATATATGAATCTACTTTGAAAAGTGACAAAAACATCGTTTGCAAGTGAGGAATGGCTTGTGACAGGCAATTTACCACTTTCCACGTAATGTTTTCAAAACTGCTTTGTGAACAGGATTGAAAAGTCTTATTTGTATAACAGATAATTAATGGATATCATTAATCTTAAACTCGATGCCTTAATTTAATCCTTTTCCACAAAATCCCGAGTTTTAGTGACCGTGAGGAAGAAGGCTTTGGAAAACATCGTGGGAAAAGGAGAAAATGCTGGTAACCAGCATTTTCTCCTTTTCCCACGATGTTTTCTACCTTTCCTAACACAAAGCTTACCACTTTGGCCACTATTTAATTTGTCGTCTGCAAATGCTTTCAATTTGGACCATTCTTAAATTTTTGTCGTTTTGGTAAAGAGTTTAGCTTTAAATGTGTCATATGATAGATGAATATTCTTTTTGTTGAATATACTGCGTTTATCAACCATTTCTTTTCCCCACATTTATTTTAAAAAGAATCCACCTTGTAAAGATGAATAAAAAGTTTGATTAGCAATTAAGCATGGAATACCTTTGAAGATACACCTATACTTGTTTTCAGCCAGTATTTAACCAGTATTTAACCCATTTCATCTTTATTTTATAAAACTATAATTTTGATCTTGTATCTGTATATCTTCCGCTGTTTAATATTGTCTGTAGGATTATAATCTTTCTAATTTTATGTGGATTCTATTTTTGGCCGTCGTAAATAGCCACATTATTTTTATTCTGGTGCAGCAAAAGTTAGACTGGGTGCCTTTATTCTAACACTAAGGCGAATATATTTAATGGCTGGTTATTTTTGTTTACGAGAAAACATTGTGGGAAAAGGAGAAAATTCTGGTTAACTATTTAGTGTTTTTTTTTTATTACATTGAAACATAGACGTAAAAGTAGTAATTGCTTTCAACCAGGACCTGCCTCTTTTCCCGCAACGTTTTTTTTTTTTTAATCTAAACTGGACAGTGAAAGTGAGTAAAAAGTCGTATTTGTATACTTCTTGCTAAATGAATTCATATCGTAAACTTTAACTCTTTATCAAAGGCATATGCAAACGACAAGTTAAAATGGTCAGATCTGTCTCTGAAAGAGCAGGAAACATGGTGGGACAAGGAGAAAAAATACCCATTCTCCCTTTCCAGCAATGTTTTTAAAAAAATCCAGACCTTGGGGGAAGAAGGCTTTTGAAAACACTGTGGGAAGAGGAGAAAATGACGGTAACGATGAAAGTATTGTGGTAAAAAGGAGAAAGAAATGGTTACCAACAAATGCAAATTCAAAAACAAATGCCATCTTTTGAGCCACATTTGATTTATCGTCTGCAACTGGTTTTCAAACGGACGAGTCAATAATTTTGTTTTCCGATAAAGGGTTAACTGTGTACCAAACGACAAAATGTAAGACTTGTTAAAAATGAGAGAGTTTGCAGACGACACACTGAATGTTGCTAAAATGATGAAAAATCTCTCTGAAAGTGTAGAAAACATTGTGAGAAAAGGAGAAAATGCTGGTAACCAGCATTTTCTCCCTTTACCACAATATTTTCAAAAGGCCTCTTCGTAAGGGTCGTTAAAACCGTGGATCGTGTGGTAAAGGGTTAACTTTTTACCAAACGACAAAATTTCAGACTTGTCCAAATTCAAAGCATTTCCAGAAGACAAATCAAATGCCACTACAATGATTAAATTTGCCTCTGAAAATGGATAAACATCATGGGAAAAGGAGCAAATGATGGTTACAAGCATTTTCTCCTTTCCCCATAGTGTTTTCAAAAGGGCCTCTTCCGAGGATCGTCAGAACTCTAGATTGTGTGGGAAAGAGTTAAAACAGAAAATTCAGGCCTCAGTCGATACTTTGATGTAAGGAAGGTTTACGCTCCAATGTTTACATTTCGTCCCAAAAATCAATCGAGACATGTTTAACCCTTTACCGCACAATGTCGCCTTTTAACGCCCCTGGGAAAGAAGCCTTTTGAAAACATTGTGGGAAAAGGAGAAAATGCTGGTTTCCAGCATTTTCTCCTTTTCCCACAATGTTTTCTACCTTATCAAGGAAAAATTGCTCCATTTGAGCCACACTGAAATTGTCTTCTGCAAATGCATTCAATTTGGACAAGGCTAAAATTTTGTCGTCTGGTAAAGGGTTAATATATGCTTTTGGATCGTTTTCACATATTGGTGTTATTGTCTTGTTTTATTTATTTAGGCACGTATATTTCAAATATCGTTTCTGCAGTTAAACAACTTCATACGTTAGCCTCATTTATTTTAAATATCGTTTTCGAAATCAAACAACTTTATACGTCAAGATCGTTTATTCCAATCGCATTAGCTATTAACCCTTTCCCAAACAAGCCCTGGTTTTCACGTGTCTGCAGTACAAGTCTTTTGAAAACACTGTGGGGAAAAGGAGAAATTGCTCGTTACGAGCAATTTCTCCTTTTCCCACAGTGTTTTCTACCCTTTTTGAGAACTTCCTGCCATTTTCATCAAATTTCAAATTGTCGTCTGCGAACTCTTTCAATTTGGACCAGTCCAAAATTTGTCGTTTGGGAAAGGGTTAAACGACTTTATATGCAAGATCGTTTATTTAAAATATCAGTTTTGAAATTAAACAACTTCATACGTTAGCCTCGTTTATTTCAAATTTCGTTTCGGCAATTTAACAACATTATACGTAGTCTGGTTTACCTGCCCCTAACACTACGTTACGTACTCTTGAAGTACGGCGGGGTACCAGAGTACCTTATACGTTAGTCTCGTTTATTTCAAATACCTTTTTTTTTTTTTTAAATTAACACTTTATACGGTAGCCTCGTTTATTTGAAATATCGTCGAGGTATTGTCGAAGCCTTGGCGTCGTAGTCTGCATCGTCGTGCAAAATCTTTGACGTTGTATAATAACCTATCTCTGTTATTACTGGAGATATTTACTTCAAACCTAGACAAGTTGTTAACCACCAAAAGGGGAACCATACAACAAGGGCAGGTAACCATCAAAGTATTTTTGAAACATATATATATATACATATTTTTTTTTTAATTGTAAATCAAGCAACTAGCAGTCGAGCGTTGGTACCCGCACGCGGTCCTCTTGTTTTACAAACTGTGTAAAAAGAGCTTTTTTCTCAAGTAATATTTTTTACAATTTCACTTTCCTTACAATGTTTCGGTTAACTGTGTAATCTGTTACAGTTTTCGTCGGTATGGAAATAACTTGTGCAGTAATGGGTTGAAAAGGAAATGTGGATTACTTGAATTTGAACCATTATCTGTGAAAAAGGGGCATAATGAACCCGTGAAAAGTATCGACCCGCAGTCCGCGCAGGCTGACCTGAGCTGAAACTTTTCGCTATAGGTCAATCTTCTGTATGTCCAAAGACCATTCTACCTCATGATTAAGTCGGTTGTTAAAACAAAAGTGGCTATTTTGGATTCATTCTTATGTGATGGCTTGATAGGTACAATGCATCACGGAGATGCATTTAGCCCCCTTTTGCCGGAGCATGGCTCATTTGTCAATCCACTTGAGGGCTTGTGACATATGTAAGACTGGGTTCTGTACAGTATTTGAACAGTGTGAAACTTTTTGTTAAAATATTATTTGCTTAACTCTTTACCACACAATCCTGACTTTTAACGACCCTGAGGAAGAAGCCTTTTGAAAACATTGTGGGAAAAGGAGAAAATGCTGGTAACCAGCATTTTCTCCTTTTCCCACAACGTTTTCAACCCTATCTAAGACAAAGTCCATTATTTCAGTCACATTTAAATTGTCGTCTGCAAATGCTCTCAATTTGGATCAGTCTAAATTTTCCTCGTGTGGTAGAGTTAACTTTTTGAATTGGAAAACTATACTGGCAATAAATTAGACCAAATGTCATATGGATACTGTTTATTTTGCAGAGTTTTAGCACTGCTTTCCTTTTGATATCTTCCTTTTTTTTTTGGTGTGTGTGGAAATACTTTATACGTTTGACCCTTCGCCATCTAAAGCTTAAAATAAATATGAGCCCTTCTCTCGCAAAAGGTGACTTAATGCATCAAATGTATCTCCGTGATGCAGTATACTAGGCTAGTCATCACATAATTATGGATCCATAAAATAAATTTTTGTCTAACAACCGACTGAATCATGAGGTAGAAAGGTCCTTGGACATGTAGAAAATTAAAACAAAAAAACAGCAAAAAGTTTCGTTCCATGTCAGCCTGCGCAGTCGGCGCAGGCTTACAATGGTGGATACTTGCAGATGCATTAAATCCCCTTTTCACAGAGCATGGCCCATATGTTTATTTATCTTTATTTATCTCTGTTTCTCTGTCTGTCTGTCTTTCTTTCTATCTCTGTCTCTCTCCGTTTTTCTCTTCCATCACTCTTTCTATCTGTCTGTCTGTCTGTCTGTCCTACCTTTCTCTTTCTCTCCCCGGGGAGCAGTTAATTATCGTCAATGACTTGTAAACCTCTTGACCCCTTTTTTGAAGATATTGACCACCGTAATAAATATTTCGATTAACTTCATTTAAAAGGGAAATTCAATTTTCAATTAAGTGTGAAAATTACAATGTTCTCTCATTTTATACGAATCCTTTGAGGCAGGGATTTATTTGTTTGATATGTTATGACGGTGTATCAAAAACAGTCTAAGTTACTAGTATTCATTAACCCTTATCCTCCTAAATAACTAACATGGACTTTCAAACCGATAGTAAAAAACCCAAATTTTGCTATTTTAAAGGCTCTTTTTGTGTGTGTGTGTGTGTGTGTGTGTGTTTGTGTGTGTGTGTGTGTGTTGGGGGGTGGGTGGGGGAGTGACATCTCCTTATCGGACAGTGTAGATCCAAGATCAGAATGCACGTTATGTGCAGTCTGATCTTAATCTACGCTGTCCGCAAAAGGTAAGTGAGTCACGTTTAGCAGCCCAAGTTTTAAAACGTAATAGTACATATCATAATATTATGCTGGTGACCTCCTTTTTCCACATTTTTTTTTTCCAAAAAAAAAAAAAAACCCCACCTCTTTCGTCAAGTTTTCTTTAAAGATACATCTGTACTCGTTTTCAGCCATTTTTTAAAAACCCATTTCATCTTTATTTTATCAAACTATAATCATCTTGTATTTTAATGCCAAATGTTGCCCCTGACGGTTCTAAGGTTGCATGGATTACAACCGATAGACAATACATTTCATTTTCTGGGGGTCATCAAAGAAATCACTGTTGTGACGTTTCCGGGTTTAAATCGAAGATTTCTGATATAATTTATGGATTATCCCTCACACCGTCTACATTTGTAATTTATCAATATTTAAAAAAAATGACTAAATCTGAACCATTCTACAATTCATCAAATTTTAACAGCGTTTCTCCCTCTTTCAAATTGGACTGGTCTAAAATTTTGTCAATTGGTAGAGTTAAACAACACTTCGCTAAAACAGGCAGCCAAAGATGTCAGTAGACCTATTGCAAATACCAGAGAAATCCGTCTAAAACAGAGAAAAAAGTTGTTTCATAACCAAACAAATTGTGCTTTTAAGACTCTTTGAAGCTTTTGTAAACATCGTAGAAAAAGGGAGAAAATTCTAGTAATATTCAACTTTGCTTTCTTGTCCAAAATTTCATACCCTCCTTTTCAAGGGTAAAAAACCATTATTTGAGCCATATTTAATTTGTCCGAATTGAAAGCGTTTGCAGACGACAAAATAAATGTTACTCAAAAATTAAAGTTTGTTTTGAGAAGGGTAGAAAACATCGTGTGAAAAGGAGAAAATGCTGGTTACCAGCATTTTCTCCTTTTCCAACAATGTTTTCAAAACCTTTTTTCTCAGGGTCGTTGATGGTCGACATTGCGTGGTAAAGAGTTAATTTGTCGTCGGTAAATGCCTTCAATATGGCCGACTATAAATTTTGTCGTCTGGTAAAAGATTAAAGTCAAATTCGTATCACCAATTTATTTTATTGTCCTTTTTTTTCAGTTCAGGCGATTTATTGAGGTCAACTTTAATGGAGGGAGAAAGAAGACATTAAACTTTCAAAAAGTCTAATCCTTTAATCATGTAAAACGGTCATAGATTTCGTCACCGATAATCGGATTATCTCGGGGATTTAAAAAAACTATAAAACATGGTCTTACTTTCCTCACAGACCACCGACAGCAACAGTCGATTTCGTGACATGCAAGAGCTATCTCTTCCTCCTGTGAATAACAAGATCTATCTCAGCACAGTGTCGACGAAACAGCCGCCGAGCCGGAGCTGGTCCCGGTACAAGAAACTTTTGATCGACACGCCAAAAGATTCGGATCTGCTACAGCGCCAAAAACTTTGGAACTTTCAGAAACTAAATCGCGGTGCCTTCCGGTCACAGATTTCGTCGTTACCGGACATTCCATACCGGGTTCACACAAACGCAGTCGATAAAGTTAGTGTTGGAGTACAGGCGGGACCTTACCAGAGATTTAATTCCAATTTACGAGTGATATTTCCGAATTTGACTTCCGGTGCTTTTAGATTACTCCGCGATGAGAATAGTGATGATGATGACGACGAAGATGGTGATGGTTACGATGGAGACACAGCAGAAAGGAAAGACAAAGCGTGTTCTCCAATGCACGTAGATGAGTCGGATGAATACTCTAATGACTTTGAAAGTGATTTCGATGATCCTTATTACGAATTTGATTCTGTTATTCGAAAGAAAGACGCAGGGACAATGACTGATGTCAAAAAGAACACCACAAAACACAGCAAGAAAAAGGAGAAAAAGAAGCGGAGTTTAAAAGAACGACACTCGAAAAGAGAGCATCAATCGATACTGATAAACACTGAGAGGTCAAAAAGGTCAAACAGTGCTCATAGGAACGTGAAGTTCAAGGACATTAATGTGATTGACGAAGCCACACAGACGCCCGACATTCCTGACGTCACTCCACCAATGATTGAGCGGATTGAGATCGAGACCATTAGACCAATAGAGGAAGACGTTGTCCTGCCCACACCGGAACCGTCACCGTTACCAGCCGTACTCTCGCCACCCGTACCTAGGTTAGAATCTCTACATAGTGAAAGCGTTGACTTTTTAAATGCGCCATTCGAAACCGGACATATCGGCCATTCTAGTCATCGATCGCTGGAGAGTCTCTCTGTGCTGGATTATCTTAGTGGTGCGCGTACCGACAGATCGAGGAATGGTGATAGTAAAAGACACCTGAATTCGGACAGACGGAAAGACGGACATTCTAAGCTGGATGTGGACGCTGACAGACAGTGGTTTCAGCAAATAGTCGGAGATAAAGACATTGTTGACTTGTCAAGTTACGAAAGTTTTGCCAGAGTTCGACCGAATGTTGACAGTCAGTCGGACTCGAATACTGACCGATACACTGACATGGGGAAAGCGGTCGTTTCAAAAAGAGGTGGATATACGCCAAGAATAAATGGCGAGCCGCCAATCTCTAAAACACAACAGTATTTATCGGGTCTAGCAGCCAAACAGGAAGCGGCGCTAGCAGCCATAAACATTAAAAGCAAACCTTCGAAGAGAACTATGATTAATATAGGAAAATCATACTAGGTTCACTGTGCTTCTTTCATAATCATACGGTTATTTTTAGATAAACCACAAACTACTAAAGTAACACAAATAAGAAAATATTTGAAGGAAAAGGAATTCCGTTCTATTTTTTTCGGCGTAGGTGAATGTGCAGGCTTTTGACCTACTTATAAGTACTGATAACAAATGAATAAACAGAAATTTGTGATTGGTCAAACATGTAGAGATGTTTATTTAAAGGGCCCCTGCCCATTTGCTAACAAATTTATGCCAACTATCTTTGTCGAAGATATTTCTTATTTATTATCATTATAAGACAAATTTTGGAAATAGGGAAACTGAGGGCGAATGGTCTTTCAACATGCAGAAAATTTACCAACAGCAAAAAGTTTCGACCCATGTCAGCCTGCGCGGACTGCGCAGGCTGACATGGGTCGATACTTTTTGTAGATGCATCAGGCTCCATTTTTCCAGAGCATGAGCCATATATTTACCGGTCGAATATAAACATCAAAATGCAATTTGTGATATTTTTTGAAGGCATTAAGTTTACTGCATTTTTCTTTTTAAAGTCTACTGTATATACCATCATGTTGAAATAAATCCGTATTTTGAGAAATCAAAAACCAAAATCATACACCATAATTATTAACATGTTATACAATTCTTCTGGTGAAATAGAATACAAATTAATAGGGGACGGGGTGGGGGATTGATTGATTGATTGTATGGTGTTTGACGCCGTTTTCAACATTATTTCAGTTATGTCGCGGCGGCCAGTACACCTATCCATGCTTTCCTGGAGTTTCTTTTACCAGTACTCCGCACAATATTCTTTCCAAGCCACTGGCTGCTTTCCCACAAAACCATTGTCGAAACAATGGTCAGCGGTGAGAGAGGAATGAATCCTGTCGCGATGACTATCATCAATCCTCGGAAAGAAATTGGCCAAGCCGGGGATCGAACCAGCGACCTCCTGTTCTCAAGTCCTGTACGCTACCGACTGAGCTACGGGGGCTTGGCTTCTGCACTCGAACAACGGGCGATCATTTTTGGCCAGGCTTTACGATGTTCGATCGGGATAGAAATTTGAAGCATCACTAAAGGCCAAATAGCTGCCAAAATAAACAATGCAGATGATAAAATGCATTTAAATTTAAATCACACCATTTAAAGGTATGGATAAGATTGTGAAGATGACAATCTGCTATTGTGTGCTCAGTCCAAGTGTAAGTCACTGGCAGAAAAATGAATTTGAAATCGGGTAAAAAGTAAACAAAAGATATAGTGACCTGGCAACTTTTAACCTAGGTTTGAAAATTAATTCTTCTGCCAGCGACTAAATCTTGGACCGACCATACAATAACAGATTGTCATCTTCAGAATAATTTCCATACTTTAAAATGTTTTGATTCAAATTGAAATGCATTTTACCACCCGTTTTGTTTACATTTGACAGTTATTGTTACTTTAACCCTTTCCCAAACAAGCCCTGGTTTTCACGTGTTTGCAGTACAAGTCTTTTGAAAACACTGTGGGAAAAGGAGAAATTGCTCGTAACGAGCAATTTCTCCTTTTCCCACAGTGTTTTCTACCCTTCTTGAGAACTTTCTGCCATTTTCATCAAATTTAAAATTGTCGTCTGCAAACTCTTTCAATTTGGACCAGTCCAAAATTTGTCGTTTGGGAAAGGGTTAACAATATGTAATGACGCCATGAAAATTGTGCAGGAGCATAATCAACATGGGAACAAGGAAATATCAAGTAAAGAAAAGTGCATTACAGCACCCGAAAGAGGATAATCAGCTAGCTTTTAGCAAGGCTTTTGAATCTGTGTGCAACCGGAAGTGAATTTTTAAGCACCGCCATCAAAATGTAGTTCCGCGGTAATAAGTAAACCATCTTTACTCGCCCTAGAACTACACTTTCCATGTCTACTAAGTAGAAAACAAGCTTGATCATAGGATGGGGTATAGAATTCTTCAGCCAACACAAGTCCAAAACCGTAAAATGACCGATAGGTTCTTAAATTTTGAATCGTCAAAGCCGAAGATAATTAGATCTGTAGTCATCAGTAACAGAATTGATCAGAATGCGTGTTACCTTAGCAAATACACTTACTCTTAATAATAGCATAGAAGGGGTCGGTTTGCTGGCAAACGTAGAGGACTCTTTACGATTTAACACATTAAATTTCTTATCTCCCCTGGTGCAGCTACAGTGTAATACGTTTATGTACAACGGAGGTTTCTTAACTCATTTGCACATACGAATGTTACAGCTAGTATAACTGACGGACATTTTCAATGAGGGAAATTTTATTGAAAATTCACAGGAGATAATATGGGAGAGGGCCCAATTGCCTGACGCAAGTATCAACTCCTTTTTCCACATTGTTTTCAATAGCCGACAACCATAATGTATGAAAATAGCCATATTTGCTATACAAGAGTAGCGCATGCCAAAGCCAACGCTCGGCTGCAGTTTCTTGATTTTCAGTGAACATTTCGACTTGAAAAAGGGGCATTACTGCGTCAAAAACACTTTGATTGTTATCTGCGCTTGTTATATGTGTTCCTCTTTTGATAGTTGACAACTTGTCCAAGTTTGAAATAAATATCTTTAGTTATAACAGAAATATCATAAAATGTCAGTTTTCAAAAATTATAAGCTGAGAAAGGGGCATAACTGTGTCAAAAATATTTTGACAGTTATCCACCCCTGTTGTATAGATTCCCCAATTGGCAGTTAACAACTTGTAAGAGTGTGAAGTATGTTAACCCTTTCGCAAACGATAAATTTTAGACTGGTCCAATTTGAAAGAGTTTGAAGACGACAATTTTAGGTTTGATGAAAATGACAAAGTTCTCCAAAAGGGTAGAAAACTGTGGGAAAAGGAGAAATTGCTCGTAACGAGCAATTTCTCCTTTTCCCACAGTGTTTTCAAAAGACTTGTACTGCAGACACATGAAAACCAGGGCTTGTTTGGGAAAGGGTTAATATCTTCAGTAATAACAGCGATAATGAATCAGGGCCATTCTTGAGTTATTTCCCCTAATTCCTCTCTAGTACTACATTGGTCCTGAAAAGGGGACTACTTGGATTTTATCCTTGATTTTCTTGCACTACAAAAATTTGTTTTAGAGATAATATCTCAGCTAATTCTGGTTAGATTGTTTTACAAATCGATATATACGCTTTTCTGATATGATTGAAAACATGATCTGCTTTAAAATTATATGGGGATCTTACATTTAATTGTAAATCAAATTATATTTATCGTAACATCCCCAAGGGAATCAAGGATAAAAACAAAGGAACACAGGTAAAAGGACCAATCTATGATTTGGTTACCTTTAGTCTTTATCTGGCAAGGGAGAAAAACTGGCTTACAGGAATGGCCCTCATTGTCAAAGTTTCTGCTGGGAGACACAGTCGACGATGCCAGGCCTACAATAACCGTCGCCGTTTTCTTTGAAAACAGTTGTGCTGAAAACGTACACTACCGTCTTATACTGTATACTCACTGATATTAAGTTTGAGATATTCTGGTCAGACAAGGCTGCGAAATCACAATATTCATTATGTTGTTAAAATTATTCTACTTTTCAAATAAACCGTACATATATTGACTTTTCTGCTTTTGTTTCACAAGAAGCATGTAGCTTAACTCTTCACTACATGAAAAAAATTCAGATGGGTCCAAACTGAAAGCATTTGCAGACGACAAATTCAATGTGGCTCAAATGATGGAATGTCTTTGATAGGGTAGAAAACATTGTGGAAAAAGGGAGAAAATGCTGGTTACCAGCATTTTCTCCTTTTTCCACAGTGTTTTAAAAAGGTTTCTTTTTCAGGGTTGTTGTAACTCAGAATTGTGTGGTAAAGTGTTAACCAAAGGTGAACAATTAAGATTTCAACCTTAAGACGCCTTTCAGGCCTATAGTTGCGTTTGCGGCCAATGTAGATCAAGATCAGACTGCACAAAATGTGCAGTCTGATCTTTGATCTACACTGTCTGTTTTGCTGAAACATTCTGGACATTAACAACCATGACATAGAAACTGTTGGGAGTCTTATTTTCAGACTGATAAGGCCTTGTGGGTTAATTCATTTCTCCTAGGGTTGATGTAAGACAAGTATAGCAGTGTAAAATTACTATTTATGAGATAAAAATTTTCAAGAAAAACCTCAATTTTAAATGGTATGGCAAACACTGTGGGAAAAGAAGCCAGAGCTTGCTCCTTTCCCAACAATATTTTTTAAAGCTACGAGTAAAACGTCACATTTGTACAGTACGTAGTTCACTCTTTCTGACACAATCTCGAGATCTAACGACCGTAAAGAATAATGCTTTAGAAAACATTGTGGGTAAAGGAGAAAATGCTGGTTACCAGCATTTTCTCCTTTTCCCACAATGTTTTCTGCCAAATCAAAGACAGAAATCATCATTTGAACTACATTTATTTTCTCGTCTGCAAATGCTTTGAATTTGGTCGAGTCCAAAATTTTGTTGTTTGGTCAGTTAAGATTAAGTACATAAACCACTTCTCTACAGTGAAAGAACAAAATTGAACACATCATTTACATTTTAAAGTTTAATATTGTGTTAATGTTTTAAGTAATAAATACAACTTCATTACTTCAGCCATACATACAGGGGTTATTTCCTCCAAGATTGTTTATTACAAATCATTGACTGAATGATCTTTTACACCACTTTCAACATGACTTCAGTCATATCACTGTGGCAGCTCACATATTTTTGTATATTTCACCAGTATTATGGCTGGGGTTTTAAAGTGTGTTGCCCAAGAACACTCCCACGAACAATTAATTGCTCCCAGCACGGCTTGAACACGGGACCTCAGTCACAAGTCCTACGCTTTACCACTGAGCCACGCAGGACCCTAATTATAATAAAATATACACGTACATGATAGTATAATAAAAGTACAGTGGAATCCCTGCTTGTTAAATTACTCATTAACTTTGAAGAACCATTTCAATTTTTTTACCAAATGAAAAAAACTTTTAGACTTGTCCATAGCAAAAGGGTTTGCAGACAACAAATTAAATGTGGCTCAAACAAGCAGATTTGTCTTTGAAAGAGTTGAAAACATGGTGGAAAAAGGTGAAAATGCTCTTTTTCCTCAAAGTTATAAAAACATAGGACTGTCCTGCACTGGACTGAGGTTGAGGATCTCTAACTCTTTACCAAATGACAAAATTTTAGACTGGTCCAAATCAAGAGCATTTGCAGACGACAAGTTAAAGTTTAGTTTAAACATATTTATTTTACATCGATTGAGAAACAAGTTCTTACAACTTATACTAATCTCTCTCGATTCTGCTTCCTGGAAACTACACCAGTACTCGCGCCGAATGTGTGGGCCAATGAACAGTACCAAAGTTGACATCCGCTCCCGGGTATCGAACTCAAGACCTTTTGATTACGAGGCCAACGCTCTACCTCACAACCATGGACAGCACAAGTTAAAGGTGACTAAAAAGCTGAAATTTGTCTTGGGAAGGGTAGAAAACATTGTGGGAAAGGAGAAAATGCTGGTTACCAGCATTTTCTCCTTTTCCCACAATGTTTTCAAAAGGCTTCTTTCACAGGGTCGTTAAAAGTCGGGATTGTGTGGTAAAGGGTTAAACATAATCCCTGGTTGGACATTTAATGTTTCACTTTCCCAGGTACTCAACATTTCTACAGGCCAAATTAAGCTTGGGTGTAGTGAGTCCAGTCTCATTAAAACTTCTACAATTTATTGAAGACGCATTAAACAAGAGCACCGCATGCGGGTGCCAACGCTTGGCTGCAATTGCTTGAATTTCAGTGAAAATTTAAAGCCAAAAAAGGGGCAAAACTGTGGCAAAAATACTTTGATAGTTATCTGCCCCTGTTGTATGGGTTCCCCTTTTGATAGTGAACAACTTGTCAAGAGGTTGAAGTAAATATCTTCAGTAATAAGAGAGATATTATAAAATGTCAAGTAAATATCTTCAGTAATAACAAAGATATTTTAAAATGTTAAAGTTTTTGCCTGAAGACACAGACAACGATGATGCCAGAGCTATGACAATCTTTGAAACCGCCAAGCTAACAAGAATAAAATAATGGGATATGTCTCCAGTAGGTTAGACAACATCATGGAAAAAGATGTTACCACAATTTTTTCAAAACCCTTTTTCCTATGAATAGTAAAAACAGAGGTTGCCTTTGCAGCCAGTGTAGATCAAGATCAGACTGCAAAAAACAAGCAGTCTTATCTGTGATGCGAACTGTATCCTTTGTTTAGACACTGGGACCAAAACAACCCTGGAATTCAGTTAAATTGGGCTTTACTTTTTACACTGAATTTGTCCTTCAGGTTCATTTTGCGCTCTTCGGGTTAATCTTACAATAATTCTCCCGCTGTCTTGCTAAACAACGGCCGGATTAATTTTGAATTCAATCAAAACGCTTTCAGGTCAAATTTTCTACAAAGCTGCCACTACACAAACTAAAATAAGTAACATTTTTATAAACAAAACTGTGAATGATTGATAAAACCTGACATACATGACCAATGTCAAAACGAAAGTAATATGAGTCAAGCATTATGAGTAGAAATGAGCAGCCCTCTGGGGAAAAGGGGGTTTGATGCACCTCTATGATGCTTGATACCATGCAAGCCATCACAATTATGGACCCATCAAATAGTGTCTAACAACCAAATGAAGCCAAGCCCCCGTAGCTCAGTCAGTAGCGAACAGGACTTGAGAACGGGAGGTCGCTGGTTCGATCCCCGGCTTGGCCAATTTCTTTCGGAGGATTGATGATAGTCATCGTGACAGGATTCATTCCTCTCTCACCGCTGACCATTGTTTCGACGATGGTTATGTAGGAAGGCAGCCAGTGGCTTGGAAAGAATATTGTGTGGAGTAACGGTAAATGTAACTCCAGGAAAGCATGGATAGGTGCACTGGCCACAATGACTATCATCAATCCTCAGAAAGAAATTGGCCAATCCGGGGATCGAACCAGAGACTTCCTGCTCCCAAGTCCTGTACGATACCGACTGAGCTACGGTGCTTGGCAGGATACTTACAAGCGAAATATCCCTGTTGTGCAGGGCAAGTCCAGACTGGCTGGGGCATGTGTGTGATTCAAATTGTATACTCATTATTTCGTTGCTATAACCTTTGTTGTGGGTATTTATCTGGACAATCCTGCCATGTAACTACAACACAGGTCTTACTGATGAACAAGAAATATATTGTAATCAAAGATTCCCAAAATACAGGCCTCATCGGCAACTCTGGCACATGTAAAACTTTTCTAGTTAGTATATTGCTGAATGCCCATATGCGCGGAAAATATGCATGGAAGAATTTTTAGATTTGCGCATGATGCGCGAATTCTCGAAGATTCGCGGCGACTGTACTGTAGAAGTGGTTTTGCAGAACCAACCACACTTGTTACAGAATAACGTTTCTGAAATACCGAGTCAGAACATAAAGACCGTCGCAATGAGCAATACCTGATTTGAACCGTAAGAGCGCAATAAGAGTCATGCTCTGTAAAAAGGGGGCTTTAACCCTTTACCGCACAATGCCGCCTTTTAACGACCTTGGGAAAGAAGCCTTTTGAAAACGTTGTGGGAAAAGGAGAAAATGCTGGTAACCAGCACTTTCTCCTCTTCCCACATTGTTTTCTACCCTATCAAAGAAAATTTGCACCATTTGAGCCACATTAAAAATTGTTGTCTGCAAATGCTTTCAATTTGGACAAGGCTAAAATTTTATCGACTGGTAAAGGGTTAATACATCTGCAAGAGTATTAAGAGTATCCATCCTCAGCCTGTGCAGGCAGACAGGGGTCAATACTTTTTGCTCTAAGTAAGATTTCTACATGTCTACCGACCGCCCTACCCCCATTATTCGGCCGTTTTATTTTTGACGAAATGTATCCTATTATGTGACGGCTAAAATGCATTAAACCCCCTTTTCTAAGAGCTGCACTAAAACGAAATTAGACATCTTCTATTGTAAGAAAAAATTTAAAAAATCTTAACTCTTAAGTCTTTAGCTTAGCAAATTTCTACTCAATACTGAATGCCCAAACATTGTGGTTTCAAAGTTGATTTCACCGTAAAGAAAACATCGTATCGGACAGTGTAGATCAAAGATCAGACTGCACCTTCTGAGCAGTCTGATCTTGATCTACACTGTCCGCAAAAGGTCAGTGGGTCGCGATCAGCAGCTTAAGGGTTAAAGGCCTTTTACAACTTTATTTGCATTATGCAGTGCAGATGAAGATCAGTCTGCAAATGATCCTCTATTTTTTTTTTTGAGGGCCTCTATTGCTTTTGTGTAATTTTAACAAATTTTCCAACGGTAAAAAAATTGTTTATACGGTAATGGAGTAAACAGTACACTTTCAAAGTAGTTTTCCTATGATACTTCGTAAATCATCAGACAATGTGCAGATCCAAAAGTAAGCAGAACCTTGGAGAAAGCTGGTCACAATCTACTCCATTCACAGAGGCATTTGGCGCATTTACAGATACCCTGAGCAAAGGAAATTTCCCATTTTATAGACCTGTAAGAATGCAAATATACAGGATGACTTCTCTGGCAAAAGGGGGTTTAATGCATCTCTGTGATGCACCCTACCAAGCAAGTCGTCACACAATTATGGATCCATAAAATCCATTTTGTCTAACAACTGACTGAATCATGAGGTAGACTGGTCCTTGGACTTGCAGAATATTGGCCAAGAGCAAAAAGTTTCGGCCCTGGGTCTGTATTCATCAACCATTCTTAAGGATATTCTTTGTCTAATTCTCAAGAATTTTCTGGATTTAAAAGTAACACAATTTCTGATTGGCTAAACCCCCTTGGTTTAGCCAATCAGAAATTGTGTTACTTTTAAAACCAGAAAATTCTTCAGCAGAAGCCTAAGAATATTCTTAAGAATGGTTGGTGAACACAGACCCGGGTCAGCCTGTGCGGGCTATGCAGGCTGAGTTGGGTTGATACTTTTTGCAGATTCATTAAACCCCCTTTTACAGAGCATGTCTCATATAGAAAGAGCTATAATTCTGTCACAGCACTAAGATCACAACTATCATTATTCTTTGACTTCTTCACTATTTGGTTTGTTCAGTTTATCTTCATCTGTTTTATTCTCTGTCTTCTCTCCCTCCGTGGATTTATCAGAATTTTCCGTCACTGTCAAGTTTTCTAATTTGTCTGCCACTTTATCCGTTTCTAGTTTTGTATCGTCCGTTTTGTTATTTGTTTCCTCTGCTTCTGCTGTGTCACCTGACCCTTCGTTTGTCTCTTTATCATCCCCTGGTAAACCATCTACAAAGCATAAAGGGAGTACCAAGGTAAAGACAAAAACCTTCCATATTCTGAATTCATTTACATGTAGTTTGTTTATATTCAAGATTAACACCGTTTCAACAGCTTAGGTCATATCACAGCAGTCAGTGTACCTATGCATTTGTTTCCTGGCTTTCTCACACTAGTCCTGACACAACTTTCTTTCCAAGCCAGTTACTACTTTTCTTATGTGCATCAGAGGTGACGGGTGAAAAATTGCTGGAAGGAAAGTTTGCCTCAAACGGGTATTGAACCTGCAACCACCAGGTCGTGAGTCAGATTCACTAATCAACGAGCTATGTGGTCAGGCTAAATTTGTTTAATCATCATCAAAGTTTAAGTTGAATGCATTTAATTAACCCTTAACCCTTTATCACATGGCAATTACCACATGGCAATATTTTAAACGTTTTCAAACTGAAAGCCTTTGCAGATGACAAAACGAATATGATTAAAAAACTTGAAATTGTTCTTTGAAGGACAGAAAACATTGTGGGAAAAGGAGATGCTGGTTACCAGCATTTTCTTCTTTTCCCACAATGTTTTCATATGACTTCTTTCTCAAGGTCGTTAAAAGTCTGGACTGTCTGATATAGAGTTAAAGCACCTTTCAAGAGTTGCCTTTGTGGCCAGTGTAAATCAAAGTCAGACACCACAGAACTTGCAGTCCGAGCTCTGACCCACATGGTCTGCTGTGCTGAAAAATTATAGACAAAAGGAACCTCAAAATTGCATGATTTTTGCCCAATTTCTAGACTGAAAATGGATATATTTGTCACTCTAGGGATTAATTTGGATGGGGGGGGGGGGGGGGGGGGGGGTCACTGGTTTGGATCCCCCAGCTCTTTCTTTCTTAAACCTGATAATAGTCATTGTGACAGGATTCATTCTTCTCTCTCCACTTATCATTGCTTTGATCATGGTTATGTGGGTAAGCAGCCAGTGGCTTGGGAAGAACGTTGCAAAATACTGGTAAAAGAAACTCCAAGAAAGCATGGATATGTGCCCCGGGAGTTGCAATATACTGCAACAAGAGCATCCCATACAGGGTGCTAATGCTCGACTGTAGGTTCTTTTAGAGATGGTGAAAATGCCATGTAGAAAAAGGGGATAACTGTCAAAAACAGTTCGAGGATTACCTGTCGAACTAGCATGATAGTAAACAATTTATCCAAGTTTGAAGAACATGTAAATATCTTGAGTAATGACAGAGATATTAGGAAAAAGCTGATTTTCAGTAAAATTATGTAAAAAAGGGCAAAACTGAATCAAAATATTTTGACAGTTACCTGCTCTACTGGTATGGGTTCCCCTTTTGATAATAAACAACTTGTCTGAGTTTGAAGTTTCTATCTTCAGACAAAACGTCAAAGGTACAACGACATTGACGCAGACAACGCCAGGGCTATGACATGCCTTGACGTTTTCTTTGGAAAAAGCCGAGATAATTATGTTGAAACAGCATAAAACACCATACTATCAATCAATCAATCTATGAGTTATGCCTTGTAGTGCTAAACCAATCAAACAGACATTCTGGGTTTAGTGGAGAGAGATTTTCAGTTTTGGAATCAAAATCACTCCCTCTAGCTGGAGTTCTGATGATTTACTATTTGATCTAGACTAACTGCCTAAAGCGATTCAATCCGGATTCACTGCTTCAATGGTAAACTCTTCACCACACCATCACAAGTTTAAATAACCTTGGAGAAAAAGTCTATTGGAAACACTGTGGGGAAAAGGAGAAAATGCTGATGATCAGCATTTTCTCCTTTCTCCCCCAATGTTTTCTACCCTTCCTAAAACGAATTGTAGTTTTCGAGTCACTTTGAATCAGGCTATTTTGTCATCTGCAATCGCTTTGAAATTGGTCTAAAATTTTGTTGTATGGTAAATGTGGTGAAGACTTACTAATATCACTGAGGGTTGTGTGGTACTGGGTTAACCCTTTACCATACAATCCCGACTTTATCGACCCTGAGTAAGAAGCCTTTCGAAAACATTGTGGGAAAAGGAGAAAATGCTGGTAACCAGCATTTTCTCTTTTTCCCACAATGTTTTCTACCCTGCCCAAAACAAATTTCAATTTTTCAATCACATCTATTCTGTTGTCTGCAAATGCTTTCAATTTGGACCAGTCTAAATTTTTTTTTGTTTGGTAAAGAGTTAAAACAATGTGCGTTTGTACTAAGTGTCAATTTGAATGATGCTCTGGCAAAAGGGGTTTTAATGCATCTCTGTGAGGCATCACACAAAGCAAGTCATCACATAGTCATCACATAATTTTGGATCCATAAAATCTAGTTTTCCAAAAAAACAGGCTGAATCCTGATGTAGAGGTCCTTGCACAAGCAGAAAATTGACTAAAAGCAGAAACTTTTGACACATGTCACGCTGCACAGACTGCTCAGGCTGACCTGGGTTGATACTTTTTAGCAGATGCATTAAACCCCTTTTTCACAGGGCATGACTTATATATTGATAGACTGACTGCTAAACCCAGCGGAAATGGAGAGACTGGCAAACTGACAAGACAGACTCGGAGTTCCAGATATTCTCCACTAAACCATATGTTATGGGTACTCATTTAGAATCGTCTCACGGAGACGATTCTAATGAGTACCCACAACATAGGGTTTAGAAGAGAAATAATGGATTTAGAATGCCATCACTCCCTCTTATCTGGAGCTCTGAGACTGTTTCCAGTATAACAAGCATTTGTGGAAAATGGAACTGGGTTTCCTTTTCCTTTAACTTGTTACTAAACGACAAAACTTTGGAGTTGTCCACATTGAAAGCATTTACAGGTAACAATTTACATGTGGCAGGAATTATGAGATCTTGCAGGGCAAGAGCAGAAAACATTGTGTTAAGAGGAGAAAACGCTGGGTACCAGCATTTTCTCCTTTTTCCATAATGTGTTCAAAAGCTTTCTTCAAGGTTGTTAAAACTTGAATTTGTGTGGTAAAGGGCTATTTTGCTCAACAATGGAAACAAAGTTTATCAAAACTAAAACTGATGCATAAAACAGAAAAAAATGCCCCTGACCGACACCTTGTCACTGAAGCAGTACAATCAGAGAAAAGTTCTCCTGTAACCTTGACCTTTGACCGATGTGACCCAAAAACAAAAGGGCACCTCCTTGAATCACAAGGAAGACTTGTATAAAGTTTCAGGGTCCTAAGTTGAACAGGTTTTGAGTTAGGCATGGAAACGAAAACAAGACAGACAGATTGACAGATGGACGGACAGACATGGTGAAACCAGTATACCCCCCTCTACTTTGTAGGAGGGGGGGTATAATAATAAAAATGTCTTACTTTTTATTGCAGCGTTATGTTTTGGTATGGCTTCTTTCATGATTTCCTTGCCTTCTGTGAATTTTTCTTTAAATTTCTGTGCATCTGTAAAAAATATAAATGAACAATAATCTCTCTTGAACGATCTATCCAAATCAATCGGGAGTTGGACCTCCACCTCAAAATCTTTTTCATTTAAGTCACATTTATTAGGTCATCTGTAAATGCTTTCAATTTAGCCAAGGCTCAACTTTTGCCTTTTGATCAGTTTAACTCTTTACCGCACAATGCCTCCTTATAACGACCCTTGGATGGAAGCCTTTTGAAAACATTGTGGGAAAAGGAGAAAATGCTGGTAACCAGCATTTTCTCCTTTCCCCACAATGTTTTCTACTCTAACATAGGAAAATTGCACCATTTGAGCCACACTGAAATTGTCATCTGCAAATGCTTTCAATTTAGCCAAGGCTAAACTTTTGTCGTTTGATCAGTTTAACATCTCTTTTCCTCTGCATTACCAAATCTTGACAGCTGTTAAATCTGCCTGCATTTTCTAATGTGAATAATAAACCGCTGCCATCCACACCCTGGCCCAATCACTTCCAAAATTAGCTTTTATGCAAACAGCAGTCTGATCTTGGAACAATACAATTTGGCTAAAATTTGTCATTTGGTAAAGGGTCTACTAATTTCTCGTTGGTAAAGGTTTAAATGATCGACTGATTGATTGTATGGTGTTTAACGCCGTTTTCAACATTATCTCAGTTATATCACAGCGGCCAGTGCACCTATCCATGCTTTCCTGGATTTTCTTTTACCAGTACTCTGCACAATGTTCTTTCCAAGCCACTGGCTACTTTCCCACATAACCATCGTCGAAACAATGGTCAGCCGTGAGAGAGAAATGAATCCTGTCGCAATGACTATCATCAATCCTTGGACAGAAATTGTCAGAGCCAGGGATCGAACCAGCGAACTCCTGTTCTCAAGTCCTGTACGCTACCAACTGAGCTATGGGGGGCTTGGCGTAAAGGTTTAAGTAAAATTCATTAGAAACTACAAATATATGTTTATCGGGGATTCTAAGCCTCAAGGTTTGTGACATAAGTGAATCCAGATCAGGTTGTATAACTCGTCTGATCTGGATTCATGCCGATATTGTTTCCTTGAGAATTTAGGTAACATTTAGAACTATCTGTCAACAAGCATCCGGATCAGTCTTCGTTTTGATGTGGTCTGATCCGAATCCATGTTGAATGAAAGTAATCATCTAACATTACTGAAGCTCCCTATAACCTTAAGAGCTGCTCCAAATCCCTACTGATTGAGATTTATCCTCAGTGTGGTTAACTCTGTATTGGGGCCATGAATATAACGCAATACCATTTTTGCATTATGGGCCGTTGGCCTTTTGCATAAATAAAACATTTCAGCTTAAAGCCTGTTTTTTCCCTGCATCACCAAATTTTGGCAGCTGTTAAATCTGCCTTCATCTCCTTGTTAGAATAACAAACTGCTGTATCCAGACCCAGGCCCTATCACTTCCAAAATTTGCTTAACCCTTTACCAAACAATCCCGGGTTTTCACGACCCTGAGAAAGAAGCCTTTTGAAAACATTATGGGAAAAGGAGAAAATGCTGGTAACCAGCATTTTCTTCTTTTCCCACAATGTTTTCTACCCTTCCCAAAACAAATTTCAATTTTTGAGTCACATTTATATTGTCGTCTGCAAATGCTTTCAATTTGGACGAGTCTACAATTTTGTCGTTTGGTAAAGAGTTAAATGTAGACAGCAGTCTGATCTTAGAACAATATAATTTGGCTACAATGATCACAGATTCTTACTTTCTGCATTAGCAAATCTTATAGCTAACAACTCGGCTTTCACTTCCGCGTCTGAGTAATCGGCGGCCGTTGTCCACACCCAGGCTCTGTCACTCCCACAGTTAGGTTTTAATTCCATCTCAGGCTGGACTGGACAATGAAAAAAGATATCAGTTTATCAAAATTAAAGTTTTGCTATACCTGAATTTGCATAAAAAAAGGGTAACAACATCATGCCATTACCCCTTTACCACACAATCCCGACTTTTAATGACCCCATGAAAGAAGCCTTTTGAAAACGTGAGAAAATGCTGATGAACCAGCATTTTCTCCTTTTCCCATGATGTTTTCTATCCTTTCCACAACAAATTTTGATTTTTCAGTCACATTTATTTCGTTGTCTGCAACTGGTTTCAGTTTGGACCTGTCAAAAATTTTGTCGTTTGGTAGTTTATGCAGCTTTAACTCTTTTCCAGATAACATATTTTAGACCTGTCCAAATTCAAAGCATTTGCAGATGACAATTTCAATGTGGCTCAACTGATGCGGTTTTTCTTTGATAGGGTAGAAAACATTGTGGAAAAAGGAGAAAGCATTTTCTCCTTGTCCTACAATGTTTTCAAAAGCCTTCTTCCTCGGGGTCGTTAAAAGTTGGGATTGTGTGGTAAAGGGTTAAACAAAATCTAAACTTCTGTAGTGTTAAGTAAGATTTTATTTAACTCTTATTTGGAACAAAATTTCAGACTTCTCCAAACTGAAAGCATTTACAGACGACATATTGAATGCGACTCAAATGAGGGATTTGTTCTCTCAAAGGGTAAAAAACATGGGAAAAGGAAAAGCCAGTAACCAGCATTTACTCCTTTTCCCACAATGTTTCAAAAACATTCTCAAGGTATTTTAAACTCAGGATTATTTGGAATGGGGATAAATGGGATTTTTAATGGCACAGTAACAGCCAAACTATTCATGGTTTTCCTTGATTTCATGAGTGCTCTGAGGCTTTGCAGTACCTTGCCCAAAGACACTGCCATATAAAAAGTATTTCAAGCAACCACTGAAACAGGATTTGATGTTCTTATAATGAATTCAACACCTACATGTCAAACATGTTAGAGTTGGCCCTGACATTGCTCTACGATCCGACACTAATATCAACACCAATATGGCGTACTGTTTGACAACTGTCAAAATTATTTCACCCGCAGAGGCCAGTGCATCTATCCATGCTTTCCTTGGATTTCTGTTATCAGTACTTCGAACAATTTTGCTAGCTGCTTTCCCAAATAAACAACAGCGAAACAACGATCAGTGATGAGAGAGGAATGAATCCAATCACAATGACTATCATCAATCCTCGGAAAGAAATTGGCAGAGCTGGGGACTGGAACTAGCGACCCCATTCTCATGTTCTGTACACTACCGACTGTGCTACAGATGTGAGGCTAATGTCTAGAGGAGAGACAACAGAAACTAAGCATTTTACAGCGCAAAATTTCTCGAATTTTGATACACAATGAATTTCAGACACCTTTGCTAGAAGTCGGTGTCCAGTCCTGTTACCGAGATATCATGTTTACAAATAATTCTACTATGTCCTGAAATATCCGAGCAGCAACAAGTTTTTACCTACCATAATGGTTAGCGCAAATTTTCAGTGTCTTATCCCGCCTCATCAGAATTCGAACAAGGTTTGTTTTCTTGTGTTTTAGGATTTTCATAGAGCCTGTACCCCTCTCCTTCCACTGTGGTGTCTCTAAGGATGTATCGTATCTAAACAACTTGGCACGCCTGAAATAAAATAGGCCACACATGTTGATCCTTTGTCACACAGTCCCAACATTAAATGACCTTGTGGAAGACTCCTAATGACCTTGTGGAAAACATAGTGGGAAAAGAAGATTTAAGCATTTCAGTCACATTTGACTCTATCATCTGTAAGTGAAATTATTTTGGATATGTGTAAAAATTCTGTCAATGCTAAACTGTAAAGAGTTAACTTTCCACAAGAAAAAAGCACAGACTTGACCAAATTGAAACCATTTGCAGGCAATAATTTTAATCATTAATGTGACTCTAACAATGGAAATTGTTCTTGATAAAGTAGAAAACATTGTGGGAAAAGGAGAAAATGCTGGTTACCAGTATTTCCTCCTTTTCCCATAATGTTTTCAAAAGCTGTCTTTCTTCATGGTTGTTGAAACTCGGGATTGTGTGGTAAAGAGTAAATCCAGGCTGATTAGCCAAATTTTGCATTTTGATGTTTTAACCCTTTCCCAAACTACAAATGGCAGAAAGTTCTCAAAAAGGGTAGAAAACACTCGTTACGAGCAATTTCTCCTTTTCCCACATTGTTTTCAAAAGACTTGTACTGCAGACACGTGAAAACCAGGGCTTGTTTGGGAAAGGGTTAACCCTTTGCCAAATAAGAAACTAACTTTTCAAGATGAATGCAAATTCAGGTGACAAAGTCTAATGCTTTCAAATTAAACTGAAGGTTCGTAAAAAGGTAGAAAACATTGCAGGAAATGGAGAAAATGCTGGTAAACAGCAATTTCTTCTTTTCCCCATAATGTTTTCATAAGGCCAATTTATCTGAAATCCTTCAAACAAGGGATTGTTTGGTGATGGGTTTAGCTACTTATTACAAAACTCTAGTTTCATCATGGGAAGCAAATGTGAAAGACAGTGCAGGAAAAGGAGGACAGGCTGGCTTCAAGCATTTTCTCCATTTCCCAGTTTTCAAAAGCCTTCTTACTCAGGGTCGTTTAAATTTGAGATTGAGTGGTAAAGGAATGCAGTAATTTAAGCTACATTTCATAAATGTTCTTCATCTGCAAGTAGACAAGTCTAAGATTTTGTCATGTGGTGTAGTGTAATACAGATTTGTCTTTGAAAGGGTATACAATATGGTGGCAAAAGAACGAATTGCTGTTTATCGGAATTTTCTACGTTACCCACAATGTTTTCAACAGCCTCATTTTGCAGGGTTGTTATAGTTACAATAGCTGCCAAAAGTTTACAACGCAGGTGTTAAAAAAATGCATTTAAATTTAAATCACATTTAAAAGTTTAGAAAGTACAGTGAAGATGACAATCTGTTATTGTACGGTTGGTCCAAGTGTTAGTCGCTGGCAGAGAAATTAATATCAAAACTAGATTAAAAGTTGCCGGGTCACTATATCATTTGTTTACCTTTTGCCTGATTTTAAAATTAATTTTTCTGCCAGCGACTAACACATGGACAAACCACACAAGAACAGATCATTGTCTTCCCAATATTTTCCATACTTTTGAATGGTATTTGATTTTAAATGCACTTTTAACACCTGCATTGATTTTCGGGCACTACTGGGCTGTTGACTCTTTACACAACAAAAAATTTTTAGACTGGTTCAAACGGAAAGCATTTGAAGATGATTAATCAACTGTCTCTCTAAATAAAAATATGCCTAAGAAAGATAAGAAAAATTTTGGGAAAAAGATAAAATTCTGGTAACAAGCATTTTCTCCATTTCCCATAATGTTTTCAAATGCAATCTTTGTCAAGGCCGTTAAAACTCGAGGTTGCCTGATTAATGGTTAATACTTTGGACTGTTTGGTAAGGGTTGAAAAATATCAATACAGACTGGATCACATTAAAATATGCCACAGCAGTTATTTACACCACAGGAGAAACTAACAACGCCACAGCACATTTATAGCTTTCAATACAAAAATTTTATGCTTGGAGATCTTAATTAACATGTTATTCATAACATACTGAAGTATATGTGGGGAATTTTATGTATTTTGGTAGAAATTTGATCTTGAAAGATAGCAATATCCTGTGTTGTTTGTGCATTGCGATCTCAATGATGCCATGGTTGTAGAATACATTTATTTGGTAGAGATGTGTGTTTGTAAAACTTTCAATACACTTATTTTTCAATTCTTAGGATATTTAACAATGTTTAGCATTGGTTCATCACTTTGTAAGCTGAATGGTCTACAGACTAATGATTAAAGTGACAACAAGTATCAAACCTTCTTTTCAGTTATCGCCCTTCGCTATCTTCCGATTCAGATCCAGGTTAAAATACTGAAGTTTGGACACGATAAGGTTTACAAAGTAAAAATTCAGTTCTTAACATCGTTAAATTTTCTTAGCATTGAAAAATGAATCTTTTTAAAGTTGTACAATCAACATCTTCAAGAAATTAGTGTTTTATACAACTATGGTATCTTTGAGATCGTGACTGAACTACACCTATGCCTATGCTAGGATGGCGCCAGCCAAAAATTTTTAGTAGCCAAAACTTTGTCGTCCAAAACCGGATTGAGTCAATGGACCGATCACTATATGGGTGTAGACTGGTTACCTCCCCTATATACAGCTTAAGTATATAGTTAAGCTTTAACTCTTTACCAAACAATAAAATTTTAAACTTTATGATGATTTGAAGACAACCAATTAAATATGGCACAAGTGTTCATTTTGATTCAGAAAGGGTAGAAAATACTGTGGGGAAAGGTGAAAACACAGGTTACCAGCCTTTTGACACTAGCTTTAATTCTCAAAAAATGCAGCATGTAGAAGGCCATAGCATTTAATTGGTATATTGAGTACATTGGAAAATAAAACGAGTACAAATAATTAAGTATAATCAACGAAGAAAGTTCTTTCATTTTTTCTTTTTAAAAACAACTTCAAAAGGGCATAAGACCGCTGACAATTTATAAACAGCCTTTAATGACCAAATTAATCACATTAATTTCACCGATCGGCATTACCTTTGTTCCACCGTTTAGTTTTTGCGTGTTGCTTTTTTTTTAACTAATTAGCAAGTGATTGGCGATTGTTTGACATAACGTGCGAAAAAAGTCTACTCGGACTGATCTCCGAGCATGCAGCGCTCTTTGCAAAACATTCCAAGTTGCGAAAACCAGTCCGACCAAATTTACAACAGACTGGTACCCGCTTTTACTTATCTAATTAGTACTGATCGGTATCCATAACCGTTTATGATACATGATGGTCCACAGGCGTGACAAATGAGCTGCGAACACATGTGTTAATTGTATACCAAAGATAAATAGCCTGTGGCGCGTGGCGATAAGGTTTGTAAACTGTTAATTTGCAATGACGGAAGTGTAAACTGACCATAGCCGATATGAAATTGACGGTCGGCGATTTTGTTTATCACAAATTTTTTGATCGCCAATATCTGCTCTTTTGGAGTTTTTAATCGCCAGCTGCAGTTTTTAATCGCCAATGGCGATTTTGGCGATCGGTAACGCCAATCTAGCTATGGCTGTCTTTCAAGATCAAATTTCCATCAAAATACATAAAATTTTTCAGCTTAACTTCAATATACTAAAGATAACATCTTAATTAAAATATTTAAAACTAAAAAAAAAAAGCAAGCATTAACCCAGTGATTCAGATTGGCGTCGGCCCTCGGGAAATTGCCGATAAAAAATACAAATTGCCGATTTTTTTTCGAGAATCAGGACATAATTGCTGATAAAAATTTACTTTGTGGGACATAATGGCCGACCGTTTTTTCAAGAAATATGACAACGCTATATTTCAGGTCGAAATACGTTCAGTACGAAGCCGAATTACGATTTTTCTTGTGCAGTGATCTCCCCTAATTCATTTTTTTTTATTTGCACGATTAATTCCCTTGATTCTTTGCAAAGGATTCTGGGTGTTTGTGATTTAAAGCGTTCTTATGATCGGTCAATGTCTTGTAGCTGCTCTAGACTACGCAATAAGAAAATCAAGCGTCTTATGATCGCGTCAGTAAGCCATGGCAACCAGAAAAAGAAAACTTGACTCAGGTCAGAAAACTTTGTTCGCCGTTGGTGTTTCTCGGCCTGAAAATGAAGGAAAAAAAAACCAAACTCGAAGACAATGAACAGTCAAGCGGCCACACAAAAAACCCCCGAAAGTTCCAAACTGAATGGCTTTTGCTGCATAAATGGTCAGCTCGCATTTTGTGAGTAGATCTATGCGAGTGCTAAATTGGAACCCTGACTCTGTAAACAACTGATTATTACTGTTGATCGTCTGTTCAATAAACTCTGAGTTCACATTGTTTGTTCAATTTAAATGTTAACACCTACCTAGCGGTATTTTATTATTAATTTTGTGGCCTAAGTTTTTTTTCTAGGTCAGGACAAAATGGCCTATAAAAAATTTCCCATTTAGGACAGCTGTCTGGTAAAAATAATGTGCAATCTGAATCACTGTTAACCCTTTCCCAAACGACAAATTTTGGACTGGTCCAAATGGAAAAAGTTTGCAGATGACAATTTTAAATTTGATGAAAATGACAGAAAGTTCTCCAAAAGGGTAGAAAACACTGTGGGAAAAGGAGAAATTGCTCGTTATGAGCAATTTCTCCTTTTCCCACAGTGTTTTCAAAAGACTTGTACTGCTGACACGTGAAAACCAGGGCTTGTTTGGGAAAGGGTTAAATGCTACTTTTTTTTGCTGTGGCTTATCTTTTTTTCTATGCCATACCTCTGGCATAAATAATTCCTGTGGCATATTTTAGTGTGACAGATAAAGAACACCTACAATTCCAGCATTATGTCTTCATCCTCCTCTAGTGTGATCACATCCACTTTTTGTAGCTGGACAACGGGTTCAAAATGTACTTCTGGGGAATCGACTTCTTCCTTAAAAAAAAAAAAAAGTTTCATATCATTGCTTTGACCCTGTAACCACATCATCCCAAGTTTTCATGAGCCCAAGAAATAATGCTTATGAAAATAGTGGGAAAAGGAGAGAAAGCTGGCAATCAGCATGCTTCAGTATAAAAATACTGGAAAATGCAGGTAAAGAGCATTATCTACCACAATTTTCTCCTACCCCCCCCCCCCCGAAAAAAAAATGTTTTCTGCCTTTTCTAAGAAAATTTGATTACGTGAGCTACGCTCAGTTTGGAAGTCTAAAATTTTGACGACTACTGTAGTTGGGAAAGGAGAAAACATTGGTAATACAGGCCGGCTGTGTTGGCCACTTGACTGAATGGCGTAAGCGTTTTACGAAGCTTTTAACATTTCAGCCATATTTAGGCGACAGTTTACTTATCCATGTAAATCCTTGGTCTTATGGAAAGGATGAGAAAGCGAATTCAAACAAAATGCCGATAAAGTCTCCTTTTCCCACAGGTCAGACAAGGAAGTTTGATGTCTTCATGGAGTACGTAAGATTACTAAATACATATTTACTGTCGAAGCTTCTCCTGATGCCATTTCTAGAACAGATGCCACTGGATACTAAGTCAGAATCCTTTATCTGTGAAACTCAGAATGGTTTGTTGTTTCCCTCCTTCGAGAATTTCCGGTTCCGGTGTCCATGTGTTTAACACACATCGTAAAAAATGAATTGAGCATCCATAAATTGTTTTGCTCTAGATAGCACAAGGGGGTTTAATGCATCTCCGTGTTGCATTATCCAAAGCGAGACATAACATGATTATGGATCCACAAAATCACTTTTGTCTAACAATCTACCGGATCTGAAGGCGGAATGCACTCTCTTGAACTCCGGTTCATTCACATTCACCTCACTCGTCACAACTCGGCCGATTCCGTACCTACATCTAACCTCGTCTGTATAAGGGAGGCTTCCATTTTGAACTACCAATCACATGATCTTAAACATGGCGGCGCCCCTGTAGATGGCTTAGCAACGACATGAACAACCACTGTGAAGTTATTCACTTCTATCGATCTGTCGATGAAAGCTCCTAACGGAATTGATAAACCACGCTAAAAATTGAAGGTACAAACTGTTTGCCGACTGAAATACTCTTAGAAAGATAACGATAGAAAATTTACTCATGCGTTCTTTCTAAAGAGGAGCCTTACAATTTCAATAACGGTAAAGCGGTGTGCTTCCGGAGATGTGCGAAATGTACCGTGTAGGTGCATATCAAGCTACGTGATACAGCCGAGGGATTTGATCACCGGATCACCCGAGGTATGCCGAATGACATTCACCTCTGTAGTGGGCTCAGAAAGTAGTCCGTCCTCTCGCGAGATTTTCCGTCACATGACCATAACCCCAAATGGCGACACAAACGCCGGTGAAAGAAAGATGTATCGATTGTTTTGTTTGCTGTTCAAACAGCATACGGCCAATCAAACTTAGTGGGAGAAAATGTGGAAAAGAGGGGTTTTCTGAAAAGCTAAAACGTGTTTTAAAGGACGACAATCTCTTCTTTGATGTTACAAACTTAGATCCATCGGTTTGTCGAAACTGTCACAGGACTGTATAATTTTGTTTAACTTGTCTTCATTCGTGGGCGCAGCCATTCGGTTTACAATTGGCGTAGGAATCTGATCAGTGAAGAAACTCGAAAAAATAGTTCCATTGTATACAGGTAAATTCATCAATTTAAATGCACCTATAATGCATCTGGAATCATATTTGCTTTGTCTACTTTATCATGTTACACATGAAACAGTTAAACAGTAACAAAACATGTTTTCCTCGGTTTGACAAGATTCTTGTCATTTAGCCCATCGCAGAGATGTATGTGAGGTAACGAACGACAACTCTGCTCGGAGATTGGGCGGAATGGTCCTTTGACTGCATAGAATTGACTAGATCTAAAAGCAAAAAGTTTAGATTCATGTCAGAATGCGCGGACTGCGCAGGCTGACAGAGGTCAGTACTTTCTGAAGGTACGTTAAGCTCCATTTCACAGTGCACGGCTCATTTTCAATTGAGTTAGGTATGTTTTTCTACTTCATTTATTCATCACCCTGATTTTAGTGGAACAGCCGACTTGGTTCATGTTTTTAAACGTTACAACATGAACCAATGTCCTCGACTTCATCTGATAAAGAAAATGGTTTAGAACCGCCTCGACAGTGATCGTACATGCGACCCCTGGTCTGGATGCCCCTGATGTAACTAGATCTCTGGCTTACAAAGGCGTAGCGTCCAAAACGCACAATACGCAAGTGCGTAACCCCCCCCCCCCTCCTAAAAACCTAATTCTTAAAAAAAGAAAAAAAAAAATTAAAGAATGAAAATTTCCGACCGATACGTTAAAATGCCAAATGTTGTGATTTCATCCTATTTCTTTTCGATGGAAAATCCCTGTGTATCCGCCAGTGAAGATCAAGATCAGACGACATGTACTGTCTCGTTTCTTTTCGATGGAAAATCCCACTGTACCGGCCAGTGTAGATCAAAATCAGACTGCAAGTTCTGTACAGTCTGATCTTGATTTACACTGTTTGCAAAAGTGCACAGCGTCCCGCTGAGCAGCCTATGGGTGAACTAGGCTTCAACTAGCGCTCGTGATTCGGAGTGGGTAATGATTCTGAACCCCTGTTACACCCCTGACATATTCGTATTTTCATTTGCAAAAAAAGAAAACTTGTTTATTCACCTTTCAGTGCAGAAAAAGCAGGCAATTTTGTCTTCTATTGTGAAATCAAAGAGACGTCTATAATACTGAGAGTTTGAAGTTGATTTTGTGTTATAAAGGGAATTAACTCCTAATAGTCCAAAACAAATTTGACATGATTACTTCCCTTAGATCTTTGATTTGGTGACGTCAGCATGTTTAGAGGGCAGTTCAGATCAAGATTCTAGTACACAGACGAACAGTCGAATTCTAGATTTGTCTCGTTCGATTTTACTCAAGTTAACCTTTTACCACACAATCCATCGGAAGATTCAACGACCCGAAGCAAAACGACTTTTGAAAACATTGCTGGTAACCAACATTTTCTCTTTTTCCTACAATGTTTTCTACTCTTTCAATGACTAATTTCATAACTTCTGTAACATTTAATTTGTCGCCTGAAAATGCTTCCAGTCTGGACCAGTTTAAAATTTTGTCGTTTGGTAAAGTATGCGTTAATAGGCGGAAATATTTTTTGAGATTTACGAGTTTGGATGTTTCCTGCTTACTCAAAATGTCCGTTTTTAACCCATTACCACACAATCACGAGTTTTAAAAAACCTTGAACCTTGAAAACATTGTGGGAAAAGGAAAAAAATGCTGGTGACCAGCATTTTCTCCTTTTCCCACAATGTTTTCCAACCTTTCAGAAACAAATCCAATCATGTGAGCCACATTCACGCTTTACCAAACGACAAAATTTTAGACTGGTCCAAATTGAGAGCATTTGCAGACGACAAAATAAATCTGACTGAATAGCTGAAATTTGTTTTGGGAAGGGTAGAAAACATTTTGGGAAAAGGAGAAAATGCTGGTTACCAGCATTTTCTCCTTTTCCCACAATGTTTTCAAAAGGCCTCTTGCACAGGATCGTTAAAAGTCGGGACTGTGTGGTAAAGGGTTAAAAACTGTTGTCTGCAAACACTTTCAATTTGGATCAGTCTAAAATACTGTCGTTTGGTGGAGAGCTTAACCCATAACAACACAATTCCTTTTTCAGCCAGTTTATAGCCTATTTCATCTTTGTCTTATCAAACTATAATCATTCTCGTATCTTCATGCCACATGTTGCCCCTGACAGTTGCAAGGTTGCATGGATTACGACGGACAGGAAATGCATTTCATTTTCTGGAGACCATCGAAGTAATCACTGTTGTCGTTTCCGGTTTTAAACTGAGGACAAATCCTTCGAGTTCTTTTACCTCTCACATCATATCATATCGGTTATTTATCTATGCTTACACAGCTGACCATATTCTGAACCATTCTACACACTATCAAGTTTAAACAGCGTTGTTTATTTATCTCTGGTTATAAGGATGTATCTTTGAAATTTTGTCGTTTGGTAACGAGTTAAAAACACATCTCTGTACTTCTCTGACAGAATCCAAATGCACAACTTTTTTAAAATATTGTGGCACAAGGATAAACTGCTAGTATTTGTAATTTTCAAATTTAGCCACAATATTTTCAAACGCATTCATGTCGGTTCTCCATATTTTACAGCAGAGCCCCGATGGAGCAGTCGGTAGCGTACAGGACATGAAGAAAAGGGGGTCACTAGTTTGAATACCCAGCACGACATTTTGATGATAGTCATTGCGACAGGATTCATTCTTCTCTCATCGCTGATCATTGTTTAGACGACGGTTATGTGGGAAAGCAGCCAGTGGCTTTGGACGAGAAAGCAGCTTGTGGCTTGGGAAGAATATTTTGCACAGTACTAGTAACAGAAACTCCAGGAAAGCATGGATAGTAGCACTGGCCGCCGCGATATAACTGAAATAATGTTGAAAATGGCGTTGAACATACTACAATACGATCAACCATATTTTATCAGCCCCTGTCCTGCTAAATAAGTGAAATGAAACTTTCAAACCGATGGTAAAAACCCGAATTTTGCTATTTTAAATGTATTTTTTTTTGCGGGGGGGGGGGGGGGGGCGGGGGAGATATCTCCTATCTGACTGTGTAGATTCAAGATCAGACTGCACGTTCTGTGCAGTCTGATCTTGATCTACACTGTCCGCAAAAGGTCCTAGAGTCGCGCTTGGCAGTCTTTCTTCGAGTTTGCCTGCTGAAAACTTGTATCGAGCGATTGTGGAGAGCTCGGTACAGTTAGATTCAAAATCTGTGATCCACTGTCACGTTTTAAATTCCCCTCTTTACATATGAGCCATGCTCTGTGAAAAGGGGGCTTGGTGCATCTGCAAAAGAGTATTGACTCAGGTCAGCCTGCGCAGTCCGCGCAGGCTGACCTGAGTCGAAACTTTTTGCCATTGGTCAATTTTCTGGTTACCAGCATTTTCTCCTTTTCCACAATGTTTTCAAAAAGCTTTCTCTTTCAGGGTTGTTAAAACTCGGGATTGTGTGATAGAGAGTTAAACCACCAAACAACAAGGACAAAAAAAACAACAACAACAAAAATGAAATTCCAAGTTGAAAAAGCATTTGTAGACGACAATGAAATGTGACTGAAATGATAATATTTGTCTTTCACAGGGTGAAAAAAAAGAACCTTTAAAACATTGTGGGACAAGGAGAAAATGCTAGTTACCAGCATTTTCTCCTTTTCCGACAATCTTTTCAAAGCCCTCTTCATTCACGCGGGGCTCGACCAGGTAGCTCAGTGGTTAGCGTATCTGACTCGTGACCTGGTGGTTGCGAGTTCGATACCTGGTTGAGGCAAATTTTTTTTTCGGCGATTTTTTACCTCACACCTCTGATGCATGTGAAAAAAGTAGTTAGTGGCTTTGGAAAGAAAGTTGTGTCAGTACTGGTGTGAGAAAGCCAGGAAACACGTACGTAAGTGCACTGGCCGCTGTGATATGACCAAAACAGTTAAAATGGTGTTAAACTCCAATACAAACTAACAAATTAAACATGGGATTGTTTGGTAAAGGGTGTACCCAAAAATCATGTACCTAATATATCAAAGTTCTCCTCGCGCTTTGTACTTGTCAAACGAACCATGTATTGTTTTTGATCGTGTTTCAATTATACTTTGATTTACCAGCTTACGTGTTAGTTCCCACCCTTGTTTGACTAAGAAAGCATTAAAGGGGGGCATTCAGATTTTTTTTTGAAAAAATAATCAGCAAACTTTTAAGGGGTTTCATCACTGAATTAAGTAACGCCAGGCTCTCTAGCTGCTAGCAAACCACCAGCAAAGAGTTGATTGGTTGATTGAATGGTGTTTTACGCCAGCGACAGCTCACATATTCATGTATTTCCTGGGTTTCACCAGTACTAGGCTAGGGCTCTGAAGTGTCTTGCACAAGGACACTCCGACGAAAAGCCCAGTGGATCCAGTGAGGCTCGAACGCGGGGTCTCCAGCTTGCGAGTCCTACACCTTACAACTGAGTCACGCAGGACCCTTCTATCACTAAAGGAGAAAGCTGTTCAATTCGCAGCGAAAAATTCAGTCAGTCAGTTAGTCCGCCCGCCCGCCAGCTCACTTTCCCATGAGCAAATTGAAAACATTTGCAGACGTCAAGATAGCTAACGGAATTTGTCTCTGGAAGGGTAAGAAACATTGTGGGAAAGTAAGAGAATGCTGGTTACCAGCATTTTCTCCTTTTCCAACATTATTTTCAAAAGTTTTGTTCCTCATGGTGTTTAAAACAAGGTATTGTTTAGTAAAGGGAGAGAGATGCCTCGAACAAATTGGACATCAAATTGACAACCAAACAAACAGCCCTGATTGTAACTTGTTGAACACTGCGAAAAGAATCTGTTTTAAAGGGGCCTTCTAGATTATTTCGCCGTGAATCAAACTTTTTTCGTTAACACTGATAAACAGAATAAAATGAGCCATGCTCTATGAAAATGTAGGGAAATTGGACGGTTACATTCAGTAACAATATATGATTTTTGCGTTGAAATACCGGGATCAGATGTGACGTCATCGTACTCGTACTTTTTCGATGCGATACATTATCTACACGTGGCATTGAACACGCGACATTCCGAATTTCCGTAGTTTGCATAAAAATACACGAAGAAGCTGCGTATCCCAAAATATTTTGTCCTTGTACCTCTCTTTCTTATTCATAAATGGTTTTCCAGTTATCGTCCCTATATAATCAATGACAAAACTTTTTTCGGCGTAGCTGGCTTTTGACCTAATTCTTGATACTGATAAAGAATGAATAGATGGTAATTTGCGATTGGTAAAAAATGTGCACATGTTTATTCGGCGGGCCCCTGCTGGCATATTTGCTTGCACATTTATGAAACCACTATTAACAAGAGTTTCTACCGCTGATCGATACCCCAGGGCCTTGATTCATACCATAGCAGACCCATGGAGTTTCTTTTCCATTCAGAAATTTAATATTTTCATAAGCGTTCCCAGGTAACCCAATACCACTTTTCAACAAAATGAAAACAGTGAGGAAAAAGAGGCAATTGCTCGTGAGGTTACTTTTCATTATTTTACTTTATATTGAGCCACAAAAGAGTTTCAGTATTCATATTTCAGTATATCTTACGCCGTCCATCTTTATTTAAAAAATATTTCTTGTTTCGAGTTTGGTTTAATGTTAAAAATCTCAGCATCCCTCTTTAAGATAACCTTGGCAACCAAACATCTGTCAGAGGATGAGAGATTCGTTCTTTATGGTTAGATATTTTAATTCTTTTTTTATCTCTAATTATGACCCTATTATTATTTTACGTAAAGAGAAGTGGATCGTTTAACCGTTTTATCTGAAAGCATCAAGTGATCGTATACATGTGTTTCAGGCTCAACTATCGACGTGTTCCGACTTTTAACGACCCTGAGAAAGAAGCCTTCTGAAACATTGTGGGAAAAGGAGAAAATGCTGGTAACCAGCATTTTCTCCTTTTCTCACAATGTTTTCTACCCCATCAAAGAAAACGTCAACTATTTGAGCCAAATTTAAATTGTCGTCTGCAAATGCTTTCAATTTGGACAAGTCCACATTTTTGTCGTTTGGTAAAGAGTTAAGCCCCCTTTTCACAGAGCATGACTCAGATATAAATGAATGGATGTATTGCTCACGTGTGGAAACCCGACTTTGATTGGGTTCACTACATTGCAATAGTGTGTGTTCATTGATCTGTTAAAATATATAAGCATTCTTTGGCAATTTAAAGTAGGTTACTTTTTGGTAGTTTTTTTTAACCAGTATTTTCTCAGCGTTTAATCAACTAAGATCGTGCAATGCGTCTCATACAAACACCTGACCGATTGCATGGCCTTTCGTCAAATCGTACGACCATGCGACCAAACGATCGGTCGCAGTGATTTTATGGTTGACCTCGCATCGATTGCTAGTTCTCGTGAAACAATAGATTGGTTACCTCCTCTGAGACAGCAAGTATATAGGTGTCATACCAATAGTTTTTGGCCACATTGAAAATAGAGAGAAATCGACAATGTTTAGAGTTCCACAGATCGCTAAATGGCAAAATTCTGGCTTCTCGGTCTGTTGTTCTCCAAAGTATGACTATAGGCCTACAAAAAAAAAATGCCAAAAAAAAAACTCAATATGTCAACCGATTGCGTTTTTTGCTAAATTCCAACCAGTACAGGCACCCTAAAATTTGCCCTCTGAGGAACACCTGTTCACGGCCATGACCCCCAACTTTTTGTTCCTCCAGTATTACAAAATAGTCCTGTTAAAATACATTATAAATGCATCTAAGTGGTCCCCCAATGCCCAAATTTGAAGCAAATCTAAATTATATACCTCCAAGCCATCTCAGCTCCATGAAACAGTGCAACAAAAGTGCTACTGCAAAATTTCACATCGGACTACTTTTGATACTACGACTCGGAAGCAATCTCGCGGTGGTGCGACACCTTAAAAACGGGCGGAATTCTGTCTGTCTATTTTTAGAACAGCCATGTCGCGAGACTATTAGAGATTCAGGGGAGGTCACTCTCACTTCCTGAGCAGGGGATTTTCCAATATTTTGACGTTACGAGTAAGTGAGATGTATTTTTGTTTTCACCTTTTAATGTTTATGTCTGCTGATATTCTTTTGAGTTTCGATTACCAATTTCAAATTGTGCAAGCTTCTCTGATTAGCCATTCTGTGATATGCATGTGGCCCGATGGAAAGCAACGACACAACAGCCTGTGCCAGTTGTAATATGTATATCTACAACGGGGACCAGTTCTGTGAAACAATCGTGTAAATGTAAGATCACTTTCACAAGTCTACGCGAGTTTATCGTGCAACAGTCGCCGTCATTGAACGACACCCATTGCACTTTTGAAAGGTTTTTGCGATCCGATGTGACCAGGGTTCCTATTTACCAACCATTCGTAACAACATTCGTAGTCTTTGTATCTGAGGTTTTCTCAATTTGAAAGTAACACAACTTCTGATTGGCTAAACCAAATGGTTTAGCCAAGAAATATTTGTGTTACTTTCAAATTTTGAAAATTCTGGAGAATAAGACTAAGAATGTTCATAAGAATGGTTGGTGCATACAGACCCTGGATTGCAAAAACCTTTCACAAAATTGCATGCAACGGACGTCGTTCAACAACGGCGAATGTTGCACGATAAAGTCGCGTACGATTTTGCGTTGTGCTTTTTGGGGCAATCATATATACATGTATGACCTAATTGTCGCCGTCAGTCGCATTTCAATTGTCAAAGGGGCTTTCCTGAATTGAAACTAAGCTTTTATATGCCCCAGATTTCCACAGGTTAGTCAAACAATTATACACAAAAATACAACGGGTGAGGTGTCAAGTAACTCGAGCATAAAACATAGGATTTTATATTACTTTTGCAATTTACAATTTCATATTTGATAGCTTATACTTTTCTCAGTGAAAACGTTACATTTTCTCACGTGTGGAAACCCGACTTTGATTGGGATCGCAACGTTTCATTTCTGTTTGATCATTAATCCGCAAAATTACGAACATTTTTATAATTAATTGAGCCATGTTCTGGCAAAAAGGGGCTTAATGAATCTACCAAAAAAGGTATCGATTCATGTCAGCCTGCGCAGTTCGGGCCGAAACATTTCGCTAATTTTAAAATTTCTGCATGGCAAAGGACCATTCTGTCTCTATGTTAGACTTAATGGATTTTATGGATCCATCATTATGTGATGACTTGCTTGGTATAATGCATCACGGAGATGCATTAAGCCCCCTCTTGTCAGAGCATGATTCATTTATATAGGGGTTGCTTTCTTTGCAGTTTTTTTTTTAAACCAGTTTTCTCAGTGTTTAACTAAGAGTTAAAAACCTTTTACTGCACCCCCACCCCCCCGCACACACTCGATTGTTTACGTCCATGCAGTGAGAAGATCTTAAAACATCGTGGAAAAAAAATGCTAGTAACAGTTTCATTTCTTCACAATTTTTGACGCGGGGGGGGGGAGGGGCTGGGGCTGTCGGATTTGTCCTAGAATTTACTATGCATTAACCCTTTCCCGAACGAAAACTTTTAGACTGTCCTGAATTGAATGAAGTCACAGGTAATTGCCTTGAAATTCATGCAAAAGAGCGTAAGATTTCTGATTGTAAAGAAAACATTGTGGGAAATGAAGAAAATGCTGGTCGCCAGCATTTTCTTCATTTTCCACAATCTTTTCAGAGGGCTTTTTTCTTGAGGGTCATTAAAACACTGGACTGTGTGGCAAAGCGGGTTTAATTATGGAGTAAAGAACAATGCCCATCAAAGAGGCATAGAAAAGTTTAATAGGTACACTGGTCGCCGTTACGTAAGAACGAACTCCGAACTTTTTTGAGCCAGGCGTTGAACTTCATTAACCTAGGAAAGTTTATACTAAACGCCTTCATGCACCTTTACGGTGAAATTAAGCCAAATGTAAACCTCAGTAATGCTTAACCTTTAAAGATAGATTTATTCTCGTTTTCAGCCAGTTTTAACCCATTTCATATTTACTTTCAGCCAGTTTTTAACCCATTTCATCTTTATTTTATGAAACTATAATCATTCTTGTATCTTAATGCCAAATGTTGCCCCTGACGGCTGCAAGGTTGCACAGATTACGACGGATAGAAAATGCATTTCAATTTTTGGCAGCCCTCAAAGAAATCACGGTAGTCGTTTCCGGTTTTAAATCAGGACAAACCCCTTGAGTTTCTGTATCCCTTATACCATATACATGTATATTGGTAATTTATCTATGTTAATACAGCTGGTCGAATTTTGAGCCATTCTACACACTTTCAAGTTTTTAACAGTGTTTTTTTCTCTCTGGCAGTAAGGATGTATCTTTAACCTGCTAAATAAGTGAAATGAAATTTTTCAGCCGATAGTATGGACCCAAATTTTACTACTTTAAAGGTATTTTTGGGAAGAAAAAATACCTCGTTATATGACAGTGTAGATATAGGATCAGACTGCACGTTCTGTGCAGTCAGATCTTTATCTACGCTGTCCGAAAAAGGTCCTAGAGCTGCTTAACCTGTAACCTGCTGAATAAGTGAAATAAAATTTTCAAGCCGATGGTAAAAACCCAAATTTTGCTATTTCATAAGTGCTTATTGGAAGAAAAATATCTATTTAAACAGTATCTCCAGTGCAAACCTAGGATCAGACTTCACAGAACGTGCAGTCTGATCTTGATCTACGCTGTCCGCAAAAGGTCTCTGAGTCGCGCTCAGTAGCTTACGGGTAAACAACTTAGAACTATGAAATTTCCCAGTCAATAGTGAAATCCCAAATATTGCATTTTCAAAGTTTTTTTTGCCCCCCCCCCCCCCCCAAAAAAAAAACATCACCGTATCGGACAGTATAAATCTAAGATCAGGCTGCACGTCCTGTATAGTCTGACCTTGATCTACTTTGTCTGCAAAAGCACACAGGCATCGCTTACCAGTCTTAATGCTAACATTTCGTAATGTAACCTTTATGCAAGATCGTTTACATAAACGATGTAATTATTTTTCAAAACAAAAAAGAAAACGGTGAAAGACGTGTTTACTTACCGCCTCATAAAACAAATTTGCGGCAAACGACTTTTGAAACATTTTTCTGTAACCCTTCACCAAACAAACCCGTGAGTTCACGAACCTATAGAAAAAGATAAGTATTTTAAATACATTGTGTAACAAGAAATATCTTTTAAAAAGATGGCGTAAATTTGCCAGCAAATACGCTTGGGCCCTTAGAATAAACCTATCTATAGTTTTGACAACAGGGACCCTTAGAATAAACATGTCTACATTTTTGACCAATCACAAATCTCAATTTATTCATTTGTTATCAGTACCAAAAAGTATGCCAAAAGCCAACACATTCAGCTACGCCGAGAAAAGGAGAAAACGCTGGTAACCAGAATATTCTTTTTAACCACGGTTCCCTAGCCTTTCATAGACAGTTCCCAACATTTCCGCCGTTTGGTAAAGCACATGCCTCAAAGCTTTGAAGCTCCATTGGTCTATTACGAAATACCGAAATTTTTATTGATTATCGGACATGCCTACTAAAAATAGCATATTTGCTCATATTTGCGCATCGCCTCTTTATTTTATATAATTAGCATAAACGATATAGAGACGATGCGTCAAAGTGCTATTTTTAGAAATGGTGTCCGGTGATCATGCAATGAAGATTTTAACCTGGTACCAGTTGTATCTCCCGTAACCGTATGATAGATGTTGATACGCAGATCGACAACAGGCTACCAGTTTATGATTTTTTTTCTGTTTCGGGATAGACCGATGAAACTTAGTAACCTATGGGTAAAAAGACCATATGAATAATCAGCATGAATTTAGGTTTTATACATAAATACTTGGTCGGAGAATAATGAAGAATTTCTCCTTATGGACATTCAAAAGTCTTTTTTTAAGACGAATATAAGTCCCTTTCTCTAAACTGCGTACGCACGAAATTTGCGTACGCAGTTAAGGTAAGCAAGCATCAAGTCTAAAAACAAGTTTCACTGAACTGCGTAACTTTATGATATTGGTAAATATTTGCATAACTTTACGTCAGCTCATACCTTTCAGTACATCACGGTCCGTATTCACCAACCATTCTTAAGAATATTCTTGGTTTTATGCTGAAGAATTTTCTAGATCTGAAAGTAACACGACTTCTGATTGGCTAAACCATTTGGAAGTAACACAACTTCTGATTGGCTAAACCGAATGGTTTAGCCAATCAGAAATTGTGTTACTTTCAAATATAGAAAATCTTGGAGAATAAGACTAAGAATGCTCCTAAGAATGGTCGGTGAATACGGTCCCTGATTCATTTTCATATCGAAGATGCCAAGTGAAAACCTCTTATGACTGTATAATCGTGACGTAATTCTTTAGCTTATAAATTCTGAAATCATTGCGGGAGAGGGATAAATTGCGTTTAGCATGAACAAAATTATGAATTCTAATGTGAGGTAAAAAGCTCGAAGTTTTATGTATTCTGGCGAACATGCAAATAGTGTTTGAATACGTGGCCTGAAGTTTGATTTTTTTTTTCAGTTTGGAAGTTATATATCTAATTTTTCTACTTGCCACACTGGATTTACTGAAATACTCTTGAAAGTGACGAAAACGCATTTTAAATAAACTAATAGTATTTGAAGAGAGAGAGAGAGAGAGGGACAGAGAGAGAGAGAGAGAGGGGGGGAGAGAAAGAGAGTGAGAGAGGGATAGGAGGAAAGAGAGAGAGGGGAAGAGGGGAGAGAGAGAGAGAGAGAGAGAGAGAGAGAGAATAGGAGGAGGAGAGAGAGAGAGAGAGAGAGAGAGGGGGGAAATATTCATACTAAGGTTAAAGGTTGAAAGAGTTTAATTGTCAGTAATAAAAATTGCTGTAACATTAAAGAGGTTATAAAATACTTATTAAAGGCGTTACAAGCTTAACTTAAGTGCGGTTATTTCCGCTCTTATTAGAAAAATATACATTTTTGCTGCATTACTGAAAGGAAAATGTTTCTCTGGATTTAACCTATCTGCTGCTTAGCGTGAGTCTAAATGCTTTTGCAGGCAATGAAGATCAAGATCAGACTGACAGAACTTGCGTTCTTATCATGGATCTACACTGTCCAATCGGTGAGATTTCCCACGGTGATAAAAAAAGTTGCTGTATACATTTTGTTACTATTGGCTTTAATCCCCGGCACGGCCAATTTCTTTCCGAGGACTGATGATAGTCATTGCGACAAGATTCATTCCTCTCTCACCGCTGTCCATTGTTTCGACGATGGTTATGTGGGAAAGCAGCCAGTGACTTGGAAAGAATATTGTGCGTAGTATTGGTAAAATAAACTCCAGTAAAGCATGGATAGGTAACCTGGCCACCGCGATATAACTGAAATAATGCTGAAAACGGTGTTTTATATCAATCAATCAATCAGTCAATCAATGGATGGCTTTAGATGTTTACGTAACATAGTACCTACCAAACATTACCGTCTTTTTACACACAGAGAGGGGGATGCCTTTTGAAAACACTGTGGGAAAAGGAGAAAATGCTGGTTACCAGCATTTTCTCCTTTTCCTACAATGTTTTTATACCGTTTTGAGGATCGAAATCATCAACTGTGTCGCATTTAATCGTGACGTCGAATTCCGACAGGTCTAAGATTCCTTCCGATGATCGACAAAAGGCCTAACGAAATAGCTGTTTTTTGTCCTTGACCTCTAAATACTTGAGAGGGGAGGTAGTCGCTGGTTTGGATAGATATTGTACTTGATACATGATGAGAACTCCCAGGAATGCAAAGATAGGTGTACTGTCCTCGCCATGTAACTGAAATTTTGCCACAATAGTGTTCCAACCAACCGACCGATTGACCGACCGTCCGACCGACCGACCAACCAACCGTCCAAGCAAGCAAGCAACCAACCAACCAGCCAGCAAACCAACCAACCAACCGACCGACCGACCAACCAAACGTCCAAGCAAGCCAGCAAGCAACCAGCCAGCCAGCCAGCAAACCAACCAACCGACCGACCAACCGACCAAGCAGACAACCGACTAACCGACCGACCGAATGCCAACACAAACTGTAAAGCACAGCAAGATGAGTGATTACATAAAGGGTTTACGCACGTACTTTGCATTCCACTTTGTCGTTAATACTCTGACCTTGGCACACTTGTTTCATCCTTGACTTCTCTTTGTCCGAAAAACCTCTTTGAATATTAGGTTAAAGATACCTCTATACTCGTTTTCAGACAGTTTTTTTTAGCTCTACTGGCTGAAAGCCAGCAGAGCTTATGTCATGGCGGGGTTTCCGTCGTCCGTCCGTCCGTCTGTCTGTCCGTCTGTCCGTCCGTCCGTCTGTCCGTCCGTTAGTCTTTTTCTTGTTTACGCGATAAAGTCTGCATTTGTTGCCGGATTTTCATGAAACTTGCACAGTTTGTTTATCTCATCAATAGCTTCAACCCTATTGAATTTGAAAAAAATCCAACAAACAGTATGGGAAAAGTAGCCATTTCAAGTTGAAAGTTTCCAGTTCTTGTTTACGCGATGAAGTCTGCAAATAACTTCAGATTTTCGTGAAACTTGCACAGTTTGTTTATTTCATCAATAGCTTCAACCCTATCGACTTTGAAAAAAATCCAACAAATAGTATGGGAAAAGTAGCCATTTAAAGTTGAAAATTTAAATTTTCTGTTCTTGTTTACGCAATAAAGTCTGTATTTCTGGTCAGATTTTCATGAAAATCACACAGTTTGTTTATCTCATCAGTAGCTTCAACCCTATTGATTTTGAAAAAAAAAATCGAAGAAACAATGTGGGAAAAGTAGCCATTTCATGTTGAAAATTTCCAATTCTTGTTTACATGATAAAGTCTGCATTTGTAATCAGATTTTTGTGAAATTCACCCAGTTGTTTTGTCTCATCAACAGCTTGAATCCTATTGATTTTGAAAAAAAATCCAAGAAACAATGTGGGAAAAGTAGCCATTTTTTTTGTTGAAAATTTACATTTCCTGTTTAAGGGATTAAGCTTGTAGTTTGGTTTGGATTTTGGTCCCTGCCAGTAGAGCATATTCAGGCCCTTCAGGGCCTTCTAGTTTTAAAACAAAATTAAGCTTTTTTTTTTTTAAAACTAAAACTAGAATGATTCTTGTATCTTCATCCTCCCACTGGTTGTCCCTGATGGTGGAAGGTTGTAAAGATTACGACCGATAGAAAATGCCTTTCATATTCTGGAGGCCATCATAGAAATACCGGTAACTGTTTTGACGTGTCCGGTTTTAAATCGAAGATCCGATATACGCTTTTATCCCTTACACCATAATATATCGGTAGTTTATCTATGTTTACACAGCTGACTGAAGTCTGAACCATTCTACAGTCTATCAAGTTTTAAAATCGGTTTTTTTACTCTCTCCGGCTGTATAAATGTATCTTTAAGTGTGGTTCAAATGGTGGAATATACCGGTATCGTCGAAAGAATATAATGCATTATAGGAAAAGGAGAAAATGCTGGTTACCAGCATTTTCTCCTTTTTCCCACAAGGTTTTCAGAAGCCTTCTTTCTAAATAAATAAATAGAAAAACCAATGCCACACCAAATAAAAGCCTGGCTGAAATATTTCTTGATTCTTCAAACTTTATTCAAAGTGCTAATTACTTTCGACATTTCATAATAGAATTGATGCATGAAGTACATGTACATGTACCGGCATTGTAGAATTAAGTGCCCCACCCCGATTTCTGCACGTTCTGTACAGTCTGATTTTGATCGATACTGTCGGCATAGGCAATTAAACTCGGGTTCCGCACCACCGGGCCTAAACTGTCGTCTTTGAACTCAAATGGGTCAAACGTATTTTGATTTTTATGTGTGATCATCTCCTGCAGAGGATTAATGAAGCGCTTTATATGCATATAGATAAACATCTAAAGCGTTCGAATAACTGGGATTCCTTCGCGCCGGAAATGAGTGAATAAAATGGTGACCTTGTCACGCATGTTTTCTTCTCTGACAGATTACAACCCTAAAAAATTTAGCAAAAGAAAAAAACACCACTTTGTTTATTTTTTTTCACCCGAAAAAAACTCGGCGACACGTAAGGTTGCATAGATTCGTTATCTAAAATTACAGTCCCAACTTTTTCCGCGCGTGAGCTACATATCTGTCGGTATGTAACCAAAGCAATACAAATACATGTATGGTGTAACACCAGAACGGAATGCTTCCGGTTCGTAGTACCAAAAGTAGTCCCACTTGAAAATTTGATGTCAAGCACTTCTGCCTGGACTCACAGCGATTCTTTTGAGGGTTGATGTGTTTGAAGGGAATTTGCTCATGATGCTATTTTCTGCACCTTTTTGTGGAGGACATTGGATATTTATTTGATGAGGAAAAAGAAGCTTCTAAGCTCCCGCTTTGTCAGGGAATCAGCAGCAGCCAGTCGAAGAATTGATTAAAAAGTTGTACAACAGGTGTTAAGTGGCATATGGTTTCACATCGGTAATTTTTTGGCTCATTAAATTGGTGGAGAAGGGGCAGTTACTTGTTGTGTTATCTTTTTAACTCTTGTTGCGAACTAAATGGGTTGGACTTTTCTCGGCGCCTATAAGTATATTTTCGTTGCATTTGAAGCTGGTCTTTGTCAAAGATTTGTATAAGGTGGCGGACGGTGTAGATCCAAGATCAGACTGCAAGTTTTGTGCGGTCTGATCTTGATCAACGCTGTCCACAAAAGGTATCTAAGGCGACACTGGCAGTGAAAGAGTTAATAATGGTCAGGCTCAAACCCTCGGAATCTGGCCTGAGCACGTATTCATCAACCATTTCTAACAGTATTCTTACTGTAATTCTCAAAAAAATTATAAATTTGAACGTAATGCCATTTCTGATTGTCTAAACCAAAACGGCTCATGCTCTGTGAAAAGGGGATTTAATGCATCTTCGAAAAGTATCGATTCAGATCACCATGCGCATTACTCGCAGGTTTCAATATTTTTCGAATTCCAATGAGCCATGCTCTGTGAAAAGGGCGTTCAATGCATCTGCAAAAAGTATCGACTGCACAGGCTGACCTGGGTTGATACTTTTTGCTCTTGGCAAATTTCCCACATGCTCTAGTGCCACTCTATCTCCCGATTCAGTTGCTTGTTGGACAAAAAAATGATTTTATGGATACACAACTATGGGATGAGTTTCCTGATATAAAGCATCACGGAGATGCATTAACCCTTTCCCAAACAAGTCCTGGTTTTTACGGGTCTGCAGTACAAATCTTTTGAAAACGCTGTGGAAAAAGGAGAAATTGCTCGTAACGAGCAATTTCTCCTTTTCCCACAGTGTTTTCTATCCTTTTGGAGAACTTTCCGCCATTTTCATCAAATTTAAAATATTCGTCTGCAAACTCTTTCAGTTTGGAAGGGTCTAAAATTTGTCGTCTGGGAAAGGGTTAGACTCCCTTTTGCCAGAACTTGGCTTAGATATAATGGAATCACCATCCAACTCATTTATGAAAATTTAATGAAAAGAATTAAGATTTTTTTTTTGATAACTCTATCACATGCCATAATGTTTAGACTCAATCTTCTTTTTTTCAAGGCATTTGCATACGGCGGATTCAATGCGGCTCGAATGATTGTATTTGTGTGAAAACAAGTCGAAAACAGTGTTGAAAAAGGAGAAAACGCCGGTTACCAGCAATTTCTCCGTTTTCCACGATGTTTCAAAAGGCTTTTTCCGGTCGGTAATTTAAACATGGAGTAGCTATTGATTGACTGTATGGTGTTTAACGCCGTTTTCAACATTATTTCAGTTATATCACTGCGGCCAGTGCACATATCCATGCTTTCCTGGAGTTTCTTTTACCAGTACTCCGCACAATATTCTTTCCAAGCCACTGGCTGCTATCCAACATAACCATCGTCGAAACAATGGTCAGCAGTGAGAGAGGAATGACATGGAATAGTTAAGTATAGGATTCAAAATGCGTTTTTATATGAACCATGCTCTGGAAAAAGGGGGTTTAATGCAGCTCGATGATGCATTACACCAAACAACTCATCCCATAATTTGGATCCATGAAATCTAATTTTGAAAAAAAAAACCACTGAATTCTGAGGTAGAATCATTCTTCTTGTGCATGCAGAAAATTGACAGAAAAAAAACCCCAAAAAGTTTCGACCCATGTCAGCCTGCGCTGACAGCGCAGGCTGACATGGGTCGATACTTTTTGCAGACGCATTACGCCCCCTTTTCATACAGCATGACTCATTTGTAGGAAAAGACACATATTCCGGCAAACAAAGTCTGGATTTCTCTGCGTGACAATGAGAGCCATTCTTCAGTTGTTTCCCTTGATTCCTCTCCGGTACTACATTGGTCCTGATAAGGGTATTACTTGGATTTTATCCTTGATTTTCTTGCACTACACAAATATATTCTTGAGATAATATCTCGGGAAAATCGGGCTAGATTGTTTTACAAATCGAGATATATGCATTTCTCTGATGATTGAGGACATAGTTTGCTTTAAAATTTCATGGGGACCCTAAATAATGTCATAAATCAAGTTATTTTTATCGCAACATCCCCAAGGGAATCAAGGATAAAAACAAAGGAAAACAAGTAAAAGGACGAACCTGTTATTTGGTTACCTTTCGTCTTTATCTGGCAAGGGAGATAATTTGATTTACAAGAATGACCCTCAATTTTAGACTTTGGCCCTGTCTACAAAAAGATTAAACGAGCTACTTTTATTTAATTAACCCTGGATGACTTGCACAACCTGCAGACACAAGTTGTTTATTTACCCTTAGGCTGCTAAGCGCGACTCACTGACCTTTTGCGGACAGTGTAGATCAAGATCAGACTGCACAGAACGTGCAGTCTGATCTTGGATCTACACTGTCCGATATGGAGATATTTTTCCTTAAAAAAAAAATAACATTGAAATAGCAATATTTGGGTTTTTACTATTGGCTTGAAAGTTTCAATTGACTTACTTAACAAGTTAAGGGTTAACGAGACTTTGAGCGAATGAGTTGTCACTTTGTGGACAATGTACGATAAATCAAAATAAAAAGATATTTTGGCAAAATATATCTATCAATGGAATTTACAGAGATGCCCTAGGTTTAGGCTACGTGTCCCTTTTTTCATATCATTATGGCCTTGGCTAATTTTAAGGCGACCTACTAATGCCTGTTTTTGTCGTAAATTAAAATTTCTTGTAAAACACAATTAACAAAACTAGCGTGGACATTTTTTTCTATGCTACCGTAAGCCCCGGTAGCTCAATTGGTAGCGTACAGGACTTGAGAACAGGGGATCGCTGGTTCGATCCCCGGCTCGGCCAATTTCTTTCCGAGGATTGGTGATAGTCATTGCGACAGGATTCATTCCTCTCTCACCGCTGACCTTTTTTTCAATGATGGTTATGTGGGAAAGCAGCCGGTGGCTTGGAAGAATATTGTGCGGAATACTGGTGAAAGAAACTCCAGGAAAGCATGGATAGGTGCACTGATCGCCGCGATATAACTGAAATAATGTTGAAAACGGCGTTAAACACCACACAATCATTCGATCAATCCATCCATCCATCCATCCAAAGAAACTTTCATATAAAGGCTTTTTTAACATCTAAAGATGCTGAAATCTGCAGCTTTGTCACGATCACCAGTTTTAATAGTTAATTTCACGCAGGACTCTTGGTCGGCAATGGTTTAGAAGCGAGGCGCACAATTACTGCAAGTTGACCAAATACGGCACTATTTTCTTTTCCCACGCGTGTGTAAGACAAGAAAATTCGTAATGGCTGCCTTATATTGAAACAAGGGGAGTTATGTGATAAAAGCTTTTAATCAATTTGTAAAACAATCTGATTAGATATAGCTGGGATTTTATACCAGGAACATATTTGTGTAGTGCAAGAACATCAAGGATAAAAACCAAGTAATCTCCTTATCAGTACCATTGTTGTACTGGAGAGGAATCAAGGGAAATAACCGTAGAATGACCTCCATTGTAGCCCCGCCAAAAAAGCTATCTGTCTTTGAAATGGTAGAAAACATTGTGGGAAAAAGGAGAAAATGCTGGTTACCAGCATTTTCTCCTTTTTCCCACAATATTTTCCAAAAGACTTGAGGATCGCGTTGTAATGGGTATGAGCATAGGTAAGGATTTATTCTCGGCAATGTTATTAATTATACACCGACATCAAAAGATCCCATGAATATATTTCATTAACAAGCGTGACCGCAATTCATTTACTATACATAACTCATAATAGTAATGTGCGTTTGTATGAAAGAAAACTAATTATCACAGCTGGCTGACTTTTATCTATACATAATACATGTCTTTTGTTGTTGTAGAATTCTGGTCTAAATCCAATGAACTTTTGATAATAAGTGGCTAAAAAACCTTTCATAGTGAAGGGGCGGGATGGGAGATATGGGTCCGTACTCACCAAGCCACTCTTAAAGATACATCCTTACAGCCTGGGAGAAAAAAAAGGCTGTTATCAATTGATAGACTGTAGAATGGTTTAGAATTAGCCAGCTGTGTAAAAAATAGAAAACATGACCGATATAATTATATAGTGTAAAAGAAATATCCTTAGCTTGGAAATCTTCAATTTAAAACTGGAAATGTTACAACAGTGATTTTTTTGACAGCCTCCAGAAAATGATATGCATTTTCTATCCGTCGTAATTTATGCGACCGTGCAACCGTCAGGGGCAATATTTGGCATGAAGATCCAAGGATGATTAAAGTTTGATAAAATAAAGATGGAATGGGTTAAAAACTGAAAACGACTTTAGATGCATCTTTAAGAACGTTTTAGTTTTATTCTCTAGAATGTCTTCAAGATTTTCTAAATTTGAAAGTAACACATGTTCTGATTGGATAAACCAAATGGTTTAGCCAATCAGAACTTGTGATACTTCCAAATTTAGAAAATCTTGAAGAGTTTGACCGAGAACATTCTTAAGAATGGTTAAACATAAACATTGGTTGGTGAATACGGAACTGAGACTTTTAGCCGGTTATTAGTCTCGGTTTTATCAGGCTCATGACGGTTTGCCCCGGCTATTCAGAGTACCTCCAGGGCTGTACTCCCGGCTGGACAATATTTTTTGCAGTTTACTTAACCGGATCAAGTCTTAACCGGGTCCCAAACCGGCACTTGACCCTTGACCAGAAGATTTCGTGTTTTTCCCACCCTGAAGAAAAAGGCTTTTGAAAATATTACTTGCAAGGGAGAAAATGCTGGTATTTTACAAACATTTAATCTTAATTTCTTATCCACACTTAATTTGTCGTTTGCAAATGCTCCGGAGTCAGCCAGTACTTTCAGTACTTTTATTAAACCTTCACGAAACAGTCATGAGTCTTAAAGACCCAGGGGAAGAAAGCACTTGAAAAAAACATTCTGGGAAAAGGAAAAATGTTGAAAAACCAGGGTCCGTATTCACCAACCATTCTTAAGAATATACATTTGAAAGTAACACACCTTCTGATCAGCTAAACCAAATGGTTTAGCCAATCAGAAGATGTGTTACTTTCAAAGGTAGAAAATTTTGAAGAATAAGACTAAGAAAATTCTTAAGAATGGTTGGTGAATACGGACCCAGCATTTTCTCCTTTGCCCATAATGTTTGCTGTGAGGAGTCTAATATTTTGTCTTCTGGTCAAGAGTTAACATTTACCACACAATCCAGAGTTTTAAAAGGCTTTTGAAAACATTGTGAGAAAAGGAGACAATGCTGGTAACCAGCATTTTCTCCTTTTCCCACAATGCTTTTTACCCTATGTAATACATAAATCACCATTTAAGCTGCATTCAATTTGTCGTCTGCAAATGCTTTCAATTTGGTCCAATCTAAAATTTTGTCGTTTGGTAAAGAGTTAGCAGCAGATTTAGCACCTGGAATTTAAGGGTGGGATTTCGATTTTCTACACATCTCAGGACAATGTGAATCTTTCAAAACTGTCTGGGAAAAAAGATGTGAAATGTCGCATCTAAATGAATAGAAAATAAAACAGCCGTAAAAAATGAGCCGAGAATGCTAATCCGCCAATGTCACGATGACACAACAGTTTTAGTCCTTACAGGGCTATGGCCAATGTCGGTCAAGACCAGACAGTGTTCAGGGGCGGAGCTAGCCCGAAATAAAGTTTTCGCAAAAGAAATACAGAAGGTTTTACCGACATAAGGTTTCAAAAATAATTCTAATGGTCAATCGATCATGTTCGAGCAATCATAAATCATGCTTTGAGCATTTCATGCTAAGCTTTCACGCCCAAAGTAAATATTTTGAACATACGGATAAGATCAATGGCACATGCAGCAAGATGTTTTTGAAAAAGTGTTGTCTTATCTTTCACTATTTGATTCTTTTTTCCTTTCTTTCCTTTCCTTTGGTAAAGTGTACGCAATTGTGTTTTTGCAGCAGCTACGCCCCTGGAGCACTTTTCAATAAACTGCGTATATTTTTACACATATTATTTTGGACTGTATATACACACATATGATTTCAATAAACTGCGTATATTTACACATATTATTTTGGACTGTATATACACACATATGATTTTAATAAACTGCGTATAGTTACACATATATTTTGGACTGTATATACACACATATGATTTCAATAAACTGCGTATATTTACACATATTATTTTGGACTGTGTATACACACATATGATTTCAATAAACTGCGTATATTTACACATATCATTTTGGACTGTATATACACACATATGATTTAAATAAAATGCGTATATTTACATAAATTCTTTTGGACTGTATATACACACATATGATTTCAATAAACTACGTATATTTACACATATCATTTGGACTGTATATACACACATATGATTTTAATAAACTGCGTATATTTACACATATTATTTTGGACTGTATATACACACATATGATTTCAATAAACTGCATATATTTACACACACACACACACACACACACACACACACACATATATATATATATATATATATATATACACACACACACACACACAAACATATGATTTCAATAAAATGCGTATATTTTACACATATTATTTTGACCGTATATACACACATATGATTTCAATAAACTGCGTATATTTACACATATCATTTGGACTGTATATACACACATATGATTTCAATAAACAGCGTATATTTTTACATATATTATTTTGGACTGTATATACACACTTTAATTTCAATAAACTGCGTATATTTACACATATTCTTTTGGACTGTATATACACACATATGATTTCAATAAACTGCATATATTTACACATATTATTTTGGACTGTATATACACACATATGATTTCAATAAACTGCGTATATTTACACATATTATTTTGGACTGTATATACACACATATGATTTCAATAAACTGCGTATATTTACACATATCATTTTGGACTGTATATACACACATATGATTTAAATAAAATGCGTATATTTACATAAATTCTTTTGGGCTGTATATACACACATATGATTTCAATAAACTGCGTATATTTACACATATTATTTTGGACTGTATATACACACATATGATTTCAATAAATTGCGTATATTTACACATATCATTTTGGACTGTATATACACACATATGATTTAAATAAAATGCGTATATTTACATAAATTCTTTTGGACTGTATATACACACATATGATTTCAATAAACTGCGTATATTTACACATATATTTTGGACTGCATATACACACATATGATTTCAATAAACTGCGTATATTTACACATATTATTTTGGACTGTATATACACACATATGATCCCTGCTTTACCAAAAAGTATGAGCTGGGGTAAAGCCATACAAATATTTCTTCTAATCGTCAAGTATTGCAATTTTGTGAAACTTGTTTTCAAACTTGATGCTTGCTTAAGTTTGAGAAAGGTAGAGAAAGGTTAGAGAAAGGTTACCCTGGTCTTTTGCAGACAGTATAGCACGGAACGTGCAGTCTGATCTTAACCTAGACTGTCCAGTGTTTTGTGAAAATATTCGGACAAAGATATCATTGACATTGTATGTTTGGGGCAGTTTGCCTTTTAACAAAGGTCTACTTCAATTGCTTGGCTCTTTAAGGGCTAAACTAGGTCAAATGTCACAGCAAAATAAGCGAAATATAATGATTGTACGGTGTTTATTCTCTCCCACCGGAAACAGACTGGTTATCTCCCTTGATACAGCAAAATGTATATATATATATGCACAACGGGGACCAGGTTCCGTATTCATCAACCATTCTGAAGAACATTCTTAGTCTTATTCTGGATTTAGAAAGTAACACAACTTCTGATTGGCCTAACCATTTGGTTAAGCCAGTCAGAAGTTGTGTCACTTTCAAACTTAGAAAATTCTTGAGGATAAGACCAAGAATGTTCTTAGGAATGGTTGGTGAAAACGGAACCAGACTGCCTTTCACAGGTTAAGATCAGACTGCAAAGAAAGGCAGCGGTTGGTTATCTACGCTGACGAATGAGCCATGCTTTGTGAAAAGGGGGGCTTATTGCGTCTGCGAAAAGTATCGACCCAGGCCAACCTGCGCAGCCCGCGCAGGCTGACCTGGGTCGAAACTTTTCGCCACCGGTCAATTTTCTATACGTCCAAGGACCAGTCTACCTCATGATTAAGTCGGTTGTTAAAATAAGTGGCTATTAGGGATCCATAATTATATGATGGCTTGATTGATATCATGGATCATGGAGATGCATTAAGCCCCCTTTTGCCAGAGCATGGCTCATTTTTTGTATAAGATAATTTGGTAATACGCCCTCCCCTCCGAAATTGCAACAACCAAGCTTTGTTCCATGTCTGTAAATATTCATCTCATTTTTTAAAAAAGCACTTTAAGGTTCGTTTAAACCAAACACGGAACTCTTGGTTTTTTTTCCTTACACTGAATGGAGGGTCAAAAAGAGTTGCTAAATCTATTGAATATTGATTGGATTTGGTTTGTAAATAAGATTTAATCAACTTTTCACTATACAGACATCAAAGGGCAGTGTAACACAACCACACTTTGTTAATTCTCTAAATTTTCATTTCATCTAGAATATAAAAATTATCAAGGTATGACCTCTTTTAGCAAAAGACGAAAATGTAGACTTGTCCACACTGAAAGCTTTTGCAGACAACAATTTGAACGTGTCTCGATTGAAGGAATTTATCTTAGACAGGGTAGAAAACATTGTTGGAAAAGGAAAAAAAAAAATGCTGGTTCCCAGCATTTTTTCTCCTTTTCCAATAATGTTCTCAAAAACATTTTTCCACAGGACCCTAATAATCGCAACTGCTCGGTAAAGAGTAAATACTATTCTTGAAATCTGACACAGGTGTTGTTTGCGAGATGACAACAATACGTTCCTGTTTGAAATCAAAGTGCTGAAATGACTAGGAGCAAGATCATAAGTTGCAGGGAAAGAAGACCTAAGCTTATATGGAGTGAAAAAATTAATAAGACTATTTTTCTTTCATTGACGCTCCTGCCAAATTGTTAAAAGTAAAGATTTAATCAAGGGCATTCGCATTTCGTGGTGATTATATGGCCAACACTATATGAGTCACGCTCTGTGAAAAGGTGCTTAATGTTTCTCCGTTACGCATGATGCTAAGCAAGTCATCACATAATTATGGATCCATAAAATGTATTTTGTCTAACAGCCGACTGAATCATGTGGTACACTGGTCCTTTGACATGCAGAAAATCGACTAAAAGCAAAAAGTAAACAAAGCAGGCGTTAGAATGCCTTTAAAATTTAAATCATATCATTTAACCCTTTCCCAAACAAGCCCTAGTTTTCACGTTTCTGCAGTACAAGTCTTTTGAAAACACTGTGGGAAAAGGAGAAATTGCTCCTTTTCCCACAGTGTTTTCTACCCTTTTTGAGAACTTTCTGCCATTTTCATCAAATTTAAAACTGTCGTCTGCAAACTCTTTCAATTTGGACCAGTCCAAAATTTGTCGTTTGGGAAAGGGTTAAAAATATGGAAATTATTATGAAGATGACGATCTGTTATTGTATGGTCGGATCAAGTGTTAGTTGTTGGCAGAGAAAATTAGTTTTTTTTTTCTGCCAGCGACTAACACTTAGACCGATCACAGATTAACAGATTGTCATCTTCACAATATTTTCCATACTTTTACATGGTATGATTTAGATTTAAATGTATTTTAACACCTGCATTCTTTTTTGAAAACTATTGCGCCTTTAATCCGTACTCCAATATATTTGATAAAAAAAAAAACCCGAGTTTACTTATTTCACACATGACAAATGAATGGCATCTTTCGTCCCATTATTTCTACGCAATCATGTACTGTCAACTTAACCACCTGTGAAATGTCACCTTGGCCTCTACTAGACGATTTCAAACGACTTTTTATCTACCTAGCAAAAATATGCTTCGAAATATTCTAGCAAATGGACCATTTGCTCATTACAGGCAACATTTAGTTCTGCTCTTACCAAATCATTGACTTTCAAACAATGCACCTTTAAGAGAAACAGGCAACGATAGGTGTTTTTGCGGACGGCATAGATCAAGATCAGACTGCACGATACGTGCAGTCTGATCTTGATCTATACCGCCCGCTTGTTAGGGTAGGCTTATTAGATAAAAAATCTTTCAAATTTAGACAATTCTGGAGAGTAAGACTACAAAATTTTAGCCTTCTCCAAATTGAAAGCATTTGCAGACGACAATTTCAATGTGGCTCAAATGGTGCAACTTTTCTTTGATAGGGTAGAAAACATTGTGGGAAAAGGAGAAAATGCTGGTTACCAGCATTTTCTCCTTTTCCCACAATGTTTTCAAAGTCGCTTCTTTCCCAGGGGCGTCAAAAGGCGGCATTGTGCAGTAAAGGGTTAATTAAGAACGGTTGGTGAATACTGACCCAGGTCATAGAAGTCAAAAGTAATCCAACTCGAAAATTTGATATCAAGGCGCTTCTTTTCCACTTCTTTATCAAAAAGGATCACAGGACAGGCCTGATATGTGTTTGTGATGTTGATTTGATCATTTCTAGAGAAATAAAGCGTGACTCCGCTATTTCCGTTGGAACTACTTTGTGTCTTTGACACAATCAAGAACGATTCGGGGCTTGTGCCCGGCCGGGTAGCTCAGTGGTTAGTGTATCTGACTCGTGACATGGTGGTTGCGAGCTCGATACCCAGCTGATGCAACCTTTCTTTCCGGCGATTTTTCGCCTCTCACCGCTGACTGCATGTGAGAAAAGTAGTCAGTGACTTGGAAAGAAAGTTATGTCAGTACTGGTGTGAGAAATCCACGAAACACATGCGTAGGTGCATTGACCGCCGTGATAAGCTGTTAAAATGGCGTTAAACTCCAATACAAACAAAATTTACCCCCACCCATATAAAAATTGAAAACTAACCACAGACCTACCCGGACGGACTGGGGGTCGTTAAAACGCGGGTTTGTGTGGCTAAGGGTTAAGAATATACTAGTATCATATCAGCTTCATATTGTGCCGTCTATCTATCTTTATTTCCACAGCGTGCCAGAGTCATTTTTTGTGAACAATGGTGTCATTTCGCCCAAATAACGTTTCATGGACAGTTGTAAGCCATCACTTCCGGAGTCATATTATTTTGACACCTGCGGACAGGTTTAATGGTACATCAGAATAGAATAGAATAAAAAAAAAAACCCCTTCTCATATGACCCTAAGCGGCACGTTTAATTAATCAAAGGACTGAAAGCTCTGCAAAGGGAATTCAGTAATCCGATATAGAACTATAAATTTGCTAAAAGTTTTCCTATAGATTAAAAGATTAATGCTATAGCGCTAGTATTCCTTTTTGGCGTAGCTTAATTCTTATGCCTTTTAGCATACTTCTTGGTAACGATGTACTCGCATGAATGGTAGAACTAATTTGCAGTTGATGAAATTGTTGACAAGTTTATTCGTCGGGCCCTGCCGGCCTATTTACAGGCACATTCATGACAGCAATATACCAGGTTGATACCGCCAGTCGATATCCCGGGGCGTTCATTTACACCATTGTAAATGAATATGGGACGAGATAATCCTTTTTTTTTTACTAACTGGTTATTCAATGTTACCCTATAACCCATTACTGTATATCTACAAGCATTTTCAGACAAAACCATTTCTAGCAGCAACAGCTCTTTTGTGAACGATAATTTGGATTATCATCTTATTTCGAAAAATATATCGAATTGAAAATTTTAGTTTTCAACAGTAGGCAAAATGATGAGGAAAATGAAGCAATTGCTGGCGAGTTTACTAATTCATTATTTCTCTTCAATTAAACCCATACATACATAGTTGAAATACATTGTATTCATATTCCAGTGTCTCTTACGCCGTCTATGTTTTTCTAAAAGATATTTCTTGTTTATTTTCAACCCATATGCATCTATGGGACTGTAGATTGTGACATATTATATACTGAATGTAGAACGTTTTGGCCACGGACGTTTTGGCCAGGACGTTTTGGCCACGGACGTTTTGGCCAGCCTTATTGAAAAAACGTCCTGGCCAAAACGTCCTGGCCAAAATGTCTGTGGCCAAAACGTCCGTCCTCCTTATATACTAGTATAGCAGGACGCTATTTCAGGGAAAAAAATACTCAAATCCACAGACTGAGTCGATTTCTAACTTAAGTTGAGTTCATTATTTGAGGCACATTTCACTAACATTAACATACATACCAGTAAGTAAGATTCTCGAATCCTAATTAGACACGATGTTTCAGACTCACTTTAGCAAAAAAAAAAGCGACTCAACTACTTTAACTGAAGTCCATCATTTTGGTGTGTTGTGTCTGAAACGTTTGGTCAGCTCAGGATTAGAGAACGACACTATAGTCTGTTAATGTTAGTGAAACGTGTCCCAAATAAGAAACTCACTGTATGTCGAAAAATGAGTTTGTCAACGGAATCAAGTCAAATAAGAGACTTACGTTTTTTTTTGTGAAACCGGGCCCTGATACATAATAATGAGTCCCATAGTTACTTTGTTGATTTATCTTTAGTTCTACACAATGACAAGTCTTTTTTTTTTTCTGGCATATAAAATGTCATTTCACGTTTCAGTTATGTATCATGTATCATGGACGGCTGTGAGCCATTTTTTCTGGGAGTCAAAATTATTTTGACACTTGCGGACAAGTTGTGTGGTATGTCATAATAGAAAACGTCCTATATGACCTTTAGCAGCCGTATGGTGAACAGTCTTACGACTAACGGCCTACAGTAAAAACTGAAGCCAATATGTTTGACCTGGGTCCGTATTCACCAACCATTCTTAAGAACATTCTTAGACTTATTCTCCAAAATTTTCCAAATGGTTTAGCCAATCAGAAGGTGTGTTACTTTCAAATTTGGAAAATTTTGGAGAATAAGACCAAGAATATTCTTAAGAATGGTTGGTGAATACGGACCCTGGACTTGTATTCACTAACCATTTTAAATTGAATTATCAGTCTATTTCTAAATTTAGAAAGAAGAATAATTCTGATCGGCTGAATCATTTAGTTCAGCAAATCAGAAACTGTTTCAGTTTAAAAATTCTTCATAATTAGGCAAAGAAATCATATTAAAAGGGAAGCTGAATTCATGTACCGTCTAAAAAGGAGAAGCTTTACTCTCTCTTCTACCGTAAAATTTCGGTAGTTCGTAGCGCAAGGGACCGGAGTATTTTATTCGAACTAAGCGTAGTATGAACCAAAAAGTATGAGTGTGCTCGGGTTTTTTCGGTGCCGTATATATACGGAAATAGACAATCAGATTTACGCAGCATGTCTTTGCAGTACCCTGAACTAGTACCAATTATACATGTATATCTCCCGTTCCTTCAACTTGAAGGCTTGATCCGATGATAATATGGGTCTAGATCATTTTATATTTATTCCTCAGACCATAATTTGAATACCTTACAACAACATTACAACAACATTACAACAACAAAAATCTTTTGCAAAACGTGAGTACCAATTAAACTTTTACGTACCACCAACCTAGTTCCATAAGATCTACGTGTGAGGCAAAGAAATAGACAACCGATAAACAAATAAGATACTTAGATACTGCATGCTTTAACATGTCTTCTGATTTTTTCTTTTTTATAATTCTTTCACGCTTTTTTTTTCAGTAGTAACTTTATAGTTTCAGTCAAATATGATAGCGCTTGATGCGGATTGAGAAAAAATCTCTGGCAGAAAAAACTGATAATTGACCTAAAGTGACGTTAAAAAAAAAACCTAAAGCATGTCAGCTGTCTTGTGAAAAGGCGTCGGACTTGACCTACATGGTCTGAGGATGTAAGCTGGACCAGGGTCTGTATTCACAACCCATTCTTTCGAATGATTGAATGGTGTTTTACGCAGCTTTCAACATTATCTAAGTCATATCACGGCGACAGCTCATATATTCATGTATTTCATGGATTTATCAAGTACTAGGCTGGGGCTCTGAAGTTGGAACATTCTTAGTCTTATCATACATTTTGAAAGTAACACAACTTCTGATTGGCTAAACCAAATGGTTTAGCCAGTCAGAAGTTGTGTTATTTCAAATTTGGAACATCCTTCATGATAAGACTAAGAATTTCTTAAGAATGGTTCGTGTGAACGGATCCGGGTTATCAATGTCTTTGCTAGACCAGTATAAAGAAATTCAAAGGACAAATTTACAAATTTGGTCTGACAAAGCAGATTTCTATTGATTATAATAATGTTAGATAACCAACGAACACCTGTTTGATGATTTTACACCACTCTAAAACAACTTGCTAATGGTCCCTAGATATTGCCATGACCTTTTTCTTTGCAGATACAGCATTTTACGACTCTGCAGTGAATAGCTTTTGAGGACATTGTAAGAAAAAGAGCAGTTGCTGTCCATGATGAAGTTTGTGAAAGTTGTTGGTATAGACCATTTGGTTAGTATGGAAACTAACGTTTGGCTCTAATTTATTGAAGGAAAAACTAATTTAGCAATTAAAAATCTAATTTTAATGATTTTGTCCTTTAAACTTAATGTTAATTTTTACATCTGAAAATGCTAGAGAGGAAGAGCGACAAATACAACATACTACTATCCCACGATCTTTTCTACAGCGTCTACATGTGAGGTCAAGCATATTGAAAATGTAGGTTTGTTCAAAGTTGTGCTTACTAGGACATAATTTGAATTGTTTGAATACAGCCACATTCTCGGATAAAACAGACATTGACTTTAATGGGTATACCATCTTTTCCAACAGCGCCTTCTTTCTGGGATGATATCATCTTCTCTCTGATTTATTGATAATTCGTATCATATATTTTCGGTTAGAATGATAAATATGCATATCAGATAATCTGTAAATGAATTAATACATGCTCAAATAATTTCAGTTCTGTGGCCTTAAAAGTAAAATTTGTGAAACATGAAATTAACATTACTGCGGTTGCTTGGTAGCCCTTAACAACGGTAACCAAGGAAGTCGGTTTATCTTATCGCCACGGATCCATGAATTGTATGTGACTTGTGATTCTGTAGTAATGGTCGGGTCCCTATAATCTTAGAAAAGGAACCGAGACGAAACGCAACGGAAGGGAACGAAACGCAACGAAACGGAACCAAACCCAACGAAACGAAATAGACCGAAACGAAACGGATCAAATTCAAGCAGAAGTACAACCTTCATTGTTTTTTCTTTTGAATCATCTTCCTCTTGATTGCAATTAATGCAAAAAAAGTAAATATTAAAATCTGATAGGAGCTGTACGCATTACTGTGAATATGGATACTATTCAATTTGTTATTGAAATAAACCATCATTAAAATGTTCGTCAAATATAGGGCAATTGTCAGTGACGCATTTACCTCGCTGCCCAGTCAAAGCTGAGGGACAATATGAGGACCTATGTTATTTTCCCTATTTCTAGGGGAGGGCATACAAATTTCCCCCAATAACGAGGAGTGGGGAACAATACACATGAGCAATACCGCCCCGCACCATAACTAATCCCATTCCCCAAAACGATCGTGTTGCAGTACACAACAGTCAGCATAATGTTCATTTCTGTGTCGGAACAACTGTACACGGCAATTAGCTCGAGACAATAGAAACCTCGACTCATCAGAAAATCAAAGCCCTGAAGGCGGTGAAGGCCTGGGCATCAGATCGGGTGAAGAGGCAGGAAAATGAGGCCAAGAAGCTCAAAGTTGCTATCACATTTGTACAGGCTTAAAAACTGCTATCACATTTGTACAGAAAACAAAAATCTACATGGTCTCACACTGACAGTCTGTGAAGTTGACAATAGAATGGAAAAACATAAATATGTAAAGGCCAATATAATGAGTATTTTTGTATAGCCTTGCCCTCATGGTCTTCATAGATTGAAAGAGGATAACCTTCAAAGGATTTCCTGTTTCTTATTTTCTTCGTTTTCGTTGCTTTGGCAACAAACCAAATTGGTAACAAACCAAAATGAGCAGTGTGCAAAAAACTGCTGATAGAGGACAACTCGGGGAACACTTCTAGAAAGTGCAACAAATCCACAATAGCCAAGCAATGAATCATATTTTCTTTCATTTTACCATACTCAGTCTATGCCGATTTTTTAAGTTGAAATGGTAACCATGTCCTTTGGGCAACAACAAAGAAAAAACACGAAGTCTTTAAAGGCTAATATCACAGAGCATGATTTGGTGCCTAAGAAGATACTTTTTTTAGGAATTTCTTGTTCGGCTGCAGTTGCTTGACTTTCAGTGAAAATACAGTGTTGAAAAAGGGGCATAACCTGATAGTTATTTACCCTTATTGTTTATGTTTCCCTTTTAAAAGTTAACAACTTGTCCAAGTTTGAAGTAAACATCTTTAGTAATAACAAAGATGTAGTATGTCAAAGATTTTGCATGACGACGACACAAACGACGAAGATGGTGTCACTAGGGCTATGAAAATACCATGCCTCTAAAAACAGCTGAGCTAAAAGTTCTTAGTCGAAAAAGATGCATAACTAATCACTTTGCCGAAAACATTTTGGTGGTCACGTGCCTCTGTTTTACTGATATAAGCTCCCCCTTTAATACTTAACAAAAAGTCCAAATTTGAAGTAAGTATCTTTATTAATGACAGATATGATAAAATGTCAAAGGTTCTGAAAATTCAAAGTAACAAAATAGGTTCACAACTGTGTCAAAAATAGTTTGATGGTTACCTATCCCTGTTATATGGGTACCCCTTTTGTCAGTAAATAACTTGTCTAAGTTTGAAATAATTATCTTCAGGAATAACAGAGATATTGTAAAATGTCAAAGTTTTTGCACAACGACAATGACGCATCTATATATAAAAAGTGTGCACTTTTTAATGTTGAATATTTCAATAAGTAGCAGACGTTTTACTTTGAAATACTGCACACTTTACCTCAAGTTAACTTGTTACCGATCCCTTTTAAAATCTACCCCGTGATATGGAGAGCTTTTGTGTTTATAGGGCAAGACGTGATTTTGCCTGATTTGCACGTACAACACGAGGCGGAAGTACATGCCACAGGAAATGTGTATGGATATAATCCTTATACATCCTTCATATAGGGTAAATCACGTTTGAATTAACAGCGCTTGTCACTGAACATGCCAACACTGAATCAAAATCAGCGAATTCAAGCATTAATGATGCTTGCTCGCGGCGATAACGTCCCTAACATTAGTAGGGTGTTATGTTGCCATAGAAACACCATAATTCGATTGCGCCAACGTTTCCAGCAAATAGTTGGGGAGGCAGATCGTCATAGACCTGGTAGACCTAGGAGTACAAATCCTCGGACGGACAGATTTATTACGTTGAAGCACCTTCGATGTCGCTGTCAAATAGCGTCAAGTACTGCAAAGCAGTACGATATCAGCAGCCAGACAGTCCTGCGCCGCCTCAGGTAAGCTCGGGCCCCTATCCTGCCTAGGAGGCCTTATGTGGGGCCAGTCCTGGCGGCACGTCATGGAGCTGCGCGTTTGCACTGGGCCCGACATCGGGTTCTATTCTCTGGTGAGTCTAGATTTAATCTTTCACATCACGGTGGTCGAACGCTAGTTTTTAGAAGAAGTGAACGATTTGCTGATTGCTGTCTCGTTGAGAGGGACAGATTTGGGGGTGGGAGTGTAATGGTTTGGGGTGGAATTGTGGGAAGAAGGAAAACAAATCTTATCGCTGTACTTGGCAATCTCATTGCTCAAGGCTATATTACAAGATTCTGCAGCCTGAAGCAGTTCCTTTCCTTCAGAGACAAGGCATGCAATTTTGGTGCATGACAATGCAAGACCTCATGTTGCACGGAGAGGTCGACAGTTTCTTAACAGAAATCACGTTGACGTGCTACCCTGGCCTGCTGTCTCACCGGATATGAGTCCGAAAGAGCTCATCTGGGATCATTTTGGTAGAAGGGTGCATTCCATAGGCAACACCCATAATCTTAGAGACCTCGAAAACGCCTTAATTCAAGAGTGGAACAACATCCCCGACGTCGTCATCAGACGTTACTTTAGGTCAGTGCGAGGTCGCATTGTTGCTTGCATTAACAACCGAGGTGGTCACACACGATACTGACACGATACTGACTAAAATAAACATTAAGATTCCAATTTGAGCCCCATGAAATTCTAAACTGTGCAAATTCCGATTTTCTGAGTACATTTGCAACTTTTGTATTCAAACCCAGTCATTTCTCGTAGCTAAAAAATACCCTTTACGTGACAGGAACTTAAAATCTAACATAATGTCTACATTGTACAGGATCTAATCTCAGCTGTGATACCAAATACCTAGGCATTAAGAAAATCAGTTAATGAAAATATCACCGAAAACAAAATGCACACTTTCTTTTTGAAGAGAGTATATATAGGCTTTGACAATTGCCTGACGTTTTCTTCGTAAACAGATGAGCTACAGACTACCAGTTGAATAAAATCATATGGATGGTACAAGACTGCTCAAAGAACATTTCTATAAAAGTTTTGTCAAAATATCTGCTGTAAATGCCACTTTTTAATTTTCCCCATTAACTGTGTCAGTTTCATAAAAACCCGACTACAAATGAAGGCTTTATCGCGTAACCAAGAAACTGACATTTTGAATTTTAAATGGCTACTTTGCCCACACTGATTGTCAGATTTTTTTTCCCAAAATCAATAGGGTTCAATTTCTTTTCGAAATCACATTATCCCCTGGATCAGACTGGTGACCTTATCAACGTAACCCTTTCCCAAAGTTTGCAGACGACAGTTTTAAATTTGATGAAAATGACAGAAAGTTCTCCAAAAGGGTAGAAAACACTGTGGGAAAAGGAGAAATTGCTCGTTACGAGCAATTTCTCCTTTTCCCACAGTGTTTTCAAAAGACTTGTACTGCAGACACGTGAAAACCAGGGCTTGTTTGGGAAAGGGGTAACAAAAGCAATATCAGTATAACACTTCTGTAAAATTTCTTTTTCTGTCACTGAAGTTCATGAGAGAGGAAAGTAAATTTCAGACCACCATTAAATGATGACGTCATCGCTTTCCAACTATGGGAATGAAAATGAGAGGCCCTGGCGAAATTTTTGAATTGCTAATTATAAAAATCTTACTCTTCATGCACTACAAATTATTTTACTTGTGTTCCCTGATCTATTGAAATGAGAGAACCCTCTAAAAATTATGAACTCACTTTTTATCCACAAAAGAGGTCCAAAAAAGGTATTTAAAGCTATTTTAAACACGGATCTGTAGACGTTTGTCTTTCCTTCCATTTTCACAGGTGCCCGAAGTAAAACCTCGCTTACAAAATGGCAGGAAAAATTTGTTTATATCTGTTGCTCAAAATTCTTGATAAAATTGTCTCAACACCTTGAAAATAACATATTTTTCATTTGCCAAAGTTTTGAACATAAAGAGGATGAGCATGAACATCTTCCAGGGCCTCATCTCAATGCCACGATAATTCCGGACGTAGAACTTTGTTTAATGTAGGTCGGTGCCGTAGCATGTTTTGTCTAAAATAAGAATAGTTAAGTGACAAACAGAAAGCTATTATCGCAGAAATATACGTGAGATGTCATTGCATGTTTTCTGCAACAGAAAAATATCAGGCAAGACTCCAATTTTCCTACACACAGTGTAGGATAATAGGGGATTTAATCCTAATACGCTTACCAGTTACGTAACTCTCTACCACACAATCCCAAGTTTAAAGGACTCTAAGGATATAGCCCCATGAAAACTTTTTGGAAAAAGAACAAAATGCTCTCTTTTTTCCTACAAGGTCTTCTGCACTTTCACAGCCAATAACCAACATTTCAGCTAAATCTAATTTAGCGGCCGCCAAGTGTTCAATTTAGGCAAGTCTAAAATTTCATCGTTTTATTTATAAAGATTAACTGGTTTTCGATGGCTCATGTTACAAACTTTAATGCACTGTGTAACGTTACATATTTGATATTGTATGCGCCGAGTTTGTTATGGGCCGAGATGTGATATCTGGACAACTCTGACAGGAAGAAATGAGGCATACATGTATACCAATCAAATACATAGCTACATGTATAAGTCCAGACACGAGATGCACAGTAATTTTTCGAAAATTAAAACGTTACCGAGGTTTTAATACACATCTGCGTAAAATACGCTATCATTATTTATCTAGAAAAATCAAAGCACTGAAAGCACTGCCGAGGTGGGATGCGTTCAATCCAACTCAAGTTGAAATCCATGTGTTAGACTACATGCCTGTAGTGTTGCATTATATGTCAAAAAGAGTTGTACAGAAATAATCACATTTGAAGAATGTTAGCTTTATATAGGTAATGCCAAATGATTTACATTGTATTTTAAATTTTTACTTGCTCGATCACTTGTTTGCCTGTGTATTTAATAATAAAACAACTGATTCAGCTAAATGTCAGTTCACAACATGATATTTTCATGTCACTACTGATATTTTCATATACACCTGATTGATTATTATACCGTTTTTCCGAGTAAATGAGCATGTCTCAAATCTCAGAGCACATTTCCTATTTTCAAACTACGCGTATTTGCTTTTAGCCAAAACCAAAAAAGAGACCGGTGAAATTTACCTGGAAAACCTAGGATTTACCACGGCACGTCTGTTTTTTCTGAATTATGTCTCATAGAGTCAGGATATTTCTAAACCAGGCGATTAGCAAAAAGCCCTGCAAAAAGTAACAGACGCCCCTGGTCTTTTTTCAATAATCATTTTGTTCTATATGGGGTTAATTACATTCTTTTGCAGCAAAAAACATAATTCGACTTCTCCATGAGTCTGAACAGGCGGTGGCCTTATCGAGTAGTTACCATCAGTCGAAAAGACAGCCGTCGATGTAAGTTTAATTTAGCACCTCTGCCAAAGGCCAGTGAGCTTATCATTTGTCCGTCATATGCGTTTATGGGCGTCCTTAAACGTTTATTCTAAACCATTTCCTTCTTTGAGACTACTGAAATTTTGACAACGTGACAGATATGATCCTACAATGGTCGTCCTAAGAATTGATTAAAACAAGAGGGCCATGATGGCCTTGGATCGCTCACCTGAGTCAATAGGTAAAATTTCATAATGACCCAATTTAAAACTCATCTGAGATATTATTAAGACAAACATTCTGACCAACTGTCAGGTCAACTGAGCTGAAAATGTGGCCTCCGGAGTGTCCAAAATGTCTTTCTTCAATTTGACCTAGTGAGCTAGTTTATGACCCTATGTGACCATATTTCAAACTCATCCGAGACATCAAAACAAACTTGTTGACCAAGGTTCAGGTGAATTGCCGCCTCTAGAGTGCCCACAAGGTATTTCTGTAATTTGACCTAGTGACCTAGATTATGACCCTATGTGACGCAATTTCAAGTCCATTCAAGATATCATCAAGTCAAACATGCTGACGAATTTTCAGGTCAGTTGAGCAAAAACTGTGGCCTCTACGGTGCCCACAATACATTTCTTTAATTTGACCCTGTGACCTAGTTTATGACTCTATGAGACCCAACTTTTAATTGATCCGAGATATCATCAAGTCAAATATATAGACCAATTTTCAGGTCAATTTAGCTAGAATTGTGGCCTCTAGAGTGCCCACAAGGTATTTCTTCAATGTGACCCAGTGACATTGTTTATGACCCTATGCGACCCAATTTTGAACTCATCCGAGATATCATCAAGACAAAAAATGTGGCCTCTAGAGTGCCCACAAGGTATTTCTTTAATTTGGCCTAGTGACCTACTTTATGACCCCAGATGATCCAATTTCAATCTCATCCGAGATTTAATTAAGGCAAACATTCTGATAAATTTTCAAGTCAATTGAGCAAAAAATGTGGCCTCTAGAGTGCCCACAAGGTATTTCTTAAATTTTTACCTAGTGACGGAGTTTATGACCCTAGGTGACCCAAATTCGAACTCATCCAAGATTTAATTAAGACAAATGTTTTGACCAATTTTCAAGTCCATCGAGCGAAAAATGTGGCCTCTAGAGTGTCCACAAGATATTTCTTTAATTTGACCTAATGAACTACTTTATGACCCTGGGTGACCCAATTTCAAAGTTATCTGAGATTTAATTAAGAAAAACATTTCACCAATTTTCAAGTCAACTGAGTAAAAATGTGGCCTCTAGAGTGCCCACAAGGTATTACTTTAATTTGACCTATTGACCTAGTTTTTTGACCCCACATGACCCAATTTCAAAGTCATCCGAGTTTTTATCAAGACAAACATTCTGACCAAGCTTCATGAGTATCAGACTGAAAATGTGGCCTCTAGAGCGCACACAAGGTTTTTCTAGGATTTGACCTAGTGACCTAGTTTTTGACCCCACATGACCCAATTTCGAAGTTGTCCGAGATTTTATCAAGACAAACATTCTGACAAAGTTTCACAAGTATCTGACTGAAAATGTGGCCTCTAGAGGGCACACAAGGTTTTTCTAAGATTTGACCTAGTGACCTAGTTTTTGACCTCACATGACCCAATTTCGAACTCGTCCGAGATTTTATCAAGACAAACATTCTGACCAAGTTTCACAAGTATCTTATTGAAAATGTGGCCTCTAGAGCGCACACAAGGTTTTCTAAGATTTGACCTAGTGACCTAGTTTTTGACCACACATGACCCAATTTCGAACTCGTCTGAGATTTTATCATGACAAACATTCTGAGAAAGTTTCACAAGTATCTGACTGAAAATGTGGCCTCTAGAGCGTACACAAGGTAAAAAGTTGACGACGGACGACGCACGACGGACGACGGACGCCGGACACAGCACGATCACAATAGCTCACCATGAGCACTTTGTGCTCAGGTGAGCTAAAAAGGGTCACCCTAGGAACATTTCTGTGATATTATTTCAAAATCTGACCAGCCGTTCCAGAGAAGAAGAATTAAGAAATTCCTCTTCATGTCCCTATAGTGCAGTTAGCCCCCACCACCAGAGCCATGTTTCTCGACAGATCACAATTTTGCGAACATTTTTGAAAAGAGTCACCCAAGGAACATTTCTGTGAAATTATTTCAAAATCTGACCAGCGGTTTCAGAGAAGAAGAATTTTTAAGATTTTCTTCATGTCGGTATAGTGTAAATAGCCCACAGCCATCAGAGCCATGTTTCTTGATGGATCAAAATTTCTCGAACAGGTTTTGGAAAGGGTCACCAAAGGAATATTTCTGTGAAATTATTTCAAAATCTGACCAGCCGTTTCAGAGAAGAAGAATTTTTAAGAATTTCTTCATGGCCGTATAGTGCAAGTAGCCCCCTGTCATCAGAGCCATGTTTCTTGATGGATCAAAATTTCGCGAACAATTTTTGAAAAGGGTCACCCAAGGAACATCTCTGTGAAATTATTTCAAAATCTGACCAGCCGTTTCAGAGAAGAAGAATTTTTAAGAATTTCTTCGTATCCGTATAGTGCAAGTAGCCCCCAGTCACCAGAGCTATGGTTTTCGACAGATCAAAATTTCGCGAACAACTTTTGAAAAGGGTCACCCAAGGAACATTTCTGTGAAACTATTTCAAAATCTGACCAGCGGTTTCAGAGGAGAAGAGTTTTAAAGAATTTCTCAGAAAATTCCATTTCGTTGCCGTGGCAACCAGAGTTTTTGATGGAATCAAATTTTGTGAACAATTTTTAAAGAGGACCTCCCAAGAAACATTCCAGCCAAGTTTAGTCCGAATTGGCTCAGTGGTTTAGGAGGAGATGATGTTTAAAGAATTGTTGACGACGAACGACAGACGACGGACACCGGGTGATCCTAAAAGCTCCCCTTGAGCACGTTGTGCTCAGGTGAGCTAAAATTTGACTCCATCCAGAAGCTTTTTAAACAAAGTATATAGGAGTACGTATCCGCCTAAAAGGTGCATGTATATGTAGAAAGCAATTTAAGCTTCAGCAAGCCAATAAGAAACCATTGATTGACTCAAAAGGAAACGCTGCTCTTTTTGTTTATAGAAGGTAGTCAGACAGTTCAGATCAAAGTATTACAAGGTGTTTGATATCAATCCCAACAAATGGTTTCACCATTTCAGAGTTCTTTAATTTGACGAGTGTGTTGAGGGGTTATTTCCGTGTAATTACGTACTCTAAGCTTAAGCTTCAGGATGGAGTCAAATTCTTGAAATCAATTCTTAGGAAGACGCCTGTAGGATCACATGGTAGAACGATGACGCCTTTCCCCAACAATGGCGTAGCGTCCGTAATGTACGGGATGCAAGTGCGTAATGAAGAAAAAAATGGGAAAATATTCTTACAATTATCACTTTATAGAACAGCTTCATCTTCATAACTAACTTAAAAACTTTTTAAAATGAAATTTCTAACCAAAAGTAAAAGGTCAAATATTGTGAATGCATTTTATAGATCAGACTGCACATTCACCGTCTGGCAAAAGCGCATAGCATCCCGCTTGGCAGCCTAAGGGTGAACTAGTGCTCTCAATTTAGACTGCACAATGATTCTAAAACCCTGGTTACGACCGTGCTAATGTGACTGAAATAATGTTGAAATGATGTTAACCCTTTACCAAACAATCCTGACTCCTAACGACCATACAGAAGACGATGTTTAAAATCATCGTGGGAAAAAGGAGAAGGTACTGGTTACCAGCATTTTCTCCTCTTGCCACACTGTTTTCTATATTCTCAAGCACAATTCACACCATTTGAGCGACAATAGCCGTGTGCAAATTTTCTTCATTTTGGTGGCTCCAAAATTGTGGCGTCTGGTAGAGGGTTAATCGCCAAGCATACTAGATTTGTCTTTGAATTTTAACTGGGTATAGGGAAGCTCGAAATGGATGTAAAAATCGAGAGGAAGAAAATATTTAAAGCAACAACTGTAGTCTTTAGAAAAGACGAAATGGTTGCATTTAACTGGAGCTCTACACATACAATACTTGAATTGCCAAAGTGAGATACAAGTGCAATAGTTTTAAGTTTTTAAAATTTGCATGCCACTATTTGATTTTCTCTTACTTTTTTTGTTAGAACCATCTTCTACCAAATTCCCCGATGACGTATTTGCTTAGAGTGTATGTTTTCAAGTATTTCATTATGGGTATCTAAGGTCCCTTTTTTTAAAACCCTTTACCAAACAATCAAGAGTTTTAAAATCCCTGAGAAGAAAAGCTCCTGAAAACAAAGTGGGAACAGGAGAAAATGCTGGTAACCGGCATTTTCTCATTTATCCACAATGTTTTCTACCATTTCAAAACCAGTCCCAAAATTTGATCCACATTTATTATGTCGTCTTCAAATGCTTCCAATTTGGAAAGCTCTGAAATTTTGTCGTCTGGCTAACGGTTAACAGTTATTGTAATTTATTTTGAACATTTTTGTTTGTTTTGAACCCGCAGCCTATTGACTCTCTTGATCCCGAAAAATAGTGTTGATGTCGTCGATATTTCTGTCATTTACATGTAGGGTATCCCTTTACCACACAATCTGGCGGACCCCTGTAGCGCGGTCGGTAGCAAACAGGACTTGAGGACAGGGATTGCTGGTTTGAATCCCCAGATTGGCCAGTTTCTTTCTAAGGATTGATGATAGTTGTTGCAAGATGATTAATTCCTCTCTCCTTGCTGAGCATTGTTTTCACGTCGGAAAGCAACCAATGGCTTGGGAAGAATATTGTGCGAAGTACTGGTAAAAGAAACTCCAGAAAAGCATGCATAGGCGCGCTGACTGCCACGATACAACTAAAATAAAGTTGAAAACTGCCCTAAAAACCGTACAATCAATCACAGTCCTCAGTTTTAACGACCCTGAAGAAGAGGCTTTCGAAAAACAGCATTTCCTCGTTTCCAACAATGTCCGCAACCCTATCAAAGACAGAAGTCATCATTTGGGCCACATTTATTTGTCGTCTGTAAATGCTTTCAATTTAGTTCAGTCCAAAATTTTGGCCTTCGGTAAAGAGGCATAATATGATTGATAATCTTTTGTTTTTATCTAACTAGTCATTCTAAAAACGATTGAAAAAACAAGGCTTGCTGAGTTTTTATCGCTTTTCAATGACAAGCTCTGTACTAAAGTTATACAAGGTGAAATAATAGTTGAAAAAAAAAATTAAAACTTTACGAGACAAGAAAGAAGTCAAAACGTTGAAAACCTTGTTTCCATTAACTCTTTACCAAACGACAAAATTTTGGACTAGACCAAATTGTTGAAAGCATTTGCAGACACACAACATTTTCTCCTTTTCCCACAATGTTTTCAAAAACCTTCTTCTTCAGGGTTGTTAAAACTCGGGATTGTGTGGTAAAGAGTTAATAATCATCCTATTTAATTCATAAATAGGCCTACACGAGCGAAACAAAGAAGGATCTAAAACTTATCAACTGTATCCATTTAAAGTGTTCAGTATTTATGAAGTTTGACAAGCTGGTAGATCAAGGGTACGGTAAAAAATGTATTTGTTAAATATTGCGTACAAGAAGATTTGGAAGGTCCTGAGTTCGATACCCGGGAGCGGATGTCAACTAAGAGACTGTTCATTGGCCCACACATTCGGCGCGAGTACTGGAGTAGTTTCCACGAGGCAGAATCGAGAAAGATTAGTATAAGTTGTAAGGACTTGTTTCTCAGTCGATGTAAAATAAATATGTTTAAACTAAACTAATAATAAGTAAGTACGAAAAAGTACAAGAACGAAATGTAGTGCTCGAAAAGCGGGTACCAGCCGAAACGGTAACCAGGCTGGTGGAAACGTTCAAAGCTGCACGTGCAGAAATTTACCGAAGACAAATTTTCCCTTTCCAATGTCAAATAGATCTTTACGATCAAATAGGGACATTCTAAGAGGTATGCAAACCCTTTTGATGAATCGATCGTGAAATAAAAATGACAAACAACAAAGGAAATATGAAACAGAAAGTAAAAAGCGTTCTTCTCAATCCCACTTTTTTTTTTATAACTTCCGGTCCCGGGAATGTTCGTCCCAAAAATCAGTCCAGTGACAGTTGTAGGTAAACTACAAACGGACAGTCAATTGCTACTCCTATTTTTTTTTACCAGCTTGAATAGCCTTAGTGGTACAGTGTAGGACTTGTGATATTCAAGTCTTGGACCACGTGGGGATTATGGTTTGAGCCTCACGGCGAGTCATTCAAAATTGATGATAGTGTTTTGGATGAAACTTTAAACAGGGTCCCTTTTGACGATCCTATACACCAAGCACATTAAAGAAGCTTAAGTTGGGCTTTGTCCTGTACTGTATCTTGCACTATCCTGTACAACCTGAAGGGTTTATTGCCCAAATGAGCAACCTGTGGCAACAGTGAATAAATGGAAAGGAAGTGTCTGTGAGTACAGTACAGTACCCCGAGCCTGAGAGTCTCCCGTACGGAAAGGTACCCGGGGACTCTCAGGCTTGGGATACGGCACCGTACCCAAAGACAACCCCATGAGGAATGGCGCCAGGTACGGCTTAAATTTAAGAAAATAGGTAATAGTATTCCAATATATAATAACTAGTGTTTTTCTGATTTGGAGCAAATCAAATGTCCAAGAAATTTCTAGTCGTAATATTGACACCATTTGGTTAGGGAAAGCTACGCTTCCCGAAAGTCTTGTGCAAACTCTTCTTGTTGAAGTTTCATGAAGTATTTGTTGAATGGCTCATATGGGACAACAATTTGATGACATTTCTGCATTTGAAAGTGCCTTAGGAGGCTATCAAAATGCAGAAAGTTTTCAGTTCATTAGAAGGTCCTCTCAGACTCTGGATGCAGCAACAGGGAGAGTGTCGAACAAGACGTTTAAAACCCTGATTTACACTTTTACGAAATCAGGTACTGGTACTGTCCTCAGTGTAGGTCTGCCGCAGAATGGTATACTATGAAAGGCCCTATAGCCACCAAAAGTAAAAAATGGGGTAACAAAAGACTATTAACTTTAAATCATTTTAAAGTATGGAAATTACAGTCAAACCTGTCTTAAGCAAGCGGTCAAGGGCCCTTCCAAAATCGCTTGCTTAAGACAGGTGCTTGCTTAAAAGAGGTCGATCACGCAAGATGTTCTTGGAGTTATCTTTTCCTAAACATTTATAAAGGGCTGGGGTATCTTTGGTATAATCACCAATCAAAACAATGGAATGGTCGAAAGAAGATTGGGCATAAAGATCAAACAGTCGTAGGTTTACTGGTCAATTAAAATGTGACACAGGTGTAATCGTCAATTAAAATTAATGTCATCAAAGACAATTTCTTAAACACACCAGCATTGGTAATAACCTATACTAATTTGGGTGCAATCGGTTGTTAGGACAGTTTTCTTTAATCTTTTCTCACCTTTTAGAAGTAAGCAGACAAACAAGATGTTGAGGCAGCTATACGTACGTTACGTAATTTCAGATTAAATCGAAAGCAGAAAAACATTTTTGGTAGTCAGACTCGGGTAATTTACATTTGATTTCTTACTTCAAAATTTTTGACAAATTGGGAATAATAGCTTACGAAATCATCAATTGCATCAAAATAACCCGTTCTAGAGGATATCAGGTTATATGCTTATACCTGTTGATTGGCGACGTGTGTATATGATTGTTCGATTTTGACACTCTAGTTGTTAATCCGAAAACGGTCGGATGTGAGAAGTACACCAAGTGTGAAGTATAAGTTAGCAGTCCGATTTACGTTGGTTACTGGCTGCTACATACCAGGTTGTTTTGAAAAATGGGACACGATTTCGGCGGCCGTTGCGTGCGTTTTAAGGGTGCGTGTTGAATAAAGGTTCATATAGAGTAAAAGTAGTTGGGGGGACATTGAACTGGCCGTTAAGTGGAGGTTCACGCTGAATGGAGGTGGACGGATCACCAGGTTTGACTGTATTGTGAAAATGACAATCTGTTCCTGTACTGTCAGTCCAAGTAATAGTAGCTGGCAGAAAAAATTATTTTCATACCAGGTAAAAAGTAAACAAAAGATAGCGTGACCTTGCAATATTTAACCTAGTTTTATATTTCATTTGCCTGCAAGACCTACCGTACAATATCAGATTGTCATATTCAATAATTTACATAGTTTAAAATGGTATGATTTAAATCTAAATGCATTTTGATATGTGTGCATTGTTTACTTTTGGTAGCTATATGGCCGTTAATAATGTTAGTAGTGTTTCAGTGATCATGTGGCTTTATGCTGGTTTATATAAGTTTGCCTTAATCCTGTACAACACAATCTGGACTTTTAACCCTTTACCACATAATTCTGAGCTTTAATGACCCTGAGAATGAAGCCTTTTGAAAATATTGTGGGAAAAGGGGAGAATGCTGGTAAACAGCATCTTCTCCTTTTTCAACAATGTTTTCTATCCTTCCACAAACAAATTTCCATTCTTGAGTCACATTTATATTGTCATCTGCAAATGTTTTTAACTTGGACAAGTCCAAATTTTTGTTTTTTGTGGTAAAGAGTTAACAACCCTGAAAAACAAAGCTTTTGAATACATTGTGGGAAAAAGAGAAAATGCTTGTACCCTTTATGTCCTCTTGTTCCCACAATGTTTCCTACCCTGGGCTGTCAGAGATCTTAAGTCCATTTGCATCGTTTTCAAATAATTTATCTGCAAATGTTTTTATTTTTGAAGAGTGTGTTGCATAGATTCCATATAGGCATATAATATATGTAAGATACAATGACTTTCTCCGATATATTCCTGCTGAAAACTATCCCTATGCAGCATCGTCGCATATTGAGAGGTTGTTCACAGTGAATAACTTCTCTCTTTGCCACACTGTTTAAAAAAAGTGGTTTGCAACACAATGAAAAGTCTTCTGCAGGAGATAATGAGTTGGTAATACTTTTTCATATGCATACTTAACGTGAACTGTGGAGTAATAGATGAATACATGAGAAAACATTGTCCCAGATGGAGATGGAAAGGTTGCTACTCGGGATCTATCTTCTCTGTCACAGTGTTTTCAACAGTCGTCTGCTGTATACTGAGATACAGTAGTTGTCTGCATGAGGAAACGAGTTGAAAGATGGGGCAATTTCTATGTACAGAACATAGGGTAAATTAGTGTTAAATGCTGATTAACCCTTTACCAGACGACAAAATTTTAGCCTTGTCCAGATTGAAAGCATTTGCAGACAACAATTTCAGTGTGGCTCAATTGGTGCAACTTTTCTTTGATAGGGTAGAAAACATTGTGGGAAAAGGAGAAAATGCTGGTTACCAGCATTTTCTCCTTTTCCCACAATGTTTTCAAAAGGCTTCTTTCCCTGGGGCGTCAAAAGGCGTCATTGTGCAGTAAGGGGTTAACTCATTACTAAAGAATCCTGTGTTTTAACAACATAGGGTTTTGTGGTAAACTGTAAATCTTTTCTCCTCTTCCCAAAATGTTTTCCATATTTCTGTAATAAAAACTTCATCTTTGGATCAGTTTGAATTTAATTTAAAATTTTGTCGTTTAACCATTTACCACACAATCCTGACTTTTTAACGACCCTAAAGTAGATGCCTTTTGAAAACATTGTGGGAAAGGGAGAAAATGCTGGTAACCAACATTTTCTCCTTTTCCCACATTGTTTTCTTACCTATCACAGGCAGAAATCATCATTTTAGCATCATTTAATTTGTCGTTTGCAAATGCTTTCAATTTGGTCCATTCCAAAATTTTATCGTTTGGTAAAGAGGTAATTGGCAAGGAGATGAGAAAACATTGCAGTAATTGGAGATGTTGCAGTGTATGTATTCATATTATGTGAACCATGCTCTGGCAAAAGGGGGCTTAACTCTATACTAATCAACAAAATTTTAGACTTGTCCAGATTGAAAGCATTTGCAGATGACAAATGTGACAGAATAATGGAATTTGTATTTGACAGGCAAGAAAACATTGTGGGAAAAAGAGAAAATGCTGGTTACCAGCATTTTCTACTGCTCCAACAATGTTTTCAAAAGCCTTCTTTTTCAGGGCCAATAAAACTCTGGATTGTGTGATAAAGAATTAATCCATCTCTGTGATCCATGATCCAAAGCAAGATATCACATAAATCATCTTCGCAAGCCAAGGATACTAAGGTAGTACCCTTGGCCGCTCGCCTCTTTAAAAATCGAAACTCTCGCTGCGCTATTTCATTGGATGCGATCAAAACCCATCGCGTCCAATCAAACCACTCGAAAAAGAAATCTTCCGCGAAACAGAAAACAATAATGGCGGCGCCCGTCAAAAACGAAAGTTGTCGTGCTTGTGATGAAAATTTGCCAAAAAAAGAGTGGACGATCGATATTTAATGAGTTTTTTTAGCTCCACTGGCCGAAGGCCAGCGGGCTTATGTCATGGCCCGGTGTCCGTCGTGCGTCCGTCCGTCCGTGCGTTAACTTTTATTTCAAACATCTTCTTCTCTGAAACTACCCATCCAATTTTCATGAAACTTCACAGAAATGATCCTGCCATCGTCCTCTTCAGAATTTCTTGAAAGAATTTGATTCCTTCAAAAACTCTGGTTGCCATGGCAACAAAACTGAAAAATATTGGAAATCTTTAAAAATCTTCTTGTCTGAAACCATAAGGCATAGGGCTACCAAATTTGGCATGTAGCTTTATGTAGTAGACCTCTATCATGTTCCATGAAATTATGGCCCTGGGGTCAAAATTGGCTCTGCCCCAGGGGTCACAAGTTTTACATAGGCTTATATAGAGAAAACTTTAAAAATCTTCTTGTCTGAAACCATAAGGCGTAGGGTTACCAAATTTGGCATGTAGCTTTATGTAGTAGACCTCTATCATGTTTCTTGAAATTATAGCCCTGGGGTCAAAATTGGCTCTGCCCCAGGGGTCACAAGTTTTACATAGGCTTATATAGAGAAAACTTTAAAAATCTTCTTGTCTGAAACCATAAGGCATAGGGCTACCAAATTTGGCATGTAGCTTTATGTAGTAGACCTCTATCATGTTTCTTGAAATTATAGCCCTGGGGTCAAAATTGGCTCTGCCCCAGGGGTCACAAGTTTTACATAGGCTTATATAGAGAAAACTTTAAAAATCTTTCTGTACCTAGCCATAAGGCCTAGAGCTACCAAATTTTGCATTTAGCTTGATCTAGTTGGGGTCTACCAAAAGTGCCCAAATTATAGTCCTGGGGTCAATTTGGCCTCATGCTGGGGGAGGGGGTGTGTTTCACAAGATTTACATAGGCTTACATAGGGAAAACTTTTAAATCTTGCTGTACATAGCCATAAGGCTTAGGCTACCAAATTTTGCATAATTATAGCATTATCTAGTGGACAACTACAAAGAGGGCCCAAGTTACAGCCCTAGGATCAAGTTTGGCCCTGCACCAGGGGTCACAAGTTTTACATGGGTTTATGGAGTGAAAAGTTCAGAAACCGTCTTGTTACTAGCCATAAGGCCAAGAACTCCCAAATTTGGCACGTTATTCTTCTAATACACATATTCCCCATTTAGTCCGACTGTAGCCCTGGGGTCAAAGTTTTATAAGGGCTTATATAGTGAAGACTTCTCTTCATGGTTTATAGTTATAAGCCAGTGGAGCGATACAGGGCCATCATGGCCCTCTTGTTATAGTTCATGATCAATTATGTGAAATATTAGGATGGGTTCCACAGCCAAATGATTGCGAATCATCGTATGTCTGTTCGTCCTGTTTTAACAAGATCAACAAGCTTAACAAACTGGAGCGCAGCCATATTTGATGCATAGCCTAACAAATTTTATTACAAGCATTTTGATTGGTCAGAAATAACATCAGCAAAGGTTATGCAACTCGCGATATTCGATAGGTGGCGCAGCGGGAGTTTCGATTTTTAAAGAGGCGAGCGGCCAAGGGTACGTAACGAACAAAGTGGAGTTAGTATCCTTGGCTTGCGAAGATGCACATAAATATGGATCCATAATATCTATTTTGTTTAACAAACGACTGAATTATGAGGTACACAGGTCCTTTAACATGCAGAAAATTTACCAAAAGCAAAAAGTTTCAGCCCAGGTCAACCTGCACACACTGCGCAGGCTGACCTGAATCGATACTGTTTGAAGATATATCAAACCCCCTTTTAACAGATTGTGGTTTGTAGAGTGGGGGGGGGGCAAAGCCTTAATTATCTTATTCATTGATGAATGAATGGATGGATTCATTCATTCACTTCACTGTTCATTTTTATGTAAGTTTTTAGCTCACCTGAGCACGAAGTGCTCATGGTGAGCTATTGTGATCGTGCTGTGTCTGTCGTCCGTCGTGCGTCATCTGTCATGCATCGTCAACTTTTTACCTTGTGTACACTCTAGAGGCCACATTTTCAGTCCGATCCTCATGAAACTTGGTCAGAATGTTTGTCTTGATAAAATCTTAGACAACTTCGAAATTGGGTCATGTGGGGTCAAAAACTAGGTCACTAGGTCAAATCTTAGAAAAACCTTGTGTACGCTCTAGAGGCCACATTTTCAGCCCGATCCTCATGAAACTTGGTCAGAATGTTTGTCTTGATAAAATCTTAGAGGATTTGGAAATTGGGTCATGTGGGGTAAAAAACTAGGTCACTAGGTCAAATCTTCGAAAAACTTTGTGTACGCTCTAGAGGCTGCATTTTCAGTCAGATACTTGTGAAATTTGGTCAGAAAGTTTGTCTTGATAAAATCTTGGACGAGTTTGAAATTGGGTCATGTGGGGTCAAAAACTAGGTCACTAGGTCAAATCTTCGAAAAGCCTTGTGTACGCTCTAGAGGCCACATTTTCATTCAGATACTCGTGAAACTTGGTCAGAATGTTTGTCTTGATAAAATCTGGGACAAGAGTGAAATTGGGTCATGTTGGGTCAAAAACTAGGTCACTAGGTCAAATCTTAGAAAAACCTTGTGTGTGCTCGAGAGGCCACATTTTCAGTCAGATACTTGTCAAATTTGGTCAGAATGTTTGTCTTGATAAAATCTCGGACGAGTTTGAAATTGGGTCATGTGGGGTCAAAAACTAGGTCACTAGGTCAGATCTTCAAAAAACCTTGTGTACGCTCTAGAGGCCACATTTTCAGTCAACTACTTATGAAACTTGGTCAGAATGTTTGGCTTGATAAAATCTCACACGAGTTCAAAATTGGGTCATGTGGGGTCAAAAACTAGGTCACTAGGTCAAATCATCGAAAAACCTTGTGCACGCTATAGAGGCCACATTTTCAGTCAGATACTTGTGAAATTTGGTCTTGTGAAATTTGGTCAGAATGTTTGGCCTATTGACTCAGGTGAGTGATCCAGGGCCATCATGGCCCTCTTGTTTCTTAGTAGTATTTGGTTTTCTTCCAACATTGTATTTTATAGGTGGTAAAACATATCACTCTTGGCATTGTCACAAATACAGAGGTTGATCATTATGAACCTCTTCTCTGTTTGCCGCATTGCCTTTATGTTGTCCTCAATGCGACAAAAAGTCTTCTGCAGTATACAATGATTTGGTTAGTTCTTGCAGTAGATTTGTATGTATAAGGTTTTTTCTATTCTGGCACATATTCTGTAGCAATACAGTGTATTTTCATCCAACATTCTCTGTCTTGAATATAATAATGATAAGTTTTAAGCAATCTGGTAGATCTATAGATATCCTTTTGATTGTTTTGGTACAAGTAAGGTAAACTGTACAATATTGTGTAGGATGGAGCGAGGGTGAGAGAAAGAGACTAGGAGAAGGGGCAAAAGAGATCTACTCTATGGTATCATGTGGGCTAAATTAGCAGCTCTATTAAATTTTTCGCCACAGAAAGATGTAGGATTGTTGTCTATTAAAAAGTCTAATAAAACTGGATGTAGATTTAATTTGTTATTTGATTCCATTCTCTTCCATCCCCATCTCAGCATTTATTTGATCTAAAGCCTTTTATCCTACAATGCCGATTTCAACGACCCTGAAGAAAAAAACTTTTGAAAACATTGTGCGAAAAGGAGAAAATGCTAGTAGAACGCATTTTCTCCTTTTTCCATTTAGTTTCTTTTTAACCATAAAGCCTGAAGACAAATCCCATCATGTAGATCAACTTTAGTTTGTCATGTGGAAATACTTTGATTTTGGAACTGTCAAAAATTTAGCAAAAAATCCAGTTTTAACAACCCTTTGGATGAACTCTGTTGGAAACATTGTTGCAAAAGGAAATAATATTAGTAGATCTAATTAGTGGATCTAATGCTTCCTTTTATCACAAAATTTTGGACGCCTATGAGACAAAGTTCATGTTTTCAGAAACTATTTTTGATGATCTGCAAATAAATGTTTCTCAATTAGGACAGGTCAGAATTTTGTTGTCTGGGAAAGAGTTAACATGACTTGCGCAAGGAGTAACATCCCCTGATAAAATGGCGTTAATTCGACGCAGAAAATTCGCACGGTCATTTAATTTGCTTGAAATCGGAAAGATACCACTAGTAATATATATTGGAACACTATTACCTATTTTACTAAATGCCGTACCTGAAGCCATTCCTCATGGGGTTGTCTTTAGGTACGGTGCCATATTCCAAACGTGAGAGTCTCCGGGTACGGTTCCGTACCCGGAGACTCTCAGGCTCGGGGTACTGTACCCGGAGACACTTCCAAATGGAATATCAATCAAACCCTATGTTATACTAAAATGATACATAGAATATAAATCATAAACATATCCACATTGAAAATTATTTTTTGACAAAAAATTGTGATTCAGATGACCCAAGTTGTCTTTGAAACATCATGGGAAGGAATAGGATGCAAGCCAGTTTCTTTTGTTGTAATGTTTTCAAAAGCTTTGGGGAATGCATGGACTTATTTGGTTAAGGGTACATCAAGTAAATTTTTCTCACATGCACTTATTGAGTAGGGGAAAGAAAACCACAGATTTCTCCTCAATGTTTTGTTTTACTGCCATAATAACACTCAAAAGTTGTGCTTTGTGCTAATCTAGTAAAAATTCATTACCATTTATGAACTGGTTCTCTGTTTTAAGAGCTTTAGAAAGAGAATGATTTATAGCATATTGTGGATAAAAGAAAAGAAAAATGATATTTGTTACTGGATTTTTAGCTCACCTGAGCACAAAGTGCTCATGGTGAGCTATTGTGATCGTGCTGTGTCCGTTGTCCGTCGTCAACTTTTTACCTTGTGTACGCTCTAGAGGCCACATTTTCAGTCCGATCCTCATGAAACTTGGTCAAAATGTTTGTCTTGATAAAATCTCGGACAACTTCGAAATTGGGTCATGTGCGGTCAAAAACTAGGTCACTTGGTCAAATCTTAGAAAAACCTTGTGTACGCTCTAGAGGCCACATTTTCAGTCCGATCTTCATGAAACATGCCCAGAATGTTTGTCTTGATAAAATCTCAGACGAGCTTGAATGTGGGTCATGTGCGGTCAAAAACTAGGTCACTAGGTCAAATCTTAGAAAAACCTTGTGTATGCTCTAGAGGCCACATTTTCAGCCAGATACTTGTGAAATTTGGTCAAAATGTTTGTCTTAATAAAATCTCAGACGAAACTAAAATCGGGTCATGTGGGGTCAAAATCTAGGTCACTAGGTCAGATCTTAGAAAAACCTTATGTACGCTCTAGAGGCCACATTTTCAGTCCGATCTTCATGAAACTTGGTCAGAATGTTTGTCTTGATAAAATCTCGGATGAGTTTGAAATTGGGTCATGTGCGGTCAAAAACTAGGTCACTAGGTCAAATCTTAGAAAAACCTTGTGTATGCTCTAGATGCCACATTTTCAGTCAGATACTTGTGAAACTTGGTCAGAATGTTTGTCTTGATAAAATCTCGCACAAGTTCGAAAATGGGTCATGTGGGGTCAAAAACTAGGTCAAATTTTAGAAAAACCTTGTGTGCGCTCCAGATTGATTGATTGAATTGATTGAATGGTGTTTTACGCCGCTTTCGACAATATATCAGTCATATCACGGTGACAGCTCACTTATTCATGTATTTCCTGGGTTTCACCAGTACTAGGCTGGGGCTCTGAAGTGTCTTGCCCAAGGACACTCCCATGAAAAACCCAGGGGATCCAGCGAGGCTTGAACCCGGGGCCTCCAGGTTACGAGTCCTACACTTTACCACTGAGCCACGCAGGACCCCATGTGTGCGCTCCAGAGGCCACATTTTCAGTCAGATACTTGTGAAACTTGGTCAGAATATTTGTCTTGATAAAATTTAGACAAGTTTGAAATTGGGTCATGTGGGGGAAAAACTAGGTCACTAGGTCAAATTAAAGAAATGCCTTGTGGGTACTATAGAGGCCACATTTTTCGCTCAGTTGACTTGAAAATTGGTCAGAATGTTTTTCTTAATTAAATCTCAGAAAAATTGAAATTGGGTCACCCAGGGTCATAAAGTAGGTCACTAGGTCAAATTAAAGAAATACCTTGTGGACACTCTAGAGGCCACATTTTTCGTTCAATTGACTTGAAAATTGGTCAAAACGTTTGTCTTAATTAAATCTTAGACGAGTTCGAAATTTGGTCACCTGGGGTCATTTCGCCTATTGGCTCAGGTGAGCGATCCAGGGCCATCATGGCCCTCTTGTTTTCCTTTTCCCACAATGTGTTTTAACTCTCAGAAACAATCCCATATTTGAGCAGCGATTGGTATCCACTTTTTTTTTTTTCAGTTAGAACAATGGTAATAATAATTGTTGTCTGATAGAGTTTATTTACTGTTATATATTTTATTTACTTACAGGTGACGTGGTGAGCATATTTCCAGATTTGTTATCTAGAGGTTCTGAGTTTGTTCTTCACTTGCAGTGGTGGTATTCATAGGTATATTCTGGGTAATGAGACTGCAGAGTCCTTGTCTAAACCTGATGAAACCCAGACAACAGACAAACAAGTTAGCTGTTGCCATGATGTAACTGGTATACTGCTGAAAGTGGTGTAAAACACTAGATGAAGACAAATCTGTGACTGGTTGGAGATGAACATTGGACAGAGGTACATGTACAAACTTTTTCTCTTTGTCATCAAAGTTCTCATAATGCGAGTTTATAACGAGTTTATAGTTTGATGGATCAAACCCAGTGCCCCTGACCTATGGCCTATATTTTGTCATTTTTTACCCGTGCTTGACATGCCCATTGCATTCAAAATGTATTTAACTCTTTACCGCACAATCCCGAGTTTTAACGACCCTTGAAAAGAGGGCTTTTGAAAACATTGAGGGAAAAGTAGACAAGAGGGCCATGATACTCTTGTCTAGCTGCAAAGGCCACTATAGTTGTGAAACTGCATTTGGACAGAACATAATGGTTAGTGTAAATCCCAGGTCAGTCTGCTGTAACCAATGTCGTCAGATCTTGGAATTTCACTGGCTGTAAAGGCAACTATAGTTGTGAAACTGCCTTTAGACAGAACATAATCTTTAGTGTAAATCCTGGGTCAGTCTGCTGTAAGCAATGCTGTCAGATCTTGGATCTTCACTGGCTGTAAAAGTAACTACATGTATGTTTGTGAAAGGCACTTAAAGGGTTTTAACCCTTTCCCAAAGAAGCCCTGGTTTTCACTTGTCTGCAGTACAAGTCTTTTGAAAACACTGAGGGAAAAGGAGAAATTGCTCGTGACGAGCAATTTCTCCTTTTCACACAGTGTTTTCTACCCTTTTTGATAATTTCTGCCATTTTCATCAAATTTAAAATTGTCGTCTGCAAACTCTTTCAATTTGGACCAGTCCAAAATCTGTCGTTTGGGAAAGGGTTAAAGAAGAGTTGAAATCAATGTGAATTTTACTTTCTATTTTCAGGAAGACAATGTGATGTAGAGGTGGGTATCAGACAGAATCTTTCCAGCAAGGAGTATTGGACTATGGAGTGAATATTTAACCTATTTATGCCTGGAAAAAAAAAAAGAATTGTACTTGCAAGGCTGTTTCCACCAAAATGGATATTTAGTAGATCTTCAAGAATTTTTATGTCTTAGCCCATTACCACACAATCCTGACTTTTAACGACACTGAGGAAGAAGCCTTTTGAAAACATTTTGGAAAAAGGAGAAAATGCTGGTAACCAGCATTTTCTCCTTTTTCCGCAATGTTTTCTGACATTTCATAGACAGATTATGCCATCTTAGCCACACTTTATTTGTTCTCTGCAACAACTTTGAATTTGAATGGGTCTAAAATTTTGTTGTTAGGTAAATTGTAAATAGTGTAGGAAAGCATTGAAGGAAAAGGAGAAATGCTGGATGCTGGTTACAAGCATACTCTTCATTTTCCACAAGAATTATCAAAAGCCTTTTTTCCTCAGATTTGTTAAAATGTGTAGAAAAGGGTTTAAAGATATCCTTAGCAGTTTTCAACGCTCAGAGTGATAGATATAATTATGTAACTAAAACAGACAATTTATAGTCTGTTGAAAAACAGACTGGAATTTCTAAATGCTGTTTGGTCTGAATATCTCACTAGATATTGCAACAGGATAGTTGACTGTCTCCTACAATCTGATCTTCATGTACACTTCATGTCTAAGCTACACTGTTTGATGAAAGGGAGGTCAAAATATTTTTTTACCAGATTTTTTAATTGCAATATTCTGGATTATTTTTACTCTATTTCATCTAGTAACTCTTTACCACACGACAAAATTCTAGACTGCTCCAAATGGAAAGCATTTGCAGATGACAAGTGTAGTTTAAATGACGATATTTGTACTTGATAGGGTAGAAAACATAGTGGGAAAAGGAGAAAATAATGGTTAGCAGCAGTTTTCAAAAGGCTGCTTTCTCAGGGTCCTTATAAGTTGGGATTGTGTGGTAAAGGGTTAATCATTAGAGCACCTTTTACAACTTAAGTTGCCTTTGTGGCCTTTGTAGATCAAGATTAGTCTGCATAAAACATGAAGTCGGATCTTTAATCTGCTGTCTGCGTTACTGAGACATTCTAGACAAAAACAACCTTGATGTTGTATTTAGAAAGATTTTTTGCTGTAGACTGTAGATGTGTGTTTGGTTTATTTGGTGGTTAGCCCTTTACCACACAATCCTGAATTTTAATGACCCTGACAGAGTATCCTTTTAAGATATTGTGGGGAAAGGAGAAAATGGTAATTAGCATATCTCCTTTTCCATCAATGTTTCTTTTCCTGTCAAAAACAAAACCTGGATTTGAGCCACATTGGTCAACTATCACAAGTCCAAAACTTTGTCATGTGGTAAAGATCTAAGGAATTTATAGCCTTCAACTTAAATGTATTAACCCTTTACTGCACAATGACGCCTTTTGACGCCCCTGGAAAAAAAGCCTTTTGAAAACATAGTGGGAAAAGGAGAAAATGCTGGTAAACCAGCATTTTCTCCTTTTCCGACAATGTTTTCTACCCTATCAAAGAAAATATACAGAAATTGAGCTATAGAAATTGTCGTCTGCAAATGCTTTCAATTTGGACAGGGCTAAAATTTTGTCGTCTGGTAAAGGGTTAAATGTTTGTAAATACATTTATACTTTATTGCAATATTTACAATACTTTATAGCAATATTTACTGTTGAATATGAAGGTTGTAAGCTAACTGAAAACATTGAAAAACAAAGGAAAAATATTTGAGTAAAACATTTTGATATCTTACTTCCCTATTTACCAGAAAACAAAACTTTAGCTTTGTCCATATTGAGAGCATTTGCACACTACAGTTGTTGCTTACCTGTTTTCCGAGCTGTAAAATTTTAGACTAGATCAAATTAAAAGCATTTTCTGATGACAAATATGACTGAAGTGGTGCAATATTTCTTTGAAATGGTAGAAAACAAACTGGGACTGGGAGAAAATGCTGGTTACCGACAATTTCTCCTTTCCCCACATTGTTTTCAAAGGTAGTACTCCATAGGATTTTTAAAACACTAGAATGTTTGGTAAAGAGTTAACCCTTTATCACACAATCCCAGTTTTTATGACCCTGAGAAAGAGGCCTTTTGAAAACATGGTTGGAAAAGGAGAAAATGCTGGTTACCATTTTCTTTTTCCACAATGTTTTCAAACCTTTTACAGACAACCCTCACCATACGAACCATATCTAATTTTTCTGCAAATGCTTTCATTTCAGACAAGTGTAAAATTTTGTCATGTGGTAATGGGTTAAATGATGGAATGTGTCTTTGAAATGGTAGAAAATATTGTAGGAAAGGGAGAAAATGCTGGTTACCAGTACTTTCTGTTTCAAAGGTAGTTGTCCATAGGGTTCTTAACCCTTTCCCAAACAAGCCCTGGTTTTCACGTGTCTGCAGTACAAGTCTTTTGAAAACACTGTGGGAAAAGGAGAAATTGCTCATAACGAGCAATTTCTCCTTTTCCCACAGTGTTTTCTACCCTTTTTGATAACTTTCTGCCATTTTCATCAAATTTAAAATTGTCGTCTGCGAACTCTTTCAATTTGGACCAGTCCAAAATTTGTTGTTTGGGAAAGAGTTAAAACACTGAAATGCTTGGGAAAGGGTTAAATTATGGAATCTGTGTTTGAAATGGTAGAAAATATTGTAGGAAAGGGAGAAAGTGCTGGTCACCAGCATTTTCTCCTTTTTGCATGATCTTTTCGAAATTTTTTCCTCCTTGGGGTTGTAAAAATGTGGGTTTGTTTGGAGAGGATTAACACATTATCTCCTGGAAAAAAAGAAAAATTCTGTCGACTCAAAGCAAAGCAGGTCTTAAAACATTATTGCAAAAGGAGAAATTTCTTAAACAATTTCCCCTTTTACCACATTATTTTTACATGTTTAATGTTTTGAATTTAATTGTAATCAATACTGATCACCTTCAGTTTTGGCTCCTCTGGCCCAAGGCAAGCAAGCTTATAATGTCTTGACCTGATGGCTGTGTTTGGTACTGTCTGTCAGTGTACCTGTCAGTGCACCTGTGTGCTTTATTAACTATTGTGTCAAATACTGTCTCTGATAAAATATCTGAACCATTTTTTACCAAAGATTAGAAATCCCCTGAACACTTTACCAAATGACAAAATTTTTGACTGATCCAAATTGAAAGCATTTGCAGACAACAAATCTTATGTTGCTAACATTATGATTTCTGTCATTGAAAGGGTGGAAAGCATTGTGATAAAAGGAGAAAATGCTGGTTACCAGCATTTTCTCCTTTTCCCACAATGTTTCAAAAGGCTTCCCTGTCAGGGTTGTTAAAAGTCGGGATTGTGTGGCAAAGAGTTAAGAATTTGATTCCATCAAGAACTCGGGTTGCCAATGCAACAAAAATGAAAAGTATTGAAAATCTTCAAAAGTCGTCTGTCAAGAACTGCTTGTTCTCTGTTTAAAATACCATTTACCAAACAATCCCCAGTTACGATGACCCTTGGGAAGATGTGAGTTTGAAAACATTGTGGGGAAAAAATGCTGGTAACCAGCTTTTCCTTTTCAGAAGCAAATGCTGTAGTTTCAATCCATTTTGATGTCTGCAGATGATTTTAGCTTAAAATTTTATTGTTTGGTAAAGAGTTACTTGATCTATGGGCGGATATTTTACAGATATTTTTGAAAGAATTGTTACCTGCAGTGCTGTGAGGTTGGCTTGTTAGCTCACCTGAGCAAAAAGTGCTCATGGTGAGCTATTGTGATTGTGCTGTGTCCGGCGTCTGTCGTCAACTTTTTACCTTGTGTACGCTCTAGAGGCTACAGTTTCAGTCCGCTCCCCATGTGAAACTTGGTCAGAATGTTTGTCATGATAAAATCTCAGACGAGTTCGAAATTGGGTCATTAGGGATCATAAACTAGGTCACTAGGTCAATTCTTAGAAAAACCTTGTGTGCACTCTAGAGGCCACATTTTCGGTCAGATACTTGTGAAACTTGGTCAGAATGTTTGTCTCGATAAAATCTCAGAGGCCACATTTTCGGTCAGATACTTGTGAAACTTGGTCAGAATGTTTGTCTCATTAAAATCTCAGACAAGTTCGAAATTGGGTCATATGGGGTCAAAAACTAGGTCACAAGGTCAAATCTTAGAAAAACCATGTGTGCACTCTAGAGGCCACATTTTCAGTCAGATACTTGTGAAACTTGGTCAGAATGTTTGTCTTGATAAAATCTGGGATAAGTTTGAAATTGGGTCATGTGGGGTCAAAACTAGGTCACTAGGTGAAATCTTAGAAAAAACTTGTGTGCGCTCTAGAGGCCACATTTTCAGTCAGATACTTGTGAAACTTGGTCAGAATGTTGTCTTGATAAAATCTCGGACAAGTTTGAAATTGGATCACGTGGGGGCAAAAACTAGGATACTAGGTCAAATCTTAGAAAAACATTGTGTGCGCTCTAGAGGCCACATTTTCAGTCAGATACCTGTTAAACTTGGTCAGAATGTTTGTCTCGATAAAATCTTAGACGAGCTGGAAATTGGGTCATGTGGGGTGAAAAACTAGGATACTAGGTCAAATCTTAGAAAAACCTTGTGTGCACTCAAGAAGCCACATTTTCAGTCAGATACTTGTGAAACTTGGTCAGAATGTTTGTCTTGATAAAATCTTGGACAAGTTCAAAATTGGATCATGTGGGGGCAAAAACTAGGATACTAGGTCAAATCTTAAAAAACCTTGTGTGCGCTCTAAAGGCCACATTTTCAGTCTGATACTCATGAAACTTGGTCAGAATGTTTGTCTTGATTAAAACTCAGAAGACTTTGAAATTGAGTCATGTGGGGTCAAAAACTAGGTCAATAGGTCAAATTAAAGAAATACCTTGTGGGCACTCTAAAGGCCACATGTTTTGCTCAGTTGACTTGAAAATTGGTCAGAATGTTTTTCTTAATTAAATCATAGATAACTTTGAAATTGGGTCACCTGGGGTCATAAAGTAGGTCACTAGGTCAAATTAAAAAAATACCTTGTGGACACTCTAGAGGCCACATTTTTCGCTCAATTGACTTGAAAATTGGTCAAAACGTTTGTCTTAATTACATCTTAGACGAGTTTGAAATTTGGTCACCTTGGGTCATAAACTAAGTCATAGGTCAAATTAAGGAAATACCATGTGGACACTCTAGAGGCCACATTTCTTACTCAGTTGACCTGAAAATTGGTCAGAATGTTTGTCTTGATGAAATCTTGCATGAGTTCGAATTTTGGTCACCTAGGGTCATAAACTAGGTCACTAGGTCAGACTACAGAAATACCTTGTGGGCACTCTAGAGGCGGCAATTCTTGCCCAATTCACCTGAACCTTGGTCAACAAGTTTATTTTGATGTCTCGGATGAGTTTGAAATATGGTCACATAAGGTCATAAACTAGGTCACTAGGTCAAATTGAAGAAAGACATTTTGGACACTCTGGAGGCCACATTTTCAGCTCGCTTGACCTGACAATTATTGGTCAGAATGTTTGTCTTAATAATATCTCAGGTAAGTTTTAAATTGGGTCATTATGACCCTGGAGTAAAATTTTGCCAATTGACTCAGGTGAGCGATCCAGGGCCATCATGGCCCTCTTCTCTGCTTTTCCCACAATGTTTTCTACCCTTCCCAAAACAAATTTCAATTTTTCAAACACATTTATTGTGTCGTCTACAAATGCTTTCAATCTGGACTAGTGTAAAATTGTGTCATTTGGTAAAAGGTTAAACTGAAACCATGATTAAATTGGCTCCTGAAGACATTGTGGAAAATGGTTAAAATGCTGATAAGCAGCATTTTTTCCTTTTTCCTCAATGTTTTCTACTCTTTCATAGAGAAATTACCTCAATTCAGAGACATCTTATTTGTCGTCTGCAAATACTCTCGATATGGACAAGTCCAAAATTTTATCATTTGGTAAAGTTTTTTTTTTTTTAATATCCTGTTTTGTGATTAGGTTATCATCTTAATTTCATTCTTTTCTCAAACCAGCCATTGATTTTAGACAAAAAGATGTATAAACTTTTTGAAAACATTATGGAAAATGGTGAATTTACGTGTAACCAGCATTTTCTCTTTTCCACAATGTTTTCTACCCCTTGAAAGACAAGTTTCACTGTCATAGCTATGTTTAGTTTGTTGTCTTTCAATCTGAATAGGCCTAAAATTTTGTTGGCTTTTGGAGAAATAATGAACTTGTTTCAATCTTTGTAATGATTTTATTTAACCCTTTACCGCACAATCACAAGTTTTGACAGGCTTTTGATATCCTTATAGGAAAAGGAGAAAATGCTGGTAACCAGCATTTTCTCCTTTTGCCGCGTTTTCTACCTTTTCATAGACAAACCACATCATTTCAGCCATATCTAATTTGTTATCTGCAAATACTTTCAATATGGATGAGTCCAAGATTTCATCATTTGGTAAAGATTTTTTTTTTAAATATTCTGTATTGTGATATGGTTTTATTTTCTTGATTTTATTAGCTCACCTGAGCACGAAGTGCTCATGGTGAGCTATTGTGATCGTGCTGCGTCCGTCGTCAACTTTTTACCTTGTGTATGCTCTAGAGGCCACATTTTCAGTCCGATCCTCATGAAACTTGGTCAGAATGTTGGTCTTGATAAAATCTGGGACGAGTTTGAAAATTGGGTCATGTGGGGTCAAAAACTAGGTCACTAGGTCACATCTTAGAAAAACCTTGTGTACACTCTAGAGGCCACATTTTCAGTCAGATACTCGTGAAACTTGGTCAGAATGTTTGTCTTGATAAAAACTAGGTCACTAGGTCAAATCTTCGAAAAACTTTGTCTATGCTCTAGAGGCCACATTTTCAGTCTGATCCTCATGAAACTTGGTCAGAATGTTTGTCTTGATAAAATCTGGTTGAAATTGGCTCATGTGGGGTCAAAAACTAGGTCACTAGGTCAAATCTTCGAAAAACCTTGTGTACGTTCTAGAGGCCACATTTTCAGTCAGATACTTGTGAAATTTGGTCAGAATGTTTGTCTTGATAAAATCTCGGACGAGTTTGAAATTGGGTCATGTGGGATCCAAAACTAGGTCACTAGGTCAGATCTTTGAAAAACCTTGTGTACGCTCTAGAGGCCACATTTTCAGTCGGATACTTGTGAAATTTGGTCAGAATGTTTGTCTTGATAAAATCTGAGACAAGTTTGAAATTGGGTCATGTGGGGTCAAAAACTAGGTCACTAGGTCAAATCTTAGAAAAACTTTGTGTATGCTCTAGAGGCCACATTTTCAGTTCGATCCTCATGAAATTTGGTCAGAATGTTTGTCTTGATAAAATCTGGGACGAGCTTGAAATTAGGTCTTGTGGGGTCAAAAACTAGGTCACTAGGTCAAATCTTAGAAAAACCTTGTGTGTGCTCTAGAGGCCACATTTTCAGTCGGATACTTGTCAAATTTGGTCAGAATGTTTGTCTTGATAAAATCTCGGACGAGTTCGAAATTGGGTCATGTGGAGTCAAAAACTAGGTCACTAGGTCAGATCTTCGAAAAACCTTGTGTACGCTCTAGAGGCCACATTTTCAGTCAGATACTTGTGAAACTTGGTCAGAATGTTTGGCCTATTGACTCAGGTGAGCGATCCAGGGCCATCATGGCCCTCTTGTCTTTTTCTCCAACCAGCCCTTTTTTTTTAGTTAAAACAAAAAGATTTATGAATTTCTTCAAAACATTATGGGAAATGGTGAATTTGCTTGTAACCAGCATTTTCTCTTTTCCACAATGTTTTCTACCAGTTGAAAGACCAGTTTCATTGTCATAGCTATATTCAATTTGTCATCATTCAGTTGGGACTAGTCTAAGATTTTAAAGTTTAGTGGATAGATAATGAATTTGTTTCAGTCTTTTTTGTGATTTTATTCAACATTTTAACAAAGAATCAGGGGTTTAAAGAAGGCTTTTGAAAACATGGTGGGAAAAGGAGAAAATGCTGGTAACCAGCATTTTCTTCTTTTTCCTCCATGTTTTCTACCCTTTCATTGACAAATCACATAATTTCAGCGACATCCAAGTTGTCGTCTGCAAATACTTTCAATATGGACCAGTCCAAAATTTGGTAAAGTTTTTTTTTTTTAAATATTCTGTATTGTGACGAAGTTATTGTCTCGATTTTAACCTTTTACTACACAACAAAATTTTACACTTGTCAAAATTGAAAACATTTGCAGACGACAAATTAAGACATTTTTCCTATGGTGAGATTTGTCTGTAAAAGGACGGAAAACATTGTGGGGAAAAAGGAGAAAATGCTGGTTTTACACTTTTGAAATTGAAAACATTTGCAGACAACAAATTAAGACATTTTTCCTATGGTGAGATTTGTCTGTAAAAGGACGGAAAACATTGTGGGGGGAAAAAGGAGAAAATGCTGGTTACCAGCATTTTCTCCTTTTCCCACAATGTTTTCAAAAGACCTCATTCTCAGGGTCGTTAAAACTCGGGATTGTGTGGTAAAGGGTCAATCTTTTCTCAAACCAGCCATTTTTTTTTTAAACTAAAAAAATGAATAAAATTTTTGAAAACATTACGGAAAATGGTGAATTTACTTGTAACCAACATTTTGAATTTCACTTTTCCACAATGTTTTCCACCTATTGAAGGACAAGTTCCACTGTCATAGCTATGTTCACTTTGTCATCTTTCAGTTTGGACAGGTCCAAGATTTTATAGATTAGTGGATAGATAATGAATTTGTCTCAATCTTTCTAATGATTTTATTTAACATTTTAACAAACAATCATTGGTTTAACCCTTTTCCAAACGACAAATTTTGGACTGGTCCAAATTGAAAGAGTTTGCAGACGACAATTTTAAATTTGATGAAAATGACAGAAAGGTCTCAAAAAGGTTAGAAAACACTGTGGGAAAAGGAGAAATTGCTCGTTACGAGCAATTTCTCCTTTTCCCACAGTGTTTTCAAAAGACTTGTACTGCAGACACGTGAAAACCAGGACTTGTTTGGGAAAGGGTTAAAGAAGGCTTTTGAAAATATCGTGGGAAAAGGAGAAAATGCTGGTAACCAGCATTTTCTTCTTGTTCCACAATGTTTTCTGTCCTATGAAAGACAGACATCATTTGAGCCACATTTGAATTATCATCTGCAAATACTTTCAATTCGGCCTTGTCCAAAATTTTTTCGTTTGGTAAAGACTTTTGTATTTGTGTATTGACCCATTTCCAGACGACAAAATTTTACGTTAATCTGTATTGAAAACAATGTGGGAAAGGGGGAAAATGTTGATAGCCAACATTTTCTCCTTTTCCCGCAATTTTTTTTTTATTCAGGACTATTAGAGCCATGCTTAGTAAAAAGGGAGCCTAATGCATCTGCGAAAAGTATCGATCAAGGTCAGCCTGCGCAGTCTGCGCAGGCTGACCTGGGCCGAAACTTTTCGCTATTGATCAATCTTAAGCATATCAAAACATTGTGGGAAAGGAGGAAAGTGTTGGTAACCAGCATTTTCTCCTTTTCCCACAATGTTTTCAAAAGTGTTCTTTTTAATTTCAGGTAGTTGAATTTGATGATCGTTGGAAAATGTTTGTTGTATACATCATTTCATTTTGAATAATAAAACATTTTCTTCTTATACTTCGGTGTTCTTGCTTAAACTTGTTCTCTCCTCTGAGAAAACAAGTTCTATAAACTTAAAAGAAAAACTCAAATAAATATTCATCTTTTATTAAACACCTCTGTAATGGAATGGAGAAATTGAAGCACACAGAGTAGTAAAAGGTAATTGCCCTGGGTCCCCCCATCGCCTACCCAAGTGTCTTTCTTGCCCGTTCTCTATCCAGCTGCCGTTCTCTTTCCCCCCCTCTCGGTTGCTTTTTTTTTTTCCCGGGTATTGGGCGCGTCTCGATCCTCGGTTCTCCGGGTCCCGAGTCGACTCCCACTACCATTACACCACTTTGGAGCCTAAAAGAATAAAGTTATAGTTTCTATTTGAATACAATGTCTTGTAAAAACATTGGAAAAAAAAAAATTCTACCGGAAGTCTCGCTATAAACGCCAGGTGAGTTAAGTTGTCCATTCAAAACTTTCTACCAAACTGGCGAGTGCTTTAACAACAATAGACAGGCTTTTTAAAACATTGTGGAAATGGGAGAAACTGCTGTTAACCAACATCTCAATTCCTACAATGTTTTCTTCAATTTCAAAGAAAATTCCCATTATTTGAGCCCCACTCTATACCAGACGACAAAATTTTCGATCGGTCCAAATTGAAAGCAGCTGCAGACGACAAATTAGATGTCACTCAAAAACTGAAATCTGTTTGAGGAAAGGTATCAGCATTTTCCCCTTTTCTCACAATGGTTTCAAAAACTTTTTTTTTTCTCTCTGGGTCGTTAAAAGTTGGCATTGTGTAGTTATGGGTTAACCCTTTCCCAAACAAGCCCTGGTTTTCACGTGTCTGCATTACAAGTCTTTTGAAAACACTGTGGGAAAAGGAGAAATTGCTCGTAACGAGCAATTTCTCCTTTTCCCACATTGTTTTCTACCCTTTTGGAGAACTTTCTTTCATTTTCATCAAATTTAGAATTGTCGTCTGCAAACTCTTTCAATTTGGACCAGTCTAAAATTCATCGTTTGGGAAAGGGTTAATTTGTCGTCTGCACAGACGGTTATTACTGACGATTCCTAATTTTTGTCGTCTTGTAAAGCGTTCGCTTCAACTAAAAAGAAATACAAAACTCGGCAGCTCCACAATCAAAGACTTATGTAGCAGGTAACTTTGAAAATACCCTTGTAAAATACTGATGGTGATGATACCAAATATGAACGCACGTGAAAAGATTTGACAAAAGCTGTTCAGTCTGATATTAGGCGCCAATAATTTCTTAACCCCAAGGCTGCTAAGTGCGACTCGGACACTTTCGCGGACAATGTAGATCAAGATCAGATTGCACAAAACTCGCATTCTGATCTTCGATCTACACTGTCGGATACGGTATTTTCTTTCTGGTGAAATAAACTTTAGCACCGCAATCTTTGGGATTTTTCTATGGAGTGGAAATTTTCGTTTCATTTATATAGCAGTCTGACCCTTTAACAAACGACAAATTTTGGGTCTAGATCAAATTGATAGCATTGGCAGACGACAAAATAGAAGTAGCTCAAGTGATGATTTCTGTCTGATAGGGTAGAAAACACTGTGGGAAAAGGAGAAAATGCTGGTTACCAGCATTTTCTCCTTTTCCAACAATGTTTTCAAAAGGCTTCTTCAGAATCGTTAAAAGTCGGGATTATATGGCAGAGTTACGGTTCAACCAGTCCGTAGTTATAATTATCATAGTCTACATAGATCTTAAAAAATAATCTACAAAAATAATCTCTAAGCCTGTACCGTTTTTTCGTCGTTTTGACAAAGTAACTTAAAAGGAATAACACACAATCATTGTTAAATCTTTGTCGAAGAGAAAAATGATCAGACTGGAACCCAGACTGTCGTTATGCCGCTTTCAACCGTTGTCTGTGCATGTCATATTCTTCGAAGATTCGACCTGTCTGCTATGACGCATCACTCATCCCCCGTATACCTGGGAAAAGCAGGGCTTATATTGAAGCTATTAGCCTATTACCAAAGCATGTAGGGGCTGTTTTAATAAATGGTCGGTGCATAGGTTACATGTTAGCCGATCATAGCTGAATGAATGGCACCAGGTAGCGTTTTACTGAGTAAACGTTTATTTTATTTGAAATTCAAAGTCACGGTTGTTGTTTTGAAAAATTACTCCGCTTCTGTACCCAGGATGCCCAAATTAGATAGATGTGTATTTGTAGAATGCCATCTAGCGGGAGATAATGCGCTTTCAACAGTACAAGCAAATCACGGCGACACTTCGCTTATTCATAACTTAACATTTTTTTATTCCGCTAAAAACAGCACTTGCACTTTTATATCTTATAATGTAAGCGACAATTACGAGTCCACATGCGTGGAAAACAAAGACCTACATAGATCTGAGAAGTATGAAAGAAATAAAATAAAAAAATACGATCGAAGAAATTCCATGAAGCAATATAGTGTACCAAAACCTAGAGTACCAACTGAAACCTATAGACTATGATTTTTTTTGTAAGACCTTAATCAGATTATCTATCATACCCAGTCTGATCTTGATCCATAATGCCTGCTACATATTTCCTAAACATCGCTAGTACTAAGCTGGTACTCCACCTAGCCGAAGGACAGTTCCACGAAAAACCAGTGTGGCCGGTGAGGATCGACCCCAGAACCTCTCGATTATGTATCGATCACCGTAACACTTTACCAGACGACAAAATTGTCCAAATTCAAAGTATTTGCAGACGACAATTCAAATAAGGCTAACATTGTAGTATTTGTCCAGGGTAGACTGAAAATACTGTGTGTAAATCATTTTCTGCTTTCACCGCACTATTTACCAAACGTTTCCTTCTCGTGGTCATTCAAACACTAGTTTGGTAAAAGGTTACGGTGCTGGATTTGTAATGATCAAATTCTTGAACGATTCCCGCTTGCAGGGCTGTTTTTGCTTGAGTGTCCCTGGGCAAGCACTGCAAAGCCATAGTCTCGTGCTAGTAAAAAGCAAGAAATGCATTGATATAATATAATCTGGTAACCAGGACTTTCTCCGTTGTCCACAATATTTACCATTCTTTACTGGACAAATCTCTAAAACTTAATCTGTCGTCTGTAAACGCTTTGAATTTGGACAAGTCTAAAATTTTGTCTACGGTAATAAAGTTATCGGTTGTTTTCCCGTCTCTAAGTGCATGTTTTGGGAGAAACGATTTCTGTCACAATGGCAATCTCTTCACTTAGCGGGTGATTGCCTGAATGGTGTTTTACGTCGCTTTCAAAAAATTTTCAGTCATTTAACGACGACAGCCGACATATTAATGTAATTCCTGGGTTTAACCAGTACTAACCTCGGGGCCGCCAGGTTCCGAGCCTTTCGGAATGGTGTCTTTGTCGGATTAACCCTTTCCAAAACAAGCCCTGGTTTTCACGTGTCTGCAGTACAAGTCTTTTGAAAACACTGTGGGAAAAGGAGAAATTGCTCGTAACGAGCAATTTCTCCTTTTTCCACAGTGTTTTCTACCCTTTTTGAGAACTTTCTGCCATTTTCATCAAATTTAAAATTGTCGTCTGCAAACTCTTTGAATTTGGACCAGTCCAAAATTTGTCGTTTGGGAAAGGGTTAATGGTTCATGACGCTATAAGCATTATTTCGTAAAGTCATATCACAGCGATAGATAACTTATTCCTGTGTTTCATGTCTTCCTTCCTCTCACAGGTACCAGGGCTGGGGTTTGAAGTGTTTGCCCGTGAAACCTCAATTCATTGCTTGGAGATCAAACCCATGACTGCCGGATTATAAATCCTACACCTAAAGTTTTTTACCATGAAGAAACCCTTTGACTTCGCTAGAAATCGAACTCATATGTTTTACGTCACTAAACCACCGGATTCGGCATCGAACCCACAACCCCTAATTTTCAAGCCCTGTTACCAACTGAGCTACCGGGCTCGGCCAACGAACCCACAACTTCTAAATTTTCTAGCCCCGTACATTACCGACTGTGCTCATCTCAACGAACATCATTTAACCTTATTGGAGATGGAAAAGTGTTGAAATTTGTGATGAAGACGACGATGTGAAGATAATTACACACAAAATGACTATTAAAAAAGGGAGGAAAGAGGAAAATCAAGCAATAAATTCACCCACCTCGATGTTAATTAATTCCAGATATTATCTAATAATTAAATAATCCTTCAAATTCAAATAAAAAACGCACACAAATTGTCTCACAAAGATTTTACACAAATGACTGTAAGTCTTACTCGATAAACCTTTCATTTTGAGTTTATGTTATTGTTTATGTTTGGGATAACAGGTTTAAAATCACGTACCGTGACGAGGTAACTTATAATCCCACCTCGATAACGTTTATATTATCTTTTCGTTTTTGATTTTAAACATGCATTTCCAAAAAACCAAACAATAATATAAACTGTTAATGAAAATTTTATCGACTAAGAGTTATAACACACATCAAACAGTGAATACAAAACATGTCCGAATTAAGCACGTGAAAAGTCTGCAAATTTCGTGGTTATGGTAATGGGGGGGAGGGGGGGGAAGGAAGTGGGGATATATAGATATACAAGAGCCATGCTCTGTGAAATGGGGACGGGGGGGTTCATGCATCTGAAAAGGGGGGGGGGGGGAGGAAGTGGGGATATATAGATATACAAGAGCCATGCTCTGTGAAATGGGGACGGGGGGGTTTCATGCATCTGAAAATGGGGGAGGGGGAGGAAGTGGGGATATATGGATATACAAGAGCCATGCTCTGTGAAATGGGGACGGGGGGTTTCATGCATCTGAAAAGGGGGGGGGGGCGGGGAGGAAGTGGGGATATATAGATATACAAGAGCCATGCTCTGTGAAATGGGGACGGGGGGTTTCGTGCATCTGAAAAAAGTGCCGACCCATTTCTGCCTGTGGTAAATTTTGTGCATTTTCACGGACCATTTTACCTTGGTATTCAGTCGGCTATTAGACAAACTGAATTTCATGGATCCATAATTATGTGACAACTTGCTTGGAAGAATGAATTACTAAGATACATTAAACCGCCTTTTCACAGAGCATGACTCATATATAACTGTACAGGTTTTCCTGTCGTGTATTCGACAGTGTTTACAAAGATCAGTCTGTATATTTTAATCTTGACCTACACCATTCCTCTCTGTTGATGTTTGAAAATGTAATTGAGTCACGCCCTGCGAAAAGGGGGCGTAATGCAGTTGCAAAAAGTATCGACCCATGTCAGCCTGCGCAATTCGCGCAGGCTGACATGGGTCGAAACTTTTTGCTATTTTTAAATTTTCTCAATGTCCAAGGACCATACTACCTTTGACTCCAGTCGGTTGTCGGACTTTTTTTTTAGATCCATAATTATATAATGGCTTGCTTGGTATAATGCATCGCGGAGAGGCATCAAGCCCCCATTTGCCAGAGCTAAATTATTGACGAAAACTCTTTCTTTTTTTTAAAGTCGACAGGAAGAGGTTTACTTCTAGTGCTCGATGAGGCATGTCATCTGTTGCAGAATTTTTCATTTTTTCATGACTTGAAAGTGTATCAGATACTATGAAATGCCCTGTTTTTAATTGATTGATTGATTGGTTGGTTGGTTGGTGGGTTGATTGATTGATGGATTGATCCACCGACCGACCCACTGATCGATCGATTGAGTGATTGATTGATTGATGTTTTACACCGCTTTCAGCATTATTTCAGTCATATCACGGCGACAGCTCACATACTCATGTATGTCCTGGGTTTCAGCAGTACTAAGCTAGGACTCTGAAGTGTCTCACTGGGAAAGCAGCCAGTGGCTTGGAAGGAATATTGTGCGGAATACTGGTTAAAGAAACTCCAGGAAAGCATGGAAAGGTGCACTGGCCGCCGTGGTATAACTGAAATAATGTTGAAAACGGCGTTAAGCCCCATACGATGAATGAATGAATGAATGAATTGTCTCACTTTCCCTGAAGTTGACCGATAGAAATGTATAGCGTTTGTTTGTATAAGGAGACACTTATCTTGCTTTGCTCTAGAGCTAGCTTATAATAATTTCTATGGTTTTGCTTTGATATAAATCTGAAGTAGTTTAGAGAAATATCAGTGAAACCTTTGATTATTCAGAGGGTAGACAATAGAGTTAGTCATTAACATTCATCAAATTCAATTACACCGCGCTTAGTCTTTGTCCTACTTTTTCGTCCAATCAGAAGGCTTATATTTGAAAAATTCTGACTGTCTATTTCCTTTAAACTGCCCCAAGCAGGGTTTATTTTGACCATTTAATCAGTTATACGTCGCGTTTATTTGGGTTTCCCGCGCTGCGTGCATAAAACCCGCCTCCCTCATTTATATCCAACTACCATTTAAATTTACACGTAAAAGTACTGAAAACTCGACAAACACTCTGGAAAGAAGAAAATGGGAAAACACAAATGTTTTTTAAAACCCTTTCACTGCCAATGTCGCACTGGAAAGACTTTGCGGACGGCGTAGACCAAGATTAGACATCACAAAACGTGCAGTCTGATCTTTGATCTACACCGTCCGCTATCTTGTGGTAGTCTTCAACCAAAAACAGATTTAATTCAAACGAGAAGGATTCTTATAGTCCATGTGAAAAGTCGGCTCCTGGTAAAGGGTTAAGACCTTTCTCTATGTGAAGTTTAAATAAACTAGCCAGTGAAATGGTTCTGACGATCATGTTTTATTTGTTGCTGTTAGAACAATGTGTGATAAAAGTGTACCAGTATTTACACATTCAAATTTTAGACACCCGAACATAATTCTAGAATTCTAAAAGCGAATATTCGAATACTAAAAGCGAATATTCGAATACTAAAAGTGAATATTTGAATACTAAAAGTGAATATTCGAATACTAAAAGTGAATATTCAAACACTAAAAGTGAATATTCGAATACTAAAAGCGAATATTCGAATACTAAAAGCGAATATTCAAGTACGTCTTTTTGTATTCGTTCCCATCCCTAGTGCTCAGTGAGAATTTCAAGGTCAGCACATGGGAATCTGTTGAACATTCTGTCTCAACCAATTATGTACAGACAGTCTATGGATAATTACATATTGTTTCCTAATTGCTGTTGCAGTCAGGCGCCTGTCACAAAGATGACAATTATACTGATCTTCGGCTGCAATCGTCACAGATAAAGAATCTCCAATTTTGACCAGTTTACATACAATTAAAATCTGGAACTTGAAGCACAGTTCATTTTCTAGTCAAACGCATGGACTGATGCACTGAAATAACGTTGAAAATAGTGTTAAACAAACATAAGATGGCACATCCAAATCTGAACTCAGAACATTGTTCATTCTCTAAATAAATTTTAATTGCACTTGTCATTACAAATAAATGGCAATTACACATATGTGCTCTTTACCAAACGACTCTAGATTTCATGATCCTGAAGAAAACGCATGAAAAAAATGTGGGAACAGGAGAAAATGCTGCAAACCAGCTGAAGGTATGCTGTATTCGCCCCCCCACCCCCCCCTCCAAAGCCACCTAATTATCAGCTGTTCCAAGTGTTTTGCCAAAGCTAGAAATCCGCATTTTCTTCTTTCCAAACTCTAGTTTTCTGTCCTAGAAAGCGAGATACCTATTTAACTTGTAGTTTGGGAGAGCTTTTAATATCGACTAATCTAAATTGTTGTCATCTGGTAAAGAGCTAGAAACAGAACTATTTTGTGCGAAGAAATGTTCGCACAGTCGGGATCAAGATATCGAATGTTATGTCAAAAGAAAAATAAAAGCTATATGATAAAAGTAGAGTGGTGGTTAACACAGCTTTAACCATAGTCATATCAAAATGACAGCTAAATAGCTCACTTGTGTCCCGGGTTTCACTGGTAGTGGGCTCAGGTTCTTTAGTGTCTTGTCCAAGGATCCTACTCCAAAACCCCAGCAACTAGTGTTCGAATCAAGGACCTCCAGGTTGGATACCCTACATCTTCACCACTTAGCTGCAAAGGATCCGGTGACATAAACAGGTTCCCTTTATTTACTCTCTAATAAAAATATGACTAACTCCAAAAATTTGCAAAATTTTTTTGACAGTGTAGACCAAAATCAGACTGCACATAAGGTGCTGTCTGATCTTGATCTACACTATCCGAGGAAACCCATGTCTAATAATCTTCTTTGTGTAAAAGATGTCCAACAAGGATCTGTAGTTAGGGTGATACACCCACAATCCAGAGGTTTTTGCAGTAATTTCCTTGGGAAAGGCCTTGCACAGACACATCTTAACCATTACAGCACCAAATAAACCAATATACAATTTCATTCTAGTATTTAGACTAAATAATTGCACTTTTAACCTTTAGGCTACTAAGCATGACTCCCTGCACTGCACTTTTGCGAACAGTGCAGATCAAGATCAGACATTTTAGACTGGTCCAAAGGAAAGCATTTGCAGACAACAAAATAAATGTGATTGAAAAATTGAATTTTTTGGGGGCAGGGTTGAAAACAATGTGGGAAAAGGAGAAAATGCTGGTTACCAGCATTTTCTCCTTTTCCCACAATGTTTTCAAAAGGCTTTGTACTCAGGTTCGTTAAAAGTCCGGATTGTGTGGTAAAGGGTTCAGAGTTAAGATTGCTTTTGTCTAGAATGTCTAAGTAAAGCAGACAGTGTCGATTAAAAATCAAAATGCACAAAATATGCAGTAAGATCTTGATCTAGACTGGTTCAGCACTCTCAGAGTTGACTATACTACTGTGAATCACTAGAATGGTGCACATCAGCACGGATAGTATGTTCTGTTCCGCCATTCTTGAATTCCTTCAGTCTTTCTTCGTAGACATCCATTAACTCCTTCTGTAGTCCAACTACAGTATGGTTGAATTCTGCATCTTCCCCCTCCAGCTCATCAAGCACAAGGCCTGCCCTAAATCTTCATCTGCCCCTTTCCCTTTACCACGTGACTTGGTTTTCTGCAAGCTTTGTTTACCCAGAAGTTTTCTACCAGCTTGAAAACTGTCTTGCTCTGAGCCAGAGCTCGATTCTATCAGCCGCTCAACCCCCGTGTAAGTTTGTTCCGGTTTTAATTGTTTATCACCAACACGGAGCTTTAAAATTGGACTATTTTTCTGGGCCTCTGAAAGGATGAATCCCTCGAATGCAAAAAAGTTGGTTTTGTAGTTTTCTTATATTGTCACTCTCATACAGGTGTGGTGGATTTAAAGCCATGTCTGGAGAAATCTTCTCTGAACTAGATGTAGAAGAATTTTGCTGTATAGATTTTACTTTAGTTTTATTATCGCTACATTTCCGTATTTTTGGAAATGTAATTTTGTCTCTTGGTGAGTCTGGATTCGAGCTGGAGTTCTCATTTTGGAAGTCCTTGTACTCTTGTGCAGACTTGGTCAACAAGTCTTGGATGGCTTGAATTGTAATATTGGAAGGTGCATATTTGGATTTCAAACATTTCTCTGTAGGTGGGAGTAATTTCGCTTAATCAGATGATGTTGAATCTGTGAAATGAAAATAAAGAACTCTTGCACAACCTTAATTGTTTCTGTTGACAATTTACATAAAACCCCTGTTCTCCTGATCGCAAATAATGTAGACCAAGATCAGACGGCAAAGAAAATGCGATCTGATCACGGATCTAAACTTTCTGCTGTTCAGTCTAGTAGTGTGGCAAAGACAACATTGAACAAACAACACGAGCCTTGCTCTGGCAAAAAAGGGGCTTAATGCATCTCCCTGATCCACACTACTCCAATCACTTTATTATGGATCCATAATAGCTACTTTTTTTCACAATAGCCTTAATCATGAGGTAGACTGGTCCTTGGACACACAGAACAATAGCGAAAAGTGTCGGCCCAGGTCAACCTGCATGAACTGCACAGACTGAGCTGGGTCGATACTTCTTGCAGATGCATTAAGCCCCATTTTTACAGAGCATGGTTCATATACTGGTTTGTTTTAATAATTGAGAGAGCCCACTGCATTTATTCAATGATTTAAGAATCTGTAGCCAGTGATTTGGAGAGCCTGTTGAGTGAAACAATGGAACATGGATAGAAGCACAAGTCATAGTGCTATGGGCCATGCTCTGTGAAAAGGGGCTTAATGTCTTCGCAGACAGACACTGGTCCTAACTTTTTAATATGGTTAATTTTCTGCATGTCCAAGGATGATTCTATGTCATTATTCAGTCAATTGTTAGTTAACCCTTTCCCAAACGACAAATTTTGGACTGGTCCAAACTGAAAGAGTTTGCAGACAACAATTTTAAATTTGATGAAAATGGCAGAAAGTTCTCAAAAAGGGTAGAAAACACTGTGGGAAAAGGAGAAATTGCTCGTTACGAGCAATTTCTCCTTTTCCCACAGTGTTTTCAAAAGACTTGTACTGCAGACACGTGAAAACCAGGGCTTGTTTGGGAAAGGGTTAAGGTGCACTCATACAAGATGCATAAAAGCCTCCTTTTTCCACAGCATTGCTCATTTAATTAAAATACTGCCGAGAATGGCTAAAACCAAACAGAGAGGTAAACCCTTCACAACCTGCCAACCATTATTTTCTCATTTTTCAACAATGCTTTCTTTACCCTTTTTACGACAAATCCCATCATTTAACTCTTTACCAAACGACAAAATCTTAGACTGATCTAAATTGAATGCATTTGCAGGGGACAAACTGAAAGTAGCTCGAGTGTCTTTGATAAAGTAGAAATATAGCATTTTCTCTTTTTCCCACAATGTTTTCAAAGGCTTTTTCTTTAAGGGTCATTAATTATCCAGGTTGTGCGGTAAAAAGTTGAAGCCACAATTAACCCCTTACCAAACAAGCCCAACTTTTAATGATCCGGAGGCCAAAGGATTTTTAAAACATTGTGGGGAAAAAGAGAAAATGCTGGTAACCAGCATTTTCTCCTTTTCCCAGAATGTTTCCCACCCTTCCAAACACAAATTCTAATGATTGAGTCACATTTATCAACTGCAAATGCTTTCAATATGGACTTGTTACAAACTGTATCTTTTGGTAAAGAGTGGGCATTGTTTGCAAATGCCTTTAGCAATGGCAAGCTTAATTATTTTGTAGCCTAGCAAAGTGTTAACCCTTGGGCTGCTAAGCATGACTCACTGACCTTTTGTGGACAGCGTAGATCAAGATCAGACTGCACAGAACATGCAGTCTGATCTTGGATCTACACTATCCGATAAGGAGACATTTTTTCCCAAAGATTAAGTTTGAAATAGAATAATTTGGGTTTTGGCTATCTGCCTGAAAGTTTTATTTAACTTATTCAGCAGGACAAGGGTTAGAAAGTTCATCTAAACTTTCTGCAAAACTCACCTTGACCAGGACTTCCTGGGGTTTCTTTTGTTTGGTTGATGTTACTCTCATCCAGAGTTATCTTCTCTTTATCGTTACTCTTTGATATTTGTTCTGTAGCATTAGGAAGTCTAACATCTTGCCGCTGTATTTGTAACTGTCGGAAGATCTCTAGTTCTAAGTGTGACCTGCAGGAAATATCAGAACTGTCCTCACAGTTTTCCACATGAACACTCTAATTTATGCAACGAAAGGGTCATGATGACCTAAATCACCTGAGCCTGTATACTTTAAGCCTTTACAACACAATCTTGAGCTTTTACAACCCTGAAGAAGAAGCCTTTTGAAAACATTGTGGAAAGGAGAAAATGTTGGTTAACAGTATTTCCTGTTTCCCTGCAATACTTTTTTACCCCATCAAAGACAAATCTCAAGATTTCAGATACACCTTATTTGTCATTTGCAAATCTTTTGATTTTAGACAAGTCTAAAATTTTGCCATTAGGTAAAGAGTTGACTCCATCAAAAACAAATCATCTGTAATTTCTATTGCTTTCTTTGTTGCCTGAATGGTGTTTAATGCCGATTTCAACAATTTATCAGTCATATTTTGGCTGCCAGTGCACCACTCATATCCATGTGTTCCTGAAGTTTCTTTAACCAGTGCTTTGCACAACATTCTTCCTAAACCAGTGGCTGCTATCCCACATAAACATTGCTGAAACAATGATCAGCGATGAGAGAGGAATTAATTCTATCACAATGACTATCATCAATCTTCCAAAAGAAATTGGACAAGCTGGGAATTTGTTAAACCAGCAGCCCCCTGGGCCCAAATTCACCCATCATTCTTAAGTGTTCTTAATGTAGATCTGAATGATTTTTCTACATTTGAAAGTGATGTAATTTCTGATTGGCTAAACCATATGGTTTAGCCATATTTGGTTTAGCCTATCAGAAATCACATTACTTTCTAAATTCAGAATACATGTACTAAGAATGCAATTTAGAATGGTGAATATTACCTCTTTCAATTTTGTCATTTGTTAAATCTACCCCTTTTGGGCAAGTCATCTGGTAAAGGGTTTACATGACACCAGCAACTACATTCCCTACCTTAGCTGTTTCTCTTTCTCCTGTGAGAGAAGATCAAGCCCAACATCATCAAATTTCAGTAACTGTGCCAGGAAAGGTTCCTGGGAACACAAGTTGTCCTCGATCTTTTGAACCCGTTGTTCCAAACGATCATCAACATAGATCTGGCCTTGCTGTTATTACAGTTTGACATATTGCAAGTCAGACAAGAAAAAATTTAACCCTCTACCACAAAATTTTAGCTGTGTCCAAAGTGAAAGTATTTGAAGATGACAATTTAAAAGTGCATTTTTTTGGTTAGATAGGGTAAAAAACATTGTGGAAAAAGGAGAAAATGTATGTCACCAGCATTTTCTCCTTTTCCCACAATGTTTTCAAAAGGCTTCTTTTCTCCTTTTCCATTTTGTCATTTGGTGAAGAGTTAAGAAGTTACCCCTACCATGTAATATCATGCATCAAGTTCAGTTCATTTCAAGAAGGAATATAGAATCAAATATTTGTCTCCACAATGCAGTGAGCTACTCAATACAGGTGATTCCGACAAGGTTCAACTATACTTACTTAGACTTGTTGACAGCAACAGTGAATCCACTGCCATCATATACACCATAGTGACCAAAGATCAGATTTCCTGTGTAGCCATTATAATATGATACCAGATATGCCAGGAATATTCCGCAACAATGTAATGTCCTCTGAGTGTTCATTCCCTACACACTGTGCCATCATGTATGGCAGGTTCCCCTTGCAAGTTGCATCGTGTCAACTGTATTCTCTGCTGCCTTAGCTGAAGGGAGCCAATCATGTAGGTACTTTCCTTGTACCCTACATCCTGCAAGTATAAATTACACTGATACTATTGCACACAATCCTGAGTTTTCATGACCCTGTGAGAGAGAGTTTTTGAAAACATTGAAGGAAAAGGAGAAAATGCTGGTAACCAGCATTTTCTCCTATTCCCACAATCTTTTCTAAACGTTCACAGATAAATCCCATTATTCCTGCCACATTTGTTATGTCTGCAAATACTTTCAATTTAGACCAGTGTAAAATTTTGTCATGTGGTGATGAGTTAAATTATAATGTTAAGCATCCACAGCTTTACTTATGGTTTATGCTCAGATGGCTCACATTAAATGAGTGATTAAATTTAAAATTTTCTCAACTTTAGGTTTCAAAATTGGGACAGTTAAGGCCCCAAATTTTCTGAAATTTAGTTCTAAAACCTTTAAAATTTAGGTTCCCAATTATCCTTGGAAACTAATGTCCCCATAATTTCTGGAAACGGATGTCCCTCTAACTTCAGCGTTTTTTCTCATAGTTTTGGGAACGGGTCCGAAACCAGGCAAATTGGGAAAAATGCGTCGTTTTCTATAAAATTGGGAATTATTTTCTTGATGATTTTAGACACAGTCCTTGCATATCATTTACTACCATAATACAAGGGGCTAGTCAAAACTATTGTGTGAACGCGATAACTTGGTTACATCTAGTACTTGAAGTGTTTTGATCTCGATCTACGATTGCGAGCGCTTACTTTCACTTTCCTCAGGCTCGTCAACCTCATCTTGGCTAGAATTATGACTTGGCCTCTTACAGATAAAGTCTGTTAACCTTTTACACCCCGTTGGTTTTAACTTTTTTCGGTAATATTTGCTGTTGTGGCTCATTTTCACGTTAATTTACCGTTCTCGTCTCTCCGCGAAATCACATGTCAGACCGAGCGTGAAAAATTGCAATTTTTTGGCGCCACAGAAACGAAGCGCCGTTCACTACCGAGTTCTCCGAACTAAATACACTGGACCCCGGCTTATATTAATAATAGAAAGCACACTCCGGGACCAGTTGATCTAAAAAAAAAAAGGAAGTACATGTGTTTGGGAAATTCACCTTTTTTTGACCAATGACATCGCTGATAATTGGAATATATATATATAGCTATGGGAAATCCAAAAAATAGCCGACGACTTGGGGTCTTTCGTTTTGGGAATTTTTTAAACTGGATTTTGGGAAAAAAGGTCATTTTTTGGCATTGGGAACGGGTCCGTTTTACGGACCCGTGTATAGAAGGAAAAAAAAACGCTGAACTTCTTCCCTGCCTCCCCTCCCCCTAATTTAATCTTTAGGATCAAAATGGAATGTTTGATATATATATAAAATATTAAGGTTTTACCATGATTTGTTATTGTTTATGGCTGTTCTCCAATTGTCCGTCACTCCCCTGTGGCTAATGCCAAAAAATGCTAAAATTATGTCATTGAAAATGTAAAGCTGCGAAAATATTAATTTCTGCATGGATTTTGTAAGTAAATAACATTGTAACAAAGAAATATTAAAAAAAAAATGTTTCATTTGAATGCATTTGATCAAAACGTTTGTTTTCATACCAACCAAATGGTCTGTATACATTTAAAATAGCCTCTAAAGTGATGATTTAAGATATATACTAAGTCATTATAGCAGAAAGTGAACGTGCACTTATCAGCTAAATCATAAATCAAAATGAAGTGAAATTTAATATGACCGCATTATTCATCGCCAAAACGCTCGCTGATTGTGGTGACATCGCCGCACGCGCCTGCGCAGTCATGCGTATTATTACAACATCGACACATTGGAATACCTTTTTGATCATGGTTGTGTGTCAAGACAAAATAGACTTATTAATGGAAATTGTATACACTTACCGATAACTGTCGTTATACAATTAATTGTAATTAGATTTTATTAATTACTTATGCATACACATGCATTTCGTAACATACTCATATATAATACAAATTATTATACACGTCGTTATAGTGTCAGTTGCAAATACATGTACACAAAGAATCCAAAAACCACAACACACAACGGGTATTACGGATTTCGAAATAAATATACATGTATATCAATTTAGGAATGTGGTTTCTCATTTATAAGATTTATTATTTTTTTTTTCTGTGCATTGTTCCTCCAAAATCTATTTCGTTTAACAGAACAGAAGTTTATTAAAAAACTTGTATACAGGATACATCATCAGTTATACAAATTGACATGACAAATATACTATTTCACATAGATCAAAAGATGGCAAAGGACTGTTATACAGAAAACCATTCTTCCTTAAGGAAGTGAGCAATGTCATACAAAATTTTCTTCTCTTTAAATTGAAAGAGCTTAAATAGTTTATCCATAAAAAAAAAAAAAAACCAATTCTTGCAAAACATGCGGGTAAGTATTTTTTTTTCTAATTTTAACAAAACTTGGACGTGCACATATAAAATTTCGAATTCACTTAGAAATTTATTTGTAAAAATAGGTTTTAAAAGTAGACAATTTCATCTACATTTCATTTATCTGACGGTTGACGACATTTTTTTTCTCAAAAATTGACAGCAATATGTCATGACTGTTTTTCATTAATTCGTGGATCTAGGTGTTTTTCATGCGGTTTTTAGGTATTAGGAAAGTGGTTTGAGGGTGTTTTGGGGTGTTTCGCGGGCTTTATACATCCGCGATGTAAACTTTATAAAGTAGGCCATGTTGAATCTGCGAAACGAGGCCAATTTCAAATCAAGAGCTAATTTTATGACATTTGACCCTAAAGTTCATTGTTTGTGCCTTGCCCTGCACAGATGTTCAATCTGCAAGTTATTTTCACATGTGAAATGATACAGACGTGTCTGTTTATTGATCTATGAGGACCTATTTTTCTTGAAACAAAGGGGTGATTCGCCATCACTGAATATCAATTTGACGGTTACCATAAAAATAAGAGACCTGAAGGGTCACCACATTCTTAAAATGAAAACCCGAACTTCCTTTTGGACGCGTCTGTTTTTGAAAGTGTCTGATACCACAGGTGGAGGGAGTTATCTGTCTTTAACTCGCCGCTTCTAAATCTTTCATATTTGTGACATCTTTTTCCAATTTTAAACACCTGTCGTAAATTTTACAGCCTTGTAAAAAATATGGACCACCAAAGCTCATAATGTCTCTCACCTTTATCCATAGTCGGTGACCCAACAAATGTTTTGTGACATTTCTTCATTCTTTAAATCTAAAAAAAAGGTAGTGTCAACACTGGGTGATTTTAGGACAACTATACGAACTATAAAAAAGACTGAGTTGTTGTTATATTTTCGTATACCAGAGTGAAAATTAAAAAAACCCGCCAAAGCCTTTACAAAGAAGTTCCTACTTTTAAAGACCTTTAGGAAAAAAGCTTTTAACAACATTATGGGAAAAGGAGGAAATGCTGGTAATCTGCATTTTCTCCTTTTCCCAGAATGTTTTCTACCCCTTTACAGACAAATTCCTTTATTTAAGTAACATATAATAGGTCATCTGCAAAATATTTCAATTTGGACGAGTCTAAAATTTTGTCGTTGGTAAGGGGTTAACTCTTTACCACACAATCCCGACTTTTAACGACCCTGGGAAAGAAACCTTTTGAAAACGTTGTGGGAAAAGGAGAAAATGCTGGTAACCAGCATTTTCTCCTTTTCCCACAATGTTTTCTACCCTTTCCAAAACAAATTTCATTTCTTAAGTTGCATTTAATTTGTCGTCTGCAAATGCTTTCAATTTGGACTGGTCTAAAATTTTGTCGTTAGTAAAGGGTTAAAGGTGAATTTCTCATAGTTACAAAAAATTCAATATTTGAATGACTTTCCCCAAGCTGAAAGTAGTGTAGCTTCAGCAGTTTCAATCTACAATCAGAATTGTTGAGTCAGCATTTTCCCTAACCCTCATCGTGCTAAATAAGTTGAATAAAACTTTCAAGCCGATAGTAAAACCCGAATAATGTTATTTTTTGGAGGGAAATATCTCCTTATCGGACAGTGTAGATCCAAGATCAGACTGCACGTTCTGTGCAGTCTGATCTTGATCTATGCTATCCGAAAAAGGTCAGGGAGTCGCGCTTGGCAGCCTAAGGGTTACGTTTATGTCCATTGTGACCATTTATTGAAAGAATTACACGTTACAATAACACGAATTTTTCCATGTTCAAATAAACCAGTTTCCATGAATTTATATATCAAAAACATCGTTGAAAAAAAGAGAACCTATACAAGTAACTGTAAACTTAGACCACCCATATGGCTTTACAATGAAGTTATATTCTAGCTGAATGATAAAAAAAAATTCTGTAATACCCGATGAGTATACAAAAACATTATAGGGGTCATTAGTTTTCCTTTAATGGCAAGACATTTTGTATATGCTACATGAGACATCTCTATTCTAAAGGCATAAAGTTGAAGATCTAGATCAGAGGACAGTTTCTTCGGCGTCTGATCCGTTTCTATACTATTTGCTTTTGTCCAATCCTAGAATTTTATTGGTTAATGCAAACTCGAGAACAATCAAAATTAAAGTTATTGCATTGAAGTTAGTAAAACCCATTTAACGAAAACTTATTCTCGCCAGTGCGATAGAGTTATCTCCCTTTGAGCACGCCCGCACACATATGATAAGAAAATGAACAAGTCTCGCGAGAAAGCGTGATATCATCGGAAACTACACAGTGCACTGGCAAAAGAGGGCTTAATGCAGTCCGCGCAGGCTGACCTGGACCGAAACTTTTCGCTGTTGGTAAAATTTCTTTATGTTCAAGAACCAGTCTACCTCATGATTAAGTCGGTTGTAAAAAAAAGCAGCTATTATGGATCCATAATTATGTGATGACTTGACTGGTACAATGCATCACGAAGTGGTATAAAGCCCCCTTTTGCCAGAGCATGGCACATTTCTTTGGGTATGTATGTTCCCTTTTGTTAAATGTTCCCATTACAGTAATAGAACAAAAAAAAAAGATGAAATGATTAAAAAAAACGAAAAAAAAAAAAATTTGCGGGGATATATTTTTGTTTTAGAACTTGCCATCACCGCCTGATTATAGGCTTGTAGAGACACCAAAATAGTTATTTTTTTGTAAAACATGAAATACACATAAAAAGTATAGGCGGGGGCAGTTTTCTTCGGGGGCAATTTTCCTAGGGGGCGGGGCAGATTTCCTGGTGGCAGTTTTCGGGGGACGGTTTTCCGGGGGGGGGGGGCAGTTTTCCTAGAACTGTCATATACATGTATTACATGATGCTAAAAAGTATGCTAGATTGAGTTATCAAGTATACATCATTGATTGATTGATTGACTGATGAATTGTGTAGTATTTAACGCCGTTTTCAACATCATTTCAGTTATATCACGGTGTTCAGTGCAGCTATCTATACCTTCCTGGAGTTTCTTTTTTACCAGTACGTCGCACAATATTCTTTCCAGGCCAATGGCTTCTTTCCCTCATGATTATCTTCGAAATAGCGATCAGCAGTGAGAGCGATATGAATCCTGTCTCAATCACTATCATCGATCCTCGGAAAGAAATTGGCTGATATGGGGAATCCAACCAACAACCCCCTTCTCTCAGGTCCCGCATGCAACCAACTGCACCACCGGGGCTCAGTTCAAGTATCCATAAAGTTAATAGAATAGAAATATTTGACCTTTTGAACTCAGAAGCTGAATTACGTCCCTAATATAGTGACAGATCACTTCAGGTATCCGTAAAGCACAACAAGGAAACGATGCAGGGTGATTAAACTTTAACATTCAAGATAAGACTCATTTATTTTACGCTGTTTGCGATATAAGTTCACTAACCTTATAGTTGACGGTGACCACTGTTCTCGTCGGGAGATGCGAAACGAGGATAAGCGGTAATAAAATGTTACATTTCAAACGGCTAGGCATGACTGTACAAAATTCTATCTTTTCTGTCTTTTGACACTGTGTTTCAGTTTAAACATATGGTGTCGCACCACTGCGAGATTGCTTCCAGGTCGTAGTAGATTGCTTCCGGGTCGTAGTATCAAAAGTAGTCCGATGTGAAATTTTGCAGTACCACTTTGGTTGAACTGTTTCGTGGAGCTGAGAGGGCTTGGTGATATATAATTTAGATTTACTTCAAATTTAGGTAGTGAGGGTACATTTAGATGCGATTTTATTATATATTGATTGGACTATTTTAGGTCAGTGGAGGAACAAAAAAATTGGGGTCATGGCAGTGAACAGGCGTTTTGGAGAGGGCAATTTCTAGGGTGCCTTTATTGATTGGGATTTAGCGAAAAACGCAATCGGTTGACTTGTTGTTTTTATGCATTTTTTGAAGGACTATGACTGTACTTTTGAGAGAAAGAGACGGTAAAGCCAAAGTTTTGCCATTAAGCGATTTGTGAAGCTTCAAAGATGGTCAATTTCACTCTATTTTCAATATGGCAAAAAACCAGTGGTGTGACACCATATGGACCCGATTCTTGGAAAGGGGGTTTAATGTATCCCCGTGATGTATTACACCAAGCAAGTCATCATGTAATTATCACAGATACATAAAATCAGTTTTGTCCAACAACCGACTGAGTCTTGGGGCAGAATGGTCCTTGACATGCAGAAAAATTACAGATAGCAAAACATTTCGACCCTTGTCTTGGACACAAAGGACACTCTCACGTGACCTGTGCCACGAGCAGATATCAAAACCATGGTCCCTAGTCACCAACCACTGCTAAGAGCAGTTTTATTCACCAGAGTTTTTTAAATTTGAAAGTAACACACCTTCTGATTGGTTAGACCATTTGGTTTAGCCAATCATATGTTGTTTTACTTTCAAATTTAGAATGGTTTAGCCAGTCAGAAGTTGTGTTACTTGTGTTGTGTCACCAACCGTTTTTAAAAAACGTCCTTAGTCTTATTCCCCAGAATTGTCCAAATTTGAAAGTAAATAATGTCTGATTGGCAAGAGCCCATTTGGTTTAGCCAATCAGAAGTTTTGTTACTTTCAAATTTAGAATGTTTCAGGCAGTCAGAATTTGTGTTACTTGAGTTGCGTCACCAACCATCCCTGAAAACGTTCTTAGTCTTATTCTCCATAATTTTGTAAATTTGAAAGCCAGTCAAAAGCTGCGTTACATTCAAGTTTACAGAATCTTAGAGAAGGAATAAGACTAAGAACGTTCTGAAAAATGGTTGCTGAAAACGGATTCAGGATTACTTGATAACCAACGTATTGGTCACTTAGCCAATCAGGAGGCTTCTTTTTGACAAAAAAAAAAAAAAAAAAAAGATGTGGTAAGGTCATGACTCCATGTGCTGTGAGAAAAACTGATATACCTCGGAAATAAATGAACAAACAAACAAACACGCACACAAACAAGCAAATAAAAAGGGAGGTAGGATTGGCTTTTGACCTTGGTTACTGTGAGAAACACTGCAATAACATTCCCCCTTCAGAGGTCAATGCACTGACCTTGACTTTGCAGGACCGATCGTTGAATATGTTACAAAAAACTATGCAAGAGGCGTAATGATACGTATCTACGAGCTTACATTGCAAATCTAGGTTTTGTGGACAAAATATTATCACAGCGCCATTCCAAACAAAGGTCCAGGCATCATTTTCTTTAATATATAATCATAAAGGCAAAGTTCAAAGCGCTGAAAATACTGTTTCTGTCATCCCACATTCTCTTTATAAGGTGAAAGCGGATTTAACCTTTTACTAAAGGATAAGATTTAAAACCTTTACGAGATGAAAGCATTTGCAAGCAACAATCATAGGTGGTTCAAATGATGAAATTCGTCTTTACTGTGGTACAAAAGATTGTGGTAAAAGGAGAAAATGCTGGATACCAGCATTTTCTCCTTTTGCCCACAATGTTTTCAATTATCATTGCAAAGATCGTTATAATACGGATTTTTAAGGAGGAGTATATGACAAGAAGGAAAAAACGAGAAACGTAATACAAATCAAAAGCGAAAAGCCAAAGTTCAAAACCATACAGATTTATTGTCGCGCGACATCTGGTCTAACTTGAGGTACAAAGCGACCGCAATAAGGTCCGGGATAATTATTGCATACTGGATATTGGCCCCGAATAACATTATATAAACAAGAATTGCGCTGGTTTAGCGTTTAAGATTGATATGTTGACAGTTTGCGCTTTTGTGCTTTTGAAAATGTTTTGTGTAGTCTGATCTTGATCTACGCTGTCCGGTATTCCCCCCCCCACCAAAAAAAAAAATTTTTTTTTTTTCTTTTTTTTTGAAATTGCGACATTTAGATCTTTACAATCGGCTTGAAAGTTTCATTGAACTTATTTACCAGGTTAAAGATACATCCTTACAGACGAAAAAAAAAAAACACGCTGTCAAAACTTGAAAGTGTGTAGAATGGTTCAGAATTATAAGCTTTATAAACATAGATAAATTAACAATATATATGGTGTAAGGGATGGAGAAACTCAGGGGATTTGTCCTCATTTACAACCGGAAACAACAACAGTGATTTCTTTGAGGGCTGCCAAAAAAAAAAAAAAAAAATGAGGTGCATTTTCTATCCGTCGTAATCTTTGCAACCCTGCAGCTATCAGGGGCAACATTTGGCATGAAGATACAAGAATGATTATAGTTTCATAAAACAACAACGAAATGGATTAAAAACTGGCTGAAAACAAAGACGAAATCGGTTAAAAACTGGCTGAAAACAAGTAGAGATTATCTTTCAGAGTTAAAAACGGGGGCACCTCTTTGCAGGAGAGCATGTTTAATATTCTGTTTTTCAAAATACATGTTGGCTGTATTTGTGTCGGAATAAAAATTCTAATTTCGTCTTCATTTTCACTCATTATGTAATGAAATCCTTTCTAATTCCAGTTTTTGATACATTTGGCATTATTTCTATCCTATCACGTCTACACGTGTCCGTTATGTCTTTTTAAGCTGTGGATGGCTTATTTCAGATTTTGTACTTAATTCTTTCGCAGGAAACTAAAAAAATGAATGTTAGACTTTTTTTGAGGTCTTAACCTTTTACCAACTAATCCTGAGTTTTAACGATCCTTCGGAAAAAGCTATTTAAAAACAGTGAGAGAAGGGGAAAATGCTGGTAACCAGCATTTTCTCCTTTTCTCAAAACTTTTTCTATCCGTTTAAAAACAAACTACATTATTTGAGTCACATTTAATTTGTCGTCTGCAAAGGCTCTCAATTTGGACTACTCTAAAACTATCCCGAGTTCTAATAACCATGAGGTAAAGCCCTTTGAAAACATTGTGGGAAAGGGGGAAAATGCTGGTAACCAGCATTTTCTCCTTTTCCCACAACGTTTTCTACCCTTACAAGATCAAATTACATTATTTGAGTCAAATTTTATTTGTCGTCTGCAAAGACTTTCAATTTGGACCGGTCTAAAATTTTGTCGTTTGGTAAAATGTTAAATAAGATTTCCTCTGGAACTGACGCTGATATTTTGCCGACAGTTAACCCTTTCCCGAACAAGTCCTGGTTTTCACGTGTCTGCAGTACAAGTCTTTTGAAAACACTGTGGGAAAAGGAGAAATTGCTCGTAACGAGCAATTTCTCCTTTTCCCGCAGTGTTTTCTACCCTTTTTGAGACCTTTCTGCCATTTTCATCAAATTTAAAATTGTCGTCTGCAAACTCTTTCAATTTGGACCAGTCCAAAATTTGTCGTTTGGGAAAGGGTCAAGGAGCAGGTAGCGGATAGTGTGGATTCAAGATCAGGCTGCACATTCGGACAACAGAATATAGGTTTGCCATAAGTGGATAGATGTACCATATACCTCATTGTTTTCGGCAAAACCATTTCAGCATATCGGACACATCTTCGCAAGCCAAGTATACTACATCCACTTTGTTCGTTATGTACCCTTGGCCGTTCGTCTCTTTAAAAATCGAAACTCCCGCTGCGCCACCTGTCGAATATCACGAGTTGCGTAACCTTTGCTGATGTTATTTCTGACCAATCAAAATGCTCGTAATAAAATTTGCTAGGCTATGCATCAAATATGGCTGCGCTTTCGGATTCATTACGATTTTCTGAAATTAATCAGACATACGATAATTCGCAATCATTTGGCTGTGGAACCCGTCCTAATATTTCACATAATTGATCATGAACTATGAAAAACTCATTAAATATCGATCGTCCACTCTTTTTTGGCAAATTTTCGTCACAAACAGGACAACTTTCGTTTTTGACGGGCGCCGCCATTATTGTTTTCTGTTTCGCGGAAGGTTTCTTGTTACGGATGGTTTGATTGGACGCGATGGGTTTTGATCGCATCCAATGAAATGGCGCAGCGGGAGTTTCGATTTTTAAAGAGGCGAGCAGCCAGGGTACTACCTTAGTATCCTTGGCTTACGAAGATGTATCGAACAGTGCAGAAAGAAAATCAGAAAGACAATCAGACTTAGCATATTCTGCGGTCTTATCTTGATCTTCACAGTCTTTAAAGTCTTTTGGCTGGGTTCTATTGTTTTGTATTATTTAACTCTTTACCACACAATCCCGACTTTTAACGACCCTAAGAAAGGAAGCTTTTGAAAACATTGTGGGAAAAGGAGAAAATGCTGGTAACCAGCATTTTCTCCTTTTCCCACAACGTTTTCTACCCGTCCTAAAACACATTTCAGTTTTTGAGTAACATGTATTCTGTCGTCCGCAAATGCTTTCAATTTCGCCTAGTCCAAAATTATGTCGTTTCGTAAAGAGTTAAGAAGGTCACGTGGCATTAATCTGTTAACCCTTTCCCAAACAAGCCCTGGTTTTCACGTGTCTGCAGCACATGTCTTTTGAAAACACTGTGGGAAAAGGAGAAATTGCTCGTAACGAGCAATTTCTCCTTTTCCCACATTGTTTTCTACCCTTATTGAGAACTTTCTACAATTTTCATCAAATTTAATATTGCCGTCTGCAAACTCTTTCAATTTGGATCAGTCCAAATTTTGTCGTCTGGGAAAGGGTTAATGGCATTACATTTTCAATGATTTCTATTGCAAAAGCCTTTAATATCAGACAGACAGACAGACAGACAGACAAATCTCCATGCAGGCAGGCAGACAGACAGACAAATCTCCAGGCAGGCAGGCAGACAGACAGACAAATCTCCAGGCAGACAGACAGACAGACAGACAAATCTCCAGGCAGGCAGGCAGACAGACAGACAGACAGACAGACAAATCTCCAGGCAGGCAGGCAGGCAGACCGACAAATCTCCAGACAGACAGACAGACAGACAGACAGACAAATCTCCAGGCAGGCAGGCAGGCAGTTGTCATATACTGCAACATGTTACATACATGTGTAGATAATAAAACATATCAATCCGTATCCTGCCAAATAAAAGAAATAAAACTTTCAAACCCATAGTAAAAATCCAAATTTTCCTGTTTCAAAGGTTTTTTTTTCGGGAGGAAAGATATCTCCTTATCGGACAGTGTAGATCCAAGATCAGACTGCACGTTCTGTGCAGTCTGATCTTGATCTACGCTGTCCGCAAAAGGTCAGTGAGTCGCGCTTAGCAGCTTGGGGGTTAACTCTTACATATTTATTATCATCAGATCGCTAAATGCCAGAACATGCATGATCTATATAACCAACAGCTTGTCTAGTAATTATCTGCTCCAGACGTTCATTTTGTGTCTGAAAGTAGATCACTTTTGCAAACATCGTGGCAAGAGGAGAAATCGCTTGTAAAGAGCAATTTTCCCTAACATAATATCCGGCTAGGCCAATTTCTTTCCGGGGATTGATGATAGTCATTGCGACAGGATTCATTCCTCTCTCACCGCTGACCATTGTTTCGACAATGGCTATTTCGGAAAGCAGCCAGTGGCTTGGAAAGAATATTGTGCTGAGTACTTGTAAAAGAAACTCCAGGAAAGCATGGATATGTGCACTGGCCGCCGCGATATAACTGAAATAATGTTGAAAACGGCGTTAAACACTATACAATCAATCAATTAATCAATCAACCCTATCACAATGTTTTCTCATACATTCGTGCTTACGTCTATACTCGTCTTCAGCCAGTTTTTAACCCATTTCATCTTTATTTTAATGAAACTTTGATCACTCCTGTATCTTTATGCCAAATGTTGCCCTTGACGGTTGCAAGGTTGCACAGATCACGACAGATAGAAAATGCATTTCGTTTTTTGGCGGCCTTCATATAAATCATTGTTGTAGTTTCCGGTTTTAATTGAGGACAAAATCCTTGAGCTTCTCTATCCCTTACACCATATTAATGGTAATTTATCTATGTTCACATTGCTGACCAAATTCTGAGCCACTCTACACGCTATCAAAGGGTTTTCTCTTTGGCTGTAAGGATGTGTCTTCAAGTATTAGTCTCCGGTTTTAATTGAGGACAAAATCTTTGAGCTTCTCTATCCCTTACACCGTATTAATGGTAATTTATCTATGTTTACATTGCTGACCAAATTCTGAGCCATTCTACACACTATCAAATTTTAAGAGGGTTTTCTCTTGGCTGTATCTTCAAGTATTAGTTGATGCGAATAGCTCATGTTTTACGAGCATATTTTTCAAAGCCGTCAGCGGTAATTTCAACTCCACATATAGAGCTCAAGAGCCCATATAATAGATTTATTAATTGCATGGTGTTTACACCATTTTTAACATTATCTTAGCTACAACGCGGCGGTTGGTGCATATATTCAAGCCCCTCCTGGAATTTCTTTTACCAGCACTTAGCAAAATATTCTTCCCAAGCCACTGGCTACTTTTCCACATGACCATCGTCGAAACAGTGATCAGCGGTGAGAGAGGAATGATTCCTGTCGCTATGAACTATCGTTAATCTTCGGAAAGAAATTTGCCAAGCTGGGAATTCGAACAAGCGACCGCTTGGTCTCAAGTCCTGTACGCTATCGACTGCTCTACCTGGGCGCTGCACATATATACGGTACATGTCTGATATGCTGCTCTTCATGAATTTATATGACGGCACTTCAGATGCACTTCGTGCATATTTATATGCTTGGACTCTTAAAGTGTTGGAACCGACCACAGTTGCTTTTGCGGGCAGTAGAGCTCAAGATAAAACAGCACAGAACGTGCGGTCTGATCTTTGATTTACACTGTTGGCTATTTTGTAACATATTCTGACCAAAAGGACCTTAAAAAAGCAACAGGACTTAGGTTTTTTATTCTTATTGAAAGGGCCTATTTCTTTAATACAGCGTTGTAAGAGTTACGTATCCTGCTCAACCAAAACTACGGAAGCCTTTTACCGCCATTCGCCTTTCGACTAGTGCGAAAGTGGGAAAAAAAGAAAACTAGAGATAAGCCAACGATATTTCTATTGTTCTCGGTAAATCGATTTCACGAAAGTTAGAAAATTGGACGTTTGTCGAAATCGAGTAACTTTCTAAGTTTAGTACTAATTTTTATCACATAACCTCCTTTGTTTTCAGTGTAAATTACTCATTACGAGTTTTCTTATCTTTTACACGTTTGAGGTAAGATTTTGTGACGTCATATGTGACGTCATTTTATACTTCTTTCAAAAGAAGTGAATCGAGTTTTAAACATGGAGATTGCCACGTATGCATGTATGAATTTGCATATTTTGGCCTATTATTCACAAGATATCTTTATTTGATAAAAAGTATCTGACATTCTTTGGCTTTTGAGAGTAAAATCTTATTAAACTCCTCTACAAATTGTTATTAAGGTCGCCAGAGGCTCGCTCAATCGAACTCAGGACCTTATAATTTGCGAGACCGACTTTCTACCTCACGACCACGGAACCATGGGCATTGCTTCCTGTACGCAAATACACAATTGTGCACACTTCGGAAAAAAGGAAAGAAAAGAAAGACAACATTGCCCTCAAAAAGTCACCAGAGGCCAACGAATAGCTTCTACAATTCATAAATTTTCTCGGGGAGGCCCTCCAGAGTCTTCTGGGAAATCCCCCTCCCCCCCTGTCGGCACTTTGCTCCTCGGAAAATACCTTCGGTACTACCTTTGCAAATACTTTATTTTAGGCTAGCTACACTCCTGATGGAAACAATACAACTCCCTTTAGAAGGGAATGTGGGAAAGCAGCCTGAAGCCTGTTCAAAACGGTGTGCCAAGTGGAGGAAAAGAAACATAAACACAAGCAATGAATGGATAGAGGTACCGGGTGTTATAAAATAACGGATATACTGTTGAAAACAAAACAAAACAATCGAATTAAACAAATATGAACAAACGTTTTACACTAACCTTGAAAGTAAGAAATGAAACTACACACGTCAATGTAGACTTAAGATCAGACTGCATGTTAAGTGCAGTCTGATCTTGGTCTACACTTTCCGCAAAATGCGTTCATATCCTTATCTACATTTTAGTTGTGTCAATCGATTAAACAGTAAATTCTTTGCCAAACAATCCCATATGTTAACTACTTTTAGGAGCATTTGTTTTTCAAAACATTGTGGGAAAAGGAGAAAATGCTGGTAACCAGCATTTTCTCCTTTTCTCACAATATTTTTAACATTATGACAGAAAAATCCCACCATTCTAACCACATTTGATTTGTCGTCTGCAGATGCTTTCAATTTGGACGAGTCTAAAATTTTGTCGTCTAGTTAACAGTTAACCCTTTGCCACACAATCCTGAGTTTTAACAACCCTGAAAGAGAACTTTTGAAAACAGTGTGGGAAAAGGAGAAAATGCTGGTAACCAGCATTTTCTCCTTTTCCCACAATGTTTTTTTTACCTGATCAAAGACATAAATCATCATTTGAGTTAAACCGAACTTTGTTTCTGCAAATGCTTTCAATTTTGACAAGTTTTAAAATTTTATCGTTTGGTAGAAAGTTAGCCCTTACGCTGCTAAATAAATTAAAGTAAAAATTTCCAGCCGATAGTGAAAACCATTAGTTCACGATATAAAACAAAAATTGTTCGTCGGAGAGAATTCACCGTATCGGACGGTATAGATTCAAGATCAGACTGCACGTTCTGTGCAGTCTGATCTTGATCTACAGTGTCCGCAAAAGCTCAGACGGTCGCGCGTAGCAGCCTAAGTGTTAAGACGCTAGACAAACCCGTCTCTTTAATAACAATACTGCTACAACATAGAGAGGCAGATGTGAACCGTACTGTAACTTTCTCTATAGTAAAATGGACCAAATGAAGCAGGACGGCCGCACTCGAGAATATTCGTCCAATCGAGTAACAGTAAATCGTCACAATTGTGATAATATTGCTTTTTAACGCTGGGAGTTTTTTGTTTGACGAATAAAAAGGAGAATTTCTTTTTTTACAACATTATATTTTTTTTTCTACAAAAGAGTGAGTTTTTTTTTTGTGTGTGTTCTAATACAGAAAATGTTTAATCCTGTGTTCATAACGTCGAACTGCCTTGTTTCAATCAAATTTAAATCTACTTAAATTTGCGAGTTTGATTATATATTTTGTCCTGCGATAAAACATAGTTAGTGTAGACTTGTTAAGATAGCAGATAAGCTTTTTATCTTTTTTTTTTTACGCGAGTTGTAATTTGTCGCATTTTATGAATGAGTGTACTTTTAGATTTTAAACAGTGGCTGTATTTTTTAACCCTTAGGCCGCTAAGCGCGATTCATTGACCTTTTGCGGACAGTGTAGATCAAGATCAGACTGCACAGAATGGGCAGTCTGATCTTGGATCTACACTGTCCGATAAGAGGATATCTTTCCTCTTAGGAAATAGGAAAATTTGGGTCTATACTATCGGTTTTGAAAGTGTCGTTTCTTTTTTTTCAGGGGATAAGTGTTAATGGAATTTAATCTACAACGATTCACATTTAGTGGTTGGATTTTTATATAAAACTGACACATTGGAGAAGACTTTAAAACTCATAAATGAATAGAAGCTAGTTTATAGTCTAGCCAATCGAAACAGACTTAAAATTACCACGATTATAGAGAATAGAAATTTTGTTGAATTATTAGATATAATACTAAAAACAGTTGTCTATAAATTATACATGTAGTGTGAATTACATCTAGTTTTAAAAGAACGCAGATTTTTTTTTTGACGAAGCAATGTGATTTTCTATAATCAAGAATGAAGGCTGGAAGAGTGTATTTGCTAATCTTCACTTTGGCCTGTACTGTCACTCTGCTAGAGTGCAGTGCCCTAATCACTCGGCATGAGAGTTCCAGGGTTCGAATCCGCAAGTTACTGCCGAGGAGCTTTGCGAACTTGAGAATAAATTCACACAAGGAAAAAGAGCTAAGAGTCGGGTTCGACCGGACCATAGCTATCGAAACATCACTGAGGAATGATGTTCCTGATTATAGCATTACAATAAGGCAAGTTACAGATGGTAAAAGATTAGTGCAATCTGCCGTGCAAAATGGCGTGATCAGAGAATGTGATTTTACAAAAGACCTTGCTCAGATTAAAGAATTTGTAAACAATTTTGTTGAGTCCAGTGATTTCAATCAGGGCGAATTTGGTGACGTAATTACGTCGTATAATGATGAACACAACGCCAATGACGTTAACGTTACGTTAGCGAACACGTATTTCAGTTCTACAAACGCTCCAAACGTCTTTATGGAGTTTTTGGATATCCGCTCACAGAGACAAAGTTGCAGGGAATTTTCAAAAATGGCAAAAGCTATGGCTAGGAAAGAAGCCAAGCTTCTCAGGCACGGAGAATATTATAATTCTCTTGACGCTAAAACAAAAATGTTCATGGAAGCAATAAAAGCCAGACAAAAGCAATTAGCGAACATAGACGGGATACCGATAGAGGGCGATAACTCTGCCAGAGTTATCAAGAAACGTTCGCGCTCAAAACGAGCGACTTTCGACTTTAACAGTGTGTTAATTTTTCCCGGAACGAAATGGTGCGGGAAAGGGGATCTTGCCACGTGTTTTGAGGATTTAGGGGACGATAAGGAGCTCGATGTGTGCTGTAGGGACCACGACTGTTGCCCCTATGTGATACCACCGTTCTCGAGAAAGTTTGGCGTGTTTAATTACAGATTTCACTCTTTGCTGCATTGCGAGTGTGATCAAAGGTACGAAACCATTAAATTTTAATAGAGTAATAGCTTACCAGATAATGTGTGTGTGTGTGTGGGGGGGGGGGTATACGTATTTAACACTTCACCATTTAGGGTATTTAAACCCTTGGGCTGCTAAGTGAGACCCAGGGTGCTGTTGTGGACGGTTACACAGATTCAGATCAGACTGCACAGAACGTGCAGTCTGACCTTGAATCTACACAGTCCGATACGGCGACATTGTCTCTCGTAGAATAGCTTTGAAATCGCAATAATTGCGTTTTTTACGATCAGCTAGAAATTTTCGTTTTGAAAACGGCATTAGACACAGGGTAAACAAGTGAGCCATGATCTGGAAAAAGGGGGCTTAATGCTTCTGCAGGATGTATGATACCAAGCAAGTCATCACATAATTATGGATCCATAAAAATCCGTTTTGTATAACAACCGACTCAATTATGACACGCAAAAAGTTTGCCAGTAGCAAAAAGTTTCTACCCAGGTCAGCCTGCGCGGACTTCGCAGGCTGACCTGGGTGGATACTTTTAGTGCAGATTCACGAAGCCCCCTTTTCACTGAACATGGCCTAAATAATTACAAGCATGATTAAAGTATGGCGGTTTTGCACAGTCGGAATTTATAATACGAATGGCTTGTTAGTAAACCTTTATTTTACGACGATGTTAGGTGTTTTTATTCCCCTTGGAAAAAAAGCAATGTCACAATGTCTGGCAGATATTCAATGTATGAACTGGGACAGATCGCATCTTTCACCCACATACTGCACGAACTACTTAAAACACGAATCTAGAGCCGAGCGCCGGTAACGAGGTCGGTAGCATACGAGACGGGTAAGACCATGCGATTGCTGGTTCGAATCTCCTACTCGGCCCATTCCTTTCCGAAGATATGACGATAGTCACTGCGACAGGATTAATTCCTCTCTCACCGCTGATGATCGTTTCGACGTTGGTTATGTGGGAAAGCAGTCAGTTGGCTTATGAAAAATATTGTCCGAAATACTGGTGTAAGAAAGTCAAATAAAACAATGATATTTGCAATGGCTGTCGTGATATAAGCGAAAAAATGTTGAAAACGGTTTTAAACACCACACAAACCAAGTAACCAACAAAAAAAAAACCAATTAAACCGACACAAACCAAAGGAGTATTACAATTAACCTTTTAGCAAACATTCGTGTATTTTGACGACCCTTAAAAGAATGCTCTTGAAAACATTGTAGAAGAAAAAAAGAAAAATGCTGGTCACCAACAGTTTCTCCTGTTTCAACAACGTTCTCAAAATCATTCTTCCTCATTGTTGTATTCTGAAAATATGAAGTCGTTTCGATAAAGGGTCAATCTTAAATTAAACCTTTACCAAACAAGTCCGAGATTCAACGATCTTGAAATAAATGGCTTTTGAAAACATTGTGGTAAAAGGAGAAAATGCTGGTAACCAGCATTTTCTCCTTTTACCACAATATTTTTCACTCTTTCAAATACGTGTCATCGTTTGGGCCACACTTTGATTGGGTATCTGTAAACGCTTTTAACCCTTTCCCAAACAAGCCCTGGTTTTCACGTGTCTGCAGTACAAGTCTTTTGAAAACACTATGGGAAAAGGAGAAATTGCTCGTAACGAGCAATTTCTCCTTTTCCCACAGTGTTTTCTACCCTTTTTGATAACTTTCTGCCATTTTCATCAAATTTGAAATTGTCGTCTGCAAACTCTTTCAATTTGGAACAGTCCAAAATTTGTCGTTTGGGAAAGGGTTAAATGTGGACATGTTTTTCGCATAGTAAAAAGGTTAACTCATTACTAAACGACAAAATCTTAGACTTGCCCAAATTGAAAGCATTTGCAGACGACAATTTAAATATGACCCCGATTATGGAATTTGTCTTTGAATAGGTAGAAAACAATGTGGGGAAAGGAGAAAATGCTGGTTCCAGCATTTTCTCCTTTCCCCACAATGTTTTCAACAGGCTTCTACCTCAAGGTCGTTAAAATTCGTAGGTCGTGGGGTAAAGGGTTAATAAAGATTGGCGTGTTGGGACTGGGCCAGTTTATATTCTCGTTTATCATACATAATCTACAATTATTAACCAGGCATGACTGTGAAAAAATCACCACATGCAATTTAACCGCTTTCTTTGTTTGATGTTTTACACCGTTTGTCGCTGGTATTCGAGTTTGTTCTGGGCGGCCAGTGCATCTATTAATGAACCCTCGTATCTTTCACAATGTTATGTACGGTATTCTAAGAAAGCAACTGGCTTCCATGCCATAATTACCAAGTTTACTCTTTACCAAACGACAAAATTTGTATTCGACCAAATCGAAAGCATTTGCAGACGACAAAATAAATGTAGCTTAAATGGTGATTTCTCTCTGTTATAGGGTAGTAAACATTGTGGGAAAAGGAGAAAATGCTGGTTACCAGTAAAGGGTTAACCCCTAACCTGCCAAATTAGTGAAATGAAACTTTCAAGCCGATAGTAAAAACCGAAATGTTGCCATTTCAAAGGTACGTTTTGGGTAAAAATATTTCCTAATCGGACACTGTAGATCCAAGATCAGACTGCACGTTCTGTGCAGTCTGATCTTGGATCTACACTGTCCGGAAAAGGTCCTTGGATCTCACTTAGCAGCCTGAGGGTTGAGTCAATAGAAATTGTCTATTGTCAACAATGAAGGGGTCTTGAGTTCGCATCCGAAATTGACCTAAACTCTTTCGAAGAACCCACGACAAAGCCATTGCAACGAGATTCATTTCTCTCCTACTGCTGAATCTTGTTTCGACTTTGATTGGGTGGGAAAGTAGCTATTGGTTTTGGGAGAGGGCTTTGCGTTTCAATAGGTAAAGAAAGTTTAGGATCGTATTGATGAGGGCATGTGTGACATAACTGAAAATATTACTTAAAGATACATCCTTACAGCCAGAAAAAAAAAAAAAACGCTGTCAAAAAATTAATAGACTGTAGAATGGTTCAGAATTAGATTATCAATATATCATGGTGTGAGGGATAAATACATAATACATAGGAAATCTTCGATTCAAAACCGGAAACGTCACAACAGTTATTTCTTTGATGGCCTCCAGAAAAGGAATGTATTTTCTATAGGTCGTGATCTATTCAAGCTTGCTACCGTCTGGAACAACATTTGGCATGAAGATACAAAATTGATTATAGTTTGATAAAATAAAGATAAAACAGGCTAAAAACCGGCTGAAAACAAGTATAGATGTATCTTAAAAATGCCGTAATTACGAAACAAACAAAAACTGAGCGAACGCGACTCAATGTATCACCTTGCCCACCTGGGCACTAAGGAATTTGTAATTAATCCTTCGTCGAAAGATCCCATATTTAATTCGAAAACATTGTGGGAAAAGGAGAAAATGCTGGTAACTAGCATTTTCTCCTTTTTCCCCACAATGTTGTGTACCCTGTAAAAAACAAATCTCATCATTTGAGTCTCATCGAATTTGTAATCTGCAAATGCTTTCAATGTAGACGGGTCTAGAATTTTGTCATCTGGCACGTTGTTAAAGGTAGTTAAACTTTTATCTTGTAATTAAAGGGGGGATTATAAAAGTACATGTAATTAAATTCATCATCACGTCTTAGGCATAGTTTTAATGTCAGTTCAGGTAAAAACTGGGTTATTCGTTTCGCTTTGTCTCGGTAAACAGGGTCCATTCTCACCAACCGGTCATGTGGGAAAGCAACCAGTCGCTCGATTGAATGATTATTTGTTTGGTGTTTAACGCCGTTTTCAACATTTCAGTTATATCCCGACGGCCAGAGCACCTATCCATGCTTTTCTTGAGTTTGTTATACCAGTGCTTTGCACAATATTCTTTCCAAGCCACTGGCTGCTTTCCCACATAACCACCGTCGAAACAATGGTCAGGGGTGAGTGAGGAATGAATCCTGTCGCAATGACTATCGCCGTTTGGGAAAAATATTGTATGAAGCACCGGTAAAAGAAACTCCGTGAAAGCATGAATAGATTCACTGGCCACCGCGATACAATTTAAATAACGTTAGAAAAAACTGTATTAAACGATTCATTTTAAATTTCATTCTTAATTCTAAGTTATAACCTTACGTTGTGCGACACTTGATAGGGGTCGTATCGAACAACCTTTCCTAACTGCATTCACCTTCTACGCTGTCTGATCTTGATCTATGCCTCTCGCAGAAAATTCCAACACAGTGCTTATTTGTAAAATAAAATTGGTCCGATCTTGATCTACATTTACCAAACAAATAGAGCTGTACCAAGCAAGTCTAATTACCCTTTACTCGACGACAAAATATAAGACTTGTCCAAATTGAAAGCATTAGCAGACGACAATTTAAATGTGGCTTAAATGATGGGATTAGACTTTGGTAGGGTTGAAAGCATTGTGGGAAAAGGAGAAAATGCTGGTGATCAGCATTTTCTCCTTTTTCCACCATGTTTTCAGAAGCTTTGATTGGGTAGACAGCAATGTGGGAAAGGAGAAAATGCTGGTAATTAGCATTTTCTTCTTTTTCCACCATGTTTTGAAAAGCTTTTTTTCTTTAGGGGTCTTTAAAACTCATGGTTTGCTGAAGGATTAAGGACCAAAGCGTCGATCTAATTCCCCTTTTTGTAAAATTCGGAAATATAACGTTCGCTATTTGTGACGAAAAAACACGTGAGGCGATCGTAAATCAAGCCAGAATGCTTTGTAATCGTGATCAATTCACAGCGACAGTAAACTTACTGCAGTGTGCATGTTGCATGCTCATTGCCAACAAGCATGCATATTTCGCGTGTTTTGTCTGTCTGTGCTGACATCTTGCATCGAATACAGTTTGTCTATACAGTCAGTGGTTTAACATGTATGCACCGATGTATTTGAGCCATGCTCTATGAAAAGGGGGCTTAATGCATCTGCACAACGTTTCCAACCATGTCAGTCCTGCGCAGTCCGCGCAGGATGACACGGATCAAAACTGTTTTGCTTTTGGTCAATTTTCTGCATTGTCCAAGGACCATTCTACCTCATGATTCAAATTTTTGTTAGACAAAATGGATTTTATGGATCCATAATTATGTGATGACTTGCTTGGTATCATGCATCACGGAGATGCATTAAACCCCCTTTTCCAGGAATATGAATCATTTGTTTGTATTGTGTTTAAACCGGTTTAATGTTATTCAGTTATATCGCGACGGCCAGTGCACTTATCCATGCTTTCCTGGAGTTTCCTTTCCCAGTAGTTATATAACTTTAGACAAGGTTGAAAGCGGTGTAAAAAACTCACTCACTCACTCACTCACTCACTCACTCACACTAACCACTAAAATAGTTATTTCAGCCCAAGGCAATTTTCTGCACAATAGGGCATGTCTATTTTATCACCCAGAATTGTTGAAATCAACATGTTTATCATACACTAAGTAGTTCTTTTTACAAAATGTCAGAGGCTAAAAATTTGCGGTGCGTGAACAAACCGCAAAGCGACCACCGCGGTTTTTATCATGTTAACATCGAATATGTTTTTGAATTTTTTGAATGATACAAAAAATTTGAACACCTGTTGAAAAAAAAAAACCTTCATTACAGACTGCCAGTTTTTATCTTACACCGTACGTATCAGAATATAAACTGTAGACGGGACCGTATTAACACCAAGGCTGCTCAGCGCGACTCGCTTACCTTTTGCGGACAGTGTAGATCAAGATCAGACTGCACAGAACGTCCGATAAGGAGATATTTTTCTCAAAAAAAATAAGTTTGAAACAGCATTTTTTTTCTTACTATCGGCTTGAAAAGTTCATTTAACTTATCTAGCAGGTTTAGAGTTTAAAATAACATTCGAAATTGAGTTCTTGGTCTAATTCTAGATATAGAAAGTAACACACTTTCTGATTGGCTAAACGATTTGGAATTGCCTCTGACACTTTGAGGACGGGGAAAACGTTCGAAGATTAATAAGTTTAAACTTTTTTTTTTTTTTGTGGGGGGGGGGGGGGGGGGGTTTGTCTGTAAGTCATAGATAACCGTGGTCCGTATTCACCAACCAAACTTAAGAACATTCCTAGTCTTATTCTTCGGAATTTTCTAAATTTGATAGTAACACTACTTTTGATTGGCTAAACCAAATGATTTAGCCAATCAGAACTAGTATTACTTTCAAATTTAGACAATCTTGGAGAATAAGTCTGAAAACTTTCGTATGAATGGTTGGTGAATACGAATTCCGATTTATTCGGGATTTACTTTGAAAACTACATCAATATAAGCCATGCTCTGTGAAAATGGCGCTTAATGCATCTGCGAAAAGTATCGACCCAGGTCAGCCTTCGCAGTCCGCGCAGGCTGACCTCGGCCAATATGCCTTTTGCTATTGGTCAATTTTCTGTATATTCAGGGACCAGTCTACGTCATGATTACGTCGGTTTTTTTTAACCCTTTACCGCACAATGCCGCCTTTTGACGCCCCTGAGAAAGAAGCCTTTTGAAAACATTGTGGGAAAAGGAGAAAATGCTGGAAACCAGCATTTTCTCCTTTTCCCACAATGTTTTCTACCCTATCTAAGAAAAGTTGCACCATTTGAGCCACATTGAAATTGTTGTCTGCAAATGCTTTCAATTTGGACAAGGCTAAAATTTTGTGGTCTGGTAAAGGGTTAAGGAAGTGGCTATTATGGATCCATAATTATGTGATGGCTTGATTGGTATAATGCAGCATAAAGATGCATTAAGCCCCCATTTGCCAGAGCATGGCCAATATCTATTTGTGAGCAGGGGCTAAAAAATGTGTGGCGTATAAATAATCTTCGACGCAACCACCACAAATTTTTATCGTGTTTAACATCGAATATGTCTTGTATTTTCGAGTGCTGTGGTTTCGTTTGACGAAAAAAAAAAATGAACACCCGTGAAAAAATTCAAAGCACCATAAACACAGAAAGCTAGTCATGTTTGTTTTCTTTACATGCTTCCAACAGAATATAGACCTTAATCCTATCAGGGACCGCATTAGAAAAAATCCTGAACTGAATTCTTCGTCTAATTCTAAATATAGAAAGTAACACATTTTGTGATTGGCTAAACAATTTGGAAACGTCCGTAACACTAAGGACGAAAAAAAAAAATCCATCATCAAATTAACAGGTTTAAACTTGGCTTCTTCTAGTCATAGATAACATTATTTATTCGGTGTTTACTTTTTATCGCGGTGAGATCTTTTTGGTGGTTGCAAAATGGCATGCACTTCCGGTTTGGTGCCGTAACAATTGTGTAGGGTTGCACCTGGTTTAAAATTCCTGTGGTTCTAGCATTGTGTACAGCATGTGACGTACTTTAACCCTTTACCATACAATCCCGACTTTTAACGACCCCAGAAAGTCACTGTTAGGAAATTAAATTTCAATACTAGGTCAAAAGTTGCCAGGTCGCTCTACCTGTTGTTTACTTTTCACCTGATTTTAAATTTCATTTTTTCTGCCAGCGGCTAACACTGGGACAGACCGTACAATGACAGTTTGTCCTCTTCACAATAATTTCCATGTAAAAGGTATTATTTAAACTTCAGATGCATTTTAACACCTCCGTTGTTTACATTTGGCCGTTACTGTGACTTTAATGCCTTTCTCAATTTTACTTCAGCTAGATAACGATAGTCAGTGCACCTGTCCATGCTTTCCTGAATTTTCTTTTAGTATTTTGCACAATATTTTTTCCAAGCCACTGGCTGCATTCCCACATAGCCCTCGTCGAAACAATGATCAGCAGTAAGAGAGGAATGAATCGTGTCGCAATGACTATCATCAACCCTCAGAAAAGAAAGTAGCTGAGCTGGGAATTCGAACCAGCGACCCCGTGGTCTCAAGTCCTGTATGCTACCGACTGCGCCATCGGACTCGGTCAATCATTTTCAATATGGAAGTGTCTGAAATTTTTCCGTCAGTGAAGTGTGTTAACTCTTTCCCAGACGACAAAATCTCAGATTCGTCCAAAAATTCAAAGCATTTGCAGACGAAAAAACAAATGTGACTTAAATGTCTATGTTAGCTTAGAAAACATTGTGGGAAAATGAGAAAATGCTGGTTACCAGCATTTTCTCCTTTTCCAACAATGTCTCCAAAAAGGCCTCTTACCCAGGGTCGTTAAAAGTTGGGATTATTTGGGTAAAGTGTTAATTTTGATAAATGATTCTCGCCATGGCATTATGACCTTCTGTGTCATACATTGTGCCTGGTAGTCATGGATCATACATAATGGGAACGCTGTGTCTTCCCGTGATTAATTCGCAGACGACCTCCTTCACTCCGTCCCAGACGACAGGAAATTTTAGACAAGTCCAAATTGAAAGCAACTGCAGACGACAAATTCAATTTTTGTTTAAATGATGTGATTTTTCTTTTGGAAGGGTAAAAAACTATTGTGGGAAAAGGAGAAAATGTTAGTTACCAGTATTCGACTCCGTCCCAGACGACAGGAAATTTTAGACAAGTCCAAATTGAAAGCAACTGCAGACGACAAATTCAATTTTTGTTTAAATGATGTGATTTTTCTTTTGGAAGGGTAAAAAACTATTGTGGGAAAAGGAGAAAATGTTAGTTACCAGTATTCGAAGCCGACCTCCTTAACCCCGTCCCAGACGATAGGAATTTTAGACTCTACCAAATTATAAGCATTTGCAGACGATAAATTCGATTTCATTCAAATGGTGTGATGTGCCTTCGGAAGGGTAATAAACATTGTGGTAACCAGCGTTTTCTCCTTTTCTCACTTTCGTTGGGCAATATAGTTCATAGCCCTAGCTTAGTGCTAGTGAAACCCAGGGCATACATGAATATGTGAGCTGTCGCCGTATATTAAGGTATAATGGTTTAGCCAATCAGAATATAATAAGGTATAATGGTTTAGCCAATCAGAATATAATAAGGTACATGTATAATGGTTTAGCCGATCAAAATATAATAAGGTATAATGGCTTAGCCAATCAGAACTAGCATTACTTTCAAATTTCGAAAATCTTGGTGAATAAATCTGAAAACTTTCTTAAGAATGGTTGGTGAATACGAAATCCGATTTATTCGGGATTTACTTTGAAAACTACATCGATATACGCCATGCTCTGTGAAATTGGGGTTTAATGCATCTGCGAGAACTATCGACCCAGGTCAGCCTTCGCAGTCCGCACAGGCTCACCTGGGCCAATAAGGTTGAAAGCGGTGTAAAACACTATTTAATCAATCAATCCTTTTTCCACCATGTTTTCAAAAGTTTTATTTCTATGGGTCGTTAAAACTAGGGATTGTGTGGCAAAGGGTTAATTCTATACCAGACAAGAAGAATTTTAGACTTGTCCGAATTCAAAACATTTTGTAGACGAAAAATTCAATATGGCTGAAATGAAAGGATGTTTGTGTGTGAAATGATGGAAAAACAATGTGGGAAATGAAGAGATGCTAGATACCAGCATTATCTTAATTGAGCCATGTTCTGGCAAAAGGGGGCTAAATGCATCGTTGTACCAAGCAAGATAATTATCACATAAATAGAGATCCACAATATCCATTTTGTCTAACAACCGACTGAATCATGAAGTACAATGGTCCTTCGACAGAAAATTGACCAATAGCAGACAATTTCAGCCCAGGTCAGCCTACCCGGGCTGCACAGGCTGGCCTGACCCTATATTTTTTTACATATGCATTAAGTCCCCTTTTCACAGAGCATGCTATGGCTCGTAAATTTTTCATTCTTCACAATGGTGCAGTTCGTTTACAGCAGAAAAGAGTATCGTTTCTGGTAACGGTGACATCATAATGCAATGATCAAGTGAAGGAGAAACGAGGCGGCCGGTGAATAAAACTGGGAAATGGTGTGGAAAAATGACTCTCAGGGGAATAGAATAGAAAGGCTCACCTCATTAATCTATTACCGTACGCGAAATTTTCAGACATATAAAAAGGCCAACAAGTAAAAGTCATACAAAAGAGAAATATTTAACCGTTAGGCTGCTAAGTGCAACTCGGGGCGCTTTTGCGGACAGTGTAGATCAAGATCAGACTGCACAAAACGTGCAGCCTGATCTTTGATTTACACTGTCCGATACGGTATTTTCTTTCCGGTGAAATCAACTTTGAAATCGTAATATTGGGGTTTTTACTTTTGAGTGGAAATTTTCGTTTCATTTATCTATCAGTTTCAGGGTTAGAAAAAATGAAAATGACGTTAAAAAAATGTTATTCATTGAAAACATTGCTAGGAGAGGAGCACTTGCTGTTTCCACACTATTTTTAGAAGCTGTCAACTGCATTGCTTGGTAATTACAAACCAAACGACAAAATTTTAGACTTGTCCTAATTGAAAGCATTAGCAGATGACAAAGTAAGATTCAAAAACTGAAATTTCTCTTCGTAAGTGTGGAAAACATTGTGGAAAAAGGAGTATATGCTGGTGACCAGCATTTTCTCCCTTTCCCACAGTGTTTTCAAAGGTCTTCTTCATTTGGGCCGTTAGAACCCGAAATTTTGTGGTAAATGGATAAAATCAAACGTAGGTCAAAACTATGAGATTTTTCTATTGAAAAAGTAGAAAACATTGTTTGGAAAAGGAGACATTTTCTGGTTACCAGCATTGTCTCCTTTTCCCACAATGTTTTCAAAAGCCAGGGTTTTGCAGACCCTGAAGAAGAAGGCTTTAAATTGTGGAAAAAGGAGAAAATGCCAAATTGGGCTTGAAATCTCGGGACTGTGTGGTAAAGGGTTTCAGGTCAGCGGATCGAATCAGCTTGACGTTTGAAGTTCTTCTGGTAACGGGCTGAAACAGACATTGTCCATTAATCAATTATGAATTATTAAAGATGGACTGAAAAACACAGACACGGGTAATAAACCTCCAGGCGGATAAGCCCGACTCAGTGCGCATTTTTTTGGTCGATCCAGATCAAGATTAGACTGCATAGAACGTGAAAGTGCAGTCTGATCTTGGATCTACATTGTTTGATACAGTGCCGCTTCACGGGCGCAAAACTTTGAATACACAATTTTTGGGTTTCAACTTTTGACTGGATTTTTTTTTGCGGTCGATGCAGATCAAAATCAGGCTGCATAGAACGTGAACGTGTAGTCTGATCTTTGATCTACACTGTCGAATATGGTGCAACTTTGTTTTTCGTGCGTAGAACTTTGAAATCGCATGGTTTGGGTTTCGAGTACTGACTGAATTTCTTTCGTTTAACACTTTAACAAACGACCCAGAGTTTAAAAACCGTGATTGAAAGAACTGTAGGAAACATCGTGGGAAAAAGGAGAAAATGCTGAAAAACCAGCATTTTCTCCTTTTCCCACAATGTTTTCTACCCCATGAAAGACAGATTCCATCATTTGAGCCACATTTAAATTGTCGTCTGCAAATGCATTTAATTTGGAAAAGCCTACAATTTTGTTGTGTGGTAAAGAATTAATTAATTAACACTTAAGCTGCTGAATAAATGAACGCAAATTTCTATTCAATCCTAAAAGGCCAAACATTGCGGTTTCGAAGTTGATTTCACCGGAAATAGAATACCGTATCGGACAGTGTAGATCAAAGATCAGACTGCACGATCTGTGCAGTCTGATCTTGATCTACACCGTCCGCAAAAGGTCAGTGGGTCGCGATTAGCAGCTTTAGGGTTAAGTAGGATTATGGTATTCACAAGCCATGTGGGCTTTCCGCGGTTTTACGCTTTATACATGAGCCATGCCCTTGCAAAAGGGGGCATAATGCATCTCCGTGATACATTACACCAGACAAGCCATTGTATTATTGTGGATCCATAAAATTCACTTTTTTTTTAAAAACAATCGACTTACTCATGAGATAGAGTGGTCCTTAGACATACAGGAAATTGACCGATAGCGAAAAGTCTCGGCCCAGGTCAGCCTGCGCGGACTGCGCAGGCTGACCTGGGTCGATACTTTTCGTAGATGCATTAAGCCCCTATTCACAGAGCTTGGCTCATAATGTTTACTGTTTCTGATTGTCTATTTAGTTCTGTTTTCTTTTCGGAATGGAGGGCGGCGTTAAAGTCGTTTTCAACAATGTGTCAATGATATCACGCACAGAACGTGCAGTCTGATCTGCTACACCGTCCGATAAGGGCTGAGCCCCCGCAGCTCAGTCGGTAGTGTGCAGGACTTAAGAACACGAGGTCGCTGGTTTTATCCCCGGCTCGTCCAATTTCTTTCCGAGGATTGATGATAGTCATTGCGACAGGATTCATTCCTCTCTCACCGCTGACTATTGTTTCGACGATGGCTCTGTGGGAAAGCAGCCAGTGGCTTGGAAAGAATATTGAGCGTAGTACTGGTAAAAGAAACTCCAGGAAAGCATGGATATGTGCAATGGCCGCCGCGATATAACTGAAATAATGTTGAAAACGGCGTTAAACACCATACAATCAATCTGTCCGCTATGGAGACATTTTTCTCCAAAAAATAAGTTTGAAACAGCAACATGTGGTTTTTACTAGCGGCTTGACAATTTCGTCTTACTTATTTAGCAGGTTAAGGGTTGATATAAATGTTAATGACCTTTGACCTCATTTAGCTGTTGACCTACTTCTTGGTAGTAGTCTAGAATGAATAAATGGTAATTTGAGATTGGTGAAAAATATGGACATGTTTATTTTGAGGGTCTTTTGCTGGAAAAATCGTCGACCTATTTGCGTACCAGTTAATGGTCCATATAACTGTCTTATCGTCAACCTAATTTAAAGATACATCTATACTCGTTTTCAGCCATTTTAACCCATTTCATCTTTATTTTATGAAAGCATAATTATTCTTGTATCTTCATGCCAAATGTTGCCCCTGACGGCTGCAAGGTGGCACAGATTACGACGGATAGAAAATGCGTTTCATTTCCTGGCGGCCTTCAAAGAAATCCCTGTTGTCGTTTCCGGTTGTAATTAAGGACAACCCCCTTGAGTTTCTCTATCCCTAACACCATATATATTGGTAATTCATCTATATTTACAAGGCTGATTAAATTCTTAGCCATTCTGCAAACTATCAAGTTTTAACAATTTTTCTTTCCCCCTGGCTGTAAGAATGTATCTTTAAGCATGTACAGACTACAAATTCAAAATGTAGCTCAAAAGATCACTTCGGTTTTTGAATTGGTTGAAAGCATTGTGGGGAAAAAGGATAAAGTGATGGTTACAAGCATTTTCTCCTTTTCCTGCAATGCTTTATAACACCATCTTCTCCAGGGTCACTAATTCACGGGACTGTTTTGTAAAGGACCCCTCATTCTATATGAAATGTTGGCGTTAAAAGTTTGGTCATATTACGGCTGCCGGTGTATCGTTTTATTAGAAATTTTCACACAAAATGACAATTAAAATCTTTAGCCAATTAAAAACGTTACATAAAATGACAGTAGCAGGTTAAAAGATCAGGCTGCAGGTTTAGTTTAAATCTGTATAGATAGTATCAGCGAAATAAATTGCTAAATTCCTCATAAAGCTGTAAGGGAGAATCCTTAACTCTTTACCAAACAACAAAATTTTAGACCAGTCCAAATTGAAAGCGTTGGCAGACGACAAATAAAATGGGGCTCAAAGGACACTATCTGTCTTGAAGATTGTTAAAAACAGTGTGGGAAAAGAAGAAAATGCTGGTTACCAGCATTTTCTTCTTTTACCACAATGTTTTTAAAAGTCTTCTTCTTCAGGGTCTTTAAAACTCGGCATTGTGTGTTAAAGAATTAACCAGGTACCAAACAAGAAAAATTAACCGTTAACCTGCTAATCTTAAGCCGACAATAAAACCCCAAATTTTGCTACCTCAAACTTTTCTCTTTTTAGAAAAATATCTCCTTTTCGGTCCTTATCGGACAGTGTAGAACCAAGATCTGTGTTCCGTGCAGTCTGATATTGATCTACACCGTCTGCAAAAGGTCACAGAGTCGCGTTTAGCAGCCTAAGAGTTAAGACCTATCCAAAATTCAAAGTAGTTGCAGACGACAAATTAAACGTGACTCAAATGAACAGATTTATTTTGTAGAAAACATTTGGGGAAAAGGAGAAAATGCTGGTTACCAGCATTTTCTACTTTTTTCTAAAAATGTTTTCTTTTCTCAAAGATTTAACACCATAATTTGACAAACATCTAATTTTTCGGCTTCATGCTTTGAACCAGTCCAAAATTTCTATCATCTGTTACCAGCACCTTTTCCTTTTCCCACAATGTTTCCTTTTTTCAAAGATCTAACACCATAATTTGAAAAACATCTATTTTTTCGGCTGCATATGCTTTCAGTTTGGATCAGTGCAAAATTTTTGTCATCTCGTAAAGGGTTAAAATGCCAAATTATTCTATGATTTTTTTTTTCAGCCAGTGATTAAATCTTTGGTATTGCGACTTTCAAAGCTGTATTTGTTGGAATTATATTGTTGTATCGGACAGTATAGACCAAAGATCAGACTGCACGTTCTGTGCAGTCTGATCTTGATCTAAACTGTCCGTAAAAGTCGTATCGAGGGGCTTTTTCAGTAGCCAAAAGATTAAAAACGAAATTTAACTCCAGAAATACGAGCTTTGAATGAACGAATTAACAGTTTATTGAATTTTAAATATGGCGAACTGTAAACGAGGTAGGTCGACGAATGTAAGCGAGTCAAATTTCGCCTAAAAGTATAAATTTTCGTCTTTAGATTAAAAACTCAGTAATTTCATATTGGATAAAGAATATCAAGTCGTTTTTTTCCGTATACGGGTGCGTTTCAAAGGATGGTTTTGGTTGTAAAAAACTTTGTAAAAAAAGGAGAAATCTGTCACATTAAACGATTGCCACATCTGTCACAATGTTTTCCTGACAACGTCCTCATTTTCATAGGAAAATACTCCGTCACCCGTATCTTGGGTCTATTTTCCATGTTCCGTTTAAATTTGATTAAAAAAACGTACTTTTATTTGCAGAAAGTATTACATTTTAGCAATAAAGTGCAATAATGTGGTAAGTGTATAATTACTTAAGTTACAATACATTTCCCTGCCGAAAACATTGTATATCCATACATGTATGTGGCCGAAAGGTATTAAAACACATTTTAAAGGGAGCTATTCAGATTTTTTTAAATCGAACTAAACTTTAAAAACGTTTTATAGCTGAAGTATGTAAGCAAATAACTTGCAAAATCATCAATAGATAAGAACTTGTTTGTTTGTTTGTATTGGAGTTTAACGCCATTTTAACAGCTCTGGTCATATCATGGATGTCAGTGACGCACCCATGTGCTTCCTGGCTTTCTCACACCAGTACTGACACGACTTTCTTTCCAAAACCACCGACGACTTTTCGCACGTGCATCAAAGGTGAGAGGCGAAAATTCGCCGGAAAGAAAGTTTGCCGCAACCGGGTATCGAACTCGCAACCACCAGGTCACGCACGAGTCAGATACGCTAACCACTGAGCTACCCGGGCGGGCATTAATAGATAAGAATGAAAAAGTGTAAGACACAAATCTTTAAATGATATTACGTTAATGGAATACGTAGCCTCTTTGGGCATTTTTAGATCTTGCATCAGAATTTCGTTAAGACCTTCGGGAATATCACATACAAAAATCAAAGCGTTGAAAGCACTGATGTGGCATCTGTCAGGGGAGCCATTGTGTGGAATTAATAACTTGAAAAATAAACAGCAGAAATAGTTTCAAAATATTCGCATGAAAGTCAGCTTACTATATAGTCAAGCAAAATCCGATAGAGAAGGGTGTAATCTTGTGGGACGAAGAGGTCGGGGCGAACAAGCATTGGGACGAAAAAGCCCAAGAACGAACTGGTTTTGGGACGAACAAGCACGGTATGTATGTATTATTACGCCACTATAGAAGGCCATAGCGGATTAAGCTATTTTCGATAAAAAGGAAGTATTTCCATGATCGATGGCCAAATCCAATTTATTGTAATGTGCCATTTTCAGTTTCATACCTGAGTGCAATCGAAACACTTATTTGTCCCAGAAAAATTTATTTAAATTGGGTTTACTTCCTTCTGTTTTGCACAAACTACGATACATGATTTTCAAAATGCCGTATTGAACTCATAATGGCATTGTCTTCGACAAATGCCACAAAAAAAAAACCGTTTGGATTATGTGAGATCACATATGATGACGTCACATCTGATTAGATAAGAATTGACGGAGATGTCGATTAAAAAACAAACCACCCCATTATTCAAATGAACGTTTTTTACTGAATGCAGCCTTCCAGCTTCTTTACGCTTGCTGAGAAAAATATTTGAGCCATGCTCTGTGAAAAGGGGGTTAGATACAACTGCAAAAAGTATCGAGCCAGGTCAGCCTGCGCAGTACGCGCAGGCTGACCTGGGCCGAAACTTTTTGCTTTTGGTAAATTTTCTGCCTGTCGAAGGACGAGTCTATCTCATGATTCAGTCGGTTTGTAGACTAAATAAATTTTATGTATCCTTAACTATGTGAGGACTAGGTGAAAGGCATCACGGAGATGTATTGAACTGTTTGAAAACATTGCTGGAAAAAAAAAAAAGAGAAAATGCTGGAAACAAGCATTTTCTTCTCTTCCCACAGTGTTTACAAAAGTCTAATTTCCCAGGGTCGTTAAAACTCAGGGTTATGTGGTAATGGAATAAGAAAAGAACTGGGACGACGTTCTGCATTAAAATGATCTCATATTCTCTTTACAAAACAGAAATTTGATTACTTTTCCCATAATGTTCTCAACTTGCTCAACCACTTCTTTTGAGGCCCATTAAATCCTTCGTCCGCTAATGCAAATGATTTCTAAATTCACGATTCTAAAAGAAAAAAAAAATGGTATTAAAGAGTAGTATTAAGAAGTAGGCAAAAAAAAAAAACCGCAACAAAATTAACATTTTACGATCGCACCCTGTATAGCGAAAACTGGAACAAAGTTGTGCAATCAAATTATCCGGCACGCTCGTAACGTAACAGAATTTTAATGACTCAGGTCAAATTTATGTCAAATACAGGGGGTTGATGTAAATTAAATTGTAATAGATTTACTCTCTCTGTACCATTTACGACCTAAATACCTTTTGCAATTTTGCAAACGACGTAGATTAAGATCAGACTGCACAGAGCGTGCAGTCTGATCTTAATTCTACACTTTCCGCTAGCTGATACTAAACTATAATTCTTCTGTAGTATAAGTGGAGTTCGATTTTTGGACCTCGAAAAAAAGTTATTCACTTTTTAGTACAAGTGAAGACAATAACACAAAAGGAGAATTCGATCTTGCGAAAAAGGGAAAAAATATCTCTGTTAATTTGTTAGGCATTTAAAGTATTTAACCTTTAGATAGCAAAACGTGGTTCAAGTTATTTTTGCGGACAGGATAGACCAATATCAGACTGCAAACAAACGAACGAAGGAACCAACGTGATGAACGAACGTGATGGCGAGCGCGCGAGCGAACGAATTAACCCTTTCCCAAACCACAAATTTTGGACTGGTCCAAATTGGAAGAGTTTGCAGACGACAATTTTAAATTTGATGAAAATGGCAGAAAGTTATCAAAAAGGGCAAAAAACACTGTGGGAAAAGGAGAAATTGCTCGTTACGAGCAATTTCTCCTTTTCCCACAGTGTTTTCAAAAGTCTTGTACTGCAGACACGTGAAAACCAGGGCTTGTTTGGGAAAGGGTTAACGAACAAAACAAACCAAGGAACGGGCGAGTTAGCAAGCGAACGAACAAACGAATGAACGAGCGATCGAGCATGCGAACGAACGAACGAACAATCGAAGGAATGAACGAAAGAGCGTTCAAACGAACTTACGGAAGGCTTAAAGATACAACTAAACTCGTTTTCAGTCAGTTTCTAACAAGTTACATCTTTACTTTATTAAATTATAATCTTTCTTGTATCTTCATGCCAAATATTGCCCCTTGCGGTTGCAAGGTTGCATAGATTACGACCGATAGAAAACGCATTTCATTTTCTGGAGGCCATCAAAGAAATCACTGTTGTGACGTTTCCGGTTTGAAACCGAAGATTTGCGATACACGTATTTATTCCTCATACCATTTAATTATATCAGTAATTTATCTCTGTTTACACAACTGACTAAATTTTGAACTATTCTACGAGATGTCGAATATTTACAGCGTTTTTTCTCTCTGGCTGTAAGGATGTATCTTTAAGAAAAGTGTTACTTATTGTCGGTATTCTAATGTGGTAATTTGGTAACCGAAACCCTGCTAATCTGTTGACACTTTCAAGCGAAATATAACGAAAGACTCAGGTTTACCCATAGTTATAAACTGTCAAAATTCTAAATCCTTTCCGCGCCATAGGCGAAGACAGGGGCTTTTGCGGACAGCATAGATCCAGATCAGACTGCACAGAACGTGCAGTCTGATCTTGGATCCATGCTGTCCGCTAGTGTAGTCAAAACCTATGCTATAAATTTCTGTCTGACATTAAGTGGATTGTATTTTGCAGCTGTCAACAATGGTCGATTTTATATGAGCCATTCTCTGGGAATAGGGGGCTTAATGCATCTATGTGATTCATTATATCAATCATGCCATTACATAATTATAAATCCAAACTAGCCATTTTTTTTAAACAACTGAATTAATCTTGAGGTAGAGTGGTCTTTGGACATACAGAAAAATGACCAATAGCGACAAGTTTCGGCCAAGGTCAGCCTGCGCGGACTGCACAGGCTGACTTGGGTCGATAATTTTCGCAGATGCCCTTTTCACGGAGCATGGCCAAAAGAGTGCAGCCCTTATTGTCCCATTAGTGACACTGGATGTAATCTGCGGATTGTATAGACAGAGATCAGACTGCACATGATCTGATCTTTGTCTACACCCTCCGCATCTCGCTCTGTGAATTGTCAAGGTCGTAAAATCCCCAATTTAATATGTGAAAAAAAAAACTTATCGAAGTGTATCTTAACACTCTACCAAACGACAAAACTTAAGTCTGATCAAAATTGAAAGCATTTGCATACGACAAACTAATGATGACTCAAAAACTAAAATTTGTGTTTTAAAAGGAAGAAAACATTGTGGGAAAAAATTCAGCAAACTGGCATATTTTTCTTTTCTCACAATATTTTAAATAGCATTCTTCCAACACGGTCGTCACGGAACCACGGGATTGTTCCGGTAAAGGGTAAACTCTGTCTTTGAAAAGGTAAAAAACATTGTGGGAAAAGGAGAAAATGCTGGTAACCAGCATTTTCTTCTTTTCCCACATTGTTTTCAAAAACATTTTTCCATAAAGCCGTTAAACTTCGGGATTGTATAGTAAAGTGTTCACTGTTCACTGTCATAGAAACTCGACGTGTGTGGCGTGAAATGATTGATGCGGCAATTTCAGTTTCGGATTTACAGTTTTCAAAAATTTTGACAATGTCACCCTAATTTGCAGTATCTTGGTTCTGTTTTTTTTTTCATAGTCAAATAGTGTGACAAGCTCAAGTTTATGTTGAAAAGCTTTGGTTTTAAATTGGACTTTGTCATTGTAGTCGTAGGTCACTCGTCTGAGACTTTCGTCCGACCATTTTTTTTTTATCTTTGCGTTTTGAACCTGGGAGCCGAGCCCCAGTGGCTCAGTCGGTAGGATACAATTCATTCTTCTCTCACCGCTGAACATTGTTTCGACGATGTTTAGGTGGGAAAGCAGCCAGTGGCTTGGAAAGAATATTGTGCTTAGTACTGGTTTAAAAAAAAAAAACTCCAAGAAAGCATGGATAGGTGCACTGGCCGCCGCTTATAAATGAAATAATGTTGAAAACGGTATTAAACACCTTGCAACCAATCAATTAAACTAGGGAGCGCCGCTAATTCTGTCGTAATCGATGGATAAATTCAAGGAACATATTTATTTTAGTTTATAAACTGAAAGGATGACTTGAATGATAATTCGCAGGGTACATTAAAAACAAATTAAACTCGCTATGTGCTTATGTGTGGATTTGTGGCTTAGTAGCTTGGGCGATGGTTATGTTAGTCTGGATTACCTGCTCCTAACACTAAGTTATCGGGTCAATCAAAGCGAAGTAATGGCGGCCTCCATGGCGGCCACAAGCGTTACCCGTTATGCTTTCCTGTTTTTTTTCCAATTTCATGTGATCCAGTTTGATTAGTGAATGAATTGGGATAAAATTTGTACAAGTTATATACATTACTGAATCTAAAATGTGCTGTTGAGATATGGTTTAAGTATAAATTGGACAATGAATCACTTTTAAAAGTAGCCCTATTTTCGGATGTTATATAGGTTCATTGACATTTCGGACACCTAAAGTATTTCTGATATGTCGTTTTTCTTGCTAAATAAGAGCAAAGATTAAAAAAAAAAAAAAAAAAACTAACTGCCATTACTTTTTTGCAACCGATATGTTTTCAATTCAGCCTAAAGTCGGATTTGGGCATGTGAAATAACAATATCCCGTTACTTCTGCGTATTACGAACTGGGGCCGCCATTATTGGGCTTTGCCTGACGTACTTAAATTGAAGTACGGCGGGGTACCAGACTATGGTTGTGTGATCTATAGATTCTGGGTTCGAAGCCAGCGGGGGTCACATGACGATGCAGAGCCAAGACTAGTACTGGTGAAATCAAGAGGGCAGAGATAAGTTTACTGTCGCTGTGGAAAAAGCTGAAATACTGTTGAAAATGAAGTAAAACACTGTTCTAAGCTTCTTTTTTGTGACTGGTTTAGTCTTAAATGCCTTGGATTATAATTAATCCTTTACCACACAATCCCCAGTTTTAACGACCCTTGTGGAGTAGGGCCTTTGAAAACATTGTGGGAAAAGGAGAAAATGCTGGTACCCAGCATTTTCTCCCTTTCCCGCAATGTTTTCTACCCTATCACAGACAATTTCCATTAGTTGAGTCACATTTAATTTGTCGTCTGTAAATTCTCTCAATTTGGACATGTCTAAAATTTTGTCGTCTGGTAAAGAGTTAAATGTCTTTGATTATAATTCAGGTGTCATGTGGCACTCGATATAATGTAGGCAAAGCACTGCAGGACTAGAGAAAAGCCTTATACTTGTTAAATCTGTGAAACACACGAGTAAGTGAGCTCTGTTCGAACCACTTTTGTAATAAAACGACTTTTTGTAATAAAATTTCAATCTCACCGTATTCCTTCATTATTCACCCGAACAGTTTAAAACGAATATATTCGTGTAATTTTAACCGAATTCTTTATGGAAACATCACGAAAGGTGAAAAAAAAAAAAGAAATGCATTTGAAAACTCTGTTGCAATAGGCCGTTTTATTACAACAGTGGTTTTAACAGAGCTTCCGTCATGGTAGGACAATACCATTATTGAAAGAGGTGAAACAACCAATTGCAACGAACAAAATATCCTATCTATATCGGGTTAAACAATCTACGAGACAAAAAAAAAAAATAAAGTTGTTTGCTTTCCAGATTGTTTGGAAAAGTAATGGCAAAAGAAAAAGCCCTTCTTGAAAATAAGCTAATAATAATAATAATGATGATGATGATGATAATAATAATAATAATGATGATAATAATGATGATGATGATGATGGTGATGATGATGATGATGATGATAATGATGATGATGATGATGATGATGATAATAATAATAATAATAGTGATGATAATAATAATGATGATGATGATGATGGTGATGATGATGATGATGATGATGATGATGATGATGATAATGACGACGACGATGATGATGATGATGACGACGAAGACGACGACAATAATGATGATGATAGCTCGGTCAAATTTGCATGATATTTTGTTTTAAATGAGCTGTTTTGCTGACATTTTTCTGTCCCTCAAAGATTTCAAATCAGCTGGCAGATTTACCGACGACCACTCTCTCGTTAAGGACAGATGCAAAAAGTAATTATTTAAGTGCAGACCGGCTAATGAAATACCTTGCATAATTTTCCCTGTAGTAATTTATTATCACAGACAATAGTGCATTAAGATCAAGAACTTATTTCCATTTACGTTCGTACTACTGCATAAATAGATTTTAATATTTCAAGTTAACCCTAAGGCTGCTAAGCTCTACTTTGTGGCCTTTTACGGACAGTGTAGGTCAAGATCAGACTGCACAGAACGTTCAGTCTGATCTTGGATCTACACTGTCCGATACGGTGAGATTTCTCCGACGAACAAATAGTTTTGAATCGTAAACCATGGGCTGGAAATATTTAATTTAATTTATTCGGCCGGATAAGGGTTGACGGGTCAGGCTCGAAATATTGTCAATTCTAGGCTAAGTTTTAGGACTTATTCGACAGAAACTCAGACTGTGTAGATCCAAGATCAGACTGCACATTATGTGCAGTCTGATCTTGGATCTACACTGTCTGCAAAAGTACGTGTTGTACCTTTTAGCAGGCTTAAGGGTAATTTCGAACGATGATTATTACGCCTCTGAGCTGTTTTAATGGATACAAAGAATGTGCATTTACTCAGGAATTTTCCCTGTCCACCATTAGCTTTATCGGCGTCAAATATATTATATGGACCATGCTCTGTGAAAAAGGGGCTTAATGCATCTGCGAAAAAGTATCGACCCAGGTCAGCCTGCGCAGTCCGCGCAGGCTGACCTGGGCCGAAACTTTTCGCTATTCGTCAATTTTCTGTATGTCCAACGACCGGTCTTAACTCATGATTAATTCGGTTGTTGACAAAAATTCCTATTATGGACCCATGATCATGTGATGACTTGCTTGGTATCACGCATCGCGGAGACGCATTAGGCCCCCTTTCACCAGAGCATGGCTGATTTAAATGAGCTGTGCTCTGGCGAAAAAGGGGTTAAATACATCATCGTGATGCATGATACCAAGCGAGTCATCACATAATTATGGATCCATGCGATTCATTTTTGTCTAACAACCGATTGAATCATGAGGTAAAATGACATGCAAAATATTAACCAAAAGCAAATGGTGTCGGCCCAGGTCAGCCTGCGCGGACTGCGCAGGCTGATCTGGGTCGACACCTTTTTGCAAATGAATTAAGCCCTGTTTTCACAGAGCGTGGCTCATATGAAATTGCCCTCAATCGACGGGTGAAAATACTTTCCACTGAACCTTTGAGAGATTTGTATTGTACAGGCTTGACTAGACAAGCGGACGGTATAGATCCAAGATCAGATTGCACGTTCTGTGCAGTCCGATCTTGATCTATGCCGTCCGCAAATACCTTTTGTTTTCGCCTGTAGCGCTAAAAGGTTTAATTTTGTTTGTTTAGTTGGTTGCTCGTACATTATTTCAGTTATATCGCGGCGGCCAGTGCACCTATTCATGCTTTCCTGGAGTTCTTTTTTCCAGTACTTCAATGCTTTCTAACCATCCAAGGAATGAAAACTACAATTTTAGCTCTTTTTGTGGCTTTTGTCGAAGACAATGCCACTATGAGTTCAATACGGCATTTTGAAAATCATGTATCGTAGTTCGTGCAAAACCGAAGGAAGTAAACCCGATTAAAATCAATTTTCCTGAGACAAATAAGTGTTTCGATTGCACTCGGATATGAAATTGAAAATGGCGTATTACAATAAATTGGTTTAAGCCATCGATCGTGGAAATACTTCTTTTTTTATCAAAAATAGCTTTAGCTGCTATGGTCTTCTATAGTGGCGTAATGATACACACATACCGTGCTTGTTCGTCCCAAAACCAGTTCGTTCCTGGGCTTATTCGTCCCAGGGCTTGTTCGCTCGGACTTGTTCGTCCCACAGTATTGCGCCCTTTTCTATAGGATTTTGCATGACTATAAAGTAGGCTGACTTTCAAGCGAATATTTTGAAACTATTTCTGTTGTTTATTTTTCAAATTATTAATTCCACACAATGGCTGCCTTGACAAATGCCGTACCAGTGTTTTCAACGCTTTGATTTTATTTGTCGTCTGCAAATGCCCTCAATTTAATCGTCTGGTTGAACCTAATCCCTGTATCAAACATTCTTGAGTTTTAACGACTCTAAAGAAGAAGGCTTTTGAAAACATTGTGAGAAATGGCGAAAAATACTGGTTACCAGCACTTTCTCCTTTCCCCCACCATGTTTTCTATCCTGTCAAAGAACTTCAGTTCACCTGTGCAGCATTTCGATTTATGGTCTGCAGATGCTTTGAATTTGAAAGAGTCTAACATTTGTCGTTTGGAAATGGGCTAAATCTGTCTCAAACTGTGAATTTTGGGCACTTTGTAACATTTGCAGATTACAAAGTTTGATTTGGCACAAATGAACTAAAATTCTCTGATAGGGTAGAAAAAAAATGTGGGAAAAGAAAAAATTGCTTGTCAGAAGCAATTTCTCCTTTTCCAACAATAATTTCAAAAGCCTTCTTCCCTAGGGTGGTTAAAACGCGGGATTGATTTGTAAAACCCTTATATCTTATAATCCCGAATTTTAGCGACCCTGATAAAGACAGCTTTTGAAAACATTGTGAGAAAAGTAGAAAATGCAGGTAACCAGCATTTTCTCCTTTTCCCACTATGTTTTCTACCCTATTACAGGCAGAAGCAACCTTTAACTTGTGGTCTGCAAATGCTTTGAATTTGGTTCAGGTCGAAATTTTGTCGTCTGGTAAAGAGTTAATAGACTATAAAAGCCCTGCTCTGGCAAAAGGGCGCTTAATGACTCTCCGTGATGCACTGTACCTATCAAGCCATCACATAATTATGGATCCATAATGGCAACTTTATTTATTTATTTTTTTTTTAAACAACCGACTTAATCTTGAAGTACACTGGTCCTTTGACATACAGAAAATTGACCAATTGCGAAAAGTTTCGGCCCAGGTCAGCCTGCGCGGATTGCGCAGGCTGACCTGGGTCGATACTTTTCGCAGATGCTTTAAGCCCCCTTTTCACAGAGCATGGCTCATATAATATACTTCAGGACCTTATTTCGCTCACGTAAAAAAATCGTTTTTGAGCACGAATCTATTCCAGATTTCCCTAGCAATGGAGGGATGCATTGTTGACAATAGTCACGTTGCGGACAATACCGTCTTTCATTTGGAGGGTCTAATTCTCATTTCGGTAGCCCATCCTTTTTTCCCCCTATATATGTCTTTATCCATTCGGCAGAGTCGAATATGAAAATCAAAGCACGGACAGTACTGTTTGCCACTTTGTTGCGTACAACAAATGCACTTGTTTTTGACAAAGTTTGGCCCCTATAAACGTTTACACGTATGCTTTCTTTTTTTTAAATAACCAGTTGGCTGCAAAATGGGACTCAGTGACCTTTGCGGCTATTGTAGATCAAGATCAGACTGCACAGAACGTGCGAGCAATGGGGGTGTTGTTGACAATACTGACAATGCCTTGTTTTATTCGGACGGTCCATTTCTCATCTCGATAGCCCATCATTTTTACTGTACATATGATTTTTTATCCAATCGGCGGGGTCAAAGATGAAAATCAAAGCACGGACAGCTCTGTTTGCCAATTTTTGTTGCATCCAACAAATGCACTTGTTTTGACAAAGTTTGGCTCCTTTAAACGTGTACACGTATGCTGTTTTTTAAATAACCAGTTGGCTGCAAAATGGGACTCAGTGACTTTTGCGGGTATTTTAGAATAGGATCAGACTGCGCAGATCGATGAACGGTGAAGCAACGGCGGGATGCGTTGTGGAAAATAAACAAATTAAATTGAAAAAAACCTTCTTCTTAGCTTGACCACCTATTTGTCACCCCGTTCTAATCATCGGGGGTAAGTTTAGGACAAAGATGAAAATCAAAGAAAGGAGAGTTTTGAAAAGGTTGCTCCCTATTTTTTCAACAATATCTTTCATTTGTTCAAGTCAAATATAACCCTGGGTAGATAGTCACGTTTTCTTTTTTTAAAAAAAGTGAATATTTGATTTCAATGTCTAGAACCATTTTTTTTTCAAATCGGTTCTTATGTGCGGAGGTGAAAGATGTGGGGCCAGCATAGTCCTCTTGTTTTAAGATTTCTTTAGCACTTCCCTTTTTATGCATACACTTTTCGAAGCCTCCGGCCTATAAAAGTATTTTTGCAAATGATCAATATCTCATTCAATTTGCGGCAATCCTTTTTCTTTACTGTTTTCCATTCAGGTTATACATATATGTATTTGAATTTATTTGTTTGCCTGAACAAGGGTTTTCATTTTATATGTTATTTATAAATATAAATGTCACATGATGTCGATCAGTTACTCATTCCAGTATTTCTGTCTGGGTTTCACTAATACAATAATGGGGGCTTCCGAGAGCCTTGTCCAAGGAAACTCGAACGTGGACAGCTCCGCCGGCGCGCATCAAATCAGTTTTTTCCTGATTATGAAACTAAAAGCTTTCACCACAGAGCTAGTGGCTTTATTTAATTGAGTTTTAACTATATCTGTTGCACTGTTCTATGTTGGCGCTTAAGTTATCGTAAAAGACCTGTATAAAGATGATTTAATTGGCCAATTCTTTACCTAATACTCATTTGTCTTCACGACCTCTGATAAATGGTGCTTGTAAAAATACTGCGGGAAAAGAAAAAAAAAAAAAAAAAAATACTCTTAACCAGCATTTTATTCTTTTCCTACAATATTTTCTAGCCTCTCAATGCCAAATCCAATCACTTGGTCCGTGTTTTATTTGCCGTCTGCAAACACTTACAATTTAGGCGAGTCTGAAAAAAATTGTCGCCAGATAAAGGTTTAAAATATAGCGGGTGCGAAAATAGAAATAAAAAAATATCAATCAAAATTAGGTCAGGGACGAACATTACTCACAGATTGCTGATTTGCCGTTCAAAAACAAAACTTGTAATTTATCAAAGCAATGAAAAATCGATTTTAATATAATCAATTTGTTTTTTAAAGTCTTTCACAGGCAAATTAGAAATTCACCCTTTTTGTGTTCAGAAATAAAATTTTACAGCCAACAAAATGACTTTTGAGTTATAGCTTAGAATAAAGAGGCGGACGGTGTAGATCGAAGATCAGACTGCACGTACTGTGCAGGCTGATCTTGATCTACGCAGACCGCATAAGTAATTTCATGATGCTTTACGGCGGTAGGATAGGTAACCGCTCCCTGTTTGGTAAAACTTTTACTGGTATCAAAACCGTTTCATGGGAATACCTTAACGCCAAGCGACATTTGGATCTAGCAATGGATCTTCCTGCATTGCCTAATGTTACGTATTCATTGCATGTTTGAATATTGCTTAAAATTTCTTTTAACAGTTTTTTTTTTCAGTCATGTAATGGCAACATTTTATTTATCATTCATGTGTCTTCTGAGTTTCACCAGTGCTAGGCTGGTGCTCTGGAGTATCTTGTTTAAGGACAGCCGTACTTGGCAATTTCCGCCAACTGGATCATAAATCAAAAGCCCTGATATACCCTTTCTTCTTTGTGCTTTGCCGAAGGTATAGTGACATCATCAGTATCGTGATGAGATTGATTGATTGATTCACTGATTGATTCATTGAATGATGGAATAGATGGTGTCTTACGCAGCCTTAAACTTTGTTTTAGTCATATCACGGCGACAGCTCACATGTTCATGGGTTTCCCCAGTATTAGGGCTCTGAAGTATCTTGTCCAAGGACATTCTCACGAAAAACCCATTGCCTTCATCGGGGCTCGAACCCGGGGCCTCCAGGTTACTAGTTCTATGCTCCACCAATGAGCCACGCAGGACCCTAATGGGAATAGGCACAAAGGTGTGGGTACACTGCCGCAGGGAAAGCGTTGACTTCTAAGTAAAATATATTGTTATCATTGTATCTTATTATACAAGTGCAGGTGAAAGTTTGATAATTGCACGAGCGGTCAGACAGAATAAGCTTTTTATGGCTGATTCATATTATTTATCTTTTGGGATTGGCTTACCGAAATGGCACTTGTAAGCAGAAATGAATCATCGAGATAATGAAGGCAATGTCAAGGTTATGTAAATGCTTATCGAGATACACATCGAGATGACATCAACCACAGTTACTAGAAATTGATGTTTTGACGACTTGCGGTCGCAAAATGTAACAGATGCTTAGCAAAAGAAATAGATCTCCTTAAACACGGCTAAAAATTACAGCAGACACAAGTCGGGCCGTTGTTGACGCACTTTAGTGTTACGGGAACCCACATGGACGTAAAGTGAACTCACATCTAGATAAAATGGACAAACTTAGATGTAATACAAACGTACATTGAAATAATGTTGACGAACATCGATGAGACGCACAGATGTATTGCAGAAGCAGAAAAATGTAATGTAAATGCACAACGAGGTAATGCAGACGAACAGCGAAATGATGTAGACGCACACTCCAGTGATATAGACGCACATCCAACTGATGTAGATGCATCTACAAGTGATAAAGACGCACATTAAAGTGGTGTAGACGAACACCCAAGTGATATAGACGCACATTGAAGTGGTATAGACGCACATCCAAGTGATATAGACGCACATTGAAGTGATATAGACGCACACATAAGTTATATAGACGCACACATAAGTTATATAGACGCACATTGAAGTGATGCAGATGCACATCAAAGTGATACAGACGAACATCGAATTGATGTAGACGCACACCCAAGTGATACAGACAAACATCAAAGTGATGTAGACGCACATCTAAGTGATACAGACGCACATTGAAGTGATATAGGCGCACACAAATTATACAGACGCAAACTGAAGTGATTTAGATACATACCCAGCTGATACAGACGAACATCGGAGTGATATAGACGCACACATTCAAGTGATTTGGATGCACACCGATGCTATTGTGACACACATGGACGCAATACGAACGCACAACGATGTTATGGGTATGTTGACGCATATCGGAGTGATGCACACGGACCGAGAGGGTGCTATACACCACCATCAAATTCATAAAGATGCACAAAGCAGAGATGATGTTCCTTCAGTATAACAGATTATATCGAGATGTTGTCATATAGTAAGAAATCGCAAAGCACAGTTTTGTCTGATCTTGATCTGCATCAAAAAGCACACCAGCATTTTAATAATGAGTTAACCCTAAGGCTGCTAAGCGCGACTCGAGGACCTTGTGCGGACAGTGTAGAACCAAGATCAGACTGCTCAGAACGTGCAGTCTGATATTGGATCTACTATGTCCGATAAGAAGAGTTTGAAATAACATTGTTCGGATTATCACTATCGGCTCGACGACTTTATTTAATCTATTTAAGCTGGATAAAGGTTATTTTTTTTTAAAAGGAAACGTCGTTAAACGCCGCCGAGTTAGATCCCCGTGTTTATCTATAAATTGCTTCAGACGTCTCACCCCTCCACCTCTGTCCCGGTTTGTGAATGTGTAAATCACTATATAGTATGAGATAAGCAAACAACCTGGCTTCCTCTTGTGAATCACCGCCGCAAAAGAAAAAAATATATATATATTATTGAGCCATGCTCTGTGAAAAGGGGGCTAAATGCATCTCCGTAATGCATGATACCAAGCAAGTCATTACAGTATTATACATCCCTAAAATCTGGTATGTATTACAACCCACTGAATCATGAGGTACACGGGTCCTTTGACATGCAGGAAATCGACCAAAAAGCAAAAAGTTTCGGCCCAGGTCAGCCTGCGCGGACTGCGCAGGCTGACCTGGGTCGAAACTTTTTGCAAATGCATTAAACCGCCTTCTCACAGAGCACGACTCAATTTTTTACACTCCCCACGAATTTATAAATGATTGTAATGAATGACGTGTCAACCATTCATTCAGAAGAAAAAATACAAATGATTCATGTTCTATGAAAAGTTGGTTTAACGGATTTGTGAAAAGTATTGACTGTGCAGCCTGCGCTGGCTGATCTGAGTCGTCAAGTTTTGCCATTGGTAATTTTCTTTTTGCACGTAAAAGGACCGTTCTACTTTATGATTCGGTCGGTTGTTAGACAAAAATGGATAAAAATATTGTGTTTATTTATGTGACAACTTGCTTGCTGTAATGAATTACGAATATACATGAAACCACCTTTTCCCGGAGAGCCGCCCTTTCAGTTTAGTGTCATTTCTTATCTACCTAACTGTTCAACAAGCGATAAAATTTTGAACTTGACCAAACTGTGAGCATTTGCAGACGACAATTTCAATATAATTTTAACTTATGGGATTTCTTAGTTGAAGGGCAAAAAATACTGTTGGGAAAAGGAGAAAATGGTGGTTAACAAATGTTTTCAAACGCCCTCTTCGACAGGGTCGTTAAAACTAGAGATTGCTTGGTACATTGCCTCCTGCAGACAGATTTTGCATTTATCAATCGAGCATGTTCAAAAAAATTATTGCAGAGAGAGGAAATGGCCCGTAATGATCGATCGGTCCAAGTGTTAGTCGCCAGCACATTTGAACACTATGTAAAACTTTGTCAAGTTGCTCTATCTTTTGTTTACTTTTTAAATTGTTTTAACGTTCATTTTTCTCCCAGACACTAACACTTAAACCGACCGTACAGTAATACAAAAATCAAGACAAAGGGTTTTTATTTTTCTAAAGTGCACTTTAAAATATCCCCAATATATATTTATCTTGTTCGTTTAGGGATTTTTTTTTTGCATACGCACTTATCAGTTCACCACATGTGGTGAGTCAGTGTTTTTCTCAATGAAACTTTTTTTTTTATAGATTTACAAACAGACCAAACTTGTCTAAAGGTCTTATCTTTCGCCATTTCCCTCAATCGCAACTTTTCGGCTCTTTGAAATTTTTTTGACATTCGGGCATAACAGTAGACATCCTCATGTTCCCTAATTATAAACAATTAAAGAATCTAAATATACAGAAAACCGCTAATAAAAATTGGGGGGGAAAAGGACTTGCTCACTTTGAGCAATTTATTAATTTGTCAATATATATTTTTTTAAATTTTCTTTTATCGTAAATTTTAGTAAAAATGAATTTCAAAATGTAAGGGGTTGACATTACCAATCCTTCACACTTGTCAATGAAAGGCCTTGTGAAAATGTCATTTGGATTTTCCTAATTTTACTGTCAGCTGTGTTCTGTGGGTTCATGATTAACTCTTTACTAAACGCCAAAATTTTGGACTCGTCCAATTCAAAACCGTTTGCTTTTGTAAACTGGTCCCCGTTGTAAATATACAATACAACTGGCACACGCTATTGTGTCGATGCTTTTCATTGGCTACATGAATATCATTGAATGGCCAATCGGAGCATCCAACACATTCCAGTTTGGCATTATAGGTAACATGGCTATTGTTTGCACAATTTGAAATTCGTAATCGAAACTAAATTAATAGTAGCAGAAATTAACCTTAAAAGGTGATACCATATATACAGTTTACTTATTTTTAAGGTGAAAGTTATCGGAAAATCTACTCCACATGAAGCGAGAGTGACCCCCCCTGAATCTCGAGCATATCGCTGTTCTAAAAGTAGACGGGCAGTATTCTGCCCGATTTCAGTTGCCTGTACCGATCCCTATAGACTTACTGTATCGGGCAGGTAACCAATCTATTGCTTTTGTTCAATTTTCCGCTTTATTTTGGTGCCCAATGCAACGGGTGTTGCCTGTTTTGAAAACAGTGCGGATCAAAGCACTGAGAATACCGTAGGCTAAACTTTTGTGTGACGATGCAGCCTCAGTAGAATGTAAGCTTTAACGAGAGAAATCGCTGGGTATAAGCTAAAAAACATCTCTGGTTCTACAATGATTAATCAACTAATTGATTAACTATTATAATTAATTAATAATTTTGTCATATTCTGCAGAACAAAGTAAGCGGTCACTATAATCAGGCTTGTCCATTCTCCGCTTCAGAAACATTGTAGAAAAAAGAGAAAATACTGTTGACCAGCATTTTCTCCTTTTCCCACAAAGTTTTATAGCTTTTTCTACAACAAATCGCACACATGTAATTTCATTTCAAAGAAGAAACTTTTTTTTTTTATCCTGCATATCTCAATCGTTTTTATCCTATACAGAAACAACAGTAATTTTTTAACGACCTTGAGGTAGACTTTATTAGTAAACTAAATTAATATTAGCAGAATTTAACTTTAAAAGGTGATACCATATATACAATTCACTTATTTGTGAGATCAAAATTATCGGAAATTCTACTGCACATGAGGCGAGAGTGATCCCCCCTGAATCTCGCGCATATCGCTGTTCTAAAAATAGACGGGCAGTATTCTGCCCGTTTTCAGTAGCCTGTACCGATCCCTATACACTTGCTGTGTCGGGGAGGTAACCAATCTATCGCTTTTGTTCAATTTTCCGCTTTTGTTTTTTGGTGCCCAAGGCAACGCGTGTTGCCTGTATTGAAAACAGTGCAGATCAAAGCACTGAGAATACTGTAGGCTAAACTTTTGTGCGACGCTGCAGCCCCAGTAGAATGTAAGCTTTAACGAGAGAAATCGCTGGGTATAAGATAAAAAGTACCTCTGGTTCTACAATGATTAATCAACTACTTGATTAACTATTATAATTAATTGACTATTTTGTCATACTCTGCAGAACAAAGTAAGCGGTACACTATAATCAGGCTTGTCCGTTCTCCGCTTAAGAAACATTGTAGAAAAAAGAGAAAATGCTGTTGACCAGCATTTTCTCCTTTTCCCACAAAGTTTTCCAGCTTTTTCTACGACAAATCTCACACATGTAATTTCATTTCAAAGAAGAGACTTTTTTTTCAATCGCGCATGTCTCAATCGTTTTTATCCTATACAGGAACAACAGTGACTTTTTTACGACCTTGAAGTAGACTTTTAAAACATTGTGTGAAAAGGTGAACATGCTTGTTACCAGCATTTTCCCCTTTTTTCACAATGTATCCTTGCTTTTCTAACTCAATCCGCATCATTTTACTTTCAAAGCGAAGAAGATTTTTTTTTTTTTCAGATAATGATAACTATGTCTCCGTGATTTCAACCCCTTTACATAATGGTCCTTGTTTTAACGACCCTGAGAAAAATACGCTTTTGTATATATTGTTGCAAATAGAGACCATAAGTCTGGTAAACCATCATTTTCTCCTTTCCTCATGTGTATTATACCCCTTTCTTAGACAAATTACATCTTTTGACGCATTTCATTGCTTGCAAATAAAGATACTTTTTGTGATGGTTTATAATTCAACGAGCGGTGACGTTTATTTTCTCATGTACATGTCTCACCTGTTTGAACGCTTTACCACACGATAAATTTTTTGACTTCTCCAAATTCAAGGCATCTGCAAACGTCAAATCAAATGTGGCTCAAGAGATGAGATCTTTCATTAAAGAGGTAGAACCCATTGTGATATAAGCATAAAATGCTGGTTACCAGCATTCTCTCATTTTCCAACAAGGCTCTCAAAAGGGTCCTTCTGCAGGGTCGTTAACCCTTAAAGCGCTAGAACCAACTTAACTTGTTTTCGCTGACAGTGTAGATCAAGATCAGACTGCACAGAACGTGCAGTCTGATCTTTGATCTACACTGTCAGCTACTTCAATACACCTTCTGGCTAAAACAACCTTGAAATGACAATATTTCGGACGTTTTACTTGACTGAAAAGGTTTATTTAATAAATTCAGCGCTCTAAGGGTTAAAACTCAAGGATTATGTGATAAAGGTTTATACATGTCTCACATATCAAACTCTTTACCAGACGACAAAATTTTACCCTTGTCCAAACTGAAAGCATTTGCAGACGACAAATTGAATATGGTTCAAATGGTGGGATCTGTCTTTGAAAAGGATCGAAAACATTGTGAAAACATGGTGAGAAAAGGAGAGAATGCTTGTTACCAGCATTTTCCCATAATGGTTTCAAAAGCCTACTTCCTCGGGTTCGTGAAAAATTCGGAACTGTTTGGAAAAGGGTTAATGTTTTTGTGAGAAATGAAAAAAAAAAAAAATTAATTTTGTATAAAATCGATTGTTTTTTCGTAAAGCTAAGATACAAATCCTAGGCAAAAAAAAAAAGACAACCCCAAACATTTATATTTAACCCATAAGGCGCCTTTTGCAACTAGAGAACCTTGCTTTTGCGGCCAGCCTAGATTAAGATTAGACTGCACAAAACGCGCAGTCTGATCTTTGATTTACACTGTCCTCTTGTCTAAAATTATTCTGGACAAAAGAAAAAAAAAAAAAACCTTTCCTTACTTTCCTTATATGTAAATGTACATTGTTGCCTTTGCAACCAGCGTCGATAAAGATCAGACTGCACAAAAGGTGCGGTCTGATCTCTGATCTACATTGTCTGCTATGACGTACGATTCTTGCCACAAACTTCCTTGAAACAGCAGGTATTTGGGCCTTTTCTTCCCAGACTGAAAGTTTCTATTTTGTTTATTCGGTTCTCTAACCCTTAGGATACTAAGTGCGATTCACTGACCTTTTGCTGACAGTGTAGATCAAGATCAGACTGCACAGAGATATATTTCCTCCTGAAACACCTTTGAAATAGGAAAATTTGGGTTTGTACTATCGGTTTAAAAGTTTCATTTCTTTTATTTAGCAGGACAAGGGTTAAATAAACGCAACAGAACCAAGTTTCGGACGGCATAGATGCAAGATCAGACTGCATGTTCCGTGCAGTCTGATCTTGAATCTACACCGTCCACAAAAAGTAACCAATGCAATCAATTGTGGTGAAAAAGGGGTTGAAATGAAAGGGTTGGAAATAATTAAGGGTAATCAAACGACATCCCGCTAGATTTAAAGCTTGGATTTTATTTATGGTTATGTTTGGTTGTTGAGAAAAAAAATAACCTTAAGAAAAAAGACGAGGAAAACTCACAGTTATGTTATGAAGCGATTGATTTTGTAGTTACGATCACATTCCTATCTCCTTTACATGGATTGGCGGTCCTGCGTGGCTCAGTGGTAAAATGTAGGACTCGTGACGTGGAGGCTCCGGGTTCGAGCCTTACTGGATCCACTAGGTTGCTCGTTGGAGTGTCCTTAGTGTCCTTGGGCAAGACACTTCAAAGCCATAGCCTTTATAAGAAAATGTGAGCTGTCGCCGTGATATGACTGAAAAAAAAAATAGCGGCGTAAAACGGCATTCAATCCATCAATTTACATGCATTGCTCTGTCGAGTGGGGGCGGGGGGAAAGAGGAGGATGTCTTATGTTTCTCTGTGCTAACGATTCGTAACCTGGAGGCGCTGGATTTCTTCGTAAGAAAGTTTTCAGAGCCATGGCCTAGTACTGGTGAAACCCAGGACACATAACATAGAAGTAAAACTGTCGTCGTGACATTGCTGAAACAATCATGCTGAAAGCGGCGTAAAACTCTATACAATCGATCTTTTCAACGACTATACAGTGTTCAGTGACATTTCGATCTGCAGACGGCAAATCAAATATGGTCAAAATAATACAACATGTCTTGTAAACGGGTAGAAAACATTATGGGAAAAGGAGAAAATGCTGGTTACCAACATTTTCTCCTTTTCCCATTATGTTTTCCAATGCTTTCTTCCTTTAGATCGTCAAATAAAACAAAATTGCTGAAATTAAGTTGAATTCAGCGTCTGTCCTTTAAATATGGTGACATCTCTTTATGAATAACGTATCTTTTTTTCTCACAACTGTCTGAATTAATGTCGGCTGCGAGTGTGTGTACTCAAGTTGAAAGTCGTTTGCGTCATGTAAATATTTTGCTTGTCACGTGTTTTCCAAAAAATTAATACAAATATCATCTTTGAAAACTTTTATTTGTTGTCCCAGATTTCTAAAAGTACATTTCCATTGCAAGTTGATAGAATTTTTGGTTAGAAGTAAGACTTGCGTTGCCTTGTTCGGCGTAGCTGAATGCGTTGACTTTTGACCTAATTCTTAGTGCTGATAAAGAATGAATAGACGGTAATTTGTGATTGGTCAAAAATATGAACATGTTTATTCGTCGGGCCCCTGCTGGCATACTTGCTGGCACATTTATGAAACCACTATTTACAAGCGAATGCGCTGGCTTTTGACCTGATTCATGGTACTGATAAAGAATGAATAGGTGGTAATTAGCGATTGTTAAAAATATGAACATGTTTATTCGTCGGGCCCCTGCTGGCATATTTGCTCGCACATTTATGAACCCACTATTTACAATCATTGCTACCACTAATCAATACCTCGAGGCTTTGATTCATACCATAGCAAAATAATATGATAGAGAATGGTCCTTTTTTTGTTCTGTTTAGAAATTTGATATTTTATAAACGTTCCCCAATAACCCAGTAAGTACTCCTTTTTAACAAACTGAATAACGGTGAGGAAAAAGAGGCAAATTTTCGGGAAATTAATTTTCATTATTTTACTTTAAAGAGTTTCAATATTCATATTCCAGTATCTCTTACGTCGTCTATCTTTTTTAAACATATTTCTTGTTTCTCCATTCAGCGTTGCAAGAGTTCAAAAATAAAATCGAAAAGAAAAACACTATACTTAAACTCTACGAAAACATACATAGTTTCTCCTTTGCAAGCCCAATAAATGATTTCGGAGGCTGAAAACGGTTGAAATTAAAATGAAATGAAGAAGCCTTTTATTTTTTATCTCGTATTCAAGGTCCGGACTGCGTAGATCAAGATCAGACTGCACGTTCTGTGCAGTCTGATCTTGATCTACGAAGTCCGCAAAAAAGGCACTCGCGTCAACCATGGTGTAAGAGGGTTAACCTTAAATGTAGAAAAATAATCGAAAGTAAATTTTAGCTTTTGAAAAAGATTGATGAACTTTCCCCGGCACTTTAAACTCTGAATTAATTAATACCGTCACTCGGATTTAACCCTTATCCCGCTAAAAAAGTGAAAGAAAACTTTCAAACCCATAGTAAAAACCTAAATTTTGATTTTTCAAAGTTACTCTTTTCGGGAAAAAATATCTCTATGTCGGACAGTGTGTATCTAATATCAGACTGCACATTCTGTGCAGTCTGATCTTGATCTACACTGTCCGCAAAAGGTATTTGAGACGCCCTTACCAGAATAAGGGCTAACCTTCTACCAAAAGACAAAATTTTGGACTAGAGCTAATCGAAAGCATTTGCAGGTGACAAATTAAATAACATTCAAATAATGATTTCTGTCTTTGATTTCGTAGAAAACCTTCGGGGGGGGGGGGGGGAAGGGTGAAAATGCTTGTCACTAGCACTTTCTCCTTTTCGCAGTAAGTTTTCAAAAACATTCTCTGTTACGTTCGTAACACACGAGATTATTTTGTAAAAGATAAAAGCAAATTAACCCATCTTTTCAATCGCAACTCTTAAAATATTTTTACTTCCGAATATCAGTTGTTTGCACGGTGTTTCACGCCGCTGTGAACTTTGCTTGCGTTATACCACGGCGACAGCCCACTTATTCAAGTTTTTCTCAGGTTTTTACCAGTGCTATACGCCACACCCTTATCTACTGCATTTGCTTTGAAGTAAGGTCCTAAGTATTGGAGCTTTTTTCTTTTGAGTTACGCTTTATCAAAAGAGGGTTTAATCCTCTACTAAATGACAAAAATTTTGACTAAACAAAATTAAAAGTATTTGCAGACGACGAACTAAATAACGCTCGAATGATGATTTCTGTCTTAGATAGGTTAGAAAAAATTGTGGACAGAGGAGGAAATGCTGGTTACTAGCATTTTCTCCGTTTCTCATAATGTTTTCAAAAGCCTTCTATTTCAGGGCCATCGGGATTGTGTGGTAAAGAGTTCATGCATCTCGGGATTGTGTGGTAAAGAGTTCATGCATCTGCAAAAAGTATCAAACCAGGTTAGCCTGCGAAGTCCGCGCAGGCTGACCTGGTTCGAAACATTTTGCTTTGGGTAATTTTTTCTGCATTTCAAAGGACCTTTGGTTGGTTTTTAGACAGAATGGATTTTATGGATTCTTAATTATGTGATATCTTGCTTGGTACAGAGTATCACGGAGATGCATTTAACCCCCTTTTGCCAAAGCACGGCTTATCTATGTAGTCGTAGAATTGAAGGATTTCTTTTGACGCGAGTGGATACCTGAAGGGTGGCTGATTTGACCTTTTACAATCCAGCCACACTTAAAGAATTTTATTGAATTTCCTATCACCGAAATACGTATGAGTTTCAATCTTGTACTAGCAATGCATTCATACAGTTTGTAACATTAACCCTTAGGTCGCTAAGCTCGACTCACTGACCTTTTGCAGACAGTGTAGATCAAGATCAGACTGCACAGAACGTGCAGTCTGGTCTTGGATCTACACTGTCTGATAAGGAGATATTTTTCTCAAAAAAAAAAAAAGTTTGAGGTAGCTTTATTTGGGTTTTTACTATCGGCTTGAAAGTTTAATTTGACTTTTTTAGCAGGATAAGGGTTACGTTTGTTCTCCGATAGAAACCTCCCCTGAAATTCAGAAATGGCTTCCATAACCGACATTTTGTTTTTTGCTGTACAGTGCAATACTGAACAAAAACCGGCTCAGTGATTTCAGTGCTTTGATTTTACTCTGTAACCAGTGATCATGTGACCCTTGACCTGTGTTCACCAATCGTACTAAAGATTGCATTTCTAGTCTAACTCTGATTTTAGGAAAGTAAAGCCAATTTCTGATTGGCTAAACCAACTGGTTTAGCCAGTCAGAAATAGGGTTACTTTCAAACATAGAAAAATTTGGAGAACTAGACTAGGAATGATTTTTTTCTTTAAATAATTAATAAATATAGGCCCTTTTGGGCCCCGAAAACGATACTGGTCCCTTTTGTAGAGTGTGGCATCCGCTTCTTGATTCTTAGCTGTGTGAATTAAGTGGCCCTTAAACTGCTAAAGAAGTTAAATGAAAAATTCCAGACAATGGCCAAACTCCAAATATTGCGATTTGCAAGTTCAATTTCCCAGCAAAAATATCCCCGTATCGGACTGGGCAGATCCAAGATCAGAGTGCACAGAATGTGCAGTCTGATCTTGATCTACACGGTGAGCAAAATCCGAACCTGTCGAGTTTATCAGCCCAAAGGGTTAGGGCTTTACGGCTGAAATTATATTTTTAGAACTTGAGAAATTATCGAACTGATCTATCCTGTGAAGAAAAAATGTTAAAAACCAGCTGAGTCACTTATGTTCACACAGGTGTTAACCCTTTCCCAAACAAGCCCTGGTTTTCACGTGTCTGCAGTACAAGTCTTTGAAAACACTGTGGGAAAAGGAGAAATTGCTCGTAACGAGCATTTTCCCCTTTTCCCACAGTGTTTTCTACCCTTTTTGAGACCTTTCTGCCATTTTCATCAAATTTAAAAGTGTCGTCTGCAAACTCTTTCAATTTGGACCAGTCCAAAATTTGTCGTTTGGGAAAGGGTTAACAAAGATTTTATATGAGCCAGGCTCCGACAAAAGGGGGTTTAATGCATTTCCGTGACGCATCATGCCAACCAAGTCATCAGATAGTTATGGATCCACGAATCCGTTTGTTTGAGGTAGAATCGTCCTTTGAAATGCGGAAAATTTACACTGACAAAAAGTTTCGACTCGGGTCAGCTTGCGCGTACTGCGCAGGCTGACCCGAGTCGGTACTTTTTTTCAGATGCATTAAAACCCCTTTTCACAGAGCATGGCTCATAAATTGATGCACAGTTAACATTTTAAAGCGCTAAATAAACGAAATGGCATTTTGAAGTCTGGGAAAAAATAATATCCAAAACTTGTATTATCAAGAATATTTGTAACTTTTTTTTTTTTACGAAAAAAAAAAAAAAAAAAAAAAAAAAAAAAAAAAAACGGACAATGCAGATTCTAGAACACTCTCTGTGCAGTCTGATCTTGAGCTGCACTGTCACAAAAAAAGCAATCTCGGTCCTTCTTCACGAAAAAAAAAACACCGAAAGTCTCTTATTTTGCTTAAATCCGCTGACATACTCATTCTCCAACTCAAGTTGAGATCGTTTTTTGCGACGCATATCACTAATGTTAATCCTTAAAGCGCCTTTCACGACTATAGTTGTGTTTGCGGTCAGTGTAGATCAAGATCAGGCTGCACAAAATGTGCAGCCTGATCTTTGATCTACACTGTCCGCTTTGCTTAATCACTGTAGACAAAAGCAACCATGAAATTGGAATTATTTGAGTTGTATTTCTAGGATAAAAATGTCTAATAGGTTTATTCGGCACTCTAAGGATTAACAGGTTTTAAAAACAATCGCAAATCCGGAGATGACATAACTTTTCATAATCAACTCTATGGTGGCATATTTCTGCCACGAGATACGAGATAGCTATCATGATAATTTTAGAGAAATATCGCGATAAAACAAACTTTCCTGGAAATATTATCTAACTAACAAAAAGTTTCACGATAAAAATATCGCGATATTTCTAACCGTTATCACGATTTTTTTTACGCTCGTGCCAACAACTGACATTCACGGTATCTATAATTAGATACTGTTCCGGATCATCTTTGTCTCCTGTACAGTCAAAAACTTCCGAGTTCATCCAAATGTTGATTTTTCTATTTATAGATATCGAGAGACAGGTAGAACTATCGCAATAATTTTACCTCGATGTCAGCTTCGTGCACGAATGAGAAATAATCAACATAAAATTTTCTAGATAACAAAGTTTATCGTGATAGTTTTTTCAGAAAACTTTTCACTATCTAGATAAAATTTCCAGGAAATTTCGAATTATCGTGAAAGTTTTCTCAAATTATCACGATAGCTATCTCGTATCTCGCGGCAGAAATATGCCACCATACAACTCGGCAGTATAAACGGACTTTTAAAAGCCAGTTTTATTGACTTGTTGAGTCCATTATTTTGCTGAGTCGAGTCCAAAACATTGAGTCAACTTAGGATTTGAGAACGTTTAAAAAGATGTATAGGGTAATGCCGGCTCGGACGGCTCTGTTTGTATAGGTGCTGGAATATGGTTTTGACGGCTGCAGGTTTGAATCTCAGTGACGGCATAATTTCGTAGTATTTTTGTGTTTCCCCCCCCCCCCCCCATTAGTAAATAGTCATGTTTCAAGTATATTTCTGTACCGAATGTCAGCTTTCTTTCAAACAATTTTTTTGCCACAATCTGATTTTATACAGCTTCAAAAAGTTTTGTGGTATATATTGCCAGCTCTCAAATAACAATTTTCCCTGTATGTACCTGAGATCGTTTACTTACCTTGCTATAAAACAGGCGCCGACATTTTCACTCACCTAATGCGATATATTATTCAACGCGCAGCGCCGCTTGACATAATAAGGCGTTTTATTTTTTCATTTACCTGCTCGTGTCAGGTATATAATTTATGGTCCAAACCGAATATATAGCATGAAACGACAAAATTTTACACTTGTCTAAATTGTAGACGTTTGCAGATTGCAAAATCAAATGACTTCAATGATGGGATTTGTTTTTAAACGGGGAGAAAACATTTTGGGAAAAGGAGAAAATGCTGGTTACCAGCATTTTCTCCTTTTCCAGAAATGTTTTCAAAAGGCTTCTTTTTCAGGGTCTTTAAATCTCGAGATTGTTTGGTAAATGTTTAAACAAAGATCAAAGCATAGAAAGCACTGGTGTGGCAATTGTCAAGAGAGCCATTGTGTGGAATCAATAATTTGAAAAATAAACAAACAACAATGTGGGACAAACAGGCCTGGACGAACAAGCCAATGGCCGAACAAGCCCAGGGACGAACTGGTTTGGGGACGAATATTGTCAGGGGGCAAAGATTGTGTGTATCATTGCACCAATAGAAAGCCATCGCGGCTATAGATATTTTCAATAAAAAAAAAAAGAAGTACAGTATTCCCATGATCGATGGCCCTATCCAGTTTTTTTTTTAATACGCCGTTGTTAACTATATACCCGACTGCTATCGAAACACTTATTTGTCTGAGAAAAATTGAGTTTAATTGGGTTTACTTCCTTCGGTTTTTGCACAAACTACGATACGTGATTTTCAAAATACCGTATTGAACTCATAGTAGCATTGTCTTCGACAAATGCCACAAAAATTAAAACAGATTACAAGGGAACAAAACATTAAACGGCTTTGCAAACAATCTTACATCTTTGCAACCCTGAATAAGACGACTCATAAAAAAACACTGTTTGAAAAAGGAGAGAATGATGGTGACCAGCATTTTCTCTTTTCCCCAAACATACAAGAATAAGTGAGCTGTCGCCTTGATATGACTGATTTATGTTGAAAGCGGTGTAAAACAACCGACCGACCGACCGACCGCCAGACCTACCTACCTACCTCTCTGTCGGTCGGTCGGTCGGTCGATTGATTGATTGATTGATTGATTGTTTAGTTAAACACTTATTTGTTCTCCAGCAGAAAATTTCTCAGAATTATCTAAAGATCGTCATTTGTAGCAATTTGAAATGAACTCTCTGTAGATACTTCCGATTTGAGCGAGTCTATAAGTATTGTTTTTATGGTTTCGGAAAAGGATTAACCCTTTCCCAAACGACAAGTTTTGGACTTGTCTAAATTGAAAGAGTTTGCAGACGACAATTTTGAGTTTGATGAAAATGGCAGAAAGTTATCAAAAAAGGGTAGAAAACACTGTGGAAAAAGGAGAAATTGCTCGTTACGAGCAATTTCTCCTTTTCCCACAGTGTTTTCAAAAGACTTGTACTGCAGACACGTGAAAACCCAGGGCTTGTTTGGAAAAGGATTAATACGTAGACAATATAACGAAAATTTATACCCATGCTTTCAGTATTATTATACGTCCGCAAGTTTTATTATTTATAGAAGTAGGTCGAGTTATGTTTTATGGCTAGCGATTTACTCTCTTTCGAAATCCCCATCTTTTATTTTCGGTTTTGGTCTTTAGTTCTTTTTTGTTGCCATTTTTCTTACGTTTTGGTCCTCGGCACGTTATTCACCAACCATTCTAAACAATTGCATTCCTTATTCTTATTCTGGATTTATAGAAAGTAACGCAGTTTCTGATTGGCTAAACCATTTGGTTTAGCCAATCAGAAATTGCGTTACTTTTATATTGTTGAGAACTTGACGAAGAATGTGAATCATGTTCTGTGAAATAGAGTTTTAATGCATCTGAATAAGTAACTACTCGATATTTTTTGCCATATGTAAATTTTCTGCACGTCATAGGACAGGACCTAGTCTATTTCACAATCTCTTTCTCTGTCTCTCTCCCTGTCTCTCTCTCTGTCTCTCTCTCTTTCTCTCTCTGTCTCTCTCTCTCTCTGTCTCTCTTTGTCGCTCTGTTTGTCTCTCTGTCTTCGTCTCTCTCTCCCCCTCTCTACCTCCCCTACACTCCTCCCCCTGTCTCTTTCTCTGTGTCTGTGTGTGTGTGTGTGTCTGTCTGTCCGTCTGTGTGTGTGTGTCTATCTGTCTGTGTGTGTGTCTGTCTATCTGTCTGTGTGTGTGTCTGTGCGTGTGTCTGTGTCTGTGTGTCTGTCTGTGTGTCTGTGCGTCTGTCTGTCTGTCTGTCTCTCGACTGTAGGCGTCAGCCTCTTCCCGGACCGAGCCAATGAGATTTACCAATAGAGTGAATGCAAACCTTTGTTTGCTTTTTTTTTGACGTTGACCACTCCGTTACTAACGGGGTAAGACATTTCACAAAAAAAAGCGAAACAACAATCAAATAAAAAAAACAAATCATACACATTGAATTTCTAAGGTTTAGCAAAAATCTGATATCTCCCGTTACGAATATCAAGTGGAAACAAAACAAATGAGCCATGCTCTGTGAAAAGGGGGGCTTAATGCATCTGCGAAAAGTATCGACCCAGGTCAGCCTGCGCACTCCGCGAAGGCTGACCTGGGCCGAAACTTTTCGCTGTGGGTCAATTTTCTGTATATCCAAGGACCAGTCTACCCCGTGACCAAGTCGGTTGTTAGAAAAAGTGGCTTTTTATGGATCCATAATTATGTGATAGCTTAATTGGTATAATAGAGCACGGAGATGCAGTAAGCCCCCTTTTGCCAGAACATGGCTCAAACTTTTTTTTTTTTGGTTCTGTAATTCTGTAAACACGATACAGGTTAACCCTTTCCCAAACAAGCCCTGGTTTTCACGTGTCTGCAGTACAAGTCTTTTGAAAACACTGTGGGAAAAGGAGAAATTGCTCGTAACGAGCAATTTCTCCTTTTTCCACAGTGTTTTCTACCCTTTTTGATAACTTTCTGCCATTTTCATCAAATTTAAAATTGTCGTCTGCAAACTCTTTGAATTTGGACCAGTCCAAAATTTGTCGTTTGGGAAAGGGTTAAAGAGTGAAGCTATTCATTTAGAAAACAGTGGAAACATCTGCGAGCACTTCAGACAATTGAATAAACCCGACTGTAACGTTATCCCTTAGGGCAGCTTAGCGCGACTCGCTGACCTTTTGCGGACAGTGTAGATCAAGATCAGACTGCACAGAACGTGCAGTCTGATCTTGAATCTACACTGTCCGATCAGGAGATATTTTTCTCAAAAAAGAAAAAGTGTCAAATAGCATTTTTCGAGTTTTGTACTATCGACTTGAAAGTTTTATTTGACTTATTTAGCAGGAAAAGGGTTAACCCTACAATCCCGACTTTCGACAACCCTGAGCAAAAAGCCTTAGGAAAACATTGTGGGAAAAGGAGAAAATGCTGGTAACCAGTATTTTCTCCTTTTCCTACAATGTTTTCTACCCTATCAAAGACAAATTTAATCATTTGAGCCACATTCAATTTTTCGTCTGCAAATGCTTGCAATTTGGACAAGGCTAAAATTTTGTCGTCTGGTAAAGGGTCAAATAAAAACATCGGTCATTGACCAATCTCCAAGTGGTTTATTCTTATGTATACTGTTTTCTTACATACCAGGGTCCGTATTCACCAGCCATTCTTAAGAAAATTCTTATTCTTTATTTGTAAGATTTTCTATGTTTGAAAGTAGCACGACTTCTGATTGGCTACACCAAATCGTTTGGCCAATCGGAATTTGTGTTGCTTTCAAACTTAGAAAATTCCGGAGAATAAGACTATGAATGTTTTAAGAATGGTTGGTAAAGACGGGCCAAGATTTTTGCCTGGAAAATCGTCGTCTATTTTTATCGTATCGTTTTTATATGATTGACTTCCCAAGCATATTGTTAGAAATGTGCTTTCTGGATGAATGTACTATCATTCGTGCGGACCAAACCAGATAATTTAATCTTCTGTTTTCTGACATCTAGCTAAAACAACCTTGAACTGTGTCCTTAATGTAGACGACACAAGAAGCTTTTGTGGACAGTGTAGATCAAGATCAGACTGCACAGAACGTGCAGTCTGATCTCTGATCTACACTGTCCACTGCTTTATTCTAGATTATGACCAAAAAGGTTCTTCATCTTGCCGCGGAAGAGTATTAATGGTCTTTGAAAAACTGTTAATTACTCATTTAGTAGTGAGAGAGTTCATACCAACATATTGCTACGCAAATACTGCGTTTTCAAATGCCTCGATATTACAGTTTGTTGTTGTTGTTTCTTAGTTACAATCCTGCTTACAAAATCTCTTAAATAACAGATATTGTACTGACAAATACATTGGAATAACACAACAGTTTATTGCAAATATCTTAAAATATCAGTAATTATAATCACAGACTTCGAAATACTGAAATGCCAGGTACAAGAAAATGTATGTATAAAAACATTGGGTTTTAATTTTTTCTCATAGGCCCAATAGCAGTCAGAAAATAAAGCACGAATTTTAATAGCAAGCAAAAAGTAAACAAGTAATAGCAGGCAAAAATATGAATAGCACGAAAAGCACGAATTTTAATAGCAGGCAAAAAGTAAACATGTAATATCAGGCAAAAACAAAAAGTAAACAAGTAAGAGCAGGCAAAAAGTAAACAAAAGATAGAGTGACCTGGCAACTTTTAACCTAGTTTTGAAACTGATTTCTCTGCCATCGACTAACACATGGACCGACTGTACAATAACAGATTGTCATCTTCACAAAAAGGGATCGTTTAGTAAATGTGTAAGATACACTGTCTGATATTTCAATGAACTATGCTTGTGTGAAATATAACATAACATAACATAACATAACATAACATAACATAACATAACATAATCTTTATTTGGCATTAAATATACACATATTCATAGCCAATACAAATACAATAAGCACGAGATGCGAAAAGAATGTATGTAGATATACAAATTGAAAAAAAGTGCGTGTCGGTACACATGAAGTAATTCATGTTTTCCGAAGGAAACATGGGAAGACAGATACTGAATAAGTTAAAAAACAAATAAATGGCATGTTAACAGTTGGACTTCTAAACCTATCGGCTGCTAAAATATGAACATCAGAGCGGTTTCTACTAATAGAAAATATTTCTTTCGTTTGCTTGACAGTCTAGGGTTAATTGTCTGTTAAGTAACTTGTTTGTTCGCTCATAATCATGCAAAAGAGAATTTTACACTCGCCTTTTATTTCTTTGTTCTTAGGAGCTGTGTGTTTGGAGGCGTGAAAATTCTATTTAACTTCACTGACATATCTCCAACAGATTACAAGTAATTAACAGACTTTCATCTATACTTTAAAAGTTACCTTGAACTTAGAACATAACACGGCTCTGTCTCTTCTTGGCTTTGGTTTTCAAGATTTCACATTCTATTTCTATGATGTTTAACCCTTTCCCAAACAAGCCCTGGTTTTCACGTGTCTGTAGTACATGTCTTTTGAAAACACTGTGGGAAAAGGAGAAATTGCTCATAACGAGCAATTTCTCCTTTTCCCACAGTGTTTTCTACCCCTTTTAAGACATTTCTGTCATTTTCATCAAATTTAAAATTGTCGTCTGCATACTCTTTCAATTTGGACCAGTCCAAATTTTGTCGTTTGGGAAAGGGTTAACCTTTCATTATCCACAAACATAAATAAATGCACAGCTTAAATCTTTACCAGATGACAAAAATCCAGACTAAACCAAACTGAAAGCATCTGCAGTCGACAAACAACTTTTTTTTAATGTTACTTAATTCTCCAGATATGACCGTAAAAAGGTGGGAAAAGGAGAAAATGTCGTTTACATGACTGAGATATCTATCTTGCATTATTATCGTCGGATAAATGCTTCAATCACGTGTTATAATAACATCGAGATTCTTAAACACACAGTATCGGCTTAACTCATTTGCAAATTGTACGGTTTAAATAAAGGGAGGTAATTGCATTGTCTGAAAGAAATGCCGCATTCACGTCTTATAATAATATCGAGACACTTTAACACTTAGTGTAGACACTCGTCACAACTCGGCCGATTCCGTACCTACATCTAACCTCGTCCGTATAAAGGCGTCTTCCATTTCGAACTACCTATCACATGATCTTAAACATGGCGGCGCCCCTGTAAATCGCTTAGCAACGACATGAACAACCATGATGGAGCTATTCACATCTATCGATCTATCGATGAAAGCTCCCAACGGAAATTGACAAACCACGCTAAAAATTGAATGTACAAACTGTTTGCCGACTGAAATATTCTTAGAAAGATAACGATAGAAAATTGACTCTTGTTTTCTTTTTAAGAGGAGCCTTACAATTTCAATAACGGTAAAACGGTGTGCTTCCGAAAACGTGCGAAATGTACCGTGTAGGTGCATATCAAGCTACGTGATACAGCCGAGGGATTTGATCAACGGATCACCCTAGGTATGCCGAATGTTAGTGTAGGCTTAACTCCGTACATACGCGTATGAATATGATGGATAGTAAAGGTGGATACGTCAGCTCTCGGAAAAAAAAAAAACTCGTCAGCGGGTATATAAACAGATAATTAATCAAGTGCAATGTAATCAACTTTTTATGATGTAAACATGTAATAAAGGACTTTCTTCACAATGTTTTTATCCCTGGGGGATGACTATTATTAGAGATATTGTCTGTTTGCCTTTCTGTTTTTAGGGTTTGATACCCGGTAGAGTCAAACTTCCTTTCCGGCGATTTTCCCCCTCTCACCTCTGATGCTTGTGAGAAAAGTAGTCAGTCAGTTGTGTCAGTGCTGGTCTGAGAAAGCCAGAAAACGCATGCATAGGTGCACTGATCGCCGTGATATGACCTAAGCTGTTAAAACTGCGTTGAACTCCAATACAAACAGAGAGAGAGAGAGAGAGAGAGGTGTACGTACGCACGGACGGACAGACTGACAAACAGATATACAGAACACCTAACCCTTTGTACCACAATCCTGACTTTTAACGACAATGAGAAAAAAAAAAAAAAAAAACTTGGAAAACACTGTGGGAAGAGGAGAAAATGCTGGAAACCAGCAATTCCTCCTCTTCCCACATTGTTTTCTACCCTTCCCTAAACAAATTTCAATTCTTGAGCCACGTTTATTTTGTCGTCTGCACATGCTTTCAATTTGGACGAGTCCAAAATATTGTCGTTTGGTAAAAGGTTAAAGAGAGATTCTTGTTGCCTGTTTTTCAGTCTATTTCCTTGACTATATCACAAGAGAAATCAATTTAGACACCGAGAAAATGATATTTCGTTCGTTTTGCTTTCCAGGTGTAATTAAGAGATAGGTTAACAGTACTGTAGGCAAGACAAGATTACAAGATACATTTTTTCAAACTCTTTACCAAGTATGCAAAATTTCAGACTTTTCCGAAATCAAAGCATGACCAAATATTGACATTAAATGTGGCTCAATCTATGGATATCATCTTTGAAAGGATAGAAAACATGGTAGAAAAAGGAGAAAATGCTGGTGTTCAGCATTTTCTCTTTTTCCAACAATGTTTTCAAAAGTCTATTTTACAGGGTTGTTAAACTTAGAATAGTTTGGTAAAGGGTTTATCTTAAAAAAAGGAAGTTTCGTCAGATTGCGGTATGTTACAGTCTGCTGAAAATTGATATGGAAACACCCTGCAAAAATTCGGATATGTTTCGATATTACCGCTGGGAACCACTAATTGTGTCTCAGTGGGAGGCTGTAGCCTCGTTTTGAAAATCATGCCATGGAGCCGGTGCATATTTCCGGTGTACCGCTGATGTAATTGATAAAAATATACAACATTAACAGGCGGGAGCAAGGTGTTTTTATTACACTTCAATATGAGCCATGCTCTGTGTAAAGGGGGCTTAATGCATCTCCGTGATGCATGACACCAAACAAGTTTTCACACTTTAACATAATCACGGATTCAGAAAATCCATTTAGTCAAACAATCGATTGAATCATGGAGGTAGAATGGTCCTATGTCATGCAGAAAAAATACATAAAATCAAAAAGTTTCGACCCATGTCAGCCTGCGCGGCCTGCGCAGGCTGACATGGGTCGACATTTTTTGCAGATGCATTAAGCCCCCTTTTCACAGAGCATGGCTCATAAGTATTCATCACTTTTCATAAGTATATTTAGAACCAGTTAATCATACAAGTACGGATAAAATCTCCAGGTTGTGAGCCGTGTAGTAATTGAAAGTTGTTTGAAGTAGTCAATTAACACCGTCTTACCCTTTATCCTATCTATTTCTGAGTATTGTGAAGCTTTTTTCGGCGTAGCTGAATGCACTGGCTTTTGACCCACTTTTTTGGTATTAATAATTTCGAATGAATAAATAGAAATTTGCGATTGGTCAAAAATGTGGACAGGTTTATTCTGCGGGCCCCTTCAAATTTACTTCTTTTTTTTTTAGAGATATTTCTTGTTTGTATTCCGTCGAGTCCCCTTATTCTTTACCGCACGAGAAAAAATGTAGACTCTTTCAAATTCAAAGCGTCTTGCAGACGGCAAATCCACTGAGGCTCAAATGATTGGATTTGTCGTTGACAAAGTTAAAACGCTCTGTGGGAAAGGAGAAAATGCAGGGTCCGTATTCACCAACCATTCTTAAGAACATTCTTCCTTACACCAAACAATCGCGTCTTTCTGCCACCCCGTTGAGAGAGGCGCAAAAATATGGGGCAAAGGATGGAATTTGTCTCTAAAGGGTGGAAAACATTGCGGTAAAAGAAGAAAATGCTGGTTACCAGCATTTTCTTCTTTTCCCACAATGTTTTCAAAAGGCATCTTTCTCATGGCCATTGTAACTCGGAACTGTGTGGCAAAGAGTTAAATATTTAATGTGTAGCTGAAAATTTGTTTGTTCTTTTTACATACATACATTAACTTTTATTTCTTCCAGCTATGAGAAAGTCATACAACATGGTAAGCATGGCAATCAAACAAACAAACAAAAAAAAAACCAAGTTAAATACGAGTGGGGTTAATATATAGAAAGGAAAAAAGAAAATAAAAGAACCCGCTCACACACTAGCAAACAGACACATATACATACATGTATAACGCACACGCACAAATGAACGGTGCCAAAATAGGAAAGATAGATCTAGATTTCAAATAGGAAAAACAAAGGAAACAAGAAATATCTTTAAAAAAAAGACAGACGACGTAAGAGATACTGAAATATGAATATTAAAACTCTTTTCTGGCTCAGTATGAAGTAAAATAATGAGAAGTAACCTCACGAACGATTGCCCCTTTTTCCTCATTGTTTTCCATATTATTTAAAAGTAGATAGTAGTATTAAATTTCGAAACAGCACAAGAAAAGAATCATTCTCCACTACATTATTTTGCTATGGTATGAATCAAGGCCCCGGGGTATCGATTAGCAATAATAACACTTGTTAATAGTGGTTTCCTAAAAGTGTGAGCAAATATGCCAACAGGGACCTGTCGAATAAACATATGCACATTTTTGACCAATCACAAATTACCATCTATTCATTTTCTTACCTGTACCAAGAATTAGGTCAAAAGCCAGAGCATTCAGCTACGCCGAAAAACTGCATCGAACTCTCCTGTTTTGAAGTATGTACTAATAGACTGCAACAACTGAAAACTGCTTTAACCCTTTTACCAGACGACAAAATTTTAGCCTTGTCCAAATTGAAAGTATTTGCAGACGACAATTTCTATGTGGCTCAAATTGTGCAATTTTTCTTTGATAGGGTAGAAAACATTGTGGGAAAAGGAGAAAATGCTGGTTACCAGCATTTTCTCCTTTTCCCACAATGTTTTCAAAAGGTTTCTTTCTCAGAGGCGTCAAAAGGCGGCATCGTGCGGTAAAGGGTTAAACATGAAAAGAACATGCAGATAAATACGTCTGGGTTAGATTTACACGCCCTGGTGATTAACCCTTGTCCTGCTGAATAACTAACATAAAATTTTCAAGCCGATAGTAAAAACCCAAATAATGCAAGTTCAAACTTACCTCCTTATCGGACAGGGTAGATCCAAGATCAGACTGCACGTTTTGTGCAGTCTGATCTTTGATCTACACTGTCCGCAAATAGTCAGTGAGTCGCGCTTAGCAGCACAAGGGTTAAAGGTGGTTTTTGCTGATATTACAAAGTATTTTATCGACATATGGATCAGTCGATAGCAGTTTGAAGTTGATATGTTTAGAACACTGCTAAAATATTGATATTTCCACTTAAAATTACTTTCACAGATCTATAAATTTCCTGTGAACTCGCTATGAAAAATATTCTATCAACATACGGATCAGGAGATAGTGTTAGAAAAATGATTAAACATACAAAAATGTTGAAATACTTTCGCAAGGTATAAGTTTTTTTTTCCGTCCTTCTTTTTTTCAAATCTTGGTCGTAATCAGAGAGCATTCTGGACAGTTTTCCTAGTCAAATTCTCCATCTTGGAAGTGACGCAATTTCTGATTGGTTAACCCTTTCCCAAACAAGCCCTGGTTTTCACGTATCTGCAGTACAAGTCTTTTGAAAACACTATGGGAAAAGGAGAAATTGCTCGTAACGAGCAATTTCTCCTTTTCCCACAGTGTTTTCTATCCTTTTTGAGACCTTTCTGCCATTTTCATCAAATTTAAAATTGTCGTCTGCAAACTCTTTGAATTTGGACCAGTCCAAATTTTGTCGTTTGGGAAAGGGTTAAACCATTTGGGCCGTGCTCTGTGAAAAGCGGGCCTAATGCATCTGCGAAAAAAATCGACTCAGGTCAGCCTGACAAGTCCGCGCAGGCCGACCTGGGCCGAAACTTTTCGCTATTTGTCAATTTTCTGTATGTCCAAGGAACAGTCTACCTCATGATTCAGTCGGTTGTTCGTCAAAATTGGACTTTGTGGATCCATGATCATGTGATGACCTGCTTGGTATCATGCAACACGGAGATGCATTAAGCCCCCTTTTGCTTTAGAGCTCATTTGCTTTAGCCAATCGGAAATTGCGTTACATTGAAATTTAGAAAATTCTTGAGAAGTAGGCTCGGAAAATAGTTAAGAGTGGTCGGTGAATATGGGTCCTGCTTTTGTTTTACTGATTGTATGGCTGCATATCTTAAATCTTTACCAAACGACAAAATTTTCGACTTGTTCAAACTTAAAGCATTTGCAGACGACAATTTAAATGTTTAGAAAGTTTGAAAACATTGTGGAAAATTGTCATACTTTTTAATCATGCTATTTAAAAGTATGGAAAATATTGTGAAGATGACAATTTGTTATTATGTTGTCGGTCCAAGTTGGCAGAAAAAATCATTCTAAAATCAGGGAAAAAAGTAAACAAAAGATAGAGTGACCTGGCAAGTTTTGACCTAGTTTTAAAATTAATTACTCTACCAGTGACTAATACTTGGATCGACTGTACAATAACAGATTGTCATCTTCACAATATTTTCCATACTTTTGAAAGGTATGATTTAAATCTAAATGCATTTAAACATCCATTTTGTTTAGTTTTTGCAGCTATTGTTACTTTAATTATGCGACTGACAACTGTACAACTGTACTATTATCTCGATGAAGATCTAGAATGTGCGATAAAGTTATCGTTTGTGGTTTATACTTTGACAGCTTGGTCATTACATAGTAAGATATGTTGTTTTACTTTCTTCTACCACTGTGAACTTAGATATCTTTTTGCGGACGGTGTAGATCAAGATCAGACTGCACAAACCGTGCAGTCTGATCTTAGATCTACACTGTCTGCAAACTGATACTTTAATGTTGAAAGGGGCGTAAAATACCGCTCTAACAATCAAACGGGAGGGAATATCTCGCTCTCGGTGAGCTCTTAATTCAATACTGCAGTATCTTCTTATACTATTTATTTTGTGACAGACAACTGTATAATTATCTCGGTAGAAAACTAGTATGTGTGTCTGTAAAGTTATCGTTTGTAGTTTATACCTTGACATGTTGTTCATTACGAAGTGAGGTATGTTGTTTTAACCTTTAGGCAGCTAAGCGCGACTTAAGGACCTTTTGCGGACAGTGTAGATCAAGATCAGACTGCACAGAACGTGCAGTCTGATCTTGCATCTACACTGTCCGATATGGAGGCATTTCTCCAAACCCCATTAACTTTGAAATACCACAATTTTGGTTTTTTACCACCGGCTTGAAAGTTTCATTTTAAGTTCTCTAGCAAGTTAAAGGTTAACTCCTCTCAAACCATTGAGAACTTTTACTGCACAGATTTTGCAGTCTGGTCTTAGATCTACACTGTCCGCTAACTGATACTTAACTGTTGGAAGCTGGTTTCGAATTACGAATGAGCCGTGCTCTGGCAAAAGGGGGCTTAATGCATCTCCGTGATGCATTATACCAGGCAAGTCATCTCATAAATATGGATCTACAATAGCCATGTCGTCTAACGACCGACTGTATCATAAGGTAGACTGGTCCTTTGACATACAGAAAATTGACCAATGGCGAAAAGTTTCGGCCCAGGTCAGCCTGCGCGGATTGCGCAGGCTGACCTGGGTCGATACTTTTCGCAGATGCATCAAGCCCCCTTTTCACAGAGCACGGCTCACATAAAACATAATAGTCCCAGACATTCAGAGATTTACTGGTAAATAAAGCGATAAATTGTAATTATCGTTCAATACGCAGACTGTTTAATGAACGAAAACGACAAAATATAGCGAGTGGGAAAAAAAACCACAATTATTGCAATTTGCTAATTGTTTTGACTAAAATATTGCTTACAAAATCGGACCGTGTAGATCCAAGATCAGACTGCACGTTCTGTGAAGTCTGATCTTGATCTACACTGTCTGCAAAATCACGTAACTTGGTCCTTTTTATTCTCAGAAAATAAAAAAAAAAAGTACAGCGATACCAAATTTACTGACACCCTTCCCTGTCGTAACAAAAATAACAGGAAGTCAGACATTTTACCCTTTTCCTGCTCAGCGCAAACCAGTCCGCTTTTCCGCTTTAGCGGACAGCGTAGATCAAGATCAGACTGCACAGAACGTGCAGTGGGATCTTGGATCTACGCTGTCCTATAAGGTTTATTTTTTCTGCAATAAAAAAGAGAAAACGCTTTAAAATTTTGTTTTTGTTTTTCACTGTCCGCTGATAAATTCCACTGATTTGGAATCTCAACTCTTTTCCAGACGACAAAATTTCAGACCCTTCCAAACTGAAAGCATTTGCAGACGACATAATAAATGTCGCAAAAATAATGGAGTTTGTCTGTAAAAAATTAGAAAACATTGTGGGAAAAGGAGAAAATGCTGGTTACCAGCATTTTCTCCTTTTCCCACAATGTTTTCAAAAGCCTTCTTTTATTAAAGTCGTTTAAACTCTGAATTGTGCAGTAAAAAGTTAGCTTTTTACTCAATGATACAATTTAACTCTTTCAGCGCCAAATTTCTAAATTCGACCTCTTTCGACAGCTAAAAAGTCAGTCCACTGACATTCAGACTGATCAATATCTTACAGGCTTTACTAAACAAGCGGACGGCAAAGATCAATGATCAGGCTGCACGTTCTGTGCAGCCTGATCTTGATCTATGCCGTCCGCAAAAGCCCCAGTTTTCGCCTGTGGTGCTGAAAGGGTTCAGACTTGTCCAAATTTAAAGCAGTTACAGACGACAAATCAAAGGTTGCTAAAATGATCTAACCCGCCCAAAAGTAAGGTAGAAGACATTATGGGAAAAGCATAAAATTTTGGTTACCAGCATTTTCTCCTTTTCCCGCAATATTTTCAAAAGCTTTCACTCGCAATAGTGTGAATAGTGTGGTAAAAGGATAAAGGTTAAAAAAAAAAAACTCGAAGACAATAAAGATGCAAGGTAGCAAGTATTATCGATTTAGCAGGAAAGGAATTCCTGTCTTGTCTCTTTTTTATGTTGTTGTAGTATTCGCTTGAAAGTTATCTCCATTCCATCTCTCTTTTTTTATTCTTTCTTTCTTTCTCTTTTTTTTTCTTCAAAGTTTTATGTTGTGATCTTTGTGATCTTGAAGGTGCATTTCTCTTTTTAGCTTGTGTTAACATACAAAAAGTTTTGAAAACCGTGGAAAATAAATTGATGAAGAGAGAGAGAGAGAGAGAGAGGAAGAGATTAAGAGTGTGTGTGTGTGTGTGTGTGTGTGTGTGTTAGAGAGAGAGACAGAGAGAGAAAGAGAAAATGTTTTTGTATACATCATGTAATCTTGACTATTTGCACAGACAGACAGACAGACTGGCAGGCAAGCAGACAGACAGACAGACAGACAATAGACAGACAGACGGACGGACGGAAGGACGGACAGACAGACAGACCATATTGATTTCTCGTAACATTGAGGTAACAGACGGATATAGAGACGGAGTGACAGACTTCAAAAGAAACATAGAGAGATAGGCACTAATATTTGTATGCAATAATAGGAGGACAGAGAGAAAGAGGGTAGGAGAAAGAGAGATGCATAGGCACGTTTTTAATAGGAGATAAAAACAACATTAACTTTCGCTTCTATCGATATACATGTCTACATTTCTCGTTTCAGATTCCGAGGCTGCCTTCGGGAATCTCCGTCGTCAACGGCGAACATGATCGGAAAAATCTACTTCAACATCCTGGGCAGTAAATGTTTCGATTTCCACGAAACGGAAGTCTGCGTCAGCCGAGCTTGGTACGGGTATTGCCGAAAGTACGAAAAACAAGTCACAGCCATCGTGAAAAGCCAGCAAGCGTTTTACGACGAATGTGTCAGCATGAATGGTACTACAACTCCTGCTAACAGTGGTAGTAGTAGCAGCAGTGCTCCTACAAATATTGTGGATGATAACAATGCGTCCTAATTTTCATCGTCGACTTCTACGGTATTTTTCTTCTGTTTAAACTTCGTTTCCTACCATTTGGAAAATTTGATTGCCGAAATCTTGTTTCCATTGATAGTCATTTGCATTTTACTTGACGACAAAATTATAGACTTGTCCAAACTGAAAGCATTTACAGATGAAAAATTAAAAGTGGACTGAAATGATTGGATTTGTCCATGACAGGGAAGAAAACATTGTATAAAAAAGGAGAAAATGCTGGTTACCAGCATTTTCTCCTTTTTTATACACTGTTTTCCAAAGCCATCCTCCTTACGCTCGTTATAACTTTGAATTGTATGGTAGAGTATGAACGAACATATATCTTTACTACATGTCAAGTGTAATGTGAAAATTCTTCGGAAAAAATAGTCTAGCTATGACGAAAATTGAGGATTTTTATCAGAGAAAATGCCTACCAGCGACTAAATTGGAACGTGCAGTTTCATTGGTCGAAAGTTCCGGCGTATTTTCGTCACGGAGCCAATGAAATACAACGTTTTATTATTTATTAGTGAGAACAAGATTTCGCCAGGCAATCATTCCATGGAAAAACACAGGGTGAAGTATAACGTTATCAAAGGATTGAAGGTAACAAAACGGTGCACTTAAAATGAATGGCGTCATCTTTTACCAAGACGACAAAGTTTCAGCACTGGCAGAGGACAAAGTAAATGCTTCTCAAAAACTGAAATCTGGCCTTGGAAGGGTAGAAAACATTGTGGGAAAAGGAGAAAATCCTGTTTTCCAGCATTTTCTCCTTTTTCCACAATGTTTTCGAAAGCTGTTTGCATTCGGGTAGCTGTGAATGCTGAACTATTAATACATTTCGTTTTCACATAATTACCTCATTGTTGTTTATGTACAGTGAAATCTGGATAAATCGTATACGAGGAGTGATTGATCAAGCGATCGATCGATCGATCGATCGATCGACTGATTGATTAATTGATCGATAGATAGATCGATCGATTGATCGATTGATTGATTGATTGAATGAATGATTGATCGATCGATCGATCGATATGTTAAGCTGCATTCATTACTACTTCAATCAATTATTTCATTATTAATTTAATCATATCACAGCGAGAGCTCATTTGGAGTTATCCGATGTCGACATAAAGACTTGTTGTTGAATATTTTCGACTTAAAGCTTGTTCGAAGTATCCAGATTTCACTGTTAACTAATTGTTGTAAATATTTTGTTTATTTTTTATGTCACAAAAACATAAGCAAACCGTTAGCCCATCATGTTATGTCGGTTTTTTTTTAAGATTTTTTCCCAAGTTAACTCTTTATTAGACGACAGATTCTGAAACTTGTCCAATTTGAAATTTGGAAGAGTCTAAAAATTTGTCGTTTGGGAAAAGGATCAAGAGATCGATAATTAGTTGAATGGATTGAAAAAAAAAAACACCTTTTAGCCCTAAGACTGCTTAACGCGATTAAAAAGCATTTTGCAGACAGTGTAGATCAAGATCAGACTCCACAGAAGGTGCAGTCTGATCTTGGATCTACAATGTCTGATTTATTAAGATTTGTTTCTACGAAAAATAAAACACACACTTTCAAATCGCAATATTTCGGGCTTTACTATAAAGTCCTTTCCCGAGTTTTAACGACCCTGTGAAAGAAGCCTGTTGAAAACATTGTGGGAAAAGGAGAAAATGCTGGTAACCAGCATTTTCTCCTTTTTCCAACGATGTTTTCTACACTATCAAGGACAAATTCCATCGTTTGAGCCACCTTTAATTTTTCGTCTGCAAATGCTTTCAATTTGGACAAGTCTAAAATTTTGTCGTTTGGTAAAGATTTATTAGCTGTAAATTTTCAATTATTCTATTTAGCAGTTTGAAAGTTAAGATATTTGCAGAAAAAATAATTGAAAACATTCTCTTTCTTTCTTGTTCTCTTTGAGTCGTGGGTACAAACGACAAACAGTTGAGCATTTGAGCATTTATTTACAATACAAGGGAAAAATGAAATTGAAATTAGTTTATTCAACCGATTGTCAACCGAATAAAAAGGAAATCATGTAATTTAATAAGGTTGTTATTAATTTTAACCTGTGCTGTTTTTTTTTTCACACACCATAACTACAATTCAGAAAATCATCTGCAAATCCTTACAATTCGGCTAAGTCTAAAATTTTGTCGTTTGGTAAAGAGATAATGCAGTTTAAACAAAATTGAAAAACAAAATTTTCATTTTTTTAATCAAAAACCATTGTTTTTTTTTTTCTTTGACATTAAATTAGTGCTCCAGTAAACCAGCTATGATATGGCGTGCAACACACGAAGAGGGGCCTTCGGACATATGCGCAAAAGTGTGTCGTTTCAGATCAGCCAGTGCAGTCTGTGACTAATCCGAGACGACACTTTTCGTTTTTTGCGATTTTCTGTTTCACGAAACTCCAGTATAAGAAATCAAAGGACTAAAAGTCCTGGAAAGCGGATTTGTGGAGTAGCATATTTATCTGTAATATGTTGTAATAAAAAAAAATTAGCATGACATGCAACACATGTGCAATAATTTAAAAAATTTAAAAGGGCAGGGAAAGTCAAAATTGTTCTGCCGAGCGGGCCGTGCAGTAACTGGTATTCTATTACTGTTTAAGAAGTGGTGATTTGATCTGCCACTTACGCAGTTTTTTGCTGGTATTAGATTTCGGATTACATATGTATACACGTGTAGGACAGTATATACGGTATATAGGTTGAGGTGTATTTAGCTAAAAACTGAAAGTAGAATGGGCGCCAGCGTGAATGACAGTATATTTGGTCGAGCCGATATCATAGTACAGTGTGAATGCGCATGCGTCGTGACGCATGATGTATTTAGTTCCGGACAGAACGATCACAATAAGCGGATTTGCTATACAAATCCGCTAGAAATCTTATGTAGTCATAAAGTGCCGTCTCGGATTAGCCTGCGCGGATTGTGCAGGCTAATCCGGGACGACACTTTACGCAAATGTCCGAAGGTCTCATTTCGCATGTTGCGGGCCATACTGATACACATAAGGGTGGACGCCTGTCATAACGGACTCGAATGCAGGTCCTCCGTTTCTAGAATGGGGTCCTGCCTGGCTCAGTGGTAAAGTGTAGGACTCGTGACCTGGAGGCCCCGGGTTAAAGCCTCGCTTGATCCATTGGGTTTTTCATGGGAGTGTTTACGGGCAAGACACTTCAAAGCCCTAGCCTAGTACTGGTGGAACCCAGGGCATATGAGTATGTGAGCTTTCGCCGTGATAGGACTGAAGTAATATTGAAAGCGGCGTAAAACACCTTTCAATCAATAAATTAATCCGTTTCTAGAGGCTGACTCCTGCACGACTGTCTCCCTGCGAGAAAAGATTCATTGTAATACAAGACTGCAACAACAACAAAAAGAGCAAAAAACAAGCGCGGGTTGTTATCTAGGATGTAAGTCAATCTCGGAATATGATAAGAACGTATTGTTTGTAGAATCGCGAGAATTCTAGCGTAAACTGTGAGATATAATGTAGCGAAAAAAGAAAAACGGTTTAGCCATGCTCTGTGAAAAGGAGGCATTTGCAAAAAGTATCGACCAGGTCAGCCTGCGCGTTCCGCGCACAGGCTGACCTGGGTCGAAACATTTCGTTATTGGTCAAATTCTTGTGGGACGAGCAAGTCCTGGCGAAAAGCCCAGGGATGAATAATCCCAGGAACGAACTGGTTTTGGGACGAACAAGCAAGCAAGCGGTCAGGAGACAGAGATTGTGTGTATCATTACGCCAATAGAAGACCATAGCGGATCAAACTACTATTGATAAAAAAAGAAGTATTTCCATGATCGATGACCTAATCCAATTTATTTCAATACGCCATTTTCAATTTCATATCCGAGTGCAATCGAAACACTTATTTGTCCCAGAAAAATTGAGTTTAATTGGGTTTACTTCCTTCGGTTTTGCACAAAATACGATACATGATTTTCAAAATTTGAACTCATAGTGGCATTGTCTTCGACAAATGCCACAAAAATCATGTGCTGACTTACTTGGTGTATAATGCATTATGGAGATACATATACATGTAAAGCCAGAGCGTAGCTCAAATAAGTGAGTCGTCGCCATCATATGAGCGAGATGTTGTTGAAAGCGACATTAACAATGAAAAAAACGTACCAACAATCGAAGCAACGAATCAAGGAACGAACGAACCAACGAACCAACCAACCACCCAAACAAACAAACAAGCAATGCGGAAGTAAACAGCATACACTTTACTGACGCCTCACCAGTTTTTCCTACAACTTGTCATTGCGTGACTAACGACCCCATCTGTCATCGAACACTGCTGACTACTTAACCTGGTGGTTACGAAATACTTTTCATAAACAAATGAAACCTAGGTACAAAAAAAAAGGAAGAAAAATAAACAAAACTATTGCAAATTCGAATGTGAATAACAAAAGCCAGTATCAAGTACAGAGGTAGAAAAATTAACCCTTAACTCTTTACCACACGACAACATTTTAGACAGTCCAATTTCAAAACATTTGCAGATGCCAAATTCAACTTTGGAACAAACGGGCTTAAGCTCTCTGATAGAGCAGAAAACATTGTGGGAAAAGGAGAAAATGCTGGTTACCAGCATTTTCTCTTTTTCCCACATTGTTTTCAAAAGCCTTCTTTCCTAGGGTCGTGAAAACCCGGGATTGTTTGGTAAAGGGTTAAATTGCAATATTAGTTAAATGAAACTTCCACGCCGACAGTGAAAAGTCAAATGTTGCTATATAAAAGTTATTTAAAAAGGAGAAAATATCTCCTTATCGGACAGTGTAGATCCAAGATCAGACTGCACGTTCTGTGCAGTCTCATCTTGATCTTCACCGTCCATAAAAAGCCTTTGAATCGCGCTTAGAAAGATACGGAATTTCTGTTACCGCCTTCCAGTCCCAAACATAAATACATCGCTAATTAAAACATAAAACTGCCCTCTGAATTTCAATTTTGAGCGCTGCCATTTGATCTAAAATCATAAAGATATTATTTTCTCCTTTTTTTTTTTGCTACATTCTTTTCAAAAGTCTCTTTAGGGCTTTGTAATGTCTTGCCCAATGACATTCCTACGAAAGACCTAGTGCCCCATATTGAGGATCGATTCCGGAACCTCTAAATCCTACCTCTTCACCACTGAGCCACGAAACCTCTGTCTATATATGAGCCATGCTCTGGCAAAAAGGGGCTTAATGCATCTCCAGGATGTGTTAAACCAAGCGAGTCATCATACACTTGTAATTTTGAGTACATAGAATCGATTTCGTCGAACAAACGACTTAATCCTGAGGTAGACTGGTTCTTGGGCATGCAGAAAATTGACCAAAATCAAAAAGTTTCAACCCAGGTCAGCCTGCGCGTACTGCGCAGGCTGACCTGGATTGATACTTTTTTTGCAAATGCATTAAACCCCCTTTTCACAGAGTATGGCTCATATAGTTTGCATTTGAGAAAAACCCGCCCACTGTATTAACTCTTAGGCTGCTACATAAACGAAACTATACTTTCAAGCCGATTGTACAAACCCAATATTCGCTATTTCATAGGTATTTTTCCGGCAAAAAATCGCCTTATCGGACAGTGTAGATCCAAGATCAGACTGTACGTTCTGCGCAGTCTGATCTTGAATCTACACTATCTGAAAAAGGTCCCTGAGTCGCGCTTAGCAACCTTAGGATAAAACATGCTATGCAAATATTAGAGTATAATTGTGAAAAAATGAAGACTTAATTCAATTTTCACACGGACTTTCGGAACAGTCCTCATACGTTTAGCCAGATGGCATGTTGAATTATACATTTTTTGTGACGTTTTACGTAAAAAAACTCCACTCATCTGTATACACTTATCATCTCGGAAAAAAAATGTTCTATTCTTCATTTCTTTAATACCTTTTTACAACTTTTTGATGGGAAAACATCCTCTTTTTTGAAGAAGCAATCAAACTATCCATGAAGAGGGCTAGATGAAAGGGATTAGCGTCTTGAACGGTGTTCTGTGTTTGATTATATTAGCGGTAAAAATGCGAGTAATTCCAACCACAAATAACCAGACAATAACCACCTGCAAGTGTCTGGTACTTAAACACTTTACCAGAGGACAATCAAAGCATTGAAAGCACTGGTGTCGCATTTGTTAAGGGAGCAATCGTGTGGAGTAGATAATTTGAAAAATAAACAACAGAAATTGTTTAAACATATTTGCTTGAAAGTCATCCTACTAATAAGGATATTGTCATGCACAATCCAACAGAGTAGCATGGAATCTTGTGGAACGAACAAATCCGGGCGAACAAGCCCAAGGACGAATGAGCCTAGGAACGAACTAGTTTTGGGACGAACAAGCACGGAATCGGGCGGTCAGGAGACAAAGATTGTGTATCATTACGCCACTATAGAAGGCCATAGCGGATCAAGCTATTTTTGATAAAAAAAGAAGTATTTCCACGATCGATGAACAAACCCAATTTATTTTATTGCGCCATTTTCAATTTCATATCTGAGTGCAATCAAAACACCTATTTGTCATGGAAAATTTGAGTTTAATTGGGTTTATTTCCTTCGGTTTTGTACAAACTAGGATACATGATTTTCAAAATGCCGTATTGAACTCATGGTTCCATTGTCTTCGACAAATTCCAAAAAAATGATTTTTAGACGCGCCCAAATTGAAAGGTATTTGCAAAATGTTAGCCGTCGACTAAAATATTAGAGAAATAGCGTTAAAAAATGAGCACCCCGCCCCCATTTTCCTAAAACATTTGCCATGTCACAAAGACAGGCCCCAAACTTATGTTTTCAGGATTTCACCAGCACTAGGCTGGGACCCTGCAATGTCTTGTTCACAGAAACTCATTTTTGGCTAGTGCTCCCAGTTGGGACTCGAACCCCGACTTCTTGATCTAAAAATCAAATGTCTTAACCACTAGATGTCTCTACCACTAGACCACAGACACTCCCTGCGGCCAATACTTACCTGTCAATAGTTTTGGAATCAGATTTGGGACAAGACCGACAACCCGACAACTCCATCGCATGAGGTATCACGCTGGTATCTTTTTGGTAAAAATCTCATATTCTACTGGTTGCTGCAAATACCCCTTACGAAGGGGGAGCTGTGTAGTGGGTTTTTTTTCCCCCATCAATAAATATGAACCATGCTCTGTGACAAGGGGGCTTAATTCATCTGCGAAAAGTATCGACCCAGGTCAGCCTGCGCAGTCCGCGCAGGCTGACCTGGGCCGAAACTTTTCGCTATCGGTCAATTTTCTGTATGACCAAGGACCAGCCTATCTCATGATTCAGTCAATTGTTTAAAGAAAGGGGGCTAGTATGGATCCATAATTATATGATGACTTGCTTTGTATCATGCAGTACAGAGATGCATTAAGCCCCTTTTGCCAGAGCGAGGTTCATATCCAAATGTCCCCCGCCAAAAAAAGGTCCAGAAAACGGCATAATGATCAACGAACTTTTATTGCTATTTCTTTTCAAACACATCGACCCTCGGAAAATCGCTGTGAGCCAAGGCCATTACTGGTAGTACACTATCAGCCCCTTTCCGGGTCGCACACACAAAATTGTCTGGAAAAAAATGCATTCATTCTCTGAAAAAAAAAACCAATCTAATCAATTTCAGAAACATATTTTAGACCTGTCCTCTCGCCTTTCGTGATAAAACAGTGTGGCAGAAGTGTGTTCAAATTGATTCGCGATTTGATTGGTCAAAAATGTTACTATATGGTATTCCCTGCGATTTGATAAAGTAAAAATGCTACGTAGTAACATTCGTTCTACTTTTGGGTACTACGGCTCGGAATTATTCCCTTCTGGTGTTACACCATAAGAGCTAGATATCTAGCCCATTCGGCATACCTCGGGTGATCTGGTGATCAAATCCCTCGGCTGTATCACGTAGCTTGATATGCACCTACACGGTACATTTCGCACATCTCCGGAAGCACGCCCCTTTACCGTTATTGAAATTGTAAGGCTCCTCTTAAAAAAGAAAACATGAGTAAATTTTCTGTCGTTATCTTTCTAAGAATATTTCAGTCGGCAAACAGTTTGTACATTCAATTTTTAGCATGGTTTATCAATTTTGTTGGGAGCTTTCATCAACAGATCGATAGAAGTGAATAACTTCACCGTGGTTGTTCAGGTCGTTGCTAAGCGATCTACAGGGGCGCCGCCATGTTTAAGATCATGTGATTGGTAGTTCAAAATGGAAGCCTCCTTTATACAGACGAGGTTAGATGTAGGTACGAAATCGGCCGAGTTGTGACGCGTGATATCTAGCCCTGTATTTTACCATCTGAGAAACACCGCTTGGCTCGTAATAAGGTTCTGAACGAATTCCTAGGAGCATAGGTTGTAAAAACAGTATACGATACCAAATTACAAGGTTACATATAATTTTCTTCTCTCAACCGAACATCGCAGACATACAAACAGAAAATAAAACCCATGTCAGGGGGTCATGTTTTTTTTTTGTTTATTTGTTCCCCGGGCGATATAGAAATGTGGTTAAGAGCCAGTTATTTATCTTCATGAATCCAGCATCAAAAGCAGGGAAGGAGCAGTTCCGGACAATTAAAATCGCATCTTGCATTCCCTTAACCTTTACCTCATGGTCCCGAGTTTCGAAAACCCTAAAGAAGAAAGCTTTTGAAAACATTGTGGGAAAAGGAGAAAATGCTGGTTACCAGCATTTTCTCCTTTTCCCACAATTGTTTTCAAATTTCACAAATTTCCCCATCAAGGTCAGAAATCATGCATTTGATCTACATTTATTTTGTCGTCTGCAAATGCTTTCAATTTGATCGAGTCCAAAATTTTGTTGTTTGGTAAAGTGTAAACCCATACCTTGCACTTACGCCATATAAACAGCTCGAGGGGATTGGATTTAAGATTAGACTTCACATCTGTGCAGTCTGATCTCGGTCTGCGTTTTTCTTTACCAGTTACACTGTTTTAGCATAACTATACGTGGTTAGGATCAGTCATAGAATTTTATACAGTTGGCAGTTCCGTTGACTGTTTTATAAATTGATTGATTGATTGTATGGTGTTTAACGCCGTTTTCAACATTATTTCAGCTATATCACGGCGGCCAGTGTATCTATCCGTGCTTTCCTGGAGTTTCTTTTTACCAGTACTCCGCACAATATTCTTTCCAAGCCACTGGCTGCTTTCCCACATAACCATCGTCGAAACAATGGTCAGCGGTGAGAAAGGAATGAATTCTGTCGCGATGACTATCATCAATCCTCGGAAAGAAATTGGCCAAGCCGGGGATCGAACCAGCGACCTCCTCTTCTCAAGTCCTGCATGCTACCGACTGAGCTACGGAGGCTTTGCGTTGATTGTTTTAACTCAGAAGAAGGAAAGTTAACCATTATCCTGCTAAGTAAGTGAAATGAAACTTTCAAGCCGATAGTAAAAACCACAATTTTGCTATTCTAAAGGTATTTTTTTCGGGAAATATATCTCCTTATCGGACAGTGTAGATCCAAGATCAGACTGCTGTCTGATCTTGATCTACACTGTCCGCAAAAGGTCAGTGAATCGCGCTTAGCAGCTAAAGTGTTAACCAGCCAACCCCGTATATTTAAAACCCAGTGGAAGAAGCCTTTTGAAAACATTGTAGGAAAAGGAGAAAATGCTGGTAACCAGCATTTTCTCCTTTTCCCACAATGTTTTTTCACCAGCACAAAGACACATTCAATCATTTGAGCCACATTTCATTTGTCGTCTGCAAAAAAAAAAATGCTTTCAACACGTGCGTGTCTAGAATTTTGTCGTTTGCTAAAGAGGTAAAACCGACTAACAGACACGCATTTCCGGCGTAAAAACAGGTACATCCGGTCAAAGAAAGATAAACCCGGAAGTAAGTCTATTTCGTGGCTCCATATGAAAAACATTGTACAAAAAAAAACCTCGACAGCGATATAACCTCTTTTTCAATATTCTGTCTCACTCTGTGGAATTTTTTATTAGATATAAGCCATGCTCTGGCAAAAGGGGGCTTAATACATCTCAGTGATGCATGATACCAAGCAAGTCATCACATGGTCATCGACCCATAAAATCTATTCTGGCAAATAACCGACTGTATCATTAGGAAGATTAGCCCTTTGACGTACAGAAAATTGACCAATATCGAAAAGTATCGGCCCAGGTCAGCCTGCGCGGACTGCGCAGGCTGACCTGAGCCGATACATTTCGCAGATGCTTTAAGTTCCCCTTTTCACCGAGAATGGCTTATATATGTTTTAAGTTTAAACGTTAATTCCAATCATCGTTGAAAAATGTAAAAGTTAAAAAAAATTGTGCAGACACACTTCAGAATCGCATGGCGATTAGGTCACCCATCTATGCACTGCCCTGGTGCTCGTCGCTTAATTAAGCGGTGAGCCGGGGAACCGCCAAATAAACATTTGCACATGCCATCTATCCGTTCGATTTCATTAACTCTTTACCAAACGACAAAATTTTTGACCAGTCCAAATTGAAAGCTTTTGCAGACGACAAAATAAATGTGAATCAAAAATTGAAATTTGCTTTTGGAAGAGTAGAAAACATTGTGGAAAAAGGAGAAAATGCTGGTTACCAGCATTTTCTCCTTTTCCCACAATGTTTTCAAAAGGCTTCTTCTTCAGGTTCGTTAAAATTCGGGATTGTGTGGTAAAGAGTTAATACCAAGAAGGAGGTCAAAAACCAGCGCATTCAGGTAACGCAAAAAAAAAAAAAATTATATTGTCATAAATGTGCTCGAAGATAGGCCTGCAGGGATCCGCCGAATAAACATATTCACAATTTTGACCAATTAAAATTTTCTATCGATTCATTCGAGTTTATCAGTACCAAGAAGTAGGTCAAAAGCCATTGTATTCAACTACGCCGAAAGATAATCCTGGATTCATATTCCATGATAAATGTATCATAAGTAACTGCATGCTAAAGTTTTTTTTTTAAGCTAAACGACCATGATTTGAATTATTGAGATTCAACAAACAGAATTATTTGAATGAAAAATTTCACCATAGGAGTAAGTTCGTTTGACAAACTGTGACAGTATAAATACGGAATATTACGTTTTATCGTGTGCCTATATATTTTTCGGCTCAAGACATGGATCGCACGCGGATAAAAATTAACACGACGGACAAAAAACATCCCTAGCTCGGATACACATTGTCAAAATGCGATTCCAAATATGGTACGATGACGTAACCTGCGAGCGGAGAACGTTCAGATCGGTTCGCGATTTGATTGGTCCAAATATTTCTCTATGATATTCTCCGCGATTTGATAAGTCTAAATGTTACGCTGTAATATTCATCCGCCTTTCATAAAAAGCAGTACTATGTTTTAGTGACTCTCCTTGAGCTTGTTTCTCAATGCGTTAGAAAATTTTGCTCTCTCGGTTGATCTTAGATCTAGCGCGATATAAAAGGGATATGACAACAATCTGCATTTCTGTGTGTTCGGATCTGGATCTGTGTTCACCAAATGGTTTAGCCAATCAAAAGTTGTGTTACTTTTTTTTTTGAAATCTAGAATTAGACCAAGAATGTTCTGAAGAATGGTTGGTGAATACGGACCTTGGCACCGGCCTTTAATTTGGTAATGTCCAAAATGTTGTTTGATAAAGAGTGAAAAATCAAATATCGTTGCCAGTCGTGTGTAAAGCCCCTAAAGTAAAAAAGGTGTATGTGAACAGGTTAAAACCCCTTAAATTTACTGCAAACGTCCTTGTCTAACAGTGCGAGGGGTGTTCAATATATACGCGGAAAAGTACTGTCATTCTCTCAAATATTGCTTAAATACAGCTCATTTGATATATATTGTACACAAATTAATTCTGTATTGACAGAATAAATTCCATGTCATTATCTCAACAACATATAAAGATATGGTTGTTATAGTAATGTCATCACTCAAAAACCGACCCAACGTCATCCAGCGTCAATTTTACGTCACTTTATTTGCATCACTTATTAATCGTTTCTTTCTCATACCTTGTCTGCAATATGTATCAATTTCGATGTATTCAAACAGTATATGAGAGAATTACTGTACATTTTCCGCGAATTTTTTGAACGGCCCTCGTAAGCTGTAGTTTATTTTATTTGTAATTGATGCCTTGTGCATAAATTCTGTTTTACGAGGAGCAGAGCGTTGATGGATCTATCTAAAAACTTGCAATAATACTGATTTATGTAGAGTTTGGTTGCTATGGGTTCACTTGTTAGATTTAACTTCTTCTAAAAACAGCCATGTTTAACCCTTAGGCTGCTAAGCGCGACTAACAGATCTTTTGCGGACAGTGTAGATCCAGATCAGACTGCACAGAACGTGCAGTCTGATCTTGGATCTACACTGTCCGATAAGGACATATTTCCCCAACCCCCCCATAACTTGGAAATACCAACATATTGGCCTATACCATCGGCTTGAAAGTTCGATTTAAGTTATTTATAGCTGGACAAGGGTTGATGTAAGACGTTTTGTTGGGTTGCTCGAGTACAGGGAGGTTTAAAATGGTCAAATAAATGCGTTATGTTCTGTACATAGGTGGTTTGATGCATCTGCTAAAAGTATCGACCCATGTCAGCCTGCGCGGAGTGCACAGGCTGACTTGTGTCGAAACTATTTGTGATATGTAAATTTTATACATGTAGAAGGACGATTTTTTGCATCACGATTGAGTCGTTCTTTTTTGTTGCATTTGTCGAAGACAATGCCACCATGAGTTCAACACAGCATTTTGAAAATCATGTATCGTAATTTGTACAAAACCGAAGGAAGTAAACCCATTTAAACCCAATTTTTCTCAGACAAATAAGTGTTTCAATTGCACTCAGATATAAAATTGAAAATGGCGTATTAAAATGAATTGAATTAGGCCATCGATCGTGGAAACACTTCTCTTCATCGAAAATAGCTTTATTCGCAATGGTCTTCCACTGGCGTAATGATACACACGATCTTTGCTTCCCGACCAATCGATTCCGTGCTTGTTCATCCCAAAACCAGTTCGTTCCTCGGCTTATTCGTCCCTGGGCTTGTTCGCAATGGCTTGTTCACTCCACAAGACTGCACCTACTCTATTGGATTGTGCATGACTATATAGTAGGTTGACTTCAAGCAAATATTTTGAAACTATTTCAATTGTTTATTTTTCAAATTATTAATTTAACACAATGGCCTCCTTGACAAATGCCACACCAGTGCTTTCAACGCTTTGATTTTACATTAAACGGGGATTTATGTTATATAGTAACTCTCGAAGGTGTACCGACTCCGCTTTCTCAGTGTCGATCATTTAATGTACATGTATTTGACTATATTGCTCTACAATGTTCACATTACACTCAAAGTTGTATTTATACCGTTCTGCCTGTCTTTTTTTCTGTCTGTCTTTCTCTGTCTGTTTGTCCATTTATTCTTCATGTATTTGTCTGTCTGTGTGTCTGCCTGGACTGTTGATTTAACGTTCTTCATTTGAAGAAGCAGCCAGTGGCTTAGAAATGCTTATTGCGTAGTAAAAGTAAATGTGCTAGGTAAGCATGTAATTAGAGCTCCAGATAGAGGGAGTGATTTTGATTTCAAAATTGAAAATATTAATCATTCTCCACTAAACCCTGTGTTATGGGTACTCATTAGAATCGTCTCGTCGAGACGATTCTAATGAGTACCCACAACATAGGGTTTGGAATAGAATTAATGGATTTAGAATACTATCACTCCCTCTTATCTGGAGGCCTGCAATGTATAGGGTCATTGTATTTCGGCTCAAAAGACGCAACAAAGAGTATTAGGGTTTAACCGGACAAACTGACGGGATTGCCTTACTGGGTCCAGCTTGGGTTTCAGTCTGAGCATTTCTTCATTTTTTATAGTGGGGCGTTACTTTGTCAGACATGACGGTAAAATTTACGGAAACTCACCTGTTCATTGCCATAGATATGTACAGATTATGAAAAGAGACCGCGATGAGGAGTGGTCACAAAATGATTACCGTGTGGACATGGGCTATACTGTGGCATGCCTCTGACAATTCGTTTAAATTTGTTATCCTCAGCTTATATAACTACTCAAGCTTCCTAACACGTAGGCTGGTCTATCTTATTTGCATACAGTCAAGGGAGGTAATTATGGCAGCAATGACAAATGGTTTAGCCAATCAAAAGTTGTGCTACTTTCAAATTCAGAAAATTCTTGCGAATAAGACTAAGACTGTTCTTGAGAATGGTTGGTGAATACGGACCGTGGATACAGTGATCTAAATGAAATACAGGTGAAAGTGAAGTTCAGTACCAATAGGCTTCGACGACTGTCTCTGTATTTCAAACTCTTTCTGAGCACTGATGACAGCCATCGCGACAAGAGTCATGCTCCGACATTGTGTCTGTGGGAAAGCAGCTGATAAACTGGAAAGAGTATTGTGCGTAACACTGAATAACGAAACTCGAGGACCTGTATTCACCAACCATTCTAAGCCGAGCCCCCGTAGCTCAGTCGGTAGCGTACAGGACTTGAGAACAGGAGGTCGCTGGTTCGATCCCCGGCTCGGCCAATTTCTTTTCGAGGATTGATGATAGTCATTGCGACAGGATTCATTCCTCTCTTACCGCTGACCATTGTTTCGACAATGGCTATGTGGGAAAGCAGCCAGTGGCTTGGAAATAATAGTGTGCGGAGTACTGGTAAAAGAAACTCCAGGAAAGCATGGATAGGTGCACTGGCCGCCTCGGTATAACTGAAATAATGTTGAAAACGCCGTTAAACACCATACAATCAATCAATCAACCAACCATTCTAACTTTTATTCTTCGTCTTATTCTAAATTTTGAAAGTAACACTATTTCTAATTGGCTAAACCATTTGATGACGACGGTCACAAGCCACGCAGGCCATAGCAGAAATGACTGTTGAAATGAAACTAGACACAACTGACACTTAATTCTGCCTTACCATGTTCTAACCACTTTTTACTGATAAAGATGGAAATTAAACTGCAATAAAGAGGAATTAGTCATAACCAAAAATTGCGTTGTTTTTACATAATAATTGTGATGAGTTATTGTATTGTTTAATTATAATGGATGATATTTGCATAATGCGTTCCGGGGACCGGGTTTATTGTCAGTTGAACCCTCATCCTGCTAAGTCGATAGTAAAAACCTAAATTTTGCTATTTCAAGCGTATTTTTGGAGGGTTAAGAGATCTCCTTATCGGACAGTGTAGATCCAAGATCAGACTGCACGTTCTGTGCAGTCTGATCTTGATCTACACTGTCCGCAAAAGGTCAGCGAGTCGTACTAGCAGCCTAAGGATTAAACCATTAACAAACAATCCCGAGTTTTCATGGATTAGAACTGAAAAGAATATCTTATTAACATAATTAAACTACACTATTTTTGTCATCAACAAGAAAATTAAACATAGATCTGTAACGGTTCAGGTCCGCGACACATATATACACTGGTTTATAGAGAATAGATGGTTGGTGTCTTGGATGGGTTAAGTTTATCGGGCAAGGCGGAGGAATTTATCTGGTGAGCCGAAGGCGAACCGGATAAATTTCGGAGCCGAGCCCGATAAACTTAACCCATCCAAGACACCAACCATCTATTCTATTTATCCTGTCACGCACTCTGCAAGAACAAAAAAAAAACAAACATTGATATAAAGACCGTACCTCCTATTCAATATCTTACGGTACTGATACCATAAAATTCCGAAGCCGAGCATGACAAACTTTCTTGAAATCAAAGACACTACGTTATTGTATAATTCCACAATCCACGACACTATTCTGTCTATCCTGTTTCTCATTTGTAAACAATCCTAAATCCGACTAGATAGAATATTTCGCTCGAAATTAAAGTACGTATTGACATCTTTCTCACTATGAAATAAACACACAAATGGCGAACTGTGTAAAGCGCTTTGGGTATGCAGCTGCAATAATGACGTCATAAATTATATTGACTACGTCATAAACGTGACGTAAGACCTCGGGAGAATGCTGTGGCGAAGAATTCTGTTTTATTTTAAATAATAAGAAAAATCAATATGTGCATCGAATTTTAAGCGATAATTTTACTTTAAAATATTGATTTCGTATCGCGCTAGGTAAAAAAGGAGTTCCGGCTGGTCACATGACCAACTAGCCTAATAAACCTTGATCACGTGGTCAACTGACATAATAAACCTACTCACGTGGTCAAGTGACCGTATATCACCAAGTTTATATGACCCCCTGTTATACGACGGAATTTATAGGAGGTGACAGGATAAATAGCGTAGTCAACAATGTTGTTGTAGAATTCTTTTCAATATAGGGAGAGAAGTGAGAAGGAAATGCGAAAAAAAAAAAAGAATATATCGGGAAAAGTAGGGTAATAGCAGAAAGAATAATGTAATTTGGAAAAAAAAAATGAAGAGAGTGATTTTCTTAACTTAAAGGACTCATCTACATACCGATCTACTTTCTTCTGGACATGGGTATCAGTACTGCTCATCAGACAAACAAATTTGTAAACACTTGGCCTGACGACATAGAACTTGCTAAAATTCTTATTGCTTATATTGGTTGATTGATTGTATGGTGTTTAACGCCGTTTTCAACATTATTTCAGTTATATCACGGCGGCCAGCGCACCTATCCATGCTTTTCTGGAATTTCTTTTACCAGTACTCCGCACAATATTCTTTCCAAACCACTGGCTGCTTTCCCACATAGCCATTGTCGAAACAATGGTCAGCTGTGAGAGAGGAATGAATCCTGTCGCAATGACTATCATCAATCCTCGGAAACAAATTGGCCAAGCCGGGGATCGAACCAGCGACCTCCTGTTATCAAGTCCTGTACGCTACCGACTGAGCTACGGGGGCTTGGCTGCTTATATTGGAGTAGGTTGGACAAATAAGTAAAACATGATATTCATCTTCCAACTTTTGAAAATTACATAACTGAAATTTCCTTAGAGATCTTTCAATTCTTTGTTGCTTACATCGACCGGTCTCAGTTCTTGACTTATGCAAGGAGAGTCGTGATCTAGAAATGGCTATTCTAGTGCTTAAAACCCTTTACCACAAAATCCCGATTTTTAATGACCCCCCCGAGATAAGAAAGCCTCTTGAAAACATTGTGGGAAAAGGAGAAAATGCTGGTAACCAGCATTTTTTTTTTTTTATCCTTTTCCCACAATGTTTTCTACCTTACCCAAAACAAATTTCAATTTTTCAGTCACATTTATTTTGTCGTCTGCAAATGCTTTCAATTTGGAACTGATTGGAATTTTGTCGTTTGGTAAAGAGTTAAGGATGGATTATCTAAGTATTTTTCAAATTCAAGCGTTATCTTAACGCCCTTAAACTCGTAGAAGAGTAATGAGCGAGAATTAATTGATACCATGCTATGTTACCAGTTTTGTTCAAATACATCGATAACTCTTAATCTTAAATTCATTTCAAAAACCATGAGACTATGAGGAAAAAGGTTTAGAAAAAACTGTGGGTAAAGGAGAAAGTGCTGGTAACCAGCGTTATTTTTTTTTTCCCAGCAATCTTTTTACGGGTTGTCCAAAGTCCGATTGTTTGGTAGAGCGTTTGAAGCAGATATGCAGATTTTCGGTTCACGAATTTCCCATTTTTTTTTTCCAGTCTTTGCTTGTTAGTCTTATATTTGTAAAGAATCTGTCAAATATGAGACATGCTTTATGAAAAGGGGGTTTAATGTATCTGCAAAAGGTATCGACCCAGGTCAGTCTGCGTCGAAACATTTTGCTACTGGTCATTTTTTTTTTTTGTGTATGTATCCAAGGACCAGTCTATTTCATGATTCAGTCGGTCGTTAATGTTTTTTTTTTTTATCTTAACTCTTTACCACGCGACAAAATTTTAACCTTGTCCAAATTGAAAGCATTTGCAGACGACAAAATAAATGTGACCCAAAAATTAATTTGTTTAGGAAAGGATAGAAAACATTGTGGGATAGAAAGGATAGAAAACATTGTGGGAAAAGGAGAAAATGCTGGTTACCATCATTTTCTCCTTTTCGCACAATGTTTTCAAAAGGCCTCTTTCTCAGGGTCGTTAAAACTCGGGATTGTGTGGAAAAGGGTTTATCAAGAATTATGTTATACATGTAACTTGTTTGGTGTAATGGACTACGTGGATTCATCAAACCCGTTTTTGTCAAAGCATGACTCACCATTATATAGTTAACCCTTTCCCAAACGATAAATTTTAGACAAGTCCAAATTGAAAGCGTTTTGCAGACGACAATTTTAAATTTGATGAAAATGGTAGAAAGTTCTCCAAAAGGGTAGAAAACACTGTGGGAAAAGGAGAAATTGCTCGTTACGAGCAATTTCTCCTTTTCCCACAGTGTTTTCAAAAGACTTGTACTGCAGACACGTGAAAACCAGGGCTTGTTTGGGAATGGGTTAATATATACATTTAAAGTTATTAAACAGTATATAACTCAGCATGCAGTCGCACACACTCGCATGTGTTGATTTTCATAGGATGGCATTAAAAGGCTACGTATCACTGCAAACCTTCCGTACACTGCCCTGAAAACTTTTAACTCTATCCAGAGACGTTAGTTGATGATGTCTTTTATCGTGTCGACTTAAAGGCACAGTAATTAATCAAAGCGTTGAAAGTACCGGTGAGGCATTTGTCAAGGGAGCCATTGTGTGGAATTAATAATTTGAAAAATAAACAAACAGTAATGTGGGAAGAACAAGCCCGGACGAACAAGCCCAGGGAAGAACTGGTTGTGGGACGAACCCGGTCAGGGGACAAAGGTTGTATATATCATTGCGCCAATAGAAGGCCATAGAGGGTATAGCTATTTTCAATAAAAGAAAGAAGTATTCCCATGACCGATGGCCTTATCCAGTTTATTTTAATACGCCGTTTTTAATTATATATCTGAGTGTTAACACTTATTTGTTTTAGAAAAACTGATTTTGATTGGGTTTACTTCCTTCGGTTTTCCACAAACTACGATACATGATTTTCAAAGTACCGTATTGAACTCACAGTGGCAATTGTCTTCTACAAATGCCACAAAAACTCTTACTTTGTAACTTATTTTATATACTTTTCAATTCAATGAAATTGTAATAGATTATTTGGTGCATAGTACACGGTTGCACGCAATCTAGATCCAAAACTGTAAACCTTGCACCGGGAAGCACTTGCGTTCACCCTTGCATGATTGAGCCATGCTCTGTAAAAAGGGGGCTTAATACCTTTGCAAAAAAGCATCGACCCAGGTCAGCCTGCGCAGTCCGCGCAGGCTGACCTGGTCGAAACTTTTTGCTGTTGGTAAGTTTTCTGCAAGCCCAAGGACCAGTATACCTCATGATGCATTAGGTTGTTTTACGAAATGGATTTCGTTGCTTAATCGTTATGCGATGACTTGCTCGGTACCATGCATCACGGGGATGCATTAAGCCCCCTTTTCACAGAGCATAGCCCATATGTTTAAATCTACCCCCCCTAAAAATGCGAAATGAATGAAAGAACACGGTTATTAAATACAAAAATGTCCTAAATACGGCGATATTACCATCCTTTTGGCCGAGTAAAAATATCTTTGTAACAGATAGTGTGGATCTAAGATCAGACTGCACGTTCTGTGCAGTCTGATCTTAAGCTATGCGGTCCGCAGTGGAGTACTGAGCCGTACCTATCAGTTTAAGGGTTTAACTCTATACCAAACAAACATTATTTTTTTTTAATTTTTCAAAATTGAAAGCGTTTGCAGATGACAAATCAAATATTGCTCAAATAAGGGAAGTTGTTATAAAAAGGGGAGAAAATATTATGGGAAGCGGAGAAAATGCTGGATAACAGAATTTTCGCCTTTTTTCTAAAAAATGTTTTCATAAACAAAAAAGTATTTTAAAAAAATATTTTTTTCTTTATGGTCGTTAAAAAGGGGATTATTTTGAAAGAGTTAAACTGCGTACAGTAGTTGTACAGAGTGGCACAATCGCTGATCATCTTAACGTCAAAATGTAATTGATCAATATACTCTGTGAGAAGGGGGCTTAATGCATCTGCAAAATGTTTCGACCCATGCCAGCCTGCGCAGTCCGCGCAGGCTGGCATGGGTCGAAGCATTTTGCTTTTTTGTAAATTTTCTGCATTTCCAAGAACCATTTTACCTCATGCATAAGCCACTTGTTATACAAAATGGATTTTATGGATCCATAATTATGTGATGGCTTGCTTGGTAAAATGCATCACGGACCTTCATTTAAACCTCCTTTAGCCACAGCGACGCTCAATTACATGTAGGGTGATTTTTTGTTTGTTTGTAAATCTGATGTTTTTATCGCTGTTTATTCAGCGAATTAAGGTACTTAAAAAACATTTTAATCTATAAACAGAGCTGCGCTACCCCCGAAATTCTTTTGCGAAGAGAGCAAATTGATTGACTGATTGATTGATTGATTGATTGATTGATTGTTGATTGATTGTTGATTGATTGATTGGTTGGTTGGTTGGTTGGTCGGTCGGTCGGTTGGTCGATCGATCGATCGATTGCACGGTGTTTAACACCATTTTCAACATTTTTTTCAGTTTTATCGCGGCGACCAGTGTAACTATCCATGCCTTCCCGGATTTTGTTTTGCCAGTACTGCCCACAATATTCTTTCGAAGCCACTGGCTGCTTTCCCACATAACCATCGTCGAAACAATGGTCAGCGGTAAGAGAGGAATGAATCCTGTCGCAATGACTATCATCAATCCTCGACAGTAAATTGGCCAAGCAGGGGATCGAACAAGACCTCCTGTTCTCAAGTCCTGTAGGTCACCGACTGAGCTACCGGGGTTCGGCAAGAGAACAAATAAAACCAGATTGCACATTCCAGCATTTTAATCTTGTTCTATGCCTTTCGTTACAAATGTTGAAATTGTTTTCTATAGAAAGTGCGATAACAGAAATTATTTCATTTCGTAAAATATTTCAAATAACTCGAAATCTTTATCAAAAAAATCTCAATCACAACAAAAAGATGGCGACACCACTGAAAATGGTGTCTCCTTGTAGACGGACAACCGGATCGAAAATGTAATTAATACGCATGCGCCAAAGGTCATGACCTTACATTATCGGCGGCCATCAAACGGATGAATTTATCGTCAATGATTGGCCAGTCACGCGCCGTTCGCCGATGATTTTTTATGATTTGTCATAAATGTAAACAAATCATCCCACTGCAAATGGAATCTAGTTTCATTCTGCTAATTGAATTTATCCTTTTCCAATAAGCACGTTTTCATTTTTTTTCAAAGAATCATGCTGCAGATAGCTTTTGAAAATATTGTGACAAATGGCTCGTTCCGAGCATTTTTTCCATTTATCACAATGTTTTCTAAATTCATTCTCTTTAAAAGTTTAAATTGTCCTTCATTACGACTTACGCTTTTGAAAAATGATCCCCTCAACTTTTAAAAACATCTTGGAAGGTTGAAGATATTTTTTTTCATGAAGTACCGGATTGAGTTTTTGTGTCGTTACTTGGCCCTTTGGATACTGAGGACAATTCTAGTCGATTTTGCGAAGTGTAGATCAAATTTAGACGGCACAAATCGCGCTGAGTCTAATCTTGGATCCACACTGATTGGTAGGTATACTTGGAGAGACATATTACCGCCAAAAAAATGTTCTGAAATTCCATAATTAACAAATTTATTTATTTCTTATATCATTTTATTTTATTTAATGTATCTAGTGATAGTTACATATGAGCCACGCTCTGTGAAAAAGCGGCTTAATGCATCTGCGAAAAGTATCGACCCAGGTCAGCCTGCGCAGTCCGCGCAGGCTGACCTGGGCCGAAACTTTTCGCAACTGGTCAATTTTCTGAAAGTCAAAGGACAATTGTACCTTATGATACAGTCGGTTGTCAGACAAAATGGATTTTTGTGGATCCATAATTATGTGATGACTTGCTTGGTATCATGGATCACGGAGATGCATTAAGCCCCCTTTTACCAGGGCATGGCTCATATATTTCTGCCAGGTCTAACGTGAGCCAATGAGGTAAAGGGAAGTTTACTCTTTACCATACGACAAAGTTTTAAGGTTATCTGAATTGAAAGCATTTGCAGACGACAAATTAAATGTGACTCAGATGATGAGATCTGTCTTCGACATGGGTTAAAAACATAGTGGAAAAAGGAGAAAATGCTGGTTTTCAGCATTTTCTCTTTTTTTTCACAACGCTTTCAAAAGACTTCTTTTCCAAGAGGGGTCGTAACATCACGGGGTCGTTTGGTAGAGTGTTGAAAACAGCAGATGGACCAAAATTTCTTGTCCTGTTTCGGTTTTTTTTTTATACCACACACGGCCGTCATTTTGATGATATCAATTTTGTTTTACGGTCCTCGTTCGGTTTAAGTCCGAATTTTGATACCAATCGTGCTAAACTGAACTATACTTAATGTCTAATGCGTTTTAACACTTAGGCGGCTAAGCGCGACTCACTGACCTTTTGCGGACAGTGAAGATTCAAGATCAGACTGCACAGAACGTGCAGTCTGATCTTGAATCTACACTGTCCGATAAGGAGATAAATAAGTTTGAAAAAGTATTGGTCGGGGTTTTTTTTTCTATTGGTTTGAAAATTTCATGTCACTTATTTGCCCGGATAAAGCTTAACACTTTACAAAAAAAAAACCACTGTATTTTCATGACTCTGACGAACAAGGCTTTTGAAAACATTGTTGGAAAAGAACAAAACGCCGGTAACTAGCATTTTCTCCTTTTCCTAGAGTGTTTTCTCTCCTTTCCAAGACAAATCACATCATTTCACTCGTCGCCTACAAAAAGCTTTCAATATGGAAAAGTATAAAATTTTATCACATTGTAGCACCAGGAGGCGGACGGTAAAGATCCAAGATCAGACTGCACATTCTATGCAGTCTAATCTTGATCAACGCTGTCGACTAAAACGCTATTCAAGTCGCCATTGGTAGTGAAATAGATAGCGAAAGGTGTTCTGTTTTGGAAACCAAAGACTCATTTATCAGATAAAACCTCCTCCGGCAGTGTATTAAACCCATGACTTATTTTTGGTAATACACGAGTGCATTATCGTTTTTTTGGGGTCCCGGATTTGATCAGTTTTGAGTCGTGAGGGCGTGAAGCCGGAAAAACCAGCCACAACACGTGCCGGAATTTGTGTGACTACGCCGTTTCGCGGAAAAATGACGTCATTGTTGCTATGGCGTATATACGCGCTGAAAGTTTATGATTTTAATGTTTAATAAAAACAAAAAAATGCATCGAAAGTCTTTTTAATCAACAAAATTGCGGAAATAGGTGGACCTATCCCCTCTAGAAACTGTTTCATTCTACTTTCGGTGTAAATATCAAAGAACTATCTACTTGTGTATGTACACATTTGAAACCAAACTACACCTGTAACTATAGACCCGTGAATTGTGTATAGGCTAAAGATGATGATGCAGGATATATTTTGCCTGTCATTCGTTTTATGTGATGAATACAATCTCACATTCGTGTTTATGTATTATCATTTTTATCAAACTCGTTGACTAAAATGTATGTGACGCTCGCCAAGGCTCGCGTCATACATTTTTAGTCAACTCGTTTGATAAAAATGATAATACATAAACACTCATGTAAGATCCTCTATTTATTTCATTGAAAAAAGTCAGAAAATCCGTCACATATTAAAAGTTCTATAAAGCGGCCAAAACAACAATACAGGTGTTTAACCCTTTACTAAACGACAAAATTTTAGCTTTGTCCAAATTGAAAGCATTTGCAGACGACAATCTAAGTGTGGCTCAAATGATGCAATTTTTTTCTTTGATAAGGTAGAAAACATTGTGGGAAAAGGAGAAAATGCTGGTTACCAGCATTTTCTCCTTTTCCCACAATGTTTTCTAAAGGCTTCTTTCCCAGGGTCGTCAAAATGCAGCATTGTGCGGTAAAGGGTTAAGTATATTAAATTTAGATCACAACATTTAACAAGAGGGCCATGATGGCCCTGTATCGCTCCACTGGCTTATAGATATAAACCATAAATACTAAACATTTGCAATTCTGAGCCAAATGGTTTGAAAATGAAGACTTACAAAGTTTTCTCTGTAAAAGCCCATGTGAAAGTTGAGACCCGCAGGGCAAAGCCATTTTTGATCCCAGAGCTATAATTACTTGTACCCTGGTAGAGGTCCACAAGATAAAGCCACATGCCAAAATAATACAAGTCTATGCTGTATGGTTATAAATAAGGTGATTTTCAAGTTTCGTCCATATGAAGCCTCTGTAAAACATAAGACCCCTGATGCAAGGCTAATTTAAAAAAAAAATCAAAAGTGATCCAGATTTGGTAGCCCTTGGGTTTGCGGTTAGGAGCAAAAAGATTTTTTGAATTTTCACCCTATAAGTACATGTTTAGGACCCATGAGATAGGACTAAGTTTGACATAACTTGAATAACTTTGGAAGAGGTTATTTAGATTACACTCATACAATATTACAGCTGTAACTCAAGGTAAGGAACAAGAAGCCCTTTTAAGTTCTCACTATATTAGCCTATGTAAAGCTTCTGACTTATTGGGTGAAGCAGTTTCAGAGACCATAAGCTTGATGGCCTTAGGCCTGTGGAGCTAAAAAGCAGTATCTTTTTCATGAGCTACAATGACGTTAGTAAATACAAGCTTTTGTAAAAGATTTTTAAAGGTTTTTCAATACTTTTCAGTTTTGTAGCCATAGCAACCATAGCTTTTAACAGAACTTAATTCTTTGAAGACATTCTGAAGAACATCATGGCAAGATGGTATCTGTAAAGTTTGGTCAAAATTGGAAGAGTGGTTTCAATGAAAAAGATGGAACAATCTTGGTAGAAGTCTACAATATGAATCGGCATGCCAAATTTTTATAGCCCTAGGCCTTACAGTAAGGATAAAAAAAGTTATCTTAAGTTTTCACTATGTAAGCCTATCAAAAATTTGTGAACCCTGGAGTGGGACAAATTTTAATCCCAAGGCTCAAAACATGCCAAATTTGTTAGTCCTATGCTTTAGTTAGAAACAAGAAGATTGTCGGGAAGTCTTCACTATATAAGCCCTTATAAAACTTTGATCCCAGGTGTACAGTCGGACTAAATGGGGAATATGTGTATTAGAAGAATAACATGCCAAATTTGAGAGTTCTTTGCCTTATGGCTAGTAACAAGACGGTTTCTGAAGTTTTCACTCCATAAACCCATGTAAAACTTGTGACCCCTGGTGCAGGGCCAAACTTGATCCTAGGGCTGTAACTTGGGCCCTCTTTGTAGTTGTCCACTAGATAATGCTATAATTATGCAAAATTTGGTAGCCCTAAGCCTTATGATTATGTACATCAAGATTTAAAAGTTTTCCCCATATAATCCCTTGTAAATCTTGAGAGCCCCCCCCCCCCCCCGCCCCCCAGCATGCGGCCAAATTGACCTCAGGTCTGTATTTTGGGAACTTTTGGTAGACCCCCACTAGATCAAGCTAAATGCAAAATTTGGTAGCTCTAGGCCTTATGGCTAGGTACAGGAAGATTTTTTAAGTCGTCACTATGTAAGCCCATGTAAAACTTGTGACCCCTGGGGCAGAGCCAATTTTGACCCCAGGGCTAAAATTTTGGCCTGCTTGGTAGAGGCCCACTAGATATAGCTACATGCAAAATTTGGTAGCTCTAGGCATTATGGCTAGGTACAGGAAGATTTTTAAAGTTTTCTCTATATAAGCCTATGTAAAACTTGTGACCCCTGGGGCAGAGCCAATTTTGGCCCCAGGGCAATAATTTGAAGAAACATGATAGAGGTCTACTACATAAAGCTACATGCCAAATTTGGTATCCCTATGCCTTATGGTTTCAGACAAGAAGATTTTTAAAGATTTCCAATATTTTCAGTTTTGTTGCCATGGCAACGGACGGACGGACAGACGGACGCACGCACGGACGCACGACGGACACCGGGCCATGACATAAGCCCGCTGGCCTTCGGACAGTGGAGCTAAAAATATGCAAAATATTGTGAAGATGACAATCTGTTATTCTGTGGTCGGTCCAAGAGTTAGTCACTGGCAGAAAAATAAATTATGAAGTCTCACAAAAAAGTAAACAAAAGATAGAGTGGCCTGGCAGCATTTAACCTAGTTTTTAAATTAATTTCACTGCTAGCAACTGACACTTGGACCGACTGTACAATAACAGATTGTCATCTTCACAATAATTTCCATACTTTTAGATGACATGATTTAAATTTAAATGCATTTTAACACCTGCTTTGTTTACTTTTGGCAGCTACTGTTACTTTAATGGAATGAAAATCAATTAAGCCACCTGCGCTAGTAATGAATATGAACTGTGCAAAAACTGTATGACTCAGCTGCAAGCGGTAAACATTTTTGTCCTTTCAAACCAGAATAGCTTGCAAAAAAATTAACAAAAAATTAACAGAAAAAGAAATCTGAAACATTCACGAGGCAGTGAAAATAGACTTTTACATGTTTTCTTTTTTTTAAAATACATGAGCCGTGCTCTAGCAAAAAGGGTCTTAATGCATCTCCGTAATGCATAATACCAAGCAAGCGATCTCATAATTATTGATCAAAAATAGCCAGTTCTTTTGACAACCAACTTAGTTATGAGGTAGACTGTTCCTTGAACAAACAGAAAATTGACCAGTGGCGAAAAGTTTCGGTCCAGGTCAGCCTGAACGGACTGGTCGATACTTTTCGCAGATGCATTAAGCCCCTTATCACAGAGCATGGCTCATTTTTTGTCCTCATTTTCTACTCTTCAGTTGAAATTTAATATTACAAAATGTAGATGTAATAATTAGTTTGCGCATTTTTGCCATAGTTCAAGATTAAAAGGGGCTTGATGCATCTCCGTAATGCATAATACCAAGCAAGCGATCTCATAATTATTGATTTTTTTTTTTACTCTAAACATTATACAAAAAAGTTAAACATTCTTTTGTGCATTATTAAAATCAACCATTCACCGAAAAATCTCTAAATTTAACACCCATCATAAAGAAGGCTTTCGAAAACATTGTGGGAAAAGGAGAAAATGCTGGTAACCAGCATTTTCTCCTTTTCCTGCAATGTTTTTGAAAACTTTTATCTAGTTAAAAACTAACTCCATTATTTGAATTCTTTGAACCTCTTCAAATTTGTTGTCTGCAAATGCTTTGACTAAAGACAAGACAAAAATGTTTTTAAATGTAGTGAAGAGTTGAAAAGTCTTACGTGTTCTGTAAGAATTAGTCCATAATGCGTAGATTGCCCCTCCCTCCCTCCCGTTTCCCATGTAATGACTTGTTTTGGATTTGACTTTTTACACCATCTTTTAGCAAACAGCTTTGAAATCATTTTTGTAAAAACATGGACAACTAAGATGAAGGACTTTTGTTTGTGTATTGTTTAACGCCATTTTCAACATTACTTCAGTTAAAACTCTGCGGCCAAGGGACCTATCCATGACATAAGACCGTGCCTTTTTACCCCCAACAAAGGAACTGTTCAAATATTTCACCATGAATGGGGGTTGGAGAGGCAGGGCCAACCATTTCCTACCCCTGAAATATTTCTGGGGGAAGGAATCCCAGTTGCCCCCTCTTGTTCCAATGTCTATATTTTTTTCCAGGGAACAAAGATATAGACATTAGGCAAAATATGCATCTGTTTTTGAACTACACTTTATCAAGTCATGCAAAAAAATCTGGGTCCGTATTCACCAATCAAATGGTTTAGCCAATCAGAAGTTGTGTTACTTTCAAATGTAGAAAATCTTGAAGAATAAGACTAAGAACGTTCTTAAGAATGGTTGGTGAATACAGGCCCTGATTAAAGAATTAAAACTTAATTTCTCAAGAATGTGTGCTTTGCATGCCTTACAAAAAAAAAAAGACTATGTCTGTCTTATGTAAAAGTCTTATCTAACCTGTTCAGCTCCCTAGGCAAAACAAAGGATTATTTTTTGGGACCGGCATAAATCAAGATCAGATTACACGTAACCAACATTCTGATGTCTGCTTGTATAGTCATGCATTGAAGATATATACTTATATATACATTTTTTTTTTCTAAATTTGAGATGATTTCAGCTTTCAAAAGAACTTAGATATATATGGTGCATAAAGACTTGCCAATCTACAAACCGTTCAGCACTTGATTACAAAGTAATCATATCTTGACTTCCAATGGAACTGAAATGTCAGCCGTTGACAAAAGACAAATTCACTCATTGAACAGAGAAAGCGTTAAATGCCCGTACTGAGCGACTTAAAGGGACATTAAACCAAAACTGACCCCAAAATTTTTTTGGAGGGAAAGGTGATAATTTGTTACGAAAAATCATTTGGACGTGACTGTTTACCCTTAGTTGAGGAAAATCAAAAAACAAAAATCTTAGAAAAAAAAAAATGCCTCTGTTGGGTCTCGAGCCCATGACTCTCAACACCGTAGTCGGCGACTCTTCCAAACAAACGATAGTGACTACCGCCATATTGGTGTACTAAAAATGCAGTTATCCCCTGTTACGCTATAACGTCTATACCGTTACTAACGGATTAAGAAATTTAACAATAAAAATACAAAACACTCGATAACTCCTCGTATTTTCTGCGCGAATTTCTATGTGGGTTTTAATTATAAACTCATCTGTGTACGCAAATGAAAATTAAGAGTCTCTGTTAGGATTTTCTTAAAGACAGAAAAGTTTATTTGAAGTCCCTTTAAGCAAAAATGTATCTTATAATTTTTACCAGTATGACTCAATAGGTGTATAACCTTTCACACGTTTCTTTTATTTTAAAGCCGAAATCTTCCCGCTCAAACACGTTCATACAGAAGTCCATTCTGTCCATGTTTGATAGGAAAAGATAACCTAAAGCACAAATCCCATGTTTTTAACGGACCCAAGGAAGATAGCTTTTGAACAAAAAAATGTGGAAAAAGGAGAAAATGCTGATACCCAGCATTTTCTCCTTTTCCCACAACGTTTTTTATCCTTTCAGAACTTAAGCCACAATTGAATGGCTGTCTGAAAATGTTTTTCAACATTGAAAAGTCTACAGTTTTGTTGTCCTGTCTGGCACAGGCTTAAAGTGACCAAAAACGTGACATGTACTCGTATATACATGTACACGTAATTCGGTTTGCCAAAAAATGGTATTGATGTTACGTTTTCAGGTTTTACCTCACCAGATATCTGAAAGTGCTGATTAAGATCAGACTTCACGTTTTGTGCAGTCTTCTGCTGATCTTCACTTTTTGTGAAAGCAGCTGAGATTTTCCTTGCAGAAAGTGTAAAAGTATTGCCTTAATAGGTTGTTAGGTAGAGTTACAAACATAAGAATATCAACTTTCAAAAACACACAAAAAAGTACATTTATTCAGTGACTGTATTTTTTTTCAACGAATTATTCGGCATCGCCCGTTGAAACCACGATTTTAGTACCTTTACAACGCAATCCCGAGTTTTAACGACCCTGAGAGAAAGGCCTTTTGAAAACATTGTGGGAAAAGGAGAAAATGCTGGTAACCAGCATTTTCCCTTTTTCCCACAATGTTTTCTACCCTATCAAAGACAGAAATCATCGTTTGAGCTAGATTCAATTTGTCGTCTGCAAATGCTTTGAATTTGGTCGAGTCCAAAATTTTGCCGTTTGGTGAAGGGTTAACCCTTTCCCAAACAAGCCCTGGTTTTCACGTGTCTGCAGTACAAGTCTTTTGAAAACACTGTGGGAAAAGGAGAAATTGCTCGTAACGAGCAATTTCTCCTTTTCCCACAGTGTTTTCTACCCTTTTTGATAACTTTCTGCCATTTTCATCAAATTTAAAATTGTCGTCTGCAAACTCTTTCAATTTGGAGCAGTCCAAAATTTGTTGTCTGGTAAAGGGTTAAAGGCCTAATAGCGGCCAAAAACCAATGCAGGAGTTAAAATGTATTTAAATTTAAATCATACATTTTAAAGTATGGAAAATATTGTGACGATGACAACCTGTTATTGTGTGGTCGGGCCAAGTGTTAGTCGCTGGCAGAAAAATAAATTTTAAAATCAGGCAAAAAGTAAACAAAAGATAGAGTGACCTGGCAGCTTTTAACCGGGTTTTTAAATTGGTTTTCCCGCCAGCAACTAACATTTTGACCGACTATCCAATAACAGATTGTCATATTCACAATTATTGGCATACTTTTAAATGGTATGGTTTAAATGTAAATGCATTTTTAAACCCGATCTTTTGGCAGCTATTGTTACTCTAATTTTAAGAGTTTTCGATACAGAGTAAAAGGCAGGTATACGTATGGTATGGTACTAGAGACCGTTTCTCTGGCTTAAGGGAACTTAACTCTTTACCAAACGACAAAATTTTAGACTGGTCCAAATTGAAAGCATTTGCAGACGACAATATAAACATAACTCAAAAATTGAAATTTGTTTTGGGAAGGGTAGAAAACATTGTGGGAAAAGGAGAAAATGCTGGTTACCAGCATTTTCTCCTTTTCTCACAATGTTTTCAAAAGGCTTCTTTCACAGGGTCGTTAAAAGTCGGGATTGTGTGATAAAGAGTTAATGCACCTCCGTGATGCATCACACCAAGCAAGTCATCACATAATTATGGATCCATAAAATCCACAACCGACTGAACAATGAGATAGAATGGTCTTTGGTCATAGAGAAAAAATTAGCATATAGCAAAGAGTTTCGACCCTTATCAGCCTGCGCGTACTGCGCAGGATGTCATGGGTCGATACTGTTTGCAGATACATGAAGCCCCTTTTTCACAGAGCATGTCTCAATTCTTTTCACGAATTTACGCTCTTCAGATAATAACATGTCTACGTAAATAGAAATTTTTTTTTTCAGGGTAATATACAGTTTCTCTACACCACAATTTTTATGTGACGACGAAACTTTATATGTCGCGCGGAAGGGTGCAATCACATTAGGAGTGCGTAATTAGGTCCGTATTTATCGTTCGCGTTATGTAATTCTAACCTGCCCGCTCGACAACGGAGACTGACAAAATAATTGCGCAATTGTGCTAAACAGTTAAATTAGTTCCGGTACATAGGAAAAAAAAATGTCTGCTTGTGCAGTATAACGCGCGTAAAGTTTACTATATAATGTAAAGTTCGACATCCACGTGTAAGATTTGTGTTTTTAGGGCAATTCAAGATCTTTTTTCATGGAATCTTAAGTCCGATTTTTTTTTTTATTTCTTTACTAGAGTTTTAATAACCCTAATATGAAAGATCTTTGAAAACATTGTGGGAAAAGGAGAAAATGCTAGTAACCGGCCAGCTAACATGGGTCGAAGCATTTTGCTATCGGTCAATTTTCTGCCATGTCCAAGGACCACTCTTCCTCCAGATTCAGTGAATCGTTAGACAAACTGGATTTTATAGATCCTTAATTATGTGATGACTTGTCTGGTATATAATGCAACGTGGAGATGCATTAAGCCCCCTTTTGTCAGAGCATGGCTCAATTGTAATATAATTGTTTTTTCCTGAAACAAGTTTGCGGTAAACGACTCTATAATTATTTCTGTGGACAACTAATATACAGTAAACTCCGCTTATAACGATATTCAAGGGATCCAATGAAATATGTCGTTATATCCCGAATATCGTTACAGTCGCTATCTCACGGTGTCCGATATATGCATTATCCGATTATATGTTTACTACAGTATACTATAGCATGCTATACAGAGTAAGAAAACAACGAGAATAAAACAAAGACTATTGCTTACCTTAAAAACCATTCTTTTTATCATGAATTCTTCACACAATATATACTTAAATCCATTCTTACAGAGAAAAATGTCACACTTTAAAAAGCAGAACTGTATCCGATACATGTACAATGTCCATGGCTAGAACTAAAACGCTACTTCAAAACTATTCAGCTTTAAAAAATTATGTCACTTTTGATTGCTTTTTATTTGAACTTAAATATTTTGTATGACTCTGTATTTTGTTTCAGTATTCAACAAATTTCTATTTCTGCCCCAGCATTCTTACAACAGTGTATCTGTATGATTCACTGTTTGAATAAAATCAGCTTTACCATGAGCTGGAACATTAATCACCGTTGCATTTACTTTTGAGACGATCAGGAAATGTGCCGACGGGCATTTAGGCCATACCGCCATGTTTTAAGGTTTGTATGACAGTTTTCCACACCTTGCACGGGTAGCTATTGACACCCTCGATAATTAGTGACAGGTATAAATATCGTTATATACATTGAATATGACAGCCATGGACCTGGAAAAGATTTCTTTATATCCGAAAAATCGCTACAAGCCATATCTTGTAAACGGAGTTACATGTATGGAATCATTTAGCGACTCGGAAGGGACCGGCCGATTCGTTTCGTTACAAGCGACATATCGCAACAAGCGATATGAACTGGTCCCCGTTGTTAATGCACATATTACAACTGGCACAGGCTATTGTGTTGATGCTTTTCATTGGCTAGATGAATATCATTGAATAGCCAATCGAAGCATCTTACACATTTTCAGTTCGGCAGGATAGCTGACACAGCCATTTTTTGCACAATTTGAAATTCGTAATCGAAACTAAATGAATATTAGCAGACATTCAATTTAAAGGTGATACCGTATATACAATCACTTATTTGTGAGGTCAAAATTATCGGAAATTCTACTGCACAAGAAGCGAGAGTGACCTCCCCTGAATCTCGCGATATCACTGTTCTAAAAATAGACGGGCAGTATTCTGCCCGTTTTAGTAACCTGTACCGATCCCTATACACTTGCTTTATCAGGGGAGAGAACCAATCTACAAGCGATATCGCTTTAAGTGGAGTTAAACTTTTATACATGTACATGAAAAATATGTGAAAATATTGTTATAAAAGGAGAAATTGGTCGTTACGAGCAATTTCTCCTTTTGTCACAATATTTTCAAATGTGGTCTGCTTCTAGACACAAAGAATCATTAGCGGGGTGGGGGGTAGGGGGGGGGGGGGTAGTCAGTTGAAAACAGAAACGACGGTAATGTCCATAATGGACAATCCAGGGACAAATGGTGTTTTTATGAGAATTGATTGAATGGTAGTTTACGTTGCTTTCAACATTATTTCAGTCATATCACGGCGACAGTTCACAAATTCATGTATTTTCTGGGTTTCGCTAGTACTAGGCCAGGGCCCTGAAGTGTCTTGCTCAAGGACACTCCAACGAAAAACCCAGCGGATCAGGTGAGGCTCGAGCCCATGACCTCTGCTGGTTACCAGCATTTTCTTCTTTTCCCACAATGTTTTTAAAAGGTTTCTTCCTCAGGGTCGTTAAAGTTGGGATTGTGTGGTAAAGGGTTAATATTCATGAAATATTAACTTGTTCTTGGGCGAGCCTGATGACGATAATGACTAGTACAATCAGCAAAGCCACTTGACAGTACTAAAAATTTACTGAATTGGTCCCCGTTGCAAATATACATATTACAACTGGCACAGGCCGATGCTGTGTCGATGCTTTTCATTGGCTACATGAATATCATTGAATAGCCAATCGGAACATCTTACACATTTCTAGTTTGGCAGTATAGGTAACATAGCTATTGTTTGCACGATTTGAAATTCGTAATCGAAACTAAATTAATAGTGCAGAAATTAACTGTAAAAGGTGATACCATATTATACAGTTCACTTATTTGTGAGGTCAAAATTATCGGAAATTTTACAGCACATGAAGCGAGGATGACCTCCCCTGAATCTCGCGATATCGCTGTTCTAAAAATAGACGGGCAGTATTCTGCCCGTTTTCAGTAGCCTGTACCGATCCCTATACACTTGCTGTATCAGGGGAGGTAACCAATCTAAACATATACTTGCCTACTGAATAGAAAAAAGAAGAACATTATAAATTAGAAGATATTGTGCAAAACGCTAAATAACCAAGGTTGACTCTTTCAATTTAGCAAACCATCCTGACTGAAGTAATGCAGTTGGCCAATTTAGCGCCCCAAGTGGCGGGGCATCTTGGCAAGCCAAAATGACGATCAGTACGTGGATCTTACCTTAAGTTCCTCGTAGTCATGGATCGTCGCCCTGGCTTGCGAAGATGGTGGTGGGGGCATTTAGAAAAATAACATCCAAAGAACCGTACAAAAAAGTAAATTATAAATCTTAAGTAACCTTTGAAGCGCCAAACTTAATTTAAAGCCGATCCTGCAGTCAATATTGATTAAGATCCAAACTTCCTTTTGTAGACAAAGGCAGATCGAGATCAGACCGCTAAAGATGTGCAGTCTAATCCCATTTATACTCTACCCATGATACGACAAATTCGTATTTTTCAAGGAAGTATAAGATGACAGAGAGAAACTGATTCTGCCTCAAAATAACGTGCCGCGACGAAGTCCTGCGTCAAGTACAAAAATGATACGAGGTAAAATAAAAATATCAAATTTAATGTGGTGATCTCTCGTTGAATCTATTACCATATTTTTTATAATAGTAATATGATTTACAAGAAGCCTTGTCAGGTCATCTTAACTTTTACTTCACTTGTATCGCAATTATATATCCATATATAGCCATGCTCTGTAAAAGGGGGGCTTAATGCATCTGCGAAAAGTATCGACCCAGGTCGGCCTGTGCAGTCCGCGCAGGCTGACCTAGGCCAAGACATTTCGCTACGGGTCAATTTTTCGTATGTCCAAGGACCAGTTTACCTCATGATTAAGTCGATTCTTCAAAAATATCGGCTTTTATGGATCCATAATTATGTAATGGCTTGATTGGTATTATGCTTTACGGAGATGCATTAAGCCCCCTTTTGCCAGAGCATGGCTCATATATATGTGTCAGGCTCTGATAAAAAGGGTTTTAATGCATATCCGTGATGCATTACACCAAGCAAGTCATCACATAATTATGGATCCATAAAATTCATTTTGTTTAACAATCGACTGAGTATGAAGGTAGAATGGTCTTCTGACATGCAGAAAACTTAATAACAGCAAAAAGTTTCGACCCAGGTCAGCCTGCGCGGACTGCGCAGGCTGACCTGGTCCGATAGTTTTTGCAGATACATTTACATTAAGCTCCCTTTTCACAGAACATGGCGATTATATATAAATCCAAAAGCAAGTGATAATATAAAAAATTCTGCTACTATCTAAAAACAAAATTAGCAATGAAATGACTAAGTCATCAAAACAATGGGAAAAATGTCATACAAAATTTAATTGGTCAGTCCAGTCACATGACATTGAAATCTAAATATAGACACTAAGCACGGGTGTATTTTCTGATGTCCGGTATCATAGACCGTTCCAACCTACATTCTGATCCTGATACTTAATTAGAATACGAGCACAATTTCTGATTGGCTGAACTAATGAAAACTAGAATTAGAATGCTTATCATAATCATAGATCAATTTGATTGGTTGCTGCATTGATTTTGTGGTAGTAACAGTTAAGAAATGTTTGGAGCGATTATAAAAGGCCCAATAGTGGCCAAAACACAATGCATGTCTTAAAATGCATTTAGACTCAAATCATATCTTTTAAAAGTATGGAAAGTATTGTGAAGATGACAATCAGTTGTTGTGTGGTCGGTCTAAGTGTCAGGCAAACAGTAAACAAAAGATAGAATGACCTGGCAACTTTTAACCTAGTTTTGAAATTAATTTCTCTGCAAGCGACTAACACATGGACCGACCTAACACTAACAGATTGTCATCTTCACAATAATTTCCATACTTTTGGAATGATATAATTTGAATTTAAATGCATTCTAACGCCAGCTTTGTTTACTTTTGGCTTCTATAGTTACTTAACTCTTTACCAAACGACAAAAATTTTAGACTGGTCCAAATTGAAAGCATTTGCAGACGTCAAAATAAATGTGATTGAAAAAACTGAAATTTGTTTTGAGAGGGGTAGAAAACATTGTGGGAAAAGGAGAAAATGCTGGTTACCAGCATTTTCTCCTTTTCCCACAAGGTTTTAAAAAGACTTCTTTCACAGGGTCGTTGAAAGTCGGGACTGTGTGGTAAAGGGTTAACTAGCTTAAGCAAAATACTTCTATTGTACCTCTATTCAAATTATTATTCTTAGCAAAAAAAAAACCAACAACAATGTTTTATCACATTAAAGCAAGATTATTTCGCATCAAAGTTTGACATTAAGCGTTGGTTTATTTTGTGCAATAAAACTCCAGGTTAATATCAAAAGAAGAGATCTGGTAGCATAAAACAGAAATATTAGATTGGTGTAAAGATGCGGCGTACGTAACGTAAAACTAGTAATTTCCGTAGTTATATAAATATCTTTAATCAAATTAGAGCTCCAGATAAGAGGGAGTGATGGTTTTCTAAATCCATTATTTCTCTTCCAAACCCTAAGTTGTGGGTACTCATTAGAATTGTCTCGCTGAGACGATTCTGATGAATACCCATAACATAGGGTTCAGTGGAGAATAATTAATATTTTCAATTTTGAAATAAAAACCACTCCCTCTATCTGGAACTCTGTCAAATATTATGAAATGGAAATCGTAGGACTCACTGCATAGACAACCATTTGTTAGTAGAAAGGTGATCTTATTTAAAGATACAATCATCTTTCTTCTTTTTCAGCCAGTTTTCAATCCATTTCATCTTTATTTCATAAAACTACAAACATTCTTTTATCTTCATGCCAAATCTTGCCCCTGAAGATTGCAAGTTTGCACAGATTACGACGGATCGAAAATGCAATTCATTTTTGGCAGCCTTCAAAGAAATCACTGTTCTTGTTTCCGGTTTTAAATGCGGACAAATCCCTTGAGTTTGTCTATTCCTCACACCATGTATATTGGTAACGTATTTATGTTTACACAGCTGACCAAAATCTGAGACATTCTAAAGACTTTCAAGTTTTATTAGCGTTTTGCCTCTCTGGCTGCAATATGTATCTTTAATCAAATATTATGGAATGGAAATCGGAAGAATTTCTGCACAGACAGCTATCTGTATAGTTGAATATCTGTAAGTAAAAAGAATATCTTAGTCACGGGGTATAGTTATTGTTTACCGTAAATATCATAGCAGACATAGGTCAAAGCTGTATAATTTTATCATCAAATTTTGACTGAAAAAAAGTTTTTTATGAAGACAGGTGATCCATATGAGCCATGCTTTGTGAAAAGGGGGCTTAATGCAGCTGCAAAAAAAAGTATCGACCCAGGTCAGCCTGCGCAGTCCGCGCAGGCTGACCTGGGCCGAAACTTTTTGCAATTGGTCAATTTTCTGCATGTCCAAGGGCCTATTTACCAGACGATTTGATCGGTTGTTAGCCAAAAATGAATTTTATAGATCCATAACCGTCTGAAAAGTTGCTTGGTATCAGCGAGATGTATTAAACCTCCTTTTGCCAGCGCATGGCCCATATTCATGTTGTAAACAAAATTTATGACAACTTGACTCTTTACTCTGAGTTGAAGGAAGAAAAAAAAAATACGGCAATGCTTAACGACGAAACCATAGTCCACTGGCTCTACCGACCGAACTATCCGCATGACTTAGTATCTATTGCGTTAAGAATATATGAGGGACGCTCTGGCCAAAGGGGGCTTAATGCATCTCCGTGATAAAATTATTCCAAGTAAGTCATCATTTTTTTTGTGGATTCATAAAAAAGAAAAAAAAAAAAAGTTTTGATTTTAAACAGGTAACTGAGTCGTAAGGTAGAATGGTCCTTGGACATGCGGAAAATTTACGAAATTTAGCAAACGGTATCGACCCAGGCTGATCTGGGTCGATACTTTTTGTAGATACATTAAACACACTTTTCATGTGGCATGGATTATTTATGTTGCAGTGAAAGAAATGAATTAGTTTGGAATTCAACATTGTTTCAGGATGTCCAGTCCGCGCAGGTTGACCTGGTCGATACTTGCGATGAAACTTTCAAGCCAATAGTAAAATCGCATAATTTTGCTATTTCAAAGGTATTTTTTCTTGGCGGAAAGGTTTCTCTTTATCGGACAGTGTAGATCCAAGATCATTCTGTGCAGTCTGATCTTGAATCTACACTGTCTTCAAGAGGGTCCTTGAGTCGCGCTTAGCAGCCCAAGGGTTGTAATAATTGAGACTCCGACCTTCAATCAAAGATTTATTTATTCATTTAATCCTAGTTTCGTAAAGTTTAACATCATTTCTTTCAATGTACCTTTTACTTAATTATAACTATGTTTTTCGAGCATGAGGAAGGAGACAAATGAAAACACCGGGGGAAAAAGAGAAAATGCCATTAACTATTCTCCTTTTACTCACAACATTTTCAACAATTTTATAAGAAAATGCCATGATATGAGCAACATTTGAATGAGGGCCATTCTTGTAAGCCAGTTTATCTCCCTTGCCAGATAAAGACTAAAGGTAGCCAAATCACAGATTGGTCCTTTTACCAGTGTTCCTTTGTTTTTATCCTTAATTCCCTTGGGGTTGTTGCGATAAATATAATTCGATTTACGATTATATGTAAAATCCCCATATAACTTTAAAGCAGATCATGTTTTCAATCATATGAGAAAAGTGTATTATCGATTTGTAAAACAATCTAACCAGATTTAGCTGAGATATTATCTCTAAATCATGTTTGTGTAGTGCAAGAAAATCAAGGATAAAATCCAAGTAATCCCCTTTTCAGGACCAATGTAGTATTGGAGACTAATTAGGGGAAATAACTCAAGAATTGCCCTCATTGTCGTCTTCTTACGCATTGAATTTGGACGAGTCTAAAATTTTGTCGTCTGATAAAACAGAAAAAAAAACTCGGGCTGGTTAGGACCGCCCGTTCGATCTCCTGGAGAGCAAAATAATAATTAGAATGATTCACGCTTTACCAAACAATCCCATGTATTAACGACCCTGGGGAAAGAGGCTTTAGAAAACATTGTGGGAAAAGGAGAAAAGGCTGGTAACCAGCCTTTTCTCCATTTCCCACAATGTTTTCCATCCTATAAAATACAAATCTCATCATTTGAGCTTCAGTTACATTGTTGTCTGCAATTGCTTTCAATTTGGACGAGTCTAAAATTGTGACGTTTGGTAAAGACTTGTAAAAATTGATATTAAATGCGGGAAGTGTTCCCCTGCAAAGCTTCATTTATTGTTCATCGTACAATCGGTGATCGTCTGAACTTATCGTTCCGTCACGTGGACAGATTCTGTCCTGTTGGTCCTAAAAATACCCTTTTTCATACAATCCCGACTTTCAACGACCCTGAGGAAGGAGGCTTTTGAAAACATTGTGGTAAAGGGAGAAAATGCTGATTACCAACATTTTCCCGACTTTTAACGATCCTGAGAAAGAAGGCTTTTGAAAACACTGTTGGAATAGGAGAAAATGCTGGTAAACAGCATTTTCTCCTTTTCCAACCACGTTTTCTATCCTATCAAGGACAAATTTTGTCATTTAACCCCTAAGCTGCTACTCGCGACCCACTGACTTTTTGCGGACAGTGTAGATCAAGATCAGACAGCACAGAACGTGCAGTCTGATCTTTGATCTACACTGTCCGATACGGTATTTTCTTTCGGGTAAAATCAACTTTGAAACCGCAATGTTTGGGCTTTTAATATTGAGTAAAAATTTGAGTTTCATTTATTCAGCAGCTTGAGTGTTAAGCCACCTTTAAATTGTCGTCTGCACATGCTTTCAGTTTGGACAGGTCTAGAATTTTGTCTTTTGGTAGAGAGTTGAAACCGGATACCATATCATCACGAATTTTAACGACCTTGTGGAAAACGTCTTTGGAGGAAAAAAAAGTGGAAAGAGGACAAAACGCCGATAAGCAGTAATTTATCCTTTTCCCACAATGTTTTCAGCGCTTTCAGAGACAGATCCTACCCTTTTAACCCTTTACCACACAATCTCGAGTTTTAACGACCTTGAGGAAATCGTCTTTCGAAAAAAAAAAAAAAGTGGAAAAAGGAGAAAACATTAATAAGCAGTATTTTCTCTTTTTCCCACAATGTTTTCTACCCTTTCAGAGACAGATCCTACCCTTTTAACCCTTTACAACACAATCCCGAGATTTTGCGGACCTCAGGAAGAAGTCATTCGAAAACATTGTGGTAATAGGAGAAAGTGTTGGTAAACAGCATTTTCTCCTTTTCGAACCATTTTCTTTTTATCCTATCAAAGACAAATTTTGTCATTTAAGCTACCTTTCAATTGTCGTCTGCACATGCTTTCAATTTGGACAAGCCTAGAATTTTGTCGTTTGGTAAAGAGTTAAAAAAAAAAAAAACGTGGAAATAGGAGAAAAGGCTAATAAGAAACATATTCTCTTTTTTCCACAATATTTTCTACTCCTTCAGAGACAGACCCTACCCTTTAAACCTGTACCACACAATCTCGAGTTTTCTCGACCCTGAGGAAGAAGCTTTTTGAAAACATTGTGGGAAAAGAAGAAAATACTGATCACCAGCATTTTTCTCCCTTTACTCTTTACCAAACGACATAACTTTAGACTAGTTCAAATTGAAAGCATTTGCAGACGACAAAATAAACATGAATGAAAAATTAAAATTTGTTTTGGGAAGGATAGAAAACATTGTGGGAAAAGGAGAAAATGCTGGTTACCAGCATTTTCTCCTTTTCCCACAATGTTTTCTAAAGACCTCTTTCTCAGGGACGTTAAAACTCGAGATTGTGTGGAAAAGGGTTAATACAACGCGTTCTACTTTTTTATGAGCAAATTCAATCATTTCAGCTAATTTTTTATTTGTCGTCTGCAAATGCTTTCAATTTGGGTTGGACCAAAATTTTGTCCTTTGGTAACGAGTTAAGCTAAATTTGATTTGTCATGTACAAATATTTAGAATTTTAAAATGTATCTTTTTTCTTTCGTTTGCTAAAGGATTGACTAGTTTTGCGGTTAGAAAAAAAGAAGTTCTGTAAGGTTTTGTAAAAAAAGAAATAACCCTTAGGCTGCTAAGTGCGTCTCTCTGATCTTTTGCGGACAGCGTAGATTCAGATCAGACTGCACAAAACGTGCAGTCTGATCTTTGATCTACACTGTCCGATAAGGAGAAATCTTTCCCACAAAAATATCTTTGAAATAGGAAAGTTTGGGTTTATATTATCGGTTTGAAAGTTTCAGTTCTTTTGAATAGCAGGATAAGGGTTAAAATTTAATTGTATTCATATTTAAAAAAAAAAAAAACCTCTGAACCAGATGCAAACTTTTTAGACTTGAATTGAAATTATTTGCAGACGGCAATTTAAAATGTGGCTCAAATCAGGAGATTTGTGGGACAGAACACATTGCGGGAAAAAGAGAAAATGCTGGTTCCCAGCTTTTTCTCCTTTTCCCACAATGTTTTTAAAAGTCTTTCTTCTTCAGGGTCTAAAAAACACGGACTAGTGTGGTAACAGATTAACTAATTTTGCGGTTAGAAAAAAAGAGGGAAAAAGTTGTGAAAACGTGTTTAACCCTTTACCACACAATCCCGACTTTTAACGACCCTGAGGAAAAAGCCTTTTGAAAACATGGTGGGAAAAAGAGAAAATGCTGGTAACCAGCATTTTCTCTTTTTCCCACAATGTTTTCCACCCTTTCCAAATCAAACTTCAATTTTTGAGCCACATTTATTTTGTGGTCTGCAAATGCTTTGAATTTGGACACATCTGAAATTCTGTCGTGTGGTAAACTAATTGTGCGGTTAAGAAAAAAGAAGAAATTCTGCAATATTCTTTCAGAGGAAAGTTTAACTCTTAACCAAACGACAAAATCTAGGGTTTGTCCAAATTGAAAGCATTAGCAAACGTCAAAAATAAATGTGACTCGAAAATTGAAATTTCTTTTTGGTGGGGTAGGAAACATGGTGGGAAAAGAAGAAAATGCTGGAGGCCGGCATTTTCTCCTTTTCGCCACAATGTTTTTCAAAATACTTTCTTTTTCAGTGTCGTTAAAAGTATGGATTGTCTGGCAAAATATTAAAAGAACTCGTCTTTAGATAAACCGCGCGAGGGTCATTTTGAGTGCATTTGCGCAAGGCGTGGAGCAAGTGTAGAGTAAGATAAAACCTGCACAGAACTTGCAGCCTGATCTTTTATCTGGCCTGTCAGATAATTTTGTCAGACAAATAGACGGTACATGTATTAGATGTGTGGCATATGCGTAGATTCGTTGTTGAAAAAGTAAAAAAGATTATGGTTAAAGGTGAAAACACTTGTTATAAATATTTCCTACTTTTCCTATAATGCTTTTTAACGTTTTCTTTTTTTTGTTTTCGTCAAGGTCGTAGCTGGGCCCAGTAGAGTAATCGGTAGCGTAGAGGACATGAGGGCGAGGATCGCTCGTTCGAATCCCTAGCTCGACCGACTTCTTTCCAGAGACTGATGATAGTCATTGCGACAGAATGAATTCCTCTCTCTCCGCTGATCAAGGTTTTCGAGGATGGTTATGTCGTAATGCAGCCCGTGGCTTGATCTTTTTTCTTTATTGTTTAAAACTATATTTGAAAAAAAAAAAAAAAACAGCTTTGCAAATTTGCAAAGATGCTTTTCGTGAACGCACGAACAACCTTTGACATTTTTAAAAGAAAACGCTAAAAAAAAAGAATTAAAAGTGAAAGCTATTTCATTCAAAGATCTTATTTGTAGTTTCTTTGCAGAATTCTCTTAAAACGCGTAGTGGGTGGGGTTCGAGACAAAGCCAGAGCAGGCACTTTTCATTTTAAGTAAATTTCAACTTATAATGATATCTACCAAATCGTCGCGCACATTAATGCTGATTAGTCCGGATGAAATCCTTTCCAGAAAAGGGTTAATCACCCCTCTTGACATTGAAAAACTAAACCCCTATTCGGACTGACCAAATATCCGGATACAAAAGACTGACGTTAGGGTCACTTTTGTTCAATAGACATGCAGGCCGGACGAGTCACAAGTGTTTGACAGGCATGTCCTGCGATAAAAGAGAACCTTTAGTCTGGACATGAAATACAAGTCGAAAACGGAACGAAAGATAAACAGAAAATAAATCGATTTTTTAGTTTCAAGTGACAAGCTTTACAATGGAAAAATAACGCTATCAAGAGGCGGAATCTTCCTCGACCCCGGGGGACTGACTTTCAATGTCGATATGGGGTCACGCGTTTCCTTTGACGTGGCTGAACCATGTTTTTCAATTATCTTGTTTTGAATAATTGTCCACCATTGGCTGTATGGCATGTCAAACATAAACAGTCTCATAAAATAATTATCATAATGGTAAAAGACATACAATGTCGAAAGGTGAGCAAAGCACAGACATTACTGAGCGCAAAGTGGTTTCATTTTCACCACGTGACCAAAATAGTGTGTACAGAATTTAGCAGAAAATATTGAAGGGGGATTTTAGAAAACAAAACTCTCTGGTTACAACTAAACAGGGTCCGTATTTGACAAACCGGTCTTAATTGCAATCCAACTCTCATTCTAAAATAAGAGAGAAACGCAATTTCTGATTGGCTAAACTAAATGGTTTAGCCAATCAGAAACTGCGTTGAGTTAGAAAGCTCTTGAGAAGCTGACTTGAAAAATAGTTAACTCTTAAGCTGCTAAATGAATGAAATGAAACTTTCAAGTCGATGGTAAAAACCCGAATGTTGCTATTTCAAAGATACTTCGGGGGAAAATTATATCTCTTTATTGGACAGTGTAGATCCAAGATTAGACTGCACAATCTACACTGTCCGCAAAAAGTCCTCAGTAGCCCAATGGTAACGAATGATCGGTGAATACGGACGCCGAGCTGACAATTGTTGAATGTCAACTATGACGTAAGAGATTTAGTTTTCATCGCGGAACTACATTCTGTGTGAGTAATGCGTCTTGCACTTCCGGTCGGTATTAAACCGTCACTTTTGCTTGCTAGAGAGAGACAGAGAGAGAGAAAGGGTCGTCATTGCGGACATATCAAGTTTCGTCGGAATAAAATTGAGATTGACTGACCGTTTGCGGACAGTGTAGATCAAGATCAGACTGCACTAAACGTGCAGTCTGATCTTGGATCTACCCTGTCCGATACGGAGATATCCCCGCCCCCCCCCCCCCAAAAAAAAATTAACTTTGATCTAGCAACATTTGGTCTTTATACTATCGGCTTGGAAGTATCATTTAACTTATTCAGCAGGTAAAGGGTTAAATCTTCAAGTTACTGCCCAAAGCAATACGCGCTACCATTTTCTAAAAACTTAATTATTATGGAGACATGTCATGGCGTCTTAGGACAAAACCGCATTATTGCCATTTTTGACCACAAAGAAGATCAAACTGGTCAGCGATTTAGGTAAGTGGTCAAGTGGCTAAGCGGTATTTTGTTCCTTTTGTACTCCGGACACCGCCGTAATCGCATCAATCTAATCGTCCACTGATCATGACGTGACAAACTTTTCGTCCCCGGTCACTTCGTACACAGAATATAAATCACTTTTTTTTTCTTCATCGAATAATCCTAGGGTATTTTATTTCGCGGACTGACTTTCTGTAACACTGTGACAGGTGGTGCTATGTAAAAACTGTAATTTTGTCTGACTGATACACTGTTTTATTACGCGTTGCGGTATCTGATTTGAACGAATTAACTTCACAGGACTAAAACTTGGACCGACTATGCAAAAAACAGATTGTCATCTTCACAATAATATTCAGGCTTTTAAAAGATATAACTTAAATTCAAATACATTTTTACACATGCTTTGTTTAATTTTGGCCGCTACTTGGTCTTTAAAAATACATCTATACTCGTTTTCAGCCAGTTTTTAACCCATTTCATCTTTATTTCATGAAACTATAATCATTCTTGTATCCTCATGCCAAATGTTGCCCCTGACGGCTGCAAGGTTGCACAGATTACGACGGATAGAAAATGCAATTCATTTTTTTAACCGCCTTCAAAGAAATCACTGTTGTTGTTTCCGGTTTTGAATGAGGACAAATCCCTTGAGTTTCTCTATCCCTCACACCATATATATGAGTTATGCTCTGTGAAAAGGGGGCTTAATACATCTGCGAAAAGCAGCGACCCAGGTCAGCATGCGCAGTCCGCGCAGGCTGACCTGGACCGAAACTTTTCGCTATTGGTCAGTTTTCTGTATGTTTCAGGACCGTTCCACCTCATGATTCCGTCGGTTGTTAAAGAATATAATTACGTGATGACGTGCTTTGTACAATTCATCACGGAGATGCATTAAGTCCCCTTTTGCCAGAGCATGGCTCATATATTATTCATTTATCTATGTTTGCACAGCTGACCAAATTCTGAGCCATTCTATACACTTTCAGGTTTTTAACAGTGCTTTTATTTCACTCAGGCTGTAAAGATGTATCTTTAATAAAGATTGCCACAAAAATGGGTTTTACTGTATATCAATGGATGACAAAAAAAAATCTGAAGAATGCGTATAATTTAGGATAAGATGTATAATCACGTTACGATCTAATCCATTATAAGAAATAAGTGAAAAAACCGAACGTACTTGAAACAACGTTTGATCCTTAGACTGCTAGGCGCAACTTAAGGATCTTTTGCGGACAGCGTAGATCAAGATCAGACTGCACAGAACGTGCAGTCTGATCTTGGATCTACACTGTCCGTTAAGGCGATATCCTTTTCCACCAGAATTACCGTTGAAATTGAAAAAAAAATGGGTTTTAACTTTCGACTTGAAAATTTCATTTCAATAATTCAGCAGGATAAGGGTAATCTCTTCTAAGCCTAGATTTCTTTTCTTTGTATTGGAGTTTAAAGCCGTTTTAATAGCTTAGGTCATATCACGGCGGTCAGTGCACCTACGCCTGTGTTTGCCGCAATCGGGTATCGAACCTACAACCACCAGGTCACGAGTCAGATACGCTAACCTCTGAGCTACCTGGCCGGGCCTCTAAGCCCAGAGGCGCTTTTGTAATACGCTATTCTTAACCTTCAATCTGCTACTGAACGCAACTTTTCAGCCAACAGTGTAAACCAGATATTGCTATTTCAAAGCTGTTTTAGAAAGGGGGGCAATGGATGATATCTCTTTATCGGACAGTGTAGATCAAAGATCAGAATGCGGTCCGCGCAGGCTGACATGAGTCGAACCTCTTTGTAATTTGTAAATGGCCCGTAACATGGGAAATGAGACCTTCGGACATTGGCGTAAAGAGTCGTCCCGGATTAGCCTCCGCGCAGGCTGACATGAGTGGAAACTTTCTGCTATTTGTAAATTTTCTGCGAATGTGCAAGGACTTTCCTACCGCAGAATTCAATCGGTTGATTGGCAAAATGGATTTTATGGGTCCATAATCATGCGATGACTTTCTTTGTATAGTGCACCACGGGGGTGCATTAAGCCCCCTTTTGCCAGAACACCGCTCATATCTTATTTACCTGACAACAACGCATATACCTACAGAATACTATATCCATATTTGTAGATGTGGATGGTATATGTACATGTACAACTGATAGAAATGTTTAGGAGAGCGCTAAAAAGTTCCGCATAAAAATATATCTTTCCGAGAATTTACCTGAAATTTTGATGTTTATTGGTCACAAAAATGTAACTATTCCCGTATCCGAATTATTCGCAAGCACTATGGACCAACGTACAGTCTCGCAAAATTGGAAGCTGTTGTCACGGTACTTGTTTGCCGCAGCTAACTGATTTGGGGCATACAGTGACCGCAGCTTCCAAATTGCAAGACTACGTTGGTCCATACTGAGTAAGAAGTATTACCTGTTATAAGAAATATCTCTAAAAAGAAATAGACGGCGTAATGTTGGCCGCAAATAGGCCTGCAGCAGCCCTCAGAATAAACATGTCCATATTTTTGGCCAATCGTAAATTTCTATTTATTCATTCGTACTTATCAGTGTCAAGAAGTAGGTCGAAAGCCAGCGCATTCAGTTACGCCGGAAAATAGTTGTAGTATCAATAAATACGCAAATTTAGTTATCCACTACAATTTTTCTGCAGACGGCAATTATGAAGAAAAAAAACCGTAGATTTTATCAAAACTAAAACTGTGCGTATAAATTTGCAATTTTTCTACCTGTCACGCTGTAGATCAGGCTGACCCGATAGTCCAGATGGACAAAATATTGGGCAAGTTACTGAGCACTTAATTATTTCTGACATTCTAAATGGATATAAATGGACACAGCTGCTTAAAACTCCAATGAACAATACAGCGTTTAACGACTATGAAGAATCAAAGTACTGAAAGTACTGACGGACTAGCGAATTTGATTGATTGATTGTTTGTATGGTGTTTTACCCTGTTTTCAACATTATTTGAGTTATGTAGTGGTGGACAGTGCACATACCATGCTTTCCTTGACTTTCTTCTACCAGTACTCCGCACAATATTCTTTCCAAGCCACTTGCTGCTTCCCACATAACCATCGTCAAAATGTGAGAGAGAAATGAATCTAAAGTCCTGTACGCTACAGACTGAGCCGCCGGGGTTATGCGTGCTATTGTTTAACTCTAATCCAATTTAAGTTTAACCCTTAACATACTAAAAATGTTAAATGAAACTTTCAAGTCGATGGTAAACACCTGAATATTGTTATTTCAAAGTTACATTTTGGAAAAAATATCCTTTTATCGGACAGTGTAGATCCAAAATCAGACTGCAGGCTCTGTGCCGTCTGATCTTAATCCACACTGTCTGCAAACGGTCATTGAGTTGCGGTAGTACTGGTAAAAGAAACTCCAGGAAAGCATGGATAGGTGCTCTGGCCGCCGCAATATCACTGAAATAATGTTGAAAACGGCGTTAAACACCATACAATCAATTAGTCAATATCCAATGACACAAGATGTAGTTAACTATTTAACTTTCTTTACAAAACCATACATTTTACACTCGTCCAAATTCAAAGCTGTTGCAGACCATAAATATTAAATGTGGTTGAACTGATGAAACGTGATTCCAAAAGGGCATAAAACAATGTGAGAAAAGGAGAAAATGATGGCTATCAGCATTTTCTCCTTTTCCCTCAATATTTTCAAAGGGATTCTTCCCTAGTGTCATTAAAACTTGGAATTATTTGGTAAAGGGTTAATATTCAAGAGGTAGAATAACAGTTCAGCATAACAGTTAAACTGTGCTCAATGATCTAAATAATGAATGACAAGGGTTCTCCGTCCAGTGAGGGTTGATATAGCCAGCATTTGCTACAAGTTAATGTCTAGGTGTATCTATTAACAGATTCATTCATAATTTTACAGTGGTGTAGGAATAAGTGATTCTCTGCTTTGCATAGGTCACTTAATTTACATATAAACAAAGATCTTGTACCTTACAAATGACATCTTGTTCACTTTATTACTTTGTAAGATGACATGTTCAAATTGGAGTAGTAGAGATTTAGTGGTTTTTGTCAAAATTGTCATATATAACAGAATTAAGATTTCTAACAGAAAGAAGTATTTTCTGTGAGGCAGTATTTGGCAAACTGTGGGTTTTTTTTTTTTTTTTTACTTTGAATCTAGGTCAGTCTTGATGCCTATAGACTACCTTCGCTAGTCAAAAAGCCGGGCTTTTGAAAACATAGTGGTAACCATCATTTCCTCCTTTTCCCGAAATATTTTCTCTCCTTTGAAAGAGGGGGTTCACCATTTGAGCAACGTTAAATTTGTCGTCTGCACATAATTAAACCTTTCCCAAACAAGCCCTGGTTTTCACGTGTCTGCAGTACAAGTCTTTTGAAAACACTGTGGGAAAAGGAGAAATTGCTCGTAACGAGCAATTTCTCCTTTTCCCACGGTGTTTTCTACCCTTTTTGATAACTTTCTGCCATTTTCATCAAATTTAAAATTGTCGTCTGCAAACTCTTTCAATTTGGACCAGTCCAAAATTTGTCGTTTGGGAAAGGGTTAATAGATAGAGGGGTCCGATACTGTGCTGTCTGGCAAAGGGTTAAAACTTGACAGTGACAAAATTTCAATGGACGGTACGGATCCAAGATTAGGCTGCACCTTCTGTGCAGTCTGACCTTGACCTACGCGGTCATTTGGAAAAGAAGTTAATAAAGAATCAATTCAGAAGCCCTGTTGCCTAGAATATTTATTATTCAAGAAAGTAAATGACCATACAGAAAAATCTATGGGGTCAACTTGACAAACAGAGGACGGCAGGGCGAGATTGCCGCCCCTTTTGCAAAACTGAGCCTGAATAATTCGGCGGAGGGTCAGCAACTAATAAAAAGAGCGTTGTGTTAATCACCACTCATTTATAAAAGAAATAATTATCAAGTTCGGCTTTTAGGCGATAGTCTGCCGCACACTGCATTCCTAGACTTTGAGATATGACTGACAAAACCTTGTAGTCACCAATATCCATTCAACTGGCAGCCTGTTATCCATCTTCGTATCAACAACAGGTAACATCCGATGCTGCAAGGCAAAAATCTGCCTGGTTCGAGAATTCATAAGATAACGCAAGATTTAGAAGTTTAAATTATGAAATCAGCTATCGCACCAAGATGGTTCTTATCCCAAAGGATTGAATTCTACATCGAGTTTAATAAATTATCCTGCTCAGAATATGTTTTGTCTGTCATGGAAATTTTTGCCGAAGATATACATGATTTGTTATATTAAAACAGAAAATAAAGCATTCTGTTACGCGCTGTCTGATTGGTGTGTATGACAAGACTGATGACCAATAGTAGAGTATATAATGCTCGATCTGGGCCAATCCCATTATGCTACGCGTTCGCTTAACAAAAAAATCCGTGCTTAAGTGAGCCAGCAAATTTTAAGTTGCGCATGCAATTATGCATTTATTATTGTTATCAAAATCAACCACGCTTAAGCACACTGTGTAAATTTATGCAATCCAACCATGTTTAAGCATACGGCTAACCCTTATCCAATCAACCCACCCTTAAGTTTATGGCTAACCCTTATCCAATCAACCCACCCTTAAGTTTATGGCTAACCCTTATCCAATCAACCCGTCCTTAAGATTATAGCTAGTCATTAAACAATATAACAATTTTATGAAACATTAACATGCTCATAAAATTAAAATAAAAATGGGTTAACAAGTCAATCTGATGAAGGTCAGCAAACAAAATGGCTAACCTTTTTTATAAACATTTTTTACTTAAATCAAATTTTTAAAAATTAAAAAATTTTTTGAAATATTAAGCTAACCAGCTCATCAGCTAACCAACGCACCAGTTAACCAACTAACCCATCAGCCAGACAAACCCTTACATCAAACAATTGCTTAACCTTTTTTCCACCCCATCAACCAACGCATGACGCAATGGCTAACGGGTTTATGAGTTAGTGGGTGGGTTAAGATTTTGGCGAAATTAAAAAAAAAAAAAAAAAAAAAAAAAAAAAAAAAAAAAAAAAATTTAAATTAAAAAAAGATGAATTTTTGTTTGTTAAGCTTAAAAGTAATATGTACATCATAATAGACGGCGTACAAAATAAAAACATGTGTATTTTAAACAAACTTAGTGAAGATTTTAAAGAAAAATTAAACCAAGTTTTAATAAGGAAATATTATACTACTAAACAAATTTTTAAGGATAAAAAAATAATATTTAATATTTTTTGTAAAAAAGAAAATTGTTATAATTTACTTGAATTTGTAAAAAGTACAATGTATTATGCATTTAGCACTACATTTAAAGTTTATTTTTCATCAAAAAATGTTTTTATGGAAATTGGCCTTACTAATGTAAGTTGTGATGAATATAATTGTTACATAAATTTAGCTAGTACAGATAATAATTTTTTAAGTAAATATGATAAAATGTTAGAGTTTTTAAGATACAATTCAATTATAGGTCGTGAACATGGTAATAAAGTTTATTTTGGCGCATTTGAAGGTAGCGAAGAGTATTTTTAACTTGATTGTAAGTTAAAAATATTTAAAAAATTTAAAAAATTTAAAAATTTTAAAAAATTTGATATTATTTTTACTTACCCTAAAAATAATATTACAAGCATAAATAAGATAAAATATGGCTTGTGAATATAAAACTATGGAAAATATAAACATGGATGGGTTTGATGGTAGAAATGAACCCCAAATACTTCAACCTATGTCTTCACCACCTCATTTATTTAGTGATCTAACATTGTCGGAAAGGTTTGATTTAATTAAACTAAGGCAAACAAAAATGGAATGTGAAGCAAATAAAGAACAGATATTAATGCATAAAAGGTATGAAGCTATCATTTATTTTAACAAAAAGATTGAGGATGTAAGAAAAACATTAGAAGAAATATAGAAAAGGCAAAGGAACGTTTAATGTTTGATATTAACAGGATAGAGTATGATCATATTGCTTTTGCTGATAGCGTTATTGATGATGTAATAATAAAAAATTTTGAAAAATAAAAAAAAATAAAAAAAAATAAAAAAATTTTGATATATAACCTTCATTGGTTATATATCCATTTATGAAAATAACAATGGACATAAATGATTTTAGAAAAGAAAAAGTATCATGTGCATTTTCCCCTACAGGGATGAAGGAAATAAAGATTCCTTTTGCAAACACACTTAAAGAACAAATTCAAAACTATGTTGTTGAAGTATTTAAAGCTTTGGTTTTCTACATGAAACATAAATACCATGAAGTTATTGACCTTGGTAACAACATAACAGTAATAAAAATAAATGTTCCGGGTGATGCTGAAAAATTTGATGAGATTGCTGAATATTTTACAAAAAAAATAAAAGAAGAAGTAAAAACAAAAACTTTTAATAGTAAAAAAGAAGTAGGAAAATATATATTTTCAAAGCTAGATGAATTTTTTTACACATTACAAAAGGCTAATGAAAAATAAAAAAAAAATTAAATTTTAAAAAATAAAAAAATAAAAAAATTTTTATTTTTATTTGCAATATACAGCAAATAAAAATTTTTTTTACTAATTAATAGCAAATAAAAAATTGAAATTATCTTAACAACATATTTAAGTTATATATAAGTATGAGTGTTTTAGACAAAATAACTAAAGAGTTGAAGAAAAAGTTAAAAAAGACCTTATGGAGAAAAATAGAATGCGAGCCTGATTATGATGGTAGAATGGTGTTTTTTACAGGAATTGCAAGAAGACGTTATATAGATACATTTTATATAGCAAAGTCTGCTATTTATTACCAATTTAGTAAAAAGATGAGAGAGATGTTTGAACGTGGACAAGAAAATAATCTAACTATGTGGATTGGACTTGGTAAAATTAATTTAAATAGAACAGGGATGTATTGGCTTGATGTTAGACCAGAAAATGAAAAATATTTAGTTACATATTACCAAAAAATAGAAAATTTATATAAATATGATGGAGCATTTATGCCTGGTGCATATGGAATAAATGTGTTTACCCTTGAGGAGCCTAGCGTTGATGATTGTCTTTGCCCCTGCATAGAATTTAGTGGAAGATATGAGGATTTAACTGGTTATCCAGAATATGAAGATTATGAAGGGAATGAAAGGATAGGAGATGTAGATGAGGAAGATGAGGAACAACCCCAACACATTAACACAAATGAAACATTTAAGTCTAAATGTTGTGTTTTATGCTTAGATGAAAACACGACACCTACAATTTTGTTTTGCAGTTGCGGTCATCTATGTTTATGTGAAAGATGTGATGAAGTATATGCTAAGAAAGAATGTCCAGTTTGCAGGGTAAAGAGTGAGATTAAAAGAAAAATTTAAAGTAAATTTATAACTTTAAAAAAGTTACAAATTTAACAGGAATATCGGGGGACGTATTTATCCGAGGATAAATTCTGTGAACCCCAAACACAGAGAGTCTTAAACTTTGATATTCCTGCCTTAGTTAATGTTGAAAAGCGTTAAACTATCTTAAGAATCACCTTTAACTCTGTTTTCTATACCTTAACATAAGAGAAGGTAAAGATAAAGTAAGGCGAGTCATGTCACTACCATGATATAACCATTTTTACATGCCTCCTCACCGAAAACGAAAGAGGAAGTTATTTAATGCACAACCCTTTAACTTTTGCTTAACACACCAAAACTGAAAATGGTAGAACATTATAATATTAACAAACATTTTTACCCTGTTTTTCTAAAAATGATTAACTTGTATAATAATTGTATAAAATACTTAATATTGTTTTTTAAACAGCAGCCTTACAACATTGTGATATGGTATTAACTTACGGGTTGTTAGACCGCGCCAGAGGTTACCCTGTTATTTATTTTAGTAATAAATTTTTTCAACAAGGAAGTAAGACTGCTTTATTATCATTAAATAAAAAATTATATTTTATACAATTACCATATTTAGTTCATTTTTAGAAAAAAAACAAAGCAAAAAAAAAATGGTTAATATCATAACATACTACCATCTCCCTCAAAAGTCCAGTCTAAAGTGATATTATATGCGTAATACACATTTCAAAATATTGGAAAAAGTTGTGAAATACTATACCACGTGATATTGGAGTGTGTATCGATAAAACCCTTTTTTTAAATATTTAACCCTTTACTGGGTTAAATATTTTTTTTACAAGTCCAACTCTATCAGTATCGACACATGTGCATGTTTTGCGTTGGAGTTGTCAGACCTTGATATAAAGTTTATAGTGTCGCATTGTTTTACTTCTAAAGGCTAAGGAAAAACTATACAACTACAACCTTTTCCCTCCTTTTTTACTATGCAGTAGTCAGCCTTTTCAACTCCGTTTAAGGCTATGTTAATTTTTGCCTCTTCTTTTAGGTTACCACCAACTGTAACAACCTGTAAAGACCCCCTTATAATTCTGCCTGAGGCTGCCATGCAATAACCTCCTAATTCATGATGTATTCCCGTGCTTCCATTGCCGAAAGAAAACTCATAATTACCATTTTTTAATCCTCCTTGTTGCTCAGCATGAACGCTTATAATGGGTTTAAACCCTATTTTTCCATCCACGTAGGATTTTGTCACTAAATCTCTCTCTTCTACCGGTGTTGCTGCATTTTTTAGGGAAAAACCTTGAAGATTTACGTTAGCTACTGCTGAGAAACTCCCATTTGGATTTTTTATGATAGCTCCACCATTATCAACATAATTTTTATTGGCAGCGGCGCCACGTTCAATAGGATTTGGTAATCCGATAATCGAGTGGCCCACCATGTTTATTTCACCAGCCATTGAAAAAGAACCGTCTTGGTTTTTTGTTAAAGCTTTTTCACCCGCAGTAGCAGCCTTAATAGCATTATCTACGTAAAACTTATTAGCAGCTTCATACTCTTCTAAAGGTGCTTCGACGTTGTAAATTCTCCGCTCACCCATAGAAACGTCACCACTTGCTATATACCGCCTTCCAGGACCATAAACAAAGGCTCGATTGGCAACATCTACATAATTTTTTGTTGCTGCATCCTGTGCTTCTGCAGGTTCTATAAGATTTGATATAGTATATCCTTTCATATTTATATCTGCAACAGCAGAAAAAGTACCATCTTGTTGTTGAACTATTGCTCTACCACTGTTATCTACATATTTTTTTGTAGCAGCTTCACTCGGTTCCTCAGGGTCAGCTATATTTTTTATTTTATTAAAACCCATGTTTAAATACCCTGTAATATGGTATCCTCCATTTTCATCTAACAGCCCTGAGTTTGCATCAACATAACTCTTTGTGGCAACATCCTGAGGATTTACTGGATTACTAACCCGTATTAATGTATTACCAGCCATATTTATAGAACCGGTAACGGGGGTTGTTCCATCTTTACGTAAAAAATTATTACCTATGTAAGCGAGTGACACACCATCACCATCACCACTTGTTTTAACATCATCTATTCTTCCAAATTTATCAACAGGCATAGTTTTTAATATTACTAAAAAAGTTTATTTAAAACATCTTGAAATTTATTACCTAAACCCAACTCTTTAAGAATAAATAAACATAAATGACCACAAAATACTTCCCCTGCATGCTGTAATTGGTCGGTATTGTAGTGTATAGGGTTTTTTAAATAATCTATAATTTCAATAGGTGGTTGAATACCATAACTATCAAAATAAATTTTAGTTTTACCATCTTTATACCAGGCAACCCAATGTGTTCCTGGACCGTTGGTATCATCAAGATTTAATATACCACATTCTTTATTTTTTACTTTTTTAGGTAGGGTATCTCTTAAAAATATTCCTCTAAAATTTTTTATTTTTAATTTTTTTGCGGCATCCTCAAGCTCAAAATTGCTTAAAGGTTTATTTGGTAATATTATATTATCAATTAAAATATCATGCATTTTTTATATATTTAAATATTTACAATAGCACTATTATCAACCCATGAATTAAACTCATCAGAATAACCTTTCCACTTTACAAGAGATTTCTTTTTTCCCTTTTTAATAACCTTTTCTATCCTATACAACTCTTGACTCGTTTTTTGTAGTTCAGGTTCATAAAAGGAACCTTTTATTTCTTCGCCATTTAAATCCTCAATTTTATATGTTATAGGCGATGTATGTTTTACTTCTGAAACTGTAAAAACCTCTTCAGTCCATCTTGTAGTATAACCTTTTTCAAAAGTCTTTTTCTTTTTACTTATCCTTACTTTGTCTCCAACAGAAAACTCTGGTTTGATATCCTCCCTTACTTGATTATAATCAGGATACAATGTTCTCCAAACTTTATTTTCATTCTTCTTTTTACTTGCTTCAATTGGTGTCATCTTAATAGAAGAATGCTTCGTGTTGTTATATTCTTTAACAAGATTTGGTAACACGTTAATATCAACATTTGTTAAGTGAGCAGAGAAATACTTCCACATTTTTTCTTTCATTGTTCTAATCCATCTCTCAACAACGCTCGATTTTTCCTCGTTTTCAGTGGAATATAATTCAATCAAATCTTTAACCTCTTTGTTATAAAACTCTTTACCTTTATCCACCCACATTTTCTCAGGTTTCCTTTCCTTAAAAATACTCTTCAGTGCAATAGAAACAGATTTTCCTGTTTTATCCTTTAAGGGGACCAGCCAACCATATTTTGAAAAGATATCAATGACAGCAAGAAGATATTTTACACCACGATTAAGTTTAGAAAATGCTTGCATATCTACTAAATCTGCAGCCCATATTCTATCGACACCCCCTACTCTAACTCTCCTTTTCTTAAATTTTCTTTTTATTGGTTTATGTAATTCTTCTGCTAGCGTTATATTTTCTGAATTTTTTTTTTAATTCCCATTCCAAATCTTTTCTTGGTTCTTATCAATGAGGAAACCAATCCTCTTTCCATTCTTTCCTTAATAGTAGGATTATAAATACCTTTTAACTCTTTAAGCATATTAGCATCACAAACAGAATTTCTTGTTGCTGTGTCATCATGTTTAAGATAACATATATCATGATGATATGCTGCTTTATCAACACGATTTACAGGTTTTGACCATTTTTTAGGTGTTAAATCAGGATTTAATCTTTTCTTTAACTTAGTGCCAGGACCAGTAAAATTATGACCTGGTAAGTGCATTTCAACAGGTAAGTTATTGATAACCTTGTTTAACAACGACCCACCCTCTATTTTTTTAGTAAATTGTGTTTTTGTTGTTCCACATTCTTTACATTTACCCCGTTTCATATTTCTACCATTTTTACTTACCGCACATTCAAAATTAGTTGTTTCAGTTTGTTTTTTACACTTAACACAATACATTTTTTATATTAAAATAAATTTTTTAATATAAAATGGATATTGTTAATTTATCATGGAATGAAGCGTTAGCAAAAAGATTTAACCACCCCCTTTTACCAAAAAGTATCAGAGGTTTAATAGTTGGTAAATCAGGATGTGGTAAAACTACACTTTTACTTAACCTTTTGTTAAGACCTGATTGGTTAGATTATAACAACTTATACATTTTTGGTAAAAGTTTGTTTCAACCAGAATATCGCATACTTAAAAAAGCTTTTGAAGAAAAAATACCAAAAGAATACATACTAAGGTTGTTTTCACTTAAAAATGAAGTTCAAAACCGTGATATTTCACCTACAGCATTAGTTGAAGAATGGGCAAAAACAATTAAGGAAAAATCTGATATCAATTGTGAATTTTTTGAATATGCTAGTGATGTTCCTGACCCAAGAGATTTAAATGCATCAAATAAAAACTTAATGATATTTGATGACTTACTTTTAGAAAGGCAAAACAAGTGTGAAAACTATTATGTAAGAGGAAGACATAGTAATGCTGATTGTTTTTATCTAGCACAAAATTATTTTAGATTACCTCGCCAAACTATTAGAGAAAATGCTAACTTAATATGCTTGTTTAGACAAGACTTAAAAAATCTTAATCATATTTATAGTGATCATGTAGGGGATGATATGACTAAAACAGAGTTTATCAATTTTTGTAAAAACTGCTGGGAAAAACCACATGGTTTTGTTGTGATTGATTTAACTAAGAACCGTAACGATGGAAAATATAGATGTGGTTTTGACAACTTTTATTTACCACATGATTACAGAGATTACTATTAAAAATATATTTTTGTTTTAAAATATATTTTTACTAAATATAAAAAATGGAAGAAGAATTACTAAAACAAATAGTAAAAAACACTAACCATAAAACATCATTTCAAATTATCGTAAGCGATAACAAATCAAATTTTAAAACAAGATTTACTCCACCACTTAAACTTGAAGCTGATAAGAAATATGAAGTAGCTTTAGTCAATCTTGAAACTTACTATTCATTTCCTAATATTACTAATAGCAACAACATTTTTATTTATTCACAAGATAGTGGTAACACATGGGAAAAGATGAAGATACCAACAGGTAGCTATGATATAGTTGATATTAATGATTATATACAACAAGAAATGAAGAAAAAAGGACATTATGACCAATTTAATGAAGAATATTATATTTGTTTATCAGCAAACACTAATACATTAAAATCAGTTTTAATTCTTGAAAATGGATATCAGGTAGATTTTAATCATGAAAACAGTATTGGAAAGGTATTAGGATTTAGCAGAGCAAAATATGTTCGAGGGTTTCATGAAAGCGAAAATTTAGTTAATATCTTAAGTATTAATAGCATACTTGTTAATATTGATTTAATTTCAGGTAGTTATGTTAATGGTTCTCAAAGAAACACAATTTACAGCTTTTTTCCAAATGTTGCTCCGGGTTATAAAATAATAGAAAATCCAGTTAATCTGGTATACCTACCTTTAACGTTGAATGAAATACATGATTTAAATGTTACGATAACTGACCAAGATGGAAACATATTAAATCTAAGAGGAGAAACATTAACGATTAGATTTCATATAAGAGAATCACGTTAAATATAAAATGTCAAACTACATTAACGCAAAAATAAATATATCAGAAGGGCAAAAGGAAAAAATTTTACATTCTTTTAAAAACAAAAACCCAGCAAGTATTCGTTTAAAACATGAAGATTTACATGGTAAAGATGTAATAGCATTAACTAAGTCTCAAGTAAATAAACTTACTAAAGCTTATAAAGCTGGTAAGGGAACCACGTTTAGAATGTCAACTAAACAACTTAAACATAACATGAAAGTAGAAGGAGGATTTTTACCTTTGTTAGCTGGATTGGCATCAGCTGCTTTACCTGTATTAGCAAAAACAGTATTACCTGCTTTAGGTGTGGGTGCCCTAACTGGTTTAGCATCAACAGGAGTTCAAAAAGCAATGGGTAACGGATTGTATCTTAAGAAAGGTGGCAATATTTGTCAAGTTGAAACTGATGGTGAAGGTTTATATCTTAAACCATACAAAGGAAAAGGGTTAAAAAATAAAGGTGAAGGATTGTATTTAAAACAAGGTGGAAAAATTTATGATGGTAAAGGTCTTCTTTTAGGCCCAAATAGTCCATTTGCTAATATTCCTATATTAGGTGCAATTTTATAAATTAAAAAGAATGAATGTGTATAAATTTGGAAATAAACCTAAAATAATTCAACCAAAAACTATTTTTTGGAACCCTGTAGAACTTAAATATCCGGCTAAAAAAGTTAATCCTGTTACTTGGGATGTTTTTACACAACAACCTATTGTATTAAACCCAAAAGAAACTAAAACTATTGCTTTAGGTTTTGGTTTTATGATGAGTAAGGGTGTCGTTTTAATTTCTCTATCTTATGCTCTAAAAACTGATCAAATAAGTATAACAAATGAGGTAGTGTTGGAGGAAACCCCAGATGTGGTTACCACAATTACAAACAACTCAAGTAAGCTAGTAAAAATTAATGAAAATAAATTTTTATGTCGTCTTTACTATTCTATTTAAAAAAATAGTTGCTGTAAATAAAATGGAGCTAAGAGAAAAGATATATCCTGAATTACCAGAAGCACGAAATATACCAAATGCACCATCATTAGAACCAGTAATAGGAGTAGAAGATAATGGTCAATCTTTTAGGTTGCAAAAAATATCTCAGGTACAAACATTTCTTGAAAATGAAGTTAAGGTTAGAGAACAGTTAAGTAAAAAATATTTAAAGATTAGTAAGGGTACCGATAATGTTGAAACAGGATTAACAACCACAGCATTAGGAGCCGGAGCAGGAGGTATCGCTTTACTATCAACTGTGGTTGCGATACCAGCAACAATAGCTTTAGAGGCTTGTGCATTAGGTGTTGGTTTAGCTGCTATAATTGGAAAATTTGTAGTTAGAAGAACCAGAACAAAGTCAGAAAAACATCTTCAGATAAAAATGTTAGCTGATGCAAAGTTAAATACACTATTTACACATATATCTAAAGCTATCAGTGACAACAAAGTAGAACATTCAGAATTTACTTTAATTATGGATGAATTGGAAAAATATAAGGTGATGAAGGAAGAGATACGGGTTAAGTCAAGGAAAAAAAGCAAGCTAGAAGAACAAGCATCACTAATCGAGAAGGGGAAACAGGAAGCACGGGAGGAATTCCGCAGACTAGTAGAAAGAAACAATGGAACCCATTAAAGCTAAAACTAAAACCACCTAAGTTTAAGTGTTCTTGTGCTTGTGAGATAGGTAATACTGATTAAAAAATAAGATAAAAAATTTTTTCACTTAAAAAAATATGTCGTTTTTAAAGATAAAAGACCCTGTGAAAAGAGATCAAATTGTAAAAGAATATCTCACAACAAAGAAAAGAATTCGTGATAGTCAGCTTGCAGAGAGAACAGGTGAAATTGAATTACAAACAGGCCTTTCAAAGTTTTTTAAACCTATTACAGAAACACAAAAAGAAGCAGCAACAAGAATTACAGAAGAACTTAAACCTATTAAAGAGGGGATTGAACAGTTACCTAAAGAGTTTCCTCAACAACAATTAATTCCTAAAGAGGAAGAGGAACGAACAGGATATTCATTATTAGATGAAAAATATAGTGAATTAAAAGATGAATATGAAGAAAATATTGATAAAACATTTGGTATTAGAAAAAAAGGTATTAATTATTATATAGGTGATAAATTATTTGATTACGATGGTGAATATATTTGGGTTGGTGCAGAAAAATATGAACCGACAAATGGATTATGGGAACTTATTATATCAAAAAATCCAAGTAGAAGACATACTTTTTTACCTAAAGACCTTGAAAATTATGAAAAAATAATAATAAATTCCAATGTTATTTTTCATGATAATGACCCCAACTGCCGCCCTAGAAGCAGTGGTGGAATCAAATACAATACTTTTATTAAACCTATTTATGATGAAATCAAAGCAAAAACTGGAAAAGGAATTACCATTATCCCATCTAACCCTAACTCACTATTAGAAAGATTAGACCTCTTAATGGCAAGTAAAGAAGCTGGTAATACAGGTGTAAGAAATGAGCTTGTAAGTATTTGTGATGAATTAAAAAGACAACGTGTATTAAATTCAAAGCATTATAAAAAAATAATGACTATACTATAAAATGATTACATCACAAAAGAGAGGATTTAAAAGAAATTATGCTTATGGTGGTGCAGGGATATTTGATACCTTAGCTAATTTTCTTACAAGGTTTTTTACAAGCAGCGCAGCTAAACAAATTGCATCTTCAGCAGTTGATGTTGGTAAGAGCGTAGCTAAGGAAGGAGCAAAGAAAGCGTTAGAGGTTGGAAAGAGTGCCGCGGTTGATGCAGGTAAAAAGTTAGTTCAAAAGGCTTTAACACCAAAATCTAAAAAGATTTTAGAAAAATATACTCAAAAGCCTACTACAACAACTCAACCTGCAACGCAAAATATTAATACCTTAATAGATGGTAGTGCCATTGCTATACAAGATTTAGTTAAGAAATTAAATAGTGGGGGTTCCGGAGTTAAAGTATTATGAAAAAATAAATTTAAGTTAAGCAAATTATTACATTAAATAAAAAAAAATGTCAAATCTTAAATTTAAAATAACAAAATATGAAAAATACAATACTAAAAGGGTTGGTATCCTTTTTGCTAACTTTAAGATAAATGAAGATTGTGAAATTCTTGAAGTTACTAATACAAGTTATGATTATAAAAAGGTTGTTTTAAAATTGTCACCTGAAAAAGCTGATATCATTAAGGAATTTGAAGAAAATGTAAATCAATATTTAGAAGAAAATGATATACCTAAGGTAACCATTCTTTATGGAAATAGAATTTATCCTAAAATGAGAAAAAGCTTTTCTGCAGAAAAACTTAAAAATATTAAACTTAAGGGTGTTTTTGTAAATGATGAAAACAAATCATTCCCTCAACTATGGTTAGAATATTAAAAAACAAAACTCAATTATAATTTTGACTTAAAAATTATAATTGCATATAATAAAATGGATATTTTAAACATTAAAGCACCGATTTTAAAAGATGATAGTATTAATGAATATGAATATTATGAATATCTGCCTATTACAGGAACTAATCTAAACAACCCAGGAGGAAATATTAGGATTGATATCGAAACACAAGATATTTTTTATCATCCGTCTGAGTCATATTTAGAAATTATAGGTGAATTAGTAAAAAATGATGGAACACGTTATGCAGCAGCTAATGAGGTAACCATAACAAATAATGGGTTGATGTATTTGTTTAAAAATATTAGATATCAACTTAGTGGGCAAGAGATAGAATCCATTAATTATCCTGGTCAGACTAGCACAATGCTCGGACTGTTAAAATACCCGGATGACTTTTCTAAATCACAAGGGTTAAACCAATTATGGTATAAAGATACGGGGGAATTAGCTAATGCTGCTGCTAATACTGGTTTTTCAGTAAGAAGACAGTATATTTTTAGTTCAGTTCCAATTGGAACCTTTAGTTTTAGGATACCTTTGAAACATATATTCGGTTTTTGTGAAGATTACAACAAAGTTTTATATGGTATGAAACAAACTTTAACCTTAACAAGAAATAATGACAACGACGCAATTTTTAGAAGAGGTGTAATTGCAGGGGCAGGACCTGGTGGAGGAGATATAGCAGCAGTTGATGCTGGTAGAGTTAATTTACTGAAGGTATCTTGGTTTATACCACATGTGGAGCCGGAAGATGGTAATAGATTGGAACTTTATAAATTTATCGAGAAGAAAGAAAAATTCTCAGTTGGGTATAGAATGATACAAAGTGATAGTATTGCGGTTCCGCAGGCAGCAACAGGTTTTACTTGGAGACTATCAGCTAAATCATCTCCTGAGGTGCCACGTTTTTTAATTGTTGGTTTTCAAACTGGTAAAAGTGGTAACCAAGAACAAAACCCGGCTATATTTGACAACTTAGATGTTAAGGGTATCCATGTAATGTTAGGTTCAAAAAAATATCCTGCTTATGATTATGATATAAATTTTGCTCAAAATCAATTTAGTAGAATATATAGTGAAGCAGCTTTGTTTAGAAAAAAGTTTTTTAACATGGATGAATTAGTATCAAACCCTAATATTACTCCTTCAGATTACAAACTCCTTTTTCCTTTGTTTGTGTTTGATGTATCAAAGCAAAGTGAAAGGTTAAAGTATTCTGTAACTGATATTCATATTAAAACAACATTTACTAATAACCCTCCTGCAAATACTGAAGCATTTGCGGTTTTACTTAGTGACAGGATGATTAACTTTCAGAGTGATGGAAATAAAATGAGTGTAGTGTATTAAGTAAATTTTTATTTTAAATAAAAAATATGCAAAAGATTGCTGATTTTAAAAAGATATTAACAGATAATAACATTAAGTGGTATTCCTATTGGAACAAGAAAAAATATATTGATGTTTTAAAGGAGCATGGATTGTATCCTGAAGAGGAAGAAAAAAAAATATTTAAAAAAAATTCCAAATTATGATAGATTAAAGGATATTGCTAAAAATCCTAAAAAGGTAATATTAAAGAATGTTGAAACTGAAGAAGAAACAACATTTCCATCAATTTACAAGGCTAGTAAGTTTATTGATAAATGTCCTCAAACGATTGAAAACTGGAATGGTAGAGTATGGAATGGTAAATATAAAATTGATATTCAATAATTTTATTATTTTTAAAAAAATAATAAAATTTGACTTAAGGAATGATTTTTTATATTAAAAAAAAATGGAACGTCAATTTGATAGATATAATGTAGCTGGATTAAGAAATTTAGCAAGGGAAAGGGGATTAAGAAGATACTCAAGACTTAGGCGTGATGAATTAATTACCCTTTTAATCAATACTGGACCACCTATATTAGATAGAGACCAGGGAACTATTGATGCACCAATATTACAACCAACACCCTATATACCACCAAGACAAAGGCCAACCAGACAACCAACTACTTCAGTTGATGATTTGTTAAGGAGTTTAGAAAATGTTAGAAATGCACCAGATAGTATATCATCAGAACTTAATGCTTTAAAAAATAAAATAAAAAGTATATATGATAAAGTGGATAAGATAAAAGTAATAAAAAATAGATCTGCCTTAAAAGAATATGCAACTGAACATAAAATAAAAGGAATACCAGTTGATACACCACAAGAATTTTTGGAGTTAGTTCAACCAACAATTGTTAATCTTTTAAAAAGCATGCGCGGGAATAAAGTAAAATTAAATCTTCAATGTTTAATGGAAAGAGGAGAGGGTGATAATAAACAAATAGTAGAAGCTAATTTTTCTTCTTCTGATAAAGATGGTTATGAGATTATTTTAGAAGGAACTGATATAACAAAAGTATACTTAGAAATGATTGATAGAATTTTAGAAAATTTTGTTAATTTTTTAATGATGGGTAGTGGGTGGGTATTTAAAAGTGTGGTTCATTTAAAATTACATAGTGTTATTTATGAACCATTAAGAGCAAGTGGACCGTTACCTTTACCTAAGTGGATTGCTAACAAAAATGCGTGTATTAATATGAAAAGTGAGAATGATGAATGTTTTACAGATTGTATTTTAAGACATTTAAATCCAACAAATAATCACTCTGAAAGAACTTATCCCTTAAAATCTAAAAAAAATAGCTTAAATATGAAAGGAATTAAATATCCTGTTTCTTTACTTGATATAGATAAGTTTGAAAGACAAAATCCAACAATTAGCGTTAATGTTTTTGGAATAGTAGAAGGTAAGGAAAAAATCAAACGTATTAGAGCTATAAAAAGTTTAAAAGAAAATCATGTAAATTTGTTATATATTGAAGATGAAGAAGAAAAAAAATCTCATTATGTTTTAATAAAAAATATTAAAGCTTTACTGAGAATTCAAACAGCCTCTAATCATAATGTAGAGTATTGTATGCTTTGTATGAATCATTTTGGAAGTGAAAAACTTTTAGAAAAGCATATGGAGCGTTGTGAAAATCATGATGGAGTTGATATAATAATGCCTAAGTTTGATCCTGAAAACCCTGAAGAAATTTTAGTAAAGTTTGAAAACTATTGTAGAAAAATTATGGTACCTTTTATTGTAATTGCTGATTTTGAATGTATATTACAAAAAATAAAAGCAGAAACACAGCAAGAAAATAATACTATTGAAACACAAAAGCATATACCTGTTAGTTATAACTATTTAATTTGTAGTTTTGATAGAAAAGTTTTAAAACCAGTATTAAGAGGACATGTTGGTAAAGATAGCGAAAAACATTTTATAGATACTTTAACTAAGGATAGTAAAGAACTTTATAATAAATTTTATAAAAACCCGGTAGAAATGGAAAAATTAACTGAAGATAAAGTTAAAAAACATAAAAATGAAGTAAAATGTTGGATATGTGGTGGTGAATTTACGCATAAAAATTATAAAGTAAGAGATCATTGTCATTTTACTGGTAATTATAGAGGAGCCGCACATAATGAATGTAATCTTAAGGCAAAAGTTCCAGATTTTATACCTGTTATCTTTCATAATTTATCTGGTTATGATGCACATATTTTTATTAAGTATCTTGGTAAAACTAGTGGTAGAATTGATTGTTTACCTAACACAGAAGAAAAATATATTAGTTTTACAAAACATCTTATGGTAGGAAATAATCATATTAAGTTAAGATTTCTTGATAGTTTTAAGTTTTTATCAAGCAGTTTAGATAAAATTGTAGAAAATTTAAAAAATGATGATTTTAAAAATTTAAAGTATTATTTAGAAAAACATCGTGGTGGATCTACAGAAGAAAAATTAAAATTGTTAAGTAGAAAGGGTATCTTTCCTTATGAATGGTTAGATAGTTTTGAAAAATTAGAAGAAACACAACTACCACCTATAGAAGAATTTTATTCAAGCTTAAATGGAGAAGGAATTTCAGAAGAAGATCTGACACACGCGTTAAAAGTTTGGGATGTTTTTGAATGTAAAAATATTAAGGATTATTTACAACTATACAATGAAACAGATGTTGTACTTTTAGCTGATGTTATGGAAAACTTTAGATTTTCTATGCATAAAGAATTTGACTTAGATCCTGCTTGGTATTATACTTTACCTGGATTTGGATGGGATGCTATGCTAAAGATAACCGAAATAAAATTAGAAAAACTTACTGATGTTAATATGCTTAACTTTTTTGAAGCATCTAAAAGGGGTGGTGTTTGTATGACTAGTATTAGACATTTTGAAGCAAACAGTAAGTATATGGGTGGTGAGTATGATTCAAGTAAACCTAGTATATATGGGATTTATATTGATAAAAACAGTCTTTATCCTTGGGCTATGAGTAAGCCTTTACCAGTAGGTGGTTTTAAATGGATGACTGAAGAAGAATTAAATAACTGAGAAAAATATCCGTGTACCCTGGAGGTAGATTTGGAGTATCCTAAAGATTTACATGATTTGCATAATGAAATGCCTTTAGCAGCAGAAAAATTAAAAGTAAGTAAAGTAGAAAAGTTAATACCAAACTTAGATGATAAAGAAAAATATTTACTTCATTATGAAGCTTTAAAGACTTATCAGAGATTAGGATTAAAAATTAAAAAAATACATAGAGGAATAAAATATCAAGAAAGTACCGCTATTAAAAAATATGTTGATAAGTGTGTAAAATTAAGAACGCAAGCAAAGAAGGATGAAAATAATTTTTTAGATAATTTATGGAAGTTAGCAATGAATTCTGTTTTTGGTAAAACCATGGAAAATATAAGAAATAGAGTAAACATAGAATTAGTTAATGGTGAAAATAGTGAACGTTTTAAAAAGTTAACAGCAAAACATAACTTTCATAATCATACTATATTTGATGAAAATTTGGTTGCTGTTCATATGAAAAAAACATGGATTAAATATGATAAACCAATTTATTTAGGAGTAAGCATACTTGATATTAGCAAAACAACTATGTTAGAAGATTATTATAACTATTTTAAAAATAAATTTGGTGAAGATAAAGTATTTATGTGCTATACTGATACTGATAGTTTTGTTTTAACAATAGAAACTGAAGATTTGTATGAAGATTTAAAAGAGGATGCTAATGATTTGTTTGACTTTAGCAATTATCCGGAAAATCATCCATTATATAGTGATAAAAATTGTAATGTGTTAGGTAAGTTTAAGGATGAACTAAAGGGAGATCTTTTAACTGGATTTGTAAGTCCTGGAGCAAAAACTTATGCTATGAAAAAATTTATCTTAAGAAAAGATAAAAATGGTAATGCTTTAACTGATGAAGATGGTAAATTTATTTATGATAAACCTGTTAAAAAAGATAAAGATGGTAATATGGTATATAATGAGAAAACAGAAACTAAAAAATGTAATGGAGTTAAAAAGTCTGTGATTAAAAATGACCTAAAATTTAAAACTTATAAAGATTGTTTGGATACTGAAAAAGATTTTTGTGTAAGTATGGGAGGAATAAAAAGTAAACATCACGAATTAACAACTATAAAAATGAAAAAAGTAGCATTAAGCTTTGAAGATGATAAAAAAGGGTTAATACTGAGGGATGGAAGTTATAGAACTTTATCAAGGGGCCATTATAGCTTACAAGGATTAACTGAAGAAGAAAAAAAAATGTATGAAGCACAGGGGGCAAGACCAAAAACAAAATAAAATATTTAATCTGGTAAAGAGATTAAATATTTATTCTTAACAAAAAAAAAAAAAAAAAAATTATTTTTTACTTAATTTTTTATTTATATTTTCTATTTCTTCATTAATTTTTTCTATTTCTTGTAAGTTTTCTTTCATGAAATCTTGATAAAAATAACTATCATAAATTTTTTCTAATCGATTTACTAATTCTAATAATAACTTGCGGTAAACGCTAGAGTTAAAACGAACTTTTTTTCCTGTTTTATAGTTTGTTCCGCTTTTTATTTTTTTATAATCTAAGATTGCTTCTTCAATAATTTGTTTTACTTTTTTATCTTCTATAACCAAATAAGATATTTTGTCTCTGTTTTGCTCTGTTTTAATTTTTCTAATTGAAATATTATATTCTGGAACGTAATTGTAATTGTGTTTTTCTACTTCCATCTTCCTATATACTAGTTTATTGGATTTTAAAAAATTAAAATTCAAATTTTTTTTACCATCATCTTAACCCACCCACTAACTCATAAACCCGTTAGCCATTGCGTCATGCGTTGGTTGATGGGGTGGAAAAAAGGTTAAGCAATTGTTTGATGTAAGGGTTTGTCTGGCTGATGGGTTAGTTGGTTAACTGGTGCGTTGGTTAGCTGATGAGCTGGTTAGCTTAATATTTCAAAAAATTTTTTAATTTTTAAAAATTTGATTTAAGTAAAAAATGTCTATAAAAAAGGTTAGCCATTTTGTTTGCTGACCTTCATCAGATTGACTTGTTAACCCATTTTTATTTTAATTTTATGAGCATGTTAATGTTTCATAAAATTGTTATATTGTTTAATGACTAGCTATAATCTTAAGGATGGGTTGATTGGATAAGGGTTAGCCATAAACTTAAGGGTGGGTTGATTGGATAAGGGTTAGCCATAAACTTAAGGGTGGGTTGATTGGATAAGGGTTAGCCGTATGCTTAAACATGGTTGGATTGCATAAATTTACACAGTGTGCTTAAGCGTGGTTGATTTTGATAACAATAATAAATGCATAATTGCATGCGCAACTTAAAATTTGCTGGCTCACTTAAGCACGGATTTTTTTGTTAAGCGAACGCGTAGCATAATGGGATTGGCCCAGATCGAGCATTATATACTCTACTACCAATAGCTGCCATCCATAAAGAGGTTACTGCCTGTTGTCTGTTGGACGGTTACGGGAGGTACAACGGGTACCAGTTTACAATATTCCTAAGCAACGATAGTGACTATTCAACCAATCGAAATGTTTAAGTGAAAACTGTTCGACATGGAGTCTAGATAGTATGACCTTTCCTGAGAATTTTGTTTCTAAATCTAGATCAGTGAAATTTTTCGCACAAGGGATTTGTAACGTGTGAATTCATTGGTTAAAAGTTCCGCAAAATGCAATTACGGAACCAAACAAATGATTCATTAAATATTTCGTGAGGACCAGATTTTTATATACTCTGAGTCATTACTGTGTGATAATCAGAATTCAGTCCTGGAACTGACGATGAAAGACATAAATAGTTGAGCCTTAACCGTTGTATAACTTACATATTGTTTATAACGGTGATTAAAAAAAAAAACAGACAAACATTTCTGCTCTGATATTCAAGTTCACATGTACTTTAGTATCAGAAAAGATTTAATGGCCACGCCTCTTGTCAGATCTACCTTATATTTAATCCTTAACCTACTAAGTAAGTGAACACTTAAGCTGCTGAATAAATGAAACACAAATCCCTTTTCAATACTAAAAGCCCAAACATTGAGGTTTCAAAGTTGATTTCACCGGAAAGAAAATACCGTATCGGACAGTGTAGATCAAAGATCAGACTGCACGTTCTGTGCAGTCTGATCTTGATCTACACTGTCCGCAAAAGGTCAGCGGGTCGCGATAAGCAGCTTAAGGGTTAAAAGAAACTTTCTAGCCGATAGTAAAAACCCGATCATTGCTATTTCAAAGTTATATTTATGGGGAAAAATATCTCCTTTTCGGACTGTGTAGATCCAAGATCATACTGCACGTTCTTGGATCTACACTGTCCGCAAAAGGTCCTTGAGTAGCGCTCAGCAGCCTATACGGTGATGGAACTCCTTTATCTCCGGTAACACGTGCGTTAACTCTTTCCCGGACGATACCGTAATTTCGCAATCAAAATGAAAAAAATATGTTTTTAAAAAAACATCGTGGGAAACGCAGGAAATGCTGGTAACCAGCATTTTCTCTGTTTTCTACAATGTTTTCTATCCTTTCGAACACAGGGTTAACCATGAACCCTAAACATCACTTGAATTACTGTAAAACTTATTTCCCGTTTGGAAATACTTGCAATTTGGAAACGTCTAAAATTATCTCGCCTTGTAAAGGTATGATTTCTCACATTCTGATTCAAATTTGGAACAGATGCGTTTGAAAATATCCTTGTGAAGTAAAATCAATAAACAAACATTCAGATTAGATTCATAACTACGGGTAAAAACATCATGACAGAGGAAGAAAATGATATAATGTTCCTGTGAGACGAAAGATTCGCCTACACAGAGTTATAGATTTCGATCCACTTATATGAGCCATGCTCTGTCAAAAAGGGGGTTTAATGCATCTCCGTGACACACTATTCCAAGCAAGTCATCACAATTATGGATCCATAAAATCGATTTTGTCTGACAGATGATTGAAATTGACCAATAGCAAAAAAAAAGTTTCGATCCAGATCAGCCTGCGCGGACTGCGCAGGCTGATCTGGGTCGATACTTTTCGCAAATGCATTAAGCCCCCCCCTTTTCACAGAGCGTGGTCAAAATGTATCAGAATGCAGAAGCGCGGTGCCAGTATTATCTAAGAGATAACAACAGCAACAACAACAAAAAAACAATAACAATATTCTCTCAGCTGGAAAAATATAGGTCAAGACATTTTGACCGAGTTATGGTGCCCGTTCTCTCTGTATCCAGACGAGGGTTGAATTTTCGTTTCGGAGATGTTCCCTTTGACAAGGGATTGTCGAGCTTTGACCTAATGCTAACACATAAAACCGTCATAATTATTATTTAAACGGAAAGTGACGTAAACGTTGGTCAAATATTAACCCTTTAGCTGCTAAGCGCGACTCACTGACCTTTTGCGGACAGTGTAGATCAAGATCAGACTGCACAAAACGTGCAGTCTGATCTTGGATCTATACTGTCGGATAAGGAGATATTTTTCTCAAAAAAAAAAAAAACAGTTTGAAATGGCATTTTAAGGGTTTTTAATATCGACTTGAATTCTTTATTTAGCGGGATAAGGGTTAATGGTAAGCTGTATTAGCATTCTGAATTCTTTCCAAGGGTGCATGTATGTCATTGCGACAGACTTCATTCCTTTCTCACCGGTGAACATTGTTTCAAGAATGTCAGTGCTGTAAAAGTAGCACGTTCTGGAAAGCATCTCCAGGAAAACATGGATAGGTGCACTGACCATACTTAAACATAAAAAAACATGACATTATTCTGTTGAAAGTATCGTAAAACACCAGTCAAATATAAATGGTAAGGCTGTACTAGCATCTGAATTCATAACATGGCGACAGATCACACATATATCAACATCTTTCCTATGTGTCATCAGTGCTTTAATTTACACTGTGAAATGCCTTACCAAAGGGCACTCTTACGGTACCAGCCCCCACGAGTATGCAGCGGCCATACTTTCCTGATCATAAAAGTACAAAGCTTTGATCACTGATTCAAAGCTGACCCCTGGGTATCAAAAAAAAAACGGATGTTTTTTTTTGGACAAAATGTGTGTTTTGGGGTCAAGTATATGATTACGTGGTGAAACATTTTATGGGGGGTAGATATGATAGAAAGTCAGCTGGGAGAGGGTAAAAAATGATAACCCGAACCTGTTGTACGATGTTTTTTGGGGCCGTAAATCACCGTGGCCTATCATCTTCTCAGATAGCGAAAATAACGCTTTTTCTCGTACTCTTACTAGTTCGTACTTTTTTCTCGATAGTTAATTTTTTTTAGTATTCACAAACGTTACATATGACCCACGCTCTATGAAAAGGGGGCTTAATGCATCTGCGAAAAGTATCGACCCAGGTCAGCCTGCGCAGTTCGCGCAGGCTGACCTGGGCCGAAACTTATCGCTATCGGCCAATTTTCTGTATGTCTAAGGACCAATTTTCTGTATGTCCTTGGACCACTTGCTGCTTTCCCAGATAACCATTGTCAAAAGAATGGTCAGAGGTGAGAGGGATGGATGGATGGATTTACGTCGCTTTCAGTGTTATTTCAGCCATATAACGTCGACAGCTTGTGTATTCATGTGCCGAGCCCCGTAGCTCAGTAGATAGTGTACAGGACTTGAGAACAGGAGGTCGCTGGTTCGATCCCCGGCTCGGCCAATTTCTTTCCGAGGATTGATTAGGTCATTGCGGCAGGATTCATTCCTCTTCCACCGCTGACCATTGTTTCGACAATGGCTATGTGGGAAAGCAGCCAGTGGCTTGGAAAGAATATTGTGCGGAGTACTGGTAAAAGAAACTCCAGGAAAGCATGGATAGGTGCACTGGCCGCCGGCGTTAAACACCATACAATCAATCAATCATATTTATTCATGTATTTTCTGGGTTTCAGCAGTGATGGGCTAGGGAAATGTAGGTCAAGAATCTGCGTATACATACTGTAAACTGGGCTATAATTTTATTACCCTTCTTTATAAAATCCTTGATTTTTCGATACCGGCAGACTTTTTTTTTTTTTCATTTACAGCTCACCATTTTTGAAAATACTTTGACAACAGGAGTTGCTCTTATTTTTCATTTGGCCTCATTGTTTTAAGAAGTATTTATGAATTTAGAACTCAATTTGAAGTAGTGATTACCAATGTATTAAGGACATTTTCGAATTCTTCCAACATGAATTAGGTTTAGCAGGTATTGAATATTAAGTTTAATTTTTTAAACAGATTTTTTTTAAATCGATTGAGAAACCAGTTCTTGCAACTTATACCAATTTCTCTCTGCTTCCTACCCCAGTAATCGCCCCGAATGTGTGGGCCAATGAACAGTCCTAATGTTGACACCCGCTCCCGGGTATCGAACTCAGGACCTTACGGTTGTGAGGCCGACTCTCTACCTCACAATCAGACATCACACAATAGGACAATTGGCTCCATAGCTCAGCGGTAATGTCGCCATCTATTGCTTTGAAGGTATTGGGTTCGAGACTCAGTAGAGGCATTGTTTTTTCGTATTTTCCCCAAAACTTAGGGGTAAAAGTCACGTCTTTAAGATTTTTTTCCTTACAAAATATCGACCTTCTTCCCCCTGAAAAAAATTTGGGTCAAAATTTCGTTTGATGCCTATTCAATGTATAGTTTATTAGTACCGACATAAATCTTGTAGACAACTTACGCCACGTGATATATGAAGACCTACTGTCTCATTAGGAATGAGAAAAAATCAATTTCAAATTCATCAATTATCGTTAACCGTTTAACAGTGTTCCCTCTTTACATAGCGAGAGAAAAGGCCATTTCGTCAAACAATCGACTGTATTTTGAGTAAGAATGGTCCTTCAAAATGCAGATTTTTTTTTTTCAAATAGCAAAAAGTTTCGACCCAGGTCACCCTGCGCGGACTTTTTGAGTCGAAACTTTTTGCAGATGCATTAAACATCCTTTTCACAGAGCATGACCAAAATATATGTCTGGGATCGTCAAGATTAGAAATTCGGCGAAAAAGGGTAACCCTTTACCACATGACAAAGTTTTACACTTTTTCAAATTAAGAATCTGCAGACAACTAAACCAATGTGACTCGAAAACTGACATTTTTTTAACATTGTGAAAAAAAAAAAAAATTAATTACCAGCATGTTCTCCTTTTTTCACGATGTTTTCAAAGGTCTTTTTATTTAGGGTCGTTTGGACTCGGGCTTATTTAGTACATTGTTAACCCTTTACCATATGAAAAAATTAATACTGGGTTACTCCGAAAGCAGACGACAAAATAATTGTGGTTATCTGTCGTTGAAAAGGTGAAAAGCATTTCGCATTGTGCGAAAAAGTAAATTACTGGTTACAATTTTTTCCTTGTTTCTTGCAATATTTTTTTTACAGACTTAAGGGGTGTGCAAACACGAAACTTTTAGTAAAAAATTCAGAGTTGAATCGATGCAAAAATATACATCATCTCAAACTTTTTTTTCAAACATCTCCTCAGGACGTTTTATGTTCAAACAACAGGTGTTTAATTATTTTTTGATATTGTGACTTAATGCTTATTGAAACAACCAACGTACGTTTTTCAATCTTTTTTTTTTTCTTAATGGAAAAAAGAAAAAGATTTGTATCTACAAAAAAAAAAAAAACCCAATAAAACAGAAATCTCTGTGTTGTGTACTTTTAAAAACTCTTTACAAAAAAAAAAATGTGACAGACCTGATTGGATCTGTTTGTGAGAGGGAAAAAAACATTGTGGAAAAAGGAGAAAATGCTGGTTACCAGCATTTTCTCCTTTTCCCACAATGTTTTCCAAAGGCCTTCTTCCTCTGGGTTGTTAAAAGTCGAAATTTTTGTGTAAAAGGTTTATGCTTATTGAAACAGCAGTCGAATGATGTTATTTCTTTCTTCTTCTTTTTCGGGGGAAAAAAAAAAGAGAAAAGATTTGAATCTGCAAATCAATAAAATATACATATTCCCACTGAGTAATCTTAGTTTTTTTACCAAACGACAAAATATTAGAGTTGTCTAAATTGAAAGCATTTGTAGACACAAACTGAATGTGTATAACATGAAGGAATTTGTCTCTGAGAGGTAAAAAAAACATTGTGGGAAAAGGAGAAAATGCTGGTTACCAGCATTTTCTCCTCTTCCAACAATGTTTCCAGAGGGTCTTCTGTCTTACGGTCGTTAAAACACAGGATCGTTAAGTAAAAAGTATTATTCAAACAGTCGTCGAACGCTGTTCTAAATTTTTTTTCTCTTCTTTTTCGGAAAACAAGAAAAGATTTGAAACTGATAAAAGACAATAAAATAATCATCTTCGTGCTTTGCTTTTAATTCTTTACCAGGCGAAAAAATATAAGATTTGTCATTAGGGACAAAATTTTACAACCAAAAAAATGGACGTGACCGAAATGATAGAATTTGTGAAAATGGTAGAAAACATTGCGGGAAAAGAAGAAAGTACTTGTGGTAACCAGGTTTTTCTCCTTTTCCCATTACGTTTAAGAAACCCTTTTTCTCAAATGTTGTCCATCTTGTCATTTTTTAATACATACGAGGGTTGTCCGAAAAATCCGTGACAATTTCATTTACAAAAGAAAATGCAACGCTACAAATGCAATTTTCGGACATGTTTTCAAGACATTCGCGCTAAATGACCAAAGCTGACGATACGTGATAAAATATTCATTCATTCATTCATCCGTCCACTCACTCACTCGGTCACTCACTCACTCACTCACTCACAACGGTTGATTAAACACGGGAACGTTTGGCAAAAGGTTAAATCGGTAACACGTCTAAAAATACAATGTTTTTAGATTCATGTTCGCGGAAACTTTTCTTTAGTGGTCAATTTTCTTTATGTCCTGGGACAAGTCTACCTCGTGATAACTGTCTTGCACTAAGGATCATTCCCATTCACCTCTGTAGTTGGCTCAGAAAGTAGTCCGTCATCACGTGATATTTTCGTCACATGACCATAACTCAAAATGGCGAAACAAACGCCGGTGAAAGAAAGACCAATCGATTGTTTTGTGTGCTGTTCAAACAGCATACGGCCAATCAGACTTAGTGGTAGGAAATGTGAAAAAGAGGGATTTTCTGAAAAGCTTAAATGTCTTTTAAAGGCCGATAACTTGTGTACAATTTTGTTTAAATTGTCATCATTCATGGGCGCAGCCATTTTTTTTACAATTGGCGTAAGATTCTGATCAGTAAAGAAGCTTGAAAAAATAGTTCCATTGTATACAGGTAAATTCATCACTTTGAATGCACCTATAATGTATCCGGAATCATATTTCCTTTGTCTACTTTATTATGTTACACATGAAACAGTTAAACAGTAACAAAACATGTTTTCCTCGGTTTGTCAAGATTCTTGTCATTTAGCCCGTTGCAGAGATGTATGGTGAGAGTAACGAACGACAACTCTGCTCGGAGATTGCCTCGTGATAACTGTGTGTAGCTAGTCAGTTAACTACTAGTAACAGTTTGAGAATCAAAATTTTGTGGGAATTAAAGAAAAATGACACAGAAATGATATATCCCTTAAACCGTTTACCAAACGGTTCCAAGGTTTATCGAAAAAGGTTCAGCGAAAAAAGATAAAAGACTCTGAAAGAATCGTTGGAAAAAGAGAAAATTCTGTTTACCTTTTCAAAGAAAAGTGCTTTTATTTGAGCCATAATCTATTTGTTGTCTGCAAATACTTTCAGTTTTGATGAGACCAAAATTTAGTAGATAAATTGCAGGAAAAGCAAAGCAGAAGCGCCTATTAAGGCAGATAAATTTATAAAATTTAACTAAGCCATGCTCTGTGAAAAGGGTACTTTATGCATCTGCGAAAAGTATCGACCCAGGTCAGCCTGCGCAGTCCGCGCAGGCTGACCTGGGCCGAAACTTTTCGTTATTGGTCAATTTTCTGTATTTCCAAGGACCAGTCTACCTCATGAATCAATCGGTTGTAAGACAAAATCGATTCTATGGATCCATGATCATGTAATGACTTGCTTGGTATCACGCATCATGAAGAGACATTAAGCCCCCCTTTGCCAGAGCATGGCTTATCTTACTATACTTATACGAACGATTGTAAAGAAGAATGTCTTGTTTAGCCACAATGTTTTCAAAAGTCATTGACTGATTGAATAAGTGGTGCTTCACGCCGCTTTCAACATCATTTCGGTCTTATCCCAGCGACAGCTCACGTATGAATGTATATCTCGGGTTCCACCAGTTTTTGGTCAGGGCTCTGAAGTGTCTTGCCCAAGGTCACTCCTGCGCAAAACTCGGTGTATGAAGTGAGGACAGAAACTGGTACTTCGAGGTTGCGCATCAGTTTTATCACTGAGCCACGTAAAACCACCAAGGAATGTCTGCGCGACAATAATATCACGAGCGAAGGGAGATAATCTATAGACGTTTATCTAACAATTAATTGGTTACTTCCCTTGAAATACTCGCGTACGATTAAGAAACAAAGGCGAGACACAGTCAGGGCTAAGTGACCAATTTTTTTCCGTTGCGGTAGGATTCTTTCTAATCGGTCACGTGCCTTGCAATTCCAGTCTAACAAAAACAACAACAACTACAAAAAACACAGGAAAGCATCCAGGAAAAGAGTTCTCCATGACGTTATAAGTTGACCTAAGATGGAGAGGCAGGAAAAATGTCAACAAGTTGTAGTATCGAAGTCACGAAGTCACTTTTGTGTTGATTGATTGATTGATTGTATGGTGTTTAACGCCGTTTTAAACATTATTTCAGTTATATCGCGGCGGCCAGTGCACCTATCCATCCTTTCCTGGAGTTTCTTTTTACCAGTACTCCGCACAATATTCTTTCCAAGCTACTGGCTGCTTTCCCACATAACCATCGTCGAAGCAATGGTCAGCGGTGAGAGAGGAATGAATCCTGTCGGAATGACTATGATCAATCCTCGGAAAGAAAGTGGCCAAGCCGGGGATCGAACCAGCGACCTCCTGTTCTCAAGTCCTGTACGCTACCGACTGAGCTACGGGGCTTGGCACACTTTTGTGTTGAAATAAGCCCTCTACTTGATCAGCGCTCCAAGCGCGGAAATCAGCCCAATTCAATCTTTACTAGACGACAAAATTTAAGACAGGTCCAAAATTGAAAGCATTTGTAGACGACAGATTAAATGTGACCCAAATGCTGGAATTCGTGTCTGAAGGAGTGTAACACATTGTCGGAATATGATAAAAATGCTGGTCTCAACGATGCAGTTTGTGTCTAAAAGACTAAAAAACATTGTAGAAAAAAGGAGAAAATGCTGGTCACCAGCATTTTCTCCTTTTCCTACTATGTTTTTATTTATTTATTTATTTATTTTTTATTCTCCAGGGTCGTCAAAACTCGAAATTGTGGGGTCAGAAATTTGCATTAATGTACATGTAATAGGTTAGGATGAGACGAAGAGCTCAGACTGTTGTCAGCATGCCTGAGATTATGGTAACATTTTTTGAGAATCGCTGTTGTGTTAAAGATAAATCCGTACAGCTTGAGAGAGAGAGAGAGAGAGAAAACGCTGTTAAAACTAGAAAGTGTGTAGAATGGCTCAGAATTTGGTCAGCTGTGTAAAAATAGATACATTACCAATATATATGGTGTAGGGGAAAGAGAAACTCAAAGGATTTGTCCTCATTTAAACTGGAAATGGCAACAGTGATTTCTTTCAAGGCCGCAAAAAAAAAAATAAAAGCATCTTCAATCTGTCGTAACTTGTGCGACCTTGCAGCCGCCATGGGGCAACATTTGGCAAGAAGTTATAATAATGATTATTGTTTAATAAAATAAAGATGAAATGGGTTAAACACCGGCTGAAAACGAGATGTATCTTTAAAATATATCGTAGATCAACCCCATGTGACCAGCGGCGACGTGCGGATTAAAGCCAGGTTAAAAATTCTCTGTTAGATGCTGATATAAGTTGGAGAAATCAGACAGTCGTCAGCATGTTTGAGATTGTGGCCACATCTGTGAGAATCGCTGTTGTGTAAAAATAAGTAGTAAGCCACTCCCGAAGTGCAGAATAAAGCCAGGTTAAAAGTTCTCCGTAATGTGATAGACTGAGATAAGTTGAAGAGATCATAGTGTCGTGGACATATTTGTGACCGTGGTAACATTTATAAGGCTTGCTGTTGTGTTGAAATACGTCATAAAGACACTCCCACGTGACTAGCGCCGAAATGCGGAATAATGCCAGGTTAAAAATTCCTCGTAATGTGATAGCTTGAGATAAGTTGGAGAGATCAGACGGTCGTAAACACATTTGAGATTGTTGTAGCATTTATAAGACGCGCTGTTGTGTTGAAATTTGCTGGTACATCCTCCGGACTGAAGGGATCCTGATATAACAATCCTGTGGAGATAAAAATCAAAGTACTGACAGGGCTGAAAGCAAGGGATTGTGTGTGTTTTTTGAATGGTGTTTTATACCGCTTATTATTATTATTATTATTATTATTAACGCTTTTTATACCCATTATTTCAGTCATATCACGGCGACAGCTCGCTTATTTATGTACATGTAAATCCTGGTTTTCACCAGTATTAGGCTTGGGCTGGGATTTTTTTTTTTTTCTCGGCAAGGTTCGACGAGTCACCGAGCATTATTTGTGTTTCATTGGTGTTTAAGCATCTTCCACACCCTGATATAGAAGGCTTTTGAAAACATTGTTGGAAACGGAGAAAATGCTGGTAACCAGCATTCTTTCCATTTCCCAAAATGTTTTGTACCTATTCAAGGATAAATACTAAAATCATCTGAAAAATATTTGAGTTGTTGTCTGTAAATTTCTTTAATATGGACGGGTCTAGAATTTTGCCTTAAAGTAAAGTTGTCTCACGGCTGCAAGTACACGTATCTCTTAAGTTCCTAGAGTTTCTTTCCTAGAATACCGATTGCAAAACTCTTTCTCAGCCACTGGCTGCTTTTTCAGTCAAACAAATTCGAAACAGTATTCGGCTGTAACAGGGGAATAAATCCTAACGCAATGAACATCAACAGTCCGAGGGAAAAGTTTGGACGACCTAGTATACGCTAAATTTTAAATTACATGTCTCGCTGACATCATACTAAAACTAAACATTCTGGATTTCTATGAATCACCTGATCGAGAACTACTTTTCATTGCGCGGATACATTTCTTGGGCAGACACGTGTTCGTCATTTCACCGGTGTAACAAAAGAATAAATGAATTACAAGAGGTGAGTCGAAATAATGGCTATCTAAACTATAAGTATTCAAGCTCTTTACCACACGACAATATTTTAAACTGGTCCAAATTGAAAACATGTGCAGACGGCAAATTAAATGTATCTCAAGTAATTGGATTTGTTTCCAAAAAGGTTAGAAAACATTGTTGGAAAAGGAGAAAATGCTGGTTACCAGCATTTTCTTCTTTTTCGCACGTTTTCAAAAATCTAATCTCCCAGGGTCGTTAAAATTCGGAATTGTTTGGTAATGGGTTAAACATTTTTTTATCTATTCTCTCTCTCTCTCTCTCCCTCTCTTTCTCCTAGTAAGTAAGGAGACAATAGAAAGACAAGGAGAACATGTGCCCATGTTACCAACCTACCTGCAACACAAGCTGTCATAAAGCATGCAATATTTCCATTGATCATCCCACGTAGAAGTAGCTTGGCGAACTTTGGTCGCATGTCTGGTGCGGCGGACGTTAGGCTGCCGAGATTAATACCCAGAGCTGCGATACTCCCAAACCCACACAGTATATAGGTACTTAACACGGCCGATTTATTCTGAAAATGGTAAAATTCAAAACTTCATTTCACCTCTGATCCAAAAATCGATAAGTATTTTACGTCATGTTTATTCTTTCAGTATTTTTTGTTGTTCCTATTATTTACAATCTTTCTTTAATGGGAAAAAATCAAATCGTTGAAAGCACCGGTATGGCAATTGTCAAGGGAGCCATTGCGTGGAATTAATAATTTGAAAAATAAACGAACAATGATGTGGGACGAAAAAGCCAATGGACGAACAAGCCCAGTGACGAACTCGTTTTGGGACGAACACGGTCAGGTTGTGTGAATGATTGCGCCAGTAGAAAGCCATAGCGAGTGTAGACATTTTTAGTTAAAAAAGAAGTATTCCCATGATCGATGGCATAATCCAGTTTATTTTAATACACTGTTGTTAATTGTATATCTGAGTGCTATTGAGACACTTATTTGTCTTAGAAAAATTGAGTTTAATTGGGTTTACTTTCTTCGGTTTTGCACAAACTACGATATATGATTTTCAAAATACCGTATTGAACTCATAGTGGCATTGACAAATGCCACAAAAACCAGCTACGTTTATTATGTGAAAGAAAGGTAATATTACGATTAAAAAAAAAGCCATCTTACACCTTTTCTTTGTAATACAGTCTTTCCGTCTGTCTTTTCTCCATATATTCACTATCCATCTGCATGTCTGTCATTCTCTATCTCTCCGTCTCTCTGCCCGTCGCTCCGTCCGTTTAGCCGTATGCCTGTCTGTCTGTCTGCCTGTCTGTCTCTGTTTTAATCAAGTCCGAAGCTATAAAACATACCGAAATATCTCTAGCTTTCACCATGGCTCCGAGGTCAGCATATGCCAGAAACTCATTCAGGAATATTTTCTTCCCTATGAGGACACCAACTTTGCCAGTTTCCGACCATGGTATACCAATGGCTGCCGCTATAGGTCGGAACACATAGGAACAAATCAACTGCGGGAGAGAAAAAAATGTGTGTTATCCAAATAGCTTTATAATTGACAGCAAGGTTTCGAAAATATTGAATTAAAAAGTATCAAGAAATGAGATATACTTAAGAAAATATGACAATAAGCCCTCGTTTATTCAAATACCAGTAAAGCTGAAAGAACAGTTTGACAAATGCATGCATACGAGCCACGCTCTTGAAAATAGGGGTTTAATGCATCTCCGTGATTTTTTTTTTTATGCAGCTTGCGGCAAATTTCGGAAAGTCATCACAACATAATATTGGAAGATTTTGATCAGCTGAAAATGCTTCGTAGCCTAATTGTTGAAGACATCTTCAAAGCGAGGGTTAAAATCTTCAACGATCAATGGCGGATTAGATAGCTTTTGCGGACGGCGTAGATCAAGATCAGACTGCACAGAACGTGCAGTCTGATCTTGGACCTACACCGTCCGCTTACTAATGCTAATCTATGGCCAAATTAATCTTTAAATGTAGTTAGATATCTACCTTTGAATTTTTGAAAAAGTCCAATTTATCTAACGAGCAGCGAAACAGTTGCCCTTTATCACACTGTCCCGTGTTTCAACGACCCCCAAGGAAAGAATCTTTTGAAAACAAAGTGGGAATTGGAGAAAATGCTGGTTTCCAGCATTTTCTCAATTTCCCACAATGTTTTCTACCTTGTCAAAGAACTCTAGCTCATTTGTTTCAATTTTGAAACTGATTATCTGCAGATACTATCAAATCAGACAAGTAAAGAATTTGTTGGAAAAGGGTTTACTCATATCACAGGCCTTTTTAACTCTATTGGTCTATCACGGACCACTGAAATTTTCCATGGTCCATCATCGAACACTTTTGCAGATTGGTGCATCGCCAGTATATCACGGAATACTCAAATTTTCATTTACACCGTTACTATAAATAGCACATTGGCGACTTTCTCTATATTGTATCTAGGATATAGAGATAGTCGCCAATGTGCTATTTATAGTAACGGTGTCCGCTAAAGAAATTGTTGTTATCCCGTGATAGATCAATAGAATTTCAGTGGCCTATGCTTATATGAACAATCTTGACAAGCTGAGCACGAAATTAAAGGGGCCTTAAACAACATTTCGTTTCGCAAGTATCTAAAAAAAATATTATTGATTGATTGACTGGTTAATTGTATGGGGTTTTAACGCTGTTTTCAACATTATTTTAGTTATATCGCGGTGGCCAGTGCACCTACCCATGCTTTCCTGGAGTTTCCATTGCCAGCACTACGCACAATATTCTTCCATCGTCGAAACAATGGTCAGCGGTGAGAAAGGAATGAATCTTGTCGCAATGACGTGGTGATTAGAGCTGAACAGGTTTCGACGATGGTTATGTGGGAAAGCAGTCAATGACTTGGAAAGAATATTGTGCGGAGTACTGGTAACAGAAACTCCAGGAAAGCATGGGTAGGTACACTGGCCGCCGCGATATAACTGAAATAATGTTGAAAACGGCGTTAAACACCATACAATCAATCAATCAATAGAGATGAACAGGAAATTAAAAAGTATAGTAAACTTACTTGAAAACTAAGTTGCGGACAGTTTACTCGCTCGCCAAAATATGACAATGTGGCATCCAGAAAACCGAATACCGCAATAAACGCTATCAGGTTGACAACCACAAATGCTACGAGTTTTACAGCTACCGTGGCTCCGGCTGAAAGAGCTTCGATAAGGTTGGATTCCTGTCTGAAACAACGCAAGATATAGAGGATCTAGCATGAGTTAGTGTTTGAGAAAAATTTTTATTAAACGAGTCTGAAACAACACAAGATATAGAGGATCTGGCATGAGTTGGTGTTTGAGAAGAAAAATATTAAACGAGTCTTCAAAAAGTGTTATTAAGCGAGCCTTTGGTGAGGTTAATAACATTTTTTTTTGGACGAGTTTAATAAAACTTTACCTCAAAAGCCAACGAATGTCAGATTCTTTTTATCACATATATGTAACTCTTTCTCAAGAATTATGGTTCATGACGTGTCAAAACATAGGCCTAAACGTGCATGTGTATTGAAATTTACACAATGTCAATTTGATTCTTTGAAAAGTGTGTACATCAAAGAGGAAAAATAGTTCCAAAGAAACTTGCATATAACGGTTCTGTTTTACATTTAAAGATACTACAATTTGAAGCTTTATCACGATAATCAGTTTTTACAGTTAATTTTTTACACAGGAACCTTGGTCGGCAGTCTTTTAAAAATGAGGCGTATAATTACAGCATTTTGACCAAATACAGCACTATTTTCTTATGTCGCACGTGTGTAAGACAAGAAAATTCTTAATGGGTCTCTTATATTAAAAACAAGGAGTGTTATGTGATAAAATGCTATTTAAAACTGGTGTAATTTTGTGCCAATAGAATACCAAAAAATATTTTAAGACCAATTAAGACATCTTTAATTTGCTCATTTCCCCACAGAGTTTTCTGAAAATGTCGACTGCAGAGGTCTAAAAAGGTCGCAGTTGTACTCTAACGGGGGGGGGGGGATACAAATTGTTTCATTACGTCTTACCCCGAGGGCAGTTTGATAGCTTTCTGAGTTTTGAGCTGAGACACTTCGGTTTCTGGAAATGAAATTTTGGCCACGGCTAGAGCTGCAGGTGCTGACATAAAAGATGCAGAGATCACGTGTTCAGCTGGGACCTACGAATAGATGCATTTGGTGTAAATGATGGTCATATTTTTTATGTTGGTAACTGAAGCAAGTTTCCATTTGTTTATGTCATACAGTATATTATGAAAACTCAAGTGACATTTTGCATGACAAGTATGCTCTATTTATTTTGTACATAATGCATAAAGCAAAAGATATATGACGTTTTAAATCATGGGCGTCTGCTACTTATTATACCTATCCTTGGAAAATGTTTGAACTTTTTTTTTTCCGGAGTGACAGCTATCAACTCAATCAATGCATTTATTATAGGCGCTTGCTCATTTAAGCACTCATTCCTTGAGTAGTGTTTTCTTTATCATTGGTCGGCCCATTTGTACTTTGCATTACGTTTTTGTTGCCAGGTTTCCAAACTTAATTTGCATTTTTTCTACTGTTTTCTTGTTTCACACTTTTCGTGTGTGTGTGTGTGTGTGTGTGTGTGTGTGTGTGTGGATTACTTTTTCTTGGTCTCTTTTTCCTTTTTTTGTGTGTTTATTTTATTATTCTTGTTAAAATGCTCATCAATTTAGCGACAAAACAACCATATAATATTACACGGAAAAAACAATACAATCAGTTAACAAAGATAACACTCAAGATAAAATTCAGAACGAAAGCAAAGCTTTATTTAGTTTTTTTTTTCAATTTCCATTCACTGTTATTGCGAGTACATGCATAGAGTATCATATATAGAAAAGGTCGAGAAAACCTCAACAGCAAAACGAAAGTTGATAAGAGGCAAAAGTTTTGAAAAAAGGCGGAGGGACGGATGAACTCAATGTACTTCTTGTCTTATCTTACCCCGAATTCTACGTAAGCCCCGATAATTGTCCCGGCAACTGTGGCAAAGCCACTTGTGATAATGGCGTGGAGTTCGGAATCTGTTAACTTGTCCCAGAATGGCTTCAGGGCTACGCTGGATTCTACCTAAAGGGAAGTAATAAAAAAAAAATTGACTGAACACCTTTTTGAAACGAGTTTTTAGCAGCTGTCTTTGAATACATCCTTGTGAAGAGATTTACCAAGACAAATTATGGTTGCATACTCAAACGCAAGTGAAAGCATTGTGACAAAAGGAAAAATTGCTCAAAACGATGCAAATTATGCAAATGAACTTTGCTAACATACAGTGTTAGAGTGTTCTAATGTAGATAAACAGTTGAGATTAGTACAAGGCTGTTGCTACTGCCTGGTGCCTTTGTTTGCTGTCTGAGTTATACAACCACGGCGACGACTTGATATTTGACCTGTTTGGCTTTTGTGGCGTTTGTCGAAGACAATGCCACTGTGAGTTCAATACGGCATTTTGAAAATCATGTATCGTAGTTTGTGCAAAACCGAAAGAAGTAAACCCAATTAAACTCATGTTTTCCAAGATAAATTAGTGTTTTGATAGCACTCAGATATGAAAATGAAAATGGCGTATTAAAATAAATTGGACTAGGCCATCGATCATGGAAATACTTCTTTTTTTATCGAAAATAGCTTGATCCCGCTATGGTCTTCTATTGGCGTAACGATACACACAATCTTTGTTTCCTGACCGCACGATTCCGTCCCAAACCAGTTCGTTCATGGGCTTATTCGTTCCTGGACTTGTTCGCCAGGACTTGTTCGTCCCACAAGATTGCATGCTACTCAATTGGATTGTGCATGACTTTATAGTAGGTTGGCGTTCAGTATTTTGAATCTATTTCTGTGGTTTATTTTTCAAATTATTAATTCCACACAGTGGCTCCCTTGACAAATGCCACACCAGCGCTTTCAATGCTTTGATTAAGCTTTGCGTTTGTGATGGCCTTGGATCACGATAACATCTTTTGCAATATGCATAGCTGTAATATAAATTGCTTAAGTCAACTAAAGTAGAAAACAAATGATATACCTGCCCAATGAAGATATGTGCCGCCGTTGCAAAGGACTCAATAGGCGTCGCACTGATAAAGAACTGTAGAACTATTGCTATACTTTTAATAAGCGCCTGCATGGCCCCGAGGTAGTACAGTATTGACACGAAAGCACTGAAGAATATAACCGTTGGCAGGATCTGTAAAATAAAAAAAAAAGTATTAGAGTGTCATCCAGCCACATTCTGGAGTAACTGAAAATATATCAGCCATGTGAAAAGGAGGCTAATGCATCTGCAAAAAATATTGACCCAGGTCAGCCTGCACAGTCCGTGCAGGCTGACCTGGGTCGAAACTTTTTGCTCTTGGTCAGTTTTCTGCATGTCCAAGAACCAGTTTCCCTCATGATTCGCTCGGTTGTTAGATAAAATGGACTTCATGGGGACATGATTATTCGATGAATTGCTTGGTATCATGCATCACGAAGGTGCATTAAGCCCTTTTTTGCCAGAACATGGCTCATATGATAAATGAGGTACAAAATATGCCTTTCTGGCTGTTTGGGTTCAGAATTTGCTTGTCGAATGGCTGCTATGTGCAGCCTCTAGAGTATGTCCATTTGGCATCGACAACAAACGTACCAGTTAAATGTACAAATAAACAAATGTATGTCCACATGTAAACGTTTACCTGAAACACGACAGGGTGATCTCTATAGCTCTCTCCAAACACGAACTCACTACCTATGTCTGTGTAGCTAAGTAGAATGGTGATCTTCTCCCCAAGCCATTGGCACGCCTCGAATCCTGGCGACCACCGTAGTATCAATATGCCTAAAGAGAACTGTAAGATTATTCCCCATATCACCATCGTCCAGTTAATCTAAAAAAAAAAAAGAATGATTTAAGACTAGTAATAGTATACACGAAATCCAATTTCTTTAAAAGCCCACTTGGTGTTAAAAATGCATTTGAGCTATGCTCTGGCAAAAGGGGGTTTAATGCATCTCCGTGATGCATTATACCATAGGCGACTGAAATTCTATTGGTCTATCACGGGATAATTAAATTTTCCTTAGCGGACACCGTTACTATAAATAGCACATCGGCGACTGCCTCTACATCGTATATAGTCTTATTATATACAATGTAGAGGCAGTCGCCAATGTACTATTTAAAGTAACGGTGTAAATGAAAATTTGAATGTTCCGTGAAATACAGGTGATGCACCAATGTGCAAATGTGTTCGATGATCGAGCAAGGAAAATTTTAGTGTTCCGTGATAGACCAATGGAGTTTCAAAGGCCTGTGATTATACCAAAAAAGTCATCTCATAGCTATGGATCCATGAAGTTAATTCTGTGTAACAACTGACTGAATCATGAGCTAGAATGGTCCTTTGACATGCGGAAAATTTAAGGACAGCAAAAAGTATCGGCCCAGGTCATCCTGCGCCGACAGCGCAGGTTGACCTTGGCTGATACTTTTTTTCCGCACATACATTAAGCCCCCTTTTCACAGACCACGACTCATCTAAGTTTGAAAAATACCATTCAAAAGTATGGAAATTATTACGAAGCTAACGATCTGCTATCGCACGGTCGATCCAAGCGCTGGTCGCTGGCAGAAAGATGAATTTGAAAACCAGGTGAAAAGTTAACATAAGATAGAGCGACATGGCAATTTTGCCGATTATCTCTGTCAAACGAGATGGAACAACATTAAGCAACTACTTACTTGGAGCATGTACATGAGCCATGCTCTGGCAAAAGGGGGCTTAATGCATCTCCGTGATACATTATACCAAGCGAGTCATCACATGATCATGGGTCCATTTTGTCTAACAACCGACTGAATCATGAGGTAGACAGGTCCTTTGACATGTAGAAAATTGACAGATAGCGAGAAGTTTCGGCCCAGGTCAGCCTGCGCGGACTGCGCAGGCTGACCTGGTCGATACTTTTCGCAGATGCATTAAGCCCGCTTTTTACAGAGCATGGCTCAGTCATCCAATTACAAAGGTGCATTACACTTCCTTATCTCAGAGCAACGGTCAGGAAATGGACAGATAAATACCTTTTTCGGGTTTTTGGAACAGACAATGGACAATATAACAAGAGCCGCGAGCCCACCAAGAGGCAGCCATCTGTTCCGATCGTCCCAAATGTCGATGATGAGAAATACTGCAATTGCTATGACAACCGCTATTGTGGACAACCTGAAAAGGTAGTCAAAACACCGATTTTACCGCATCCCAGGCTTTAGTCTGCTACCATGACGGCCATTCTTGTAAGTCAAATTCTTTCCCGTGCCAGATAAAGACCAAAGTTAACCAAATAACAGGTTGGTCCTTCTACATGTACTCCTTTGTTTTTATCCTTGATTCTCTTGGGGATGTTGCGATAGATATAATATGATTTATGATATACTTGTAAAGTCCATGTGTAATTTTAAATCAAATTCTGTTCTCAAACATCAAAAACTATGTATATATAGATTAGTAAAACAATCTGAGTAGATTTAGCTGATTTAACTCAAGAAGGTAGCTATGTAGGGCAAGAGCACTGAGTGACAAAGTATTTAATTCTTTGACGTATAGCGATACAGACCTACTTTTCTCTGCAGTAATTCAATCACTTAACGGTAACTTGCCTAACATTTTCTAGCGTCGCATCACTGCGAAATGTTTCAGTCATAATTATTACTCAAAAGTAGTCCCGTATGAAAATTTAACAGCAGGCACTTCTGCTGCACTTTTCTACCAAGGAAAATGGACAGGTCTAAAACGTGTTTTTGGGTGTTGATTCGATGATTTCTGTGGAAGCTGAGTGCAAGATTGTCTTTTCTTGTGGAACTATTTTGTACCTGTGCTGACATGAAGGAAAGTGGTCTATCATCCCTTTTTCGCTGCGACTTTTCGAGAGTAGTTGTGTTTGAGATGGAGCAGCAAAAATGCAATCGGACGAGGTAACCAACGTTTTCCGCTTAATGTGTAGATGTGTAGGCCGCTGGGTATATATTTGATAGAAAAAAAAAAGGATGTGGGTTTGCCAATTAAACTACAGCAGAGGTCAAAGATGGCAAAGATAGTGAATTTCATTCTTTTTTCATGTAGCATTAAAACCAGTGGTAAGACACGTTCTGTAAAACAGAGAGAGAGAGAGAGAGAGAGAGCTGTTGATACAGACAGACAGACAGACATTAGTGACACGATTATATAATACATGTGCATATACATGTGACACTGTATTATGACTTAATACATGTGATAAAATGATGATCAAACTATTGACTCATCATAACCATTATTAACGTCCACTTACATTACAGGAGTTATCATTCATTTATTACTCTTCTTCTATAATAATAATAATCATCATCATCATCATAAGAAGAAGAAGAAGAAGGAGATGATGATGATGATGATGATGATGATGATGATGATGATGATGAAAAAGAAGATAATGATGATGGTGAAGAAGAAGAAGATATTGATGATGATGATGATGATGATGATGATGATGATGAAGAAGAAGAAGAAGAAGAACAAGAACAAGAACAAGATGATGATGATGGTGATGATGAAGAAGAAGAAGATAATGATGAAGAAAATGATGACGATGATGATGGTGATGATGAAAAAGAAGAAGGATAAGAAGATAATGATGATGATGATGATGATGATGATGATGATGAAGAAGAAGAAGAAGAAGATGAAGAAGAAGAAGATGGTGAAGAAGAAGAAGAAGAAGGTGATGAAGAAGAAGAAGAAGAAGAAGAAGAAGAAGAAGAAGAAGAAGAAGAAGAAGAAGAAGATGATGATGATGAAGAAGAAGAAGAAGAAGAAGAAGAAGAAGATGATGATGAAGAAGAAGAAAACGAAGAAGTATTATCATTATTATCATTATCATTATTATTATTATAAACCATAACACACAAGTTGCTTTATCATGGCTAATCATAAATTGCTCAGTAGACCTTAGAGCGACGATTTCCGCACAGAGTGCAAAATCTGATCTTAGATCTACACCCGTCACCGTTATCATCATATTAATTTGTGAGACCTTCGAACCTAGTCAACCGTCGAGATGGATAAGTCTTAACCCTTTATCAAATGACAATATTTTGTAGTGGACTAAACTGAAAGCATTTGCAGACGACAAATCGACTGTGGGTCAAATGATGATTTATGTCTTTGATATGGTAGAAAAACGTTGTGGGAAAAGGAAAAAATGCTGGTAACCAGCATTTTCTCCTTTTCCCACAACGTTTTCAGAAGCTTCCTTTTCAGAGGGTCGTTTAAAGTTGGGATTGTGTGTTGCCATTCTACACACTTTCAAGTTTTAATAGCGTTTTTTTCTCTCTGACTGAAAGGATGTATCTTTAAAGCGAGTGAATAGTGTAAAATTTATGTAATACTCAGTGCATGCATTAGATCTAGACCGAATTGTTTTCGCACTTACCGACGTATCCATACCGCTATTATCTTTCTTGGCCACAACGTATTTCGCGCAGTTTTCCTGAACCGTCTGACAAGTTTCGATAGTTTTCCTCTCGTCAGCTGGTTCACCAAATACAACGTGACACAAGGCGCTAATATACAAACAAACACGGATTTCTCCGGGTTCAGATACAGCACAAATCCTACATAAACCCATATTCCCAGCAATAAAACACCTATTACAACTGGACGACGAAGCGGTAAAAGGTTGGCTCTAAATTCCGAACATCTAGAATCAACATCGTCTCCATTATTTTGCTCAGTTTCAGCATAACGCTTGTCAGGATCCATGTATCTTTCTTGGCTGTCATTAACTCCGTTCTCATTGGTGTATGTTAGTTGTATAAACTCGGATGAATCAAGATGGCCGTTCTCTTGTGTACTCAAGCGATCAAATTTTACTGTCCGACCTGCTTTTGAATTAATCTGACCTCGACTCATTGTTATTCATCAGATGGACTGTAAATAAATGATATGTAAATAAGTATAATCTTTTAAATACGTGATAGATATAAATGAGCCTTGCTCTGTGAAAAGCGGACTTAATGCATCTGCAAAGCGTTTCGATTCAGGTCAGCCTGCGCAGTCCCCGCAGGCTGACCTGGGTCGAAACGTTTTGCTTTTGGTCAATTTTCTGCTTGTCAAAGGACCAGTGTACCTCATGATTCAGTCGAATGTTTTACAAAATGTTTTACAGATCCATAATTTATATGGCAACTTGCTTGGTTTCACGCATCATGGAGCTGTCACAAGCCCCCTTTTGCCAGAGTGTAGCTCAAACATAAGAAAAACTGCCTTGTTCCCACAAAAGCCCAAACCCCCTCACCCCGACCAATCCGCCTTTACCCTCTAGAAAATTACCCCCGCGGAAAAACTGCAGGATAGAAAAATCGCAAAACTTTTCCCACGAGAAAGGGTCAATTTTTCTCAAGTGGAAATTTTCGGGCGAAGGCGTGCTGTGTGCGCAGTTTTCCAACGGACAACAATCGAGGTCGTGGAAAATCTTCCCAGGGGCAACTTTCTTGACACTATAAATATTCTTAGACCCCAAAATAGTATAAAATTCTGGGTCCGTATTCACCAATCATTTTTAAGAACGTTCTTAGTCTTATTCTCCAAAACTTTCTACATTTGAAAGTAACACGACTTCTGATTGGCTAAACCATGTGGTTTAGCCAATCAGAAGTTGTGTTACTTTCAACTTTTCAAAATCTTGAGGAACAAGACTAAGAATGTTCTAAAGAATGGTTGGTGAAAACAGACCCTGGGTATAACCAAAGTCCAAAGTATTGCAGTTCAAAAGGCTCCCTTCCACAGGATCATTGCCCAAATTGAGTGGCTGTGAATTTCACAGATCAAAGTATCAAAGTGTTTCCACCATTTATAATATTGGTTACCTCCCCTGATACAGCAAAGTGTATAGGATCGGTACATGCTATTGAAAACGGGCAGAATTCTGTCCGTCTACTTTTAGACTAATGGGAGGTCATTCTTGTTTACTTTACATTTAGGGGAGGTCATTCTCGTTTCCTGTGGTCTCTGGCGCAGAGCAATAAGCAAATTGAAGTGTTTGTGTTTGTGTGTGTGTGTGTGTGTGTGTGTGTGAGTTAGCACATTTGCAGATTTAGTAATTTGTAAAGTACATGTATTCAATTACCTCGTATCGTGCAATGACTTGGTCATCCATCCAAACACTAACCATAACTCACACTGCACGGAAAGAAATACACCAAACCCCATCGTCTTTCACCAGCGGAGATTTGAGCTGGTCCCCGTAGTATACGTATAATAATAGATTACCTGTATCAATATCGGTAACCAGTCCACTACCACCAGATGTGATATATAAAAGACACCCCGGCTAATCTAGCTTATCCAATGAAAACAGTCGTCACAAAAGCCTGTACCAGTTGTATATCTGTATATATATGACGGGGACCAGTTCAACAATTTAATTGTATCTTGATCTAGATATCCATACATCGAGCAAAAAATATAAAACAAAAGGGTACGAAGAAACTGTATTGCGTATGCACCAACCATTCTAAATTGCAATCTAAGTTTAACTGTAAATTTAGCAAAAAACACACTTTCGGGCTGGTTTTACCAAATGGCTCAGCCAGTCAGAACTTATGTTCCTTTAAAATTAAGAACATTCGTTCAACTGAAAATTTATAAAGTAACACAATCTCAACCATTTGAATTTGCCAATCAGAAAATGTTTTACCTTGTAATAAAAAAAAATGTTTATAATTAGAACAAGAACTCACTTTAGAATGGTTGCTGAATACGGTCCATGGCATATTTCTATCCCCTTTGACTTTGTGATAGATCTACATGTATTGTAGCTATCTCAGCTTTAAAATGCGGTAGCCAACAACACTACTTGTGCGTGTACACCAATTGAAATGACGAATTAACCCTTTACCAGACGACAAAATTTTAGCCTTGTCAAAATTGAAAGTATTTGCAGACGACAATTTCAATGTGGCTCAAATGGTGCAATTTTTCTTTGATAGGATAGAAAACATTGTGGGAAAAGGAGAAAATGCTGGTAACCAGCATTTTCTCCTTTTCCCACTATGTTTTCAAAAGGCTTCTTTACCAGGGGCGTCAAAAGGCGGCATTGTGCGGTAAAGGGTTAAGCCTTTTTAAAAACTTTATGACCGTGCTCTGGCAAAAGGGGTTTAATGCATCTCCGTGATGCACTGTACCATGCTCTGTGATGCACTGTTCCATGCTCCGTGATGCACTGTTCCATGCTCTGTGATGCACTGTACCATGCTCTGTGATGCACTGTACCATGCTCTGTGATGCACTGTACCATGCTCTGTGATGCATTGTACCATGCTCCGTGATGCACTGTACCATGCTCTGTGATGCATTGTACCATGCTCTGTGATGCACTGTACCATGCTCCGTGATGCACTGTACCATGCTCTGTGATGCACTGTACCATGCTCCGTGATGCACTGTACCATGCTCTGTGATGCACTGTACCATGCTCCGTGATGCACTGTACCATGCTCTGTGATGCACTGTACCATGCTCTGTGATGCACTGTACCATGCTCTGTGATGCACTGTACCATGCTCCGTGATGCACTGTACCATGCTCTGTGATGCACTGTACCATGCTCTGTGATGCATTGTACCATGCTCTGTGATGCACTGTACCATGCTCCGTGATGCACTGTACCATGCTCTGTGATGCATTGTACCATGCTCTGTGATGCACTGTACCATGCTCTGTGATGCACTGTACCATGCTCTGTGATGCATTGTACCATGCTCTGTGATGCACTGTACCATGCTCTGTGATGCACTGTACCATGCTCTGTGATGCATTGTACCATGCTCTGTGATGCATTGTACCATGCTCCGTGATGCACTGTACCATGCTCTGTGATGCACTGTACCATGCTCCGTGATGCACTGTACCATGCTCCGTGATGCACTGTACCATGCTCTGTGATGCATTGTACCATGCTCTGTGATGCACTGTACCATGCTCCGTGATGCACTGTACCATGCTCCGTGATGCACTGTACCATGCTCTGTGATGCACTGTACCATGCTCTGTGATGCACTGTACCATGCTCTGTGATGCACTGTACCATGCTCTGTGATGCATTGTACCATGCTCTGTGATGCACTGTACCATGCTCCGTGATGCATTGTACCATGCTCTGTGATGCACTGTACCAAGCATTTCATCTCATTGTTATTGATCCATAAAATCCATTTTGTCTAACAACCAATTAAAGTACCAGGAACATGTAGAATGGTCTTTGCACATGCAGAAAATGTGCAAAAAAGATTTGATCCATTTCAACCTGCGCGGACTGCTCAGGCTGACATGGATCGATACTTTTTGCAGATACATTAAGCCCCATTTTGACAAAGCTTGGCTTATATTAAAGTAATTTTACTATAAAGCGGCCATTCTACTAGAGGTCGCGAGAGCTTAAAACACTGCACTGTAAAAACACCCTTATCTAAACTTCATGACAGTAACAGAAACCACATTCCCCGATGAACACCTTCTTTGTGACTCTGTCTACACAGGATTGCAGAATTTGATTATATGTATAAAACATTTTAAAGCAGCATGCAATCTGAGATTTCGGTACGTAAGTTTTTGAGAAAATCTGAGAAAAAATAACTTTTATTTGCCTACAAATATGGCTTTCATACTAGGATATACACAGCAAAATATGTACAGGACATAAGAAACGTCCGGATTTCTTTGTTCATACTTTTCTAAAACTATCTAATCCCGTTTGTAACGGGGTAGCCATTTTTCTGTAACAAGGGATAAATACACCCTAGATCATAATAAAGACAAGTACGTTGCGGAGATAGTTCAGAAGAGTAAATGGGATGTAGTTTTAAACGGTAGTGGGTGGAAAACCAAAGGGACTGCGAACAATATTTGTGGCGTTTTTGTAACCCCCACCCCCTCCCTCAAAGCTACGTGTAAAAACTCGAGTCCTCGTGATTTCTGCCTTACAGAATAATTAGTGTATGAGCCATGCTCTGTGAAAAGGGAGCTTAATGTATCTCCGTGATGCATGATGCCAAGCAAGTCATCACGTGATCATGGACCCATAAAATCTTGAGATAAACTGGTCCTTTGACATGCAGCACATTGACTAAGAGCAAAAAGTTTCAGTCCAGGTCAGCCTGCGCGGACTGCGCAGGCTGACCTGGGTTGATACTTTTTGTGCAGATGCATTAAGCTCCCTTTTCACAGAGCATTGCTCATAGATCTTCTTATTATCTAAAAAAAAAAAATTTTTTTTGTCAAAACCTAGATGTATGCTGCTTTAATGGATGGTTGATAAACCCTTCACCATGCAATCCCATGTTTTAGCGACCAAAACAGCTTTTTAAAAACAATGTAAAAAAAAACCCGGGAAAATGCTGTTCACCAGATTTTTTCCTTCTCCAGCAATGTTTTATTTTTACTCTTTTCAAAGTCAAATTCTATCATTAAAGCCGCATTTGATTTGTTATCTCCAAATGCCTTTAAAATGGACACGTCAAAGATTTTGTGGTCTGATAAAGCCTGCTATAGTAAACATGTAATTACGGCATCCTAAAGAGGCCACGCAAAATCTCGTACATCTAGACTTACAACAACACGGGATTTTATCGTATTTTCGCATTTCTCAGGAATCCCTAAGCGGCCACCCGAAACCTCGCATGTCTAAACATACTAAAATACCAGATTTTATCGTATTTTCGCAAAACAGTTAAAATTATATACATGCCAGGTTTTACAATCCTCGCGAGATAACAGGGACGAGGTTTCAATCTCTTTTAGATGGCTCGTTTAGGATTCCGTATGTAACCGACGCTTTTTGTTCACCCACTACAGCTAGGCTTATTCTTACACAGCTAGTATACATGGCACCAAAGATTCATAACATTTTGAAGGAAAAAAATATGTAGATCATCTCTGAAAATATGGAAGACATTGCGGGAAAAGGGAGCAATATGCTTGTTACAGGCCATACTCTTTTTCCTACGATGATTTCGAAGTGTTTTTAAAACCGCTTAATATGGTAGCAGTAATGTCCCGGATGCAATGACGAAATGGGCCATGCTCTGGCAAAAGGGGGCTTGATGCATCTCAGTGATGCGTTCTACCAATCAAGCCATCACATAATCATGGATCCACGTTAGCCACTTTCATTAAATAATCGACTGAATCATGAGGTAGACTGGTCCTTAGACATACAGAAAATTGACCAATAGCGAAAAGTTTCGACCCAGGTGAGCCTGCGCGGACTGCGCAGGCTGACCCGGGTCGATACTTTTCGCACATGCATTAACCCCCCTTTTCACATACCAAGCCTCAAATATTGATGGGGCTTTGAAACAGATGTGACCATAAATCTATATACTGGTATGTGAATAAGATGAACTTTTCCCCTTCAGCAAAACAAAACCTAGTATTTCTGATTAACCCCTTACCAAACAATCCCTTGTGGTAACAAGGCTGCTGACAGCATTGTGGTTAACCAGCATTTGCTCCTTTTCCCACAATGCTTTCTCCTCTTTCAGTGACAGATCCCATCAGTTTAACCTCATTCCATCTATAAGCCACTGACTATTTTTCTCACATGCATCAGAGGTGAGAGTCGAAAGATTGCCGGAAAGAAAGTTTTGCTCCAACCGGGTATCGAACCCGCAACCACCAGGTCACGAGTCAGATGCGCTAACCACTGAGCTACCCGGCCGTTCTATACTAGATGCCATTCATACCCGCAGACAATGAAAGAATTTGCCGGCGACAAATCAGTTGTGGTGTAGTTACTGGAATTTTGTCCATGAAAGGAAAGCAAACATTCTGGGAAAAGGAGAACATGCTGGTTACCAGCATTCTCTCCTTTTCCCACAATGCTTGTTACCAGCATCGTTTTCCTTTTCCCACTATGTTTTCGAAAACTGCTCAAAGTCGTTTAAAACATGAATTTGTTTAACAACTAGAGGTTTCCTTGGGGTGTAGTGATTATTACATAGTAAGATAGGGTGCTCAAAGTCTAATATAGGTCGATACAAGGAGCCATGCTCTGTGAAAAGGGGCCTCAATACCGGATTCAGCTCTGCGAGTAGTCTATCATATTATATTCTGTTCTACTTCGATATCACGTATTTAACAAAGTTTTCAATCCTTGGCCTTATATGTGCCTTATTTCAGAAGCAGTAACAAGAGTATACATGGATGATGCCATAATTTGCCTTCTTCTGTTGATTATTAAATAAAACAAATGGTTTTATGGATTTTCTCCAACAAGTTATGTGAGAAGAACTAAAAAGGGCAGCCATTTTGAAACTTTAGAATTGAGGAAATGAAACTGCTCATTTTTATATGAGACCAGGAAACTGAAACCGAAACCAAAACCAGTTTCTGTGCAACAGTTACGCCCATGCATATGCCAACAGGACATTTTTATAGAGATAACAGTTTGAAACTTTTGTACAAATTCATAAGTAGGCATTTGAATGAGATATTTTAAAGTTTTCTTATTTATTCTGCTCCGCTTTATTTTATATGTCTGCTGAATCGGAATTATCCACATGGAACGTGCAAAGTACCTGAAGAAGAGAAAGCGCCACCAGGAAGTGTTAATTCGTCCATCTGCTAAGCGTCGACGGCTGACTTTGAAGCAGGAACGGTCAGAGACCCGGGGAGCACAAAAAGCATTAGACTCTGTATCATACCAATCAGGTAATTAACCCATTGCAAAATGGGTTATTTTTTCAATTTACCCACAATGAAACTAAATGACAGAAAGGAAAAGTACCCGGAAGAAAGGAAAAGTGCAATTTTAGATAGTTTGAAAAGTACTGAGGGAAAAGGAACATTTGCTCTTTACAAGCAAATTATTTATGCTCCTATTCCCACATTATTTTCAAACATTGTGTAAAACAGAGTAGTAAAAAGCAAAGATTGTTTAGTAATGGGTTTATCTCTAAATTTAAATGTACCTTGTGTAATGTATAGATACAGGTACTTTGCAAAGCATCGAACAGAACAGATCATTGATTAGGGCAGAGCGAAATTCATGATGAACTCTGTCTAGGATAAAATTAGCTAAGAAGTGGATGAAATCAAATATGCTTATCTGTAGGATATATGGAATATTATGTTGTAAGAATCTTTCCTGGTGCTTGTATTTGATTTGAGCAGCGTGAGAAAATTTGATACTGCGCGAGACCGAAGGTCAAGCGAGATGTCAAAATTTTCTTACGAAGCGAGAAGTAAATACAAGTATCAGGAAAGTTACAACAGCTTATTCCTTTTATTATATACCTACAACTTTCAATGACAAAATTTTGCAGTTATTGACATTTTATTTGTAATATGGTAAACAACGCAAACAATGGTGTAGTGGCTAGTAAGTTCGTTTTTTTATGAATAGCGGATAAATATCATAGCATAAGTTTTTACCAATCAAATTGCAAATAATAGGTATGTTTTCCGCGCGTGAGTTACATCATCATACCGTGTTTGGAACCGTATTTCACACTGTGTAGATACGGATTTTTTCCTGCAGTGTGTGATATTTTATCCGCGTGCGACGCATGTATTCGAGCTGGAAAATTTTCAGGTATATAATAAATGTCATAGAAATGCCCCAATGGCATCTCGTTCAGCGAAATTTGTTCTACTTTACAATCATGCCTGGACTGCATTGGGTCACTTGAAAACTAGAATGAGAAAAATCTTCATGAAGTTAATATGGTACACTGTATTGAAATAGCTTTCGCCATCAAGAAATTACTATATTGCTACACCTTTGGCATTTGCATGCCGCTAGGTACAAAGTGATAGACAGAGTGTAATGATTTCAGATCGAGGTCTCCAATCAGATGTGGGTGTTGCAAGCGTTCCTGATGCAGTTCCACGAGGAGATTTCAAGCCCATCAAGTTGCATGACCCACCTACTATTATAGCCATGGATTTGGAAACAACTGGTCTGAGTAAGGTTCAATGAGTTTTGATAGCAGTTCGAATATGGCACACCTAGTGTATTATTGTTATTTTTCATTGCAAGGGCATGCTGAGATATTTTTCTATTGTCAGTTCCATCTGTCTTGCCTTGAAAGCCAGAATATGATGAATATTTTTGGGTGTAGTCATCTTTGAAACATAGTAATTAATATGCGTGTTTTTCTGAAATTGTGTGCTTACATTTTCTCACTTTTTTTATGTAAACCCGTGTGTTTCCGTCTGCTCCGTTACCTACAAAGTTTCTGTATCATATCATACTAAATCATGCTTTTTTTTTTTTCATGATCCACTTTTTTTATGTAAAAGCTTAACATTTTCAGCTTGTTGTTACAATACCAAATGGTGTGAAAATGAGCCTTATCATGGGAAAATCGTCTGAGTTGTATCTGCATGAAATATTACCCAAATTAGAAAGTACGGTATCTTCCGGTAGAACTGGATCAAGTGTTTCTGCCTACAGGAAGTAACAGTATTCATACATTTTTTTTGTGATGCACAAAATCCATTTGAAGTAGAAAGTGATGATTCTGGACTGAGCAGCTAATCTGGATCGCTGCTCTGCAAATTCATCTTCTTCGTACAGTACTGAAACTGGGGAATGTAACCACTAATGTGAATTACTCCACATTACATGGAACGAAAACAATAATACATGTGCAGTTCAAGTCACAAAGTTACAGAAAAGAATTCTGGTAAAGGAAGTCATTGCTCATCCAAGCAATGACTTTTTTTCCCATTAAGATTTCCACTTCATTGTTTCAGAATGGAAACCAGAATGGAACCATTGCATATATTTCGTTTCCAAGTTTCAGTAATGTATTCAATTATCTTTATTACAGTTCGTGATGGACAGATGCCTCATATTACACAGATTGCTGCAAAGGTGGTCGGTAGAAAACGCACTTTTACCAGGTATGTGAAGCCAAAATTGCCAATCAGCCCAAGTGCTCAACAAATCACTGGAATTTCTATGGTGAATGATAGAATGTTTGTTCGTGGAGAAGAAGTGACTGCCATAGATATTCATATGGCCATTGATCAGTTTCTTGAATGGATCAAAAAGTTTGACAATGTTGTAGTAGCAGCTCATAATGGAGTGGACTTTGACTTTCCCGTGTTAGTTTCTGCACTTACAAAACTGAATAAGTTTGATGGACTGTTGTCTTGTGTGGCAGCATTTTTGGACTCATTGCCTCTTTTTCATGAACTTTATCCTGATAGGAGTACATACAAGCAAGAAACCCTTGCTTTTGAAATTTTGAACATTTCTTATAATGCACATGATGCTGAAAATGATGTTTTTGCTCTCAGCAAATTGATTAAGCATGCCAGAAACACAATGACCAAACAGGATTTTCACCAACATTTATTTTCACCAAAAGCTATTCATTTTCAATAACATGAGTTCAAAGGAAAAATCTTAACCCTTAGACTGCTAAGTGCGACTCAATGACCTCTTGCGGACAGTGTAGATCAAGATCAGACTGCACAGAACGTGCAGTCTGATCTTTGATCTACACTGTCCGATAAGGAGATATATATATTTCCCCCCAAATACCTTTGAAATAGCAAATTTTGGGTCTTTACGACCGCTTTGAAAGTTCTGAGTTATTTAGCAGGATAAGGGTTAAACTATTGACTCTTTAGGTGTTCTTGTGTCCAGTGGTGTATATAAAATGGACACAGCTGAAAGCATGGCATGCTTTGGGTTAAATCTTGAACATCTGAAAAAAAAAAAAATATTCCCGAGTAGGGGAAGACGGACTTTTGAAAATATTTACCATGAAAAACATGGAAGGCCAGCCGCGCGTCACTAACACGAAGACAACTTTACAAAGTGTCATTCCAAAACTGGCAGAATATTTGAAAATGTTTAATAATTTTTTTTTCAAAGTCTTTTATAGTGATACAGTACAGAAACTAGGCAATGCAACATTAGAAGCAGAATGGAACTGCATCCAGAATGCACTGCAACCACATGTACATTAGCGTAAAATGCAGCAAAGCTAAAATGCAAATTCTTTCATAGTGATACAGTACAGAAACTAGGCAATGCAACATTAGAAGCGGAATGGAACTGCATCCAGAATGCACTGCAACCACGTGTACATTAGCGTAAAATGCAGCAAAGCTGAAATCCAAAAAGATATCCACAGGTATAAAGCTTGGAAAACAGTATGAAAAGGGATACCATTACTTGCATGTGCAATGGCGTTTTCTTTCCATGATGTTTTCCATACTAGTTTGAGAAAACTGAATGCACCAGAACCGGGATAGAACAGACAAAATGTTGCATTCTCAAGTTGTAGTACTATATATGTTTCTGGACATCATGGGGTTCCAAAATATATTTATCTTGTAGGATTGAAAATTGATAATTTTAATACTTTCTCATTTCAAAATTAGTTTAGTTGTATCAAGATTTCTCATGATAGCCAAAAGCATTTCAACCTAGGTGAGCCTAATAGCATAGACTTATCAGGCTTTATCATTTAGGCAGAGCCATTGTGATGTTTTTCATAGTTTTGGGCATATATTATGTTTGATCCATATTAGTTTGATGCTTCTAAAAAGAAATCAGAGCTATAGCAGTTATCCTAGCATCAGTTTTACTGTTGCAACTTAGTAAAAATCTTATATGTCCATAATAACTGTGACCACTCCCTTGATTTACTCTTTACCAAACGACGAAATTTTAGGCGGGTCCAAATTGAAAGCAATTGCAGACGACAAATCAAATGTGATGCAGACATTTAAAATATGTTTTGAGAAGGACAGAAAATATTGTGGGAAAAGGAGAAAATGCTGGTTACCAGCGTTTTCTTCTTTTCCCACAGTGTTTTCAAAAGGCTTCTTTCTCAGGGTCGTGAAAAGTCGGGGTTGTGTGGTAAAGGGTTAAATTAAAAGGTATAACTGCATACCAACCCTAAAAGTAGGGAATACAACATTTAACCTGAATGGAATTGGCAATAGAATGCACCATTATTGTGAATTAAGTCTCATTATATGGGACAGAAACGACAATGTACGTTAATTTCAAGTCTAAAAGTTTTTAACAAAATGTGGAAAAAGTAGAAATTGCTCGTCCAAGCAAATCGTCTCTTTTACCATATTGCTTTCTCTTGGGAATTGAGTGCAGAGAAACAGGAATGGTGCTTTTAAAAATGTTACATTCGACAGTTTCAGTACTGTACCTTTGTGTCAATGTAACTATTTTTAGCGGATTTTTATAGCAAATCCACTTATTGTGATCGTTCTGACCGGAACCAAATACATCATGCGTAGCGAAGCATGCGCGCTCACACTATGCTATGATATCGGTTCGATCTGAACCAAATATACTGTTATTCACACTTGCTCCCATTCTACTTTCAGTTTTAGCTAATACACCTCAACCTTGCTATTGTCACTACCGTATATACTGTCCCACACGCGTTTACATATTTATTCCGAAATCTAGTACCAGCAAAAAAAAACTGCTTAAGACTGACGGATCAAATTACCACTCCTCAAACAGTAGTAGACTATCACTTACTGCGCGACCCGCTGGGCAGAACAATTTTGACTTACCCTGCCCTTCCTAAATCCATTTTAAGATGATTGCTCATGTGTTGCATGTGATGTTATTTTCTATTACAACATATTACAGTTTTATGCTACTCCACAAATCCGCTTTCCAGGACTTTGAGTCCTGTGATCAGATTTTTGACTGAATTTTTAGCTTTCATGGAAATAGAAATTTTGAATGAAGCTTTGCTCGTAAGGTTGTATCGCCGTCATTTTACCATGGATTGAACTGAAACTTCACAGAATTACATTTGTATAAACAGGCCTACTTCTTTGCCAAGTGTCATCACTCAAGGTGAATATATAATGTGATTATTACTCATTTAATTTGGAAAATTTTGGCTAATTGTGTTACTTGTTCTGTGACAAAGTGCTATAAATAGTCTGTGCTGATGTCAAACAGCTCTAGTTTGAAATGGCATTTCTTTCTTTTTTTTTCTTTAGAAAAGATCTATACAGTAAATCTAAATTTTGAAATAAAAAGTCTTCTATGGATTGTAATTTACTCATTTACTTACTTACACAAGATTTTATTTATTTATTTATTTATTTATTTTTTTTTTTTTTTTGATTTGGTGACTGTTGAAACTAGTTTACCATGTTTAGGTCCGATTTGCTCTGAAAGTGTGTGGTAAACTTCCTTTAAATTTTTTCCAAACATTTGTTAATGATTTTTTTTTAAATTTTTGTGGAAGGCCTAATGTGTTTGCGGGTTATTTGATTTTAGTTTGGTGCGGACTCGCCACATTCTCTTGAAAATGAGTGGGACTGGAGGACCTGAATCCGAATTTTGTCAAAATAGTGTTTTTCTCTTCAAAGATTTTGCTATGTATCATTTAATTATGATCAAGTAATACTTACTTAATTGTTTAATACAATTTTTGTCATTAAGTGTTGAAAAATATGGTAAACACATCGAATTTCAAGGAGGTAGTACTGTATTATTTTTGTCCAATCTGGGCATTCGTGGGTCCTTAAATAAAATTCTTCGAAATTCAAGTTACGTGTGGTGAAGTGTTTTGAAACTCCACCATAAAGTGTCTCTACCAGTCACTATTGCTGTAAGACTAAGTTTGTACAGATCCTTAAATATGAGAGTTAGGAGCCGTAGACCTGAGGTCTAAAATAACCTGAAAATAACGGTGCGTCTAAAAATAACCTGTATGGCGTGATGTGTCTAAAAATAGCTTTATACCGAGGTGTATCTAAATAAAAAAGAAAGACTTGATTGTTATCAATTACCTTCTTAACAATTCTAATACAAAATTGCAGATAACGACTCTGAAAATTTTTTGTAAAACATGAAAGCATTAACGATGCCTTTATACATAAAACACATTGTGAGTAAAGGAGAATTTGTTTGGTTCTCGTAATAATGGCAAATTCCTTTGATAGTGTAGAAAACATTCAGGAAAAAGAAGAAAATGCTGGTCACCTGCATTTTCTCCTTTTCCCACAATGTTTTCAAAAGATTAAACTTCTACCTCAGGGTCGTCAAAATTCAGGGCTGTGTGACATTTGACTCTATTCCAAACGGCAAAGTTTTAGACTGGTCAAACTTGAAGACATTAGTAGACAACAGAATAATTGTGACTCAAAGGCTGAAGTTTGTCTTGAGAAGTGCAGAAAAACTTTGTGAGAAAAGGGAAAAAAATGATGGTTGCCAGCATTTTCTCATTTCCCCACAATGTTTTACGAAGCCTTTTTTCCTGAAGGTCGTTATAACTAGGGGTTAGTATTTCACACTAAGGGAAGAGTCCTGTATATCCAAATGGAGATAAAACAGAGATAAAATATTTAGTAAACTGAGCCATGACCTAACATAGTCACGCTCAACTCTCTTGACCCTTCTCCTAACGTTCCCGAATTTTGTCGACCCAAAGGAAAGAAACTTTTTGAAAACATTGTGGGAAAAGGAGAAAATGCTGGTAACCAGCATTTTCTCCTTTTCTCACAATGTTTTCTACCTTGTAAAAGCAGTGTCCAATGATTTGAGACATATCTGGTTTTCAATGTGCAACTCGTGCTGTCTGATCTTGAATCGACAATGTCCGCTGGAATGAGACATTCTGGCCAAATCAAACTTGAAAGGTCACTTCTTTGGATGCTTTTCTTTGACTGAAAAATTTTGATTTTGTTCACTTTGAGCAATAAAGGGTTTATCAGAGTCTTATTGGGGGAATACAACTAAGGTAGGTATTTCGTCAGTGCACCGTTTTTAGGACATGGGAGCAACATACGTAGCTTAAAAGAACGGTGTATATCAAGATCAGAGTAGAGAACAAGAAGTTTGGGTTTGTATTCAGAAAGTAAATCTAAATGCTTTTTTTTTTGTCTGTATTTCAAGATTAGTTATCGTAAACGCTGAGGCAGAATATTTAAACCCAACAGATCCATTTTTATCAGTTTTAGGCCTTTGGCCAATACAACAGTACTAAACATTGATACAAAGTTTCTTCGAAACGGTTGGACTTTTCCGTTAGCACCTTACAAGAGGGGATACAGACCAAAGCCCCATAGGACAGAAGCCCCATAAGTTACTGCTTATCTAACTTCATCTCATTCACTTCGTGTACAAACTGCTCGGTTCGGTCCAAACAGAATTCACAGAAATAAACGGACCTGTCTTATCTGTAATTCTGGTGACATAGAGGACGAATTCCATTTTATTTTGAAGTGTCCTTTTTATTATTCTTAGAGAAAAAAAATATATAAAAGAATACTATTGTAAAAAGCCAAGTACCATTAAATTGCTACAACTTCTCTGTTCGAATAATAAAAGTGAATTGTTTAACCTTGCGTTTTACGCAAAGGAAGTACTGATAAAAAGAATGTCTGTTTCCGCATTTACTTAACTCATAAAGTTCATTCACAAGCATTATTGTATATGCAAATTAGTTTAGGTTTACTAAGAAAATTGGTGGTGTTCATCTTTTTTGTTGTAGATTCTTGAATTATTTTCATTACAATGTCTTGTGTGCGTATATAGAGTTTTTTAGCGGGCGCCGAAGTCGAGAGCGGACAGCGGTCTGCGGACTTTCATGCGGGGTTGTCTCAAAAGAACTATACACTTTCTAGTAGATACAAGTTTTCCAAATTACCTGCTCACTTAATTTAATTGTACTACATACCTTTACCATAAGTACTTTGTAGTACTCCTGATAATTATAATCAATGCTGAAATTGAAGGGCATCTGACTCGCTGTTCGTGTTTTGATACATATAGTAACAGCGGCCAAGGCCATTCAAACAATTGTTTCTTAGTAACATCCAGCACGTGTCTATTACAGATATTTGATTGGAATTTATCAAACATTCTCTGAGGAGAAACACTTTAGGTAATTGTAGACGGATGTACGTACAGACAGACGTACAGATGAACGACGGACAGAAAGCGATCACAGTAGCTCACGCATTTTTTCCTCAGGTGAGCTAAAAAAAAAAAACCGGATTCAAATGTACAAACGATTACCTAAATCTCCATGGGAGTAGTAAAAAGTGCACGTGCTTTTTTAGGATAGTCCATACCTCATTTAAAGGGGAAGTGCAACGGCATTTGATTGCACATAAATGGTGCTCATCAACTAGTATGCTCAAATGTCTAAAATTGGACCAAGTGAGGAGGTCTTGTTCGTAGTGTACCTTGTGACAAAATTTTCTTTTTCTAGAGGCATTTGATTGCACAGAAATAGTGCTCATCAAGTAGTATTCTCAAATGTCTAAAATTGGACCAAGCAAGGAGGTCTTGTTCGTAGTGTATCTTGTGACAAAATTTTCTTTTTCTAGAGGCATTTGATTGCACAGAAATAGTGCTTATCAAGTAGTATTCTCAAATGTCTAAAATTGGACCAAGTAAGGAGGTCTTGTTCGTAGTGTATCTTGTGACAAAATTTTCTGTTTCTAGAGGCATTTGATTGCACAGAAATAGTGCTCATCAGCTAGTATGCTCAAATGTCTAAAATTGGACCAAGTAAGGAAGTCTTGTTCATGGTGTATCTTGTGACAAAATGTTCTTTTCCTAGAGGGATCTAATCGTTTTAAAAGCAGTAAAGCAGTCTGTTTTAGGCGAAGACATGCAAGGCGTATGTGAGTCTCACCCATCGTAATCCAGCCGAGAGATTTGATCAACAGATCATCAATCGAGGTTGGCCGATTGGGTGGTAGACTGTGTGCCTGCTAGAATAAAATTTCGTTGTCTAGCCGTGTATTTATATGCATGCTTAACTCTCTACCAAACGATAAAATTTTAGACCTGTCAAAATTGAAAGCATTTGCAGACGGCAAATTAAAAGTCACAAAAATGACGATTTCAATCTCTGAAAGGGTAGAAAACATTGTGGGAAAAGGAGAAAATGCTGGTTACCAGCATTTTCTCCTTTTCCCACAATGTTTTCAAAAGGCTTTTTCCTCAGGGTCGTTAAAACTCGGGATTGTGTAGTAAAGGGTTGAAATGCCACTGTTGAATTCACAAGAAAACAGATCTGTAATTTCGATTTACATATTTTATCAAAGGTGTTTATGTGTGTATATATCTAATGACCTAGTCTACATGAGGAATGACGAGGAGTTGAACTAATAATAACTTGCAATACATGCTTTGGCAATAAAATTCGATACAGTGTCCCTTTAAATACAGCAATTATCGCTTTGTGATTTTTGAGACAATTAGGACTATGTACTTCCGTACTTGTCTGAATAAAATATCTAAAAATCTATCGAATGTGTTCACATATATTTTAAACATTTATCATTCACATGTCAAGTCGTTTGAAAATACAACCAAATTACCAAAAATTACATATCAGCTCATACAACGCAATGGCTTCTCTGTTGCTAGACCTTAGCAAGTTGATCACTTAAACTAAACTTATTTTGCAAATTTAAGAATTACGAAATTATTGGTCATAATACATTACTTTATTGGACAACATAGCCGAGCCCCGGTAGCCCAGTTGGTAGTTTACAGGACTTGAGGTCGCTGGTTCGATCCCTGGCTCGCCCAATTTCTTTCCGAGGATTGATGATAGTCATTGCGACAGGATTCATTCCTCTCTCACCGCTGACCACTGTTATGACGACGGTTATGTAGAAAAGCAACAAGTGGCTTGGAAGAAATATTGTACGGAGTGCCAGTACAAGAAACTCCAGGAAAGCATGGATCGGTGCACTGGCCGCCGCGATATTGTTGAAAAAATGTTGAAAACGGCATTAAACACTATACAATCAATCAATCAATCAATCAACACGGGGCTTTTGTCCTATGGGGCGTTTGTCCAACACCCCTACCCGACAATCCCAAGGTTTTAACAACCCTCAGAAAGAACTCATTTCTGAAAACAATGTGGAAAAAGGAGAAAATGGTGGCCAGCATTTTCTCCTTTTTCCACTACGGTTTCTTGTCTTTCAAAGACGAATTTAACCAGTTGTACTACATGTCATTTGTCGTCTGCAAATGCTATCAATTTCGACGAGTGTAAGACTTTTTTTTAACCCTTTCCCAAACGACAAATTTTGGACTAGTCCAAATTGAAAGAGTTTGCAGACGACAATTTTAAATTTGATGAAAATGGCAGAAAGGTCTCAAAAAGGGTAGAAAACACTGTGGGAAAAGGAGAAATTGCTCGTTACGAGCAATTTCTCCTTTTCCCACAGTGTTTTCAAAAGACTTGTACTGCAGACACGTGAAAACCAGGGCTTGTTTGGGAAAGGGTTAATTGTACAATCCCGACTTTAAATGACCCTGAGAGAAAAGACTTTGGAAAGCATTGTGGGGAAAAGGAGAAAATGCTGGTTACCAACATTTTCTGCTTTTGCCCGCAATGTTTTCAAAAGTTTTTTTTTTTTTTTTGGGGGGGGGGGGGGTCACTAAAACTCGGGATTATGAGGTAAAACGACAATAAGGGAATGAAAATTTATTTTTACCTCTCCAAACTCCAGCTGTAAATATTCCAATGTTGGTAGATATTTGGATCTGCACACTGTAATAATTAATCACTTGCGGAAAGTCAGTCTTTAAAAGAGGCCGAAAATCTCAAGAGCCCAAAGTTCTCTCTGGACCAAAATATCCTATTAAACTTTAATAGGAGAATGTAGATCAAAGATCAGACTGCACGTTCTGTGCAGTCTGAATTAGATTTTTACCTTATCGGTAAATGTACGCACAGTTTTTAATAGGCCTCTAAAGGGTTAACCCTTTACCCCACCATCCCGTGTTTTCATGACCCACGAGGAAGAAGGTTTTTTTTTTTTGAAAACATTATGTTAAGAGGAGACAGTGTTGTAGGCTAGCATTTTGTAATTTTCCCACAATGTTTTTCTTTTCTTTTCAAAGGAAAATCCCTTCACTTGAATCATGTTCAGTTTGTCGTCTGCAACCGCTTTCAGTTTGGACAAGTTCAAAATTTTGTCGTCCCGAAAGGAAGGTATTCATTTATTTTAAAATATAAATTTCCTGATTTTGTATTCAGTTAGCTTTTGTATTCTATAAACCACTGAATAGTTAAATAGCTTTTAAAGCCAAAATGAAGTTAATCCTTTACCGCACAATCGAGAGTTTTAACGACCCTGACGAGGAAACCTTTTGAAACCATTGTGAGGAAAAGGAGAAAATGCTGGTAACCAGCATTTTCTCCTTTTCCCACAATGTTTACTACCCTTCCAGAATCAAACATAAATTCTGAGTCACAGTTGTTTTGTCGTCTGCAAAAGCTTTGAATTTGGACTTTTCTAAAATGTTGTCGTCTGGTAGAAGGGTAAAACACATTTTTGTGTATTGATTTCATAGGAAAACGTAAAAAGGCTACGTATCCCTTTAAGGTTATTTGTACACTCCATCCAACGCTGAAAGTTTTCCCTATTTACCCATAGAGCGCCGAATAACCCAACAGACATTTTCACTATAGATATTAAACGAATCAATTGTAATTTTCAGAGTTCCTTTCGCCCAGAATGTCCAAACAAAGCGGACAGTGTAGATCAAAGATCAGACTGCACGTTTTGTGCAGTCTGATCTTAATCTGCAATGGCCGCAAAGGCAATCATAGTTGTGAAAGGCGCTTTAAGGTTTAATTTAAGAGGAAGTTATTATCTGGACAACTTAACACGTTTACAAAAAAAATCAGAAATCCATGGAATACAACGATAAAAATTTTGTAACACTATGATATACATCGAAAATTGAAATGAGATGATTATAAATCATTACAATATCAAAAACAACAACACGTATCTCCTTTTTGAGCAAAGAGAATTAAAAAAAAAACACACTAACAAGCACGTGCTATCAAACACTTAATATAGATTAATCCAAAAATACGACATCGCTCACTGAGCAAACTATAAATACATTATTGTTATTCCTTTTATAGTTACACGTCGATATTGTGGCACTACATCTTCGCAAGCCAAGGATACTAATATAGTAGTACCCTTGGCCGCTCGCCTCTTTAAAAATCGAAACTCCCGCTGCGCCATTTCATTGGATGTGATCAAAACCCATCGCGTCCAATCAAACCATCCGTAACAAGAAATCTTCCGCGAAACAGAAAACAATAATGGCGGCGCCCCTCAAAAACGAAAGTGGTCGTGTTTGTGACGAAAATTTGCCAAAAAAGAGTAGACGATCGATATTTCATGAGTTTTTTATAGTTCATGATCAATTATGTGAAATATTAGGACGGGTTCCACAGCCAAATGATTGCGAATCATCGTGTGTCTGATTAATTTCAGAAAATTGTGATGAATCCGAAAGCGCAGCCATATTTGATGCATAGCCTAACAAATTTTATTACGAGCATTTTGATTGGTCAGATAACATCAACAAAGGTTACGCAACTCGTGATATTCGATAGGTGGCGCAGCGGGAGTTTCGATTTTTAAAGAGGCGAGCGGCCAAGGGTACGTAACGAACAAAGTGGAGTTAGTATCCTTGGCTTGTGAAGATGGTGGCACTAGTACACTGTATACGATTTTGTTTTGTCTGTATTGGAGGTTTAACACCGTTTTAAAGATACATCTATACTCGTTTTTACCCAGTTTTTAACCTATTTCATCTTTATTTATCAAACTATAATCATTCACGCTAAGTGTTCAACTGATGGTTTCACAGTTGAATTGATTACGACCAATAAAAAATGCATTTCATTTTCTGGAGGCCATCAAAAAAATCATCCAGTTTTAAATGCGAAGATTTCTGATATAAGTATTTATCCCTTACACCACATATATTAGTGATTTATCTACGTTTACACAGCTGAATAAATTCTGAACTATTCTACAGTCTATCAAGTTTTAACACATTTTCTCTCTCTCTCTCTGGCTTTAAGGATGTATCTTTAGTAAAGATTAGTCCCAAATACGACATCCCTCACTTAGCAAACTAGATTATTGTGTATATATTATTGTTTTTAATTATTTGCCCGCCCGGGTAGCTCAGTGGTTAGCGTGTCGGACTCGTGACCTGGTGGTTGTGAGTTCGATACCCGGTTGAGGCAAACTTTCTTTCCGGCGAATTTTCGCCTCTCACCTCTGATGCATGTGAGGAAAGTAGTCAGTGGCTTTGGAAAGAAAGTTGTGTCAGTAGTGGTGTGAGAAAGCCAGGAAACACATGGGTGCGTCGCTGACCGCCATGATATGACCTAAGCTGTTAAAATGGCGTAAAACTCCAATACAAACCAAACCAAAGCAAACCAATTGTTATCAATTAACCTTATATAGTTACACGTCGATATTGTGTCACTAGTGTATGATCTGGTTGTTTAACGCCGTTTTAAAGATACATCTACAGTCCTTTTCATCCAGCTTTTTACCCCATTTCATCTTTATTTTATCAAATTATAATAATTCTTGTATTTCTTGTATCTTCATGCCAGATGCTGTCCCTGACGGTTGCAAGGTTGTATAGATTATGACCGAGAGAAAATGCGTTTCATTTTCTTGGGGCCATCAAAGAAATCACTGTTGTGACGTTTGCGGCTTTAAACCGAAGACTTCCGATTTATGTATTTATCCCATACACCATGTATCTATTTGTAATTTATTTATGTTAACTGACTGAATTCTGAATCATTCTACCGTCTATCGAATTTTAAGTGTTTCTCTCTCTCTCTCTCGCTCGCTGTAAGAATGTATCTTTGATCCCTCACTGAGCAAACTAGATTATTGTGTATAGATAATTGAACGGTATCAATTTACCTCTTATAGTTACACGTCGATATTGTGGCACCATTATTACGATTTCGTTGTTTGTATTGGGGTTTTAACGCCGGTTTAAATAATGCATCTATATTCGTTTTCAGCTAGTGATTTTTAAACCCCTTTTTATCTTTATTTCATCTAACTATAATCACTCTTGTACCTTCACACCAAATGTTACCCATGATGGTTGCATAGATTGTGACCGATAGAAAATGTATTTCATTTTCTGGAGGCCACCAAAGAAATCACTGTTGTGGCATTTGCGTTTTTAACCCTTTGCCACACAATCCCGACTTTTAACGATCCTGAGGGAGAAGCCTTTTGAAAACATTGTGGGAAAAGGAGAAAATGCTGGTAACCAGCATTTTCTCCTTTTCCCACAATGTTTTCAGCTCTTCCAAAAAAAAAAAAAAAAAAATCAATTTTTGATTCACAATTATTTTGTCGTCTGCAAAAGCTTTCAATTTGGACTGGTCTGAAATTTTGTCGTTTGGTAAAGGGTTAAATCCCTATCGTTCGCTACCAGCGAAATAAAATAGACTTGTTTTCGAAGTCTAAACGTAAATTTCCATCGCAGTTGAATATTATTTTGGTCCTAGTTTAGCATTATGCAGCGGACGGCATAGATCCAAGATCAGACTGCACGTTCTGTGCGGTCTGATCTTTATCTATGGCTTCCGCACAAAACCTACGTATTTCACCATCGGCAGTTAAAGATTATAAGTTCTAGCGAACTCAAAATCGAGTATACATCATCAAAAATGGCCAGATTACCGCGTTTGAACATGCAATTCTTCTGCCTGTCATGATCTCTCTCTCTCTCTCCCTCTCTCTCTCTCTCTTTCTGTGTGTGTGTGTGTGTGTGTGTGTGTGTACGACATAAAATGTTAATATGTTACACACAAAGAACAATGTCAACTTGAAATTAAGATTTTTTATTAAAGCTAATCGTGCAAAGCCATTGTCGAGTATACATCATCAAAAAAGAAATGAACAACTTACATCGCATCAAAAGATGTCATTCTTCTGCCTGTTTTTTTATGGTATGTGTCATTATTTTACGAAAAAATATGTCACCTGAAAATTGAGATTTAAAACAAATGGCGAAATCGTACAATTTCATATACAGAGGTCGTGACTATCTGACCTGCACATACTTCACATTTTTTGCTCCATTTTTTTTTTAATTTTAAAATTTCATTCTAAAGTTCACATGAACGGGTATTATTTCATATTATAAAATGTCATAAGAGACAGACGGACGGACGGACGAACGGACGGACAGACAGTAGACTGCTGTACTGAAAAGGCTAATTACATTGACCTGGCACACTTGTGTCTAGTGCGTTACCCCAGTCTATATCGTAAGATTTTGTATCCAACAGGTCGGGCATTTGAATCCCAGCAAAGCCACACTCCATTCGATGATTGATGATGGTCATTGCGATAGATTTGTTTCTTTTTTCTTATCAGAACATTTTTGCTGCTTTGTTTATTTGGAAACGCAGAAAGTACATTGGGAAAAAAAAACATTTGGCAAACACTGGAAAAAAAAAAAATTAAAGAAGCGTGCGAGGAGGTGGCCACCGTGACATGACTAAAATAATGTTGATATCTGTTTTAATTAACAAGTAAACAAACACAACCCTTTTTAGCTATAGCACACTGTTTATGAAATATCTTAACTCTAAACAACAAAAACACAATTTCAAACTGGAAGTATTCGCAGATGAAAAATCAAAATGTAGCTCAAATAATGGAATTTGTCTTTGACAGGGAAGAAAACGGTGTGTGTGTGTCGGGGGGAGGGGAGGAGAAAATGCTGGTTACCAGCACTTTCTCCTTGTCCCACAATGTTTTCAAGAACCTTTTTGCACTGGGTCGTTGAAACCTGGGTCCGTATTCACCAACCATTCTTAAGAATATTCTTTGTCTTATTCTCCAAGACTTTCTACATTTGAAAGTAACACAACTCCTGATTGGCTAAACCAAATGGTTTAAAAAATTCTGGAGAACAAGACAAAGAATGTTCTTAACCCTTTCCCAAACAAGCCCTGGTTTTCACGTGTCTGCAGTACAAGTCTTTTGAAAACACTGTGGGAAAAGGAGAAATTGCTCGTTACGAGCAATTTCTCCTTTTCCCACAGTGTTTTCTACCCTTTTTGAGACCTTTCTGCCATTTTCATCAAATTTAAAATTGTCGTCTGCAAACTCTTTCAATTTGGACTAGTCCAAAATTTGTCGTCTGGGAAAGGGTTAAGAATGGTTAGTGAATACGGACCCTGAAATGATTTGGTAAAGGGTTAATCAAAAACACGTTGATTTTACACTAGAGTACATCAAAATACAACAATCACGTTTCGCAAAATGCAACGGTGCACGCCAAGCGCGCAACGTGAGTAAAAATAGACATTTTCAGTCGGAAAGGAAACTTGAACACTGTAGATTTTGATCAGACAATTTTACAGGATAAAATGGTAGTATAGATCCAAAAATAGACTGCACGTTCCCTGCTGTCTGATCTGATCTGATCTTGCGGGTTAACTAGAAGTCGGGTGCGGGCCTCGCTCGATCCACTGGTTTTTTACGTGGGAGTGTCCTTAAGCAATACACCTCACAGCCCTAGCCTAGTACTAGTGAAACCGATGCAATACATGAATTTGTGAACTATCGCAGTGATAATGACTGAAATAATGTTGAAAGCGGCGTAAATCACCATTTAATCGATCACAGTACGCCTGAACTAAGAATAATGGTACAATCAGGTCAACGGCCGGACAAGTGCCGTTCAAGTGTAGGGGGGGTATATTTTTTTTTTCACTGGTATCTGCTAATCGTGCCTCTTGTTTCACGATATTTGTCAACTCTTTACCAAACGACAAAAATGTAGACTGGTCCAAATTGAAAACATTTGCAGACGACAAATGAAAGGTGAATCAAATGATGTCAATTGTCTTTGATAGGGTAGAAAATATTGTGGGAAAAGGAGAAAATGCTGGTTATCAGCATTTTCTCCTTTTCCCACATTGTTTTCAAAAGGCTTCTTTCTCAGGGTCGTTAAAACTCGGGATTGTGTGGTAAAGGGTTAAACCCTTAGACTGCTAGGCGAGACTCAAGGACCTTTAGCGGACGGTGTAGATCAAGATCAGACTGCACAGAAAGTGCAGTCTGATCTTGGATCTACACTGTCCGACAAGGAGATATTTTCACTCATGAAATAACTGATAGAACATCATTTGGATTTTTCCTATCGGCCTGAACGTTTCATTTCACTTTTTTATCAGTTTCAGGGTTAACTCTTTTTGTAACATATGAAAAAAAAAAACATCTTTTTTTTTTAATTACAATTTACTGAAAATTACGAAGGTTTTCTCTTATCATTTCTATATAGACGTGGCTGAAAAGCGGACGGTGTAGCTCAAAGATCAGACTGCACGTTCTGTGCAGTCTGAACTGCACGTTCTGTGCAGTCTGATCTTGATCTACGCCGTCTGCATTAGACCCTTCTTTAGCCTGTCGCTTAACCCTTTACCACACAATCACGATATTTAACGCCCCTAAGGAAACAGGCTTTTGAAAACACAGTGGGAAAAGGAGAAAATGCTGCTAAACAGCATTTTCTCCGTTTCCAACGATGTTTTCTACCTATTTAAAAAAAAATATATATTGAGCTACGTTTTAATTATCGTCTGCTAATGTTTTGAATTTGGTCGAGTCTAAAATTTTGTTGTGTGGTAAAGGGTAAAGGGTACAAACTCAGTTTGGTCCCGCCATAGGATACCACGCTTTACTTGTTACGTGAGTCGATTATCTTTCTTCTTGTATGACCGACTTTTCACTCAGCCACAGGGATCAACCCTTCAAAACAGTGTGACAAAAATGACCGATATTCATGCTTGCATTGTCGTCTAACTTCCAGGCTATTTATAGATACAGTTGTTTGGTTTGTATTGGAGTTTAACGCCATTTTAACAGCTCACGTCATGTCATGGAGGTCAGTGACGCACCAATGTGTTTCCTGCTTTCTCACACCAGTACTGACACAGCATTCTTTCCAAAGTCACTGACTACTTTTCTCACATGCATCTGAGGCGAGAGGCGAAAAATTCAGAAAAAATCGCCGTACAGAAAGTTTGCCTCATCCGGGTATCAGCTCGCAACCACCAGGTCACGGGTCAGATACACCAACCACTGAGCTACCCGGGTGGGCTGATCCATCTACATGTATGCTCGTTTTCAGCCAGTTTTTAACCCATTTCATCTTTATTTTATCAAAGTATAGTCATTCTTGTATCAGCTAATTTCTTCCCGAGAGTCGATGAAAATTCGACATAATTCATTCCTCCCTAACCGCTTGCCATTGTTGTGATGATGGTTAAATGGAAAAGCAGCTGGCGGCTTAGGAGGAATGTTGTGCGTAGTACTAGTGAAAGAAACCATGTCCAGGACAGCATAGATAGGTACACCGGCCGCCGCGATATAACTGAAACAAGACCAACGACACGCGGGTGCCAACGCTCGGTTGCGGTTGCCCTATTTTTCAGTGAAAATTCTAAATCGAAAAAGGGGAATAACTCTTGTCAAAAATACTTTGCCCACGTTGTATCGGTTCCGCTTTTGATGGTTAACCCTTCAGCTGCTTATCGCGACCCACTGACCTTTTGCGGACAGTGTGGATCAAGATCAGACTGCACAGAACGTGCAGTCTGATCTTTGATCTACACTGTCCGATACGGTATTTTCTTTCCGGTGAAATCAACTTTGAAACAGCAATGTGTAGGCTTTTAGTATTGAGTAGAAATTTGTGTTTCATTTATTAAGTAGCTTAAGTGTTAACAACTTGTTCAAGTTTGAAGCAAATATCTTCAGTAATAACAGAGATATTATAAAATGTCAAAGTTTCTAGAAAATTTTAAGTTGAAAAGGGGCATAACTCTTTCAAAATACTTTGTTGGTTACCAGCCCTTGTTGTATAGGTTTCCCTTTTTATAACTAGCAACTTGTCCAAGTCTGAAGCAAATATCTTCAGTAATAACAGAGATATTGTAAAAGGTCAAAGTTTTTGCACGACAACGAAGATGGCGACAAATACGACGACGCCGGGGTAACGACAATACCTCGACGCTTTCTTCGCGAAGACAGCCGAGCTAATAATGTTGAAAATGGCGTTGAACATCAAAAAGAAAACAAACTTATCTCAGTTTGTGTGATGTCGACTCACATGGTTTGATAGATGCATGCAGTTCGTTATCAGATGAATTCTGTACCGCAAAAGCTGACCTGAAAAGAACAAAGAAATTCTACCGACCCAGTCGATGTCACTGAAAAATGCGTTTGACCTTTTATCGGATGACAAAATTTTGGACTTCAAATAGAAAGCTACTACTGACTACAAAATAAATGTGACTCCAAAATCATTTCGAAGGATTGAAAATTCTCGAGAATTAGGCCAACAATGTGCTCAAGGGCTGCAGATGGTCATTACTGAGTGTTTACAGATGGAATATACTAGTATAAGTTTAAGCACTGAACTAGGGATCACAGATATACAGATTAACTCAACAAAAGAACACTACATATCAGTTTAATTTAAAGTGACTAATTGTAGAATAAATAAATCATTTTCGATATGAACATTAACCAAACCTACCTGATGTCGTTAACCCTTTACCAAACGACAAAATTTTGGACTGGACCAAACTGAAAGCATTTGCAGAATGACAAATCAATTGTTACTAAAATGATGATTTCTGTCCTTGGTAGGTATAAAACATAGTCGGAAAAGGAGAAAATGCTAGTTACCAACATTTTCTCCTTTTCCCAAAATGTTTTCAAAATGCTTCTATTTAGGGTCATTAAAAATTGGGACTGTGTGGTAAAGGGTTAAGAAACGAAAACACTGTAGACCCATAAATGATGCCATGAAGCAGGGCCACTGATATAATCCCAGAGAATTTATTTGCGTTATAAATAAATATTTAGTGCTTAAGGCTCTAAAAACATTGTGGGAAAAGAAGAAAATGCTGGTAACCAGCATTTTCGGCTTTTCCCACAATATTTTCTACCCATTCAAAGGTATACTCGATCCTTCGCACCACATTTAATTTCTCATCTGCAAAAGCTTTCAATTTTGACAAATCTAAAATTTTATAATCTGACTGTCAATTTGAATTAACCCTTTACCGCACGAGAAATAATTACATGTGTCCAAATTGAAAGCATTTGCAGACGACAAATTAGATATCACTCATATTGCGAGATGTGTCTGTAAAAGGACAGAAAACATTGTGGGAAAAGGAGAAAATGCTGGTTACCAGCATTTTCTCCTTTGCCCACAATGTTTTCAAAAGACCTCTTTTTCTGGGTCTTTAACACTTGGGATTGTGTAGTAAAGGATTAATCAACCGTTTTTTTGAGTCTCTACAACCTGGGTCCGTATTCACCAACCATTTTTAAGAACGTTCTTAGCCTTATTCTTCAAGATTTTCCAAGTTTAAAAGTAACACAACTTCTGATTGGCTAAACCATATGGTTTAGCCAATCAGAAGGTGTGTTACTTTCAAACTTGGAAAATTTTGAAGAACAAGACCAAGAATGTTCTTAAGAATGGTTGGTGAATACGGACCCAGAACTTCAATATAAGGCGGACCTGTGATAAAAAACCACCTGCACTTTCCCTACACTAATCAAGTTTACAAAATTCTAGACTTGTCCAAATTGAAAGCATTTGCAGACAACAAAATAAATGTGGTTGAAAAATTAAAATTTGTTTTGGGAAGGGTAGAAAACATTGAGGGGAAAAAGGTGAAAATGCTGGTTACCAGCATTTTCTCCTTTTCCCACAATGTTTTAAAAAGGCCCCCTTCTCAGGGTCATAAAAAGTCGGGACTGTGAGGTAAACGCTTAACCCTTTACCACATAATCCCGAGTTTCAATGACCCTGATGAAGAAGCCTTTTGAAAACATTGTGGGAAAAGGAGAAAATGCTGGTAGCCAGCATTTTCTCCTTTTTCCACAATGTTTTTTTCCTTGCCAAAGAAAATTTCTTCAATTTGATCCAATCTAATTTGTTGCCTGCAAATGCTTTGGATTTGGGAAAGCCCACAATTTTACTGTGTGGTAGAGGGTTAAATGACCCTGAAGATAAAGGTGTTTGATCTGGTATGAAGCAAAGAAGTTGTATTGCTCGCTTTTCTACTAATGTCTGATTTTGCTAATGAAACATGAACCTTATGACGGCAGAAACTATTGCTGTAAGGCTTGATAACATGCTCAGATCTGAGTTAAACTTTCCCATTGCTAGGTCTTATTTTTTGCAGAAAATAGTAGTGTTCATCATTATTTCCTTGTCTGACCACATTTTCTATTTTTTCATAGACATCTGCTATCTGAACCAAATTACATTTGTCTCCCAAGGCTTGCAGTTTGTTAGTTCTAAAATTTTGTTGTCCGGTAAAAAGTTAACCTTTACCTTGATAAGAAAGTTTAATCAAACTTTCAAGCCGATGGTAAACACCAGGACAATGTTACTTGAAACTTATGTCTTGGGGAAAAAAAAAAAAAACCTCCTAACCTAATCGGACAGTGCAGATCGAAGATCAGACTGCACGTTCTGTGCAGTCTGATCTTGATCTACACTGTCCGCAAAAGGTCGGTGAGTCGTGCTTAGCAGCTTAAGGGTTAAACTTGTCTAAACGTCAAGCATTCTAATAAAATTGTAACATTAAGCCAAAATGAGAATTTGAATGAAAGTACAGAGAGTTCCTATAAATGTACAATAGGGTTTTTCTTCCACTATCGATGATTCATAATGCTAAGTTCTTCCTGTTCCCGCTTGTCTGACATGGCCAAGGTCAGCTTGGCTAAAAACTGGCTAAACTCGTTCCTGAGCGCCTCGCTATCTTCTTCTATATTGGTGTGAACAACTGGAATATTGCTGAAGCAGGAAGCTACAAATTGAATAAGATTGAAATGAATGAATTATTACATTATAGTATCCATAATTACCTCCCTTTTCATAAAATGCAAATAAGAAAGGCTAAGCTAGGTGTTAGGGTGCTTGTATTGGTATATCAGCTGGACGCATTCAGATGCCTAGGACTGTTTATCTGCAATGAGTGCTACAGGTAGATGCCTTTGCCATATAATACAAAATTTTTGTCCAGTTTTTATCTAATAACTATCCTTATTTTCAGTGTAATACAGCCTTACAAATTTTCTAATCTTGCATTATGTTTGAGATAAGCAAAAAGTGCCTTATTTGATCAAAGTTTCGAACATATATGCCTCATTTTTAAAACACTGCTGACCACGATCTTTCATTCACTAACTTATTCTAATCTTATTCTCCAAATTTTTCTGGATTTAAAAGTAACACTTCTGATTGGCTAAAAAGCTTGGTCTAGCCGATAAGAAAGTATGTTGCTTTCAAATTTAAAAAAATCTTGGAGAACAAGATTGAGAATGTTCTCAAGATTTGTTTGTGAATATGGACCCAGAATGCATGTTCTGTGCACTCTGAAATTGATCTACACCATCCACAAAATTTATGTAACTGATGTTGTTGTAAGATAAAACTGTTGACATAGAAAATATCACCAAGACAGTATATACAAACTGAAGTACAAAGGTGACAGTGTGTCACTTGACAAGAGTTTAACCAAATGGTTTCTCGGTAGAAATATATGAGCCATGCTCTGGCAAAAGGGGCTTAATGTATTTCTGTAATACATAATACCAAGCTAGTCATCACATAATTATGGATCAATAAAATCCGTTTTGTATAACAACCGACTGATCCTTGAGGTACACAGGTCCTTTGACATGCAGAAAATTAACCAATAGCGAAAAGTTTTGGCCCAGGTCAGCCTGTGTGGACTGCACAGGCTGACCTGGGTCAATACTTTTCCAGATGCATAAAGCCCCCTTTTTACAGAGCATGGCTCATATAAATTAAACCTTAACCCTTTACCACACAATCCCGACTTTAAATGACCCCGAGAAAGGAGCCTTTTGAAAACATGGTGGGAAAATGAGAAAATGCTGGTAACCAGCATTTTCTCCTTTTCCAAAATGTTTTCTACCCTTCCAAAGAAAAAAAATGAATTTTTGAGTCACATTTATTTTGCCGTCTGCAAATGTTTTTGATTTGAACTGCCCCAAAGTTTTGTCATTCGGTAAAGAGTTGAATAAATCTGATAAATGATTAAATACATTCCTGAATATACATGCACAATAGTTCCCAAATTCCAAATATCCATTCTGTGTTGTTGTTTTGAATTTGATCTATATATACAAGTGACAGACTACATGATTGTATCAACTTTTAAGTATATTGCTGAAAACACTCAACGGGGAATTCAATCACAATGTGTACTTCAAAGCAAACTGAAACAAAATTAGGGTAGGAAGTTTATTATGTTTTAAAAATAAAACTCTGTTTATCCCCTGGGTTGAAAGCCTTGAAAATTTTTCTCAAGCATGTACATGTATAATGTATTCACAATCAATGAAAAGATTTCACTTTTTAAACACAAAAAGCATGATTTTTCAGAACAAAATTCAATTTAGGGGATACTAAGACTCAATTTCTACCAAATATTGCACCCTCAAAAAGTAATATACAAAAAAGAAAAGAAAATAAACTAACAAAAGCAAAATGAAATTCAACGACATAAATGAACTCATAACATAAAACCTGCAAAAATAAAAGCAACATACGGAATGTAAACAAAAGCAACCCATGCAGATGCCAACACTATGTAGATGGTTTTAGAAATGTGTTTATTTGTTGGTTTGTACGGTGCTACAGAGCTCCAGATAGAGGGAATGATTTTGATTTCAAAATTAAAAATATTAATCACCCTCCACAAAACCCTATGTTATGGGTACTCATTAGAATCATCTCATGGAGACGATTCTAATGAGTACCCCCAACATAGGGTTTGGAAGATAAATAATGGAGTTAGAATACTTTCACTCCCTCTTATCTGGAGGTCTGGTGTTATACACCTTTTTCAAAACTATTTCAGATATATTGTGGCATCAGGGGCACCTATCCATTCTTTCCTTTTCCATGAGCTTCTTTTACCAATCCTTCAGACAATTTTCTTCCAAAGCGACTTACTACTTTCCCACAAAACCATAGTCAAAACTAGAACTGTCGCGAAGCAGACAAATACCCCCCACCAGCACCTTGTCACTGAAGCACCACAGTCAGAGAAAACAAAGTTCACATGTGACCTTGACCTTTGACCCATGTGACCCAAAAACAATAGAGAACCTCCTTAGGTCATGAGGAATACTTGAATAAAGTTTCAGGGTCCTAGGTCAAACAGCGTCTGAGTTAGAGCACAAAAACGAAAAGATGGACAGATTGACGGACAGACGACTATACAGACATATATGGTGAAACCAGTATACCCCTCTGTACTACATAAGTGAAGGGGATTACAATAATGATCATTGATGAGAGCGGAATAACTCCTGTCACAATGACTATCATCAATCCTTGGAAAAATATTGACTGAGCCAGGTATTCAAACCAACAGTCCCTGGTTTCGAGCCCCGTATGTTACCAAATGAGCTACAGTTCTCGACTGTTTTAGATACGAGTCATGGTCTATGTGCAGGTGGACACAGATCTAAACTTTTTGCTCTTTGCAAATTTTCAGCATGTCCAAGAACCCTTCTATCTCATGATTCATGCCACTGACTCTTTACCAAACGACAAAATTTTGGAATGGACCAAATTAAAAGCATTTGCGGATGACAAATCATGGTGGCAAAATGATGATTTCTGCCTGTGATAGGGTAGACAACATTGTAGGAAAAGGAGAAAATGCTGGTTACCAGCATTTTCTCCTTTTCCCACAATGTTTTCAAAGGGGTCCTTTCCCAGAGTCGTTAAAACATGAGCCTGTTCGGTAAAGGGTCAATTTCATATAATTTTTTGGTAGATCTAAAGTTACGCTGCAAAGTAAACAGGTTCAGAAAAGAATGTGAAAAAAGGAACTAAATCTAAGAAAAATAAAGGCCAAATGATGATAATGCAAACTGAAGGAACACTGCCTTACCAGGTCGTGCTAACATGCGTGATTGAAAAAGAGTGAAATTGAAAACATGCCTTAAAAATGATACTTTTAACAGAAAAACACTTGGGGTTTCTAAAACTACCCAAAAGATGAATGAAAACAAAGTGTTAAATGAAACCTTGCTTTAACAAATAATTAAATTTTCTCCCCTAACCTCAATGTTTTCTTGCGTTCTGAATCAATAATACAGTACTTGTGCCAATCTCTATTTTCCAGCGGATATTAACCCTTAGAGCACCGAATAAACCTATCAGACATTTTCATCCTAGAAATATGACCCAGATAATTGCAATTTCATGGTTGTTTTTGTCTGTAGTGATTCAGCAAAGCGGACAGAGTAGATCAAAGATCAGGCTGCACGTTTTGTGCAGCCTGATCTTGATCTACACTGGCCGCAAACGCAACTGTAGTCGTGAAAGGTGCTTTAAGGGTTAATAAAATTTGAATTTTTATAACCCTTTATCAAGCTATTGCAATTTTTTACAACCCTGAGCCAAAAAGGATTTTTGAAAACACTGGGAAAAGGAAAAAATGCTGGTAAACAGCATTTTCTCCTTTTCCCCTTGACAGGGTGAAAAAAACATTTTGGGAAAAGGAGACAATGCTTGAAACCCTCAATTTTTCTACCCTCTCCAAGACAAATCCCATTGTTTAAATAACATTTTATTTTTTGGCGGTAAACACTTTCAATTTCGACAAGTCAAAAATTCTGTAATCTCGTAACGTGTTAAACATCATTAGTATGGTAATGATTTCATTTGGATACAAGCTGTACTCAAAACTAGCATTATTTCATAGTAATCCAATCTCTTTTTAGCGGATTTGTATAGCAAATCCGCTTACTGTGATTGTTCTGATTGGAACCAAATACATCATGCGTGACGATGCATGCGCGCTCACACTGTTCTATGATATCTCTTTGACCTGAACCAAATATAATGTCATTCACGCTTACGCTGTACCCATTCTTCTTTCAGTTTTAGCTAATACACTTCAACCTCGATTTTGTCACTACCATATATACTGTCCTACATGTGAATATTTATTCCGAAATCTAATACCAGCAAAAAATTTTTGTAAGATTGACAGATCAAATTTCCACCCCTTAAACTGTAATAGAATAACAGTTACTGCGCGACCCGCTCGGCAGAACAATTTTGACTTTCCCTGCCCTTGCTAACTCCATTTTAAAATAATTGCATGTGTTGCATGTGTTACTTTTTTATTACAACATATTACATTTTTATGCTACTCCACAAATCCGTGTTCCAGGACTTTGAGTCCTTTGATTCCTACAAGAATTAATAAAATTTTTATTGCAATTGCAAGCTTTGCTATGACTCCAGTTTGAAACACAGTGCATCATAAATCAAAACTGCCACATGGTAATTTCATACAAATGTCATCTATGGGGTTTGTTTCCAAAGTAGGGCAAAATGATGGAAAACTAAAAGGTTTAAAAGTGGGAGAATGGTAACAATAACTTGTGTATCAAGGGGCTAGCATTAAGGATTCAGAGTTATAAAGGGTGAAAAAAAGAAACCTAGAAATGACACAAAGGTGAAAATTATTGAAAAGATCTACATGTATTAGCCCTTTAATAACACTGGGGAAGATGCCTTTTGAAAACATTGTGGGAAAAGGAGAAAATGCTGGTAACCAGCATTTTCTCCTTTTCCCACAATGTTTTCTACCTTTCCCAAAACAAGTTTCAATTTTTCAGAGATATTTATTTTGTCGTCTGCAAATGCTCTCAATTTGGACCAGTCTAAATTTTTTTTTGTTTGGTGAAGATTTAAGCCGTTTACCAAATGATAATTTTTAGACTCTTCCTAACTGAAAAGATCTGCATATGACAAATCTGATAATGAAAGAAATAAGCCTCTGTTCTTATAACGACAAAATTTTGGACGCAACCAAATTGAAAGCATTTGCAGACAACATATTATTTTCGACTCAGATTGTGATTTATGTCTTTGATAGGATAGAAAACATTGTGGGGAAGGCAGAAAATGCTGGTTACCAGCATTTTCTCCTTTTCTCACAAAGTTTTCAAAAGGCTTCTTTCTCCGGGTCGTTAAAACTCGGGATTGTGTGGTAAAGAGTTAAAAGGTAGAAAACATTGTGGGAAAAGAAGAGAAGCATTTTCTCCTTTTTCCCACAATGTTTTCAAAAGGCTTTCAAAGTAAACCTGTTAAGACACAAGACTGTTTGTTTGAGTTAGAGCTGATTACTTTTTGGGATAATGAAATACGTGGACAATAATGTGGGAAAAGGAGAAATGGTTTATCCTTCTCTAACAATGTTTTCTAAAGTCCAGGGCAAAATTGAAACTATTTGTAGATGACATATTCATAATAGCTGAAAAGATGATCCCTATCTTTGAAATGTAGAAAACATTGTGCAAAAAGGAGAAAATGCTGGTTACCAGCATAATCTACCTTTTCCACAATGTTTTCAAAGGGTCAAGGGTTTGACTTTTACTATCATGTGCGGCAATAATAAATCTTCTAAACGAACTGTACTCATGTGAGTATGTGCATATGCCTAGGCAAGCCCCGCTTTAGCGTTAAAAATAAATCTTAAATCTTCATACGTACTTTTCTATAATGCAAATGTGCATATGCTTAGCCAAGCCCTCGGTCTGTATTCACCATCCACTCGTAAGAACATTCTTTGTCTTATTCTCCAAGATTTTCAATATATGAAAGTAGCACAACCTCTGATTGGCTAAACCATTTGGTTTAGCCAATCAGAATTTGTGTTTCTTTCAAACTTCGAAAACTCTGGAGAATTAGACTGAGAACATTCTTTAGAGTGCTTCGTGAATAAGGACCCAGGACTAGTGTAGGAAATTTCTGAAATACATGTATATCTCCTAACTTACCTAACTGAGTTCTCTCTCTGTCTGGTGCACTTGGTTTGTGGTGAGCAAACACACAACAGGTTGTTTCTTTGATGCCACGGTCCTCTATGTAATATTGATACCTGGTGAGTGCAAGAACAGGCAAGTGCAATACAATACACAAAACAACAATTAAATACATGTGGTTACCATTATAATGTTCTTAAAAATTAGAGGAAGAAAGCTTTTGAAAACATTGTGGGAAAAGGAGAAAATTCTAGTATTTACCATTTTCTCCATTTCCTACAATGTTTTCTACCCCTTCTAACACAAATTCCATCATTTGAACTAAAATCTAATTTGTTGTCGGAAAATGTTGTCAATATAGACGGGGCTGGCTTAATTTTTTGTCATCTAGTGAAGCTTTAACACTTTACCAAACAATCCTGAGAAAAAACGGTTTTTGAAAACATTGTCGGAAAAGAAGAAAATGCTGACTGCCTGACTGACTGACTGACTGACTGACTGGACCAACCGACCGACCGACTGACTGACTGACTGACCGACCGACCGACCGACAGTACAATCCATCCATTCATCCATCAATCAGCACAGGATTGTGTGACAAAATGTTATTAACTCTTTACCAAACGACAAATTTTTAGACTGGTCCAAATTGAAAGCATTTGCAGACGACAAAATAAATGTGACCCAAAGTTGAAATTTGTTTTGGGAAAGATAAAAAAACATTGTGGGAAAAAGAAAAAATGCTGGTTACCAGCATTTTCTCCTTTTCCCACAATGTTTTCAAAAGGCTTTTTCTTTAGGGTCGTTAAAACCTGTGATTTTGTGTGGTAAAGAGTTAAACAAAGTCAACAGTAAATATGGCTTTAAATGGTATTTCCGTTACACCAAAGTGACAGCTCACCTAAAATCTGACACTAGAATGCGTATCCATGCTTATCCAGTGTATTTGGTTCCAGTCAGAATGATCATGGCAAACTTGCAACATGGAACATCACAGCATGTGCGGACAATAACAAATCCAAAGGTTATGCCAACATAACTGAAGCTCATATGGTATGCAACACATGAAAAGGGGCCTGCAGACATATGTGTAAAAGTGTGTCATCCCAGATCAGACAGTGCAGTCTGTGACTAATCCGAGATGACACTTCCCATTTTTGTGTGATTTTCTTTTTCACGAAAGTCTACTGTATGACAAAATTTTATGTAGTCGTAAAGTGCCGTCTCAGATTAGTGCAGGCTAATCCGTGACGACACTTTACGCAAATGTCCGAAGGTCTCATTTCGCATGTTGTGGGCCATATTACAGTACAGATAGGTTAAATGGTTAAATATCAACAGGACACAAAAAGCCCCACTAGGTACAATATCTGCGTCACAATAATCAGCTACCTACGATTCGAGTTTCTAAGCCAGTCACACATATTTGGTTTGTGATGGGCAAAACATATCATCATGCAGTTCAGATCATACTGATGTACAAAATATTGTAGCCTGAAGAGAGTTAATATATCTGTTCTTTTCGTTTGGGGTTTTATACCATATCAACATTAATGTAGCCATGCTCTGGCAAAAGGGGGCTTAATGCATCTCTGTGATACACTGTATCAAGCAAGCCATCACATAATTACGGATCCATAATATCCAATTTTTTTAACCCTTTCCCAAACAAGCCCTGGTTTTCACGTGTCTGCAGTACAAGTCTTTTGAAAACACTGTGGGAAAAGGAGAAATTGCTCGTAACGAGCAATTTCTCCTTTTCCCACAGCGTTTTCTACCCTTTTTGAGAACTTTCTGCCATTTTCATTAAAATTTAAAATTTGTCTTCTGCAAACTCTTTCAGTTTGGAAGGGTCTAAAATTTGTCGTTTGGGAAAGGGTTAACCCTTTACCACACAATCCCGACTTTTAACGACCCTGAGAAAGAAGCCTTTTGAAAACATTGTGGGAAAAGGAGAAAATGCTGGGTTACCAGCATTTTCTCCTTTTCCCACTATGTTTTCTACACTTCCCGAAACAAATTTCAGTTTTTGAGCCACATTTATTTTGTCGTCTGTAAATGCTTTCAATTTGGACTGGTTTAGAATATTGTCGTTTGGTAAAGAGTTAAACAACTGACTTAATTATGAGCTAGACTGTTTCTTGGACTATAGAAAAGTGACGAATAGCAAACAGTTTCTGTGTGGCCTGCACAGGCTGACCCGGGTCAGTATTTTTCGCAGATGCATTAGGCCCCCTTTCCACAAAGCATGGTTCGTTTAAGTCAGACAATGGCAACAATTTAAGTATTTGAATTTCCTAAACTAATTTAACTCTTTACCAATTGACAAATTTGGAACCGTATAGACTGAAAGCATTTTCAGACAATAATTTCGATGTGGCTGGAATTATGCTTTTTGGCTATGGAAACTTGAAAGGGAAGAAAAAACATTGTAGAAAAAGGAGAAAATGATGGTTACCAGCATTTTCTCCTTTTTCCACAATGTTTTCAAACAACAATGTTTTCAAACAACTTCTTGCTCAGGGCTGTTAAAAAAAAAAAAAGCATTTAAAAGCATTTTCAGACAATAATTTCGATGTGGCTGGAATTATGCTTTTTGGCTATGGAAACTTGAAAGGGAAGAAAACATTGTGGAAAAAGGAGAAAATGCTGGTTACCAATTGACAAATTTGGAACCGTATACACTGAAAGCATTTTCAGACAATAATTTCAATGTGGCTGGAATTATGCTTTTTGGCCATGGAAACTTGAAAGGGAAGAAAACATTGTGGAAAAAGGAGAAAATGCTGGTTACCAGCATTTTCTCCTTTTTCCACAATGTTTTCAAACAACAATGTTTTCAAACAACTTCTTGCTCAGGGTTGTTAAAACTCAGGATCGTGTGGTAAAGGGTTAAACTTAAAATTATCTGTGAGCAGGAAAGTTTGCTTTTTCTGTTGATTGATCTTTCCAGTATAATTTATTTTCATTAATAAGAGGCAATAATGCTGTTTACCAACAATTTCTCCACTTCCCTTTCTGTTTAACCCTTTACCACTGGACTTGACCAAACTGAATGCAAATGCAAATGCAAATGACAATTTAAATGTATCTCAAATGATGATTTCCTTCTTTGACTGGGTAGAAAACATTGTAGGAAAAAAGAGAAAATGCTGGTTACCAGCATTTTCTCCTTTTCCAACAATGTTTTCAAAAGGCTTCTCTTTCGGGGGTAGTTAAAAGTCGGGATTATGTGGTAAAGGGTCAAAGGTGTCTCCTTTGTGTTTTTTACTCTTCTGAGGAAGAAATCTTTTGAAAACACTGTATGAAAAGGAGAAAATGGTGGTAACCAGCATTTCCTTCTTTTACCACATTGTATTTTACCCTATCATGGACAAATCTTATTATTTGAACCACATTTAACCCTTATTATCACCAGTCCAATAGTTATCTCCCTTGGAGTACTCTTCTGCATATTTGGTAAGAAAATGAACAAGTTTTGCAAGACTGCATATCATTAGGACAGATATGGTGCCTGTAACAGGTCCTTTGACAAAATGATCAACAGCTAAACGTTTCCACCTAGGTCAGCCTTGCAGACTACACAGGCTGATATGGGTCAATACTTGTTGAAGATGTATTAAACCCACCTTTTCACTAAGCATGGCTCAAATAAATAGGTCTATGGAAGAAAAATGAATGCAAAAAGTATTTATACCAGTTTTCCAATTCTTTGTCATGATTTGGTTGGTCTGGGTTGTAGACAAATATAATACCCGAGGTGTCTTTTGCCATGGCAGGCCAGCAGGCCTCAAATCTGTAATGAAATGGAGGAGAGAAAAACCTTACTAACCCTTGACCACACAATCCCAAGTTCTGATGACCATGAGAAAGGTGTTTGAAAACATTTTGGGAAAATGCTGGTAACCAGCATTTTCACTTTTTCCCACAATGTTTTCTCCACCTTCAAGGACAAATGCTTTCATTTGAAAATCATTTGAATTCTCGTTTGTAAACATCCACAAAATGGATGAGTCTAAAATTTTTATCTATGGTAAAGGTTAAATTGGGATAGTAACACATAGCTTTGCAGTAGTTACAGTCCAATAGGAATCTGTATCGATATGTCAACTACAAATGTGAAAATGATAAGATTATTTATAACCTTCATCTTAAAGTTAGTGTCCCAGAATATATCATTTCAATCTATCTTAGCGTTAGAAACAAAACCCACATTGACCTTTGTCAAAATTTGACAGCCATTTTGAATGTATGTCATGTTGTCTCATTTATTTTGAAAGAAAAAATATACAAGTTTTTTTTCAAATGCTGATGGCAAATTGTAGTCACATGAAAAAGAAAAACTTGCAATATGATACTGCCGCTAAGCTAATTAAATTATCAATGTTGGACTTGAAGAATAATCACATACAAAAAAAAAACCAAGTATGGTATATTCATTGTGGTAAATTCTAATATAAAAATAACAATAATTACAAATCGTGATGGGCCAGTAACAAAGCTCGTACTACCTCGTGAACACGGTGGCCTAGATTTTTACATACGGGTATTTCCGATTAGGACGGTCAAATGATTTTACATCAGTGTGATATAAACAAATACATTAACTCTTTACCATACAACCCTGAGTTTTAACAACCCTAAGGAAGAAGACTTTTGAAAACATTGTGCGAAAAGGAGAAAATGCTGGTAACCAGCATTTTCTCCTTCTCCCACAATGTTTTATACCCATGAATAGACAAATTTCCTGTCTTAGGTAACATTTGATACATGTTTGTTGTCTTCAAATGCTTTCAATTTGGACCTTGCTAAAGTTTTGTTAGAGTTTAATCTATTTTAACTTTTTACAAAACAATCACACGTTACGACGTCCCTGAGGAAACGGCCATTTGAAAACCTTGTGAGAACAGGAGAAAATACTGGTAACCAGCATTTTCTCCTTTTCCCACAAGGTTTTCTACACTTTCATAGACAGAAATCATCATGGCAACTAAATCTTATATGTTGTCTGCAAATGTTTTCAATTTTGACCAATCTAAAATTTTGTTGTTTGGTAAAGAGTTAAATTTGATAGCTATAGGCCAGGTATGGCAAGATTCTCACATACATGTAAACCTTGAAGTCAATCACTAAGAAAAACAACAGGCACGACGGACTGGCATGAAAGAACCTACTGGCCATCCTTCTTATAAATCACCTTCCTCAGGCCGACAGATTGGCGTTAGTTTGCCGACTGTGATTATTTTGGTCTTAATTCTAGACTGAAAATACCTGTTGGGTTTATTCGGCACTCTTAAGGTTAAAATTAGCATGTTTACTTTTTATCTCCGCTGCAGTCCCAAAGCTCCACCTCCACTGTTGACTGGCGACCATGACCAGCAGTTGGATTGTGATTTTCAAACTCTAAAATCCTGAAAATTTAGAGGAAAAAAAAAAATTCAACTAGAATGCTCTTGGTAACTTTGCATACTTATTCAGACATGCGTCCAAATCTTGGATCTGCATTATCTCTGTACCCGTCTAAAAAATTTTGGACTTGTCAAAAGTCCAAATTGAAACCATTTGCTTCTTGGACAAATGTGGCTAAAATGATGGGACTTTAATGTAACCTGCCCTTAAGGTATGGTTTTCTCTTTTTTATAGTTACAATCTAGCCCCAGTTTAAAGATACATCCTTACAGCTAGAGGGAAAGATTGCTGGTAAAATTTGAAATAGTGTGGAATGTCTCAGAATTTAGACAGTTGTGTATACATACATAAATATCCAATTTATATGGTGTAAGGGATAGAGAACCTCAAGGGATTTGTCCACATTTAAAACTGAAAACAACAACAATGATTTCTTTGAAGGCAGCCCAAAAAGAAATGCATTTTCTCTCCACCGTAATCTGTGCAGCCTTGCAGCCGTCAGAGGCAACATTTGGCATAAAGATACAAGAAAGATTATAGTTTCATAAAATAAAGATGAAATGGGTTAAAAACTGGCTGAAAACGAGTGTAGATGTATCTTTAAATTAACTCTTTACCACACTATCCCGACTTTTACGACCCTGGAGAAGACGCCTTTTGAAAACATTGTGGGAAAAGAAGAAAATGCTGGTAACCAGCATTTTCTCCTTTTCCCACAATGTTTTCTATCCTATCAAAGTCCAAAATCATCATTAGGGCCACATTTATTTTGTCACATGCAAATACTTTCAAATTGGACAAGTCTAAAATTTTGTTGTTTGGTAAAGAGTTAAATACCTTCAGTACTGACAGAGATACCAGAAAATATCGAAGTTTTCCGTGGTGACAATGATGAAGACTACAACAGAACTATGAAAATACCATGATAAAAATGTGACTACATGAACTTATAAATGATCCATGTTCTGTGTACAGATTGTTTGATGCATCTGTAAGACAGATCTACACATGTCAGCCTGAGCAGACTGCACAGGCTGACCTCAGGGTTCAAAATTAGCAGTAGCAAGTTGCAAATTTGCTACCTGAAAAACAAATTTTGCTACCTGGGCACAAAAAAGAAGTAGCAAAAGGTTGCTACCTGGGCCTGTATTCACCAACCATTCTTAAGAACGTTCTCAGACTTATTCTCCAGAATGTTCTACATTTGAAGGTAACAGTAACACAACTTCTGATTGGCTAAACCATCTGGTTTAGCCAATCAGAAGTTGTGTTACTTTCAAATTTAGAAAATCATGGAGAATAAGACTAAGAATGTTCTTTAAGAATGGTTGGTGAATATGGACCCTGAAAATCCTGTCTGCTTGAAGCGTCTTGCCAATTTTCAATGAAATGATCTTTTACTTGTTAATTTAGAAATCTGTTGAAATGATCTTCGCAATCTTCCGCATAGGTACAAAAATATACAAGTATCACTGAGCCACACAATCGAATGTCTTGATGATGACTTCACATCTATATCTACCTTTGTGAATCTTTGCTAATGTCCATTTGAAAATGGTCTGTGTTATAATAAATGGGTGAAAACATGCAAGTACAAATGAGCCACCTGAAATGGAAATTGCCAAACAGGACAGTCTCTATGCTTATGTCTTTGAAGACATGCTGTTTTTTGAAGACATGCAGTCAGTATACAAACTCAAAGATGCTTACCTCACACCCTGTGTTGGATGGTATTCTCCACTTGAGGTTTCTGTTGCATCAGCCAAGAAATTGGACAGAGTTGTCTTTCCACTCTGAAAAATATTTTAACATAACTATTACATCATATGAAAGACTTGTTTTGCAAAAGACCTTTTTCAAAAATATCGTGGTCAATCCTTTACCACACAATCCCGAGTTTTAATGACCCTGTGACATAGGTCTTTTGAAAACATTGTGGGAAAAGGAGAAAATACTGGTAACCCTACCAAAAACAAATATCAATTTTTTGATTCACATTCATTTTGTCGTCTGCAAATCCTTCGAATTTGGACAGGTCCAAAATTTTGTCATTTGGTAAAGAGTTAAATGGGCATCTTTCCCATTTTCGTCAAGATTTGTTCCCAGCAACCCTTTCAAACCTCTTACAAATTTTCTCATGCTAGACCAAATAATAGTGGACTGACCAGTTTTCCAGGGTCCTAATTTTCTATTTTGGTGTACTAGGTGTGTAAAGATAGATCTACATATTAACAGATACAGATAGTGACTGCAATGATAGCAAGATAAAAATTTCTATGTTCGAAATAGATTGTAATTGCTGATAATGTATTCAACAATAGGTAGTTCTGATAGTAAATAAAGGCTCCTATTAATTTGTTTTGAAAGAGTGACAAGTACAAACATTGCTCTTACAAATACTTTCATCACTGGCTTATTCAATTCAAAATATACATCATTTGGTCATTCTAGGCTGTTTAGCACTGCTATTTGATACAGTTATATGAGCAATGCTCTGGCAAACAGGGGCTTAATACACCTTTGTGACATATGATACCAAGCAAGTCTTCGTGTTATTATGGGGCCATAAAATCCATTTTGTAGAACAGTTGCCCAAATCATGAGGTAGACTGGTTCCTTGTCAAACAGCAAAATTTACAAATAGCAGAAAGTTTCGACCCAGGTCAGCCTGCGCCTGTGCGGCCTGCAGGCTGACCTGGGTCGATACTTTTCACAGGTGCATTAAGCCCCTTTTTCACAGAGCATGTCTCATACATTGTCCTCAAAATTGTGTCTTATTTTAAATACTTATTCCTTAATCACTCAAATACAAGGCATTTTAAGAGGAAAAGTGTTAACCGTTCATCGTCATAATTATAGTGAAGGTATTTTCCTTATGTACTTGTAAAGCCCATTACCATTGTCACAAACACAAATTTCTAGATAGTGAAAAAGAAAAACAAAACCAGAAAGATGAGCATTTGGGCTCACTTTGGATTAAGTAAAGAGGGAGAGATTACTGAAGAAAGAGCATGGAGTGGTGACTCTGCCAAATAATATTAAAACGCTGTTGTTATATTGATTAAAGAGTTTTTCGATCACAATACCCCACTACCCAACAGCACGATGAGAAACTGGTCAGTATAAACGATTTTTCATCAAAATTTAAAAAAAAAATGCTTGCGCTCATGAATTTATCGCATATGATAAATCATGAGCAGTGGAACCCAATGTTAACATTAATTTATTATCAGCATCAGCTCAAACAAAACGGGGGCGTTATTCACTGCATAGTTAGCAAGAAAACTCGGATATTTTTTCGGGTTCGAAAACAGGTACCCGTGGGAATCAGATCGGACGACGATAACCAGGGCCGAGTTCCTTCTAGGGCGACTTTACAATGATTTTCCAAATTTGAATGAGCGAAAATGACTCGCATCAAGAGGATTTCAATTTTTTCTATTGTCATTGTTTACGTATTACCTCACATGGCCCAACGACAAGTATCTTGACTTTAAACATGACTGACAAAGACCTTTTTTTTTACAAATTTCTGGAATGTTTTGTTTACTTCCGGTGTTGCGGTTATTGCGCAAAACAGATAATCGTAAGAAAAGCCATTGGGGTGAAATTCGTACCATTTTAGGTTCCCCCCCAAGTAAAACTAGTCCGAAGATAAGTCTTCCTTTATGCAAAAGGTAATGGTAACTCTCGACAATTTATTTTTGGGATTTAAAATTTGATTGTGGGATGTTTTAAGTGAATTTATACAAAGAGAAATATAGTAAACGACATCGAATCTATGTCTATATTTGTAAATCTTGATAGGCAAACCATTTTCAAATTCATTTGAGCAACACTGGTAATCAAAGTATTTCTAATTCATTATTCCATTTACAAACTTTTACTTTGCTTTAACTCTTAACTCCAAGCATTTGATGACATTTTTGTTTGCTGAGACGAAATATAAGTGATAGAAATTTAACACACGGCTCTAGATGTATACTACCTTCAGTCTGAAGGTTCGCTCCGATGTTATTTTTCGATTGTTTCTCCGCTCATGAGCGGAGAAATAATTGAAAAATAACATCAGAGCACACCTTCAGACTGAAGGTAGCGAGAAACAATCAAAAAATAACATGGGAGGGAACCTTCAGACTGAAGGTAGATGTATACGTGTAGCTAAGTTAACATTTATTCTGCTGATCTTTAAATACCAGACGACAGAGGTTTTCTTCTTAAGTACAGATGCTCACTGAGACAACCATATCTGCTGCATAATCAGACATGTATGATTTGAATTTTCCTATCGCCAAAAGAATAAAGCTTCCGTGGGCTATGTTTATAGATCTCCGTTTAAATTGTATTTTAAAGACGAGAACGATCATTTATAACTCTCTCATTTTCATCTGCATCTGTGATTTCCAGATAATTAACCCTTTCCCAAAGAAGCCCTGGTTTTCACGTGTCTGCAGTACAAATCTTTTGAAAACACTGTGGGAAAAGGAGAAATTGCTCGTAACGAGCAATTTCTCCTTTTCCCACTGTTTTCTACCCTTTTTCGGATAACTTTCTGCCATTTTCATCAAATTTAAAATTGTCGTCTGCAAACTCTTTCAATTTGGACTAGTCCAAAATTTGTCGTTTGGGAAAGGGTTAAAAGGCAACCGACATTTTGGAGATAAAACTATATTATTATCTTTCTCTCATACTAACCCGGTGGAATATAATAGAGTTTGTGCAAAAAGAAATATGGACAAACCAGTGAGTAGGTAAAACTATGGTATATGCATGTCCATAAACCTTTCCCAAACAAGCCCTGGTTTTCACGTGTCTGCAGCACAAGTCTTTTGAAAACACTGTGGGAAAAGGAGAAATTGCTCGTGACGAGCAATTTCTCCTTTTCCCACAGTGTTGTCTTTCTACCCTTATTGAGAACATTCTACCATTTTCACCAAATTTAATATTGTCGTCTGCAAACACTTTCAGTTTGGACCAGTCCAAATTTTGTCGTTTGGGAAAGGGTTAAATATGCTTGAAATGATGGAAACTGTCTTTGAAAGAATAAAAAAACATTTTGCAAAGCTTTACCATAATGATTTAAGCCTTACCCTGCTAAATATACGTTGAATAAAACTTTCAAGCTGATAGTTAAAGGTACATTCTTATAGCCAGAGAGCAAAAACGCTGATAAAACTTGAAAGTGTGCAGAATGGCTCATAATTTAGTACATTCTGTAAACAGATAAATTACCAACCAATAATAATGTAAGGGATAGAGAAACTCAAGGGATTTGTATTCATTTAAAAGCAGAAACAACATCAGTGATTTCTTTGAAAGCCTCAAAAAAATGAAATGCATTTTCTATCCATCGTAATCTGATCGTGCAACCTTGCAGCCGTCAGGGGCAACATTTCACATGAAAACACAAAAATGATTACAAATTCAAAAAAAGGATTGAATATTAGGTTGGTTAAAAACTGGCTGAAAACTGTCTGAAAATGACGGTACGTACAGATGTATCTTTAACGTCTCATCTGAAAGACAAGTAGTAAATTTAGATGCCAAGCCGTGGGAATCGAATTAACCCACACTCTCAAGTGACCCGAAACTTGACATTTACGAGTCCTACGCTCTACCACCTGAGCTATGCGGGCTGGCCAAGGACAGCAGGACCAAATGATGACTAGCTTATAGAAAAGTTACGGTCGAAACTTAACCCATAAGCTGCTAAGTATGACTATTTGCAGACGACAACTTTAAGTGGTTCAGTAAAAGGATTTTGCTCTCAAAGGGTATAGAACGTTATATATTCGAAAAGGAGAAAATACCAGCATTATGCAAAAGAATTATTAGATAAAGGGTTAGATTTATATCTCAAGGCCATTCTTCCATCAACCTTTGATCAGAAGGTTGATGTTTGGCCAAAAACCATTTTTACAAACTTATTTATAAACTCATAAAAGCCAAAGTTTGCTAGACTTTAACCCTTTCCCAAACAAGCCCTGGTTTTCACGTATCTGCAGTACAAGTCTTTTGAAAACACTGTGGGAAAAGGAGAAATTGCTCATAACGAGTGTTTTCTTTCTACCCTTTTGGAGAACTTTCTGTCATTTTCATCAAATCTAAAATTGTCGTCTGCAAACGCTTTCAAATTGGACCAGTCTAAAATTTATCGTTTGAGAAAGGGTTAAATTAGGCTGTTCTTTTTGAGCCTTCATAATGTTCAACCTTCATTTTCTTGGTCTTGGTACATTTCATAATATATGGGTCTAAACTGTGGAAAAGCATATGAGCCATGCTGTGTGAAAAGCGTGCTTAACCCTTTCCCAAACGACAAATTTTGGACTGGTCCAAATTGAAAGAGTTTGCAGACGACAATTTTAAATTTGATGAAAATAGCAGGAAGTTCTCAAAAAGGGTAGAAAACACTGTGGGAAAAGGAGAAATTGCTCATAACGAGCAATTTCTCCTTTTCCCACAGTGTTTTCAAAAGACTTGTACTGCAGACACGTGAAAAACAGGGCTTGTTTTGGAAAGGGTTAATGCATGTGCAAAACTTACCGACCCAGGTCGGCCTGGGCATTCTTCGCAGGCTGACCTGTGTCAAAACTTTTTACTATTTGTAATTTTTCTGCATTTCAAAGGACCAGTGAACCAAATGCTTCAGTCATTGTAACACAGATTTTATGAATCCATAATTATGTTATGACTTGCTTGGAATCATACATCGTGTAGATGCATTTAAACCCCGTTTCCCAGAGAATGGTTCGATATCTATTTACTACATTGCGGGTCAACGAATTTTTGCCCTTTATTTTGTATTTTGTATAACACAATGCATTCAAAGTTTAGATAAACATGAATTAATTATTCAATTAAGTAGAGGAAATTCGTCGTCACGCATCGTTATCGACAGCTTCCAAACTACAGGGGAAAGTACTCTAGCAGCAAAGTTATTAGAAGTCATCTATACGAGTTATCTCCCTTTGACGATGGAACAATCAGCAGGTCCCCCCCCCCCACCTCCTTTTGCCTCGGCCATATGGAAACTGGGTAGGAACCTAAATATAGAGACATGTTAGATTAATTTATGTGATCATGGTTTCACAAAGGTGCTTCCAACACTGTTGCCTAGTAGACTTCGTCTAGATCTATAGATCTATTTTGATTTATTCAAAGCGTTCCTTACCGGTGTGGGTACGAATAAGCTGTGAAATCTTCTGTGTCCCTAATTAGTCGTTTGTGTGTGTGTGTTTTTTTTTTTTTTTTTTTATCTATTCAAAGTGATTATTCAAGTACTACAATTAAAAAATTAGATCTGCATATTTTGGTTTTGTGTAATATACGCAGACGAACAAATTATTCAGGCCTTGAGAAATAATACGAAGGAAAACATCATTGCTATTTTAAGAACTGTACTCTGCATTTGATTGGATAATTCATATGACGTCAGTAACACACCTTTGTGAGCGAGCTTCTCATTGCACAGGTCCGGCGCAAGAAATTTGCAAAAACAATCAGTTGTTAAGGTAAGAATTTGACTTTTCTAATCATTTTAGAAACTTTATCGATACCATTTTTAGTTGTCAGTACCGCTCAATTGTAGATTACAGTAATATTTAGCAATGACACTTTTTCGTTTTGTTTGAATTAACAGTAAAGAAGTAAATTAACATGAGACCGGTTTCCGCGTTCCTATCCTGGAAATTTATTTAGAAGTAAACATGTACTGGCTGAAAACGCCTCTGTTTTAATTTTATTTCCTTACTTATTACACAAACTTTGCAAAACGGTTAGGTTCACATTTGACAGTTAAATAGTTTTAAGTTTTACGAAGGCGTGATATGCAACCAGACTGAGCACAGATCTAGCTGTAGAACACAAATTTATCGGTCAACCCTTTTTCTAATCGGCTAGGTAAACAATATGGGTTGTAACTTGTTTTCTACAAAATATACCGAATTCATAGTTGTTTTGACTAGAGTATTGTCCAAAATATTAGACAATGATGACGTCTGATCCGACTTTGTTTTTTTTTTTTTTGTCCAATCTGGTCCTAATGTAGTCTACACTGTCCATTAACCCTTTCCCAAACCACAAGTATTAGACTCTCTCAAATTCAAAACATCTGCAGACGACAAATTCAACATTGATACAAATGAGCTCAAGCTCTCTGATAGGACAGAAAACATTGTGGGAAAAGGAGAAAATGCTGGTAACCAGCATTTTCTCCTTTTCCCACAATGTTTTTAAAAGCCGTCTTTCCCAAGGTCGTGAAAACCCGGGATTGTTTGGTAAAGAGTTAATGAGGACATATTACATTGCCCCAACTCTTTACCAGACAACTGAATTTTAGAACTGCCCAAAGTGAAAGCATTTGCAGACGACAAATTCATCATTGTGCAAATGATGGGATTTGGCTTTGATATAGATCTAGAAAACATTGTGGAAAAAGAAGCAAATGCTGGTTACCAATATACCACAATTTTCAAAAGCCTTGTTCATTAGTGGTGTAAACCCCTTACGGTGCAGTGCCACCTTTTAAGGACCCTGGGCAAGAAGGCTTTTATGAAACATTGTTTTAAAAGAAGAAAATACTGGTAAACAGCATTTTCTCCTTTTCCCACAACATTTTCTACCCTGTCAAAGAAAAATTGCACAGTTTTAACCATGTTTACATTGTCGTCTGTAAATGCTTTCAATTTGGACAAGGCTAGAATTTTGTCGTCTGGTGAGGTTAAAACTGATAATAGTGCTGTAAAGGGTTAACCTTTTACCACACAATCCCATGTTCTAACCACCCTGGGAAGGAAGACTTTTGAAAACATTGTGGGAAAAGGAGAAAATGCTGGTAACCAGCATTTTCTCCTTTTCCCATAATGTTTTCTGCCTTTCCCAAAACAAATTTCAATTTTTGAGCCACACTTACTTTGTTGTCTGCAAATGTCTTGAATTTGGACATGTCTAAAATTTTGTCATTTTGTAAAGAGTTAACAGGTTGAGAGTTAAAAAGGGTAAGAGTAAATAGTCAATATATCTGTATAAATTATTGAATTGTCCAAACATGTATAGCTAATACAATATTGACCAGTCCAGGCATAAACCTGTACCAGTCAGTCTCGTGTTTTAACCAGTCAGTCTGGTGTTTTTTTTTTTAAGTACAGATGCTCACTGAGACAACCGTATCTGTTGCATAATCAGACATGTATGATTTGAATTTTCCTATCGCCAAAAGAATAAAGCTTCCATGGGCAATGTTTATAGATCTCCATTTAAACTGTATTTTAAAGACGAGAACAATCATTTATAACTCTCATTTTCATCTGCATCTGTGATTTCCAGATAGTTAAAAGGCAACCGACATTTTGGAGATAAAACTATATTATTATCTTTCTCTCATACTGTTAACCTTCAATGGCGCCTTTTGACGACCCTGGGAAAGACGCCGTTTGTGGGTAAAGGAGAAAATGCTGGTAACCAGCATTCTCTCCTTTTCAGCGATGTTTTCTACCCTATCAAGAGAAAATTGCTCTATTTGAGCCATATTAAAATTGTCATCTGCAAATGCTTTCAGTTTGGACAAGGCTAGAACTTTGTCATCTTGTAAAGGGTTAACCCTTTTAGTGCCTTTCACAACTTTAGTTGATTTTGTGGCAAGTGTAGATGAAGAACGCTCAGCCGGGTAGCTCAAGGATTAGCGTATCTGACATGTGACCCTGTGTTTTCGGGTTTGCTACCTGGTTGAGACGGACTTTCTTTCCAGCAATTATTTGCTTCTCACCTCTGATGCAAGTGAGAAAAGTTGTCAGTGGCTTGGAAGGAAAGTTGTTTCAGTATTGGTGTTAGAAAGCCAGGAAATGCCTGCCTATTTGCACTGGTCACTGAGATATGACCTAAGCTGTTAAAATGGCATTATACTCCAATACAAATAAACAAGCAAAGATCAAGATCAGATTGCATAAGATGTATTGTCTGATCCTAAATGTACACTTTCCACAATGCTGAGACGTTCTAACCAAAACCAAACCTTGAAACAGCAGCTGCTGTTTGGGTTTTTTTCTGGACTGAAAATTTCGAGTTTGTTTATTGGGCTCTTTTTAAAAGGTTGACAACTGTTAGAAGGTGGCTTTTGAAAACATTGTGAGAAAAGAAGAATATGCTGGTAACCAGTATTTTCTCCTTTTTCCACAATGTTTTTGAGGCTTAATCATCTTTCAGGTGACATGATTTTGGCATCTGCAAATGCTTTCAATATGGGCTAGTCCAAAATTTTGTTATCTGGTAAAGCTTTGCCCCATAGCTATACTGTTGCCCATTTTACCACATCTTTTCACTTCTCTTCCTGCTCTCGGTGTCAAACCAAACCACAATATATCGTTCTGATAAAACAATATTAACCCTTTACCACACAGTCCCGACTTTTAATGACCTTGAGAAAGACACCTTTTGAAAACATTGTGGGAAAAGGGGAAAATGCTGGAAACCAGCATTTTTTCCATTTCCCATGTTTTCTACCATTTCCAAATGAATTTCAATTTTTCAGTCACATTTATTTTGTCGACTGCAACTGCTTTCAATTTGGATCAGTCTAAAAGTTTGTCGTTTAGTAAAGGGTTAAAAAAAAAACTGTCACACTGAAAATAAGGTAGTAAAAGACAGACAGTCAAGGTTTCAGTCAAAAAAATGAATCTGTCCTTTCACAAGTATTGTAGTTATTTTTGTGCTCAGTGTAGATCAAGATCAGACTGCACAAAATTTCTACAGCTAGAAAATATCGTGGAAACAGGAAAAAATGCCGATTAGCAGCTTTTTCTCCTGTTCCCACATTTTTTCTAAATCCTTTTCAGGATCATTAACCCCTTTACCACACAACACAATTTGACACTCGTTCAAATTGACAGCATTTGCAGACGACACTTTAGATATGGCTCATATGGCAAGATTTGCCTGTAAAAGGACAGAAAACATTGTGGGAAAAGGAGAAAATGCTGGTTACCAGCATTTTCTCCTTTTCCCACAATGTTTTCAGAAAGCCTCTTTCTCAGGGTCGTTAAAACTGGGAATTGTGTGGGAAAAGGTTAAAACTTTGTTTGGTAAAGGGTTAAAAAATAACAAGGAAGTTCTCACCCAGTGCAAAAAATGTAAAAAGATTCATGGACTTGTAAATTTGTTCATACTCACCAACTGTTTATAGACACGGAAGATTTTTGGAGCACAAGAGCTTAGCCCCGTTATGCACTGTAAGCACAATGCTTTTAACCCTTTACCACACAATCCCGACTTTTAACGACCCTGAAGAATGTTGTGGGAGATCACTCTTTCCTTACAGCATAGCTTCCTCTCGTATAAAATTGCCAAGCCCCCATAGCTCAGTCGGTAGCATACAGGACTCGAGAACAGGAGTTCGCTGGTTTGATCCTTGGCTTGGCCAATTTCATTCCAAGGACTGATGATAGTCATCGCGACACGATTCATTCCTCTCTCACCGCTGACCATTGTTTCGACGATGGTTATGTGGGAAAGCAGCCAGTGGCTTGGAAAGAATATTGTGCGGAGTACTGGTAAAAGAAACTCCAGGAAAGCATGGACAGGTGCACTGATATAACTGAAATAATGTTAAAAACGGCGTTAAACACTATACAATCAATTAATCATACAACCATGTATAAAATCAATACCCGACAACTGTGTTAGTGTGAATTCTGTATAGCTCAGTGGCTAGTGTGTTGGTCTTTTAAACTACAATAAATGAGGAACTTTGCCGCATGGGTTCGAATCCCAGCCGGGGCGTTTTGTATTTGAGCTATGCATTTGTTGCAAACTTTCATGTTCATAAGAGGAAGAAACCTTTTGAAAACAGTACTGGAAGAGGAGAAAATGCTGGTTACCAACATTTTCTCCTTTTTTCACGACGTTTTTCAAAGCCTTTTCTATCAGCGTCTTTAAAAGTCAGTAGTGGTGAAACGGTTTACCGATTAACCGATTAACCGCGGTCTATTCAAAGAAAAAACCGAAACCGGTTCGAATTTTACCGTATCGGTATTTCTGCAATATGTCAACTTCTCTTAATTGCATCAGAAAGTCCGGTTTTCCCAAAAATTCTGTCAGAAATCGATCGTTTTTCAACTTACAGTTCTAAAGATTTCCGAAAGCGAAAGTTGTTTATTTTTTTCCACAGGCGGTGTCACCGGTGTTTAGGTAAAACTATGACCACATAAAATTCACGACACGAACTCCAAATAAACGTCGAGCTTTAATGCTTTTGGATCAATGGAGTTTGTATGTTATTCATTTCTTATAACTTTGCTCACACTTATTTTTGCGTTTTCCAGTAGTTAAGCTGCAAAGTATTAGTGTTAGTGCAGTAAGCAACTGAGTAAGTTAGTGCATCGCACTGTCTACTCTGTTGAGCCATGTCCCGAAGTTCGGTATAGTAGCGCTGGTTTTTATATAAACAAGTACGCTCTTGAAGAAAAAAAATGGCAGACGAAAATCGTCAAGATAGCGAGTGTTAAAGACTAGTCAATTTTAGTTTGTTTTTATTTGTTCATGCGAAACAATTGATTTTTAGTTCATTATCTTGAAAGAATGGAAGAGTTCCAAGCACATGTACTAGTTTTCTTTATCACCTTTTGAGCATATGCTACCCTAACAGTGACTACAAGTGGTCAGATATGCTAAATGTCAGCATATACAGCATATTGCAATACGTATTGCAATACGGGTCAGCCGTATTGCAATATATTGCAATACGCTTTTTACCGTATTGTTTCACCCCTAAAAGTCAGGATTGTGTTTTAAAAGGTTGAAGTTGTTTTTGCTAGAATATGTAACAAAGTGGTGGACAAAAATCAGTCAGCACATTCTATGTAGTCTGATCTTCATCTACCATACATGGTGAACAACAGCAATTTAAGCGGGGTCCCAGTTTCCAGTACTTAATCCTTTACCACACAATCCCGACTTTTAACGAGCCTTTTGAAAACGTTGTGGGAAAAGGAGAAAATGCTGGTAACCAGCATTTTCTCCTTTTCCCACAATGTTTTCTAGCCTTCCCTAAAAAAAAACTCTATTTTTGAGCCACATTTGTCGTCTGCAGATGCTTTCAATTTGGACAAGTCCAAAATTTTGTTGTTTGGTAAAGAGTTAAGAGGTGAAGTTTTATCAGTAATACAGTAAGTTAGCATATGTATTATCTTTGATGTGTGTATTTAAGTACATGTATATATTTAACTATGAACATAAAGTTTTGTAGTAGCTAAAAATAGCGATTGCAGGCCTTATTTCACAACCATTTCACTTCGTATTGGCACATGTTCTATGCTGAATTGGCAAGAAAAAAAAAAATCCAATAAATATCAAATGGCCACAGTGACCAGTTTACTTGTGTGTTAACACCCGGCTTGGGTGTTGTAGTCACAATGCAGTAGTAAATATTATCCCACAATTAATAAAAGGTGGGTGTTCAAAGTGAATCTTAAAGTTAAACATACACTAGTTTATTGTCACTGTGACAGTACACAGGTAAGTTACATTAATTTTGGTCTTAGAATTTTTTCTTTTGGGGCCTAACCCTTTACCAAACAATCCGGGATTTTCATGACCCTGGGAAAGAAGGCTTTTGAAAACATTTTGGGAAAAGGAGAAAATGCTGGTAACCAGCATTTTCTCCTTTTCCCACAATGTTTTCTACTCTTATCGGAGTGCTTACGCTCATTTGTACCAAAGTTGAATTTGTCGTCTTTAAATGCCTTGAAATTGGAGTAGTCTAACATATTGTTGTGTGGTTAAGAGTTAATGCATAGCTATAAAAAGTCCGCGCAGTCAGCACAGGCTGATATGGGCCAAAACTTTTTACTATCTTTAAAGTTTCTGCTTTTCAAAGGACCAGTCTACCTCGTGATTCAGTCAGTTGTTATATAAAATGTATTTTACAGATCCCTAATTACGTGATGTCGTGCTTTGTATCGTGAATCACAGATATGCATTAAGCCCCTTTTTGCCCGAGCAACACTCATAGCTTTGTCTAGGAGTGTTCGTCTTTACCAGGCGACAAAATTTTAGATTTCCTTTGAAAGAGTTGAAAATATTTGTAGCCACAGGGGAAACATGTTGTAGGTAAAGGAGAAAATGCTGGTTTTCAGTATTTTCTGCTTTTCCCTGGATGTTTGTGAAAGCTATTGTTACGAGCTTGGTAGAGTAGGGTTATAACGTAACAACTTAGGGCTGGTAAATAAACATGGAGTCCGAGCAAAAAAAATAAGGGAAAGGGAACAAAAGTTTGGAGAGTGGGTAGATGACCAAAGAAAATAAATAAAGATTAAAAATTTAATCACCTAGAGAAGTAATCTAGGTATCTAAGAATACAATAAATAGAAGCTTTTGGTTTAAACAAAGTACAAAGTGGACAAGTATCGATAAACAGCAGAGGAATAGGCTGGTAAGATCCTAACCTTCCTAACTTAAAGAATAAGTTAAAAATAAGCTATATCAAAGAATACGAACTATCCAAGCTTTCAGAACTAAGTTAAAAATGTATCTGCAATGTTTCCAAAGATAAAATTATCACAATAGGATTAGCCAGTCGGATCTTGATCTCATTACTTGCACTGCCTCAACTGCAGTAAGCCTAAGAACTATCAAATAATCATAAGTAGCTATCAAGTTTCACCTAAGAAAGTCAGAGATGGAGTCCCAGCATCCCGAAAATGCTGGGTTTATATAGCAAACGCTGCCCCCCACTCGAGATGCGGGATGCACACAATCCCACATTCCCGAAAATGTGGGATGCACGCAATTGGAAGCTGCCCGCATTTGCGCGCACAGCTGTCAAATGTGTATTTCCCAGTTAAAACTACTGTAAAAGGACACTTTCAATGGAACAGAGCATTTTCACTGAAAATTGCAACCATTCTACCGATGAACTTGTTGAAAAAAGCTTATATTGACCAAAAAGGCAGATTACAACTCACTTTAATGAAGATAAGATAAAGTGGTACTGAAGCTGCCGACAATAGTTCTAACGTTGCTGAGGTAAACTAGACCATGATGCATTGCGCTACGTCAAGAAGTAAAATGGCGGGCACTTTGCATGACGGTGGTATCCACCGTAAAGCTTGGCCTTATCGGATAGATACACACTGACACTCAGGTAGGAATACGCAACTCATTTACAAAGTGGAACCTCTGAAACAGCTAGTTATGTCTGATAAACAATCTTGCTCGCTAAATTGGGATAATATTAAAGCAATTACTCGTACTCAAACAGCTTCGTACTCATTTGAAATATGTATCTAAAACCCGACTGCAACACTATTAAGACCTGACATTGTTTGGTAAAGGTTTAACTTTTTTACCAAACAACAAATTTTTACACCTGTCCAAATTTATAGCATTTTCTCCTTTTCTTGCTATGTTAACCCATTCCTAAACAAGCCCTGGTTTTCATGTGTCTGTAGTACAAGTTCTTTGAAAACACTGTGGGAAAGGGAGAAATTGCTCATAATGAGCAATTTCTCCTTTTCCCACAGTGTTTTCTACCCTTTTTGAGAACTTTCTGCCATTTTCATCAAATTTAAAATTGTCATCTGCAAACTCCTTCAATTTGGACCAGTCCAAAATTTGTCTTTTGGGAAAGGGTTAACACAAGACCTCATACCCAAGGTCACTAAGACTCCAAATTGTGTGGTAAAGGATTAATCCTTTCCCAAACGATAAAATTTCAGATTGGACAAAATTGAAAGCATTCACAGACGACAAATGTGGTTAAATGATAATTTCTGTCTTTGATAGAGTGTAGAAAACATAGTAGGAAAAGGAGAAAATGCTGGTTACCAGCATTTTCTCCTTTTCCCTCTATGTTTTCAAAAGCCTTTATCCTTAGGGTCATTGAAAGTCTGGATTGTGTGGTACAGTATTAAAACTTTTACCTTTTACAAGTATTTAGGTCAGGCTGGAGTTTTGCCCAAAAGGAGAAAAAATACAGTGTACTGTAAAAGATCTCAAGGTCAGCTGTTTACAATAGTGATCATTAGTTTAACCCTTTACTGCACAATGACGCCTTTTGATGCCCCTGGAAAAGAAGCCTTTTGAAAGCATTGTGGGAAAAGGAGAAAATGCTGGTGAGCAGCATTTTCTCCTTTTCCCGCAATGTTTTCTACCCTATCAAAGAAAAGTTGCACCATTTGAGCCACATTGAAATTGTCGTCTGCAAAGCTTTCAATTTGGACAAGGCTAAAATTTTGTCGTCTGGTAAAAGGTTAAATATGTGGCAAGACGAGACAGGTAGATTTCCATTAAACCCTGTGCAAAACAATCCCATGTTTTAACAACCTTATTGAAGAAGGCTGTTTGTTAGAGTGTCCTTGAACAAGATCATTCAGAGCCCAAGCCAATGCTGTATTGATTAAATCAAGAACATGCATTCTCCGATTCATTAAGAAATATTGCATTCATTAGACCGAAGTAATCTTGAAGACTGTGAAATAGAACCAACCAACAAATTAAGTCAGTCGGTTGGTTGGTCGAACGGTTGGTCAGAATCAATCAATCAATCAGTCAACTAACCAACTGACCATCTTTGTTGAACATCCACTTTCCTTGGGTTTGAGCTTCACTGGAAGCCCTGCATTTGTGATGGGAGTGTCCTTAGGTAAGACACTTCAGAGCCCTAGCGTGGTACTGATGAAGCTCAGAACATATATGTATTTAAGCTGATGCTGTGATATGACTGAAATAATGTTGAAAGTGGTGTAAAACATTATTCAAACAATCAATCGTCTGGGTGGCTTTTTAAGTCAAGTTTCTCTCCTCATGGCAAAAATTATTCTCTGACTGTTTAACAAAAAATCCAGTGAAGGCTTTTGAAAATATTGTGGGAAAAGGAGAAAATGCAGGTAACCATCATTTTCTCCATTTCACACAAGGTATTCTACCCTTTCAAAGGGAACTCCCATTCCTTGAGTAATATTCAGTTTGTCTTCAAATGCTTTCAATTTGGACAAATGTAAGACTTTGCTGCGTACTCCATTTCATTTCCCATGTCACCATTGAATCCTGCTTGGCTCAGTGGTAAAGTGTAGGACTTGTGCCTCGGGGTCAAGCCTTGCTGGATCCACTGGGTTTTTCATGGGAGTGTCCTTTGGCAAGACACTTAAGAGCCCTATCCTAGTACTGGTGAAACCCAGAATATACATGAATATATGAGCCGTTATCATGATATGACAGAAATAATTTTGAAACCGGTTTCAAACATCATTCAGTCAATCCATTTCATTTTCTATGTCACCCCTGGGAATCATCTGAAAGTCTATTTCAAGTAGTATAGAGTAAAGTGATGAAATCAGTGAATTGTGAAAAGCAAGGGAATAGATCTGCTGTATTGATTATTGGTTATTTCTTTTGGAATATGAAGTTTTAGGACGCTTTGCTTTAGTAGAGACCACTCTTGACAAAATTTAATTTTCTAATTAGCAGTGACATAGAATTATTTACCACACAGTCCTGACTTTTAACAACCTAGAGGTAGAAAGCTTTGGAAAACATTTTGGGAAAATTATTTACCATACAATCTTTTAACAACCTGGAGATTGAAAGCTTTAGAAAACATTTTGGGAAAAGGAGAAAATGCTGGTAACCGGCATTTTCTCCTTTTCCCACAATGTTTTCATCTCTTCCCAAAACAAATTTCAATTTTTGAGTCGCATCCCTTTTGTTGTCCGCAAATGCTTTCAAGTCGGACTGGTAAAAAAGTTTGTCATTTGATAAAGGGTTAAACTATCAATCCTTCATAATTCTTCCCTCATTATTCTACAATTTATTATCTGGATTATTTTTTGCATCTGATTTCCTAGCAGTCTTCTTCTGGCTAACTTAAAGAATTGTTAGAATTTGAAAGAATGTAGAATTGTTCAGAATTGGTCAGCTGTGTAAACATAGATAAATTACCAATATTCATTGTGTCAGAGATTAATACAGGTATTGGAAATTTTCAGTTTAAAAACGGAAACATCACAACAGTGATTTCTTCGAAGGACTGCAGAAAATGAATTTTATTTTCAATCCACGTCATAATCTAAGCAACCTTGCAACTGTTAGAGGCAACATTTGGCATGAAGATACCAGAATGATTATATTTTGATAAAATAAAGATGAAATGAGTAAAAACCTCACTGAAAATGAGTATAGATGTATCTTTAACTCCTTACGTATGAAATTGTAAACTTGTCCAAACTGAACGAAGTTTTAGCAGTCTCTGTTAACATTTTCTAAAAACGTTAAAATCGGGTTAAAATCCCTTCAGCTCTTTTCCACATAACAAAAATTTTAGATCTGACCAAATTGAAAGCATTTGCAGACGTCAAATAAAATGTGACTCAAATGATGAGATTTGTCTTTGATAAGGTAGAAAATATTGTGGGAAAAGGAGAAAATGCTGGTTACTTGCATTTTCTCCTTTTCTTATAATGTTTTTTTAAAAGCCTTTATCCTCAAGATTGTTAAATTTTGGGATTGTGTAGTAAAGAGTTAAGCTGTTATAACACAAGTTTTTGTTTTCTACTTACAGCTGTAAAGTATAACCATGGCAACAAGAAAGGAATCCGAGTCCTTATACAGGATACCACCCTACTATTATATTCATGTGTTGGATCAGAACAAGAATGTCACGAGATTGGAGGTGGGTCCAAACACATTCATCAGACAAGACAATGAAAGGTAGGTAAATATTGGGCTTATCAGATGTTAGGATGCAGAATAAATGAGATTTCTCTGTTGTTTACCTTTTACAGAAGAATTCTGTCTTGTAACCCTATTCTACACAATCAGGAGTTTTTAAGAAAGAGCCAAGCCCCCGTAGCTCAGTCGGTAGCGTACAGGACTTTAGAACAGGAGGTCGCTGGTTCAATCCCCGGCTTGGCCAATTTCTTTCTGAGGATTGATGATTGTCATCGCGACAGGATTCATTCCTCTCTCACCGCTGATCATTGTGTTGATGATGGTTATGTGGGAAAGCAGCCAGTGACTTGGAAAGAATATTGTGCAGAGTACTGGTAAAAGAAACTTCAGGAAAGCATGGATAGGTGCACTGGCCGCCGTGATATAACTGAAATAATGTTGAAAACGGCGTTAAACACCATACAATAAATCAATCAGTACAATCAATTTTAAGGAAGAGGCCTTTTAGAAACATTGTGAGAAAAGAAGAAAATGCTGGAAACCAGCATTTTCTCTTTTTCCCACACTGTTTTCTGACCAATCAAAGACAAATGCCATCATTTGAGCTACAGTTAAATTGTCGTCTACAACCGCTTTCAATTTGAACATGTCTAAACATTGTGGGAAAGAAAAGAAAATACTTGTGACTGGCATTTTCTCCGTTTCAGAAGAAAATGTTTGTGACCAGCATTTTCTCCTTTTACCAACAATGTTTTGCATCCCATCTAGCACAGATTCCATTGTTTGTACCTCATAAAATTGTCATTGGCAAATTTTTTTTTAAACAGGCCAATTTTGGAATTTTATTGGCTCTTGACCGTTGACTAAATGATCCAGTGTTTGAGCAATTCTGAGAAAACAGACCTTTGAAAACATTGTATGAAAAGTCAAAAATGCTGGTAAAAAGGCATTTTCTCCTATTCCAACGGTGTTTTCAACCCTATTGAAAATATATCCCATAATTTGAGTCAAAGTTTTTACATTGTTTCTGCAAATTGCATTCAGTAGGATCAAGAAGCGTCTGTAAAGGCGCAGTTGTTACAATGAAATACTATCAAAATATATTACAATATTACACACCATTATTATATCTTTCTTTCATTGCCAAAGTCAGTGTTGTGGGCACTTATATTAAAGGCCCAATAGTGGCCAAAATAATAGTGCAGGTCTTAAAATATATTTACATTTCAATCATACCAATAAAAAGTATGGAAAATATTGTGGAGATGACAGTCTGTTAGTTTTTGGTTGGCCCAGGTCTTAGTCAACGACAGAAAAATTATTTTTAAAATCAGGTAAAATAGTAAACAAAAGATAGGAGTAACCTGGCAACTTTAAACATGCTTTTGAAATTAATTTCTCTGCCAGCGACTAATACTTGGACTGATCGTACAAAAACATTTTTGTCATCTCCTCAATAATTTCCATACTATTAAGTGATATCGTTCAAATCTTAATGCATTTATTCACCTGCTTTGTTTACTTTTGGCAGCTAATATTACTTTAAGTTTCTCAATGAAATTTGTTCTTGAATAAAACATTTCGCATTTCACTCACAATCACCTCTTAGAGTTTCACAAAAAAGTTGTAAAATTTTCACAGGGTACCAACAGCTATGTTGTGGGAATTTATTAGAATTTCAGAATTTTGGACACCTATTTTCATTTTATCATTTTGCCCTTTTTCAATTTATTAACAGGGTTGTGTTGGGACCTGAGAAGATGATCACCGTGCCCCCAAGGCATTACTGCGTCATTGAGAATCCAGCGGTCAAGGACAAAGACAACAGGGTGGTATTGGACGGCAGTGGTCAGGTCCGACTGCTCCATGCTGATCAGGAAATTAGGCTGGCCCAGGAACCCTTTCCTCTGTATCCTGGGGAAGTTCTAAAACAGGTAAGATTGATTTTAAATTGTTTTTTTTTTTTTTAACCCACACGAAACGATCCTTTCTTGTAAGGACATTAACCCTTTACCAAACAATCCCGGGTTTTAGCGACCCTATGGAAGAGGTCTTTTGAAAACCTTGTGGGAAAAAGAGAAAATGCTGGTCACCAGCATTTTCTCCTTTTCCCAAAATGTTTTCTATCTTATCAGGGAACTTAATCTCATTAGTATCAGTTTTGAATTCGTGATCTGCAGATTTTTGAATTGGAAGGGTCTAAGATTGGTCGTTTGGGAAAGGGTTAAGGATGAAGGCTTTGGAAAACATTGTAAGATAAGTCTTGTTATCAGCAGTTTCTCCTTTTCTCGCACGTCAAGCCCTGTAGCTCAGTTGGTAGCGTGCAGGACTTGAGAACAGGAGGTCACTGGTTCGATCCTCGGCTTGGACAATTTCTTTCCGAGGATTGATGACAGTCATTGCGACAGGATTCATTACTCTTTCACTGCTGACCATTGTTTCGACGATGGTTACGTGGGAAAGCAGCCAGTGGCTTGGAAAGAATATCGTGCAGAGTACTGGTAAAAAAGAAACTCCAGGAAAGCATGGATAGGTGCACTGGTCGCTGCAATATAACTGAAATAGTGTTGAAAACGGCGTTAAACACCATACAATCAATACAATCAATCCTTTTCTGGCAATGTTTTCTAGCCTTCAAAGACGAATCCCATTATTTGAGCTATATTAGCCTGTCATCTGCAAACACTTGCAGTTTTTGAAAAGTCCAAAATTTTGTCATTTGGTAAAGAGTTAAGTCCTTTTAGAAGGTGAGCACATCTTCATTTATTTTCAGATGGTGTCAGTTAAGATCAGACTGCACATAATGCACAGTCTGATCTTTGAAGTTCACTGATACATGCAATTTGTAGCATATTTGGCAAAAACAAACTTAGAATATTAACGGCCTCTGGCACTTCATATTGATAGTGTCTATTTCAGTTATTTCTAACTCTTACAGGAAGGTTTACCCCCAAACCTCTGAAAATTCTACTTATATTCTTTTTTGAAAAGATGATATTGTACTTTAAGAAATGTTATATCACTTCAAACTAAAATATTGTTTGGTCTTAGAAAACAGGAAAAGCCATTAAAATCTTATGACCAAACAAACTGTATGTATGTGAAAAGCAGTTTTCCATTGCCCGCAATGCTTTCAAGAGGTCTTTTGTATGAACGTAAAAATTATATCGAGTAGAAGCTTAGGTATTTCATTCAAAGGTTCTAAATTGAAAGTATGATTACACATGTAAATGTTACACAATCTAAATGTTTCAAATACACATATTGTTTTATTTTTAGGCTGTTACAGCATTAAAGGTAGTGGCCCCTAATTCAGCCCTGCGCATAAGGGCCATCCTAGATTTTGAGGATGATACTGGAGAAAAGAGAACAGCTGGTGATGAATGGTTGTTTGAGGGACCAGGTATGACCCCATGTCTTTCCTCATTTAAAAAGTGCACCCTAAAGCACCCTTTCACAACTATCATTGCCATTGCGACCAGTATAGATCAAAGATCAGACTGCACAAAATGTGCAGCCTGATCTTTGGTCTATATTGTCCACTTTGCTGAGACAAAAACAACCTCGAAATTGTTATTATGCAGGTCTTGTTGCTGGATTGAATATGAGCCATGCTCTGTGAAAAGGGAGCTTAATGCATTTGTGAACAGTATTGACCCAGGTCAGCCTGTGTATTCTGCACAAGCTGACAAGGGCCAAAACTTTTCGCTGTCTTTAAAGTTTCTGCATGTCGAGGGATAATTCTACCGCATAGTTCAGTTGATTGTTTGACAAAATTGATTTTAGGGATCCATAATGAGTTGATGTTTTGCTTGGTTTGATGCATTACAGAGATGCTTTAAGCCTCTTTTTGCTAGAGCAGGGCTTCTATGTATGTTGGGTTTTATATATAGCTCTAAGAATTTAATTGTAGTGCTAGAAAAATGAAACAGACATTCTCGTTCCATTCTACAGATGCTGATATTGTAATTTCATAGCGGTGTTTTACAAGTCGGAATATCTGGCATTAATTTTAAAGCGGTGTTTGTCAGAATATCTGGCAAAGAATAGGATAGTTAAACCCTTTACCTCACAATCCCGACTTTTAATGACCCTGAAAGAGAAAAGGCTTTTGAAAACATTGTGGGAAAAGGAGAAAATGCTGGTAACCACCATTTTCTCCTTTTCCCACAATGTTTTCTACCCTATCAAAAAGAGAAATCATTATTTTAGCAACTTTTGTCGTCTGCAAATTCTTTCAATTTGGTCCATTCCAAACTTTTGTTGTTTGGTAAAGAGTTACCGTAAATCCAAGATCAGATGGTACTTTCTGTGGTTTAGAGCTATGAGAAGCTGACCTGTGAAACCCTCAATAAATCAAATAGATTTTTTCAGTCGGGGGGAAAAAAAGACCCAGACATTGTAATTTCGAGGGTCTTTTTTTCCAGGAATATTGCGCATGTACGGACAGTGTAGATCTAGGATCAGACTGCGTATTCTGTGCAGTCTGATCTTGATCCATACTGTCTTCAAAAAACAGCCTGTTCTAAACTTACATTACCCGGAAAAGAACCTGCAAGAGTTTTGATGACTCAAAGAAAATTGGCTTTTCAAAACATTGTGCGAAAACAAGTAAACTGCTGCCAACCAACAATTCACAGTGTGCAATACTGTGTAAGTGGAAATTTTTGCGGTGTGGAATTTTTTGGATTTTGCGAATTTGAAAAAATCGCAAACTTTTCTGTTTGCATATTTTACCACAAGTATACCAACATAAAATGATTGTCTTGAATTTGCAAACATTTCCCTATGCAAAAAGTCTGTAATCGGTAATTTGCAAATTTTTCAACACATGTATCCAGGTATACAGTACAAGTTTTGTTATTTTTTAGGTACTTACATACCAAGAAAGGAAGTGGTTGTAGAAGAAACAGTGCGGGCCACTGTTATCAAACCCAATCAAGCTATTCGACTGAGAGCAAGAAAGGAATGCGTCGACAGGCAAGGTTCGGAAAGAGTCACGGGAGAGGAGTGGCTCGTCAAAAAGACAGGAGCATACTTACCGGGAGCATATGAAGAAGTCGTCGATGTTGTCAATGCTTACGTGCTGACAGAGAAGAAGGCCCTCCACATGAGGTCTCTGAGAACATTTAAAGATGATTTCGGTTTGACGAGAAAGAACGGAGAGGAATGGTTGATTACTATGGAAATGACTGAAACCCACATACCCAATGTGTATGAGGAGGTAGGAATATTAAATGCTAAAGGTCAAATTAAGTTGCTAAGAAGACAGTGTAGATTCAAGATCAGAATGTGCAGTGTGATTTTGATCTACATTGTGGATATATGGAGAAATATTCTTGGTAAAACAGTCATGTTTAAGTGTTTTTTTCTCTGTTCATTTTATTAACCCTTGGGCTGCTAAGCATGACTCCTTATGTGGACAGTGTAGATCAAGATCATACTGCACAAAATGTGCAGTCTGATCTTGAATCTGCACTGTCCAATAAGGAGATATCTTTCCCCAAAATAATATCTTTGAAACAGCAAAAAATTGGTTTTTACTATCGTCTTGAAAGTTTCATTTCACTTGTTTAGAAGGATAAGGGCTAATTTAGGGCCAATCCTGTAGCTCAGTGGGTATCCCACAGAATTATGCAAATTCCAAGCTCTCTTTAAGAATTGATAGTAGTCAAGTCATTTGGACAAAATGGATTCCTCTCTCACGTCTGAAGTTTGGGTTTTGTGTGTTTTCTTAGCCGGGTCCCCGTAGCTCAGTCGGTAGCATACAAGACTTGAGAACAGGGGGTCGCTGGCTGGATCACTAGCGTGGCCAGTTTCTTTAACCCTTTCCCAAACGACAAATTTTGGACTGGTTGAAATTGAAAGAGCTTGCAGACGACAATTTTAAATTTGATGAAAATGGCAGAAAGGACTCAAAAAGGGTAGAAAACACTGTGGTAAAAGGAGAAATTGCTCGTTACAAGCAATTCCTCCTTTTCCCATAGTGTTTTCAAAAGACTTGTACTGCAGACACATGAAAACCAGGGCTTTTTTGGGAAAGGGTTAAGAGGATTGATGATGATGATAGTCCTTGCAACAGGATTCATTCATCTCTCACCACTGACATCGATGATGGTTATGTGGGAAAGCAGCCAGTGGCTTGAAATGAATATTGTGCATAGTATTCGTAAAAGAAACTCCAGGAAAGCATGGAATGGTGCACTGGCTGCTGTGATATTACTGAAATAATGTTGAAAATGGCTTTAAGCACCATACAATCAAATTGTTATTGGAAAGCTGCCAGTGGCTTGGAAAGTGTAGTACTGGTAAAATGAAACAGCTGGAAAATATGGAGTGGTGCACTGGTTGCTACTGTTTGACAGATGTATCAATGAAAATAGCATAAAACTCAAAATAAACAAAGGGTTTATGCAGGACTTCAAAACTTATCTAGATAGTTTATACTTTGGAGGTATGGAATAACTCTTTACCGTACAATCCAGTGTTTTAAGCAACCCTGAAGGAGAAGGCTTTTGAAAACACTGTGGGAAAAGAAGAAAATGCTGGTAACCAGCATTTTCTTCTTTTCCCACAGTGTTTTCAATCAGATACTGTCATTTGTGCCCCATTTCATTTGTCGTCTGCAAACTGGTCTAAAATTTTGTTGTGTGGTAAAGAGTTAAGTGTTTCACTACCATGTAATTTATGATTATTTTACGCTGTGCGTTTTTGCCGCAGGTTGTGGGAGTTGTCAACATTACTTCACTTAGCAACAGACAATACTGTGTGATTTTGGATCCCGTGGATGATAAAGGGCGACCCCAGCTTGGCAGAAAGAAGCTGATTAAGGTAAGGGACTGTTATCTTAGTCTTGTAGATGCTTTTGCATATGGTGTAGATCAAAATCAAAGTCTGTATTCAGCAACCATTCTCAAAAATATTCTTTGTCCAATTCTCAGGAGTTTTGTAGATTTGAAAGTAACACAATTTCTGATCGGCTAAACCAAATGGTGATTGATACGAGTCACCCACAAAACAAATGTTGAGCACACCATATCATTACAAGTTTCCCTTGATGGTAGTCATTAAAGCAGAATGAATGGATTATTTTTAGCTTTCGGCTCGGGGCAATATGATTCGCCACAGCTGTGAACAAGTTTCCAAGTGCCCTGCCACCTGACCAGACAGCTAATATTGTCTCAGGTCATGAAAGAGTTTAATATTATTGTGTTCCTTTCAGGGAGAGAAATCCTTTTTCTTGATGCCTGGTGAGAGACTTGAACGTGGAATTCAAAATGTCTATATTCTTGGTGAAGACGAGGGACTTATTTTGAGAGCTAATGAGAGCTTTAAAGATGGGGTAAGTAGGAATATAAAGATCTCATGTTATCATGTAAATTTTCATGACTTATTCTGTAGTAATATCCATCTCCTCAAACCCTAGATACCTCCCTTCAATTACGTGTGTATTACAGTCAAATTTTGGTGGCTCGAACATGGGTAATTTCGAATACCAACGACAGCTTGAGCATCAATTTCAGTTCCAGAAAAATCTCTAAATAATTCATATTGTTCCACCTTGGAAAGCTCGCACAACCCTTAATTCAAACTTTTGAACATATATCATTAATTTTCCTGTGTATTTTTACTTCTCAGAAGTCGAACAAAGGGTTGGTCAATGTTGGGTTTCACACCTATATTTCTTAATTGGATACGCCGGTAATCATATCAAATAATGGATATGGTGCATGTTTTTGACACTTACTGTAAAATGTACACACACTTGCTCAAGGTGTTAATTACGGATTGTCTCGAAGTGATTGAATAATTGCTTTGTCTTAAAGTTTTTTTTTTTCAAGGTTGTCAAGATGAATTACTGGGGCAAGTCATTTTTGTTATGCTATAAATGTATGAAGAGTGTTGCTTTTCAACATATCAGTTTTTTTTTTAACGCATCTTTGATCTTAATCCATACATGTACCATTGATACGAGTTAAAATTAGAACATAAACAAGATGTTGTTTGGCACTCAATATCTGCATACATGTATAAGTTTCCTTTCTCTAGGGCTATTTTTTGTTTTGCTGAAAAAATGACCACTGAATTGGCTGTTTAATTGGTGAAAATAGCTTGTTGTCGGCCAAAATTGATACTCTCTGTTAAAAGAAAACATTATTACATGTATAGAGAGTATCGATTTTGGCCAGAAACAAGCTATTTCCACCAGTTAGACGGCCAATTCCTGTGAATTGACAAAGGTATGTGGTGTGTTCTGTGTGATATTTCCAAATACAAAAGTTATAAAGATGCAATAGGAAAACATTAACTCGTCTACTGGCCACTTTGTAGTTTGGAATATGGATCCATTGAACTATCGATATTTCGAACAAATTACCCAGCCCCAAGGGTGTTCGAGCTACCGAAGTTTGACTGTAATTATGAAATCTTGTGAGGTGAAGTCTCCGAGCATAGTGTTATGTTACAATTTGCGTTCTCAAAATCAAGTGATTAACTCTTGCAAAGTCTGGTGCAACTTCAGTTTCCTTCGGGAACAGCTTAGATAAGCCCTTTCCCAAACAACCCTGTTTTTTCATGACCCTGGGAAAGAAGGCATTTGAAAACATTTTGGGAAAAGGAGAAAATGCTGGTAGCCAGCATTTTCTCCTTTTCCCACAATGTTTTCTGCTCTGCCAGAGAGCTTAAGCTCATTTGCACCAAAGTTGAATTTGTTGTCTGCAAATGCTTTGAACTTGGTCTATGCTAATATTTTGTGGCAAGGTAAAGGGTTAAGATCTATTAAAGTAACAATAGCTGCCTGAAGTAAACAAAGCGGGTGTTGAAATGCATTTTTGCACTTTCTGGGGTCCCCGAGGTGCTTGCAAAAAGGCTCTGTAGCGGCCATATTTAAACTATAAAGGTATTAAAATGCATTTAAATTTAAATCATACCATCTAAAAGTACAGAAATCATTGTGAAGATGACAATCTGTTATTGTACAATTGTTTCAAATATTTTTCAGTAGCAGAAAAAATGAATTTTAAAATCGTAAAAAAAGCAAACAAAAGATAGAGCAACCTGGTAGATTTTAACCTTGTTTCAAAATTCATTCTTGCCAGCTATTAACACTTTGACGGACCATTGAGTAACAGATTGTCATCTTCACAATAATTTCCATTATTTTAACGTGGTATGATTTAAATTCAAATATATTTTAACATCCATATTGTTTACTCTTGGCTGCCACTGGGCCTTTAACCCTTTACCACACAGTCCCGATCTTTAATGACCCTGACAGAAAAAGACTCTTGGAAACATTTTGGGAAAAGGAGAAAGAGCTGGTAACCAGCACTTTCTGCATTTGCTGAAATGGTTTTTACCCTGTTGGAGGCAAATTCCATCATTTGAGAAACATTTAACCCTTTCCCAAACGACAACTTTTAGCCCCCCTCCCAAATTGAAAGCATCTGCAGACGACAAATTTGAAAGTAGTACAAATGAACTTCAGGTTTTTTGACAGGGTAGAAAACATTGTGGGAAAAGGAGAAAATGCTGGTTACCAGCATTTTCTCTTTTCCCACAATGTTTTCAAAGGCCTCTTCCTCTGGGATGTGAAAACACCGAAAACACACAGTCCCGACTTTAAACGACCCTAAGAAAAAGGCCTTTTGAAAACATTGTGGGAAAAGGAGAAAATGCTGGTAACCAGCATTTTCTCCTTTTCCCACAATGTTTTCTGCCATTCCCAAAACAAATTTCAATTTTTGAGTCACATTTATTTTGTCGTCTGGAAATGCTTTCAATTTGGTCAAGCTTAAAATTTTGTCATTTGGTAAAGAGTTAATATGTCTTCTGCAAATGCTTTCAATTTGGTCAAGCTTAAAATTTTGTCGTTTTGTAAAGAGTTAACTCTTTACCACACAGCGACAAGTTTTAACGCCTCTGGGAAAGTCGACTTTTAAAAAACATCGAGGGAAAAGGGGAAAATCCTGGTAACCAGCATTTTCTCCTTTTCCTACAGTGTTTTCAAACCTTTCAGAAACAAATCCTATCATTTGAGCCACATTTAGTTTGTCGTCTGCAAAAGCTTTCAGTTTGGGCCAGACTAAAATTTTATCGTCTGGTAAAGAGTTAATATAGGTTGGCCTTTAAGCAATATTCCTACAGGAACTGTTGCTTTCACATTTTATGGCAGTAGCAGATGTTAACCCTTCACCGCACAATGACGCCTTTTAACGACCCTTGGAAAGAAGCCTTTTGAAAACATTGTGGGAAAAGGAGAAAATGCTGGTGACCAGCATTTTCTCCTTTTCCCACAATGTTTTCTACCCTATCACGAGAAAATTGCACCATTTGAGCCACATTGAAATTGTCGTCTGCAAATGCTTTCAATTTGGACAAGGATAAAATTTTGTTGTCAAATGAAAAAATTGAAGACTAGTCCAAATTTAAAGCATTTGCAGACAACACATTAAATATGGCTCATTTGATGATTTCTGTCTTTGATAGGGTAGAAAACATTGGTGCGAAAAGGAGAAAATGCTAGTTACCAGCATTTTCTCCTTTTCCCACAATGTTTTCAGACGTCTTCTCCTGAGGGTTATTAAAACTCAGGATCTTGTAGTAAAGGGTTAATGGTAGTGCCCGTAACAGTTACTTGTACAGTTTAGATAATGTTTGTTTGGTTTTATCATGTAATACATAATATTTACAGTATGTCAGCTGCATGAAATAATGTTTTAATTGCATGTTTTTTTATATTGTAAAAAGTATTGATATTGTGCACTAGATTTTAACACCTGTCTTCTTTATCTAAAATCTTAAGGGATTTGACTATTATCTCATTATCAAGCAATCCCATGTTTTAACAACATTGAGGTGCAAGTCTGTAAAAGTGCTGTTTGAGAAGGGTCAAAATACTTGTTGTTTCTGTTACTGTAACTCTTCAAATTAAAGATATGTTTAGACTACAACTGGGACCACTCGTAAACAGAAATTAATGGCTTTAGATATAAAGTACAATTAAACAGAGCTATCTGTACTTTCAGAGGCACATTTCATTGTAGCGTATTGTCTTATAAGTATATTAACCCTTTACCACACAAGGCGGCCTTTTAACAACCCATGGGAAGGAAGCCTTTTGAAAACATTGTGGGAAAAGGAGAAAATGCTGGTAACCAGCATTTTCTCCTTTTCCCACAATGTTTTCTACCCTATCAAAGAAAAATTACATCATTTGAGCCAGTTTTAAATTATCGTCTGCAAATTGCTTACAATTGGACAAGGCTAAAATTTTGTTGTCTGGTAAAGGGTTAAGGCTTTTATTTCTCATTATCTTTTCCTGTTATGGGTTAGTTAACGATTTGGCTATGCTATGGAGTATGGACACCGGATAGGTTCCTATGATATTGTGCTGTCTCATGAGACTTAATTCATTTTCTAACCGTAAATACCATGTGCATAAGAGTGCTCAAAGAGAGATAACTCTGTCAGACTGGCACTGATAAGTATTAGTCCATGAAAACTATTTGTCTCTGTTCCTGTCATCACTTAAGTGCCAAATTAATAAGAAAGACATTTTAAATTGTCTTTTGATCAAGACATGTCCCAAGAAGGTCATGATCAAAAAGTGTTAACATATTTATGCTTTCAGGTCTCCTCAGATAAGGTATAGCAACTTTGCTCCCAGTATTAGTTTGTGAAGCCCGTTTTGTTCCTCTAACCTTTAAGCCACATTAGTTAACCCTTGTAGTGCCAAATTAATGAAATAGATTTTTCAAATCATCTTTTGATCAGCACATGTCCACTGAATTCATGGAGGAAAAGTGTTTACATATTTATGCTTTCAGGTATCCACAAATAAGAAGTAGCAACTTCAATTCGAATATAAGTTTATGAAGTCCATCTGTTTCTCTAACCTTTAAACCCCATTGATTAACACACAGAGTGCCAATTTAACGAAAAAAGACATTTCAAATCATGTTTTGATCATCACATGTCTGCAAAAACTTGCATAGAAAAGTGTTGATGTACTTAAGCTTTCAGGGCTCCTCAAATAAGGTTTTTGCAGCTTTACTGCAAGTATTAGTTTGTAAAGTCCATGTGCTCCTGTAAACTTTACCAGCGTAAGTTAACCCTCAAAGAGCTAAATAAGTGAAACAGGCATTTTAAATCATTTTTAACCCTTTACTTCACAATTCTGACTTTTAACAACCCTGAGAAAGAAGCCTTTTGAAAACATTGTGGAAAAAGGAGAAAATGCTGGTAACCAGCATTTTCTCCTTTTCCCACAATGTTTTCTATCCTTCCCATGACAAATTTCAATTTTTTAGTCACATTTATTTTGTCATCTGCAAATGCTTTCAATTTGGACTGGTCTAAAATTTTATCGTGTGGTAAAGAGTTAACCCTTTCCCAAACAAGCCCTGGTTTTCACGTGTCTGCAGTACAAGTCTTTTAAAAAACTCTGTGGGAATAGGAGAAATTGCTCGTAACGAGCAATTTCTCCTTTTCCCACAGTGTTTTCTACCCTTTTGGAGACCTTTCTGCCATTTTCATCAAATTTGAAATTGTCGTCTGCAAACTCTTTCAATTTGGACCAGTCCATGCTTGTATGAAATTCATGAAAAAAAAACAAATTTGTACTTTCAGGATGTATCAACTGAGGTATAGGAACTATATATCAAGTACATGTATCAGTTTGTGCAAATCTTGGCTGCCACTAACCACTTATCCAAACCACCATGTTAAAAGTTCTCCCTTCCTTAGCAGAAACATGTAGATAGGAAAATACAAATATTTGGTTTTTAAAACTCTTTACCAGCCAACAAAAGTACAGACTTGTCCAAAGTGAAACCAGTTGCAGACAAAAAAATGAGTGTGTTTGAAATTGATGAGATTTGTCTATGAAAGGGTAGAAAGTTACCAGTATTTTCTCCTTTCCCCACTGAATGTTTACAAAAGCTGTCGTACTAAGGGTCGTTAAAACTTGTTTTTGAAAACATTGTTGGAAAAGGAAAAAATGCTGGTAGCCAGCATTTTGTCCTTTTCTCACTTTGTTTTCCACCCTTTCTTAGATAAATTTCATAATTTGAGGTATAGTCTGTTTATAATCTGCAAATGTTTTCAATTTTGATGATTCGAAAATTTTGTGGTTTGGTAAAGAATTAATTCGAGAAATTAATTATCTTGACAATTTTTTTTTTTCTAAAGATGCTATGGAAGCAAAGTTCTTTTCCTTGCAAATTTGGAATATTTTCCCTTATTTTCCATGAATGTTTCATTTTTGCTTGTTTTTTATGAGCCATGTGTGGGCTTTGTGGATTGAAATGCAACATGTAATATAAATGCAGGTTTGAGGTGATCTGATCAACAGCTTTCAAGATGTAATACCTTTTTAACGCTAGTGTAGCAATTTATATAGAACTGTAATTCTGTAGTGAACTATTGAAAAGAAATGCTTGAAAGAGCCCATCTCTCAATTGAGTCATAATTTGTGAAAAAGGGGTTTAATGCATCAGCGAAAAGTATCGGCCCATGTCAGCCTGCGCAGACTGCACAGGCTGACACGGGCCAAAGCTTTTGCTTTTGCTAAATTTCCTGCATGTCCAAGGATAGTTGTACCTCGTGGTTCTGTTGGTTGTTAGACGACGCAGATTTCATGGATCCATTATCATGTGATGACTCGCTTGACATCTCAAACACGCATCAACTCTTTACCAAACGACAAAATTTTAGACTGGTTGAAATTGAAAGCATTTGCAGACCACAAAATAAAAGTGACTTTAACCCTTAGAGCGCTGAATTTATGAAATAAACCTTTTCAGTGAAGAAAAACAGCTGAAATATTGTCATTTCAAGGTTGTGTTAGCTAGAAGGTGTAATGAAGTAGCTGACAGTGTAGATCAAAGATCAGACTGCACGTTCTGTGCAGTCTGATCTTGATCTACACTGTCAGCAAAAACAAGTTAAGTTGGTTCCAGCACTTTAAGGGTTAAAATTGAAATTTGTTTTAGGAGTGGTAGAAAACATTGTTAGGAAAAGGAGAAAATGGTTACTAGCATTTTCTCCTTTTCTTGTTTTCAAAAGGCTCCTTTCTCAGGGTCATTAAAAGTCAGGATTGTGTGGTAAAGGGTTAAAAACCCCACTTTTGCCACAGGTCTTCATCAAACGATTTCCGTGTTTTAACACTCTTAGGGGAAAAAGACTTTTGAAACGATATGGGATAAGTAGAAAAGCTGATTGCAAGCATGTTGCCTATTCCCACAATCTTTTCTATCCATTCAAAGAAAAAATCCATCATTTGAGACATATTTAATTTTGTTGTCTGCAAATGCTTTCAAATTGGATGGATGAGAGTTTTCAGGATTATTCCTGATTTTAGGATTTTTCTTTCATGAAAATGTCAATTTTCATTATTTTCCTTATTTAAACTTGGAAAATCGTAGGATTCTGGGATTTTTGAAAAATTTTGCTTTCACTCATGCAAGTCTTACAATTTTTTCGTTTGGTTAACCCTTTACCGCACAATGCCGCCTTTTAACGACCCTAGAAGGAAGCCTTTTGAAAACATTGTGGGAAAAGGAGAAAATGCTGGTGACTAGCATTTTCGCCTTTTCCCGCAATGTTTTCTAACCTCTAACCTATCAAAGGAAAGTTGCACAATTTGAGGCACACTGAAATTGTTGTCTGCAAATGCTTTCAATTTGGACCAGTCTAAAATTTTGTTGTCTGGTAAAGGGTTAAGAAACAAACAAGAGTTAAGAGTTAAGTTCACAGTTCTGTTAGCTTATAGCCTTATAAGCAAAATTTAATTTTCCAAGACGCTTTCTCACTAACACCGTTCATTATAAGTATTCATTATCCTGGAGACAGGGTTTGAATGCTTTTCCACACAGCAAAATTTTAAACTCGTCCACATTGCCCTGTATATACTTCTTCATTAACCCTTTACAGAACAATCCCAGGTTTTCACGGCCCTGGGAATGAAGGCTTCTGAAAACATTATGGGAAAAGGAGAAAATGCTGGTAACCAGCATTTTCTCCTTTTCCCATAATGTTTTCTACCCTGTCAGAGAGCTTAGGCTCATTAGTACCTATTTTGCATTTTTTGTCTGCAGATGTTTTGATGTTGTGAGAGTCTAAAATTGTGTTGTTTGGTAAAGGGTTAAGGTTCAATAAGAATGATTCCCTGTAACATGCCATCGCTATACAATGTATATGTACAGTGTATATACTTCTTTATTGAGGTACAAGCATGGTTCCTTGTAACATGCCATTGCTATGTATATACTTCTTTATTGAGGCACCAAGCCCCTGTAGCTCAGTCGGTAATGTACATGACTTGAGAACAGGAGTCGCTGGTTCGATCCATGGCTTGGCCAATTTCTTTCCGAGGATCGATGATAGTCATCGCGACAGGATTCATTCCTCTCTCACCGCTGACCATTGTTTCGACAATGGTCATGTGGGAAAGCAGCCAGTGCCTTGGAAAGAATATTGTTCGTAGTACTGGTAAAAGAAACTCCAGGAAAGCATGGATAGGTGCACTTGCCGCTGCAATATAACTGAAATAATGTTGAAAACGGCGTTAAACACTATACAATGACAATAACTCAAATAATGGGACTTGTCTGTTATTGAGAGTGGTTTAATTTATGAGCATTAAAACCAGCCTTGCTTTTGTGCTAGCTTTATACAAGAGCTCCAGATAGGAGGGAGTGATGGCATTCTAAATCCATTATTTCTCTTCCAAACCCTATGTTGTGGGTACTCATCAGAATTGTCTCGATGAGACGATTGTAATGAGTACCCATAACACAGGTTTTGTGGACGATAATTAATATTTTCAGTTTTGAAATCAAAATCACTCCCTCTATCTGGAGCTCTATTTACAGCAATGTGATTTGATGTACTAAGTACATGTATTTCTCTGTCTTATAACTAAGCAGTAGTCATGGTTAGTACTTGGATTGGTGACCAGGCTGTTGCATGTTAAATTTGGTGGCAGAGGTGGGATTATGAAAACCACCGGACTGGAGTTGCCGTGCCAACTGATATCCCACTGGTTTATTTGTGTATAAGTCACTAGGTTGAGACTTCCGGTAAGGGAAGGTAATGTCACAGAGAAGGGTTTTGATATAATTATGTGAGCACTTGAAATCAGCCTTGGTGTAGAAGTAGTTTTTACCACGACGCAATTTGGGGTATTTCTCTCTGTGATAATTAACCCTTTACCACACAATTCCGAGTTTCAACGACCCTGAAAAAAAAAAAGCCTTTTGAAAACGTTGTGAGAAAAGGAGAAAATGCTGGTAACCAGCATTTTCTCCTTTTCCCGCAATGTTTTCTACACTTCCCAAAACAAATTTTAATTTTTGAGTCAGATCTATATAGTCATCTGCAAATGCTTTCAATTTGGACAAGTCTAAAATTTTGTCGTTTGGCAAAGAGTTAAGCAGCCTGTGTTTTGGTCAGTGCTTGGATGGCTGACCAAGATGTTGCATGTTCCATGTCTACGAAAAGGTAGAAAACATTGTGGGAAAAGGAGAAAATGCTGATTGTCAGCATTTTTTCCTTTTCCCACATTGTTTTCAAAAGCCTTCTTTTTCTGGGTCATTAAAATTGTTTGGTAAATATGAAAATGTACCATGCTACTATGTCATTGTTAAGTTTATACTTGAGTTATGCTCTGTGAAAAGGGGGCTTAATGCATCTGCGAAAAGTATCGACCAGGTCAGCCCGCGCAGGCTGACCTGGGTCGACACATTTAGCTATTAGTCAAATTTCTGTATGTCCAAGGACCAGTCTACCTCATGACTGAGTCGGTTCTTAAAATAAATTGGCTATTATGGATCCATATTTATGTGATGGCTTACATGATATGCATCACGGAGATGCATTAAGCCCCCTTTTGTGAGAGCACGGTTCATTTGTAATTGCAGGAAGAGGAAAGAAACCCCGGAGACAGATGGATGATTCGAGGGCCCAAAGAATATGTCCCACCTGTTGAGGTAGAAGTCGTCATGAAGAGACAAGCTATCCCACTGGATGAGAACGAGGGTATTTATGTCCGAGACGTCAAATCGGGAAGGGTAGGTGATTTTTTTTGTTACTTAATTGTGAGATAAAAGATTTTTTTATGAAAAAAACATTTTACAAGATGACAAAAAGACAACTCATGCTTGAACTTGCCCACTTAGAGAAATATAAATGGGACATGTATGTGAAAACAGGGCTTAATGCATCTGCGAAAAGTATCGACACAGGTCAGCCTGCGCAATCCACACAGGCTGACCTGGGCCAAAACTTTTAGCTGTTGGTCAATTTTCTATATGTCAAAGAATCAGTCTACTTTCTGATACAGACGTTTGTTAGACATAACTATGCAGTGTCTTGCTTGATATCATGGAGCACAGAGATGCACAAAGCCCCCTTTTGCCATAGAATGTCTCATAAAGGTTTTTAAGTCATGGTGTAATTATAGAGAGGAAAACTACTTTGCTGTGTGGTGATATTAAAAATCTGTCACAAGAATGGAGTGGGATGCGTTTGAAAAACAAGTCCAAAGGTCAGGTTTTTTTAAGCGGATCGAAACACATTTTAGTGATAGATTTTTAACATTGTACATGACTTTATTATTTCATTTATTATATACCAAATTCTTCCTTTGTTTCCTTATGATTAACAAGAATGGAATGAAGAGAGGAATTGTTTGTTTCTTTACACATACAATGCATGTATTTGGCAGAAGCAGCCAACATATTAGACTGTTTAACTCTTTACCAAATGACAAAATTTTAGACCAGTCCAAATTGAAGGCTTTTGCAGACGACAAAACAAATGTGAATCAAAACTTGGAATTTGATTTTGGAAGAGTAGAAAACATTGTGGGAAAAGGAGAAAATGCTGGTTACCAGCATTTTCTCCTTTTCCCACAGTGTTTTCGAAAGGCTTCTTCCTCAGGGTCGTTAAAAGTCTGGATTGTGTGGTAAAAGAGTTAAAGTGGGAAAACAGAAGCATGGATGGGCATAAATTATGTTGTATTTCCCTGTGTTTGAAAGGCTTAAACTGTTTACTTATGTTACAGTGGTGCCTAACTTACTGTATCTGCCTTCGATTGAAAAGTTTCACCATTATTTTCAATGCGAATTCACAAAGTTATGAAAGTTTAGTAAAAGGGATTTATGAATTTCATATTGAACATAAGCGTAAAATACTGTAACTCATATGCAAAAAGTTAAGAATTGTAAATTAACCCTTTACCAAACAATCCCGAGTTTTAATGACCCTGAGAAAGAAGCCTTTTGAAAAACATTGTGGGAAAAGGAGAAAATGCTGGTAACCAGCATTTTTCCTTTTCCCACAATGATTTCTACCCTTCCAAAAGCCTATTTCTGTTCTTAAAGCACGTTCATTTTGTCATCTGTAAATGCTTTTAATTTTGGACCAGTCTTAAATTTTGTCGTTTGGTAAAGAGTTAAACAGTATTCTGCTGGGGATTTAAAATATCAAAGAAAAAGTAGTTCCTGTCTCCAGTAAAAGTGTTCTTTTCACTCCAGTGAAGATATTGACTGTAGGAGTTACCAGTTCATCACCAAGCCTCCATAGCTCATTCACTAGCATACAGGACTTGAGAACAGGAGGTCTCCGGTTTGATCCCCGACTTGGCCAGTTTCTTTCTGAGGATTGATGATAGTCATTGCGACAGGAGTCATTCCTCGCTCACCACTGACCATTGTTTCGATGATGGTTATGTGGGAAAGCAGCCAGTGGCTTGGAAAGAATATTGTGCAGAGTACTGGTTAAAGAAACTTCAGGAAAGCATGAATAGGTGCACTGGTTGCCGCGATATAACTGAAAAAATGTCGTTTGGTATAGAGTTAAACATTATCCTGCTGGGGATTTAAAATATCACAGAAAAAGTAGTTCCTGTCTCCAGTAAAAGTGTCATTTTCACGCCAGTGAAGATATTAACTGTAGGAGTTGCCAAATCATCACTGTTAGGTATAAATTTCCGCGAAAACTGCAACAGACGATCTTGTATATAACTCACTTATTATTCACTTTAACTCTTTACCAAAGGACAAAATTTTGGACTGGTCCAATTTGAAGGCACTTTGCAGACGACAAGATAAATGTGGCACGAATGATGAAATATGTATCGGATTGACTAGAAAATATTGTGAGAAAAGGATAAAATGCTGGTTACCAGTTTTGTTTTCAAAAGCCTTCTTTTCTAGGGTCGTGAAAACCTGGGATTGTGTGGTAAAGGGTTAAAGGTGTTTAACCCTTTACCACATTTAACCCTTTACCACACAATTCCGACTTTAAACGACCCTCAGAAAGAAGCCTTTTGAAAACATTGTGAGAAAAGGAGAAAATGCTGGTAACCAGCATTTTCTCCTTTTCCCACAATGTTTTCTACCTATCAGTGACAATTTGCATCATTTGAGTCACAATCAAATTGTCATCTGCAAATGCTTTCAATTTGGACAAGTCAACATTTTTGTCGTTTGGCAAAGAGTTAATTGTCAGTGTCAACCACCACTAGACTGGTATTCTGGTCAGCTTTGATGAAAAAAGGCATTCATTGATGTCAACAAGGGTCCCAGTCAGTCACTGCCACATGACGGTTGATTGATTGATTGTATGGTGTTTAACACCGTTTTCAACATTATTTCAGCTATATCGCGGCACCTATCCATGCTTTCCTGGAGTTTCTTTTATTAGTACTCCGCACAATATTCTTTCCAAGCCACTGGCTGCTTTCCCACATAACCATCGTTGAAACAATGGTCAGCGGTGGGAGAGGAATGAATCCTGGCACAATGACAATCATAAATCCTCAGAAAGAAATTGGCCAAGCCGTGGATCGAACCAGCGACCTCCTGTTCTCAAGTCCTGTACGCTATTGACTGAGCTACGGGGGCTTGGCGCCACATGACGGGTGTCTAGGTAAAACATACCTTGATAAAGCTAAGATTTACACTTGCTGATGCCCTTTCACGATTTTTATCAGTACACGAAAATCGCAAAGATTTCTCGTTACATTATCAGGTGAGAGCTGTGACTGGTGAAACCTACATGTTGAGCCATGATGAAGAGCTGTGGGCGAAGGAGCTGCCCCCTGCCGTAGAGAATCTCCTCTCCCAGGCTAAGGACCCCCTAGCCGACCGCAGTGACAGAAGTCAGTCCGCATCCACAAAAACCCGAGACAAAACCAGGGTTGTAACGTTTAGAGTCCCACATAATGCTGCTGTACAGATTTATGACTATAAAGAGAAGAAAGCAAGGCGAGTTACCTCCGTATCAGACCACTAAATCGTAGACTTGTGCTAATTCAAAGCATGAGGACAATTAACTCTTTACCAAACGACAAAATTTTAGACCTGTCCAAATTTAAAGCTTGAGCAGACGACAATATAAATGTTTCTCAAAAATTGAAAATTGTTTTGGGAAGAGAAGAAAACAGTGTGGGAAAAGGAGAAAATGCTGGTTACCAGCATTTTCTCCTTTTCCCACAATGTTTTCAAAAGGCTTATTTTTCAGGGTCGTTAAAAGTCGGGATTGTGTGGTAAAGGGTTAAACATGGCTTAAATGATGGGGTTTGTATTTGAAAGGGTAGAAAACATTACGGGAAAAGAAGAAAATGCTGATTACCTTCATTTTCTCCTTTTCCCACAATTTTTTATATACCTTGTCTCTTAGGGTCATTAAAACTTCGGATTGTTTGATAAAAGGTTTGAATTGAGTTTGCTACCTTTTGAAATAAAATTACAGCCGAGAGCTGTGAAAGTTTCCCTGTAAGACAAGGGTGATCAACGTAAACTGAGCTCACAATGCTGATTTTCAAAAACCATGAGAAATAAAGTCTTTGCAAACATTGTGGAAAAAGGAAAAAATGCTGGTAACCAGCATTTTCTCCTTTTCCCACAATGTTTTGAATTGAGTTTGCTACCTTTTGAAATAAAATTACAGCCGAGAGCTGTTAAAGTTTCCCTGCAAAACAAGGGTGATCAACATAAACTGAGCTCACAATGCTGATTTCCAAAAACTGTTAGAAATAAAGTCTTTGCAAACATTGTGGAAAAAGGAAAAAATGTTGGTAACCAGTATTTTCTCCATTTCCCACAATGTTTTCCACCCTCACACAGCCAAAAAACATAATTCCAACCACATCTAAACTGTCTGCATTTATACTTTAAATTTGGAGGACTTCAACAAATTTTTGTAGTTAGGTAAAGAGTTATATATCCTTACAGCCAGAGAGGAGAAACGATGTAAAAATTTGATAGAATGTAGAATGGTTAAAAATTTAATCAGCTGAGTAAACTTAGATAAATTACTGATATAATTATACTGTGTAAGACTGTAAGGGATAAATACATATACCAGAAATCTTAGATTTAAAATGGGTCATTTCGTTGATGGCGCCAAGAAAATGAAATGCAGTTTCCATTGGTGATAATCAGCACAATCTTGCAACCAACAGGGGCAACATTTGGCATGAGGATACAAGAATGATTATAGTTTGATAAAGATGAAATGAGCATCTGTATATGAGGAAGTATTATTTTGCTTCTTACAGAGTTGTGTTTGGACCAGAGCTGGTGATGTTGGGACCAGACGAGCAGTTCACGCAGCTCAGTCTCTCTGGAGGAAAGCCAAAAAAGCCCAATGTGATCAAATCTCTGTGTTTACTGCTGGGCCCAGACTTCTGTACAGATATAATCATCGTGGAAACTGCTGACCATGCCAGACTGTCTCTACAGCTTTCTTATAACTGGTAGGTTATTTTGTCCTCTTGGAAAACCCGGGCTCAACCAATTTCTTTCCGAGGATTAATGATAGTCTTTGCGACAGGATTCATTCCACTGTCACTGCTGACCATTGTTTTGATGATGGAAATGTGGGAAAGCAGCCAGTGGCTTGGAAAGAATATTGTGCATAGTACTGGTTAAAGAAACTCCAGGAAAGCATGGATAGGTGCACTGGCTGCCGCGATGTAACTGAAACTGAAACTGTGTTAAGCACAATACAATCAATCATTGTCCTCTTGGAAAAATGATATTTAATGATTCATTTTTTTTAGAAATGAAATATGCCATATGTGAATATATTTGTTTCAATATTTGAGTCATGCTATGGCAAAAGGGGGTTTAATGCATCTCTGTGATGTATTATACCAAGTTACCAAGCAAGTCATCACATAATTATTGATCCATAAAATCCATTTTGTCCGAGTCATTTGACTAAGTCATGAAAATTTTATCCTTTGGTGAAGGGTTAAGGCTTTACTGTACAATGCCAACTATTGATGTTGCTGTGAAAGAATGCTTTAGAAAACATTGTGGAAAAAGGAGAAAATGCTGGTAACCAGCATTTTCTCCTTTTCCCACAATGTTTTCTACCCTATGAAAGAGAAATTTTGTTTTTGAGTGACATTAAATTTGTCGTCTGCAAATGCTTCCAATTTGGACTAGGCTAAAATTTTGTTGTCTGGTAAACAGTAAATAGGCAAAATGTTATTGATAGATATTTCAGGCATATGTTTTTCCATTTTATTCAGGCACTTCAAGGTTGTAGACAAAAAGGATGTAGTAGAAGCAGCTAAAATCTTCAGTGTACCAGATTTTGTCGGCGATGCTTGCAAGGCCATAGCCTCCCGTGTCAGAGGGGCCGTGGCTCAAGTCCAGTTTGATGACTTCCACAAGGTAATGCTCTTGTAATATTTTAACATGTTGTTTGCTTTTCCTTTATCAAAAGATTCATTGTTTTAATGACACTGAGAAAGGTTTTTGAAAATATTGTAAGAAAATTCTGATAAGCAGCATTTTCTCCTTTTTTCTCACAGTTATTTCTTCTATCTCAAAGTGTCTTTTCTAGAAACTGAAAATGAGTCGGGATTTTTCCCCCCTCCATCCAAAAAAAAAAGGGGGGAAGGGGTTTGAAAAAAAAATACCAGGGACAATTTTTGAAGAGTACCAAGAAAAGCGGGCTGTTTTGGAAGCGGGCCGTGTAAATGGACATAATATTTTGTGAAAAAGCTTCAGCAATTATGCCATTTTATTGAAAACAGCGGTATTTTCTGCGAGGTGAGAGCGAATCATTTTGCCTTTGACTTGCGGTGACATGATTTGCCACAGCTGTGAACAAGTTTCCAAGAGCTCTGCCACCTGACCATACAACTAATAATACAGGTAACTGGCATTTTCTCCTTTTCTCACGACGTTTTCTACCTTTTCAAAAACAAATTTCAATTTTTGAGTCATATTTACTTTGTTTTCTGCAAATGCGTCCAGTTGGACAAGTCTAGAAATGTGTCCTTTGGTAAACATTTAAGCAATCTCCATGTTGATTTTGATGTCCATGTATTTGTTTAAACATGTAACATTGACTGTCCTTTCAGAATTCAGCGCGAGTTATCAGAGCCTCTGTGTTTGGACTTGATGACAAAGACAAGGTCAGAGATTCCTTCCTGTTTCCCCAAAATAACCTCGTGATCACAAGCATCGATATCCAGTCCGTGGAACCTGTTGATCAGAGAACGAGGGACTCGCTACAGAAATCTGTCCAACTGGCCATCGAGATTACCACCAACTCACAAGAAGCCGCTGCTAGGTAAAACATTGGCTAAATCTGTCATCCCTTGGCTAAATCTGTCATCCCTTTGCTAAATCTGTTATCCATATACCATACAATCCTGACTTTTAACGACTCTGGGAAAAAAAGGCTAAAAAAAATTGTGGGAAAAGGAAAATCCACAGTTTACTTGCCATCTGCAAATACTGTCAGTTTGGTCACGTACAAAATTTTGTCACCTGTTAAAGAGTAAATCTGGATGAACAAGTTGAAGCCATGATAATATAGCCTGCAACTTGCGAAATGAGACCTTCCTACATTTGCGTAAAGTGTCGTCCCGGATTGGACTGTGCACTCTGCGACTTCATAAGATTGTTCCATACAGTAGACTTTTGTGAAACGAAAATCGCACAAAAATGGGAAGTTTTGTCTCGGATTAGTCACAGACTGCACAAGGTGATATGGGACGACAAACTTTTACGCATATGTCCGAAGGCCCCTTTTCTTAAGGTGCACGTCATATATGACATACCAGTAGTAAGTAGAAGTGACTGAAATATGAAATCTGGGAGGTGTGAAAGATAATGGAAAATTTTAATGACTTTATCAAGGGAGTACCCCATTATGCATAATATGCACATGCATATAACAAAAAATCTGCAACCAAAGTTGTAAATTGCAATATCATATATGTGCATTGATTTTTCTCTAGATCTGCGCGCCTTTTCAAACTAAATAGAAGGGTTAAATTAATGATTGATGACTAGGGCATTCTTCTATGCTTTACAATAATTGGTAATGTTTCATTTGACGTCATGCCATCCAGCAAACGTCATAATACAGCTCACTGTACGTGTAAATATTTTTAATCCTGGCTACTCCTAAGTGTATTAAACTGAAAACAAAAGTAACTTTGATTAATAGTGAGGAATTGTTTAGATACATTATTGGAAGTTGTATAGTTTTCAATAAAGACTTAAAAGAAGGAGACATATATACCATTAATATTTCTTTCCTTTTATCTAGACACGAAGCTGAACGTCTGGAGCAAGAGGCCAAAGGTCGTCTGGAACGTCAGAAGATCAGTGACGAGGCCGAGGCCGAGAAAGCCAGAAAAGAGCTGCTGGAATTACAGGCGAACAGTGCAGCTGTTGAGAGTACAGGACAGGCCAAGGCAGAGGCACAGTCTAGGGCTGAGGCATCTAGGATTGAGGGAGAGGCTGCTGTTGAGCAGGCTAAATTGAAGGTAAGTTATACAGGGTGTCTCAAAACGTCTGCTGATGTTTTATAGTTGTTGTGTCCTTCAAGCCATAGCAGTTATCCTGTTTCTCAACAGGAAACAAGCTTGCTGAACAAGCTAAATTAAAGGTAAGTTATACAGGGTGTCTCAAAACATCTGTGCATGTTTTATTATAGTGTCCTTCAAGAATTTGCAGTTATCCCATGACCCAACAAACCCAAGTTTTAACCACTCTGAGGTGTGGTAGAGTGTCCTTGGACATGGCACTTCAGGGCCCCAGCCTAGTACTAGTGAAACATAGGACTAACATGAATTAGTGAACCGTCACTGTGTTATGACTTAAATAATGTTGAAAGCTGCATTAAACACCATTTGATCTATCAATTTAATTACTCTGAAGAAGAAGGCATTTTAAAACAAAGTGGGAAAAGTAAAACATACTGGTAACCACACTGAGTACTACCCTTCCAAAGTCAATGTTTGAGTCAGAATTATTTTGTCATCTGCAAATGCTAACAGTTCCAAAAATTTGTTGTTTGGTAAAGAGTAAAGATAATGAGTGAGTTATCTTTCAAAAAGTGAATACTATAGTTTTATTGCATAATTACAGATCACTGTTTTTATCAGTGCTTGATGCATAACTTTTTTAGCAGTTGTATCGTGACAGTTTTCTAGCAAAAGTTGGGATATCTCACTCTGTAAAATTGTAAGCTTCAGGTGTCACTTCAATCATGTGAAATCCGGCTTAAAAATGCAAAAAGTACTTTTTTTACACAGAAAATGAATAGAAAAATTTAAAAAAGAAAAATGAATACAAAACAATTATCTGTGTTTCAGGCTCAAGCTATGAAGATTGAAGCTGAGTCAGAGTTAGACAGACTGTCCAGGGCGAGAGAGGCAGAGCTGAAATTTGTCAAGGAACAAAACGAAATGGAGCTGACCAAATCCAGAGAGAATGCTGACATTGAGACAGATAAGTTTAAGAAAATGGTGGACGCCATTGGCTCAAGCACTCTCCAGGCTATTGCTACCGCTGGACCAGATCTGCAGGTCCGCATGCTGCAAGCTTTGGGCATGAAGTCCACCGTGATCACCGATGGTACAACTCCCATAAATCTGTTTAACACAGCTCATGGGCTGATCGGTGGAATGAGCGGGTCAGGACCTGTCGTACCAGCGAAGAGATCCAAACGAGACGAGGTTGATGATGAAGATGACGATTAGATACAATAAATTGTTGTCATAGTTACCTGTGCAATGATGTTACGATGTTACCAATATAATTATGTTGTTTTTAGACTGTTTCATATTTAGAGCGAAATCCAATACCATAAAAATAATTCATGGTCCTGATTTTGGCAGTTGTGAAAAACATTGTGGGAAAAGGAGCAATTGCTTGTTAAAAGCAATTGCTCCTTTTCCCACAATGTTTTCCATTTTGTTGAAAAACGTGTTTCCTTTCCATCCAATGTTAGTTCTTCCTATACCCTTAATTTCAAATAGCTTTTGGTAAATCTGAAAAAAGATGATACATTTTCAGGACAATGGTTTTAGTAGATTAATGTTAGCTCTAAGTGGGAAGCAGTCTATTGCTATATAATAATGTGGCAGGTGGATCAAAATACTTTGTGATAGGACATCATTTAGAGCTATTTAAGTCATGTTATCAATACATGTATGTTGTACTGTTTTTCTTACATTGTTTTGTTTACTGACCATAATTATGTGTGATATTTTCTATTTTTGACATAATCAATCTTACACTATTTTTTTTTTTTTTTTTTCTGCAATGAAGAAGATATCTATAACACGTTGTATTTCATTATTCTCTATAGAAAAAAATATCCATAATTTTTTCCATCAGTCTTTTTGTATACATGTTCTTCATACTTTTGCTCTATCTCGTTTTGAAAATCACATACTTTAATATATACATTTGTGGCATTCTTTCATCAAGATTTTTCTTATAAACAAAAGTTATTAAAAAATTTTATGTATATACATTTTTTTTTTTCTGCGTTTCAAACCTGTAAGTGCTAAGAAAGCACAAACTTGTAACTGATTTCTAGACGATAAATCATGGTTAGGGTCCATATTTCAATCACGTTTGTGTTAAAAAGCTCTCGCTTGAAACTTATTTCTGTATGATGAATGGTTCGGAAGGAACTCCAAATAATTGATTCAATGTTTTATGTTTTTTTAACCCTTTACTAGACGATAAAATTTCAGCCTTGTCCAAATTGAAAGCATTTGCAGACGACAATTTCAGTGTGGCTCAAATGGTGCAGTTTTTGTTTTATAGGGTAGACAACATTGTGGAAAAAGGAGAAAATGCTGGTTACCAGCATTTTCTCCTTTTCCCACAATGTTTTCAAATGATCCTTTCCGAAGGTCGTTTAAAGGCGGCATTGACATGGTAAAGGGTTAGTAATGTTGTGTGCTCAACACAATAAAAGGCCCACCAACAGCTTAATTGAACAATTTGGCGTTCAACTTGTTGTCAAATTTGATTTATATGATTTTAAAGTATGGATGCTACTATAAGTCTGACAATGTGTTGCATCATAGTCTATCAAAGCTCTAATTGGTGGCAGAAAGAATGAAATTTTAACCTAAAACCGCCTTTTACGGCTGTAGTTGCCTTTGTGGACAGTGTAGATCAAGATCAGACTGCACAAAACGTGCAGTCTGATCTTTGATCTGCACTGTCCGTTTTGCTGAGACATTCTAGACGAAAGCAACATTGAAACTGCAATTAATTAGATCTTACCTCAAGACTTAAAATGTCTGCCGGGTTTATTTGTTACTCAAGGGTTCAAACCACAAAATTTTAATAAAGCTGCCAACTTTAATTCTAGTTTTACCGTTCATTTTTCTGTCTTTGACTTGAACTTTGACAGACTGCACTGTAACCCTTTGTCAGACTTGTAATAAAATCAATACTTTCTAGTGGCATAATTCAAATTTGCTTGCATTGTGATCCCCAAAATTGCTTACTTTTTGCTGCTAGTGGGCCTTTAATGTTAACAGAGTGATGCGATATTTATTGTACATGTACACACTAGCTCATATGCTTTTGAAAACATGGCCTAACTTTGGCCAGAATACTTAATTTACACACACACACACACAAAAAAAAAACCAAATCCAAGATCAGACTGCATATTCTGTGTAATCTATACTGTTGTTCTGTGATCTATCATTAACCCTAAAAGCACCTTTCACAACTCGGCTTGGCTTTGCAGCCAGTGTAGATCAAGATCAGGCCGCACAAAACATGCAGTCTGTTAATTGATCTACACTGGCCTCTTGTGCCTCAACATTCTCTGCAAAATCAAAATTGAAATTACAATTGAGACATGCTCAACGAAAAGGGTATTTAACTCTGTACCACACGACAAATTTTTGGACTTGACCAAATTGAAAGCATTTGCAGACAATAATTTAAATGTTGCTGAACTGATGATTTCTGTCTTTGATAGGATATAAAACTTTGTGGGAAAAGGAGAAAATGCTGGTTACCAGCATGTTCTCCTTTTCCCACAATGTTTTCAAATGGCTTTGTCCTAAGGGTCGTTAAAAGTCGGGATTGTGTGGTAAAGGGTTAATGCAATTTTCTGTATGTCAAAGGGTCAGTACCTCATGATTCAGTCAGGTGTCGGAGAAAATGGATTTTATGGACCCACAAGTATGTGACGACTTGCTTGGTATCACGGAGATGCATTAAATCCCCTTTTGCCAGAGACACGGTTGAAATTATATGGACCTTATTTCAAGACTTAAAATGTCTGTTAAGTTTATTTGGCACTCTGCGGGTGAACTACAGAAAAAACATGAGGCATGCCCTGTGAAAAGCGGGCTTAATGCATCTGCGAAAACTATCGGCTCAGGTCAGGCTGACCTGGGCCGAAACTTTTCGCTATTGGTCAGTTTTCTGTATGTCCGAGGACCATTCTACCTCATGATTCAATCGGTTGTTAAAAAAAAAGAGACTATCTTTGATCCATGATCATGTGATGATTTGATTAGCATCACTGATCACGGAAATGCGTTAAGCCCCCTTTTGCCAGAGCATGGTTCATATCGATGTTGATTCAAAGGCATCTTGCTAAGTTTATAATATTGACTATCACGTAGCTAGTTCTCGTTACGTTCTGTAGGGACTGTATAGATAAAAACCATTTGGAGAGTATAGGCATAGATCAGACTAGCTGTCAACATGCTGATCTTTATTTACACAATCCGAAAATTTGACCCATGGTCAAGTATGGCATACTTTGTGTTTCCTTTTGTAAAAACCAATGTTGTTTGAATACAAAATTAAACCCTATGATTTTTGAAGTTGTTAATTGTCTGTTGCAGTAAAGAAGGAAAAGTTTGTCACTTTTTGCTTGTCATCTTGATGTATACACACTAAAAAAAAGTCCTGCACCCCCTGTGTTTTTTACCCCCTGTGTTTTTTACCGACTTTCATTTTCTGGCGTGAATAATATAAAATGGGATAGGAATTATAATCTGGCTGCTGCATACACCAAAAGACCTGTCTTTTGCCTCTGAAATTAACTTAAATACCCCTTGACCTCATGGTAAGAAGGAATTTTTTGCTTTGATATTGCTTTCAAATTTAAGAAAAACGAGAAGCTTTTAAGTTTGCTTAAAACTGGGAATTAAATGTCGAAATAAAACTTACGACAGGTTTAAAGTTACCTGCAGAGAATGGGCACACACAGTCAATATTGCGTACTTCCGCCCGGGGCTTGCAGAACAGCTTGCAGTGTTCATCTCGTACCTCCCAGAAGAGGGTGAAACAGTTCGATCAGTAGCCGGGGTTCCAGCCCGATCATTTTTTCCTTTTCTTTAATCATGGCGGACCTTAGACAAAAGGGGGTTTAAGGCATCTCCGTGACGTTTTATACCAGGCAAGTCATCACATAATTATGGATCCATGAACCTTTAAGCTGCTAATCGCGACCCACTGACCTTTTGCGGACGGTGTAGATCAAGATCAGACTGCACAGAACGTGCAGTCTGATCTTTGATCTACACTGTCCGATACGGTATTTTCTTTCCGGTGAAATCAACTTTGAAACCGCGATGTCTGGGCTTTTAGTATTGAGTAGAAATTTGTGTTTCATTTATTCAGCAGCTTAACCCTTTCCCAAACAAGACCTGGTTTTCACGTGTCTGCAGTACAAGTCTTTTGAAAACACTGTGGAAAAAGAGAAATTGCTCGTAACGAGCAATTTCTCCTTTTCCCACAGTGTTTTCTACCCTTTTTGAGAACTTTCTGCCATTTTCATCAAATTTAAAATTGTCGTCTGCAGACTCTTTTAATTTGGACCAGTCCAAAATTTGTCATTTGGGAAAGGCTTAAGTGTTAAATCCATTTTGTCTAACAACCGACCGAACCGTGAGGTAGAATGCTGCTTCGGCATGCAGAAAATTTATAGTTGGCAAAAAGTTTCGACCCATGTCAGCATGCACGGACTGCCGTTACCAGCATTTTCTCCTTTTTCCCATAATGTTTTACAAAGTTTACAGGGCCTTTAAAATTCGGGGTTGTGTGGTAAAGGGTTACGTGTCGCTCATATGCTCGAAATTTGTCTTTAAAGGGATACAGGGATCGTGTATTACATACGATCCCTGAGGGATAAAAATCGTGGGAAAAGGAAACAATATGCTGCTTACTATCGTTTTCTCCTTTTTTCTACAGTGTTTCTAAACCTCAATGTGTCCTGCGTTGCCCTGTGGTAAAGTGTAGGACTCGTGACCTGGAGGCCCCGGGTTCAAGCCTCACTGGATCCACAGACTGGGTTTTTCGTGGGAGTGTCCTTATGCAAGACACTTCAGCGCCCTAGCCTAGTACTGGTGGAACCCGGGAAATACTTGAAAATGTGATTTGTCGCCGTGATATAACTGAAATAATTTTGAAAGCGGTGTAAAATGCCATTCATTCAATCAATCAATCTAAAACCTCTTGGTTCAGACGCAAAATAGTTTGGCAAAGGGTTTATAATAACTAAACACAAACGTCTTCAAACATCAGAGAAACTATGCACATCATTTGATAAGACAAGAATAGGTATTTAACGTACATGAATCAATCAGATCGTACAGGTATATAAGAGATCTAAATTTCCGTTGAAATACCTTACCTATCGAAATCAAAATGGACGACCTTACCTGAAGTCACTGAGCATGCGCAATGAGTTGATTGTATTCCTACACCCTTGCCGATCCTGTAAACAACAGAAAAGAAAAGGTGTAACTCAGAAACGCGTGCGTGTGGTGTAGAAAACGGCTGCATCCCTTGTAATAATTAGTTTTCTGCTTTTGTTGTTGTCGAGTGTGAGTGATATAAAGCAAATCAAATTAAGTACAGGAATCGACTAAGGAGGTGAGGTTATTTATTGATGTCGTCACTTTTATTTAAATAGACGCAGTTCGGAAGTGCTGCAGCTTAATTTGAAAGCATCGTAGCAAATGAAGGAATTGCTTACGAATGGTACTGGTAGGCTCTTATTGTTCCATTTCTTACAATGTTTTCTCTGTAGTCTATGAATGGTTCATGCTAAACATGCTTCCTAGGCCGTTCAGTTAACTCTTAAACCAAACAGAAAAATTTTAGACTTTTGTTAAATTCAGAGTATTTACAGATAGAAAGTAAAGTGTAAATCAAATGATGCTGTCTGTCTCTGAAAGAGTAGAACACTGTGATAAAACGAGAAAATGCTGGTTACCAGCATTTTCTCCTTTTACCACACCGTTTTCAAAAGCCTTCTACATCAAGGACGTTAAAACACGGGATTGTTTAGTAATAGGTTTCATCAGTTGTAAAGACCTTTTTTCCCTTCTCTTAATTTATGCATGGCTTGGGTGTAGGATAAGCTGTGCAGGGTAATCGGTTCAATCCCCACCCAAGGCACCTGGTGTCACTTGGGAGTGGCCTTGAGCAACTCAGTTCAGTTCATTTCATAGGCAAAAGTCTGGTCTGTTTGTGTATGCAGCATCCTGGTTCTAATTTCTACCCAATTTTATATTATTGACGCCAGAAAATCAAAGTCGGTAAAAAAACAGAGGGGTGCAACACTTTCTTTTTTACTATGTATATATCTAACTCTGGTGTCGGCGAAAATTCTTCTATATTACCTGTGTACACAACATTTCTGGAATATTTGTGTTGTAAGAAATAACTTCCAGATGGTAGGAACAAACTTTCTCAGATGTAAAAGCATCTTGGGGTAACATGGAGAAAACTGATTGCTCGGCCTGTATATAGTTGACCCACAGGCACTTGTATTTCGACAATTTTCGCTCTCTGTTGGCTAATTTACAGCCCGGCTGGATAGCTCAGCGGTAAGAGCATCTGACCCGTGACCTGGCACCCGGTTGTGGTAATTTTTCGCCTCTCACCTCTGATGCCTGTGAGAAAAGTAGTCAGTGGCTTGGAGAAAAATTGCGTCAATACTCATGGGTGTGAGAAAGCCAGGAAACACATGCGTAGTTGCACTGACTGCCGTGAAATGACTTCAGCAGTTGAAATGGCGTTAAACTCAAATACAGACAAACAAGAGGGCGAAATTTTGACTAAAGTTTGATAATTTAATCCTGCTCTGACATAAACGGGTTTACTGCATTTCCGTGATGCATTATACCACAGGCATTTGAAGCCCCATTGGTCTGTTACGGAACACTAACATTTTTCTTGGTTGATCATCGAATACTTGCGAATTGGTGCATCGCCTGTATATCAGGGAATACTCAAATTTTCATTTACATCGTTACTATAAATAGCACATTGGCGACTTAGTCTATGTTGTATACGAGACAGGTGTTGTATGCGATTGTCGTATAACAAGACAGGTGTACAACGAAATCGAAGAAAATTTTTACCCCTGTCCCCTTTCAGAAATAATATTTGACCAAAAAACGGAAAAATAAACCTAGTTACCGTTGCAGATGGGTTCACAAATGATTTTTCTTGAGTACCCTTACCTTAGAAAGTTCCAAACACCTTGTCTTATTATATACAATATAGAGGCAGTTGCCAATGTGCTATTTATAGTAACGGTGTCCGATAAGGAAAATTTAAACTGGTACCCGTTGTATCTCCCGTAACCGTCCAATAATACGAAGATCGATAACAGGCTGCCAGTTTAACGAAAATTTCGTTCTCCGGTAATAGACCAATGAAGTTTCAGTGGCCTATGATTATACCAAGAAAGTTATCACAGTTATCACATAATTATGGATCCATAATGTCAATTTTGTCGAGTCTTACGGTAGAATGATCCTTGGATATGCAGAAAATAATCATAGCCATTGCAAAAAGTTTCGACCCAGGTCAGCCTGCGCGGACTGCGCAGGCTGGCCTGGGTCGATACTTTTTGCAGATGTATTAAAATCCCTCCTCACAGAACTAAGCTCATATTATAACATCACAGAGGGCGAATTTGTCGAAACCCAATTTCCCGTAATTTGACTCTCTGTCAAATGTTCCCGTTACTTAACGGCCCTGCTGAAGAAACCTCATGGGGGGGGGGGGGGGGGGGGAAAGAGGAGAAAATGCTGGTATCCAGCAATTTCTAATTTTTCGACCATGTTTTCTATACTTTCGAAAGAAGGTCCGATAATTTAACCATTTTCCTGCTAAATAAGTCAAATAAAACTTTCAAGCCAAGCAATAGTACAAAACCCGAGAAATGTAATTTCAAACTTGTTTTGGGGAGAAAAAAAAGATCCCGTTATCGAACAGTGGAAATCCAAGATCATACTGCACGTTCTGTGCAGTCTGATCTTGATCTACATTCAACGCAAAAGGTCAGTAAGTCGTTCTTAACAGTTTAAAGGTTAACCCTTTCCCAAACGAAAGATTTCAAATTCCAAATTCAAAATATCCGAAAGATGACAAATTTGAAATTGGAACAAATGTGTTTAGTTCGCTGATAAGGTAGTAAAAGTTTGGGGGTTAAGGCGAAAATGTTGGTTTCTAGCACTTTCTCCTTTTTACCGCAACATTTTGAAAAGGCCTCTTCTTCATCGTCGATGAAACTTGGGATTGATTGGTGAAGGGTTAAATTGTCGTCTGCAAATGCTTTGAATATGGAAAAGTGAAAAATTTTGTCGTCTGGTAAAAGAGTTAAAGTGTACCTGCAGCCCAGATTTGGATATTTTTTCATTTCCTGATTAATAATATTTTTGTTGACTGATTTTGTTGCTGATCACAGTTGGTTAAAAGCATTATTTTTTTTGTTAGTTTCCCGAAAGTTTTTAAAAGCCTTCATCCTCAATGTCGTTAAAAGTCGGGATTGTGTGGTAAAGCGTTTTAAAGAGGTCCGGAAACTGGACCTCAGGTATCAGTAACATACTGTTGCTGGAATTAAATTGAATGTTGCTTAAAACATAAAATTTGCCTTTTCAAGGGTAGAAAATTTTGTGGGAAAAGGAGGAAATGCTGATTACCGACATTGTCTTCTTTTCCCACAATGTTTTCAAAAGCCTTCATCCTCAAGGTCGTTAAAAGTCAAGATTGTGTGGTAAACAGTTAAAGAGGTCCGGAAACTGTGCATCGGATATCAGGAACAGACTGTTGCTGGAATTAAATTGAATGTTGCTCAAAACATAAAATTTGTCTTTCAAAGGGTAGACAACTTTGTGGGAAAAGGAGAAAATGCTGGTTACCAGCATTTTCTTCTTTTCCCACAATGTTTCCAAAAGCCTTCATTCCCAAGGTCGTTCAAAGTCAGGATTGTGTGGTAAACAATTAAAAAATTCCGGAAATGGTGCGTCGGGTATCAGGAACAGACCGTTGCTGGAGGGTGATTTACTCATTACCCAGAAAACAAAATTTTAGACTCGACCAAATTGAAAGTATTCGCAGACGACATTTGACTTCAAAATGATGAGATTTGTCTTTGAAATTGTAGAAAACAGTGTTGGGAAAAAAAGGAAATGCTCCTTACCATAATTTTCTCCTTTTACTTCAATGTATTCACAAAATGTCCCACAAATGCAGGGATATGACTATGATACGGTATAAAACATTGTAGGAAAAGGAGATATTCTGGTAACCAGAATTTTCCTTTTCTACTGTGTTCTCAAAAGCCCTCTCCCTGGAGAGCGTAAAAATACGACAGTGTTTGGTAAAGGTTTTCAAATGGAAGATAAAAATAGAAACTCAATAATCCAAGAAATTTGCAGACATCCGAAAAAGATAATCCCACCTTTTCAAAGTGAAATCACTTTGAGAGTTCGCCAGAACTTCGCGATAAGGTTGTTCAAATTTGAAACTTATTTGAAACTCGCCCTTCAAACATTACTGAAATTTGACACTAGAATTAGGTTGACCTACTTTGATATGACCTCTCCTTATGACAGATATTCCTACGCCTCACAGAAAAAAAAAATCAAAGCGTTGAAAGCACTGATGTGACATTTGTAAAGGGAGCCATTGTGTGGAATTAGTAATTTGGAAAATAAACAGTAGAAATAGTTTCAAAACGTTTGCTCAAAAGTCAACCTACTATATAGTCATGCACAGTCCGATAGAGTAGCATGCAATCTTGTGGGACGAACAAGTCCAGGCAAAAAAAATCCAGGGACGAATAAGCCCAGGAACGAACTAGTTTTTTGACGAACAAGCACGGAATCGGGCGGTCAGGACAAAGATTGTGCGTATCATTACGCCAATGGAAGGCCATAGCGGATCGCGCTATTTTTTGATAAAAAAAGTAGTATTCCACGATCGATGGCCTAATCCAATTTATTTTAATACGCCATTTTCAATTTCATATCTGAGCGCAATCGAAACACTTATTTGTGTTAGAAAAAATGAATTTAATTGGGTTTACTTCCTTCGGTTTTGCACGAAACTGCGATACACGATTTTCAAAATGCCGTATTGAACTCATGGTGGCACTGTCTTCGACAAAACGGTCATTTCAAGTTACGCTTTTGGTATGTAACAAGTAGTTGAAATGTCTTATGGATAAAATTCAATCAGTATTGTGGTCTGTCATTCAGTTTGAAAAAAAAAAAAACATGGAATTTTACATCAGTTGTCAAAACTTTATTTGAAGCACGTGTACATGTATATGGGCTATGCCCTGTGAAAAGGAGGGGCTTAATGCATTTGCGAAAAGTATCGACCCAGGTCAGCCTGCGCAGTCCGCGCAGGCTGACCTGGGCCGAAACTTTTCGCTATTGGTGAATTTTCTTTATGTCCAAGGAACAGTCTACCTCATGGGAAAGACGGTTGTTAAAGAAAGTAGCTATTCTGGAGCCATAACCTTGCGATGGACTGCTTGGTATCATGCATCACGGAGGTGCATTAAGACCCCTTTTACCAGAGCATGGTTCATATATACATGTACGTAATGAGGAGCACTATGCGAGTCTCGAAAACATGTTCCGACGTCAAACTTCTGTGAAACTAATGTTAGCATTGGTTTTCGTGTTATTTGTTTTTTGCATCAAACAAGCATGTATATAACCTAGTATTATCATAACGTAACGTATCGTAAAGTAACGTAACGTCGCGTAACGTAACGTAACATGACAAATCAGTGTTATTCTGCCATGTCTTAAAAAGTGACCAGGATTTCGAATTCAAAACCATTATGTGAAAGGTTTATCCCTTCCTCTATATTTTTCCGTTTAAAACTATCTCTCAACTTTTTTTTCTTTCGATCTCTTCTTTTCTTCCTATTTCGACATTTTCTCTTTCACTGTCTCTTCATTTTTATTAAAGATAGGACCTGCTCTCTCTCTCTCTCTTTCTCTCTCTTTCTCTCTCTCTCTCTCTCTGTTTGTCTGTCTGTCCGTCCGTCCGTCCATCCGTTCGCCTGGCTGTATCTCTCTCTCTCGCTCTCGCTCTCTCTCTCTCTCTCTCTCTCTAATGTGTTGTGAAATGAAAACTTTAAATGCACTAACATCTGAAAGTTCAAAAATCCTGTGATTCACTTTCTCGCACCTTCATTTACCCCACCCAGTTTTCTAGTCTTGTGTACAGTTGTAAATTTCGCGAAATTTTTTGTTGTTGTGCGTATAGACAGACAGGCATATCTGTAGATCACCCGATGTTCAAGCTTACCTAGAGTGCATTCCATGTAGATAGTTAGATAGTATTTCGGGTTTCCATGGCAACCAAATCAACGTAGTGGCATAAGTTATTCGTCTGTAAACGTTAATCATTTATGCAAGTTCCTCAAAATCATATGCACTCAAACTATTATCTACACATGTGTTAAGCGTGTACAACACAATCCCGAATTTTAATGACCCTGAAGAACAAGGCTTTTGAAAACATCGTGGGAAAAGGAGAAAATGCTAGTTACCAGCATTTTCTCCTTTTCCCACAATGTTTTCTACCCTTTCAAAGACAAGTTCTACTGTGCAGTCTGCACAGGCTGGCATGAGTCGAACCGCTTTGCTATTTTTAAATCTTATGCGTGTACAAGGACCATCCTGCCTCATGATTCAGTCGATTGTTAGGAATTAAATGATTTTATGGTTATAATCATGTGATGATTTACTTGGTATAAGGCATCACGGAGATGTTTAATAACTTCCCAATGACTTTGTTAGTATCACATAAAAACGTTTTTTTTTTCCCCGGCTCGTAGCAGTTTACAAACGAAAATTAGCTATGCTCTGGCAAAAGGGGAATTAATGCATCTCAGTAATGAATTGAACCAAGCAAGACATCACATAATTATGGATCCATAAAATCCATTTTGTCTAACAACCGAAATCAAGAAGCATGAGGTAGACTTGTCCTTTAACATACAGACAATTGACCAATAGCGCAAAGGTTCGACCAAGGTCAGCCTGCGCGGACTCCGCAGGCTGACCTGGGTCGATACTTTTTCGCGAATTGCATTGAACTCCTTTTTTCTTAGAGCAAGACTCCCTGTATTTTATTTTTGCCAAATGAGAGCTTGGTCGTGACGAACAAAACTGTCATACTTTTAGGCACATTTTTTACGTGATTTCATTTACCTCTCAGAACCCTAGCCTATGCAGTACTTGTGAAATTTCAGGCATGAATATGCGAGCTGTCGCCTTAATATGACTGAAATAATGAGAGAGAGAGAGAGAGAGAGAGAGAGGCACTGTTACGGGATAATTACATGTACATGTATCGGAAATCTTCGATTTAAAATCGGAAACGTCACAACAGTGATTTCTTGATGGCCTCCAGAAAATGAAATGCATTTTCTATCGGTCATAATGTATGCAACCTTACAAGTGTCAGGGGCAACATTTGGCATGAATGTATAGGAATGACTTTAGTGTGATAAAAAAAAAGATGAAGTGGGTTAAAAACTGGCTGAAAACGTGCACAGGTGTATCTTTAAAGAGGCGTAAAACATTTGCACTTGGCAAACAAACGTTGGAAAAAAAACATTTAAATTTTATTTGATATCGTAGAAAATATTGGGGAAAAAGAGAAAATGATGGTTACCAGCATTTTCTCCTTTTCCCACAATGTTTTAAGAAGCTTTCTTTTCTAGGATCGACTCGGGGTTTTGTAGTCAAGGAATAATCTACAAATTTCTCATTGTACCTAAATTTCATATACAAGTTTTGGACGAAGTTAATTCGTGTATTTCGGAAAAAAAGAAGTGCAAATCTGTAAAATAATGACACCCAACCCCCCCCCCCCCCCCCATTACTTGTAGGAAGATATAACTGACTGCAAATATTTGATAAAAATAATGGGGGGGGGGGTCATTTTTCAGTTATTTCCCTTGAGTGAGTCCTCTCCGCTACTACATTGGTCCTGAAAAGGTAATTACTTGGTTTTTATCCTTGATTTTCTTGCACTACACAGATATGTTCTTCAGATAATTTCTCAACTAAATCTGGTTAGACTATTGTACAAATCGATATATACACATTTCTCTGATGACTGAGAACAAACTATGCTTTAAAATTACATGAGAATCTTAAATATAATCATAAATTAAATTACATTTATCGCAACATCTCCGAGTGAATCAAGGATAAAAACAAATAAATGCAGGTAAAAGGATAAACTGGTACTCGTTGTATCTCCCGTAACAGTGTAGTAAAAGGGCCAATCTGTTAATCGGTTACCTTTTGTCTTTATCTGGCAAGGGCGATTAATTGACTTACAGGAATGTCCTCCCAGTGGGGAGACATTCTCCATCCGTCAAACTGTTTCCACAAAAGCAGCGACTTTTCAGACGTCAAAAAAAAAAATCTTGCATGGTCAAAGGGTTTAGGAATGTGGGCATAAGCACGAAAAATAAAAGTCTGTCTTAAGTTAGCCATGTAGGTAACTAGATCGATCGCTTCGATATTGGTTAGGTACCGGAGTTAATTTGGAAACTGAACACGAGCGCCCCGGAGCGTACCGGACTTTACACTGGTATAAAGTGATATAATGGTTCGAAGCTGGAACCGGCTAAAGTTGAATCTGCGGACCTTGTAGATCAAGATCAGACTGCACAGAACGTGAAGTCTGATCTTTGATCTACACTGTCCTCTACTTTGATACGCATTCTCACCAAAATAATCTTGAAATGGCTGCATCATAGTAGCCTACACCATGAACAAGTCACTTCTTTCTCGTAAAACAATATGGCTGCAGTAATCCACGCTAAAAAAATGTTATAGAGGAAAAAGTGTTTCGAACTCTTGAAAAAGGCAATAGCCGAAATATCGAAAAATAGAGCGTTGTTTTTCATAGTGTTTCATTCATTTCCCTAAGGAATTCATAGTGTCATTGTGTATCATAGTAGTTCGGCTTTTTTCCTAAATGGAAATGTTTAAATGTTTCTTTATTTTAATTCAAGGGTCGAAGGGTTTAGGAATTACTAAAGAAATTTTTGTGGCGCCGTTTGAGCGGCGGCACTATATTTTTATTCGCTTTTGTAAAGTGCCTATGGAGGCAGCCATATTGAACTGGTTCCATGCTTTGTTTTAACATCCACCTATATCTACTGTACTTTGATTACCAGATCGGGGTCCATGATAACTTTTTTATTTATTTGTGGGGATTTTTTTTTTTTTTTTTTGTATATTGCACTTTCATTGTTAGATGGATAAAAACACAGATCGTAGACATATCAACATTTTCCTTTCGAAAAATAAAAAATGCATTTCGAATAATAACTCACGTGATCAAAAATTATCTGTCACAAATTTTCGAAGCCACCATTTTAAATATCTTACGCTGGAAAAGGTTAAGAGGCATTTTCAAGCTCTTTGACCCTAGAGCACCCTATGTGGTACTTGTGACCCCACTTATGTTTTTGTTCTAGTATTGTATGGATTGTAGAAATATTGTTTTCCTTTCGCGATCGTGTTTTTAAGACCAGCTAACTGTAACTAGGTCAATGTTGGAGCGCCTAACATGACTGGCATCATACAACCCCTCAAATATCAGAAAGGCAACAGCTCTAACATTTCTATCTACCAATTGTGTCCAAATGATGTCCTGTGGATAAAGAAATGGCCCAGTCCATGGATAAGAAGTTTGCAAATAGCCTTCAATGATATGAAATTTAAAAATCTTGTCAAAAACCAGATGGCCCAGAGTTTAAACACAGTATCACCACTTGGACCTCTACGAAGATTGTGCAAGAGATGCGTATTAGGAAATAACCCAATGCATTGTGCCCTGTTACAGAAACAACCAGTTTGCGGCGCCATTGATGTTCAGCATCAATATTTTCTTGTAAAGGTTTTTACAATTATTTTGCTTCAAGATCACGGGAGGGGAGGGATTGTGTTGAACTAAGTTAAGCGCAAATTTATTCTCATATTATCACCAAAGAGACAGTCATGACTGTGTGTTTGGTGATAATATGAGAATAAATTTGCACTAAATCGATTATCTTTATTCCAGCAAAAGTAGCAATACAAAAGCAAGAGTTTGTATCCCTACTTTTGGTGGAACTGAAAGATAATCGATTCATGCTCTCGGAAAAGACGGAAGCAAGGCATTACATAAATATGTATACATGAAATCTATTGTGTCTAACAACCGGCTTGAACCATGAGGCAGAATTGTCCCTGGATATTTAGAAATGAGAGCCATTCTTCAGTTATCTCCCCTGATTCCTCTCTAGTACTACATTGGTCCTGATAAGGAGATTACTTGGATTTTATCCTTGATTTTCTTGCACTACACAAATATATTTTTGAGATAATATCTCGGCTAAATCGGGTTAGATTGTTTTACAAATCCATATATATACATTTCTCTGATGATTGAGAACATGATTTACTTTAAATTTACATGGAGACTTTAAATATAATCATAAATCAAATTATTTTTATCGCAACATCCCCACGGGAATCAAGGATAAAAACAAAGGAATACAGGTAAAAGGGCCAATCTGTTATTTGGTTACCTTTAGTCTTTATCTGGCAAGGGAGATAATTTGATTTACAGGAATGGCCCTCATTGACCAGTAGCAAAAAGTTTCGACACAGGTCAGCCTGCGCGGACTGCGCAGGCTGACCTGGGTCGATACTTTTTGCAGATGCATTAAACGCCCCTTTTTCAGAGAGTAGCTCAATTGTATAATAACATGTGGCATGGCTGTTATGATCTGACCTAAACATAATGACCTAGCAAGAACTGTTCTCATGCCATGGAAGATGGTTTGACCATTATCACCTGAGACAAAATTTTGCATCTTGTAGCAGACCGATTTTGAAAACATCATGACAGAATTAGCGATTTTTCCGTCTGCCACGGCGTCTTTTTTTAGATATAGTCATGTATCAAACCTGTACTTAATCTTGCAAAGACTATTGGCCGGCTGGGTAGCTCACTGGCTAACGTATCTGACGCGTGACTAAGTGGTTACGGGTTCGATACCAGGTCGCGCAAACTTTCTTTCCGGCGATTTTTTTCGCCTCTCACCTCTGATGCATGTGAGTAAAACAGTCAGTGACTTTATAAAAAAAAAGTCGTGTCAGTACTGGTGTGAGAAAGCCAGGAAACACATGCGTAGGTGCACTGACCGCCGTGATATGACCTAAGCTGTTAAAACGATGTTAAACTCCAATACAATACAATGCAAAGATTATTTTCTAAGGCGTAAGGAAAATAATCTTTCAAATTATACGATTTCTCGAAATGAATTCAAATCGTAGTTTTGGGCGGCTGCAACTCTTTATTGGATAACAAAATCTTAAGTCCAAATTGAAAGAATTTGCAGATCACAAAATAAATGTGAATCAAACATTGAAATTTATTTTAGGTAGGTAAAATAAACATTCTGGGAAAAGGAGAACATGGATCTATAATGAAAATGATGACGTGCCCGGTATAATGCATCGCAGAGATGCATTGAACGCCCTTTTGCCAGAGCATGGCCCAAAGATTCAAGGAAGTTAATAATAATGGTTAACTCTTTACCAAACGACAAAATTTTAGACTTGTCCAAATTGAAAGCATTTGTAGACGACAAAATAAATGTGGCTCAAAGATTGAAATTTGTTTTGGGAAGGTTAGAAAACATTGTGGGAAAAGGAGAAAATGCTGGTTACCAGCATTTTCTCCTTTTCCCACAATGTTTTCAAAAGGCTTCTTCTTCAGGGTCGTTAAAACCCGTGATTGTGTGGTAAAGAGTTAAAACGTTAACATTGAGACTGCAAACTAAATCAAACAAACCTTCCCAGCCAATCCTTAAATACCCCAAACATTGCAAATTCAACGTTCCTTTTTTTGCGAAAAAAAAAAATCAGAATATCGGACATTGTAGATCCAAGATTAGACTGCACGTTCTGTGCAGTCTGATCCTGGATCCACACTGTCCGCAAAAAGCACATTGAGTGGCGCTTAGCACCTCAAGGTTTGACGAACCTGTATCACATTATACATGTAAGCCATACTCTGGCAAAAGGGGTCTTAACGCATCTCCGTAATGCAGTATACAAAGCAAGCCATCACATGATCATGGGTCCATTTTGTCTAACAATCGACGGAATCATGAGGTAGAATGGTCCTTTGGCATGCAGAAAATTGACCGATAGCAAAAAGTTTCGGCCCAGGTCAGCCTGCGCGAACCGCGCAGGCTGACCTGGGCCGATACTTTTTGCAGATGCATTAATCCCCCTTTTCATAGAGCATGACACATGTACATTACAATGGTTACTCATTGCCAGATGGGCTGTAGATAGATAGCTTAGATATAAATAGAACTCATCAAACTGTCTGTTATTTACAAGATAAGAATTACAAGTCTATAAATAGACCTGTCAGATGGCGCTATACCTTTCCATGGTGGCCACGTAAATTAATACCCATGACCTTGGCACCATAACTTTACAACAGTGTAGATCAAGATCAGAAGGCAAAAATACGTGCATAAACTGTCTGTTATTTACAAGATAAGAATTACAGTTCTACAGATAGACCCTGTCAGATAGCGCTTCACCTTTCCATCGTAGCTTCGAAAAATACAACCCTTCAAAAAAGCACCGGGGTCAATCTTTTTTGGACAGTGTAGATCAAGATCAGAGGGCAAAAATACGTGCATATAATAAAAATATAAAACTGTTATTTACAAGATAAGAATTACAATTCTATAAACAGACCCTGTCCGATGGCGCTTCACCTTTCCACCATAGCTTCGAAAAATATATAGCCCTTGAAAAACGCACTAGGGTCAATCTTTTCTGGACCGTGTAGATCAAGATCAGAAGGCAAAAGTACGTGCATAAACGGAACTCATCAAAATGTCTGTTAATTAAGAAACTTAATTCGATAAATTAAGCCAAGCCCCCGTAGCTCAGCGTACAGGACTTTAAAACAGGAGGTCGCTGGTTCGATCCCCGGCTCGGCCAATTTCTTTTCGAGGACTGATGATAGTCATTGCTACAGAATTCATTCCTCTCTCACCACTGACCATTGTTTCGACGATAGTTATGTGGGAAAGCAACCAGTGGCTTAGCAAGAATATTGTGTGGAGTACTGGTAACAGAAACTCCAGGAAAGCATGGATAGGTGCACTGGCCGCCGCGATATAACTGAAATAATGTTGAAAACGGCGTTAAACACCATAAAATCAATCAATAAATATCAATCTATAAATTAAACCTGTCAGATGCTTCTCAATTTTTCTATCACATTCAAAATTACAATCCGTGAATAAAGCGTTGGGAGCAGCTTTTTTTTGGGCAATGTACATCGAGTTTGAAAGTAACACAGCTTCTGATTGGCTAAACTAAATGGTTTAGCCAATCAGAAGGTGTGTTACTTTTAAATTTGGAAAATTTTGGAGAACAAGACCAAGAATATTCTTAAGAATGGTCGGTGAATACGAACCCGGAAAGCACAGAGCTTATGCATGGATTGGAACTATGAAAGTTTCTGTTTTTTAACTCGCTCGATAAGAATCACGATTCTAAAATTCTATAACTTAATTCCTGTCAGATGCTTTTTCCTTTCAATCTTAGCTTCGAAGAACATAATCTTTCAAATAAGCACCGGGGTCGACCTGTTTTGGATAGTGTAGATCAAGCTCAGAAGACAAAAATATGTGCATATAATCATTCAGTAGCCCGGAGCACAACCTTTGTGGATAGTGTAGATAAAGATCAGACAGTACAGAACTATTGTATAGACTGAAACTATATATTTTCTGTCGTTCTTTTTTCAGTCGTTTTCAATCGCCCGAAAAGGGACATTTTTTTTTTTAAGCCCTGTCAGATTGTGCTTCCCCTTTCCAGCTACATCCGCAGCTATAGTCTTGGAATAAAGCACAGATCACAACCTTTTGGGACAACGCTAATCAAGATCAGACAGCACAAAACTCGGACATAGACTGGAAGTATCAAAATGTCTGTTATTTTTACTATATAAGAATCACGGTGCCATAAAATGGCCTGCAACATGCGAAATGAGACCTTCGGACATTTGCGTAAAGTGTTGTCCCGGATTAGCCTGCGCAGTCCGCGCAGGCTAATCCGAGACGGCACTTTACGACTACATAAGATTTTTTTATACAGTAGACTTTCGTGAAACAGAAAATCGCACAAAAACGGGAAGTGTCTCGGATTAATCACAGACTGCACAGGCTGATCTGGGACGACACACTTTTACGCATATGTCCGAAGGCCCCTTCTTGTGTGTTGCACGCCAAATGATAAGACCCTGGGGTCCGTATTCATTAACCATTCTGAAGAAAGTTATTTGTTTTACTCTCCAGAATTTTCTAAATTAGAAAGTAACTCAACCTCTGATTGGCTAAACCATTACGAGAATAAGACTAACTTCGGAATGTTCTCAAGAATGGTTGGTGAATTCAGACCCTGTAATTTTCTCTAAGAGAACCACAGTGCTGTTAATAAGCCCTGTCAGATGTTTTTGCACCTTTCCACCATACCTAGGTATTTCTAACCCTTGATAAAAACGAAGGGGTCATTTTCATGGAAAGTGTAGATCAAGATTAGACAGTACTGAAAGTGTGCGTAGACACTTCTAAATATCTCCTAATTTTGTCATCTGCCAAAGAGTCTCCGTGGGGGTGGTGGGTGTTACAACACAGTTCGCTCAAACTGCTAAGTAAATGAAACAAAAATTTTCAATCAGTAGTAAAATCCCAAATATTGCGATTTCAAAGTTGATTTTAACGCGTAAGAAATACCGTTTCGGACTGTGTAGACCCAAGATCAGATTGCACGTTCTGTACCGTCTGATGTTGACCTACACTGTCCACAAAAGCGCCCCCGAGTCCCGCTTAGCAGCCTAAGAGTTAATAATTCATATACTCATATGCGGCGAATCAGTTTCCTAGCTGCAAAAAAATCAAGGCTGTTGACTGCAGCCAATCAATAAATATATGAGTCATGCACTGTGAAAAGGGGTCTTAATGCATCTGCGAAAAGTATCGACCCAGGCCAGCCTGCACTGTCCGTGCAGGCTGACCTGGTCCAAAACTTTTCGCTATTTTTCAATTTTCTGTATGTCAGAGGACCAGTGTACTTCATAAATCAGTCGGTTGTCATACAAAATGGTTTAATTGATTCATAACTATGTGTGTTGACTTGCTCGGTATCATAGATTAAGGAGATGCATAAAGCCCCCTTTTCACAGAGCATGGCTCATATATTTATTGATTGGCTGCAGTCAGCAGCCTTAATTTACAGAACCGTGGAATCTCTTTCAAAACAACTTGCTAAGAATTAATGATATATATTGAGAAAAACAGTCCTAACCCCTATCCTGCTAAATAAGTTAAATGAAACTTTCAAGAGGATAGCAAAAACCCGAATGTTGCTGTTTCAAACTTGTTTGTGGAGAAAAAAAAAATCTCCTTTTCGGACAATGTAGATCCAAGATCAGACTGCACGTTCTGTGCAGTCTGATCTTGATCTACACTGTCCGCAAAAGGTCAGTGAGTAGCGCAGAGCAGCTAGATGCGATTTCTTGGTATTTCACAATTGAAATGTTTTATTTCACAATTTGGCACTAAGCCTGCTTTTTACTGAGAGTGCCAATTAAAGACAATGCGCACAATGCAGGAAAAAAAAAAAGTAAGATACTTCTCCAGAATAAACCTTTATCCTGTTGATTCTAGATTGGTGTTCCGATAACAAAAACTGATGAGCCACGCTCCAGCAAAAGGGGGCTTAATGCATCTCCCTGATGCCTATAGACCAAGCAAGGCATTACGTAATTACAGGCGCTTAAAATTCATTTAGTCTAACAAAGGACTGGATGAGGAGATGGAATGGACCTTGGACATGCAGAAAATTAGCAAAGATTTTCGACCCATGTCAGTCTGCGTGGACTTCGCAGGCTGATCTGGGTCGATATCGCCTGCAGATGCTTTAAGCCCCCTTTTCACAGAGCGTGGTTCATTTCTTTTGTTGTATTGTTTGACAAAGAATGGGATAGATATGACCCAGACGAATAAAAATGCAGCGGAGAGTGTGGAGCAAGATCAGGCTGCACGTATGTGCAGGCTGATCTTGCTTTACACTGTCCGCAAAATACTTCTAAGCTCACAAACGGCAGGGGAGGCTTTTTAACACGGACTATTTCAAGACTCGTCTGCACGTTCTGTGCAGTCTGATCTTGGATCTATAACGTCTACAAACGCATCTAAAATTGTCATCAGCGGCGGATGGGTTAAATGTTGTTGGTAATTTCTCTACCTTGCCGCTCCTTCCAAGTTTTTTTGGGCTCTCTCTCCACGTTTATTACGTCATTAAATGAAAGCAAACTTCACGAGTCATAAATAAAGAATTTCGGTGTATTTCTTTGGAGTGTTTTCAAACAGTTCTTTGAATCATTTCTACATTATCAACCCTTAAGGTGCTAAGCGAGACTCAATGACCTTTTGCGGACAGTGTAGATCAAGATCAGACTTCACAGAATGTGCAGTCTGATCTTGGATCTACCCTGTCAGATAAGGAGATATTTTTCTCCAAAAAAAATAAGTTTGAAATAGCATTAATCGGCTTTTTACTATCGGCTTTAAAGTTTCATTTAACTTACTTGGCACTAAAAGGATTAACGAGATGGGTGGATTCGCTTTAAACAGGGCACATATTCACCAATTATTCTAAAGAATATTCTTTGTCTTATTCTCCAAGGTTTTCAAAATTTGAAAGTAACACAACTTCTGATTGGCTAAACCAAATGTTACTTTCAAATTTAGAAAATGTTTTTGGTGAATACGGGCACTGGCATGAAAATAAATCATTATGTTGTTCTTCTCGGATATCCTTTCGTGTTGAGAAGACAGACTCAGACAGACAGACAGACAGACAGGCGGGCGGGCGGACGGACGGACAGACAGACAGACAGATGAGGGGGGGGGGAATGTAACCGAGAAAGCGGGAAACACCCAGGTTTATGAAAACTTAGAAAATTTATGCCCCAAATAATTTAATTCTCGGTTTTAAGAATAATTAAAGTTCACAAACTGTTATTTTGCGGTCGGTTCTAGTTTTTGTCGCTGGCAGAAAAAAAAAAGAATGAATTTTAAAACTAGGTTCAAAGATTCCGGGTCGTCCAATCTTTTGTTTACTTTTTACCTGGTTTTATATTTCATTTTTCTGCCAGCAACTAACACTTCAAACGGCCGTGCAATAACAGGCGGACATCTTCATAACAATTTCCATTCTTTTAAATAGTATGATTTAAATCTAAATGCAATTAAAGACCCGCTTTGTTTACTTTTGGCCGCTATTGGGGCTTTAACGTTTCTTGTTGGAAAATAATTGAATCATGCTCTGTGAAAACAGGGCTTAATGTATCTGCGAAAGTTTCGGAATACGCAGTTCGCGCAGGCTGACCTGGGCCGAAACTTTCGCTATTGGGCAATTTTCTGTATCCAAAGACCAGTCTACCTTATGATTAAGTCGGTTGTTTAAAAAAAAAAAGTGACCATTATAGATCCATAATTATGTGTGAGCCGAGCCCCGTAGCTCAGTCGGTAGCGTACAGGACTTGAGAACAGGAGGTCGCTGGTTCGATCCCCGGCTCGGCCAATTTCTTTCCGAGGATTGATGATAGTCATTACGACAGGATTCATTCCTCTCTCACCGCTGACCATTGTTTCGACGATGGTTATGTGGGAAAGCAGCCAGTGGTTTGGAAAGAATCTTTTGCGGAGTACTGGTAACAGAGACTCCAGGAAAGCATGGATAGGTGCACTGGCCGCCGCGATATAACTGAAATAATGTTGAAAACGGCGTTAAACACCATACAATCAATCAATCAATCATACTTATGTGATGGCTTGATTAGTATCATAAATCACGGAGATGCAATAAGCCCCCTTTTGGCAGAGAGTGGCTCAATCACAAAGCTTGGCTGATCAGTCCTTCATATCTTTTTTTTTTTCCTGGAACTTATGTGCGACTCGTTCTAACTCTTTACCAAACGACAAAGTTTTAGACTAGTCCAAACTGAAAGCAGTTGCAGACTACAAAAATGTGACTGAAAATTTGAAATTTGTTACGGGAAGGTTACCGGCATTTTCTCCTTTTCCCACAATGTTTTCAAAATGTGTTTCCTTTAGGATCGTTAAAAGTGTGTGGTAATGGGTTAAATTATTCTTCAAGCCACGAGGAAACCAGCCGCTATTATGCATATTCTAACTGAGGATTACAATTATGAACTTGTCTTTTTGAGGAAAAACGAATCGTTTAAAACTTTCAAATACATGTTTTTTTAATTTTTTTAAGTTCAAGGTTCGAAAGGGAAGATAAACATTGTAATCTAAAGAGTCCTGGGGCAAGACACTTCAGAGGCCTAGCCTAGTACTGGCGAAACCCAGGAAAGACATGAATACGTGAGCTGTCGCCGTGATATGACTAAAATGATGTTGAAAGCGGCGTAAAACACCATTCATTGTAATCTATCGAATAGAAAACGGTTTGAATAACCCGCAGTAATATGTTCTTTTGGCAATTTGGCAAGCTTGCGGTATTTTGCATTTTGCAAACGACTTTTCTCTGCGTCATTGCAGCATACTAGAAGGTTTATACATATAAGCAATGCTCTGTGGAAAGGGGGCTTAATGCATCTGCGAAAAGTATCGACCCAGGTCAGCCTGCGCTGTCCGCGCAGGCTGACCTGGGCCGAAACTTTTCGCTATCGGTCAGTTTTCTGTATGTCAAAGGACCAGTGTACCTCACGATTCATTGGGTTGTCAGATAGAATAGATTTTATGGATCCATAATTATGTTGTATGGTTGTAGGATGTTTAACGCCGTTTTCAACATTATTTCAGTTATATCGGGGCGGCCAGTGCACCTATCCATACTTTCCTGGAGTTTCTTTTATACCAGTACTCCGCACAATATTCCTTCCAAGCCACTGGCTGCTTTCCCACATAACCATCGTCGAAAAAATGGTCAGCGGTGAGAGAGGAATGAATCCTGTCGCAATGACTATCATCAATCCTCGGAAAGAAATTGGCCAAGCCGGGGATCGAACTAGCGACCTCCTGTTCTCAAGTCTTGTACGCTACCGACTGAGCTACGGGGTCCATAATCATGTAATGGCTTGCTTGGTATCATGGATCACGAGGGTACATTAAGCCCCCTTTCGTCACAGCATGGCTCGTATTATATTCATCAGTATAAAACACAATTTACAAAAGATGATGCGACCATATTGGGACAAATATACTCAAGGAACGAAACAAGAACGAAAGGTTAATTCTTTATCAGATGAAAAAATTGTAGATTTGTCCAAAATGAAAGAAGTTGCAGACGACAGATCAAATGTTACCCAAACAATGTAATTTGTCTTTGGGAAAAAAAAAAAAAAAACCAGAAAACATTGTGGGAAAAGTATTTTCTCCTTTTCTCAGATGACAAAACTGTAGATTTGTCCGAAATGAAAGCAGCTGCAGACGACAAATCAAATATTACCCAAGCAATGTAATTTATCTTTGAAAGGATAGAAAGCATTGTGGGAAAAAGAGAAAATGCTGGTTACCAGCATTTTCTCATTTTCCTACAATGCTTTCAAAATGCCTTTTTTCTCAGGGTCGTTTATGAAAACTCGGGATTGTGTGGTGAAGATTTAATGGCGTTATCATAAAACCAACTTGGATATTGCGCAATAGGTACACGCGCGTTCATGCGTGTTACGTGTATGTGTTGGTCTGTTCAGCTTTTGTCGATGTTTCATTGTTCTACTTGCTTCGCTTACAGCACGATCGTTTTAAATAATTCGATAACAAGTGCCGTTGATTTAATCTGAGCTGTTTGAACTAAGGTTTTGCCATTTTCTATGGAATTCAGATCCTCATCGAAAGTTCAAGATCATGTAACAGACGCCATCTTCATACTAAAAGGGAGATAACTTTGCTAACGTATTGCTGACTAACCAATCAACGTTTCGCATTCATATCACGTGACTATGTCCACCTATCGTGAGAGGAGAGAAGCACGCGAGCGTGAACTGGGATGGAGCCCAAAGGACGATGAGGAAGAGAATGAAGAATCTTCGTGGTAAGTGACAGCGTGGTCGTGACCTTCACCTTGTACATCCTTTGTTGTCATGACAACGACCTTTAGGTTTGAATACTTGAAAGGGTGACGTATGTTCTCTCTTTCGTGTGATTTGAATTTTGTACCGCGAATATTACCAATGGCGTCATACCTTTATATCTAAACGTTTTACCTCCTGCAGTCGACTTAATTCATCTTGCACAAGATAACTTATGGAAACATTGTGGCAAAAGAAAAAAAAATGCTCGTTACGAGCAATTTCTTCTTTTGTCAGAATGGTTTCGCTTCTGTTCATACACTGAAACGCAATTCATACTAAATGTCCCCATTTTACAATCTCCTGATGTTTTCATAGTCACCTATTTTCGAGTAAGGTTGTTTTGAGTTAACCCTTTACCAAACGACAAAATTAAAGAGTCATCCACATTGAAAGCATTTGCAGACGACAGATTCAGTGTAACTCAAAAATTAAACTGTGTGTTGGGAAGGGTAGAAAACATTGTGGGAAAAGGAGAAAATGCTGGTTACCAGAGCATTTTCTCCTTTTCCCACAATGTTTTCAAAAGACTTCTTTCTCAGGGTCGTTAAAAGTCGGGATTGTGTTGTAAAGGATTAAGGATCCATTGTTTCGTAAGACAATGGTCCTGAATGGCTCAGTGGGAAAATGTAGGATCTGTAATCTTCACGCCCCGGGTTCGATCTTCACTTGAAGCACTGGGTTTTTCGTTGGAGTGTCATTGGGCAAGACACTTCAGAGCCCTAGCCTAGTGCTGGTAAAACGCAAGACACACATGAATATGTGAGCTGTGGCCGTGTTTTGACTGAAATAATGTTGAAAGCGGCGTAAATCGCCATTCGACGTGTCTTTTAGGATAAGGAATGTACTCATCAAGAATAATAATCCAAGTAAAGAATAGGTGAAGTTCAAGGAACGCATCGGTTGGATACATAAAGACATACAAAAAGGAGCACCAAACTCCTTAGGAAACTACTTAACCCTTTCCCAAACAAACCGTGGTTTTCACGTGTCTGCAGTACAAGTCTTTTGAAAACACTGTGGGAAAAGGAGAAATTGCTCGTAACGAGCAATTTCTCCTTTTCCCACAGTGTTTTCTCCCCTTTTTGATAACTTTCTGCCATTTTCATCAAATTTAAAATTGTCGTCTGCAAACTCTTTCAATTTGGACCAGTCTAAAATTTGTCGTTTGGGAAAGGGTTAACCTTTAGGCCATACCTGCTAAATATGTAGAATGAAACTCTCAAGCAGATAGTAAAATACCGAAAGTTGCCATTTCAAACATATTGTTTTTGGAGAAAAATATGTCCTTATCGGACAGTGTAGATCCGAGATCAGACTGCACGTTCTGTGCAGTCTGATCTTGATCTATATTGTCCTCAAAAGGTCCTTGAGTCGTGCTAAGCAGCCTCAGAGTTAACCTATAACCTGCAGAAAAGGTTGTGAGAACATTTACAGTGTACAGTACAAACTGAAATATTGCGACTTTAAAATTCTGTTTTACCAGGTACAAAATCGACATAATCGTGATGTGTAGATCCAAGATCAGACTGTACGTTCTGTGCAGTCTGATCTTGAGCAACACTGTCCGCAAGAGCGCTGAGCAGCACATAACAAGCCTACGGTTTAAGATTCAAGTCAGCATCTCTATTTGAGATAAACGTGTCTTTTCGTGGCATCTGAAATTTGAATTCTTAGAACAGACAGGATTCCCTCCCTTTAAGAGCGAAATTGTAGCAGATGGGAAGTCTCATAGCCTATTTGGTCACCGGTATACTTGGTCACCGATGCATATTTATTTAGTTTGGCTTAATTAACCATATTGCTGACAGTTACCTGATTGCCGTTTTACGTTTATCGTCTAACTACTTTCCGTGGCCAGACTTGCTGTTATACAGTTTTTTACCTGCATGAAAATGTTGCCCCCAGATTTCTGATGATGCTTCGCTTTTTACCTTTTTTGCCCACCACCACAATATTTCTTACCACCTTACAGCAAAGACACCAATTTCATCAGCATTTTATGGAAAAATTCTTTGAAAACATCGTGGAAAAGGGAGAAAATGCTGGTAACCAGTTTATTCTCCTTTTCCGGCAATGTTTTCTGTCTTTTCAACAACATATCCCATTAATTGGGTTCAATTAATTGTCATGCCTGCTAATGCTATTAATTTGGACAAGTCTTAAATGTTTACTTCTGATAAAGAGTTCAGAGCAATTTTGAATGATGTAAATCTTACAACTAGAATGCTCGGTAAAATACACATTCTACGAGGGACACTTTTTAAGTTCGTAGAGTAGGGCGGTCTTTTTAAAACCGCTTGAAATATCAAAATTTCATTTATCTAAGACCTTCGAAATATGCCCCGTCTGCCTCCACACACATTTTACACCGATCTACCCATTTCCGGAACGCCGCCCGGTAGTCCTCTTTAGGTATATGTTGCAGACACTGGTAGACCGCACTGCCTATACCACAACGGGATTCAAAACGGTGCCCTGCCAGCATTTCCTTTAGTCTTGGGAACAACCAAAAGTCACAGGGGGACAGGTCAGGGCTGTATGGGGAATGATCTAAGACATCGAGCCCAGATTCTTTCAGATATTCCTGTACCGTAGCGGATTTATGGGCCGGTGCGTTATCATGGAGTAATTTGATGCCGCGGACACCGGTGCGCGGTCTGCGTTTCTGATAGAAATCAACAAGTTGAGTAAGAACACTTTCTCTGTAAAACTTTCCAGTGACAGAACTACCTTTCGGGACTGGAATTTGAAGGACTGGACCTTTCGAATCAAAGAATATCGCATACAACATGCGATTTGATGTTTTGCAACGGCGCGCAATGACAGGTCTGTCGCCCTCAGATGAAACCCAAACCTTATTTTTAGCCTTAGAATCGGGTTGAAAATGATAGATCCAGGTTTCATCACCTGTAACTATCTCTTCCAAACGACGTGGGTCACATTTATCATATTTTTGTATAACTTGCGATGCAAGTCTAACCCGACTTTGTTTCTGCTCGTCAGTGAGCAAATGGGGCACCCAGCGCGCGCAGATCTTACGTAGCCCAAGTCGTTCACGTAAGATCTTCAAAACACTTGACGAATGAATGCCACTTAATTCTTCTATCTCTTGCACGGTATAACGTGCGTCTTCCTCAATTAACGTTTTCACAGTAGCAACGTTCTTTTCCGTCAAAACGGAAACCTGCCTACCCACCCGAGGGTCATTTTCAATTGACTCCCGACCATCATTAAAACGACGTACCCACTTGCAAACTGTAGCATATTTTAAAGCACCACTCCCATAAACCTTTTGCAAATCAGCATGAATTTCTGTTGGCGGAAACCCGAGCTGTGCTCGAATCTTACAATATACCCTCTGTTCAGAGATTTTTCCATCCATATTGAACGCTATATTTTACTATAGTGTATAAAACCACGTGTTGAAAATACCCAGCGCAGCGCGCACGTGGACCTCGTGCGCCGCATACCGTGACACCGTTCGAGAGAGGAATGATTACGCAAGTTCTGTGTAAAATATCGTGCAACTTCATAATCGCGTTAAAGTTATAGGCTTACTCTACGAACTTAAAAAGTGTCCCTCGTATGATAAATCCTCGACGAAAATTTTGTTGCAGACAAGGGAGGTAATCGGAAAAAGTATATGATTTTTTTTTATCGAATTTATCTTTCTTGGCATTTCCAATTTGATTGAACTTTTTTGTCTTTCATCGTGTAACGTTTGAAAACATTGTGGCGAAAAAGAAATTGTCACCTTCCCTTGTTTCACACGTTTAACATCAACAATTAAACCTTAATAAAATCAGATTGTTCAGACTTAATTTTTAAAGACATGATTTTAAATCGCCCGATTCAAATTTTATTTCCGGAGTAATTAGAACCAATGAGAAACATTACTTTTTTCGGCATGCTTGCTTTTGACCTACTTTTTGGTACTGATAACAAATGAATTAATGGAAATTTATGATTGGTCAAAAATGTAGACATGTTTATTTTAAGGGCCCCTGCCAATTTGCTATTTACGCCGTCTATCTTTTTTCAAGATATTTCTTGTTTCTAAAGGTTTTCTGTGGACCCATCTCCGCTCAAACCATGGCGACAAATTGGGGACGTCGCAAGGTAAACGGTGTTCCGTGAGATTTGAAGTGTTGTGAAATACAGTATTTAAAGAAGACAGAAAATAGGTTTTAGATAGTATTTACAGTTGCCGCTTTGCTTATATGCGCAGTTGTACTGTGGTTTTTTTTTTTTTTTTTTCGAATGAATAGACGAGATACTTTTGCAATGAGTGACTTGGGATGATTTTCGTAGTACAGATGAGTGACTTGGGATGATTTTCGTAGTACAGTTGTGTGTGGGTGAAATGGCGACCATGATATAATTTGAAGAAAAAGAAATGACATTTAAATTCATGGACACAAACATGTTTAAAATTCAAAACAAAGTAACTTAGTCAAAAGCCTTCTTATTTTAATGTAAGATTTATACCAAATTTACATTTTGTAGCAGAACATATCACTTTGTGGTAGACAGTGTTGTAAAGCTTGCCTGGCGTATTTATAGACATAGACAAATCAATAGACAAAACATAGCCTAAGATATTTTGTTTGATTATCGCAGGGATAACACGTAGATATAATATCAATGGTAACTGGTGAATACGTGATGGCCGAGTATACAGTTTTTTTACTCTTTACCAAACGACAAAATTCTAGACATCTACTTTGCAGACGAGAAATTCAAGGTGGCTTATTTGAAGGGATTTGTCTGTAAATGAGTAGAAAACATTGTGAGAAAAGGAGAAAATGCTGGTCACCAGCATTTTCTCCTTTTCCCACAATGTTTTCAAAAGGTTTTCGCCTCAGGGTCGATAAAACAAGGGACTGTTGGGTAATAAGGGTTTAATTAGATACGTTATCAGACTTGCAGACAGAGTGTAACTGGCCAGTGCTTGATTCGCTGATCAGCTGAGTGACATACTAGCGGCTGTGTGATTGATTGATTTTCCTGTTCGTTTGCTATGTAGATTTTGGATGGATGGATGGACGGACGGACGAACGAACGAACGAACGAACGGACGGACGGACGGACGGATGGATATATGTACGGATGGATGGATGGGCGTACGGATGGACGTACGGACGAATGAGTATGTGGGCTGGATTTTTGAGTTTTAGTAAGGTGAATGAATTTAGGGGCGGATAGGCATGAAGGCAGGTTGGCTGACTGACTGACTGACTGGCTGACTGTTGACTGACTGACAGACTGGCTTGCTGGCTGGGCGACTGACTGACTTGACCGACCGACCGAAGTAAATGATTGTAAATGACTGAGTAGGCGAATGATTAAATAGTTGGTTTTCTGCTATTGATTGGTTGAGAGAATAGAATTGACTGGTCGATTGATTGACATTTTTTCGATTGTTTTCTTGAATTTGTCTTGCTTGCCAGCTGATAGGTATAGGTTGGTTGCATGACCGATCAAAGTTTTATTTTTTTTTTCCAGCGAAATCCCATCACTGATTCACATTCGATTTGTCGTCTACAGGTTCTTTCCATGTTCAAAATTTTTTGCCGGGAATCAAACTATGATTTCTTGTAAAACACCTAGAAATTCTGCCAGCCCTTCACCAAACAATCCCGACTACTAATGACCCTGAAAAAGAAGCTTTTGCTTTTGAAAACAATGTAAGTTACCAACATTTTCTACTTTTTCCCAAATTGTTTTCTACCCATATAACCCTTTACAACGGTCCCGAGTTCTCACTACATACCTTAGAAGGCTTTTGAAAACAGCGTAACAAAAGGAAAGCGCGCTGGTTACCAGGGTCCATATTTTAGTCTCATTCTAGATTTAGAAAATAACATAACTTCTGATTGGCTAAAGCAATGGATCTTTTCTTCAGTATATTTTTTACGTGACAGTATTGCCTTTTTTTGTAAACTTGTATCTTATACTGATGAATAAAATCATCTTAACTCTTTACCAAACGACACAGTTGAAGACTGGTCCAAATTGAAAGTATTTGAAGACGACACATTGCATTTAGCTGACGAGATTGTACTTGTCTCTGAAAGTGTAGGAAAACCGTGTGGGAAAAGGAGAAAATGCTGGTTACCAGCATTTTCTCCTTTTCCCACAAGGTTTTCAAACGGCTGTTTCCTCAAAAATTCGGGACTGTATGATAAAGAGTTAAACTAAAAAAAAGTGATACAAATTTCTACAGTTAGTGCAGACTTCTGCACAGTGCAAATAAAGGATCAGACTAAACGTTCTGTGTGGTCTGGTCTTGATGTTAACTTCCTACAAGAAATGAACTGAGTCGCTCGAAACAGCCAAAGGGATGGGAGCCATTCCTGCAAGTCAAATTAACTCCCTTGTGGGATAAAGACTAAAGGTAACCAAATAACAGATTTTTTCTTTTACCTGTATTACTTTGCTTTTATCCTCCACACCCATAGGAATGTTGCGATGAATATAATTCGATTTATGATATATGTAAGGTCCTTATGTAAAATTCCACAGTGAATTCTGTTTTCAATAAATAGAGAAACGAGCACCATGTTGATTTGTAAACGATCAGACGAGATTTTAGTTGAGACACCATTTCAAGAACATAATGCGTAGTGCAAGAAAATCAAGGATAAAAACCAAGTAATCCCCTAATCTGGATAAATAGAGTACCGGAGAGGAATCAAGGGAAATAACTGAAGAATGACATAATTATGATACCGCTTCATAAATAATTGTTCCAGACACGTTTGTTACATATAAGTTACACAGTTTTTCACCCTTAGTGTATACTGCGGCTCGCTAATTAATCTCACGTGTGAACGTGTCGCTACGTGTAGGTAAAACTACGCGAAATCTGTTATAGATAACACCAGTTCGTTGACCTTGCTTGTTTTCTTGATGTTAAACATTATTTTCAACAATATTTCGAATTTATTTCGACGGTTAGAGTATCCGTCATGTACTTCTTGACTCGTATTAGTAAAAATTTTAAAATATATGAGCCACGTTCTGGCAAAAGGGAGCTTAATTCATCTCCGTGATCCATGCTTCCTAGCAAGTCATTACAGTATTGTGGATCCATACAATCCAGTTTGTTTAACGACTGAATGAATCATGAGGTAGACATTAGGTCCTTTGACATACAGAAAATCGACCAGTAGCGAAAAGTTTCGGCCCAGGTCAGCCTGCGCGGAATGCGCAGGCTGACCTGGGTCGATACTTTTCGCAAATGGATTAAGCCCCCTTTTCACAGAGGATGGCTGATTTATAAATGTTTTGATTGCGGAAACACAGACGATTATATAAAGATGGATTAAGAAATCTATTTTTGCGTAAACAACACAACCACAACCGCCTTGGTTCTTTTATATGCCAAGTGTAAAGCGTGTCTACCTCTGGATTTCTCACCAGTTCAGCCTAAGGCAGATGGGAAATACTGGGAGATGGACCTGCGACCTACTGAGTGGTATTCAAGAGTGTTACCACCGTTACGCTCCGTCTTGTCGTTTTTCTCTCACATATGAATGCTTATTAATACAATGTACTAAGCGCTAATGAATGAAGGGAGGAAGGAAAAGGAAAGAAGGAACGAACGAACGAACGAACGAGCGAGAACGAAACACTTTATCGACGAAAACGTTTACCAGGTTATAGTCATATAAATATGAAAATTACATAATATGATGTCATCGTTCTGCTCCGGAAAACGAGAATAAGCAAATAAAAATTTAAGTTGCCAGAAAATAAGAAGTTAATACATTAATAAGAAGCTGAGTAACTGGAAGATCATTCAAAGATACTCAAACAGCAGTTGGCAGCCTTGGAAAGAAGATGGCGGGCATTGAATCAATTTGTTCTCTATGCATGAAGCCTACCATTCTGATAAGAAACAGCTTTTTGGTGCAGGCATCAAGCCATATCGGACAGATTAACCCTTTACCACACAATCCCGAATTTTAACGACCTCGGGGAAAAAAACCTTTTGAAAACATTGTTGAAAAAGGAGAAAATGCTGGTAACCAGCATTTTTTCCTTTTCCCACAATGTTTTCTACCTAACCAAAGAAAAATTGCACCATCTGAGCCGCATTGAAATTGCCGTCTGCAAATGCTTTCAATTTGGACAAGGCTATAATTTTGTCGTCTGGTAAAGGGTTACTAATGCTAATAGAATCAGACTGATAAGCCACCATCGGCTTTTTCGCAGAACGGAAGTGTTGCGTGTCTGTGTAAGGCCGGATTTATATGTTTTGACGTTCATTTGAGAATTTTGTTAATTTTAATATAATAAAACATTATAATAGTAATAAGTTATTTATCAGTGAGTCTAAATTTTAAACGATAACGAGTTTACATTATATCGAAATTTAGTGTGAAACATAATATTTTTTTTCCGGGTTATAGTAAGATTAAATCTAGATTTGGACATAGGAAATGCTGAAGACTACTTGAGGTTGCTTTGCAAACAGTGTAGACCAAAATTAAAACTGAACTAAACATGTATACTGATCTTAGATCTATTCTGATGAACCGTTTGTCTATGAATATTCTTTATATTGCAATGCTGGAAGGGAAGTAGAGAACAAAATATTGTCAGTTTAAATTCATCATAAAATTACTACGCATATATCGTTTCTCGTACTTTGATGCAGGTAACAGGTGTCGAAAACACTGTGGAAAAAGAAGCGATTGTGACCAGCAATTGTTGTAAAAACATTTTTTTTTTTTTCCTTTTCTTTCACGGATATATTTTCCTTAGCGTGATTCAAAACAGAGTCTGTACTGTTTTGGCTAAGCGACCAAGGGCTTTCAACCGTTAGGCTGCTAAGCGCGACTCAGGGACCTTTTACGGACAGTGTAGACCAAGATCAGACTGCACAGAATGTGCAGTCTGATCTTGGATCTACACTGTCCGATAAAGAGATATCTTTCCCCATAAAACACTGTGGAAATAGCAAAATTTGAGTTTTACTATCGGTTTGAAAGCTTTTTTTTTCATTTAGTTAGCAGGATAATCTAATGATCGGTGAATCGAATGAAGATTACATGGTTAAAATATTCTTTAATTTTTACCTAAATTCAAATTTGAACTAACTGATTGGAACTAAAACTTCCGACAGTTTGTTTAGACAGTAATTATGGAATGAAATAAAATATAGGTACATTATTTTTTTTCTTTTGTGAACGGATTGACTCCATTCTCTGTGAGATGCAAAAAAAAAGATTACTAGACGTGATTTGGATATTTTTTGCCTTGTGTTATTTTCGGTTTGAAAGTTATTTCAATCAGTTCTTTTTTTTTTTTTTTTTTTAATGATGATGATGATGATGATGATTTAATAATAATAATAATAATAATGATGATGATAATGATGATGATAATAATTTTAATAATAATTGTAATAATTTTAATTTTTAATGATGATGATGATAAACATGTAATAATGATAATAATAGTAGTAGGACTACCTGAAAAATACCTAAGCCATGTTCTGTGAAAGGAAGGTTGAATGCATCTGCAAAAAGTATCGACCCAGGTCAGCCTGCGCGGAGTGCGCAGGCTGACCTGTGTCGAAACTTTTTGCTTTTGGTAAACTCTCTGTATATCCAAGGACCATTCTAACTTAACATTCAGTCGCTTGTTCGACAGATAGGATTTTACAGATCAATAATTATATGATGACCTGCTTGATATAATGCATCATCGAGATGCACCAAACCCCCTTTTGCCATAGCATGACACACCCTTTTAACCCTTTCCCAAACGACAAATTTTGGACTGGTCCAAATTTAAAGAGTTTGCAGACGACAATTTTAAATGTGATGAAAATGGCAGAAAGTTCTCAAGTAGGATAGAAAACACTGTGGGAAAATGAGAAATTGCTCATTATGAGGAATTTCTCCTTTTCCCACAGTGTTTTCAAAAGACTTGTACTGCAGACACGCGAAAACCAGGGCTTGTTTGGGAAAGAGTTAAGCTGATATCCAAATAACAAAATTTCATTTTTGCCAAACTGAAGGCATATTTAGACGACAAATTCGATCTCGGTTAATTGATCCGATTTGTCTTTCAAAGCGTAGAAGACATTGCAGAAAAAGGAGAAATGCGGCGTTGTCTCCTTCTCCTACAATGTTTTCAAAAGTTGTCTTCCTCGAATCTTTAAACACGGTTTTGTCACACCCACTGTTCCAAAAAGCCAGTCTAATTCAATATTACAGTTTGATTGGCTGAGACGTGACGTCTCGTGACGTCTCCGCCAATCAAATTGCAGGTGTTGAAATTTACAGTTAGCCTCAATTTCAAGCAAGAAATATCTTTAAAAAAAATAGACGACGTAAATCCGCCAGCAAATAGGCAAGGGCCCTTAAAATAAACATGGCTACATTTTTGACCAATCAAAAATTTCTATTCATTCATTTGTTATCAGTACCAAAAAGTAAATCAAAAGCCAGCACATTCACCTACGCTGAAAAATGGATTGCTAAATTATAATCTGTAGGCCTGAATAACGATTTTAACCCTCAAACTGCTTGAAAAAAAAAATGAAATGAAACTTTCAAGCCGATAGTAAAAAGCCAAATCATGCTATTTTCAAATTATTGTTTTGTGGGGGAAAATATCTCCTTATCGGACAGTGTAGGTCAAAGATCAGACTGCACGTTCCGTGCAGTCTGATCTTGGATCTACACTGTCCGAAGAGAGGTCTTGGAGTCGTGCTTATCAACCTAAGGGTTAAGGGTTAAGACTGTATAGTTTTAAGGTGTCAGGACTGTAGTTCTTGAACGAAACTGACTCACCCATGCATGTAGGTAAAGCCAGGTACCTGCCTGCTATTCGATTCACTCAGTTTATTCGACCCAGGAGTGCCTAAATGGACGATTCTCAAATCATTACTGAGAAGGTCTCGAAGGCTAGGTAGGTGACGAGTTACATTACTTATTGATTTGTCAGTGAGAAAAATAGTGGGAAAATACCTTTGAATTTATTCATTTAGTTTCTTTTTTTAATTGTTTCACTGTATATTATTATATACTTAGGAAAATTTGCCGGACGTTATTGTTTTGTTCTAAGAAAAGAAAAAATAATGGGGAAAAATGCAATTGAATTTATCTGACCTCTCTCGCCGGCTGAAAATGAAATCAACTTGGGCTCAGATAGTTATATCTTATTGGCTGAATTCAACAAGCGGACGGTATAGATCAAAGATCAGATTGTACGTTCTGTGCAGTCTGGTCTTTACGAGTATGTATGCTGTTTTCAAAAGGTTCTTTGTTCGCCACAGCCTAATGGACGTCATTTTTAGATAAATGTTGTTCGTGATTTTAGGCACATATAAGCCGCGCTCTGAGGAAAGAGGGCTTAATGCATCTGCGAAAAGTATCGACCCAGGTCAGCCTGAGCAGTCCGCGCAGGCTGACCTGGGCCGAAACTTTTCGCTATTGGTCAGTTTTCTGTATATCAAGGGACCAGTTTACCTCATGAATTGGTCGGTTGTTATACAAAATGGTTTTTATTGATCCATAAATATGTGATAATTTACTTGGTATCATGGATCACGGAGATTCATTAAGCCCCCTTTTGCCAGAGCATGGCCATATAGTTACTTGAAATTCTCCTTTTTTTTTTGTCAAAGGTCTGAACTGTTTTTGGTAAAACTTTCTGTCTGTTTGTCTGTCTGTCTGTCTGTCTGTCTCTCTTTCTCTCTCTCTCTCTCTCTCTCTCTCTCTCTGTCTCTCTCTCTCTCTCTCTCTCTCTCTCTCTCTCCTACGGAGAAAATTGTTACAGATAGAAATTGTCATCAACGATTCAAAGAGTATCATTCTTTCATTTATATAGAAGTCTCCTTTGAAGAAAAAAGAAAACAAAAGTATTGTAGCAAAAGGAGCAGTTGCTTGTGACAAGTAATTGCTCCTCTTTCCACAATGTTTCCAAAAACCTGTCATTGCTAAGCAAGTGCCTACAAACAGCCGGGTTTATTTTGAAATGGGTTGAATGGCGCATCATAATAATGAATATTGGCATCGTAACGATAACAGACGTAATTTTTTATCGATATCTCTTTTACGGCTGTATACCTGAATTATTTTGCGCTCTAACTAAACATGAGTAATCAGTGAGGGGAAAGCATGAACCATGCTCTGGTAAAAGGGTGGTTAATGCATCTCCTTGATCTGTTTCACAAAGCTAGTCATCACATAATTATGGATCCATAAAAATCCAGCCAGTGTAACAATCGACTGGATTTGGAGGCAAAATGGTCCTTTGACGTGCAGAAAAAATTGCGCAGGCTGATATGGGTCGATACTTTTTGCAGATGCATTAAGCCTCCTTTTTCCCAGAGCATTGTTCATATATAACTAAGATTTTCTTTGTGTGGTTTTCGGTCGATGTCTAAAGGAATGAATCACAGAAATTCCAATGAAATTAATAACGTGCCAAACAATTTCGTGGAACCAGTCTCAGTACGTAAACAGGTGGCAGAAAATTCTATGTCATTATTCATACAGAGAAAAAAAAAAGAGAGCTATGCTATCTGAAAAGGGAACTTAATGCCATAGCAAAAAGCATCGACACAGGTCAGCCTGACCAGTCCGCTCAGACTGGCCTATGTCGAAACCTTTTGGGTTTTTTTGTAATTTTTTTGCATGTCCGGGGACCATTTTCTTTTTCCCTCTAACGATACAGAATTATGGATCCATAAAATCCATTTTGTCTAACATAAGACAAAATGGATTTTATGGATCCATAATTCTGGATGACTTGCTCGGTAGAATGCATCATGGAGATGCATTAAAGCCCCTTTTGCTAGAGCATGGTTTAGATGTATTTTTAGCTGCCGATCCTATCGACTCAGATCAGCTGACGCTGTTCGCTGTCTAGGTTGTTACAATATCTTGAACGTAAGGCAATCATTGAAACATAGTAACTAAAAAGAAAGTGTTTGCCCGGTCAAAAAGTTTCAGTTACGTACTGCAAAAAGTTCTTGATGAAGTTTCTTTCGGGTCCGGGCAAGGATTTTTGTTTTTGTTCCTTCATGATTTACCGCTAACCATTCTTAAGAACATTCTAGGTCTAATTCTCGAGACATTTCTGAATTTGAAACTACCGTAACACAACTTCTGATTGGGCTGACCAAATCGTGTGGTCAATCAGAAGTACTGTTACTTTCTAAATCTAAAATTAGACTTAGTTATGTTCTAAAGAATGATTGATGTATACAGACCCGGTTGGACCCCTTGTCTTATACATAAGTTTACATAATAGTAAAGTTTTGGAAAAACAAAAACGTGTGGCTTGGTGTCAATCATTGCGCTGATCAAACCGGAAGCACATGTTTCACTTCCGCCCATAAATTTTATCGCCGCGATAATAAAAGTAAATCTCTGACAGAGAAAAAGTCGTCTTAACTCTTTCGCTACCAAATAAATAAATTTAGCTATTTCAATGGCCACAATAGTTCTGCTGCAAAATAGTTTGGTAATACTCTAGAAAAAGGTAGTTGACACTGTGGATCAGAGATCAGACTGCATTTTCTACGGAGTCTGATCTTAATCTACAATGTCCACAAAAACGTCTAAAGTCATCAATGGTAATGAAAGAGTTAATGATATCTTGACTGAAAGCAGAGTTTGTTTGTAACAAAAATCGAATTTTCTACGTTTGTTTCAAACTATTACGGTGCCTAAACCGGAAGTGCAGTGTCTATTACTGTCGATAAAATGTAACGCTGCAATAAAAAGTAGATCTTTTGCCACTCGAGAAATTTAAGAGTTGTTTTCTCTTGTCAATCTTTTAATGTAGTCTTGATAGAAATTAGAGTTTGTTTATCAATTTTTCTACGTTGCTTTTAAATCATTGCGCCAGTACTCATACCGAAAGTACAGTCCTTACTACTGTCAATAAAATATATCGCCGCAATAAATAAAAAAAAGTAGATCTCTTTAGCCCCGCAAAAAAAAAATAATAGGAATTTCTTTTTTTTTTATCTTTAAACCAGACCATCATTCAACCCCTATGCTGCTAAGCGCGACTCGGGGCGCTTTTACAAAAGTGTTGATCTAGATCAGACTGCACAAAACGTGCAGACTGATCTTGGATCTACACTGTCCGATACCGTGTTTTTCTCCGGTGAAATCAACTTTAAAATCGCAATATTTCGGATTTTACTGTTGAGTGGAAATTGTCCTCTCGTTTATTCAGCTGCTGAAGGGTTAAGACTTCTGAACATTGAAAGTATTGGCAGACGACAATTTAAATGTAGCTCAATTGCTTCGATTTGGCCTTAAAAAGGGTAGAAAACATTGTGGGGAAAGGAGAAAAAGATGGTTACCAGCATTTCCTCTTTTTCCCACATTGTTTTCGAAATCTTTTTTGCAGAGTCGTTAAAACACGTATTGTTTGGTAAAAGGCTTAAATAATTCAAAAAGACATGCTATCTTAAGACTGGTAAGTCAGTCTGCTAAAGCTTACAATTACAATCGTACTTTGTTTCTGTTGGATGGTAAAAATGCCTTCCCCCAAGCCCCCCCCCCCCCCCCCCCCCCCCCCCCCAATCGTTTCAAAATTGTACATAACACAACATTTTTTATTTGAGTGTTTCCATTTTCCAGAAAAATATAAAATATAATACAGATACGAAAAACCAGCATGAAATCTTTCAGAATCCATCAACTTTAACCCTTTACCAAACGACAAAATTTTAGTAGACTTGTCCAAATTGAAAGCATTTGCAGACGACAAAATAAATCTGACCTCAACAAGTGAAATTTGTTTTGGGAAGGTTAGAAAACATTGTGGGAAAAGGAGAAAATGCTGGTTACCAGCATTTTCTCCTTTTCCCACGATGTTTTCAAAAGGTTTCTTCTTCTTCAGGGTTGTTAAAACCCGTGATTGCGTGATAAAGGGTTTAATCTTTTGCCCGGTGTGTGCGGAAAGAAATATATACGAGCCATGCTCTGTGAAATGGGTGCTTAATGCGATCCTTGTTGCTGGTCTTTATTTCATGTGTTTTCAGAGTAAGTTCTTTTGCGCTTCCAGAGAAACAGGTTATTCCTTATCATTTCCTATCTTCAAGAATGTTCCAGATACAAGGATTCGACTGATAAGCTCGGATAAGGCTTTCAAAGCGATATGTAAATACCTGTGTATTTCAAGAACTAAACATCAAGCGTTCATCCCCCTCTACACGTTTTTTTTTTTGTGTGTGTGTATTTACACTTTTATGTACACCTCTCCAATTAATATTACCTTGGGAACCGCCCTTTGGCCCAAACTGTACACTCGATGACCTCAGGTGTCCCTCGAAAACAGTGCATACTCGGGCCCGTATTCAGCAACATTGTTTTTTCATAATGATTGTAGTCAAATTTTCTAAAATGTTCTAAATTTGAAAATAACGTGATCTCTGATTGGCTATAAGAAATGAGCCGTGCCCTGGCAAAAAGGGGCAAGCCGTGCTCTGGCAAAAAGGGGGCAAGCCGTGCTCAGGCAAAAAGGGGGCAAGCCGTGCTCTGGCAAAAAGGGGCAAGCCGTGCTTTGCAAAAAAGGGGCAAGCCGTGCTCTGGTAAAAAGGGGCAAGCCGTGCTCTGGTAAAAAGGGGCAAGCCGTGCTCTGATAAAAAGGGGCAAGCCGTGCTCTGGTAAAAAGGGGCAAGCCGTGCTTTGCAAAAAAGGGGCAAGCCGTGCTCTGGTAAAAAGGGGCAAGCCGTGCTTTGCAAAAAAGGGGCAAGCCGTGCTCTGGTAAAAAGGGGCAAGCCGTGCTCAGGCAAAAAGGGGGCAAGCCGTGCTTTGCAAAAAAGGGGCAAGCCGTGCTCTGGTAAAAAGGGGCAAGCCGTGCTCTGGTAAAAAGGGGCAAGCCGTGCTCTGGTAAAAAGGGGCAAGCCGTGCTCTGATAAAAAGGGGCAAGCCTTGCTCTGGCAAAAAGGGGCAAGCCGTGCTCTGATAAAAAGGGGCAAGCCTTGCTCTGGCAAAAAGAGGCAAGCCGTGCTCTGATAAAAAGGGGCAAGCCTTGCTCTGGCAAAAAGGGGCAAGCCGTGCTCTGATAAAAAGGGGCAAGCCTTGCTCTGGTAAAAAGAGGCAAGCCGTGCTCTGATAAAAAGGGGCAAGCCTTGCTCTGGCAAAAAGGGGCAAGCCGTGCTCTGATAAAAAGAGGCAAGCCGTGCTCTGGCAAAAAGAGGCAAGCCGTGCTCTGGTAAAAAGGGGCAAGCCGTGCTCTGGCAAAAAGGGGCAAGCCGTGCTCTGGTAAAAAGGGGCAAGCCTTGCTCTGGCAAAAAGGGGCAAGCCGTGCTCTGGTAAAAAGGGGCAAGCCGTGCTCTGGTAAAAAGGGGCAAGCCGTGCTCTGGTAAAAAGGGGCAAGCCGTGCTCTGGTAAAAAGGGGCAAGCCGTGCTCTGGTAAAAAGGGGCAAGCCGTGCTCTGGCAAAAAGGGGCAAGCCGTGCTCATGTAAAAAAGGGCATGCCGTGCTCTGGTAAAAAGGGGCAAGCCGTGCTCTGGTAAAAAGGGGCAAGCCGTGCTCTGGTAAAAAGGGGCAAGCCGTACTCTGGTAAAAAGGGGCAAGCCGTGCTCTGGCAAAAAGGGGCAAGCCGTACTCTGGCAAAAAGGGGCAAGCCGTACTCTGGTAAAAAGGGGCAAGCCGTACTCTGGTAAAAAGGGGCAAGCCGTGCTCTGGTAAAAAGGGGCAAGCCGTACTCTGGTAAAAAGGGGCAAGCCGTACTCTGGTAAAAATGGGCAAGCCGTGCTCTGGTAAAAAGGGGCAAGCCGTGCTCTGGTAAAAATGGGCAAGCCGTGCTCTGGTAAAAAGGGGCAAGCCGTGCTCTGGTAAAAAGGGGCAAGCCGTGCTCTGGCAAAAAGGGGCAAGCCGTGCTCTGATAAAAAGGGGCAAGCCATGCTCTGGTAAAAAGGGGCAAGCCATGCTCTGGCAAAAAGGGGCAAGCCGTGCTCTGATAAAAAGGGGCAAGCCATGCTCTGGTAAAAAGGGGCAAGCCGTGCTCTGGCAAAAAGGGGCAAGCCGTGCTCTGGTAAAAAGGGGCAAGCCGTGCTCTGGCAAAAAGGGGCAAACCGTGCTCTGATAAAAAGGGGCAAGCCGTACTCTGGCAAAAAGGGGCAAGCCGTGCACTGGCAAAAAGGGGCAAGCCGTGCTCTGGTAAAAAGGGGCAAGCCGTGCTCTGGCAAAAAGGGGCAAGCCGTGCTCTGGTGAAAAGGGGCAAGCCGTGCTCTGGTAAAAAGGGGCAAGCCGTGCTCTGATGAAAAGGGGCAAGCCGTGCTCTGGCAAAAAGGGGCAAGCCGTGCTCTGGTAAAAAGGGGCAAGCCGTGCTCTGGTAAAAAGGGGCAAGCCGTGCTCTGGCAAAAAGGGGCATAAGGCATCTCTGTGATACAAGATACTAAGCAAAATCATCTCATGATTATGGGCCCATTAAGTCCTTTTTTTTTCTAACCATCGACTGAACAATGCAGTAAAGCGGTACTTTGACATGCAGAAAATTGACGAAGCGCAAAAAGTTTCGGCCCAGGTCAGCCTGCGCAGACTGCGCAGGCTGACCTGGGTCGATACTTTTTGCAGATGCATTAAGCCCCCCTTTTTCCAGACCATGGCTTAAATGGTTTCGCCAATCAGAATTTGCTTTACTCTCTAAACGAAAAAAAAAAATGAAAGAGAATTCTTCCTTTGTAGAGAGTGTATACTTAAACACGACGTATTCACCAACCATTCTTGAATTGCAATTCTAATTCTTAAACGGTAAAATAACACAAATTGCCGGTTCTTTTTCACATAAGAAAAATGTTTTAATTTTGTTCAGAATCTTATTTTGCATGCTTGTTGAAGATTGTCACTAGGTCAGGCAGCTTTGTTTCAATTTACTAACCCTGTACCACACAATACCGACTTAACGACCCTAAAGAAGACCTTTGAAAACGGGGTACGGACAAAACCCCCCCTAGGACAAAACCCCCCGGGACAAAAGCCCCATGGACAAAACCCCCCTAGGACAAAACCCCCATACCCTTAACTGAAAAGTGGACAAAACCCCCATGGTTTTAAAAACATGCTTATTATGTGTATAAATGAAATAAATCATAGTGGGAATAGGAGAAAATGTTGGTAACCGGTATTTTCTCCTTTTCCCACAATGTTTTCCACCCTTTCGACGACAAAAAAATAATTTTTGAGTCACATTTACTAGTATTGTTGTCTGAAAATGCTTTCACATTGGAAAACTCTAAAAATATTGTCGTTTGATGAAGAGTTGAATTGTTTCATTTGATAAGCTCGAATTATAAATGTGCACGGAAAATCATGTATTCGTCTGATTATTTTCCTGAGACAATTAAACCAAAATCACTGTACCTCATAAGCCACACGCGGTTTAGATCAAATGACCATTGTTTTGACGACGGTTATGTGGGAAAGCAGCCATTTTCCAGGGAAGAATATTGTGCGAAGTATGGTGAAAGAAATCCCAGGAAAGCATAGATAGGTGTACTGGCCGCCGCGATATAACTGAAATAGTGTTGAAAACAGCGTTAAACACCATAAAATTAATCAATCAATCAATTGATTAAATACTTTCTGCATTTGAAATTCAATAAAGTTGTACTGCTAACATAAGTTAAGTCTCACTTGAACGCCAAAATGTAGCAGGAGAATTCTCTCAGAATTATTGCTTAAGTGTAGGAAAAAGAGGATGAATCACTTGAAATTCTTTGCATATGTAAAACAGACTGACAGATTGACAGACGGACGTGTTGGCGGATTGACGAGAGGACAAACAGACAGGTAAGCAGGTTGGCTGGCAGGCACAGACGGAGGGGCGGGCAGGCGGGCTGACAGACACACAGACAGATAGACAGACACGGTTCATCTACTCAATTCAACTCAAGGAAGGATATTTATAACAGGAAAGAATACCCCCTATTTTTCACGCCATGTTCTTGTATGCTACATACTTTGGCAGCCTGTCTCTGAGGGTTTTTACGCAGTCTGTATGTTGTTTATTACTTTCTAACAGAACATGACTTACATCTTGTGACGTTAGGTCGAAGTTATGTCTCAAAACAACAAGAAATAGGGCGCTGGAAATGATATTCAAGAAAACTTTTTAGAACGATTTTTTTTTTCTGTACGAACTCGTTCAACCCCTGTTAGTATTAGACTAGACATTCATACCTGTTGCAGACAGTGTAGATCAAGATTAGACTGCACAGACTGATTGTCCGTGGTAGATTGGCGCCTCCGTAAATGTTATTCTTAATCAGCCTGCGGCTCACCAACCTGCTATATCAATACGATTTCCTCCTCCACCAGGGCTCGAACCTCCCTCTCCGTACACGCATATGTTAACCCCTAACCAGTTAAATAAGTGAAATATAACTTTTATGTCGCTAGCAACCGTTGGTAAAAACCCAAAATTTGCTATTTCTAAGGTATTTTTGGAGAAAAATATCTCCTTATCGGACGGTGTAGATCTAAGATCAGACTGCAAGTTCTGTGCAGTCTGATCTTGGATCTACATTGTCCGCAAAAGGTCAGTGAGTCGCGCCTTGCAGCCTTAGGGGTTAACATCTTGACCACGAAAAGGCAAAAACACGGAGTTTTACGCCTAGACAGTCTATTTCTTTAGGAAAACTATGCGGGAAAAGGAGAAATTACCTTTTTCAGCCATTTACTCCGCTTTTCCCACAATGTTTTTCGTACCAATAACCAACAGATGCATTTAATTATTTCTGAATGTATGCAGGGCATATTACAGAGGTAAAATACTGGTATTATGAAAATATATTTTGTTGGAACGCACTGCCAAATTATATTCAAAGGAAAGGAAAACGTCTTAATGAGAAATTCATAATTATGAGCCATGCTTTGGCGAAAGGGGGTTTCAGGCATCTCCGTGATGCATGATACCGAGCAAGTCATCAAACTCTAGTAATTATAGATACATAAAATCCATTTTGTGTTACAACCGACTGAATCATGAGACGGAATGGTACTTCTATTAACAGAAAAATTGACCTGTAGCAAAAAGTATCGACCGTCAGGTCAGCCTGCGCGGACTACGGGTCGATTATTTGTGCAGATGCAATTAAAACCCCATTTCACAGAGCATGACTCATTTAGAATAATAAAAGAAGTGTAATAATGCTAGCGAGCAACAGGTGCAGTTGCGTGTTTTACCGATGGCTCCTTTTTTCATACTGTTTTCAAAGATGGCCTACACTAGGGGCCTCAAAAGTCAGACATAGACAGTAATGGGTCAAACAGAATGTTCTTGGCAAAGTTTGTTTGTTTATCATCAGTTTTCTCAACCCTCCGCCCAATACTTTCATTTTTGCTACCCTGGGTTAGGTTGTATTTTGGAAACATTGTTGGAAAAGGAAAACATGCTGGTTACCAGTATTTTCCTCTCTTCCAACGATATTTTCTACCCATTCAAAGACGGGTGTAACCATTTTATAATAATTCAATCTGTCGTCAGCATGTTGACGAGTCTATGATTTGGTAGTGTGGTTAAAGAGTCAATCCTTTACCGAATGCTTACGCTTTAACGAACCAGAATTAGAATGCTTTTGAAAACACTGTTGGAAAAGGAGAAAATGCTTGTTACAAGCATTTTCTCCTTTTCCAACAATGTTTTCAACCCTTTCAAAGACGAGTCCTATCATTTTATAATAATTTAGTTTGTCGTCTGCAAATGTCTTTCTTTATAGGCAAGTCTTCAATTTTGTCGTTTGGTTAAGAGTCGAACAAGTATTTTCCAGTAACTGACGTGGGTGTAACAAGCGCATACTAGAGTCGGAAAAAAGTACCATAGACCTACAGATTATTTAGTAGTTGAGAATAGTTTCTGAATGAGTCCATTCGTCCATCGTATTTTAGATACTTGGAACGTTTCGTCTCTCATCAGTTCGTGTTTTGTGACAGAGATTGTTTTGTCACTTTTTTTGGAGACTTGTTCTTTTTCTCAATGACTGAGGAAATCATGGATTTAGACGAGTAAGTTTTTTTTTTATTCTTTCTGTCCTTCTTTTTTTATTTGTATTTTACTATACCGTTTACAAAACAATCCGGACAAAAAGGGGTTTTGAAAACATTTTGGGAAAAGAAGAAGAAAAATCGTTGTCAACAACATTTTCTCCTTCCCCCAATTTTTGTGGCATTTGTCGAAGACAATGCCACTATGAGTTCAATACGGTATTTTGAAAATCATGTATCGTAGTTTGTGGAAAACCGAAGGAAATAAACCCAATTAAAGTCAATTTTTCTAAGACGAATAAGTGTTACGATAGGACCCAGATATATATAATTAACAACGGAGTATTAGAATAAACTGGATTAGGGCATTGATCATTGGAATACTTCTTTTTTTCATTGAAAATATTTATACCCGCTATGGCCTTCTATTGGCGCAATGATACACACAACCTTCGTCTCCTGACCGTGTTCGTCCCAAAACCAGTTCGTCCCTGGGCTTGTTCGTCCTTTGGCTTGATTGTCTAGGCTTGTTCGTCCCACACTACTGTTTGTTTATTTTTCAAATTATTAATTCCACACAATGGCTACCTTGACAAATGCCACACCAGTGCTTTCAACGCTTTGATTTTCCCGTGTACATTCTTTTCAAGACGTATTTCATTATTTGAGCCACACTTACACTGACGCCAGTTCATGCTTTTTAATGTGAACAAGTCTAAAGTTTTGTCGTGTTAATGCGACTCGAAATCAAATTAAGTTTCCTTTTATTTATTTATTTATTTATTTATTCTTAATGAGGGAAAAAATTTGAAAATCAAATTCAGACTGCAAAGATATCCTTCCACCTCTTCGTGACGATCATGCCATTTATTTCGTTATTTATTTCGAAATTGATCTGAAATGAAATAGTTCGGAAAAAAATGAATTGTTATTTGCTTTGTGGCAAAGAAAAACAAAAGGGAAGATCTATAAGAAGGTGCAGATTCACACAACTAAACGTAAAGTGGTCATCTCGAGGATTGCTGCATTATTTTTGACCGAGAAATATTTTATGGTTGTTTTCAACCCATAGGCTGCTAAGCGCAATTCACTGACCTTTTGCGGACAGTGTAGATCAAGATCAGACTGCACAGAACGTGCAGTCTGATCTTTGATCTACACTGTCCGAAAAGGAGATATCTTTTTCCAAAATAATAAGTATGAAATAACAATTTTCGGCTTTTTACTATCAGCTTAAAAGTTGTATTTAACTTATTTAGCATATTAAGGGTTAAGATCCATAGTGAAGAATTTCTGTATTGGTGTTTGACCCCGTCTGTGAGTCTATCTGTATGTCTGCTTGTCTGTCTGTGTCCGTCTGTCTTATCTGTCCGTCCGTCCGGCCATCAAGATACTGCAAGATTTATCTCACGCTGAAAATTGCTTCGTGTTCACATGTATAAATGACGAAAAGCACAAAGCAGCTTCGAACGAGTGTTATGCGAAGGTGCTATTTAAGCCTATACCAAACTACAAAATTTTAGACTTCGCCAAATTGAAAGCATTTGCAGACGAAAAAATACATTTGATTCTGTTTTTTGAAGGGCAGAAAACATTGTGGGAAAAAGAAGAAAATACTGGTTACCAGCATTTTCCCCTTTTCCCACAGTGTTTTCAAAAGGTCTGGGATTGTTTAATAAAGGGGTTAAAGATACATTTGTACTCCTTTTCAGCCAGTTTTTTACCCATTTCATCTCTATTTTTATCAAACTATAATCATTCTCTTATCTTCCTGCCAAATGTTGCCCCTGACGGTTCCACAGATACGACGGATAGAAAATGCATTTCATTTTCTGGAGGCCATCAAAGAAATCACTGTTGTGACGTTTCCGCTTTTAAATCGAAGATTTCCAATATAATGTATTTAACCCTTACACCATATATAGCGGTATTTTTTCCCTATGTTTACACAGCTGACTAAATTCTGAATCATTCTGCAGTCCATCAAATTTTAAAAGCGTTTTCGATTTTAAACCGGAAACATCATTTCTTTGATGGCATCCTAAAAATCAAATGCATCTTCTATCGCTCGTAATCTGTGCAACCTTGCAGCCATTAGGGGCAACATTTGGCATGAAGATACAAGAATGATTATAATTTAATAAAATAACGATAAAATGGGTTAAACACTAGATGAAAACGAGTACAGATACATCTTTAAGAAGAAAAAAATAGTTCATATCAGAACAGAAGCGCAAAGTCCTGTTATCATAAAGATTTGATTTCTTTCCAAAATAACGTCCCATGTTTGCGGAAGAAACAGTGTTGGCAAACATTTAACTATTTGGGAATCTTTATTTATTCTCTCAACAAGAGTATAGTTTTTTTTTGTTACACAATCTTTGAATCTTGTCTTTCGAAACTGCCTTTTCTCTATCTGAAGCTTTCCCTTTTGGGCGCCTTGGTAAGCCTTTACAACACTATTCTGTTTATAGCGACCCTGAAGAAGAGAGCTTTTTGAAAACATTGTGGGAAAAGGAGAAAATGCTGGTAACCAGCACCAGCATTTTCTCCTTTTCCCACAATGTTTTCTCCCCCCTCCGAAGACACCTCCTCATTTGAGTCATAGATGATTTGTCGTCTGCAAACGCTTTCAATTCGGATGGGTGAATTTTTTTTTTTTCGTTTGTTAATGAGATGAACATTTTGGTACTTTTTTTAAAAAGAGAACGTAATTATTAGAATTTCAATGCTTTTAGAGTAGAAATACCTTGTGCAATATCGGACAATGTAGATTCCAGATCAAACTGCACGTTCTGTGCAGCCTGATCTTGGATCTACATTGTTCGCAAAGGCAACTTGAATTGTGCTTTGCCACCAAAGGGTTAACTTTTGGCAGTGATGGATATATAGAAAATAATCTTGATATCTGTGTGTTTATTTTTTTTGTTGCAGATTTTGAGAAATCTCTTCCGTTTGTAGCATTTACGTGGATTCCTAGAATATTGTTGAAAATGTTGTATTTATTGTAAAAATATATTGAAGAGAACGAATATGATTTATATCGAAGAAATAAATCATATATTCAAATACAGATAAAATAAAACTATATATTAACCCTATACCAGACGACAGAATTTAAGCCTTGTCCAAATTGAAAGCATTTGCAGACGACAATTTCAATGTGGCTCAAATGGTGCAATGTTTCTTTGATAGGATAGAAAACATTGTGGGAAATGGAGAAAATACCAGCATTTTCTCCTTTTCCCACAATGTTTTCAAAAGGCTTCCTTCCCAGGGGCGTTAAAAGGCTTTCATTGTGGGGTAAAGGGTTAAGAAGAATTCTGGACACGGAACTACTTTTGCGGAAGATTTTAAAAGTTTTATGTTGTTGTTGTTTAGCCCTTTTTATAGCCAGATTTTAAGGGCCCAGTTGCGACCAAAAAAAGCAGGTATTTGAATGCAATTGGAGAAAATTGGAGAGGAACTATATAAGCTTTGCTTTCGTTCCAATCCATTTCTGCAGGATTATTCTTTGTCAATCTAATGTAATTGTATTGTTCATGTACATGTATATTGTAATTCTGTCGAATAAAATATGTTTAAATAAATATTTGAATGCATTTAAATTTAAGTCATACCTTTAAAAAGAATGGAAAATATTGGGAAGATTGTGCGGCATGACGAAGTGCTAGTCGCTGACAGAAAAATGAATTCTAAAATCAGGCAAAAAATAAACAAAATATAGAGTGACTTGGCAACTTTTAACCTAGTTTTGCAATTAATTTTTCTGCCAACGACTAACATTTGGACCGACCGAACATTTACAGATTGTCATCTTCACAATATTTTCCATACTTTTAAATGGTACGATTTAAATTTAAATGCATTTTAACACCTGTATTGTACTCATGTGGTGTTAACCCTTTACCAAACGACAAAATTTTAGACTGGTCCAAATTGAAAGCATTTGCAGACGACAAAATAAATGTGACTCAAGAAGTGAAATTTGTCTTGGGAAGGTTAGAAAACATTGTGGGAAAAGGAGAAAATGCTGGTTACCAGCATTTTCTCCTTTTCCCACAATGTTTTCAAAAGGCTTCTTACTCAGGGTCGTTGAAAGTCGGATTATGTGGTAAAGGGTTAAATAGTTCGTAAGGAAAAAGCAAAATTACACTCACTTTATCAAAAAAAAAAAAGATCAAATGAACACCAGAAAGACATTTTTTCCCTTTCATGTTTTCTGATTAAACAGTGTAGAAGAAGTGTTTGACATAAAATGAAAATGTTTACCGGAACTACTTTTAACTACATGTACTACGAACCGGAAGCATTATGAAAACATTCTGTTACAGCATATTTACTACTCAATATGCATAGCTTTTTAGATCTCATGTCACATTCTGAATTTCAAAGTTAACACCATTTCTGATTGGCTATAATATAATAATAATAAATAAATAAATAAATCAGTAAATAAATTAAATAGATAAATAAATAAATAAATAATAGTAATAATAATAACAACAGTAATGGTCATAAAAAGTCGAATGTGGAAGCATTTTCGTATAAAGATAATTTTCTCAAGTAGGTTTGACTGTACCCATGAGCATAAAAGTCTGTTCATTTTTTTCAAATTCTTTGTAACCTTGCTAGGAACAACATTAGCAGCCTCTATGAATAGCGCAGATCAAGATCAGACTGTGCAAAATTAGCTGTCTGATCTTGGATCCATAACGTTCGCTATTTCATGTTTTTTGCCTAACTGAAACAGGTTTAAACTATTTTGGACTTTTATACATTTACTTTAAACCTGTATTTCAACGATTTAGCAATGGTAGGATGGACCCTTTTTCCAAATGATCTCGTCTTTTCAAACCAAAGGAAGAGGGCTTTTGAAAACAATTTGGGAAAATGAGAAAATGCTGGTTTCCAGCATTTTCTCTTTTTCCCAAATTGTTTTCTAAATTATTTTAGACAAGTTCCATAGTATAAGCAACATTTGAATTGTCGTCTGTAAATGTTTTTCAATTCGGACGAGTCTAAAATTTTGTCGTTTCGTTAAGCGTTAAGAACTGCGTTGCCAATAAGTTTGGCAAGTGGCAGGAAATCTGTTTGATGAATCACGAAGTTCAAGAAAAGCTTAAAATAGACTCGATTATTTCTGGCAGAAAGTACCTGTACTTTGTGTGAGAATTTTCTTCTCCCAAGTGGTGTCGCACCATACCGAAATGCTTCCGGGTTGTACCAATAAAAAGTAGTTAAGTCCCTTTGGAAAACTTTATTTTTTCAAGCGCTTCTGTTACATTGTTTATCTGGGATACAAAAAAGGGGTTCCAGAAAGTCTAAAATGTATCTATGGAATTTATTTGAAGATCGCCGTGGAAGCTGAGTGTAACTTGGTATCTGTGTGAGCTCTTTGTTGCCTGTAAATACATTGAGCAACATGGTCTACAACCAGTACGGGTCTTTTATTTCAACGTGGTTTTCAGAGGATAGTTGCATTTGAAGTTTGAATTCAAATCTCTTTGAAAACAATGATTTAAACCTTTTCGGGTGATGTAGTGATGAAATTATAAGAATAATGTTTTGTTTGATATTATTTTATTCATGTAATCCAGTATCACGATTTTCGACTTCCATTTCGCATCTTTCCAAATCCGGATTTAAATTTTATTGGTCAAAATTTTTGGTGATTTTTTTTTAATGAATTCACACGAATTATGATTTGCTGCGGGATTATAAGAATAATGTTTTGTTTGATATTATTTTATTCATGTAATCCAGTATCACGATTTTCACCTTCCATTTCGCATCTTTCCAAATACGGATTTGAATTTCATTGGTCAAAATTTTTGGCGATTTTTTTTTTTAATGAATTCACACGAATTATAATTTGCTGCGGGATTAATGAGTTGTGTGACATCAGCACATGGCGATCCGGAAAAGCTTTTATAAAACTCTTCAGCGCCAATGATTGGTTGCAAGAGTCGTTTGAAACCTTTCAATGTCAGGGAACAAAAGTATCTGAAACCATTTACACCGATTTCCAAGTTCTTCTGTCCGTTTTCGGTTACACGTTTTCTTTCAAAATGAACAGAGGGTCAAATTTTCTCCGATTTCGTTTCACATCTTGCGCAAAGGTGCTATTTTTAGTAACGGTGTTCGATGATCGGGCAATGAAAATTTCGGTGTTATGTGATACACCAACGGTCGGCTTCGAAGGCCTGTGAGTTTACATATCTAGTTACTTTTTGCGGACACTGTGGATCAAGATCAGACTGCACGTTTTGTGCAGTCTGATCTTGATCCACACTGTCCGTAAAAGAATATCTTAGGTTGTGCCTTGCGCTGTATAAAGGACCTGCTCAAAGGAGCAGGCGATATGCAATACACGTTTTAATTGTAAAGCTGTGAATGCTGAATGATAGTACAAATAGCTGTCAGATGTTGAAAAAGGCTACAGGTGTGACTCTTCATTAATGATTTACACGTGTTGATCCATCTAATTATAAACATGCGTGGTTTGCATCTATCTCTCTCCGCAGACTTATATATACAGTATATCAATATACAAAGTCTACATGTGGGTGGAGCGGTTAATACAATGAACTGATGATCAGAACGCCCCTGGCTCGATTTTCGAACCGTTGTGAAGGGGATCTTTAAGACACCCTTTGTGCTTCCCAAGCAGTTGGAGTCTATAAATACATTTTTGTCTACGTGAAAGTTATGACGTAAACTCTGCGGACGTCTAAAAGCGCTTTAAAAGAGGGTTGATTGATTGATCGATTTAATGATGTTTTACGCCGCTTTAAACAATGTTTCAGTCATATGACGGCGACAGTTCACTGTTCATGTATGTACTGGATTTCACGAGTGCTAGGCTAGGACTCTGATGTGTCTTGCCAGAGGACACTGTCACGAATAGCCCAGTGCTTCCAGTGAGGCTCGAGAGTGGGACCTCCAGGTTACGAGTCCTACACTTTACCACAGAGCCGCGCAGGACATAGAGAGAAGGAAGGCTCTGTCTAACTCAGTGGTGAAAGGTGTTGGACTCGCACTTGGGGTCTGATTGTCAATCGAGGCTCTGGATTTTGGGCAAGACACTTCAGAGCCCTAGCCTAATACTGGTTCCACCAAGCACACACATGAACAAGCGCGTTGTCGCCGTGATACTACTGAAATCATGTGAAAAGCGGCGTAAAAAGTACCAAAAAAATTGTAGAAAGTAAAAAGGTGGCCGTCACATGTGGCTTTGAAAGTATGATGTTTGTAGCACTGTGACAATAGTGTTAACGCTTTATCACACAATCCCGACTTTTAACGACCCTGAGAAAGAAGCCTTTTGAAAACATTGTGGGAAAAGGAGAAAATGCTGGATACCAGCATTTTCTCCTTTTCCCACAATGTTTTCTACCCTTCCCAACACAAATTTCAATTTTTGAGTCATATTTGATTTGTCGTCTGCAAACGCTTTCAATTTGGACAGGTCTAAAATTTTGTCGTTTGGTTAAGGGTTAAATGCATCTGCGTGATGTATGATACCAAGTATCTCATCACATAATTATGGATCCATAAAATCCATTTTGTGTAGCAAATGACTGAGTCATGAAGTAGACTGGTCTTTTGACATGCATTGATTGATTGATTGATTGTATGTTGTTTAACGCCGTTTTCAACATTATTTCAGTTATATCGCGGCGGCCAGTGCACCTATCCATGCTTTCCTGGAGTTTCTTTTACCAGTACTCCGCACAATATTCTTTCCAAGCCACTGGCTGCTTTCCCACATAACCATCGTCGAAACAATGGTCAGCGGTGAGAGAGGAATGAATCCTGTCGCGATGACTATCATCAATCCTCGGAAAGAAATTAGCCAAGCCGGGGATCGAACCAGCGACCTCCTGTTCTCAAGTCCTGTGCGCTACCGACTGAGCTATGGGGGCTTGGCTTTTTGGCATGCAGAAAAATGACCAATCGCAGAAAGTTTCGACCTAGGTCTACCTGCGCGGACTCTGCAGGCTGACCTGAGTCGACATTCTTTTGCGGATGTATTAACTCTTTACCAAACGACAAAATTTTAGACCGGTCCAAATTGAAAGCATTTGCAGACAACAATATAAATGTAATTGAAAAATTGAAATTTGTTTTGGGAAGGGTAGAAAACATTGTGGGAAAAGGAGAAAATGCTGGTTACCAGCATTTTCTCCTTTTCCCGCAATGTTTTCAAAAGACTTCTTTCACAGGGTCGTTAAAAGTCGGGATTGTGTGGTAAAGGGTTAAAACCCTTTTTTCATTGGAGCAAGGTACACTTATAGGGACACAAGAGATGCACGGATAGATGCTTGTATGGACATAACTGGTTTACAATCGTTTACGGTTTTGATTCCATGCGGTTTAGAGTCAACATATCCGCATTGGCGGACAGTGTAGGTCAAGAATATACTGCAAAGAACATGCAAGAACTGTTCATTGATCTAAACTATCCGATATTTCGGAGGTAATCTGGTCAAAGGAGCCTCTGCGAGTAAATTGCTACTAGTGGATTTTGTGTTCTGACAATAAATATGCGTTCTGTATACATAGCGACTAATAGTTAGTTCACCTTTAGGCTGCTTGGCGCGACTCACTGACCTTTTGCAGACCGTGTAGACCAAGATCAGACTGCACAGAACTTGCAGTCTGATGTTGGATATACACTGTCCGATACCCCCCCTCAAAATAACTTGGAAATAGCAACATTTAGATTTTTACTGTCGACCTGAAAGTTTTATTTTATTTAATTGGCAGTGCTTAGCAACATGTTACCAACTAAGAACCAATAGAAATTCCTCTTTCTGATCCGAGAAAAACTGTTTTGCAGACAGAATCTATTGTATATGTGATATTGCCAGGCGATCGTTGACAGACAAAAGTTTCCACGAAATTGATTATTACCACAGATATCTAGGTTGACCTATTTCTTTGACGGTACAACAATGGTACTGGTGTTCCCCTTCTTAGTAACATAGGCTATTTTTAACAGGTTATCAACCTCAATTTTCGGACAACCTCTGGAGTTCCATTTATCTCACACGGAGTACGTCTAATGTTATCGTTAATGATTACCATCGGGTATAATTATATGTCAGTTTCTGACCAGACAAAGGGTATATTGGCCAATCAAGCCACATGAGGTTAGATAACACGCAAAAAAACGCAATCATGGTGTACGTATTTAGGTGAAGGCAACGTTTGTAAGTTAAAAGCACAATAGCTACCAAAAAGACAATACAGGTTTTATAACGCGATTAAATGTTAATCATACCATTCAGTAGCGTGGAAAATATTGTGAAGATGAATCTGTTATTGTGCGGTTGATCCAATGTTATAGTCGCTGGCAGAAAAATGAATTTTAAAATCACAGGCAAAAAGTAAACAAAAGATAGAGTGACCTGGCAACTTTTAACCTAATTTTGAAATTAATTTCTCTGCCAGTGACTAACACGTGGACCGACCATACAATAACAATTTGTCATCTTCACGATGATTTCAATGAATGTTAAATGCTATGGCTTAAATCTAAATGCATTTTAACACCAGCTTGGTTTACTTTTGGCAGCTATTGTTACTTTAACCTTTAATCTGCTAAATAATTGAAATGAAACTTTCAAGCTGATAGGGTCTGGATTTAGAAAGTAATCAAATGGTTTAGCCAATCAGACGTTGAGTTACTTTCAACTAAAAATGTTTTTTTATAATCTTAAGAATGGTTGGTAAATATGGAACCTGGGTCCGTATTCACCGACTGTGCTCGAGAACATTCTTCGTCCTATTCTCAAGAATTCTTTAAATTTAAAAGTAGCACAGCTTCTGATTGGCTTAACCAGATTGTTTAGCCAATCAGAAGTTTTCTTACTTTCACTGTCTATAACTAGACTAAGAATGTTTGTGGTTGGTGAATACAGACCCTCTGGTTACATGGGATGAAACTATGACATGCATGAATAAAATGTCATTATAATGTTCAAAATCCAATCATATTTGATTAGCAAAATCATCATCATCATCATCATCATCATCACCACTGCCATCATCATCATCATCATCATCATCACCATTATCATCATCATCATCATCATTAAAAAGAATAACAGTACCAACACCAATCAACAACAGCACCATGTCCAGAAATAACCAAGAAAGTGATTTTAAGCCGAAATTGGGTGATGCAGTTTGAAACTTTCGTAAGATGCATGTACATGTCGAAGCCGGATGTTCTCTTTCTCATATCTTTGTAAATTTTACCACAGTTTAGTTTAAGGTTTAAGTAACCAGGAGCTGAAAAAAAATCAAACATAAATAGCGGTTCCAGCCTTTATCTGATAAGCCACATCTATTAAGTATCAAAGTTTATCGCGTTGAACCAGTAATTGATGGTCTAATGACGTCATCGCCTTCCCCTTATTTATCTGGAATTCGAGATATCCCGATGTTTTATTGTTTGATACACATTTTTAGTCTGGCGTTTTTCTGTCAGACTTTAGTATGGTATTGTTATGGTATTCAACTGGAAGTGTATTACCGCCAAAGGTATATTTAGCCGCAGTGAAAAGTAGATCTCTGTTACTATCTCTGCTGGAGTTTTAACCCCTATCCTGCTGAATAAGTTGAATAAAATTTTCTTGCCGTTGATTGAAAAAAAGAAAAATTTTATTTTAAACTTATTTTTGGAGAAAAAAAAAATTCTCCTAATCGGACAGTGTAAACCAAGATCAGACTGCACGTTCTGTGTAGTCTGACCTTGACCTACACTGTCCACAAAATGTCAGTGAGTTGCGCTTAGCAGCTTAAGGGTTAAATATACGTTTTCAAAGCGTCAATACTGTTTCGGCACTGATTTACTCTCCTAATTTTCAGTATTTCGACTGGTCAATCTTTCTGTATAAAGGTCCACATGATTCTTTTAGTATTCATTGAAATCGCGTCTATTCAAATATTGTTTGGTCAGAATTGAAACTACCCCTGTTATGTAATTGAACCGGAAGTACAACTCGCATTACCGTTAACTGTATACGTGTAATGCAGCGGGGTGAAAAGTAGATCTCTCACTAGTTAGCGTTGTAGTCCTATTTTCCAATGCAGTGATACTTTATCTTTGTGGTTTTGTTCTTCGAAGAGTCAGTATTTCGACTGTCTTTTTTATGCAAATAGGCGCGCATAAATCTTTCAGTCTTTTGAAATATCTGTCATTCAAATATGCATTTTCTTTCTTCAGAAAACTGCCACCGTTTCGGTATTCATCCGGAAGTTCAAGTCACGTTACCGTCAAGGGTATCTTTTGCAGCTTCAGAAACTAGACCTAAAACATGTTGGCGATAAAGAATTACTTAACGCTGCATAACCGGTTTTTACATTATGCAGAAAAGCCGTGCTTTTTTCAGTGGTTGAAAGAAACATTGGGCTTTTTTTGTATTCAACGAAATCTGGTTTTTGTCGGTTTTTTTTTTTTACACGATCACCTCCGCACGTCTTTCCGACCATAATTTCGCTGTATCCCTCCACTGCACGTTTTTTTTAAAACTCTTTCGCTGCCAAATAAATGGAGTTGACATTTCTCGTATTTTATGTTGCATTTGAACTGATTTTGGTCAAAGATCAGAGTTAGCTAGCGGATAAGCACATTACATGTCACATGGCATTATACCAAGCACATAACATGCCACATGGTATTATACAAGCACATAACATGTCATATAGCATTATACCACGCACATAACATGTCACATGGCATTATACCAAGCACAAAACACGTCACATTGCATTATACCAAGCAGATAACACGCCACGTGGCATTATACCAAGAACATACGATGCCACGTGGCAGTATATCAAGAACATAACATGCCACGTGGCATTATACCAAACACAGAACATGCCACGTGGCATTATACCAAGCACATAACACGCCACATGGCATTATACCAAGCACATAACATGTCACATGGCATTATACCAAGCACATAGCATGTCACACGGCGTTATACCAAGCACATAGCATCTAACACGGCGTTATACCAAGCACATAACATGTCACACGGCGTTATACCAAGCACATAGCATGTCACACGGCGTTATACCAAGCACATAGCATGTCACACGGCGTTATACCAAGCACATAGCATTTCACACGGCGTTATACCAAGCACATAGCATGTCACACGGCGTTATACCAAGCACATAGCATGTCACACGGCGTTATACCAAGCACATAGCATCTCACACGGCGTTATACCAAGCACATAGCATCTCACACAGCGTTATACCAAGCACATAACATGTCACACAGCGCTATACCAAGCACATAACATGTCACACAGCACTATACCAAGCACATAATATGTCACATAGCGTTATACCAAGCACATAGCATGTCACATAGCGTTATACCAAGCACATAGCATGTCACATAGCGTTATACCAAGCACATAGCATGTCACATAGCATTATACCAAGCACATATCATGTCACATAGCATTATACCAAGCACATAACATGACACATAACATTATACCAAGCACATGGCATGTCACATGGCATTATACCAAGCACATAGCATGTCACATAGCATTATACCAAGCACATAACATGTCACATAGCATTATACCAAGCACATAACATCTCACATAGCATTATACCAAGCACATAACATGTCACATAACATGGACTGGCTGAATCATGTGGTAGAATATTCCTTTGACATGCAGAAAATTTGCCAGTAGCAAAACGTTTCGACCCAGGGCAGGTCAGCCTACACGTAATGCGCAGGTTGACCTGGGTCACTACTTTTTTTAGATGCATTAACTCTTTACCAAACGACACAATTTTATACTTGTCCAAATTGAAAGCATTTGCAGACGACAAGTAAAATGTGACTAAAGCATTAGAATTCGTCTGTGATAGGGTAGAAAACATTGTGGGAAAAGGAGAAAATGCTGGTTACCAGCATTTTCTCCTTTTCCCACAATGTTTTCAAAAGGCCTCTTTTTCAGGGTCGCTAAAACTCGGGATTGTGTGGTAAAGGGTTAAGCCACTTTTACACAAAGCGTGGCTGATATATGATATGCGCCCTGGCAAAATGGGGTTTAATGCACACCCACGATGCATCATGTCATGATATAATCATGGATTCAAAAAATCCATTTTTGTCTAGGCACCGACAGAACGTGGAGGTAGAATGGTCCTTTGAAATACACAGAAAATTTACGAATGGCAAAAATTATCGACCAAGGTCAGACTGCACGGAGTTGGAAGGCCTTATTTTCGCAGATGCATTAAACCACCTTTTCACAGAACATGACTTATATATATATATATATGTGTGTGTGTGTGTGTGTGTGTGTGTGTGAGCCATGCTCTGACAAAAGGAGGCTTAATGCATCTGCGAAAAGTATCGGCCCAGGTCAGCCTGCGCAGTCCGCGCAGGCTGACCTGGGCCGATACTTTTCGCTATCGGTCAATTTTCTGTATGGCCAAGGACCAGTCTACCTCATGATTCAGTCGGTTGTTAAAAAAAAGGTGGCTATTATGGATCCATAGATGACTTGCTTGGTATCATGCATAACGAAGATGCATTAAGCCCCCTTTTGCCAGAGCACGGCCCATATACATGTATATGGCCTTTCGTTGATAGGCGCGTATAAATATCTTCGCAAGGGTGTATATTCTAGGTAAAAAAAACGTTTATAAACAAGAATCTATAAATAGTCTCTGTCTGGTTGCTAGGAGTTTTATAAACGCCCTGGTTTCTTATCATTTTATTGCACGCAGTTTTTATTTTTTTAACATATCTGCTTAGAATCCAAAACCCATTTTCATTAGATTTATGTTAAAAGTTTTTCAGTCAATTTGTGGATTCAACATGTCAGAGAAATTTTTTTTTTGTTTTAGGTTTTGCGAAGCATAGTAAAGTTTGATAAATTAACCCTTTGGCTGCTAAGTGAGACTCATTGGCATTTTGCGGACGGTGTAGACTAAGATCAGACTGCATAGAAAACGTACAGTCTGATCTTGAATCTGCACTGTCCGATAAGGTGATATCATTCCCCCAAAATACCCTTGAAATAGCAAAATTTAGGGTTTTACTAGCGGATAGGGGTTAAATAACAACTATATTCGTCATGCATCTGACCGGTTATTGAGAACATCGTGGCAAAAGAAGGCATTGCTTTTGATGATTCATTCTCCCCTTGCATGCATTCATGACATCGAACTTTTGATATTCCAAATTTTATACAACATTAATCGTAATCAGTACAGACTATAAAACCAACAGAAAATTGCTTGACCAATTAATGTTCAAAACGACATTTCGAGCCTAAAAGCATCATTTCAGTTTATTTAGATTTCTGAATAACCAAATGAAGGAAGAAAACGATCTCTTTTTTTACAATTACCTGTTTCTTAAAACAAATACACACACAAAAAACGGAAATCTCTAAAGTGCCAAAGAAATGGAAGTTTTCAGCTGAAAAAAAAAACCTAAAAATGTCGAGTTTTAAGTACATTTTCTAAGCGTACTGGAAAGTGCGATTAACCCTTTACCAAGCAATCCCGTGTTTTCACATTCCTGAGGAAGAGGCCTTTTGAAAACATTGTGGGAAAAGGAGAAAATGCTGGTAACCAGCATTTTCTCCTTTTCCCACAATGTTTACTACCCTGTCAGAAAACCTTAACTTCATTAAATTTTGTACCACTTTCAAATTTGTCATCTCAGTGCAGATGCTTTCAATTTGGGAGGGGCTAAAATTAGTCGTTCGGGAAAGGGTTAAGAGATAAGACTGTATTTTCTTTCAAGTCCAAATATGGTCTACACTGTCCCTGAAAGCGCATTAGGTCGTGCAGTAAGCAGCCTTATAGTGAATGTTTTTTGGAAACAAACATGCACAATTGGATAGTATTAACTCTTTCGGTGCCAAATAAAGAAACTTTGCTTCTTTTGATGGTTGTAAATACAATCCACTGAGTCTCCAGAAGACTTTTATCATATAGGCATGACCAAACAAGCGGAGGGCATAGATCAAAGATCAGACTGCACCTTCTGTGCAGTCTGATCTTGATCTATACCGTCCGCAAAAGTCCCTGTTTTCGCCTATGGCGCTGAAAGTATTAAAGACGTAATTCTTTACATAATGCTAAAATTTCTGACGTATCCAAATCGAAAGCCTTTGCAGACGACAAATCAAATGTCACTGAATCGAAGGAAATTGTACCTGAAAGGGTAGATAACATTGCGGAAAAGGAGAAAATGCTTGCTGCCGCAATTTTCTCCTTTTATCATAATGTTTTCAGAAACCCTCTTCCTCAAGGTCGTCAAAGCTCGCGATTTGTGTTGTAAAGACTTAAATATGGCATTTTAAGACACGTTTTGCCCTAAACGCATGGCCAAAAAAAAAAAAGGCGGACCGAGAGGTTCAAACATTAGGCTGCGCGTTCTGCGCAGGCGAATTTTCAGTTAAAACATGCTAAATTGCGTCTTAAATTGTTTCGAGTATTGTAAGGATTAACTCTTCTCCTGTTAACTAAAATGAATAAAACTTTCAAGCCGATAGTAAAAACCAAAATGATGTTATTTCAAACATTTTCAAGAGAAAAATTATCTCCTTGTCGGACAGTGTAGATCCAAGATCAGACTGCACGTTCTGTGCAGTCTGATCTTGATCTACACGGTCCGCATAAGGTCAGTGAGTCGCGCTTAGCAGCCTAAGAGTTAAAGTTTTGAAGCACCCAGGTAAAACAAATTACCATGGTTTCAGGGGACTAGGTACAGTGCTGGATTTTAAATGTTAACCGATCGTAAGCTACGAAATATAATTTTCTCCGAAACATACACCTGTTAGATTTGTAGGAGAAACAACTTCCTGTCACCGTTATCATGCAAAAATAAAGAAATAAAGCTTTCAAGCAGATAGTAAAAAGCCAAATTTTCCTATTTCAAATGTATTTTTGGATGAAAGATTTCTCCTTATATCGGGCAGTGTAGATCCAAGATCAGACTGCACGTTCTGTGCAGTATGATCTTGATCTACGCTGTCCGTAAAAGGTCAGTGAGACGCGTTAACAGCCTAAGGGATAAAAGAGAAAATACTCACTCTCCGATCTAAACTGGAGTCTTTGTCTAATTCTCAGGAATTTTCTAAATATCAAAGTAACGACATTTCTGATTGGCTAAACCAACTGGTTTAGCCAATCAGAAATTGTGTTACTTTCTTAATCAAGAATAAGACTAAAAATGCAATTAAGAATGGTTGGAAAATACGATCCCTGATAATAGATGGCAGCTTTCTTGTAGAGCTGTAAAATGCTCTGTAGTTTCTTGCCTATTTGTTACATTTAAACGTGTTAATGGTGGACAACTCGATTTAAGCAAACAACCTGCGTTAAGCGGGCATATACAAATATTGAATTCTCAGAGAAAGGCAAATGCCTTAAAATGTTCTTGTACAAAGAGACCGCCTGCCCTAGGCAATTACACTTTGTGCGTCATTAATATGTTTCCTTAAAACGGTTTTGACTTCAATAGATTTAATTTGAAGGTGTTTTACGCTGATTTCTGAGAGTCCAAATTATCCAACGAACACATTTTCCTTGCTTTTTAAATCTTTGCTAGTTTTAAGCCAAAGGTAAACTTTATTTATTGCCAAAGGAAACTTTCGTGATGGCCGACTACAGAGTAAGAGAGAGATAGAAGAGGCTCCGAACTCATGACTTTTGGTTCACAAAATCTACGCCTGAAACATCTGGCCAAAGTCTATCCGAGAATCCTGTGCCACGGTAAAGAAGAGGGTTCGTAACGGACAGAGGCTACTGGTTCGAACATCGATGTAACGGAGTAAAGCGACCTTCATAGACAAGTGACACCATGACCCATGGCTCTGGAACAAATGGCATCCCTGCAATAATTCTACGGCTGGATATCATTATCTTCTGAGAGAGTAATGACCGGATGGTCATTATTCTAGAGGGGTCGTTTTACTTTGTTATACTGGTTCGACAAAACTCTCTCCAAGAAATAATAATTGTCATCATTATGCTAGATGCATTTTTCTCTTACCGCTGTATATGATTCGGCGTAGCTGAATGTGCTGGCTTTTGACCTACCTTTTGATACTAATAACAAATAAATAAATAGAAGTTTGTTATTGGTCAAAAAATGAAGACATGTTTGTTTTAAGACTCCCTATATATTTGCTGGCAAATTTAAGCCATCTATCTTTTTTTTTAAAAAGATATTTCTTCTTTTGACACTGGGTGGAAAAACAGACATCGGCTTTGAGATTATTTGTACATACTCGTATTAATTAACTCCTAAGATGCTAAATAAATTACACTAAAGATTTAGAGCCATGGGTGAAAACCAAATGTTTATGATTTTAAAATTACTTCTCATCGGAGAAATCTCAGCGTATCGGACAGTGTAGATCCAAGATCGCAAAAGCCCACAAAGTCGCGTTTAGCAGCTTAGGTGTTAAATTTGTACAGGACACACAAGAAATGCATCAGTAGGTGTACTCATGTTCACTTGCTAACTTTAGAAAAACGGAGCAACTTTTCCCACTATCTGACAATGAAACCAATGCCAGAAAAACAGCAATTGCTTCTGGCAAGAAATTTCTTTTGTTCCCAAAGCCGTTTTCACAATTTATTATGCAGCATGCTGTAGGTCGAAAAGGGTAGAACGCATAAGGCAATAGGTTATACTTACTTTGATTATGAATGAGCCGTGCTCTGGCAAAAGGGGGCTTAATGCATCTTCGTAATGCATTGGACCAGGCAAGCCATCACATACTTATGGATCCATAATAGTCATTTTTTTTTAATGGCAACCGACTCAATCATGGGGTAGACTGGTCCTTGGACATACAGAAAATTGACCGATAGCGAAAAGTTTCGGCCCAGGTCAGCCTGCGCTGTCCGCGCAGGCTGACCTGGGTCGATACTTTTCGCAGATGCATAAAGCCCCATCCCCCTTTTCACAGTGCATGGCTCATTTATTTGTCATCGTATTCTGCAGGTTTCGGAGACGTCAAGACCGCGAAAGGTATCACACGACGTCAGTAGATTCCAACACGATCAACGCCATTAATTACATGACGACGAACAGCGGAAAACTTGCGCAGGAAATCCACGATGAATTCCTCACGTGCAAGATCTGTCTCGAGGGCTACAAGAGCCCAAAATGTCTGGACTGCCTGCACACGTTCTGCGAGCAGTGCATCGACAATCACGTGATGTCTGAATGTACCTACAAGAAGTACAGCGACTATCGAGAATTTACGTGTCCTCTTTGCCGGAAGCGGACCCAGCTTCCCATCGGTGGAGTGAAGAAGCTTCCGGATAACTTTCTCGTCTCCAATCTTTCGGAGTTGGTTGTCCGTCAACGACCATCCAAGTTTCCTTTCTGTGATATTTGTAAGCTTATTAACAGGAAACACCGAGAGGCGTCCTCAAAATGCCTGGATTGCAACAAGCTTCTCTGCAAGCAGTGCGTCGAGCTACACAGGGAAACGAAAGTTACCAAAAACCACAGTATTTTCGACTGTGAGATTGAGAAGGATATAGAATGTAAGGAGCACAAAGAGGAAGCCGTAAGATTCTACTGCGAACCATGTGAGACATGTATTTGTGTTCTCTGTACATTTAACGAACACAAAGACCACGAAATCACGTCTTTCGCAGACGCCGTAACAAAGTATAAAGAAACTATACAAACATTGTTAGACAACTGTAAATCAAAAATAGATCTGTACGATTCCCAACTCGTTACTTTGGGAAAATGCGAAACTCTGATCAAAGCCGCCGAGCAGAAGATTAGGGATACAGCTATTCAGTTTATAGCAGACGTAAGAGCGCGCGAGAAAGAATTGATTGATGATTTACATGCCCTGTACGGGTCTGATCTAATGAAATACGTGGACGAGAGAAACGAACTTCAGATAAATCTGGACAGTTTAAAAAGCACTTGTAGCTTAACAGAAATTGTTCTGAAAGGAAAGGATATTGAACTTTTGTTATTAAAGAAGCAGGTGCAGGAAAAACTCACCAATCTCAACAATATTGAGCTCACAACACTGCCCCAAAGTGTTGGGAAAGAAGTCACATTCAATGTTGGAACAATGGATCTGGGCACCCTTGAGGATTTGGGAACACCGCGCCAAAGCGTCAACCGCCAGTTGTCCAATCCTGGTACAATAAGAAAAGGGAACAGTAGATCTGCTGCTGTTCAAACAGATAAAGAGGAGCCACCACCAAAACCGGAAGTTGTATGTGAGGAAACCCAAACCGACATTGAGGAGAAGGAAGAAGTTCTTTCTGAATCTGATAGTGTGTTTTCGAATGTTGATGACAAATCTACGGCAACAGAGGTCGTGGAAACAAGCGAAAAGGGCGTAAACACTCGGTCCAGGGCGTTAATGCAATCTAGTAGCTCTTTGGATACGAACACTGGGGACAGCAGTCAGAATGGCTACCAGGATGTGCCGTCATCTCCAGGGTCTAACAGAAGACATCGCCGAAGACGGGAGAGAACTCGACAAGAGGTATCGGCTCCTGAAACAACCGTTAATACTAATGCCAATATTGACGCTCCATCCGAAACAAGAACTCCTGTGCTTTCCTATAGTAGTAGTATTGATGATAATTACTATACGCCGGACGGAGGTACGACAATACCTACGGGTCAATATAAGCAATATAGCACTTTTGGTCAACAGCATTCTGATATATACTGATCAGTAACCCGTATCTCCAATTAACCCTATGTTGTGATTTTGTATGGTGTTTATTTTCGTATGGTACTTCACGTTTTGGTTTCGTATCTAAAGCGTGTACTGCTTACCTTTCTGCCTGTCCTCCTGACCTTTGAACTCCTAGTGGCAAACAGATTGTGGTTTAGTGATGGCCTACCAAGTGGATATTAACATATCTTACGATCTTATGTTTGTAATTTCTGACTTTTGTATCCGCACCTTTAGGATATTCATAGCATCAAATCTACCTCCTACCTTTCAGGACCTACGCATGGATTGATGTTGTTGAAAAATATTCACATTTACCCTTGATTGTCCTCTGGCAAGCTTGCTACCAGTTAGCATTCGAGATTTTCTTTTGTCTTTCCCTCATTCTTTTCCCCAAGAAAGCGTTGTTTCCATTTATTTATCGAAAATGAAATACCGGACTTTCTCCTCTTCATTTTTAAGATGTAGAACCTCTCACATTCAATCTATTGTAAATTTGAACTTCACATATTTTAAGTTTTCCATTCCATATTTTGGGTTTTTTTTTTTTTTCTGTTGACAAAGCTAAGGAAAACTTTTCGACGACTTGACCTTTGACTTTTGATAATGACCTCCGTCCTGGTGCAACTACTGCTACTTTGCTTGGGACTTATTCTGTGTAATCCTGGAATGTGCTGACGCATGATATTACGTCACGTGATTCAGCCTCTAATACTTCGGTGTTGCGTCATTGTGTACGTCATAGCAGCTCAAAATGGATGCATATTTGTGTGCCTTTGTAAGACAATATAGACGATCTCTACGAAAAAGTACGTCGTACTTCGAGAGAGAGAGAGGCTTGTGCACGTTTCATTTATGCCTGAGAGTAGATGACTGTTTTCGTTTCTAGTATTTGTTTAGGACAAATGGAATCAAAACTTTAACTTTTAGAAGATATCATTTAAGATGAGGATTTAATACATAAACTATTTTTCATTACCTTTGTATAAAACTAGATTCCATATTACATTACCTTTGTACAAACTTACAAACTGACATTTTGGATATCCTCTGTGTAATTATAGTTTCGTCTTTTGTATAAATCTTTGAGTTTTCAAACAGATACCTTTGTTAACAATAACATTCTGTTTTCTTTATAAGTACTAATACAAAAATTGGCTAAACTTAGATCTAAAAGAAACACAAACAGAAAGTACATCGGGTAGGCTTCTTCTGTTTCGACTTTTCCAAACAATTTTTTCAGAAATTTTGTACCTATGTAAAATAATTATCATTTTGAAAAGACGAGGTATTTTTTCCTAGCATGATATGATCTACCGATTATAAAAATTGTGTCGGCTTTAGCCAATTTGTTTGCTGTTTCATCTCTGGGCTGATTTCTCTAATGCTGAACGTTATTTGAACGTTTTTTTTTTTTTTTTTGTGCCTCTGCTTTTATGCTTTTGAATTTGATTTTGTTTTTTGGTCTTCTGTTCAATATAAAAAAATATTTTATGTCTTATGTTTCTATTTTAGATATATAGGTCTTTGTGTTTAACCTTCTACCAAACAACCCATTGTTTTAAAGACCCTGACGAAAAAGGCTTTGGAAAAAAATGTGAAGAAAAGGAGAAAATACTGATAATCAGCATCTTCTCTTATTCTCACAAAACTTTATACCCTTTGAGGAAAAAAAAAAATGTCATCATTAAAGCCGCATTAAACTTGTCGTCTGCAACTGCTTTGAATTTGGACGCATTCTTAAACTTCGTCGTACGGTAAAGAGTTAACACATTTAACATCTAAAAATCTATAACAACATTTTCAGCAGATTTTCTAGATTTTGCAACGTGTTTCGTCATAAACCACGATTCAAAATTTGATTCTATAGCCCAATAGTCTTAAATTCCAGACCAACGATCCAAGTTACAAAACGTCTAAGGTCACTGTGCTTTTGATTCCTGATGTATCTAATTGTCATAGAAACTGATTGATGCAACAGAGATTTTTGACACAAACCTATTTTACAAATACGCAACAGAGTCAAAGAGATTAGTAAAAAAGACAGAGAGCAACGTTTTATGTTTACTCGAAAACGGACATCGCCAGTACCTAAAATATTCCTTTTTTAGATATTTTATCTTAATTTTCTGTTCATTTCAAACAAATCAATCTTTACATTTGGATATTCTTTAATCACCTTAGCTGGAGCCCTGTATTTCAACGGTTCCGTTCTGTATTTGATATATAGACGAAATTTCTCTAGGTTATTGTTTCCAATTGCGGCGCAGTCTGCTAACGGGTGCCCCTTTGGATGGCATCGAGCAAAGAGCCAGGGCACTCTCTCGTTGTAATGTAACTGAAATACTTTAGACCTACTACTGGGACCACGCGGAAACAAAAATCAATGGCAACATATACGAAATGCACTCAAATGGAACTATCTGCACTAACGGTGGCAAATTGCATTGCGACGCAGTGTCTAATTCAGGCCTGTATTTCTCATGTGTTATTCCAATTATGGTATAGTTAATGTTTTGTCTATATCACGGGCACCGTATCTGTCCCAATAATATCGTTCTGTCTCGCGAGACTTGTTCATTTTTTTACCAAATATGCGCGAGAGTGCTGAAAGCGAGATAACTCTGTCGGACTGACGATGATAAGTATGCATTAGAAATGGATAGGGCAGTGCTAAACTTTAAGCTTATAACCAAAATACAAGAAATTTTTTAAGTCGTTTAATTTGATTCCTATCAAAAAATGGGATCATTAAGGTTTTTTTTGTGATTGCCTATACTTTTTACCACATGGCAAATAGTAGACTTGCCCAAACTGAAAGCACTTACAGACGACAATTTAGTTGTGGCCAAGATGATGAAATTTGTCCTTGATATGGTAGAAAACTTTGTGGAAATAAAAAGAAAATGCTGATTACCAGCATTTTCTCCTTTTCCCGAAAAGTTTTCGAAAGCGTTAATTCCTTGGTCCTTAAAACACGGGGTTGTTTGGTAAACCGTTCAAAGGCTGCTTTTAGCTTTATTATGAGTATCTATGGAATCAGTCTAGGAAATAATAATATTAATTTTTGCAGGTAACTATACGTATTATACGATAACTTTAACTGTTATTATTTAAGTCGAATGCTATGTAACTCGAACTATCGTTTTTTTACAAACTTTCATGTAACTCGAACTTTTATAGATTACTAGAATACATGTATATATTACATCAGTTATGTAAATGGCTGTACATTTTGTAGTGTCTTTCCAAATAAATGATATATATGAATGAAGAAGTTGGGTACATTATCACGTGATATCCTTAAATCTGTCAGAAATCTTTTCAGAGAAAACGTGCATAAAATTTAGTTATAGAATCAGCATGAGTCGATACAAAGCAATAACAGAAAAGACACCTTGCTTATAGAACTAGATTTACACCTTTCTTACACTGATCGTTAATTACAACACCAATCGATTTATTTGGATATTATCACTATGACAATTTTTGACCGGTCGAGATTTTTATCACTAAAAATCGAATGGTTTTGCATTTATCGATCTACAAAGAACTGATTTGTTGTCTGAAAAAGATAAAACTTTTCCCGAAATTATTTTCAAAACATGTGAATGAGCCATGCTCTGGCAAAATGGATATTAATGCATCTCCGCAATACCAAGCAATGCCATAATACCAAGCAAACCATCACATAACTATGGATCAACCATGGCCACTTTTTTTTTTAACAACCGACTTAATTATGGGGTAGACTGGTCCTTGAATATACAGAAAATTGACCGATAGCGAAAAGTTTCGGCTCAGGTCAGCCTGCGCGGACTGCGCAGGCTGACCTGGGTCGACACTTTTCGCAGATGCATTAAGCCCCTTTTTTTCTTGGAGCATGGCTCAAATACATGTAAATACAGATTCTTATACAAATTGTTATACTACGATCATATTTATCAAAATAGTCTGTATGGTGTTTCTAACTCCACAGACTGTCTTTCTGATTGGCCGAAAAAATGATGCTTCGGGCATTTAAACTACAGTACAATTCAAACGAGACAAGTAACACCAGGGCCCTTATTCACAAACCATTCTTATAACAATTTCTAGTCTTATTCTCAAGAATTTTCTAATTTTAAAAGCAACTCAATTTCTGATTGGCTAAACTTGTGGCAAAAGGAGAAATAGGTTGGGGCAACAATGATTTGAATAATATTGGCGTAGAAAACTTAACTTTACGTTGCTTATCTATACCTATTTAAGTTATTTCACAAGGACGCGCTCAAAGTCATCTGCCGCCATTTTGTTTCGATTCGTAAATAATGAGGGTCATGCCTGTAAGTTAAATTATCTCCCTTACAAGATAAAAACTAAAGGTAACCAAACAACAGGTTGGTCCTTTTACCTGTATGCTTCTGTTTTTATCCTTGATTCCCTTGGGATGTTTTGATCAATATAATTTTATTTACGATTATAGGTAAGGTTCCATTATGATTTCAAAGCAACTTCTCAATCATCAGAGAAATGTGTATATTTTTATTTTGAGAAGTCAAGGGAAGTAACTAAAGAATGCCCCCCCCCCCCCCCCCCCCCACGTAGAACAAGTAACATGAGCTGTGTAAAATATAAATGCCTGTATTGGTGTCATTTTGCCACACCAATATCATCAGCCACTGTACATGACATGATCTTTTTCAGACAAAAAAAGTCCTTCTTTGAACATTTATTTTTCATATTCCAGCTAATCTGACTTAATAAAAGATAAACATACTGGCAAATATAATTGTACAAAGTACTTACATTTTCTTAACTGACTCTTTATTTATGTTGCATTTCATTTCATAGTTTTTTATTTCTTTTACTGTTTAAGCTCAGTTATAAGATATAAAAAAAAAAAAGCGTTTGCTTGACATTAGTAAATTTCGCATGATACATAGATTCCTTTGTCTTACTCTTCGACAAATTTACTTTCAGATTTTGCTGTAAACCCTATTTTTTTTTTTTTTTAGATAATTTTGTTCTTTTAAAAATAAGGGCTACAATTGATTGTTCTCTAATACTGCGTCGCAGATAAACTTTTTTGTGCGTAAGAATATTTTGGAGACGATAACGCGCCCAGCATTTCCGACTAATTACCTTATTTATTTAACCTACTACCAAACAATCCCGGGTTTTTACGGCCCTGGGAAAGAAAGCATTTGAAAACATTGTGGGAAAAGGAGAAAATGCTGGAAACAAGCATTTTCTCCTTTTCCCACAAAGTTTTCTACCCTATCAGAGACATTAAGCTCATTTGTACCAATTTGGAATTTGTCATCTGCAGATGTTTTGGAATTTGAAAGAGTCTGAAATTTGTCGTTTGGGAAAGGGTGAAGGTTAAGCTCATCTAAATAGTCTGTCAAGCATCAAGTCTTTTAGGGTGTTATGACCTCACTATTGTAGTACATACATGTAATGGAAAAAGAACTCCTTTCAAGGTTTTTTTTTTTTTGTGCAATATTATTGGATTTTTCTCTTTCCACAAAATATGGCATGTTGTCATCTGCATCTTACAATTCGGACGGTTGTTGGATTTTACAACAGAACCTTAGGTTTCATGGACTCAGAAATCGTTTAAGTGAAGTTTATGTATTTAAGCAAAATCAGCGGTAAAATTGCATAATGGACAACCAAAAGTCTATGTCTGTTAGTCCCCTCTCTCTCTCTCTCTTTCTCTCTCTCTCTCTCTCTCTCTCTCTCTCTCTCTCTCCTTGCCTTTCCGTCTTTATAAATAAGCTATATGCATTGAATATGAAGTCATTAACAGTAAATGCAGCATGACTTTCTGCTTTCGGAAACGAAGTAGATCTAGTAGGGTAGTGCTTCAATTGGCGCACGTTTAGATGTAACCGTCAATGTTTTTTTCAACCAGGAAGTAGTTCGCGATAGTTATGGTATACAGCCGGAAATGGTAGCCGCATTGTCGACAATAAGATATACTATCGCGCTGAAAAGTAAATCTGACGCTGTGGAATTCATACTCTATGTCAACTGTATCACAATCTCTGATGTCCTTGTGTAATCTGTAGAACAATATCAGACTGTAAATCAGTTCAGTCCGAAAGTAATCTGGACTTTTCAATACCCAAATATAAGCGCTCAAGATTTGCTTTTCTAGTTTGATCTAACTTCTTCCTATTGTTAATCTGACTTCCTTTATTTTGTCAGGAACGAGCTGGAATATGAAGAAATCCCTTCAGATATGATTTTCACAACCCTAAAAAGTTCCAAATCTATTTCTACTTCCAGTCCAAGTGCGTTATCGAATAAATCAAAACACTGGCAACAAATAAACCTTTATAAAAACTGAACACCGGAAACGCAAAGCTAGACCATCATAATCACGTGACATCTCAATTAGCAAAGCAGCCATTTTGTATGTTGTACATTATAAATGACATGGACTTCTTTCAGACAAGCCCGATTCGAAGCGATCCACCACCGTCGCTTTCTTCAACATTGGTTCCGCCATTGGATCCCCTGCCAGTCCCTAGATATGCTTCGAAGGGAGTCTTTCCCCTTCTGCGAATGCCGTGAACGAATTCATAAAATTTTGACTGAGTGGTGGTGTAAAATTCATGGAAACATTTTTTAACGAAGTATTTGACAGTGGATTTTAGAGGAACATAATATGACACCAATTAAAACGTGTAGATCGTGAATTCATTATGTGAAAAGCTAAGCTTGAAATTCGTTGCAGCTTAAAGTGAATTCTACAACTAACATAATAACATTGTGGTCGATGGCGCTTTTGCAGCTTAAATTCAGGTTAATATTCATATCTAGTTCAGTGTGATCATATCAGGACATTTATGGAAGACGAGGCGATAAAGACACACCATTGGGCGACGCGATTAAGACACACCATTAACAAGAACTCATCTGGAACAGTTTGAAGACCACGTGTTTCCTTGGTGGCAGCACCGGACACAGCAAGAGAGTGACTACAGTGGATTGAAAAAAGCACTAACCCCTTAAGCACAGAATTAACCCTTTCAGTGACAAATATATAAACTCGACGTCTTTCGACGAATGACAATCGAATCAAAGAAAACAAAGAAAGTTTAGCGGATTTAAATAGCAAAGGATTGAAATGACCGGAACTAAATACATCATGTGTAACGACGCATGCGCGCTCACTTTCAGTTTTGTTTCTTGTAGTTTTTACTAAACAAGCGGGCGGTATAGATCCAAGATCAGGCTGCACGTTCTGTGCAGTTTGATCTTGATCTATGCCTTTCGCAAAAGCCTCTTTTTTTTTCACCCATAGCACTGAAAGGGTTAATAACACGGATATTTTTAGCATTTTTCATGATTCTTTGGCAAAATAGTCCAACATGGCGAACAGCGCAGATCCAAGATCAGGCTTCAAGTTCTGTGCTGCCTGATCCTGATCTGCACTGTGTCCGCAGATGGAACATAAGTTTGTGAAAGGCACTTTAAGGGGTTTACATGTCTCCAAGTTTGTGGATTGCAGTGGAACCTTCACCGGATTCCTACCTGGTTTTTTTTAAGGATATTAACTTTAACCCTTTACCAAACGACAAAATATTAGACTTTTCCAAATTCAAGGCGTTTTCAGGCGACAAATTAATTGTTTTTGCTCATGGGGTAAGATTTGTCTTTGATAGGATAGAAAACATTGTGAGAAAAGGAGAAAATGCTGGTGACCAGCATTTTCTCCTTTTCCCACAATGTTTTCAGAAGCCCAGGGGTTGATCAAAACTCGGGATTGTGTGGTAAAGGGTTAAACAAATCTAAACTGTTTTTTGTTGTTGAACGATGTAAAAGATTCCACCCTTCACCAAACAGTTCGGAGTTTTAATGTCCCAGAGGAAACAAGGGGTCCTGCGTGGCTCAGTGGTAAAGTGTAGGACTCCTAACCTGGAGGCCCCGGGTTCGAGCCTCACTGGATCCACTGGGCTTTTCGTGGGAGTGTCCTTGGGCAAGACACTTCAGAGCCCTAGCCTGGTACTGGTGAAACCCAGGAAATACATGAATATTTAAGGTGTCGCCGTGATATGACTGAAATATTGTTGAAAGCGGCATAAAACAACATTCAATCACGAGGAAACAAGGCTATTGAAAAAAAATGGAAAAGGGGAAACCAACATTTCATGTCTAATGAGACAATGTTTTCTTGTCTTAAAATGACAAATTTCCGTCATATTTGAGCAACATAATAATACTATGATGTCTGTCGTCTGCAAATGTTTTCAATACTGGAGAAATCTGAAATATTGCCGTCTGGTTAAGAGGTAGCGTCGTGTGTGCTTGTTTCAAAGTGAATCAATTGCATTCAAGCAGAGGGATCCTGAGTGGCACAGTGTTAAAGTGGGACTCGTAACCTGGAGACGCCGGCTCGAGCCTTGCTGGAAGCACTAAGCTTTTCATGGGAGTATCCTTGGCAAGATATTTCATAGCTCAAGAATAATACTGGTGAAACCCAGGACAAACATGAAAATGTGAACTGTCCCTGTGATATGACTGAAATAATGTTGAAAGCGCTGTAAAATACCATTCAATCAATATTCAAGCAGGAAGGTACACCGAGATACAGCTATCTCGGCGTCAAAAAAATGTCACAAAAATATCAGACAGTGTTAATCAAGGATCAGATTAGTGCTCTATGCAGTCTGATCTTAATCTGCACTATCCGCTAAATATACAACATTTGTTGTTGGCAGCAAAGAAGGTCGATGTTCGTTCGCCATTTTTGTGTGTGTTCAACTCTTTACCAGACAACATAATTTAGACTTGTTTAAATTGAAAAACACTACAGGGGACAAATTACCTGTGTTTAAATTATGGGACTTGTCTTTGGAAGGATAGAAAACATTGTGGGAAAAGGAGCAAATGCTGGTTACCAGCATTTTCTCCTTTTCCCACAATGTTTTCAAACACCCTTTTTTTTTTTATAAACGTTTTAGCACGTGAGTATGTGGTAAAGGGTTACTTGAACACCGTGAGGGCAAACCAAAAAGGCACTGTAAAAAGTAGATATCAGATTTTTGCAATATCTATTAATTACTGTAATGTGATTTGTTCCTATTTGTTGTCGTGCATTGAGGTTAGACGTGGGTACATGTTTCAAGCACAGATAATTATAATAATAATAATAATTATTATTATTATTATTATTATTATTATTATTATTATTATTATTAAATAATAATAATTATTATTATCATTATTATTATAATTGTGTTCTTACGCCATTTTCAACATTATTTCAGTTATATTGCGGCGGCTAGTGCACATATCCATGCTTTCCTTGAGTTTCTTTTGCCAGTACTTCTCACAATATTCTTTCCAAGCGACTGGATGCTTTCCCACATGACCATCGTCGAAGCAATGATCACCGGTGAGAGAGGCCTAACCCTTATCCTGCTGCAATTACCACCATTTATCCTCGGAAAGAAATGGTCGAGCTGGGTATTCGAATCAGCGACCGTCTGGTGTGATATCCGATACCTTAGCGACTGCCACCGGGCTCGACTTTCTAAGTTATTATAAATACGACGGTTTAATAATAAAAAAATATAATAATAGTAATAAAGTGATAAAAATTTTACCTACTTCGATTAGATGAATATTTGTGTAGATTTATTTCTAAACTGTATTCTAATAAGGTTTTTTTTTTTGTATATTTCTTTTAAAGGGAGATAATTCCTAAATACCTTGGTAACAAGAGTGTAAAGATTTCTTTATAATCGAAAATTAAAAGAAAGCCAAACTCGAAAATTTGACTCAGTTAAGTTCATTATGTAATTTTAGTAATTTCAAATTCTTTGAACAATACCACAGCCAAATTCTTTTGGGTTCTGTTGAAATAGACCATTGCTCTCCAGTACCCATGCCGAAACCTATCCAACGACGAAAAATTCCTTGGGATTAGCTTTATGATTTCAAAGTTATATGAAGGTGTAATGCAAATGCAAAGGGATGAATAGGCGTTTAATGTATTCCTAGAAAATATGTTACTAAAAATATCTGGAAGTAGTGTCTGTAAATATTGAGTTCAAATACTATTTACAAACTTTTACTGATTCAAAAACTTTTACTGATTTGCAAAAAGCCAACTAGAACATTCAAGGATGAAATTTACACCCAAACAAAAATAGGCCAAATTTTCTCACAAAATATCACACAGTGTAAATTCATGATCAGACTTCACGTTCAGTTTTTTTTTTTTTTTTTTTCATCTGGATCCATGTTTTCTTCAATAGCAAGTAAATACCTTAGTATAATAAGTGATAAGTTTAAGGGGAAATATTTTCATACGGTTTTTCATGAATATGATGTACAGTTCATTTTTCTATTTTCGTATGTATAATCTCATTTCACGGTCATTCTCAAAAGTCACGCGTCTAAGTCCAGCGCCAATTTAAATTATCTCTTATGCCACCAATACTGCAGACCTCGGATCTGCAGATCTAGGACTTGTAAGTTGGCCAATACGAAATTATATAATAATTCAGTTAATATTACAAGGCTAACTACCCGATTGGCTGAGAATTTCAGACAATGCTTTGTTAAATAGCTGGTTTATTTTTACGTCAATTTAGATAACATAAATTGTTATTCTTCTATTTAAAACTTCAGTTTGCTTTGACAAGCATAACTACTATCCTTTAATCTTTATACTGTTAAATAAATTAAATGAAACTTTCAAACGGATTGTAAAAACCTGAATAATGATATTTCAAACTTATTTTTTTTTTAAAAGTATCTCCTTATCGGACAGTGTAGATCCAAGATCAGACTGCACGTTCTGTACAGTCTGATCTTGATCTATACTGTCCGCAAAAGGTCAGTGAGTCGCGCTTAGCAGCCTAAGGGTTAACGAATGCAATACATTGATATCAGCTTGTCAAAGAATTTGGATATTTGTATAAGTAAGTAAATGTATAGTTATATCAGCTAAGGCTGAACAATATGATTCAAAACTCGGACAGTGTTTTTCTGCAATTAGTGCCCTAGGAAAGCGCTTTACTTGTATATAACTAGTATATCCCATTTGCCCTTTGGTGCCACTAGCTAGTCGTTAGACATTTCATATTATTGAATATTATTTCCAGGTTAGGAAAAGTTTTGTGCGCCATTTTCTTTTCAGGTTTTACAAGTTTAATTCTACTTTCTACTTTTTTTACCAGCCGAAACATTTCAATAACCAGAAAATAACTCTTGCATACTAAGGATGATAATTTCAATCTTTATAAAATACCATAGCTTAATGTGATTACTACTGCTGTCAACGTATTGGTGTGATGTGAATATGTACACATATGAATATCCAGTGCTTTCAGCGCTTTGATTTTATGTCCATTCTTTCCAAGATAAGGATTTTCCGACCATCTCATAGACAACTTTAACATGTCTTTGTACTAGCTCATAAAATGAGAAAATCACACGTAAGGAATACTTTCTTCAATTTGCTACATTATTTTGACATATGTGTAGATTAACGACTTAAACTTTATTTCAGTGTTAAATTTCCACTTTTTTTTTTTTTAACAATGATGTTTTCAAAGTTGTCCGTCTCAAACTTGTTTAAGGGAGTAATGCCTTTAAAGAATGAGTTAGTAGGAGTATCTCTTTTTTCGGCATATCTGTACAGCTGGGTTTTGACCTACGTTTTCGTCATAAGTCTCGAATGAATAAATAGCAATCTGCAATTGCTGAAACTGATATCATGCTTTATAATGACACCAGCATACTCGGGTTGTGACAGTTGATCGATACCCCACGGCGTTTATTTACACATTACCAAATGGATATGATGAGAATGGGAGACAAAAGTCAGTTTCCCTCGATAGCTCTCTACTACTTGCTAGGTCCTGAATAAGGTATTACTTGGTTTTCATCCTTGATTCTCTTTGCACTATTAGGAATGTTCAGGTTTAAATATCTCCTTCAAAATTTATCAAACCACAAATTTAATCTATTTGATGCTTTTCAATGGTAATAGTGTGTGAAATTCGTTCTGCAAATATTTTGAAGACTTCAAATAAACATCATAAGTCAAATTATGATAATCACAACATTGCAAGGATAAAAACAAAGGACCCAGTTGCGGTTTGTTAACCTTGGTTTTTATTTAACAAGGGAGATAATTTGAAATTCACCTTTTCTCCCAATGGGAGTATAGACTTGTAATCCAATATATTTTTGTGCGATGCCCATACCCTATAACCCATTACTGTACACTCTACATGTTTCGTTTCATTATTTCTCTTCATATTGAATCACAAAAGCGTTTTAACGTTTATATTTCAGTACCTTCTTCCGCCTTCTACCTTTTTTCAAAGATCTTTCTTGTTCAGTTATACACGTTGGGGCATTTCACGCGCAGTTCATCATGTTTTCCAGGTATAGCGTATTATATTTTCAATTCACGTTTGATATTATCATTTCGACTTATGTAGTAGCACTAACTGATGATGCACAAAGTCTTGTACTAGCGTAATAACATTTTAATTCTTTACCAGATGACAAAATTTTGGATTAGTCTATATTGATGAAATTTGCATACGACAATTGTATTGTGGCATCAGCGATGAAATTCGACTCTAAAAGGGTAGAAAGCATTGTGGGAAAAGGAGAAAATGCTGGTAACCAGCGTTTTCCCCTTTGCCCACAATGCTTTCAAAGGCCTTCTTCCTCCGAAATGTTAAAAATTCGAGATTGTTTGGTACAGGGTTAAAATGCATGTAATCTCTCAGTTGTTTATAATCCTGTATTTATAATGTACTTTATGGTAGTTGTAAAGAAAACACTTTCCTTGTAAATAAATTAAACTGTATTCATGCCTATGTGATTTTGCCTTATTTAATTCAGAAATAATCTTCTTTCTATGGTGGTTTATCCTTCAATAAACCACGGTTGTGAGTTATGAGGCACAATAAATAATCCACGAGGGCGAGAAACCGAGTGGTTTATTCATTGCGCCTCATAACTAACAACCGTGGTTTATCGAACGATAAACCACGATAGAAAGGAGATTATTTCGATTCTAACATGACCAACTCTTGATAAAAATAAAACAAGTTCATACTTAGTGTACAAAAGCGGGTGCGGATTAATTCTTACTTTACATAGAATATAGAATGATGGCTAAACCATTTGCTTTTGACCAATTAGAAATTGCGTTACTTTCATATTATATCTACCATTCTATATTACTTTCATACATGCTTTTTTAGAAAATTCTGGAGAATTAGACAAAGAATGTCTTTCAGAATGGATAGTAAATCCGGCCCTGGGGTCAAATCCGGTCGGGATATTGTGGCGCGAGGCTAGCATTATGACCAACTGACCACTCTATAGTCGGTAAACTATACTATTCAAACCCTAGAAAATGATAAACTCATTAACAAACGACAAAATTTTAGAATACTCCAAATTGAGAGCATTTGCAGACGACAACATGGATGTGGCTGAAAAATTGGAATTCATTTTGGGAAATGTATAAAACATCGTGGGAAAAGGAGAAAATCCCTTTCCCATAGTGTTTTCAAAAGCTTTCTTACTTGGGATCGGTAAAATTCGAGATTGTGTGGTAAAGGGTTAAACAGAGACATATGCATACCTTGTGAGGAGATAGAGAGAAATACACAGACGGACAGAGAGACAGACAGACAGACAGGCACAAGGACAGACAGACACACACTCACACAGATACAAAGACAGACAAACAGGAGGGATGACCTTGACATTTAAGGTCCTTCCTAATCAAGAGTTAAACAAAGACCGATATGCGATAAACATACCTTGTTCTGAAATGGAGAGACAGAGAGAAAGACATAGACGGACAGAGAGACTGCTGCACAGTTAATACCAAAACACACAAACATATGGTCGGGTACTATCTCAACACCCACTCACCCAGTATCAAGAACACTCATTTCTTTCGCATAGAAAAGTAGTACAAAGGCGGAATTTCATTTTTCATCATTGCCTCTCATCTGAGTAAAACCACAGGCCTTTGAAACTCTATTTGTCTATCACGGAACACCAAAATTTTCCTTGGTCGATCATTGCAGGGTTGGTACATCGCTTGTATATCACGGATTACTCAAATTTCTTTACACTGTTACTATAAATAGCACATTGGCGACTACCTCTATATTGTATATAATAAGACTTATTAATAAGTCTTATTATATACGATATAGAGGCAGTCGCCAATGTGCTATTTATAGTAACGGTGTCCGCTCAAGAAAATTTTGTCATCCCGTCACTCCCGTGATAGATGAATGAAATTTCAGTGGCCTATGCTAAAACAAACGAGTCATGCTCTGGCAAAAGGGGGCATGATACATTTCCGTGATGCATTATACCAAGCAAGTCATCATATAATTATGGATCCATAAAATCCATTTTGTACAACAACCCACTTTACCAAACGACAAAATTTTCGACTGGTCCAAATTGAAAGCACTTGCAGATGGCAAAATAAATGTTACCGACAAACTGGAGTTTGTTTTGGGAAGGGCAGAAAACATTGTGGGAAAAGGAGAAAATGCTGGTCACCAGCATTTTCTCCTTTTTCCACAATGTTTTCTAAAGGCTTCTTCTTCATGGTCGTTAAAAGTCGGGATTGTGTAGTAAAGGGTTAATCATGTAGTAGGGTGGTACTTGGTCATGCAGCAAATTTACAAATAGCAAAAAAAAAAAAGTTTTGAACCATGTCAGCCTACGTGGACTGCGCAGGCTGACATGGGTCCACACTTTTTATGGATGCATTAAACTCCTTTTCACAGGGCATAACTCGAATGGGTAGTTCTTAAAGACATTTTTGAACAATAAAAGATATTCAAATATAACAGTTTCAAGATTTTTTTTAACTGGATTTACTGATCTCTTAGGAACCACTTTTATCCAACCAGCAAGGTGGGTAGCGGACATTTTGCAAGATTTACATGACCGGTGATAGGATAAATTAACGCCCGTTGAATTTTAATGCGTACCAGTTAAATATGTTCAGAAAACAAGGTGCGCTCGCACGAGGTCAGTTGCTTCGGTTTTCAAAGATGGGAAATCTGAAGATAAAGCAAAGGTTTATCATTGAATCGCGAGTTGTGGCTAGTATTTTCGTTGGGACTATTTGAATCTATATTCGAAGGGAAATAAATCTTGTATCTGTAATATTGATCCGCTACAACACATTTCTTGTCCTTTCATAAAAATGTCGCCTTTACGGTCAGTGTAGATCATGATCAGTATACACAGAACACCACACAGCTTGATCTTTGTTCTATATTGTTGGATCTTTTGTGGCGTCTGTGGCTGTGGGGTAGATCCTCGACCTCGTAATCATAAGGTCCTGAGTTCGATACCCGGGAGCAGGTGTCAACTTTAGGGTTGTTCATTGGCCCACACATCCAGGCGCGAGTGCTGGTGTAGTTTCAAGGCAGTAGAATCGAGAGAGATTAGTATAAGTTGCGAGAACTTGTTTTTCTCAATCTATGTAAAATAAATATGTTTAAACTGAACTAAGGGCAATGTTGTACTCTCTCGATTATCACATTCGATAAATGAGCTTTCTTCCTAATTGTCCGAGGGGGGGGGGGACTAATTTGTCGAATGTGATAATCGAGAGAGTATACATACCATTTAACCAAACAGTAACGTTCTGCATTAGCTTATGGAAATAATCAACGACAGATTGCCCAAAATATTCGTGAGTCATGCTCTGGCAAAAGGGGGCTCAATGCGTCTCCGTGATACGTGATACCAAGCAAGTCATCACAGTATGATACATCCCTTTAATCCGTTTTGTATAACAACCCACTGAATCACTGGTCCTTTGTCACGCAGAAAACTGACCAAAAGCAAAAAGTTTCGGCCCAGGTCAGCCTGCGCGGATACTTCTTGCTAATGTGTTAAGCCCCCTTTTCACAGAGCATGGCTCATATTGTTTTTTCTCTTTATTTTCAACAGGGATCATGCGTATATAAGATCCCTGTTTTCAAGGTGCATACATATGAAATTTTAAAGTCAAAAATAAATACTTAAATAGTACCTGTAAAAAAATCTGGAATCTGTAATTACGACTTTTGTTTGTATTTTAAAGTTCAATTACTAACACAGAATACTAACAACGATCTGTAAGGTGCATTGAGGGATGGCCGCGACCCTCAAGTACCATAAAGACGTGGACAATAAAAAAAAAAAATTAAAGCATCGAAGAAAGAAAAAAAAACAGACATTTTCATGTATGCTAGAGACAAGACACAAATAATCGCAATTACAATGTAGTATTTGTCCACAATGTCTCAGCAAAGCCAATTCTGTAGACCAGAGACAAGAATGCAAGTTCTGTGTAAGCTGATCATAATCTTCACCGACCGTAAAGACTACATTTTTGTGAAAGAAAAAAAAAAATGTAGGGCAAAATATTATTGCTTCTTGGTTTGGAACTGGTTTGAATGAAAACAATTTTCTACGGGTGTTAATTTATCATATCACCGGTCATGTAAATCTTACAAAATGTCCTCTACCCACCTTGCTGGTTGAACAGAAGTGGCTCCCATGAAATCAATAAATAGAATCGTGGAAAACCTATTTTCATTTCACACAGCTGATTATTGTTTAGGTAGGTTGTAGGTTTGTTTCATCATTTTGTACAGTCATGCTATAGACCCCTATGCGATATTTGTTCAAATAAATGAACAATAAAAACAATGCAAAGACAAGAAACGTTTTCGGCCGATCCTCTTTTGTAACAGCAGCGAGTGAACTCGGCCTCCTGCTAGTTCGACAACTATGTCAACTCTGGGTTAAAAAATCTGCTCGGTCATGGCCGAATGTTAGCCCTGCAGTATTCGCGGGTCTCACTTCGTTTTTCTCTGATTTCTAGCAAAGAGTCTCTCTGTAACTCTAATTATATTTCTGTTTTATGTCTGTAGTTATGTTAAAATATGCCATTTATGAGTCACAGGCTTTTAGTTTAACCGTTTTAGTCGGTAATTATCTAAGCATTTTCTCCTTTGCCCACTCTGTTTTCTTTATTTTCAAAGACATATTCTGTCACTTGAGCAACTTTAACCCTTTCCCAAACAAGCCCTGGTTTTCACGTGTCTGCAGTACAAGTCTTTTGAAAACACTGTGAGAAAAGGAGAAATTGCTCGTAACGGGCAATTTCTCCTTTTCCCACAGTGTTTTCTACCCTTTTTGAGACCTTTCTGCCATTTTCATCAAATTTAAAATTGTCGTCTGCAAACTCTTTCAATTTGGACCAGTCCAAAATTTGTCGTTTGGGAAAGGGTTAACTGAAAATGTAAAATGATGAAAATTTTATTTACTAAGCATTAGGTTTTAAATATTTGTGTTTTCATGTGTGTTTGCTGACTGAACTTCAATTTCATAATATTGTTTGTTTGTATCTTTCCAAATTTGCTTGATGCAACTATGTTTTATGAGGTAATGGCCCATCAGTCATTAACTATTTACGGTACCTTATTTATAGCTCCTCCATATGATTTTTAATTCCAGGACTTTCAAGCGGAAATTAGAGATTAGAATTTAGAGCATATGCAACCAGAAATAAGGTGATCGAAATTTAGAACTGATATAACTTAAAATACAGAGATAAGAATATTGAGCATAATATATATACAGTGGAAAATATAGAGATCAGAATTTAGAGCAGATAGAACAGGAAAAATAGAGATCAGAATTTAGAGCAGATACAGACAGAAATATAGAGATGAAAAAATTGAAGTGCATTGTAAATACAACTAGAAGGATGGAGATTTGAATTTGGAACATAAAGAATCAGAAATATAGAGAGTAGAATTTAGAGCAGGTACAACAGAAAATATAGAAAACAGAACATGTAGAGTACATACAGCGAGAAATACAGAGATTAAATATTGGAGTACTTGAAGGATAGAGATTTGAACTTGGACCATAAAGAATAAGAAATACAGAGATCGGAATTTCGAGCAAATATCATGGCAGGCCAGAACAGCAGGCATATTGTATACATCAGTAGAACAGAATCCTTTAGTGCCTGTCACCGTCTACACTCCGATAAACTGACGGAAGAGGAAAACAAAACACTGTACGGAAAATGTAACAACCCAAATGGTCACGGACACAACTATAAAGTCGAGGTGATTTTAAAGGGGCCGGTTGACCCCGTCACAGGGATGGTGATCAATTTAGTGGATTTAAAAAGTTGTATGGAAAAATCTTTCATGGCCACGCTGGATCATAAAAACATAGATAAAGATGTTGCATATTTCCAAAATATTGTGAGCACAGCGGAGAATATATCTGTTTATATATGGAAACAGATGAAGAAAATGTTGCCAGATCCAGGATTGTTATACGAGGTCAAAGTTCATGAAACAGATAAAAATGTGGCTTTTTATCGAGGTGAAGTTGACTGATAAGCCATATTACATCTATTCATGTATTATGTATTTGTAAATTCATTGATAAACCTTTTACCATGTAATCACGAGATTTAACCCTTTCCCAAACGACAAATTTTGGACTGGTCCAAATTGAAAGAGTTTGCAGACGACATTTTAAATTTGATGAAAATGGCAGAAAGTTCTCAAAAAGGGTAGAAAACACTGTGGGAAAAGGAGAAATTGCTCATTACGAGCAATTTCTCCTTTTCCCACAGTGTTTTCAAAAGACTTGTACTGCAGACACGTGAAAAACAGGGCTTGTTTGGGAAAGGGTTAAGGACCCCAAGGAAAATGACTTTTGAAAAAATGGGAAATGTGGAAATGCTGGTAACTAGCAGTTTCTCTTTTTCCCACCATGATTTCTACCCTTTCAAAGACAAAATAGAGTTGTTTTAATTATATTTAATTTGTCATCTTTAATTGCTTTGGGTTTGAATTAGTCTAATATTTTGTCATTTTGTAAAGAGTTAAGTTAAAACATACAACAAATTTAGACTTGTCCAAATGTAAAGCATTTTCAGACAGTTATAATTGTAAAGTTGGCTTAAATGATGGAATTTGTCTTTGATAGGGTAGAAAACATTGTGGGAAAAGGAGAAAATGCTGGTTACCAGCATTTTCTCACAAAGTTATCAAAAGCCCTCTGCATCAGGGTCATTTAAACATGGGATTGTGTGGTAAAGGGTTGACTCTTTGCCAAACATCAAAATTTTAGACTAGTACAATTGGAAGCATTGGCAGATGACATGAAATTTTGCTCTAATGGCTAGATTTGTCTGTGATAAGATAGAAAACGTTGTGGGATAAGGAGAAGATGCTTGTTACCAACATATTCTCCATTTCCCACAATGTTTTCAAAAGCCTTCTTCACATGGGTCGTTGAAACTCAGGATTATGTGGTAAAGGGTTAAAACACTATTTAATGAAATGAATTTTTTTTCTGTCAGAAAACCAGACCAGGCATTGCCATTTCTAGGCTGCTTTTGCCAGAATGTTTTAGCTCATTAAAGAGAGTGTAAATAATTCTGTGCAGTCTGATCTTGATCAACACTGTTCAAAAAAAAGGTTGTCTCATCTTAGAAGTTCAAGTTGTTAGTGCACTGACGGATACTGCAATTATTGTTGAGGCATGATATTTTAACATAGAACTATAAACTTAACCCTTTACCACACAGTCTCAAGTTTTAACGACACTGAGGTAGTGTCTTTCAAAAACAAAGTGGGAAAAGGAAAACATGCTGGTAACCAGCATTTTTCTTCTTTTCCCCCAAGGTTTTCTACCATTTCATAGAAACAACCTGTCATTTTGATGAATTTTGATCAATTTGTTGTCTGCAAATGTTTTCATTTTGGATGGCTGAATTTTTGACATTTGGTAAAATATTAAATTGTGGTCTGACTAACTCTAACTAAAGAGTTAACTCTTTACCAAATGACAAAAATGTAGACTAGTCCAAATTGAAAGCATTTGCAGACGACATTTTAAATGTAGCTCAAAACATGAAATTTGTCTCTTAAAGGGTAGAGAGCATTGTGGGAAAAGAAGAAAATGCTGGTTACCGGCATTTTCTTGTTTTCCCACAATGTTTTCAAAAGGCTCCTTTCTTGGGGGTCGTTAAAAGTCAGGATTGTGTGGTAAGGCCAAAAAGAGCTAGCCTTGAAATGATTCAGGGTCCGTATTCACCAACCATTCTTAAGAATATTCTTAGTCTTATTCTCCAAGATTTTCTACATTTGAAAGTAACACAACTCCTGATTGGCTAAACCGAATGGTTTAGCCAATCAGGAGTTGTGTTACTTTCAAATGTAGAAAATTCTGAAGAACAAGACAAAGAACATTCTTAAGAATGGTTGGTGAATATAGACCCTGATTGCAGAATTTTGTTTTTTATCATTATTAGAAATGTATTATCATAGCCCTGGCGTCGTCATCGCCTGCATTGTCCGCGTCTTCGTCAGTGTGTAAAAACTTTGGCATTTTATAATTTCTCCATTATTACTGAAGACATTTACTTCAAACTTGGACAAGTTTTTGACTATTGAAAGGGGAACCTATACAACAGAGACAGGCCCCAATCAAAATTTATTTGACACAGTTATGCCCCTTTTTCAACTTCAAACTTGGACAAGTTGTTAACTACCAAAAGGGGAACGCATACAACAAGGGCAGGTAACCATCAGAATATTTTTGCCCCTTATTCGACTTGAAATTTTTACAGAAAATCGAGCAATTGCAGCCAAGCATCAGCACCCACATGTGGTGCATTTGTTTTTAGAAGAGGTAGATCTATCCAGACTGGACAAAAGGAATGGGCATTATTGTATGTATTATTGTGCACTCCATGCAGAGTTACTGCAAACAATATTTTCTTTGTAGGGGACCAAATTTGGAAACATTGTGACAGAAGGAGAAATTGTCCATGATGAGCAATTTCCCCTTTTGTCACAATATTTTTACTTACATGTAAATTTTGTTGTATCAAATTTATACTCATGTTAACCCTTAACCACACAATCCCAAGTTTTGACAACACTTTGGGAGAAAGTTTTTGAAAACATTGTGGGAAAAGGAGAAAATGCTGGTAACCAGCATTTTCTCCTTTTCCCACTATGTTTTCTCCTGTTTCAGAAACAAATCCTATGATTTCAGCCACATTTTGATTTGTCGTCTGCAAATGCTTTAAATTTGGACAAGTCTAAAAGTTGGACATCTGGTATGGAGTTGAATGTTTGTATTTAACAAGTATGTTTTTGTTGTCTACATCAAATATTTTTGGCTGATCACTGTTTCGAAGATGGTTATGTGGGAAAGCAGCCATTGGCTTGGGATGAATATTGTGCAAAATACTCATAAAAGAAACTCAAGGGCCGGTATTCACCAATTATCATTAATTGAATCCTGAATCTAATTCTACATCTATATACAGAAAGTAACACATCTTCTGATTGGCTAAAGCATTTGGTTAAGCCAGTCAGCAGTTGCATTACTTTCAAATACAGAAAAATTCTTGAGAAATGGACCAAGAACGTTCTTAAGAATGGTTGTTGAATGTTGGCCCAGGAAAACATAGATAAGTGTACTTGCCGCTGCAGTATAACTGAACTAATATGGCTTTTTATCGAGGTGAAGTTTACTGATAAGCCATATTACATCTATTCATGTATTATGTATTTTTAAATTCATTGATAAACCCTTTACCACATAACCACGAGATTTAAAGGCCCCAAGGAAAATGACTTTTGAAAAAATGGGAAATGCCAAAATGCTGGTAACTAGCAGTTTCTTCTTTTCCCACCATGATGTCTGTCCTTTCAAAGACAAATCAAGTTATTTTAATTATATTTAATTTGTCATCTTTAATTGGTTTAAATTTGAACTAGTCTAATATTTTGTCATTTTGTAAAGAGTTAAACGTACAACAATACAGAAAACTGTTAAAAAACCACATGACCAATCAACCAATTAAATTTGTTTAAGGAGGTAAATTAATGATTCAGCTGTGATGTATACTTGTTTAAATTCTGTTCTTGTTGTTCTGTGTAATTTGTTGTGAAGTTGTATTTTTTTCTGTACTCTTAAATCTGTTCATTTTCACACTCTGAATTTTGAAGTTTTCTGGGCAAATGCATGCATGTGTATTTCATATGCCAAGGAATGCACCCCCCATCCCCCTGGCCTTTACATTTTTTTGGGGGAGGGGATTGGGGGTTTAACCCTTTACTGCACAATGACGCCTTTTGACGCCCCTGGGAAAGAAGCCTTTTGAAAACATTGTGGGAAAAGGAGAAAATGCTGGTAACCAGCATTTTCTCCTTTTCCCACAGTGTTTTCTATCCTATCAAAGAAAAATTGCACCATTTTAGCCACATTGAAATTGTCATCTGCAAATGCTTTCAATTTGGACAAGTCATCGTAGAAGTAGGGTAGAAGACATCGTGGGAAAAGGAGAAACAGCTTGTTACAAGCAATTTCTCCTTTTCACACTACGTTTTCAAAGGCTTTCTTTCCCAGGATTATCAAAACCTGGGATTGTTTGGTAAAAGGTAAAATCTCATTCATGTAAGTTCCCAGTCATGAATAAGTGTTTTTGCTTAGTCTGACCCGAAATTTCTGTAATTTGTATCATGATCATGTGATAAAGAAGAATCTGATGTTTTTTTTTTTAATAAAATGTAACTAAAATTTTATAGACAAAAATTGTTAACTCTTTACCACCCAATCCCGACTTTTAACGACTCTGAGAAAAAAGCCTTTTGAAAACATTGTGGGAAAAGGAGAAAATGCTGGTAACCAGCATTTTCTCCTTTTCCCACCATGTTTTCTACTCTTCCCAAAACAAAGGTCAATTTTTGAGTCACATTTATTTTGTTGTCTGCAAAGTATTTCAGTTTGGACTGGTCTAAAATTTTGTTGTGTGGTAAAGAGTTAAAAAAAAAAAAAGGAAAAATTTATTGAGCTGACCGAAGACTCACCTAATACAATTCATGTCTCTGCCAATGCTAATTACATGCATTATTAATTAGTATATTTTTATAAAAGGCAGCGGAGTGATGCAGGGCCATCATGGACCTTTTGTTTTTGTGTTCCCTAAGCACACCACTTTTGAAACATTATTGCAAAATGATTAATTACTTTCGATGAACAAAATTTCTGCTGAGCTACAGTGTTTTCATATTTATTTATACTGTTTGTTGTTCAATAAAACCTTGATAATCTATCTGTTTTATGTTTTTAGCTGGGCAGATTTGAAAGATAACCAGACATTTTGTCTTAGCCTTCCATTGTCTGTTTCCACATTGCCATGGTGCAAAAACTCTTCATTTTCCCATATCTGTGAAATTATGGAAGATATTTCCTTCAAACTTTGACCAGTTATGAAAGTAACGACGAAAGCTGCCAAAATTAAACCAAGCATGTTTTAAATTTGAATTATAACATTCAAAAGTATTGAAATTATTGTGAAAATGACAATCTGTTATTGTACAGTCGGTCCAAGTGTTACTTGCTGGCAGAGGAATTAATTTCAGAACTCGGTGAAAAGGTACTTTTTCCCCTGATTTTAAAATTCATTTTTCTGCCAGCGATTTATTCGACCACACAGTAACAGATTGTAATCTTCACAATATTTCCCATACTTTTAGATGGTATGATTTAAATTTAAGCGCATTTCAACACCTTCACTGTTGACTTTAGACTACTACTGTGCCTGTAATAAGTCGTACAATAACAGTTACTGCTTTTCCAGCATGGCAGGACAACTTTGACTTTCCTTGCCTTTGCTAATCCACTAACTAATTACATGTACAAGTAAATATATGTACATGCATTACATGTAATGGAAATTTTATTTTCATTTAAGGAATGAAGAAAATTTTTTTTTTTTTTTTTTTTCTCATGGAGGTATGAAAAAGAAAAACCTAATTACACTGTACGAAACTGTTTTTTTTTTTTTTTTTTTCATACCTCCATGAAAAAAGAAAAAAAATCTCTTCATTCCTTATAATTTAATATTACAGACAACATACACCCACGGAAATAATTCAAACTGCATTCATTTTCTTTATTTTTAAATATAACATTGGAGTTTCTAAAGCCCCTTCCACTCATATTTGTATGGCGCAAGAATACAATAGGGAAGCAGTTTTCAGATCCCCAATACTAACGTTTTCTGAAAATCAACCAATAAAACGAAAGTAAATTAACACGGCAGTGTGTAGGACCCGCAATGTGTAACCTTCACTCTGAGTAGAAGCATGGTGAATATTGCAGTGGGAATTCATGATGAGAATTTTTTCTCTCATAACTTTTATTGTTGAATTGTTATATTATTTTCTCCATAAAATGATATTCAGGGCAAAAAAAACCTAACTAATAAACTTGGGACTCTGTATAAAATTCTTTTAAAAAATGTGGAATATTGTATACATCTTTGTTTACATTAGTTTGACAGCTAAAGTAGTTCCGGCACAACGTGATTTTTTTTTCATGGAGCTATGAAAAATTTTTTTCAGCCAATCAGAACTCGCCAATATTCATGAAAACAATTGATATTAAATTATTACAACATATCATAGCTTGATACTTCTCCACAAATATGCTTTTCAGGACTTTGAGTCCTTTGATTATAGTTTATAACGATGTTTTTCAAATTGCCTCGTACGAATGCGTTTCAGATGCTAAATAAGGTTATAAATCTAAGTTTAACCCTTTACCACACAGTCCCGACTTTTAACGACCATGAGAAAGAAGCCTTTTGAAAAAATTGTGGGAAAAGGAGAAAATGCTGGTAACCAACATTTTCTCCTTTTCCCACAATGTTTTTATTTTTTTACCTTTCCCAAAACAAATTTCAATTTTTGAGTCACATTTAATTTGTCGTCTGCAATTGCTTTCAATTTGGACCAGTCGAAAATTTTGTCGTTTAGTAAAGAGTGAATTATAAAGCAGAAATAAATACATTAATTTTGGCTGCAAGCTAGTTTTTTACCAAACAACAATTTTTTCTCCTTTTCGCCATGTTTTTTTTTTTTTTCCTTATGGTTGGTAAAACTCGGGATTGTGTTGTAAAGGGTTAAAATAGTATTTTGTTTGTGTCGTTTCAGTTAACCCTTTTCCTCACAATCCCGACTTTTAACGACCTTGTGAAAGAAGTCTTTTGAAAACATTGTGGAAAAAGGAGAAAATGCTGGTTTCCAGCATTTTCTCCTTTTTCCACAATGTTTTCTACCCTTCCAAAAACGAATTTCAATTTTTCAATCACATTGATTTTGTCGTCTGCAAATGCTTTCAATTTGGACCAGTCTAAAATTTTGTCGTTTGGTAAAGAGTTAAACAACAAATTTGACCCATAACTTACAGTGAAACGGCAAAAAATCGAAACTGATAAAACAGAAGAAGTCTGGGTTCTTTTAATTAGACAACAAATTTTAATGCCGTTTTGCTGTAAATCAACAAAATACCACCCAATTTACAAATAACTTAGTGTTCCATGCAGACAAAAATGACTGATCCTTTCTTGTTCAAGATTTAACTAGACCAAATGACAAAATGTTCGACTTGTCAACATTGAAACCATTTGCAGACGACAATTAAATGTTACTCAAATCATGTGATTTGTCTTTGACAGGGTAGAAAACGTTGTTGAAAAAGAAGAAAATGCTGGTTACCAGCATTTTCTCCTTTTCCCACAACGTTTTTAAAAGCCTTCTTTTTTTAGGGTCGTTAAAACTCGGGAAGATTTGTTCAAGGCTTAAGTTTCCAAACTCTGATATAGTCGACCTGCAGTGCTGCCCCCTCTCCGTTGTCCACTTCCGGTCGCCATGTTGGATACCACTGCCCTCTGTTGTTCCAGAAATCCCTCATGGCAAAGTCGGACTTGTCACTCCAGGGTTTTCCCACAGTGTAAGTGTTAATATCTGGGAAATAGCCCATACCCCCGACTGCCACATTCATGATCAGGAAAAACTAGACAACAAATTTAAATAATATAATGAATAGGTGCAGTGGTCGCCTTATTGGAAATTGGAGTCGGGTCATGCGTGGCGCCACCTAGGACTCGTAACTTGAAGACCCTGGTTTCGCGCCTCACTGGAAGCGCTGGATTTTTCGCGGGAGTGTCATTGGGCAAGACAATTCAGAGCTTTAGCTTAGTAGTAGTGAAACCTAGGACATACATGAATAATATGAGTTGTCGCCGTGATATGGCTGAAGTGTTGAAAGCGGCTTTAAATACCATTCAATCAATGTCAATAAGTGGAGTTACAATTGAAAACAGTTTTTGCCAGTACGTTAGTGCGTCCCGGCCGGGTAGCTCAGTGGTTAGCATATCTGACTCGTGACCAGGTGGTTGCGAGCTCGATACCCGGTTGAGGCAAACTTTCTGTTTGGCGATTTTTTGCCGCTCACCTCTGAAGCATGTGAGAAAAGTAGTAAATGGCTTAGAAAAAAGTTGTGTCAGTACTAGTGTGAGACAGCTAGGAAACACATGCGTAGGTGCACTGTCCTCCGTGATATGACCTAAGCTGTTAAAACGGCGTTAAACTCTAAAACAAACAAAGAAAAGTAGACTTTGTCTTAAAATTAAATCTTTGTCATATTTCCTTTTCTGCCATTGTACGTGTTCGTCTTTCAGCTTTTACATAAATGTAAAGAGCTCCAGATAGAGGGAGTGATTTTGATTTCGAAATTGAAAATATTAATTATTCTCCCCTAAACCCTATGTTATGGGTACTCATTAGAATCGTCTCACCGAGACGATTCTAATGAGTACCCACAACATAGGATTTGGAAGAGAAATGATGGATTTTGAAAACCGTTACTCCCTCTTAATCTGGAGCTCTGAATGTAACAGACTTAGAACTTTTGTGTTCACTTTAACAAACGACAAAAATTTCGGCTTATCCAAACTAAAAGCATTTACAGACGGCAAATTAAATGCGGTTCAAACGATGGAGATTTGACTTTGTGAGGGCAAAACACATTATCGAAAAGGTCGAAAAAGAGAAATGCTGATTTTTAATATTTTCTTGAAGACTTCTCTTGTTACATTATTTTCGTATTTTTTTTTTTTTTTTTGCCTACACGGGACTGTCTGGAAATCCTGCAGTTAACACTTACAGCTTCGTACCCTGTTTCACAGAGCACGGTTCAACATGATGATTTAGCCATCAAATAAAACACGTTACTGTCTAAATTCAGTATTAGCTTGCAAAATGAAATGGTTAAAAAGTATAATTATTAGGGGGTTTACTTGCCTCTTGATCAAAAGGGGCCATTTTGTCCCCGTTTCTCCAAGGATTCTCCACGCCCTCTTGGTCATTGCCCCCATATTCCCACATTGTGTTGGATGGAGTCACGTTCAAAACTTCGTCTCCGTCGATAAGGATTCTAAATATAGATTAACTGTTTACCGGACAACAAAATGTTAGAATTGTTCAAATTGAAAACATTTGCAGACGACAAATTAAATGTGGCTAAAATGATAAGATTTGCCTGTAATATATAGAGGATATTTGGTTTTTTTTTTTCGGTGAAAGATTGAAATTTATTTCATCTCGTGAACATCATCGGTAATATTTTCACTCGTGGCTGCGCCACTCGTGAAAATATTACCAATGATGTTCACTCGATGAAATAAATTTCAATCTTTCACCGAAAAAAACAAATGTTCTATTTATTTCATGCTTCTAACGCCTCTTTTTGTCGAGACTTCCATAAAAAAAAAAATGAAATCGGTATTCTCACTGGTCGTACCCGTGTAATATCGAAAAATATTTTCACCGCTATTTCTCAATATCCTACCAGAAAGCATGAAATAAAGTAGAATACATTTTGTGGAAAAGAGGGAAAATGTTGGTAACCGGGGTTTAGGGCTAGCAGCATTTTTTTTCCCTTTTCCAACAATGTTCTCAAAACCTATTCTCTTTACTGTCATTATGACACTAGGTCGTTACACTAGTGAAACCCAGGGTCCCTATTCACCAACTGTTCTTAAGGACATTCTTAGTCTTATTCTCCACGATTTTCTAAATTTGAAAGTAACATAACTTCCCATTGGCTAAACCATTTGGTTTAGCCAATCAAAAGTTGTGTTACTTTCAAATTTAGAAAATCTTGGACAGTAAGACTGAGAATGTTGTTAAGAATGGTTGGTGAATACGGCCCCAGGAAACATGAATGAGTAACCTTTTGCCTAGATATAACTGAAATACTGTTGAAGGCCGCTCGCTTTTTTTAACCGTGAATAAAAATATAAAAGAAATTGAAAAATGCTATTAAATACACATGGACTAAATAGACACTTTTCTCAGCTATATTAAGGCACTTCATGGTAACAGTCGATGAAAAGGTGCAGCTTTGGCGATTATGTAATGAAATTGTCGTTTTGAAATCCGAACTCCATTTTATCAGACCAGATATGACGTCATCATGCTTATTTGCATACGATCCTATGCGTGGCATTCATCATGTGACCTACCAGGTTGAAGAATGTATGCATTCTTTGATGAAAACTGAATAAGGACAATAACTGTTGCTAGGAAAGTGTGAACCCATACCAAGGGTACCAAGGCATTTGAAAAATAGGACTATCATCGGCGTGGACTATTTGTAATTTAGGAGCTGGCAACAAAGAAAGACCGACAGAGAGAAATACAGACAGACAAACAGATAGACTGACCAACAGACAGACAAAGAGGCAGGAAGGTAAGCAGACAGACAGGTATACAGACAGACTGGATCTTCACATTTTGAGATCAGAATCCTACCTAATGAAGTTTTCGTCCCAGATCAACGTGTAGTTATGGAACCCGTCTGCAAATGACCCGGATGACAGAACCCTTCAATAGTAAACACAAAGCAATCCTGAAACTTGAGTGCCTTCAATTTTTAACTCTTTACCAGACGACATATTTTTAGACCCATTCATCTCTAAAGAAAAAAAAAAAACGCAGACGACAAATTAAGAATAACTAAATAATGGATTTGGAAATGCTTTTTGAGTTTGACTTTCTTTAATTATCGTTTATAATTAAGTAACCACTCAAGTTTCGTTATAAAAGTGGTAAGAATTGCCTCCATTTTGAGGAAATTAACAAAAACATCTAAAATAGTATACTGCTAACGACAGCTTAACCCTTTACCAAACAACCCAGAGTTTTAACGACCCTGAGAAATAACGCTTTTGAAAACATTGTGGGAAAAGGAGAATGGTAACCAGTATTTTTTCCTTTTTCCGCAATGTTTTCTGCCCTTTAACTCACGAATCCCATCATTTAAGTATCATTTTTTTTCCTCATCTGCAAATGCTTTCAATTTGGACCAAGCTAAAACATTGTCGTTTGGTAAGGAGTTAAGTGTTGCTAAAATGATCAATTTCATCTTCGAAAGGTGTGAAAACTTTGTTTAAAAAAAATCGAGAAAATGCTGATTACAAGCCCTCTCTTCTTTTTTCACAAATTCCTACCAGGTGAGTGTCGTTTAAGGATTTGTGGATTAATTTTATTGCGTATCTTACTGTTGTACAACGCTATTGAATATGCGTAGAATCAGTTTCGGCTTCTTTAACCCTTTACCACATAATCCCGAGTTTTAACGATCCTGAGGAAGAAGCATTTTGAAAACATTGTGGGAAAAGGAGAAAATGCTGGTAACCAGCATTTTCTCCTTTTCCCACAATGTTTTCTATCCTTCCCAAAACATATTTCAATTTTTGGGTCACATTTATTTTGTCCTCTGCAAATGCTTTCAATTTGGACTAGTCTAAAATTTTGTCGTTTGGTAAAGAGTTAAAGCACTGGTTTGTTTCGGTGCAGGGTTTATCCAACCTGAGCCGTGGTATTTCCTGAATTCGAAAATATCGTTAATTTGTACGGATATAGTCATCTTCGCAAGCCAAGGATACTAAGGTAGTACGTAACGAACAAAGTGGAGTTAGTATCCATGGCTTGCGAAGATGGGATATAGTATATCTTTCTTGTTTTCGGATTACCCGAATTTTACTGTACATTCTTACTTCTCTCCATGAGCCTTTTGCCATTTGTTGTGCCAGAAATCTGAACCAAAATGTAACGTGCTCGAAGCTACGTTGCGCCCCTGTGGTTTACCGCGGTTATCTCTATACTGTTCGTTGTTACCTAAAAAAAAAAAAGCAATGGAGAGTCTCATGGTTAGCAGCATTACCTCCCTTTCATTTATGCAAATAAGATGGACTAAGTAAATTATTATGGTAAATGATCTGAGGCTGTACCAACACTTATGAACTGCGGGATACCCAATCTATTTGTTTGGATTGTAAGCCTAACTAGGTCTCTAAGTCGTAATAGTGTGGTTTCTCTCATTTTTGTCGACGTAGCTGAATGGCTTTTGACCTACTTTTTTGGTGTTATATCCGAATAAATAAACAGAAATTTGCGATTGGTAAAAAATAAGGACACGTTTATTCTGCTGGCTCCGGCAGACCAATTGGCGGGTCCACAAATTTACGACGGCCATCTTTTAAAGATATTTCTTCTTTTTAATGCTGGTCGTAACAAAACAGAACAAATGCTTCGTCACAAAATCGGTCAATTTTTAAGAAAGTAATTGAACCATGCTCTGGCCAAAGGGGGTTTGATGCATCTCCGTGATGCGTTTTACCAAGCAAGTCACCACATAATAAATCTATTTTAGCCTACACACGGCTGAATCATGAGGTAGAATGATCCATTGGACATGAACAGAGTTAACAAATGTCAAACAGTTTCGACCCATGTCAGCCTGCACGGACTACACAGGCTCATGGTTCGATACTTTCTACATACCTTTATCACACGTGACTCATGCCATTTAAGGCTTATTTTTGTCTTCATTAATCTTAGGGCGCCTTAGCGCGATTAAATTACGTTTTGGTGACAGCGCCGATCAAGATAAGATTGCATAGAGCGGTCAGAGTAGCTCAGTGGTAGCGCACTCTCCCTGTTAACAATAAGTCCCAGGTTCGAGTCCTGTACCGGCCAAACTTTCCTATCTTGGTTATCATCACAATTCGAAACAGGTTTTACCTACCCCTGCTTTCCACTATGTCAATTTCCCCAGACGCTGGCCATTTCCCATAAGCATTCCGTTGCGGCAGCATCCATATTGCTGAAAAAAAAACATTACTGTTTTACTCATTACCAAACGATAAGATTTTGGACTCCACCAAATAGAAAGCATATGCAGACGAAAAGCGTAGGCCAAAAGAAGATTTCTGTCTTTAAAATGGTAGACAACATCGTAGGAAAAGGAGAAAATGTTGGTTACCAGAAGCATTTATCCCTTTTCCCACGTTGTTTTTTAAAAGACTCCTTTATCAGAATCTGTGGAACCTATGGAAGTTCCATGGGTGGTTGCGGTTGTAGACTTTGGTACATGTATTGACATTTGGTCCCACTTTCCTGGCATAAAATTTTAGAGCAGAGATTGAAATTTAACACAAAATCATTCCTAAATCCACCCGAAACTTGTGAAAAGCGCCATGGAATCCAGAAAGTAACCATTTTCCTCTAGCAATGAGGGCAAAAGGGGCTGGAGTGTGCCCTAATGATATCATTGAGAATTATTGTCAATTGATGTGTTTGTAAAGTTGAGAAAAAAAATGAGCCATGCTCTGGCAAAAGGAGGCTTAATGCATCTCTGTGATGCATCACACGAAGCAAATCATCACATAATTATGGATCCATAAAAATCCATTTTGTCTAATAACCTACTGAATCATGAGGTAAAATGGTCCTTTGAAATGCAGAAAATTTACAAAAAGTTTACAAAAAGGCAAAAAAGTTTCGATCCATGTCAGCCTGCGCAGTCCGCGCAGGCTGACATGGGTCGAAACTTTTTGCATAAGCATTAAGCCCCTTCTTCGCAGAGCCCGGTTCATTAAATGAATGAAAAATTAAACTACCTGGCCACAGCCAATTACACTACCTGGCCACAACCAATTACACTACCTGGCCACAACCAGTTACACTACCTGGCCACAACCAATTATACAATTACAACCAATTACACAACCAATTACCAATTACACAACCAATTACACTACCTGGCCACAACCAGTTACACTACCAATTACACTACCTGGCCACAACCAGTTACAATACCAGTTACATAACCAATTATACAATTACAACCAATTACAACCAATTATACAACCAATTACACTACCTGGCCACAACCGATTACACTACCAGTTACACAACCAATTACACAATTACAACCAATTACACAACCAATTACACAATTACACAACCAGTTACACAACCAATTACACTACCTGGCCACAACCAATTACACTACCAGTTACACAACCAATTACACAATTGCAACCAATAACACAACCAATTACACAATTACACAACCGATTTCACAACCAATTACACTACCTGGCCACAACCAATTACACTACCAGTTACACAACCAATTACACAATTACAACAATTACAACCAATTACACAACCAATTACACAACCAACTACACAACTACACAATTACACTACCAGTTACACAACCAATTACACAATTACACAACCAATTACACAATTACACAACCGATTACACAACCAATTACACTACCAGTTACACAACCAATTACACAATTACACAACCGATTACACAACCAATTACACTAACAGTTACACAACCCATTACACAATTACAACCAATTACACAACCAATTACACAATCACACAACCGATTACACAACCAATTACACTACCTGGCCACAACCAATCTCCTTTTGGCATTTTCGCACTAACTTCCACTTTGCCATATTTAAAGTTGAACCCCCTGGAACTTCTAAGTCGGGCTGACTGGATCGGGTTTATAATATGATCGGGTGTCCCATCCCTTCGGCAACCCCAGAAGCTGTTTCCGGTACATACATCCCCTGGCTGAGAACCTAGTTGTAACGAATTAATCCATTAGTATGTTAAACGTGACACAGTGCGCTTTTGTGGACAGTGTAGCTCAAAATCAGACTGCAAAGAACGTGCGCTCTGATCTTGGATCTACACTGTCCATTAAAATGAGATTTTTTTTTCCGGCCAAAAGAAAATCGCAATATTTGGGTTTCAGTAACTGGCAGAAAAACTTTCAATACGGACTGAACATTTTTAGTTCTAAATAGAATTACTGCCGGCTAAAATTTTTACTACTAACTGGAAATTTTTTGTACAAAATATATTTTTTTTTTACTTCTGACTGAAAGCTTTTACATCTGAATGGAAATTTTCACCACTGGAACGAACTTTTGCTACTGACCGGAAATTTTTACTCTTGACGGGATATTCTAACTACGAAATGAATATGTTTACTTCTGTCTTGAAATTTACGCTAATGAATGGAAAATTTTACCACTGAATGGAAATTTTTACAACTGAATCGAAATATTTACAAGTGGCTGGGAAATATTTGCTGTTTACCGGAAAGTTTTGCTTCTGCCCGTAAGTGTTTAATACCACCTGGTTATTTTTATAGCTGGCTTGAAATACCAACCGATTGGAATTTTTTACTTGTGACCGAAAAGATTTCTATCGACTGGAAACCTTTAAATGTGACGGGAAATTGCAATACTGACTCGAGATTTTTTTTTTTTTTACAACTGACTGGAAATCATTTAATATACTGACTTAAAACTTTTACAATTGAATGGAAAATTTTATTACAAAATGGAAGTCTATTTTACTGAATGGAAATTTAATACTGACTGGAAACTTGTACTTCTGACCAGACAGTTTTACTGTTGACCGGAAATTTCTTCTTGCACGCACAATTTTTACCTCCGACTGGAAATGTTTACTACAGAATGGAAATTTTACAAAAAAAAAAATTAGTACTGAATGGAAATTTCTACTAATGACCCGATAGTTTGACTACCGAATGGAAATTTTCACTACTGGCAGGAAATTTACTATTTGCTGTAAATTTTTACTACTGGCTGGAAACTTTTACTATTGATTGGAAATTTTCGCTACTGGCAGGGAATTTTAACCACTGTCTGTAAATTTTTACCTTTGGCTGGACATTTTACTTTTAAAGTAATTAGTAGTTTAATTTTTTTATTTCAGCTTTACAGGCCAAAACAGTGGCTCTAGCGAACGGCATAGATCAAGATCAGATTGCACGAAATGTGCAGTCTGATCTTTGATCTATACTGTCCGCTTGTTTAGTCAATTGTTTGGCATGAAGCTCTATCTGATTTTCATTGGACTATAATTTTTAGCCTTGGAATTAAATTTTTGGCCCTGATAGATTTAACTTACCCCAGATATCTAAACTTCCTTTAACCAAACCGTCCGGCCCCGCGTTTAGGCTGTCGAGAGTAAGTGTCTGTAATAAAATGTGAAAATTTAGTGGAACTAAGTGGTCGAGGGGTGGAGCATCCGACTATCAAACCAGAGATTCTGAGCTCGAAATCCTTTTTTGAAAGGGGTGAAACTTTTATGTGTGCAAACCTTTTTCGGAACACATATGCATGTACGTGAAGTGAAAATTACTTGAATACTGTTGAATTGGACCGAAAATCGACGCCGCTTTTCAAGGATACAAAAGCTTACGACGAGAGGACTGAAGCTGTCTTTTGAGTCTCCATCATGAGAAAACTCCTAATACTCTCTCTCTCTCTCTCTCTCTCTCTCTCTGTCTCTCTGTCTCTCTGTGTGTCTCTGTCTCTGTCTCTGTGTCTCTGTCTCACTCTGTCTGTGTGTCTGTGTCTCTGTCTCTCTCTGTCTCTCTCTCTCTCTCTCTCTAACATTTTACTATTCACTTTCTATTTCAGAGAGAAGCGGCAAGCTTCTCAAAGAAATGAGCCTTGCTCTGTGTGTGAAAAGGGGGCTTAATGCATCTGCGAAAAGTATCGACCCAGGTCAGCCTGCGCAGTCCGCGCAGGCTGACCTGGGCCGAAACTTTTCGTTATTGGTCAGTTTTCTGTATGTCCATGGACCATTCTACCTCATGATTAAGTCGGTTGTTAAAATAAGGTGGCTATTATGGATTCATAATAATGTGTTGACTTGTTCGTATCAAGCATCACGGTCATGCATTAAGCCCCCTATTCTCAGAGCGTGGCTCAAATTGTTCTCTAATCTTAATTTACCTAAATTTGATTTCCTATATTTCTTATACTAAGACCTTTGTAACTTAATGAGAGAGAAGATTACCGGTTTAATGAAGAGCTTTCCGTCTCGGACATAGCTGTTACTTCTGTTATTGGTATAATACTCGAACTCCCAGTTCTGTAAATAAACAATCAAAGCATTGAAAACACTGGTGTGGCATTTGTCAAAGGAGCCATTGTGTGGAATTAATAATATGAAAAACAGAAAACAAATAGTTTCAAAATATAATAGTCAGCCTACTATATAGTCATGCAAAATCCGATAGAGAAGGGTGCAATCTTGTGGAACGAACAAGTCCGGGCGAACATGCAAGCCCTGGGACGAATAAAGCCAGGAACGAACTGGTTTTGGGACGAACAAGCACGGTATGTGTGTATCATTACGCCACTAGAGAAGGCCATAGCGGATTAAGCTATTTTCGATAAAAAGGAAGTATTTTCACGAGCGATGGCCTAATCCAATTTATAGTAATACACCATCTTTCAATATCATACCTGAGTGCAATCGAAACACTTATTTGTCTCAGAAAAAATTCATTTAAATTGGGTTTACTTCCTTCGGTTTTTCACAAACTACGATACATTATTTTCAAAATGCCGTATTGAACCCATAGTGGCATTGTCTTCGACAAATCCACAATAAAACGGGCACAGTAGTGTAGAGGGTAAAAGGTCAGTCTCTTATATCATATTGATTGATTGATTGTATGGTGTTTAACGCCGTTTTCAACATTATTTCAGTTATATAAAGGTGGCCAGTGCACCTATCCATGCTCTCCTGGAGTTTCTTTTTACCAGTACTCCGCACAATATTCTTTCTAAGCCACTGGCTGCTTTCCCACATAACCATCGTCGAAACAATGGTCAGCGGTGAGAGAGGAATGAATCCTGTCGCAATGACTATCATCAATCCTCGGAAAGGAATTGGCCAAGCCGGGGATCGAACCAGCGACCTCCTGTTCTCAAGTCCTGTACGCTACCGACTGAGCTACGGGGCTTGCCTCTCTCATATCAGAGGTTTAGAATTAGCTGGTTCAACCTATGGAATTACTCAAGAGTAGTTTACCCTACAGCGGCTAAAAGAATTTAACTAAAGATTTCAAGCCAATAGTGAAAACCCAAAGTTTACGGTTTAAAAAATTTACTAGTCGGAGAAATCTCACCGTATCGGACAGTGTAGATCTAAGATCAGACTGCGCGTTCTGTGCAGTCTGATCTTGATCTACACCGTCCGCAAAAGGTCAGTGAGTCGCGCTTAACAACCTAAAGGTTAATCTATTATCTCCACAAAGTAGATATATAGCTTGCACACAATGAACAAAAACAGCTAAAACCCTCTACCGACCAATCCCATGTTTTACCACCTTGAAAAAAAAAAAGCCTTTGAAAATAACATGGGAAAAGCAGAAAATGTTGTTTGCCAGCATTTTCTCCCATTCCCATTTTTTTTTTTCAACACTTACAAAGGCAAATCTCACCATTTGAGCTACATCTTATCTATCGTCTGCAAGTGCTTTCATTATGGACGACTCTAATATCACTGTCGTCTGGTTATACATACCCCGCCTCCACCAGCTGTTATTTCGTGTTCCCATATGTCTAAGTTCAACGTATTAAACTCGTCCTCGAATATGAGACATGGGTAGTTCGGACACGATCTTTCTGATCCAGGTGGTCTCACTGAGTTACCAGCACAGCTACAGGAACCGGAAGTTGTACCTTGATCTGCAAGTTAAAAGGGGTTTCCTGTTGTATTTCAGCACGTTTTCAAACGCAATTTTTTGCAATCTAATTGAAGGAAAGTGTTTCAGGAAAAGAAAAGATTTCTAATACGAGATTAAATAATGGAAAATCTAGGAATGCACCACCGGCGGCTGCCGTATAACAGAAATGCTGTTGGAAATTTAGTTCAGCAGTCAAACATATATAAACTTCAATACTAGGCAGTTACAAAAAAGCGTAAACGTATGACGAGGGTATACGAAGTGAAGAACGACAACTGATTTAACCCTTTCCCAAACGACAAATTTTGGACTGGTCCAAATTGAAAGAGTTTGCAGACGACAATTTTAAATTTGATGAAAATGGCAGAAAGTTATCAAAAATGGTAGAAAACACTATGGGAAAAGGAGAAATTGCTCGTTACGAGCAATTTCTCCTTTTCCCACAGTGTTTTCAAAAGACTTGTACTGCAGACACGTGAAAACCAGGGCTTGTTTGGGAAAGGGTTAAGTCTCTAGAGTAATACTGAAAACAAAGGTCGCATTTGCAACTCTCAAAATCCATTTAGTTGCAAGAGCAGTTTACTTTTCCAATTTCAATCAGTCTTTATCGCTGAGCAATAATTTGCATGTTTGGGTTTTTTTTTTGACATTACAAATCCCAACGTTAATGTCATTGCAATTATATCATTACCTGTTAAAATTCCCGCTGATGTTTCGCTCGTCTCGGTCCCGGAATGTCCCGGTTTCTGGCTATTGTTGTTGACGTCTAGGCCTGAATGGGCTGTTGTTGGGCCATTGGTCTGATGCTGGTTAGACGCTTGGGTGTGTAAAACGGGCTGTTGTGTATTCACTATAGGGTCTTTGGTGACTACTGTAGGCGGCTGGGTTTGAGCTTTCGTTGTTGTTCTTGTTGTGGTACTTCTAGTAGAAGTTGTTGGTACTGTGTGTAGAAATAGGACCAAATGAACAAATCATTTAACCCTTTACCACACAATCCCGACTTTTAACGACCCTGAGAAAGAAGCCTTTTGAAAACATTTTGGGAAAAGGAGAAAATGCTGGTAACCAGCATTTTCTCCTTTTCCCACAATGTTTTCTACCCTTCCCAAAACACATTTTAATTTTTCAGTCACATTTATTTTGTCATCTGCAAATGCTTTCAATTTGGACCAGTCTAAAATTTTGTCTTTTGGTAAAGAGTTAAGACTTTCCAGTGAATTGGATCAGTACGTATCCTAGACAAGTCCGGATCACACTTATCTATTATTAACCTAGTGGCCCTGTCTGAGTACAACAGAAATATCTCAGTGGACACCATCCAGACTTGTCGGACAGATAATATTCTAGGTCATTCTGGATCACGTTTATCCCGTAATGAACCTTGTCGACCGGCTTATGTATAACAAAAACATACAGGCGGCTCAGTAAATATCCCAGGTCTTTCTGGATCACAGTTTCTGGTTATAAACGTAGTGGTCCTGTCTGAGCACAACAAAAACATAAAGGTGCCTCACCTGGTACCAGCTACACTTGGTCCGTCAGTAAATATCCTAAACCATTCTGGATCACGTTTATCCTGTAATGAACCTTGTCGACCGGCTTATGTATAACAAAAACATACAGGTGGTTCAGTAAATATCCTAGGACTTTCTGGATCACAGTTTCTGGTTATAAACGTAGTGGCCCTGTCTGAGCACAACAAAAACATAAAGGTGCCTCACCTGGTACCAGCCACACTTGGTCCGTCAGTAAATATCCTAAACCATTCTGGATCACGTTTATCCAGTAATGCACCTCGTCACCCGGCTTGACAACAACATGTGTGTTCTCATGAACCCAGCCGGTACCTGTACAGGGAAAAACAGGAAAGAAAACTTGACAAAAAAAAAAGATTGAGAAATTAGTAACTGAAATATGTAGAAACGTAAACATTTATAAGGTCCGTAAAATTGTCACATACATTTAGAGCTTTCCAGTATTTTTAGCAATGCGCGTTTGATATCTACGTGTTTGGCCATAGTTCCTTTGGGCTCATCCTGGATGGAAAAGTTTCTGTGGCCAATAACATGTAAACAAGACTGACGCTAGTAAATGAGCTTGTCAACCAAATTAACAGTAACAAAAACGTTAACGTACAAATTATTCCATCAAATATATAGAATTAAGCTCTGTGAAAATGGGGTTTAATACATCTGCAAAAAGTATCGATCCAAGGTCAGCCTGCGCAGTTCGCGCAGGCTGACCTGGATCGAAACTTTTTGCTATTGGTAAATTTCATGCATGTCAAGGGACCAGTCTACTTCTTTGATTATAATGATGACTTGCTTGATACGATATATTACGGAAATGCATTTAATCCCCTTTTCCTAGAGCACGGCCTCACTTATTTATAAAAAAGAAAAGTATATATACATGTAGGGTCAGTGTAAAATTGTTCCAATGTCTTCTGATGGCGTTAGTCCCTGCTATTCATATCTAAAAGTGTCATTAAGGATACATATTTATAGGCGGTTGCTTTTCGGATGCTCGATTTTTTACAAGAACGAAAAAGATATCAACACCGAGGCCATATTCACCAATGACTCTAAAGTGTAATCTCAAAAATGTTCATAATTCCAAAAGAAACACAGTTTTTGATTGGCTGAACCGAATGGTTTACCAAATTAGGAGTAATGTTACTTTCCTAATAAAGGATTTGGCTGAGAATGTTTTTTTAGAAAGGTTGGTGAATAAGGCCCTTGTTTACCTGTCTTTGTAGTGACGTCATAATTGTAGTCACCAGCACCAACATTTACCACAGGTTTGTTTATACTGTAATGGAACGCCACCAGCGACACACCCGGGGAATCTGTAATATGAACCATGGTCTGTGAAAAGGGGGTTTGAAGCATCTGCAAAAATTTATCGACTCCGGTCAGCATGCTCTGTCCGCGCAGGCTGGTTTAGTTCGAAACCTTTTGCTACCGGTCAATTTTCTGTATGTTAAAGGGTCATTCTACCTCCAGACTCAGTCGATTGTTTGTCAATATGGATTTTATGGATCTATAATTATCTGATGACTTGCTTGGTATAATGCATCACGGAGATACATTAAATGCCCTTTTATCAGAGCAAAAAGAAGTCACAAGGGGCAAGGTCAGGTGAATACGGAGGATGGGAGACCACAACGACTTTTTCCTGCTTCAGAAAGTCTTGCACCTCCTACAAAAGACAATGACTGAAACTGATGGTTTATACACGTTGAAATAGTGTTGACAGAAAATGAATTCCAGTGTCTTCATAGTATACCTAAAAAGGGCTATGAAAATGCCTTCAAAGATTGGATCCGGAGACTGAAACTTTGTATATTTGTTGGGGGTGAATACTTTGAGGGAAGAAAATGAAAATTTCAGTGAAACATATGAAGAATCAAATTTTAGGTGCCGAGATGCATTCATATTTGAACACTCCTCGTACTGTATTTTCAGTCTTCAAATGAGGTCGATATGATACACTTGGCGAAGAGTTCAAGATACGACATTTCTCTCTGGGAAAGTTTTTTATCTTAGCCTGAAACCAACGTGAAACTATGGGGAGCCACATGCAGAGAATTGAAATTCGTCGAATCTGCCGTTTTAACTCTTGATAACTTTAACCCCTGGGCTGCTGAATGCGACTTAGAGAGCTTTTGCAGACAACGTAGATCAAGATCAGGTTTCTTAGAAATAAACCTGAATCCGATTTCATCTAAATTTTCTCGGTACTTTTAGATCTTGCACCCGAACAAGTATGTAAGAAAAAGCCACAGGAAGTTGTTTTTTTTTAGATTGACAAGTACTATTTTTCTCTTATTATCCTACAACAGTCAATCAAATGACTCGGTGATCTTGTTGGTGCATTTTGATTATACCGTTTGATAACTTTTTTTTAATGAAGTCACCCGAGATAAGAGACTAGGTCACTTTGAACTTTTTAAAGCTGTTCGTGGTGCATAGATTACAGTTCTCATATTTCTTTTTCATGTGAATTTTAGTATTTATGTTTATAATTTCACAATAACAATTCAGAACTTATGCTTGCATTTAATATTATCTTGCGTTTAGGTTATCTTGTATCTTGAATGCTATTAATAAATTTTCCTTCAGAAATTAAAAAAGGCTGAAAACTTCCAACCCATTGTACACCAGGTGACTCTCAGGACTATCAGTCCTTTGATTTATTCTTGGCCAGAAAGTTTCATTTAAGCTATTTAGCAGGCTTAAGGGCTAAATGTAAATTCCTTATCTATGAATCATGCTCTGTGAAAAGGGGGCTTAATGCATCTGCGAAAAGGTCAGCCTGCGTAGTCCGCGCAGGCTGACCTGGGCCGAAACTTTTCGCTATTTTTCACATTTCTGTCTGTCCAAGGACCAGTCTACCTCATGATTTAAATCAGTTGTTGAAAAAAAAAAATGCTATTTATGGATCCATTTATTATATGATGGCTCGATTTGTATGATGCATCACGGAAATGCATTAAGCCCCCTTTTTTCAGAGCGTGGCTGATACATCTTGTCATACCTGGATATGTGAAGCGAATTCCCTGTGGCTTCAATACGGTTATTATGGGTGTGGACACGTGGACGCCCCAAATACATTGTACACCCACCGTTATCAACAGACCGTAGAATACGTCCATTGCTCCTGAAGAAAGACTTGATTGATTGATTGATTGATTTTATTGATTGTATGGTGTTTAACGCCGTTTTCAACATTATTTCAGTTAAATCAAGGCGGCCAGTGCACCTATCCATGCTTTCCTGAAGTTTCCTTTTACCAGTACTCTGCACAATATTCTTTCCAAGGCATTGCCTGCTTTCCCACATAACCATTGTCGAAACAAAGGTCAGCGGTGAGAGAGGAATGAATCCTGTCGCGATGACTATCATCAATCCTCAGAAAGAAATTGGCCAAGCCAGGGATCGAACCAGCGACCTCCTGTTCTCAAGTCCTGTACGCTACCGACTGAGCTACGGGGGCTTGGCTGAAGACAGACTAACGGAAAGACTAAATTTTAGAATCATCAAAGCATCTGCATGTAACAGGGCCCGTATTCACCAACCATTCTTAAGAATGTTCGTAGTCTTACTCTCAAGAATTTTCTAAATTTGAGAGTGACATAAAATTTCTGATTGGCTAAAACCTTTGGTTTAGCCAATCAGGGCTCGTCTTATTAACCAACCATACTCAAGAACGTTCTCAGTTTTATTCTCCAGAATTTTTTTAAATTTGAAAGTTACACAACTTCTGATTAGCTAAACAATTTGGTTTAGCCAATCAGAAGTTTTGTGACTTTCAAAGTTTAAAAATCTTGGAGAATAAGACAAAGAATGTTCTTAAGAATGGTTAGTGAATACAGACCCAGAAGTCGTGTTACTTTCAAATATAGAAAATTTTGAAGAATAAGACTAGGACCATTCTTAAGAATGTTTGGTGAATGGGGACGCAGATCTAGGTCCATATTCACCAACCTTTGTTAAGAGCATTTTTACTCCTATTCTCCAAGATTTTCTGAATTTGAAAGTAACACAACTTCTGATTGGCTAAACCAAATGGTTTAGCCAATCATAAGTTGTATTACTTTTAAATTTACTGAATTGTGAAGAATAAGAAATGTTCTTAGAAAGGTTGGTTGAAATAAAGACAGAGAGAGACAGACAGACAGAGAGAAAGGGAGAGAGAGAGAGAGGAAGCAGAGACACAGAGAAAAACAGAGAGTCAGAAGCTGTAGAGAGACAGAAAGAGACAGAAGAGACAGACAGCGAAAAAGAGAGAAGCAGAGGGACGGACAGAGAGAGAGAGAGACAGACAGACAGACAGACAGACACTGTGAGAGGCATAGAGAAAGAGAGAGACAGACAGGCAGACAGAGACAGAGAGAGACAGAGACAGCCAGAGAGAGAAAGAGACACAGAGAGCCAGAGAGAGAGAGAGAGAGAGAATCTCGTCGCGGGTTCGATTCCCGATCTTGGCCAAATTCTTTCAGAGGATTGGAGATAGCTATACTGTTCTTCCAAAGCTGAAGATTTTTTTTAGACGACGTTTATGTGAGAAAGCAGCCAGTGGGTTTTAAAAAGACGCGCAAAGCACTGATTAGAAAAAAAAAAACAGAAAGGCATGAAAAAGAGAACCGGCCCCAGAGATAAAATGGAATGATACAGAAAATGGTATTAAATACCAAACAAAGCAACATACAAATACTAAACAAAACAAAAAACAAACAAAACAAAACAAGTTGTTAGTTCATTTGTACCTAACTGTCCAGTTACCCAGTCCACGAAAGTTTAAAACTTTTTGAAAATTCCGCTAACCTTTGCTGCCCTTGTAATGTAAACACAACTGATATTGCGCTCAACTCTCCATGAGTCAAATACATTTGAGCCATGCTCTGTGAAAAGGGGGCTTAATGCATCTGCAAAAAGTATCAGCCTGGGCTGACCTGGGTCGAAACTTTTCGCTGTCGGTCAATTTTCTGCATGTCAAAGGACCATTCTATCCCACAATTCAGTTGAGCGTTAGACAGAATGAATTGTATGGATCCATAATTATGTGATGACTTGCTTGGTATCATGCATCACGGAGAGGCATTAAGTCCCCTCAAGTATAGGGCGTCAGAGTTGTATGGCGTGCACAAAAGACCTGAATAATTAGAAATTTGTAGACCTGTCTAAATTGAAAACTTTTACACACGACAAATTAAAGATTAATTTATATGTCTTCAATCGGATAGAAAAAATGGTGGGAAAAGGAGTAAATGGTGGACAGTAGAATTTTATCTTTTTTCGATGATGATTTTGAAGACTTTGTCCCCAAGGATCGATGAAGACAGCATTGTTTGGTGAAAAGTTAAATTGATACACGTAATATTCTTTTCAAATCAAAAAAAAATGTGTGAAATGATAAACTGACTTCAAATACTGTTTTGCATTTTTTTTTTTTTTTGTTGTCTATACAGGTCGGAATGTAACGACATATTCTTTAAAAAAAAAAATGGTAAATATATCTTTTGATAACAAAGTCTATAAAATCACCCTATAACATCTTCTTCAACCATATTTGGTTTGGCTTTGGGTTAGGTAAATAAGGCTATTTGGTAGTAAACAATGCAGACGGCTGTAAGATACAACCGTGCAGGTGCAAAGGTCGTCTACTACAGATATCGGTCAGGAGACAGATAAGTCTGCTAACATGTATTAATCCTTTACGACAGACGACAAAATTTTTGACTCGTCCAAATTCAAAGTTATTGCAGACGACAAATTAAATGATGCTCAAATGATGGGATTTATCTTTTGAAGGGTTGAAAACATTGTGGGAATAGAAGAAAATGCTGGTTTCCAGCATTTTCTTCTATTCGCACAATGTTTTCAGAAGCCAGATTCCTAAATCTCTTTGAAAATACAGAATTGTTCGGTAAAGGATTGAGTAGACGAGAAATATTTGTGTATCTATCGACGCTTACATGCTGTTCAATGACCTTGATGATAGTCATAACTCTGTCAGCGATTATCTTCCGCTAGGTGGCATTCATCAAATACATAATATTGACATGCGCAGACAACGCTCAACGAAATTTTATCAAGAGAAACGAAACAGTCATAAAAGCAAAATTCAAGTTGCCCATCTGCTATACTGTACATGTATTTACTGCAGTTGTTTTTCGGGGCTCGTAACAACAGTAACCAAGGAAGTCAGTTTACCTTATCGCCACGGATCCATGTATAAAGGTGTCACATCACTGTTTTTTTTTTGTACATTGAAAATAGATTGAAATTCATCACCTTTGACCTTGTGCTGTACTTTTATTGGCAAACCTATAGCCTTGCTGTTTGTCTCTATCAAATATATGTCCCAGTGTCCTACACAAGAAGCTAACAAATTCGGCACCTCAACCCATTGCGTTTTTGGCTATTCCATCTCAAACACAACTAGCCTTGAAAAATCACAGCGAAAAGAAAAAGGCGTTTCCGGGTGGCAGACCATGTTGCTATAGTTCCCCAAAGAAATAACAAACTTAGACTTTGTTTTCACAAAAATTAACACCAGAAACACATTTTAGACCTTTAATGAATTACGACTGTTTTCAAGAATTGGATAAATACCACCATCGCAAATGAAGATACTGTTTTCAAAGTTTAGAATGGGATTACATGTTGCTAAAATGATGGGATTTGACTTTAATAGGGTAGAAAACATTCACAAAATATTCTTCCCATTGGCTGCTTCCCACGTTACCATCGTCGAAACTAAACGTTCATCTGTGAAAGAAGGAATAAATCCTGTAGCATTGAATACTATCAACCCTCGGTAAGAAATGTGCCGAGCTGGGGATTCGTGGGATTCGAACCTGCAGCCTACCCAACCCCCCATTCATGTCCTGTACGTTACTGTTTGAACTACAGGGCTGGGCTTGATCCTCATTGTCCACAAAAACAGTCTTAAGTTGTGCTTAACGCTAGGAGTTAATGTCGTAACATAACTGTTGACACTTTACAATTCGACAGATTTCTAGACCTGTCCAAATAGGAAGCATCTGCAGACGACAAACATGGCTGAAAAGATGGAGCTTGGCATTTGAATACTCGAAAACATTGTGGGAAAAGAAGAAAATGCTGGTTGCCAGCATTTTCTTCTTTTCCCACAATATTTTTCAAAAGCCTACTTGCTCAGGGTTGTAAAAAAAGAGATTGTATGGTAAAGGGTTAACTCTTTACCACACGAAAACATGTAGACTTGTCCAAATTGAAAACATTGGTAGACAACAGAATATATGTGACTCAAAAATTGAAATTTGTTTTTGTAAGGGTAGAAAATATTGGGAGAAGAAGAAAATGCTGGTTACCAGCATTTTCGCTTTTCCCACACTGTTTTCAAAAGGCTTCACCTTCGGGGTTGTAAAAACGCGGGCTTGTGTGGTAAAGGGTTAAACAAAAAGAGAGATGTCTCATGTCGCACTATGTGAATAAGAATTCTTACCGATATTTGAGTAACTGATAATTGAACTAATATATGTATTTATTTTAAAATGTTTTATTACAAAATGGACGTAAACTCATACAAAAACATTCAAGATAAAAATAAAAATGTAAAAAGCATATAACATTTTCACGTAAAATAAAGTCTTCATTTTCTGTATTATTATCAAGTACTCGCCGCCATTAAAATTAGAATGAAATTCTACATAGAAAGTAAGCGATTACAGATACACTAAAAACTGGATAATTCGAACACAAGATGATTCGAATTTATATGGTATTTCGACATTTCAGTTTGGCAGGAAACGTTTTAGGAAAGCAGTTTTCCAAGGTCCGTATTCACCAACCGTTCAAAATTGCATTCTTAGTCATATTCTAGATTTAGAAAGTTGAGCAATTTCTGATCGGCTTAACCATTTTTTTTTTTTTTTAGCCAATCAGAAGTTACATATTCAAAAATAAAGTTTTTTTTATTTTGAGAATCAGACTAAGAATGCTATCAGGAATGGTTGGTGAAACCGAGTCCAGCTTTAACAAGATTAGATCTACACTGTTTATACTGACAATTCAAATATTCTGCCCGTCTTATTTGGGAATAATTACGATTTAATTAGCTTAATGCAAAATCCGACGAATTTGATATTTCGATATTTTTTCCAAGTTTCATACGTATATCATCAATAAATGATCAGATTAACCGAATAGAATTCTGCATCCATTTTGGCAATACTGGGTGGGGCAGTTTCCGGCTTGGCATTGTGCCAGGCACCATTGATCGGCATACACGTAACGAGCCTTCCAAGCAGTAACAGCCTCGCATTTCACTTCCGGTTGACTAACTGCTACAGCGTTATTTACTGGAATAAATCCTTGGTTACTTTGGACACCTGATCCGGCCAAAATATGTCCCAAATTTTGAGTATTTCCTTGGTTGACGTTTATTCTATGTGACTGTTGAATAGAACCGGAACCGGAAGCTGGTGATATCGATACGTCTGCGCAGCCGTAGAATTGCTCTTGAGGACCGCATCCTTTACAGCAGTTATTGTTTTCATCACAGTCCCAGTTACTTGCTGAAAATTGTTAAATAAAAAAAAAGGGATAAGATTTCTTAACCCTTTCCCAAACAAGCCCTGGTTTTCACGTGTCTGCAGTACAAGTCTTTTGAAAACACTGTGGGAAAAGGAGAAATTGCTCGTAACGAGCAATTTCTCCTTTTCCCACAGTGTTTTCTACCCTTTTTGAGACCTTTCTGCCATTTTCATCAAATTCAAAATTGTCGTCTGCAAACTCTTTCAATTTGGACCAGTCCAAAATTTGTCGTTTGGGAAAGGGTTAATTAAACCTTGTCTAAGTCTTGGATAAAGCGATGTTCAACTAAATATAGCTTAGAATTAAGATTTGAATTTAAGCAATCGTTTATACCATCAAAACGCTTTGGAATATTCCTGAGCTTGTATTCAGGAAAAGTCCTAGGGTATACCGCGGTAAATTTCTCAAGCTCCCTGCATGGATGAAAAAGAAAATATTGTAAAACCAAAGATTTCAGTTGAAGATATCACTAGCTGAGTCGAGAACATATCATTCTATGAAACGAAATTCGTTCTCGAGAACTTGAGTGAATCTCCCTTGTCTGAAAGGATTTTCTAATCAAAGTAAATTTGAGTTTCATGTTTTGATGAATCCTATACCAAACGAAAAAAATTTAGACTCACCCATATTGAAAGCATTAGCTGACGACTAATCAAAGTCTTAATCTCAAGAATTTTCTAAATTTGAGAGTAACATAAAACTTCTGATTGGCTAAAACCTTTGGTTTAGCCAATCAGGGCTCGTCTTATTAACCAACCATACTCAAGAACGTTCTCAGTCCTATTTGGCTCAAATTACGGGATTTGTCTGAGATCGGGTAGAAAATATTGTGGGAAAAGGAGAAAATGCTGGTAACCAGCATTTCCTCCTTTTCCCAGAATGTCTTCAAAATCCTTTTTCCCGCTTGGGAGCGTTAAAATTCAGGGCTATATCGTAAAGGATAACAGTATTTTTTACCAAACTAAACTTCATTGCAAGGGTTTTTTTTTTTTAATCAAAATTTAAAAATATCTTATCGAGCTCAAATCCTTAAAACAAAAGATATATTAGCATTTTAAAGAGCCCGGTCGGGTAGCTTAGTGGTTAGCGTATCTGACATGTATCTGACATGTGACCTGTTCTATACCTGGTTAAGGCAAACTTTCTTTGCGGCGATTTTTCGCTTCTTACCTCTGTTGCATGTGAGAAAAGTAGTCAGTGGCTTGGAAAGAAAGTTGTGTCAGCACTGGTGTGAGAGAGCCAGGAAACATATGTATAGGTGCATTGACCGCTGTGTTATGACCTAAGCTGCCAAGCCCCCGTAGCTCAGTCGGTAGCGTACAGGACTTGAGAACAGGAGGTCTCTGGTTCAATCCCCAGCTTGGCCAATTTCTTTCCGAGGATTGATGATAGTCATCGCGACAGGATTCATTCCTCTCTCACCGCTGACCGTTGTTTCGACGATGGTTATGTGGGAAAGCAGCCAGTGGCTTGGAAAGAATATTGTACGGAGTACTGGTAAAAAGAGCTCCAGGAAAGCATAGATAGGTGCACTGGCCGCCGTGATATAACTGAAATAATGTTGAAAACGGCGTTAAACACCATACAATCAATCAACCAATATGACCTAAGCTGTCAAAAAACGGCGTTAAACTCCAATACAAATAAACAAAAGAAGCGATTTTAAAAATCCCAAATTACCTGTGTTCCATTTCCACTGTAAAACACATTGTGAGCATGTGAGACCACGTGGTAGCACCAAGTTCATTGTGAACTTCCGGGTACCTGTAGGTATGTGCCACCTGGTGTTACCGTCCGGCTGTCTCAATAGGTTCTGGTTCAAGCAGACCTCTGCAAAAAAAAAAAAACGAGTATTGTTGGGTAGATACAAATGAAATTGTTCGAGACAGATTTTGTTTGACCGCTGTTTAGAATACAATTATTGGAATTACGGTCATGCGAACTATATCATTTGAGCCATGCTCTGTGAAAAGGGGGCTAAATGCTTCTGCGAAAAGCATCGACCCAGGTCAGCCTGCGCAGTCCGCGCAGGCTGACCTGGGCCGAAACTTATCGCTGTTGGTCAATTTTCTGTATGTGCAAGGACCATTTTACCTAAGATTCAGTTGATTGTCAGACAAGATAGATTTTATGGATCTATAGTTATGCGATATCTTGTTCGGTATAGTGGAGAACGGAGATGCATTAAGCCCCTTTTTGCCAGAACATGATTCATTTATAAATGCTGTCAATCAGATGCATCTCTTGCAAACCAAAGACATGATGCGAAAGCTCAAATGCGGAAGGTTTAACCCTTAAGGTGCTAAGCGCGACTCACTGACCATCTGCGGACAGTGTAGATCAAGATCAGACTGCACAGAACGTGCAGTCTGATCTTGGATCAACACTGTCCGATAAGGAGATATATTTAAAAAAAAAGAGAGAAATGAAATACCATTATTCTGCTTTTTACTATCGACTTGAAAGTTTCATTTAACTTATTTAACAGGATGAGGGTTAACGGAGGAATACAGTCTGAGAGATCTGTATATTTAATAGATGTGGGTCAGCCTTGGCTTATATATCTTCGCGATTAACCTAACACATTGCCCTTGCAAGTATGAGACCACTTGAAAGTGTGGGTTCGAACCTCACGGCTGTCCACCTAAAAAAATACCACTAATAGTCGTTCGGACGAGATGTTAAACCGAGGTCCCGAGTGACGGTGCTATACACAGACCTCGTTAAAGGACCTGACGTAACTTAAGATGGGTTTCATCTTGTATCTTGCACTTTCCTCCGTAACATAACTAACAGCCTTTGGGAAGGAGGGGTCGCCCATATGAGCAACCGTTGGCGAAGATAACTAAACGCAAATTTAATCAATCACGTTGACTTGCTCATCTTATATAAATTTGTCAAAGGGAGGTAATTAGCAGGTCCGTAGAATTTCGACAGGCCGACTTACCTGTTGCTGGATGAGATGGGTTGTTGTTCGGACAAATTCTGAACTCAAAATATCCGCCATGATTCGTAGTGACGTCAATGACAATCGGAATAGTTTGCCCCTCGACGTAACGTTTTCCAATGGTTCCCGTCGCGTATCGACCACCAGCCTCGTTGTCACGTGGACCGTTGAATGGATCCCCGCATATTCCGCACCTTCCCCCGTTGACGTGCCACTGGGTCTGGAAGCAGTAAAGTGATATGTGACAAAAACAGGTAAAATCATTCTAAATCAACCGTTAAAATTTACTCAACTTAGTATTGATGCAATTGAAATTTTTGTTGTATGTATAGTGACAGTCTAGAAATAGGTGGGAAAAATAAGCCTATCGCTTACTCCATAGCGACAAGTGCTCCTATCTAGCCATTCAGAATGTTTCCTTACCTGTGCTGTCTTATTCCCTAGGTATTGACTGACTGATTGATTGATTGATTGGTGTTTTACGCCGCTTTCAACATTATTTCAGTCATATCACGGAAAGCTCACATATTCATGTCTTTCCTGAGTTTCACCAATACTAGGCTAGGGCTCTGAAGTGTCTTGCTCAAGGACACTCCCACGAAAGAGAAAAACACTATGGATCCGGTGAACCCGGGGCCTCCGGGTCACAAGTATTACACTTTACCACTGATCCACGCAGGACCCTTTTCCCCAGGTCTATCAACAATCGTTTTTTTTTTTTTTGTTTTTTTTTTTTCAGGAAAATCTAATCACTTAAACTAAAAAGAACAAGTGCCAATTACGAACACTTACATCGTATCCGCCACAAAACAGTTGATTGTCGTCGTAATTGATCGGGGTTTTAAATCCGAACCTCCACATACTGGATCGAGACGGCGGATCAATCAGACGTCCGTGTGCGTGTGTCTGCACGACAATCATGCACAGTATGACACAGAGGCTAGATAAGATCATGTTTATTGCACCAGTCATTGTCAATCTGAAAAAATAAAATGAAAATAAAAATGATAATATTATGTTCTTTTTATTTTGTTTCCAACTTATGTGAGCCAAGCTGTGTCAAAAAAAGCGTTTAACGCGTTACCAAACGACAAATATTTAGACCGGTCCAAATTGAAAGTATCTGCAGACGACAAATTGAAATTAGATTTGTATCGTGCATTTGTTTTCATAAATGATTCATAAGATAATTTAATGAATTCTCAGGATTCAAATTGACATTCAATTTAAAGATTTCCATTGCGTGGAATTAATAAATTGAAAAGTAAACAACAGAAATAGTCTCAAAATATTCGCCTGAAAGTCAACCTACTATATAGTCATGCAAAATCCGATAGAGAAGGGTGCAATCCTGTGGGACGAACAAGTCCGGGCGAACAAGCCCTGGGACGAATAAGCCCAGGAACGAACTGGTTTTGGGACGAACAAGCACGGTATGTGCATATCATTACGCCACTTTAGAAGGCCATAGTGGATCAAGCCATTTTTGATAAAAAGGAAGTTATTTCCACGATCGATGGCCTAATCCAAATTATTGTAATACGCCATTTTCAATTTCATATCTGTGTGCAATCGAAACACTTTTTTGTCTCAAAAAATTGATTTTGATTGGGTTTACTTCCTTCGGTTTTGCACAAAATACAATACATGATTTTCAAAATGCCGTAGTGAACTCATAGTGGCATTGTCTTCGACGAATGCCACAAAAACTTGCGTCATCCGATACTTCGAATTGTCATATCTTTAAATCAGTTATTCGAACTATTGCATGTACATTCACCTGTAAGAAAGATTTCAATGCAAAACTGTTATCAACTTACCTCAAATTTGTATCTCTATTTCCTGAGTATTTGTTTAAAAAGTCTGAAGCTGCCGTCTATCTCGCCGAATGTCTGTCAACCGTTTTGCTCTGGATAGTCTTGAATTTTGAATAAAAAATATCTTTTCTTTTTTGTAAGTTAATTCTTCTTAATAATTTAATATTTTTCTCTCTGCTTTTTTCTCCACTAAACGAAAAGTACGTCGATTTTCTTTCTGTTTTAACACAGTTTTCTCTCGCCATATTTATAGTAAACTCCTTATCGACTTTGTTTACAAACATTACGTCTGCGGGATACGCAATCATTTCCACTATATCCGATATAAGTCATAGAGACTCTTCGCCGAAACTGTACAGAAAGTTTGTTAACTCTTTACCACACAATCCCGACTTTTAACGACCCTCAGAAAGAGGCCTTTTGAAAACATTGTTGGAAAAGGAGAAAATGCTGGTAACCAGCATTTTCTCCTTTTCCAACAATGTTTTCTGCCCTTCCCAACTCAAATTTCAATATTTCCGTACATAATTATATAATGTCGTCTGCAAATGCTTTCAATTTGGAATAGTCTAAAATTTTGTTGTTTGGTAAAGAGTTAATAGATTTTCGATACGAGGGCCTTCAAAGCAGTCGGTTAATAACCTAAATTTCCAAAAAACGAACTTATGTAAAGCAACTATAATATAATTACCGAATTTTGTGAAATTTAGAGTAGAATTAACAGTTTGTTTGGCTACATTTTTTTTTTAACCGCATGGACAAGGCAAAGGTCTAAGATAAGAACCCAATGGTCAATGGTACTAATATACGCTATTTTTCGGATAAGAGGACCGCAATGATATCGGGATTGAGGTCTTTACCATACGTAGTTTCCCTTAACCTTTCCGATTCCACTTATGGTAACGAACATTATGAGTATCTTCGTGAGAATAGATCGATTGTCTGGTGTTTAACGACGTTTTTTACATTATTTCAGTTATATCGCGGCGGCCAGTGCACCTGTCCATGCTTACTAGTACTCCGCACAATATTCTTTCCAAGCCACTGGCTGCTTTCCCACATAACCATCGTCGAAGCAATGGTCAGCGGTGAGAGAGGAATGAATCCTGTCGCAATGACTATCATCAATCCTCGAAAAGAAATTGGCCAAGCCAAGGATCGAAGCAGCGACCTCCTGTTCTCAAGTCCTGTACGCTACCGACTGATGTACCAGGGCTCGGCTGTGTGAATAGAACCCTGTTGGAAACAGAATTTATTTTCCAGAGTCGTTAAAACCGGGGACTGTTTGGTATCATGATTACTCATATTAGAAACAATGTTAACCGTTAACCTGCTAGATAACTTAAATGAAACTTTCAAGCCGATAGTATAAACCAAAAGTTTGCTATTTCAAAGTTATACATAAAAATAGTGTTGCACTCCCCCCCCCCCCCCCCCCCCCCACAAGGATTTCTGGCGTGAATGATATAAAATGGGTTGGGAATTAGAATCTAGCTGCTGCATACACCAACAAACCAGTCTGTTGCCTCTGAAATGGACTGAACTGAGGTATCCCTTGACCTTATGGCAGCAGCTACTGATCACACTGTTTCACCCTCTTGTGAGAGGTATGAGACAAAGACTGCAAGCTGTTCTGCAAGCCCTGGGCAGAAGTACGCAATATTGACTGATTGAGTGTGTCCATTCTCTGTAGGTCACTTTCAATCTGTCGTAAGCTTTATTTCGACATTACATTCCCAGTTTGAACCAAACTTAAACGCATCTCGTTTTTCTTAAATTTGAAGGCAATAGCTAAGCAAAAAATTCCTACTTGCCATGACGTCAAGGGACACCTCAGTTCAGTTCATTTGAGAGGCAAACGACTTGTCTGTTGGTGTATGCAGCAGCCGTTTTCTAATTTTGACCCAATTATATATTATTCACGTCAGAAAATCAAACCCGGTAAAAAACACAGGGGGTGCAAGACTCATTTTACTATGTATATTTGAGGGGAAAATATCTCCTTATCGGACAGTGTAGATCAAAGATCAGACTGCACGTTCTGTGCAGTCTGATCTTGATCTACACTGTCCGCAAAAGGTCCTTGATTTGCGCTTAATAGCCTAGGGGTCAAGACCACAGAGAGCTTGGTTTAGCTTGGGTTTGAACTCACGATCCAGGTTTACAAGCTCTGTGGCCCCTGATATCGCGTTGAATGGGTACATTACAGAACGGAAATCAAATTCCCTAGTTGTGTTGACGTAACACTTCCTATCAAACGTCGACGCAACTTTTGGAGAAAGAAAAGAAACACGTTACCCTCTTGAGATTCTTTAGAATAGGTAACTAATATATTGCAATGCTCCGGCAAAAGGGGGCCTGATGCATCTCCGTGATATATCGTACCAAGCAAGTCACCATATAATTATGGATCCATAAAATCCAATTTGTCTAACAACCAACTACATCATGAGGTAGACGGATCCTTTGACATGTAGAAAATTGATCAATAACAAAAAGTTTCGAGTTGATACTTTTTTGTCAAATGCATTTAATCCCCTTTTCACAGACAGCATGTTGCATACAAATAAGTGGATTTATCTGGGTTTACCGGGTACATTGTTGAATGGAAATAAAAATAGCCAGGTTACTTTGACGTACATTTATCAGCTGGTGTCGTATGTCGACGCAAATATATAGACACATTTGGAATTAACGTCTCAGGGCTTTCCCGGAGTTTTTTTCTTTTCCAGATCTTCGTACAGTATTCTTAACAAGCCTTTGGCTGCCACTGACATTTAGAGCTAACTCTTTACCACATGACAAAATTTTAGACTTGTCTTAACTGAAAGCATTTGCAGACGACAAATTAAATGTTTGTCAAAGGAGCAAAACTGTCATAGAAAGGGTAGCATTTTCTTCTTTTTCCACAATGTTTTTAGAAGTCCTTTTCCTTGGGGGGTCGTTAAAACTCCGGATTGTATGGTAAAGGGCTAACAAACCCATGCTTTACTGGAGTTTCTTTTTACCAGTGCTTCGCGCAGTATTCTTTCAAAGCCACTGGCTGCTTTCCCGCATAACCATCGACGAAACAATGATCAGCTGTGAGGTCAGCAGTGTGAGTGGAATGGATCCACCCAGGACGACTATCGTCAGTCCCTTGGAAAAGACTGGCAGTGTTGGCGATTCGAACCAGTGAACCCTAGGTTTCAAGCCCAGCACATTATGGACCCAGCCACCAAGCTCGACCTTTCCCCTTTCACCTAACCCTTTGAGCGCCGACTGATGGATTGATTGGTGTTTTATGTCGCTTTCAATATTATTTCAGTCATATCACGGCGATTGTTCACAAATTCATGTATATCCTTGGTTTCATCTGTACTGGGCTAGGGCTCTGAAGCGTCTAGCCCGAGAACACTCCCGTGAAAAACCAAATGCTTCAAGAGAGGTTCGATTCTGCGGCCTCCAGGTTACGAGTCCTACACTTTACCACTGAGCCACGCAGGACATTGCCTCCCCCCCTCCCCCGATCCTTTGAGCGCTGATTGAACCCCAAAGACACTTTAAATCTATAAATGAGCCATGCTCTGGCAAAAGGGGGTTTAATGCATCATCGTGATGCATGATACCAATCAAGCCATCACAAAATTATGCATCCACAATGGCCACTGTTATTTTAACAACCGACTGTATCATGAGGTAAACTGGTCCTTGGACATACAGAAAATTGGCCAATAGCGAAAAGTTTCGGCCCAGGTCAGCCTGCGTGGATGCGCAGGCTGACTTGGGTCGATACTTTTCGCAGATGCATTAAGCACCCTTTTCAAAGAGCATAGCCTTTTTTTTTGTAGACGTAATCGGTTGAACGGGTACAATATTGAATGAAAATGAAAATACCAGAGTTGCGTATGTTATATCGTAACTTATCAGATAGCGACGTAAATCAAAGATTTACATTTCCTTGACTTATGAATCACTCATAACAATAATCTTAACCTGTTGGCGTTAAGTACAACTTTTTTTCGGCGTAACTGAATGCGCTGGCCTTATTCTTGGTGCAGATAAAGAATGAATAGATGGTAATTTGCGATTGTCAAAAATATAAACAAGTTTATTCGGCGGGTCCCTGCTGGCATATTTTCTTGCACATAAATTTATAAAACCACTGTTTGCTTCTACCGATATTCAATACCCCGGAGCATTGAATCACACCATGGCAAATTAATGTAATAGAGACTGGTCCTTTTTTTGTGTTCTATTTGGAAATTTAATATTTTATAAGCGTTTTCTAATAACCCAGTACCTCCTTTTAAACAAAATGAAAAACGGTGAGGAAAAAGAGGCAATTTCTCTCGAAATTAATTTTAATTTATTTACTTCATATTGAGTCACAGAAGAGTTTCAATATTCATATTTCAATATCTCCTGCGCCATCTACCTTTTTTTTTAAAAATATTTCTTGTTTACTCTTATATCGCAGACTTCTTTTGAAAATATTGTTGGAAAAGGAGTCACTGCACGTTTTGACAATTTGACGTCGCTTTAACGAAATTCGCTGTATGTCTATTATTTAAGTGCCTTTTAAGGAAATTGTGGGAAAGCAGCCAGTGGCTTGGAAAGAATATTGTGCGGAGTACTGGTAAAGGAAACTCGAGGAAAGCATAGATAGGTGCACTGTCTGCCCGATATATCTGAAATAATGTTGAAAACATTGTGGATCCTGAAAGTCCATTTTGTGCAACAAACGACTATCATAAGGTACACCGGTCCGTTGACATACTGAAAATTGACCAATAGCAAAAAGTTTCGACTAAGGTCAGCCTGCGCGGACCGCGCAGGCTGACCTTGGTCGATACTTTTTGCAGATGCATTAAGCCCCCTTTTCACATAGCGTTGCTTAAGTAATAAAGAACTGTTCCTTTTCCAACAATGTTGTTCTTTCAACGCTATCTTCACAATTGGCGGAAAACTGTCGTATGTGTGGTAAAAGAAAAAAGATGCTGGGTTTTTAAATCGTTCTAATGACCGATTAAGTTTGAACTTTCACATATCCATACAAAAATCGAAATTCTGTTAGTGTGTTAACATACAAAAGTACTTCTTATCTTGCATCAACCTAAACGAAATGAAGAAAGGACCCGTGCTATAGCAAAAGGGGGCTTAATGCATCTCCGTGATCCATGATACCAATCAAGCCATCAGATAATTATGGATCCATAATAGCCAGTTTTTTTACCAACCGACTTAATCATGAGGTAGACTGGTCCTCGGACATACCGAAAATTGACCAATAGCGAAAAGTTCGGCCGAGGTCAGCCTTCGCGGACTGCGAGGGCTGACTTGGATCGATACTTTTCGCAGATGAATTAAGCCCCCTTTTCACAGAGCATAGCTAAAGTTTCAAGTCGACATTCAGAATCCAAATATTGCAATTTCAAAGTTCTTATTCACTTGTAAAGAAATCACCGTATCGGAGAGTGAAGAACAAAGATCAGACTGCACGTGGTGTGCATCTAGTGTGCGATCTGATCTTAATCTACAATGTCTGCAAAAAGTTAAACCATTTCCATACAATCCCGACTTTTAGCGACCCAGAGGAATAAAGCTTTTGAAAACATTGCGGGAAAATGAGAAAAATGCTGGTAACCAGCATTTTCTCCCTTTTCCACAGTGTTTTCTACCAAATCAGAGAAAAATTCCAATAACTGAGCAACATTTATCTTTCCGTCTGCAAACGCTTTCAATTTAGACAAGTCTAAAATTTTGTCGTTTGGTGAATGCTTTCGTTATGTGACTGAAATACTGAAGGAGCACCAGGCTTCAACCATTAGGCTGCTGAGCGTGACTTAACCCTTTACCACACGACAAAATTTTAGACCTGTCCAAATTGAAAGCATTTGCAGGCGGCAATTTTCATGGGGCTCAAATGATGCGCTTTTTCTTTGATAGGGAAGAAAACATTGTGGGGAAAGGAGAAAATGCTGGTAACCAGCATTTTCTCCTTTTCCCACAATGTTTTCAAAAGGCATTTTGCTCAGGGTCGTTAAAGTCGGGATTGTGTGGTAAAGAGTTAAGGGCCTTTTGCGGACAGTGTAGATCAGGATCAGACTGCACAGAACGCACAGTCTGATCTTGGATCTACACCGTCCGACAAGAAGATATTTCTCCCCCCTCAAAAAAAGAAACCCTTTGAAGTAGCAAAATTAGGGTTTATATATCGGCTGAAAAGTTTCATTTAACTTAATTATCAGGTTAAGGGTTAAACACCATTCTAAGAATTAAAAGTTGAAGATAGAACAACAGTGCAAACATGACTCCAATATATTGGTGTTTACTCCGTACATCAATAAGAAAGATAACTCTGTCACAATACTGCATGGCTTGTAACAGAGTTATGCTCCCCAGGGAAATCGCTACTAACAACTTCCGACTAGATATTTCATTGCAGACTGAGTAGATCTGAAATCAGATAAGCATGGACTGTTTAGTTCGGTCTTTGAACCTATCTCTGTGATATTTTGTTAATCTCTCTGTCTCTCTGTCTCTCTCTCTCTCTAACTCAAAAATAGACAGAATTGCAATAGTAGGGCCCTTCAACTTATTCTGGGACGAAAGAGCTATACTTTGAATCTTTTAGACGTTTAGACATTTCCAAATTGAAATGCCAGTATTTGTAGACTAGAAATCAAATTATGGCTTAAACAACGATATATATCTTTGAAAGGGTTGAAAACGTTGCGGGAAAACGGAGAACACGCTGGCTACCGGCATTTTCTCCTTTTCCCACAATGTTTTCAAAAGGCTTCTTTCTCGAGGTCGTTAAAACTCGGGATTCTTTATCGAAAGGTTTGAACAAGTCAAAAAGGAGAACATCGATAGAACACTACGAAGGAATGCAAGGTTAGACGAACTGGACGTTAGTAAGTGTTAGTAAGTCAATAATTTCAACTCTTTACCAAACAATTCTGCGTTTTGATTACGACCCTAAAGACAGAACCTTTTTCAAAAAGCATCTTGGGAAAAGGGGAAAATGCTGGTTACCAGTACTTCCTCCTTTTTCCACAATGCCCTCTTCTCTTACTATACGACATCCCATCATTTGTGGTTGTGAAGTAGAGCGTCGGCCTTGCAACCATAAGGTCACGAGTTCGATACCCGGGAGCGGGTGTCCACTTTTGGACCGTTTATTGACCAACACAATCGGCGCGATAAAATAATAAAATGTTAACAGATTACAGGCCATAACAGATCATATCACACAAATTGTACACAAGTTACAGATTTGAAAGTCTTGTATAATCTGAAAATCGTATCTGGTAATTTTCCATTTTTCACAACGTTGTCAAATGTATTAATGAATTAGCCCCGACCTTAGACCAGGGCCCATATTCACCAACCATTATTTATTTCATTTTTAGTTTTATTCTTGGTTTAGAAAGTAACACAATTTCTGATTGGCTAAACCTAAAAGATTGAGCCAATCAGAAATAGTATTACCCTCGAATTAAGAAATTTAGAATTTAGAAAATTTCGAAAATGTTTGAGGATAATACTAAAGAAGTTCCAAAGAATGGTTAGTGAGTACGGACCCTGATCTCTATGTACATGTTTCTAATACAGATCACAGGCCCAGAATACACATTCGGTACAAGAACTGCATGCCCGCCTGGTCTAACGAGTCAAAACCGTACACATGAATGTATCCACCATGCTCCGTAGCCAGTCGCCTTCCTTGAGATTCGTCTATCCGGGTTCCAACTCCGAAAACGACAATCTCCGTCTTTTGATACATTGCTCTACGCCGCTCCATCTGCGCATACCGGAAGTCACGTGGCGACAGTGGATCTGCCATGAATATAACGCCGACGTGTTTGGTACCTTGCCTCCCATCGCGGGCTTTCAACCGCATTTCTCTCATCATTTTGGGGAATTCTGGAGCTTCGAACTTGGACAGTCCAGATTTCACGGCATCTGGGTCAAACGACACGCCTTCTTCGAAAGTTCCGCCACTGCAGCCGCTGCTAAATGACGATATGGAAACGTCGCCAGTCTTCATGTTGATATGGTCGCTGACGTTACTAATGAAACGAAGGACGAATTTCGTGTTGCTCGCACCTACAGCCGCTGTGTCGATGGCAAACACCATGTCGAGAGAATGGCGGGGCGTACAGCCTGTAACGTGAAAGAAAAAAAAAATGTAACATGCAAGTTAGTTGATCGTTTGTTGTTTATAAAACGCAATTTTCCCATCTATGCCTCCTTTTCATTTCTTATGTTTCTAGAATTGTTTAAAAAGGGTTTTATAAATGCATTTTTTGAAAAAAAAAAAAGATTGATTCAGCTGTTTGCCCCCAAAGTTTTAACCAGTCATTTGAAAACAGGATAAATTACCCGTTCTACATATTTGCGTACAGATCTTCATGTATGATAATCAAATTTGTCACATAACCCCCTTTGTTTACAGTGTAATGTATACAACCATTACTTATCTCCTTATCTTATCACATGCACGTTTGAGATAAGCGTTGTGTGATGTCATATGTGACGTCATTCTTTACTTCTTCAGGGAAGTGAATTGGGTTTTATTCATTTAATTCCTACGTGTGCATGCATGGTTTTTGCATTTTGTGACTTAAAATTCCTGGAAAGTTGCTGTATGATAAAAAGAATCTGACATTCGTGGACATTTGAGACAGATTTTTATTAAATTCGTCAACAGAAATGTTATAAAGCTCGCCAAGGGCTCGTTTAACCCTTAGGCTGCTAAGTGCGACTCACGGGCGTTTTGCAGAGGGTGTAGATCAAGATCAGACTGCACAGAACGTACAGTCTGATCTTGGATCTTCACTGTCCGATAAGGAAATATATTTTCCCCCAAAATAACTTTGAAATAAAGGTATGTGGGTTTTTACTATCGACTTGAAAGGTTCATTTCATTTATTTAGCAGGTTAAGGGTAAAAAACAATTTTGGACTAATTTGATGAAATCTGATCTCAAATGCCAACTAATGTCAGATTCTATATACCTCAAATGTCAACTTCTATCAGATCATATAGATCTGTATCTCAAATGCCAACTTAGTCAGATCTTATATATATCTCATATGCCAACTTATTTCAGACCCTATATATCTCAAATGCCAACTTGTGTCCACTCCTATGTATCTCAAATGCCAACTTGTGTCAACTCCTATGTATCTCAAATGCCAACTTGTGTTAAATACTAAAATGTCTTGTCCTTTATTATCTAGTTAACTCCTTTTCATTATCCTTATTATCTGGAGTTTCACTTACTGCCATAGTTTATCAGCTCCTCTTCCACGGCTGCCTGGGTACTCTGAATATCCGGTGCCGGTGTGATAGGCTCAACTGCCGAACAAACAATAATCTTATTACGTACACAATCCTATCTGGAATTACCCTTTATTACATGATTTCGAGTTTTAACGACCCTGATAGAGAAGGCTTTTTGGGAAAAAGAGAAAACGCTGGTGAACAGATTATATGTGGTTGCACTAATCTACATACTTGTATATGTTCGAAGGAAACGAGATATAGAACGAGAACGAGAGAATAAAACAGATTACTGCTTTACCCTCAAGTAAACGTACACAAAAAAATGAATAACAGAAAAGTAAAAGTTATACGCTCCCATGCTTTCATCGCAAGTTTCTCTTTAGTCTTTTCAAATCAGACGTATTTATCCGCAGTTTTGGTCATAATACCATATCAAACACACATGTATACATGCAATGTTGAAAACACACACACGTGCGCGAACAATGAATAGAGTAGTAGCTGTTTATACCCTCGCAAGCTTCAATCGTAGGTTCCTCTTTGATCTTTTCGAGACATTCGAAGATGTCAAAGATGACATTAGTTTACTAATAATAGTTTTTACAAACCAAGCGAGCTTGGACACACACACAAGCAAAAACGAGAGAAAGAACAGTACCTGTGATTCCCTCGCATGCTTCAATAGAAAGTTTCTGTTTAACCTTTTCCAGGGCAAAGAAGTTGTCAATCATGTAAAAAAAATACATGTATTTGTTGACAGTTTTACTTGCATTTGGTTATTAAACATGCACATGCAAGCAACTGTAAACACAAACACGCAAACATGATGAATAGAAAAGTATAGCTCTTACTCGATAAACCTTTCCTTATCAGTTAATATTATTGTTCATGTTTGGAATAACAACTATAAATTCACGTACCGTGGCGAGTTATTTTATAAACCCAACTCGATAGCACTTATATCATCTCGTCACGATTCGTGGTTTTAAACATGTATTCCCGAAAACGAACGTAATATAAAATGTTAATGACAGGTTTATCGGGTTATAGTTATAACTGGTATACCTTCACAAGCTTCAACTGCAAGTTTCTCTTTAATCTTTTCCAGGGCACTGAAGTCGTCAATCAGGTAGACATATTTGTCAGCGGGTTTACTCGCAATAGCCCTCAGTTCCTTCTTATCGACCTGGTTTCCGACGCCTGTGTCAAAATTATGTATATCGTTATCATTTGAACGTCTATTTGGCGTCTTTACCCGTGCCAATTTATTGATTTATCAATTAATTACGTGTTTTAATGAAGCTGATGGGAAAAATACCTTTTGAAAACAAAATCATAATCTACTCTTTCAATGACAAATCACATTATTTGAGCATTATTTTATTTCTTGTCTGCTAGTGCTTTGAATTCGGTCGAGTCTAAAATTTTGTCATCCGGTACAGATCTAAACAAATAATAATGAATAAGGTGACTTTTAAAATGTCCATGCAAACTAGATTAACCCTTAGGCTGCTAAGCGCGACTCACTGACCTTTTGCGGACAGTGTAGATCTATATCAGACTGCACAGAACGTGCAGTCTGATCTTGTATCTACACTGTCTGATAAGGAGATATCCCCCCCACAAAAAATAAGTTTGAAACAGCAACATTTGGGGTTTTACTATCGACTTAAAGATATCATTTAACTTATTCAGCAGGATAAGGGTTAGTGAGGAGCTTAATGCATCTGCGAAAAATGTCGAATCAGGTCAGCCTGCGCAGTCCGCGCAGGCTAACCAGGGCCGAAACTTTTCGCTATGGGTCAATTTTCTGTGTGTCCACGGAGAAGTCTACCTTATGATTCAGTCGGTTGTTAGACAAAATGGACTTTATAGATCCATGCTCATGTGATAACTTGATTTGTAACATGCATCACTGAGATGCATTAAGTCTCTTTTTGCTAGAGCATGGCTCATTTTGTAATGTTTTCAACAATTTATGTCTAGTGAGGGCCATTCCTGTAAATCAAATTATCTCCCTTGCCAGATAAATACTAAGGGTAACCAAATAACAGATTGGTCCTGTTACCTGTGTTCCTTTGCTTTTATCCTTGATTCCCTTGGGGACGTTGCGATAAAAATTATTTGATTTATGATCGTATGTAAGGTCCTTATATAATTTCAAAGCAACTCATGCTCTCAATCAGCAGAAAAATGCTTATATATCGATTTGTAAAACAATCTAACCCGATTTAGCCGAGATATTATCTCAAAAACATATTGGTGTAGTGCAAGAAAATCAAGGATAAAATCCAAGTAATCTCCTTATCAGGACCAATGTAGTACTGGAGAGGAATCAGGGGAGATAACTGAAGAATGGCTCTCATTGTCATAAGATTACCTATTACAAAAACCGTTATCCCAGACTGGTGCACAGCGGCCGCCTCTTTCAGAGTTGACGCCGGGTTCTGGGACATTCCGTCTGTCAGTACAATAGCAACATGGGGTATCCCTTCCCTGACGTTTGACCTTGACAAGCCCTGTAATAGTGTTTGACCCTTTACCACACAATCCTGAGTTTTAACGATCCTGACAGAGAGGACTTTTGAAAACATTTTTGGAAAAGGAGAAAATGCTGGTAACCAGCATTTTCTCCTTTTCCCAAAATGTTTTCTACTCTTTCAAAGACAAATATCATTATTTGAGCTACATTTTTTATTTGTCGTCTGCATGCGCTTTCAATCTGGACCAGTCGAAAATTTTGTCGTTTTGCAATGAGTTAAAATTATGCAGTTATATAAAGTGATAGGGTTCTCGATATAATCAAAGCACTGAAAGCGCTGAGTCTAAGAGATACTTTTGCATGATGTCTGACGCCTCTTTAAACAGTATCTGAGCCATGATCTGGCAAAAGGGGCTTAATGCATCTCCGTGATGCATGATACCAAGCAATTCATCACATGATCATGGATCTATAAAATCCAAGCCGTGTATCAACCGACTGAATCATGAGGTGGACTGGTCCTTTAACATACAGAAAATTGACCAATAGCGAAAACTTTTGACCCAGGCCAGCCTGCGTGGACTGCGCAGGCCGACCTGGGTCGATACTTTTCGCAGATGCATTAAGCCCCCTTTTCACAGAGCATGGCTCATTTATATGTTTACTATACTTATTTTTACAAATGAGTCATGCTCTTGCAAAGGGGTGTTAAATGCATTATAATAAGAAAGTCATCCCATAATTATGGATCCATTGTCTAACGACCGACTGAATCCTGAGACAGAGTGGTCCTTGGACATTTAAAAAAAAAATACCGATGGCAAAAACTTTCGAATCGATAATTTTTGCAGGTGCATTTAAAGCTCTTTTTACAGAGCATGGCTCAAGTAAATTGTTCAAAGATATGATATAGATTGATTTTCCCCCCCCCCCTTCTTAAAGCGTATTTAGCTCAAAGCTTTAACACAGATTTCTTGTAACTTTCCTGTGTAAAAAAAAAAAAAGGTTAAAAGTTTTATACTGATATCTTACTTACTTTTGCACACACACACACACACACATATATATATATATATATATATATATATATATAGATAGAGAGAGAGAGAGAGAGAGAGAGAGAGAGAGTTTAAAGCTTAAAAGAAGATATCCGAAAGCTTTAATACAGATATCTTGCTTACTTTCACGTGTAGATAGCTCAAAGCGTCGCCTGTGTTTGTCCCCTTGCCTTCATGTTCTATGAAAGATATTTTATCCAACAGGTCTGACCTGTCGATATATTCTCCAAGCTCCACTTGTGGTGTCACATTTTTACTGAAATTGATATCATTTTCTTCATATCACAAGTGCTACAATTCATATCATCACTAGTGACGATATCACTATTATAGTGACTTCAATGGGTTGCTAGCCAGTTAAAGTACTCGTTCTCACGACGAGCTTTTCGCCCGGCTTACTCCCTACTTTCGTGTCAAGCTTGAGGTGTTACCTTGTTACTGAAATTGGTATTATTTACTTAAACATGTTCTTTCTTCCATCCCTCCAAGGAAAAGTTAATTGTGCATCAGTTTATCTATCCGTGTAAAATGCCTTTATTTCTTCGCCCGTCCGTCAAGTTATTAATATATGTATCACCTGAAGACCGTAACCTTTGACTTGGCATTTAACCCTTGGGCTGCAATGCAGTACTCAAGGACCTTTTTGCAGACAGCGTAGATCATTATCAGACTGCACAGAACGTGCAGTCTGATCTTAGATCTACACTGTCCGCTAAGGATATATTTTCCCCCAGAATAATTATGAAATATCAAGTTTTTCGATTCGTACAATCGGCTCGTAAGTTTCATTTCACTTATATAGTAGGTTAAGGGTAAAATATTCAAAATCCAAATCGTCTTTTTAATCAGACAGCCAAGTAGTAAATGTTGTACGTAAATCAATTCACGCCGTATCCATCCGTCCATCCACTTTACCTGAAGGTGGCAACTCCAACGCGCACGTTATTTTCCTTCGTGTCGAACAGTGAGATAACATCTTTAGTAAACTTGAGTTCCCTCTCAAAGTCCTGCATCAGTAGGCTTCCGGAGGAATCCAACAGAAAGAATACATCGGCGGGCTTCCCGCCACATGCTTAAAAGAATAATATTCATGCACTGTTAAAAGATGGTTCAATGTATCAGCAAAAAGTATCGATCCAGGTCAGCCTGCGCAGTCCGCGCAGGCTGACCTGGGTTGATACTTTTTGCAGATACACCTGCATCGAAACCTTTTCCTATGGGTAAATTTTCTGCATGTCAAAGGACCGTTCTTTCTCATGATCAAGTCGGAATTAAAACAAAATAGATTCGTATTTAATTTTCATTCTGTGTCGACTTACCTGGTATCATGCATTACAAATTTGCATCCCTTTTTTCTAAAGCAGCGCTCATGCTATTTAATTATCATTAAATAGTGAAGACAATCCAACGTTGCTAAGTCGCTGGGATGAGGAACTATCTATCTAGTAGTCCTCGGAACCCATGAGCACAATACAGCGTCTTCTAAATCAGTATCATATTCAGCTGAAAGCAGGGGTCTTTGACGAAGGCATAGACCAAGACCAGACTGCACAAAACGTGCAGTCTGGTCTTGGTCCATACCATTCGCTTGTTTAGTCAAGCCTATGTATGAAAAACCTGTCAGAGTTTCAGTGGACTGTATTCCCAGCCGTCAAAAGACATGAGACATGCTCTGTGAAAAGGGGGCTTAATGCATTTGCGAAAAGTATCGATCCGGGTCCGAAAGTTTTCTCTATCGGTCAATTTTCTGTATGTTTAAAGACGATTCTACCTCATGATTCAGTCGGTTGTTTAAAACAGAGGCCATTATGGATCAATAATTATTTGATGGCTTGATTGGTACAATGCATCAAGGCGATGCATTAAGCCCCCTTTTGCCAGAGCATGGCTCATATATTTGGCGATGAAGTACTTAAAGATACATCCTTACAGCCAGAGAGAGAAAAAAAAAACGCTGTTAAAATTTGATAGTGTGTGCAATGGCTCAGAATTTAGTCAGCTGTGTAAACATAGATAAATCACCAATATTTATAGTGTAGGAATAGAGAAACTCAAGAAATTTGTCCTCATCTAAAACCGGAAACGTCACAACAGTGATTTCTTTGAAGGCTTCCAGAAAATGAAATGCATTTTCTATCCGTCGTAATCTGTGCAACCTTGCAACCGTCAGGGGAAACATTTAGTAAGAAGATGTAAGAATGATTATAGTTTGATTTAAAGGAAAAAAAAGATGAAATGGGTTAAAAGCTGGCTGACAACGGGTATGGATGAATCTTTAGGCCGCTTTGAAAAGAAAAAAAATGTTATTCAGAGCGTTATTATAACTAGGAGTCGAATTAGTTGGTTTTATTTCTTATTGTTTCCTAGAGACAAAAAGTTACGAATGGATCGCTCTTAAAAGTCATTTTGAAAATAAAAAGCAAGAAATATGTAAATTTACTTACGTTCTAAATCCTTCGTGTATACCGCTACAACCTAGCCGGCAGAAAAAAAATATCAAACATGAGTTTTGGCAGTGCTCTTTGAAAAGGGGGTGTTCAATGCATCTACAAAAAGTATCGACCCAGATCTGCCTGCGCAGTCCGCGCAGGCAGACCCAGGTCGAAACTTTTTATTCTTTGTTAATTTTCTTTATGTCAAAAGACCAATGTACTCTACGATCTACGATCCAGTCGCTTGTTAAACCAAATGGATTTTTATGGATCCATAATTATGTGATGATTGCTTGATATAATGCATCACGGAGATTCATTAAGCCCCCTTTTGCCAGAGCATGGTTCATTATAAAACATGAAATACTCTGTGTATTTCTGACCGTAATTTGCAATATTACTCTTTTTTTTTTTTTTTAATATATTTATTTCGAAGTTTTGATATTGCACTTTTATTATTTATTTATTTTTTTGTTGTTGAATTCAGTTCGCCGTGACAAATTAACGTTTTCTCTAATAGCAATCTATCAGTACTTGTGCTTGGAAAAATGCCTTGTTCAAGGACACTTCTGTTATGACTTTTTCCGGCAGGAAACCATTCTCACTAATTACCAAATCAAGAGATAAGAAAATTTTCGTAAAAAAAACTGCGATCGTATAATTATGATAAGAACTCGTCGAGTATAAAATACCTCGACAAATAAATTCAAATGAAAGAATAAGAGTTTGCTTTCAACCAACCAAAATGAATTTTCTGAAAAGAAAATAAATACCCATATAAAATAAAAACTAATCAATGAGAAATGTAATAAACACAAGAAAAAGGAAAGTAATGATTTTAAACAAGAAATATCTTTAAAAAGATACGAGGCGTAAATTTGCCCTTCAAAATGTCTGCAGTGGCCCGCAGAATAAACATGTCCTTGTTTTTGACCAATGGAAACTTTCTATTTATTCATTCGACTATATTACCAAAGAGTAGGCCAAAAGCCAGCGCATTCAGCTACGCGGAAAAAAAATCGATAAACGTAAATATATTTATTCATATAGATTTTCAGCAAACAAAAATACAAAAACAAAAAGATATAACAAAAAAAAAAAAATCAAATAGGAAGCTATACTCACCAAATAAAAGACCCCAACCAGAAAAGCCAAGTTAAGCATCATTTCTCTACAGAAGGTACTGAACAAAGGTGACCGATCTAGAATGTTGCTTATATTTATACCATAACGATGATTCATACAATAAACGCCTGCTTTCAACCCCGGGGAGCAAAGATTGATCCATACATTAGACTGGAATGAAACACGTCCAGTGAGCAGGAAGTTTCGAGCGGTCATACAACACAGTTTGATGTCTTTCAAATGAGCCATGTACTGGCAAAAGGCGGCTGACTGCAACTCCGTGATGCAAACTTGCAGTAACTGTTGTACCGTGTTTTGTTGGAGCATTTCTAAAGACGTTGCAATTGGTGTGAGCCATGCTCCGCCAAAGGGGGTTTAATGCATCTCTGTGATGTATTATACCATGCAAGTCATCACATAACTGTGGATCCATAAAATCTATTTTTGTCTAATAACCGACTGAATCATAAAATGACTCTTACTTTGACAAGCAGGAAAATTGGCCAAAAGCAAAAAGTTTCGACCCGGGTCAGCCTGCGCGGACTGCGCAGGCTGACCTGGGTCGATACTTTTTGGGGATCCACTAAGCTCCCTTTTCACAGAGCACAGCCCATTAATCTTAAATGAGTAAATACCTGAAATGTACTTTTCCCTTCAATAAAAAATAATGTCATGACCATGAACAACAGTCACATAACGCAGACAGTGACACCCAAGGTAAGATTGCACGTTTTCTGTCGGCAGAACCTATCCCCTATGGCTCAGTCGGTAGCATACAGGACTTGAGAACAGGGGTCGCTTGTTCGAATCTCAAGTTCGTCCAATTTCTTTCCAAGGATTGATAATAATCATTGCAACAGGATTCATTCCTCTCTAACCGCTGAACATTGTTTCGACGATGGTTTTGTGGGAAAGCAGCCAGTGACTTTGAAAGAATATTGTGCGTAGTACTGGTAAATGAAACTCCAGGAAAGTATGGACAGGCGCACTGGCCGCCACGATATAACTGAAATAATGTTGAAAACGGCCTTAAACACCATACAATCAATCAATAAATCTGTCCACAGAAGCAAGCAGCAAAAGAAAATGCTCCTAGCATTTTTGAAACAGATACCAAATTCAACGATTCAGTTAACGGTGGCCTGATAGGCTAAATAATTCGTTCAAGTTGGAATTTTTTTAATTCTGTTGACTGTCACCAGGTTTCATTCTTTTTTTCATGACACTTGGAAGTATTATAACTCGTGTATACAATTCAGACAGAGGGATAACGAACTGTAAAATCACTGAATTACAACGGATCATGGTTAAAACGTTAAAATCGCCAACGGATCATGACGAAATTTTACTGATGTTGCTTGATTAACCCTTTCCCAAACAAGCCCAGGTTTTCACGTGTCTGCAGTACAAGTCTTTTGAAAACACTGTGGGAAAAGGAGAAATTGCTCGTAACGAGCAATTTCTCCTTTTCACACAGTGTTTTCTACCCTTTTGGAGAACTTTCTGTCATTTTCATCAAATTTTAAAATTGTCGTCTGCAAACTCTTTTAATTTGGATTAGTCCAAAATTCATCGTTTGGGAAAGGGTTAACTACATGCACAAAGACGGGACAATTTCAACGAGTTACTAGGTTAGGCATATAAAACACGAAAAGAAGGGTTGATTGATTGTATGGTGTTTAACCCTTGACCAAACGACAAAATTTTAGACTAGTCCAAATTGAAAGCATTTGCAGAAGTCAAAATAACTGTGACTGAAAAACTGAAATATTCTTTTGAAATGGTAGAAAACATTGTGGGAAAAGGAGAAAATGCTGGTTACCAGCATTTTCTTCTTTTCCCACAATGTTTTCAAAAGGCTTCTTTCTCAGGGTCGTGAAACGTCGGGATTGTGCGGTAAAGGGTTAACGCCGTTTTCAACATTATTTCAGTTATATCGCGGCGGCCAGTGCACCTATCCATGCTTTCCTGGAGTTTTTTTTTTTTTAACCAATACTCCGCACAATATTCTTTCCAAGCCACTGGCTGCTTTCCCACATAACCATCGTCGAAACAACGGTCAGCGTTGAAAGAGGAATGAATCCTGTCTCAATGACTATCATCAATCCTCGGAAAGAAATTGACCAAGCCGGGGATCGAGCCAGCGACCTCCTGTTCTCAAGTCCTGTACGCTACCGACTGAGCTACGGGGCTTGGCACCAAGAGAAGGGAGGAAATGAGAAAGTAAGATGGCGGTTTTTACCAAAAAGCACAAATTGTCTTATTTCGTTGGTCTACTTTTCACGATGAAATATCATCCATACAACATGAAACCAGCAATATTGAACAATGTCTGTCCTGGAAATAATTCATCAATGCCATACTGCTTCCCTTTATCAATGCTAAACATGACCTCAATTCGGACAAACGGCGTCCTGGATATTCTCGATGGGGTATTGTCTATCGCTGGCTGAACAATTACGAAAGGAAATAAGGATCGACTTGGGATAAATTGTTTCGGAGTGGAATGATATATCTGACAGGATAACAAACGTTATATGATAATTCTTTTGGGACGAGTTCTAAACTGTTTCCCTTTACTGAGTAAATATGTTTAAAGAAAAAAAACCTTGGCCATATCTCTGAATCACAGTACGGTACCATTACAATTCTTTTATCAAACTCTCAATAGATATGAGCCATGCTCTGTAAAGAGGGGGCTTAATGCATCCGCGAAAAGTATCGACCCAGGTCAGCCTGCGCAGTCCGCGCAGGCTGACCTGGGTCGAAACTTTTCTCTATTGATCAATTTTCTGCACGTGAAAGGACCATTCCAACTCATGATTCAGTATGTTGTTAGACAGAATTGACTGGAAGGATTCATGATCATGTGATGACTTGCTTGGTGTCATGCATCGCGGAGGTGCATTAAGACCCCTGTTGCCAGAGCATGGTTCATATTGAATTTTTTCTGTTCTTCCAATAAAGCAAACTCCTGTCAGTTTTTGTTTTGCATTTTTTTTTTAAATTCCAATGTACATGTAACGGCGTTTAAAAATTATTCTGTGTTATACATGAGCCATGCTCCGTAAAAAGGGGGTTAAATGCATCTGCAAAATTGACCCGTGGCAAAAAGTTTCGACCCAGGTCCGCTAAGGCTGGCCTGAATCGAAACTTTTTTTTGCATTAAGCCCCCAACTTTTCTTTATCCCCTCCCCCCCCCCCCCACCCCCCCCCCGCCCCCGGCAGACCTTGGTCAAATTCTTTTTGCTGTTGGTTAATTTTCTGCAAGACAAAATTACTTTTATGGAACCATACTTACGTGATGACTTGCCTGGTACATTTCATCACGGAGATACATTAAACCCCCCTTTGACAGAGCATGGGTCATATATTGTGTTAATTTCGAATCTGATCTATTACTCTTTCGGCACAAAATAAATGAACTCGCTCTTCTTTAGACAGCTGGAAAGACAATCCACTGAAACTCAAAACAAGTTATATCTCTAAACAAGACATTTTTTTTTTTTTTAAAGATAGACGGCAAGAGATACTGGATTATGAATATTGAAACTCTTTTGTGGCTCAATATAAAGTAAAATAATGAAAAGGAACCTCACCAGAAGTTACCTCTTTTTCCTCACTGTTTTTCATGACGTTGAAAAGTAGTAATGGGTTATTGGGCAAAGCTAATGAAAATACTGAATTTCAAAATAGCACAAGAAAAGTACCATCCTCCTCTATATCATTTTGCTTTGATATGAATCAAGATCCAGCGCTATCGGTTAGCAGTAGCAGCGCTTGTTAATAGTGGTTTCATAAATGTGTGAGCAAATATCCAAGTAGTGGTCCGCCAAATAAACATGTGCACATTTTTAACAAATAGCAAATTACCGTCTATTCATTTTTTATCAATACCAAGAAGTAGGTCAAAAGCCAGCGCATTCAGATACGCCGAAATAAAAAGATAGACGTTGTAAGTTTGCCCATAAATAGGCCTACAGGGGCCCGCAGAATAAACGTGTCAACAATTTTGACCAATCGCAATCTTCAATTCATTCATTCGAATATATCAATAACAAGAAGTAGGTCAAAAGCCAGCGCATTCAGCTACGCCAAAAAAGAAATCTTTAAGACTTGCTTAGGAACGAGTGGACTATATACATCTAAGATCAGACTGCACGTTTTGTGCAGTCTGATCTTAGATCTATATCGTCCACAAATGTCCCTGTTTTCGCCTATGGCCCTAAAAGGGTCAAAGAGGTCACATGTCCAACCCCGAGCGGTATTTGCCAACTTATCTTTATCAACTCTGTTGAACTAAATACATATAGTAACACCATGTTATCCCTTCTGCTCAGCATATCTCTGCTGGGAAATGTCACGTCACTTAATATGTAGAGCGTACCCCCTGTAATGGTTTGAGCATAACGACCAAAACGCCGAAAACAAATGACCAGCGTATTTACATGTATAACCATATAATTTTACCACGAAATTATGACTGAATAAATTCCAGGGACCTTGGTAAAATCCAGCAAATGTCATGAACAAAAGATTGTTCACAGGTTGAGTTTATGTCTGTAGGCGCAAAGCTGTTGATAAGATTCAAAGCCACAGAGACAGACAGACAGACGGACGGACACACACACAGAGAGAAAAGGAGCTACAAATGGCTTCTTTCTCTCGGCGCTGAAAGTGTTATGAATTGTTTTAATCAAAACTTTGATATTATTAATCAATTTATCACCAGACAACAGAAATTCGGACTTGACCCTAATTATGGAAGAGATTTGTAGTTAAAAGAAATTTGTAATTAAATGTGACTTAACTGATTAGATTTACCTTTAATAGAGTAGAATACATTATGGGAATATTTAAGAAGAAAATGCTGGTTCCCCGACATTTTCTACTTTTCCATACAATGCTGCAAACCCCCTCTTAGTTTAAACATACTTATTTAACATCGATTGGGAAACCAATTCTTGCAACTTATATTAGTCTCTCTCGATTCTGCTTCCTGGAAACTTCACCAGTACTCGCGCCGAATGTGTGGGCCAATGGACAGTCCAAAAGTTGATACCCGCTCCCGGGAATCGAACTCAGGACTTTCTGGTTATGAGGCCGACGCTCTACCTCACGACCCGCAGACACACCCTCTCTCTCTCTCTCTCTCTCTCTGGGGTCGTAAAAACAGGGAAATGATAAGTTCCACGAGATGGTTAAGTCATTAGTTTGAAAGAGCCATGGAAACGTAAAATGTGTGTGAACATTCGACGTAATATAACTGCAGAAATTTGGATTAGACGAAAAATTAAAACAAACAAACCATGCCATTCTAAGTGTCTCACCTAAGATGTATAGGTATGTAGACAGTTATACTCGTTAATGATTTACCTAGTTTGACGACACAAATTATAGGGTTTTATCCTTTCAGCGCCTTCGCTCTATACAGGGGCTTTTGCGGACGGTATAGATCAAGATCAGACTGCACATACGTGCAGTCTGATCTTGGATCTATACCGTCCGCTTGTTTATTTATGCATATAGAACAAAAATCTCTCTGAGGTGTAAAGGGTTCTCTTTTCAGCCGTTTAAAGAGGTTAGCTTTTTTCTTGTTTGGCGCTGAGAAAACTGACTGGTGAAGGTTCGACTCTTTACTAAAGGTGCGTGGCGTGGTGACATTGTATGTCAGAATCGGAATCAAAATATTTCATTTGTAATTACATGTTACGAGTCATACCAAAATATATACATATAATTAGTGATTCTTTCTCTCTTCTTCCTCTCCCTTTTTCTTCTTCTTCTTCTCTCTCTCTCTCTCTCTCTCTGTGTACATGTAATAGTGATTGTCCCTCTCTCTCCCACACTCTTTCTCTCTCCATGTGATAATGATTCTCTCTCTCTCTCTCTCTCTCTCTCTCTCTCTCTCTCTCTCTGGTCTTCTCCTTCGCTCCATTTCATTGTCTTTCTTCTCCCTTCCTTTGACTCTGTCTCTCCTCTGTCTCTCTGTCTCAGTCCAATTTACCTTTCCCTCGCATTTATAGATTTTTATTTACCGACTTCAAATCACAGTTGCAATAGAACCGTTGCGAGGATTGAAAAACACTCATAAGAGCATTTTTTTTCCCACGTGCACAGAATGTCTTTCTTGCATAGATCAAAATCAGACTGCATGGAACGTGCACAATGACCTTAAATCTACACTGTCTGCTATTCCGTTTAGTACGCTGGCAAACGCACCCTTGAAATTGCATTATCTGTGCCTGTTTTTTTCGCATCTTGAGAAAGCCCATTCTTGTCATCTAGCGGTTTGCGGGATAAGGATCAGCGAAAAAGGAAGGTGTACAATCAGTTTACACGGTAGTTGCCAAGCGCGATTCTATGCACTTTTGCGGACAACGTAGATCAAGATCAGACTGCACAGAACGTGCAGTCTGATCTTAGATCTACACTGTCCGATACGGTAAGATTTGTTTTTTAGTGAAAGGAACCTTGAGATCTTCAAAGCTTGTTTTTCTACATTTGAATTTTTTTCCTTAATTCAATTACCAGTTTAACCCTTTACCACACAATCCCGAATTTAAACGAACATAAAGAAGAGTTTTTTTAAAAAAATATTAGTGGAAAAGGAGAAAATGCTGGTTACCAACATTTTCTCCTTTTCCCCAGATGTTTTCTACTTTTTTTCTACTCACAAATTTAAATATTTGCGTCATGTTTATTATGTCGTCTGCAAATGCTTTCAATTTCAATTTGGGCAAGTCTAAAATTCTGTCGTTTGGTAAAGAGTTAACTCTTTACCAAACGACAAAATTTTATACTAAATCCATGTTGAAAGCATTTGCAGACAACAAATTAGACTAATCCCAAATCAGAATTTGTCTCTAGAAGGGTAGAAAACATTGTGGAAAAAGGAGAAAATGCTGGTTACCAGCATTTTCTCCTTTTCCCACAATGTTTTCAAAAGTCTTCTCGCTAACGGTCGTTAAAACTCTGGATTGTTTGATTAAAAACGTTAAAGGTAAATTCTGAGTGATGAGCGCAAGTTAAGATAAAAGTATGACTGTCTTTATTTATTTGAAGATGTGCAGAGTGTTGTGACAGGTAACTTAAACTGTGGATATATTGAACGTAAAAAGCGATCGTTTAAAAGTGATTTTTTTTTTAATTTTTCAAATGTGGGATATTCTATTCTGTTTTTGCCTGGATATGCTAGATAAATAATATGAAAATTTACAGCTAAAAAAGAAAAAAAATCATTTTTTTTGCGATTTTTCGTCGAAGATTTTTTCGACTGAAAAATCGCAATGTATCGGACAATGCATATTTACTCTTTATCACGTGACAAAATTTAAGCGTGGTCCAAATTCAAAGCATTTGCAGACTTCAAATTAGATGTTACTCAAAACATGAAATTTGTCTTTGAAAGGTAGAAAACATGGTGGGAAAAGAAGAAAATGCTGGTTAGCAGCATTTTCTTCTTTTCCCACAATGTTTTCAAAAGTCGTCTTCCTCAGGGTCATTAAAAGTCGTGGTTGTGTGGCGAGGGTTAAAGATCAGACTGCACGTTCTGTGTTGTCTGATCTTAGATCTATACCGTCCAAAAAAAAGTTAATCAAGTCGCGATTAGTAGTCTTAGGATTAAGATTAAGGATAAAGCGTTTTATTTGTCTGAAATTATGCAGAGCAATGTGACAGGTGACAAAATTTGTGGACTTCAATTAGTATATTTAAATGCCCAATAGGGGACAAAAACAAATCTGCAGGTGCTGAAATGCATTTAAATCTTAATCATATCATTAAAAAGTATGGAAAATATTGTGAAGATGACAATCTGTTATTGTGTGATCAGTTCAAGTGTTAGTTGCTGGCAGGAAAAAAAGGAATTTCAAAATCAGGCAAAAAGTAAACAAAAGATAGAGTGACCTGGCAGCAATTATCCTAGTTTTGAAATTAATTTTTCTGCCAGCGACTAACACTTGGACCGACTACACAATAACAGATTGCCATCTTCACAATATTTTCCATACTTTTAAATGGTATGATTTAAATTTAAATGCATTTTAACACCGGTTTTGTTTACTTTTGGCAGCTATTGTCCCTTTAAATTGTGGATGCTCAAAGTGTTCTTAAGTCTCCACCACCCTATGGAAGAAAGCTTTTAAAAAAAACATTGTGGGAAAAGGAGAAAATGCTGGTAACCAGCATTTTCTCCTTTTTCCATAATGTTTTCCCTCGAATGCAAGATATATTCCATCATTTGAGCTACATTTAAGTTGTCGTCTGCAAACGCTTTCAATTTGGACTGGTCTACTGTTTTTTTAAAGTCTGGTAAAGCGTTAAAGGGGGTTGTATTCAGATTTTTGGTCAAAATATAAGTTTTCTATTTTCAGCCTTTTTTATTACGATCTGATCTGAGAAACCCATATGCAGCAACATCTGTTTAACCCTTAGAGCGCTGAATTTATGAAATAAACCTTTTCAGTTATGAAAAACATCCGAAATATTGTCATTTCAGGGTAGTTTTAGCCAGAAGGTGTATTGAAGTAGCTGACAGTGTAGATCAAAGATCAAATTGCACGTTCTGTGCAGTCTGATCTTGATCTACATTGTCAGCAAAAACAAGTTAAGTTAGTTCCAGCGCTTTAAGGGTTAACCCTGTACCACACGGTCCGAAGTTTTAACGACCCTGGGGGAGAAGGCTTTTTAAACCTTTTACCAAAGGACAAAATTTTAAACTGGTCTAAATTGAAAGCATTTGCAGACGACAAAAAAAATGTTACCGACAAATGGAAGTTTGTTCTGGGACGGGCAGAAAACATTGTGGGAAAAGGAGAAAATGCTGGTTACCAGCATTTTCTCCCTTTCCCACAATGTTTTCAAAAGGCTTCTTTCTCAGGGTCGTTACAAGTCGGGATTGTTTGGTAAAGAGTTAAAACATCGTGGGAGAAGGAGAAAATGCTGGTAACCAGCATTTTCTCCTTTACCCACAATGTATTCCATTCTGTAACAGACAAATTTCATGTTTTGAGGTAAATATACGTTTAATTTGTCGTCTGCAAATGCTTTCAATTTGGACCCGTCTAAAGTTTTAACGTCTGGTATTAGTAAAGAAACGTTGTTATAAAACTTGTTAATCTGTGGGTCATCTGTCAAAAATTTAGATTAAATTCAGATTAAATCTTTATAAAAAAAAAAAGAAATTACCCCGTTTATCACGTACAAATTCGCAGACAATAACTGAAGTGATCTCTCAAACGGTGGAGTTTGTCCTTAAAGGGTAGGAAGCATTGTGAAAAATGGATGGAGAAAATTCTTGTACGAAATACTTTCTCCTATTTCCACGATGTTTTTGAAACCGCTCTCCTTAAGGGTTGTAAAAAAGCGGGATCCTTGAGTTGAGTGTTACGTTGTAATGTTCCTGTGGGGTCCTTCCTGGCTCTGTATTCATGACGTCATAATTATTTGTTATCTGGGAATTCCCGTCTCGATTACTGCTGGATGCTGAGTCACAGCGGAGTTTCTTTGGGCAAGGTACTGCAGAACTTCAGCAACTAGTACTGGTTGAATCCAGGAAACAATAGAATAGTTGATCTGCCGCATGGGTATTACCGAAATAATGATGGAAGTGACGTTAAGCACAGTTGCTCTTTATCACATAATCCCGAATTTTAACTTCCCGAAAGAAGAAGGCTTTTGAAAATAATGTGGTAAAAGGCTAACCCTTTGCCCACAATGTTTTTTACACAATGACAGACAATTTTCACTATTTTAATGCCTCTGAAAGTATTCTCAAAAATTGCTGATTTTTGTTTCTGCCCAATTACATTCGATAATAGTAATAATTGTAATGGTAGTAGTAGCAATAACAACAACAACAACAAGTTTTAAATTATTACTTGAAAATAATTTTCTCGACATTAAGTGGAAACGATGAATTCATCTTATTTCGAGATTCTTAGAAAACTGAATTTTTAAAAAAAAAAAACATTATAAAGCGAAACAAAATGCCGCAACCTATAGATATAGCGAGAGAAAAAAAAAACAAACAGAAACATCATGTCCCACTTTAAAGCTTAATTACTGACTTGTAATGCGAAATAGCATTTTTTTGTTTTAATTGTCACTCGTAAAAATGATGCAAATATTTTCACATAAATCGAAAAACAAATGAGGGGCGTTAACAGGCTAGCTTTTGCAGACGACTTTTTCCATTATGCAGCCAACCACTTTGAAAAAAAAAACACATTGTCGCAAAAGGCGAATTTGTTTGGTGGCTTCTTCTATCTTGTAAAGGACACCTTTCGAAAACATTGTTGCGAAAGTAGAAATGGTTCGGATGCGACGTAGTTCATGTTGCAGTGGACCAATTTTTTAAAAGAAACATTGTGGCAAAAGGAAAAAAATGCTCGAAATTATGCTTTTTGTCCACGCTGTTTTTCAGACGAAGCTATTTATTATTTTATTTATCTTACAATTGTTGCCTTTTTTCCATGGTGTTTTTAAATCAGTCCTTGGGCAAGACACCCCAAAGCCCTAGCCAAGTACTGGTGAAACCCATGACATACAAGAATATGCGAGCTGTCATCGAGAAATGACTGAAATAATGGTGTAAAACTCTATTCAATCAACCAACCAATCAATCAATCAATCAATCAGTCAATCAGTCAGTCCGTCCGTCCGTCCGTCCGTCCGTCTATCCATCCATCCATCCATCCATCAATCAATCAATCAATCAATCAAATTATCCCCAGTTTCAGGTGATGCGTATAGGATGCATAGATCTGACAAATCCTGTATCACATGTATTATGTATAGACACGCTTGTGGGAATCTTGGCAAATTATCTGACTGTTAATTAAATCTTTACCACACATTCCTGTGTTTTGGTGACCCTGAGGAATAAAGCTTTTTGAAAACATCGTGGAGAAAAGGAGAAAATGCTGGTAACCAGCATTTTCTCCTTTTCTCCACAATGTTTTCTACTCTTTCAAAAGAGCCTATCATTTAAGACACATTTTAAATGTGGTCTGCAAGAGCTTTTAATTTTGAAAAATCTAAAATTCTGTTGACGCACAAATGCCCTGAGGCTAAAAGTGGCCCGTTTATAGGATTTCTCACGGAGTTTTGGGACAACCCTCGTATATAGGGTTTAGAGGAATTAATTAGTGTAATACATTTGAGTCATGCTCTGGCAAAAGAAGGCTTAATGCATCCCCGTGATGCATGATACCACGGAAGTCAGCACGTGATTATGGGCCCTTGAAATTCGTTATATCCAACAACCGACTGGACCATAAGGTGGGACCGGTCCTCTGACAAACAGAAAAATTGACCAATAGCGAAAAGTTTCGGCCCAGGTCAGCCTGCGCGCACTGCGCAGGCTGACCTGGGTCGATACTTTTCGCAGATACTTTACGCCCTCTTTTCACAGAGCATGGAACATTTAGACGAATGAAACTGTAGCGATAAGTCAATTCACTTATTTATCCCGGTAAACTCTGCGCCACACGACAAAATTTTGGATTTGCCCCAATTCAAAGCAAGTGCAGACGACAAATTAAGTTTGGCACATAAGGAAAAAAAAACAAACGTCTTTGAAAGGGCAGAAAACATTATGGGAAAAGGAGAAAAAGCTCTCCACGTGCTTTTTCTCCTTTTCCCAAAATGTTTTCGAAAGCCTTTTACCCCAAGGTCTTTAAATTTGAAGCCGAGCCCTGGTAGCCCTGTCGTTAGCGTACAAATGACTTGAGAACAGGAGGAGGGGGGGTCGCTGGTTCGATCCCCGGCTCGACCAATTGCTGTCCGAGGACTGATGATAGGATTCATCCCTCTCTCACCGCTGACCATTGTTTCGACGATGGTTATGTGAGAAAGCAGCCAGTGGCTTGAAAAGAATATTGTGCGTAGTACTGGTAAAAGAAACGCCAGGAGAGCATGGATAGCGGCACTGGCCGCCGCGATATAATTGAAATAATGCTGAAAACGGCGTTAAACACTAATAATTACAATCAATCTATCAATGTTTAAGTTTGGAATTTAGTGGTAAAAGGTTAATAAATATAATTTTAGTAGTTATATAAATGGTGTTTAATGACGATTTTAACTTTGCAACTTGTATCATTACATGTATTATAATATACATATATATGGCGTGCAACGCACGAAAAGGGGCCTTCGGACATATGCGTAAAAGTGTGTCGTCTCAGATCAGCCTGGGCAGTCTGTGACTAATCCGAGACGACATTTCCCGTTTCTGTGCGATTTTCTGTTTCACGAAAGTCTACCGTATGAAAAAATCTTATGTAGTCGTAAAGTGTTGTCTCGGATTAGCCTGCGCGGACTGCGCAGGCTAATCCGAGACAGCACTTTACGCAAATGTCCGAAGGCCCCTTTTCGTGTGTTGCACGCCATATATGAGCCACGCTCTGGCAAAAGAGGGCTTAATGCATCTCCGCAATGCATGATACCAATCAAGCCATCACATAATCATGGATCTATTATAGCCCCTTTTTTTAACAACCGACTGAATCATGAGGTAGACTGGTCCTTTGGCATACAGAATGTTGACCAATAGCGAAAAGTTTCAGCCCAGCGCAGTCCGCTCAGGCTGACCTGGGTCAATACTTTTCGCAGATGCATTAAGCCCCCTTTTCACAGAGCACGGCTCACATACAATCTAATGCATGCATGTTACATGTAATAGGTAAGAATGATGCACACTCTCGTTTTTCTGTCGGTACATGTCAGGTTTAGTTGTTTACATCTCGGTTTAATTTGTCCAGTCAATTTTACATAATAACGCATCCATGAATCAAAGCGGTGAAAGCACTGGTGTGGCATTTGTCAAGGCAGCCATTGTAAGGAATTAATAATTTAAAAATAAACAATAGAAATAGTTTCAAAATATTCGCTTGAAATTCAACCTACTATACAGTCATGAACAATCCAATAGAGTGGTCTGCAATCTTGTGGGACGAAGAAGTCCTGACGAACAAGTCCAGGGACGAATAATCCCAGGAACAAACTGGTTTTGGGACGAACGAGCAAAGAATCGGGCGGTCAAAAACAAAGATTGTGTGTATCCTTACGCCAATAGAAGACCATAGCGGATCAAGCTATTTTTGATTAAAAAAAAGAAGTATTTCCATGATCGATGGCCTAATCCAGTTTATTTCAATACGCCATTTTCAATTTCATATCTGAGTGCAATCGAAACACTTATCTGTCTAGCGAAAAAAAAAATGAGTTTGATTGGGTTTACTTCCTTCGGTTTTGCACAAAGTACGATACATGATTTTCAAAATGCCGTATTGAACTCATGGTGGCATTGTCTTCGACAAATGCCACAAAAACTATGTTCACTGCTGTATCAACTGCACTTTTATGCCATTTGGATCTATGACCTGGAAAAATGAAATATAACTTGTTATATTTCTGAAAAAAAATATTGGTCCGATTTTGGAAAACCAAAAAACAAAAAAAAAAAAATAATTAATTATATTGTATCTTGTACGCTGAAAATTTTCTGAGAAAAAAAAAACAGTATAGAAAAAAGAGCATCTGCCTCTTGAAGCAGAGTTTTTGTATTCGAATTCTACGACGAGTGGAGTCAGTCGTTCGAACTCCCCTTAGCAACTTGCAAGGAATGCCCATGACTCCAAGGAAAGCGATTACTGAGGATGATTAACCCTGTACCACACGATCCCGAGTTTTAACAACCCTGAGGAAGAAGACTTTTGAAAACATTGTGGGAAAAGGAGAAAATGGTGGTAACCAGCATTTTCTCCTTTTCCACAATATTTTCTACCCTATTAAAGAGAGGTTCCATTATTTCAGTCGCACACTTAAACTGTCGTCTGCAAATGGTTTGATTTTGGACAGGTCTACATTTCTTTGGTAAAGTGTTTACCCTTAGGCTGCGAAGCGCGACTCAAGGAACTTTTGCAGACAGTGTAGATCAAGATCAGACTGCACGGAACGTGCAGTATGATCTTGGATCTACACTGCCCCATCTTTCTTCTTCTGAAATACATTCGAGCTATGCCTTGACAAAAGGGGGCTTAATGCATCTCCGTAATGCATTATACCAAGCAAGTCATCACATAAGTATGGATCCATAAAAGATTTTTTTTTTTTTTAGTAATCGACTTAATCATGAGGTAGATTGATCCTTGGACATACAGAAAAATTGACCTATAGCGAGAAGTTTCATCCCAGGTCAGCCTGCGCGGAGTGCTCAGGCTGACCTGGGTAGATACTTTTCGCAGATGCATTAACCCTTTCAGCGCCATAGGCGAAAACAGGGACTTTTGCGGACGGCATAGATCAAGATCAGGCTGCACAGAACGTGCAGTCTGATCTTTGATCTATGCCCTCCGCTTGTTTGATCATGGCTACATGATAAAAGTCTTCTTGAGACTCAGTGTATTGTTTGTACAGCCATCAAAAGAAGCCACGTTTGTTTATTTGGCGCCGAAAGAGTTAATCCCTCTTTTTTACAGAGCACGGATCATTGATAAAATTTTTATTACACTGTAACATATTACACATTATAAGACTCCTAATAGTATTCATACTATGTAATGGTGTAAGTTAAATTTGTCGACTTTTTGACCCTTGATTTGTTTACATTTGTCAGCTGTTGGGCCTCTAAGTTGTACTGACCTTTTTTAACCCCCATCTCCCTCTTTGCATTTGTTTGTAATAGAGTTAAACACCGTTTTTGTCAATATCTTAGGTTATACCTCGGTGGTCAGTCCACCTCGGTGGTTAGTGGCTTTCTCACACACCGGTGCTGACACAACTTTCTTTCCTAGTCACTGACTACTTTTCTCACATGCATCAAAGGTGAGAGGCAAAAAATCGCCGGAAAGAAAGTTTGCCTCGGCCGGGTATTGAACCCGCAACCACCACGAGTCAGATACACTAACCACCGAGCTACCCGGCCGGGCTCCCTCTTTACAATATTACCAGAGTACATGTATCTATTACTGTTTGATGCATAAAGGACGTGTTCAGTTTTCAATTCATTTACTTATATAACCGCTATTTGTGTAACTATTTCTAAGGCATTTATGATAAAAACTCAAAAACAATTTCGTAATTGAAAATATTGACTTTGTGACTTTCTAACAAGATATCAAACTAAGATATCAAACCATGGCAGTCATGAAATTCTTCAAAGACCTGTATCTGATCCGCAACATACTGATCGTTGTCCTGACGCCACTGGTCTTGCTGCCTTTGTTGCTCATCGGAAACAGTGCGGTAAGTGAGTCTAGTTACCACTTCATTTATTTAACCCTTTACCAAACGACAAAAATTAAGACTTGTCCAATTTAAAAGCATTTGTTCTTGACACAATTAAATGTAGCTCAAGGGATGGAGTTTGTCCCTGAAAGGGAAGTAAACATTGTGGGAAAAGGAGAAAATGCTGGTTACCAGCATTTTCTCCTTTTCCCACATTGTTTTCAAATGCCTATTTTCGTAAGGGTTGTCAATAATCGTGAATGTTTGATAAAGGGTAAATTCATTTTAGAATCATTATCTATAATATAAAAGGCGCGAAAAAAACAGCACAGTATGTGATGAATTGGTTCATGAGTATTTATGATGAAGAACTCTGAAATTTTAGGACTGGAGAAACCAACCAATTCTAATTTTGTTCCAATTCAAAATACATTGAAAGTCTTTCAGGTAATATATTTTAGAATATATAGTAATATTTTGAGCAGCTTATGAATAAAGCTCAGGATGTCTGATCCTATGCCCAAGAAAACAAGGAAATTCCCTGTCTGTCTGTCTTTCTGTCTGTCTGCACGCCCGTCAGCCTGTCTGCTTGTCTGTCAGACGCCCGTTTGCCCGTATCTATCTATTATCTCTCTGTCTGTCTGTCTGTCTGTCCGTCCGTCCATCTACCCACCCACCTATCCATCCATCCATCTATCTATCTATCTGTCTGTCTGCCTCTCTCTCTCTGTCTGTCTGTCTCTGTCTGTCTGTCTTTCTGTCCGTCCGTCCCCCTATCCATCCATCCATCCATCTATCTATGTATCTGTCTGTCTGTCTCTCTGTCTGTCTGTCTGTCCATCCATCCATCTATCTATCTATCTATCTATCTATCACACATTCACGTTCACACGCATGCTCACGCCTTTTTCCTTGATAAGAAGCAATTACCCACAGATATGACAAATATGATAAAGATACATGTACATCGGCATTATCTTAGGTCTCGGTGTATTTATTTGTCGGATGTTACTCGGTTTGGAAAAAAAAAAATGTTAAATTCCTATTTCATATCGGTTTGCTTATTTGTAGAAATCAGCCATACTATATGAAAAGGGGCTTAATGCATCTGCGAAAAGTATCGACCCAGGTCAGCCTGCGCAGTCCGCGCAGGCTGACCTGGGCTGAAACTTTTTATGTCCAAAGACCACTTTAACTCGTGACTCCGTCGGTTGTTAGAAAAAAAAGATTTCAAGGGTCCATGATCGTGTGATGACTTGCTTGGTATAATGCATCACAGATATGCATTAAACCCCATTTTGCCGGAGCATGGCTCAAATTGTTTATGTTTACAGTTCTATCAACTGTTCACCCAACGACAAAAAAAAAATAGACTCGTTTTATGGGCGGGTCTATTCCAAACGAACGTTTCGAACAATTTCTATTCGATTTTTGAGGTAGCGTGCGAAGCATCCCAGCTCAGATTTACCATGTGGGAAATTGAATTTAAAAAATCTTATTCTGGGGTACCTAACATCGCAAAATCATTACCTGCAAAAATAGTACTATTAAGAAAGCATTTTATCCACTTTGGCATCAAGGCATGACTACAGCGTTAACAATAGGGGAATTTACACGACTTGGACGATAAATATGTAAACAAATACACCATTATCATAACACAATTTAAAAAAAAAAAGTGTTAGAAAGTGTAGATCTAAGATCAGACTGCACGTATTGTGTAGTGCCATGGAAAGCATGGAAGCATCATTAGAACTCTTGTGGTACTTTGTACAATGTATCACGAATATGCACATACTGTGCAGTCTGATCGTGATCTATACACTGTCCGCAAAAGTCGTCGATTGGCACTTAGCAGCCTAAGGGTTAAAGCAACGATAGCTAAGTTCGCGTGTTATCTCTCCAAATCTTGTTTATGGCATTACATTACGAGGTATCATAGATACAGCCTTTTCTTCTTGTTTTAACCCCTTACCGCAAAATGCCGCCTTTTAACGACACTGGGAAAGAAGCCTTTTTAAAACATTGTGAGAAAAGGAGAAAATGCTGGTAACCAGCATTTTCTCCTTTTCCCACAATGTTTTCTTCCCCGTCAAAGAAAAATTTGCTCCATTTGAGCCACATTGAAATTGTCGTCTGCAAATGCTTTCAATTTGGACAAGGCTAAAATTTTGTCGTTCTGGTAAAGGGTTAAAGTCGATTAAGTAATTTATCCTTCTTTGCAAACAAAAAGCTTCTTTCTCAAGGTTGGTATTATTAAAGAGGCAAAAAAATCACTGTAATTGCCTTTTGTGATTATTTTCATTCAATCAGAAAAAAATATGAGGGGTCACCCAGCACCCATCTGTTCTCAATCCCCTCCTTGTTCATTGCTACGAACCTTCATTTCTGTGACCTCTATGCATCTAACAAAACTCTTTCTCTCTGTCTCTGTCTCTCTGTCTCTCTCGCTCCCTCCCAATTTAGATTAAGTTAATCATTCTCATTTGATCTTTTTTTTTTAATTTTTCGTAGGTACATTACTTTTGTTTGTATCATTTGTATGTTCTATGTAAGTCTTCTGTAAATGCGGAATAAAGACTATCAGAATATCATCGCCAAAATAATGCTTAAGCCGTAAGATATTTTGTAAAACAAATGCCAGATAATAATCTTGATGAACACTCCTTTTCATTGTTTATTTTTAGAAAATCAAGTTGCTGCAGCTGGAATGACCAATCAAATTTTGTATCGGATTTTCACGTCATCATGCTAATTTTGTGATTTCATTGGTCATCTATTTTTAGGCAATGGCAGACATATCGCGGCGTTCCAAGCGTCTAAAACCATGGCTATTGCCACATTTTAAGCGCCAGCGCATACGTTATCATGTCTACTGTTCTTGTTTAGTGTCATTGGCAGGTTTGTAAACTGCTAGCGCGTAAATTGGATATAGATATGCTCCTTGTGATCTTAGCAAAAACGCAAATATTTGCAAGGAGTAAACATAATATTCCCAAAGACTGGTTTACATATCGCACATGTCTATTTTTTGACGTGGATTTTACTGATATTTATATTACAGATTATTCAATCTTTCCCCCGCTTTCCCCTTCCGCACCCCCACACACATACACCATCCAAAATGGACTTTGATGAAACTATGACAGATGAATCTTCAAAAATGCTGTCGAAGTTCAATGAAAAAAAGTCTTTTATTCATGAGTGCATTGGTATGTTACATTTACTAGATTTTTGGCCCGGCCGGGTAGCTCAGTTGTTAGCGTATATGACTCGTGACTTAGTAGTTGCTGGTTGATACCCGGTTGAGGCAAACTTTCTTTATGGCAACCTTTCGCCTCCCACCTCTGATGCATTCGAGAAAAGTAGTCAGTGGCATTGAAAGAAAGTTTGGTTGGTTGCTTGGTTGGTTCCGTTTATACAGCTTGGGTCATATCACGGCGGTCAGTGTACCTACGCATGTGTTCCCTGGCTTTTTCACATCAGCACTGACACAACTTTCTGCCGAGGCCACTGACTGCTTTTCTAACATGCACTAGAGGTGAACGGCGATAAATCGCCGTAAAGAAAGTTTGCCTCAACCGAGTATCGAACTAGCAACCACCAGGTCACGAGTCCGATAAGCTAACCACTGAGCTACCCGGCCGGGCAGTTTAGTTTGTGGCAAAGCTCAAACGACCCATTGCATGTGGAAGAGAGTAGATCCAGATCAGTCTGCAAATCGTTTGTTTTCTGTCGTCGCTAAATCAAAACAGAGATCACAGAACGTGGTGGTTGAAAATGGTAATGAGGTGCTTTGTTTGACTTCGGCCGAATTGTTTATTAAACCCTAACCTGGTAAATAAACCAAATTAAACTTTCAAGCCGATAGTCATTACGGAAACGTTGCTATATAAATTATAAATTATATTTTCCAGGGGAAAAATATCTCCTTATCGGACAGTGTAGATTCAAGATCAGACTGCACGTTCTGTGCAGTCTGGTCTTATCTACACTGTCCGCAAAAGATCCTTGAGTTGCGCTTAGCAGTCTCACGGTTAAATAAACCTTTTACCAAATAAATTCCGTACTTTTATGACGCTGGAGATTAGGCATTTTAAAATCATTGAAATACAAGGAAAAAAATGCTGAAAACCAGCATTTCTCCCTTTCCCGCCCCCCCGCAATGTTTTTACCTTTGTAGGATACATTTAGTGATTTGAGTCAAATTACATTAGTCGTCTCCCTGTATGGTATTGAAAACAAAATGCCCTTCGAGAAAGACTTACAGATACATCTATACTCGTTTTCGGCCAGTTATTAACCCATTTTTCATCTTTATTTTATCAAAGAAGAATTACTCTTGTATCTTCATGCCAAATATTGCCCCTGACACTTGCAGGATTGTATAGATTTCGACGGAGAGTAAATGCATTTCATTTTCTTGCGGCCTTCAAAGAAATCACTGTTGCGACGTTTCGGGTGACGTTTCTGTAGATTACAAATATATGAGCAGTGCTCTGGCAAAAAGGGGCTTAATGCATCTCCTGGATCCATGGTGCCAAGCAAGTAAGCACATAATTGTGGATTCATAAACTTCATGTCGTATACCAACCGACTGATTCTTGAGGAGCGCTGGTCCTTCGACATACAGAAAATGGACCAATAGCGAAAAGTTTCGGCTCAGGTCAGCCTGCGCAGTCCGCGCAGGCTGACCTGAGTCGATACTTTTCGTAGATGCATTCAGCCCCCTTTTTCACAGAGCATGGCTCATATGTATGTATTTATCCCTTATCCCCTACACGATATAAAGCGGTAATTTTTCTAATGTCTACACAACTGACTAATTCTGAACCATTCCACAGTCTATCAAATTTTAACAGTTTTATCTCTCTCTCTCTCTCTCTCTCTCTCTCTCTCTTTGGGTGTAAAAATGTATTTTTAAAATCGTGGGAGGTATGATACGGGCGAAAAGGCCGCGAAGCGGCCTTGGAGCCCGTCTATAGGTAACACGTACGAGCGCCAGTCTACGAATCAGCCCAAGGCCATAGAAAAAAAAAACGTCCGAGATGTTGTGGAAACAACGTAATGTTAAACGATGATAACATTAACCGGAAGAAGCAAACCGAAGTCGTTTTTTTTTTTTTAACGGGGGGGGGGGTTTACATTTGTCACGTGACACGCCTTCTAGGGAAAAATGGCTTCCTCGTTATATCTGCCGGCCTCTCGGGCTCGCCCTTGACCTAAACCTAATACTGACGCATTTATAAGGCATTGAAACGTATGCATGTAGAGATTATTGTATTTAGATGTCTTAATTCTACCGACAGTACATCTGATCCTATTCAGAGGTGAGTTTGGAGAAGTAATGCGTTCGATTGTAAACACAATGACGTCACGGCGTTCTAAATCGAAAATTGTTTATCTCGCTCCTATTGTAATTGTTGGTTTCCTTTCGGCTCTATGGTAATCTTACGACAGAGTATGTTCCCTGAACCCGGAAATTTACGTAAAGAATGCACAAAACCTTTTTTTTTTTCATTTCAAATTGGAAGGCAACGGTCACATGATGCGTCATGTGATTTTTGTCTACATCGTCTGCTATTCCGGCTGTCAACACCCTGTTTTGACGGATGTCTAGCTAATATTCTTACTGTCTTCATTGAATTTGGGGCTGAACCACTTTATTTACAATATTTCTGACATCTCACTCTTTCCTCATAGTTGGCTTGCTTAGTTTTGATCGATTTTAAAGCCAAATTTGTTAGCATTGTGGACATTTTCCATTGCAGTTTAGCCTGTGATGCCATAGCCAGAAAATCTCTTGATTTTGTTGCAGAAAAGGGTCCAACCATTGAATTTTTTTTTAATTTACACATTTAAATCTCCTTTTTTCTCAATTTTCAAATCTTGAAAACCAGTTTTCAGTGCGTGTTTTTAAAGAAAAGCCAAGGCAAATTTTATCTTTTGCTGCCTAATATGTTGTTCACAGGATTCATGCAGAATTAGAGATTTTTAATGTCCCCACATCGAAAGATTGGGGGCATATTTTTTGCCTTTGTCCCTCTGCCTGTCCGTCCATCTGTTGGTCTGTCCTTCCATCCGGCTGTTCGAAAACTTAACATTTTCCTGTTACTGCTAAAATCTTTAAGTCACATGGCTCATATTTGGTATGTAGGTACATCTCATCGATACGCATCTTTCGGTACTAAGGTCAAGGTCATCCACCAAGGTCAAGGTCAAATATAAAGGTCGCATTTTAAAAAAAATAGCCATCACAGGGACATTAGTGCTTCACAAACACATCTTGTTTCAATCTTGATCACATGCAGATCTAGATATATCTATTTTTGTGTTTGTCAAACCGTGTAAGAAAGTAATGTTATTACAAAGTCCTAGAAAACGGTTATTATCATACAACATGTAAATAATATCTTCATTTAATGCTACCATCAAATTATAATAGCAATAATGAGAAATATATGGTATATTCTTTACACTATTTATAAGGAGAAAAAATAAATAGCAATTGTCATCGTCCTGCCGTCATCTGCGTCGGTGTGCAAAAAAATTGTTTACATCATTATGTAGTTAGTTCATAGGCCATACTCAGTGCAAGTCTATAGTTTGATAGCTCACATATATATGAGTTGTATTTAGGTATCATATTTATTCATGATAAAATATTTTGTCAACTATTTTCATTTTTTGCCATACATCAATATATACTGGCAAGGGGAGGCACTGTTAAACCACAAACAGTCTTGTTGTAATTGCAAATAAATTTGAAGAGACAGGTAGCTTAAAATGTTGCCTTTGATATTCACTTTTATTTACACATGTATCTCTTGATTTTCATTTCCTATTCATAATGTGTTGATGCAAAGTATATCAACTCAGCACCATTCTGACATTTTTGTCCATTAAAGAATTCTAATTAATAGTTGCCTAGCCCCAATATCTCACTTGGTGATGCCATGGGCTATAAATCCAGGGTCGCCATTTCAAGGTAATTTGAAGCCTTGCTCTGCTAACATTATTTCGGACATTGACAAAAGTCAATAATTGCACTCATAAAAATTCAAGACATTTCATTGGTTCAAAATGGATCCATTGGTCAAATCAATTGCATTTTATACAAATATAAAGGCAATTGGAATTATTTTTGGAAAATTCCAGAGCTATCTTTTGTTCTAATTAAGAGGGAATGCAATTATAAGGGTTGAAATATATCATTGCCAGCGTTCATTGAAGTATAAACTGAAATAGCCTAGAACATGTTTTAGGCTATTTCAGTTCATACTTCAATGAACGCAGTCAAAGATACATTCAGCCCTATTGACGTAAGAGTCATTAGCTCTCATCAATAGGTAAATGATAGTTTTTCATCTACATTGGATGAGCAGCTGGTGAATTAGAGACACACATTGTTAGGTGGATCAGCTATCCCAGTACAACTGAAAAAATATTGAAAGGGATGAAAGGGATGTTAATCCCTTCCATCCTAGCATCTACGTAAGAGTCATGCCATATACATGTTTATCAGCTTAGTATTGTTCTGTGAAAAGGGGTGTAATGTATCAAAGAAAACTGTCAATTATGAAAAGAATGAATCATGTAGGCTTACAGTTCACCTGTCTATTACAGGATTGTATGTTGTGTTTGTACTGAAAGGTTTGACAGAGAGAGATCTATGTGTCCAATATAACTGAAAAAATGTTGAAGCAGTGTTATATCTTATATAACCTTTAGCAATTAAATGAAACTAAAAATTAAACAAATATGTATCAAACCCCCTTTTCACAGCGATCTGTCTATGACTTATTTTCAGATTTAGGATGCACTGTGTTTGTTTTTCATTTCATTTTCAGATGGAACAATACATTTTTGCAACTGATTCAAGGGGGGCAAACTTTGATAAATTTTTGAAAGATGTACCTTCATTTCATAGGTCAAATACCCACTTGATAATTGTTCCTGGTGCCAAAATATCAACCCTTAAAACTTTAGTTGATAAAAAAATTTTCTCTCTAAAACAATCTTTTCATGATGATCAAACTTTCTATGTTACAATAGCAGCTGGAATTTGTGACCTCACTAAAAAAATGTATCACTCTGGAGGAAGTGAACTTGTATACACTCACAATGAAGATAACATCAATACTGTCAAATCTCTGCTTAAATATCATTATTCATTAAATTCAGCAAAATATAAGATAAAGTATGTGCACATTGCTCCTGTAAACATTTCCAAGTACAATGACTTTAACATGACAAGAGGTAGGCTCAACTATATGTGCCATTCATCAAATGTTCAAGACCAACAGCTGCTTCTTGAACTAGACACTTCTTCTTTAAATATGTATATATCTTCTCTTAATGATGAGTATGATAAACATTCTGTACGATGGGATAGGGATTTGTTGTTATGTAAAACCAAAAAAAGAGGTAGAAATGGCTCAAGTAAAATAAAGACAAAAAGAATTTCTTATGACTGTTTGTATGATGGAGTGCATCCATCACCAGAGTTATATAGAAAATGGTACAATTACCTTTGTAACTCAATCTTTAAAGACTTAGAAAATGACAGAATAAATACAGAAAGTAATCATAATTTTGATAATTCATGGGACTTTAAAAGACACAATTTCAGCTATGAATAATTTACTCATTGCCAGACGACAAAATTTTACACCGGTTCATATTGAAAGAAGTTGCAAACGACAAAATAATTTACATTACTTTTTTTCTTTAACCTATTAGTAAACGACTAAATTCTAGACAGGTTGAAATTGAAAGCTGTTGCAGATGACAACTTTAATATGGCCCACTCTATGAAATTTGAGTCAGGAGAGATTAAAAAATATTGTGGGAAAAGAAAAAAATTCTGATTACTAGCATTTGCTTCTTTTTCCACATTGTTTTCCAAAGCTGTCTTTCTCAGGGGTGTTAAAATTAGTGATAGTGTGGTAATGGGTTAATACAGTAGAAAACATTAAAGGAAACGGATAAAATGCTGGTTACCAGCATATGTTTTACACAGTATCTTATTTGTTGTCAAAAAGCATAAACATGATGAATGAATGCAATGTAAATCATTAAATTTTCTGTATAAATTATCACTATAATAATTTTGATCAATATTTGTGGGTGACATGTAAGTCACTAACAATACCATGCTTTTGTGGTAACTTACTATAAAGTTAAAATTATAATTACTATACACTGTATATAGTTTGTTTGATTTTCTGGTTGTTTTGTATCAATTATCAAAAAAATTGTATAGTTGATTATAATATAAAGACAAATCTGTAAGTAATCAGTTAATTGTGGGTGATATGTAAGTCACTAACAGAATTCCGATCTAAACTTCATTCTGTCTTCACATGTAATTTGTTGGGATTTGTTTAACTCTTTACCAAATGACAAAATTTTAGACTGGTCCAAATTGAAAGCATTGGCAGACAACAAATTAAATGTAGCTCAAATGATAGAATTTGTGTCCGAAAGAGTAGAAAACATTGTGGGAAAAAGAGAAAATGCTGGTTACCAGCATTTTCTCCTTTTCCCACAATGTTTTCAAAAGCATTCTTTCTACAAGGTCGTTAAAAGTGGGGATTGTGTGGTAAAGGGTTAATGTTACTAAATGGTATAATCATAAAAGGCTATACATTTGCTAACAAGATTCTTCAGCAATAATCAGTTGACTGTGGGTGACATGTAAGTAACTAACAGAATATCTGAATTCAAGTTCATAAGTTTTTGTCTTCCAATGTAAAATTGTCACAAATAATTCTTAACACTATTTAATGGAATCCTTACCTCTATTTAATGGCATTATTAAAATACAATCATAATTTAATAAAAAGATGATATGGAGAAGGTTCAGCCCCCCCCCCCTCCCCACAAGTGAGAGAATGCTTTGCCTGTGAATAAGGTAATATTAAAGATGAAGTTGGATCTATGTTTTCTTTATTTATTGGTAAAGGAGAAAGATCATTAATTGTCAGTCTCATGGAGTCATTAAATCTTAACTTTTTTTTACTGATGGAATTCATTTATCTGTTAGCCCTAATAGTAACAACAATTTACATTGATAAATTTTTTAAAAAATCTACATTTTCCTGAAAGGCCTCTTTCAGTGGGAGGAAAAGTACTTAATGTCATCATTATGTCTTAATCAAATCATATTTATTGGTTAAATCTCTTGCATCCTTTTACAGAAGTAAACAATCTGATGTATGCCATGCACCAATAGATCTGCTTTGTAAGTTATAGTTGAAATTAGTTTGCTATATTTGTTTGAATTTATATGAGTTCATTGTTCTGTTTGTTATTATGTGCATGGTGTAAAACATTGAGTTACTTTGTTGTTTTGTACTAGATCATTAGTATGTAACCTGTCTCTAAAGGTCTAAAGAGGTACAAATGATGAATTTTGTCCTCATTTGCCTTTTCGCCCGTATTTAGGCTTTGCCTATTTTCATATTATTTTACATTTTACGGTTTTATACTATGTAAATATCGTCTTAGTTTCTCTAAGTAAATAATTTTATGGGGTAGGGTCATGGCTGTAGTTTCTGTTAAGATACTCGTTGAAAAGGAGGCTTAATGCATCTGCGAAAAGTATCGAATCAGGTCAGCCTGCGCAGTCTGCGCAGGCTGATCTTGGCCGAAACTTTTCGCTATGGGTCAGTTTTCTGTATGTCCAACGACCAGTCTACCTCATGATTCAGTCGGATGTTAGAAAAAAGTAGATTTTATGGATTCAGTGTTATGTGATGGCTTGCGTGGTATAATGCATTACGTGGATGCATTAAGTCCCCTTTTGCCAGAGCATGACTCAAATGTCTTGACACTCACTGATCTATCTTATTTGTTCATCGGCGCTCTTCTGGTCTGTCATATTTTATGGCATTAATTTTACACACGATGATTGATTGATTCATTGAATGAATGGTGTTTTACGCCGCTTTCAACAATATTTCAGTCATATCACGGCTACAGCTCACATATTCATGTATTTCCTGTGTTTCACCAAGTACTAGGCTAGGGTTTTGAAGTGTCTTGCCCGAGGACACTCCCACTTTGCATACGACGAATTAAATACGAATCATTTTTTTTTTTTGGGGGGGGGGGGGTAGTGGCCTTGTGCAAGACACTTCAACAGCCTCAGCCTAGTACTAGGCCATACATGAATATGTGTGTGTTGCCGTGATATGACTGAAATAATGTTGAAAGCAGCGTAAAACACCATTCAGTCAGTGAATCCATAAAAAAAAAAAAACAGGAAAAGAAAAAAATATCTTCTCCGAGTTTGACACACATTCAGATGAGTATCTACTTTACATTTTCAATCAAAAATTTAATTAAGCCATTTCCCTGTAGACTTAACCCTTAGGCTGCTTATCGCGACCCACCGACCTTTTGCGGACAGCGTAGATCAAGATCAGACTGCACAGAACGTGCAGTCTGATCTTTGATCTACACTGTCCGATAAGGAGATATCTTTCCTCCAAAAGTACCTTCGAAACAAGAAAGTTTTGGGCTTCTACTATCTACTAGAAAGTTTCATTTCTTTTATTCAGCAGGACAAGGGTTAATTAGCTGGAGGCGGTATCATCTTGCCGCTTTACCAAACGTCGGAATTTTTGACTGGGCTAAATCAAAAACATTTACAGACGACAAATTAAATGTAGCTCAAATGATGATTTCTGTCTTTCTCAGGTAGAAAACATTGTGGGAAAAAGGTGAAAATGCTGGATGCCAGCATTTTCTCCTTTCCCCACAATGTTTTCAAAAGCCTTCTATTTCAGCGTCGTTAAAACTCGAGACTGTGTGGTAAAGGGTTTTAAGTCTTATTCTGCTAAATGAGTGAAACGAAACTTTCTTGCAGATTGTAAAAAACCAAATTTTTCTATTTCAAAGGTATATTTGTAGGGAAAGATATCTCCTTGTCGATACTTTTTGCAGATGCATTCAACATGCCGGTAACAGAACATGGCTCAATGGATAAATGAGATGTGGCTGTGATATGACTGAAAGACTTTTGCAAACAGAGTACAAACATACATTCAAAGGACTCAAAGTGCTGCAAAGCGGATTTGTGGAGTAGCATAAAGCTTTAATGTTGAAATAAAGAAAATAACACCACATGCAACACATAAGCAATCATTTTAAAATGGAGTAAGCAAGGGCAGGGAAAGTCAGAATTGTTCTGCCGAGCGGGCCGCGCAGTAACTGTTATTTGATTACTGTTTACGTAGTGGTAATTTGATCCGTCAATCTTATGCAGTTTTTTGCTGGTATTATATTTCGGAATAAAAATGTATACACGTGTAGGACAGCATAAACGGTAGTGACAAAAGCGAGGTTGAGTTGTATAAGCTTAAACTAAAAGTAGAATGGGAGCAAGAGTGAATGACAGTACATTTGGTTCAGGTCAAACCGATATCATAGTACAATATGAGCGCGCATGCGTCGTTACGCATGATGTATTTGGTTCCGGTCAGAAAACCACAGTAAGCGGATTCGCTAAACAAACCCGCTAAAAAGGCACATACATTCTTGAATTATCGACATGATTTTCTTTTTTCTTATTTCAGGAAGCAAGATGTGCGTACTGCGTCGCCATCATGGCGATCTTCTGGATCACGGAGGCGCTCCCAATATCCGTTACCGCATTACTTCCGGTTGTACTATTTCCGGTGACCGGGTTACTTACCGCCAAACAGGCGGCCCAAGAATACATTAATGTAAGTTTATTTCCAGTTTTGTGTTTTGGTAACTCTGTAATTCAAAAAAAAATTTGCCAAAAACTAATTATAATCCGCCTGAAACAAATAACCTTGATTAAAACGTAGTTCATCTAGAAAATACGAGGGTTCCAAATATTTTCGTTATCTTGAAATGTCTTAACCCGTTACTCACAGGATAGCGTCATACTTAATTGATAGTCAGACTTAAACGCCATACTTTTACATGGTTTGAATAAAAATTGATCTGTATTTATACACAGAGTTGTTTACATTTTGCCACAATCAAGTCTTTAAATGTTACTCTTTTTTTTTTTTCGAAAAAATCATTTTTGTGGCATTTGTCGAAAAAAAAATACCACTATGGGTTCAATGGGGCATGCAAACTGAAAATAATGTATCGTAGTTTGTGCAAAACCCTCGGAGGTAAACCCAATTATAATCAAATTTTCTTCGACAAATAAATGTTTCGATAGCACTCAGATATAAAATCTAAAATGGTGTATTGAAATAAACTGGATGAGGCCACTGATGGTGGAAATATTTCTTTTTTATTGAAAAAAACTTTACCCGCTGATAGTCTTCTATTGGCGCAATAATACGCAATCTTTGTCTCCTGGGCTTGTTTCGCCCAAAAACAAATTCGCCCGAGCTTGTTCTTCCCACATGATTTCACACTACTCTCAATTGGATTGTGCATGAATATTTAAAGATCGAAATAATTTATTTTCAAGCGAAAATTAGATAATATTTCGATTTTTTTTAAATTACTAATTCCATACGATGGCTCCCTTGACAAATGCTACACCAGTGCTTTCAACGCTTTGATTACTTAATGTACACATTTTCCATCTACAGACTTACTTGCCAGAATAATTTGCCTGAAGCAGCATGCAAGTCATAACATCCTGTCGTAATGAGAGGTGACTGATTAATTGATTGACTGACTGACTGACTGACTGGTTGGTCGGTCGGTCGGTCGGTCGGTCAGTTGGTCGGTCGATTCATTGATTCATTGATTTTTTGATTGAATGATGCTTTAGGTCGGTTACAACATTATTTTAGTCATTCTACGGCGATAGCTTGCATATTCAAGCGTGACCTTGGTTTTACCAGTACCTGGCTATGTCTTTGAAGTGTTAAACAGGAATCTGTAGAATTAGTCCCTTTTTTCAAACTTTATTATGTAAATATTCTGGGACACAATGTATTTTGTTTCACTGTAGGACACAAATATGTTGTTTATTGGCGGACTGGTGGTTGCGGCTGCTATAGAGCATTGGAACATACACAAACGAATAGCCCTGCGAGTACTTATGATGGTGGGATCAGAACCAAGATGGTAAGTTTAAATTATGTTATCTTTCAACTAACCGTATATCCAAGCAATTACACCTGTGCGATATTTATGTTTGATATACCATGGATATTTATAGAACAGCACGTGGGGCCGGAACTACTTTCGTTTATTTGCATATACTTCTAAATTCGTGCTTGTCTTTGTTAGAAATAATAAACACCAACAAACCAGACGTTAAAAGATAAATATCTTCGTGTTGTCATATATCAAAATTATCTAACGAGAATGAAAAAAATGATAATTGTCTCGCCAAGACTGGCTCGATAATTATCAATTCTCCCAACCTCGTTAGATATTTTTTTTTTTTATATACGACAACACTATGTCCGTATTATATATTTATCTACATGTGCGTGGACTTAATGAATTAAATCATTTTCAAAAAGAAGGGTATTTTAAAATGTTGTATGAGTGTGTCCCTTCTACTTGACCATTTTCCCATGCCTTTCAGTGCTCGTATATCTTTCTGTCTGAACATCACTTGACTGGACAACCCGGTTGAGGCAAACTTTCTTTCTGGCGAATTTTCGCCTCTCAGATCTGATGCATGTGAGAAAAGTAATCAGTGGCTTTGAAAATGTAATTGTGTTAGTCCCCACAGGCTGATAAGCGTCAAACTTTTTGCTATTTGTAAATTTTCTTTATCACATAAAACCCCCTCCGGCAGTGTATTAAACCCATGACTTATTTTTGATGATACACTAGTTTATTATCGTTTTTTGGGTCCCGGTTCTAATCAGTTTTTAGCCATGAGGAACCAACCACAGCACGTGCCGAAATTTGTACGACTACGCCGTTTCGCGGAAAAATGACGTCATTGTTGCTAAGACGTATACGCGTGGAAAGTGTTTGATTTTCATGTCTAATAAAAACCAGGAAATGCGGCGAAAGTCTCTTCAAACAACAAAAATGCGGAAATAGGTAGACTTACCCCCTCTAGAAACTCTTTCATTCTACTTTCCGAATTAATGTCAAAGATCTATCTATTTGTGCATGTACACATTTGAAACCGAACCACAACTGTAAACATTGACTCGTGAATGCTGTATAGGCTAAAGGTGACGATGCAGGATATTTTTTGCCTTTCATTTGTTTTATGTGATAAATAGAATCTCACATTCGTGTTTATGTAGTATCATTTTTATCAAACTCGTTGACTAAAATGTATTTGACGCTCGCTAAGGCTCGCGTCATACATTTTTAGTCAACTCATTTGATAAAAATGATAATACATAAACACTCATGTAAGATCCTCTATTTATATGACAGGACCATTCTGTATGATGATTCAGTCGCTTTCCAGACAAAATGGACCCATACCATGCGAAGACTTGCACGGTACAATGTGTTACAAAGATGCATTTAACTCCCTTTTCCCAGGGCACCGCTGATCTGCTTTTTGCAATTTAAGGTTGATGTTAGGACTGATGGCTCCGACATGGTTTCTATCGATGTGGATCAGCAATACAGCCACCACCGCCATGATGATTCCCATAGCTAATGCAATACTGATGCAACTGAAGGAAACCGACGATAGATATAAATCGGGTTTGTAATCAAAAATCATATATGTGTTCGACGCCGTTTTCAACAGTTTTCAGTTTAATTATAGCGGCAAGTATGATCCAACGATGCATCCCGCTGTTTTCTGTCCTGGTACTACGTGCAACGCTCTGTACAAATCATTGGTACTTGCCGAGCAGGGGTCGCTCCATCACCTACATTAACATCTCTCTAGATCATGTACGTACCAATATGAGAAGGTACATTCAAACATTTAACTAGAGACCAAATGGAAGCAAGAAACGCTGCCTGCTTCAGAAGGTGGTCTTTCTTATGTGTGTTTAATTAAATTGATTTAAAAAGACGTATAGAATCAAAACAGAATCTTAGAATCTTAAAGCATTGAGTTGCCTAATATGGGTGGTCTCTAAGATACGTTCGAGTTTATTTGACGGGCCCGGTAGCTCATTCGGGTACGTGCAGGGCTTGAAACCATGTTCACGTGACGGAGTTGACCAATCAAATTCTGTGTCGAATTTTTTTTTTCTGGTAATGAGGATTATGCCATTTCACTGTTTACCTTAAGGGACAAGAGTGCACTAATCATACTGCATTGTAACCTATAATTCGATGGGTGACAGTCAAGATGATGGAAGCTTCCATATTGGTGTCGACTATTGACCAATCAGATTATTTTTTGTTACCATGTCGTGTAATTTTCATGATATAAATTAGTTGTTGAATCGATTCATTCCCTGGAAAAAAAAAGTAGATCCAAATTGATTTATTCATACACAAGATGATCGAGTCGTGCTCTGCGAAAAGTGTTTTAGATTCATCTGTAAAAAAAGTATCGATTCATGTCAGCCTGCGCAGTTCGTGCAGGCTGACAAGGGTCGAAACTTTTTGCTATTTGTAAATTTTTTGCGTGTCAAAGGACCTTTATACCTCATCATTTAACCGGTTCTCAGACAAGATAGTTCTATATGGCGTGCAACACACCAAAAGGGGCTTTCGGACAATTGCGTAAAGTGCTGTCCCGGATTAGCCTGCGCAGTCCGCGCAGGCTAATCCGGGACAGCATTTTACGAGTACATAAGATTTTTTCATACAGTAGACTTTCGTGAAACAGAAAATCGCACAAAAACGAGATGTGTCGTCTCGGATTAGTCACAGACTGTATAGGCTGATCTTGGACGACACACTTTTACGCATATGTCCGAAGGCCCCTTTTCGTGTGTTGCACGTCATATCACGTGACGACTTGCTTGGTACAATGCATTGCGAAGTTGCATAAAATTCCCGCCTCTTTTTTTTTTTTGCAGAGCGTCACTCAATCATCTATTCTCATGGCCTACGAAATGGTTGAATGATTGATTGTATGGTGTTTAACGCCGTGTTCAACATTATTTCTGTTATATCACGGCGACCAGTGCACCTATCCATGCTTTCCTGGAGTTTCTTTTACCAGTACTCCGCACAATATTCTTTCCAAGCCACTGGCTGCTTTCCCACATAACCATCTCCGAAACAATGGTCAGCGGTGAGAGCCTGCAAAATGGATTAACGTCCTTGTGTAAAGCCTTCAAAAAGCCTTCAAAAAGCCTTCAAAAGAAAAAAAAGAGATTCGTCGTTTGGGTAAAAGGTCAGGAGTACCTTATATCTGAGCCATGGTCTGTGAAAAGGGGGCTAAATGCATTTGCTAAAAAAGTATTGACCCATGTCAGCCTGCGCAGGCCGCACAGGCTGACCTGGGTCGAAACTTTTTCGCTTTTGATAAATTTTCTGCATGTCAAAGGACCAGTCTTCCTCATGATCCAGTCGATTTTTACACAAAATAGATTTTACGGGTTCCATAATTATATGATAACCTGCTTAGTGTCATGAATAATGAAGACACATTAAGCCCCCTTTTCACAGAGCATGGCTCAATTGGCATATTTCCATGTAGTGTCAAATGGAGTTGATAACGAGGCGCTAGAATTAGACGATATAGAAAAAGCAGACACAAAACTCCAAAATGGTCAAAAAGACGTCGTTAAGCCGACTATTACAGACACAAAGCAGGAAAAAGGACAGCTATACGACGATGGGGACGTAGAAACTGAATCGAGTGATATAAGGTAAGAGTATTAACTCTTTACCAAACGACAAACAAAACTGAAAGAATTTGCAGACGACAATCTAAATTTGGCTAATTTGGCAAAGATGATGGAGTACGTTTTTGATAGGGTTGAAAAAAATTTGGAAAACGGAGAAAATGCTGGTAACCCAGCATTTTCTCCATTTTTTTTATCAATAGGCTTCTTTCTCAGGGTTGTTTGAAATCGGGATTGTGTGGTAAAGAAGTTATGGGAGGTTAAGGTGACGTGTGACGGTATGAGAGAGGGACGGGGAAGAGAGAGACAGAGATGAGAGAGGGAGAGAGAGAGAGGTGAGGGGAGGGAGAGTGTGGGTGCTTGTGTGTCTCTGTGGCTGTGAGAGAGAGAGGGAGAAGAGAGAGAGACAGAGAGAGACGGAGACGCAGAGAGAGAGAAAGGGGAGGGGAGGGAGAGTGTAGGTGCTTGTGTGTCTTTGCGTCTGTGTGAGAGAGAGAGGAAAGAGACGGAGACGCAGAGAGAGGGTGAGTTAGGGAGAGAGAGAAAGAGAGGGAGATGCAGAGAGGGAGGGAGAGAGAGTGAGAGAGAGAGAGAGTGACACTTACTATATGTATACATTTTGGTATGCCTTGTAACAGATGTAAACTGTACTGTAAAACGTAAAGTTTTCAGCCCATAACAAATATTACACAGACAACTGTCGAAAAGTACATATAACGTATAAATTTGCATGTTATATCATTCTCTGGATATGTTTCGCGGTATTTGATCCCAACAGTTTCTCAGTCATGTGCCCTTTAACCCATCAACTGCTAAATAAATGAAACGAAAATTCCCACTCAATAGTAAAAAACCTAAATATTGCGATTTTAAATTTGACTTCGCCGGAAAGGAGAAAAAAACCGTAACGGACAGTGTAGATCAAAGATCAGACTGCACGTTTTGTGCAGTCTGATCTTGATCTACACTGTCCGCAAAAGGGTCCCGGGGTCGTGCTTAGCAGCCTAAGGGTTGAAATCAACTGCTAAATAAATGAAACGAAAATTCCCACTCAATAGTAAAAAACCTAAATATTGCGATTTTAAATTTGACTTCGCCGGAAAGGAGAAAAAACCGTATCGGACAGTGTAGATCAAAGATCAGACTGCACGTTTTGTGCAGTCTGATCTTGATCTACACTGTCCGCAAAAGGGTCCCCGGGTCGCGCTTAGCAGCCTAAGGGTTAAAATCAACTGCTAAATAAATGAAACGAAAATTCCCACTCAATAGTAAAAAACCTAAATATTGCGATTTTAAATTTGACTTCGCCGGAAAGGAGAAAAAACCGTATCGGACAGTGTAGATTAAAGATCAGACTGCACGTTTTGTGCAGTCTGATCTTCATCTACACTGTCCGCAAAAGGGTCCCCGGGTCGCGCTAAGCAGACTATGGGTTAAAATGTCAGAAATAAAGAGCAAAACTTGTTTTCATAACGAAATTACTAATAAAACATTAACGTTGATGGTTACAAAAATATAACTGATGCTATCTACAGTTGGTTGCAATTAATATTTCATCAAATTACGAAGCCCCATTGACTTACATCTGTATTTTTAAGTTATTTTCTTAATTCATTGTTGGCAAAACTATGACGCTGTCGCTGATAAACATATAATGTGTCAGCCATGCTCTGTGAAAAGGGCGCTTAACGTAACAGTATCTGCCAAAAATAAACATCGAATGTTTTAATATGCATTTAAATTTAAACTATACCATTTAAAAAGTATGGAAAATTTTGTGCACCTGACAAAATAATATTGTACAGTCTGTCCAGGTGTTAGTCACTGGCAGAGAAATGGATTTCAAAACTAGGTTAAAAGTTGCCAGGTCGCTCTATCCATTGTTCACTTTTTGCCTGATTTTTAAATTTATTTTTTTCTGCCGGAGACTAACACTTGGACCGACCACGCAATAGCAGATTGTCACCTTCAAAATATTTTCCATGCTTTTAAATGATATGATTTGATTGCTAATGCATTTAACCCTTTCCCAAATGACAAATTTTGGACTAGTCCAAATTCAAAGAGTTTGCAGACGACAATTTTAAATTTGATGAAAATGGCAGAAAGGTCTAAAAACAGGTAGAAAACACTTTGGGAAAAGGAGAAATTGCTCGTGACGAGCAATTTCTCCTTTTCCCACAGTGTTTTCAAAAGACTTGTACTGCAGACACGTGAAAACCAGGGCTTGTTTGGGAAAGGGTTAAACACCTGCATTGATTTTTGGCCGCCATTGGGCCTTTAATGCATCTCCGTCGTGCGTGATACCAAGCGAGTCATCATACTTATTATAATTATAGTTTCATAATATCAATTTAGCCGAACAAATGACTTAACCCTTTCCCAAACAAGCCCTGGTTTTCACGTGTCTGCAGTACAAGTCTTTTGAAAACACTGTGGGAAAAGGAGAAATTGCTCGTTACGAGCTATTTCTCCTTTCCCCACAGTGTTTTCTACCCATTTGGAGAACTTTCTGTCATTTTCATCAAATTTAAAATTGTCGTCTGCAAACTCTTTCAATTTGGACCAGTCTAAAATTCATCGTTTGGGAAAGGGTTAATATGGAGGTAGAATAGTAGTAATCTTTGGACAGGCAGGAAATTTACAGTTAGAAAAAAAAAAATTTTCGGCCATTGTCAGCTTGCATTTTCTCTTTTTTTTTTCTACAAGTCTTTAAAAGTGTTCTTGTTTAGAGCCTTTTAATGTCGTGATTTTGTGGCAAATGGTCGAAAAAGTGATTGTGCGAGTAAAATTTCGGTTTACTTTTTTTTAGATAATGACATATATATTTATGTTTCAGTGACAAGATAGATATCACAGACAATCCGGCGTTCCTGCGGCTCTGTAAGGCCGTGTCCTTGTGTATTGCCTACTCGGCCAACTGTGGAGGTATCGGCAGTCTCACAGGGACAGCACCTAATCTCGTGTTTAAAGGACAGCTCGACCAGTAAGTGGTTTTTTCGGGCCTCTATACATGTTGAGTATTAAATCTTATCCTGCTAAAAAAGTCAAATAAAACTTCAAGCCGACAGTATAAACCCGAAAAATGTTTTTGCACACTTTTTTTTTTTTTCTTTTTGGAGGGTGGGGGGGGGGGGGAAATAACTCCTCATTGGACAGTGTAGATCCAAGATCAGACTGCACGTTATGTGCAGTCTGATCTTGATCTATATTGTCCGCAAAGTGTCAGTGAGTCGCCCTTAGCAGCCAAAGGGTTAATTAAGGATCTTTTGTACGACATTTTTTGGGGCATATCGGTAACCTGACGGGAACGGCACCTAACCTTGTGTTTAAAGGACAGCCTTGGTCAATAAGTGAAGGATTGACCCGTTATTAAACAGTCCGGTTTTTTTTATAAACCTTGGGAAGAAGGCTTCCAAAAAATATAGTGGAAAAAGGAGGAAATGCTGGTAACCAGTATTTTCTTTTCTCTCAAATGTTTTCTACCCTACGGAAATTAAAGCCCACCCATTGAGCCTGATCTAATTTGTAGTTTGCCAATGCTTTCGATATGGACAAGTCTAAAATTTTGTCCTTTGGTAATACATTAACCCTTAGGCTGTTAAGCGAGACTTAATGGGCTTTTGCGCACAGTGTAGATCAAGATCAGACTTCACAGATTGTGCAGTCTGATCATGGATCTACACTGTCCGATACGGTGCGGTCTCTCCGAAGAGCATTTTTTTCTTAAACCGTAAACTATGATTTTTTACTATTGGTTGGAAATCTTTAATTTGATTTACTTAGCAGCTTAAAGTTGCAGTAGCTGCCAAAAATAAACAAAGCTGGTGTTCGAATGCATTTGAGCCAAGTTCTCTGAAAAGGGGGCTTAATGCAAAAGCAAAAAAGTTTCGGCCCAGGTCAGCCTGGACAAATTTCTGAGTGTCAAAGGACCAGTCTACCTCCAGATCTAGTCGATTGTTAGAAAAAAAAAAACGCGGATGTTATGGACCTACAATTAAGTGATGATTTGCATGGTATACTGCGACACGGAGACGCATTAAGCCCCCTTTTTCCAGAGCTTGACTCATTTTAATTGAAATCATACAATTCAAAAGTATGGAAATTTCAGTGAAGATGGACAATCTGTAATTGTAAAGTCGATGCAAGTGTTAGTCACTGGCAGAGAAATTAATTTCAAAACTAGGTTAAAAGTTGCCAGGTCACCGAGTCTATCTTTTTTTTTTACTTTTTGCCTGATTTTAAAATTCGTTTTTTTTCTACCAGGCACTAACACTTGGACCGACTGACTACACAATAACAGATTGTCATTTTTTTTTCGCAATATTTTCCATACTTTTGAAGGGTATGATTTAAATTTTTAAATGCATTTTAACACCTGGATTGCTTTTTGGCCGCTATTAGGCCTTTAACCCTTTCCCAAACGACAAATTTTGGACTGGTCCAAATTGAAAGAGTTTGCAGACGACAATTTTAAATTTGATGAAATTGGCAGAAAGGTCTCAGAAAGGGTAGAAAACACTGTGGGAAAAGGAGAAATTGCTCGTTACGAGCAATTTCTCCTTTTCCCAGGGTGTTTTCAAAAGACTTGTACTGCAGACACGTGAAAACCAGTGCTTGTTTGGGAAAGGGTTAAGGGTTCATAGGGCAGAACGTAAGCGTATGGGGCTATACTGTGGTAGTTTGATGAATATCGCACTAAGAAAGAAATTGATATTGTTCAAGCAAAGGTTGGGTGAAACGCAACTTTAAAGTGACTTGGTAACTTGAATATTTGCAAGTTAACACTTTACTACACGACAAAAATTTAAAACTTTCCAAATTGAAAGCAATTGCAGACGACACAGCAAATATGCCTCAAATTAAGGAACATGCATTTGAAAGGACAGAAAACATTGTGGGAAAAGGAGAAAATGCTGGTTACCAGCATTTTCTCCTTTTCCCACAATGTTTTCAAAAGGCGTCTTTCCCAGAGCCGTTGAATTGTTGGGTGACGGTTGATTGTATTTGTTAAGTAAAATAAGTGCAGATATAGAATTATAGGTCAGAACTGATAACCAAACGCGGAAGAATTTGGTTATCGCACAAAAAAGCGACTTTTCACGCACCCTGCCGGGGACAGTTTCCGAAAACATTTTGAAACTCGTAGGACTCGTAGCCGGGAGGCCCCGAGTACGAGCACAACTGGAGGCACTTGATTTGAAGTGGGAGTGTCCTTGCGCAAGATACTGTGAGCCCTAGCTTAGAACTGGTCAAACCTTGGACATACATGAATAGGCGAGCTGTCGCCGTGATATGACTGAAATAATGTTGATAGCGGCGTAAAACATCGTTCAACTGATTCAGCAACCAATTGTTACCTAGTAACGGCTACCCGTTACTAACGGGGTAACAGTGTTTAGAAACAAAGTTTTCGAAAAAGTGGGGTATTCCTCGAGTTTTCCACACATATATATGAGCCATGCTCTGGCAAAAGGGGGCTTAATGCATCTCCGTAATGCATTATACCCAGCAAGTCATCACGTGATTAAGGGGACCATAAAACCCATTTTGTCAAACAACCAACTGTATCATAAGATAGAATGGTCCTTTGAAATTGACCAATAGCGAAAAGTTTTGGCCCAGATCAGCCTGCGCGGACTGCGCAGGCTGACCTGGGTCGATAGTTTTCGCAGATGCATTGAGCCCTCTTTTGCCAGAGCATGGATCAAATAAATATATGGTTGGCTTTGTCCTGGAAAGGATAGAAAACATTGTGGGAAAATGAGAAAATGGTGGTAACCAGCATTTTCTCCTTTTCCCACAATGTTTTCAAAATCATTCTCCCTTGGGGTCGTTAAAACTTGGGCTTGTGTGGTAAAGGGTTTGTTGCCCCCCTGTGACCTATCCTCAGGCTTTAAGATATTTGAATCGTTACCGGGTAAAATTAAAATCCATGCAAATTGTACCTGCAAAATTCTATATGCACGATTTGTCTTTGAGAAAGTAAAGCACATTGTGGGTAAAGGGGAAATTGATGGAAATACCAATATTTAGCTCTTTTTCCCAAAACTGTTTTCGAAAGCCATTTTCCAGTGGGTCGTTAGAACTTAGGATTGTGTGGTAAAGGGTTATAAATTTGGATTCCAGTGCTACCTGCAAACTTCCGTCTCTATTTGCAATCCTAATTTAACATAATTAACTTTTAAAACACTAGCCTATCATCTCATACGCAATTTCCACTGTTCTAATTTAAAGCGGCATGCAACCTGATTATTTTTTAATTCACTGGTCTAATGAATTATATTTCAAATTTTGGGTGGAAAGATTGCTTTAAAACAGAAAAATATATTGACAGAAAATACTGAGAAAGAATATGAAAAACGTCTGAATTTCTTTATTCATATTTTGTTCTGTCAAATGCGGTTTGTCACGTGGTTGCCGTTATCAATTTTGTTTTGTTTGTTTGTTTTGTTCTTCTGTCTTCCTTTTAAGTCAAAGTTGTCGTCGTCCCCCTCGCCATCATCATCATCATCATCATCATCACTATTATATCTATTACAGGGAGTATGAAAAATACGGTTTAGACTCGCCGATCACCTTTGCGAACTGGATGGGGTTCGGGGTTCCGACAAGTGCTGTCCTCGTTGTGATCGTCTGGGTATGGCTGCAAATCTTATATATCCGTTGTGGGTACGTCATGTTTTTTTTTTCGCTAAACGCTTTGGCTTCTAGACAGAGTAAAAGGCCAAAATACAATGCATGTGTTAAAATGAATTTCAATTTCAATTAAAACCAGAGGAATTAATTTTAAAATCAAGCAAAGAAAAACTAACAAAGGATAGAGTGAACTGGCGACTTTTAACTTAGTTTTGAAATTAATTTCTCCCAGCGACTAACACTGGGATCGACCATACAATAACAGATTGTCATCTTCACAATAATTTCCATACTTTTTAATTGTTTTGATTTAAATTTAAATACACTTTAACACCCGTTTTGTTTACTTTTGGCAGCTATTGTTACTTTTAAGGTTGTTTAGAGTAAAATGTGACCCAGTGCTAAACATTTCCGTGCTTCAACAATCACGCGGAAAAAAGGCTTTTGAAAACATTGTGTGAAAAGAAGAAAATGCTGGTTACTAGCATTTTCTTCTTTTCCCACAATGTTTTTTTTCCTTTCAAGAACAATATACATATTTCACCCACATGTTATTATTTTCCTCAGCAAATGCTTTCAATTGTACGTTTCTAAAATCTTACTTTCCCGTAAAGTGTTGACCAGAATCTGATATTCGAAATATTTACAGACTAAAGCAAATTTGCATCTAGTTGGCATGGAAAATATCTTTGTAATTATGAAAAATCTATTTGAATTAGTGATAAGTGCAAAGACTTAAAAAAAAAATAGCAATTGGAAAAATTGCTTTCTTTTATGTACTTACATTAACATAAAATTGTTTCATTAGCTCTGTGATCATACAGTAAATGTAATACCCCCCCCCCCCCCCCACAAACTTAAATGCATGTATTTCAGATAAACTTGGTGCAACAGTTAATAGGCATGTATTATGTAATTATGCCCCCCTTCGAAGAAGCGGGGGTATATTGCTATGCACTTGTCGGTCGGTCCGTCGGTCCGTCGGTCGGTCCGTAGACCACATTTTTGTCCGGAGAATAACTCAAAAAGTATTTCAGGTATCATCTTGAAACTACATAGGTGGATAGATCTCATTAAGGAGAAGTGCAGTGCACAAGAATCATAACTCTGCCCATCATATTTATGGAGTTATTGCCCTTTGTTGATTTTCATACTTAATTTTTGTCCGGAGCATAACTCTAAAAGTATTTCAGATATCATCTTGAAACCTCATAGGTGGATAGATCTCATTAAGGAGAAGTGCAGTGCACAAGTACCATAACTCTGCCCATCATATTTTTGGAGTTATTGCCCTTTGTTGATTTTCATACTTAATTTATGTCCGGAGCATAACTCAAAAAGTATTTCAGATATCACCTTGAAACCTCATAGGTGGATTAATCTTATTAAGGAGAAGTGCAGTGCACAAGAACCATAACTCTGCCCATCATATTTTTGGAGTTATTGCCCTTTGTTGATTTTCATACTTAATTTTTGTCCGGAGCATAACTCAAAAGGTTTTTCAGATATCATCTTGAAACTTTACATGTGGATAGATCTTATTCAGGAGAAGTGTACTGCACAAGAACCATAACTCTGCCCATTATATTTTTGCAGTTATTGCCCTTTGTTGATTTTCGTACTTAATTTTTTTCCGGAGCATAACTCAAAAAGTATGTGAGGTAAAATCATGAAACCTTATAAGTTGATAGTTCACATAAATGGGAAGTGCAGTGCCCAAGAATTGTTAATTTATCATTAATAATTTTTGAGTAATTACCCTTTGTTCGTTTTTACACTTTGAACTTAACAGTTTATAATCACATGTTATATTTAGAATTGGATGCCATTAGGGGGGCATACATGTTTTACAAACATCTCTTGTTTAATTGTCTTCTGAAAAAAAAGACAATTTTGACAAAGATTTATGTATCGTAGGACCCGATTAATCAGATTTGATTATACTGGGAAATAACGAATTTTGTGTATAAGGAATATACGCTAGTCAGTTACGTCCCTTGATTAATAAAGTGTGTGCTTTTCACCGAGTTTGAAAAGAAAAATCTACAAAAAAAAATGCCAATCACTGTCCATAATTGTGTCATGCTCTGTGAAAAGGGGGCTCAATGCATCTGCGAAAAGTATCGATCCATGTCAGCCTGCGCAGTCTGCGCAGGCTGACATGGGTCGAAACTTTTCGCTATTTGTAAATTTCTTGCTTGTTAAAGGACCATTCTACCTCCAGATTCAGTCGATTGTTAGACAAAATGGATTCTGTGGACCCATAATGATATGATGACTTGCTTGGTAGAACGCATCATGGAGATGCATTAAACCCCCTTTTGCCAGAATGTGATTGAAGTTTATGTCTTCCTGCAGGAGGCCTGATTATTATATTTTGGGCCGAAGTGTGGTTAATGGCAACCTGAGTGTTTACAGAACTGTGTAATACCATAGGCCACTGAAATTTCATTCATCTATCACGGGAGTGACGGGATGACAAAATTTTCCTGAGCGGACACCGTTACTATAAATAGCACATTGGCAACTTCCTCTATATCGTATATGATAAGACTTATATAAAAGTCTTATTATATACAATATAGAGGTAGTCGCCAATGTGCTATTTAGAGTAACAGTGTAAAGAAAATTTGAGTAATCCGTTATATACAGGCGATGCACCAATCTGCAATGATCGACCAAGGAAAATTTTGGTGTTCCGTGATAGGCAAACAGAGTTTCAAAGGCCTGTGGTAATGCTATGGTAATTAAACACATGAATCATCGTCTGGGAAAAGGGGGCTTTATGCATCTCCGTGATGCATTGTACCAGGCATGTCATCACATAATTATGGATCCATAAAATCCAAATTATCTAACAACCAACTGAACCCGTAGGTAGAACGGTCCTTGGACATGCAGAAAATTTAAAGATGGCAGAAAGTTTCGGCTCATGTCAGCCTGCGCAGTCCGCGCAGGCTGACATGAGTCGATACTTTTCGCAGATGCAATAAGCACCCTTTTCACAGAGCATGGCTCAATTACACTGATTATGACGTTTAATTAATATCCCGTTTTCAGCGAATGCTGTGGTAGAAAGGACGAAGAGCGTGACACGAAGGTCAAGGTTGTCATTCGAGAAGAATATGAAAAACTTGGACCAATCAAGTACGTGTATTAAATGACGCAGTTTATACGTCATGTTTTGTCCTACATGGATTTGTTTTAGGCTTCTCCAAATATGTTCTGTTAGATGGGGTTTCTTACGTGGGGTAATGTGACAATAAAACTAAATAGGTGTTGCCCGTCTGCTAATATTCTTTTAGTTTCGATTAACTGTGCAAAAAATCGCCATGTTTCCTATATTGCCAAACTGGACATGTGCAAGCTGCTCTGATTGGCCATTCTATGGTACACATGTAACCCAATCAAAAGCAACGACACAATACCCTGTATCAGTTGTAATATGTATTTCTACAACGGGGACGAGTTTACCGTGGTTCGTTCTATCTATAGTACTTTGATTAACCAGACGGGAAACAAGGCCTTTGCCAACCAAGCGGCTGAATCATGAGTTAGAAAAGTCCTTTGACACGTAGAAAAAAAATGTGTAAAGCAAAATATTTCGACCCATGTCAGCCTGCGCGGATTGCGCAGGCTGACAAGGGTCGAACATTTTTGCAGATGCATTAAGCGCCCTTTTCACAGAGCATGGCCCATTTTTAGGGTCACATTATTTCAGATCTAGAAAAGAATATTTTGCGTTTCTATCTTGACAGTTTCGGACAGGCAGCTGTGATTGGACATTTCATCATTTTGGCATTGTTATGGGTGACCCGAGATCTTGGTGGCGAGTACGGATGGGGACATTTATTCAAGAAGTCGTAAGTTTGATTTAAAGATACATCTATACTCGTTTCCAGCCAAAAGTTAACCCATTTCATCTTTATTTTATCAAGCTGTAATCATTCTTGTATCTTCATGCTAAATGTTACTCCTGGCGACTGTAAGGTTGCATAGGTTATGCCGATATAAACTGTATTTCACTGTCTTGGGGCCGCCAAAGAAATCACTGTTATGACGTTTCCAGTTTAAAAAACGAAGATTTCAGATATATGTATTTGTCCCTTACACATCGGTAATTTATCTATGTTTACACAGCTGATTAAATTTTGAACCATTCTACAGTCTATCAAATGTTTACAGCGTTTTTTTTTTTCTCTCTGGTCATATGGATGTATCTTTAACATTTTTACATGATTATTTGTAAAAGTAGTTCAAAAGTTGCCAAGTCACTCTATCTTTTGTTTACTTATTACCTGGTTTTAAAATTCATTTTTCTGCCAGCAACTAACACTTGGACCGACTGTACAATAACAGATTGTCATCTTCACAATAATTCCAATACTTTTAAAAGGTGTGATTTAAATTCAAAAGCATTTTAACACCCGCGTTGTTTACTTTTGGCCGCTACTGGAACTTTAACTCACGACAAACTACAGAATATTAGGCTCATCAAAACTTAACCCTTAGGCTGCTAAGCGCGACTCAACGACCTTTTGCGGACAGCGTAGATCAAGATCAGACTGCACAGAAAACATCGTGGAAAAAGGAGAAACCAGCGTTTTCTCCTTTTCCCACAATGTTTTCTAGCCTTTCCGAAACAAATTTCAATTTCTGAGTCAAATTTATTTTGTCGTCCCTAAATGCTTTCAATTTGGACATGTCTAAAATTTTGTCATTTTGTAACGTGTTTATGTCATCTTTGCTCCGGTTTGTTTTAGATATATGAAGGACGCTGTTCCAGCAGTACTTATCGCCAGTTCACTGTTTATTTTCCCGTCTACAGTACCTCAAGTCTTTTGTCGTAGAAATAACGGTAAGAGCTGGTTGATTGTATGGTGTTCAAGAAAGTTTTCAACATTTTTTTCAGCTATATCATGGCGGTCAGTCCACCTATCCATGCTTTCCCGGAGTTTCTTCTTACCAGAGCTTCGCACAATATTTTTCCCCAGCCAGCGGCCTCTTTTTCTATATAACTTTCCCCGAAACAATGATTAGCCAAAGATAAAAGCATTTTCTGGTTTCGTTTTTCACCCATTAGCGTCCTCAAAAACAAATTTATCAAAAATTTCAAGGCGAGCAGCAAAAAAAAAACTGCAATATCAAGATTTTTTTTTACTTTATTTTGTCAGAAAACTATTACCGTATCGGTTTGTGTAGATACAAGATCAGACTACATAGAGCGTTCCTTGCAGTCTGACCTTGAACTACACTGTCCACAACTTGCGCTTTAATTCACGCATAGCAACTAAGGATAAAGATATATATTCTTTTTTTTTTATATTTATTCAGAAATATTTACTATTTAATTAAAACACTTAACGCATTACGTTTTGCAAACAACTGTTCTTGTCTTGTGAGAAAAGCCAATGTCGAAAAAAAGGTGGAAAAAGGAGAATTTTACCGTTACTAAATGTGTTATAGACATAATTTCATAAGAAGGTTGAATTTGTTCCGATTTTTTTTTTTCTTCGAATATTTTGTTTGAGAAGAGGTCGCATTTGCCTACGCAATCACCGCTTTAACCCTTTCCGAAACAAGCCCTGGTTTTCACGTGTCTGCAGTACAAGTCTTTTGAAAACACTGTGGGAAAAGGAGAAATTGCTCCGTAAGGAGCAATTTGAGAACCCTTTTTTGAGAACATTCTGCCATTTTCATCAAATTTAAAATTGTCGCCTGCAAACTCTTTCAATTTGGACCAGTCCAAAATTTGTCGTTTGGGAAAGGGTTAAGAGACACCTTACTGGTTTTTACATCCATTTTGAAATTTGTCATACTAAACCCGCATTAACCCATTATCAAACAAGCCCGTGATTTAGCGACCCACGTGAAAATGATTGATTGATTGTATGGTGTTTAACGCCGTTTTCAACATTATTTCAGTTATATCGCGGCGGCCAGTGCACCTATCCATGCTTTCCTGGAGTTTCTTTCACCAGTACTCCGCACAATGTTCTTTCCAAGCCACTGGCTGCTTTCCCACATAACCATCGTCGAAACAATGGTCAGCGGTGAGAGAGGAATGAATACTGTCGCAATGACTGTCATCAATCCTCGGAAAGAAATTGGCCATGCCGGGAATCGAACCAGTGACCTCCTATTCTCAAGTCCTGTACGCTACCGACTGAGCTACGGGGCTTTGCCCCACGTGAAAAGGGCTTCTGAAAACACTGTGGGAAAAAAAGAAAATGCTGGTAGCCAGCATTTTCTCCTTTTCCCACAGCATTTTCAAAAGTCCCTTCAAAGACAGATTCCATCATTTGAGACAATTTATATATATGTCTTCTGCAAATACTTTAAATTGTAGAAAAGTCTAAAATCTTGTCGTCTGATAACCATTTTAAATGCCGCCTGTCATAAAAGACCACTTTTGTTTCTTCCCTTGGGTGATCTCTTAATGCAGATGAGACTTAATTTCTTGTGGAACTTTTTCCACAATGTTTTCAAAAGCCCTTACAAAGTCAGATTCCAACATTTGAAACACATTTATCTTTGTCGTGTACCAGTACTTTTAAATGTGGACAAATCCAAACTCTCGTTGTCTGATGAAGAGATTACAGACCACCTGTCACAAGACACTACCTTTCTTAGTGCCTTAGATGGTCTTTGAATACAGGTTGACCTTTATTTATTGTTAAACTTACAGGGGATAGTCGCAAACCCTTGAGACCACTGTTGTTCTGGCAGGACGCTGCACAAAAGGTACCATGGGGCGTGGTCTTCCTGTTAGGGGGCGGGTTCGCCATGGCAAAGGCATCAAAGGTAAATAACTAAACGAGCCATGCCCTGTGAAAAGGGGGCTTAATGCATCTGCGAAAACCATCGACCCAGGTCAGCCTGCGCACTCCGCGCAGGCTGACCTGGGCCGAAACTTTCCGCTATTGATCAGTTTTCTGTATGTCAAACGACCTGTTTACGTCATGGTTCATTCGGTTGTTCGCGTAGACAAAACTGACTTTTATGGATCCATGATCATGTGATGACTTGCTTGGTATCATGCATCACGGAGATGCATTAAGCCCCTTTTGCCAGAGCGTGGCTCAAATATATTGGTATAATGTGCGTTCTCTAGAAATGTTCAGGTACAAATATTTCAGCCGGAATTCATCAGATGCATTTTCTATCAATTTGATGCCTTTCAATGTTAATTGTGCATAAGCCTTCTTTCATTTGTGTGTAAATATCATGCAGGCCTCACACTTAGATCACAAACCATTGCATAATAAAAGTTTTGTTGCCAAGTCAAACAAGGATAAAATCAAAGGAAAACAAATAGTCGGGCTCTTTTGAATTGATTGATTTCTGTCTATTTATCATTGCTACCAGTTGCCCAAGAAGGCTCCAAGTTCTGTTACGGGCGTTAATGCAAGATACAGGATGAAACTCATTGTACGTTACGCCTGGTTCTTTGAAATGCTGGGTGTATACGGCGGCACACTGGACCTCTGTTTAAGGTCTCACCCAAAAGACTATTAGTAATTTTAGTTACTTACCCCAGAGATTTGCCGCTTACAAGTCTCGGGGCCTTCCGCTTGAGCTATTTTAGGTTTGGTTCCCTCTGTTTTTATTGAACAAGGGAAATGGCTGTAATTCCAACAATGTCCTCCGTGTCCTTTGTAGCCGACGGACTTAGGAAAATTATGTGACTGTAATTTTCTCTTGGGCAGGATTCCGGACTGTCGCAGTGGATTGGGGACAAACTGTCGGTTCTGGATTATCTTGAGCCTTGGGTATTGAACATGGCACTTTGTTATATCGTGGCGGCCATGACGGAGGTCACGAGCAATACAGCCACTTGTACCTTAATGATGCCGATTTTGGCGACTTTAGTAAGTACTGGGCCTACTTCAGTTTAAAAACTTATTAAAGGAGCATTTTAGTTTTCGTGGTTATAGTCTCAAAAGCTCTGAGAATGTTTGAATTGTATTAGATTTTAACATCATATAACAGCTCCGGTTATTTCATGACGGTCAGAGACACACCCACGTGTTTTCTGGCTTTCTCACACCAGTACTGACACAACTTTCTTTCCAAAGCCACTGACTACCTTTCTCACATGCATCAGAGGTGAGAGGTGAAAAATCGCCCGAAAGAAAGTTTGCCTCAATTGGGTATCAAACTCGCAACCACTAGATCACGAGTCAGATACGCTTACCACTAAGCTACAAGGGAGAGCCGCTGGGAATGTCGCGTGATCAAATTCAAGTGATGGGATGACGTCACATCTGGTGTAATCAAAAAAGACGATGTGCTCGATAGCAAAACGACCACCCCTTTTTTTAAGGTAAGAGGGGGCGGGGCATGGATAAAGGGGAATAACTCTATCTGGTATATTGGCATTCTTAAGAGTTTGGTATTATTCCTTGGGCTGCTAAGCGCGACTCTAGGACCTATTGCGGACAGTGTAGATCAAGATCAGACTGCACAGAACGTGCAGTCTGATCTTGGATCTGCACTGTCCGATATAGAGATATCTTTCCCCAAAAATATACCTTTGAAATAGCGGAATTTGGGTTTTTACTGTCGACTTGAAAGTTTCATTTCACTTATTTAGCAGGGCAAGGGTTAAAGACACATATCTATGAGGCTGGTTTGGTGGCCAGCTTAGATTCATTGATTGACTGTATGGTGTTAAACGCCGTTTTCAACATTATTTCAGTTATATCCCGGCGGCCAGTGCACCTATCCATGCTTTCCTGGAGTTTCTTTTACCAGTACTCTGCACAATATTCTTTCCAAGCCACTGGCTGCTTTCCCACATTTCCATCGTCGAAACAATGGTCAGCGGTGAGAGAGGAATGAATCCTGTCGCAATGACTATCATCAATGGCCAACTTCGAGGGACGGATACACAGTCCGTAAATATATATTTGAGCGTCGCTCAGTGAAAAGGGCGTTTAATGCGTGTCTGTGATGCATTGTACCAACCAAGTCATCACATAATTATGGATCCATAAAAATCATTTTGTCCAATAACCGACTCAATCATGAGGAAGAATGGTCTTTTGACATGCTGAACGTTTGCAAATAGCAAACAGTTAACACTTAAGCTGCTGAATAAATGAAACGCAAATTTCTACTCAATACTAAAAGCCCAAACATTGCGGTTTCAAAGTTGATTTCACCGGAAAGAAAATACCGTATCGGACAGTGTAGATCAAAGATCAGACTGCACGTTCTGTGCAGTCTGATCTTGATCTACACTGTCCGCAAAAGGTTAGTGAGTCGCGATTAGCAGCTTAAGGGTTAAGACTCTCGCGGACCACATAGGCTGACATGGATCGATACTTTTTTTCAGATGCATTAAACACCCTTCTCACAGAACATGGTGCATTTATAGCCTCACAAGGCCTGTACGAATATCACGTGACAAATAGCATACGTCGATAAAGTTGGATCGTATTTAAATGAGCCTGATGACGTCACATCTGGTTTTTATGAAAACGTACAATGTGCTCGATCGCATAACGACCACCCCGTTATGACGAGTCTAAAATTTTGTCGTTTGTTGAAGCATTAAGAACTTATTTATTTCAGAGAAAAATTTCTGACTATTTGCAGGCCATAAACCTAAAACAAAACCCAACGTACATCATGTTTCCCACCGCTATCGCAACATCTTTCGCCTTCATGTTGCCAGTGGCAACGCCGCCGAACGCTGTCGTATTCTCTTACGGATATGTACGGGTCACGGACATGGTAAGAAATTCATTTCGATTTTATGGTGTCTAACACGGTTTTAAACATTATTTCAGTTATAATGTTTCAGTGCACCTGTCCATGCTTTCCTGTAGTTTTCTTACCAGTGCCACGTAACAATATTCTTTCCAAGTCACTGGCTGCTTTCCCACATAACAATCGTTGAAACAATGGTAAGCGGTGAGAGATGAATGAATTCTGTCGCAATGAATATCATCAATCCTCGGAATGAAATTGGCTGAGCCGGAGGATGAAACAGCGACCCCCTCTTTTCAAGTCCTGTACGCTACCGACTGAGCTACCGGGGCTTGTCATGGCAATACAGTTCATAGTATTAATCTTTCTTTATATCCCCACCCCCACATACAACAACTGGGTGTTAACCCTTTCCCAAACAAGCCCTGGTTTTCACGTGACTGCAGTACAAGTCTTTTGAAAACACTGTGGGAAAAGGAGAAATTGCTCGTAACGAGCAATTTCTCCTTTTCCCACAGTGTTTTCTACCCTTTTGGAGAACTTTCCGCCATTTTCATCAAATTTAAAATTGTCGTCTGCAAACTCCTTCAGTTTGGAAGGGTCTAAAATTTGTCATTTGGGAAAGGGTTAAGGTAGCATACTGGGATCGGGTCCCGTATTCACCAAATCATCTTAACGACATCTTTAGTCTTATTCTCGGGAATTTTCTAAACTCAAAAGTATCTGATTCGCTAAATCGGTTAGCCCGTCGAAAATTGCGCTACTTTCTAATATAGACCCATACAAAACTTGAACGCATTTTAGAACGGATTTGAATACAGAATAAGATTGTCCTCATGTTCGTCCGTGCGTATCGCGTATCGCACTTGCGTATCCTCTTCAGCAACACTTTTCAACCAATTTGACTGAAATCTCAATTTCGGCCTTCCTAACACAGGAACTAGTGAACCTGCAATTTCAATTATGATTAGTTGACAGTTACAGGAATTATTGCCCTTTGAACTTAAAAGTAGTACAGATCAATTGAGGTTTTTTAACCAGATAAAAAACATTGTGTGAAGAAATGAAAGTCTCTCTCTGCTGTATTATAAATGAATCATGCTTTGAGCAAAAGGGGTCAAGTAATGCACCTGCGAAAAGTATCGACCCAGGTCAGCCTGCGCAGTCCGCAGTCAATTTTTCTGTATCTCTAAGGACCAGTCTACCTTATGATACAGTCGGTTGTTAAACAAAATGGATTTTATGGATCCCTAATTATGTGATGACTTGCTTGGTATGATGTGTCACGGAGATGCATTAAGCCCCCTTTTGCCAGAGCATGGATCAACTCCATGTATCTATTCACAGGTAAAGGCTGGTTTCGTTCTGAACGTTATTTGTGTTCTGGTGTTGGTCGCAAGTACAGAAACGATAGGGGAGAGCATATTTAAGCTGCACGCTGTACCACAGGAAATACAGGTCTACTTTAACAGAACGCAATGAGGATGGCAAGGAATTACGACGAAATCTCATTTCTTCGAAACTTGGATAACTCGAACATGTGGTTAATTCGAAATAGTGTTACTATGATAAATGTAGATGGACGTCTTCTTTAACAGAACGCAATGGGGACGACAATAAAATACGGCGAAATCTCAATTCGTCGAAAAATTATACAACTTGAATATGTAGTCAGTTCGAAATAGTGGAACCTTGATAAATGTACATGTAGATGGAAAAAATTAACATGACGATCATTTTTTCAACCTGCCACAACGTTTTCTTGGCCAAGATGAAATCCAGATACTGAATGTGGTTCTTTTCTAGAAACATTTTCCAGTTTCAGTTGTAAAAGATACCAAGAAGTCACAGATACATATAGTTTGTATGATGCATCATGATAAATCTTGGTGCAAGAGTTATCTCCCTTTCAGATTTAACTACACTCAGCAAAACTTCTAACCGGCCATTTTTGTTTCTCCTGTAAATTTTACCAGGTAATAGACAGGTAAATAAAAACAGGGTGTAACATATATCTGGACGTTAGCCATGGTATTGTGATGATTGTAATCGATTTTACCAACAGAGGGCATCTCTTTTACAAAAAAGGGAAAACGCATTTTTTGCGCATGCGTGGTAACAATCAGCCAAAACATGTTAAAAAGAGAATATTTTTGCGCATGCGTGGTAACTATCAGCCAAAACATGTTAAAAAGAGAATATCTTTGCGCATGCGTGGTAACTATCAGCCAAAACATGGAAACTATTTTCTGCGCAAAATTATAAACCGAAAGAAGAAGCACAAATTTTTCAAAAAAATGATTTTCCGATTTTCAATGTTTGGTGAATGAAAATTAAACAGGCTCTTTTCAAAAGAACAAGCAAGAAAAAATCTGTTCAGACTTAGGCTAAGATATGCTTTTACACTGGTCAATTATTCTCCAAAAATCGAATCAAATGAACTGCCTCTTTTCTGGACAGCGGATGCCAAAAAAGGTCTACGGGGAATTCCATCTTAAAAGTGGCCGTTTAGAAGTTTGTTCAGTGTACATATATCTGTTTCTTGAATTCATTCCAATAAACAGATTCTTGACGGTTGAGGGACTATTGCTTGTGCTTTTCAAACCTTGTCTGATTTCTTTCACATCAATTTCCCTACCCCCATGGTCTTAAGAACTCAGATTTTTTCGTAAAGGGTACAAAAAAAATAAATACAAAAAAAAGTTATCTCAAATTGAAAAGAAATATAGATGAAAACAGAAAAGTAATGTACGCGAAAAATGCTGTCCTTCCACCCCCCCCCCCCCCCTCAAAACTCTTCTCTCCAAGGACGCAGCCATTGTGCAGTAATATGTTGATAGTGGTTTCTCTTATAAATACTCTGTTGGACAATGGGAAAATAAGTAATCTGATCACGTGTCCCTTTTCCAAAGAGTCACAAGTTTTGTCGACTCTGAGAACGAAGGCTTCTGAAAACATTGTGGGAAAAGGAGAAAATGCTTGTAACCAGCATTTTCTCCTTTTCCCGCAACGTTTTCTACCCTTTTATAAAAGAAGCCCATCTATACAGCCCTATTTAAGTTGTCGTCTGCAAATGTTTTCAATTTGGACAATTCCAATTGTTTGTTATGTGGTAAATATTTAAAAACAACAACAACAAAGTCTTTTCGAAATATTATCCGCTTATACAACTTGAATCCATACAAAAACTTGTTTCGTAAAGATGCACAAACAATTAAGTTTTGAAGGTGGCAGAAGCTTACGCTTGGATGCTACTTTGTCCATCTAAACTTCCGCAATTTCTATTCCATGAAAATTTCAATCTTTATTTTGGTTCACAAAAGCGTTGTTTCGCCATCTTTTTAAGTGACGACTTAGAAATTTTGCCCGTGCTTTCCACTGGAATAGTATCCAGTATCATATAATATTTCGGCAAAATGCTGATCAGGTTTGCTTGTTCATTGTGCACCTTTTCCATGTACACTCTGAGTTCAGAATCGTTGATGGTGCAACCGGATCTAGATTTCACGCATGCGCAAACCGCTTGGTGCAATTCGTCATCGGGAACAGGGACAACTATAGCTGACTCAATAGCGGGATGCTTCTTCAACATAGTTTCAAGTAAAGCTGGTGTCACTTTTAGACCCCCTGAAATAATTATATCGGACATTCGACCTTCAACTATCAGAAAGCCGTTCGGACTGATTCTTCCACAGTCGTTGGTTTTGACCCACTCGTCTTCCGTTTTAACTGACGCCGTTTTCTCGGGCTCGTTGTAATACTCTTTAAACACCCATTCGTGCCGGACGTAAATCTCCCCACGTTCCCCGGCTGGGACTATCTCGCTGTGTTTATCTACAATCTTCAATTCAACACCAGGTGGCGGTAAACCGCTTGCGTATTCTACAAAGTCGTCGGGGTTTTCTACTATCATGGCAGATCCAATGGAAAATTCGGTCCCAGCATAGGCAATGCAGAGGCGTTTACAAACTTTACCAACACAAGCTGCGAGTGATTTGGAAATCGGCTGGCCGCCCGTCCATACTGTCTCAAGTGGCCAGTCGGGAGGGAGGTCTTTCTGAAACCGAAATCATACCAATGATGCAAGCGTTGCGACCATCTAGTTGCAACAAAGAGCAAATGCAACAAATTGGACAAGTACCATGAAAGCGCCCTAGCTTTGCACCTAATGCAGACAAACAGACTAGGATATCCGACATCTCAATAAAAAAAATGAGCCATGCTCTGCTAAAAGGGCGCTGAATGCATTTGCAAAAAATATCGACCCATGTAAGCCTGCGCAGCCCGCGCAGGCTGACATGGGTCGAAACTTTTAGCCATTAGTCCATTTCCTGCAGGTCAAAGGACCATTCTATCGCCAGATCTAGTTGATTGTTTAAAAAAAAAAAGGTTTTGCGGATCCATGATTATGTGATGAATTGCTTGGTACAATGCATCATCACGGAGATGCTTTAAGCCTCCTTTTGCCATAGCATGGCTCAAATGCTTCAGCCTCACCTGCTGTAAATGAGGCATGCTCTGGCAAAAGGGGGCTTAGTGCACCTCCGTGATGCATTGTACCGATCAAGCAATCACATAATTATGGATCCATAATAGCCATTTTTTTAAACAACCGGCGGAATCATGAGGTAGACTGATCCTTTGACATACAGAAATTTGACCGATAGCGAAAAGTTTCGGCCCAGGTCAGCCTGCACGGACTGCGCAGGCTGACCTGGATCGATACATTTTTTTTTTTTGCAGATGCATGAAGCCACCTTTTCACAGAGCATGGCTCAAATGTATTTACACAAGCAACCCAACACGTTGCCTAGCCCACATGTTTCTCACTTCCTTTCATCAAGCCTTAAGCTGCTAAATAAATTCAACTAAAGAATTCCAACCGGTAGTGAAACCCCATAGTACACGAAGTATAGCTCGCCGAAGAAATCTCACCGTATCGGACAGTGTAGATCAAAGATCAGACTGCACGTTCTGTGCAGTCTGATCTTGATCTACACGGTCCGCAAAAGCCCACAAAGTCGCGCTTATAAACCCAAGTGTTAAGGAAAGATAACTGCGTTCGCCGTAGCATATGACTTACCTCACGTTTGGTGAGTTCATAAATCATTGTTGGTGCCATGCTGGCAATCTTGCAGCGTTCCCTTTTGATAATGTCAACGAGAAAGGAAAGCTTGTCAGTCCCAGGAGGTCCGACCATGCCGGTCGTAGTAAGATGGGCTTGACCCGTCATGAAGCCCGAGGGAAAGCCACCAACCCATCCCAACGGTGCTTCATTTAAGTGGGTGGCATTACCGAACGCATCACAGTCGATTACAAGCTCCCGCGCTCTCATTAAACCCGCGTGGGTTTGGGCAACCAGTTTGGGTATTCCAGTACTCCCAGACGTGGGGAACAGTATTGCAGTCTCACTTGGATTTATTTCCGGTAAATCTATATCCTCATTCTTTTCTTCTAAAATACTGCCAACCGTTTTGACCTCCTGGCCCGCTGGACTACCAATGCATACCAAGCTCCTAAGGTAAGGAAGTTTGGTGCTAGAAACTCTGCCATCAGCGTCATGTTTGTCTAGCAATTGTTGTACTATTGTCCAGTTCACATCATTGAATCCCGGATCCAGAACAAGTAGAGAACAAGTTTGTAACAGTTTCATTTTCTCAATAAGGTCACTTCCATCCTTATACTTCAAGCCCAGTGACGTCACGTGGGCGCCAGCCATCATTGCCCCAAACGTGACATACAGCCACTCTGGACAGTTTCTTGCCACCACTGCGATGGCTTCCCTTCGCTTCACACCGATACCGATAAAATATCTCGCCATCTTGCGAGAGTTTTCGTAAAAGTCCTTCCAAGACACAGCCTGTCGAGTTTCTGAGGATGAATAGAAGATGATGGCATCCTGGTCTGGGATACTTTCAGCACGGTACCTCAGACAATCTGGGATCGTCTTGAGGTCGTCAGAAGGTCGTTTGTTCCCTCTCGGCGTCTTTATGTAGCTTCCGTCAATCGTTGATTGGCCCTGTCCCATCTTTTCTGCAACTCAAACTTTAAAACTACGAACGCATTTAATGAACTCTTTACCACACAACAGAAAATGTAAAAATGTCCAAACTGCAGACGACAATTAGCATTTGCAGACGACAATTCAAATGCGGCTCATATGATGGAATTTCGATAGGGTAGAAAACATTGCGGGAAAAGGAGAAAATGCTGGTTACGAGCATTTTCTCCATTTCCCACATTGTTTTCAAAAGCCTTCTTCCTCAGTGTCGTCGCAAGTCGGGATTGTGTAGTATAGGGTAAAAACAACAATATTGTGTCAGTATGTGTCACCTGTATACAGATTTACACTAAAGTCCGAATCAGAAATACAAAATGGGTACTACATTTTTCTTGAATATTTGGTCATGAATATTTCGGAACTCGATTTGTAGTTCAATAAATTCAGTCAAGTGTTATTTTATATACCTGCTGCTCCTAAAATCCAAATAGTTTAAACTCTTATCGGGTTATATGATAGCGCAGTTATACTTATATGTCACATACACATATTACACTGTAATGCAGCAACACGTATGTATTGAGTAACGTGAGTTATACAATATTGCAGGCTTGCAATATACCTGGGTCCGTATTCACCAACCATTCCTGGTCTAATTTTAGAGTTAGAAAATAAAACAACTTCTGATTGGCTAAACCATTAGGTTTAGCCAATCAGGTGTTGTGTTAATTTCAAATATAGAAAATTCTTGAGAATAAAACTAAGAATTGTTCGTGAGAATGCTTGGTGAATACAGACCCAGGTTACTGTCTGGCCCGACCGTTTTCTTAGTTCTTATGACTTCAAATCATTTATTGTAAATAAAGGCCATTGGCCCAAAATACACAAACATATAATTAAATAAAGATCAAAAACGGGAGTGGCATTGAATCATCATCGTCAGCATTGTTTGATCTATGCCGACCGAAAAAGCCCCTGCCCCTGCCCCCCCCCCCCCCCATTTACTGTGAAAGGGTTAAACACTATGAGGATTTCAAAAAGAATAGACCAAGATTAGACTGTAATTAATGCAAACTGATCCCACTACGTACTCCCCCATCTTCTCACTTCGCAAAAGAAATCATAGGTCGCGAATATGCTGGGTTATTTGCATTCAGTTTTAGAAATCATTGATTGATTGGTTGATTGATTGATTGATTGATTGAATAGTGTTTACGCCGCTTTCAACATTATTTCAGTCATGTCACGGCGATTCATGTATTTCTTGGGTTTCACCAGTAACAGGCTCAGGCTCTGAAGTGTCTTGCCCAAGGACACTCACAAGAAAATCCCAGTGGATCCAGTGAGGCTCGAACCTGTGGCCTCCAGGTCACGAGTCCTACCCTCTACCACCGAGCCAAGCAGGACCCCTTTAGAGATGAAAAAAGTAAGATAAAAATCTGCAAGCAGTTGCACTTTTTCTCACAATATTTTTTTTCTGGGGTGTAAAAAGTCGTATTCATATGAAATTGGTTTGAAAGATAGTGTTTAACCCTTTACCGCACAATCCCGAATTTTAACGACTGAAGCTGAGAAGGCTTTTGAAAACATTCTGGGATAAAGAGAAAATGCTGGTTACCAGCATTTTCTCCTTTCCACACAATGTTTTCTACCCATACGCAATTTTCTTTATTAGAGCCAAATCAAGTTGTGGTCTGCAAATGCCCTCAATTTGGACGAGTCTAAAATTTTGCTGTGCGGTAAAGAGTTAAACACATATGCCGAATTAGATAACAATTTTCGCGACCTGAATCTTTAAAGATACATCCTGACAGCCAGAGAGAGAGAAAAAAAACGCTGTTAAAAGTTGATAGTGTGTAGAATGGTCAAGAATTTAGTCGGCTGTGTAAACATAGATAAAATTACCGATATATATGAGCCAGGCTCTGTGAAAAGGGGCTTAATGTATCTGCGAAAAGTATCGACCAGGTCAGCCTGCGCAGTCCGCGCAGGCTGACCTAGGTCGAAACTTTTCGCTATTGGTCATTTTTTTTGTATGTCAATGGACCATTTTACATCCAGATCCAGACAATTGTTAGACAAAATGGACTTTATGGATCCATAATTATGTGATGGTCTCATAGGTATCACGATCCACGGAGATACATTAAGCCCCCTTTTGCCAGAGCATGGCTCATATGGTGTAAGATATAAATACATATATCGGAAATCTCCGATTTAAAACTGGAGATGTAACAACAGTGATTTCTTTGATGGCCTCCAGAAAATGAAATGGATTTTCTATCGGTCGTTATCTATGCAACCTTGCAACCGTCAGGGGCAACAGTTGGCATATCCCCGGGGTTGCTAAAACTAGGATTTGAGAAAAGGATTAATAAATATTTCTGTTGAGCCGGATAAAGGGTTTTTACAGATACGAAACGGTAAATTGATAAATTGCATCTTTTATCATAAAACATGCCTACTTGAAATTTGATAAAACCATGTAACAGTTGAATTTTTGAACTTTTTTATTGGCAGTCCCACGACTAATGCTCCCCAACCACTCTAAATTGCATTTCTAGTCCAATTTCCAGAATAAGAAAGTAACGCAATTTCTGATTGGCTAAACTATGTAGTTAAGCCAATCAGAAATTGCATTACTATCAAATTTGAGAAAAAAAATGTTGAAAATTGGACAAGGGCTTATTAAAAACGGTTGGTGAAAGTTGGGACAACATCCTCCTGGCGAAACCACAAGGGTCAACTTTTAGCTAATGCCGTACTGTTAATTCTAAAACTTTTTGTAATACTTGGTTAAAGCCGCAATCAGAAATTGCATTACTATCAAAAGAAAAAATATTGAAAATTGGACAAAGACTTATTAAAAACGGTTGGTGAAAGTTGGGCCAACATCCTCCTGGCGAAACCACAAGGGTCAACTTTTAGCTAATGCCGTACTGTTAATTCAAAAACTTTTTGTAATACTTGGTTAAAGCCCCAACGGCTGCCAATAGTAAACAAAGCGGGTGTTGAAATGCATCTAAATTTAAATCATACCATTTGAAAGTATCGAAATAACAGTAGAGATGACAATCTGTTATTGTACGGTCGGTCCAAGATTTAGTCGCTGGCAGAGAAATGGATTTCAAAACTGGGTTAAAAGTTGCCAGGTCGCTCTGTCTTTTGTTTACTTTTCACCTGGGTCTGTATTCACCAACCATTCTTAAGAACGTTCTTAGACTTATTCTTCAAGATTTTCCAAGTTTGAAAGTAATTTGAAAGTAACACACCTTCTGATTGGCTAAACCATTTGGTTTAGCCAATCAGAAGGTGTGTTACTTTCAAATTTGGAAAATTTTGGAGAACAAGACCAAGAATATTCTTAAGAATGGTTGGTGAATACGGACCCAGATTTCATTTTTTTCCCAGCGACTAAACACATGGACCGACCACACAATAACAGATTGTCATCTTCACAATATTTTCCATACTTTTAAATGGTATTATTTAAATGCATTTTTAAGACTTGCATCGTTTTTTTGGCCGCTATTTAGCCTTTAATTTTTCACCAAACAATCCCGGGTTTTCACGACCCTGGGAAAGAAGGCTTTTGAAAACATTGTGGGAAAAGGAGAAAATGCTGGTAACCAGCATTTTCTCCTTTTCCCACAATGTTTTCTTCTCTATCAGAGAGCTTAAGCTCATTTGTACCAAAGTTTTTGGACGAGGACACAAGGGTTAACTTCACAGAGATGCATTGAGCCCCCCTTTTGCTAGACAGATGGTTTTAAAAGCATTTGTGGTCTAGTTCCATTTGAAAATTTGAAACTTCTGCTGCACTGTTTTTTTGTTTTTTGTTTTTTTGAAAAGGGAGCTTAATTAATCTGCCAAAAGTATCGACCCAGGTCAGGCTGCGCAGTCCTCACCAGCTAAAACGAGTCGAAATATAATGTCCGAAGGCAGGGCTACTTTTAAAATGATTCATAGTCGAATTTATATTTAAACCATACCCCAACAGCACGTTTTAGATTCGGTAATGTATTTTTTGTACAAATTTGATCTCATTTTATTAACTGATCAAACCGGATCACATGAAATTAAGGGAAACGGGGAAGCATGTAGGGGTACGCTTGCGTCGTCTGCGCATGTCATATTCTTCGAAGATTCGACCTGTCTATTTTTTGCTATTTGTAGATTTTTCTGTATGACAAAGGACCACTTTACCTCAAGATCCAGTCGATTATTGGACCAAACGGATTTTATGGATCCATAATTATGTGATGACTTGCTTGGTATCACACATCACGGTGATATATTAAACCCCCTTTTGCCAGAGCACTGGTATTTCACCACGAGATTTGCAAAGGTCATCGATTCGAGATTTTGTCCTTTGGATATTGTGCGTTTTACATCTTTCTGTATGAACCATGCTCTGACAAAAAGGGGGCTTAATGCATCTCCGTAATCCATGATACCAAGCAAGTCATCACATATTCATGGATCAATAAAATCCATCTTGTATAACAACCGACTGATTCATGAGGTACACTGGTCCTTTGACATGCAGAAAAATTGACCAGTAGCGAAAAGTTTCGGCCCAGGTCAGCTTGCGCGGACTGCGCAGTCTGACCTCGGTCGATCATTTTCGCAGATGCATTAAGCCCTCTTTTCACAGAGCATGGCTCAATTTATATAATTGTTGGCTGATTGCCGATAATTTCCCGGCAAGTATCGTAAATGATTCTGTCTCTTTTTCACATTATTATTGCCAGCACCTAAAATTACGATAATCATTATGACAGGAGTAATTCCTTTCTCGCAGGTGTTCTTCGTTTTCTCGATGTTTTCGTGGGAAAGCAGCGTGCTGCCTTGGAAGAATATTGTGCTCAGTACCGGGAAAAGAAACTCCAGGCAAGAATGGATAGGTGCACTGGTCGCCGCGATATCACTGAAATAATGTTGAAAATGGCTTTAAACACCATTGCAACAAACCAACAAACAAACAAATCCCCGTTTAACCTTTTACCAGATAATCCAGGGCTCTAACGACCGCTAAGGAAGAAGACTTTTGAAAACATTGTGGAGAAATGAGAAACTGCTAGTAAACAGCGTTTTCTCCTTTTTTCGCCATGTTTTTTACTATTTCAAAGATAAATTCCATCATTTGAGCAACATTTGTCGTGTGCAAATGCTTTCAATTTGGAAAAGTCTAGAGTTTTGTCGTCTGCGTAAGACTAAATTTATTACTTCCTGGAGAGGAACCACTTGTTGCTAGCAATGACTCCTTTTTCAAGTCTGTACGTCCATATACTACAGAAAGATTTTCTTTCCGACATTTCTTTTTTTATTTTGTCAATTATGGTTTTAAAAAAAAAAACTATCTTAAACACTTTATCAAACAATCCCAGTGTTTTACCGGGTCTGAAGAAGAAGCCTTTTGAAAACATTATGGAAAAAGGAGAAAATGCTGGTAACCAGCATTTTCTCCTTCTCCCAAAATGTTTTTTACCTTGTCACAGACAACTTGTATCATTTGAAACAGTAAATTTGTTATCTACATCAGCTGTGGACCAGTCTAAATTTTGTCGTTTGGTAAAAGGTTAAACATTTTTAAACCCGAGTTTTACCAACTATAATGAAGAAGGCTTTTGAAAACATCGTTGGTAGGAAATAAAAAGCCGGTTACCAGCATTTTCTTCTTTTCTTTCAATGTTTTCTACCCATTCAAGAAAATAATTCACTCAAATGAGACGCCTGCAAACACTTTGAATTTCGACAAGCCTAAACGTCTGTCTCGTTAACCGTTAACTCTTTACTCCACAACAAAAAAACAGACTTGTCCAAATTCAAAGCATTTGCAGACGACAATTAAAATGGGGTTCAATTGATGGAAATTGTCTTTGATAGGGTAGAAAACATTGTGGGAAAATGAGAAAATGCTGGTTACTAGCATTTCCTCCAGCATACGTGAAATTCGCCATTTACATTTTATTGATTTTTTTCTGTCACGGTTGACTGAACAAATGACAACGCACGTGCTTGGCGCCAAGTAAGTTCCACGTGCACCCCGTGATTATTTGGAGATATCCGGGGTTCTCTTGGCGAGTTGAGGAAAGTTTGTCCGTCATTTTAGCGCATGGTATTGTACAGCCAAGCCACGTGGAAGATGCTGAGACTGACCTTAGAAGCCAGGGGACGGAAAATTGGACCGCTGCAAGCTGGCTAGTTTAAGCGACAGGTCGCTCAGCTGCAACTCATTTCTACGATTGCCAGATTGTGTAGAAAATTTAACCAAACAGGTACGCAATGTTTAATTATCTCTGTTTACTGATGGAAAATTCAAACAAAACAATAAATGGTTCACCCAGTTGTATTGTTTGTTTACGTTACTGTTTTATTTTCAGGTAACGTAAATGATCACCTGAAAAGAGAACGGAAACATAACCAATCTGCTTGCAATACTTCAATCGGACAAATGCTAGACAGTAAAAATCTGTGAAAAGGGGGCTTAATGCATCTGCAAAAAGTTACAGCCCGGGTCAGCCTGCGCGGACTGCGCAGGCTGACCTGGGCTGAAACTTTTTGATTTTCGTAAATTTTCTGCATGTCAAAGGACCAGTCTATCTCATAATCTAGTCGGTTGTAATACAAAGTGGATTTTATGTAGCTGTTATTATGTGATGTCTTGATTGGTACAATGCATCGTGGAGATGCATTAAGCCCCTTTTTGCCAGAGCATGGTCATGTACATGTAAATATTTCCAGTTTTTTTTTCTGTCAGCGCCTAATCTCGTTGTTGATTGATTGATTGATTTATTGATTGTATAGTGTTTAACGCCGTTTTCAACACTATTTCAGTTATATCGCGGCGGCCAGTGCACCTATCCATGCTTTTCTGGAGTTTCTTTTACCAGTACTTCGTACAATATTCTTTCCAAGCCACTGGCTGCTTTCCCACATAGCCATTGTCGAAACAATGGTCAGCGGTGAGAGAGGAATGAATTCTGTCGCAACGACTATCATCAGTCCTCGGAAAGAAATTGGCCAAGCCGGGGGTCGAACCAGCGACCTCCTGTTCTCAAGTCCTGTACGCTACCGGCTGAGCTACGGATCTGGGCGCCTAATCTCGTAGATCATTTCTACATTTTTAAAGGGCTGGAAATACAATCCACTGAAATGCAATAAAATGCAGACATTTTATCCTAAACGAGGGGTCTTACGTGGCTCTGGTAAAGTGTAGGACTCATGACCTGTAGACCCCGGGTTCGAGCCTGACTGGATCCACTGCCGTAGCCTAGTACTGGTAGAAGCCAGGAAATGCATGTATATGTGAGCTGTCGCCGTGATATGATCCGGAATAATGTTAAAAGCGGCGCAAAACACCATTCAGCCAATTATCTTGTAAGCCTTAACAAGCTGACGCATTAGATCCAATATCAGACGCCGAACCCCGGTAGTTCAGTCGGTAATGCAAAGGACTTGAGAACAGGGGGTCGCTGGTCAGATCCCTGGCTCGGCCAGTTTCTGTCCGTGGATTTGTGATGGTCAGTGCGACAGGATTCATTACTCTCTCATCGCTGACCATTGTTTCGACGATGGTTATGTGGGAAAGCAAACAGTCGGTTGGAGAGATTATTATGTGTAGTACTGGTATAAGAAACTCCAGGAAAGCATGGACAGGTGCACTGGCCGCTGCGATATAACTGAAATAATGTTGAAAACGGCCTTAAACACCATACAATGAATAAGTCAATCCAATATCAGACTGCACTACAGTTTGACCTTGATCTATGTCGTCCGAAAAAGTCCCTGATTTCGCCTTTGGCAATGAGATTAAAAATATTCACGCATATCAAGTAACTTCTTAATACACTCTTTCCTTGTGGCATTGATGTCAACTAAAACATTTTCTCTCGAATAACGGGAGTATCGGCTTCCAAGGCTTTTTCTTATGCCCTCTTTATGTTTTGTCCCAATTTGTAAGTAGATTCTGGCATCGCAGGAGATCGAACGCAATAAATGCGCCGGAGTGGGCGATGCTTCTCCGGCCTCGGCACGCAAAGCGTTATCCATAGCTGCCTTCCGTAGAGCTCTCTCTTGTTTGCGCTGCATCCAGACATTGTTAACACATGATACTGACCGTTTTTTTGCGGGTTGCACGGATCTTACAGGCACGGCACTGTTCCTTCGATACCTGTATGGCATGGTCCCCGAATAGGGGTCGTTTTCGTTATTATCTGATGTTGACGCGTGACAAGGGCTGTTGTTGCCCGGCTGTGGGCTTTCCGATTCCTCTAGACACGATGGTAGCTTTGCATGTTTAAACCTGGAAAATTTCGTCGCCATTTTTGCTGTCTTATAGAGCTTTTTCCATCGAGAATGCGCAGTGTTTGGGCTCGACTGTTTTTCTTGTGGTTCGTTTTCGATCGGTATATAGCCTTCGCATACACTGCTCGATTCCATTTGTCTTCGAAACGTTGTTGGAATTGGGCTTTTGTGTGTGTCATAACTGTCGAATAACTCCTGGTCGGCATAGTCCTCCGTGGAAAATCTCAAGACAGTGGACAGGCGTCTCATCTGTTTCAAACCGTTCTGATCGCCTCCCAGGACCTTTAAAGCTTTTTTAAGTTCTTCTCTCGATTGCTTTCTTCCCTTCCCAATATTCTGTTCTGTAACAACGTCGAAATGTGTTCCCTCACAAATTGGTGCACCGAGCAACTGACTGGATATTTTTCTCATTTGACGACATGGCGTCTTGGGGCACTCCCTGCCAGATGTACCCTTATCGTCTATCCTGATTTCTGTGTTCACGCTTCGAAAGTCTGAGAAGGAGGCATTAGAGTCTGGAAAAACCTGTCTGTGAAACCGGGCTTGAAGTCTTTGATGAATGAAATCAGTCGGCTTCTTTGGTGACGGTTGTAACAGGCCCTCACCAAATGGATGGGCGATCAGTATGGCAAGCTTGAGAAGCACGACGTAAAAATGGTCCATATGTATCGCTACTGACGTAATCCGCACAACAATATAAACTGTCCACAGACTACAAGATAGAACAACGTGAATAACCAAGGACCGGATGATGTTTTTGGCCGGATCTCGGTTCCGAATTTGCACAAGTTCATTGGCTGCCTGTGCGGTTTGTCGCACGATGCCGTAAATATTGACATAGAGTATGCACATAAGGACTAGAGGGAGAAAATCTAGAATCATAGCATGGAGAACAATAAATACAACAGAAGACCGAGTTGACAGTTTGGTGATCTGTAAACCCTCATTTGTGTCTAAACTGGCGTTTGTGTCCCTAGGCCCTGTAGTATAAAGATTGTTTTCCGCATGAAAGAAAATGGAACCGGATATAGCCACGAGCAAGCACACTGGTATCCAACACAGCATCAAGGTTTTAAGTCCGTATCTCTTTGTGATCAGCACCGAGGCGCGACCTCTACATTCGCACACCTTTTTCCGAACCAGAGCGATCGCCACCAACGTCCAGCAAATGGAATGGAAAAAGCAGTCGTCAGTGAATTCTGAAATGGTATGAAAATAGCTCTGTGTCTCACCAACTTTGGTCAATCATCGACAAGACCTATGGTCAAGCCGGTAATCTACGTCTGTATTCATCAACCATTCTTAACAATATCCTTAGTCTTATTCTCAAGATCTTTTTTCTAAATTTGAAAGTAACACAACTTCTGGTTGGCTAAACCAGCCAACCAGTTGGTTTTGCCAATCAGAAATTGTGTCACCTTCTTATAGCGGTAATTCGTCTATGTTTATACAGGTGACTAAATTCTGAACAATTCTGCAGTGTATCAGATTTTAACAGCTTTTTTTTCTCTTTGGCTGTAAGGATGTATCTTTAATCTTTTACCACACAATTCTGACTTTTGACGACCCTGATCGACGAGCCATATGAAAACATTGTGGGAAAAGGAGAAAACGCTGGTAACCAGCATTTTCTCCTTTTCCCACAATGTTTTCCACCATATCAAAAATAGAAATCATCATTTGAGATACATTTCTTTTGCCGTCTGCAAATGCTTTGCATTTCGTCCAGTCGACTAGCATTTTCTCCGTTTTCCCGCCATGTTTTCTACCCTGTCAAAGAAAAAATTCCTACATTTAAGTCCCATTTAATTTGTCGTCTGCAAATGTTACCAATTTCGTCCGGACCAGAATTTTGTCGTTTGGTAAAGAGTTCAATGTTTTAAAAAGACTGTTACCTTGCGACGCAACACAGAATTTCGCAGATAGGATGTTTGTCTGTTTAGTACAAGGCAGAAACTCCAGCCATACGGACAACGTAAGAGCCGATAATACAAGTGTTATTTTGATGACTTGTAGAACGTCGATCGAGTTATAGGTCAGGGTTCTGGACTGGAAAAAAAAAACTATATATATATGCATGATACCAAGCAAGTCATCACATAATTATGGATCCATAAAATCCATTTTGTTTTCACCGACTGAACCATGAGGTAGAATGGTCCCTTGAAATATAGAGAATAGACCAATAGCGAAAATTTCGACTCAGGTCAGCCTGCGCGGAGAAGCCAAACGTTGAGTGAAAGCCGAGGGAATTAAAGAAACGCCACTGCAATAACGGCGCCAACTGAAAGACCCAACAAAATATCGTATACCTAGCAGTGTGGTTCCAAGATCAGACTGCACGTTCTGTGCAGTCTGATTTTGATCTGCGCTGTCCGCAAATGTAGGAAAAGCGTTCAACCTGTACAATTACAGAGTAGACAGACTTTGAGAGAAAACCACAGGAAGTGCCAAAGCAGCAATGGTGCCAAACTGACAGGCCCAACAGAAATATGAAAAAAAAAAAACGGACTGTATCGATCCATGATTAGACTGCAGTCTGATCTTGACAATCACTGTCCGCAAATGTGGCAAAATCTTTCATACCTTGACAATGTAGAGCAGCCAGACATTCAGGACAAGGCCGAGAACGTCCAGAAACGCCACAGGAACAATGGTGCCAACCGTCAAGTCCAACATTCTGATGCAATGTTCAGTCTTCCGTTCTGTTTTGAGTGTTCATAAAACCAGCGTTGTTTTTGTTGACTCTTCTTCTATTTCGATCTTTTTAAAAAAAAAAACGATACTACTGGTTGTTATTGTTGCTGTCGTCGCTGGTGGTGGTGTTGTTTTCGTTTTTGTAGTGGTTAGTGTTGTTGTTGCTGTTGTTGGTGTCGTCGGTGTTGTTGTTTCGAGAATCCCACTCAGGTTCTTGTTGCTGTTTCGATCTTTAAGAAGTCCGCCGTTGGTTTCTTGACTTGTTGCTGCTGCTATTGTTGTTGTTGTTGCCGCTGCTGTTGTTATTGTTGATGATATTGTTGTTGTACCTTTTTCTTTTTGATTCAAACGTTCAGAAGTACCACTTCTTTGTCCGCCTTTCGTCAAGTAGAATTTCGGTTTATTTTTAAAGTTGTCATTTGCAAATGGCGGTTAAAAAAGAAAAGCTGATTTTCTTTCCTTTCCTGGAAACACACACAAAAAAAGTGTGCAACGAATAAAAATCGAATTGAAATATCAGTTCGGAACAAAGCAGTCTATTTAGAGAATCCCTAAACCAGATGCCAAAACGTCAGATTCACCCAGATGAAAGTAATTTGGGCCATGCTCTGACAAAGGGGGGATTAATGCGTCTCCGTGATCCATGGTACCAAGAAAGCCATCAGGTAATTATGGATCCATAATAGCCAATTTTTTAAACAATCGACGGAATCATGTGGTACACTGCGTCTTGGACATACAGAAAATTGACCAGCAGCGAAAAGTTTCAGTCCAGGTAATACTGCACGGACTGCGCAGGCTGACTTGGGTCGATACTTTTCGCAGATGCATTAAGCCTCCTTTTCACAGAACATGGCTCATATATAAGTCGGGCAAAGCAGTCTATTGAATTGTTCCTTTAACAGATGACAAAATTTCAGATTCACCCAGCTCGAAAGCATTTGAAGACAATCGAATATTGCTCAAATAACGACTCTAACCATTCTACAGTCTAACAAATTTTCTGTCTGAAAGGATGTTTTTTAAGCAAAAGTGTAACACTTACATGTAGGTAAAATTCTCATGATACAAAATGATTTATTCTGATTAATTAATTAATTAATTAATTAATTTTATGGCGCATTGACAGCTTTGGTCATTTAGCTCGCATATCTGTGTTAAAAGATGACTAAAGCGAACTCTTTGAGCTGACAAAGATTTGAACGAAATGATGACAGTAAAACGGTTGATTGCTGATTGTTCTGATGATGACGACGCTGATGATGATGATGATTGTTATTATTATTATTATTATTATTTAGGAAATACCTGATCAATTATTTCATCTTCAAAGAAACCATTTCCAAGTTCGCCTGCATTTGTTTGTCGACACTGCGATGACACTTTAAACTATACTACTCTTTTATAAGTCTTTAAATCACGTTGTTTTTCAATGTCAGGATGTTTTTATATGTGATCGGAAATGGGAGTGACTGCAAACAATTTGAGCCACGCTCTGGCAAAAGGGGGGCTTAATGCATCTCCGTGGTGCATTGTACCAATTAAGCCAGTCATATAGTTTATAGTTTCATAATAGCCACTATTTTTAACAACTGACTGAAATCATGAGGTAGACTGGTCCATGGGCGTACAGAAAATGGGCTAATAGCGAAAAGTTTCGGCTCAGGTCAGCCTGCGCGGACCGCGCAGGCTGACCTGAGTCGATACTTTTCGCAGATGCATTAAGCCCCCTTTTCACAGAGCATGTCTCTTTAATTTTCGAATCGGTTACATGTATAGGTGTGATGGACCGCGGCTCGCGATTAGAACTTTATTATCAAACGATAACCATTTACTTCATGAAACTAATTGCCAGCTAGCGACTTCGAAAACCTCATCATAAAAATATTGGATAGTCAAGATGAATTCAAATAACAAAAAAAAAAAACATGACTATCTGGAAAAACATGCTGGCACAAGGAGAAAATGCTCGTAACGAACAGTTTTTCCCTTTATCACGTTGTTTTAAGATTATACAACTGAACAGTATTGAGGCTTGTCCAAATTAAAAGCACTTGCAGATGTAAAATTCAAACCCAGGCTTAAATGATGGAATTTATTTCTGAAAGGGTAGAAAACTTTGTGGGAAAAGGAGAAAATGCTGGTTACCAGCATTTTCTCCTTTTCCCACAAAGTTTTCAAAAAGCCTTCTTAATCAGGGTTATTTAAAACTCGGGATTGTGTGGTAAAGGGTGAAAAATCGGTCTGCTGCAAGATCGAAAATTCCAATTGCCAGAGGGAATGGGTTTACCGCTGGCATTTCATAACTTTTCAAGGACCATTCGTTTTATGTAGGCGCGTGCCCACTGCTAGGAAAGATGAGAGTTCGAAATCTGGGTCCGTATTCACCAACCATTCTCAAGAACATTCTTGTCTCATTCTCAAAAGGGGATCCCGCGTGGACTCGTGACCTGGACGCCACCGGGTTCGAGCCTCACTTGATCCACTGGGTTTTTCGAGGGAGGGTCCTTTGGCAAGCCACTTCAGAGCCCCAGCCTTGTACTGGTGGAATCTTGGAAATACATGGATATATGAGATGTCGCCGTGATATACTGCCGAACCCCGTAGCTCAGTCGGTAGCGTACAGGACTTGAGAACAGGAGGTCGCTGGTTCGATCCCCGGCTCGGCCAATTTCTTTCCGAGGATTGATGATAGTCATTGCGACAGGATTCATTCCTCTCCCACCGCTGACCATTGATTCGACAATGGCTATGAGGGAAAGCTGCCAGTGGCTTGGAAAGAATATTGTGCGGAGTACTGGTAAAAGAAATATCAGAAAAGCATGGATGGGTGCACTGGCCGCCGGGATATAACTGAAATAATGTTGAAAACGGCGTTAAACACTATACAATTAATCAGCCGTGATATACTAAAATAATGTCGAAAGCGGCGTAAAACGACATTCAATCAATCCACCTATCACTGATGTACAGACCCCCATGTACCGAGTCCGGACATATCAAGTCACGATGTGCCTAGTACTGGGGGAATCGGGCCTCGATTAACTGAGTCCCTATATGCTGGGTCTCGACAGCGGCAGGTTGCAATTGCTAACCGATTTACGTGGGCGCCGCGTTTAACCCTTTCCCAAACGACAAATTTTGGACTGGTCCAAATTGAAAGAGTTTGCAGACGACAATTTTAAATTTGATGAAAATGGCAGAAAGTTGTCAAAAAGGGTAGAAAACACTGTGGGAAAAGGAGAAATTCCTCGTCACGAGCAATTTCTCCTTTTCCCACAGTTTTTTCAAAAGACTTGTACTGCAGACACGTGAAAACCAGGGCTTGTTTGGGAAAGGGTTAAGCTCATGTGACTGGTAGTATTTCAAAATGGACACTCTCTCGATACAGACGAGATTGGAAGTAGGTAGAAATCGGCCGAGTTGTGACGAGTGGCTTGGGATACTGCAATTCGGCATACCTCGGGTGATCCGGTGATCAAATTCCTCGGCTGTATCACTTAGCTTGATATGCACCTACACGGTACATTTCGCACATCTCCGGAAGCACGCCCCTTTACCGTTATTGAAATTGTAAGGCTCCTCTTAAAAAAGAAAACATGAGTAAATTTTCTATCGTTATCTTTCTAAGAATATTTCAGTCGGCAAATAGTTTGTACATTCAATTTTTAGCGTGGTTTATCAATTCCGTTGGGAGCTTTCATCGACAGATCGATAGAAGTGAATAACTTCACCGTGGTTGTTCATGTCGTTGCTAAGCGATCTACAGGGGCGCCGCCATGCTTAAGATCATGTGATTGTTAGTTCAAAATGGAAGCCTCCTTTATACAGACGAGGTTAGATGTAGGTACGGAATCGGCCGAGTTGTGACGAGCAGGGATACTGCATTACGAGATTCATTAAAGGCCCATTAACGGCCAAATGCAAACAATACCCTTTTTAAAATGCATCTTGATTTAAATCATATCATTTAAAAGTATGGAAGTTGTTGCCAAGATGACAATCTGTTATTGTACGGTCGATCCAAGTGTTAGTGGCCGGCAGATAAATGAATTTTAGAGCTAGATTAAAAGTTGCCAGGTCGCTCTATCTTTTGTATAGTTCTTTACCTGATTTTGAATTCCACTTTTTTTCTTCCAGCGAAAAACACTGGGACCGACTGCACAATAACAGATTGTTATCTTTACAACATTTTCCCTACCTTTAAAAGTTATGGTTTAAATTAAGATGCTTTTCAGCATCCACACTATTTACTTTTGGCCACTGTTGGGCCTTTAAAGTCCTTTTTTACCAGAGCACAGCACAGCTCATTCATAAATCTAGTGGGTCATTTTGCCACCCCGATCCTCAACAGCTGCGAAACTAATTAATTTTACTGCACCCCCACCTTATTTCATTTTTTTTTTTCATAATTAAGATCAAACATAAACATCAATTTAATCTACTGAAAAGGTTGGGTTTTATTAATAACTAAATATATATATATGAGCCATGCTCTGTGAAAAGGGGACCTAATGCATATGCGAAAAGTATCGACCCAGGTCAGCCTGCGCGGACTGCGCAGGCTGACCTGGGCCGAAACTTTTCGCTATTGGTCAATATTATCTGTATGCCCAAGGACTAGTCTACCTCATGATTAAGTCGGTCATTTAAAAAAAAAAAACGGCTATTGTGGATCCATAATCATGTGATGGGTTGATTGGTATCATGCATGAAGCCCCCTTTTACCAGAGTATGCCTCATATTAATTTACGAAACATAAAAATAAAAATAGCAGCCGTGCTCCTTTTCGACAATCGACTTTCTTTAAAAACAATCAAATGCTATGCTTTTAGGAGCAATGTTTTTTTTCCGCGTGTGTGTTTTCTTTTGTTTGTTTTTGCTTTTTTTGTTTTAGTTACATTGTTTCTGTGGGTTTTTTTTTTGGGGGGGGGGTTGCGTTTTCATTAAATGGAGGAAATAAAGATGAGAGAACGGGGGAGAGAGAGAGAGAGAGAGAGGGCGGGGTAAGAAGCAATGACACGTGACATATATGGCCCGCAACATGCGAAATTAGACCTTCGAACATTTGCGTAAAGTGTCGCTTCGGATTTGCCTGCGCAGTCCGCGTAGGCTAATCCGAGACGGCACTGTACGACTTCATAAGATTTTTTCACACATTAGACTTTTGTGAAACAGAAAATCTGACAAAAACGGAAAGTGTCATCTCGGATTAGTCACAGACTGCACAGGCTGTTCTAGGACGACACACTTTTACGCGTATGTCTGAAGGCCCCTTCTCGTGTGTTGCACGCCATATTATTGTTGTAAAATAATGACTAGGCTGAAAAAAAAATGCCTTATTATGTAAATAAGTACAAAAAAAAGACAAAAAGGCACGGTGAACCTCGAAGTAACGTGCGAAAACAGCCAGTGATTGGTGTCAAGTGCCGGCGGTCAAAACAACCAAGTGATGCTAGAGCGCAAAAGTCGGCCCAATAGTCGCCATTGCTTCCCGGAAAACCCAAGATCAGTTGTGCTTGACTCTTTACCACACAATCCCGAGTTTTAACCACCCTGAAACAGAAGGCTTTTGAAAACATTGTGGGAAAAACCAGAAAATGCTGGTAACCAGCATTTTCTCCTTTTTCCCCACAATGTTTTCTACCCTATTCAATACATAAATCGCCATTTGAGCTACATTTTATTTGTCGTCTGCAAATGCTTTCAATTTGGTCTAGTCCTAAATGTAAATGGTAAAAAGTTAATCCATGAATATAAACCACGCGCTAGAAAAGGACGTTCGATGAATCTCTGCGATGCACTGGGCCGAGCAAGTCATCACGTGATTATATCGGATCCATAAAACCCATTTTGTCTAACAACCGGCTGAATCCTAAGATGGAATTGTCCTTGGAAAGGTAGAAAATTGACCAATAGCAAAAACGTATCGACTCAGGTCAGCCTGCGCGGACTGCGCAGGCTGACCTGAGTCGATACTTTTTGCAAATGCATTAAATTCCCGTCTTTACAGAGTATGGTTCAAATTCCATATAAGTCAGTCATATCGAATCATTTGTGTTGAAATTATTGTGGGGTCCTGAGCTATGCAGGAACCCCGGGCTAAGAGTTTGAAAGTGCATGTATTCAATTTACAGCCCTTATCAGCCGTTATCGATTTTCATCGAACCCAAAATTGTTATCCGAAAATTTTTCAATCACACGATCAATTGTATTGCTCACGATCATCTCTAAGCCTCACAAAAGCAAGAGCTGAACTTTGGACGCACAAAATCAATCAAAGGATTTATCAGTCAAAAAGGGAAAAGACGAAAAATTGAAAGGGGGGGGAGCAAATATCGTGTTTTAACCCTCAGGCTGCTTATCGCGACACAAGGACCTTTTTGCGGACAGTGTAGATCAAGATCAGACTGCACGGAACGTGCAGTCTGATCTTAGATGTACACTGTCCGATATGAGATTTTTTCCCCCACAACGTAACTTTGAAACTTCAATATTTGGGTCTTTACTGTCGCCATGAAAGTTTCATTTCAGTTATTTAAATGGTTGAGGGGTCCTGCGTGGCTCAGTGGTAAAGTGTGGGACTCGTGACGTGGAGGTTCCGGGCTCGAGCCTTATCTGATCCTCTGGGTTTTTCGCGGGAGTGTCCTTGGGCAAGACACTTCAGAGCCCTAGCCTAGTACGTGCAAAAGCAAGGAAATACATGAATGAATATGTGAGTTGTCGCCGTGATATGAATAAAAAAATGTTGAAAGCGTCGTAAAAAATATTCAATCATTTAGCTGTTTGAAGGTTAACTCGTCAATACCAAATGACAAAATTTTAGACTGGTCCAAGTTTAACACATTTGCAGACGATAAGTAAAAAGGAACTAAAAAACCAGAATTAGCCTTTTGGACGGGTTGAAAACATTGTGGAAAAAAGAGAAAATGCAGGTTCCAGCATTTTCTTCTATTCCCACAATGTTTTCAAAAGCCTTCTTCGTCAAGTTCGTTAAAATTAGGGATTGTGTAATTAAGGGTTCAGGATAAAGAATGAAGATTAAAATGTAGCCATTTTGAATAAAGTGGCAGGATAATGTGTCAAAGATACATTTTTATAGCTACAGAGAAAAAAAAGCCGTTAAAACTTGAAAGTGTGTAGAATGGCTCAGAGTTTGGTCAGCTATTTAGACATAGATGAATTACCAATATATACTGTGTAAGGGATAGACAAACTCAAGGGATTTGTCTTTATTTGAAACTGGACACGACAACAGTGATTTCTTTGAAAGCTGCCGAAAAAAAAATGAAATGCATTTTCTATCTGTCGTAATCTGTGCAACCTTGCAACCGTCAGAGGCAACATTTGGCGTGTAGATACAAGAATGATTATAGTTTCATAAAATAATGATGAAATGGGTTTTAAAAAAGTGGCTGAAAACGAGTATAGATGGGTCTGTAAGTCATATACGATAGCTTTACATGGAAATGGATTAGATGGGGAAAAATTGTTTCCGCAAAAAGTTTATCAGTAAATAAACCCGACTGACTAATTGCACAAGGATGATAAAATGTGACAAAATTGCCGAGAAGAAAATTTTTCTCATTTTGTAGGGAGGTGTAATCGATAAATCTTTACCACTTCCATCAGGGTCCTGCGTTGCTCAATGGTAAAGTGTAGGACTCGTGACATGGAGGTCCCGGGCGCGAGCCTCACTCGGTCCAGCTGGTTTTTCGTGGGAGTGTCTAAGTACTGGTGAAATCCAGACAAGACAGGAATATGTGAGCTGTCGCGGAGATAGGACTAAAATGATGTTAAAAGCCGCGTAAAACCCGTTCATTCAATACCAAGCCCTGTAGCTCAGTCGGTAGCGTACAGGACTTGAGAACAGGAGGTCGCTGGTTCAATCCCCGGCTTGGCCAATTTCTTTCCCAGGATTGATGATAGTCATCGCGACAGGATTCATTCCTCTCTCACCGCTGACCATTGTTTCGACGATGGTTATGTGGGACAGCAGCCAGTGGCTTGGAAAGAATATTGTACGGAGTACTGGTAAAAGAACTCCAGGAAAGCATGGATGGGTGCACTGGCCGCCGCGATATAACTGAAATATTGTTAAAAGCGGCGTAAGACCCGTTCAGTCAATCAATTTAGCACCTGCATTGTCATTGATCAAATCGACCTTTGTCGACGGCTAAAAGCTTCACTATATTTAAGAAAGCGTTTATGGGATGTTAAATGAAGCGGATTAACCTTATCATAATCGACAACACATTTTGCAACCGACAAATTAAAGTAAAAATTCTTGTGAAATATGGATTTACGTTCTACATTCACATAAATGCATATCAAAACATTGTGACAAAACGAAAAATTGCTCGTAACGACATAAATTCTCCTTTCACCACATTGTTTTCAAAAGTGTACCACTTCAAGACGCTAACAGTTCACCCTTTACCACACAGTCTCGAGTTTTAACGACCTTAGGGTGGGGCGCTTTTGAAAACATTGTGGAGAAAATGCTGGTAACCAGCATTTTCTCCTTTTCCCCACAATGTTTTCTATCCTATCAAAGAGGTGATATTATTTGAACACACTAAAAATTTGTCATCTGCAGATGCTTTCAATGTGGTCACATTTTTTTGTCGTTTGATACAGAGGGTGAAATAAGATGGGGTCTATTTATAGACTAGCTTGTAAATTTCAGTTTATTTATAGACTCGCTTGTAAATTTCATCTGCGTTATTTTTATTGACAGCGTCCATAAAAGTGATGGCGATTGAACAAAAGTTTTGCTGACGGCAAGTGATTGATTTTGGATTGGATTAGTTCGATTTTTAATCAAAGGAGAGTGTAGATGGACTAAAATGTTAAAGGTTTTTATTTTTTGTTATTTTCTTTGCTTTCCTTTTTATTAGCACGACTGTTTTCGAAGCAAACGTCGAGGCACTGTCATAGACCTGGCGTCATGGTCGTCTGCGTCGTCACGCGAAAACTTTGACATTTTATGATATTATCTCTGTTATTACTGAAGATATTAACTTCAAACTTAGACAACGATCTCCGGCTTGGCCAATTTCTTTCCGAGGATTGATGATAGTCATTACGACAGGATTCATTCCTCTGTCACCGTTTACCATTCTTTCGACGATGGTTATGTGGGGAGTACTGGTAAGAGAAACTCCCGAAAAGCATGGATAGGTGCACTGGCCGCCGTGATGTAACTGAAATAATGTTGAAAACGGTGTTAAACACCATATAATCAATCGATCAATCAATTAAACTTGGACAAGTTGCTAATTATCAAAAGGGAAATCTATACAACAAGGAGAGGTAACCATCTAAGAATTTTTGACAGAATTATGCCCCCTTTTTTTACTTAGAATTTTCACTGAAAATCGAGCAACCGCAGCCGAGCGTTGGCACCGTTATGCGGCACACTTTTTTCACTTATATCACTTAGATCACGGCAACGTTTACTTATCCACATTTTTCTAGGTTTCATTAGTTGTAAACAGAACTCTGTTCTCCTTTTCCCACATCGTTTTCAAAAGCTTCTGTTTCAGGGTCTTGAAAACTTGGGAATTTGTAGTAAAAAGTTAAACATTAACTGTTTTCATCTGTATTTCTCTCTAATAATTGTTATAGTCTGTAGAGGTCCTGCGTGGCTCAGCAGTAAATTGTAGGACTCGTAAACTGGAGGCCCTGGGTCTTTATTCACCAACCATTCTTAAGAATATTCTTAGTCTTGTTCCTCAAGATTTTCTACATTTGAAAGTAACACAACTCCTGATTGGCTAGACCATTTGGTTTAGCCAATCAGGAGTTGTGTTACTTTCAAATGTAGAAAATTCTGGCGAACAAGACAAGACGTTCTTAAGAATGGTTGGTAAATACAGTCCGTGGACTCCAACCTCCCTGCAAGCAGTCTGTTTTTCATGAAAGTGCGTTTGGGCAAGACACTACAGAGCCCTACCTGAGTACTAGGTAAACCCACGACATACATGAATAAGCAAGCTGTCGCCATGAAATGAAATAATGCTGAAAGCGGGGTAAAATACAATTCAATCGATCAATCAACCATTTAATCTTATCTTACGCAGAGTAGTACGTGTGTTCAGTGTTTTACGTCGTTTTTTCCACAGTATTTTAGTGACATCGCTGTCGTAATTGCCTTCATCCTTGAGCCTCTCTAAGCAGTACTTTGTACAGCAGTTTATATTCACCGGCTGCTTTCCCAAACTTAATTGTCCGAAAAGAGTTTGGAGATGTTAAAGGTAAAAAAACACTTGCCAATAGATAAACCCTTAGAGCGCTGAATACATGAAACGAAACTTTTCAATTTGGGAAAAAAACAAAAGCTATAATACTGTTATTCAAAGGTTGTTCTGGTCAGAATTTGTGACAAAAAAATAGCAGCTAGAGTAGATCCAGGATCAGACTGCACGTACTGTGCAGTCTGATCTTGATCTACACTGTCTGCAAAATCGATTTGAACGGATTCCAGCGCTTTAAGAGGTAAAAAAAAACTCAAGGAAAGGAAATGGAGATATCGGTATAAGAGGTATTAGAGCATAAGAGACATATGGGTTCTTGGTAAACAATGCGGAACCGGAAATAGGGTATCGATTGCTGTAGGCTTCTTTTTTCTTAATAAGTGAATTGATTGATTGATTGATTGATCGATTGGTCGGTCGGTCGGTAAATCGTGCTTTACGCTGCTTTCAACATTATTTCAGTCACATCACGGCCATATTCATATTGAAAACAGATACACGTATCTTACAGTTTTCAGTCACTTTCAAAAGATCTGTTCCAGGTAGAGACTAATCACTGGCTTTTTTGCGAATAGTAAAGATCAAGAGCAGACTGCACCGATCAGTTTGAAGTAGCAACACTCGGGTGTTTACTATCAGCTTTAAAGTTTTGTTTAACCCTTTCCCAAACAAGCCCTGGTTTTCACGTGTCTGCAGTACAAGTCTTTTGAAAACACTGTGGGAAAAGGAGAAATTGCTCGTAACGAGCAATTTCTCCTTTTCCCACAGCGTTTTCTATCCTTTTTGACAACTTTCTGCCATTTCTATCAAATTTAAAATTGTCGTCTGCAAACTCTTTGAATTTGGACCAGTCCAAAATTTGTCGTTTGGGAAAGGGTTAACTTAGCAGGTTAGGGGTTAAAATTGTTGACAATGATTTTAATAATTGTATATATATATAGTGTTTAACGCCGTTTTTAACATTATTTCTGTTATATTGTGGCGGCCAGTACACCTATCCATGCTTTCTTAGTGTTTCTTTTACCAGTACTCCGCACAATATTCTTTCCAAGCCACTGGCTGCTTTCCCACGTAACCATCGTCGAAACAATGGTCAGCGGTGAGAGACGAATGAATCCTGTCACAATGACTATCATCAATCCTCGGAAAGAAATTGGCCGAACCAGGGATCGAACCAGCGACTCCCTGTTCTAAAGTCCTGTACGCTTCCGACTGAGCTACTGGGGCTCGGCACGATGTTTGTTAAAATGTAGAAAGTGAGAGTAAAGGGTGAAGTGAAACTAAAAACAGACATAGATTTTTTAACTCTTTACCAGACGACAAAATCTTTAGACTAGTCCATCTTGAAAGTGTTTGCAGACGACAAATTAAATGCGGCTTAAATGACAAGGTTTGTCTGGGGAAAGGTAGAAAACATTGTGGGGAAAAGAGATAATGCTGGTTACGGGTTTTTTAATCCTTTCTCCACAATCTTTAAGTACAGACACCAAATCAAATGTGGCTCAAATGATGACAATTGTTTTAGAAAAAGTGAAAACATAGTGGGAAAAGGCAAAATGCTGGTTACCAGCATTTTCTCGTTTTTTCTACAATGTTTTTAAGTTCCAGCATTTTCCTCCTTTCGCACAATTATTTTAAAATCCCTTTACCTCTGGGCCGTTACCATCATTTTCTCCTTTTCCCACAATGAATTATAAACATCAGTATTTTCTCCTTTTCCTACAATAATTATAAAGCCCTCTACCTCTAGGTCGTTACCAGTATTTTATCCTTTTCCCACAATGTTTTAAAATACCAGTATTTTCTCCTTTTCCCGTAATGATTTTAAAAGCCCTCCTTGGCCGTTAAGATGCCAAGCCCCCGTAGCTCAGTCGGTAGCGTACAGGACTTGAGAACAGGAGGTCGCTGGTTCGATCCGTGGTTCGGCCAATTTCTTTCCGAGGATTGATGATAGTCATTGTGACAGGATTCATTCCTCTCACACGGCTGACCATTGTTTCGACGATGGTTATGTGGGAAAGCAGCCAGTGGCTTGGAAAGAATATTGTGCGGAGTACTGGTAAAAGAAACTCCAGGAAAGCATGTATAGGTGCACTGGCCGCCGTGATATAACTGAAATAATGTTGAAAACGGCGTTAAACATCATACAATCCAATCAATCAATTGGCCGTTAAGATTCCAGATTGTTCGGTAAAGTGTTAACCATTGGGGTGCCAAGCGCAACTCACTGACCATTTGCGGACAGTGTAGATCAAGATCAGACTGCACAGAACGTGCAGTCTGATCTTGGATCTACACTGTCCGATAAGGAGATATTTCTCCCAATCCCCATGACTTTGAAATCCCAACATTCTGGTTTTTACCATCGGCTTGAAAGTTTCGTAGAAGTTATTTAGGAGGATAAGGATTACGCAACATGTAGATAAATATGTATATGAGCCGTGCTCCCACAAAAGGGGGCTTAGTGCATCACGTGATACCAATCAAGTAATCGCATTATTATGGACACATAAATCCAGTTTGTAAAACAACTGACTTAATAATGGGGTAGAATTGTCTTTGGACATACAGAAAATTGACCAATTGCAAAATGTTTCGGCCCAGGTCAGCCTGCGCGGACTGCGCAGGCTGACCTAGGTCGATACATTTTGCAATTGCATTAAGCCCCCTTTTCCCAGAGCACGGCTCATATGTATATGTGTTTTTGTCTTGTATTTCCTTTGTAAGTAAAACGATTATTTTTTTCATTGTGCAAAGTAAAAAAGCTGAGTGAACTTTTTAACACTTTTTATCGCTATATATAAACCCGTTATCTCTCAACGAGTGAAAATATAATTTACTCAAAGATTTTTTTTTGCATCATATTCTTGGCTAAACAAGCGTATGGTATAGATCCAAGATCAGACTGCGCCTTCTGTGCCCTATAATCTTGGATCTATACCGTTCGCAAAAGCCTGTGTTTTAGCTAAGGCTGAATGGATTGAAAGAAAGAAAAGAAGGAATTTTTCAATACTTCTCTAAGATATCGCATGCAATTTATTTTTGGATTTATAACAAACTATAGAAAAGTAAGTTGTTTTCGTTGTTTTTAAAGAAATAATTTTGTGACTTTCTGTGTGTTATGTTTTATCTATTTGGTGTTTAACGCCGTTTCAACAATACTTCAGTTATATCGCGGGGGCCAGTGAACCTATCCATGCTTTCCCTGAGTTTCTTTTACCAGTACTTTGCACAATGTTCTTCCCAAGCCACTGGTTACTTTCCCAGATAAACATCGTCGACACAATGATCAGCAATGAGAAAGTGTAGGACTCGTGACCTTGAGGCGCCGGGTTCGAGCCTCATTTGATCCACCGGGTTTTTCTTAGGAGTGTCCTTGAGCAAGAAATTAAGAGCCCTAGCCTAGTACTGGTGTAACCCAGGAAATACATGAATATGTGGGCTGTCGCTGTGATATGACTGAAATAATTTTGAAAGCGGCGTAAAACACCATTCAATCAATCGATCAATCCCAATCAATCAATCAATCAGCAGTGAGAAAGGAATGAATCCAGTCGCGATGAGTATCATCAATCATTTGAAGGTATTTGACCGACCAGGAGATTCGAACCAGCGTCCCACTGGTCTAGAGTCCGTTGTGCTACCGACTGTGCCACCCGGCTCGGCCCACTTTCTACATGTAGCTAAACCAGTTATCAACAAATCTCATATTTTACGAATCCTGGGAAAAAAAGAAGTTTGAAATTGTTGAGGAAATAGAAGACAGTGCTGGCAACCAGCATTTTCTCTGTTTCCCATATTTTTACCTCTCTTCAAAAAAGAAACAAAAATCAATCATTTGAACAGCATTTGATTTGTCGTCTGCAAATACCTTCCAAACAGACACGTAGAAGCATTTTATCCTGCTAAATCAGTGAAAGGAAACTTTCAAGCATAACTTAAACACCCGGTTGTTGCTATTTCAAAGGTATTGGGGGATCAAAAATATCTCATTATCCGGCCAAGGCCCCTTAGCTCAGTCGGTAGCGTACAAGACTTGAGAAGAGGAGGTCGCTGGTTCGATCCCCGGCCTGGCCAATTTCTTTCCGAGGACTGATGATAGTCATCGCGACAGGATTCATTCCTCTCTCACCGCTGACCATTGTTTCGACGATGGTTATGTGGGAAAGCAGCCAGTGGCTTGGAAAGAATATTGTGCGGAGTACTGGTAAAAAGAAATTCCCCGAAAGCATGGATAGGTGCACTGGACGCCGTGTTATAACTGAAATAATGTTGAAAACGGCGTTAAACACCATACAATCACCATACAATCAATTTCATTGTCGGACAGTGTAGATCCAAGATCAGACTGCACCTTCTGTGCAGTCTGATCTTGATCTACACTGTCCGCAAAAGGTCAGTGAGTCGCGCTTAGCAGCTTAGGGGTTAAGTGTCGAATCGGAGATCCATGCTTAAAGTTTAAAGGGCATTAAAATTGTGTTTTTTTCCAATCTAAAACTTTTGGGTTTTTTTAACTATAAAGAAAGGTGTTTACCCTTTATCTAACAAGTCCAGGTTTTTAAAGACCCTGAGGAAAAAAAAAGCCTTTTGAAAACACTGAGGGAAAAGGAGGGAGAAAATGCTGGTGATCAGCATTTTCTCCCTTTTCCCACAATGTTTTCTACCATATCAAGTGCCTTCAGTCTGGACAATTCTACATTAATTGTCATGTGGTAAAGAGTAAAACAATGGAAGATTTAAAACATTTGGCGTGCAACACACGAAAAGGGGCTTTCGGACATATGCGTAAAAGTGTATCGTTCCAGATCAGCCTGTCCAGTCTGTGACTGATCCGAGACGACACTTCCCGTTTCTGAGCGATTTTCTGTTTCACGAAAGTCTGCTGTATGAAAAAATCTTATGTAGTCGTAAAGTGCCGTCTCGGATTAGCCTGCGCGGACTGTCCGAAGGTCTCATTTCGCGTGTTGCGGGCCATATATGTGTCTATGGCTCATTTGCTCTCCAATATTTGTAAAAGACATAAGAAACTCACTGAACGGGTAGACGGAGTTATACAATATACATGTTTATATAGTGTGTTCTCTCTCTCTCTCTCTCTCTCTCTCTCTTTCACTTTTCTTCTTCTCCCTCCTCTCTCTCTCTCTCTCTTTGTCTGTTCGCCAGTACTGATGTAAGAAAAACCACGAAACAAATGCGTAGGTACACTGACCGCTGTGATATGACCTGAGCTGTTAAAACGGCGTTGAAATCCATTTCAAATAAAACAAACTCCCTTTGTCTGCCTGCCCTCTGTCTCTGTCTCTCTGTCTTTCTGTCTGTTTGTCTCTGCCTCTGTCTCTGTCTCTCTCTCTCTTTCTGTCCCCCTCTCTCTCTCTCTTTCTCAATGTATTGAGTCAATTTTATTTAAATGCTTGCATTTTGGACGATCCTGAAATGTTTTCGTCTGCTAAAAAAAGACTTGTTTGGTAAAGGGTCACTTGTATGTTTCATTGAAAATTCTCTCATATTTTGCAAATCATTAAGACAAACTATCAGGCCATACAGCAATAACTTTCAATTTTTATGCCTTAAGTAAAAATCGAACTTTCTTTCAAAAACATAAATGCATAAACTGTTTATATAGATTTACAATTTATTAACTTCTGTTTACATTACGATAAAGACGTGTTCTTAAAGTTTCTTTCTGTCCAAACAGCGAAGCCCACAATACAAATAAACAGAACAATTACGTAGAGGTTATTGAAACCTTATAATATCAGGCCAGAGTAAATTTTCTGCAATAGGTATAAATAACTAGCTTTGACACTTTCGCTTTTGTGTGTGTGGGGAGGGGGGTGCGGGTTTACCTAAAATCAAAGCGCTGAAAGTACTGCTGAGGTTGTGTGCGTTTAACTCTTAACCTGCTAAATAAGTGATATGGAACTTTCAAGCCGATAGACGATAGTAAAAACCCAAATTTTGCTATTTCACGGGTAATTTTTGAGAACTAAAATCTCCTTTTCAGACATTGTAGATCCAAGATCAGACTGCACGTTCTGTGCAGTCTGATCTTGATCTTTACCGTCCACAAAAGGTCACCGAGTCGCGATTTTAGCAGCCTTAGAGTTAAACCTTACTTCTGACCAAACAGCGAAGCCCACAATACAAATAAAAAAAACCAATTACAAAGAGGTTGTTGAAACCTTATAAAATTAAGCGAGAGAAAATTTTCTGCGAAACGTATACCTACCTAGCTTTAACACTTTCTCTAGCGACTAAAATCAAAGTCCTGAAAGTACTGCTGAAGTTGTGTGCGTTTAACTTTAAACGTTCTAAATAGGTGATATGAAACTTTCAAGCCGATAATAAAAACCCAGATGTTGCTAGCCGAAGCCGACGGTGTAGATCCAAGATCAGACTGCACGTTCTGTGCAGTCTGATCTTGATCTACACTGTCCGCAAAAGGTCGTTGAGTCGCGCTTAGCAGGCGTAAGAGTTATACTTTCTTTCTGTCCAAACAGCGAAGTCCATAATACAAATAAACAGAACAATGACAGAGGTTGTTGAAACCTAAAATCAAAGCACTGAAAGTACTGTTGAGATGGGAGTGTGTCGAACTTAATGGCAGTTGAGATACAAATGTTACAGCAAGTGATAAGCACCTGGTGCTGCATTATATACCAGACAGCAATTACCAAAAAGTGAAGTGACATTGAAAACACATAAGCTTTAGTTATAAATCAGAGGATTTACACATCGTATTAAAAAGATAAACGCGCTGTCCGATCTAGGATTTGCACTGTCCTTTTTACACTTTTAGCTGGAAATTGTCATTTGATATACTAGTATTTTGCAGCGTAAAGTTTAAAATTTTACCAAGGAAATCGTTCAGTTTTTTTCCGAAATGTACACTTTTACATTTTCAGACATGGTCAAAGGAAACTGTTTCAAAGGGTAGTACCAAAACTTTTTGCAAATTTCATCAAAGACAATCGAGCATTGAAACCTGAATCCATTAATACAACGAAAAATCATGAAATTTACCATTTTACCAAGGAAAAAAACAGACGAGATATTGCAGTTTCGAGGCTTTACCAGACTACAAAGCAGAGAGCAGTGTAGATCCAGGACAATGTGGATCCAAGATCTGACTGAAAGTTTCTTTACAATGTTTAATCTGGTAACATACTGCCTTAAAAAATGTGTTTTTGGTATCTTTAATGTATTGTTTAATATTATCTTTCTCTTTTTAGGTTCAGTTCGTTATCGAAAATACACCCTGATACCAAGATGAAGGAAGAAAAATAATTCGATGTTCCCCCAGATCATAACCTATCTAGCTGAAATATGGACATTTTCTTTAAGGTCGTGACGTTTCCAAGTGTTTTATGCGTAAAAAAGTGTTCTAGAGATTGCACGTGAGCCGGGATGTTTACATCCGGGTATGCAAGTAAATTCAGGGAGCGGAAACAGCAAAAGGAAGCGAAAGAACAAGCTAAGAAGGCAAAAGATGAGACAGAAAATCTTCTATCACTCCAGACTTTCTTGTAAGTAGCTTTTTATGCATTTTTTTATGTTGGTCTGAATGAATAATGCGGGGCCCGTATTTACTGGGCATTCTAATAGTATTCTTAATCTCATTATCAAGAACCTTCTAGATATTAAAGTAACGCAACTTCCGATTTGCTGAACCAAAAGGTTTACAAAGTTTTTACTTGTGTTCATAAATTAAACCTTTCTAGATTTAGAATGTTAACTCTTAAGCTGCTAATCGCGACTCACTGACCTTTTGCGGACAGTGTAGATCAAGATCAGACTGCACAGAACGTGCAGTCTGATCTTTGATCTACACTGTCCGATACTGTATTTTCTTTCCGGTGAAATCAACTTTGAAACCGCAATGTTTGGGCTTTTAGTATTGAAGAGAAAATTTGCGTTTCATTTATTCAGCAGCTTAAGTGTTAATGTTTTACAGGGGAGTTTAACACAGGGGAGGGTGGAGTGAAATGCTGGCGCGTTGCTTTTCATTACCTCAAAAAATTTGTAATGCCATAGTCACATTTACGGTCATGCTCGTAGTTGACCTTAGTTCATTTCAAACGTAGTCTGCCGTTGTGTTACTACGGTCATCTAGATTGGAGTCCTTCAAAGTAGGTTCGAAGTTGGCAAGAAGAGGAAATATGAGGAAAAAATGCATTGTTGGTGTGTATTGGCAGGTACTACGGGCAACTAAGTACACTACGGTTAAGTTGTGTCAGTTACGGTTAACTAAGGTCAACTACGTTCAAACTACGGTCACAATAGGGTCGCGACATCGTAGTTAACCGTAACCAATTTTTGAGCATGTTGAAAAATTATGTTCTTACTCCGAGCAAATCATAAGCTCGAACTACGTTCATTACTACGTTGAACTACGGTTATCTACGTGTAACTACCTTCAACTACGTTTGATACCTTCAACTACAGCCAACTACGGTAATTCCCCAATACGGTCAGCTACGTAAGATGTGACCAAGGCTTAATGAAAAACAACGCTAGCAATCATTCTTCTTTCCTCATTTATTTTCTCTACTTGTAAAGCTTAGTGAAATTGATGAATTCCGATAGAGAAAACATGCCGGACTTTTGTGAAATATTGTATATTTGGTGCAGGCAACTAGGAAAAGCAAGGCGGGTCGTTTTGAAGCTTCTTGCTGAGCTGAGCGGGAAGACACGATAGACTTTTGTAAAGCTTCGTGCATTTGATGCGGGTCAAGGGTAAATTCATGACGGACCCTTGTTAAAGCTCTGGACATTTAGTGTAAACAAAGAGAGGAAACATGTCGGTTCTCTGAAAAGCTCTGTACATTTGGTATGAGCTAAGAACAAAAACACTGCGGATCTTTGCGAGGCTCGGCACCTTTGGTGTAGACCAAGAGGGAATACATGGGGGTGGCTCATGTAAAGCCATGTGCATTTGGTGTGGGGCAACAGAGAAAACATGTCGGACCCTTGAAAAGCTCCGAGTAATTGATCACTTAAAAGGAGAAATCATTGCAAACCCTTTTAAAGCTTTGTACATATGTCGCAGGCCACTATCGCTAACATGGCGGATCGTTGCAAAAGTCTAAGAGAGAAACATATCGGAACTTTGTGAAGCCCCGTACATTTGGTAAAAGTCAAGAGAGAATATATTGTGCACCTTTGTAAAGCTCCAATCATTTGGTATAATTCAGTTGGGACAATATTGCTTTCTCTTTTAATTGAACATTTGCTGGAGCCAAAGCGGAAAACACGACAGGTTCTTGTAAGGCTCTGTAAATTTGGTGTAGGCCAAGCGGGAAAACATTGCGGTCCTTTGTAAAGCTCTGTAAGTTTAGTGCTGGCCAAGCAGGAAAATATTGCGGTCCTTTGTAAAGCTCTATAAGTTTGGTGTAGGCCAAGCGGGAAAACATTGCGGTCCTTTGTAAAGCTCTGTAAGTTTAGTGCTGGCCAAGCAGGAAAACATTGCGGTCCTTTGTAAAGCTCTGTAAATTTGGTGTAGGCCAAGCGGGAAAACATTGCGGTCCTTTGTAAAGCTCTGTAAGTTTGGTGTTGGCCAAGCGGGAAAACATTGCGGTCCTTTGTAAAGCTCTGTAAATTTGGTGTAGGCCAAGCGGGAAAACATTGCGGTCCTTTGTAAAGCTCTGTAAATTTGGTGTAGGCCAAGCGGGAAAACACGGCGGTCCTTTGTAAAGCTCTGTAAGTTTGGTGTAGGCCAAGCGGGAAAACATTGCGGTCCTTTGTAAAGCTCTGTAAATTTGGTGTAGGCCAAGCGGGAAAACATTGCGGTCCTTTGTAAAGCTCTGTAAATTTGGTGTAGGCCAAGCGGGAAAACACGGCAGTCCTTTGTAAAGCTCTGTAAGTTTGGGGTAGGCCAAGCGGGAAAACATTGCGGTCCTTTGTAAAGGTCTGTAAATTTGATGTAGGCCAAGCGGGAAAACATTGCGGTCCTTTGTAAAGCTCTGTAAATTTGGTGTAGGCCAAGCGGGAAAACAGGGCAGTCCTTTGTAAAGCTCTGTAAGTTTGGTGTAGGCCAAGCGGGAAAACATTGCGGTCCTTTGTAAAGGTCTGTAAATTTGGTGTAGGCCAAGCGGGAAAACACGGCGGTCCTTTGTAAAGCTCTGTAAGTTTGGTGTAGGCCAAGCGGGAAAACATTGCAGTCCTTTGTAAAGCTCTGTAAGTTTGGTGTAGGCCAAGCGGGAAAACACGGCAGTCCTTTGTAAAGCTCTGTAAGTTTGGTGTAGGCCAAGCGGGAAAACATTGCGGTCCTTTGTAAAGCTCTGTAAGTTTGGTGCAGGGCAAGCAGAAAAACATGCGGTTCTTTGTAAAGCTCTGTAAATCTGATGTAGGCCAAGCAGAGAAAATTGCAGACCTTTGTAAAGCTCTGTAAATGTGGTGTAGGCCAAGCAGGAAAACACTGCGGTTCTTTGTAAAACTCTGTAAATGTGGTGTACGCCAAGGATAGCACGGCGGTCCTTTGTAAAGCTCCGTAAAATTGGTGTAGGCCAATTCGACATTGGTCGAAACTTCTTGCTACTTGTAAATTTTTTGCATCTGCAACGACCATTCTACCTCATCATTCAGTTGGTTGTTAGACAAAATGGATTTTATTGATCCATAATTGTGTGATAACGTACTCGGTATGGTGCATTACGGATGCGGATTAAACACCCTTTTGCAAGATTATAGCCCGAATGCTTTCAAGATGAAAGAAGCTAAAATTATGACATCCGACAAAGAGTTTATACCCATGCTAGTAAGCACAGATAAGGTTTACATGTTGTGGAAGTTGCTTTATGATAGTAAAAAAGATCAACGTGATACAGTACTAAAGTGATTTGAGATAGATATGGGATCGGCCAGAGTTTGTGTTTGGTCAAAATGAACTAGGTCCCTATCCACCAACCATTCTTTAGAACATTCGTAGCGTTGTTCTTCGAGATTTTCTAAAATTGAAAGTAACCCAACTTCTGGTTGGCTAAACCATTTAGCCAATCAGAAGAAGTGTTTGTGGTTGACTAAAAGCTAATCGGAAATTGTGTTACTTTCAGATTCAGAAAGTTCTTGAGAATAAGACAAAGAATGTTCTTAACAGTGGTTGGTGAATACGGGTCCTGTGATCGAGCTGTCTGATTAATTGGCGTTTTACACTGCTTTCAACATTATTTCAGTCAGATCACGGCGATAGCTCACATAATCATGTATTCCTAGGGTTTACCAATGCTTGACTAGGGCTCTGAAGTGTCTTGCCAAAAGACACTCCCACGAAAATCCCAGTTCGTCTAGGTAGGCTCGAATCCGGGGCCTCAAGGTTACAAGTCCTACACTTTACCACTGAGCCACGCCGGACCCCCGGCTCTCATAGATGCAACCCAATGATACGAAAAACCCAGTGGGTATAGTGAGGCTCGAACCCAGCTAGTAGTAAAAACTCAAATATTCCGACTTCAAACTTATTTTGCCGGACAATATCTCACTGTATCGGACAGCGTGAATCAAGGATCAGACCGCACATTTTGTGCAGTTTGATCTTGATCTAAAATGTCCGCAAAAGCGTATTCAGACACACCTGGTGGGTCCGGGTTGAAGGGGGGTAATACAATATCTAATTCAATTTCATTTGTATGAAAGGGTTATCTACCTTGTTACCTTGTAAATTGAACGCAGCTGAATTACTGTTTCATTATCTCTTTTTCATACGATCCCGAGTTTTAACAACCCTTAGGAATAAAGCCTTTGAAAACATTGTGTGAAAAGGAGAAAATGCTGGTTACCAGCATTCTCCTTTTCCCACAATGTTTTTTTATCCTATCAGAGAACTGAGGGTCATTTGTACCAACTTCGAGTTTGTCACCTGTAGTTATTTTCACTGAGAAAGAGTCAACAATTCACTCTTTGGTAAAGGATTGAATTTGTTTGAACTTTATCCTAATACGATGTGGCTCAAATGATAACATTGATCATTAAAAGAATTTTTTTTTTTTTTTGTAGAAAAAAAAAATGTGAGAAAAAGGAAAAAATTCTGGTTTTCTGCATTTTCATACTTTTTTCTCACGATGTTTTCAAAAGCCTTCTTCCTTACTAGTTTGGGCCAAGCCCCCGTAGCTCAGTCGGTAGCGTACAGGACTTGAGAACAGGAGGTCGCTGGTTCGATCCCCGGCTTGGCCAATTTCTTTCCGAGGATTGATGATAGTCATTGCGACAGGATTCATTCCTCTCTCACCGCTGACCATTGTTTCGACGATGGTTATGTGGGAAAGCAGCCAGTGGCTTGGAAAGAATATTGTGCGGAGTACTGGTAAAAGAAACTCCAGGAAAGCATGGATAGGAGCACTGGCCGCCGCGATATAACTGAAATAATGTTGAAAACGGCGTTAAACACCATACAATCATAAAACCTTACTAGTTTGGTAAATATCACATGCTCCGAAAGAGAAATATTTCAAGAAAAGGGAAACATTTTTAGCTCGGCTGTTGTCGAAGAAGACGTCGAGGTATTGCCGTATCCCCGGCGTCGTCGTCGTCTGCGTCGTCGTCTGCGTCGTCATTGTCGTCTGCGTCGTCATTGTCGTCTGCGTCGTCATGGTCGTCTGCGTCGTCATGGTCGTCTGCGTCGGCATCTGCGTCGTGCAAAGACTTTGACATTTTATAATATCTCGGTGATTACTGAAGATATTTACTGCATACTCAGACATGTTGTTAATTATCAAAAGGGGAACCTATACAACAAGGGTAGGTAACCACCAACGTATTTTTGACACAGTTATGCCCCTTTTCGACTTAGAATTCTCACTGAAAACCAAGCATCCGCAGCCGAGCGTTGGCACCCGCATGCGGTGCTCTTTTTTTTTTTTATTTATTTAATTAATCATTTGTCACTTTACGGTTAAGCCCATTCACAAACAATCCCTCGATTTTAACGACCGTTTGAGAGAAGGCTTTTGGGGGAAAAAAATGGGGAAAATGAGAGAATGCTTGTAACCAGCCATTTCTCCCTTCTCTAAAATGTTTTCTACCCGTTCAAAAAGACCAATGGCATCATTCAAGCCATGTCGAAGGTACTGACTTCAAATTCTTTCAGTTTGAACGAGTTTAAAATTTTGTGAAGCGAAAATCAATCGATAGTATCAACGAGACTTCTATTTTTGGCGTGGTGTAGATTTTGTGCAGTCTACAATTAACCATGAAACACTGCAGAATTGATTCGAAAATTAGTTTCAAACCGTTTTCGGAAACGAGATTAGATGCACGAGGAAACGTGAGACGTGCTGTGTGAAAAGGGGGCTTAATGCATCGGCGAAAAGTTTCGGCCCAGGTCAGCCTGCGCAGTCCGCGCAGGCTGACCTGGGCCGAAACTTTTCGCTAGCGGTCAGTTTTCGGTGTGTCTAAGGACCACTGTACCTCATGATTCAGTCGGTTTATATACTAAATGGATTTTATGTCTCCAGAATACTGTAGCGACCTACTTAGTATCATGCGTCATGGAGATGTATTAAGCCCCCTTTTGTCAGAGCGTGGCTCATGCCTATTATTATCTCTCCCTTTCTTGCCCCTTAGCTCCTCCCCGCGTCACCTTTACTGGAACTGTTTAACGGCTCGTTTCATTATTAATGGAGGGGTGGGGGGAAACACAGCCTGAGCAGTTGTAGGTTGACGGCGTAGCTGAGTGTGCTGGCTTTTGACCTACTTTTTGGTACTGATGACAACTGAATAAATAGAAATTTGTTATTGGTCAAAGATGTAGACATGTTTATTTCAAGGGCCCCTGTCTATTTCCTGGCAAATTTACGCTTTTCTAAAGATATTTCTTGTTTCGATTACTTTCTAACAGTTGTTTGAAACGAGATGCCATGCACCAGAAAACAGTTTATCATAACCTCTCCCTTTTTCCCTGCGCCACACTTACTCGGATGTCATGGTCAATCGACTCGTCTCATTTTTTAAGGGGTGGCGGCGGGAATTCGGGATGATGATTATGATGATTATGATGATGATGATGATGATGTTTTATTCCTCCTATATAGAAGATTTACAAAGAAAATACCGTTGTCTGCGCATGTCATATTCTTCGAAGATTCGACCTGTCTGCTATGACGCATCACCCATCCCCCGTATACCGGGGAAAAGTAGGGCTTATATCGAAGCTATTAGCCTATTACCAAAGCATGTAGGGGCTGTTTTAATAAATGGTCGGTGCATAGGTTACATGTTAGCCGATCATAGCTGAATGAATGGCACCAGGTAGCGTTTTATTGAGTAAACGTTTATTTCATTTGAAATTCAAAGTCACGGTTGTTGTTTTGAAAAATTACTCCGCTACTGTACCCAGGATGCCCAAATTAGATAGATGTGTATTTGTAGAATGCCATCTAGCGGGAGATAATGAAGAACATACAATACAAACAAAAGCAATGTACAGATAAACAATTACTAATGGATCACATGAACATAATCTATCCATCTGCACGTTCTGTGTGGTCAGATTGTAGCTTCTGTATGGTCTGATCTTGATTCATGTCGTCCGCAAAAGCCCCCGTTTTCGCCCACGGCGCTGAAACGGTTAACCCTTTCCCAAACACGCCCTGGTTTTCACGTGTCTGCAGTACAAGTCCTTTGAAAACACTGTGGGAAAAGGAGAAATTGCTCGTAACGAGCAATTTCTCCTTTTCCCACAGTGTTTCCTACCCATTTCGATAACTTTCTGCCATTTTCATCTGATTTAAAATTGTCGTCTGCAAACTCTTTCAATTTGGACCAGTCCAAAATCTGTCGTTTGGGAAAGGGTTAAGCATGAAATACTTGAAACTTATTTTTCATTCCATTTTCAAAACTCTTTTCAGTTAGAATTTCTCACAAAATATTCGACTGTGTAGATCCAGGTTCAGATGGCACGTCCCGTGCAGTCTGATGTTGATCTACACAGTCCGCAAAAACAATTCAAAGTACATATTGGCACCCAAAAGGGTTCGAAGTAATTAGGAATCGAATGAGGTTTCGTGTATTCAATACCATTGTTACTTTGAAGTCTATGTATATAATTTATTCATGACAGGTTTATTTCCCTTGGCGATTGGAACAGATTTTATGTAGAGTTGAAGGTTGTTTTTGGCACCTGACCATTTTTATTGGAGTTTAACGCCGTTTTAACAGCTTAAGTCATATCACGGCAGTCAGTGCACCTACGCATGTGTTTCCTGGCTTTCTCACACCAGTACTGACACAACTTTGATTCCAAGCCAATGACTGCTTTTTCTCACATGCATCAGGGGTGAGGGGCGAAAAAACACAGGAAAGAACGTTTACCTCAACCGTGTATCGAACTTGCAACCACCAGGTTACCAGTCAGATACGCTAACCACTGAGCTATCTGGGCGGGCGGCACCTGACTAGGGTTCGTATTCGTCAACCATTCTTAAGAACGTTATTAGTCTTATTATCCAAGATTTTCTAAATTTGAAAGTAATACAATTTCTGATTGGCTAAACCAAATGGTTCAGCCAATCTGAAGTTGTGTTACTTTTAAATTTGGAAAATTCTTCAGAATGGTTGGTGAATACGGGGCTTGGCAGTTTTTGCACCGTGGTATGGGTGGTTCCCAAGGTTGATCCCGCTTGAACTTAAAATCTTTGATGAGGTAGTCGAACCCCGGTATCTCAGTTGGTAGCGTACATGACTTTAAACTATGTTGTCGGTGGTTCGATACCCGTCTCGGTCATTTTGTTTCCGAGGATTGATGATAGTCATTCCAAAAGGATTCATTCCTCTGTCACCGCTGACCATTGTGTCGACGATGGTTGTGTGGGAAAGCAGCCAGTGGCTTGGAAAAAATATTGTGCGTAGTACTGGTAAAAGAAACTCCAGGAAAGCATCGATAGGTGCACTGGCCGCCGCGATACAACTGAACTAATGTTGAAAACTGCGTTAAACACCGTACAATCAATCAATTCGAACATGTTTCACTTTATCTGTGTTCACTAGAAAATTTAGCACAAACAAATCTCAATCTCCCCCTGAACAATTGACGGAGTCTTCCGTAAGGTCCATAGCTCCTTACCAAACGGCAATCCTCGGAAATAAATTGGACGAGTCGGGTTTTGAACCAGGGACCTCCTGTCTTCAATTCATGTACACTACCCACTGAGCTACCGGAGCTTGGCGAAACATGATCAAAAGTATCGGGGTTAACAGACTGTGGTCAAGAGATGGTACCCCTGAGGAATTGGGAAAATTATTTATTTAAACACATTCTTTACCGAACAATCCTGATTTTTTAATCCTTAGACTTCTTAACTCTTTACCAAACGACAAAATTTTAGACTGGTCCAAATTGAAAGTGTTTGCAGACGACAAATAAATGTGACTGGAAAACTGGAATTTGTTTTGGGAAGAGTAGAAAACATTGTGAGAAAAGGAGAAAATGCTGGTTACCAGCATTTTCTCCTTTTCCCACAATGTTTTCAAAAGGCTTCTCCCTCAGGGTCGTTTAATCTCGGGATTGTATGGTAAAGAATTAATATGTTAAATGAAACTTTCAAGTCAATAGTTAAAGACCTAAATATCACTAATTGTATTTCAAAGTTATTTTTTAGGGAAAAATATCTCCCTATCGGACAGTGTAGATCCAAGATCAGGCTGCACGTTCTGTGCAGTCTGATCTTGGATCTACACTGACCGCATAAACTCCTTGAGTCGTGCTTTGCAGCCTGAGAAGGAAAGCCCGTTGAAAACATCGATGGGAAATGAGAAAATGCTGGTCACCAACATTTTCTCATATTCCTACGTTGTTTTTATCATGTCAATCAACAGATCCCACCGTTTGACTAAAATTCAATTTGTCGTCTGCAAATGGTTTGGATTTAGACTGTCAGAACTTCAGTTGTCGTCTGGTTAAATAGTTAAAGAGAACTCTTTATTATTGGACATCTCTCCATGCATGTCTTAGTAGTTTCGATTTGTTATCTGTCATCGCACGTAATGTTGACGTAAATGCGCAAAAATAAAACAAGAAATATCTTTAAAAAAGAAAAAAAGGTAGACGGCGTAAATTTGCCAGCAAACAGGCAGGGCCCTTGGAATTAACATGTATATATTTTTTACCACTGGGGTCCTTAGAATAAATATGACCAAATATTAAACCAATTACAAATTTCTATTTGCTAAGTTTTTATCAGTATCAAAAAGTAGGTCAGAAGCCAGCAAATAACAGTAGATGGTTACCTCCCCTAATACAGTAAGTGTATAGGGATCGGTACAGGCTACTGAAAACGGGCAAAATAGTGCCCGTCTATTTTTAGAACAGCGATATCGCGAGATTCAGCGGAGGTCACTCTCGCCTCATGTGCATTAGAATTTCCGATAACTTTGACCTGACAAATAAGTGAATTGTATATATGGTATCAACTTTTATGTTAATTTCTGATAATATTAACTTGGTTTCTATTACGAATTTCAAATTGCGCAAAAAAAATCGCCATGTTACCTATTCTGCCAAACAGAAAATGTGTAAGATGCTCCGATTGGCCATTCACTGATATTCATGTAGCCAATGAAAAGCATCGACAAAAAAGCCTGTGCCATTTGTTATATGTATATTTACAACGGGGACCAGTTTACTCATACAGCCACGCCGAAAAAATCACGTCGCCAGACAGTAGTAATAGCTATAATCTATTCTGGTTCGGTTTTTTTTTTTTATTTTTGATATACGTTTGGAGCAAGTCTTCATTCATTTACAGGAGATATGTTTCAGAAAAGGGAGAGAGGTACTCGTGGTGGGCGTATGTGATCCTAATCTGGGTATGCGGCAGATTGCAAAATGAACTACATTTTCTATCCATCGTAATATGTGCAACCTTGCAGCCGTAGATGGGGCAACATTCAGCATGAAGATACAAGAATAATTATAGTTTAAAAAATTAAAGATGAAATGGGTCAAAACTGGCTGAAAACGAGTAAAGATGTAGCTTTGATATTTTCTCCGCTTTAAAAGCGAAGTGAGATTTTGAGCACTGACAGCTTATCTAACCTCCTTGCGAGACGAAATACTTGAGGATTTGTACAAATGGAGAGAATTTGAGCCATGCTGTGTGAAAATGGGACTTAATGCATCTGCGAAAAGTATCGACCCAGGTCAGCCTGCGCAGTCCGCGCAGGCTGACCTCGGCCGAAACTTTTCGCAATTGGTAAATTTTCTGTATGTCAAAAGACCAGTCTACCTTATGATACAGTCGGTCGTTAGACGTAACGGATTTTATGGATCCATAATTATGTGATGACTTGCTTGGTATCATGCATCACGGAGATGCATTAAGACCCCTTTTGCCAGAGCATGGCTCATTTGTTGACGACAATGTAATTGTGACTCAAAAACTGAAATTAGTAAAACAGTTTCTGTTTGGTTTAAGAAGTCATACTATTCGTCTATAAAATACTAATTTCTAAAACTCTAAACAGCTATTAAAGTAACACGGATTTTTACCTATCTCATTAAAACTTGTTGATTTTGCTCATTGGCATTACAGTAATTTTAAAATGGGTGTCGGCGGTTTATAAGTTTAGCTCTGTGAATATAACTGGGTCCATATTCACGAATCATTCTTAAGAACATTCTTTGCCTTATTCTCGAGAAGTTTTCTAAATTTGAAAGTGGCACAACTTCTGATTGGCTAAACCAAACGGTTTAGCCAATCAGAAGTTGTGTTACTTTCTGAATCTGTAGAATATGACTAAGAACGCTTGTAGTCAAAAGTATAGATCACAATCAGATTCTTAAGAACATGCTCTATAAATCTAAATCTGGATCTACATTTTCTGATACTCTTGTGTGACATTCTGAAAAAAGAAGAAAACCATATAAAGTAACAACAGCTGCAAACGGTAAACAAAATCGGTGTTAAAATGCATTTTAATTTAAAACACACCGTTTAAAAGTATGGAAATTATTGTGAAGATGACCATCTGGTATTGTAGAGTCGGCCCAAGTGTTGGTCGCTGGCAGAGAACTAGGTTAAGAGTTGTCAGGTCTTAAAACTAGGTTAAGAGTTGCCAGGTCTTTTTTTTTTTCAATTTTTGTTTGATTTTAAGATTCATTTTTCTGCCTGCGACTAACACTTGGACCGACCACGCAATAACAGTTTGTCATCTTTATATTATTTTTTATACTTTTAAATGGTATGACTTAAATTTAAATTCAATTTTTTTTTTTTTTTTTTTTGTCTTAAAGAAGATGGTTTTGAAAACATTGTGGGAAAAGGAGAAAATGCTGTTAACCAGCATTTTCTCCATTTCCCACCACGTTTTCTACCCTGTCTAAGACAAAAAATCTTCATTTTAGCAATATTTAACTTGTCGTCTGCAAATGGTTTCAAATTGGTCCAGTCCAAAATTTTGTCGTTTTGTAACGAGTTAGTTAGCAACAATCGTGTTCTGTCTATAATCACGTGTTTATTTAATTGTTGTGGCACATCAACCCCTACAATGGTGACTTAGATAGTTTTTGCAAACGGCGTAGATTAAGATCAAACTGCACAGATTTTGCAGTCTGATCTTGATCTCCACTGTCCGCTACCTGATTCTAAACTTTTGCCAATTTCAGTATCAATTGTTGTTACTGGAAATCCAATATAAAATCTCGATAAAGTTGGGTTTATTTAATTGGTCGCGAAAGAGTGAAGGAACGAATAATCTTGTATAACGGAAGATAATACATTTTGAAGTTTATCCCAAATTGACATGTACTCGTAATTCTTCAATCTTATGATACAATCTTCCTATTCAGACAAAATTTCAATGAAATAAAGAAACAGTCCAGTTTTTTAACACCTCTCGCCAAAACAGAGATTGAGATAAACGATCTAAATCGATTAGCCAATCACAGTGCGATCAATACACCACGTGATAGCCCATCACTACCCGCCTCCCACAGTGAAGATCTAATGTACAATATTTCTATAATCTATGAACAGGACTTAAAACATTTAAAACAATGATAAATTCTAGTGTGCAGTGATATTTTATACATGTAATTTATACCTGATTATTTAATATCTGACTGGAGGATTTTTTTTTTTTAAACCGCAACTCATGTTTTACCATATTTTGGATTTATTAATAAGTGTATCAAACCAGTTCTGGCGCGATGAAAACTTGAATGTAAGCAAGTAACGATCACCTGTTTATGTGTCTCAACATATATTTTTTATTTATTTTTCAGAAGGAAAGCTAGTTCAATTTCTCAATACCAGATACATGTATATTCTTTGTTACATAAATATTTGAACCATGCGCCGGCAAAAGGGGGCTTTATGCATTTCCGTGATGCATTATACCGAGCAAGTCGCCATATAATTAAGTATCCGTTGAAATCCAGTTTAACAACCAACTGAATTATGAGGTAGAGTGGTCCTTCGGCATGTGGAAAATTGATCAATAGCAAAAAGTTTCGACCAGGTCAGCCTGCGCGGACTGCGCAGGCTGACCTGGGTCGATACTTTTTGCAGATGCATTAAACCCCCTTTTCACAGAGCATGGTCGATTCGTATTTTTCGGTTGACAATCTGTGCTGACTTATCTTTATCTACGCCGTCCACGAAACCCTGGCTATACTATAAATGGCCTTATCTACGCCGTCCGTGAAACCCTGGCTATACTATAAATGGCCTTATCTACGCCGTCCACGAAACCCTGGCTGTACTATAAATGGCGCAAAAAATATATAATATTAGTAGATCAAGCAAAATTGTATATATGGGTGGATGGATGGATGGATGGATGGATATACGCTCGTGCACAACTACTCCAGGCTGACTCGCTCTGTCTCGCTGTCTCTGTCTTGCTGTCTCTGTCCGCCTGTCTGTCTGTCTGTCTGTCTGTCTCTCTCTCTCTCTCTCTCTCTCTCAAGGACGTCATCTGAGTAAAAAGAAAACACCAAATTCGTCAAAGTTTATATGTTTTTAGTGCAAAATATAAGATAACCACTAGTTATAAAGATCTTTCTTTATATTGATTTAGCCGTCAACGCACAAGAGCCCATAAAAAATTGTTAGAAGTGGGTATCGGGTACCGACCCCCTTGCGTTACGATCTACCGATATCTAGAATTTAAAAAAAAAAAACACCCTGAGAGCGCCAAATGATTAACCCACTAACACGCAGTCCCGAGTTTTAACTCTTTCCGCGCCTAATATATAAACCTGTTCTCTTCCAATGGCTTAAAATGCCATCCATTGAAACTGAGAAAGATCTTTACTTCATAGGCTTGAAAACACAATCGGACGGCATAGATCAAAGATCAGACTGCATGTTCTGTGCAGTCTGATCTTGATTTATGCCGTCCGCAAAAGACCACGTTTTCGCCTATGGCGCTGAAAGAGTTAAAGCCCTGAATGAAAAGTACTTGTAAAAACATTGTGGGAAAAGAAGAAAATGCTGGTAACCAGCATTTTCCCTTTTCCCTTTTCCCACAATGTTTTCTACCCTTTTAAAGGAAAAAAAATCCTGATGTGTGCAACATTTAATTTGTCGTCTGCAGATGCTTTCAATTTGGATCGGTCTAAAATTTTGTCGTTTGGTGAAGAGCTGAAACAGGGATGTATGGAGTGTATATATTCGACCCCTGGTTAACCCTTTTCGAAACAAGCCCTGGTTTTCACGTGTCTGTAGTACAAGTCTTTTGAAAACACTGTAAGAAAAGGAGAAATTGCTCGTAACGAGCAATTTCTCCTTTTCCCACAGTGTTTCCTACCCTTTTGGAGAACTTTCTGTCATTTTCATCAAATTTAAAATTGCCGTCTGCAAACTCTTTCAAATTGGACCAGTCTAAAATTTGTCGTTTGGGAAAGGGTTAAAATGAAATCTTCCAATCAGGAAAACAGACCAAGAGAATTGCAAGTTCGAAGGTGCCATGGCTAGAAAATTTCACAAAGAAGAGGAAATTGTAGATCACACTGCAATATCTGATCACGATCTATATTGCTTACAATACAACTAAAGTTAAAGCATCGCGCTCTTTCAGCGATTGATTGAGTTGAAGTTTAACGCCGTTTTAACAGCTTAGGTCATATCACGGCGGTCAGTGCACCTACGCACGTGTTTCCTGGCTTTCTCACACCAGTACCGACACAACTTTCTTTTCAAGTCACTGACTACTTTTCTCATATGCATCAGAGATGAGAGGCGATAAATCGCCGGAAAGAAAGTTTGCCTCAATCGGGTATCGAACTCGCAACCACCAGGTCACGAGTCAGATACGCTTACCACTGAGCTACCCAGCAGGGCTTAACTGTTTCAGCTGCCAAATATACAAAACTCGATCTCTTTCTTAGACGGCTGAAAGTACAGTCCACTGAAACTTAGAAAGAGTTTTATCTTCTAGGCTTGACTAAACAAGCGGACGGTATAGATCCAAGATCAGACTGCACGTTCTGTGCAGTCTGATCTTGATCTATGACCGTCCGCAAATGCCGTTGTATTCTTTTAAGACTGTGAAGGGTATCAGCGCTCTTGATCGAAATGTTTTGGTTTTTTTTTTATTAAGTTCTGGCAGCTTGTAAACTTACGTATCAATTAGAACACGGATAATATATTTGAGGCATGCTCTGTGAAAAGGGGGCTTCTTAACATAACTGACAGCCTTCTAGGAGCGCCGCCCATTTAGGCAACCGGTGGCGACGATGTTAAGTTAATCAATCAGTTGAAGCGAAAGAGAATCCTAAATCAAAACATAGCCTTAAAACCTTTTCATATCTAAGAAACTTGTAACTGCCTAATGACTTAAAAACTGTGTACTGAATGACTTAAAATGTTGTGTAACTACCTAAAGATTTTAAAATACTGTGTAACTTCCTAATGACTTAAAATACTGTGTAATTACCTAATGACTTAAAATACTGTGTAACTTCCCACTGACTTAAAAAACTGTAACTTCCTAATGATTTAAAATACTGTGTAACTATATAATGACTTAAAATATTGTGTAAGTATATAATGACTTAAAATACTGTGTAACTACCAAATGATGTAAAATACTGTGTAATTACATGATGGCCTAAAATACCGTGTAACTGCCTAACAATTTGCGATACTGTGTAACTAACTACCTAATGACTTAAAATGCTGTGTAATTACTCAATGTTTTAAGATACTGTGTAACTCCTCAATAACTGACAATACTGTTTAACCCTTTCCCAAACGACAAATTTTGGACTGGTCCAGATTGAAAGAGTTTGCAGACGACAATTTCAAATTTGATGAAAATGGCAGAAAGTTATCAAAAAGGGTAGAAAACACTGTGGGAAAAGGAGAAATTGCTCGTTACGAGCAATTTCTCCTTTTCCCACAGTGTTTTCAAAAGACTTGTACTGCAGACACGTGAAAACCAGGGCTTGTCTGGGAAAGGGTTAACGACGTAGTGACTTAAAGCACCGTGTAACTACCTAATGATTTAAAATACAATGTAACTACATAATGACTTAAAATGCTGTGCAATTACGCAATGTTTTCAGATACTGTGTAACTCCCCAATGACTTTGTGTGACTTAAAATACTGTGTAACCACCTAATTACTTAAAATACTGTGTAACTACCTAATGACTTAAAATGATGTGTAACTACTCAATGTTTTAAGATACTGTGTAACTCCTCAATAACCGACAATACTGTGTAATGACGTAGTGACTTAAAGTACTGAGTAACTACCTAATGATTTAAAATACAATGTAACTACATAATGGATTAAAATACTGTGTAATAACCTAATATTTAAAAACAAAAACTGTGTAACTACATAATGACTTAAAATGCTGTGCAATTACGTAATGTTTTAAGATACTGTGTAACACCTCAATGACTTTGTGTGACTTAAAATAATGTGTAACTACGTAATTACTTAAAATACTGTGTAACTATCTAATGACTTAAAATGCTGTGAAATTGCTCAATGTTTTAAGATAATGTGCAGCTCCTCAATAACTGACAATACTGTGTAACGACGTAGTGAATTAAAGTACCGTGTAACTACCTAATGATTTAAAATACAATGTAACTACATAATGGATTAAAATACTGTGTAACTACCTTAAAATGACTTAAAATGCTGTGCAATTACTCACTGTTTTAAGATACTGTGTAACTCCTCAATAACTGACAATACTGTGTAACGACGTAGTGAATTAAAGTACCGTGTAACTACCTAATGATTTAAAATACAATGTAACTACATAATGGATTAAAATACTGTGTAACTACCTTAAAATGACTTAAAATGCTGTGCAATTACTCACTGTTTTAAGATACTGTGTAACTCCTCAATAACTGACAATACTGTGTAACGACGTAGTGAATTAAAGTACCGTGTAACTACCTAATGATTTAAAATACAATGTAACTACATAATGGATTAAAATACTGTGTAACTACCTTAAAATGACTTAAAATGCTGTGCAATTACTCACTGTTTTAAGATACTGTGTAACTCCTCAATAACTGACAATACTGTGTAACGACGTAGTGACTTAAAGTACTGAGTAACTACCTAATGGTTTAAAATACAATGTAACTACATAATGGATTAAAATACTTTGTAATAACCTAATATTTAAAAAAAAACTGTGTAACTACATAATGACTTAAAATGCTGTGCAATTACGTAATGTTTTAAGATACTGTGTGACTCCTCAATGACTTTGTGTGACTTAAAATACTGTGTAACTACGTAATTACTTAAAATACTGTGTAACTATCTAATGACTTAAAATGATGTGTAATTACTCAATGTTTTAAGATACTGTGCAACTCCTCAATAACCGACAATACTGTGTAACGACGTAGTGACTTAAAGAACCGTGTAACTACCTATTGATTTAAAATACAATGTAACTACATAGTGGATTAAACTACTGTGTAACAAGCTAATATTTAAAAAAAAAACTGTAACTACATAATGACTTAAAATGCTGTGCAATTACGCAGTGTTTTAAGATACTGTGTAACTCCTCAATGACTTTGTTTAACTACCCAATGACTTAAAATACTGTGTAACTACGTAATTACTTAACATACTGTGTAACTACCTGTTGATTTAAAGTAGTGTGTAACTACATAATGACTTCAAATACTGTGTAACTATCTAATGACTTGAAATGCTGTGTAACTACTCAATGTTTTGAGACAATGTGTAACTCCTCAATGACTGACAATGTAACTACCTAATGACTTAAAATACTTTGTAACTACATAACGGCTTAAAATACTGTCTAAGTACCTAATATTTAAAACAAAACTGTAACTACATAATGACTTAAAATTCTGTGTGATCACGCAATGTTTTAAGATACCGTGTAACTCCTCAATGACTTAAAATACTGTGTAACTACCCAATGACTTAAAATACTGTGTAAATGTCCAATGATTTAAGATACTGTGTAACTACGTGACTACCCAATGATTTTGGATTCTGTGTAACTACACAATAATTTTAGATTTTGTGTAACTACCCAATGACTTAAAATACCACTTAAGTACCCAATGACTTTGGATAACTACCTATTTAGATACTGTATAACAACGTCATGGCTTAAAATTGTGAAACGACATAATGACTTAAAATACTGCAAAGAAAATATATGAGTAGTACTCTTTAAAAAGGGGGCTAAATGCATCTCCGCGATACATGATACTAATTATGCTATCTTGAATCCAGTTTAGCCACTTTTTAACAATCGACTTAATCATGAGGTAGACAGGTCTTTTGACATGCAGAAAATTGACCAAAATCAAACAGTTACGATTCAGGTCAGCCTACGCGGACGTCGCAGGCTAATACAATACAATCGTCGCAGGCCGATACTTTTTTGCAGATGATTTAAGCTCCCTTTTCACAGAGTACAGCTCATATGCTGTAATATTTATCAGTGGTTTTTTATATACATCAGAGAAATCTAAATAGGCTCCTTTAATAGTTCATCAGACGACAAAATTTTAAACTCGTTCAAATTTGAAGCATTTTCAGACAACAAGTGAAATGCAGCAAAAGAAATGGTATTTATCTTGAAATGGGAGCAAACATTGTAGGAAAAGGAGAAAATGCTGGTTACCAGCATTTTCTCCTATTCCCACAATGTTTTAAATTTAAAAAATCTCATTAAGGGTCGTCAAAACACGAGATTGTTCTGTAGAAAGGATTAAACAACCAGTTTGATCATTCTGAATGTATAATACTGTTAGATATGGTTTAATTTTTTTTATCTGTATGTTTTAGAAAAAAACGGGATAGGTTTCGTGGGGGTGGGGGTCAGGGTATCATATTTCGTGAAATCTCTAGCATTGAAAACCGTTGACAATTCAACACTTAGACTGTTATCTATATCGTAAGTTGCTTTTGCGGACAGTGTAGATCAAGATCATACTGTACAGAACGTGCAGTCTGATCTTCGATCTTCACTTTCCGATACGGCAAGACAGTTTTCGTCGAAACAACCTTGAAATTGCAATAAACAGACTTTTTTTTTCATTCTTTCTAAAACTTAACTCCTATTTTGAGTTTGCGTAGCGTTAAGATAAATATTTATCTGACTGAATTGTAATATTCTAGTGTAATAAGTGCCTTTATAGAATTGAAGGAAAAAAAAAACTTAGGAAAACACACTATTTTACTTTCAGATCGTAAAGGGAAATGCGTAGTTTTTTTAAAGAAAAAATAATAATATGAGCCATGCTGTGTGAAAAGGGGGCTTAATGCATCCGAGCAAAACAAGTATCGATCCAAGTCGGCGTGCACTGTCCTCGCAGGGTGACATGGGTTGACATCTTTTGCTTTTGGTTAATCATACCCCCGCAAAACGAATGTTTTCGGGGGTATACTGGAATCAGCCTGTCTGTCCGTGTGTCAGTCTGTGTACAAAATACTAGCAATTTTGTGTCGCGAAATCCTCCTAGAGTTTTCCTTCAATTGCATTGAAACTTTGCACATATATTGATCATATATTGAAGATTTGCAAGACGTAATTTTCAAGTGTCAACTCCCCCTGGTTGAGGAATTATCTCCCCTTGAACTTGACACTTTTTTCTGTCAAAGCGCTGGCGGGGGTATTAAGTCACATTCAGTGACAGCTCTAGTTTTCTATCTGTCAAAGGACCAGCTAACCTTTGATTCAGTCGGCTGTTGTACTAAATGTATTTTATGAATCTCTAAGTGTATGATGACTTTCTTAGTATCATGCATTACGGGGGATGCATTAAACCCCCTTTTTGCCAGCGCACGGTTCCTATGTAGTTACATATGAGCATGTACTTAGGAGCATAATTATGGATCCGACACAAATTGACAAAATAAACAGTGCTCAAAACACGAAGTGTTTTATTCGCATATCATAACCGTGAAATGAGTCATGCCCTGGCAAAAGGGTGCTTGACGCACCTCCTTGATGCATTATACCAACAAACATCAAATAATAATAGAATGCATATAAAATCTATTTTGTCTGACAACCGACTGCATCTGGAGGTAGGATTGTCCTTTGACATGCAGAGAAAACGTACAAATAGCAAAAAAGTTTCGACCCATGTCAGCCTGCGCAATCCGCGCAGGCTGACATGGGTCGAAACTTTTTTGCAGATGCATTAAGCCCCCTTTTTCACAGAGCATGGCTTATTCACATAAGTTCTCATTGGTCTATCCAAATCTTCATGCCAGTGTTATCTGTTATCTCAGAACTGATCGGCAATAACCGTCATGGTTCATTGATTCATTGACAAAGACCACAGGACATTTGTTCTTCTTTTTACCCATTTATCCCTCTCTTCTCTGAGATACTTCTTTATCATGTTCGTTCGTTCGTGTCAAGCCCCCGTAGCTCAGTCGGTAGCGTACAGGACTTGAGAACAGGAGGTCACAGGTTCGATCCCCGGCTTGGCCAATTTCTTTCCGAGGATTGATGATAGTCATCGCGACAGGATTCATTCCTCTCTCACCGCTGACCATTGTTTCGACGATGGTTATGTGGGAAAGCAGCCAGTGGCTTAGAAAGAATATTGTGCGGAGTACTGGTAACAGAAACTCCAGGAAAGCATGGATAGGTGCACTGGCCGCCGTGATATAACTGAAATAATGTTGCAAACGGCGTTAAACACCATACAATCAATAAATCAATCAATCGTTCGTTCGTTCGTTCGTTCATTCGTTCGTTCGTTTGTACGTTCGTTCGTTTGTTTGTTCGTTCGCGTTCGTTTTTTTTTTTTTTTTTTTTGTTCGTTCGTTTCTTGGTTCGTTCGCGTTTGTTAGGTTTTTTGTTCGTTCGTTCGTTCGTTTGTATCTTTGTTCCTTCGCGTTTGTTCGTTCGTTCGTATCTTTGTTTCCTGGATCTGCAGGTAGAATTGTCCTTTGCCATGTAAAAAAAATTTACCAGTGGCAAAAAGTTTCGATCCATGTCAGCCGCGGACTGTGCAGGCTGACATGGGTCGATACTTTTTGCAGTTGCATTAAGACCCTTTAAACAAAGCATGTCTCAGATACTAACACAAGTCACAAGGCCGTGGACAACGAACAAAAAATAAGTTCATAGGCGGGGGAAAAAAAGGGTTGAATTTTTGGTAACTTGGATTAATATCATCTTAGATATAATTACGCGTTTCCCATATTGACGTTTTAATCCGGATTAAATGATATTTAATAAATACTTGTAAACAAAACGATGTGTCGTAAACAGTAACTCATTCTTCTACGTCCAATATTGTGACAAATAGTGTGTGTACCCCACGAGGTTTGGGAGAAACAGAATAGAACAGAACTGAACCGCGCGATTCTTGAACTCAAGTGTCTATGGTTATGAAACAAAGTTTTTAAAGATACACTCAAGTGTAAGTTAAGTGAAAATTAAATTAAATCTTTATTGGATAACGGTGTTTTATGTAATATTTGGAGATTTGGAACATTGTTGGGGGTGGGGGTGGGGGTGGAGGAGGGACAGTGATTGTTTTCCGAAGGTGGTGTTCGGCGCGACAGGCGCGAAACATGGGCAGTTGCGGACAGCATAGATCGATATCAGACTGCACAGAACGTGCAGTCTGATCTTGGATCTATGCTGTCCGTTTGTATGGTCAGGTCTTTAACCCGTATCCTGCTAAATAAGTTAAATAAAACTTTCAAGTTGATACTAGAAACCCGAATAACGTTATTTCAAACTTATTTCGTTTGAGAAAAAAATATCTCCTTATCGGACAGTGTAGATCCAAGATCAGACTGCACGTTTTGTTCAGTCTGATCGTGATCTATACTGTCTGCAAAGGGTATGTTAGTCGCGCTTAGCAGCTTAGGGTTATGAGTTTCCGTTGATTGATCCATAACTAATTTCTCCGCTTGTTAATTTTTTTAAGTAATATTTTCAAGACTCATCAGCGAATTTACAGCTTGACTAAATTCTTTTCGACGACAAAGTAATGAATAATGTGACGGGATTCATCCCTCTCCCACCGCTGGGTAGCTCAGTATACCTGACTCGTGACCTAGTGGTTGCGAGTTCGATACCCGGTTGAGGCAAACTTTCTTTGCGGCGATTTTTCGCCTCTCACCTCTGATGCATGTGGGAAAAGTAGTCAGTGACTTGGAAAGAAAGTTGCGTCAGTACTGGTGTGAGAAAGCCAGGAAACATGCGTGGGTGCACTGGCCGCCGTGATATGACATAAGCTGTAAAAACGGCGTTAAACTTCAATATAATCAATCAGTCTCTCACCGCTGGGTATCGTTTCGGCGATATTTATGTAGGAAAGCAGCCAGAGGTTTCGGAAGAACGTTGTGCCAAGGACTGGTAAAAGAATCATCATAAAAGTACGGATAGGCGCACTGGCCAACCCCAATATAACTGAATAATGTTGAAAACGGTGTTCAACACCAAGACCACTGAGCCGTGCTTTGGACAAAGGGGGCTAAATGCATCTCCGTGATGCATGATGCCAAGCAAGTCTTCACATAAATTATCGATCCATAAAATTCATTTAGTCTAACAATCCGCTGGATCTGGAGATAGACTGGTCTTTTGACATGCAGAAAATTTACTGAAAGCAAAAAGTTTCGACCCATGTCAGCCTGCGCGGACTGCGCAGGCTGACATGGGTCGATGCTTTTTGCAGATGCATTAAGCCCCCTTTTCACAGAGCATGGCTCAAATGAATTACACCCTGTGACACCCTCCCCCCTCGAAAAAAAAATATAAATATAGTGGATTGTCTGCTTACAACGATAATCGTATTAGAAAAGAATACTTAATATTTCCTTAGCTACCATACGTTTTTGAGATTCACGTGCTTAAACCTCTACCAAACGACAAAAAATGTACACTTGTTGAAACTGAAAGCATTTGCAGACGACAATTTAAATGTGACTCAGATTATTGAAATTAGTTTTCGACATGGTAGAAAAGATTTTGGGAAAGGGAGAAAATGCTGGTTACCAGCATTTTCTCCCTTTTCCCACAATGTTTTCGATAAGGCTTCTTTCTCAGGGCCGTAAAAACTCGGGATTGTGTGGTAAAAGTGGAATTCTCTACCAAACGATGTCCCGTATTTCAACGACCCTGTGGAAAAAGGTATTTTTGAAAACATTGTGGGAAAAGGAGAAAATGCTGGTAACCGGCATTTTCTCCTTTTCCCACAATATTTTTTTACCCTATCAAAGACAGGAATCATCATTTGAGCTACATTTGATTTGTCGTCTTCAAATGCCTTCAGTTTTGTAGTGTACAAAATTTTGTCGTTTGGTAAAGAGTTAACCAAGTTTATTTCTATTTATTAGTCATATACTCAGCCAAGCCCCCGTGGCTCAGTCTGTTGCGCACAGGACTTGAGAACAGGAGGTCGCTGGTTCGATCCCCGGCTTGGCCAATTTCTTTCCGAGGATTGATGATAGTCATCGCGACAGGATTCATTCCTCTTCGCTGACCATTGTTTCGACGATAGTTATGTGGGAAAGCAGCCAGTGGCTTGGAAAGAATATTGTGCGGAGTACTGGTAAAAGAAACTCCAGGAAAGCATGGATAGGTGCACTGGCCGCCGCAATATAACTGAAATAATGTTGAAAACGGCGTTAAACACCATACAATCAATCAATCATTAGTCATATACTCATGTATTGTATTACTGTGTTCAGGATCATTGGCTATGCATACTCTAACCAATTCGTTAGGGAACAATTTTATGTTAGGTCAAGAGTTACTTTAAAATACTTTTCAAAACTTTGATATAGTTATAAGTTAGAATTTTGATTTTATTTTTCAAGTACCAGTTGAAGAGAAATTCTACGCGTGTACTAGTAAAAAACTCTATAGATGTGCTAGCTTTATTTTTACTTTTGTTTGATTTGATCGACTGATTTTTGGGTTGTTTGTTTGGTTGGTTGGTCGGTCGGTCGGTTGGTTGGTTGGTTGGTTGGTTGGTTGGTTGGTTGGTTGATTGATTGATCGAACGGCCGACTGGTTGACCAACTGACCGACCGACCGAACGGCCGGTTAGTTGACTGACTTATCGACTGACCGACGGACCGAACGGCCGGTTAGTTGACTGACTTCTTGACTGACCGACCGAACGGCTGACCAGTTAGTTGACTGACCGACCGGCCGGTTAGTTGACTGACTTATCGATTGACCGACCGACCGACCAAACGGCCGGTCAGTTGACTGACTTATCGACTGACTGACCGACCGACCGAACGGCCGGTTAGTTGACTGACTGACCGACCGACAGAACGGCCGGTTAGTAGAATTACTTATCGACTGACTGACCGACCGACCGAACGGCCGGTTAGTTGACTGGCTTATTGACTGACCGACCGAACGGCCTGTTAGTTGACTGACTTACCGACTGACCGACCGACAGACCGGTCGGTTACTTGACTGACCGAACGGCGGGTTAGTTGACTGACTTACAGACTGGCCGACCAACCGAGCGGGTAGTTAGTTCTGACTTATCGACTGATTGACGGACCGACCGAACGACCGGTTAGTTGACAGACTTATCGACTGACCGACCGAACGGCCGGTTAGTTGACTGACTTATCGACTGACCGACCGACCCGATCGACTGACCGACCGACCGAACGGCTGGTTAGTTGACTTATCGACTGACCGACTAACCAAACGGCTGGTTAGTTGACTGACTTCTTGGCTGACCAAGCAACCGAACGGCTGGTTAGTTGACGGACTTATTGACTGACCGACCGACCAATCGACTGACTGACTGACCGACCGAACGGCTGGTTAGTTGACTGACTTCTTGGCTGACCAACCGACCGAACGGCCGGTTAGTTGACTGACTTATCGATTGACCGTCCGATTTACTGACTGATGAGATGTACTTTGCGATCGAAGAGTTTATGTACATTTATATTCACGTACCCAGGTGATCCAAGTTGCTCACATTTGATTGTTTATTGTGCAAGAAGTAAACCTCATAAACAGGAACTTTACATATCGTAATGAAGTGTTGCGAACATGTTAGCCGTGCTCTGGCAAAAGGGGGCTAAATGCATCTCCGTGATGCATTGTACCATTCAAGCCATCTCATAATTATGGATCCATAATAGCCAATTTTTATTTTTTTTTATTTTTATTTTTTTTTAATTTTTTTTTTTTTAACAATCGCCTGAATCATGGGGGTAGACTAGTCCTTGGACATACGGAAAATTGACCAATAGCGAAAAGTTTAGACCCAGGTCAGCCTGCGCGGACTGCGCAGGCTGACCTGGGTCGATACTTTTCGCAGATGCATTAAGCCCCCTTTTCACACACGCATGGCTCAGATCTATATTCACGTACCCTTGTGATCCCAGTTGCTTACGTGTGATTGTCCAATGTGCATGAAGTAACCTTACAAACAGAAGTCACATATCGTATGGAAATGTTATGAACATATAAGTTTGTGAACATCACCCTTTTAGCTTGCAAACTATCAATAAAATAGAATAAAATAAAATAGAATAATAATTGTTATTAACTTAGAAGAACAAAAAAGTCGGATTCAACGCTGCAACATGCCAGGAAAAGGCGACATTAGTAAGGGAAGCACCCCGGGGGCGAAGTCCCCACCACTAAACAGACCCTCGGGAATACCGTTAAACGCACACTCGGACCCTCCAACCCGGCAGGGAGCCGGGATTGAAAGTCCCGGGGGTAGCCTGAGAGAGTTAGAGAGCCAGAGACACAGTCGGGTGTCGATGCACTCTCCGAGTGACTATAACGACAAGAAGTTTTCTAAAGGAAGATTTACCGGAAGGTCCACGTTGAAGAACCCATTCGGGTAAGTGCTGATTTGTTTGTTTTTTGTTTGACAGTTTTTTAAATGTAAGAATATTATTTGTCTGATACATTGCAATCTGATTGCATATTTTAAGAACTCTAGAGGAAGTACTGAATATGTACTAGTTTTAAATCTTTTCATTGATGCCATAGGGACATAGAGAGAGAGAGACAGAGAGGGAGAGAGAAAGAGAGGAGAAAAAGAATTAAAAAGAGAGCGAGAGAGAGAGAGAGAGAGAGCAAGAGAGGGGAAAGAAGGAAACGGGGAGACCCACACAAACATACGTATGTCTGTTTTCGTAGGAAAACATTACAAGGGTACGTATCGCTTCAAAGTATCCTATTCACTTCATACAACTCAAATAAAAGCATACAGCTTTTACCCAGATAAATTGAAAGTATATTTTGTCATGTGGCATGAAAAAGAGAATGGAAAAAATAAATATTGCAACTCAAAGTTTGTCCAAGAAAAAAATATTCCACTATCTCTCTTCCCTCTTTACCAGATGGCAAATTTTAGACTTTTGAAGACGACCAATATAGGTTGTCAAAAACGACAAAATTTGTCGATGAAAGGGTAGAAAACATTGTGGGAAAAGGAGAAAATGGTTACCAGCATTTTCTCCTTTTTCCCTCAATGTTTTCAAAATCCTTGTCTCAGTGGATGGGATAGTTTTGGCAAAGGGTTTAAAAATCCGTCTGATAAAATTTAATCTTTCTGGATCATCGATTACCGTTGCTAGTTCCTGTGTTATCTTTAAAAAAAACGGCCGATGCACCCTGTGACACGAAAGGTCACAATTTGATGAAAGATTTAAGAAAAAAAAAAAAACTCACTGATTACAGACAAATATTTGTAAAAATATGCATTTAATCTTATATTCTGCAAACATAGAGGGGATAATGTAAAAAGGCCCGCTTGAGGAAAGTGATTGCTTAAAGGGGCGTTTAAATCAGATTTCGTTTTGCAGTGTTTTACTTTTTTTTTTCAAAAATCTTAACAAAGATTGCTAAGATGGCATTTGAATCCTAACATGCATAGAAATACATGTAGAAAACACGAGAAATTACCGCGGTTTCCTGTATTTTTAGCTCACCTGAGCACGAAGTGCTCATGGTGAGCTATTGTGATCGTGCTGTGTCCGTCGTGCGTCGTGCGGCGTGCGGCGTCTGTCGTCAACATTTTACCTTGTGTACGCTCTAGAGGCCACATTGTCAGTCCGATCCTCATGAAACTTGGTCAGAATGTTTGTCTTGATAAAATCTGGGACGACTTCGAAATTGGGTCACTTGGGGTCAAAAACTAGGTCACTAGGTCAAATCTTAGAAAAACCTTGTGTACGCTCTAGAGGCCACATTTTCAGTCCGATCTTCATGAAACTTGGTCAGAATGTTTGTCTTGATAAAATCTGGGACAAGTTTGAAATTGGGTCATGTGGGGTCAAAAACTAGGTCACTAGATCAAATCTTCGAAAAACTTTGTGTACGCTCTAGAGGCCGCATTTTCAGTCAGATACTTGTGAAATTTAGTCAGAAAGTTTGTCTTGATAAAATCTCGGACGAGTTCGAAAGTGGGTCATGTGGGGTCAAAAACTAGATCACTAGATCAAATCTTAGAAAAACCTTGGGTACGCTCTAGAGGCCACATTTTCACTCCAATCCTCATGAAACTTGGTCAAAATGTTTGTCTTGATAAAATCTGGGACAAGTTTGAAATTGGGTCATGTGGGGTCAAAAACTAGGTCACTAGGTCAAATCTTCGAAAAACTTTGTGTACGCTCTAGAGGCCGCATTTTCAGTCAGATACTTGTGAAATTTAGAAAGTTTGTCTTGATAAAATCTCGGACGAGTTCGAAAGTGGGTCATGTGGGGTCAAAAACTAGATCACTAGACCAAATCTTAGAAAAACCTTGGGTACGCTCTAGAGGCCACATTTTCACTCCAATCCTCATGAAACTTGGTCAGAATGTTTGTCTTGATAAAATCTGGGATGTGATTGAAATTGGGTCATGTGGGGTCAAAAACTAGGTCATTTGGTCAAATCTTCGAAAAACCTTGTGTACGCTCTAGAGGCCACATTTTCAGTCAGATACTTGTCAAATTTGGTCAGAATGTTTGTCTTGATAAAATCTGGAACGAGTTTGAAATTGGGTCATGTGGGGTCAAAAACTAGGTCACTAGGTCAAATCTTCGAAAAACCTTGTGCACGTCATAGAGGCCACATTTTCAGTCAGATACTTGTGAAATTTGGTCAGAATGTTTGGCCTATTGACTCTGGTGAGCGATCCAGGGCCATCATGGCCCTCTTGTTATTACAAAGTGTTCTATTCCGTTAGTAACGGTAAAGACGTTTGCGCATAAAACGGAATAAATTCATTTTTTAACACCGTAATATATTGGTTCGATAGCTCTGTTGGTGGAGTCACCGACTATGAGTTTCGTAAGTTCGATTCCAACCGGAGCCTTTTTTTACAGCATTCCCCCCTCCCCCCCCCAAAAAAAAAAAAATGTAAACGTAAACAGTCACGTCCTCATTGATTGTTCCTCACAAAATATCCTCTTTCTCCCCCATTCAGAAATTTTGGATCAAAATCTGGTTTAATGTCCCATTAAAACAAGTGTCAAGAATAATAGATGAAAACTGTCGCTGCGTAGATGTGTTTGTAATTTCAGAATGTAATACCATTCTGGTTATGTAAATTTATTATGTGCCTCGATGTAAAATAAAGACTGTTTGCATTTCTACAAGTCTCTTGGGATATTTACAAGCACTTGCAAATAAGCCTCAAAGTAGTATCTTTATTTTAATGTACTCAAAAGATTCGGAGACGGGGAATATAAAAACGATATTTTTAACTACTTAACCCCTTACCAAACGATACCATGCTGTAACGACCCCAAATGAAAGAAAAAATCTTGAAAACATTGTGAGAAAAGGAGAAAATGCTGGTAACCAGCATTTTCTCCTTTTCCCACAATGTTTTCTAATCTTTGTTAGACGAGTGTTATCATTTGACTAACAATTTTTTTGTCGTCTGCAAATATTGTCAATTTTGGACAAGTACAAAATTTGGTCATGTCGCAAGAGTGGATGATGATATGACCTTTTACATGGCGAAACGGTTTGAAAGTTGTCCAAATTGAAAGGATTTGCAGACGACAAATGAAATGTTGCTCCAGCTCCAATGACAGGGCTGAAAATGGTTGTAAACATTGTAGGAAAAGGAAAAAATTAAGCTGGTTTCGAAGCGGCTTTCTTCCAGAGAGTCGTTAAAATACGTATTTAGAAGTGAATGGTTGGAGATATCTTTAGTTTTATTTTCGGTTTCGTTGCAGGTTTTTGATTATTTCTTGATATTTTAATGAGTGTTTTCCACGATTTACTTCTATGCAATCTACTTTTGGGCTCGTATATGCCAACCATTGTAATTCTGAAATTCCAAAAGTGACACAATATCTGATTGGCCTTAATCATTTTGGTTTAGCCAATCAGAATCTGCGTTTCTTTGAGAATACGAAAACTATATCGTAAATAATTATTACATATCAATTAGTATTGTTCCTGACTACATGCCGCAGGGGCAAAGCAAGTCTGAATTTTAAAAGAAGTAGGTGTGCTTTTAGCAGCCAATAAAAGCTAACCAGCATTTTCTCCTTTTCCCTACAAAGATTTCAAAGACCGTCGACCTAAGGGTCAGTTAAAAAAAGTAAGAAAAAATCGCAACATGTCTTTTTTATTTCCCCAGTGTGTTTAAATCAAAGAAACTTAATCAATAGGCAGACAGTAAACAAATGGTTACCTTTATTTCCCTAATTAATGTAAGGTGAGGCAAAATGCCTACCATAATCGGTTTTGTTTGTATTGAGGTAACAAATTCAATTACATAAAAAAAACATTGTGGCAGAAGAAGAAATTGCTCCTTACGAGCAATTTCTTCTTCTGCTACAATGTTTTCAAAAGTTTTCTGCTGCAAAATCTGAAAAAGCTCGTTGCAGAAATATATTCAGTTTGTAGAAGTTCAAGTGATGGACGAACCATCTGCAGGACAGATCGATAATCAATAAGAAATATCCAATTAACCTGTTTTATGTTTCTCTGCATAGATCTACTTAAAATCTGCATAGATCCGGTCGGTCGGTCGGTCGGTCGGTCGGTTGGTTGGTTGGTTCATTGGTTGGTTCGTTTGTTGGTTCGTTGGTTGGGTTGGGTTGGGGAGTTTGGTTGGTCGGTTGGTCGGTCGGTCGGTCAGTCGGTTGGTTTGTGCATTTATCAGTTTATTAAAGTTGTTTAAGTTTCTCTATAAATAGGGCCTATTTTGCATTTTAACATTTATTTTTTCCTCGGAATGTTTTCCTGAAATCATATATTGTTAATAGCTGAAATTGTTAAATTTAAGGAAATTACTTTCTCATATTTTTCCCTTTCTTTTTAATCTTTGAGCCTCTTCCCCTCCATCCCTCCCTCTCTCTTTCTCTCTCTCTCTCTCCCGTTCCACTTCCAATCAGTAAAATAAAAATACAGGAATTGTTTTTACCTGTAAAACAAGCACCAGTTATTCCTGGATATCTGTCTTTAGACCGTTCGATATCGATCTATTTGCATAATCGATTTAAATTTGATCACTTGAGATGGGACAGATTAGCGCGTTGGACACTCGGCTGTACATCTGTGACCCTTTATCTCCCTGAATTCTTCTTCTTCTTCTTCTTCCCCCTCCTCCTCCTCCTTCTTCTTCTTCTTCTTCTTCTTCTTCTTCTTCTTCTTCTCACCTCCTTCTCCCCCCCCCCTCCTCCTTCTCCTCTTGCTCATCCTCTTTCTCATTTATCTCGTTCTTATTCTTCTTGTTTTTGTTCTTCTTGTTCTTTGTTCTTGTTCTTCTTGTTCTTCTTCTTGTTTTTGTTCTTCCCTCCTCCTCCCCCTCATCCTCTTCCTAATCCTTCTCGTTCTTTTTCTCCTTGTCTTTGTTCTTCCTCTTGTTCTTCTTGTTCTTTGCGTTCTTCATGTCCTCCTCCTCCTCCCCCCTCCTCCCCTTCCTCCTCCTCCCTCCGCCCCCTCCTCCTCCTCCTCCTCCTTCTCAACATTCTCGTTCTTATTCTTCTTGTCTTTGTTTTTCTTTTTCTTCTTCTTCTTGACCCTTTCAGCTCCATTAACGAAAACGTTTGGCTTTTACCTACGGTATAGATCAAGATCAGACTGCAGATAACGTGGATCTACGAGCAGAGATGCATTAACCTTCTTTTTGCCAGAGCGTTCCTCGAATGATATCGCAGTATTTAGGTGTTTACTATTTGCCCACAGTAGTTTATTCAGTTTATTTAGCAGTTTATGACTGATTATTTCCTAAACATTGGGATTCGGTCTGTTTGACCCTTTCCCAAACGACAAATTTTGGACTGGTCCAAATTGAAAGAGTTTGCAGACGACAATTTTAAATTTGATGAAAATGGCAGAAAGTTATCAAAAAGGGTAGAAAACACTGTGGAAAAAGGAGAAATTGCTCGTTACGAGCAATTTCTCCTTTTCCCACAGTGTTTTCAAAAGACTTGTACTGCAGACACGTGAAAACCAGGGCTTCTTTGGGAAAGGGTTAACTATATATATAGCTAAATCCATTATTTCTCTTCCAAACCCTATGTTGTGGGTACTCATTAGAATCGTCTCATCCCATTATTTCTCTTCCAAACCGTATGTTGTGGGTAATCATTAGAATCGTCTCGATGAGACGATTCTAATGAGTACCCACAACATAGGGTTTGGAAGAGAAATCATGGATTTAGAATACCATCACTCCCTCTTATCTGGAGCTTTGATATAGTTATTTGTCTATTCCATCGAATTCTTGCATTGGCTGAACTGAACCACATGATTTACCTTTGGAAAGAACGATTGGACGATTGGATGTTTTGGCGAGAACTTAAATATTCGTGTTTCCTGTACTTCAAAAGTATAAGGTAAGGGCACTGAAGTGTTTTGTCCATGGACACTCCCGCGAAAAAAGGGCAGCGGTTCGGTCGAAGGGTGAACTCAATGCCTCTAAATTGCAAATCTAACATCTTCGCCACTCAGCCACACAGGATCCAATCTGGGGAAAGAAAAGCAGATTTGAAAAAAAAAAAGAAACTTTTGTTATACACTCAAACCACGGTGGCTCCAACATGGGAAAGTTCGAGCCTGCCCGGGTAGCTCAGTGGTTAGCGTATCTGACTCGTGGTTGCGGGTTCGATACCTGGTTGCGGCAAACATTCTTTCCGGCGATTTTTTGCCTGTCCCCTCTGATGCATGTGAGAAAGGTAGTCAGTGGCTTGGAAAGAAAGTTGTGTCAGTACTGGTGTGAGAGAGCAGAAAACACATAAACACATGCGTAGGTGTACTGACCGCCGTGATATGACCTAAGCTGTTAAAATGGCTTTAAACTTCAATACAACAAAGTTGGAACACCGTAAAGTTCGAACAATGATCTCGGTCCCTACAGAATATCTATAATACCGATAATACATATAGTAGTGTGTGTGGGGGGGGGGGGGGGTATTTTATGAATTGGTGCTGTCATTAACCCTTTACCAGACGACAAAATTTTACCCTTGTCCAAATTGAAAGCATTTGCAGACGACAATTTCAATGTGGCTCCAATGGTGCAATTTTTCTTTGATAGGGTAGAAAACATTGTGGGAAAAGGAGAAAATGCTGGTTACCAGCATTTTCTCCTTTTCCCACAATGTTTTCAAAAGGCTTCTTTCCCAGGGGCGTCAAAAGGCGGCATTGTGCGGTAAAGGGTTTACTAATACGGAGTCATGTTCTTCTAAATTGCTGGCGTAATTTTCGATTTTTTTTTTATCAGATATTGAACTTGCGATTTTCGAAGGTGAATCATTTGTACTTTGTCAGTGGCGTATTTGAAAAGAAAAAGTTTTCTTTTCTCTGTCAAGGAAGCGAATGGTCATCTTTTTTTAAGGTTAAGCTTAGTTCTTTTTGTAAATAATGTAGATCAAGATCGGACTGCCTTCTGCATTCAGTGTTGATTCAGATCAGATTGCACAGAACGTGCAGTCTGGTCTTGGATCTACACTGTTACTAGAATTTTGTGAAATATTATAGAAAGAAAAAAAAAGAACACCCCTCAAGTTACAATATACGAGGATTGATGATAGTCATTGCGACAGGATTCATTCCTCTCTCACCGCTGATCATTGTTTCGACGACAGTTAGGTGGAAAAGCAGCCAGTGGCCTGGAAAGAATGCTGTGCGAAGAAACTCCCGGAAAGCATGGGTAGGTGCACTGGCTATAACTGAAATAATGTTGTAAACGGTGTTAGACACCATAAAACCGACAAACAAAATCGACTGAGCTACTTACAAGGCACTGCTCCGGAGATGTTTACTATTCCATTAACCCTTTACCTCACAATCCCGACTTTTAACGACCCTGAGGAAGAAGCCTTTTGAAAACATTGTGGGAAAAGGAGAAAATGCTGGTAACCAGCATTTTCTCCTTTTCCCACAATGTTTTCTACCCGTCCCAAAACAAATTTCAATTTTTGAGTCACATTTATTTTGTCGTCTGCAAATGCTTTCAATTTGGACTGGTCTAAAATTTTGTCGTTTGGTAAAGAGTTAAAGACAAATTCAGTTTGGACAAGTCTTTTTTTTACAGAGGTAAAGAGTTAATGTCCGATCTGTTAATATCCATATAATGTTAACTTTTAACCATTGTCACTTATCTAACTCTCCTCCCAAATGTTAACTTATAAGCAGTAACATATTACAGATTTCAACTGTAAATTACTACATTGTCATGTTTTCCAATATACGAGTCATACTCTGGCAAATTGGGGCTTAATGCATCTCCGTGATGCATAATACCAAGCAAGTTGTCACATAATTATAGATCCATTTTAGCCACTTTTAAAAAAAAAAAAAAAAACCGACTGAATCATGAGGTAGACTGTTCCTTGGACATACAGAAAACTGACCAATAGCGAAAAGTTTCGGCTCAGGTCAGCCTGCGCGGACTGCGCAGGCTGACCTGAGTCGATACTTTTCGCAGATGTCTTAAGGCCCCCCTTTTCACAGAGCATGGTTTATATGTGTTGTAACAGTTATTTTGTAGGACTGGGAGCTGCACACGCTCGCTTGAAATAAAATTTGTCTTGTCTGTAATACTTAAAAGAATGGATTTGTTTAGTTTGAAATAAATCAAGTATTCTTTGCCAACACCATTAAAACACGGAAATTTGTTATCCTCAAAAGTATAAAGGGGGGGGGGGGACTTTCATGCATTAAAAAAAGCTGTCAATTTGAATGATTCTTTTAAAAAATGAATTAAAAGTTTAATGATCCGGAAAAAAATAGTCATAGTAAAATTATAAAATGATTAAGGTTATTTTGTAGAAATGGTAACATAAATTTGATCTGCCAGTCTGTAATCCTTTCAGTGACTGGGGTAGCATCTGCGGGCGGCGTAGGTCAAAGATTAGGCTGCACAGAACATGAAGTCTGATCTTTGATCTAAACCGTCCGCAACCTGGGGTTGAACTAAGTCCAGAATGAATCTTCATCTGCAGTGGGTCTGTTTTTCTTTGAGAGTCAAGGTAAAATGGTATTTTAGTTTAAAAAAATATTTTCCGGTGAAAGAGTTAACACAACGCTAAAATATATAAGCCACGCTCTGTGAAAAGTGAGCTTAATGCATCTGCGAAAAGTATCGACCCAGGTCAGCCTGCGCAGTTCGCGCAGGCTGACCCGAACTGAAACTTTTCGCTATTGGTCAATTTTCTGTATGTCCAAAGGACCAGTCTACTTCATGATTTAACCCTTAAGCTGCTAATCGTGACCCACTGACCTTTTGCGGACAGTGTAGATCAAGATCAGACTGCACAGAACGTGCAGTCTGATCTTTGATCTACACTGTCCGATACAGTATTTTCTTTCCGGTGAAATCAACTTTGAAACCGCAATTTGTGGGCTTTTAGTATTGAGTAGAAATTTGTGTTTCATTTATTCAGCAGCTTAAGTGTTAATCGGTTAAGAAAAAAGGGGCTATTATGGATCCATAATTATGTACGCATTACGAAGATACATTTAGTCCCGTTTTGTCAGAGCATGGCTCATATAAATTAGACCTCTTTCGACGGCTGGAAAATACAAATCACTGAAACTCAGAAAGATGTTTATCTTAAGACTTAACTGAAAAGAAAGGTGGACAATAAAGATCCAAGATCAGACTGCACGTTCTTTACAGTCCGATCATGATCTGTGCCGTCCGCACAAACCCATTCATTGGCATGTGTCGTAGAAAAGACTTAACTCTTTAATAAATGGCAAATTCTAGACTCTTTTAAATTGAAAGCATCTGCAGACGACAAAATTTCGTAAGTGGTTTAAATGAACTGAAGTTCATTGACAATGTCGAAAAAAAAAACATTGTAGGAAAAGGAGAGCATGCTGGTTACCAGCAGGTTCTCCTTTTCCTACACTGTTTTCAAAATCCTTCTTGTTTTTTGGTCATTAAAACCTTGAATTGTTTGGCTAAGGGTTAAAGAATAAAAATTAATGTCATTGGGTTTCGATACCCCAATTTAGTTATATGAGATCCATCCCATGAGAAAAGGGGACCCTGTCGTTTGCGTCATGCGAGCCCAGATCAGCCGACATTAACCGTCAGGCTGATCTTTGTCAAACATTTGTCAAGGAAGGGACAAACCGACAAATAATGAGAGAAAAGGAAACTAGCGTTGCTTGGTTATGTCGAAAACATTTTGGGAAATGCAATCATTTCTACTATGAGTAATTACTTCTTTTCCCACACGGTTTTCAAAAGCTGTCCATTGTATGAAAAGACAATTTTTTTTATATTTTTTATATTAGTGTTTAAGTCTTCGCCACAGCGTCCGAGTTTTAACGACCCTGATAATGGAAGCCTTTGAAAACATTGAGGGAAAAGGAGAAAATGCTGGTAACCAGCATTTTCTCCTTTTTCCACAAAGTTTTCTACCGTTTGACAGAAAGTTTCATCATTTTAGTCACATTTGAATTGTCGTCTGCGAATGCTTTCAATTTGGACCAGCCTATAAATTTTGCCGCGTGGTAAAGGGTTCCGTATAGAATTTTTCTTCAGACGACTGACTATATTCGGCTCAAACGATGGAATTAGCCAATGAAAGGGAAGGTAACACTGGAGAAAAAGCAAAGAGCATCCTTTTCCAACGATGTTTTGAAAAGCCACCTTCAGCATCGTTCAAAGACTGAATTTTGTAATGGTTTAAAGATACATCCTTACAGCGAGAGAGACACAAACGTTGTTAAAATTCGATAGGCTGTAGAATGGTTCAGAATTAATTCAGCTGTGTTAACAGATACATTACCGATATATAAGGTGTAAGGGAAAATACATAAATCGGAAATCTTCGATATAAAATCGGAAACATCACAACAGTGGTTTCTTTGATGGCCCCGAGAAAATAAAATGCAATATCTATTGGTCGTAATCTGCGCATCTTTACAATCGTCAGGGGCAACATTTGGTATGAAGACACCAGAATGATTATAGTTTGATAAAGATGGAATGGGTTTAAAACTGGCTGAAAACGAGTATAGATATATCTTTAAATGGAATATTTGCACGTGTTATAAAGTTAGATTAGCATGAAGATACGATAAGCCTCGTTTTATGATGACGTGGTTTATATACATGTGAATCATAATGCCATCTATCTGTCGAAAATAAGATTTATGTCGTCTCTAAGATTTATGATATATTTTATATCAAATTATGAACGAGAAAAGAACACGACTATTCATATTCAAGGTCGCCGATCGATTGCACGCGTCTGTAGGGGTCCTCGTAAAATTTGTATCCCATTTGGCCTGAATTTGACCCCTGCTGTTGATTGTAAGGTGTTTTACGCCGTTTTCAACATTATTTCAGTTATATCGCGGCCGCCAGTGCACCTATCCATGCTTTCCTGCACTTTCTTTCACCAGTACTCCGTACAATATTCTTTCCAAGCTACTGGCTGCTTTCCCACATAACCATCGTCGAAACAATGGTCAGCGGTGAAAGAGGACTGAATCATGTCGCAATGACTATCATCGATCCTCGGAAAGAAATTGGCCAAGCCGGTGATCGAACCAGCCACCACCTGTTCTTAAGACCCGTACGCCACCGACTGAGCTACCGGGGCTCGGCTTGACCCCTGCACGAGTAGGGTACTGCTGGGTGGTCGAGAAAGCATGGTTGATTGGACTGTCGCCACAGTATGACTCAAATAATGTTGAAACGGTGTAACATATGCCATTAACCCTTGTTTCTTTACCAAACGACAAATTTCAAGACTTTTCTGAATTGAAGGCATGTGCAAACGACAAAATAAATGTGCCTCCGAAATGGAAATTTGTTGTTTGAAGGACAGAAAACATTGTGAGACAAGGAGAAAATGCTGGTTACCAGCATTTTCTCCTTTTCACACAATGCTTTCAAAGGCTTTCTTTCCCAGGGTTGTTACAACTCGGGATTGTGTGGTAAAGGGTTATAACCTGCTAAATAAGTGAAATGAAACTTTTAAGCTGATAGTTAAAAATTCAAATTTTGCTGTTTCAAAGGTTTTTGGGGGCGCAAACAGCGTGGACAGTGTAGATCCAAGATCAGACTGCACGTTCTGTGCAGTCTGATCTTGATTTATACTGTCCGCAAAAAGATTCTTGAGTCACGCTTAGCACCCGAGAGGGTTAAAATTAAGCCTTATACTGAAATGAAAATTTCCAGCCAGCTGCACAGAGCCAGATATTGCATTTTTTAAGCTCCTTTCGCTCGTGAAGCCTATAATAAGTATCAAACAGTGTAGATTCAAGATCAGGGCTCGTATTCACCAACCATTCTATAGAACATTCTTTGTCTTATTCTAGACTTAGAAAGTAACACAAATTCTGATTAACTAAGCTATTTTAGCCATGTATGCGTTTTGCCAGTATACTAGGCAGGGGTCCCAGGGTGCAATGCCTAGGGACAAAGTCCACGTCACTTGCGCAGTAATTGGGATCGAACCAGGAACCATTCGATAAGAAACCCATCGCCATAACCACTAGGTACTTACTGTGCAGTCAAATATTGATCGACACTTTCTGCAAAACCTACTCCACTGTAAATAGAGAAACCTGGTTCCGTATTCAACAAACTTAAGAACATTCGTAGTCTTATTTTCAAGACTTTTTCTAAATTTGAAAGTAACACAACTTCTGATTAGCTAATCCATTGGTTTAGCCAATCAGAAGCTGTGTTACTTTTTAAATCCAGCATAAGCTTTGGAATGAAACTAAGAATGGTTGGTAAATACGGACTCTGGTGGTCACAGGTAGGAACTACAAAGCGAACGCCGTAGATTCAAGATCCGCCCGAAAGTTCCACCAAGTCTGATCTTGATGAAAGCAGCTCCAGTGCAATAACAGTTCGGAACCAAGTAGCAGACGTTGGAAATAGTACTGCAATGTCTCTGCAGTCTGATCTTAATCTACATCCTTTGCTGAAAGTAGCCTACTCCGCTACAAAAATAGTAAAGTTTTTTTTTTTTTGTAATGCTATGAAATACAAGTGCTGACCTCGGATCAAATACGAGTAAGAAGGATTTTAATCCGACAATTTATTACGTGTACAAAATTACATTTCTCTCTCTCTCTCTCTCTCTCTCTCTCTCTCTGTGTGTGTGTTAACGACAAGTATCTTTCATGGAAAATGTAAAAAAAATAGCAAATATACCTTATTGAATCTTGTATAATTCAAAATGAAAACAAATCCCTGCTGTTTTTAAATGACGACCAACATGGCATGAAAAAAAGTGGGTTCGTTTTATGATCACATACTAGTATGAACTGTATCAGTGAGATTCATTGTTGCTTTGCAAAGCGAGTGCATTCAGATCAGCTTTCACATATGTTTGAGCCGAATCCCGTAGCTCAGTCAGTAGCGTACAGGACTTGAGAACAGGAGGTCGCTGGTTCGATCCCCAGCTTGGCCAATTGCTTTCCGAGGATTGATGATAGTCATTGCGACAGGATTCATTCCTCTCTCACCGCTGACCATTGTTTCGACGATGGTTATGTGGGAAAGCAGTCAGTGGCTTGGAAAGAATATTGTGCGGAGTACTGGTAAAAGAAACTCCAGGAAAGCATGGATAGGTGAACTGGCCGCTGCGATATAACTGAAATAATGTTGAAAACGGCGTTAAACACCATACAATCAATCAATCAATCAATTCACACATGTTTGAGCCGTGATCTGGGAAAAAGGGGTTTATACATTTACAGAAAAGTATCGATTCAGGTCAGCCTTCCTCAGGGTCGTTAACCCTTTACCACACGACAAAATTTTAGACCTGTCCAAATTGAAAGCATTTGCAGACGACAATTTCACTGTGGCTGAAATGGCGGAATTTTTGTTTGATAGGGTAGAAAACATGGTGGGAAAAGGAGAAAATGCTGGTTACCAGCATTTTCTCCTTTTCCCACAATGTTTTCAAAAGGCTTCTTTCCCAGGGGCGTCAAAAGGCGGCATTGTGCGGTAAAGGGTCGTTAAACACGAGATTGTTTGGTAAATCTTTACGTGGTATACTGAGTTTTGATAATTAAAAGTAAAAACGGGAAAGCATGGTTAGATACACTGGCCATCGTTACATAACTGAAAAAATGTTAAATACGACGTCAAAAAGAAAAAAAACACACACACACACCACACACAGACCAAACCAACTGTTAGTTTTGAGTTTTATTTTAGTCTTTTCCGTTCAATCTATTTGAAACGTTGAAACTTACTTTTTGTTGGAGTGTCCCTGGGCAAACCATTACAGTGCCTTGGAATTGTAGCGGAGAAAACCAGGACAAATATCAATAGCTGACCTGTCGCCATGATATGACTTAAATAATGTTAAAAGCGAAGCACATCTTTCAAACTATCAATCTTTCATTTTGAATCCAAAGTTCTACCGGCTGTCATGGTTCGAGTCCCCATTTCGGCCAATTTCTTTCTGGGGACTGACGATAGTCATTGCGACAGAATTCATTTCTCTCTTAATCCTAATCTAGTTATATGGGAAAGCAGCCGGTGGCTTTGCAAAATGTTGTGCGAAGTACTGATAAAAGAAACTCCAGGGCAGCAACGATACGTGCAATGAACACCGTGATATAACTGAAATAATATTGCTCAGTCGGTAGTGTACAGGACTTGAGAACACGAGGTCGCTGGTTCTATCCACGGTTCGGCCAATTTCCTTTCGAGGATTGATGATAGTCATTGAGACAGGATCCATTCCTCTCTCACCGCTGACCCTTGTTTCGACGATGGCTATGTGGGAAAGCAGCCAGTGGCTTGGAAAGAATATTGTGCATAGTGCTGGTAAAATCCAGGAAAGCATGGATAGGTGCACTGGCCGCTGCGATATAACTGAAATCATGTTGAAAACGGCGTTAAACACTATACAATCAATCATTCTTCAAAAGCAGCCGAGCTAAAGATCAACCCCATTTTTATGTGCCATTTTCAAAACTCGGCACTTAACAGTAATTTTCTGTGTATATATACAGTACAAAGATATAGTACTAGTGCTAATTTTGTCTCTAACAAATAGTTTAGCTCTCTTTCTATTGTGAGTCAAATTTTCGTGATAGCTTATAGTTAAAAAAGTGTGCAGTCTTACTTTAAGGATGTTCTTAGTTTTACGTGGACTAAACTCTTAACGTAATGAATTCTGCGGTTTTTTTTTTTTTAGACCCTGAGGAACAAAGCTTTTGAAAACATTGTGAGAAAAAGAAGAAAATGCTGGTAACCAACAGTTTTTTGTCCTTTTCCCATGCTTTCTGCTATTTTAACCCTTCACCGCACAATGTCGCCTTTTGACGCCCCTGGGAAAGAAGCCTTTTGAAAACAATGTGGGAAAAGGAGAAAATACTGGTAACCAGCATTTTCTCCTTTTCCCACAATGTTCTCTACCCTATCAAAGAAAATTTGCACTATTTGAACTACACTGAAATTGTCGTCTGCAAATGCTTTCAATTTGGACAAGGCTAAAATTTTGTCGTCTGGGTCCGTATTCATCAACCATTCTTAAGAATGTTCTTTGTCTTGTTCTTCAGAATTTTCTACATTTGAAAGTAACGCAACTTCTGATTGGCTAAACCAAATGGTTTAGCCAATCAGAAGTTGTGTTACTTTCAAATGTAGAAAATCTTGGAGAATAAGACTAAGAATATTCTAAAGAATGGTTGGTGAATACGGACCCTGGTAAAGGGTTAAAGACAAATATGACGTTGTTCCACGTTTGAGTTGTCGTCTGCAAATGCTTTCAATTTGGACAAGGCTAGAATTTTGTCGTCTGGTAAAGGGTCAAAGACAAATACGACGTTGTTCCACGTTTGAGTTGTCGTCTGCGAATGCTTTTAATTTGGATCAGTCTGAAATTTTGTCATCAGGTTATAATTTAACTCTCTTACAAAAAAGGACTAAACTGACAGTACAGTTCTACGTGTGCGAACTGACATTGCTCTTTTTTTTTTTGTAAACTTTGGAGAATTTGCATGTTCAATGTGTGCCGTTTAATTTTACAGTGAGACAATAAGGATAAAAGTAGCCAAGGAGGAATTGTTATTGACAAATGTCTCAGGCTGCTAAGCTCGTTCAAACTTCTTTTTCGGACAGTGTAGAGCCAAGACGAGACTGCATGCTCTGCACAGAACGTGCAGTCAGGGTCCATATTCACAATTACTCTTTATTTCATTCCAAGTCTAATTCTAGATTAGGAAAGTAACACTGCCCGCCCGGGTAGCTGTGTCGTTCTTGTAAGCAGTTTTCTAAAACTGAGAAAAATTGCGTGGTCCGGTTTTGCAATTTGCATTTCTTGATTGTGACGTAATCGTTATTTATTTTATCTTAAATCTGAACATATTTCATTGCACAGTAATACAATATACATACTAAACAATACAAACAATTAACAAAAGAAAGAAATATATAAAAGGTATTATAATTTTATCAAGAACATACGCTTTTCAAGCTAAATTAGAAATGGAGCGAATGGATCGAATTTCTGAGCGGACGGAACCGTTGGATAATCTCGAAATATTCAGTGACGAAGAAGATGACGACGTTGCTCTCATAAAAGAAGCCCTGAAAAAAGTCGAATCTCCGCGCATGTCGACTCAAGATTCAAAACCGAAGAAGCAATCGTTTACGAAACTTGCGCCGAAAATAGTTCCGTTTGTACGAAAAACACAAAGTACACCAAATGTGCTGACTGGTATCGTGCTTTCAGACTTAAAGGTGAATGGTTCCCCGGCTACAATAATGCAGTCGAGAACAAAATCAGACATAGATGTTAAAAATAGAACTTTTATGAAAAATTTGAAAAAGTTACGGAAAATATCGGGTAGCTTGGGAAGTATAAATGAGATCCCGAACACAAAATCACTAGATAAACACAAAACTGTTTCTACTAGCAACGAAAGCTTACACAGTCTCGATGGAACATCTAGACATAAATCTAGACCGGAAGTTGGGAATGAGGATAGTTATCAAGCTATCAGCAGGAAGAAGTCTTTAAAGAATGATGACATTGTGAAAGATACGAACAAAATGGAAAGGTCAGTATGTTGCTATGGAAGCAGTTTTGAACTATTTTCTTACCTTTATCTATCAATCCTGCAATTTCCTCTAGATCTATACGTAGAGTCAAAAATAAGGGAAGCCTTGTGTTTCTTCATTTTACCTAAAGCATATTACAGAGATAGAATCAAAGTCAATATCGGGTGTGACTTCCATGTGCAGCAACACCTGCACGACACCTGGCGGGCATACTGGAGATGGTACGGTGTATCGTTGCGCTTGGACTCTGCCGAAATATTGAGAGGTAAAGTCTGCCGAAATATTGAGAGGTAAAGTCACCCTGTCATATCATGTCAGAGGAAACAAGTACCAGGGTTCCCTTATTTTTGGGGCTACTTATATTTGGTTTTACGTCCCCATGAAAAGATAATAAAAGATTGCAATGTAAGAGAGAGACAGTGGTGATGATCTTTCTGTTGATGACGATGGTAATGATGATGATTATGAAGAAATAACGGGAAAACTCGAAAAGCAAAAATTCTTATGACACGCTACGTCACACACAAATACGCAAAAATTGCAGTGATTCTTTTTTTCTTTTTCTTTTTCAAGGTCGTTTGCTCATTGTAGATCTACCGAACGCTTTTCAAAGAGACAGTAATAATTGCTTGTTATCTCTCTCGATTTAGAAAAGTACGTCACGAAACTGGGCCGGGTTCATCAATAACAGTTAATTGAAAAAATCGGGTAGCAAATTGTCTTTTCTACGATAAAGAAGAAAGAAAAAATACCACGGGAAACATAATAGTGGCCTTGACCTCTACGCTATCGTGTGGTATTATTTGTTGTATTTAGTATCATTACTGTTCAAGTGATTGTTACTTCTGCACGCACTAACATAATTGTAATTATGAAATGCATACCTGTATTATCTACCTCCAAGTAGAAAACAGCGGGTCCGTATCCACAAACCATTCTTAAGAGCATTCTAAGTCTTATTCACCAAGATTTTCTAAATTTAAAAGTTAAATAACTCTTGACTGGCTAAACTGAATGGTCTAGAGCCAGTTAAAATGGTATATATCTTAATTCAGATTGAAAATTCTATCTATAATGGTTGGTGAACACTTACCCAGAAATGTCACACGTTCCAAAGTGAGCCATGCCATGTGAAAAGGGGATTTAATGCACCTGCAAAAGTATCGACCCATGTCAGCCTGCGCATTTCGCGCAGGCTGACATGGGCCGAAACGTTTTGCTATCTGTAAATTGTATTGCATATCCAAGCACCGTTTTACCTATGGATTCCGCCGGTTGTTAGGCAAATAGATTTTATGGATCCATAATTATTTAATATCTTGTTTTATATAACGCATCACGGAGATAGGAAGCTTGTAGAACTAAAAAGTAGTAATACGAACTCAAAGCGCTTGGTGTTAGTTGTACCAATGTAAGGTTTTCCGGTTAAGTCGTTCGAACGTGTAGGGCTTAATCTATTATATCAAGTTGTGCGAGTGAAAGCTAGTTGTACGAATTTGCGAGACAGGAAGGTAGGTGTACGAACTTCTGGGACTGAAAGCTATTCGTACGAACATGAGGAGCTTGAAGTTAATTTTATGAACTTGTAGGAGTTGAAGGGAGTTTACGAATTGGAAGGGCTGAAGTTAGATGTAAAAGTTGGTGGGGCTGGAAATAAGATGTACGAGCTTTTTAGGGAAGGAAAAGTGTGCAAGCTTTTAGAGCTGGAAGTGAGTTTAACGATTTTGTAAGGTTGGAAGTGAGTTTTACGATTTTGTAGGGCAGAAGGGGCTGGAAATGAGTTTTACGAACTTGTAGGACCGTAATATGTGCAAGCTTTTAGAGCTGGGAGTAAGTTCAACGAATATGTAGGACTGGAAGTGAGTTTAACGAACTTGTAGGGCTGAAATTAGATGTACGAACTTGTAATGCCGGAAATAAGATGTAAGAGCTTGTAGGGCTGGAAATAACATGAACGAGCTAGTAGGCTGGAAGTAAGATGTACGAGACTGTAGGGCTGGAAGTGATTTTTACGAGCTTGTAGAGCTGGAAATACTATTCACGAGCCTTTAGGGATGGAAGAAAGATGTACAAGCTTTTAGGGCTGTAAGTGAGATGATCGATTTTGTAGGTCTGGAAGAGAGTTTAACGAATTGGTAGGGTTGGAAATGAGATTTATGAGTTTCTAGCCTGAAGTTAGATGTGCGAGCTTGTAGGGCTGGAAGAGAGTTTAATGAATTGGTAGGGTTGGAAATGAGATTTATGAGCTTCTAGCCTGAAGTTAGATGTGCGAGCTTGTAGGGCTGGAAGTGAGTTTTACGAATTTGTAGGGCTGGAAATGAGATTTATGAGCTTCTAGCCTGAAGTTAGATGTGCGAGCTTGTAGGGCTGGAAGTGAGTTTTACGAATTTGTAGGGCTGGAAATAAGACGTACGAGCTTGTGGGACTGAAAGTTAGATGTGTGAGCTTGTGGGACTGGAAGTGAGTTTTCCAACTTTGTAGGGCTGGAATTAAATGTACGAGCTTGTAGGACTGAAAACTAGATATGCGAGCTTGTAAGACTGGGAGCAAGATTTATGAATTTGTAGGGATGAAGTTAGATGTAGGAGCTTGTACGACTTCAAGTTAGATATGTGAGCTTGTAAGGCTGGAAGTAAGATTTACGAATTTGTAGAGTTTTAAGAAAGGTCTACGAGCTTGTGGGACTAGAAGTAACATGTAGAACGTTTAGGACTGAAGTTAGATGTGCGACCTTGTAGGGCTGGGAGTGAGATTTGCGAATTTGTAGAGTTTTAAGAAAGGTCTACGAGCTTGTAGGACTAGAAGTAACATGTAGAGCGTTTAGGACTGAGGTTAGATGTGCGACCTTGTAGGGCTGGGAGTGAGATTTGCGAATGTGTAGGACTGAAGTTAGATGTACGAACTTGTAGAGTTTTAAGTAAGATGTACGAGCTTATAGGGCTGGAAGTAACATGTGTGAGTCTGTAGGGCTGTAAGTAAGATAAACGAATTTGTGGGGCTTTGAGTAAGATATACGAGCTTGTAGGGCCTTAACTCTTTACCACACAATCACGGGTCTTAACGACCCTGAAGAAAAAGCCTTTTGAAAACATTGTGGGAAAAGGAGAAAATGCTGGTAACCAGCATTTTCTCCTTTTCCCACAATGTTTTCTAACCTCCCCAAACCAAATTTAAATTTTTGAGTCACATTTATTTTGTCGTCTGTAAATGCTTTTAATTTGGACCAGTCTAAGGTTTTGTTGTTTGGTGAAGGGTTAATTAAGATGTGCGAACTTGTAGGGTTGGCAGTAAGAAATACGAGCTTGTAGGGCCTTAATTTAGATGTGCGAACTTGTAGGGTTGGAAGTAAGATATACGAGCTTGTAGGGCTGGAAATAAGATGTGCGAGCTTGTAGGGCTGGAATCAAGATATATGAGCTTTGCTGGAAGTAAGATGTAGAACTTTATGACAGAAAGTAAGATGTGCAAACTTGTAAGGCTTGAAATAAGATATACGAGCTTTTAGGGCTAGGAGTAAGATGAACGAACTTACGGGCTGGAAGTAAGATGTAAAAATTGTAGGGGCGAAGTTAGATATATGGACCTTTTCATATGTAAGCGGACCGGATATTTGGATAAGTGTGCTATCAGCCATTACTTGATTCAAATTCCGCTTTAAATGGTGCTAATCTCTAGGAAATCAGTCATTCAATCGTTCCGCGTTATGATGAGATGAGTGGGTGCTTGATTGATATAAATATTACGTTCTCACGTGAATGGGATTTAATCGAACAATAATTTCACACACAATTTAGCACCATTATACCTAATAAATGTTGTAATGGAAAAAAATTGTACTCTCTCCGGTTCTATCTAATCCAGCATCCCTTTCATGAATAAACGACTATCAGTTTTATCGGATGAAATTGCGTGACTTTAGTAGTTCTCTTCTACTGTCAAACGATTCGATTATTTAAACAGGTGTACAATTTTTTAAAATACTTGTATAGGCAAAAAAAAGCACTGATTCACTCATGTCATTGGGTAAAAACTAAACAGTGCCACAAAAAACAACACTCCCGAAACGTTTATTGCGGACCTGATACTAGAATTCCCGAGACTATCACGGAAAAAAAAAAGTGTTAGATCTAAGTAAACATGGTTCCGGATTTTCCCGGGAGACTACTTCCTACTTTTGACCGGTGAAAGGGATAATTACACCTCGTGTAAATTATTCATAGCATCAATACGGGTACCCATTAACCCTTGATACTAAAATGGCAGCCTGTTATCGATCTTCGTATCAACAACAGGTAACATCCAATGCTTACAAGTCGAGTTTCTGCCCGGTTCGAGATTCCATGAGATAACGCGAAACTTGGAAATTTAAATCGTGATCTTATTTACGCACAGAAATAGACATTATTGATAAAGTTTAAATTCTTTAGCGATCTGATGAATTGATCGTGGTCAGAAAAATCTTTGTCTATCTTGAAAATCTTAGCCAAAGATAGAATATTGCTCGGTTATTTTAAAACAAATTAAGATATTCTGCTACGAGCTGTCTGATTGGTTGATTTGGTACATATGAATACCAATAGCTGCCGTCGATAAATCGGGTGTTGCCTGTTGTCTATCGGACGGTTAGGGGAGATACAACGGGTACCAGTTTACCCATGATACGTGCACCGTCACTGACATTTTAATCTGTGTCTTCCATCGATTGAGTCGACAACAGAGACTATTGACTGGTCGAGGATAATACATGTAAGGAAATCATTAAAACTGAATGTAGATACCGGGAATCTTCATAGGTCAGCCACTTAACCCTTTACCACAAAATCCCGAGTTTAAAGGATATTACATGTAAGGAAATCATTAAAGCTGTAGGTATGATACCGGGGAATCTTCAAATCTCAGCCACTTAACCCTTTACCAAACGACAAAATTTTAGCCTTGACCAAATTGAAAGCATTTGCAGACGACAATTTCAATGTGGCTAAAAAGGTGCAATTTTTCTTTGATGGGGTAGAAAACATTGTGGGAAAAGGAGAAAATGCTGGTTTTTCAGCATTTTCTCCTTTTCCCACAATGTTTTCAAAAGCCTTCTCTTTCAGGGTCGTTAAAAGTCGGGATTTTGTGGTAAAGGGTTAACCCTTTACCAAAAAATCCTGAGTTTAAATGTCTCTGAGAGAAAAAAAAAAAGGCATTTCAAAACTTCGTGGAAAAAGAAGAAAATGCTGGTAAGCAGAGAAAAAAGGCATTTGAAAACTTTGTGGGAAAAGAAGAAAATGCTGCTTACCAGTATTTTCTTCTTTTCCCACAATGTTTTCTACCCTTTCAGAGAAAACGCCATCTTTTGAGCCATATTTAAATTTGTCATCTGCATAAGCTCTCAATTTGGACCAGTCTGAAAAATTGTCGTTTGGCAAAGAGTTAACTTCATACCAGACTATAAAATTACAGACTTCAAATTCCAAATTCAAAGCATTTGCAGACGTCAAAGCAAGTTCTGCTCACATGATCGAGTTTGTCTGGCTCCCAGCATTTTCTCCTTTTCCAACAATGTATTCAAAAGTATTCCTCTCTAGAATCATGAAAACACGGAATGTTTCATACAGGTTTGCCGCTGACCATTGTTTCGACGATGATTATGTGGGAAAGCAGCCAGTGGCTTGGAAAGAATATCGTGCGGAGTGCTGGTAAAAGAAACTTCAGGAAAGCATGGATAGGTGCACTGGCCGCCGTGATATAAATGAAATAATGTTGAAAACGGCGTTAAACACCATACAATTAATTAATCGTACAGGTTTGAGATACGACCAACCTCATTCTGAACCAAAAAAATACTTTTTTTTTTATTGTACCCATGCTGTGGCAAAAAGGGGTTTAATGCCCCTCCGTCATCACGTGATTATGGATCCATGTAAACCATTTTGTCAAATAACCGACTGAATCATAAGCTGAACTGGTCCTTTGAGTTTCAGAAAATTGAACAATAGCAAAAATTACCCGGATCCAGATCCGGACTGCGCAGGCTGATCTGAGTCGATACTTTTTTTTGGCATTTTTGGCAGATGCATTAAACCCCACCCCCACCCCCTTTTTCACAGTGCATGGCTTACATGTTTCGAAACTTTGACCTCAAACTGACATCAGAAAGTTCCTTTGTATACGAAACATTGACCGTAGATCTACGAGTATTTCTTTTTAGAGGCAGATTTTTAGAGACAGATTTCTGTAGAAAGATATTATCTTTGTCTCACGAGTAATAAAAGTGGCTGTTGATTAAAAACAAACACATTTAGAGCTCACTAAATGTCTTTATAAGCTACGCGCATGTTGTTTAACTATGTCGCTGCCAAGGCAACATAACAAACCATTGCGGACGGTGTATATCCAAATCAGACAGCACGTCATGAATGCGGAGTCTGGTCTATGATCTACACCGTCCGCTAGTGCAACATTATGTCGAAAGCGGATGTCGTTCGTCCGTCCGTCCGTCTTTCTGTCTGTCTGTAGTCTGTTTGTATGCCTCTCTGTCCCTCTCTCTTCCTCTCTTTATCTCTCTCTCCGTTTTTCCCTACTTGTAGTCTCTAGTAGACACATGTTACGAAATCTGAAGTCTGACTGTTTATTTAGGCCCCAATTGCTACAGGTCATTCTTGTCTTGGATCAAGACTGTTCGATACTTACTCTTTATCAGGCGTCAAACTTTTAGACACATTATTTGACACATTTGCAGACGACAAATTAACTTTCTTTACAAAACAATACCGTGTTTTAACGACTCCGAGAAAGAAGCCTTTTGAAAACATTTTTCGGAAAAGGAGAAAATGCTGGTAACCAGCATTTTCTCCTTTTTCCAAAAAAAATGTTTACTATTCTTTCAAAGACAAATCAAAAGTGCATACTTGTCAATAAAGTACGGAGACTTAAGACGGATAGAAGAAACATGGGCGGGAACGGGCTGTTTTAATTTGAATTAAATTAAAATCGTGCTTTGACACAAATGTGTTTGCAAAGCCTATTGTCTATATAACTGCATCTCATAATGTTTAAACTCTCAACGTGGGCTATTCTCCGGTTATTTCCCTTGATTCTTCCCCAATTACTACATTGGTCCTGATAAGGGGATTACTTGGTTTTTATCCTTGATTTTCTTGAACTACACGGATATGTTCTTGAGAAAATATCTCAACTAAATCTAGTTAGATTGTTTACAAATCGATATATACACATTGCTTTGATGATTGAGAACTGAATTTGCTTTAAAATCACATGGTGACCTTACAAATATATCATTCATCAAATTCTATGTATCCCAACATCCCCAAGGGAATCAACGATAAAAACAAAGGAATACAGGTTAAAGCACCAATCTGTAATTTGGTTACCTTTAGTCTTTATATGAAAAGGAAGACAATTTAACATACTGGAATTGCCCCTATTCAAGAATGCATAGTTGAATCAAAACCGTTTTTAAGAAGACTTTAGATCAAGATCAGACTACACAAAATTTGCCGTCTGATCTTGGATCCGCACTGACCGAAACGTTGAGATTTTTCTCCTCAAAGCAGCCTTTAACCCTGTAATACGCTATCTCGAGATTCACCGACCTTAAGAAAAAAGGCTTTTGAAACACTATGGGAAAAAGAGAAAATGCTGGCATTTTTCCCTTTTCCCACAATGTTTTCTACTCTTTCAAACACAAAGCAAGCCGGCCATTTGAGCCACGTTTACTTTGTTGTCTGTAAATGCTTTTAATATAGGAGACTGAAATCTTGTCTTCAGGTAAACAGATAAGCTCTAAATTTAATCAAGAGCGTCTAGTAGAATCAAAGCCGGTTTTCGCGAATAGTTAAAAGTGAGATCAGACTGCACGAAACGTGATGTTTGATTTTGAATCCACACTGGCGGTTATGTTGGGACTGTTTTTTTTTTTGCCAAAATAAGCTTGTTACTCTTTACCAGAGCACAAAATTCAAGGCAACTCCATTTTTTTATTGGCAGACGATAAGTTAAATGTGGCTTAATAGATAGGATCTGTCTTTACAGGGTCGAAAACATTGTGGGAACGGGAGACAATGCTGGTTACCATCATTTTCTCCTTTTCCCAAGAGGTTTTCAGAAGCCTTTTTTTTTTCATCTGGGTTGAATTAAAATACGGGATTGTTTGAAAAAAGTTTAATTAAAGTAAACGACGACATTGCAAACAAGAAATATCTTGAAAAAAAAAGATAGATGGGGTAAATTTGCCCGCAAATGAACATGTCCACATTTTTCACCAATGGCAAATTTCTATTTATTCATTCGACGATATCAATACCAGAAAGTAGGTCAAAAGCCGGCGCATTCAGCTACGCCGAAAAAAAAAGTAGTGCGTCAGAGTTTATCAGTATTATCCAATGATTATACATTACGAGCATGTATATTGCTTTGACTTACTGCCAGGTCATTTATCGTAACAAAAGAACAGGTCTTGAATGTGCCAATTATAATGATATGCAAATTAAGAATTTGAGATTTGTGTGCGGTAGTATGTAATTATGAATAAGCAATGCTGTGGGAAAAGAGGGCTTAATGCATGTGCAAAACGTATCGACACAGGTCAGCCTGCGCAACCCGCGCAGGCTGACCCGTGTCGAAACTTTCTGCTTTCGAAAGATTTTCTGCACGTCAAACGATCATTAAACCTCAGGATTCGCCTGGTTGTAAGACAAAAAGGATTTTATAGATCCATAATTATGTGATGACTTGCTTGGTGTGATGCATCACGAAAATGTATTAAACCCCTTTTGTCAGAGCATGGCTCAAATGCAACATGCCAGGGACAGTCATCAAATCCCCTTCTGGGGCTGTGGCGGGAAAAAATAACCAATGACATACATTAATCAAAGTACTGAAAGTACTGACGGACTAGCGAATTTGATTGATTGATTGTATGGTGTTTGACCCTGTTTTCCACATTATTTCAGTTATATCACGGCGGCCAGTGTACCTATCCATGCTTTCCTGGAGTTTCTTTTTACCAGTACTACGCACAATATTCTTTCCAAGCCACTGGCTGCTTTCCCACATAACCATCGTCGAAACAATAGTCACCGGTAGGAGAGGAATGAATCCTGTCCCGATGACTATCATCAATCCTCGGAAAGAAATTGGCCAAGCCGGGGATCGAACCGGCGACCTCCTGTTCTCAAGTCCTGTACGCTACCGACTGAGCTACCGGGACTCGGCACCAATGGCATACATTAACCCTTTACCGCACAATGCCGCCTTTTAACGACCCTGGGAAAGACGCCTTTTGAAAACATTGAGGGAAAAGGAGAAAATGCTGGTAACCAGCATTTTCTCCCTTTCCCACAATGTTTTCTACCCTATCAAAGAAAAATTGCACCATTTTAGCCACATTGAAATTGTCGTCTGCAAATGCTTTCAATTTGGACAAGGCTGAAATTTTGTCGTCTGGTAAAGGGTTGAAAAACCTGTCATAATGACCACCTCTGTTAAGCAAGCAATCCGTATTAAAGTAGCAACAGCGGCCAAAATTAAACCATTGGGTGTTAAAATGCATCTAAGTTTAATTCATACCATTCAAACGTATGGAAATTATTGTGAAGATGACAATCTGTTATTATACGGTCGGTCCAACTGTTATTCACGGGTTGGAAAATGAATTTCAAAACCAAGTAAAAAGTAAAGAAAAGAGCGACCTGGCTACTTTTGTCCTAGTTTTAAAATTCATTTTCTTTTTTTTGCGAGTAACACTTGGGCGACCGTGCAATAACAGATTGTCATCTGCCAATGTCTTCTAAAGGATTTTGTCACCGGCTAGAGAATAAACGAACATCTAAATGCAGGCGAAAAGACTTTTTATATCAAGATTTTCTTTTTCTTTTAAAAGCTCGTGGAAACTTTAATCCGGTTTCGAGTAGTTTTAATTTAACACTGATATATTTCTCGCAGACGAAAAAAAGAACTGATAATGCTCATAATCGTTTTGACCCCACCGTCCTTGTTCCGATAAATCTTTGTCTACAGTGTCGTGTAGTCGGTGATTTATACCGACCCTGAAAGTTATTGTCGTCTCTTATTTATTTTGCAAATGATCTGATACTGGGTATCAAGGTACCGAAAGTACTGAAATGACCAACAGAGTGCAGTAGTTGTGATCTTAACCTTTTACCAAACTGCCCCATGTTTGACGACCTTTAGGAAGAAGGCTTTTGAAAACATTGGGGGAAAGGAGAAAATGCTGGTTACCGGCATTTTCTCCATTTCTCACGATGTTTTCTACTTTTTCCATACAAATTCCATCATTTGACTCATATTTAATTTTCCGTCGAAAATCCTTTTAATCTGGACAAGTCTAAGATTTTGTTGTTCGGTAGAGAGTTAATCATTTGATTAAAGTGTCACCCGCTGAAGCCGGGGAAATAAAGTAATAGAAATATCCCTCCGTCCGTCCGTCCGTCCTTCCGTCTGTTCGTCCATCCGGAGAAAAACCTCTAAAACCACTGGACCAAGTTCAGTAAATTTCATGCATGTATCCCTTATCATACAGTGTCAGCCTTTTTCCCCCATCTTTTGTGGATTTTTATTGGCATGACACTATGGAGTCCAAGTGTAGTTCCGGTGAAAACAGAGAAAACACACACATGTCTTCGTGAGGTGTCTTCGTGACATAATATCAGATACAGCTACTTAAGTCCAAGCCCACTCATCTGATTGGCTCGTATGTTCTGTCTCAACCAATCAGATTGCTTTTTCGAGAATTTCAGAATAAGATAGGAAGTTAAAACGGTTGGTTAATACAAGCCCCGGACAACGACGTAACAAAATGCTACCCCTAGAGAGCCAGATAAACTAAATGGACTTGAATTTCAGGTATTGGATAGATACTGAATAAAAGCAATAGCGGCTAAAAAGGTTTACAAAGGTATTTAACATAAACTTCGTCATGACGTGGCTTAGAGATTAATACGCATTGCTCGAAAATGGTTGTGGAGGGTCGTTTTCAAGTGGTTGTTTTAACGTACGTTTCACATGCTTTAAAGTATCCGGACATGGTTTATTGTTCGCGTAATATTTATGATGCAATATACTTGTTTTTTGAGACAGCAGTGGCAGAGAGAGAGAGAGAGAGACCGTTAATATGCTCTTAAATGTTTGGACACAATTTTTTGTAGCGTAAAATTTGTAATCCAATATGGCGTGCAACACACGAAGAGGGGCCTTCGGACATATGCGTAACGTAAAAGTGTGTCGTCCCGGATCAGCCTGCGCAGTTTGTGACTAATCCGAGACGACACCTCCTGTCTTTGTGCGATTTTCTGTTTCATGAAATTCTGCTGTATGAAAAAAATCTTAATATATGTGGTCGTGAAGTGCCGTCTCGGAGCTAATCCGGGACGACACTTTACGCGAATATCCGAAGGTTTCATTTCGCATGTTGCGGGCCATATGTCCTTCTTTCTGATTATAAAGAACCAGAAAGAGCGAGAGCACTCAGTGATAACAGCTTTAATTATGCCTTTGGAGGGTTACCTTCAAGTGGTTGTTTTAACATACGGGTTGATATATGCTCTTAACTAACCTTTTTTTTTTCTGATTGTGAGAGAGAGAGAGTATTGTCGCATAATATCAATAAAGCAAAACAATGTTTTTTTTTTTTCTAATTGTTTGGGAGAGTTTGGTTTTTATTGGAGTTTAACGCCATTTTAACAGCTCATGTCGTATCATGGCGGTCAGCGACGCACCCATGTGTTTCCTGGCTTTCTCACACTAGAACTGACCCAACTTTCTTTCCAAAGCCACTGACTGTTTTTCTCACATGCAGAGGTGAGAGGCGAAAAATCGGCGGAAATACAGTTTGCCTCAACCGGGTATCGAACTCGCAACTACCAGGTCACGAGTCAGATACGCTAATCACTGAGCTACCCGGGCTGGCGTTTGGGGGGAGAGAGAGAGAGAGAGAGCTGTCGCATAATATCAAGAAAGCAAAACAATGTACTTTTTTTTTCTAATTGTTTGAGAGAGTTTGGTTTTTATTGGAGTTTAACGCCGTTTTAACAGCTCAGGTCGTATCATGGCGGTCAGCGACGCACCCATGTGTTTCCTGGCTTTCTTTCCAAAGCCACTGGCTACTTTTCTCACATGCATCAGAGGTGAGAGGCGAACAATCGCCGGAAATAATGTTTGCCTTAACCGGTTATCCAACTCGCAACTAACAGGTCACGAGTCAGATACGCTAACCACTGAGCTACCCGGGCTGGCGTTGGGCAGGGGGGAAGAGAGAGAGAGAAAGAGAGAGAGGGGGCATTAGTTGAGAGATTACAGCAATAATATGCCCTTGGAGGGTTGTTTTGAAGTGGTTGTTTTAAACGTTGATATGCTCTAAATTTGGACATAATTTATTGTCGCGTAAAATTTATGACTGCGAACCACATTACGTTAGACCATAAACAGAGAGTAGTTCTTAGCAACATGCAAAACGGTGAAGTATAGCTACAGAATAATTCACATAAAAAGCCATAGTACCCTATTTACGACAAACGAACGTTGATTGATAAATTGATTGTATGGTGTTTAACGCCGTTTTCAACATTATTTCAATTATATCACGGCGGCCAGTGCACCTATCCATGCTTTCCTGGAGTTTCTTTTACCAGCACAATATTCTTTCCAAGCCACTGGCTGCCTTCCCACATAACCATCGTCGAAACAATGGTCAGCGGTGAGAGAGGAGTGAATTCTGTCGCAATGACTATCATCAGTCCTCGTTTAGAAACTGGCCGAGCCGGGGATCAAACCAGAGACCTGTTCTCAAGTCCTGTACTCTACCGACTGAGCCACAGGGGCTCGGTACGAACGTACGTATACTAGAAATGCATGCACATTGCTCTGATTCAGCACTTTAACCTCTAAGCACGTCAGCACTTTAACCTCTAAGCACGTCTTGCAATACATTTGTCGCCTCTCACCTCTGATGCATGTGAGAAAAGTAGTCAGCGGCTTGGAATGAAAATTGTGTCAGAACTGGTGTGAGAAAGCCAGGAAACACTGACATTCGTAGGTGCACTGACCGCCGTGATATGATCTAAGCTGTGAAAACGGCGTTGAACTCATTTCTAGACAATGTTGATCAAAGATCAGGCTGCACATTTTGTGCAGTCTTATATTTGATCTACAATGTCCAGTGTTTTCTTTTTTTATGATTTCGGTGGTGGGGGATTTGGAGTCATAATGCAGGACCTTTTTGTCGTAACCCGGCATTTTCTCCCTTTCTCCACGATAGTTTCAAAAAGGATGCCTCCTTGTTGTCGCTAAAACTGTGGATTGTTTAGTATAGAGTTTAATGTTAAATCTTGGATTGAAATTGTGCCAGGTCAAATCAGGTCTACCGGCCAAGGAGAGTCATTCAACAAAACGAGAAAGAAGTTCCACGTGCCGACTAGGGTGTATTAATCCGCCGTGGTCGAGCGGTTAACGTGCCGGAACTGTACCAAAGGGATGCCGGTCAAGTCTCCGCCACAATGGTCTATTTGTATGCATACATAACAGAATGTTATTTAACCCTTAGGCTGCTAAGTGCGACTCAATGATCTTTTGCGGACAGTGTAGATCAAGATCAGACTGCACGGAACGTGCAGTCTGATCTTGGATCTACACTGTCCGATAAGGAGATATTTTCCCAAAAAAATACCTTGGAAATAGTAAACGTCGGGTTTTTACTATCGGGTTGAAAGTGTCATCCGAGTTATGCATGTTAATGATTAACCCTAAGAGTGCCGAATAAAACCAACTTGCATTTCTTTCATAGGAAAATGAGCCTAATAAACGTAATGCCACGGTTGCTTTTTCTCAGATTGTCTCAGCCAAGCTTTGCACGTATAGTGCAGTCTGATCTTAATATACACTGTCCGCAAAGGCAACTATAGTTGTGGGAGGCACTTTCAGGGTTAAATTTGGGAGGTAGGTTCTTCCATTCTCTGAGCGCATTTTTTAGGGACCATTCATGAGACAAAGCAGGAGTTATGTCCCTTGGTACTCTAAACATACATGTATTTGACATTGACCGTCAATAAACAGAAGTAAGAAAGAAAGGGTAGGGTACAGGGAAATATGGGTAATCGTAGCCCTTCTTCGAATAGGCATCTTGGTTCTGTTACGTATCTTTTACGTGAAAACATGTCCAGTGTTCGTAATGATACACGCCAGGCTATCGGTGGGTTTCATACCAGTTGACGGCTAGTTAGGTGGGAAGCAAAAAGCGTCTCCGGAAATTCAACCATTCTTAAGATCATTCTTAGTCTTTAAATTTGAGATTTATTTTTTACTTTGAAAGAAACACAACTTCTGATTGCCTAAACCATTTTGTAAACCATTCTGAAGAATCGTTGGTGAATGCGGATCCAGAGATCGTGAATCGAAATATTCTGTCACGGTTTGTAAGCGAACCTCGTATATTTAACCTTCTACCAAAAATCCCGTGGTTTAACGATCTTGAGGAAAAGACCCCTTGAAAATATCGCAGACATGTAGTATTTTCTCCTTTTCTTACAATGTTTTATGTCTTTTAATCGAAAGTACAAATATCACATTCAACATACTTAACCCTTTACCACACGACAATATTTTAGGCTGTTCCAAATTGAAAGCAATTGCAGACGACAAATTAAATATGGCTCAAATGATTGGATCTGTTTTTGAAAGGTTAGAAAACATGGTGGGAAAAGGAGAAAATGCTGGTTACCAGCATTTTCTCCTTTTTCCCACAATGTTTTCAAAAGGCATCTTTCTCAGGGCCGTTAAAACTCGGGATTGTGTGGTAATGGGTTAAATTAATCTGTTGTCTGCAAATGCTGTCATACTTGACAAGTTTAAGATGTTGTCGTTTGATACAGAGTCAAGGCATATTTGAACCATGCTCTGGCAAAAGGGGGCTTGATGCGTCGCCGTGATGCGTTATATCGAGCAAGTCATCACTTGATTATGGATCCATAAAATCCATTTTGTCTAACAATCGACTGTTCAAATCCTGAGGTAAACCGGTCCTTTGACACGTAGAAAATTGACCAATAGCAAAAAGTTTCGACCCAGGTCAGCCTGCGCCGACTGCGCAGGCTGACCTGGGTCGATATTTTTTTTTTTTTTTTTTTTTTTTGCAGATGCGTTAAGCCCCCTTTTCACAGAGCATGGCCCATTTATTAGCTGAAATAATCGTTTAGCTAAAAATAAAAGCAAAAAATACGTATTAAGATCAGTCACACAGGATTAAAATTATTCGGTACAATCCTTTTTTCTTCCCTCCACTCACCCCACGTTCTCTCTTTTTTTCTGTTGTCAGGTCTGACGTAAATACCACTAAATTCTAAATACACAGCCCGCCCGGGTAGCTTAGTGGTTAGCGTGTCTGACTCGTGACCTGATGGTTGCGAGTTCGATACCCGGTTGAGGCAAACTTCCTTACCGGCGATTTTTCGCCTCTCACCTCTGATGTATATGAGAAAAGTAGTCAGTGGCTTTGGACAGGAAGTTGTGTCAGTACTGGTGTGAGAAAGCCAGGAAACACATGGGCGCGTCACTGACCGCCATGATATGACCTGAGCTGTTAAAATGGCGTTAAACTCCAATACAAACAATACAAATCTAAGTACACAATCGAATAAAATGTAGATAAATTGAAAAAGAAAAAAAAAATCACCCACTTCCGTCTCGAAAAATGTACAAACTCGCCGGATTTGAAAATGGCTTACCTGTTGAAGAGTATCTTAAAGTACCAATTGTTTTTTTTTTTAAGTTTTTGGGCGAACATGTCTAAGCGATACGAACTCGCGTAACCCTTTTAGCGTTATTTGCGAAAACACAGGCTTTCGCGGACGGCATAGATCAAGATCAGACTGCACAGAATGTGCAGTCTGATCTTGGATCTATACCGTCCACTAATCTGGTCAAATCTTAGGCTACAGAGTTTTATTGTATTGTATTCACAGCCGTCGAAAGAGATAGTCTTTATTTGGCGTTGAAAGAGTGGATCTAAATACATTAAAAGGTTTTTGGATTACCCTTAAAGCACTGGGTAAACGAAACAAACAGGATTCCTCACAGAAAATAGTTCCAAGCGTTATAATACCTAGGCTGCTTTAAGTCAGAATTTTGCAGAATATCCGAAAGCGTGCACCTAGGATCAGAGTGCACACGTGTGCAGTCTTATCGTGAGCTTCACGTCTACAAATACGACGAAAGTCGTCTGTGGTAGTCAAGAGTTTAGAATGTACGCAAACATGCACAAAAAAATGCAATTAAAAAAAAAAAAGTGACATGTTAATTTACGTCGCACTGCTGTTCAAAAGGTGCAAACATAACTGAGTGCCATACACAAACACATCTAAGGAGAGAAAGGAATAAAAACGGTTGATTTTAATTTGACGTGAAGGGTCTAATATTGGAATGGCATCGACTTAAATTGAAACGTTTGAAATGAAAAGCATACTGTGGTCTCTGTAAGGGTATTATATTTCGGAAGAACGCTTTAGCAAGCAAAGACAAAGACAAGAAAAAGTTTAACATACTAATTATTGAGGATTGGAGTATTTTAACCATTTTAAATTTCTATCTCGTCCCGAACATTTATTTTTTGTGTATTTTGTGCATTTACAGTGTGATTCTTTCGGAGTAAAATTTATTGATTTTCTTTTTTTTTTAATCTTTATTTCGAAACTTGCTTTTGTTCAACAAATGACCTTATGTAAACCGCAATCTACGTGGTGCAGGCACGCGAAATGGCATTTAATACCGACTTTAATTGGAGTAATGATTAGGCGAAATTTATGATAGTGTATTTCTGATGAACGTGATTAAAGAATATGATAAATGTACATTTAAAGTGTCCTAAAAAAGTCATAGACGTTTTATTTAGAAACTCTTAATCATTTAGCATGCGTGTAATGGTAAAAAAATTCAGATAAACAACTTTTGCCATTGAAAAAAATTATATGGTTTGTCAGTCATTTGCATTTATTTTCATCGAGTGATATTTTGTTTTGTTGACATCTCTTGTGTGTTAAATGTATCAAGGTCATCTCTGATAAAAAAAAAAGAGAAAACATTAATTAGTTAAACGTTGTCTTTGCCCAGAAAACCGGCATGAACATGTTCTGAGAATCTGTTACTCAAAATTCATATTTCAATGAGTGATAAATACTGATCTTAAAAAAAAAAAAAAAAAATCAACTGAAGATTTGTAAAACAAAAGAAAGAAAATGGCCGACTCTTTGTACACAAACATGAACGAAAATGGGGATCATGGAGACACACTGGGTTCCTTGCCGCCCAGTCGCCTCAAGTTTAAAGACAAAATGGATGACATTAAAGAAGCTACATTAGAGGGGTCGCAGTTCGATGCTCAGTTTCCGGAAGAACGCGTGCCCGTTGAACTACCAACGTCTAACATTCAAAAGGAGCGCCCAAGCCCAAGCCCCAGAACCCCCAGGGATGGACTGGCCTCTGCAGACCACAACGGGACAGCACCTCACAACACCACTGCCGTACCTAACCGCCCCAAAACTACTCTTAGACGGACTTCGTCTGAAAAATCGTTACCGGACTATGATAAGCTACATGTGCCCTCTATATCCCGGTCATCTCAGGAAAATTATAAGCCGGGACAGGTAAAAAAATCCGGCAGTTTAGTGAATGGGAATATTAGTCGGACAAGCTCTATAGAGAAGCACGATGCTGACAGTCGTGTTTCTTCTCAACTTAGTAATACAAAAACAGGACGAAGTCGTCCAAATACGAACGATGAAAATCGTGGAGTAAACTCCCGTATAGCGGCAGCCAATGCAGCTGTTCTTGCACCGAGAGACACAGCTTCGGTGATCCAGAAGAAAGGAAGGGTTGTTGAACATGCTTGGTAAGGCACTAGAATTGTTATGCATTTTCTTTACCTCAACAACGTCAGAAATATTTGTGTAGAGCTCTGCAGCCTTCATGTGCCGTGTTATCAGAAATATAGATTTGGTTTGGTTTGAATTGGAGTTTAACGCCATTTTAATAGCTTAGGTCATAATACGGCGGCCAGTGACGCACCCGTCTGTTTCCTGGATTTCTCACACCGGTACTGACACATTTTTCTTTCCAAAGCCACCAACTACTTTTCTCAAATGCATCAGAGGTGAGAGGCGAAAAATCGCCGGAAAGAAAGTTTGCCTCAGCCGGGTATCGAACTCGCAACCACCAGGTCACGAGTCAGATACGCTAGCCACTGAGCTACCTGGGTAGGCGAGAAATATTGGATCTGATATAAGTTGGCATTTGAGATATATAGGATCTGGCATGAGGTTGGTGTAAGAGGTAAAATTTTATTTACAGAGTCTACAAAAAATGTTATCGAGTGAGCCTTTGGCGAGCTTAATAACATTTTTTTTGTAGGAAAGGATGTAATAAATTTTTACCTCAAAAGCCATCGAATGTAAGATATTTTTTTTTACCACATAACTGTACATCATGAATTATAGTCGATGATGTGTTCAACCATAGGCATACATGTACGATGTGTATTGAAATTTACATGAAACCTATTCAATTCTTTGACAGGTACATTACGAACGAAAAAGAGTTCCAAGTAAACTTGCATATATTGACTTTGTTTGTATCTAAAAATGATTAAAGTATACCTGTTTTAGAATTGAGGTGTATAATTACAGAGAGCTGACCAAACACGGCACTATTTTCTTATCTCAAACGTGTGTGAGACAAGAAAATTCGTAATGGTTGTATTATATCAAGAACAAGGAGAGTTATGTGATAAAAAATTTTATCAAACGAGTCCAGAAAATAATGTTATTATGCGAGCCTCTGTAGACGAGTTTAATGCAATTTTATCTAAAAAAAGCCTGCTAATGTCACATATTTTTATCATATATCGAGTTAGGTGCAAGAATACGCAAAAGCATAAATGCATATGTGGGAATTTCCAGGAATAACACCCGATTCACTTCTCTGAAAGAAGTTTAAAATGATGTCACATATGACGTCACAAAATCTTATCTCATACATGTACGTGTGTAAGATATAAAAGAGCTGATATAAGTTGATACTTGAGAGAATTTTATTAAACGAGTCTGGAGTCATGTTAGTAAACAGCCTCTGTCGAGCGATATAGTATTTTCGTAGACGACTTTAGTAAAATTGTATCTCAAAATCCAACGGACGACGGACTATATTTATCCCATAACGATATTTTACGAATTATCGATCAAAACATCAAAACCTCCATGTATACACTCGTTGTATATTTCATGAGTGAACAGATTCACTTCTCTGAAAGAAGTATAAAATAACGTCACATATGACGTCACAAAATGCATAAATCTCAACTGTGTGTAAGATAAGAAAAATCGTAATGGGTATGTTACACTGTAAACAAGGGAGGTAATGTGAGAAAAGACACATGACAAGACATCGCAGTAAATTGCATTTTAGGTGGACTGTTGTCTATGTGAACGTCGATTTCTAAGTAAATGGTCGAGGTGTTATCAGGATCCGTATTCACCAACCATTCTTAACAATATTCTTGATCTTATTCTCCAAAACTTTTTTTCAAATTTAAAGGTAACACACGTTCTGATTGGCTAAACCATTTAGTTTAGCCAATCAGAAGTTGTGTTACTTTCAAACTTGGAAAATCTTGAAGAATAAGTATAAGAACGTTCTTAAGAATGGTTGGTGAATATAGACCCAGAACGCCATTGTCATCGTCATTGTTTCTATTAGACATGTAAAGACTAGAATGATCTGAGAGAATGATGTTGGACTAAAGGCACTTGGATTTTGATAAACTTCGCTTCCATAACCTGGGTCCGTATCCATCAACCATTCTTAAGTTCATTCTGAATCTAGATCTAGAAAGTAACACGACTTCCGATTGGCTACACCATTTTGGAGACTCATCTCTAAGATGGTATAGTGATCAATAAGATCCTGGTGAGACACAGGCACAAGAGAGAGAGAGAGAGAAGCAGGCGTTTAGGACAAGGGACACCAAGTCTGTCATACCAAAGGTTCTGTAATCGAACCTTTTGAGTAAGCAGAGTTTTTCCTCTGACATCCAGTACCCTTTTTTTGTTTTTAAATCTTTGGTAGGATTACCAGTACCAAGCATCGAAACGAGTCCGTTTTTTGTTGTACATGTAGGGTATAAAGCTTGATTTAGATGGTCAATACACAAAGATAAACTGCAGGTTTGAAAAAGAAAAAAAAAGACCTTTCTTCTGTGATACTACATTAGATTCATGATTTTCTGGAGTTTTCTTTTTACCAGTACTACGCACAATATTCTTTCCAAGCCACTGGCTGCTTTCCCACATAACCATCGTCGAAACAATGGTCAGCGGTGAGAGAGGAATGAATCCTGTCGCAATGAATATCATCAATCCTCGGAAAGAAATTGGCCAAGCCGCGGATCGAACCAGCGACCTCCTCTTCTCCAGTCCTGTACGCTACCGACTGAGCTACGGGGCTTGGCAGGAGAGGGGAAGGAAGGTGGGACGCACGAAGGACAATTGACAGTGTGGTAGATTTGAAAAAGTAAGTCTCTGCTCGCTTTGAAATTTAAACCATCCCCATATTTGAAACGTCTTAACTCTTTCGCTGCAAGCTAAACAAAACAGATTTTTTCGAGGTTTAAACGCACAGTTACGCTGCAAATAAACATACGTTTTGTTTACATTTTAACATCAAGTAGCGGACGGTGTAGATCAAGATCAGACTGCACGTTCTGTGCAGTCTGATCTTGATCTGCACCGTCTGCAAAAACTTTCTCAGTCCCAACCGGCAATAGAAGAGTTAAAATTTTAACACGATCTTAAGCCAGTATTAAGCCTTTACCGCACAATGCCGCCTTTTGACGCCTCTGGGAAAGAAGCCTTTTGAAAACCTTGTGGGAAAAGGAGAAAATGCTGGTAACCAGCATTTTCTCCTTTTCCCAAAATGTTTTCTACCCTGTCAAAGAAAAATTGCACCATTTGAGCCACATTGAAATTGTCGTCTGCAAATGCTTTCAATTTGGACAAGGCTAAAATTTTGTCGTCTGGTAAAGGGTTATTAATCAACCTATACACAAAATCTGACGGATTATCCATTATCTAATGAATGGTCTGAAAGAATTAAAATCTAAACCGATATTGTATTACAGCGAAAAAAACCCTCTTGACTCCACTAGTAAATACAGTCAAATTCTGATTAATTTCTTCTAATTTCTTGTAGAAGAGTTTATGATGGATGGATGGATGGATGGATGGATTGACTAACTGACTGACATTTTCGCCTCTTTCAACATTCAGTAACATCATCACGGCGACAGTTCAGTTATGCATGGTAGTCCTGGGTTACACCAGAACTGGGCAGCGACTTTGAAGTGCCATACATATGGACACTTCCATAAAAAAAAAGGTACATCGGGGTAGGAATGAGAAATGCACAGAGAGGTGGGAAATAGTGAATGAGACTCTGATGCTAAGATGCGTAAAAAAATGATTGCTCGTAATTAGTTTAGTTTAAACATATTTATTTTACATCGATTGAGAAACAAGTTCTTACAACTTATACTAATCTCTCTCGATTCTGTTTCCTGGAAACTACACCAGTGCTCGCGCCGAATGTGTGGGCCAATGAACAGTCCCAAAGTTGACATCCACTCCTGGGTATCGAACTCAGGACCTTTTGATTACGAGGCCGACGCTCTACCTCACAACCACGGACACCACGGCCATAATTAGCACAGTATAATTAGCACAGTTTCCTCTTTGATCGGTTTTGAAGGCACCTGGGTACCTCAAAACACCACAGTGTTTTATAATATGTGTTACACTTTCAAATATATACCCAAGTTATTTTGTTTTTTAAAAAAGGTAGGACACAATCAAATTCGTAACATTTATTTGGCTTCAGAATGCAGTTTTATTACATGTACAGTATGTAAGCAGGGGTCGTATGTGTGTGTAATTTACGATCACTGGTGTAAGTTACGTTGAACAATGGAGGCGGCTAAAGCGCCTTTTAGACATACATCGTTATCCATTAACCCTTTCCCAAACAAGCCCTGGTTTTCACGTGTCTGCCGTACAAGTCTTTTGAAAACATTGTGGGAAAAGGAGAAATTGCTCGTAACGATCAATTTCTCCTTTTTCCACAGTGTTTTCTACCCTTTTTGAGAACTTTCTGTCATTTTCATCAAATTTGAAATTGTCGTCTGCAAACTCTTTCAGTTTGGACCTGTCCAAAATTTGTCGTTTGGGAAAGGGTTAAGATGTTCAAAATGACGCCCATTTGGACGTCGTATGGCATTTAGTCTCTTCAAGAAATTCGTCGTCACCGATCTGCACGCTGGGTACAAAAAGAGGTCTTTTGAAATTGTATCGAGATGTGTCAATGTCTGAAAAGTGCTGCAAATTAGGTTTAAAGTTACCTGGCGACGCATGCACCAACCATGTAATAAGTTGCACTCCAGTTCTCGAGAGTTTTTTCTACATCTCAAAGTGACGCAAACTGTGTTACTTCCTAAATTTAAAACAAGAAATAACTTTAAAAGGATAGACGGCGTGAGAGATACTGGAATATGAATATTGAAACTCTTTGGTGGGTCAATATGAAGTAAAATAATGAAAAGTAACCTCAAGAGCTATTGCCTCTTTTTTCTCCTTGTTTTTCATCTTGTTTAAAAGTAGTAGACTGTTGGGTTATTGGGTAACGCATATGAAAATATTAAAATTTTCAAATTGAACAAAAAAAGAATCATTCTCTACTACATTATATTGCTATGGTATGAATCAATGACCCGGGGTATCGATTAGTAGTAGCTGCAATTGTAAATAGTGGTTTCATAAATGTGAGTAAATATGCCAGCAGGGGCCCGCTGAATAAACATGTGCACAGTTTTGACAAATTACCATCTACTCATTCCTTATCAGTACCAAGAAGTATGTCAAAAGCCAGCGCATTCAGCTACGCCGAAAAGGTCTAAGAATACAATTTAGGATGGCTGATGAATAACGGCCCTGGCAAGGCATTTCCAAAACAATAATCGATATTCAATTGAATCTTGAATCAGTGAAGTCCATAGATTATTTACTTTCGTTTGTCAATTTTGCTCCATGAATCAGTCTTTAAACGTTCTCTGCAACTGATTAGGGTACAATCCTATCTTATTAAGGCGGCCATTTTTCTTTCGGAACAAAGCGCAAAGTTAAATAAACCGCCTATACCCACTTTGTTAAATGATAGGTGTGGGTTTACGCAAAAATGCATCATGTCGTCCAAAGTTGAATACTCAGTTGCTGCACCATTGCATCCACTTAGAAATTTAATTGGTTGCTTGCAGTCGAAAAGTTAAATGTAGTTTCCTATCTACGTACATGTATAAAACAATGTTTAGTTGTAGGATTCGAAGTTGTTGAGTGGATTTCTGTTTTTTATTCCTGTTGATGGATTACTATAACATTATTTTCTGTTGTTCAGTTCAAATTTCAGTCACAGGTCTTGTTCTACCGCCTCAGCTTCCAATCCATTATTATATGTATTTAGTGACAGGTGTTTTGTAATGCATGCCCAGTGGTTTCGATCTACATAGTGACACTTTTAAAAAAAAAAAAAAAACTTTCTGTAAGATTATATTTAAAAGCTATCCAAATTAATTTACCTAAAGATATTGTTTCACACAGACCTTGAAAACTGGAGGAGTTTTCAGCTATGATGAAAAAAAATTAGTTTGAATATTGTTTACATAGGGGTATGATGTCAGACCAAAAATTTTGCCAATGGCTTCACAAAAACGCGCAGTCTTGACTCTACACCGTTCAATAGCAAACTGCATGACTTTTATTTCGTATTCCGATCTGAACTTTAAAAGGATGCCTTTAACCCCATTATGTTACTGACTGAAAATATTTATCTGATTTGTCTTACAATCGACGGATAAAAAAGTAGGTAGCACTTGTAAACATGAGGACTTGGCTAATGTCAGCTGTTGTTTAATATTGCCTCACAGAAGGAATCTTTTAATACATGCATGTATTAAACGGGTAATTAAGTTACAGAACCCCTTTGATTATGGGATATATTCACAGCTTTAGGAGAGGTTTGTAGAATGAAACGAGCGAAATAATGTCAAAGTCAAAGAAAGCGAACAAGAGGATCGAATCACAGGTATCTGTGCCTAATCAAGGTTCGACTCAGGACATCTCTGCAAAAATCTTAACCTCCATATCAAAAGCAGTTCAAAAACCATTTACAAGCGAGCTCACGAAGTGGATGAATGAAGAATCTGAGAGGCGGACTTTAAGCTCCAGCTTGTCTGTGTCCATATATTCGGATATAACATTTTGGGATGGCGAGTCCCTGGATGATTATGAAGACGATGATGATAAGGTCCGAACGCCCATACCAAAAACTGAGTAAGTGTTTTCCAGTTTGAATGAAAATTAAGATAAAAAAAAAAATGATAAAATAGTAATTGAAAATCAATCGGATATGCATAAGTTTTCAAACTAGCCGAAAAAGGGAGATAAAGAACAATTGGATAGCTTTTTCCATTTGTTGACGTTCCACGAAATACTAGTCGGGTAGTTTTGAGGTTAACACCTTACAGTTTTCTTCTGCAGAGATAGTCTCCCTTGGGTAAAAGTTTCAGTCGCGGCAAATTTCGTCCAGAAAAAAACTGGAAATAGATTTCATTCGACTTACCAATTACACGATCCTGTATTTGGCAGAATGGCAAGATTTTTATTGCGAAGAGTTACTGGGTAAATTGTTTGATTATCTGCTTAATTGTATTCACAATTTTCGATCAAACAATGAAATGTCACTCATCTTAACAACAACAACCCAAGCAAGTTTTTATGTAGCGATGGATCGTAGAGCTGAATTGTGAAGTTTTAACTGATTTACATAGAATTCGTTTTCGTAGCATTTCAAATTGATGTCCATGACTATTGCTTAGAAGAAAATTGAAGAGAATTGAAGTTATGGGGACAAGTTTTTAGTGATATCAAGTCTCCCTGCTCTGCCTGTCTTTCTTTCTGTCTGTCTGTCTGTCTGTCACATCAACTTCTGTTACCATCTCACGTGCTCAGCTCTGAAACTGTTGTTGCCTGTCTCTCTGTCTGTTTGTCTGTCTGTTGAACAGTACTACTGATTGAGAGTGACTTCAACTTGGAATCCTTAATAAATTTCAGTTGAAATGGTCAATAGTGGTATTAATTCATTTGTATGGAAGGTTATTATGGTATTAATAAAGTCTTGTGAAAATACTTTAACTGTGCATTTAATACATTTTTGCGGATTATAATGTCATTTGATACAATGAATAAATTTTCCTGCTCAAGGCCCTACTAGATTGTATTTGGATAAAGTATCAACCCTTATAGTTAAATAATGAAATGTTCGCTCAGCCAGGAAAAATGATCAAAAGGTTCCGATGTTAAGATGGTTTTTTTTTTTTGTCAGCAAATCTAACAAATTCTTGGACAGTGTGGATCCAAGATCAGAATGCATGTTCCGCAGTCTGATCTTGATTTACACTGTCCACAAAATCAGACTAAGTTTATAGGAACTCTTAACCCCTTACCAAACGACAAAATTTTAGACCAGTCCAAATTGAAAGCTTTTGCAGGCGACAAAATAAATGTGAATTAAAAATTGAAATTTGGTTTTTTGAGGAGAAGAAAACATTGTGGGAAAAGGAGAAAATGCTGGTTACCAGCATTTTCTCCTTTTCTCACAATGTTTTCAAAAGGCTTCTTTCTCAGGGTCGTTAAAACTAGGGATTGTATGGTAAAGGGTTAACCTAAGTACTTTTCTACTGCAAGTAGAATCTTTTTATCTACAAGAGATATTTTTAAAACAATACAAAAAGAAACCAGAAGTTCTGTTTTCAAAATCACTTACTTCTTTCAGGGTATTGTATTCTAATGCTTGATCTGAAAAAAAAAATCTGTTTTTGCGGCGGAAATTGTCACCTTTAAGAACCAAAAAAAGACATCAAAGTGAAATAGGTAAAATGGCAAAGGGTTGGCCATAAATTTAAAGAAATAAAAACTACCTTAGTAAAAAAATTATAAGGTCATATTTTTTCATTGATTTGGTCAGTGGCTTTATTGAGTTGGATATTGTTAGTAACATGAAAAACAGTGGTTAACTCTTAGTACTAGTGTGTTGAGGGAAAATAAGGTGCTTCTGTAGAGTGTAGATCAAGATCATACTACAAATAAATTGCAAACTATTTATCTAAGCGATCGAAGAACTTGGATAGTATCAGATGATTTAACCATTTACCAGATGACATTATTAGACTCATCCATATTGAAAGCAGTTGCAGGCCACAAAGTAAATCTAGGTGAAATGACAGTGCTTGCCTTTGAAAGAGTAGAAAACATAGTGGGACAAGGAGAAAAGGGGCTGGTAACCACAATTTTCTCCTTTTCTCACCATATTTTCAAAATTCGTATTTCTAAAAGTCGTTAAAACAGGCTGGTTTGGTATCGGGTTAAGATAGAGGCTTTTACAGCCTTGACATCATGATAATTTTGTCATTTCTAGTTGCCCAGTTCTCTCTGTGCTGTATAAATGAAATGGACTATTTCACATAGTAGAAAAATAGGACCTGAATATTGCTATTTTCGTGTTGTCTTAGCAAGACTATTTAACTAAAAAGAAGGTAGTCTGGATCAAGATCAGACTGCACATTCTATGCAGATGTGATCTTAGGAATTGACATCATTTATCTAGCAGTGTAAGGCTTTAGCCCTATATAATTGAGCAGTGCACTCTGAATAGGGGGTTTAACCCTTGATCAAACGACAAAATTTTAGACCTGTCCAAATTGAAAGCTTTTTGCAGATGACAAAATAAGTGTGACTCAAAAATTAAAATTTGCCTTGGGAAGGATAGAAAATATTGTGGGAAAAGGAGGCATTTTCTCCTTTTCCCACAATGTTTTCAAAAGGCTTCTTCCTGAGGGTCGTTAAAAGTCGGGATTGTGTGGTAAAGAGTTAACCCTTTCCCAAACAAGCCCAGGTTTTCACACGTCTGCAGTACAAGTCTCTGAAAACACTGTGGGAAAAGGAGAAATGGCTCAAAACGAGCAATTTCTCCTTTTCCCACAGTGTTTTCTACCCATTTTGATAACTATCTGCCATTTTCATCAAATTAAAATTGTCGTCTGCAAACTCTTTGAATTTGGACCAGTCCAAAATTTGTCGTGTGGTAAAGGGTCAGTGCATCTGTGTGATGAAGCGAGTCATCACAGAACTTTGGAACCATAAAATTCATTGTCTAACAACCAACTGAATCTTGTGGTTGAATGGTCCATGGACATGCAGAAAATTTACAAATAAGAAAAAGTTTTGAATCCATGTCAGTCTGTGCTGAGTGCACAGGCTGACATGGGTCAATGCTTTTTGCAGATATCATATTGTTAATTGCTGTTAAACCACCTTTCCACAGAGCAGGACTCAATTATGATTATGCTCAGCTTTTTTATGTAAAGAGTTGTGGAATTAAGTTTTAGACAAGGTGATGTTTTTTTTGTGATTGTAGAAGTGAAAGCACGATTTCATAGTAGTGATTAATTCAATCTGTAGTGTTATATATACAAAATGAATGGTACATTTTCAGATATGCAAAAAAGCCTTTTGAGTCTGTTATACTACTAGCCAAGCCCCACTAGCTTAGTCGGTAACGCACAGGGCACCGGAGGTTGCTGGCTTGATCGCCGGCTTGGCCAATTTCTTTCTGAGGACGGGATTCATTCCTCACACATGGCTGATCATTGTTTCGATGGTGGTTATGTGGGAAATCAGCCAGTGGCATGGAAAGAAATTGTGCAGAGTACTGGTTAAAAAAAACTCCAGGATAGCATGGATAGGTGCACTGGCCGCCACAATATAACTGAAATGATGCTGAAATTGGCATTAAATAGCATACAATTATACAATCTGTTATACTATAATACTAGTATTTAATCAAAAAATGTCTGTTAAAAAAATTTGGGCAACATGAAATTTGTCTCTGCAAAATGCTTTCTATTTGGATAAGTCTACTCATTTCTGGCCAGTGTTTGGAGAGTCAAGGGTTTATCTAAAAAAAAAAACTCCATTTCAGCTACCATTGACTGATTTTTATGCTCTTTTCACTATAGTGTTAATTAAAACTGGATTGTTTTCAATACAAATGCCACGCTCTCAAGATTGAAACCTTGATTAAGAAAAAAAAAAGAATGTTCAAGAAGGTCATCTTAAATGTTTCAACCCTTTACCGCACAATCTCGAGATCTAATGACCCTGAAGAAAAAGGCTTTCAAAACATTTTGGGAAAAGGAGAAAATGCAGGTAAACATCTGTGTTCTTGAGACTACTCTGAAGGGAGAGAAGCTCTTGAAAACATTGTGGAAAAGGGATAAAATGCTGTTTACCAGCATTTTCTCCCTTTGCAACAATGTTTTCCTGAGTCACATTCAATTTTCCAACAATGTTTTCTTGAGTCATATTCAAATGTTTGTCTGCAGATGCTTTCAGTTTGGACAAGTTAACCCTTTACCACACAATCCCGACTTTTAATGACCCGAGAAAGAAGCCTTTTGAAAACATTTTGGGAAAAGGAGAAAATGCTGGTAACCAGCATTTTCTCCTTTTCCCACTATGTTTTCTTCCCTATCAAAGGCAAATTCCACCATTTTAGCCACATTGAAATTGTCGTCTGCAAATACTTTCAATTTGGATGAGGCTACATTTTTGTCGTGTGGTAAAAGAGTTAAAACAGGGTACATCAACAGTGGAATCAAGTCTTATTTTGTTTTGACATTGGAAGAAAGGACATTATATCATAGCATTAGAGGGTTTTTTTTTTTCAAACTCCGCCACCAGACAAAAAAATTTTAGACTTGGTTCAAATTGAAAGCAATTGCAGATGACAAATACTTAAATGTCCCTAAAATTGTGAAATTTGTCTGTGATAGGTTAGATAACAGTAACAAGCATTTTCTCCTTTACCCACAATGTTTTCAAATCTCTCTTCCTTTGGATTGTTAAAACATTTGGGTTTTTTTTGATAAAGGGTTAACAACTAAGGAGGAACTTCAAATCATTATAAAGGGCATATGAAAGGTCAAAACTCTCGTTAAATAATAAAAGTCTTGAAATTTTAGGAGAAAGACAATTCTTTGATCTGAAAAGATTGACTCATCAACGCTGTCATTTTGAGATTGCACTATGTAACCTTTTACTAGACGTAACAATTTTAGACTTGTCCGAATTGAAAGCATTTGCAGACAAAAATTTAAATGTGACTAAAGTAATGGAATTTGTCTTTTACAAGGAAGGAAACACTGTGGGAAAAAAAAGAGAAAATGCTGGTTACCAGCATTTTCTCCTTTTCCCATAATGTTTTCAAAAGGCTTCAGTTTCAAGGTTGTTAAAACTTGGGATTATGTGGTAGAGGGTTAACCCTTTACCAGATGACAAAATTTTTGTTTGCAGACGACAAATTACTAATTGAATTTGGCTTTACCTAGGGGTGTTGTTTTTGATGGGATGAAAAACATTGTTGGAAACAGAAAATGCTGGTTACCAGCACTGTTTCCTTTTTAAACAATGTTTTCAAAATTCTTCCTAAATGTCGTTAAATCTTAAGGTAGCAGTAAAGGGTTAACTAATAAAAGGTTTGAAATTTAAATTCTTTGATCAGACAAGATTGACTCAGTGTCATTTTGACATTGCACTGTTTAATATCGGGCAGGGGTCCTCAGTGTAGCTCAGTGGTAAAGTGTAGGACTCGTGACCTGGAGGCCACGGGTTTGAGCTGCACTGGATTCATTGGTTATTCATGGGAGTGTCCTTGGGCAAAACACTTCATAGCCTACTACTGGTGAGACCCAGGAAATATATAAATATGTGAGCTGCCGCCATGATGTGACTGAAATGATGTTGAAAGCTGCATAAAAACACCATTCAATCAATCAATTTAACCTCGGGTATTTAGAAATAACTCTTAACCACATAATCCCAAGTTTAAACAACCCAGGGAAAAGGACTTCAAAAAACATTTTGGAAAGAGGAGAAAATGCTGGTTACTAGGATTTTCTCCTTTTTTCCTCAATGTTTTCTACCTTTTCAAAAACAGATTTCATGATTTGTGAGAATTTAATTTGCTTTCCTAAATTTGAACCATTCCAAAATTTTGTCATTTGTAAAGAGTTAAAAGGAATTTCTCCATCATTTTTGAAACTCTTTACCAAACAGTCCCAATTTTCTTTTTTTTTAATGACCCTGAGAAAGAAGCCTTTTGAAAACATTGTGGGAAAAGCAGAGAGTGCTGATGATCAGCTTCTTTTTTCCTTTCCTCACAATAATTTCTACCCTTTTACAGACAAATTTCATCATTTCAGTTACATTTGATTTGTTGTCTGCAAATGTTATTATGATTTGGACAAGTGGAAAATTTTGTCGTTTAGTCAAGAGCCTATGTATATGAATCACTTTGGAATTCATTTATGAACCAGTAACTGTTGTTATAGACAGTTTTGGTCATAGTCAACAAGATCAAAATTTTCAAGCCAACTTAACATAGTGTAACTATGCAACACAAAACATTTAGAGGAAAGACTTAACTCTTTACCACACGACAATATTTTAGACTGGTCCAAATTGAAAGCATTTGCAGACGACAAATTAAAGGTGGTCCATAAATGATGAAATCTGTCATTGATAGGTTAGAAAACATTGCGGGGAAAAGGAGAAAATGCTGGTTACCAGCATTTTCTCCTTTTCCCACAGTGTTCTCAAAAGGCTTCTTTGTCATTGATAGGTTAGAAAACATTGTGGGAAAAGGAGAAAATGTTGGTCACCAGCATTTTCTCCTTTTCCCACAATGTTTTCAAAAGGCTTCTTTCTCAGGGTCGTTAAAAGTCAGGATTGTGTGGTAAAGGGTTAAGTAGAAGAATTGCAGCAGTAGAAATAGTGGTGGTATTAGTAGTAGTAGCAGTAGAGGTTATAATGATAATAGAAGTACATCTACTATTCTCACTATTATTACTAACAGTGCTGCTTTCAGCAGGTACCTAACCTGAAATAAAGCGTTTGGAAAAGTAATACCGACAGTATGACCAAAGGCGGGGGTCTGAAAGAGAGGAGGTGGATTTCCAAGGAGGGTTGGGGGAGGGAGGGGGGTCTCCTCCAAGAAATTTTTTCAATTGTAGAAGCTATTTGGTGGCTACTGACGACATTTTTTGGCAATTTTTTTTCTCGCAAAGTGTATGCAACTGTGTTTTTACGTAAAGTTTGCTAAGCGCCTGACTTGTACTATGTACCATCACTACAACAGTTACTCACTACTTCTTCTCCTCCGTATCTACTACTAAATAATGATAATGATAGTAATAATTAATAATAAGTAGAAGAAGGTGAAGAAAATTGACGTCCTTCTGTGTCTGACTTGCTGATAGTAGTTTATTTGGAAAACTTTGCATATGTACAAGACAGTATTGAAGCCATTTGGACTTTACACTTAAAAAACAATGCAGGAAACAAAGCGAGGCAGTGTAGTTAGCTTTAAGCTCAATAACGAGCAAGCTGAACTGGATGAAGGAGAGGTGCAAAGTGAGAACAATGTTCCGGGATCGGTCAACCTAAAGAAACGAACAAGCCTGGAAAGTAACTTTAGTGTACTTAGCAAAGCACGGGGGAGCATTTCAAATGTTAGCCTTGGCGGAGAATTTAATCCTGAGAAACGCATGTGAGTAAAACAGAAGAGAATACTGTATTTCTAACAAAAGCAATATGCATGTCCTAATTTTTTTGGGGGGAATACAAGAATGAAATAGTTCTTAACCCTTTCCCAAACGATGAATTTTAGACTGGTCCAAATTGAAAGAGTTTGCAGACGACAATTTTAAATTTGATGAAAATGACAAAGTTCTCCAAAAGGGTAGAAAACACTGTGGGAAAAGGAGAAATTGCTCATTACGAGCAATTTCTCCTTTTCCCACGGTGTTTTCAAAAGAGTTGTACTGCAGACACATGAAAACCAGGGCTTGTTTGGGAAAGGGTTAAACAAACTCTCCTACATTTTTTACAATATTGAAGAAGAGAACAACCTTACTGACTCTGGAGAAGTTTTTTAAAACTTTTGAAAACATTGTGGAACAAGGTGGAAAGACTGGTAACCAGCGTCTTTATTTTTATCTAATCTTCATTTTCATATGTTAACCCATGTTGAAGCACTGAACCCAGATTTAATTGCTACTATCGTCAGTGTAAATAAGATCAGACAGCTAAATATAAGCTGACAGTTAAAACCCATATTCAGCTAATTCAAAGGTATTTTTTGGGGGAAAGATATCTCCTTATTTGACAGTGTAGATCCAAGATTAGATCACACATTCTGTGCAGTCTGATCTTGGTCTACTCATGATTGCACACAAAAGGTCCTTGAGTCATACTTAGTAGCCCAAGAGTTTAGATCAAACTGCATGGAATATAGTCACTCTGATCTTGGGTCTACATGAACCGCTACTTTGCCAGATATTCTGTCTTAACCCTTTACCACACAATCCCAACTTGTAACGATCCTGAGAGAAGAAGCCTTTTGAAAAGATTATGGGAAAAGGAGAAAATGCTGGTAACCAGCATTTTCTCCTTTTCCCACAATGTTTTCTGAGTAACCCTTTCCGAAACATATTTCAATTTTTGCAGTTACTTTTGTTGTCTGCAAATGTGTTCAATTTGGACAGGTCTAAAATTTTGTTGTTTGGTAAAGAGTTAATTAAAGTTTGTAGTGACATAGCATTACAAAGATTAAAATCCAGAAACAGAGACTGTAGACCTAAGATCAGACTGCAAGTTACTGTGGTCTGCATGTCCTCAGGCAGCTGATCATGACAGTCCAGAGAAAAGGCTAAAAGATTTAGTGTGGCAGTAAATGATCATTCACCTGGATTGGTCTAATTGGTTTCATGAATGACTTCTTTTGGTTGAGTAAATTTGGTGTATTTCTATATTACCTCCTACATTGGATCAATGACAAAAATCTGGTATCCGACTTTGTTTAATTTTGTTTGTTTGTTTGTTTATTTTGTTGTCTGGTAGAGTAAAGGGTAAAAGAGCTGATAGATATGGTGGCACTAAGGTGACATGTGCATTTTTTTGTATTTATCTCTTTCCCACGAGATAATTCGTTTTCTGGAGTTTTTTTTATAAAAAATTATGCAAAAAACAAATTTCGTTTTCCTGAGGTTTTTTTTTATAAAAAATTATGCCAAAAAAAAAAATTCGTTATCTTGAGTTTTTTTTTTTAATAGAAAATTATGCAAAAAACGAAAATTGTTTTCTCGAGTTCTGAAACAATCGTGCATGCAAACTACCATGTTGAATGAAACTATGAACAACATGGACTCCGTGTAAAAATAGGAAGTAGTAGGAGGAATCTGATTGGATGATTATGTCGTGAGCACAACTAATTATCTTGTGCGAATGACATAATGGGTGACTTGGATTGGCTGATTATCTTGTTCGAACGAGATAGTATTTCGTTTTTTGCATGATTTTTTATATGAAAATAAATCGAGAAAATGAAAGTTGGGGGTTTTTTTTGAAAAATTGTTTACAAAAAAATAAATTCAAGAAAACGAATTTCATTTTTTGCATAATTTTTTATTAAAAAAAAAAAAACTCTAGAAAAACGAATTTTGTTTTTTGCATAATTTTTTTATAAAAGAAAAAAAAAACTCGAGAAAACAAATTATTATCTCGTGGGAACGAGATAAATACAAAAAAATGCACGTCACCTCTGAGTGCCACCATAGATAGATTTTATCTTGACCCGAGTTATTTAATATTTGTTTGTTTGTTTGAACCTTTTTACAATGGAATTTGCCAGATACAATTTAGATTTGGTTTAATAATAAGTTGATCATTCTTAAAACAGTCATGGTCTAAATGATTGTTTAAAATCTTGCTTTGTACCATGCGCTAGATCAGCATGCAACCTGTCTTTGGTGCAAGTGCAGTGATTTAAAAAATTGCAAGCCTTCGGCTGAAGGCCATCAGCATTTTCTCCTTTTCCCATGATATTTTCAAAAGCTCTCCACTTCTCTGGGTTGTTAAAACTCAGGGTTGTGTGGTAAAGGGTTAAAATTGCAATAAGCAGATTGATAGATTGATCAGGAGACCTGCATACATGGGCATTCTCATGAAAATCTACTGGTAACCCTTTATAGAACCATCCTGTGTTTCAACAATTCTTCACCAGGGAAGGCGGCTTAAGAAAACATCACAGGAAAAGGAAAAAATGCTGGTGACCAATATTTTCTTCTTTTCTTTTATTAGTTCTATCTGTTAAAGATAAAGCTTATCATTTGAGCAGCATTTAATTTGTCGTCTGCTTTTCAAATTTGACAAGTCTTAATTATGTTACTTGGTACAGAGTTGATATATGGACATAGCCACAGCCTGCTAGATGACTTCTTGAACAAAATAAAGATAGTGCAAATAAAAAATTAGCATGCATATCATCTCGTGTTATAGCGGAGCCCAGGGCCCGTGTTTACCAACCATCCTTAACCCTTAGAGAGCTGAATTTATGAAATAAACCTTTTCAGTGAAGAAAAACATCCGAAATATTGTCATTTCAAGGTCGTTTTAGCCAGAAGGTGTATTGAAGTAGCTGACAGTGTAGATCAAAGATCAGACTGCACGTTCTGTGCAGTCTGATCCTGATCTACACTGTCAGCAAAAACAAGTTAAGTTGGTTCCAGGGCCTTAAGGGTTAAGAACATTTTTGGTCTTGTTCTCCAGAATTTTCTAAATTTGAGAGTAACAAAACTTCTGATTGGCTAAACCATTTGGTTTAGCCAATCAAAAGTTGTGTCACTTTCAAAATATGAAAATCTTGGAGAATAAGACTAAGAATGTTCTTAACAGCCCCGGTAACGCAGTTGGTAGTGTACAGAACTGGCAAACAGGGGGTCGCTAGTTCAAATGCACAGCTTGGCCAATTTCTCTCCGAGGATTGATGATAATCATTGCAACAGGATTCATTCCTCTCCCACAGCTGGTCATTGTTTCGATGATGGTTACGTGAGAAAACGCCAGTGGCTTGGGAAAAATATTGTGCATAGTGCTGGTAACAGAAACTCCAGGAAAGCATGGATAGGGGCACTGACTGCTGCGAAATAACTGAAATAATGTTGAAAACAGCATTAGATTAAACATCATACAATCAATCAATCCACTTTATATTATAGCAGATAATGTTGATTCCAGATCAGACTGCATATTATTCTTTGTAGTCTGATCTTGATCTTTGGTTGCTTAAGCAACTACAGTAACTCTTGTGTGCAGTACTTAATCGTTTGCCAAACAATGCCTTGTTTGTACTACCTTGAGAAAGACAACTTTTTGAAAACATTGTGAGAAAAGGAGAAACTGCTGGTAACAAGCATTCTCTCCTTTACCCACAATATTTTCTATTCTTTAGAAAACAGATCTCGTGGACCACATTTGATTTGTCGTGTGCATATTGATTCAGTTTGGACGACACTAAAATTTTGTTGTGTAGTAAAGTATCACAAGGTTTTAACCCTTTACCAAACAATCCCAAGTATTAACGACCCTGACAGGTAAGGCTTTTGAAAACATTATGGGAAAAGGAGAAAATGCTGGTTATCAGCATTTTCTCCTTTTCCCACGATGTTTTCTTATCTACTACAGATAGAAATCTTTATTTGAGCTACATTCCTTTTGTCATCTGCACGTACTTTCAATTTGGTAGAGGCCAAATTTTTGTCATTTGGAAAAGGGTTTTTAGATTATAACTTTGAAGTGCTTACTTTATGACTTAGGATAAAGTATTTACGGTGCTTCTATAAAGTATCAGTTTAGAGCTTAAATTTCCTTTCAAATATACAGCTGTTTTTCGTAGTCAGTGTAGATCAAGATCAGAATACAATAAAGCTGCAGTCCATTCTTTTGATCTTTTCTGCACGATTTTCTGAGACATTCTGGACCCAAGTAGCCTTGAAACAGTAATTATTTGCAAGCTTGGTCCATTGAAGGTAAAGTTCAACCTTTACCAAATGACAAAATTTTGGACAAGACCAAAGTCAAAGCATTTGCAAATGACAAAATAGACGTAGCTAAAATAGTGTTTTCTCTCTTTGAAAAAGTAGAAAACATTGAGAAAAAAGGAGAAAATGCTGGTAACCAGCATTCTCTCCTTTTCGCACAAAGTTTTCAAAAGCTATCTTCATCAGAGTCTTGAAAACTCAGGATTGTGTGACGAAGGGTTAACTTAGGTGTGTCGGTGGACAGGGAAGTTGAAGATCAGACCGCTCAAAAGGGGACAAAATGTGCAGTTGGATATTTGTGAGCTGAACCACTGAGGTTCCCTATTGTATTGGCAGTTATACCAACACCACAGGTGGGTTTCGAACAGTTTAAACTAGATTTTCAAAATCCAGCAAGTTGACTCACTTTAACCCTTAGAGGTCAAATTAACCCTTTACTAAACAATCCCGAGTTTTCACGTCTCCAAGAAAGAAGCCTTTTGAAAACATTGTAGAAAAAGGAGAAAATGCTGGTAACCAGCATTTTCTCCTTTTCCTACAATGTTTTCTACCCTTCCCAAAACAAATTTCATTGTTTGAGTAACATTAATTTTGTCGTCTGCAAATGCTTTCAATTTGGTCAAGTCTAAAATTTTGTCGTTTGGTAAAGAGTTAATCTGCCAGACATTTTCATCGCAGAAATACGGCCCAAATAATTGCAATTTCATCGTTGGTTTTGTCTATAGTGATTCAGCAAAGCGGACAGTGTAGATCAAAGATCAGGCTGCACGTTTTGTGCAGCCTGATCTTGATCTACACTGGCCGCAAATGCAACTATAGTCGTGAAAGGTGATTTAACGGTTATTTGCACGGTATTCCCTGCTGTTTGGAAACATTTTTACTAGCATACACAAGTGAAGATAATCGCTTATTATGTGAAAGCCCAGTCGCAGCCAAAAGTAAACAATGTGGGTTTTAAAATGCATTTAACTTAAGAGTCACTGGCAGAAAAATGAAATTTAAAAACGGGTTACAAGAAAACAAAAGATAGAGTGACCTGGCAACTTTGAACATAGTTTCAAAGTTTATTATTCTGCCAGCGACTAATACTTGGACCCACCATACAGTAACAGATTGTCAATTTTGCAGTAATTTCCATACTTTTAAATGCTTTATTCTAAATGTAAATGCATGCAAGTTCATATTCTCATGGTTTACTGTTGGCCATTACCAGGCCTTTAACTATTAGAGTGCATAATGAACCCTATAGACATTTTCAGCCTGGGGAAAAAATACCCAAATGATTGCCATTTCAAAGTTGTTCTTGTTAAGAGTGTCTCCTCAAAGTGGATGGTGTAGATCCAAGCTCAGACAGCACATCTTGTGCAGGCTGATTTCGATCTTCACTGGCCTCAAAGGCAATTAAAGTCGCGAAAGGGTAAATTATCTACGAAATTGGTTACATGTACTTGCTTTTTTGAAAGAAATATTGTCCGGCATGCGTCAAAAAATCATTATTGGGTATCAATTAACTTGTTATTTGGGGCGTATTGCAATAATGACAGAGTTATTTAAATGTTAGTTGGACATATTTTTGTTTCCTCCTGTAAGAAATGTGTATTGAAGTGGACTGGAATAAATTGTGTGATGCCTTTTTTTTTTTTAATTTTGTTGGCTTACTCTTCATTTGCTTCCCTTATCCTTTCACCAACATACTTGATTGGCCTAATTGAAGCATTTTCAAATAGCATACTTATGTGTGACTCAGTTGATTGAATTTTGCCTCTGATAGCGTAGAAAACATTGAGGGAAAAGGAGAAAATGCTGGTTACCAGCATTTTCTCCTTTTTCCACAATGTTTACATTAGGCTCCTTCCTCAGGGTCGTTATAACTGGGAAATGTTTGGTGCAAGGTGAAATCTTAATAGGACTACAAAATTTAAGAGCAGAACATATTTAATTCTTTGCCATACAATCCCGACTTTTAACGACCCTGAAAGCGAAGCCTTTTGAAAACATTGTGGGAAAAGGAGAAAATGCTGGTAACCAGCATTTTCTGCTTTTCCTACAATGTTTTCTACCCTATCCAATACGTAAATCGCCATTTCAGCTACATCTAATTTGTCGTCTGCAAATGCTTTCAATTTGGTCCAGTCCAAAATTTTGTCGTTTGGTAAAGAGTTAAAGCATTTGTAGGGGACAAATTAAATGCTGCTCAAAGGTTGGCATTTGTCATTGGAAGAGTAGGGAACATTGTAAGAAAAATAGAAAAAATGCTGGTAGCCAGCATTTTCTCCTTTTCCCACAATGTCTTTTACCCAGTTGGAGACAAATCCTAACATATGAGTTGTATCTAACTTGCCGTCTGCAAAATTATTGCTTTCAATTTGGACAAGTCTAAAATTTACAGTTCGGATAAGTGTCCATAAACTTCTGGTGTTAAAGCTGAAAGGCAACAAGATGTGACATGAGTGTTGCAGGACAAATTTGCCTGACAGATATCAAGGAATAGTATATTTTTGTTGTGTACAAAATAAAGCAGATGACAATGTTTAGACAGTTAAATTCTTATTCTTCAAAGTTGAAAGGAAAGTTAAAGTCTATACACGGCTCAGACAGGTACGTACCGGGGTTTGTAATAACCCTGAACTACAAAATCACATGTTTAAAAGAGATCTCGAGCTCTTCAAATTTTCATTTTCTTACCAAACTTAACAAAATGATTCATTAGTTAACTCTTTACCAAACGTCAAATTTTTGGACTGGACCAAATTCAAAGCATTTGCAGACAACAATGTAGCTAAAATGATGATTTCTGCCCTCACTTTGGAAGGAAAAACATTGTGGGAAAAGGAGAAAATGCTGGTTGCCAGCATTTTGTCCTTTTCCCACAATGTTTTCAAAAGCCTTCTTGTTCAGGGTTGTTAAAAGTTGGCATTATGTGGTAAAGGGTTAAGCTAGGCAATATCTGGCAAAACTAACAACATTTTTGGGATGTTGCCCATTGTGGCAAATGGTGGCATGAATAATCGCCCAGTATCCATGTGTTACTCACAAACTCATTGACATGGGAGGGTTTGCAATGATGTTGGAGCCCAGCCGGGTAGCTCAGTGATTAGCTTATTCAACTTGTGACCAGCTGGTGGTTGTGCATTTAATACTCAGTCGCGTCAATGATCTTTTCTGTGATTTTTCACCTCTTACCTCTGATGCATGTGAAAAAGGTAGTCAGTGGCTTGGAAAGAAATTTGTGTCAGCATTGGTGTGAGAAAGCCAGGTAACACATGCGTAGGTGCACTGACCGTGGTGATGTGATCAAAGCTTTTTAAAATGGTGTTAAACTCTAATACAATCAATCAATCAATCAGTTGAGCATTGATGTCACGGTGGGGAAGGGAAAATGGAGTGGGGATTGTTTAACCCATTACAAGACAATCCCGACTTTTAACAACCCTGAAGAAAAAGCCTTTTGAAACATTGTGGGAAAGGAGAAAATGCTGGTAACCGTCATTTTCCCTTTTTCCCACCATGTTTTCAACCCTTCCCAAATCAAATTTCAATTTTTGACCCACAGTTGTCGTCTGCAAATGCTTCCAAGTTGGACCAGTCTTAAATTTTGTTGTTTGGTAAAGAGTTAAGCTTTGGAGTTGTAAAGCATGTAAAAAAAGGTCATTTCATTGTAGAAGAGACTGAAAAATTATATGTATGAAAGAAGCCCACTGTGTTTTGAAATAGTCTGATGCAGAACCATCCGGAATAGACCAAAATATGCGAAGATAAAACTGAAGTAACTGAAAACAGCACATAACACCAGTGAGAGAAAACAATTAGTCGGAGGTTATATCCTCCAGGCAAAGAAGAAAATTGTGGGATCAATACAGAAATCTTGGTCAAGTTATTCAGGTATTGATGAGCAATGATTTTTTTTCTCATGATTACATCAGTGAAAGGCCGTAAACCTGTCAGAATGGACAAGAATTACCTGATGTGGTTCACAGCCATTGTCTTTGAATGGGTAGATTTGTTACAGACTTTCAAACAGAATCAAAGCACTTTAAGTGTTGCACGTAAATATTATATAACCCTGTATCACACAGTCCCAACATTAAATGAACCCGAAAAAAAAGCTTTTGAAAACATTGTTAACACCACATTTTCTGTGCAGTTTCACCGTATCTACACTGACTGCAAAAGCAACTTTAGTTGTTAAAGGCACTTTAAGGATTAATACCCATATTTTACTATGATCTCTAGTCCAGCCGGGTAGCTCAGTGGTTAGTGTATCGGACTCGTGACTTGGTGGTTGCATGTTTGATACCTGGTTGAGGTAAACTTTCTTTTTGGTAATTTTTCCTACTCTCACCTCTGATGTAAGTGAGAAAAGTAGTCAGTGGCTTTGAAAGAAAGTTTTGTAAGTACTTGTCTTAGAAAGCCAGGAAACACTTGCCCTAAGTGCACTGACTGCTGTGATATGACCTAAGCTGTTAAAACGGTATTAAACTCAAATACAAACAAACAAAAAAAAACAAGGATCTCTTGACATACAGTTTTGCTACAGTTATTATGTAAATACTGAAAAATAAAAAATCTGTTCTTAGGAAGTCTTCTACAACAAGGCCATGAAAGGGGTGAGGGTTTCTTTTGGTACAGGTTACCCAAACTGAAAGCATTTGCAAATGGCAAATTAAATGTGGCTGCAATGATGGGATTTGTCTTGCAGAGGGTAAAAAGATTGTAGGAAAAGGAGAAAATGCTGGTTACCAGCATTTTGTCCTTTTCCCACAATGTTTTTATGTCAGGCAATTGTTTAGTAAGGGGTTAAGGGTAGGTCTAGAAAACACCTGTATAGTAATTATTTTGATACACAGTGTTGTCTAATTATGGAAGAAAATTGACTAATCAATACTGTTAGTTACAGAGCCTGAAGTGTGACCATTTTGTTTTGTTTTTTATCCCTGAAAGTGCATTTTATTATACCCCAACAGACCTTGTGTAGGGGTCACTGTCAGTCAGTCGGTTGGTCTGTAGCTTTTTTGTCTTGAGCTGTTTCTCAGTAACTACTGGACAGATTCCAGTCAAACTTCAAAGGAAGTATCAATACAATGTGAAGCTGTTTGAGTTATAATTTGGTTATGGTTGAATGATTTTCCAAGGAGTTATGGCCCTTTGATGAATTTTTGCCCTTTAGTTATGTTACATATTGGGTTTTCGTTTGGAGCATAACTTCCAAAGTATTAAACCTATTGACTTCAAACTTCATGTACAGATAGATCATAACTGCAGTGCACAGGATCAATAACTCTGTCTTTAGTTTTTTTGGAGTAATTGCCCCTAGTTAGTTTACATTATAGTTTTTGTCTGGAACATAACTTCCGAAACATAGAAGCTATTGACTTCAAACGGGGTCCTGCGTGGCTCAGGGGTAAAGTGTTTGACTTGTAACCTTGAGGCCCCAGGTTCGAGCCCCACCTTATCTGCGGGGTTTTTCGTGGGTGTTTCCTTGGGCAAGACGCTTCAGAGCCCCTGTCATGAAAAAACACTGAAGCAAAAATAATACTGCGTTAGAAGCTAAACAATTATATTTACCAGTAAATGTATAATCTTCTGTATTCTACGTCTTTAAAAAGCGTTTATCATTCAAACCCGAAGGATTGATAATCTATTTGTGGGTGAATCTTCAGATCTCCTTTAAGTCTTTACTAGATTAGAACTTTCTAGACAAGTTCATTTTGACAGGAATTTGCTGATGACAAACAATAAGGTTTTTGTCTTTGAAGGAGTAGAAAATATTGTGGGAAAAGGAGAAAATGCTGGTTACCAGCATTTTCTCCTTTTCCCACAATGTTTTCAAAGGATTCTTTCTCAGAGTCATAAGAAATTCGGGGTTGTTGGGTAAAGGATTAAATTGTTATCAGGGTATTAAGGGATTATGTTGTCCTTAAACTTCTTACCCTGAACTTTTGAAAAACCTCTTGACTCACCAAATATTTAACGATTTAGTGATAAATCAACCCTTTTTCCCCCAACTACAAAATTTTAGACTTTTTGCGATCCAAAGTAAAAGAACAAATAAAACTGTAGCTCAAATGTTGGGTTTGTCTTTCAAAGGGTCGGAAACATTGTGAGAAAAAGAGGAAATACTGGTTCCCAGTGTTGTCTCGTTTTCCTTCTATGTTTTCCCAAGGTTTCTTTCTCAACCCTTTAGCACACAACACTGAGTTTTTAATGAACAACCCAAGGAAAAAGGACTGCTGAAAACATTACAGGGAGAAAATGCTGGTAACCAGCATTTTCTCTTTTTTCCCACAATGCTTTCTATCCTTTTAGAGACAAATTCATAATTTACAGTATTTTATTTGTCGTAGGCAAATGCCTTCAATTTGTACTAGCCTGTGGTTTGGTAAGGAGTGAGGGTTGTTAGACATTGTATTGTGTAGTAAACCATTGAATAGCATAGAATTTAGCATAAAACAGATATTTTCCTTAAAAAAAAAAGGTTCTACAAGTTGCAGGTTCAGGGCAATGTTGACCAGAATATCTCGCTGTTTATCAAACAAATAAATGATGAGACTGCATGTACATGTATGCTGTTAGGGGCTACAACTACAAAAGTAGCACAATTTCTGATTGTTTAAACCATTTGGTCCTTGCAGACACATGACGGTCCTTTCAGGTGCATACTGGTCCTTTCAGATGTATGATGGTCCTTTCAGATGCCAGAAGGTCCTCTCAGATGCACAATGACCCTTTTAGGTACATTGTGATCCTTTAAGATGCATGGTGGTCCTTTCAGATGTATGCTGGCATTTTTAGGTGTATGGTGGCACTTTCAGGTGCACGATGGTCCTTGCAGATGCTTCATGGTCCTTTCAGATGCAATATGGCCCATTCAGATGCAATAATGCTCTATCCAGATGTATGATGGTCATTTCAACTGCATTATGGTTCATTCAGATTTGTTTTAGTCCTTTCAGATGCAATATGGTTCATTCGGATGTGTTGTGGTCCTCTTCGATGCATTATGGTCCTTTCAGATGTATACTGGTCCACTCAGATGTACAATTTTTGTTTCAGATGCATCAAAGACCTTTCAGATGCATTTTGGTCATTTTAGATACATTATGGCCCTTTCATATGTATACTGGACCTCTCAGGTGCATTATAGACCCCTCGGATACATACTGATCCTTTCAGATGAATCATGGTCCTTTCAGATACATTATGGTCCTTTCAGATGCATACTGGTCCTCACAGATGTATAATTATTTTTGTTTCAGATGCATCAAAGACCTTTCAAATGCATTTTGGTCCTTTTAGATGCATTATGGCCCTTTCAGATGCATTATGGCCCTTTCATATGTATACTGGTCCTCTCAGATGCATTATGGTCCCCTCAGATGCATACTGATCCTTTTAGATGAATCATGGTCCTTTCAGCTGTATAAAGGCCCTTTCAGATGCTTCAAGTTCTTTCATGTGCATTATTATTCTTTCAGGTACATTATGGTCCTTGTGGATACAATTGTCGTCCTTTAAGGTGCATCATGTTCCTATGCAGATGTGCTATGGTCTTTTCAGATGCATCCTGGTCCTTTCATATGGATTATGGTCCTTTAACCCTTTACCAAACAATCCCGGGTTTTCACGACCCTGAGAAATAAGCCTTTTGAAAACATTGTGGGAAAAGGAGAAAATGCTGGTAACCAGCATTTTCTCCTTTTCCCACAATGTTTTCTAACGTTTTCAAAACAAATTTCAATTTTTAAATCACCTTAATTTTGTTGTCTGCAAATGCTTTCAATTTCAACAAGTCTAAATTTTAGTCGTTTGGTAAAGAGTTAAGATACCTTATGGTCGTATCAGTTGCGGAGTGGTCCATATAGATGTCTTATGTTCCTTTTTAGATGTATCATATCCTTTCAGATACATAATGGTCCATTCACTTGCATTATGGTACTTTCAGATGCATCTTGGTCCTTTCAGATGTGTGGTGGTTATTTCAAATGTGTGATGGTTATTTCAAATGTGTGGTGGTTATTTCAAACGCATGATGGTCCTTTCAGATATGTTATGGTCCTCGCAAAGTTATTATGGTCCTTTCCTATGCAATATGGGCCTTTCAGATACATAATGGTCCTTTCAGATGTTTTATTGTTCTTTCATATGCATTATTGTCCTTTCAGGTATATTTTGGTCATTTTGGATGCATTGTGGTCCTTTCAGATGCGTCATGGACCTTTTACATGTATTATGGCCCTTTCAGATGCTTCCAGGTGGTCCTTTCAGATGCATTTGAGCTGTTAACTTTTACAAAAATAGATTTCTTCAGTGTAATGGCATTGGATTGGGTTCACAATACAGAAAGATACTGATAGAGCAGCGGAGAGTGTACAGCAAGATCAGGGTCCGTATTCACCAACCATTCTTAAGAACATTCTTTGTCTTGTTCTGCAGAATTTTGTACATTTGAAAGTAACACAACTCCTGATTGGCTAAACCAAATGGTTTAGCCAATCAGGAGTTGTGTTACTTTCAAAACATTCTGTGCAGTCTGATCTTGATCCACACTGTCCGCAAAAACAAGCTAAGTTGGTTTCAGCGCTTTAAGGGTTAATTATCAAGGGAAAAACATTTGTACCCAATGATCCAAAAGCTGCCAAAGTATTTAGCAAGAGAGGACAGTACATCTTTACGACCATTTTGAAGTGCTGTTGGGAATAGGAAAATTATCCTATAAATAGATTGATTGATTGTATGATGTTTAACGCCGTTTTTCAACCTTATTTCAGTTATATCACGGCGGCCAGTGCACCTATTCATGCTTTCCTGGAGTTTCTTTTACCAGTACTCTGCACAATATTCTTTCCAAGCCACTGGCTGCTTTTCCACATAACCATCGTCGAAACAATGGTCAGCGGTGAGAGAGGAATGAATCCTGTCGCGATGACTATCATCGATCCTCGGAAAGAAATTGGCCAAGCCAGGGATCGAAACAGTGACCTCCTGTTCTCAAGTCCTGTACGCTACCGACTGAGCTACATGGGGCTTGGCCCTATAAACAGAGCGGTTGTCTTGTGACTTTTGAATTGAATTTCATGTGGCTGTTTTGGAAGATAATGTCTAGGTATTGTCATAGCTCTGGCATCGTCATTGTCTGCTTTGTTGTCATCATGCAAAAACTTTGACATTTTCAAAACCCTTGAAATTTTATAATATCTCTGCCATTACTGAAGATATTTACCTCAAACTTGGACAAGTTGTTCACTAAAAGGGGAAACCATACAAAAAGGCAGGTAACCATCACAGTATTTTTGAGACAATTATGCCCCTTTTTCGATTTGGAATTTCACTGAAAATCAAGCAACTGTGGTTTGCTTGTTTTTTAAAAAGAGCCTGAAACTATTATTTGGTTCCAGTACATTTTTTTTTTTTAATATGTACATGTATTCGGATATGACTTCTTTGTGAAAAACACACATTTTTTTTTTTAACTATAGAATGTCTTTCTTGTTATGCTTTGATAATAGTATAATGTCCCTTTGAATTAATTAAATGAGTTACATTTTTGATACCTCCTCGAGCTAAAAAGAGTTAACTTATTAGTCCCCTACCGGCGAAGCCAAAGGGGACTTTAGGTTTGCACTCCGTCCGTCTGTCTGTCCATCTGTCCGTCTGTCCGTCAGTCCGGCAATTCAGTTTTCCGGACTTTTTTTCTAAACGCTGGTACATATTGAGCTGAGTTTTGGTGTGTAAGTCACCCGCCATCACTTACAGATCAAGTTTGACTTTCGTTCCGGTCCACTGGTTTTTTACAGATTTACGGGCCTTGGACTTACAAAATTTCACTGATAAATCAGTTTTCCAGACTTTTTTCCTAAACGCTGGTAGGTATTGATCTCAGATTTGCTGGGTAACTCAACCACCATGACTTACAGATGAAGTTTGACTTTCCTTCCGGTCCACTGGTTTTTCACGGATTTACGGGCCTTGGACTTACAAAATTTCACTGATGAATCAGTTTTCCGGACTTTTTTTTCTAATTGCTGGTAGATATTCACCTGACTTTTGCTGTGTAAGTCAACCACCATTACTTACAGACGAGGTTCGAGTTTTGTCCTGCTCCACTGCTTTTTCACGCATTTACGGGCCTTGGACTTACAAAATTTCACTGATAAAACATTTTTCCGCACTTTTTTTCTAAACGCTGCTACATATAGAGCTGATTTTTGGTGTGTACATCAACCACCATGACTTACACATCAAGTTTGAGTTTCGTCCCACTCCACTGCTTTTTGACACATTTACGGGCCTTGGACTTTAAAAATTTCACTGACATGCCAGCGATACATACGGCCGGTAAGGGACTGTGTATTGCTATGCAATACTATCAGAATGCTTGTTCCTTTTTTATTGCATTTTCTATTCCTGTGGTTTCCAAGGAATGATGATAGTCATTTCATTCGGAATCATTTCTATCTCACCAATAGATAATGTTTTGACGGTGTTTATCTGAGAAAGGAAGTAACTTGAGAAGAATATTGTGAGAAATAGTAGTAAATGATACTCCAGAAAAACTTGGATAGGTGCACTGGCTGCTTTAAAACAGAAAAAAGTCAAGCTCAGTAGGACAGTTGTAGTGTACAAGACTTGTTGTAACTAGGGGGTCGCTTTTTCAAATCCCCTACACAATGAAACTCCGTACGAGGGCTGATGATAGCCATGCAACAGGATTCATTCCTCTCTCACCATTAATAATTGTTTTGACGATGATTATGTGGGACTTAGAATATTGTGTACTGGTTAAGAAACTTCAGGAAAAATTGGATAGATGCACCGGCTTGTGCCATATAACTGAAATAAAGTTGGAAACAGGGTTAAACACCATTCTTTCAAACCAGCCGGGGGGGATGTTGTTACAGAAAAGCCATATTTGTAGGATTATAGATCATTTAAACTGCTAGTTGAAAAACAATCATGTTGAATTATAGAACAGCACTCCAGAGTGAGACATTTGCAAATTGACTTGGAGCAGATAATTGGAAAACTTTCCCAGAAAACAAGAATTCTGAAGTTGAAAATTGACTTTTACCTACCAGTATATACAGGCTAAATAGGGTGTGAATGAATTATATACGTGTTGTTTTTAATTCTTTAAGTTCATTTTGTACACAAGACGTAGATTAAGTGATATATTGACTCATTAAACAAAAAAGTCTGTTTAACTCTTTACCAAAAGACAAAAGCTTAGACCAGTCCAAATTGAAAGCATTTGCAGACGAAAAAATAAAGGTGAATAAAAAATTGAAATTTGTTTTTGGAAGAGTAGAAAACATTGTGGGAAAAGGAGAAAATGCTGGTTACCAGCATTTTCTCCTTTTCCCATAATGTTTTCAAAAGGTTTCTTCTGCAGGGTCGTTAAAAGTTGGGATTGTATGGTAAAGAGTTAAGGATCAAGGAGAGTCGTTTTAGTGGTTACACTCTTTACTCTTGTCCGTCTCCAAAGCATTTACAGACTAAAAATCTGCAAATGGTTCAAATGGTGGAATTCATCTTTGTATGGGTAGAAAACAATGTGGGAAAAAGAGAAAATGCTGGTTACAAGCATTTTCTTCTTTTCTCACATTGTTGTCTAAAGCCTACTTTCTCAGGGTCATTAAAATTCAGGATTGTGTGGTAAAGGATTAACCCTTACAGCGCTGAATTTATGAAATAAACCTTTTCAGTGAAGAAAATCATCCAAAATATTGTCATTTCAAGATTGTTTTAGCCAGAAGGTGTATTGAAGTAGCTGACAATGTAGATCAAAGATCAGACTGCACATTCTGTGCAGTCTGATCTTGATCTACACTGTCAGCAAAAACAAGTTAAGTTGGTTCCAGCCCTTGAAGGGTTAACTCTTCACCAAACAAGGTAACTCTTCCATAGTGAGAGTGTTTGCAGATGACAACATGTGTGATTAACCCTTTCCCAAACAAGCCCTGGTTTTCACATGTCTGCAGTACAAGTCTTTTGAAAACACTGTGGGAAAAGGAGAAACTGCTCATAACAGCAATTTCTCCTTTTTCCACAGTGTTTTCTACCCTTTTTGATAACTTTCTGCCATTTTCATCAAATTTAAAATTGTCGTCTGCAAACCCTTTCAATTTCGACCAGTCCAAAATTTGTCATTTGGGAAAGGGTTAAAGTGATGGGATTTGTCTTTGACAAGATGGAAAACATTGTGGGAAAAGGAGAAAATACTGGTTACCAGCATTTTCTCCTTTTTCCACAATGTTTTCTACACTGCTAAAAGCAAGCTCCATCACTTGTGCAACTTCTGATTTGTTGTTTGCAAATCCTTTGAATTTGGACAAGTCTAAGATTGTGTCGTTTTGTGAAGACTTAACCCTTAGGCTGCTAAGCGTGACTCAAGGTGCTCTTGCGGCCATTGTAGATCAAGATCAGACTGCACAGAATGAGCAGTCTGATCTTGGATGTACACCGTCTGATCGGGAGACCCCCCCCCCTTTTTTTTTTTTAATTTGCAATATTTGGATTTTTAACCGTGGGCTGGAAAGTTTCATTTAACATTATTTTATAGAAGCTTGCGGTTGATTGGTAGATTGATAAGACGAGATTGAGCTGGCAATATATATAAAGCATTCGGTTGTTTCTATTTCTGTGTGAAAAATGGTACAGTGAAAGTTTGGCTAGAAATGTTCAAGTTGAAAATTTTACTGTGGTACTTTGTGAAACTGTGTATTTTATAGATAAAGGAAAATACAGTGTTGTTTGTGAAACTTAACCCTTTACCACACAATCCCGAATCTTAACGACCCTAAAAAGGAAGCCTATTGAAAACATTGTGAGAAAAGGAGAAAATGCTAGTAACCAGCATTTTTCTCCTTTTCCCTCAATGTTTTCTACCTGTCCCATATCAAATTCCAATTTTTAAGTCACATTTACTTTGTCGTCTGCAAATGCTTTCAATTCGGACTGTCTAAAATGTTGTTGTTTGGTAGAGTTAAACAAAGGATTTAAACTTTGAAATTTTTATACATAAATATTCATGTGAACATTTTTCTGTAAATAACAACTAGACAGAAATCTGCCCTATCTGAATTGTGTGAATAAATTATAAATTGATTAAAATAATAGAATTATATTATCTTGAGCTTTGTGGGTGGTTTTTTTTTTTCTGTATGCTGCACTAGTGACTGGAAAACCTTGTGGCAAAGAGAAAATTGCACAAATTCAGGAAATTTATTTATTTTAATACTGCAGATATTCATTAATTTATTATGCATTTTATTAATTCAGAATGAAGTTAAATATATTATACAGTGTATTTTTGGTGCTTTTTGAACGATATCATTTGAGCCATGCCCTGTGAAAAGGGGGCTAAATGCATCTGCAAAAAGCATCAACCCATGTCAGCCTTCGCAGTCCACGCGCAGGCTGACATGAATCAATACTTTTTGCTATTTGAAAATTTTCTGCATGTCAAAGGACAATTCTACCTCTAGATCTAGTTGATTAACCCTTTACCACACAGTCATGGGTTTTAACAACCCTGAAGAAAAAGCCTTTTGAAAACATCGTGGGAAAATGAGAAAATGCTGGTAACCAGCATTTTCTCCTTTTCCCACAATGTTTTCTTTCCTTTCCAAAACAGATTTTAAATTTTCAGTCACATTTATTTTGTCATCTGCAAATGCTTTCAATTTGGACAATTCCAAAATTTTGCTGTTTGGTAAAGAGTTTCATGAATATAATGGATCCATATTTAGATGACGACTTGCTTGGTATTATGCTTCAGGGGGATGCATTAACTCGTTACCACACAATCCCGAGTTTAAATGACCCTGAGGAAGAAGCCTTTAGAAAACATTGTGGGATAAGGAGCAAATGCTGGTAACTAGCATTTTCTCCTTTTGCCACAATGTTTTCTATCCTTCCCAAAACAAATTTCATATTTTCAGTCACATTTATATTGTCGTCTGCTAATGCTTTCAATTTGGACAAGTCCAAAATTTTGCCATTTGGTAAAGAGTTTAATGAATATTATGAATCCATATTTAGATGACGGCTTGCTTGGTATCATGTCTCAGTCTCAGGGATGCATTAACTCTTTACTACACAATCCCGAGTTTTAACGACCCTGAGGAAGAAGCCTTTTGAAAACATGGTGGGAAAAGGAGAAAATGCTGGTAACCAGCATTTTCTCCTTTTCCCACAATGTTTTCTACCTGTCCCAAAACGAATTTCAAATTTTCAATCGCATTTTTTTTGTCGTCTGCATATGCTTTCAATTTGGACAAGTCTAAAATTTTGTCGTTTGGTAAAGTGTTAAGCACCCTCTTGCCAGAGCATGGCTCAATAATATAGAGACTTTGTGTTTCAAGAAACATGACAGAGAGTGTTTATTTTGCAACTGTATTTCTGATGAGTCTTTTATTTATTTAATACTGGACAAAATGAATTGAAATGCAGACATTCAAGAAATGCAATAATGGACTAATTTTGTTTATTTTTCAGAGCTATTTTTTGTGCCAAGTATTTATTCCATGATATAATGAACTAAATGTTGTCATTCAAAAAAAAGCAGTAATGTAATATTTTTTTCTTCAATGCCATTTTTTTTGACAAAATTTTGTCATTATGTTCTGAAATATAATGAAATAAATATCTTTCAAGAAATGCAACAATGGACTAAATTTATTTATTTTTCGAACTCCATATCTGACAAGGATTTCTTCTGGATGTAATAATATTATCATTCCAGCAACGCAGTAATAAATAACAAGTTGTTTTTGCAACCCAGTGTCTGAAAACTTGTTTATTCCAGGATTTGATGAACTATATGTTGTCATTCAAGAAATGGAATTATGGACTTACAATAGATTTTTTTTTTTGCAACACAAATCTTTCTGACAAGTGTTTACTTGAAGATTTAACCCTTTCCCAAACAAGCCCTGGTTTTCACGTGTCTGCAGTACAAGTCTTTTGAAAACACTGTGGGAAAAGGAGAAATTGCTTGTAATGAGCAATTTCTCCTTTTCCCACAGTGTTTTCTACCCTTTTTGACAACTTTCTGCCATTTTCATCAAATTTAAAATTGTCATCTGCAAACTCGTTGAATTTGGACCAGTCCAAAATTTGTCGTTTGGGAAAGGGTCAATGAACTAAATGTTGTAATTCAAGAGATGCAATAATGGACTTAGATTTTGTTTAGTTTGTAACCCAAATCTTCCTGACAAGTGTTTATTCGAAGATTTGATGAACTAAATGTTGTAATTCAAGAGATGCAATAATGGACTTAGATTTTGTTTAGTTTGTAACCCAAATCTTTCTGACGAGTGTTTATTCGAGGATTTTATGAACTAAATGTTGTCAATTACTATTAAAGACAGGGATGTTGACTCTCTTAGTCAAACAAGTCTTTCTATTTTCAAAAGGAAAAAACTTATCACAGGGTAAGAAGCAAAATGTTGTATATTGTTATATAATGTTATTGATGTTGTCTCACTGTTTCACATTGTGATAAATAACTTGTTTCACTACAGTTGAATACAATAAATTAACCCTTTCCTTGATATGCCAGTTTTAGACTCATCAAATTTAAAAGAAAATTAACTCTTTACCACACGACAAAATTTTAGACCAGTCCAAATTGAAAGCATTTGCAGACGACAAATTAATTGCAACTTAAGAATTGAAATTTGTTTTGGAAGGGGTAGAAAACATTGTGGGAAAAGGAGAAAATGCTGGTTACCAGCATTTTCTCCTTTTCCCACAATGTTTTCAAAAGGCTTCTTTCCCAGTGTCGTTAAAAGTCGGGATTGTGTGGTAAAGAGTTAAGAAAATATAGGGGAAATAGGGACAAGTAAAAGTACAATACAGAATATTGTTGGGAAGGGAGAAATTGCTCATAGCAGGAAATTTTTTCCTTTTCCAACAATGTTTTCAAAAGTCTAAATGTTGTTGACGCATCAAAAGGCATCTATAAGTGGGACAGGGTTAAAGAGTTACGCAACCTGATTTCTTTTTTGCAAGTTTTTCTTTTTAGAATCTTCATTAAAAAAACTGGATTATATTGACTGCAAAAGTGGCTTTTAGACCAGGATGTTTGGTAGACTGTTAGTGAGTGCAGATCAAGGCAGGTATTCATGAACCATTCTTAAAAAGATTCTTTGTCCTATTTATAGAGGATTTTCTCCATTTGAAAGTAACACAACTGTTGATTGGTGAAACCATTTGGTTTAGCCAATAACAAGTTATGTTACTTTCTAAACCTAGGATAACACTAACAATGTTCTTCAGAATGGTTGGTGAATACAGGCCCTGGACTTGACCACAAAGAAATTTGGCCTTGGATCTACACTGTCTGATTTTCAAGTTGCCGGAAATATCCACTTTCTCATTTGCATAATTGTCTGAGGACAAACAATGAAAGACAATTAGTAGATTTATGTGCAAATCAGAAATACTGTAAAATAAAGGACAAGGCTTGAACTTTCATACTGTTTCTCAAGGAAAAGTTTTTTAGCTCAACTGATTCTGAAGTGCTCCATGAAGTCAAAACTCCCTATCATATGGCAGAATTCTGCACTTGTTGAAACTGAAATTATTTGCAAACAACCAATGAATATGACACAATTTGTCTCTGAAAGTGTAGAAAATATTGTTGGCAGTGGAGAAAGCTTTTGCCACATTTCAAACAAAGAATTGTTTGGTAAAGGGAGGATATGAGCTTTCAACAATTTTTACTGTGTGTGCACGCTAGAGGCCTCATTTTCAGTCCAGTGTGCACAGTCACTTGGTCAGAATGTTTGTCCTGATAACATTTGCACAACTTCGAGAATGAAAGTAGGTCACGATATCAAGTACCATTTTCTTCATAATATTCATGAAACTTAGTCAGAATGTTGGTTTTGATGATACCTTGTTTTTAAGCCTTTACCACACAATCCCAACTTAAACAACCTTTAGAAATGAGGCTTTGAAAACTTGGTGGAAAAAGGAGAAAATGCTAGTAACCAGCATTTTCTCTTTTTCCACAATGTTTTCCACCCTTTGTGAGACAAGTTCCTATTTTGAGACACATTTATCATCAGCAAAATGCTTTCAAACTGGACAGGTATAAAACTTTGTAGTCTGGTAAAAAGATTAATAAACTTATTATTATTGTTCTCTCAAAAATACAATGGCTCAGGTGAGCTATCTAGGGCTATCGTGGCCCTCTCGTTTTTATTTTAGACAGAAAAAAAAAATAGGTCAAACATTTGCTTGTTGTAAAAATTCTTGTGACAAGATTTACTGCATGTTTTGTATTTAAAGATCACTTCAATAATGTTCATCAAGATAATCTTGTATTATAAATCACGCATGAAGTTTGTTAACTCTCTACTCTTTACCAAACAACAAGTCCAGATTGATAGCATTTGCAGATGACAAGGTGAATGTGACCCAAAAAATGAAATTTGTTTTGGGAAGGGTAGAAAACATGGTGGGAAAATTTGATTTTGATGGCGTAGGAAACATCTTGAGAAAAGGAAAAAAATGCTGGTATCCAGCATTTTCTCCTTTTCCCACAAGGTTTCCCAAAGCTTTCTTTTTTACCAGAATGGTATTGTCCAATTGTCCATTAAGACTATCGTGAGGTATAAGACTTAACCCCCCTAGAGCCCTGAATAAACCCTTCCAACATTTTCAGTCTAAAATATAATAAAGAATTAGTGCAGTATTAAGGTTTCTCTTGTCTAGCGTTTCACAGTAAAGTGGACGCACTAGATCAAAGACCAGACTGCACATTTGTATATTCTGATTTTGGTCTACACTGGCCCCAGAGGCAATTATTGTTGTTCAAGGCACTTTAAGGGTAAACTTTTCTGTATCCAGTTTTCAGCTCAGACACAGGGATACTGGGACACATTGTCCCTCAGAATTAGAAATTTGTCCCATCAAAATGCACATAAGGTAGGGCTTAAAATATCCCGTACAAATTTTTGCGATAATTAGTCATGAGTACTAAAGCCACATTCTCACAATCTTGGTTTGGCAACCCTGGTAAGTCCTGGTTAGTGATCCGTGAGAAACCATGACGATTCAGGTGAACATCCCTGGCCACACCTTGATATGATGAACCTGTTGAACCAGCAAACAGCCCCTGATGTGTGAAAATGTCTAGTAGAACAGGGCATTATGTATAAATAAATCAAGAACCGGCAAAATCTTTTGATTTACAGAGAAATGATGGTACTTCCTGATCCAGGACAGTACCATCTCTCTATAGTTCCTCTACCTTTAGCTGTTTTGGCTAGAGTAATTGACATTGGATCTCAGATCAGAATGCTTGTCCTATGCACTCTGATTGTGACCAACACTGTCAACATAAGCTGCTAAAGTTTGATGCTGTAACATCCTTGTTATGACAATCTCTGACTACGTGGTGAAGATCTAGAAATGTAAAGTGCTAATACTTCTTAACACTTAAGCTGCTGAATAAATGAAACCCAAATTTCTACTCAATACTAAAGGCCCAAACATTGCGGTTTCAAAGTTGATTTCACCGGAGAGAAAATACCGTATCAGACAGTGTAGATCAAAGGTCAGACTGCACGTTCTGTGCAATCTGATCTTGATCTACACTATCTGCAAAAGGTCATTGGGTCGCGATCAGCAGCTTAAGGGTTAACTTCCTGTGATTGCATGGCCTGCCATTATGTTGTGGTACTCGAATTTGTCAGTCTGTGTATTGGATAATCATACCTTTTGTATCGCTTAGACCAAGATCATCCTGTTTGCCTGTGTAGTCTGATCTGGAGCTGCTCCTTTTGTGACATTATTTTTATTTGCTTTATTAAGCCAATACAAAATTATGAAATAGAAAAAAATCTATAGCAAGAAATATGAACTTCTAAGTCAACATTTAAAATTCTTAACTTTTTGGCGTCAGACTTTTTCAGTTTTTTATAGATTTTATTTTTACCTTTACCACACAGTCCCTATAGTTTTAACAACAAAGAAAAGCCTTTTGAAAACATTGTGGAAAAGGAGAAAGGAGGTAACCAGCATTTTCTCCTTTCCCCACGATGTTTTCTACCTTTTTAGAAATAAATTTCAATTTTTGAGTCACATTTATTTTGTTGTCTGTGAATGTTTCATATTGGACAAACTTAAAATTTTGTTATTAGTAAAGGGTTAACCCTTTACCAGACAACAAAATATTAACGTTGTCCAAATTGAAAGCATTTGCAGACGACAACTTCAGTGAGGCTCATTTGGTGAAATTTTTCTTTGATAGGGTAGAAAACATTGTGGGAAAAGGAGAAAATGCTGGTTACCAGCATTTTCTCCTTTTCCCACAATGTTTTCAAAAGGCTTTTTTTCCCCAGGGGCGTTAAAAGGCGGCATCGTGCGGTAAAGGGTTAAGACATTTTAATGAGAATGGAGCCTAAAAATTAAGTTTGTTTCTGTTTACAATTTGTAATTTAGCAGAATGGATTGCCATATTTTTTGTTGTTGTTGAAAGCTTCTTTGATTTATATTTGCCTAAAACAAAATACATGTATTTTAGCCAACAACCTTGGGACTCTGCACTTACATTTTTCAATTAGCTTGGAAAAATTGCAATGCTAGAGACAAAAAGGTAATCAAAAACATACTATTTAAAAGGAAAGGTAATTCAAATCATACCATTTAGAAGGAATGGTGATTTAAATCATGTCATTTATAAGGAAATGTAATTAAAATCATACCATTTAAAAGGAATGGTAATTTAAACAATATAATTTAAAAGGAATGGTGATTTAACTCATACCATTTAAAAGGGAAAGGTAATTTAAATCATACCATTTAAAAGGAATGGTAATTTAAACCATACCATGTAAAGGAATGATAATTTAAATCATACCATTTAAAAGGAATGGTAATTTAAATCATACTATTTAAAAGAAAAGGTAATTTTAACCATACCATTTAAAAGAAAAGGTAATTTTAACCATACCATTTAAAAGAAATAGTAATTTAAAGAATACCATTTAAAAGTAAGGAAATAGTTAATACAGGTTTTAACTCTGTTACCCAATGACAATTCTCAAGGTAGTCTGTACTGAAAGCATTTGTAGCCCACAAAAGGAATGTGCTTCATCTGATAGGACTTATCTTTAAAATGTGAGAAAACATTGTGGGAAAAGGAGAAAAGCTTAGTTACCAGTGTTGTGTATTGCTTACCAGGGCCCCAATCCAGTTTCTGCTGATAAGCCTTGCCTACATAATGTACATGTGGTATAAATGAAAAGTGGTATTGTCTTTTTGTGCAGTGTTTGTCATCATGTAATAAAGTAGCTTAACTCTTTTCCAAAGGATGAAAACTTCAAGTCCAAATTGAAAGCATTTGCAGAAGACAATTTGAATGTAGCTGGCGTTTTGCTTTTTGGCCTTGAAAGGGTAGATAACACTGCCGACAAAGGAGAAAATGCTGGTTACCAGCCATTTTCTCCTCTTCCCAAAATGTTTTCAAAGGCTTTCTCTCTCAAGGTTGATAAACCTTGGGATTGTGGTAAACATTTAAGTAGGAGATATCTTATTCCTTTATTATCAATAATCCATTAAACCAAATGTTTTAGCCAATCAGAGGTTGCATTACTTTCAGATTTAAAGAATTCCAGAGAATGCGTCTGAGAATGTTGTAAAGAATGGTTGGTGAATACGGACCCAGATTGGCTTTTGGTCAAGGCCTCTAATGTCTTGCATCGTTTTATTTATGTTCTTAGTCCAAGACTAAGCAATCTCATTGGCCAAGACATCATGTCTGAGCTAGCCAATGATATGGCTTGTCATGGATTATGGAATTGGAGGTTACGTGGGAAAGCAGTCAGTGGCTTGGAAAGAATACTGTGCGGAGTACTGGTAAAAGAAACACCAGGAAAGCCATGGATAGGTGCACTGGCCGCTGTGATATAACTGAAATAATGTTGAAAACGGCGTTAAACAACATACAACCATACAACCATGGAATCAGACATGAGTTCACACTGGTTTTTGATTAGGGCCCCTGATCTCTTGCATTGTTTTATCTATATTTCAGGAGTTCTACGACATTGTCATCACAAGCCCCCACAGAGGCATCTGATGAGCCAGAAGATCATATAAATGTTGTTCTCAGGTAAGTTTGTATGAGTAAAGTCTTGCCTATATTTACAATTCTGTACTATAATTTTTGTCAAATTATAAATTTAGAAAGGACAGAGTTTCTGGATGACTAAAACATTAAGATATTTGAGCTGTGCTCTGTGCAAAGGGGGCTTAATGCATCTGCGAAAAGTATCGACCCACGTCAGCCTGCGCAGGCTGACCTGGGCCGAAACTTTTCGCTATTGCTCAGTTTTCTGTATGTCCAAGGACCAGTCTACCTCATGATTAGGTGGTTTGTTAAAAAAAGTTACGATCATGGATGTATAGGTATGTGATGGCTTTCTTGGTACCATGAATCACGGGGATGCAGTAAGCCCCTTTTGCCAGAGCGTGGCTCATTGTTTGTTAACCCCTTAGAGCACCAAACAAACACAACAAACCCAACGGACATTTTCAGTGTAGAAATAAGACCCATATAATTGCGAATTCATGGTTGCTATTGTCCTAAATGGTGTTTCAGCGAATTGGAAAGAGTAGATTAAAGTTCAGACCACATGTTTTGTGCAGTCTGACCTTGATCTGCACTGGCTGCAAAGGCAGTTATAGTTGTGAAAGGCACTTTTAGAGTTAAAATTACAAAAAATGTATAGAGCAGGTTAGGGTACAGCTAAAAATGTTATTGTCAGTATATTATCATTTGTTTGTGTCAGAAATATCTAAATATTGATTGGGTTGAACAGGGATTTAAGTTTGATATAACCCCTATTCTTTACCCTTATCATTCTGGTCCAACCACTGTAAAGTACCTTCTGGAGAGTTTAGATTGAGATCAGTCTGTACATATGTGCAGTCTGATCTTAGTGTACTTTTCTCAGCTTTTCTATCTATAGTGTCATTCATATAACCTTGATTACGTGCTAATTAAGATATATCCTTACAGCTAAAGAGAGGAAAAACAAAAACTGTTTAAACTTGATGGCATGTAGAATGGCCAAGAATTTAGTCAGCTGTTTAAACATTGATATATTACCAATCTATATGGTATAAGGGATAGAGAAACTGAAGGGGTTTGTCCTGATATATAACCAGAAACAACAACAGTGATTTCTATGAAGGCCTCCAGAAAATGAAATGCATTTTCTATCCGTCGTAATATATGCTACCTTGCAACTGTCAGAGGCAACATTTGGCAAGAAGATACAAGAAAGATTATAGTTTCATAAAGTAAAAGATGAAATGGGTTAAAAACTGGCTGAAAAACGAGTTTTGTTGTATCTTTAAACTCAAAATCCCTTTGTTTGTCTGATGTGAACCATTTAACAAACAGTCCTGTGTATATCTGGGACCCTACATGTCCTTCAGGGTTGATTTTCGGTCCATTGATTGATTGATTGATTGATTAGTGCTTTATGTCACTTTCAACTTCATTTTAGTCATATCATGGTGACACCTGATTTTTTTGTGTAATGCCTTGGTTTTATATACGCACTAGGCTAGCGCTCTGAAGTGTCTCTCTGTCATTAGGTAAAGAAGTTAACCTAAATTGTTACAGAACTGACCTTTGCCTGAAGTTTACAAAATATTTACCCTTAACCTGCTAAATAAGTGAAATGAAACTTTCAATCTGATAGGAAGAACCAAAATGTTGCTATTTCAAAGGTACTTTTTGGAGGAAAAATATCTCCTAATCGGACAGTGTGGATCCAAGATCAGACTGCTTATTCTGTGCAGTCTGATCTTGATCTACACTGTCCGCAAAATGTCCTTGGGTCAGGTTTAGCAGCCTGTCGGTTAACCTGTATTGGAAATTCTTCTTTGCTAATTAGGTCAAACTTTGTAGAAAAAATGTATGTAGGATTACATAGGACATGGAAATCTTCCAGACTACAACCTTTATCGTACAATCCCGTGTTTTTTTTTTTAAATCGGAGGAAGAAGGCTTTTGAATAAATCATTGAAAAAGGAAAATATACTGGCTACCAGCATTGTTCCTTTTCGCATGATGTTGTCTACTTTTTTTTAAGTTAAAACCTTTCAACTGAGCCACAGATGATTTGTCCTGGATAAATAATACAAATGCATGTAGCATGGACCAGTTTAAAATTTTGTCGTTTGATTAACTATTTTACCACATTAGAGATTTTTTTACCCATCCATCTTGAAAGCCTCTGAACAGGACATAAATTACATGCAGGTAAAGTCCAAATGAGGAGATTTGTCTTTGAAAGGGTAGGGAGCATTGTGAGACAAGGAGAAAACGCTGGTTACCTGCATATTCTCCTTTTCCTATAATGTTTTCAAAAGCTTTCTAAAACGCTATTCAATCAAAAACATGTTATTTAGCTCTTTTCCAGATGAAAACATTTTGGATCCTGTCATATTGTTGGATGCATTTGCAAACAAGAAATCAAATGCGGCTGAAATGATAGGATTTTCTTTATGGAAGACTAGAAAAAATTGTGGAAAAAGAGAAAGTGCTGGTACCGAGCATTTTCTCCCTTTCTGAAATGTTTTCTGCCCTTCCTTAGAAAAATTTCACCATTTGAGCAGCATCTATATTTAGTTGTCAGCAAATGCTTTCAATATGGACAACCCGGAAATTTTGTCATTTGTTAATGGGTTAACTCTTTACCAAAAGACAAAATTTAGACTCATCCAAATTGAAGGGATTTGCAGACAACAAATAAAATGCAGATCAAATGATGGGATTTGCCTTTGATAAATTAGAATACATTGTGGGTAAAGGAGAAAATGCTGGTTACCAGCATTTTCTCCTTTTCCCACAATGTTTCCAGTAGCCTTTTTTTGTCAGGGTTGTTAAATCTCTGGATAATGTGGAAAGGGCTAAACAATCTTGAGCCCATGTAATTTCTGCCAAATGCATGTTTACATATAGATTATCAAGTCTCTTTGACCTTACCCTTCCTGACTGAGAGATTTGTTTACCCCTGTTCTGCCAATTTTATTTGGATTGGTTTGTATTGGAGTTTTAATGCCATTTTAACAGCTCAGGTCATATCATGGCGGTCAGTGACGCACCCATGTGTTTCCTGGCTTTCTCACACCAGTACTGACACAACTTTCGTTCCAAATTTACTGACTACTTTTCTCACATGCATCAGAGGTAAGAGGCGAAAAATCGCTGGAAAGAAAGTTTGCCTCAAACGGGTATCAAACTCACAACCACCAGGTCACAAGTCAGATACACTAACCACTGAGCTAACAGGGTGGGTGCCAATGTTATAATATCAGATGTTGCTGATTATCACATAGATACCTCCCCTTTAGTTTTGCCAGAAGAGTTATTGTCGTTGTAAGGTTTATGATGTCTATCTGTCCATCTATCCACCACAGTCCTGTGTGGCTTAGTGGTAAAGTGTAGGACTTGTAACCTGGAGATCCCAGGTTTGAGCCTCACTGGAAGCCCTGTGTTTTTTTTCATGGGAAGTATCATTGGGCAAGACACTTCAGAGCCCTAGCCTAGCACTGATGAAACCCAGGACATACATGAATACATGGATGTATGAACATGTGAGCAGTTTTGTTCTGACTTATGTGAAAATTGCACAGTTTTTTTTATTTCGTCAATAGCATGAAACCTTCTGAAATTTAAGGAAATCGGACGGAAATCTAGCTGTCTGTTTACCAGAAAACTTTATTTTAACAACCTTGAGGAAGACAGACTTAAAAAAAAAATGGTGGGACAAGGGCAAAATGCTGGTAATCAGGGTGATCTCTTTTCTCCACAATGTTTTCTACCTTTTCATTAACGAATTGATGCTTAGAGCCAGTTTGTCATCTTAAATGCTTTGAACTTGAACAAGTCAAAAATTTATTATTTGGTAAAGAGTTAAATTATAAAAGCTATCAGTTTACTCAATAACAAAATTTAAGACTTGTTTATGTGGAGAGCATTTCAAGACAATAAAGAGAATGTGGCTCAAATAATTTGATTAGGCTTTGAAAGGGTATGGAAAACATTGTGGGAAAAGGAGAAAATGCTGAGACCAGTCTACCTCATGATTCTGCTGGATGTTAGACAAAATGGACTTTATGGATCCATGATCATGTGATGACTTGCTTGGTATCATACATCACGGGGATGCATCAGAGCATGGCTCATGCATTTTTTTCTTAATTTCAGAGTAAGACCACTCAATGCCAATGAAACCACAAGGAAAGATGTATTTGCTTGTACTTTCCCTGGAGAAGGCAAGATAGAGGTACTTTGATTCTCATTTCCCTTAACCCTCACCATGCTAAATGAGTGAAATAAAATTTTCAAGCTGATAGTAAAAAGCTAAATTTTTGCTATTTCGAATGTATATTTTTGGGAAAGATATATCCTTAGGGGAAAGTGTAGACCAAGATCAGACTGCACATTCTGTGCAGTCTGATCTTGATCTACATTGTCCACAAAAAGTCTTTGAGTCATGCTAATAGCAGCCTAAGGGTTAACCTTTGGCAAAATAAGGTGATTTCATGCACAGTTTAAATTTCAGTGACATCATTAGGTGCTTTTGTGCATGATGTGAATTCTACTGGTAAAATAAGATGTTTTTGTGGACACTGCAAATTCCAGTGGCATCATTTGGTGATGTGAGGCATAGAGTCAAATTTATGCACATCGTAAGGCACTGTTGTGCACGTGCAACTTTCACTGGCATCGTACGGTGTATCTGTGGTCATTGTAAAATTCCAATTGCAAATTACAAGGTGCTCTTGTGTATGTCTAAACTCCAACTGCAGCATAAGGTATTTCTTTGCTAGTTGAATGTAAATTTCACTAGTGCGATAACGTGGTCTTGTGTATGTGTAAATTCTGCTGGCATCTTGAGGTGCTCTTGTGACCAGTCCAAAGCTGCAGTCGTAGAGCGTGAGACATGTGGATGTCAAATCTTAGGCTGCTTGAAGGTGCTGGTTCGATGACCAAGTCTGGCCACCTTAAATTACTAAAAAGTCTTTTGGGTGAGACATTAATCCTAGGTCCCTTGTGAAGGTGCTATACACTGGTTATGTTATAGAACCTGGCTTCATTTAGGATAGGTTTTGTTGTGCATCCTGCATTATCCCCGATAACAAAACTGACACTCTTCTTTTGGTGTCGCCCGTGTGGGTATCCAGTGACATCATAAGGTGCTGTTGTTTATGTGTAAACTACCACTGGCATCATAAGGTGTTGTTGAGCACAGTGTAAATACCACTGGCAGTGTAAGGTCCTGTTGTTTATGTGTAAAATACCACTGGCATCATAGAACGCTGTTGTGTATGTGTAAATAATATCACTGGCATCATAAGATGCTGTTGTGTCTATGCAAAATACCACTGGCATCATATGGTATTGCTGTGTATGTGCAATTTACCACTAGCATTAAAATTTTGGTGCTTTTGTGTATGTGCAAAATAGCGCTGGCATAATAAGGTGCTGTTGTGTATCAGCAAAATACCACTGGAATCATAAGATGCTATTGTGTATGTGTAAAGTAACACTGAAATCATTAGGTGCTTTTGTACATTAGTAAAGTAACACTAGCATCAAAAGGTGCTGTCGTAAATTCAAATAGCAAACCTTGTAGAATAGGACAAGACTGCCCAAACTTTATGGCAGCTTATATTAATCTACATTGTCTGTAAAAAAAGATAAGTTGTGTCCAGCTCCCAGAGAATTTATAAGAAGAATAAATCATTTACAAGACATCATAATTTTAGGCTCATTCATATTGAAAATATTTTCAGACTTCAGATTAATGATGCTTAAATGATGGAATTAGTCAGTAATAGGAAAGAAAACATTGTGGGAAAAGAAGAAAAAGCTGGTTACTAGCCTTTTCTCCTTTTCCTACAATGTTTTTCAAACTCTTCTTCTTTAGGATCATAAGATTAGCAGACCACCTGACAGAGGATTAAATGAAACATACCAATTCTGTTTTTGCAGGTTGACAATAATGGTTCAGTGCGACAGTTTGGGTACAATGTGGTGTTTGAGCCGGATGCTACCCAGGAGGATTTGTTTGAACATTCGGGAGTCAAGAGGCTAATCGACATGGCAATGAACGGGTAAATTTAGACTGCTAACAGTAGAGTATTTTCATTAAAAAATACTAACCCTTTACCACACAATCCCGAGTTTTAACGACCCTGAAGATGAAGGGTTTTGAAAACATGGTGGGAAAAAGGGAAAATGCCTGTCACCAGCATTTTCTCCTTTTCCCACAATGTTTTCTCCCCTGTGAAAAGACTTAAGTTCATTTGTTCTACTTTCAAATTCATTGTTTGCAGATGCTTTCAACTTGGAAGGGTCTAAAATTTATCATTTGGGAAAGGGTTAAAGATATTAAAGATAACATTGCAACATAATTTTCTGCATGTTTGATATAAAGTCTATAAGAAGAAGGGCACATAACAATTCATATTTTCATTGGTTTATTGAAGTTATGTACCTTTTTGTTTAGAAAGACTCAAATAAGGACATGAGCAAAGAGGATTGATTTAATCCTTTACTGCACAATCCCGAGTTTTTAAACAACCCTAAGATAGAGACCTTTTGAAAACATTGTGGGAAAAGGAGAAAATGCTGGTAACCAGCATTTTCTCCTTTTCCCACAATGTTTTCTATCCTATCAAAGGCAAATTCCATCATTTGAATTACATTTAAATTGTCATCTGCAAATGCTTTCAATTTGGACAAGCCTATATTTTGCTCATGTGGTAAAGGGTTAATGTAATGAGCCATGTTGTGTGAAATGGGGGTTTAATGCATCTGCTAAAAAGTTTCAACCCATGTCAGCCTGCGCAGTCCATGCAGGCTGACATGGGTCGAAACCTTTTGCTATTGGTCAATTTTCAGCATGTCGAAGGACCATTCTACCGTATGATACAATTGGTTGTAAGACCGAATGGATCCATAATTATATGGCCTGCAACATGCGGAATGAGACCGTCGAACATTTGCGTAAAGTGTCGTCTCGGATTAGCCTGCGCAGTCCGCGCGGGCTAATCCGAGACGGCACTTTACGACTACGTAAGGTTTATTCATACAGCAGACTTTCGTGAAACAGAAAATCACACAAAAACGGGAAGTGTCGTCTCAGATTAGTCACAGACTGCGCAGGCTGATCTGGGACGTCACACTTTTACGCATATGTCCAAAGGCACCTTTTCGTGTGTTGCATGCCAAATAATGACTTGCTTGGCATGGAGATGTATTAAGCCTCCTTTTGTCAGAGCATTTAACATTTAATATTGTTGTGTAAGTAGCAAGTTACCAGGTCAGCAATAGCTTGTACACAGATGGATAATGTTATTTAAACCCCCAAAGTGCTTTTCACCACTATAGTTGCCTTTGCAGCCAATGTAGATCAAGATCAGACTGCACAAACATGCAGTCTGATCATTGATCTACACCATCTGCTTTGCCAGACTTGACAAGAGCAGCCTTGATATTGCAATCAGTTGGATCTTATTTCTGGACTGAAAGTGTCCAGTTGGTTTTTTTTTTATGAGCTCTAAGGGTTAACAAAAGCTCCATGGCCTTTTTCAAAACAAGTAATACTGTATACAGAGTTTCAGATAGAGGGAATGAATTTGATTTCAAAATTGAAAATATTTATCACCCTCCTCTAAACTCTATGTTATGGGTACTCATTAGAATCATCTTATTGAGACGATTCTAATGAGTACCCACAACATAGGGTTTGGAAGAGAAATAATGCATTTGGAATACTATCACTCCCTCTTATCTTGAGGTCTGTGTTTAAATGAATTACTGCTCTACACAACTACCAAATTTTAGAATTGTCCAAGCATTTTGTTTATGAAAGATTGAATCTGGCTCAAAGTGTGGGTTTTTATCAATGAAAGGAAGTATAGATATTGTTGGAAAATGAGAAATTGATGGTTAGTAGTATTTTATCCCATCCACACAATGTTTACAAAGTCGTTCTTCCTCAGGTTGTAATTACATGAGATCAATTAGTAATTTGTAATCAATTTGTAATGACATGAGATCAATAGGTAAAGGGTTAGAAAGAATATTAATCAGATTTTGTGTGTGTGGTTTTTTTTTTCTATTCTATATGAGTTTCTCTATCTCTGTTTAGGTATGCATGTACAGCTCTTGCATTTGGTCAGACGGGGTCTGGAAAAACCCATACAATGACAGGGCCACCCCAACAGGTGAGACAAACATGAAAATCCTCTGGAAAAAATCCTCTGCCTATCTATACCAGCCAGTGTAGACACTTCACTCCACTTCTTTTATCATGATTGGCTGATGGGGTTATTTTTTGTGATAGACATTTTCATTGGATGCAGTTTGTTCTTACTACACCAATCAAATAACAGGAAAAAACTCCTATCTTTCTTTGTCATCCAATGTAGATGCCCTATGCAGAAGGCAGTGCTTCTGTTATTTACTCTCAGCCAATGAAGTCATTTTTTTTTTGTGATAAACATTTTCATTGGATGAAGTTGGTTCTCACTGCACCAATCAGGTATTAGGAAAAATCTCTACCTGTCTTTGCCTGCCTATATAAATGCTTTCTCTACTTCTCTTATCATACTTTGCCAGTCAGTTTAATTTCTGTATTTCCTGAGAGACACATTTTCATTGGATGCAGTTGATTCTTTCTGCACCAATCATATAGCAGGTTACAAAAGCCTTCCATTTCAGATCTAGTTGCCCATATGTTATTTTGTGCACATTTTTTTATACCCCCGCAAACGAAGTTTGTGGGGGGTATACTGGAATCAGCCTGTCGGTCGGTCGGTCGGTCATGCGGTCGGTCGGTCGGGCGGTCGGTCTGTCCGCAAAATCTTGTCCGGACAACTCCTCCTACAGTTTCAATCCAATTCCCTTGCTACTTGGCAGAAGTGTTCATTAGGAGCTGTAGATGTGCAAGACACACATTTTGTAAAAATTCCATCAAGAATTACTGAGTTATTGCCCCTGATTTGACTTAAAAATGCTTGTCCGGACAACTCCTCCTACAGTTTCTGTCCGATTCACTTTATACTTGGCAGAAGTGTTCATTAGGAGCTGTAGATGTGCAAGACACACATTTTGTAAAAATTCCATCAAGAATTACTGAGTTATTGTCCGTGATATGACTTAAAAATGCTTGTCTGGACAACTCCTCCTACAGTTTCTGTCTGATTCACTTTAAACTTGGCACAAGTGTTCATCAGGAGTTGTAGATGTGCAAGATGCAACTTTTGTGAAAATTCCATCAAGAATTACTGAGTTATTGCCCCTGATTTGACTTAAAAATGCTTGTCCGGACAACTCCTCCTACAGTTTCTGTCTGATTCACTTTATACTTGGCAGAAGTGTTCATTAGGAGCTGTAGATGTGCAAGACACACATTTTGTAAAAATTCCATCAAGAATTACTGAGTTATTGCCCCTGATTTGACTTAAAAATGCTTGTCCGGACAACTCCTCCTACAATTTCAGTCCGATTCGCTTTATACTTGGCAGAAGTGTCCATTTGGAGTTGTAGATGTGCAAGACGCAAATTTTGTGAAAATTCCATCAAGAATTACTGAGTTATTGCCCCTGATTTGACTTAAAAATGCTTGTCCGGACAACTCCTCCTACAGTTTCTGTCCGATTCACTTTAAACTTGGCAGAAGCGTTCATTTGGAACTGTAGATGTGCAAGACACACATTTTGTAAAAATTCCATCAAGAATTACTGAGTTACATGTATTGCCCCTGATTTGACTTAAAAATGCTTGTCCGGACAACTCCTCCTACAGTTTCTGTCTGATTCGCTTTAAACTTGGCATAAGTGTTCATTAGGAGTTGTAGATGTGCAAGACGCAACTCTCGTGAAAATTCTATGAAGAATTACTGAGTTATTGCCCCTGATTCACATTTAAAATGCTTGTCCGGACAACTCCTCCTACAATTTCAGTCCGATTCGCTTTATGCTTGGCAGAAGTGTCCATCTGGAGTTGTAGATGTGCAACACGCACATTCTGTAAAAATTCCATCAAGAATTACTGAGTTATTGCCCCTGATTTGACCTAAAATTCTTGTCCGGACAACTCCTCCTACAGTTTCTGTCTGATTCACTTTAAGGAGGTCATTTCTGTCATATGTATAGTTGGCCAACATTATGCGAAAAGGCACCTTTGGACATTTGCAACAAGCGTGGATCCAGACCAGCCGCTGTGTCTCAGACATATTGTCGGATCATGGTCTACACTTTTTTACACTCATTTAGTTTTGTGTCCAATTAAATTGATACTTTGCATAAATATTCACCAGGAGCAGTAGAGGTTCAAGATGCATTTTTCTCAAATGTTTGCCAAATTAATTACCCCTGAATTTACTCAAAACTTCTTGTCCAGAGAACTATTCCTTCAGTTTAAGTCTTATTCACTTGATATTTGTCATGATATTCACCAGGAGCAGTAGATGTGCAAAGCACAAATTTGTGTTGGCCTAATGATTACGGAGTTATTGCCCCTAAATTGACATTGCAGAGTTATTGCCCCTGTGACATGAAATATAGGGGCGGGGGTATTTATCACCTTTAGTGATAGTTATTCTAGTTTCTTCTCATATACTTTTCATACTAAAAATTAGTTTATTAGAATTTTTTCTTACATTTTGTCTATGCCAACATTAGAATTATTGCTTTAACCTTCTTTCAAACAACCACAACTTTTAATGACCTTGAGGAATGGGTTTTTTGAAAACATCATGGGAAAAGGAGAAAATGCTGGTGACCAGCATTTTCTCCTTTTCCTGCAATGTTTTCTGTCATTCCAAAGCTTAATTCCGCTTTTTTAGTAGCACAGAGTGTGTAGACTGCAAATACTTCTGACATGGACGAGTCAAAAAATTCTGTTGCTGGGCAAAGGGTGAAGGTGATTGTAATGTTTTATAGCCAAAACATCATTTAACTCTTTTACTACCACTGAGAACTTAAATTGCTTTTGCGAATGGTGTAGATCAAGATCAGACTGCACAAAACATGCAGTCTGATCTTGGATCTACACCGTCCACTCCCTGATGCTCGACTCTGACCTAGTTTGTCTTCAGTAGCAGCTGGAAATCTACTTTAAGAGTGAAAAAAAGTAAAATTTCTTAAGTTGATAGTGAAAAGAGTTAACTCATTTACCGAACGAAAATGTTTAAGACCTGTCAAAATTGAGTAGATTTGCAGACAACAAATTAAATTTGATTTGAAGGCTGAGATTTGTATTTAAGAAGGGTAAAAACATAGTGGGAAAAGGAGAAAATGCTGGTTACCAGCATTTTCTCCTTTTTCCGCTGTTTTCAAAAGTCTTTTTTTCCCAAGGTTGTTAAAACTTGGGATTTTTTGGTAAATGATTCATTGAATCAAAACTGTTTCTTTAACAACCCATTATCTGTGTCTCTATAGTCAAGACAATGATAACATGTTGTTGTACTCACATTTCTATTTTTCTGATTTTTTTTTTTTCTTTGATGATGATTCCACTTCCTTTATTCCAATTTTTAAAGACAAATTTTCTGGCACACTTACATATTTTTCTCCAGACACAGTCATCATCATCATCATCATCATCATCAACATCATCATTCATCGCCGAGCCCTGGTAGCTCAGTAGGTAGCATACAGGACTTGAGAACTGGGGGTTGCTGGGTCGATCCCTGGGTTGGCCAATTTCTTTCAGAGGATTGATGATAGTCATTGCGAAAGGATTCATTCCTCTCTCACCACTAACCATTGTTTTGACGATGGTTATATGGGAAAGCGGCCAGTGGCTTGGAAAGAATATTTCGCATAGTACTGGCAAAAGAAACTCCAGGAAAGCATGTATAGGTGCACTAGCAGCTGCGATATAACAAGAATAATGTTGAAAATGGCGTTAAACACCAATCATACAATCATCATCATCATCATCATCATCATTATTGTGCATATATTTTCCACATATTTTGATAGAAGAATAGTTAGCTTTCTTGAAATATAATCCCTTTTGTTATTGTGGTAACATTTTTTTATACATTTTGATAGAAGGATGGACCGGTGAGTGAGAGAAATGTTGAAGGTTGAATCACAAGCACCTTGAAGTCACTAAATGTTGTCTTGGTGTTGTTTTTACGTTCACAGAATGAACCTCTCATTTGTCAACCCTTAGAAAAAAGAAGGCTTTGGAAAACATTGTGAGAAAAGCAGAAAATCAAGCTGTTACCTACTGAAAAAATTTCCGAATGGTCTAAATTCAAAGCACTGGAAGACGACAAATGTGACTCAAATGATTGGATTTGTATTAGAAAGGGTAGAAAATATTGTGAGAAAAGGAAAAAAAAATACTTGTTACCAGCATTTTCTTCTTTTCCAAAAAAGTTTTCAAGCGCATTCTATGTCAGGGTAGTTGAAACTCTGGATTGTGTGGTCAAGACTGAAACACTTCTTTTATGCCATTGGCTGCTTTCCCACATATACAAGAGGTTGTTTGAGGGAGTATATGAATTCAAGACTTTCTTTTTGTCTCTGTGATGCTGATATTTATGGGGCCTGTATGCACCAGTGGTCAACATTCTTAGTTTCATTCTTAGTCTTATCCTAGATTCAGAAAGTAACACAATTTCTGATCGGCTAAACCAAATGGGTTAGCCAATCAGAAGTTGTGTTATTTTCAAATTTAGAAAATTCTTGAAAATAAGACTAAGAATGTCCTGGAGAATGGTTTGTGAATACAGACCATTTTTACCATGTCACACATGTAGAAGCTATGGTTGTTTGTCTATATATCCATTGAGTTCGATTTCTTGTAGGGACACACCAGAAACCTTAGAATATGGTGAAAAAAGTTGATTAACTCTTAACCCATTCCCAAACAAGCCCTGGTTTTCACGTGTCTGCAGTACAAGTCTTTTGAAAACACTGTGGGAAAAGGAGAAATTGCTCGTAACGAGCAATTTCCCCTTTTCCCACTGTGTTTTCTACCCTTTTGGAGAACTTTCTGTCATTTTCATCAAATTTAAAATTGTCGTCTGCAAACTCTTTCAATTTAGACCAGTCCAAAATTCATCATTTGGGAAAGGGTTAAACTAACAAAAAAATTTTCAACTGTACCAATTTGAAAGTGTTTTCATACAACTTTAAATGTGGCTAAAATGATTGGGTTTTATCTATGCAAGGACAGAAAACGTGGTGGGAAATAGGAGAAAATGCTGGTTACCAGCATTTTCTCCTTTTCTCCGCAATGTTTTCAAAAGTTTTTTCCTTCAGGATTATAAAAAAACATGGAGGTTAACTCCAACAAACAGTAAAAACTTTGTATTGAAGTAAGGATCTTTTCTTGCACAATGTGGTCAACTGTTTTTCATGTTGGTGCCCATTTTGTATAAATTTCTCTGTATCATTATTTAGACTTCAGAAAATGGCCATGCAGAAAATGGGGTACCTAGCATATTTTTATTATTACCCGTTGTGAACTAACAGAATGTTTTATCCGGTTTCCATAATAACAGAATTTGCATTTTGAATCGGATTTTGACATTTGTAGGAAAGACTTTTAGAAATTTGAGCACTCAGTCTGATCTTGATCTTCACTATCCACATAAGCAACTAAATGTAGGTTCAGAGCTGCAAAAGGTAAGAGAATGGTTGCCAAGAGTTATTATTAGGAAATTGTTTTCTGTATAGTTTTCAGTCTGTGTTGAAGTTGTCAAATCTTATTCATTTTTTAGAGGATTTATATAGCAAATCCGCTTACTGTGATCGTTCTGACGGAACCAAATACATCATGCGTAGCGACACATGCGTGCTCGCACTGTACTATGATATTTGTTTGACATGAACCAAATATACTGTCATTCACGCTTGCGCCCATTCTACTTTCAGTTAGTACAGTTAGCTAGTACACCTTAACTTCGCTTTTGTCACTACCGTATATACTGTCCTACGCCTGTATACCTATAGTCCGAAATCTAATACCAGTAAAAAATTCTGTAAGATTGAAAGATCAAATTACCACAGCTTAAACAGTAATAGAATAACAGTTACTGCGTGGCCCGCTCAGCAGAACAATTTTGACTTTCCCTGCCTTTGCTAACTCCGTTTTAAATTAATTGCACATGTGTTGCATATGATGGTACTTTTTTATTACAACATATTACAGCTTTATGCTACTACACAAATCCGTGTTCCAGGACTTTGAGTCCTTTGATTAAAGTTTTGCAGCTGGAGAGGTCAGTAGTTAACATGTTAAAATTTCTTGAAACCAGACCTCCAAATAAAAGGGAGTGATAGTATTCTAAATCCATTATTTCTCCTGCAAACCCTATGTTGTGGGTACTCATTAGAATCGTCTCACCGAGACGATTCTAATGAGCACCCACAACATAGGGTTTAGTGGAAAGTAATTAATATTTTTAATTTTGAAATCAAAATCACTCCCTCTATCTGGAGCTCTGTGAAACCTTTACAAAATAGTCCCTGAAAAAGGGAACTTTTGAAAGAATTGTGGGAAAAGGAAAAAACACTGGCTACCAACTTTTCCTCCTTTTCCCTACAGTGTTTTATAAGATTTTTAAGATTTTAGAGACGAAACCTATCATTTGAGACATACCTAATATGTCGCCTTCAAATGACTACATTTTAAAAGGTCTAAAATTTTGTCCTTCAGTGAAGACTTAAAAAAAATATTCAAGAAAAACATATAAAATGATTATTTTATGCAACACATCAGGATCATTGCTAAATCATGTGGGTTATTTTATTCTCCTGGTTTTCCCATTTACTAAATACTAATAAAGACTTTAAGGTTAGGACTGATAAAAAATAATTCTGTGGTTATTTTAATGCAAGACCAAATGATAAGTGAAACATGAATTACTCTAACTCTTTACCACACAATCCCGAGTTTTAACGACCCTGAGAAAGAAGCCGTTTGAAAACATTGTAGGAAAAGGAGAAAATGCTGGTAACCAGCATTTTCTGCTTTTCCCACAATATTTTCTACCCAATCAAAGACATATTCTATCGTTTGGCCCACATTAAATTGTCGTCTGCAAATGCTTTCAATTTGGACAAGTCTAAATTTTTGTCGTTTGGTAAAGAGTTATTGGAGATGCACTGTAGTCCATTGACATGAACACTTTTAACACATAATCCCATGTTTTAACGACGCTGAGGAAAAAGCCTTTCAAAAGCATTGTGGGAAAAGGAGAAAATGCTGGTAACCAGCAGTTTCTCCTTTTTCAACAATGTTTTTTACCCTTTCAAAGACAAAGTTCACATCATTTGATCTACATTTCTTTTGTCCTCTGCAAATGCTTTCAATTTAGACTGGGGGTCCTGCGTGGCTCAGTGGTAAAGCGTGGGACTCGTAACCTGGAGGCCCTGGGTTCGAGCCCTACCTGATCTGCTGGGCTTTTCATGGGCAAGATGCTTCAGAGCCCTAGCCTAGTACTGGTAAAACCCAGAAAATACATGAATATGTGAGCTGTCGCTGCGATATGGCTGAAATAACGTTGAAAGTGGCGTAAAGCACCATTCAATCAATCAATCAATCAATCAATTTGGACTGGTCCAAGATTTTATCTTCTGGTAATGAGTTAAGTTTGTCCATAGCTGATAATAGTGCTTACTGAATCAAAAGATTCTCAGTGACTGAGTTCTTTTCTTATCCCCTGGAGCACCTTTCAGGACTGTAGAAACTTTTGTATCCAGTGTAGATTAAGATCAGGCTGTGTCGTCTGATCTTGGATCTATGATGTGGGCTATGGTTAAAAAAGGAACCTAGTTAATCATATGTGTCTTTTTCCCGTAATGGACAGTTATGATTCAGCAAGGCAGACCCAAATAATTGCAGTTACAAAACTTTCATTTTTTCACCAGAATACGTCATTACATGCCAGCTGTGCTCTTCTGTGGATTTTCCTACAATGTTTACAAAAGTCTAATTCCCCAGGGTTGTTAATGGCAGAATTCTAGATTTGTCCAAATTGAAAGCATTCACAGATGACATAATTGAAGGTAGCTCAAATGACAAATTTTGTCTTTAACAGGAAAGAAAACATTGTGGGAAAAGGAGAAAATGCTGGTAAGCAGCATTTTCTCCTTTCCCCACAATGTGTTCAAAAGCTTTCTTCCTCAGGGTCATTAAATTGATTGATAGTTTGGTGTTTAATGCTGTTTTCAACATTATTTCAGTTATATCACAGCTACCAATGCACCTATCCATGCTTTCCTGGAGTTTCTTTTACCAGTATTACGCACAATATTCTTTCCTAGCCACTGGCTGCTTTCCTACATAACTATCATGGAAACAATGGTCAGTAGTGAGAGAGGAATGACTCCTGTTGCAGTGTCTATCATCAATCCTCAGAAAGAAATTGGCCTTGAAGAGGATCAAACCGGCAACCCCCAGGGTCCTTAAAAGTCAGGATTGTGTGGTCAAGAGCTAAGGGCTCTGGATTTGTAACCAGAGAATCTTGGTTTGATGCCTGCTGGATATGCTGCCATGCAAGAGCTTACAATTCAAATTGCTTTGTGTGTTCACTGTTTTGGTCTACAAGTTTTATCACATTTAGGTTTGCACATCAAGCATGCTCCTTCACACTGACTGTTGCACCAAGTAAAACTTATATATATCCACACAAAGCTGTTTTGACCCTTTACCACACAATCCCTGGACCCTCAGGAACAAAGCTTTTGCAAGCATTGTGGGAAAAGGAAAAAATGCTGATGACTAGGATTTGATCCTTTTCTCACAATGTTTACTACCCTTTCAAAGACAAATTTTACCATTAAAGCAATGGTTAATTTGTTGTCTGCAAGTGCTTTCAATTTGGACCAGTCTAAAATTTGAGATTGTGGTTAAGAGTTGAAGATAATTAACTCTTTACCAAACGACAAAATTTTAGACTGGTCCAAATTGAAAGCAGTTGCAGACGACAAAACAAATGTGACTGAAAAATGGAAATTTGTTTTGGGAAGGGTAGAAAACATTGTGGTAATAGGAGAAAATGCTGGTTACCAGCATTTTCTCCTTTTCCCACAATGCTTTCAAAAGGCTTCTTTCTCAGGGTCGTTAAAAGTCGGGATTGTGTGTTAAAGAGTTAAAAGTAAATTGAATCAATAGCTAGGAACAAAGAAGTGAATTAGTAGGACTTGTTAGCTCAGCTGTTTTCAAAGAAAGCATTGAGGTATTGTCATAGCAATGGTGTCATTATCTGCAAAAACTGACATTTTATAATATCTCTGTTATTACTGAAGATATTTGCTTCAAACTTGTACAAGTTGTGAATTATTAAAAGGGGAACCTATACAACAAGGGCAGCTAACTATTAAAGTAGTTTTGAAACAGTAATGCCTCATTGTTGACTTAGATTTTAATTGAAAATCGAGCAAAAGCAGCAGAGCATTAGCATCCCATGGGGTGCTCTTGTTTTGTAAAAGTATACCAGGGCTGCAGAAGGAGAGTTTTACATATTTCTCTTTTATGTCTCATTTAATAATATTTTTCTAGAATTGTTTCACTCAGAGAAGTTTTGCAGGAAAGGTGTTTGTATTACTTTGAATATAAGTTTTTACAACTTGCTTTGTCAACGATATGGAGTAATTTTGCTATTTTTCAGCCATTTTTATTTGTGCACTGGATAGGCATATCTAAAACACCAAAGATCCAGACTTTTCAGCATGCCATTCCCCTTGCTTGCTTGAAGATTTTTCCTAGTTTACTACAATAATTTTCATTAAAATTTCGATAGATGTACCTGAATTATGTCTAGTTTGTCCCATTACCAAACAATCAGAGAATAGGTAACGAAAACTAAAGATAGAGTAACTTCGCAACTATTTATCTGCTTTTAAAATTTATTTATGTGCCCGAGCGACTTACACCTGGACCGATTGCACATAACAGATTGTCATTTTCACACTAATTTTCATACTTCTAAATTTTATGATTTAAATTAAGATACATTTTAACACCAACATTTCTTACTTTTGGCCACGGCTTGGCTTTCAATTTGGATACAAACACCTGTCATCTTCTTTTACATTTTCAGTGTCAAAATGGCAAACAGGTAGACCCAGATATTTATGGTATCGTACATAGATCTCTCAGGTAGTGTTTAAGCCATGTGTACTTTGGTATCTGCAAAAATGAATTCTTCTAACTCTTTACCACACAGCTTTTAACGACCCTGACAGAGCAGCTTTCTGAAAACATTGAGGGAAAAAGCAGAAAATGCTGGTAACCAGCATTTTCTCCTTTTCCCACAATAGTTTCTACCCTATCATTGACAGAAATCATCATTTTAGCAACATGTAGTTTGTTGGCAACATAAAATTTTGGCGTTTGGTAAAGAGCTCATTTGGACTGGTGAAAAATTCCGGTGCCTGGCAAAGACTTTGCAAGGGTAGAAAACATTGTGGGAAATGGAGAAAATGCTGGTTACCAGCATTTTCTCCTTTTCCTACATTGTTTTCAAAAGCTTTTTTATTTATGGTCATTAAAACATGGGATAGTGTGGTAAAAGGTTAAGTAAGGGTATATATACAACTTCATCACTGTTGTACATGTTGTTTATTTTCAGTTTCAAGAAGGCAAACAGGTAGACCCAGAAATGTACGGCATCATACAAAGATCTCTGAAGTATCTGTATACTCAATTGAACCAGCAAAGTGGGCAGAAAATCATCAGGGCTTCCTATTTAGAAATTTATAATGAACAGGTAGAATATTTTGTCGTGTTTTTCCAAATAGAGCACATTCAACTGTTAGCTCTACCAAACGACAAAATTTTCGACTCATCCAAATTGAAAGCATTTGCAGAAAACAAATTAAGTGAGGTTCAAATGATGGAATTAATTTCGTTTGTGAAAGGGGTGTAAAAGGAGAAAATGCTGGTTCTCTTTTTCCCAAGATGTTTTCAAAAGCTTTCTTTCTTAGGATAGTTAAAACAAAGAATTTTGCGTTATAGGGTTTTAACATCATCCGCCATGAAATGCGAAATAATGCACCAGTTACATAGTGTCATAGGAAAGTATTAGACTGCCCAATGGAAGTAACTGTTGTTCAAACTGAACATCTTTATCAAAGTTTGATATAAATGCGCATGTCTGAAGGTTTTTTTTTCTCAATAAAATATAAATATGAAATATAAAAGACTACACATGTAGCTTTGATCCTTAACCCTTTCTGAAAAGAAAATTTAGACTGGCCCAAATTCAAAGAGTTTGCAGAAGACAGTTTTAAATATGATAAAAATGGCAGAAAGGTCTGAAAAAGGGTAGAAAACACTGTGGGAAAAGGAGAAATTGCTCGTTACGAGCAATTTCTCCTTTTCCCACAGTGTTTTCAAAAGACTTGTACTGCAGACACGTGAAAACCAGGGCTTGTTTGGGAAAGGGTTGATTTAGCTTTAATTATCAGACTAGAATTACAGTACATTTATCTCGATTTTTTTTTTATTGCTTAAAAATAAAACATTGACATCTGACTGTTTGATCCACATGAAAATTGTTGTCTGCAATTAATTTTACTTTCAGCTTTGAGATGTATAAAATTTTGTCATCTGTAGAGATGTTTATATTTTACCACACAACCCTGAATTTTAGTGACCTTGAAGACATCTTGAAAACATTGTGGGAAAAGAAGAAAACTCTGGTAACCAGCATTTTCTCCTTTTCCCACAATGTTTTTTATGCTTTCATCTTGGACTATTCTAGATTTTTGTCATCTGGTAGAGACTTAAATGACATGCGATCTTTGTTTTTGGTCAACAGGTGATAGATTTACTCAACCCCAATATGCGACGATATCTGCAAGTCCGCTGGTCCAAAAACAAAGGTTTTTACGTAGAAAATCTGTTTGTCGTGGAATGTGAATCACAAGATGATCTAATGGCCGTTTTAGAGGAAGGTAAGTGATTTTCTTGTTCTGTCGGTCCATTAGTCTATATACCATTTGACAGCTGCAATATTTTATGTCGAAATATATGAGGAAATAAAATAATGCATATTGCAACATTTGACGATATTGGCTAGCCTGCTGGTCCAAAAATGAAGATTTTTACGTAGAAAATCTGTTTGTTGTTGGTTGTGAATCGCAGGATGGCTTAAAGGCTGTTTAAGATTAATGTGATATTCCTGTTTTGTCGGTCCATTTACCATTGAAATGCTTGACAATTGCAAAATTTTTCATGGAAATATTTTAGAAATGAAATATTGCACATTGAAACGATATCAGAAAGCCTGCTGGTCCAAAAATGAAGGTTTTCATTTAGAAAACCTGGCATTGAATGTGAATTAGCCCTTTACCAAATGACAAAATTTAAGACTTGTCCAAATTGAAAGCATTTGCAGATGACAAAATAAATGTGACCCAAAAGCATTTGCAGATGACAAAATAAATGTGACTCAAAAATTGAAACTTGTTTTGGGAAAGTTAGAAAACACTGGAAAAAGGCTTCTTCTTCTGTACAATCCCTGATTGTGTGGTAAAGAGATAAAAGATGATTTAATAGCTGTATTAGATGAAGATAAGTGATATTCCTGTTTTGTTGGTCCATTTTCTATTAAAATGCTTGACAATTGTAATAGTTTACACTGAAATATATGATAAGTAAAATATTGCATATTGAAATATTTGACCATATCAGCAAGTCCCCTGGTCCAACAAAAAGGGTTTTTATGCAGAATGACCTAAAGGCTGTTTAAGAGGAAGTGATGCTTCCACTGTGTTGGTCAACAGATGTAAAAAAAAAAAAATCGAGCCATTCTCTGTGAAAAGGGGGTTTGATAAACCTATGAAAAATATTGATCCAGATCAGCCTGTGCAGTCTCTATGTCAAATATTTTTGCTACTGGTCAATTTTCTGTATATCCAAGGACCATTTTATCTCATCATTCTGCCCCCAGCTGGGCGGGGGGATAGAAATAGCTCAGCTGTCGCACTACAGCAGGGGTAAGACCCCCCCACTGTGCCTGCCCGTTTGCCGTGGGCTGCAACTCGTGTCGTACGATGACGGGATCCTGGTGGTTGAGTGGATTCAGGGCTCGGCCGTTTGATAGCTCTGTTTTCGCAACACACCACTTTGGCCTTGAATTGAACTAAACGAGAGGTCAGGAAGGCCCGTCCTGATCAATCGGCTGGTCACGCCTTGCCCTAGGGCATCTAATATGTTCTTTCTCTTATACCCTTCTCTCCATTAAATTTACTGTCCTCTCCATATCGAACCCACACTCTTTCCAGATTTCATATTTCTTGTTCTGCCCTAGAAGGCGGTGGCTCATGGGTCAATCGGGTGAAAGTTCTTTGGTGTTTGGCTGACATTTGTAACCTCTCTATGATTGTGTAAGCTTGGTAGAACTTTCTGTGAGAATACATCTGTCCAGTCTAGCCCTTTCATACCGAGTATACCACTGATGTATCCCTGTCATGGTCTGCGAATGGGCTTTCCCCAGACCATGTCCCCTTGTTGGGCTCCGTGGCGGGTGGGGAGCATCGGTGGTGAAACTTTAAACAGAAACATGGCGTCCCAAAAAAAGGCCAAGCTGAATGAAAGCAAACGTCCTCTTTCAGATAGTGAATCTGAAACAGAACCTCCACTTCCTACTTCCTCTTTTCATTCTCCACGTTTTATAATTATACAGTCCAAAGATCCTTCAAAACCTATAACAAAACTCTCACCGTTCGTAATAGAAAAACAAATCACTAGCATCCTTGGAACTCCCAAATCTGTCAAAAAACTTAAAGACCAGACCCTTCTAGTTGAATGTCTCACTAATCAACAAACACTGAATCTTTTAAAACACACAAAATTCTTCGACACGGATGTTAAAATTTTCCCACATCCTACACTCAATTCTTGTAAAGGAGTAATTAGATGCAAGGAGCTTTCCTACTGCAACTCCTTGCAAGAAATTAAAGACAACTTGAAACAACAAGGTATATCCGATGTTCAGCGAATTTCTGTACGCAGAGATGGAGAACAGAGACTCACAAACACATATATTCTGACATTTTCTTCACCTGTTCTTCCAACGTCTATCAAGATAGGTTTCCAAATTGTAAAAGTAGATGTGTATGTGCCAAATCCCTTGCGATGTTTTAAATGCCAGCGGTACGGCCATCACATCAGTAAATGTCAAAACCAAGAAACGTGCTCTAAATGTGCTCATCAAGGACCTGACCATGACAGTACTACATGTTCCAATCCCCCTCTCTGCATTAACTGCAAGTCTCCACACTCTACCTTTTCTAGAGAGTGTCCTGTATGGAGAGAAGAAAAAGAAGTCCTGTCCATTAAATATAACAATAATGTTAGCTTTCCAGAAGCAAGGAAAATATTTGAACAAAGAAAGAAAACCTCTTCTAGTCCTAGCTATGCAGGTGTTGTTGGCTCGTCAACTGAAAAGGATGACTGCAGCACTTGTAAGATTCTAGCGAAAGTTCTCCTTCAAAAATTTCCTGATGTAGCTACTGAGCTGAAAGAACTTCTCCCTCCATCCACCTTGTCCAAACTAATTCCTGACTCTCCATCTGCGTCTACAACAAACAAAACCCCTTCTGCAACCTCAAAACCCACAAACTCTCAAAGTATTTCTACACAAAAAACTTCAAAGCCGTCTACCTCTTCACAAAATATCTCTTCAAAAAAACCTTCAAAACCATCTCCCCCTTCACAACAGCCTCCAAAGAAACCCCAACCTCCATCTTCACAGTCTACAATAAAATCTAATGTTTCATCCAAAGATAACAAATCTAATCATACACCTCGATCTCCAAAAAGGTCTTCTTCCAAACCTAAACCACAATCTAGAGATTCCCATGAATCTTGTGAAATCACAGTCAGAGTAAATGATCCTGTCCCTACCTCCAACAGATTTTCGGAGCTAGAGGACATGGATGCAGATGCTGAAAATCTGGAAGGTGAGGCTTCAGATTCAGAAGCCTCTATCTGGTCCATTTCCAAAGATACTTGGAACAAGGACACTGACACTTGGCACACGTCCAAACCCGAGACAACTGTAATGAAGTCTTAACCTATTTTAAAATGCATTGGTTTACAACCTCTTTTTTTACTTTAGCTTTTATACTTTCTTCATGCACAATGGATACCATAATCCAGTGGAATTGTCGAGGTCTGAAGTCAAACTTTGACGAACTTTCCCTTTTAATTAGTGATCACAAACCAGTTGCTGTTTGTCTTCAAGAAACCTTCCTTAAACGGGAGGATGATATATCAATCAAATACCATTCCATTTACAATAAAGTCTTTACCGAAGGCGAGAAAGCTAGAGGTGGTGTTTCTGTTATTGTTAATAACAACATACCTCATAAAGTTATCTCTCTTAACACAAACTTACAAGCTGTTGCCATCAGATTATCTTTACACAGTGCCGTTACACTATGTTCTTTATATCTCCCCCCGAGCACACCTGTTAATGAGACCAATCTGAATGATCTCATTTCCCAATTGCCATCCCCCTATATTCTTGCTGGGGACTTTAATGGTCACAATGTTATGTGGGGTTGTAATGACACTAACCAGAGAGGTTTACAGTTGGAGAACTTCATTTCGAACAACTCTTTGTCTTTCATGAATGATAACAAGTCCAAAACCTACCTACATCCAGCAACTGGATCTTATTCATCTATAGATTTAACCTTATGCAGCCCAGTCTTACTTCCCAATTTCACTTGGAAAGTGAAAGAGGATTTGTGTGGAAGTGATCACTTCCCTATTATCTTTTCATCTACACAACCATCCAGCAGCATAAAACCGCAGAAATGGAAGCTCTCCAAAGCCAATTGGAATAGATTTGAAACCCTCTGTGAACAGACCATTACACATGACAAATTTGGAGATTGCGATGATCCCGCAAAACTTTTCACCTCCCTATTAATTGATGCAGCTAAACAGTCCGTCCCTCAGACCTCGACAAATCCAAAACGTCCTGACAAACCTTGGTACAATGATGATTGTAAACAGGCTGTCAGAGACAGAAAACAAGCCCTTAGAAAGTTTAACCTCAGACCTACCAAAGAAAATCATAACTTATTCCGTATTTCCAGGGCAAAGGCTCGTCGTACCATTAGAGAAAGTAAGCGCAAGGCTTGGAGACAATATGTCTCTAAATTAAATAGTAGAACTACTACTAAAAAAACCTGGGACATGATTAGAAAGATCAATGGCAAAGGCCAACCCCCTCTCAGTCACCTTGAAGTTAACAATACTTCGTTGGAAACCCCCCAGGATATAGCTGATGCTCTTGCTGACACCTTTTGCAAAAAGTCCTCCTCTGCAAACTATTCTGAAAAGTTTCAGAGGAATAAAGCCAGAGAAGAAAAGAAAAAACTTAATTTCAATTCTTCTAATTCAGAGCACCATAATAAACTCTTCACCTTTAAAGAATTAAAATCAGCTCTGAATAAAGCTCACGATTCTTCTCCCGGCCAAGATAAAGTTCATTACCAGTTTTTAAAACACTTACCTTTTACTTCCCTCTCTGTTTTACTTGATATTTTTAATGATATCTGGCAATCCGGTGATTTTCCTTCGTCCTGGCGAGAGGCACTAGTCATTCCTATCCCAAAACCTGGCAAGGATGCTAGTGACCCAGCTAACTATCGTCCAATAGCTCTTACTAGTTGTCTCTGCAAGACCCTAGAACGTATGGTCAATGACAGGCTTGTCTGGTTTTTAGAGAAAAACAACCTTATCGTTGATGTACAGAGTGGATTTCGTCGCCAGCGTAGCACCATCGATCATCTTGTCCGCTTTGAAACCTTTGTCAGAGAAGCCTTTATTAATAGACAACATGTAGTATCTGTCTTTTTCGACCTTGAAAGCGCTTATGATACGACTTGGAAATACGGAATTCTTAAAGACTTACATGACTTTGGTCTTCGAGGCCGTCTTCCTCTTTTTATCTCAGCCTTCTTGGATGAACGTCTTTTCCGTGTCCGAGTTGGCAATACTGTCTCGGGAGCCCGTGAACAGGAGATGGGTGTGCCCCAAGGATGTATTCTCTCTGTTACACTTTTTAGTGTAAAAATAAACAGTATAGTTAAAACTATCTGTCCTGGTGTAGACTGTTCTCTTTATGTTGATGACTTTGTTATATGCTTCAGATCTCGAAATATGAATATTATTGAGAGACAACTTCAACAGTGTCTCAACAAACTCCAAACGTGGTCTGAAGAAAATGGCTTCAAATTTTCCAAGTCCAAAACAAAATGCATGCACCTTTGTAATTTACGTGGTGTTCATCCAGACCCTGAACTGTATTTGGACAAAACTAAAATTGAAGTCGTTTCTGAGTTTAAATTTCTTGGAGTCATCTTTGACAGAAAGCTTTCCTTCCTTCCTCACATCACAGCACTTAAAAAGAAATGCAAGAAGGCTCTTAATCTTCTAAAGGTTGTGGCCCATTCTGAATGGGGAGCAGACCGTAAAGTCCTCTTGCGGCTTTATCGGTCTTTAGTTCGCTCCAAATTAGACTATGGATCTATCGTATACGGATCAGCCCGTAAATCTTGTCTTAAAATTCTTGATCCTATACACCACGAAGGCCTGCGTCTTGTACTTGGCGCTTTCAGAACTTCTCCCGTCAATAGTCTCTATGTTGAGGCTAATGAACCTTCTCTTTCTTACAGGAGGGAAAAACTATCGCTTCAATATCTTTTAAAACTGAAATCAAATCGTTTTAATCCAACTCATAAAGTTGTTTTTAAACCTCAGTATAAACGTCTTTTTGAAAGGAAACCAAATGTTATTCCTCCATTTGGTATCTGCATGGAGCCCATTGTAGATAACCTTGGCATAGACATTGAGTCTATTGCCGACTATAAAATCTCTGAAATCCCTCCATGGACACTAAACAGTGCAGAATTCAGATTTGACCTTGCATCCGACAAAAAGTCAGTCACGGATAGAACTGTGTTTCATGCTAGATACAATGAGATAAAGGAGCATTATTTTTCCTTCAAACCAATCTATACAGATGGATCTAAAGAGGGAAATTCTGTAGCAGCTGCCGCTATTTATGAAGAAAGGAGCTTAAAGTGCCGCCTTCCAAACAATTCCTCTATCTTCTCTGCAGAAATTAAAGCTATTGATCTTGCCCTTAATCTAGCTGAACATTCTAATTCCAACCGTTTCATTATCTTTTCGGACTCTTTGTCTACATTACAGGCCCTTTCAAATCAACGACTTGAGAATCCTTTGATCTGTACTTTACTTGAAAGGATCTCACAAATTTCTTCTATGAATAGATTGGTGTTCTGTTGGCTTCCAAGTCATGTAGGCATCAAAGGCAATGAAAATGCCGATAGGTCTGCCAAATCTGCACTTAACCTTCCCATTTCAGATTTTAAAGTTCCACACACTGATTTTAAATCCTCTGTTTTAACACATATCCAATCTTCTTGGCAATCCCAGTGGGATGCTGATGTTTTCAATAAACTACATTTAGTCAAACCTTCCCTTGGTGAATGGTACCCCGTTTACAGGTCTGTTCGTCGAGAAGAAGTGATAATTGCGCGACTTCGAATTGGCCATTCACGCATTACACATTCCTGGCTTTTGACCAGAGATGATGCCCCTGAATGTATTCCATGCAATGCATCCTTTTCTATAAAACATATCCTACTAGATTGCATTGACTTTCAACCAATTCGTTCAAAATATTTCAACGTCGATAGTTTAAAAAATCTTTTTGATTCTGTCAGCGTTGAATCTATTATCGCATTCATAAAGGAGATTGGCATTTACAATAAACTGTGATATTTACTCTTTAGTTTCTTATCCACCTTTTTACATTCTTTACTTTGAGTAGGCAGGGATTGCCCAGCCACTCAATATTATATTTTATGCACATTATCAGTTACACATAACCTTTCATCATTTAAAGACTTTTTCTTATCATTTTAAGACTGTTCAAATTTTTTATCACAATCTTAAGTTTGCATCTCCTTAATGGGAGGATTACCTCTTTTGAGGGCATCTTATCTCATTGGAGACATTCATTCTTCATTTAAAGACTCCTTTATTATCAATTTAAGACTGTTCAAATCTTTTTATCGCAGTCTTAACATCATTATTCAAAACCTTTTTGAGTTAATAGGGAAGCCCTGTTGCTCAATTATATCTTTTATACATACCTAGATCACACATGATCCTTCTTAATTTAACTCTTTTACTGTCAGCATGTCTCAAATCTTTTTAGAAAAAATCCGCCTTAATCTTTCCTTCAACACAGATATGCGCGCTAAATGACCAAAGCTGTCGATGCGCCATAAAACAACATTCATTCATTCATTCTCATCATTCAATGGGTTATTAGACGGAATGTATTTTTATGGATCGATGGTTTTAATGATGACTTGCCTGGTATAATGCATCACAGAGATGCATTAAAACCCCTTTTGCCAGAGTGCTGCTCATTTTATATTTAGAAACTTGACAGTCAGAATATTTTACATTTAAATATTTGACAACCAATCAGAAATATGACAACTAGATTTTGGACATTGAATAACCCTTTCCCAAACAAGCCCTGGTTTTCACGTGTCTGCAGTATAAGTCTTTTGAAAACACTGTGGGAAAAGGAGAAATTGCTCATAACGAGCAATTTCTTTTTTTCCCACAGTGTTTTCTACCCTTTCTGAGACCTTTCTGCCATTTTCATCAAATCTAAAATTGTCATCTGCAAACTCTTTCAATTTGGACCAGTCCAAAATTTGTCGTTTGGGAAAGGGTTAAGATGACAATATCTACATGTCTGGTGGTTCAGTCTTTGTAGAAAGTCTTCGTTGTGGAATGAGAATTGCAGTATGATCTCATGCCTGTTTTGGCAGAAGGTAAGGGATATTTCCAGTTCGTTGGTCCGAAGGTTTGAAAAAGATATTTAACATATAAACACTTGACAGTCAAAGTATTTTACGTTGAAACATTTGACTACAAGTGGGAACTTTGACAACCAAATGTGGAACATTTGACAACCAAATAGCAGTTGGTTTTACCAAATAACAAATTTTCAGGCTTGTCCAAATTTAAAACCTTTGCAGACAACAAATAAATGTGACTCAAAAATTAGAATTTGTTGTTGGAAGAGTAGAAAACATTGTGGAAAAAAGAAGAAAATGCTAGTTATCAGCATTTTCTCTTTTTCCCACAATGTTTTTAAAGGCTTTTTTTCTTAGGATTGCTAAATGTTGGGATTGTGTGGTAAAGACATAAAGAATTGGACTTTGAAACATTTGACATTTAGTATTAATGAGAAAAGAGTGAGTGAAAAAATTGGATGAAACTGGTTCAATCCTTTACCACACAATCCCATGTTTTCACAACCCTTAAGAAGATGGCTTTAGAAAGCATGGTGGAAAAAGGAGAAAATGCTGGTTACCAGCATTTTCTCCTTTTCCAACAATGCTTTCTTTCATTGAAAAGACAATGTTTTTTGAGGTACATTTGAATTATCATCTGCAAGTACTATCAGTTTGGAAAAATCTTAATTTTGTCATGTGGGTTGAAAAAAAAAAGTTTATTTTCAAAGACAATCTAGGGCATATATGACTTGAATATTTCTTCATGTCATGTTTAGTTAACTTATTTTTGACGGTGCTAATTGATATTTACTCTATGTTTGAGGGAGTGTCAATACATTGCTAAATTTTTAAAAAAGCTAACAAAATATTTGACATGTTTTTTGATATGTCTCCGAACCCTTTCCCAAATAATTCTAAGGGGCCCTGCGTGGCTTAGTGGTAAAGTGTAGAACCTCACTAGATCCACTGGGTTTTTCATAAAAGTGGCCTTGGGCAAGACACCACAGAGCCCTAGCCTAGTACTGGTGGAACCCAGGAAATATGTGAGCTGTCACTGTGATATGACTGCAGTAATGTTGAAAATGCGATTAAACACCATTTGATCAATTACCCAAATAATTTAAATAAGTCTATATTCTATGTCCCTGAAGAAGTATTTGAAACATTGTGGGAAAAGGAGGAGCTTCTTTTAACCAGAATTTTGTCCTTTTTCCTCATTTTTCCTACTCTTTCAAAGACAAATCCCATTATGAAGATCACGATAAGACTGCAAGGAAGGTGCAGTCTGATCTTTGACCTATACTGTGCAATATTTCATGAAATGATCTTGTTAAAAACAGCAAAATTAGACTTCTTAGGGTTCCTTTTGTGTATTCTAGAATGAAAATCGCCGAGCCCCCATACCTCAGTCGGTAGCGTACAGTGGCCAATTTCTTTCGGAGGATTGATGATAGTCATTGCGACAGGATTCATTCCTGTTTCACCGCTGACCATTGTTTCGACGATGGTTATTTTGGAAAGCAGCCAGTGGCTTGGAAAGAATATTGTGCAGAGTACTCGTAAAAGGAACTCCAGGAAAGCAAGGATAGGTGCACTGGCTGCTGTGGTATAACTGAAATAATGTTGAAAACGGCGTTAAACACCATACAATCAATCAATCACAGAATGAAAATCAAGGATACATTCGCTATGCACTAATTGTCCTGTATGTTAACTCACAAAATTCCCTTATTAGCAATCTTATTGGCTGAGGCTTTTTTTGTTCATTCTTGCAAATTCATGCCATATTTTGCCCCTGATGGCTGCAAGGTTACCATGGATAGAAAATGCATTTCATTTTCTTGAAGCGTTCAAAGAAATCACTGTTGATGTTTCTGATTTTAACCCTTTCCCAAACAAGCCCTGGTTTTCACGTGTCTGCAGTACAAGTCTTTTGAAAACACTGTGGGAAAAGGAGAAATTGCTCGTTACGAGCAATTTCTCCTTTTCCCACAGTGTTTTCTACCCTTTTTGAGACCTTTCTGCCATTTTCATCAAATTTAAAATTGTCGTCTGCAAACTCTTTCAATTTGGACCAGTCCAAAATTTGTTGTTTGGGATAGGGTTAAATGAGAACAAATCACTTGAGTTTCTCTATCCCTTACACCACTTATATTGGTAATTATACCCTCCACCTATGTAGTAGATGGGGCGCATACTGGTTTAACCATGTCTGTCTGTCTGTCCGTCCATCTGTCTGTCCTTCCATCTGTCCATCTTTTTGTTTCCATGCTCTGACTCAAAAGCCATTTGACGTAGGACCCTGAAACTCTATACAAGCGTTCCTCATGACACAAGGAGGTGCCCTATTGTTTTGGGGTCAAAGGTCAAGGTCACAGGTGGACTTTGCTTTTTCTGATTGTGCTGCTTTAGTGACAAGGTGCCAGTGGGGATATATTTGTCCGCTTTGTGACAGTTCTACTTTATCTATGTTTACATTGCTGACCAAATTTTGAGCCATTCTACACACTTTCAAGTATTAACAGCATTTTTTTTTCTCTCTGTGGCTGTAAGGATGTATCTGTAGTGAAAACTATCAACTTTTTTTGTTTGATTTTTCAAAAACTTGACTTTGTGCAGCTCAGTACCAAATGACAAAATTTTAGACTTGCCCTAATCGAAAGCATTTGCAGACGACAAGTTAATGTGGCTCATGTGATATTATTTAGCTTTAAAAGGGTAGAAAACATTATGGTAAAAGGATAAAATGATGGTCACCAGCATTTTGCTCTTCCTAAAACCTTTTCAAAAGCCATCTTCCTCAAGGCTGTTAAAACTGGGGATTGTGTGGTGAAGAGTTAACTTTTTACTACACAGTTACATGTTCTAATGACCTTGAAGAAAAACATTGAGGGAAAAGGAGAAAATAATGGTTTCCAGCATGTTGTCTGCCAATATTTCAAATTTGGACCCGTTTAACTCTTTGCCACACAATCTGGAGTTTTAACGACCCTGAGGAAGAAGCCTTTTGAAAACATTGTGGGAAAAGGAGAAAATGCTGGTAACCAGCATTTTCTCCATTTCCCACAATGTTTTCTACCCTATCAAAGACAAATTCTATCACTTGAGCAACATTTAAAATTGTCGTCTGCAAATGCTCAGAATTTGGACAAGCCTACATTTTTGTCGTTTTGTAAAGAGTTTTGTTGTTTGCTAAAGGTTTGAGGGTTGATATACCATGTCGTTACAGCGTATATTTTATAGATTTAACCTCCTTGAACATATTTTTGAAGTACTGTTAAAGGTTTGTGTTTTAGGGCTATAAGGGTTAAAGTGCTCTTAAAGGTTCCCATTGGGTACTTAAATCAGAGCTCCAGATAAGAGGGAGTGATGGTGTTCTAAATCTATTATTTCTCTTCCAAACCCTATGTTGTGGGTACTCATTAGAATTGTCTCGATGAGACAATTCTAATGAGTACCCATAACATAGGGTTTAGTGTAGAATAATTAATATTTTCAATTTTGAAATCAAAATCGCTCCCTCTATCTGGAGCTCTGTTAAATTAAGGGTTTCTCATGACCTTGTCTGTATGCCCTATGTTCCTGAAATTTTGAAAGAGAACAATAAAAGTGTCCCGACATGACCTGACATTGCAAATTTCTTTGTAGACTAACAAAATATTTGTCTTGACTCATTACCATATAATTATAACGTGTCTTTTTAACATGCCTGCTTCATGGTTTTATCAAAAGATTGGCTCGGCCAGGTAGCTCAGTGGTTAGGGTATCTGACACGTTGACCTGGTGGTTGTGGGTTCAATACCCGGTTACTGCAAACTTTCTTTCTGGTGATTTTCGCCTCTCACCTCTGATGCTTGAGAGAAAAGTAGTCTGTGGCTTGGAAAGAAAGTTGTGTCAGTACTGGTGTGAGAAAGCCAGGAAACACATGCGTAGGTGAACTGACTGTAGTGATATGACCCAAGCTGTTAAAATGGTGTTAAACTACAAAACAAACAAACTCTTTGAGTTTCATGACCTTGAGGATAAAGGCTTTTTAAAACATTGTGGGAAGAGAAGAAAACACAGGTTTCCAGAAAGATCATTTTTGGCCAGCAGGAAAGAGAAAATCATCAATTTGTTAACTAAATGTCCCTAAAGATTGGACTTTGATACTATACACTTTCTAAATTTGATTGGGGTCCGTATCCCCCATCAATTTTTAACCCTTAGGCTGCTAAGCACGACCCACTGACCTTTTGCGGACAGTGTAGATCAAGATCAGACTGCACAAAACGTGCAGTCTGATCTTTGATCTACACTGTCCGATAAGGAGACATTTTTTCTCCGAAAAATAAGCTTGAAAAAGCATTTTTCGTGTTTTTTTACTATCGGCTACAAAATTTATGTGAGTTATTTAGCAGGATAAGGTACAAGACCATTCTTAGTCTTATTTGCCAAGATTTTCTACATACCAATGTGACACAACTTCTGATTGGCTAAACCAAATGGTTTAGCCAGTCAGAATATGTGTTACTTTCAAATTCAGAGAATTTTGAAGAATAAGACTAAGAATGTTCCTGAGAATGGTTGGTGAATACGGACCCAGATGTTGGTTTGTATAGTAGCTAATACATTTTCAACATTATTTTAGTGATATTGCTGAGGCGAGTATTCTTATCTATATTTTTGCATGAGTTTCTTTTGCGAGTACATCGCTCAATATTTTTCCCAGGCCACTGGCTGCTATCCCACATAAACAACATCCAAAATGCAATCAACTATGATACAGGAATGAGCCCATTTTCAATGATGTTCATCAATCCTCAAAAAGATGCAAGATCTTTGAGTCACATTAAGTTTTATTTTGTCATCTGCAAATACTTTCAATTTGGACAAGGCCTAAATTTTGCCGTCTGGTAAAGAGTTAAATGTCAAAATAAGACCCAAATAAATTAAGCGTCACGATCTATTTTGGCTAGAATGTTTCAGCTAATTAAACGGTGTAGATCAAAGATCAGACTGCTCATTTTGTGCAGTCAAATTTTAATCTACACTGGCCTCTAAGGCATCTATACCCCTTCACCACACAATTACGAGTTTTAAAAACATTGAGAAAGAAAGTTTTTGAAAACCTTGAAGGAAAAGGAGAAAATGCATTTTCTCCTTTTTCCACAATGTTTTCTATCCTGCCAAGGGCAGATTTAATATTTGAGTTGCCTTTACTTTGTCGTCTTCAAATACTTTCAATATGTACTAAGCTTAAACTTTGTCGTCAGGCAAAGAGTTAACCCTTTACCACACAATCCTGACTTTTAACGACCCTGAAAAAGAAATCTTTTGAAAACATTGTGGGAAGAGGAGAAAATGCATTTTCTCCTTTTCCCACAATGTTTTCTACCCTTCCGAAAACAAATTTCAGTTTCTGAGTAACATTTATTTTGTCGTCTGCAAATGCTTTCAAATTGGACAAGGCTGAAATTCTGTCGTGTGGTAAAGGGTCAAATGTGGAAGTAACACGCAAATAAATGCAATGTCGTGGTCCTTCTTGTCTGGAATGTTTCAGCAAAGTGGACTGTGTAGATCAAGATCAGACTGCACAAAATGTGCAGTCTGATCTTGATCTACACTAGCCACAAAAGCATCTGAAATTGTAACAGCTGTAAGGGTTAAAATAACAATTTTATATAGTTGCCTTTGTGGCTATTGTAGATCAGGATCAGGCTGCATGTTTTGTGCAGCCTGATCTTTGATCCATACTGTCTGCTTTAATGAAATACTGTAGACAAAAGCAACCATGAAATTACAGTTTTTTAGGATGAAAATGTCTGATAGGTTTATTCTGCACTTCAAGGGTTTGAAAAAAAAAAACAGCATAATTGTAAAATTTCGAGTGGCATGGTGTCAATTAGAATAAAATATGATACTATTTATTCAGTGAAAACTGTGACATTTACTTGTTAAGGAGTACCCAAGACTTATTTTGCAAGACCTACACTTCAAAAAATCAACATTTATCAAAGCAATTCTTTTGAACCTTTGTATATCCTTTCTCCCTTAATCCTTTCCCAAATGACAAATTTTAGCCCTCCCAAATTGAAAGCATCTGCAGTCGACAAATTTGGAAGTGGTACATATGAACTTGAGGTTTTTTGACAGGGTAGAAAACATTTTGGGAAAAGGAGAAAATGCTGGTTACCAGCATTTTCTCCTTTTTCCACAATGTTTTCAAAAGTCCTCTTCCTCAGGGACGTGAAAACAGGGGATTGTTTGGTAAAGGGTTAAGAAGGCTAGCCGTATAGACGACTTATTGCAGAGTGAAAATATTGTAGAAAAATGAAAAATTGCTTGAATTAGGCTGATATGCATTTAATTCACTGTACATTTTGTTGAAAAACTTCTTCAATAGTTTTCTTTGGATATGTTTTTTTTTTTTATATTAACTTCATGAATGGAATCACTTTCCCAGGGCAGATCAAATATTTGATTAGTCCATTTTTTCTCCAGAACATCTTCACTGATGTTACATCTATTTTAAACTTTCTGAGGTGCAGTAATGGAAAATTGACTTTCCCTTCACAAAATGATTCCATGTTTTAATGTCCTCGAGGAAGAAGGCCATTTATCTCCTCAATACATGACAAAATTTTAGACTTGGTGCAAATTGAAAGCATTTGCAGATAACAATTTAAATGTGGCCCATAACCAGCAACCAGCATTTACTCCTTTTCCTACAATTTTTTCTTCCCTTACAAAAAAACCCCCAATTTCAGTTTTTGAGTCACATTGGCTTTGTCATCTACAAATGCTTTCAATTTGGACAAGTTCATATTTTTACACCCCCGCAAAACGAATGTTTTCGGGGGTATACTGGAATCAGCCTGTCTGTTCGTCCGTCCGTGTGTCCGTCTGTGTACAAAATACTAGCAATTTTGTGTCGCGAACGCCTCCTACAGTTTTCCTTCAATTGCATTGAAACTTTGCACGTATATTGATCATATATTGAAGATTTGCAAGACATAATTTTCAAGTGTCAACTCCCCCTGGTTGAGGAATTAGCTCCCCTTGAACTTGACACTTTTTTTCTGTCGAAGCACTGGCAGGGGTATTAAGTCACATTCAGTGACAGCTCCAGTTTTGTCTGGCAGAGTTAACTCTTTACCAATGACAAAATTTTAAACAAGTCCAAATTGAAAGCTTTGGACAACAAATAAAATGGGGTTCAAATGACAGTATCAGTCTTTGAGATCGTTGAAAACATTATGTGGGAAAAGAAGAAAGTGCTGGTTACCAGCATTTTCTTCTTTTCCTACAATGTTTTCAAAAACCCTATTTTTCAGGTTCATTAAAACTCGGGATTGTGTGGTAAAGAGTTAAGCAGGTAGACAATGCAAATACACTGATAAGAGTGAAGAAGAATATACAAGGGAAATAACTGTCAAAGAAGAATATCTATAGAGTGTAGTTATTTCCCTTCGGTTTGATGACAGCAAATGGAATTTTTGCCAATTTTTACTGAGGATTATTTTTACCTGTAGAAAGAAGCTTTCTCTAAATATACTTGTTTAGATAAGGCGTGTTATTTCATTTCATGCATTCTAGATAAAAAGAAAAGTTGAAAGTTCAAGTAATGCTACTTCTCACGGTATTTTAACTCTACCAACAACAAAATTTTAAAACTGGCCGTATTGAAAGAATCAGCAGACAACAAATTAATTGTGGGTCAAAAACAGAAATTTGCCTCTGGAAAGCTAGAAAACATTGTGGGAAAGGGAGAAAATGTTGGTTACCAGCATTTTCTCCTTTTCCCACAATGTTTTCCAAAGCCTTCTTTGTCAGGGTCATTAAATCTTGGGATAATTGTGTTGTAAAGTTTTAACACTTGGCCAAAAAGTCTAGTATTGCATGTAATGACACTGAAGAAGAATGTGTTGTAAAAAACTGAGAAAAGAAGAAAATGTTGGGTAACAGCATTTTCTCCTTTTCCCACAATGTTTTTAACCCTTTCAGAGACGCATCTAATTAATTTATTCGAGCCACATTTTTTGATTTGTTGTCAGCTTTTGCCATGAATTGAGATGAGCCTTAAATTTTGTCTCATGGTTAGTTTAGATTAACTCTTAACCACACAATTCTGAGTTTTAACGACCCTGAGAAAGAAGCCTTTCGAAAACGTGGGAAAAAGAGAAAATGCTGGTAACCATCACTTTCTTCTTTTCCCACATTGTTTTCATTGATCTCAGAGAGTGATACTGTCATTTGCACCCCATTTTATTTGTCGTCTGCAAAAGCTTTCAATTTGGACCAGTCTAAAATGTTGCTGTGTGGTAAAGAGTTAACCCCTTTACAACACAATCCCGACTTTTAACAACCCTGAGAAAGAAAGCTGGTAACCAGCATTTTCTCCTTTTCCCACAGTGTTTTCTACTTTTCCCAAAACACATTTCAGTTTTTGATTCACATTTATATTGTCGTCTGCAAATGCTTTCAATTTGGACTGGTCTAGAATTTTGTCGTTTGGTATTGAGTTAACCCTTTCCCAAACAAACCCTGGTTTTCACGTGTCTGCAGTACAAGTCTTTTGAAAACATTGTGGGAAAAGGAGAAATTGCTCGTAATGAGCAATTTCTCCTTTTCCCACAGTGTTTTCTACCCTTTTTGATAACTTTCTGCCATTTTCATCAAATTTGAAATTGTTGTCTGCAGAGTCTTTCAATTTGGACCAGTCCAAAATTTGTCGTTTGGGAAAGGGTTAACCATGTTTTATTGCCATAGTTTACAAACATTATTATACAGTTCATAATTTAACCCTTTACCACACAATCCCTAGTTTTGACGACCCTGAGAAAGAAGCCTTTTGAAAACATTGTGGAAAAAGGAGAAAATGCTGGTTATCAGCATTTTCTCCTTTTCCCACAATGTTTTCTACCCTATCAAGGACAAATTTTGTCATTTGGGTCACCTTTAAAATTGTCGTCTGCAAATTTTTTTCAATTTGGACCAGTCTAAAAGTTTGTCGTTTGGTAAAGAGTTAAAGCAAGAGAATTGATTGATTAATTGTATGGTGTTTAATGCCGTTTTCAACATTATTTCAGTTATATCGCGGCAGCCAGTGCATCTATTCATGCTTTCCTGGAGTTTCTTTTTACCAGTACTCCCCACAATATTCTTTCCAAGCCACTGGCTGCTTTCCCACATAACCATCGTCGAAACAATGGTCAGCAGTGAGAGAGGAATGAATACTGTTGCAATGACTATCATCAATCCCCGGAAAGAAATTGGCCAAGCCGGGGATCGAACCAGCAACATCCTGTTCTTAGACAATTCGTGTATGTTACCGACTGAGCTACGGGGGCTTAGCCCATAATTTAAAGCAAGAGAAGAGCTAAAATTGAATTAGATGTAAATCGACGAAAAAAAGAAAGAAGCACTAGAGGTTGGTGCAGAAATATTGTGGAAAAATCAGGCATACTGAGCATTATTTTTCCTGTTCTATTTTTCTGCTACAGAAGCATAAAATACTTGCAACATAACTCCTTAAGTCCTTACCAAATGACAAAATTTTGGACTGGACCAAATTGAAAGCATTTACAGATGACAAATTAAATATTGCTGAAATGATGATTTCTTCCCTCGGTAGGATAGAAAACATTGTGGAAAAAGAAGAAAATGCTGGTTACCAGCATTTTCTCCTTTTCCCACAATGTTTTTGAAAGCCTTCTTCCTCAGGGTCGTTAAAAGTCAGTATTGTTTGGTGAATTGGACAAAAAACCTTACACATAGTTTCAAATGCAGGCACATGTCAAAATCTTATACAATCATCTACAGTATTGACCCATAATCAGACTTTATTGTCTGTGCTGTCTGATCTTGATCTGCACTGACGACAAAAGCACCTAATGTCGCACTGAAGAGATTTATATTATAATTGTATAGGCTAAATTTAGAACTATCAATATAATTTACAATTGTATGGAAAACATTGTTGGAAAAGGAGCGGTTGTTTATTTAAGTAATTGCTACCTTTTCCACGTTTTTTTCTAGAGTTGGGATCTTTCAGCTCGGCTGTTTTCATAGAAATCAGCAAGGTATTGAGATATTCCTGGCGTCTACGTCGTTGTGCGAAAACTTACACATTTTATAATATCTCTGTTATTACTGCATGAAGATAGTAGCTTTTTTAAACTTGGACAAGTTGTTAACTATCAAAAGGTGAACTAATACAACAAGGGGAGGTAACCATCGAAGTATTTTTGACACAGTTATGCCCCCTTTTTTACTCGGAACTTTCATGGAAAATCAAGCACCCACAGCAGAGCATTGGCAGCCGCGTGCTGTGCTCTTGTTTCTTACATGTTTCTTTTATTATTGTTGTTGTAGTGCTTTCCAATTTATAGGAAAAATAATATAATAATAATAATAATGATAATGATGATAATAATGATAATAGTAATTATGATTATAATAACCAGCATTTTCTTTTTGCTTTTCCAACAGCTTTTTTCAAAATCTTTTTGCCTATGGACCATATAAAAAAGTTTTCAACTTTTTTGTAAAGGGTTAAATTATTTGTAATACAATGTTTAAACTTATGTTGCCAGTTTGACAGCTGAATAATAGAGTTTGTCACAAAAACGTTTTATGTGAAACTGTGGTCCATTTTAATGCACCCTTTTCAGTGATGAACAAAAAAACCTTTGACTTGCCAAAACAAAACACTTTTGAAAATGTTACATAAATGGAGAAATTGCTGATCCCGAGCAATACTACCATTTATCACAATGTTATTTTGTGAGTTCATTACATCCAGGTTTTATCTTCATCAATATTTTCTTGTATATTCTGGGAATGGTTTTTTCAATTACATATCCGGAAAAATGATTCCAAAGTCATGGAATTATTTCTTACCTAACGACTTCAGTATTCTTTCCCATGTGACAAGTGACAGGTTTTGAAAACATTGTGGAAAAAGGAGCCATTAGGTGCCAGCTATTTCGATGTATCCAACAACATTTGCGATACTGTTGAAAGATGATAAAATGATATTGTATTATTCCTTTCCTCAAATGTTTGCTTTTTTGGTCTAATTTATATTTGCGAACAAAGCCCTAACAGCAGTGGGTTAACTTGTTACCAGACAATGTGTTTAGATTACCCTGAGGAAGAAGCCTATTGAAAACATTGTGGGAAAAGGAGAAAATGCTGGTAACCAGCATTTTCTCCTTTTCCCACAATGTTTTCCATCCTATCAAAGATAAATCTCACCATTTGAGCAAGAGTTAATTTGTGGTCTGGGAATGCTTTCAAATTGGACAATTCTAAAATTTGTTGTTTGGTAAAGGGTGAAAAGACATCCATTTCTCAGTATGACTGTGCACTTACGACCCGACTAAAACATTTTAACGCTTAAGCTGCTGAATAAATGAAATGCAAATTTCTACTCAATACTAAAAGCCCAAGCATTGTGGTTTCAAAGTTGATTTCACCAGAAAGAAAATACCGCTTCGGACAGTGTTGATCAAAGATCAGACTACACGTTCTGTGCAGTCTGATCTTGATCTACACTGCCCGCAAAAGGTCAGTGGGTCGTGATGAGCAGCTTATGGGTTAACAATGAACATGTAAATATACTTTTGTGCTGTTTGCAGATTGGCTTATCCCATTACGTACCAATACTTTAAAGACACAATCTGTACTCGTTTTGAGCCAGTTTTTAACCCGTATTATCTTTATTTTATCAAACTATAAACATTTTTGTATTGTCATTCCAAACCTTGCCCTTGCCAGTTGCAAGGTTGCATAGATTACAACAGATAGAAAATACATCTCATTTTCTGGAGGCCATCAAAAGAAATCACTGTGGTGACATTTCAGGTTTTAAATCGAGGGTTTGCAATATATGTATTTACCTATTACACCATGTATATAGGTAATCATTGTTTACACTGCAGACTGAATTCTGAACCATTCTACTGTCTACCAAATTTTAGAAGCTTTTTCTTTCTCTCTGGCTGGAAGGATGTGTCGGAGAAAAAAAGACTTTTGGGAAATTTTGTGAGAAAGGCTGGAACAAGCATTTTCTACTTTCTCTCACAATGTTTCCTGTTTTGTCAGAAAACAAATCTCACCTTTGTGATTCACATTTTCTTTGATGACTACAAATGTTTTCAATTTGGACCAGTCTGAAAGATTGCCATCTTGAAAAGGGTAAAAGGTTTTGATTACTGTTTTGTTCTGTATCAGGGGCCATCTTAGACCCTTAACTTAACCCTTTGCCTTACAAACAAGTTTTGACCCTGAAGAAAAAGTCTTTTGTAAAACATTGTGGGAAAAGCTTTTCTTACAGTGTTTTCTACCCGATCCAAGACAAATTTCATCATTTGAATCATATTTAATTTGTCGTCTGCAGATGCTTTGAATTTTGGACTAGTCTTAAAAAAAATGTCATGTAGTAAAGAGTTTACTCTTTACCAAATGACAATATTTTGAACTGCTTTAAATCCAAAGCATTTGCAGACAACAGATTAAATCTGGCTGAAAACGTGGAAATTGTTTTTGAAAGGGTTGAAAACATGGTGGGAAATGGAGAAAATGCTGGAGCATTTTCTCCTTTTCCAACAATGTTTTCTGTTACCCTTTCAGAGATAAATCTCTTATTACCCAAATATGTATTTCAGTTGTTTTTGTCTGCAAATGCTTTGAAATTGGACAAGTCTAAAATTTTGTCATTTGGTAAAGAGTTAACCAATGGTGATACTAGAGTATCCAAAATCCAATTCGAGGATCAGTGCGAAAGACTAATATTTACTTAAACCAAAGAAAAAGGCCCAAGACATTTAGAATTTCTATTTGACAAACAAATCTTTATCTCTTTAACATATAATCCTAATGTTGACAAATTGTAAATGTCTTCTTACATTTGCTTTTGGTTGAGTATACATTTTTATTCTCTACCCATTTACATTTTAGCCATGGTGGGTGAAAAGGGGACTTAATGTACCTGCAGAAAGTATCGACCGAGGTTAGCCTGTGCAGTCTGGCCAAGCTGACCTGGGTAAATATTCTTTGCTATTGATCAATTTTCTGCATTTCAGAGGACCAGTCTACGTCGTGATTCAGTTGGTTGTTAGACAAAATGGATTTTCGTGGATCCATAATCATAACTACATGACGACTGGCATCCCATAATGCATCACAGAAATGCATTAACTCTTTACCACACAATCCCGACTTTTAATGACCCTGGGAAAGAAGCCTGTAGAAAACATTGTAGGAAAAGGTGAAAATGCAGGTGATTTGGATGAGGCTAAAATTTTGTCATCTGGTAAAGAGTTAATACACTACTGGAGGAGGTTTTATGTGATAAAATGGATTGTTCAGTGCATCAACAACCATGAGAACATAATCTATAATAATGAAACAAATTAATTATTATGAGAATTAGAAAATGTAAATTACAAAAGTAGACAGTGCAGATTCTGTGCAGTCTGATCTTGATCTTCACAGTCCCCGCAAAGTATCCAAAGAGTGACAGAGTCAGCAACAAGAAATACGTATCTTCAAAAAAGGTAGACGGCGTAAATTTGCCCACCAATAGGTCTGTAGGGTCCGCAGAATAAACATGTCTATATTTTTCACCAATCACAAATTTCTAGTTATTCATTTGGTAATCATACCTGAAAGTAGGTCAAAAGCCAGCTCATTCAGCTACGCCAAAAAAGTAAGCCCACAGAAGATACATGTAGCAACCATGGTATTCATAGTTATAAAGATAAACAAACAGATCTCTGGTGGGGATCAAATGTATTAAATATTTCTGATCTATTATTGATAATTTGATAATCTTCATTAGATTACAAAGTATCCAACTCATTGACTCTTTACCAAACGACAAAATTTCAGACTTTTCCCATTTGAAAACATTTGCAGACAATAAATTGAAAGTGGCCAAATTGATGAAATTTGTCCTTGATAGATTAGAAAACATTGAGGGAAGGGAGAAGATGCTGGTCACCAGCATTTTTTCCTTTTCCTACAGTATTTCATTTTTTTGATAAAGGGGTAACCCAGGTTAAGCTTATTACCTCCTAGTACAAGTCTTTTGAAAACGCTGTGGGAAAAGGAGAAATTGCTCATAACGAGCAATTTCTCCTTTTCCCACAGTGTTTTCTACCCTTTTTGAGAACTTTCTGCCATTTTCATCAAATTAAAAATTGTCGTCTGCAAAGTCTTTCAATTTGGACCTGAGTCTAGAATTTTGTCGTTTGCTAAAGAGTTAAAGGAATATGAATTGACCATTTCCCAAACATCAAAATTATACACTGGTCCAAATTGAAAGCATGTGCAGACAACAAATTAACCCTTTCCCAAACAAGCCCTGGTTTTCACGTGTCTGCAGTACAAGTCTTTTGAAAACACTGTGGGAAAAGGAGAAATGGCTCATAACGAGCAATTTCTCCTTTTCCCACAGTGTTTTCTACCCTTTTTGAGAACTTTCTGCCATTTTCATCAAATCGAAAATTGTCGTCTGCAAACTCTTTCAATTTGGACCAGTCCAAAATTTGCCGTTTGGGAAAGGGTTAAAAGTGGCACAAATGATAGGATATGTTGTGCAAAACAGGGTAGAAAACATTTTGGTAATGGGAGAGAATGCTGGTTACCAGCATTTTCTCCTTTTCCCAAAGCGTTTTTGAAATCCTTTTTCTTTGAGAGGTCTTTGAGGGGTCGTTAAAACATGGGATTGTTTGGTAAGGGATAGCATACAAATGCATTTATATTTTAAACACTAAGGGAAAAGGAAAAATATGGCAAACTAGATGTGGTAAAGGAAACAATTGCCTGTGGTGGGGAATATGTCTCTTTGCTACAATGTTTGCAAGAATGGTCCTCTGTAAAGCAAGACAAATTGTTTTGTTTTTTGACTGTAATGGGCTAAGAGTTGATTGGTTTATTATGAGAATCTCAAACAATGGGTTGACTATAGATATTTCTTTGAGGTGCTGCAGAAGTCAAACTCTTTACCAAACGACAAAATTAGTCACTGGAATTTGACCAAATTCAAAGCAGTTGCAGACGACAAATTAAATGTCCCTAAAATGATGATTTTTGTCTTTCACCAGAAAGAAAACATTGTGAGAAAAAAGGGGAATATGCTGGTTACCAACATTTTCTCCTTTTCCATAATGTTTTCAAAAGCCTTCCGTCACAGTCGTTAAAAGTCGGGATTATGTGGTAAAAATTCAACCCTTTACCACACACTCCCCAGTTTTAACCCCCCCTCCCCCAGGAAAAGGACTTTTGAAAACATTGCGGGAAAAGGAGAAAATGCTGGTTAACCAGCATTTTCTCCATTTCCCACAATGTTTTCTACCCTTTCAAACTTTCAAAGACAAATTTCATAATTTGTGGTTCATTTTATTTCTCGTCTGCAAATGCTTTCAATTTGGACATGTCTAAAATTTACCTGTTTGGTAATGTGTTGAATGATGATAGGAAGCATTTGCCAATGTCAAATAAATTGCAACTATAAATGGTTGGGCAGAGTTCAATAGTACACTTGGTAGCATACAGGACTTGAACCCAAGGGATCGCAGTTTTGAAGCCTTGGCTCATCCAATTTCTGTATGAGGACTCTTTCCACTCTCACTGCTTATCATTGTTTCTGTGGTAGTTATGTGGGAAAGCAGCCAGTGGCTTGGGAAGAATATTGTACAAAGCACTGATAAAAAGAAACTCCAGAAAAGCATGGATAAGTGCGCTGGTTGCTGCACCATAACTGAAATGATGTTGAAAACAGTGGTAAACAACATTAAAAAAAGCAACAAAACAGATTTGTCTGTTAACCCTTTACCAGACGACAAAATTTTAGCCTTCTCGAAATTGAAAGCATTTGCAGACAACAATTTCAATTTTCCTAAAATGATGCAATTTTTCTTTGATAGGGTAGAAAACATTGTGGGAAAAGGAGAAAATGCTGGTTACCAGCATTTTCTCCTTTTCCCACACTGTTTTCAAAAGGCTTCTTTCCCAGGGGTGTCAAAAGGCGTCATTGTGCGGTAAAGGGTTAAAGAGTAGAAAATGTGGAAAGTGAAATAAAAGCTGATTACCAGCACACTCTCCTTTTCCCACAGTACCTTCAAAGGCCGGTTTCCTGAGGGTTGTAGAAATATGACATTGTTCAGTAAAGAGCAAATAATCATTATTTTATGTGATTTGATTGTCAGGCGATGATGTGAAACAATGTGAAATAAAATTTGGGAAAGGACATACTAAAATGAGCCACACACTGGCCCATTACCGGATGACAGAATTTTAGACTTGACCAAATTTAAAGCATTTGCAGACAACAATTTCAGTGTGTCTCAAATTGTGCAATTTGTCTTTGATAGGGTAGAAAACATTGTGGGAAAAGGAGAAAATGCTGGTTACCAGCATTATCTCCATTTCCTATGATGTTTTCAAAAGCTTTCTTCCTCAGGGTTGTTAAAACTCGGGTTTGTGTGGTAAAGGGTTAATGCATCTCTGCAATGCTTGATACCAGGCCAACCATTGGATTGGATCAGGAGGTAGAATGATCCTTTGCCATGCAGAAATTTTACAAATGGCCGATAGTTTCAATCTATACCAGCCTGCGCAGGCTGAAATGGGTCGATACTTTTTGCAGATGCATTAAGTCCCCTTTTGGCATGGCCCAAATATATAACAGGGTTTTTTTGTGTTTAACTTTTGAAATAGAAATCATTTAACCGTTAATGAACTTCAGTAAAAGACATGTAAATTGACACTTGGAAAGTTTGTGACAGTGAGCATTGTTTTAAAAGCAGAAAGTGTTTTCTATATCGGTTATCATACTCTTTACCAAATGACAAACATTTGGACTTTTCTCAAATTCAAAGCTGTTTCAGACGACAAATTAAATATTGCAAAATTGATAAAATTTGGCACGAAAAGGATAGAAAATATTATTGCAAAAGGAGAAGATGCTGGTTACCAGTTTTTTCCTCTTTTTTTCTTACAATGTTCTTTAGAGCCTTCTTCCTCAAGGTCGTTGAAAGTTACAATTGTGCAGTAAAGGGTTAAATTTTGTTTGCAAACCTGTATTGAACTGGATCTGTATATCTGTTTTTGCTCATTGTCGATTATGATTGATTTGAAGAAACAAAATATCAAATAGAGCGGAGTTTTTTTTTTTGATTTTATTTGATTTGGACAGCAATTCTTATGCATTTCAGTTTGTGTACCTATTTTAGTGCTGTCTCATTATTTCGCATTGTTAATTTGAGTTAGTTATAAATTTGCAAGAATCATGATTTTGTAAATATTTGATAGGACGGGATACATTTAACTTGGGGCAGCCATTTCAGTGTGTTATACAGTCCGTGGTATTTATCCCTTTCCCAAACGACAAATTTTGGACTGGTCCAAATTGAAAGAGTTTGCAGACGACAATTTTAAATTGGATGAAAATGGTAGAAAGTTCTCAAAAAGGGTAGAAAACACTGTGGGAAAAGGAGAAATTGCTCGTTACGAGCAATTTCTTCTTTTCCCACAGTGTTTTCAAAAGACTTGTACTGCAGACACGTGAAAACCAGGGCTTGTTTGGGAAAGGGTTAATTTTGTGATGTCAGTATTCGGAGTTTATAGTTTGATTCAGTAATGAAAATGCAGTTGTCATTTTTTTTTTTAAATAAATATTTGGGAAGACAGATTTCATAGAACTTCTTAGGTTCTAGTAGTACTATTAAAGCCAAACTTTTTTGTTTTGTGTTATTGCAATCTGATCAAGTCCATGTTAACCCTCTACTACACAATCTCTTTTTCAAATGACCCTGAAAAAGAAAGCCTTTGAAAACATTGTGGGAAAAGGAGAAAATGCTGGTAACTAGCATTTTCTCCTTTTCCCACAATGTTTTTTTACCCTTTGGTGAAATGTTAATGGTTACTGGTAAATGGGTAAAATTTAGAATAAAAATACCATTTGAGATTCCGATTAGGTCAAACATCTGAAAAGGAAAATGTGCTGTGGAAGAAATCTTATTTATTGAAATCTAATAAAGAGATGTCAATAAAAGCTTTTATCTGGATGTCAGGTTTATTACCGGTTTGCTTTTAAATGGAAGATTTACTGAAATGGTACTCAAAGGTAAAAGAGAAAAATGCTTTATAAAAGAATGATTTCATAAGATTAGAAGTTTTCAGTCCTATTCACTCTCTACCAGACGACAAAAATTTTTACTTGTCCACATTGAAAGCATTTGCAGACGACAAATTAAGAGTAGCTCAATAGATGAAATTTGTCCTTGGAAAGGTTTAAAAATATCTCCTTTTCCCACAATGTTTTCAAAAGCCTCCTCCATCAGGGTTGTTAAAACTCAGAATTGTTTGTCACACAAAGGTAAAAGGGAAAATACATTATAAATATCATTATATATAGGGTTTTTAGTTATATTAACTCATTACTAAATGAAAAAATTATGGACTGAACCAAATTGAAAGCATTTGCAGACAACAAATCAAATTTTGCGAAAATGATGATTTCTCTCATTGACAGGGTAGAAAACATTGTGGGCAAAGGAGAAAATGCTTGTTAATACCAGCATTTTTTCTTTTTCCCACAATGTTTTATGAAGTCTAATCTACCAGGTCAAAAGTTGGAATTGTGTGGTAAAGGGTTAAAGATTTCAGATATTGAGGATGCAAGTTTCTGAAATAATTAATTTACTCTAGGGGCTGGAATTTTCAAACTAAGATCTTTGGAGTCTTATTTTGTTTGTACATGCAAATGAGGCCAGATTTGAAGTACTTAAACTTTGCATGACATTGTTTAGATTTTCATCTTGTTAATGATGGGGGAGAAAAAAAATCCAAAACCAAAGACCCTATAAACTTTAAATTAATGATTAGATATATGTAGAATAAAGTAATTAGCGATTTGCAAAGTTTATTGCCTTAGAAACCCAAGGATAAGATTTTATCAGCAAAGTACATGTGATTTGACACGGAATTAATAAAAAAACAAATCCTATCATTTGAGCCAAGCTGACTTTGTCATCTGCAAATGCTTTCAGTTTGGACAAGTCTAAAATTTTGTCATTTGGTAAAGAGTTAGCCCTTTACCACACAATGGCAAGTTTTAACGACTCTGAAGAAGAAACCTTTAGAAAACATTGTTGGAAAAGGAGAAAATGCTGGTAACCAGCATTTTCTCCTTTTCCCCACAATGCTTTCTACCATATCAAAGACAGAAATAATCATCAGAGCTACATTAATTTCGTCATTTGGAAATGCTTTCATTTTGATCTGGTCTAAAATTTTGTCGTTTGGTAAAGAGTTAAGTCTATCTGAGGAGCAAAAATGTACAGAAAAAGAAAAGCATTTATGCATAACTCTTTACCAGACGGCAAAATTTTTGCCTTATCCAAATTGAAAGCATTTGCAGATGACAATTTCATTGTGGCTTAAATGGTGCAATTTTTCCTTGATAGGACAGAAAACATTGTGGGAAAAGGAGAAAATGCTGGTTATCAATGTTTTCAAAAGGCTTCTTTCCCAGGGTCGTTAAAAGGCGGCAAAGGGTTTATGTATTCTTTGAAATTTTAGTCTTTAAATTTGGCATATTGAAAAAAAAAAATCTTTGGATGAGAACAGTGCAGTTTAACAAAATCTTGGCAACACAGAAGAACGTAAAGATTTTCATGAATAATTAAACAGTATCACTAGGAGAGATAGGACATTTTACCAAAGAAAATAAATGTTTATTTAGATGTCATTTATTCCTGTACCCAGGTCAAACAATTTTGCCCCATGATTAAATCTTTACCAAACGATAAAATCTTAGACTTGTTCAGATTGAAAGCACTCTTGCAGACGACAAAATTAGATGTAGCTGAAATGGTGGTAATTGTCTGTGAAAATATAGAAAACCTTGTGGGAAAAGGAGAAAATGCGACCAGCATTTTCTCCTTTTCCCACAAGGTTTTTTCAAAGGCTATTTCCTCAGGATTGTTAAAACTTGGGAGTATGTGGTAAAGAGTTCAACTGTTTTACTTGTCAATTCTTATTGGAAAGTACAAAACTAAACTAACAGAGTATAATTTGCTTATAATCAGTTTGCATGAATTTAAAAAAAAAAAAAATGATTTGAAAAAAAAAAGAGCTATTGCAGAATAACAGGAATGAAGTGAAATGCCTAATGTAAGGTTTTCAGGTCAAGAAAATAAGATTAAAGGAACATAAATAAATTCTGGAAAGGGTGCCTATTTCAAAGGATAAACCTTAGCCCTTATTCCCATCTGTGCATTGTATCTCAATGATTAAGTTTTTGAACTGGTAAACGCTTTTATGCTTTTTTTATGCACAAAAGACTGGAAATTGAAAAAAAAAAAAAAAATGAAAACCTAACCAAAGTAATTATGGTTGTATTTAAAGTGTAACAGATTGTTTAAAAAATCATTACAGAGACAGAAAATTGGATATTTGAAATCTTCCCCACCCTTTGTTTTGAGAATCATTTATCAAGGAGAAAAACTTTCAGACTGATCTAATCTAAAAGCCATCAAAGGAAGGAAAACCAAATCTACACAAATAAAAATGTATAGAAAGGTTGCAATTACACTAAACAAAAGAGACACAATATCTATTTAATGTTCTTTAAATCTTGACTAGAGAATGTCTTTTACACTTTATCTCGGCTAGTTCAGTGAATGAATAAGGGAAACATTTATTGATAGAGAAGTTATTACATGGTAAAGAGTAATATCCTTTTTTCTTGGCACTAAAACAAACATTGTGGGTGCTCATTTGAATTTTCTATTCAAGGAAATTCTAAGTGGTACCCACAACATTGGTTTAATGCTTGAATATATTGCTTTGAAAGAAAGACTGCCTCAACTTATGTGGAATGTATAGAGTAAAGAGGGTAAAACCAATTGTGGACAGACAAACATCGAACATAAACATAAAGAGGTATTATAGTGGGTTTATCAGTGAAATCTAAATATGCAGAAGACAGAGCTGAGTAGAACGACAAACTATACTTCGCGTGTTGACAAACCAATTGAGCAGAAGGTCAGTGTCATTACTCAACGTAAGCCACAGTATTTAGACGTGGCACTAAAACAAGCAGAGGATGAGAAAAAAAGTGAACGTAAGATTAATACAAACACAGTGAAAGATGGAAAAAATAAGGTGACAGGATCTACAGTGAAAAACAAGTTTAGTGATCTTAAAGGTGTGAAAAACACAGATAGCAAAGAAAATGTTTCAGACAAGAACAAAAAAGATGGTGCTGGATTGAATGATGGAGGTAAGGCAGGAGTAGGAGAGAAAGTTAAAACAGTTACTGGACTAGGCTCTCCCACATTCCAGGAAAAATCTAAATTCAAGAACTTAAAAAACCAGAAACTCTTCCAGGAGCTGGATCAAATGCTTTCTGGCCAAGATGCTGGTCAAGGTCACTCGAATAAAAAAGAACCAATGGCTTCAAAATCACAGAAAACAGAGAAAATAACAAAAGATTCGTTTTATCAGCCATCTCCCCAGGGAAAATCAAGAAGGTTAAAGTACTCCTCAGTTCCACCATTGCAACAAAATGGAATTATTGATCCAGAGAGTCAAATCTTGCATAAGAGAGAATTAAAGGCAAAACAAAGAATTGAATCACTGGATAGTTTTACATCTGGTGATTTTAAGTCAAAATTATCCCAGTCCAGGTCTATTGGAAATATTTCATCAAGAGTAAATGCTAATGTAAGTAAAGGAGTTCCAGTGAATCAAGGTAACTTAGGAACAAGACATCATTACATTGCTGATATACCTATATACTTGCCAACATTTGATGGTGCCACTACCAGCACAAGCCAGGCTTTTTCTGGTCCAACACAAGTTATTGACAGATCATTTGGTAGTAACAATACTGAAATAAAAATAGATAGAAAGGTCCCCCTTGCACCTAAAGGATTTGTAGGATCTCAATCCCAGCTTTTTGATGCACATGATGAAACGTTATCTGAGCCTAATACACTGAACAGCTATAGACAACAAGCTAATCCTGTGAGACAAAGACTGATTGAAGAGCAATCAAAAAAAATTGTGAGAGATAACCGAAAACAGTTTGACTATGAACCAAAGAATCAAGCAGCAGCTAGCGCAATAACTCAAAGAACTATCACTGATAGATCTCACATGGCTTTGTATAATTCAAGCCAAGAGTTTCATGATGAAACAATACGTTCTGATCCAGGTTCAATTCAGAGAATGAAACCCATTGAGGATCTGTCTCGATACAAGTACAGTCCAGAGGGATTTTTGGCAGAACAAGAAAGGAAAGCCAGACAAAATAGAGAAGCTAGGATACAAAGAGAGCTTGAGAATACCTCCAGAGATCTTCAACAAGAACTTAAAAGCAATGATCAAACCTATAGAGGTACAACTGGAAGAAGAAATGAAAGATGGCAAATGTCTAAGGACAATTCTTGGGTAAAGGCTGATAGGCAAAGCCCTTTGACCAGCAGGAGCCATGGACAACCTTTTCAAAGAGAAGAGAATAAATTTTACAGTGATTCCTCATATCGTGTTTCAGACAGAGAAACTGTTAGATTAAGAGGAAGTAACTCACCACAACCTTTTATTGATCGTGAGAAAGATAGTCATCGTACCTATCAAATTCCTAGAGAAATACGAGATCGAGAACGCTACAGTGATAGAGGCTTCCAAGAGGATAGATATACACAGAACCAGAAATCAAGAGGGTATTATGACTCCTTGAGAAGAAATGCTGATAAAAAAAACTCTGAAAAAAATGTTGATATAGACACTGGGTATTATGATGACAAGGATGGTTACAGAGATAGTAGATACAGGAGCGAAGATGTGATGGACAGCAGAGAAAATGTAATGGATAGTAGGTATGAAGATAGGAACAAAACAGGTAAACAAGATTATAATGATAGAGATGCAAAAAAGTATGAAAGAGACTCAAGGGAATATAAACAATATCTTGATGAGAAGTTCAGATATGACAGAAGTCCCAGATTTGATGATGTAGGACAAAATAAAGTTATTAATAGAGAGTATAGCTTTGAGAAAAAGAGTGATAACAGAAAGTACAGTGTTGGCACTGTTAAAAATATAAGACAAGACTCTTTTTCAAATTATGGCAAAGATGGAGAAAGACAGAATGAAGTTGTAGAACCTTCTAGCAGAAAGAGAAAATACTCGGCTGAAAGGAAGGAGGTAAGATCTAAATCAGGTGAGCTTAAAGTTGAATATGTACTTCGAAATAAGAGTAATTCAAATGATATGCTGAAACATGGGAATAGGAGAGAAGAAAAGAGGGAACCGTCAACAGTACAAACTTATAAAACAGAGAAATCTGACCGGTCTGACAAAAAGAGCTATGTGGATGATACATGGAGGAGTTTGTCCCCAAAACAAGACAGAGACAGCCTAACAGGACAGAAAAAGGAAGGTGAAAGCCAAAAAAATGTTGAAAGAGATAATTTCAATAAACCGCCAACGTATGAAACTAGAGTTATTAAAGAGAACTCAAAGCATGGAGATGATTTTGAAAGATATTTTGATAAACCAGAGAAAGTAAATAGTCCATCAAATAGAATACCATTTTACTCTGAAAACTCTAGTCGGTATGCTAAAGAAAAGTATGAATTTAATATTCCAGAAGTCATGACACCTGTTCAAGAAGTGTCATTCAGACAAGCTAAAGAAGAAGAAAAGGATACCATCAGAAATATTCCTGATCGGCCAGCCATACAAAAAGATTCAGCAGGGGAACATAATTCTACCTATCCTGATGACATTGTAAACAGGAAACCTGTACAGGAAAGGGATGGTGGCATTAGCAGCAGAGAACCTGAAGCCAAAGAAGACATTAAGGAAGCCAGCACAAAGGAGACAGAGAGTATTGCAAAACCAAGCTTTCTGTCTTCAACTGTTAATAAACATGAAATCAAGGAAGATAGAAGATCGCCATGGAGAAAAGATGAGAATGACTCAAGAGATAAATACTCACCTAGACCGGAATACAGTCCCTATCCTAAAGGACCCGATTTTAGTGAAGTAAAAGTTGACAAGAGGTCTGAATCTTTCGAGAAAATTAAAGAGGAAGTTAGACAAAAAACAGAAGAAAAATTACAAAAGAAGCGTGAAAAGACAATGGAGAGTCAAGGACCAACAGTGGACGATCTAAAGTTTGATTATCCAGACTTTACTGGTGATAAAGAAATGGAAGCTAAGCCAGTTGAAGAAACTAATGGAAAGGATATGCAAGTGAGTAAAACTGAATCTAATGATTTGAGTGATGAACAAATAGAACACAGTAAGTCCAAAAAAAATGATAAGCAAGGTGATAGTATTGATAAGCAAGGCGATAGTATTGATAAAAGCAATGATAAAGAAAAGCCAAAGACTGAACTGAAAGTAGACACTGATGACATAGAAGATTTGAATCTGGATGAAATAGAAACTGGCATAGATGAGAATGAGCTCTATGTGTGTTATTTGTTAACTGATGATGGTGAATCTATAGGTCCCTTAAAACTTGATATTGATGATGTCCAAATTGGGCTACCAAGAGTGCCTAAAGAAGGAGAAGAATTAGAAAGACCACCAAAAGGAGAAGAGACAGAAACAGACACTGAAGGTAATTATATAGAGGATATTCGTCTTTTTTGGTGAAAAATGGAAATTTAATTCATCATCAGTAATATTTTCACGAATGGTGCAGCCACAAGTGAAAATATTACTGTATGATGTTCATGAGATGAGAAAAATTTTGATCTTTCACTGAAAAAAAAAAAAAAACATCAGAAATATTCCTGATCAGCCAGCAGTACAAAAAGATTCAGCAGGGGAACTTAATTCTACCATTTCATGCTTCTAACCCCATTTTTGTTGGGCCTTGCAAAGTACATGGGAGCTCTCAGAATTTCCGTTCCAGTGAGTTTATCAATTGGTAAATTCTCAAGTCAAAACTGTGAAATTATCAAATCCTAATCCACCATTATTTCCTCATCCGTAACATTCACTCTCATATCTCTGGATTTATAGTCCCCTGAAGTTGTCCCCTCAATATTTTTCCATTCACAACATAGTGTTGTGATTCAGGAGATAAGCAGCCATGTTCAGGGTCGTTTAAACTCAGGTTGGTATGCTAAAGGGTTAAAGAGTCTGAAAGTGGTCATTTCTCTAGGAGAATTTACATTGTAGCATATGAAGAGTTTGACTTAAAGGGTTTTTCCCTGACCCACAGTTTCTTTGAATTTGGACCCCCAAAATGTCTCCTGAAATTTGAATGTTTTCTGTCTTTTATCTTTAACCCTTTCCCAAACAAGCCCTGGTTTTCACGTGTCTGCAGTACAAGTCTTTTGAAAACACAGTGGGTAAAGGAGAAATTGCTCATAACGAACAATTTCTCCTTTTCCCACAGTGTTTTCTACCCTTTTTGATAACTTTCTGCCATTTTCATCAAATTTGAAATTGTCGTCTGCAAACTCTTTCAATTTGGACCAGTTCAAAATTTGTCGTTTGGGAAAGGGTTAAGGGGGTCAAATGGCCCTCGTATGAGAAGGTCAAGGGAAAGCCCAAGGTCCATATTCACCAACCAGTCTAATTTCATTCTAGTTCTGGTTCTAGATTTAAGAAAGAAATGCAACTTCCGATTGGGTGAACCATTTGGGTCAGCCAGTCAGAAGGTGTCTTACTTTCATTTTTATAAAATTGCAGAGAATAAGACTAAGAATGTTGTTAAGAATGGTTGGTGAATACAGACCAGGACTCACTTTAAGGACGTACAACAAAAAATTTTGAAGTCGACCGTTATTTATCGGGGGAAAAAAAAAATACAGGTTAATGCGTTCAGGTCACAATTCTGCTACTAACATGACCTTAGGAAAGTTTGATTAGTTTCCCTGTTGGAAAATCTTGTTCTGTTATGTAAAATAAATCGGCTGTATTAACCCTTTACCACACAATCCCGAGTTTTAACGACCCTGAGAAATAAGCCTTTTGAAAACATTGTGGGAAAAGGAGAAAATGCTGATAACCAGTATTTTCTCCTTTTCCCCACAATGTTTTCTACCCTTCCCAAAGCAAGTCTTAATTTTTCATTCGCATTTGTCGTCTGAAAACGCTTTCAATTTGAACCAGTCAAAAATTTTGTCGTGTGATAAAGAGTTAACCAATCAAAACAGAAAATAAGATTGATGAAACATTGAAGTTAATTGGTTAATCCTTTACCACACAATCCGGGATTTAATGACCCTGAAAAAGGGTGCTTTTGAAATCATTGTGGGAAAAGGAGCAAAATGCTGGTAACCAGCATTTTCTCCTTTTCCCACAATGTTTTCAACTTTTTCATTGCCAAATCTAATTCTATAAGCCACAAATTGTTGTCTGCAAGTGCTTTCAATGTGGACAACTCCAAATTTTTGTCGTAGGGTAAAGAGTTATTGATTAATTCTTACGGTGCTGAACCTGGATTAACCCTGTCCTGCACAATCCCACCTTTTAAGGACCCTAAGAAAAAAAGGGCCACTGAAAACATGGTTGGAAAAGGAGAAAATGCTGGTAACCAGCATTTTCTCCTTTACCCACAATGTTTTCTATCCTATCAAAGACAGATTCCATCCTTTGAGCAACATTTAAATTGTTGTCTGCATATGTTTTCAATTTGGACAAGTCTATATTTTGGGCGTGTGGTAATGAGGTAATAAGGTAATGAATTAAGCTAGTTTTTCCAAATAAAAAAAAATGAGACATTGTTGGAAAAGGAGAAGATGCAGGTTATCAACATTCACTCCTTTTTCCACAATGTTTTCTACATTTTCAAAGACAAATTCTGGTAGCCAGCATTTTCTCCTTTTTCCCATGATTTTTTCTATTCATTCAAGAACAAATACTATCATTTAAAAATTATTTGAACTCTCATCTGTAAATTCCTTCACAATGGACAAGTTTAAAATTTTTCTGTGTGGTAAAGGGTTAGGGAAACACAGCTATAATGAGGTAAGCTTGTCCACCTGCAGCTGGTAGATCAATAAAATATTAACAAGAAATGTTGTAATTGTAGTTATTTACTGTTCAAAGAGACAATCAATAGCCATTGAGTGGGTAATGATTGTCTACCCTTAGCTCTCTCTCATGTTTCAGTGTGTCCATTGCATTTTTTAGCTGGGATTTTAGCTTATTTGTATAGCAAATTGGCTTACTGTGATCCAAATGGCTGGAACCAAATATATCCTGTGTAATGACCCATGTGCGATCTTTTTCAGTTTTGATTAGCTGGTCTGTACTATGTTATCGGTTTGACCTGAATCAAATACTGTCATGCATCCTTGCGTTCTACTCATTCTACTTTCAGTTTTAGCTAGTACACCCATACCTCATTTTTGTCACTACCATATATACAGTCCTACATGTGCACATACAATCCTAAATCTTATACCAGCAGAAAACTGTGTCAGATTGATAGATCTCATAAGTAATAAAATAACAGTTACTTCACAGAACAGTTACTGGCAGAATAAATTCAACTTTCTTTGCCCTTGCTAACTCCAGTAACTCATTATATATACATGTAAATGCACTACATGTAATGGAAATTTTGTTTTCAATACACCTTATAGCTGAATACTGCTCCACAAATCTGCTTTTCAGGACTTTGAGTCCTTTGATTTCTTTTTATAAATGAGACCTCATGGAATTTCAAAGTATTTGGGGGTTAGAGAAAATAAATTGTATTTAACCCTTAGGCTGCTAAGCACGACTCACTGACCTTTTACGGACAGTGTAGATCAAGATCAGACTGCACACGATGTGCAGTCTGATCTTGGATCTACACTGTCCAATTAGAAGACATTTTTTCTCCAAAAACTAAGTTTGAAATAACATTTTTCAGGTTTTTACTATCAGCTTGAAAGTTCGATTTAACTTATTTAGCAGGATAGGGGTTAACATGGATTGGTAAAGTTTATCGGGTAAGTCGTAGAAATTTTATATGAGTCGCAAGTGGATGAAATTTCTACGTTTTGCCTGATAAACTTCCCCATTTCCAAGACACTAACTACCTTCTCTATTAACGCTTTACCAGACGACAGAATTTTTGCCTTGTCCAAATTGAAAGCATTTGCAGACGACAATTTCAGTTTGGCTCAAATTGTGCCATTGTTCTTTGATAGGGTAGAAAACATTGTGGGAGAAGGAGAAAATGCTGGTTACCAGCATTTTCTCCTTTTCCCACAATGTTTTCAAAAGGCTTCTTTCCCAGAGTCATCAATAGGCGGCATTGTGCGGTAAAGAGTTAATCCCGTTTCTCATTTGTAAACCATATCGGACCAAGTTGATTGAATATTTGGCTTGAAATAATGCACAGTAGTGTCGCCATTTTTTTCACTTTAACCCTTTACCGCACAATGCCGCCTTTTGACGCCCCTAAGAAAGAAGCCTTTTGAAAACATTGTGGGAAAAGAAGAAAATGCTGGTAACCAGCATTTTCTCCTTTTCCCACTATGTTTTCTACCATATCAAAGAAAAAATGCACCATTTGAGCCACACTAGAATTGTTGTCTGCAAATGCTTTCAATTTGGACTAAGCTAAAATTTTGTCGTCTGGTAAAGGGTTAAGTAAACATGAGGAAGTGTAAAGCTTCCTTGTAATGTTTGAGGTAACTGTAATAATGATGTCATGAATGATATAGATTACGTCATAAATGGAATGTTTACCTGCAAAAAAAAACCTTATGTCAAAAGAAGGCAAATATTTCTCTGATTTTAGTGCTTTTTGGCATAAAAGAAACAAAAAAAAGCGGGTTTACATGTTGCAATTATTTGCAGATATTTAACACTCGGCTACAGTTTTTGCCAAGATCAATATTTGAGATGCTTAATTAAAAGTAGTTCCAGTTGGCAGGTGTGCAATTCTACAGTTACAGTTGTTTGGTCTTAATTATTGTGACATGATAAATTGTCTTTTTCCTCAAGATATTTATCAAATCGGTTTACTGTAAGGGTTTTAAATGCCATAAATTTGTTTTAAAGGGTTTAGATTGATTGATTATTTTATGGGTGTCTAACATGGATTTCAACATTATTTCAGTTATATATTGCTTTCATGGAGTTTCTGTTACCAGTGCTTTGCATAATATTGTTCCCAAACCACTGGCTGCTTTCCCACATAACCATCGTCGAAACAGATCAGTGGCAAGAGAGGAATGAATCCTGTGGCAATGACTATCATCAGTCCTCAGAAGGAAATTGGTTGAGCTCAGGATTCAAACCAGCAAACCCCATGTCTGAAGTCCTGTACAGTACCTACAGCGCTACTGGGGCTCGGCAATGGGTTTAGAAAATTAAGGGTTTTGACAATTAACTCTTTACCAAACGACAAAATTTTAGACTAGTCCAAAATGAAAGCTTTTGCAGACAACGAAATAAATGTAACTGAAAATTTGATATATGTTTTGGGAAAGGTAGAAAACATGGTGGGAAAAGGAGAAAATGCTGGTTACCAGCATTTTCTCCTTTTTCCACAATGTTTTCAAAGGCTTCTTTTTCAGGGTCGTTAAAAGGCAGGATGGTCTGGTAAAGAGTTAGAACGAATTAGATCTATAACTAATGGCAGATATTTTGATGTAAAGTTGATTTACCCTTTACCACACAATTACAAGTTTTACTGACCTCAGGGAGGAATGCTTTTGAAAACATTATGGGTAAAGGAGAAAATGCTGGTAACCAGCATTTTCTCCTTTTCCCACAATTTTTCTTACACTTTCACACGAAAATCCTATTTTATGTGCCACATTTGATATGTCGTCTGCAAATGCTTTCAATTTGGCCAAGTGTAACATTTTGTCGTCTGGTAAAGAATTAAAGATTAAATAGGATACCTGTTTTTGTTCATCAGAACAATTCAACCTGGTATCTGATCTTTTGTCAGACAACTAAATTTTAGAGTCATCTAAGTAGGAAGCATTTGCAGAGGACAAATTAGGCCTAAAAAAAAATATCTGTGTTTAGGGTTTCCTGACCCTACCTATAAAATGCTGCTGATCCTAAACTTTTTATACTACGATTGGAAAAAAAAATTTTTTTTTTTGTGGCGGGGGGGGGGGGGGGATGTGATTTCAGTACATAGTCCATGTAAAAAATTTCTGGGGAAAAAAAAAAGAAATCCCTACCTACCCTACCTACAGCGTCTTAGACCGAAATCCTATACACAGATATTTTTTTTTAGGCCTTAAGTCTTAACCAGACGACAAAATTTGAGTCTTGGCCAAATTGAAAGCAATCCTAGACAACGATCGAGTTAACCCCACCAGGTAACAAAATTGAAAACATTTGCAGACAATACATTAAATGTGGTTGAATTAAGGAAATTTGTTTCTGAGAGGATTGAACTTGTCCTTGAGAGGGTAGAAAACATTGGTGGAAAAGAAGAAAATGTTGGTTACCAGCATTTCTCCTTTTCACACAGTGTTTTCAAAAGCTTTCTTCCCCTAGGGTTGTTAAAGCTTTACAATGTGGTTGAAATGATTGACCCGGCATTTTCTCTGTTTCCCACAATGTTTTGAAAAGCCTCTTCCTCAGTGTTGTTTAACTCTTTACCAAATGACAAAGTTTTAGAATTGTCCAAATTGAAAGCATTTGCAGATGACAAAATAAACGCGACTCAAAAATTAAAATTTGTTTTGGGAATGACAGAAAACATTGTGGGAAAAGGAGAAAATGCTGGTTACCAGCATTTTCTCCTTTTCCCACAATGTTTTCAAAAGGCTTTTTCCACAGGATTATTAAAACTCGGGATTGTGTGGTAAAGGGTTAACTCTTTATCACATAATTCCAAACTTTAACTCTTTACCAAACGACAACATTTTGGACGTTTCCAAATTGAAAGCATTTGCAGACCAAAAAATAAATGTGACTCAAAAACTGAAATTTGTTTTGTGGAAAGGTAGAAAACATTGTGGGAAAAGGAGAAAATGCTGGTTATCAGGATTTTCTCCTTTTCCCACAATGTTTTCAAAAATCTTCTCCCCAAGGGTCATTAAAAGTCGGGATTGTGTGGTAAAGGGTTAACGATCCTGTGAAAGAAATCTTTTGAAATTTTGAAAACCTTGTGGGAAAAGGAGAAAATGCTGGTAACCAGCATTTTCTCCTTTTCCTACCCTTCCCAAAACAAATTTCAATTTTTCAATCATTTTTATTTTGTCGTGTGCAAATGTTTTCATTTAGGACCAGTCTAAAATTCTGTCGTTTGGTTAAGAGTTAAACACTGGATAGCACTTACGGTCTACCAAAGGACCTAAAGGTAGACCGTTCAAATTGAAAGAATTTGCAGACAACAATTTAAATGTGACTCAAATTATGGAAATTGTCTTTGATAGGGTAGAAAACATTGTGGGTAAAGGAAAAAATGCTGGTCACCAGCATTTCCTCCTTTTTCCAGAATGTTTTCAAAAGCCATGTTTGTCCAAGCCACTAAAACTTGTGATTGTGTGACCAAGGATTAAGGATAGAGGTTGAAAAGCAAGGGAACTGCTGTTTAATTTCCAGGTCTGTATTCACCAACCATTCTTAAGGACTTTCTTAGTCTTATTCTCCAAATTTGAAAGTAAATTTGAAGGTAACACAACTTCTGAATGGCTAAACCATTTGGTTTAGCCAATCAGTAGTTGCGTTACTTTCAAATTCAGAAAATCTTGAAGACTAAGACTAAGAATATTCTTAAGAATGGTTGGTGAATACGGACCCAGGTCTATTGTTCTGTAACAATTATGGCCTTTATAAAGGGAAATATGAGCCCACATCATGTATTCAGACCAGCCAGCATAGCTCAGGTGGTAGAGCATAGGACTTGCAAACATCAGGTCTTGGGTCACTTGAGGAAGTGGGTTCGAGCCCAATGGCTGGCCATCTAAAATCACTAATAGTCTTTCGGATGAGACGTTAAACAGCCAGAGGTCCCGTGTGACAGTGCTATACACTGAGCACGTTAAAGAACCAGGCATAACTTAAGATAGGTTTCGTCCTGTATCTTGCACAGTCCCCCGTAACTAAACTAACAGTCTTCAGGGGTGTCCTCAATATGGGCAACTGGTGGCTACGCAAATTCAATCAATCAAGTATTCAATTGTAATGATGTATGATTAATTTACCTTACTCTCTACCAAATGACAAAACAATCATTAACTGTCTGAAATAAACTCTTCACAATAAAATTTTTGACTTATCCAAATGGAGGGCATTTGCTGATGACTAAATAAAATGTAGTTCAAATAATGATTTCTGTCTTTGATTGGGTAGAAAACATTGTAGGAAAAGGAGAAAATGCTGGTCACCACAATGTTTTCAAAGGCTTCTTTCTCAGAATCATTAACTCTTTCACTACTGATGAGGACATTAGTGCCTTTTGCGGATGGTGTAGATCAAGATCAGACTGCACAAAACATGCAGTCTGATCTTTGATCTACACCATCCACTACCAGATGCTAGACTACGATGCAATTCATATTCAGTAGCAGTAGAAATCTTTTAGACCTGGATAAAAAAAGCGGAATTTCTTGAGCTAGTAGTGAAAGAGTTAATATTCGAGACAAGTACCAATTGCGGAACATTTTTTAGACAACAAATTAAAAATTGGTACAAATGAGCTCAAGTTCTCTGACGAGGTAGAAAACACTATGGGAAAAGGAAAATAAGCTGGTTACCAGCAATTTCACCTTTTCTCAAAATGTTTTCGAAGGCTTCTGTCTCCACGTTATGAAAACTTAGGATTTTGTGGAAAAGAGTTAACAGAAGAGGACAAATAGCTTTCTACATCCAGTTGCTCCTTTTTCTTCAATCTTTCCAAAACCTGTCTGCAGTGTAAATTAAGTTGTTTACACAAAGGACAAGAAGGAAGGGGAAGAAATTGATGTCAAGGGAAGAAACTCTGTATTGGTAATTTGCCAGTTAATAAGAGTCATGTCCCTTTGAAGTAGTATTGCATTGCCATGCATCTTCCTCCTGAAGGAAGCCTATTAACCCTTTACCGCACAATGTCGCCTTTGGACGCCCCTGGGAAAGAAGCCTTTTGAAAACTTTGTAGGAAAAGGAGAAAATGCTGGTAACCAGCATTTTCTCCTTTTTCCCACAATGTTTTCAACCCTATCAAACAAAAGTTGCACCATTTGAGCCACACTGGAATTGTCATCTACAAATGCTTTCAATTTGGACTGGGCTAAAATTTTGTTGTCTGGTAAAGGGTCAATAAGTTGTGCTTGTAATTTGACTTATTCTTTTTCATATTATTTTAACCCTTATGCTGCTTAGTGGGACTTGATGACCTTTTGCAGTGTATTACAAGATTAAACTGCACAGAAGTGCAGTCTGATCTTGGATCTACTCTGTCCGATGAGGAGATTTTTTTTCCGCTAAAAATACCTTTGAAATATCAGTCGCAACATTTTGGTATTTAATATCTGCTTGAGAGTTTCATTTCACTTATTTAGCAGGAAAAGGGTTTATCTAAACACTTCAAAAGCAAACAGAACTTTTAGCTCTGTTCTTGTCATTGGCAAATTAAGTAGACAATGCAGAGATCAAGATCAGACTGCACAAAACAAACAGCTTGATCTTAGATCTACACCATCTGCTACCTCATGCTAAACTTTTGACCAAAGTCATTTGAGGTATGCTCTATGAAAAGGGGGCTTCATGCATCCACACAGGCATACATAGATGGGAACTTTTTGCTTTTGGTATTATAATCTCCATGTCCAAGGACCATTCTACATGATTCAGTTGGCTGTTTTCAAATGGCCTCTTCCTTAGGGTTGGTAAAACTTGGGATTATGTGGTTAAGGGTTAACCCTTTCCCAAATGACAAATTTTAGTCCCTTCAAATTGAATGCATCTGCAGACGACAATTTTGAAAGTGGTACAATTAAAACATAAGGTTTTTTGACAGGGTAGAAAACATTGTGGGAAAAGGAGAAAATGCTGGTTACTAGCATTTTCTCCTTTTCCCACAATTTTTTCAAAAGGCCTCTTCCTCAGGGACTTGAAAACACGGAATCGCTTGGTAAAGGGTTATACGATGACTTCATTGGTATATTGCATCATGGGGGGTGCATTAAACCCCCATTTACCGTAGCTTGGTTCATTTTCAACTGCAGTGGAAATGCATTGGTATTACTGAAAAAAGTCAACTTTACAGTTGACTGTCTATTGTTTTAAAATCCTTTAGCAAAGGTTTTCTGTACAACAAAGTAGATCTGAAGTCCAGACTCTTTTCGCCTATTTTCCTATATACATGACGATCTGTAAGTCGAAATCCCTAGCACAATTTCTTCCATAAGAAGAACCTATTTTACTGCTGAAATGTGTTTCTTGAAAAATATGACACCTGTCTAGCATTTGTTGACGTCAAATCATTGGGCAAGCGTCAAGAATCAGAGGCATATTTTTCCATCTGTATCGATCATGGATTATCCGTATAATCAATTACGGATTATACGTAACTTAACTGACAGAAAAAATGAATTTAAAAACCAGGTAAAAAGTAAACAAAGGCTAGAGCAATTTGGCAAAGAAAATTTGCAATGTGTTGGTTACTGAACAACCATTTATTCAGCTGTTCTGACAGCAACCATCCTCAATATTCATTCTTCCTTTAATTTCAGGTATGCGAAACAGACAGACAGGTTCCCATGGTTTGAACGAGTTTTCTAGTCGAAGTCACAGTATGTTGATGCTGACCATTGATTCGGAGCAGCAGGACCCGGACGACGAAAATCTCTACATCACAAAGCGGGGAAAATTGACCTTTGTGGATTTGGCGGGTAAGCACAGTGTCTTAACTTGTTTTAAAACACCACCTGCAGTAAGAGACCTCTTGCTTTAACTCTTTACCACACAATCCCGAGTTTTAACGACCCTGAGAAAAAAGCCTTTTGAAAGCATTGTAGGGAAAAGAGAAAAGAGAACCAGCATTTTCTCCTTTTCCCACAATGTTTTCTACCCAATCAAAAACAAATTCCATCATTTCAGCCACATTAGAATTGTTGTCTGCAAATGCTTTGAATTGGGACTAGTTCAAAATTTTGTCGTTTGGTTAAGAGTTAAAACACCGCCTGCAGTAAGAGACCTCTTGTGTAACATCTCTTGGGCGGTCTCTAAATACAGGTTTGACTGGGTTGAAAATTTACATAACCACTTAATCAGCCGAGCCTTCTAGTTCAGTTGGTAGTGTACAAAACTTGAAACCAGAGGTTGCTGGTTCAAACCTCTAGCTTGGTGAATTTATTTCCAAGGATTGATGATTTTCAATGTGTAAGGATCCATTCTTCTGTCACTGCTGATCATTTTTTCGAGGATGGCTATGTGGGAAAGCTGCCATTGGCTCGTTAAAAATATAGTGCAAAGTACCGGTTAAAGAAACTCCTGGAAGGAAAGTATGGATTGTGCACTTGCTGCCCCTGTATATTACTCAAATGGCCTGCAGCATTCGGACATTTGCATAAGTGTCGTTCTGAATTAGCTTGCGCAGTCCGCACAGGCTAATCTGAGACCGCAGTTTACAACTACATAAGATTTTTTCATACAGTAGACTTTCGTGAAGCAGAAAATTGCACAAAAACGGGATGTATCATCCCGGATTAGTCATAGCACAGGCTGATCTGGGATGACACACTTTTACACATAGGTTCGAAGGTCCTTTTTCGTGTGTTGCATGCCAAATAATGTTTAAAACTGTGTCAAACGCTTTACAGACCAAGGTATCTGTTGCAAAATGAGGTAAAAAGAGAAAGGGAAAGTCAAGTACAAACCAGTGTTAGAAACTGATCAACTCATAACTTCCATTGACATCAATATCAATTAGTGAAGCTAGATAAACCGTCCAAGGAAAACCATGAATGCCCTTTTGTAGGGACATTCTTGTACCCTTAATCCTTTACCGCACAATGCCGCCTTTTGACGCCCATGGGAAAGAAGCCTTTTGAAAACATTGTAGGAAAAGGAGAAAATGCTGGTAACCAGCATTTTCTCCTTTTCCCACAATGTTTTCTACCTATCAAAGAAAATTTGCACCATTTGAGCCACACTGAAATTGTCGTCTGCAAATGCTTTCAGTTTGGACAAGGCTAAAATTTTGTTGTCTGGTAAAGGGTTAATCCTTTACAAGGCCAAATTTTAGACCTGTCCAACAAATTCCTTGTTACTTAACTCATTACCAAATGACAAAATTTTAGACCAGTCCAAATTGAGAGCATTTGCAGATGGCAAAATAAATGTGACTCAAAAATTGAAATTTGTTTTGGGAAAGGTAGGAAACATTGTGGGAAAAGGAGAAAATGCTGGTTTCAAGCATTTTCTCCTTTTCCCACAATGTTTTCAAAAGGCTTCTTTCTTGGGATCGGGATTGTGTGGTAAAAGGTTATATAAAGATTTTTGTTTTTGAAAGGTCAGAAAACATTGGGGAGGAGGAGAATATGCTGGTTACCAGCATTTTCTCCTTTTTTCCACAATATTTTTTTAAAACTTTTTTTAAATCTTTACCATGGAGTTTCAATGACCCTGACAGAAAAAGCTTTAGAAAACATGGTGGGAAAAGGAGAAAATGCACAATGTTTTCTACCGTCTTAAATACAGAAATCGCCATTTAACATTTAAGCTAGATTTAAGCCTGTACCACACAATCCCGGGTTTTCACAACCCCAAGGAGGAGGCCTTTTGAAAACATTGTGAGAAAAGGAGAAAATGCTGGTAACCAGCATTTTCTCCTTTTCCCGCAATGTTTTTTTCCCTGTCAAAAAACATAAGTTCATTTAATTGTATCATTTTAAAATTTGTTGTCTGCAGATGCTCTCAATTTGGAAAGGTCTAAAATTTGTTGTTTGGGAAAGGGTTAATTTGTAGTCTACAAAATCTTTCATTTTGGTAAAGTCCAAAATTTTGTTGTTTGGTAAAGAGTTAATTGTATGGGAAAAGACGAGGAAAATCGAAAATGCCCATAATAAGTTACAGCTCCTTCTTTAACCCTTTCCCAAACAAGCCCTGGTTTTCACGTGTCTGCAGTACAAGTCTTTTGAAAACACTGGGGGAAAAGGAGAAATTGCTCGTAACGAGCAATTTCTCCTTTTCCCACAGTGTTTTCTACCCTTTTTGAAAACTTTCTGCCATTTTCATCAAATTTAAAATTGTCGTCTGCAAACTCTTTCAATTTGGACCAGTCTAAAATTTGTTGTTTGGGAAAGGGTTAATGTTTAGTTTGGCTATTTTTTAAAGAAAACATTGAGGTTTTGTCGTAGCCCTGGCATCATCATCGTCCTCTGCGTCGTCGAATGAAAACTTTGACATTTTATAATATCTGTGTTATTACTGAAGATATTTACTTCAGACTTAGACAAATTGTTAACTTTTGCCCACATCATTTAACCTGACCCAAGTCATTTACTTAACCCTTTACCACACAATCCCAGGTTTTTTAATGACCCCAAGGAAAAGGGCTTTTAAAAAAAACATGAGAGAAGGAGAAAATGCTGGTAGCCAGCATATTCTCCTTTTCCCACAATGTTTTCTACCCTTTTAAACACAAACTTAATAATTTGTGCTACATTTAATTTGTCATCTGCAAATACTTTCAATTTGGACACGTGCAAAATTTTTTCGTTTGGTAAAGAGTTAATTTAAAATTCTATTTTTACCCTAGGCATTGCATGGGGTTGCCTTCGGCATATGTCCCAGATGGTCATGGAAATATTTTATATGGTATGCCCAAATTAATTGCTTACCTGTGTATATAATTACCTAACGGAGAACCAGCTCATGTCTTCCGTAACATCAGCAAATGCGAACAAAACTTTACGAAGAATAGTCGGAGTTCTATTTATGCCTACTTATATATTCAGCATAAGGGTCAGGATAAGGTTATATGAAGTAGGCAATATCAAAAAGGGAACCTGTACAACAAGGGCAGGTAACCATCAAAGTACTTTTGACACAGTTATGCCACTTTTTTGACTTGGAATTTTTACTGAAAATCTAGCTACTGCAACCAAGCATTGGCACCCATATACAGTGCTCTTGCTTTCCAAAAGCTGTCAAGGGGAATAATAAGCAGTATTCGTCTAGTTTTTTTATTTGATGAAGGGTAAATGATAAGAATGGATCAATAAAGATGTGAACTTTTTACATAAAGTGTGACATTTTCCATCAATCCTGGACACTTGCTACAAAATATATTATGTCGGTGTTGGAATGGACTAGAGTGAAACATTCGCAGTGTTCAAACTTGGAAAAGTACATATATGCTGAAGAGTGTTCAGCTCTATTGGTTTAATGCCAGAACACTGCTTTGATGTTTTTCTTTCCTTGCTGGCCATATGGTTTAGCCAATCAGAAGTGGTGTTACTTCTAAATTTAGAAAATTCTGCGGAACAAGACTGTTCTTAAGAATGGTAGGTGATCTACAGACCCAGATCATTTTGTGGTGCCATTCATGTGAAACTTATACAGTTTGTTAGTTGTTGTCAGTTTTATCAGAATACTGCAGAATTTTAGACATGAGTCCATTGAAAGCAGTTGCAGACAAGTCTGTGAAAGGTAAAAAAACATGTTGGGAAAAGGAGAAAATGCTGGTTTCCAGCATTTTCTCCTTTTCCCACAATGTTTTCAAAAGCCTCCTTCCTTGGTGGTTTTATAACTAGAGATTGTGTGGTAAAGGGTTTTGTTACTTTGATAAAAACTTTAAAAGTAATTTTGTTGCTTTTCAGGGAGTGAAAAAGTGAAAGACTCAAATTCGACTGCTGACACACTCGTCGAGTCAAACAGTATAAATAAAAGTTTACTGGTGCTTGGTAACTGTATATCATCGCTCGGCGATCATAAACGAAGACAGGGGCATATACCATACAGAGATAGTAAACTGACGAAACTGCTAGCTGACAGTCTTGGAGGGAATGGAGTTACGTTAATGGTGAGAACTTCAGCAATATTGATATCACATATTCCGAATTTCAATCTGAATTCTTATTTTCAAGGCTAGCCTTGTAATTGGCCAATTCTAATTCTTGTTCTAGCCTCCTGATTAGCCAAGATCTTCCATCTTAGCCAACGAGAATGTTTGTCTTCATGTTTTTGAGCAGAATTTAACTCTTTACCAGACGACAAAATTTTGGATTTGTCCAAATTGAAAAAAATTTGCGGACAAGAAACCAATTATACCAGGCTCAGATAATTAGATTTATCTTTGAAAGGGTAGAAAACATTGTGGAAAAAGGAGAAAATGCTGGAATTCTCTATCATTACTGAAGATATTAGCTTCAAACTTGGACTAGTTGTTAACTATCAAAAAGGGAACTCGTACAACAGGGACAGGTAACCATCAAAATATTCATGTCCCTTTTTCGATTTACGATTTTTAAAAACTGTGACATAAATATCTCTGTCATTACTGAAGATATTTACTTCACACTTTGACTAGTTTTTAACTGTCAAAAGCAAAACTCATTAAATGGGGGAGTAACCATTAAAATAACTTTGACACAGTTATACCCCTTTTTCGACTTAAAATTTTCAGTAGAAGCAACTGCAGCCAAGAGTTGGCACCCACATGCAGTGAGCTGTTGCTCAGCTTTGTTGCCATGGCAATCAGAGTTTTCAAGGGAATCACATCCTTTGAAGGAAATATGAAGATCACCATGGCAGGATCTTATCTGTGAAGTTTTGTCAAAATTTGAACAGTAGTTTCAGTAAAGAAAATGTTTGAAATCAAAGCTAACCCACACAATCATGACAGACATTAATTAGCCCCAGAAGCTCCCTTGCCTTTGGCTAGTGCAGCTAATAAATGATTGGTGAAAGACTTGAGTTAAGAAGAATCATTATCACATGTTATATAGCACAGTTTTCAATCATTTTCAGATATGCTGTATAACCCCCTCTTCCCATCATGCACCGGAGACGATGAACACCCTCCGATATGCCAGTCGAGCCAAAAAGATTCGAACCAAACCTGTGATTAAAATGGTAAGTATGATTACCAAGGATTTTAACCCACAGGCTGCTAAGCATGACAAAAGGGTCTGTTGCAGACAGTATGGATCAAGATCAGACTGCACAGAATGTGCTGTCTGATCTTGAATCTACACTGTCCAATGTCCAGTAAGGAGGTATTTTTTTCTCAAATATGTTTTCGAAATAGCAATTAACATTACGGTTTTTACTACTGACTTGAAAGTTTTAATTTACTTAGCAGGTTAAGGGTTAACACATCACCCTATAACTCTTTACCAAACGACAAAATTTTAGACTGGTCCAAATTGAAAGCATTTGCAGACGACATAATAAATGTGACTGAAAATTTGAAATTTGTATTGGGAAAGGTAGAAAACATTGTTGGAAAAGGAGAAAATGCTGGTAACCAGCATTTTCTCCTTTTCCTACAATGTTTTCTACCCTATTAAAGAAAACTGCACCATTTGAGCCACATTGACATTGTCGTCTGCAAATGTTTTCAATTTTGACAAGGCTAAAATTTTGTCTTCTGGTAAAAGGTTAAAGCCCTGGAACCGACTTAAGTTGTTTTTGCAAAAGTGTAGAACAAGATCTGACTGCACAGTGTGTGCAGCCTGATCTTTGATCTACACTGTCTGCCACTATGTCACATATTCTAAAGGAAACAACCTTGAAATAGTAGTATTTCGGACTGTTTTTTAGAATTAAAAAGGTCCAAATCATTAACTCAGCACTTTAAGATTTAAAACACTCATTCTGTCAAAGAAATTCCTCTGTCAACATGCAGTTTGATTTCTAGAATTTTCGTCCATAAGTTTGTCCATATTTATGGGAGAATTTCTCGTCTCTTAACAGCCTGCAAAGTGCATTATCTGGGACTCTGTTGATAGACTGAAAGCGTCACGATTCATTGATTTAGTGCTTAACCCTTTACCGCACAATGACGCCTTTTGACGCCCCTGGGAAAGAAGCCTTTTGAAAACATTGTGGGAAAAGGAGAAAATGCTGGTAACCAGCATTTTCTCCTTTTCCCCACAATGTTTTCTACCCTATCAAGGAAAAGTTGCATCATATGAGCCATATTGAAATTGTCGTCTGCAAATGCTTTCAATTTGGAGAAGGCTAAAATTTTGTCGTCTGGTAAAGGGTTAAGTCTTTACCATACGTCAAAATTTTGGACTCGGACAAATTGAAAGCATTGGCAGATGACAAAATAACTGTAGCTCAGATGATGATTTCTGACTTTTAAAGGGTAGAAAACATTGCGGGAAAAGGATTGATTGATTGTATAGTGTTTAACGCCGTTTTCAACATTATTTCAGTTATATTGCGGCGGCCAGTGCACCTATCCATGCTTTCCTGGAGCTTCTTTTACCAGTACTTCGCACAATATTCTTTCCAAGCCACTGGCTGCTTTCCCGCATAACCATCGTCGAAACAATGGTCAGCTGCGGGAAAAGGAGAAAGTGCTGGTTAGCAGCATTTTCTCCTTCTCCCACAATGTTTTCAAAAGGCTTTTAGGGTCGTTAAAACTCGGGAATGTGTGATAAAGGGTTAAAGAGTTTACCTTGACCTGGAGGCCCAGGGGTTCAAGCCTCACTGGAGGCACTGGGTTTTTTCATGGGAGTATCCTTTGGCAAGACACTTCAGAGCCTTAGCTGTGTACTGGTGAAACCCAGGGCAGACATGAATATGTGAGTGCCTGCTGTGATATGGCTGAAATAATGTTGAAAGAGGCATAGATTCATTCGTTCATTCATTCATTCATTCATTTATTCATTCATTCCTTCATTCATTCATTCATTCATTCGTTTAATCAATCAATCAATCAATCAATCAGTCAATCAACCAACCAACCAACCAACCAACCAACCAACCTCATTCATTCATTCATTCATTCATTCAAACATTCATTCATTCATTCAACCAACCAACCAACCAACCAACCAATCAGTCTTAAAGAGTTTACTAATTGAATTTGTCTATATTGCAAGGATTTGCAGATGACAAAGTAAAATAATTAAATAATGGGACTTGTCATTGAAGAGTGCTATAATAGGGTATTTTTTACTGACTGGAAAGTTGATTTCATTGGTTGACCCATTACCAGATAGCCCAGAGTTTTAATGACCCTGGAGAAAAAGCTTTTGAAAACACTGAACCAGCATTTTGTCCTGTTCCAACAATGTTTTCTAGCATTTTCTCCTTTTCCAACAGTGTTTTCACAAGTTCTCTCCTACAGGGTTGTTAAAAGTCTGGCTTGTTTGATAAAGGATTAACCTAATCCATTACCAAATAATCCCGAGTTTGAACAACCCTAAGATAGATAGCTTTTGAAAACATCATTGGAAAAGGAGAAAATGCTGGTAACTAGCTTTTTCTCTTTTTCCCACTACGTTTTCAAAAGACTTCTATGTTAGGATTGTTAAAACTCAGGACTGTGTGGAAAAGGATTAACCCTTTACCACACAATGCCGCCTTTTGACGCCCCTGGGAAAGAAGCCTTTTGAAAACATTGCGGGAAAAGGAGAAAATGCTGGTAACCAGCATTTTCTCCTTTTCCCACAATGTTTTCTACCCTATCAAAGAAAAATTGCACCATTTGAGCCACATTGAAATTGTCGTCTGCAAATGCTTTCAATTTGGACAAGGCTAAAATTTTCTCGTCTGGTAAAGGGTTAAGGGAAAACTATTTGTCCTGTCCTGTCCTGTCCCATACAATAAAGGGTGAGATAAATATTTTCATTGCTTTATGGTGGAAGAATCAATACAGGCTTTCTATGTGGGGACTCTTTGACTCTTTACCAGACGAGGAAATTTTGAACTCGTCCAAATTGAAAGCAGTTGCAGACAACAAATTAATTGTTGCTAAAATGATAGGATTTTTTCTTTACTATGGTGGAAAACATTGTGGAAAGAGGAGATAAATCTTGGTTATCAGCATGTTATCCTTTTGCCTTAGTGTTTTCAAAGGTATTCTTCCTCAGGGTCGTAAAAAAAGATTTGATTGTTTTGTAAAGGGTAAAACAGGACATATCTCCACTGAACATGGCCGTAATTTAGTTGGAAACGTGTTATATTTGAAATGGTGAAATAATGTTTTGTGTGAATATACTGTGTGTGATGTAAAATATTTTTGTTTAAATGTCACAATGTTTAAATGTGGTTGAACTTTGGTATATTTTATGGTTGATTCTTCCTACATATTCTGTGTATGGATTATTCTATGATATAGTTTAACTCTTACCACACAATCCTGACTTTAACAAACCTGAGAAAGAAGCCTTTTGAAAACATTGTGGGAAAAGGAGAAAATGCTGGTAACCAGCATTTTCTCCTTTTCCCACAATGTTTTCTAGCCTTCCCAAAGCAAATTTCAATTTTTAGATTACTTTTATTTTGTTGTCTTCAAATGCTTTCAGTTTGGACTAGTCTAAAAATTTGTCGTTTGGGAAAGAGTTAACTCGTTTCCAAACAACAATAATTTAGACTGGTCCAAATTGAAAGCATTTGCAGATGACAGTTCCAGTGTTTTTCAAATTATGATATTTGTTCTTAAATAGGTAGAAAACATTGTGGGAAGAGGAGAAAATGCTGGGTACCAGCATTTTCTCCTTTTCCCATTATGTTTTCAAAAGGCCTCTTTCTAAGTTTATAGACAACCAAAAAAGAGCTAAAAAATATCCGATATATATTACAAGGCGGGGATGTGAAAAGTGTGACAGATAGAAACTTCTTAGCAATAAATCCATTTGCAAGTATGTTGTCCATGGCCACTCCTGTAAAATTAATTAGTAGATGTGTTGCAGAGCTTGGTAGCAGTTGTTAGCGTACAGGACTTGAGACAGAGGGTGGCTAGTTCAAATCTCTAGTGTAACCAATTTCTGTTCGAGGATTGCTGATGGTCATTGCAACAGGTTTGATTCCTCTCTCACTGCTGATCATTGTTTTGATGATGGTGACATGGGAAAGCAGCCAGTGGCTTTGGAAGAATTTTGTGGGAAGTACTGGTAACAGAAACTCCAGGAAAGCATGGACAGGTGCACTGGCTGCCAAGGTATAACTGAAAAAATGTTGAAAACAGGGTTAAACACCATTCAAACATACAAGACGCCTTAAAACATCAATTAAACAAACAAAACAAAATCATACATACAAGAAAAGTAGATGTGCCAAATATTGATAAAGTTTTATGTTTTGATGAGGCATTTGTCTTTAATCTTTACCAGATGACCATGTTTTAAACTTTTCTAAATTGGACGCATTTGCAGATGACAAATGAAGTGTCTCTCAAATGATGTCAGGTGACCTGTATGGCTCAGTGTTATAGTGTAGGACTCGTAACCCGGAGACCTTGGGTTTGAGTCTTACTGGAAGCACTTGGATTTTTGTGGGAGTGTCCTTTGTCAAAACACTTCAAAGTCCAAGCTTAGTATTGGTGGAACCCAGGAAATACATGAATATGTGAGCTGTTGCCATGATATGACTGCAATAATGATGAAAGTGGTGGGAAACACTATTCAGTCAATCAATCAATCAATCAATCAATCACAAATTATGAAATTTGATTTTGGTAGGGTAGAAAACATTCATGAAAAAGGAGAAAAGGCTTATCACCAGCACTTAACACTTAAACTGCTGAATAAATGAAACCCCAATTTCTACTCGATACTAAAAGCCCAAACATTGCGGTTTCAAAGTTAATTTCACCGGAAAGAAAATACCGCATCGGACAGTGTAGATCAAAGATCAGACTGCACGTTCTGTGCAGTCTGATCTTGGTCTACACTGTCCGCAAAAGGTCAGTGGGTCGCGATAAGCAGCTTAAGGGTTAAATATTGCACCCAACAAACTTGACAAATGTGAGTCAGCAGGAGACATTGTGATTTGAAAATGTCTTACCCTTTATTTGAAGAGCTTTGTTTGTTTCCAAGGTATTTAACTTTTTTCAACTTTATTCTGGATATATTTCAGCCGACAGTGCTCCTATCCATGCTTTACTTGAGTTTCTCTCACAACTATTTTGCACAATATTCTCCCCAAGCCACCGGCTGCTTTCCCACATAACCATTGTCATAACAATGATCAGCAGAGAGAGAGGAAAGAATCTTCAATTCTTGTAAAAAAATTGGCCAAGCCGGGTATTCAAACCTGCGACCCCCATGGGTTTCAACCTCTGTATGTAACTTACTGAGCTATGGGGCTCTGCTTGAAGAGGCTAGCGCTAGTTTCGTTTGAGCAAGAGCTTAAGTCTTTAATTACCACAGGATAAAATTTTTGGCCTGACCAAATTGAAAGGATTTGCAAACAACAAATCAGTAATGGCTCAAATGATGGAATATGACAAATGCAAACACTTTGCACAATGATTTTCACAATTCTTCTTCAAATGGGCCATAAGAGCATGGGATTGTATGGTAAAGCAGAGCTTCAGATAATAGGGATTGATGATATTCTAAATCCATTATTTCTCTTCCACACCCTATGTTGTGGGTACTCATTAGAATCGTCTCAGTGAGACAATTCTAATAAGTACCCTTAACATAGAGTTTAGTGGAGAGTGATTAATATTTTCAATTTTGAAATCAAAATCACTCCCTCTATCTGGAGCTCTGCTAAAGGATGAAATGTACAAGGATAAGGGTCAGAGTGTTGAAATTAAATAAGAAAGGTCTTTCAATATCAGTCTTTATTTATACAAAAGTTGAATGAATGATAAAGGGGTATAGATTTTTTAACAATTTGCATAAATGGAAAAGTTTACCTTTTCCAATACTCGCAATTAGTTGTCATACAAATGCGGACTTTTATGTCATTAATTTTTTTAAAAAATTGTGTAATGCTATACAATTTTGGACTATTATGCAATAATCCTGTATGTAGTTATGCTTTTATCCCTTTTCCACACAGTCCTGAGTTGTAACAACCCTTAAAATGAAAGCTTTTGATAAAAGAGTATAGATCTTTTACCAATTTGCATAAATGGAAAAGTTAACCTTTTCAATATATTTGCAATTGGGTGTTATACAAATACAGACATTAATATCATAAATTTGTCAAAAAAAAAATTGTGTAGTGCTATACAAATGTAGACAATAATACTACAGGCTGGTAGCCCTGGCTTCGTTGTCTGAGTCATTGTGCAAAACTTTGACATTTTCAAAAACCATGCAAGTATTTTTGACACATGCAGTTATGTCCCTTTTTTGACTTTTAATTTTAACTAAGATCAAGGAATTGCAGCTAAACCTTCGCACCCACATGCAGTGCTCTTGTAACACCTGCATTGTTTACCTTTGGTGGCTATGTGGGCTTTAAGAAAGAGAAAGGTCGAAGATTAGTGTCCCCTGTGAATCATAAATACTGTTTAACCCTTTCCCACACAATCCCGACTTTTAACAACCTATTAGAAGAAGCCTTTTGAAAACACTGTTGGAAAAAGGAGAAAATGCTGGTAACCATGTTTTGGGTAGCATTTAATTTGTCATCTGGATTTGCTTTCAATTTAGACCAGTCTAGAAATTTGTTGTTTGGTAAAGAGTTAATGTCCAAATGAACCATGATCAGAGGTAAAATGGAGTAAATGTCAGAGGCATGGCTGCCTGTACGCAAAAACACAGTTGGGGCCACTTTGGAGAGAAAGAAATCACATTTTACAAAAAAAGTCACCAGATGCCACCAAATAGGCTTCTGCAGTTCAAAAAATTTCTTGGGGTAGACCCCTCAGACCCTCCTGTGAAATTCCCCTCCCCTCTTTTGGCCCTTCGCACCTTTGGTATGACTCTTGTGTATGCTTTATTTTTGGCTGGCTACGCCCCTGAATGTTTTCAAAAGCTTCTTCAAGGTTGTTAAAACTTGAGATTGTGTGGTAAAGGGTTAGAGACTTTGAAGCATTCTTTGGATTTTCATTTTACATTATTGCAAGGAAATTAAATTCTCAATTCTCCGAACTCTGCAGGATTGGTTAGGAAGTGATCATCATTCTCTATGCAAGCTTGTGTCAAAAGCATTTTGAGTGAATAATGCCATCTAACCAAATGAGCCATGCACTTTGATTAGGGAGCTTAATTCTTTACCACACGACAAAATTTTAGACTGGTCCAAATTGAAAGCATTTGCAGACGACAAATTAAAGCTGTACCAAATGATGAAATTTGTCATTGATAGGTTAGAAAACATTGTGGGAAAAGGAGAAAATGCTGGTTACCAGCATTTTCTCCTTTTCCCACCATGTTTTCAAAGGCCTTTTTTCTCAGGGTCGTTAAAAGTGGGGATTGTGTGGTAAAGGGTTAATGCATCTCTGTGATGCATGATACCAAGCAAGTCATCACAGTTCTATACAACCCTGAGATGCATTTTGTAACAACCAACTGAATCATGAGGTACAGTACTTGTTTGACATGCAGAAAATTGACCAAAAACAAAACGTTTTGGTGCAGGTCAGCCTGCGCGAATTGTGCAGGCAGACCGGATTCGATACTTTTTGCAGGTGCATTAAGCCCCCTTTTTTTCACAGAGCAAGGCTCAAATATATTTACAGAGTAGATTGCTATAATATCAGCATTCAACTCTACCAGACAAGAAAAGTTTTGATTCATTCATATTGAAAGTAACTGCAGATGACAAACTAAACATCATTCATAATGATGGGATTTGTCTTTGGACAAGTAAAAACGTTTTGGTTACAGCAGCATTTTCTCCTTTTTTTCCCACAATGTTTTCCAACGCCTTCTTCCTCAAGTTGTTTCAAGACAAGGATTGTCTGGTAAAGGGTAACAGTGAACTGTTGACAAAATCCCCGTGTTGACAAAGAGATATCGTGTTGACAAAGAGGTATCGCCAAGATAGCTATACTTGTGTTCCATCTTACATCAAGCCCTTGAAAATCAAATAAAACTTGAAGCAACTTTTACCTTTTCTTTTTACTGCTGGGGGGGAAAAAAGTAGAAAATTCTGCACATGTTAAAGCAGTGTACAACAAAGCTTATTCGCAGCACATTGACTGTTTTTTGCCGTCATGTATGGCAGTATGTGTGAAATATGATTTTTGTGTTGAGATAAATGATTGATATCGAATTGGAATCCAGAATTTTAGTGGGACACCATTTCAAGGAAAAATATTCTTGGATACAGTCACTCTCCAAACTTTTTACCCAATTTTAAATTTACCTTTTGTAATGAATTTAACGTTTGAAAAAGAAATTAAGTTTCTTGTTGATGTTGTTTTATTTGATGATATGTCTTTATGTCTATATGTATGTATCATATTATAAAGAATAAAAATTCAACTTTCGATGCATAAGAATTCACCATATATCGAGGGGCTACCCTGAAAATGTACACACAAATGTGAAGGAGAAGATTTATCCATTTTTGATAGGAACCCCCTTTGTAAGCCATGAAAATCAAATGTTCAACGTTTCTGGGTTTTAATCAGATTTTGGCTGAATAAGGTTGGTCAGTATTGGTAAACATTTGTAACTGGACAGATATTTTTGGGGGATGTTCGTATAAAAAATGGTGTTTACCCGTTCTCAGGTATTTATTGCACTCTTTTTCAGATGACAAAAATTTGAACTCATTCAAATTCAAAGCATTTGCAATTGAAAAATTAACCCTTTACCACACAATGCCGACTTTTAATGACCCTGAGAAAGAGGCCTTTTGAAAACATTGTGGGAGAAGGAGAAAATGCTGGTGACCAGCATTTTCTCCTTTTCCCACAATGTTTTCTATCCTTCCCAAGACAAATTTCAATTTTTCAGTCACATTTATTTTGGCGTCTGCAAATCCTTTCAATTTGGACCAGTCTAAAATTTTGTCGTCTGGTAAAGAGTTAAAATATTGCTCATATGATGGAATTTGTTCTTGAAAGAATTTGAAAAAATTGTAGGAAAAGGAGAAAATGCTGGTAACCAGCATTTTCTCCCTTTCCCACCATGTATTTCAGAACCTTTTTTTGTCAGTGTGGAGAAGACTTTGGATTGTGTGGTAAAGGGTTAAGCTATTACACTTTCTCCATCAGATAGTGAAAAAGTTCAAACTTGTGTATAAGCCATTCTCTGTGAAAAGGTGGCTTAATGCATCTGCCAAAAGTGTTGACCTTTTCAGCCTGCGCAGTCCATCCAGGCTGAATTGGACGTAAAATTTTTTGCAATGGGTCAATTTTCTGCATGGCAAAGGTACAGTCTATTTCAGGAGTCCGTCGCTTGTTGATCAGAATGAATTGTATGGAGCAATAATCCTCTGATGTCTTGCTTAGTTTTAAGCCTTTACCAAACGACAGAATTTCAGACTAGTCCAAATTGAAAGCATTCGCAGACGACAAAATAAATGTGACTTAAGAATTAAAATATGCTTTTGGAAGGGTAGAAAACATTGTGGGAAAAGGAGAAAATCCTGGTTACCAGCATTTTCCCCTTTTCCCCACAATTTTTTACAAAAGGCTTCTTTCTTAGGGTCGTTAAAAGTCGGGATTGTGTGGTAAAGGGTTAATACAGTACAGAGATGCATTAAACCCCCTTTTGCCAAATTCTGGCATATGTTTTTTATCAAGAATAGTAAAAATAGTTGGATTTCAAGGATTAATTTGACCAGAAACTTGGAGTCCTGCATGGCACAGATGTAAAGTGTAGGATTCATCATCTGGAGTTTGAAAAGGATAGAAAAATTTAAAAGGAAAGGAGACAGTGCCAGTTACCAGCATTTTCTCTGTTTCTGAAAATGTCATCTTTTTTAAGAGCTTTGTCCTTCAGGGTTGTGAAAATACAGAATTGTTTGGTAAGGGATGAGAAATGCAGAAATATTTATAAAGGATTGTTTTTTTAAAATCTTCCGTAGCTCACCTGAGCACAAAAGTGCTCAAGGTGAGCTTTTGTGATAGTGTGTTGTCTGTGAAATGTGCTGCATAGTGTGCCATCAACTTTCACCTTGTCTACTCTCTAAAGGATACAGTTTCAATGCAGTGCTCGTGAAACTTTGTCCAACTCTTTGTCTTGATAATACTTCAGACAAGTCTGAAAATGGGTGTGTCAAGTCAGATCAAAAACTAAGTCACCAGGTCAAAATTGGAAAAACCTTGTCTACATTCTAGAGGCCACATTTTCAGCCCAGCACTCATAAAAGTTGATCACAATGTTTGTCTTGATGATATTTTGGACAGGTTTTAATTGGTCTCATCTGGTGAAAAAGTAGGTCACTGGGACAAATCTTAGAAAAATCTTTTGTACACTCTTGAGGCCACATTTTGAATCCAAAACTTGTGAATGTTGGTCAGAATGTTCGTCTTGATGATAGCTAGGTATCTACAACAAGGTTGAAAATGGGTCATGTAGGGTAAAAAAATAGGAGACAAATTTGTGTACACTCTAGAGGCCACATGGTCAGTACAATACCCATGAAAGTTTGTTAGAATGTTTGTCTCAATATTTCAGAAGAGATTGGAAATGGGTCATGTTGGTTCAAAAAGGCTCGGGTTAGCGACTCAGGGCCACAACTACCCTTTCATCATTGAAAGCTAAGAGTACAAAACATGTAGTGGCACTCTGACAAAAGGGGATTTAACCCTTTACCACACAATCCCGACTTTTAACGACCCTCAGAAAGAGACCTGTTGAAAAAATGTGAGAAAACGAGAAAATGCTGGTAACCAGCATTTTCTCGTTTTCCCACAGTGTTTTCTACCTTTACCAAAACAAATTTCAATTTTTCAGTCACATTTATTTTGTCATCTGCAACTGTTTTCAATTTGGGCCAGTCTTAAATTTTGTCGTCTGGTACAGAGTTAATGCATCTCAGTGAGGCATTATACCAAGTAAGACATCATAGATCCATAAAATCCATTTTGTCTAACAACCGACTGAACCATGGGGTAGACTGGTCCTTTGACACAGAAAATGGACCAATAGCAAAGAGTATCGCCCAAAGGTTAGTCTGCGCCGATTGTGCAGGCTGACCTGGGTTGATACTTTTTGCAGATGCATTAAAACCCCTTTGCACAGAGTATAACTCATATCTTGGTTACCCTATGCTGTCATTGGTATTCATACAATAAATATTAGAGTCAGGAAAAAAAAGCCATCAATAATTATTGATTGGTGTCCAGCTTCGGTTACTGTAAATCCAATTTTCACCATTTGACTGCCTTATGTGTCTTTTGGCCCTGTTGTAGACAGTGTAGATTCAGATCAGATTGTACAAAATGTGCATTCTGATCTTTTATTGCACTGTGGAATATGATTAAGTTTACTTGAAAACGGCTTTGATATCTCAATTCTTTAGTCTGTGCTCAATCCTGACTTTAAATGTTCTTAATTTTAGTAGTTTAAGGGTTAGACCTTGAAATGCTGAAACAATTTTTTTGCCTACATGGGCATTGACTTGGTTATGTGGACAGTGTATATGAAGATCAGACTGTTCAGAATGTCTGGTCTTATCTTGATCTACACTGTCATTTTCTTTGCTAGGTATTCTAACAAAAAGGTTTAAAATTATGGTATCTGCATCCTCAGTATGGGTAAGAGTGCACATTTGATTTATTTAGTGCTAATTTAGACTTGCAAAGGGGAAAGCAAATAGGGCTTTGGAATAACTCTGAAAGAAATCTAAGTAAAGAGAGGAGATCATAATGTAAAAATATTGTGGCAAGAGTAGCTATAGCTTAGAATGAGGTATTGATCTTTTTCCCACAATATTTTCAGTAATTTCCTACTGTGAAGAAGTAACAAACATGTCTGAGGTAATGATCCCAATTATCTTATAGTGGTATGCTGAGAGATTTGATCAATTTCCAATTGATTGGCCTGTAGGGGTCCATGTGCAGTGAACAGGACAGTTTCAGTCTGTAAAAATAAAAAGACTGAGTTATTGCAATACTGACCTTTAGACAGCCATTAATAAAAAAATTAGGGCATTTTTGTCTGTTTGTGTGATTTTTACACCTTTACCACACAAGCATGTGTTTTAACGACCCTAACGGAGAAGACTTTTGAAAATGTTGCAGAAATTGTCTTTGAAAGAGCGGAAAATATGACTACCAACATTTTTACCTTTTCTCACAATGTTTTCAAAAGGCTCTTTTTGCAAAGTCATTCAAACTTATGATTGTGTGGTAAAAGGTTAATCTAGACTTTAGTATCAGAGAATATTAGATGAAGATCAGAAACTAATCTAAACCTCAATATCGGGGGTATTGGGTCAAGGTCAGTCTTTAATCTAGACCATAATATCAGAGAGTATTAGGGCAAAATCTGTCTCTGTGCTAGACATAAATGTATGAGAATATTAGATAAAGATCAGTATCTAATCTAGATCTCAATTTCAGAGAGTATTACATAGCATTTAGTCTTGAAACTGACCTCAATATCAGAGAGTATTACATCAAGATCACTTTTTAATAAGGACTTCAATATCAGAGAGTATTCAGTAAAGATCAGTCTCTTATTTAGATCTCAATAACAGAGAGTATTAGGTCGAGATCAGCTTCTAATGAAGACCTCGATAACAGAGAGGATAAGGTTAAGATCAGTCTCTAATCATGACCTCAGTGTCACAGAGTATTAGATCAAGATCAGTCTCCAATCTACACCTCAATGTCAGAAAGAATTAGATCAACATCGGTCTCTAATCTACACCTCAGTGTCAGAAGGTATTAGATCAAGATTAGTCTCTAATTTAGACCTCAATGTCAGAGGGTATTAGGCTAAGATCAATCTCTAATCTAAACCTCAATGTCAGAGGGTGTTAGGTCAATTTCAGTCTTTAATATTGACCTCAATGTCAGGATCAGTCACCTTACTCATTACCACATGGCAAGATTTTATACAAGTCTAAATAGATTCGTTCTGCAGACTCCAACTTCAGCATTGGTTAATAATGGGAAATATGTGTATGAAAAGATGAAAAGTATTGTGGGAAATGGAGAAAATGCTTATAACAAATATTTTCTCCTTTTCTCTCAATATTTTCAAAGACCTTCCTAGCTAGCTTCATTTAATTTTGGAGTGTGTAGGAAAGGATAAATCTGGACTTTGGTATCAGTATTAGTTAAAGATCAGTATGTAATGTGGACATCAATATCAGAGAAAATTAGATCATAATCAGTCTCTCAATCTGGACATCTACATCAGAGAGTATAAGGTTAAATCAGTCTCTAGTCTCCAGAAATATCAGAGAGTATTAGACCTCAATATCGGAGTGTATTCGATCAAGATCAGTTTTTAATGTAGACCTCAATATCAGAGGGTATTCGATCAAGGTCAGTCTCTAATGTAGACCTCAATATTAGAGAGTATTTGATCAAGATCAGTCTCTAATGTAGACCTCAATATCGGACGGTGTTGGATCAAGATCAGTCTCTAATGTAGACCTCAATATCGGACGGTATTGGATCAAGATCAGTCTCTAATGTAGACCTCAATATAGGAGGGTATTCGATCAAGATCAGTCTCTGATGTAGACCTCAATATCGGAGGGTATTCGATCAAGATCAGTCTCTAACGTAGACCTCAATATTGGAGAGTATTCAATCAAGATCAGTCTCTAATGTAGACCTCAATATCGGAGGGTATTCAATCAAGATCAGTCTCTAATGTAGACCTCAATATCAGAAGGTATTTGATCAAGATCAGTCTCTAATGCTGACCTCAGTATCAGAGAGTATTTGATCAAGATCAGTCTCTGATGTAGACCTCAATATATGAGGGTATTTGATCAAGATCAGCCTTCAGCTTAATATTAGAGGGTATCTGATCAAGAACAGTCTCTAATGTAGACCTCAATATCGGAGGGTATTTGATCAAGATCGGTCTCTAATGTAGACCTCAATATCGGAGAGTATTCGATCAAGGTCAGTCTGTGATGTAGACCTCAATATCAGAGAGTGTCTAATCAAGATCAGTCTTTAATGTAGACCTCAATATAAGAGTATCTGATCAAGGTCGGTCTCAAATCCAGACCTCAATATTAGAGAGTATCTGATCAAGGTCAGTCTGTGATGTAGACTTCAATATCAGAGAGTGTCTAATCAAGATCAGTCTTTAATGTAGACCTCAATATAAGAGAGTATCTGATCAAGGTCAGTCTCAAATCCAGACCTCAACATTAGAGAGTATCTGATCAAGGTCAGTCTCTAATCCAGATCTCAATATGAGAGAATATCTGATCAAGGTCAGTCTCTAATCTAGACCACAATATTAGTATCTGATCAAGGTTAGCCTCTAATCCAGACATCACTGTTAGAGTCTGCAAGTGCTTTCAATCTGGACAGTCTAAAATTTTGTTGCCCATAATCCTTTACTGCACAATGCCGCCTTTTAACTAGCCTCGGAAAGAACCCTTTCGAAAACATTGTGGCAAAAGGAGAAGATGCTGGTAACCAGTATTTTCTCCTTTTCCCACAATGGTTTCTGCCCTATCAAACAAAATTGCACCATTTGAGCCACACTGAAATTGTCGTCAGCAAATGCTTGCAATTTGGACAAGTCTAAAATTTTGTTGCTCCGTAGAGAGTTAAAAGGCAAAGAGTTAACCCTTAGAGCGGGGAATAAACGGGGAATAAACCTATCAGGCATTTTCGTCTTAGAAATATAACCCAAATAACTGCAATTTCATGGTTGCTTTTGTCCACAGTGGTCAGCAAAGCAGAGAGTGTAGATCAGAGATCAGGCTGCACTTTTTGTGCAGCCTGGTCTTGATCTACACTGGCCGCAAAAACAACTATAGTCGTGAAAGGCACTTTAAGGGTTAATGTGGGATTTAGGTTGAAATTTGAATAAGCTTTGAATCATTTTATTGAATCAATTTACTGAAGTAATAAATGTGTACAGTGACATTTTTAGATCTGCATTTCTCTCAGCTATCTATGATGTGCTGTAATTTGTACACCAGCACTGACAGTTTAGAAAGTTCGGATTTTGTAAAGTGGCCTTTTTTTGCCACTTGAAAGGCAGAGGATTTGATATAATAATCTGGTGAAAAGTAAAAATGTGTGGGTTGGGATGGATTGCCAGTTAGGAATTGCAGCAGACGGTGTAGATCAAGATTAGAATTCATAGCATGTGCAGCTTATTCTTGGATCTATACTCTCTTTCTGTCTTTTGAAATCATAACCACTTAGAATTGTATTAGCTCTTTACAAGACAAAAAAATTTTAGACTTGTCAGAATTCAAAGCATTTGCAGATGACAAATAAGATTCGACTCAAAAGTTGAAATTTGTTTTTGGAAAGGTAGAAAACATTGTGGGAAAAGGAGAAAATGCTGGTTACCAGCATTTTCTTCTTTTCCCACAATGTTTTCAAAAGGCTAATTCATTCACAGGGTCGTTAAAAGTCGGGATTGTGTGGTAAGGGGTTAACTGGGGCTTGCATAATGAGTTTGCCTTGACTTGCTTGTTGGCCATAATTTTACAGTTCTTGAAATCAGGATTGTTTGTTTTACACTGGAGATGCAGAACTGATAAATTTGCAGTAAAAAAAAAAACGACAAATGTTCTTCTCCACCGACTCATTTATAATGAATCTGTAACCCTTTTAAATTAGGAAAGAATTGTGAGAAAAGGAGAAAATGCGGGTAACTAGCATTTTTCTCCATTTTTCCACAGTATTTTCTACTCTATCTATGACAAACTTCATGTTTTGAGTTGAATTCAATTTGTCATCTGTGAACCCTTTCAATTTGGACAAGTCTAAAAAATTTTCATATGGTAAACAGTAAATGTTTAACCCTTTACCAAACAAACCCGGGTTTTCACGACCCTGAGAAAGAAGGCTTTTGAAAACATTGTGGGAAAAGGAGAAAATGCTGGTAACCAGCATTTTCTCCTTTTCCCACAATGTTTTCTACCCTACCAAAAAGAGAAATCATCATTTTAGCAACGTTCATTTTGACATCTGCAAATGCTTTCAATTTGGACAAGTCTAAAATTTTGTTGTTTGGTAAAGAGTTAAAATTTGGCTGTCCACACTATGACAGTCATGTTTTTTTAGCTCACCTGAGCACGAAGTGCTCATGGTAAGCTATTGTGATCGTGCTGTGTCCGTCGTCCGTCGTCAACTTTTTACCTTGTGTACGCTCTAGAGGCCACATTTTCAGTCTGATCCTCATGAAACTTTGTCAGAATATTTGTCTTGATAAAATCTCGGACGAGTTTGAAATTGGGTCATGTGGGGTCAAAAACTAGGTCACTAGGTCAAATCTTCGAAAAACCTTGTGTACACTCTAGAGGCCGCATTTTCAGTCAGATACCTGTGAAATTTGGTCAGAATGTTTGTCTTGATAAAATCCCGGACAAGTTTGAAATTGGGTCATGTGGGGTCAAAAACTAGGTCACTAGGTCAAATCTTCAAAAAACCTTGCGTACGCTCTAGAGGCCACATTTTCAGCCAGAATGACCAAATTTGGTCAGAATGTTTGTCTTGATAAAATCTCGGACGAGTTTGAAATTGGGTCATGTGGGGTCAAAAACTAGGTCACTAGGTCAGATCTTCGAAAAACCTTGTGTACGCTCTAGAGGCCACAATTTTCAGTCAGATACTTGTGAAATTTGGTCAGAATGTTTGTCTTGATAAAATCTGAGACAAGTTGGAAATTGGGTCATGTGGGGTCAAAAACTAGGTCACTAGGGCAAATCTTAGAAAAAGCTTGTGTACACTGTAGAGGCCACATTTTCAGTTCGATCCTCATGAAACTTAGTCAGAATGTTTGTCTTACTAAAATCTGGGACGAGTTCGAAATTGGGTCTTGTGGAGTCAAAAACTAGGTCACTAGATCAAATCTTCGAAAAACCTTGTGTGTGCTCTAGAGGCCACATTTTCAGTCAGATACTTGTGAAATTTGGTCAGAATGTTTGTCTTTATAAAATCTCGAACAAGTTTGAAATTGGGTCATGTGGGGTCAAAAACTAGGTCACTAGGTCAGATCCTTGAAAAACCTTGTGTACGCTCTAGAGGCCACATTTTCAGTCAGATACTTGTGAAATTTGGTCAGAATGTTTGACCTATTAACTCAGGTGAGCGATCCAGGGCCATCATGGCCCTCTTGTTGTAAGTTTTTCAGACCTTGTTATTTATTTTGGTTTTGCAGAAGTGTTGAATATGTGTTTTGTAGTGGTGTATATTTTGAAACAATTTGAAGCCAGAAACTTAGCAGTGATAAATGATGATAGAGTGTGACATTGTAAAAATGAATTTCTACATTTTACAACAAGTTCAGTCTGTAAAATCTAAAATCATTTTGTAGCTAAACTACTAGTGAAAGTATATGATTACCAAATTAGAATAAACTGTGAAATGTATATATAATTGGATGATGCTACTCCAATCTGATTGGCTAGTGCAGAGACAAAAGTCAGGACAAAGGTCATTACCATAGCAACATCATAACATGATGTCATGGGATAGTGATTTTAGTGATGTCAGCGATGACATCATTGATGAATCGGTAAGTGTCTCGAGAGATCATTAAATGACCATTTAACATGGATGAATAGAATATGCAAGGGGCCCTAAAAAGATTAGCTGGAATAATAGAAATGCAACATGAACTATTTGTCCTAAAGATAGCTTGTAAAATGTATTTATCTATTCATTTAATTCTTTATCATACCCTGTAACTAGCATTTTTCCCTTCTCCCAGACTGTTTTCTACAATTTCAGAGACAAATTCTGTCATGTTGTTGGTAAAGTTTGATTAAGATTATGGAAGCTTTCCGGATTAACTCCCTATGACAAAATTTCAGCTTTGTCCCACTGGAAAGTATTTGCAGACAACAAATCAAATGTGGCTTAAATGACAAGATTTGTTCCTGAAAGTGTAGAAAACAGTTTGGGAAAAGGAGAAGGTGCTAGTGATCAGCATTTTTCTCATTTCCCAGAATGTTTTCAAAAAGCGTCTTGCCCATTCATTAAAATACAGTTTTGTTCAGTAAAGGATTAATATAAGTTGTAGGACTTGTTTCAAATTCAATGTTAATAAAAAATATAAAGAATTAATTAAAAGTAAGGAATTGTTTTTTTATTTTCCAGGACCCAAGAGAAAAGTTGATACTTAGTTTGAAAAGAGAGATCAAGATTTTACGAAATGAGAACCATTATTTACGGCAACAGGTATGTTAACCAAATACTTCCTTATTTTACAGAACAGAATTGACCTGTTGCTCATTACCTATATAGTTGGTATATCTGGAAGCTCACATTATCTCATTTCAGTGTATCTTATGTTTTGAAAATTTTAAAAATCTTCTCGTAGTAAATGAAGTCAGTATGACTTAGGCTTAAAACCCTGATAGATTCCAAATAATTATGACTTTCATAGGAATATGAAAGAGCTACAGGTTGTTTTACTTGCACTGTTAGTGCATAAGTACACAAATGTGACTTCTGATATCCCTGCAGCTATCAGTCTTTAAAATAACAATGAGAGAAGGGAAGGAATAGGAGCAAATAATTGTGCTTTTCCCTCAGTGTTTACAACACCGTTAAATCATCAATATTTTCCTAAATATATATTTTCCTTTCGTGTCATCAGCACCGGTACTATTCAATATACATGTATCTTAAAATTGTCTTTAGTATAAAAGGTCAGATAAGTGATCTCCCACTTTCAGATTGAAGCATCAAATACCAGAATGTCCCTTATTAATGCTCCACCCCTAATTAACTCTTTACCAAATGACAAAATTTTAGACTGGTCCAAATTGAAAGCACTTGCAGACAACAAAATAAATGTGTTTGAAAAATTGAAATTTGTTTTGGGAAGGGTAAAAAACATTGTTGAAAAAGGAGAAAATGCTGGTTACCAGCATTTTATCCTTTTCCCACAATGTTTTCAAAAGGTTTCTTTCAAAGGGTCGTTAAAAGTCGGGATTGTGTGGTAAAGAGTTAACACTTGTCCAGCGTTTTTCTAACTGAACATGGGCTTACCAGATTGCCAATCCATCAATAAAGTTGAAAAAAAATTAGCTGAAATAAACATGTTCCATTACCTTATAAACTTTATTCTGTTAACATAAAATTTGCCTACTAATTTGGAAAAACTTTAAGAAAGTGAAAGTATCAAGGACCAGTATCCGGTATGGATTGCGTATGCTATTTTATATAATGTCCAAATGAATCATGATCAGCGGTAAATTCAACATTCTGCGTTAAATACATGGTTTCTCAAATAGCAATTGCTTTACAGTGGGCACTGACTAAAACCCAGATGGTAGTGTGACTGTCTTCCCTGGAAAAGCCTATGTCATTTAACCTCTTTTAAACCCCCCCCCCCACCCGCCTTTTCTAGAAAATGTAACCCAACCTGGGCATTAAAAAGACAGTACGGTATTACATACTTTGGTTCTTTTGGTTAACCTTTTACCACACAATCCCAACTTTTAATGACCCTGGGAAAGAAGCCTTTTGAAAACATTGTGAGAAAAGGAGAAAATGCTGGTAACCAGAGAGTCGGGTTTCATCAGGTGAGCTATATTTTATTCGTTGTCTGCGACAGCTTTAAAATTGGACAAGTGTAAAATTTTGTCGTTTGGTAAAAAGTTAATTTGACCAGGTAATGCATAAAATATTAATCATAGCCAATGAAATTACATGTTTGCTCTGGAGGAAAGAATCAAATAATACAAATATAAACTTATTTTGGTCATGTACCTGACAAAGTATCAATCCAAAAGGAACCATACAACAGTCTGCATTTCTGTGTGGTCAGATCAGGTCCAAGAGGTGTTCATCAGATGAGACTGAATGTCAAATCTGGTGCTCACCTTTATTCATATGCACCTCAACCTAATCTGACCCAACAGAAATGCAGACTGTTGAAAAAATAAATGTTCCTTTTTTATATACCTTTGGTCAAAATGGTTTACAAGAAAAGTAGATGACAGACAAAAGACTGTATATTTAAAAAGAGACTGAAATTGCTTTTTAGTGCTTCTAAAGTCATAACAGCACATTTTCTTGATTTGATAGAAAGAGCCAAATGTGAATACTGTATTTCACTTAATTAACACTCCCTTCCTAATAGAAGCGCCCCCATTATATTTCTTACTCCAGAGGCATCTGGACAACCCCCACCCATATTGACCTTACCTTAAAATTGACGACTGGAGTGACAAACTTCCAAACGCAAGATAACTTCACTTAAATTTTTCCAACGCAGACTTACGAAAATCACTAATAACCAATATTTTATAAATAGACTTACCAGTAAGGCATTGACATATTCCTAATTACTTCACAAATCCATGTCATTAACACCTGTCACTATCCGAATACACATACCGTTCCAATAACATTATCATCTTCCCAAACATAAAATTTATCAACTAACTTTGAAAAACTTACAGAAAAGTGAAGTATTGAATACCAGTGTCCCTTCATATTAATTATGAATGATATTTTATGTCCAAATAAATCATGAACTGCGATAAAATCGATATCTGCATTACTGCACAATACATCGAGTCTTTCAAAACGGCAACCACTTTGCACTCGGCACTAACTAAAATCCGGATCAAAGTACTGTACTTACTCTGACGGTGCTTAAATTTTGGGAAATTGGTTATGAAATGGGAGCGCCCTGTTGGTACTTTGCATTGTGCCTGGGCGTGTTAATTAGGTGAAATACGGTACATAGAAATAGTCCATGAACGCAGTGTTCTACACAGAGTACAGTCATACATGATATGGAAAAAATGTTCTTGCTGCTGTTCTTTCTCCAGGCTTACAGATATATTAACTCTACCAGACAGCAAAATTTTAGGCTTGTCCGAATTAAATGAGCCATGTTCTGTGAAAAGGGGGCTTAATGTATCTGCGAAAAGTATCGACCCAGGACCTGGGCCGAAACTTTTTGCTTTTGGTCAATTTTTCTGCATATTAACTCTTTACCAAACGACAAAATTTCAGACTCTTCCAAATTGAAAGCTTTTGCATATGACAAAATAAATGCGACTCAGAATTTGAAATTTGTTATGGGAAGAGTAGAAAACATTGCGGGAAAAGGAGAAAAGGCTGGTTACCAGCATTTTCTACTATTCCCACAATATTTTCAAAAACCTTCTATTTCTCAAGGTCGTTAAAAGTTGGGATAGTGTGGTAAAGGGTTAAAGGTCATCAAACCACGGATTTGTTTCATTAAGGACAAAACTATTGGCGATGGAGTTCCATCTGTATCTTACTGTGCATTTATATTTTACAGCGAGGTGTGACTAATGTAAGTTGGAGCACAGAGTGGGTGTGATTTTAATAGATCTGACATCTTGAAACCTCTTTTCATATCTTTACTTTCAATTGCAGTTTACTCCAAGAAATTATTGAAGTTTCTACATAAAAGTCCTTCTTTGGTAGAGGAAATCATAAAAACATGGTTCCGTATTCACCTACTGTTCTTAAGAATATTCTTTGTCTTACTCTCAAAGATTTTCAAAATTTGAAAGTAATACAACCTCTTACTGGCCAAACCAAATGGTTTGGCCATCTGATTGGCTAAACCAAATGGTTTAGCTAAACCAAATGGTTTAGCCAATCATTCAAAATTTGAAAGTAACACAACATCTGATTGGCCAAACCAAATGGTTTAGCCAATCAGATGTTGTGTTACTTTCAAATTTTGAATATCTTGGAGAAAAAGACAAGAATACTCTCAAGAATGGTTGGTGAATATGGACCCTGAACAGGTGAAGTGGAGCTATATAGGAAATCAAAACCTCGTTAATGGTTGAAGATGGACAATCAAAGCAGTGTAAAGTCTCTGAATGGGTAAAGTTGAACTGTGCAGACAAATGAAAACTTCCAAATAGGTGTGGTTGACCTATAAAGGCAATCTAAAGCTTCTGAATGGTTGTAGTTGTACTTTGAAGTCCATCTTAAGCTTCTAAATGGATGCAGCTGTACTCTCGAGACAGTCAGCATTTCCTTCTTTTCCCACAATGTTTTCAAAAGTCTTCTTGTTCATGGTTGTTAAAAATCGGGATTGTGTGGTAAAGGAATAATAAAATGACAAGATATTCCAGTACACAAGATGGCAAGATATCTGTGTGTGAAATGACAGGATATTTTTTAGTATAAAATAACATATTTTTATACATATCAAATTACAAGATATTTCTGTATATGAAAAAATAATTATTGATATTGCTGAATTAAATAACATTAGTTTTGTCCACAGAGTAACAATATATATATTTTTTTATATTTGTATATAAAAAGGCAAGGTTTTTTTGTGTATGAAATGACAGGATATTTTTCTAAGCAAAAATATATTTTTCTTTATGAATGACAAGATTTTGAATTTTGTATCAAAAATGACAGAGTGCTCAATCCAGGCAGGTAAGCAAAGATATTGAGCTACAAAGACTAGCCATTATCATAATGCCATGTGTGATTTAGACATTATTAAGTAATATGGTTTTAAGCTATAAACACTAGCAATTATTTATAAAAGTCATTGTATTGTTTAGACAGTATGATCTTGAGCTATAAAATACTAGTTATTAGCTCGGCTTTTTCTAGGAATAGCCCTGTAATAGTCTGCGTCGTCTGCATAGTCATGCAAAAACTTTGACATTTTATAATATCTGTGTCATTACTGAAGATAGTTACTTCAAACTCTTACTTGTTATGAAGTATCAAAAGGAGAAACAATACAACAAGGACAGGTAGTCATTGAAATATTTTTGACACAGTTATGCCCCTTTTTTGGCTTAGAATTCATTATGCAAAAACAATGATATTTTATAATATCTCTGAAGGTATTTACTTCCAAATTAGACAAGTTGTTAACTTGCACATGGGAAACTTATACATTAAGGGTAGGTAACCATCAAAGTACTTTTGACACAGTTGTGCCGTGCCCCCTTTTTTTGGCTTAGAATTCATCATGCAAAAACAATGATATTTTATAATATCTCTGAAGGTATTTACTTCAAAATTAGACAAGTTGTTAACTTGCACATGGAAAACATACATTAAACCTTTACCAGACGATAAAATTTTAGCGTTGTCCAAATTGAAAGCATTTGCAGACGACAGTTTCATTGTGCCTCAAATGGTACAATTTTCTCTTGATAGGGTAGAAAATATTGTGGGAAAAGGAGAAAATGCTGGTTACCAGCATTTTCTCCTTTTCCCACAGTGTTTTCAAAAGGCATCTTTCCCAGGGGCATTAAAAAGCGACATTGTGTGGTAACGGGTTAAGGGTAGGTAACCATCAAAGTACTTTTGACACAGTTGTGCCCCTTTGTTGATGTATAATTTTCACTGAAAATCTATTTCTAAAAGCAACTACAGCTGAGCGTTGGCACTGGCATGCAATACTTTTGTTATGACAAGTCATGAGTCATTTTGACAGTAGACAAAATGATCTTGAGCTACCATCTTATGATAAATCATTTATGATTAACTCTGTACCAAATAAAAAAAATTCTAGACCTGTCCAAATTGAAAGCATTTGCAGACAGCAAATTTAATGTCACTCAGAAATTGAAACTCGTTTTGGGAAATGTAGAAAACATTGTGGGAAAAGGAGAAAATGCTGGTTACCAGTATTTTCTCCTTTTCCAACAATGGTTTCAAAAGTTTTCTTTCATCAGGGTTGTTAAAACCTGGGATTGTGTGGTAAAGAGTTAAGATTTTTACATAGTAAAAGCTACTGTTTTGCTAGTTAGTTATACATACTATTCTCTTTGTTTGGGTTTTAAGCAATTTTAACTTTTATTTTACACATTTTATGGCTACCAGTGCACCTATCTTTGCTTTCCTGAAACTTCTTTACCAGTGCTTTGCACAACAATCTTTTCAAGCCACTGTATTGTTGCAGAGTTATCTGCCTTTGAACTTAGACTGGCATAAGCTAGGTGTTGTTGCATTCTCTTTCAAAGCATTTCATAGGAGAATTAACCCTTTACCAGATGACAAAATTTTAGCTGTGTCCAGATTGAGAGCATTTGCAGACGACAGTTTCAGTGTGGCTCAAATGGTGCAGTTTTTCTTTGATAGAGAGAAAACATTGTGGGGAAAGGAGAAAATGCTGGTTACCACTGTTTTCTCCTTTTCCCACAATGTTTTCAGAAGGCTTCTTTCTCAGGGTCGTGAAAAGGCGGCATTGTGCTGTAAAGGGTTAACATACCAAACAGCAAAAACAGAAACACTGATAAAAAGACCGTAGGCTTACTTATAGTAAATTTCCAGAGCCAGGCCTGATAGACTTTTCCAATCCAAGACACCAACCATCTATTTTATTTATCCTATTTCTCATTTATAATCCAAAATCCGACTGAATCAAATGTTTTGCTTGAATTAAGGCACATATTGACACCTTTCTCACTGCGAGAAAATCAAAAAATGAAGAAATGTGTACAGCCCTGTGGACAGATGCAGCTGCAGTAGTGATGTCATAGGTGTGACATACATCGGTGAAAAAAATGTTGTGGCAAAGAGGACAATAATATCATTGATATTGCTGTGTTAGTATTTTCAACAAAGATCTTACGGATATAATGAAAACCGCATGTTAATGTGTTCACACATTTTAACGTACATTTTTATACCCCCCAAAACTCTGTTTGTGGGGTATATAGGTGTCAGCTTGATTTCATTACTTAAAAAAAAAATGTTCTGGCAGGTCACATGACCAACTAGCCTAATAAACCTTGATCACATTACCAACTAACATAACAAACCTAGTCATGTGGTCAAGTGACTGTATATCACCAAGTTTATATGACCCCATGTTATACAATGGGATTTATAGGAGGTGACAGGATAAAAATGATCTAAAGAAAGTTCTAAGGTATTAAAGAATTGAGAGAAAATAATCTTTAAATAGTAAGAAAAATTACTTATTGCGAAAATAACTGGTATGTACATAACACCATGCTGTAACAGCTAAGGTCTTTGTTGTGAACTTAACTAGAAGTTCTGTGTCGCCGGCCTGCCAGTTTTGATAACTTTGTAGAAGGGGCAAAACAACGACAGAACCAGTTCCTTGCTACGTTAGTTTAATAACTCTAGATGGTTTTCTGTAAATAAACGTAAACAATCATAAAGGCCAGTACAAAAACCCTCAATACATACATAAATCTTACAAAAACGAATACTTAAAGGCATGATAATGTGACAAAAATAGTATTAATAATTACCTGTTTTTATATAGATGTATAAATACGATAAAACAATGAAGAAACAACTTGTCATGTACAAACAAAAATGGCGGGTGACGTGATTGGTGCAATCATTTATTATATCTGAGTGGTTAGTTTTATTAAGTATGGAGAGTGAATCAAACAGTAGAACAGTTTTAAAGGGAGTAGCTGTGCCAAAAATAATCGAATAAACATTGTAATAAAAGGATTTAGAAACAATAGATAACAATACTGTGAGATTCTATCGTAATTTTACTATGTCTTTACTTTAACCTATGACACTGGGTATACTTGTCCTTTTCTCACTTCAGCTTGAGTTCCCAGCCAAACCCAAAGGTCAGCTCCAGAAAGAGAATGACCAGAAGTTTTTAAAGATGATGAAGGAAGCCAATGGTAAACCTCAACCTAACACAATCACAAGCACTGTTGTGAATACACATGGTAAGCACACAGCAGCACAAAGTCTGCCAGAGATGCGACATGTTAATGATATACAGTAAAATATTGGGCCTACCAGCCTTATTATACTAGTTTGAATATTAGCCATGCTCTGGCAAAAGGGGGCTTAATGTATGTCGGTGATATATCATACCAAGTAAGCTATCATATAATTGTGGATCCATAAAATCCATTGTGTCTCACAACTGTCTGAATCATGAGGTAGAATGGTCCTTTGACATGCAGAAAACTGACCAATATCAAAAAGTTTCGGCCCAGGTCAGCCTGCGCAGACTGCGCAGGCTAACCTAGGTCGATACTTTTTGCAGATGCATAAAGCCCTGGTTTCACAGAGCAGAACTCGTATATTTAAGTATTTCCTGATCTGCAAAATATTGGAAGAAAACAAGTGTTGAAACAGGAATGTGGATAGAAAGCAATCAGACTGATTGTTGCACAGTGTGGAATCAAGATTCAGGATATGATAAGTGTTTAACCCTTAACCATACGACAAAAATGTAGACTTGTCCAAATTGAAAGCGTTTGCAGATGACAATTTAAAAGTGACTTAAATGATAGAGTTTGTCCTTGGTAGGGTAGAAAACATTGTGGGAAAAGGAGAAAATGCTGGTTACAAGCATTTACTCCCTATTTTCAAAAGGCTTTTACCTCAGAATTTGTTAAAAAAAGGCGGAATTTCTTGAGGTAGTAGTATAAGAGTTAAATATAATGGTTTCTTTTTGTGTGTTAAAAAAAAAACCAGAAAACTAAATCTATTGTTACAAAGACAAATGAAAAGCACTGTAACTATGAAAACCAAAAGTTTGCTTTCAGAAAGTTCGTATCTTAACCCTTTATCGCACAGTGCCGCCTTTTGACACCCCTGGGCAAGAAGCCTTTTGAAAACATTGTGGGAAAAGAAAATGCTGGTAACTAGCATTTTCTCTTTTTCCCATAATGTTTTCTACCCTATCAAAGAAAAATTGCCCTATTTGAGCCACATTGAAATTGTCGTTTGCAAATGCTTTCAATTTGGACAAGGCTAAAATTTTGTCGTCTGGTAAAGGGTTAAAGTTGTAAGTTGCATCTCTGTCACTGACTTGGATAACTGCACTTTAATGTGTGACTGTCGGCAAGAATTTTCTGTTGGATTTTTCTCATTATACGTCTTAATTTGTCACTCACAGTTACTTCAAACCACTTGGAGCATCTATTCACCAACCATTAACTCTTTACCAAACGACAAAATTTTAGACTGGTCCAAATTGAAAGCATTTTGCAGACAACAAATTAAAGTTGGCCCAAATGGGGGAAATTTCTCCCTGATAGAGTAGAAAACATTGTGGGAAAAGGAGAAAATGCTGTTACCAGCATTTTCTTCTCTTCCCACAATGTTTTCAAAAGTCTTCTTCCTCAGGGTCGTTAAAAGTCGGGATTGTGTGGTAAAAGGTTAAATGTACATTCTGTCAATAATTTTCTAAATTTCAAAGGAACACAGTTTTTAATTGGTGACCCCAAAGAGTTCAGCCAATCAGAGACTATGTAACTCTTCGAACCCTTTACGAAATAATCACATGTTTTAATTAGGCTTTTGAAAATATTTCTGTCAAAGATGATATGATTGTAACCAGCATTCATTCCTTGATCCCAAAATTTTTTTTGCCTCTCACCTCTGATGCAAGTAAGAAAAGTAGTCAGTGACTTGGAAAGAAAGTTGTGTCAGTACTGGTGTGAGAAAGCCAGGAAACACATGTGCAGGTGAACTGACTGTAGTGATAAGATCTAAGCTGTCAAAATGGCATTAAACTTCATTAAAAACAAACAAAAAAATAAGAATATATAAATGGAAAGAATGGGCACCCATTATATTGTGATACATATATGTTGTTTTGTTCGGTATTGTGTCTATTCTGTGAGGCACTGTTTAACTCTTTACCAAACAACAAAATTTTACACTGGTCCAAATTGAAAGCATTTGCAGACGACAAAATAAATGTGACTGAAGAGTTGAAATTTGTTTTGTGAAGGCTAGAAAACATTGTGGGAAAAGGAGAAAATGCTGGTTACCAGCATTTTCTCCTTTTCCCACAACGTTTTCAAAAGGCTTCTGTCACAGGGTCGTTGAAAGTCGGGATTGTGTGGTAAAGGGTTAATTCTTTAGGTATCAAGGGCAAATAACTGAAGACCACCTTGTTTGCACAGTTTTCCTATTTTTCACACATAAAATAACATGCACTTCTTGATGCCTATATCGCATGGAATAAGGTCAGATCTTTGAAGTGTTATATTATCTACTTTCTTCTGTACAGCCAATAGAAACAGCACTGATATTTCAAAATTAAACCTTTGTCCTAAGTTTTAAAGACCCCGAGAAAGAAAGTTTTTGAAAACATTTTTGAAAAACGAGAAAATACTGGTTACTAGCATTTTCTCCTTTTCCAACAATGTTTTTCTTCTCTTTGGAAGACAAATTTGTCATTGGAGCCAAATTCAAATTATTGTCTGCAATTGTTTTCAAATTGGACAAGTCTAAAATGTTGTCGTGATGTAAAGAGTAAAGACAGTTTTTGTCAGAATTGTTCTCCAAGAAGACAGTGTATAACAAGATCAGATTCTTTTCCAAAAATGTTTTTCACCCTTTGAAGGACAAATTATTTCGGTTTAGTCACATTTTCAACCCTTTTCAAATCAAATTTCAGTTTTTGATTCATGTCTTTTTTGCCGTCTGCAGATGCTTCCAATTTTAACTGGTCAAAATTTTGTCATTTCGTAAAAAGAGTTAACTCTTTACCAAACAGCGAAATTTTAGACTTATCCAAATGGAAAGCATTTGCAGGTGACAATATAAATGTGACCCAAAAATTGAGATTTGTTTTGGGAAGGGTGGAGAAAATATTGTGGGAAAAGGAGAAAATGCTGGTTACCAGCATTTTCTCCTTTTCCCACAATGTTTTCAAAAGGCTTACTTCTTCAGGGTCGTTAAAAGTCGGGATTGTGTGGTAAAGGGTTAAAGGAGGCTTTTGGGAGCATCATACTATTTTTTATGAACAAGTTTTAAGCATAAATAGAGGAAATTGACTGGGGTTGGCCTCTTCGTATCCAGTGACGTTGATCCCTAATGGGTGGAGAGTGTGTAGTTGGTAGATCCAATATTCTTAAGAACAAGTTTACCCTAAAAGCTAAAAATTCTCAGACTCTTCTTATCGCAGAACTATATCTCAAGAATTATAGTGAAGGTTAGCAAAAGCCTGTTTGTAGATTTGTTATGTAAAAAATTTACATAGAACCTAATTGCTTCTTTGACAGGTGCATACGAAAATATTTCCAAAGAAGCTTACACATTACAGTTTCATTTTAGATCATAGATACCGAAAAAATTGAGGCTTTGTTAGGATCATCAATTTTAATAGTTAAATTCATAGGGAAATCTGGGTCAGCAATGTTTTAGACGTGAGACATATATGAGCCATGCTGTGGCAAAAGGGGGCTTAATGCATCTCCGTAATGCATGATGCCAGTCAAGCCATCACATGACCCTTTCCCAAACAAGCCCTGGTTTTCACGTGTCTGCAGTACAAGTCTTTTGAAAACACTGTGGGAAAAGGAGAAATTGCTCGTAACGAGCAATTTCTCCTTTTCCCACAGTGTTTTCTACGCATTTGGAGAACTTTCTGTCATTTTCATCAAATTTAAAATTGTCGTCTGCAAACTCTTTGAGTTTGGACCAGTCCAAAATTTGTCGTTTGGGAAAGGGATAATTATGAATCCTTAAAAGCCACCTTGTTTTAAGAACCAACTGAATCATGATGTAACGAGCAATTTTTCCTTTTCCCACAGTGTTTTCTACCCATTTGGCGAACTTTCTGTCATTTTCATCAAATTTAAAATTGTCGTCTGCAAACTCTTTGAATTTGGACCAGTCCAAAATTTGTCGTTTGGGAAAGGGATAATTATGAATCCTTAAAAGCCACCTTGTTTTAAGAACCAACTGAATCATGATGTGGACTGGTCCTTGGACATACAGGAAATTGACCAATTCCGAAAAGTTTCGACCCAGGTCAGCCTGCGCGAACTGCGCAGGCTGACCTGGGTCGATACGTTTCGCAGATGCATTGAGCCCCCTTTTTCACAGAGTATGGCTCATACATAAGCCTTGATCAGTGACTGCACTATTTGCTGATCTCAAACGCATGCAAGATAGAATATTTTGTAATGGCTGTCCTTCACTGGAAATAAGGGTACTTGTGTCATAAATAATTATTTCAAGATTGTTATCAAAAGTTGTAAACTGTGTAATCTTTCTAGTATTTCTATAAAACTCTTAGGACGTTGCATAGAAACAAAACTTTTCTAACTCTTTACCAAACAATCCCATATTTAAATGACCATGAGGAAAAAAGCTTCTGAAAACATTGTGGAAAAAGGAGAAAATGCTGGTAACAAGCATTTTCTTCTTTTCACACAATGCTTTTTAGCCTTTCATGATCCAAATTTTCTTGCAAACTATGTTAAGTGAATGATGCCACTATATTATGTCAACCGCTGATTTGAATGTATACATATATACAACAGTGTCACAGCTATTAATTTACAAACTGCGATAAAAATAAGGAAATAGACATGTTACTATTGAAGGAACCATCGTTTTAACTGACTAATTTCTTATTAGATCTAATTACCTTTTTCTGATCAATATACAGCTGTTTATCATGCTTTTCCATGTGAAAGGTCTGTCGCCAACCAAGCTTAGACTAACTCAGTCACAAAGCAAGAAATCAACTGTGTTTGCATGAATAAATTTCTGTTTAAATAGTGCACTAAATTTAACTCAGTGACCTGGGTTTCATAGAAATGAGCCGCTGACGAATCAAATAATTTAATTGATGACGTCAGCCGTTAAAATCCTTGACTCACGATTTGCATGGTGTATTTTCTGTGTTTAGGGGTACGAATAAAGGTAATAGACATTTTTGTTCAGGTTTCTTCATTTTTTTTTTTACAAGTTTTCCAAGCAAAAGAAATAAATTTATCTGTATTGGCCTGATTCAGCAATGGAAATCTTAAAACGGCACATAAGGAGCTTGCATGAAATCTAAACTTAGACAAAACATGATAACTTGGAAAAACTGAAAATAGTCTCATTGTGTTCATTGAAAAAAACATGAAGTTACTCATTGACACATGACCCTTTTTTGACCAATCACAAAATGTTTTGTATAATGAGTGCAGTTATTAGAGAATTAACTCATAGGATGCTGCAAATAGAGTAAATATGCTTTTGCCATAAGTGTAGATCAAGATCAGGGTCCGTATTCACCAACCATTCATAAGAATGTTCTTTGTCTTGTTCTCCAGAATTTTCTACATTTGAAAGTAACACAACTTCTGATTGGCTAAACCATTTGGTTCACCAATCAGAAATTGTGTTACTTTCAAATGTAGAAAATCTTGGAGAACACGATTAAGAATGGTTGGTGAATACGGACCCAGGCTACAAAGAATATGTGATAATGGTTTGACATTTTAATTTGGGTTTTGTTACAGAAAAAATGAAGCAGAACGGTGGATCAGCTGAAGAAAGTGGCCTGTATGAAATGTTACAAGAGTACATGGTAGAAAACGAGGCGCTACGAACGGAGAATGCGGACATGCAAGTTCAACGAGACAAAATACGGCAGGAACAGCAGATGTTGTACAGGGACAATGAAAAGTTAATGAAAAGGGTGGATGAACTGGAAAGGTATGTTAATTAACGGTTAATTCATGATTCATGTCTTGGTCACTGCCAATTAAGCACATGATACATTTATTTGAAAGCCAGTGGAGCGATACAGGGCCATCATAGCCTATGTAAAGTATAGTTTGTCCATATTAGTATTTGCGGTTTCAAAATGGCGGACATCAAAGAAAGAGGCCAACTTAAAACTTTTACAGCAAGTCTCTCGAATTAACTCTTTACAAAATGAAAAAATGTAGAATTATCTAATTTGGAAGTAATGGCAGACAACAAAACAATGAAATATATTTCAAATGAGGAAAGGATTTGCCTTTGAAAGGACACAAAATATTTTGGAAAACGCTGGTTTCCAGCAATTTTGTCCTCTTCCAACAATGTATTCATAAGCTGTCTTGATCTTGGTCATTAAAGATAGATTTATTTGCTCTAGGGCTATGTAAATTACTTTTCAGGAGGATGAACCAGGCTCAGACCTCCTGGCAATCCATGCCAAGGCAAGGATCACACCCGGACCAAGGCCGCTCTAGAGACCACTCACCCATGGGCTCACCTCATTATATACGAGCGGGAGGGAGTGGGGGTAGGGCACCCCCACCCCCACAGAACAGGTTACCTGTATGTATTTTTAATTTGATTTTATTTTTTATCCATCTGTGGGAAATGATTTCCATGTTGAGTACAAAAGTCCTTTTCTGTTAGGGTCACGATTACGGAATTCTTTGGTAAAGTTTTAATTTGGATGCATAGGCAGACATTTAAAAAGTGTGGAAAATGAATAACTTTCTTGCAACAATAAGCATCTAGAACATTCTAAGTCTACTATGAGGTTGCATAGCAGCTTTGATAGTGTGCATGCTGACTGATCTTTGGTACATCTCTTCCACAAAGACATGTCCAGTCCATGGTCCATATTTGCCAAACATTCTTAACTTTTACCACACAGTCCTGCCTTTTAACGACCCTGAGAGGGAAGCCTTTTGAAAACATTGTGTGTAAAGGAGAAAAAACTGGTAACCAGCATTTTCTCCTTTTCCACAAGGTTTTCTATTCTCTCTAAAACAAATTTCAGTTTTTGTGTAACATGTATTTTGTAGTCTGCAAATGCTTTCAATTTTGCCTAGTCTAAAATTTTGTTGTTTGGTGAAGAGTTAAGGGCATTATATAAGTCATACTCTCAAGATATTTCTAAATTCTAAAGTAACACAACATCTGATTGGCTCAACCAACTGGTTTAGCCAATCAGAATTTGTGTTACTTTCTAAATCTAGAAAAAGACTAAGAATGTTCTTAAGAATGATTGTTGCATATGGGCCCAGTATACATACAGAATTACCTGGTTTTAGGTGCAGCTGTTGATAAAAAAAATGTCAAGGCATTGTCCTAGCCCTGCAGTTGTCAGCATCGTTGTCATTTTGCAAAACTTTGGCGTTATCTCATCTCTATCATTACTGATGATGTTTACATCAAACTTGGACTAACTATTAATTCTTCACCATTCCACAAAATTTTAGACTTGTCCAAAATGAAAGTATTTGCAGATCACAAATGTGCATTTGCAGAACACAAAATAAATGGAACTTGAAAATTGAAAATGTTTTTTGAAGGCTAGGAAACAGTGCAACGTACAAGGGTAACCCATACCACAAAGATGGGTAACCCTGGAAACACTTTTGACACATTTACGTTCCTTTTTAGCTCACCTTAACACAACGTGCTAAAGGTGAGCTATTGTGATCGCCCTATGTCCGGCGTCCGTCGTCCGTCAACAATTTCTTTAAACATCTTCTTCTCCTAAACCACTGGGCCAATCTTGATGAAACTTGGCAGGGATGTTCCTTGGGTGAAGCTCTACCAAAATTGTTCAAAGATTTAAATTCCACCTACAACTCTGGTTGCCATGGCAACAAAAAGGAAAAAAAAGCAAAATCTTTGAAAATCTTCTTCTCTGAAACTAGAAGGCGCAGAGCTTTGATATTTGGTATGTAGCATTTCCTAGTGGACCTCTACCAAGTTTGTTCATTTGATGCCCCTGGGGTCAAAACTGGCCCCGCCCCATGGGTCACAAGTTTGAGCATAGTAACAAAGAAGGAAAAGTTTAAAAATCTTCTTCTCTGAAACTTGAAGGCATAGAGCTTTGATATTTGGCATGTAGCATCTCCTAGTGGACCTCTACCAAGTTTGTTCATATGATGCCCCTGGGGTCAAAACTGGCCCCGCCCCAGGGGTCACAATTTCCAACATAGGAACAAAGAAGGAAAACTTTAAAAATCTTCTTCTGTAAAACTAGAAGGCATAGAGCTTGGATATTTGGCATGAAGCATCTCCTAGTGGACCTCTACCAAGTTTGTTCATATGATGCCCTTGGGGTCAAAACTGGCCCTGCCCCGGTGGTCACAATTTCGAACATAGGAACAAAGAGGGGAAACTTTAAAAATCATCTTCTCTGAAACTGGAAGGCGTAGAGCTTTGATATTTGGTATGTAGCATTGCCTAATGGACCTCTACCAAGTTTGTTCATATGATGCCCCTGGGGTCAAAACTGGCCCCGCCCCAGGGGTCACAATTTCCAACATAGGAACAAAGAAGGAAAACTTTAAAAATCTTCTTCTGTAAAACTAGAAGGCATAGAGCTTTGATATTTGACATGAAGCATCTCCTAGTGGACCTCTACCAAGTTTGTTCATATGATGCCCTTGGGGTCAAAACTGGCCCTGCCCCGGTGGTCACAATTTCGAACATAGGAACAAAGAGGGGAAACTTTAAAAATCATCTTCTCTGAAACTGGAAGGCGTAGAGCTTTGATATTTGGTATGTAGCATTGCCTAATGGACCTCTACCAAGTTTGTTCATATGATGCCCCTGGGGTCAAAACTGGCCCCACCCCGTGGGTCACAAGTTTGAGCATAGTAACAAAGAAGAAAAACTTTAAAAATCTTCTTCTCTGAAACTTGAAGGCATAGAGCTTTGATATTTGGCATGTAGCATCTCCTAGTGGACCTCTACCAAGTTTGTTCATATGATGCCCCTGGGGTCAAAACTGGCCCCATCCCGGGGGTCACAATTTCCAACATAGGAACAAAGAAGGAAAACTTTAAAAATCTTCTTCTGTAAAACTAGAAGGCATAGAGCTTTGATATTTGGTATGTAGCATCTCCTAGTCGACCTCTACTAAGTTTGTTCATATGATGCCCTTGGGGTCAAAATTGGCTCTGCCTCGGGGGTCACAAGTTCAAACATAGGAACAAAGAAGGAAAACTTTAATTTTTTTTTTCTCTTAAATGGAAAGGCATAGAGCTTTGATATTTGGTATGTAGCATCTCCTAGTGGACTTCTACCAAGTTTGTTCCAAGGATGCTGCTTCGGTCAAAACTGGCCCAGCCCCTGGGGTCACAAGTTTGAACATAGGAACAAAGTAGGAAAACTTTAAAATTCTTCTTTTCTGAAACCGAAAGGTGTGGCGCTTTGATATTTGGTATGTTGCATCTCACAGTGGACCTCTACCAAGTTTGTTCATATGATGCCCCTGGGTCAAAACTGGCCCCGCCCCGGGGGTCACAAGTTCGAAGATAGGAACAAAGAAGGAAAACTTTGAATTTCTTTTTCTCTTAAACGGGAAGGTGTAGAGCTTTGATATTTGGTATGTAGCATTTCCTAGTGGACCTCTACCAAGTTTGTCCATATGATGCCCCTGGGTCAAAACTGGCCCAGCCCCGGGGGTCACAAGTTCGAACATAGGAACAAAGAAGGAAAACTTTAAAATTCTTCTTTAAAACTGGAAGGCGTAGAGCTTTGATATTTGGTATGTAGTGATTCTCTTCTAAGTTTGTTTGCCCATCTAAGCGCAACAAGTTCATTGAGTTCAAAATTGGGTCATCTTGGGTCATAAACTAGGTCACTAGGTCAAATTAAAGAAATACCTTGTTTGCACTCTTCAGGCCACATTATTTGCTCAAGTGCCTTGAAAATTAGTTAGAAAGTTTGTCTTTATAAAGTCTCACATAAGATTAATTTCGGTCAACTTGGGTCATAAACTAGTTCACTGGGTCAAATTAAAGAAATACCTTGTTTGCACTCTGGAGGCCACATTTATTGCTCAAATGACCTGAAATTTGGCCAGAATGTTTGTCTTGATGAAATACCAGATGAGTTTGGATTTGGGTCACCTGCAACCATAAACTAGGTCACTAGGTCAAAATAAAGAAATACCTTGTGGGCACTCTAGAGGCCACATTCTTTGCTTAATTTGCCTTGAAAATTGGTCAGAATGTTTGTCTTTGTAAAACATGAGTCTGAATTTGGGTCAACTGGGGTCATAAACTAGGTCACTTGGTCAAATTAAAGAAATAGCTAGTGGGCACTCTAGAGGCCACATTTATTATTCATATGATTTGAAAATTGGTTAAAATGTTTCTTTTGATATAGTCAAAGACCAGTTTAAATTTGGGTCACCTGGGGTCATAATCTAGGTCACTAGGTCAAATTAAAGAAATATCTTTAGGGCACTCGAGGCCACATTTTTTGCTCAATTGACTTGAAAATTGGTCAGAATGTTTGTCTTCATGAAATATGAGTTTGAAATTGGGTCACCTGCGGTCAAAAACTAGGTCGCTTGGTCAAATTAAAGAAAAACCTTAAAGGCACTCTACTAAGGTGAGCGACCCAGGGCCATCATGGCCCTCTTGTTTACTTAGAATTTTAATTGAAACATGCAACTCCAGTGGAGTGTTGGCACCTGCAAGCAGTTCTCTTGTCTCAAATTATTGCATCTCGATTTATCAAGATTCAACTGTATTTTAATTTCTTTTATCCCCATTGATATAGCTTAGAAACAGATTTCGGGTATGTCACAGCTCTATCATACATGTAATAATCTATTTCCACTGACAGATATTTTTTAGCTCACCTGAACACAAAGTGCTCATGGTGAGCTATTGTGATCATGCCGTGTCCGGCGTGTGGTGTGCGTCGTCCGTCGTCCGTCGTCAACTTTTTACCTTGTGTACGCTCTAGAGGCCACATTTTCAGTCCGATCCTTGTGAAACTTGGTCAGAATGTTTGTCATGATAAGATCTCAGACGAGTTTGAAATTGGGTCATGTGGGGTCAAAAACTAGGTCACTAGGTCAATCTTAGAAAAACATTGTGTACGCTCTAGAGGCCACGTTTTCAGTCCGATCCTCATGAAACTTAGTCAGAATGTTTGTCTTGATAAGATCTCGGACGAGTCCAAAATTGGGTCATGTGGGGTCAAAAACTAGGTCACTGTTTCAAATCTTAGAAAAATCTTGTGTACACTCTAGAGGCCACGTTTTCCATTCGATCCTCATGAAACTTAGTCAGAATGTTTGTCTTGATAAGATCTCGGACGACTCCAAAATTGGGTCATGTGGAGTCAAAAACTAGGTCACTAGGTCAAATCTTAGAAAAATATTGTGTACACTCTACAGGCCACGTTTTCCATTCGATCCTCATGAAACTTAGTCAGAATGTTTGTCTTGATAAAATCTCGAAAGAGTTTGAAATTAGAAAAACCTTGTGTACACTGTAGCGGCCACATTTTCAGTCAGATACTTGTGAAACTTGGTCAGAATGTTTGTCTTGAAAAAATCTCGGACGAGTATGAAATTGGGTCATGTGGGGTCAAAAACTAGGTCACTAGGTCAAATCTTAGAATAACCTTGTGTGCGCTGTATAGGCCACATTTTCAGTCAGATACTTGTGAAACTTGGTCAGAATGTTTGTCTTGATAAATTCTCAAACAAGTTTGAAATTTGGTCATGTGGGGTCAAAAACTAGGTCACTAGGTCAAATCTTAGAAAAACCTTGTGTACGCTCTAGAGGCCACATTTTCAGTCATATACTTGTGAAACTTGGTCAGAATGTTTGTCGTGATAAAATCTCACTCGAGTTTGAAATTGGGTCATGTGGTGTCAAAAACCAGGTCACAAGGTCAAATCTTAGAAAAACTTTGTGTGCACTCTATAGGCCACATTTTCAGTACCATACTAATGAAACTAAGACAGAATCTTTGTCTTGATGATATCTTGGAAGAGTTTGAAACTGGGTCACCTCAGTTCAAAAACTAGGTCGCCAGGTCAAATCTTGGGAAAACCTTGTGTGCGCTCTAGAGGATACATTTTCAGTCTGATACCCATGAAACTTGGTCAAAATGTTTTTCAGATGAATTTGAAATTAGGTCATGGGGGGTCAAAAACTAGGTCACTAGGTCAAATTAAAGAAATACCTTGTGGGCACTCTAGAAGCCACATTTTTCGCTCAATTGACTTGAAAATTGGTCAGAATGTTTGTCTTAATTAAATCTCAGATGACTTTGAAATTGGGTCATCTGGGTTCATAAAGTAGGTCACTAGCTCAAATTAAAGAAATACCTTGTGGGCACTCTAGAGGCCATATTTTTCGCTCATTTGACTTGAAAATTGGTCAGAATGTTTGTCTTAATTAAATCTCAGATGAGTTTGAAATTGGGTCACCTGGGGTCATAAACTAGGTCACTAGGTTGAATCAAAGAAATACCATTTGGACATTCTAGATGCCACATTGTTTGCTCAGTTGACTTGAAAATTGGTCTAATTGGTCTTGTTTGTCTAAATTAAATCTCGGACGAGTTGGGGGTCATAAACTAGGTCACTAGGTCAAATTAAAGAAATACCTTGTGGGCACTCGAGAGGCCACATTTATTGCTCAATTGACCTGAAAATCAGTCAGAATATTTGTCTTGATGAAATCTTGGATAACTTCAAAATTAGGTCACCCTGGGACATAATCTAAGTCACTAGGTCAAATTAAAGAAATACCTTGTGGGCAGTCTAGAGGCCACATTTATCGCTAAATTGTCTTGAAAATTGGTCAGAATCTTTGTCTAAATAAAATCTCAGATGAGTTTTAATTTGGGATACCTTGGGTCATAAACTAGGTCACAATGTCAAATTAAAGAAATACCTTGTGGGCACTTTAGAGACCACATTTATTGCTGAATTGACTTAAAAATTGGTCAGAATGTTTTTCTTGATGAAATTTCAGATGAGTTTGAATTTTGGTCACCTTGGATCATAAACTAGGTCACTAAGTCAACTAAAAGAATTTTTTTGTGGGCATTCTAGAGGCTACAATTCTTACTCAATTGACCTGAAAATTGATCAGCACGTTTGTCTTGATAAAATCTTAGATGAGTTCAAAATTGGGTCACATAGGGTCATAAACTAGGTCACTAGGTCAGATTTAAAGAAATATCTTGTGGACTCTCTAGTGGCCACAATTCTTGCTCAATTGCCCTGAAAATTGGTCAGCGTGTTTGTCTTGATAATATCTCAGATGAGTTTGAAATATGGTCACATAGGATCATAAACTAGGTCACTAGGTCAAATTGAAGAAATACATTTTTGACACTCTGGAGGCCACATTTTCAGCTCAATTGACCTGACAATTGGTCTGTATGTTTGTCTTAATAATATCTCAGATGAGTTCTAAATTGAATCATTATGACCCTGGAGTGAAATTTTGCCTATTGACTCGGGTGAGCGATCCAGGGCCATCATGGCCCTCTTGTTTATCCCTTTGACTGGCAAATACAGTAAAATTTTTTCCTTGGCAGTCATGCAACAGTCAATTTTTTTTTTTAATAATTATTGTTTTGTTCCCCAACTTTCTGCCCCTCACCAAATTTTAGTCAAAATTTTGTTCTATGCGCCTTTAAAGTGGAAATAGGTGAGACTGAATTCATTGCAAGTTGCAAAATAACTGAAATGCACATTTGATGTTTTATAATACTGATACCAGAATTCAATTGATGATGAAGAAAGTTTTTAAAGTTTTGCTTCTTTTGTATGTCGAACTGCTTGTTATATTTATACATGTAAGAGTTTTGGCTTTTTTCAAAATGAGGCCTTTGCAGTGAAACAATAACCTGTCTGTCTGTCTGTCTCATTTCCTTTAACCCTTTACAACACAATCCCAACTCTTAATGATCCTGAAGAAAAATCCTTTAGAAACATTGTGAGAAAAGGAGAAAATGCTGCTAACCAGCATTTTCTCCTTTTCCCACAATGTTTTCTACTCTAACAAGGACAAATTTCGTCATTTGAGCCACCTTTAATTTGTCGTCTGCAAATGCTTTCAATTTGGACCAGTCTAAAATTTTGTCGTTTGGTATAGAGTTAATTGATTGATAAAATTTGTTCGACTCTTTCACAATTTCACACAAGATTTTGATAAAAAAGCAGAATCAAAGGGAAAATTACTGATTGTAGATCTTTAAATTTTTTTTTAAAAAAATCATCAGAACATGGAACTTTTATCAGTATGGAAACAATTCTTTTTAATGATAAGAATTTCATATGGTATTTGTTTAAAAGATCTGAAGGGTAGATAGTTCACTTGTTTATCCTTTTGCCAAGCCCCCATAGCTCAGTCGGTAGTGTACAGGACTTGAGAACAGGTCACTGGTTAGATCCCCGGCTTGGCCAATTTCTTTCCGAGGATTGATGATAGTCATCGTGACAGGATTCATTCCTCTCTCACCTCTGACCATTGTCTTGATGGAGGAAAGCAGCCAGTGGCTTGGAAAGAATATTGTGCTGAGTACTGGTAAAAGAAACTCCAGGAGAGCATGGATAGGTGCACTGGCTGCCGTGATATAACTGAAATAATGTTGAAACAGCATTAAACACCATACAATCAATCAATCAATCATTGTTTATCCTTTTATCAGTAAGTAGTTTGTTACACTTATTTAATGCTCAAAATGCTTTTACAGCTTTATGCCTTTTTGGCCAATGTAGATCAAGATGAGACTCTACAAATGTGCAGTCTCATCTTTGATGTACACAGTCCATTTTGTTGAGACATTCTGGACAAGAGCAGCCCCAAAATTGTTGGGATCTGATATTTCTAAATAAAAAATAAGTATGTACCGTATATTACATTTTTTGAGGACATCAAGTAATTTGGTGTGTTAATGAAAATGAAGAAGAGAGTTGTTAAAAACATGGAGGAAAAAGGAGAAAATGCAGGAAACCAGCATTTTCTCCTCTTTTCACAATGATTTCTTCTCTTTCAAAGACAAAACCCTTTATTTGAGCCACAGTTTTGATTTGATGTCTGCAAATGCTTTAAGTTTAGAGTAGTCAAACATTTTGTTGTTTGGTAAAGAGTAAATATAGATTTAACTAGATCTTACTAACAGTTTGTAATGTAGTGCTTTATTCCTGTAGTACTAACACTGTCCCTCTACCCTGTTTAACAGCCACCTCCTAATGACCTCCCTTTAAGGGACAACCCAGCTCTAAGGGACCCTGTATATCCTGGTTCTCCTCCACAGGGATACAACAGTCCCACAGCCAATGGAAAGGGGAAACAGCCACCTAGAGGTCAACCAATGAAACCACCCCATAGATTAGTAGAGCCAATTGGACAGCAAAGGTGGGTTTATATTGGTTCCTGTGTCTTTTCTATTTATACATTTTAATTGGTCTAAGTGGCCTTCTCTTTTAAGCAACCATTCTGTCTTCAGAGGTTAGTAATTCCCAGCTGTGAAAAAATCAGCAGAAATCCATGTGCACTGACTCCTAACTTAAAGACAAAATTTTTAAGACATGGTTTTGTCCAAATTGAAAGCATTTCGAGGGGTGAATACGAAACTATTCCATCTGCGTTTCAAACTATTTTACCGGAGAGGGAAAAATGCTTTTCATTTCTGTGAAAAGAGTAGTTAGATCATCTTGTTTTGATATGTTTTGTTGAGCTGAGAGCATGAATTCAGCACAACATAATTAAACAAGACGATCTAACAACGCTTTTCACGGAATTGAGTTTTTTCCCTTCTCCTGTAATATTTTCCAAAATGCAGATGGAGTAGTTTCGCATTCACCCCTCGATTTGCGGACAAAAAAATAAATGACTCCGATATCAAAATTTGGTTGGGAAGGGTAGAAAACATTGTGGGAAAAGGAGAAAATACTGATTGCTAGCATTTTCTCCTTTTTCCAAAATATTTCCAAAGGCTTTTTTTCTCAGAATCGGTGAAAGTTGGGATTGTGTTGTAAAAAGTTTAGCTCTATCTGCCACAAGAAAAAATTTTAGACTTGACAATTTTAAAACATACATAGATGACAAATTAATTGTTTTTCAAATGACTGGATTTGTCTTTGGGGGAAAAAAAAAGAGAAAAACCATTGTAGGAAGAGAAGCATTTACTATCATTTTCTCCTTGTTGCCCCTTGCAACTTCTTTTTTGCCTTTCATAGTGATGATGATTATGATATTGATATTATAGTATCTAGTTCTCGTGATTATTCATGGCAGTGAACATTTCAAGTTTTTTTTTCATTAGTTTGTTCAATCTCTATTACTACGTGTCTAAAACATGTAATATTCTATCAACAGACCACTACATGAGCAGAATGGACCCCCTTCCACAAATGGGCCCTTTATGAATGGTCACCCAGCGCAGTACAGTCCAGGCGGCCATCCTGTACAGTATAGACAACCTCAACCCATAGGCAGTCCTAATCGAACAGCAGGTTGGTTTACTTGTTAACTCTATACTGGTTTAACCCTTTACCTCACAATCCCGAGTTTTATCGACCCTGAAGAAAAAACCCTTTAGAAATATTGCAGGAAAGGAGAAAATGCTGGCTACCAGCATTTTCTCCTTTTCCCACAATGTTTTCTGCCCTTTGTTGAAACAAATATCATCATTTCAGTATTTGTTTTATTTGTCGTCTGCAGATTCTTTAACTCTTTACCACACAATCCCGACTTTTAACGAACCTGAGAAAAAAGCCTTTTGAAAACATTGTGGGAAAAGGAGAAAATGCTGGTAACCAGCATTTTCTCCCTTTCCCACAATGTTTCCTACCCTATCCAATACATAAATCACCATTTAAGCTACACTTGATTTGTCGTCTGCTAATGCTTCCAATTTGGTCCCGTCTAAAATTTTGCCGTTTGGTAAAGAGTTGAGTTTGAACCAGTCTAAAATTTTGTTGTGTGGTAAAGAGTTAAGTCTGTAAACTATTAACTGAATGACAAAATATTAGACCAGTCTAAATTGAAAGCATCTGCTGATGACAAATAGAATTTGGCTTTAATGATGGGATTTCTTTTTTAAAAGGTATGAAGCATTTAGGGAAAAGAAGAAAATGCCGGTTACCAGCCTTTTCTCCTTTTTCCTCAATGTTTCCTATAGCTTTTTTTCTCCAGGTTGTTAGAACTTGGGATTGTTTGATAAAGGGTTAAAATAAACATTTTCATAAAAGTTTCACCCAGGACAGCTTGGTCCTGGCATTCATCCTGTTACATGTAACTCTTTACGACACAATCCTATAGAAAGGAGGCTTGTTACCAGCATTTTCTCCTTTTCCGGCAATGTTTTCAAAAGGCTTCTGCCACAGAGTAGTTTAAATTCAGAATTGTGTTGTAAAGGGTTACGTCATCGTAAGTCATGGTAAGCCGTGGTATCATTTTAGCAGAAGTTTGTTGACCGTATTGAAGCTGGCGTTAATCAGAAGCTGGGGACATTTAATGATGCTTTTGTAGACATTGTGAAGCAGCTACAAAGATTGTGCAATCAAATCTGGGATCTAACTTTTTGTTTTCAAGATGTAATTCCTGCTAAAATGGACTCTGAAATTCTTTTTAAATCAACTCCATTCCATTCCAGCTTTTGAATATGTTTAAAATAATTTATGACAAAATAGAGATAATCAACATTTGATGCCTGCTCAATTTCTTTAACCCTTTCCCAAACGACAAATTTTGGACTGGTCCAAATTGAAAGAGTTTGCAGTCGACAATTTTAAATTTGATCAAAATGGCAGAAAGGTCTCAAAAAGGGTAGAAAACACTGTGGGAAAAGGAGAAATTGCTCGCTACGAGCAATTTCTCCTTTTCCCACAGTGTTTTCAAAAGATTTGTACTGCAGACACGTGAAAACCAGGGCTTGTTTGGGAAAGGGTTAAGCTTTTACCACACAATCCTGAGTTTCAATGACCGTGGGGAAGAGGCCTTCTGAAAACATTATGGGAAAAGGAGAAAATGCTGGTAACCAGCATTTTCTCCTTTTCCCACAATGTTTTCTACCCTTTTAGGGTCAGGTTTCATCACTTGAGCTGCATTTAATTTGTGGTGTGCAACAGTTTTGAATTTGGATGACTGTAAAATTTTGTTGCTTGGTAAAGAGTTAACCCTTTACCAAGCAATCTAGTACTTTTATGACCCTGAGTAAGTACACTTTGCAAATATTGTGGGATACTTGCAAGACCCTTGAAACCAGCATTTTCTTCTAGTTTGACAATCTATTGCACCAAAACACCTTCCACTCTAAAATTTTATATGCGGTAAAGACAGGAACGAAATTTATATTCGACAAATCGCACTGTATATTTGTTCTCTTCAATCAATGCTGCACGTAGAAATTTGGACTGATCCCATAAGAGGGTATTCTTATCTGCGTGAATATGTTGTCATAGAAACCAAACGTAGATGGTTAAATAAACAAAATCAGATGCCTAAGCGTGGACCCTCAATACATGATCTTCGTTATTTATTGAACTCTAGTTAGGTGATGTTTATTGAACTCTAGTCAGGTGATATTTAGTGTACTCTGTTTAAGTGAACCTCACTATTTATTGAAGTCTAGTTAGATGATCCTCACTATTTATTGAACTCTAGTCAGGTGATCTTTGTTATGTTGAACTCTAGTTAAGTGATTTGTTTTTTTATTGAACTCTGGTTAGGTTATCCTCACTACCTAGTGAACTCGAGTTAGGTGATCCTAACTATTTATGAAACTCTATGTAGGTGTGTCTCTGATGCTTTGCTTAACATGTGAGAAGATTTATGCCTGTAAAGTTGTTCTTCCTTGTGGACTGTCTTAAAGCTTTTTATTTCTTTATCATGATAGGATGAGTGTGTTAGACTGTCATATGCAAAATGGAGCAGCTAAATTGTTTCTCACGACCTCAAGAAATAGGGCCTTTGAAAATGTTTTGGGAAAAGGAGAAAATGCTGGTAACCATTAAAGCTGTCTCCCCTACGTTTTTTGAAATAAGCAACTGTTTGGCAAAAATATTTCTTTTATGACAACAGTACTTTATCATACTTTGAAAAATTATGGCCAGTTTTACACTCTCTTTTCTCTATTTTTTGAGGTCCTGAGTGCCTTATTGGTTTGGTCCTAACCAGAAGGCACTGGATGAAAAACTGTTAAGAGTAACATAAAACACCATTCAAGAAAATCTTTTTCTTTTAGTATCATACATTTGTATTTGTCTAGTTTTGCTTTTGGATAAAAGAAGATAAATGATTTTATTTGCACTGCTTTTCTTGTGATATTTCTGCTTCTTTTTCTGAAAATGTATCTACAGGACAACACTTGATAAATAACTCCATTAACCCTTTAACACACAATCCTGACTTTTAACGACCTGAGAAAGAAGCCTTTTGAAAAAATTGTGGGAAAAGGAGAAAATGCTGGTAACCAGCATTTTCTCCTTTTCTCACAATGTTTTCTACTCTTTCCAAAACAAATTTCAATTTTTTAGTCAGATTTTTTTTTGTTGTCTGCAAAAGCTTTCAAATTGGACTGGTCTAAAATTTTTTCGTTTGGTAAAGAGTTAATAGATTTTATTTTACGCTGATGATTTTTGCAGTTCCGTCATCTATTAGTAGAAAAATGAAGAGGTAACAGAGCATGAAAATGCATGCATGACAGACAAATTCACACGAACTGTGTCCATTTTCTTATTCCTTTCTGTAACTTTTTTAGCTCACCTGAGCTCAAAGTGCTCAAGGTGAGCTATTGTGATTGGTCATTGTCAGTCATCCAATTGTCACTTTGTCCCTTGTCAAATTTTGCTTCAAACAGTTCTCTGAAACTGCTGGCTGGCTTTTGAAATAGTTTCATATGAATGTTCCTTGGATGAATCTCTACAGTAATTGCCTAAATTGTTCTGCTTCATGATGGCCACCAGACCAATACCAAACCACAAAATTCTTCATGCAGACTGGACCGAATTAAAAGCTTTTGCAGACAGTAAATTAAATGTTGCTAAATGGATGATTTCTTCCTTTTGATAGGGTAGAAAACATCGTGAGAAAAGGAGAAAATGCTGGTTGCCAGCATTTTCTCCTTTGCCCACAATATTTTTTAAGAGCTTTTTTTCTCAGGGTCGTTAAAACTCGAAACTTTGTGGTAAAGGATTAATTGACTTCTCCGAAACCAGTGTGGGGATTTCTAAATTATTTCACAGAAAAAATTCCTTAGGTTCCTGAGACAACAACAAATAGTTTTTCCACCCTATATTACCTAGCATTTATTTGTATAATTTTGATCAGGTGAGTGATGTATGGCCATCATGGCGTTCTCTTATTTATTTTTTCTTGGGCTATATTTTCCATCTTGTGCACTTTGTCACTCTGAAACCCTCATTTTCTCAAGTGTTAAAACTGCAAGCTAAAATTTTGGCTTGACATAAATGGTTTCAGACTTTTTATGAAGGTTAAGTTTACAACAACGTGTGAAATAAATGAGTCAACAGTGGAATGGAAAAATAGATGTTTGTACAACTGTTTACAGAAATTCATAATAAGCATTGATAGCTGATGGCAACACCATTGAAAAAAAAAAACAATGTTGAACCAGACGACAAAATTCTGGCCTTGTCCAAATTGAAAGCATTTGCAGACGACAAATGTCACTTAAAACATGAAATTCTTTATTCAAAGGGCAGAAAACATTGTGGGGAAAACGAGAAAATGCTGGTTACAAGCATTTTCTCCTTTTCCAACAGTGTTTTTAATAGGCTTCTCCCACAGGGATTGTGTGGTAAAAGGTCAAACAAGCTCTCCAGCTTTTCACATAGATTTAAATGTTGTGTGTCTTCATGTAGATGTATTGTCTAGGTGTCTTTGTTGGCATTTATTATTGTGATGTTTTGTGATTTTTCTGTCTTTTTTTGTATTTGAGCCATGCTCTGGCAAAGAGGAACTTAATACATCTCCGTAATGCATGATGCCAAGCAAGTCATCACATGATCATAGATCCATAATGTCCATTTTGTCTACATCCGACCGAATGATGAGGTAGACTCTTCCTTGGACATGCAGAAGGTCGACCAACAGCAAAAAGTTTTGGCCAAGGTCAACCTGCTCAGAATGCGCAGGCTGACCTGGGTTGATGCTTTTTTGCAGATGCATTAAGCCCCCTTTTCACAGAGCATGGCTGATTTGTATCTTGTCTTATTACAGTGTCTTATGCCACCTCAGTGGAACATGATTGTAATTTTCCTGTGTTGTTTAATTTTTCACCAGATGACCAAATTTTAGACTTGTTCAAATTGAAAACATTTGTAGACAAAAAAATATAAAATGTAACTCAAGTGACGTGATTTTTCTTCGAAAGGATAGAAAACGTTGTGGGAAAAGGAGAAAATACTGTTTACCAGCACTTTCACCTTTTCCCACATTTTCAAACAATTTCTTTCTTAGGGTTGTTACAGCTCAGGATTTACCACACGTAAAGACTTTATGTTATATGTTTCACATTTTAGCTCGGCTGTTTTTGAATAAAAGGTCGAGGTATTGTCGTAGACCTGTTTTTGTCTGTGTCAGTGTTATCTGGGCTGTGGTGTGAAAAATTTGACATTTTATATCTCTGTTATTACTGAAGATATTTGCTTCAAACTTGGACAAGTTGTTTATTATCAAAAGGGAAACCTATACAACAAAAGCAGGTAACCATCAAAGTATTTTTGGCACAGTTATGCCCCTTTTTCAAGTGAAAAATCAAGGTTTTCAGCGAAAATCAAGCAACTGCAGCTGAGCATTTGCACCTGCATGCGGTGCTCTTGTAATTGGCTGCTTCAGAGGCACATCATAAGAGACAGAGCTAGAGATGTTTTTTTCTTTCTCGTGTGACGAGACTTCGTTTTTCCGACTGTGTTGTTTGATGTTACATGTCTTGCTTTTTTATGCCAAGCCTGGAAGCTCAGTTAACACTTTAAAGTGCTGAATAAATTGAACACAAATTTCAATACTAAAAGCCCAAACATTGTGGTTTCGAAGTTAATTTCACCGGAAAGAAAATACGGTATTGGACAGTGTAGATCAAATATCAGACTGCACGTTCTGTGCAGTCTGATCTTGATCTACACTGTCCACAAAAGGTCAGTGGGTCGCGATTAGCAGCTTAAGGGTTACCAACATACATGACTTGAAACCAGGGGCGTCACTGGTTGGAATTCCCAGCTTGCCTGATTTAAATTCTTTCTGAGGACTGATGATCATTGATTGAATGATTGTTATGTTGGATAGCAGTCAGTGTCTTGGAAAGAAAATTTTGCAAAATACTGGTAAGAGAAATTCCAGGAAGGCATGGATTGGTGTACTGGCTGCCATGATATAACTGAAAAATGTTATAAAAGGTGTTAACTTGTTACCAGATGACAAAATTTTGGACTGGCCCAATTTGGAAGCATTATTGCAGACAACATATTAAATGTTGCTTTAATGATGATATCTGCCCACTAAGACAACTTTAATTGTTTTTTTTGTTTAATTTTGTTTTGTTCAACAATTGTTTAATTGTTTGTAATTGTGAAAGATGCTTTTTAATGGTTAAGATATTTCAAACGAGGGCTATTTATTAATTTTGAAAAGGCCAACCTATTTCTAAAGGGCAGGTAAACTTCAAAACCTTTTCTTACTGTTTTCTTTTTTTGCCTTAGTGGACGGAGTATATCAAAGATCAGACTGCACAAAATGTGCAGAATGATCTTTGATCTTCACTGTCCGCATTGACAAGACTTTCTGAAGACAAGCAACCTTGACGTTGCTGTTATCTGAGGTTTTGACGATGGTTATGTGGGAAAGCAGCCGGATGCTTGGAAAGAATATTGTGCAGAATACTGGTAAAAGAAACTCAAGGAGAGCATGGATAGGTGCACTGGCCGCAGTGATGTAACTGAAATAAAAACTTTAAAAACGGCATTGACCACCATACAATCAATCAATCAGTTCATGGATACTTAGTTGTTTTGTAATTGTTATCGTTAAAGCTGACCTGCGAATGGACAGTCGGAGATCCTCACAGTCCTCTAGTTCGGGTAAGTTTGCCTCGTAAATATTCGAGTACAGGCCTTTAGACCTTTACCACACAATCCTGAATTTTAATGACTCTGGAGAAGAAGGCTTTTGAAAACGTTGGAAAAGAAGAAAATGCTGCTAACTCCTATCAAAGACAAATGCCATCATTTGAGCCACATTTAAATTGTCGTCTGCAAACACTTTGAGTTTGGACAAGTCTAAATTCTCCTTTATGTGGTAAAAAGTTGAGGTCTCAGAAAAAAATCAGAGTGCATTATTCAACAACTATTCTTGAGAATGTTCTTAGTCTTGTTCTCAAGAGTTTTCTAAATTTGAATGTAACACAACTTCTGATTGGCTAAACAAAGTATTTTAGCCAATCAAAAGTTGTGTTTCTTTCTAAATTTATAATTAGACTGAGGCTGTTTGGCTGTTTTGAAGAATGGCTGGTGAACACGGACCGGGGATTTTTGAAAACTAATGCAGGAGATAATAATGTCCTACGAACACAACTTATATAATTACCCAGTTATCAAACAATTTGGAGTTTTAACAACCCTTACTGAAAAGGCTTTTAACCAGCATTTCTTCCTTTTTCCCGCAGTATTCCATACCCTTTCAAAGACATTTCAAATCATTTAAACTACATTTAAATTGTCATCTGCGAATGCTTTCAAAAAGGATGAATCTAAAATATTGTCGTCTAGTAAAGAGTAACAATTTAACTTTCTACCACACAGTCCCAACTTTTAACAACCCTGAGGAAGAAACCTTTTGAAAACATTGTGGGAGAAGGAGAAAATGCTGGTAACCAGCATTTTCTCCTTTTCCCACAATGTTTTCTACTCTTCCCAAGACAAATTCTGATTTTCGAGTCACATTTACCTTGTCGTCTGCAAAAGCTTTCAATTTGGACAGGTCTGAAATTTTGTCGTTTGGTAAAGAATTAAGTGGGTCAAAATATTCTGAATCCTTTAGCTCACAATCCCAAGTGGGTCAAAATATTCTGAATCTTTTTACCTCACAATCCCAAGTGGGTCAAAATATTCTGAATCTTTTACCTCACAATCCCAAGTGGGTCAAAATATTCTGAATCTTTTTACCTCACAATCCCAAGTGGGTCAAAATATTCTGAATCTTTTACCTCACAATCCCAAGTGGGTCAAAATATGCTGAATCTTTTTACCTCACAATCCCAAGTGGGTCAAAATATTCTGAATCTTTTTACCTCACAATCCCAAGTGGGTCAAAATATTCTGAATCTTTTACCTCACAATCCCAAGTGGGTCAAAATATTCTGAATCCTTTACCTCACAATCCCAAGTTTATACAAACTTAACGAAAAGGACTCCTGAAAACATAGTGGGAAAAAGGGAAAATGCTGATAACCAGCATTTTCTCTTTATCCACAATGTTTTCTACCAATTCCAAAAATAATATCATTTAACCCTTTACCACAGGACAAAATATTAGGCCTGTCCAAATAGAAAGCATTTGCAGATGACAAAATAAATGTGACTCAAAAACTGAAATTTGTTTTGGGAAGGTTAGAAAACATTGTGGGAAAAGGAGAAAATGCTGGTTACCAGCATTTTCTCCTTTTCCTACAATGTTTTCAAAAGGCTTTTTCTTAGGGTCGTTAAAAGATGTGGTTGTGTGGTAAAGGGTTAAGTAGCATTTAACTGTTTACCACACAATCCCGAGTTTTAACGACCCTGAAAGAGAGCGCTTTTGAAAACATTGTGGGAAAAGGAGAAAATGCTGGTAACCAGCATTTTCTCCTTTTCCGACAAGGTTTTCTACCCTATCCAATACATACATCACCATTTAAGCTACATTTAAATTTTCGTCTGCAAATGCTTTCAATTTGGTCCAGTCCAAAATTTTGTCGTTTGGTAAAGAGTTAATATGTTGTCTGCAAATGCTCTCAGTTTGGACAAGACATAAATTTTGCCGTCTGGTAAGATTTAAATAAACGTGTGCATAGTTTCTTTATTTTTAATTTTCAAGATGCAATAAAAGATATGAATGAACGACTGAAAGCAGAACTTATGCAATTAGAAGGAGAGATCCACCATCATACAGTAATGAACCACAGAAGTAACATTTATGGATCACAAGGTTCCATGAGATGATAGACTGGTTTTAGGTGTTCTTCTACTCTACAAACAGGCCATTATGATGAATTATAGAACCAGTCTAAAATTGTGATATGTGTGAAGTGCCCCCTATCTTGTGTGTGGGGGGGGGGAGACAACTCAGAGGTCATGGTGGATCATGCCTTCCTGCCTGCTCGACCTCCATGAATGAGGTTTCACACCAATCATACAGGCACATCCTAATCTTAGCAAAGACTACTACAGGAGGAAATTTTGGGGGAAAGAAAAATATCTTTCATTGAAGTCTTTGCAATACAATGTGCAAAAAAAGGTTCAAATTGGTATATCAAGAACTAATTAATGAAAATTTTCCAAGGAGATGAAATTCAATTTATAGAACAGAAAGTTGCCCACTTTAGCTTTTTCTCTCCATTGTTTAAACCTTTATCCTGCGAAATAAGTGATCTGAAATTTTCAAACCGATAGTAAAAACCTGAATAATGCTATTTCAAACTTATTTTTTTTTTTTTTTTTAAATATCTCCTTATGAGACAGTGTAGATTCAAGATCAGACTGCATGTTCTGTGCAGTCTGATCTTGATCTACACTGCCAGCAAAAGGTCAGCGAGTTGCGCTTAGCAGCCTTAGGCTTAACTTCTGTAATGACAACCAGACTTTAAGTAGTCTGATCTCTATCATACTGTAAAATATCTACCATACAATCGGAAGTATCTGCTATGCAAAACGTAAACCTTCATTCACATTCGTTTGTTTATCCCTTTACCAAAGTTTCAACTTTTAATGACCCCAGGAAAAAAAGGGCTTTTGAAAACTTAGTGGGAAAAGGGGAAATGCTGGTAAGCAGCATTTTGTTCTTTTCTCACCATGTTTTCTCTTTCAGAGAACATTATTTTATTTTTAACAATTTCGAGTTAATTATCTGTCCACAAATGCTTTCAACAAGGGGCTAGCTGCCTGTACGCAAAAAGGCAGTTGCGTCATATCCATGTCAACTGTTAAAGTGTGAAACATACCATTTGGGAGAGTGTTAAAGTAAAGAGTTATTTTTTACGAAGAACAGTATTGCTGTCAAACTGGCATTTAATGTATAATTCAGTTTAATTTATATAATTATTATGATGTCATGATGTCAGCCATTTTATATTTTGTGTTATTTGTGTTTTCTTCTACAACTTTTCCCATTCTGAATGTAAACTTACAGTTTGTAAGCAATCTCAACATATCAACAACAGGTAACACTGAACTTCCAGCAGGCAGGATTTTGTCTTCGTAAAGACCATATAAGATCTTTAGCTAGTTTGGTACTGATCTTGATCACGATGTATTTTGTCTTTCTAGAAAATTTTAGGCATAGACAGAAGCGCTCCACCATTTTGAAACAGAAATCAAGGCATTCTGTCTGATTGGTGCATGTTGTAACCAAGATCTGCCATTTATAAATAATTGGGTGTTACCTGCCATTTATAAATAATTGGGTGTTAGCTATTGTCTAACTAGCAGTTATGGGAGATGCAACAGGTACCAGTTTAATCTGATTGTGGGGGAAATATCATTGTATAACTTTCTAATATTTTCATCTTCATTACTTAATTATTATTCAGGCTTTATCAAACATTCTAGGGGTTTAGCAACCCCAACAAAAAAAAGGCTTTCGAAAACACAGAGGAGGAAAAAGAGAAAATGGTGGTAACCAGCATTTTTGTTCCTTTTTCCTATACAATATTTTCTACCCTTTTTTTCCCTTTTCCTAACTTTCCAAAGACAACCACCTTTGAGCAACATTTCCTGTGTCGTCTGCAAATGGAATATAAAGTACTGCGGAACAAAAAGCATATGAGCCATGCTCTGTGAAAAGGGAGCTTAATGCATCTGCGAAAAGTATCGACCCAGGTCAGCCTGCGCATTCCGTGCAGGCTGACTGGGCCAAAACTTTTCACTACTGGTCAGAGGACCATTCTACCCCATAATTCAGTTGGTTGTTCCAAAAACTGGCTATTACTGATCCATATGTATGTGATTGCTTACTTGGCATCATGCATCACGGAAAGGCATTAAGCTCCCTTTTTACAGAGCATGGCTCTTATGTAAAGTATTGTGAGGTATAAAGTATTAAATGTATCAGTTTGTTTTCCAACCCTTAACAAAACAATTCTGTGTAGCCATGCCCATCGGGGAAGTATCTTTTGAGAATATTGTGTGAAAAAATGCTTGTAACCGGGGTTAGGCTAACTTAACCAGCTTTTTTTCTTCTTTTTTCATCCTATGTTTTCAAAAGCCTTCCTCCCTATGGATTCAAAAACATTTTTACAGTGTTGAACTGGGTCCATATTCACCAACCATTCCTAAGAACATTTGTGGTCTTATTTTTAAGAATTACCAAAATTTGAAAGAAACACAACTTCTGATTGGCTAAACCGAATGGTTTACCCAATCAGAAATTGTGTTTCTTTCAAAATCTATAATTAGACCAAGAATGTTCTCAAGAGTGTGAATGCAGGTCCCATTTGTGTAACAGAGATTTTACTCCATACACCTGAAACTGCTTCCTATATCTTTTTAAGTCTATTTCCCTAGGTTATTGGTTAACTCTTTACCTCACAGCCTGGAGTTTTAATGACCTTGAGAAAGAAAGCTTTTGAAAACATTTTGGATAAAGGAGGAAATGCTGGTAACCAGCATTTTCTCCTTTTCCCACAATATTTTCTACCCTTTCAGAGAGACATTTCATTATATTAGTTGCATTCAATTTATCATCTGCAAAGTATTTCAGTTTGGATTAGTTTAAACTTTTGTGGTCTGGTAAAGGGTTAAACAAAAAAACCAATGTGATATTTAATTCATCCGTCCATACTTATTGATACAGTGATAGAAAATTATTTATTTTTTGTTATTTCTTTATTATTTCTGTTATTGTTATGTAAGAATTGTAACCCTCAGTGCCCATTTTATTCACCTTTTATAATAAACACAGACAGCATAGATAAAAAATAAGGCTCTGTATTTTGAAAACATGTAGATAAGACCAAAAGCACAAAATTTATTGCTTGATCTTTAATCCTTTACAACACAATCAAGAGTTTTTATGACCCTGACAAAGAAAGTTTTTGAAAACATTGTTGAAAAAGGTGAAAATGCTGGAAACCAGCATTTTCTCCTTTTCCAGCAATGTGTTCTGTCTTAAAATAAATTTCACTTTTTCAGTCACATTTATGTTGTCTACAGATGCTTCCATTTGGACAAGCCTTAAGTTTTGTCATCTGGTAATGAGCTAATCAACATTGTCCACTATTTCATGCAGTAATTCAGTAAAAGTGCAAACTTTGTGACTCTTACTTGACTGAAAAAATTTCTTACATTTATTTAGCGTCATGAAGGTTACCAGACTCCAGGCTCGGTACTCACCAACCATTATTAAGGGCATTCTCTGTCTTATTCTCAAGAATTGTCTAAATTTGAAAGTAACACAACTTCTGATTGGCTAAACCAAATGGTTTATCCAATCAGAAGTTGTGTCACTTTCTAAATCTAAGATAAGAATGGTTAGTGAATATGGAGACAGTGGTAGCTTCAAACAAAGCTGAAAATGTTATCAGAATGGAACAATTGTCTCAGTTAAAGCCAAAGCCATCGCTGGATTGGAGTGGTAATTTCTGATACAGAAAAAAAATGTGTCATCAGGCTGGTAAGGTTGCTCACCTAAAGCTGAAGCTGTTGTCAGACTGGTATTGTTGTTCAAATAACGCAGAACCTGTTAACAGAATGGTATAATGGCTTCAGATAAAGCAACTGGTGTTATCCTATTGGTATGGCTGCTTCAGGTAAAGCAATAGCTGTTATCGGACTGGAAAAATAGCTTTAGATATAGCAGCAGCAATTATCTGACTTGTATGGTTGCCTCAGATAAAGCAACAGCTGTTATCAGACTTGAACAATACATGTGGCTTTTATCAGGCTGGTATAGTAGCTTCAGGTAAAGTAACAGCTGTTCTCAGACTGCTGTAGTTGCTTTGGATAAAGTAACATCTGTTATCAGACTGGAACAGTATCTTTAGATAAAGCAACAGTTGATATCTGACTGGTAAGGCAGCTTCAGATAGCTGTTATCAGACTGGAACAATACCTTAAGATAAAGCAACAGCTGTTATCAGACTGGACCAACAGCTTTATGAAAAAGGGACAACTGTTACCAGACTGCTTTGGTAGCTTCAGATAAAGCAAAAGCTGTTATCAGACTGGTATAAGGGCCTCAGATAGCTGTTGTCAGACTGGAAAATTAGCTTCAGATAAAGCAACAGCTGTTATCAGACTGGACCAACAGCTTCATGAAAAAGGGACAGCTGTTACCAGACTGCTTTGGTAGCTTCAGATAAAGCAATTATCAGACTGGTATAAGAGCCTCAGATAGCTGTTGTCAGACTGGAAAATTAGCTTCAGATAAAGCAACAGCTGTTATCAGACTGGACCAACAGCTTCATGAAAAAGGAAGAGCTGTTACCAGACTGCTTTGGTAGCTTCAGATAAAGCAAAAGCTGTTATCAGACTGGTATATGAGCCACAGATAGCTGTTGTCAGACTGGGAATTTAGCTTCAGATAAAGCAGCCAAGCCCCGTAGCTCAGTCGGTAGCCTACAGGACTTGAGAACAGGAGGTCACTGGTTCGATCCCGGGCTTGGCCAATTTCTTTCTGAGGATTGATGATAGTCATTTCGACAGGATTCATTCCTCTCTCACCGTTGATCATTGTTTCGATGATAGTTATGTGGGAAAAGCAGCCAGTGGCTCGGAAAGAATATTGTGCAGAGTACTGGTAAAAAGAAACTCCAGGAAAGCATGGATAGGTGCACTGGCCGCCACGATATAGCTGAAATAATGTTGAAAATGGCGTTAAACACCATACAATCAATCAATCAGATAAAGCAACAGCTGTTTTAAGATTGGTATGGTTGCTTCAGATAAAGCAATAGCTTCTTAGAGATTTGAACCATGGCTTCAGATAGAGCAGGCTCTGTAATCAGACTGGAACAATAGCATCAGATTAACCCTTTACCGAACAATCCCATGTTTTCACGTCCCTGAGGAAGAGGCCTTTTGAAAAAATTGTGGGTAAAGGAGAAAATGCTGATAACCAGCATTTTCTCCTTTTCCCACAATGTTTTCTACCCTGTCAAAAAACTTAAAGTTCATTTGTACCACTTTGAAATTTGTTGTCTGCAGATGCTTTCAATTTGGAGGGGCTAAAATTTGTCGTTTGGGAAAGGGTTAAGCAACAGACAGCTAGGCCCTATGTTGGCTTCAACATCTCTCCAATCAAATGTCATGTTATCCCTATTTTACTGAAGTGTTTCAACGCTTTATCAATTAATCTCGAGTTTTTATGACCTTGTAAGTGATAGCTTTTGAAAACATTGTGGTAAAAGCAGATAATTCTGGTAATCAGTATTGGCTCCTTTTCCCACAAAGTTTCCTACTCTTGCAAAGGTGAAAGAAAACCCTAGGAAATGAATGTGAGGTAATTTGTTAGTGTAATGACTGTGAAGATGGTTCACAACAGATGTTTGATATCTACATGCCTGCTATTTTTTTACTGTTTAATTTCAAGAGATTTTATTTCAAGATTTTTTGTTCTTTTTTGTTATTTTACAGGCCCACTAGCTACCAAAAGTGCAGTCTTCTTTCTCAGGGTCATTGAATTGTATAGTAAGGGCTTAATGTTAACCCTTTCCCAAACAAGCCCTGGTTTTCATGTGTCTGCAGTACAAGTCTTTTGAAAACACTGTGGGAAAAGGAGAAATTGCTCGTAACGAGCAATTTCTCCTTTTCCCACAGTGTTTTCTGCCCTTCTGGAGAACTTTGTCATTTTCATCAAATTTAAAATTGTCGTCTGCAAACTCTTTCAATTTGGACAAGTCCAAAATTTGTCGTTTGGGAAAGGGTTAAACATAGCGTAAAAGGGAACAATTTCTTGTTACAAGCTCTTGTTCCTTTGGACAGAATGTTTTCAGAAAAGTGTGGTCTGTGTGAGGGGAGGGGAAAGTTAGTCCTTGTTTTTAGACCCTGAAGAAGGCTTTGAGAAACATTGTTTTACCCATTATCACATGATCACGAGTTTTAACAACCCTGAAAAAGAAAGCTTTTGAAATCATTTTGGGAAGAAGAGAAGATGCTGGTGACCAGCATTTTCTACTTTTCCCCAAATGTTTGCTAACTTGTCAAAAACAAATCTAATCATTTGAGATACACAGAATTTGTCATCAGTTTTATCATGTGGTAATGAGTTTAAAAGAAAGGAGAAAATGCTTGTACCTAGAATTTTCTCCTTTTTCCATAATGTTTTTTACTCGCTTCTTGAACATATCCCATAATCCAAGCTCCAGTTGATTTCTAATCTGCAGACGCTTTTAAATACTGACAAGTACAAAATTTTGTCTCGAGAAAGATTTCAGTTTGTTGGGAACTTACGTTTGTTGTGCAAAAGGTGAAAAGAGCTTTGTTATAAAATCTGAGTCCTTATTCACCATATGAAAGTAACAAAACTTCTGATTGGATAAATCACATAGTTTAGCTAATCAGAAGTTGTGTTGCTTTCAAATTTAGAAAATTCTGGAGAATAAGACTGTGAACATTCTTCAGAATGGTTGGTGAATTTGAACACTGATGTTGCTTATATTTGATAAAATTGTTATGCATATTTCCATTGAATTTTCTTTTTCTTTTTTTTGCATCGGGTATAAAAAACTAATACAAAAGTTTTACAGCAAACTTTCAGTAGTTATTATTATTCTTTCAATCTGTTGTTTTTTGTTCCTATTAATCCTTTACCAAAAACTCTTGTGTTTTAACCCTTTACCAGATGACAAAATTTTAGCCTTGTCCAAATTGAAAGCATTTGCAGACAACAATTTCAGTGTGGCTCAACTGGTGCAATTTTTCTTTGATAGGGTAGAAAACATTGTGCAAAAAGGAGAAAATGCTGGTTACCAGCATTTTCTCCTTTTCCCACAATGTTTTCAAAAGGCTTCTTTCAAAAGGCTTCTTTCCCAGGGGCGTCAAAAGGTGGCATTGTGCGGTAAAGGGTTAAAGATATATCTATGTGCGTTTTCAGCCATTTTTAGCTCCACTGGCCGAAGGCCAGCGGGCTTATGTCATGGCCCGGTGTCCGTCGTGCGTCCGTCCGGTCGTCCGTCCGTCCGTCCGTGCGTTAACTTTTATTTCAAACATCTTCTTCTCTGAACCTACCCATCCGATTTTCACGAAACTTCACAGAAATGATCCTGACATGGTCCTCTTCAGAATTTCTTGAAAGAATTTGATTCCTTCAAAAACTCTGGTTGCCATGGCAACAAAACTGAAAAATATTGGAAATCTTTAAAAATCTTCTTGTCTGAAACCATAAGGCATAGGGCTACCAAATTTGGCATGTAGCTTTATGTAGTAGACCTCTATCAAGTTTCTTCAAATTATAGCCCTGGGGTCAAAATTGGCTCTGCCCCAGGGGTCACAAGTTGTACATAGGCTTATATAGAGAAAACTTTAAAAATCTTCTTGTCTGAAACCATAAGGCATAGGGCTACCAAATTTGGCATGTAGCTTTATGTAGTAGACCTCTATCATGTTTCTTGAAATTATAGCCCTGGGGTCAAAATTGGCTCTTCCCCAGGGGTCACAAGTTTTACATAGGCTTATATAGAGAAAACTTTAAAAATCTTCTTGTCTGAAACCATAAGGCATAGGGCTACCAAATTTGGCATGTAGCTTTATGTAGTAGACCTCTATCATGTTTCTTGAAATTATAGCCCTGGGGTCAAAATTGGCTCTTCCCCAGGGGTCACAAGTTTTATACATAGGCTTATATAGAGAAAACTTTAAATATCTTCTTGTCTGAAACCATAAGGCCTAGAGCTACCAAATTTGGCATTTAGCTTGATCTAGTTGGAGTCTACCAAAAGTGTCCAAAGTATAGTCCTGGGGTCAATTTGGCCTCATACTTGGAGGGGGAGGTTCACAAGATTTACATAGGCTTACATAGGGAAAACTTTTAAATCTTGGTGTACATAGCCATAAGGCTTAGGCTACCAAATTTTGCATATAATTATAGCATTATTTAGTGGACAGTTACAAAGAGGGCCCAAGTTACAGCTCTAGGATCAAGTTTGGCCCTGCACCAGGGATCACAAGTTTTACATGGGTTTATGGAGTGAAAAGTTCAGAAACCATCTTGTTACCAGCCATAAGGCCAAGAACTCCCACATTTGGCATGTTATTCTTCTAATACAATATTCCCCATTTAGTCAGACTGTAGCCATGAGGTCAAAGTTTTATAAGGGCTTATATAGTGAAGACTTTTCTTCGTGGTTTATATTTATAAGCCAGTGGAGCGATACAGGGCCATCATGGCCCTCTTGTTTAGTCTGTTTTGTCTTTATTACAATAATCATTCTTGTACCTTCATGCCAAATGTTGCCGCCGATGGTCTCAAAGTTGCACAGATTAAGACAGATGGAAAATGCTTTTCATTTTTTGGTAGCCTTCAAAGAAATCATTTTTGTTGTTTCTGGTTTTAAATGAGGACAAATACATGTATATTGGTAATTTATCCATGTTTACACAGCTGACCAAATTTTGAGCCATTCTACACACCTTCAAATTTTCACAGCATTTTTTCTTTCTGGCTGTCAGGATGTAGCTTTAACTCTTTACCAAATAACAAAATTTTACACTTGTCCAAATTGAAAACTTTAGCGAAAGGCAAAATTGATAAGACTTAAAAATTGAAATTTATAGCTAAAAAAGTAGAAAAAGTTAGGGTAAAAAGGAGATAATGCTAATTACCAGCATTTTCTCCTTTTCCCATGATGTTTTCAAAGGCATCTTCCTCAGGGTTGTTAAAAGGTGGGATTGTGTGTTAAAAGGGTTATGACCCTTACTTTGTGTGTGTGAGTGTGTGTGTTTCTTTTTTTTTTTTTTAAAACATTGTGAGAAAAGGAGAGAATGCTGGTTATACAGCATTTCCTCCTTTTCTCACAAAGTTTTTTACCATTTCCAGGAGTACTGGTAAAAGAAACTCCAGGAAAGCATGGATAGGTGCACTGGTCGCCGCGCTATAAATGAAATAATGTTGAAAATGGCATTAAACACCATACAATCAAAAAAATTCTACTATTTCCAAGACATTCTCTTTTAAGATTTTGTTTGAAAATGCTTTTAGATTTAACAACTCTAAAATTCTGTCATTTGCTAAAGGGTTAACCCTTTACCACACAATCCCAACTTTTAAAGACCCTGAAGAAGACAACTTTTGAAGACATTGTGGGAATAGGATAGGAGCATGTTTTCCTTTTCCCATGTTTTTAAAAGGCTCCTCCTTAAGTTTTGTGAAATCTCCACATTGTGTGGTAGAGACTTAACCCTTTCCCAAACAAGCCCTGGTTTTCACGTGTCTGCAGTACAAGTCTTTTGAAAACACTGTGGGAAAAGGAGAAATTGCTCGTAACGAGCAATTTCTCCTTTTCCCATAGTGTTTTCTACCCTTTTTGAGACCTTTCTGCCATTTTCATCAAATTTGAAATTGTCGTCTGCAAACTCTTTCAATTTGGACCATTCCAAAATTTGTCGTTTGGGAAAGGGTTAAATCCCCTTTTGCCAGAGCATGGCTCATATTGAATGGGCACATAACTGACAGTGCATAATTATGGTGATATTCCTTTTGTATCCTTGGAGTTAACCCTTTACCAGACGACAAAATTTGTCGTGTGCAAATTGAAAGCATTTGCAAACATCAATTTCAGTGTGGCTCAAATGGTGCAACTTTTCTTTGATAGGGTAAAAAACATTGTGGGAAAAGGAAAAAATGCTGGTCACTAGCATTTTCTCCTTTTCCCACAATGTTTTCAAAAAGCCTCCCTCTGAGAGTCATTAAAACTTGGGATTGTCTGATGAAGAGTTAAGGGGCAAAACAAGTTAGCCTATAGAGTCACTATCATATACAATTTATTCCTCTATTCAGAAATAGTAAAAGAAAAACATCAACAATATCTGGACGGATAATTTTTTTTTAACCCTTTCTCACTTGATTCCGCTTTTTAACAACTTTGCCCTGAAGGCTTTTGAAAACATTGTGGGAAAAGGAGAAAATGTTGGTAACCAGGGACTGTACTCACCAATCATTCTTAGTCTTATTCTCCAGAATTTTCTGAAATTGACTAGTAGTGGTGGAACCCAGGAAATACATGAATATGTGAGCTGTCGCCATGATATGACTAAAATAATGTTGAAAGTGGCGTAAAAAACCATTCAATCGATCTAAATTTGAAAGTAACGCAACTTCTGATTAACAACACCATTTGGGTAAGCCAATCAGAAGTTGTGTTGCTTTCAAACTTAGAAAATCTTAGCAAATAAGACTAATAATGTTCTTAAGAATGGTTGGTGAGTATGGACCCAGTATTTTCTTCTTATCCCACAATGTTTATGCCTTTAAAGATAATTTCCTAAGTTTGAGCAGTATCTAATTTGTCATGTGCAAATGCTTTCAATTTGAACATGTCTAAAATTTTGTCAGGTGGTAAAGGGTTGACTGCTCAAAAGACAACACGATTTTAGCCTTGTCTGTGTTGGAAAGCACTTGCAGGAGACAAATTGAATGTGGCTGGAATGATGGGATATGTCTTTAAAAAGACAGAAAAACATTCTGAGAAAAGGAGAAAATGCTGCTGACCAGCATTTTCTCCTTTTCCAACAATGTTCTCAAAAAACTTCTTCTTCAGGGCCAGAAACAGTTTCTACTGTAAAAGGTTAAATATCTCTAAATATGTCTGAGGTATAATCTGGCAGGCAGAATTCAACAGTCTCCATCTACCATTTACGAGACTTCCTGACCAACTTCTCTGGGCATACTCTGCCTATTTGATTCAGCACAGATTACCAATTGTGCAATGAATATTTGATTCAGTACTGATGACCCAGTGTGCAATGAATATGGTGGGAGTTGTCAGTCATGACATGCAATTTCTCAAACATTGTCAATTTTATCAAGCCCGCCTGGGTAGCTCAGTGGTGAGCGTGTCGGACTCATGACCTGGTGGTTGTGAGTTCGATACCCGGTTGAGGCGAACTTTCTTTCCGGCGTATTTTCGCCTCTCACCTCTGCTGAAGCATGTGAGAAAAGTAGTCGGTGGCTTTGGAAAGAAAGTTGTGTTAGTACTGGTGTGAGAAAGCCAGGAAACACATGTGCGTCACCGACCGCCATGATATGACCTTAGCTGTTAAAGTGGCGTTAAACCCCAATACAACCAAATACAACCAACCAATTTTATCAAACCCCAGATATCGGATGAATAACATGAAATTCTGTTGTAGTTGTGTTCAGGCATCACTTTGGGTAGTTCGGCACTTTATATCCTTTCTTTTCAGCAAACATTTTGAGAATTTCATCTTGTTTAGTCAATTGCGTCTCAAATTTTGAACACAGGTCCTTTAATTCTTTTATAGACATGTCTTTTTCTTTAATGGCATTCACTGCTTTCTCTAACTTAATTGTCATTTCTTGGCAATTTGCACAAGTCTGAAATTCAAAGAGTTAAATATAACTTTACACAAAATCCTGAGTTTTAATGACCATAAGGAAAAAGACTTTTTGAAACATTGTGGAAAAAAGGGGAAAATTTCTCCTTTTCCTACAATGTTTCTGCCCTAGGAAAGCCAAATTTCTTGTTTTGAGTGACAATTAATTTGTCAAATGCAAATGCTTTCAATTAGGACTGGTCCAAAATTTTTTGGTTTGGTAACGAGTTAAAAGAAAATAAAGAGCTTAAGCTACGTCTACTAGCTCAGTCAGTAATGTATAGGACTTGAAATGGTGGGCTGTGTGTTGGAATCCCACATTTAGCTAATTTCTTTCAAAGGATTGATGATGGCCATTGTGACAAGATTCTTTCCTTCCTCACAGTTGACTGTTGTTTCAATGATGGTTGGTTATGTGGGAAAGCTGCCAGTGGTATGGGACGAATATTGTGCAAAATGCTCGTAAAAACTCCAGGAGAGCACAGATAGGTGCACCTGCCACCCCAATATAATTGAAAGTCGAAAACTGTGTCAACACCATACAAGCAAACAAGACCTAGGATCTACTCCCCACTATTGAGTGAAATAATCTGGCCAAAAATATCCATGAAATTACAATGGTTTGATCCATTTTTCTGAATAAGAATGTGCATTTCATTAACCCTTTATCACACAATGTCACCTTTTGGTAACCAGCATTTTCTCCTTTTCCCACAATGTTTTCTACCCTATCAAAGACAGAAATAATCATGATACTTTCAATTTGGTCCAGTCCAAAAATTTGTCATTTGGGAACAGGTTAATTCAGTGCTCTATGAGTTAATTACCAGATTATGTTTCTATAGCTTTAGTTTCAATCCAAGCAAGGCAGTCTAGTCTTGTATAAAAAATCTGATAGTTTGATAGTTTTGCTGCGGTGAGCATAGATTTCAAAATTTTTCGACTGAGATAGAAACCCTGCATCACTAGCCCTGTCAACTAAACTGAACCACAAAGCTCAGAAAAAATTGAAAAAGTAAATTGTTACCTTATTATGTTTATACTGTTTTAGTTTCACTCTGAGAGAATCTGCCTCATCCTGTATACGACCCAATTCTTTGGTTAATTCTTCTAACTGCTGCTGTCTCTCCCTGTGAGACAAAAAAGGTGATAGAAATAAGGGTAATTTAGGCTCTGAAAGGCCATGTTCACAAACCATTTTGAACCCCATTCAACTTTTAAATTCAAGGACTAACCATTTGATTTGCCAAGACAGCATCTTAGCCAATCAGATACATGTAACTTATTTTTCAATTTAGAATTAGAGAAAACATTTAGCATGATTAGTGAATACTGCTCTAAAGACCTCAGTCAGATTATCATTTCTTTTTTTTTCTAAATTATTTATTTATTAGACTTCAAAGGTACAAAATAATAAATCTATGCATAATTTACCATTAAAGTACCTTTTAGGACTCCATTTGCTTTTGTGCTCAGTGTAAATCAAGATCAGACTGAATGCATAATCTTGGGTCGCACTGTCCACTTAGCTCAGATAATAGCACAGGAACATAATGTTATTTACAAAACTTGCCCTCTACAACCCGACATATATGGCAAGGTGTCTGCCTATAGTACCAGTTGAACACGACTCGGTAACTTGTTCGTATTTTTACATATTTCTTATCCGGAATGGAAAAGATCATTATTTTTATCATAATCTATAATAATTCATCTATACTCTGGCACAAAGAAAACAATAAATGGATAGATATTAAGTGTGTTATAAAGGTAACACACTTTGGAGGCAGATGCATTTTCCTCATACTACCATGAAAAGGAAATTTCAATTACACAGTGAATTTACTGAATGAATCCGATTGGTCAATAAAGCTTAGTGATTGGCTTTTGAGATAACTAAGAGCTGCTGAAAACAGAATTGAGAAAGAGATAAACAATGCCAAGACTTTAACCCTTTACTGCACAATGCCGCCTTTTCACGCCCCTGGGAAAGAAGCCTTTTGAAAACATTGTGGGAGAAGGAGAAAATGCTGGTAACCAGCATTTTCTCCTTTTCCCACAATGTTTTCTACCCTATCAAAGAAAAATTGCACCATTTAAGCCACACTGAAATTGTCGTCTGCAAATGCTTTCAATTTGGACAAGGCTAAAATTTTGTTGTCTGGTAAAGGGTTAAGGTACCTTTACCATCTAAGAAAGTCGAAGTCAGATTAAGCATGTTCTTCAGAACAAAAATGTGAGCGAGATCAAGAGATTATCATAAAAAGAATACCATGAATTCCCTTTCAGTGACTCTGCCATTTGTTGCTTTAATCTGTTTAATTTCATGTCTTTATCTGCAATAATTTTATCTTTTTCTTCTACAGTTGCCATTAGTTTCTTCTCAAACTGAAAAAAACAGAGAGTATTTTTAATGAAAGTTCTATTGATGCATAATCAAAGCTTAATTCTTTACCGACCAATCAAGTAAGTAAGTATTGTAATGACCTTAGAAAGATGATTTTTGGAAAAAATTGCTGGTATAGGGCAAAATGCTGGGATCCTCGTTTTGGATGAGTCTAAAACGTCATTAGCTCTTAATAAGTAATTCATATTCTGTCTTCTTTTCAAATAAAACTACCTGGCTGACTTTGATGCAACAGCAGGAGGTCATGTGTTCATGTCTCCAGCTCAAAAGACAATGAACAATGGTATTAATAGCTTTCCTCAGTAGCATACAGGAATTATGGGATAGCATTAAGACTGATTCACTGTTGACAAGATAATGTGACTTGTTAACTACTTCTTCAAGACATCGTATCATTGCTAATCAGGCATGTTTGTTTGCTTAACAGACATGTACCTTAGCTGAACAGACATGTATCTTTGCCACTCAGACATGTATCTATACCAATCAGACACATAGCTTTGCCAATGAGACATGCTTCTTTTCTACTCAGACATGTTTTTTGCCAGACATGTATCATTGCTAATAAGACATTATCAATACCAATCGGATATGTATCTTTACCAATCAGGTATTCTGGGGTCCTGTGTGGCTCAGTGGTAAAGTGTAGAACTCATGACCTGCAGATCCCTGGATCAAGCCTCACTGGATCCATTGGGTTTGTGTGGGAGTGTCCTTGGGCAAGACACTTCAGAGCCCTAATACTGGTGAAACCAGGGAAATACATGTATATGTGAGCTGTCGCAGTGACATAACTGAAAAAATGTTGACACTGGTGTAAAACCCCATGCAATCAATCACTCAGGCATTCATCTTTGCCGATCAGACATGTATCTTTGAAAATCAGATATTACATTTTTTCATACCAAACAACCAAACAATTTGTTTTTGCTGTTCTGCTACTAAAACTAGCCATCTGGTAAGTAACGGCATCCTATCTTTGCCAATCAGACATGTATCTTTGTCAGTCAGACATGTCTCATTCCAGCCAATCAGATGGGTATCTTTTGTTCATTCCCAAATAGACATGTAATTTTGTCAATCAGACATGTATCTTTGAAATTCAAACATCCTATTTGTCATATCAGACATGTGTCTTTAGCAATCAGACATGTATCTTTGCCAATCAGACACGTATTATTGTAAATGAGACATGCATCTTTGAAAAACAGGCATCCTATTTGTTCAAATCAGACATGTATCTTGCCAATTGGATGTTGTGTCTTTGCCACTCCACTACTAAAATTAAGCATCTGATTGACAAAATGCATATCTTCACCAATCAGACATGTTAATGCCAATTAGACATGTATCTATGCCACTCAGAAAAGCCTCTTTGCAAATCAGAAATGCATCTTTGCCTTTACTATAGTTTCTTTGCAAATAAAACATACATCACTGCCTATAAGACAAGTATTCTTTCCCATTAGACAACCAGTCATGAATCTTTGAATCTTTGAAAATCAGATATCCTAACTTTTTCAAATCAGGCATTATCTTTGCCAAGTAGACATGTGTCATAGCCAATTAGACATTTTTCTTTAGCACTCGACATAAATCATTGCCAATCAGACATGTAACCTTTCCACTCAGACATGTATCTGTGCCTATCAGACACGTATCTTGTCCTATTAGATATTGTTATGCCAATTAGACATCTGTCTTTGTAAATCAGACATGTATCTTTGCCAATCAGATATCTTTTCTCTTCAAATCAAACAAAATCTATGCCAATCAGACATCTATCTTCGCTATTCAGACAGATATCCTTGCCGCTCAAAAATGTGCCATTGCTAATCAGACATGTATATCTTTTCCATCATACATGTACATTGCTAATCAGACATGTATCGTTGCGAATAACACACACAGTCTGACATGTATCATTGCTCATCAGACATGTATCTTTGCCAGTTAGACGTATATTGCTGCCAATCAGACAAATATCATTGCCAACTGGACATGTATCTTTTGCCAATCAGACAACTATCATAGACATCCCTTTTTTTTCAAAACAGACATATACCTTTGCCAATCGGACTCCGTGTCTTGCCACTCTACTACTAAAACTAGCTAATTGGCAAAGGCATCCAATCTCTTTGACAATCAGACATGCTTCCTTGCACAACTAGACATGTATCTTTTTGCCATAGGACATATCTCTTGGCCTCCAGGACTGGTTAGGCCATACATTTACAACTCGGCCATGCAGGACCCCTAGGAAAAAAAGGAGATGATGGTTTCCAGCATTTTTTTCTTTTTTCCATTAATATTTCTATCATTTCAAGAACAATCTTGTCATATGAGCTACATATTATTTGTTGTTTCCATGTCTTTTCAGTATGGATAAGTCTAGAATGGTATTCTCTTGTAACGAGTTTAGTACTTTTTACCTCCATTTTAACTTGATAGAGTTGTTCTTCCTGCTCCCTGATCAGTTTGTTCATCTGATCTCGCAGTTCATCAACCTCTTTCTCAGTATCTTTTAGGGTCTTCTTTGTAGACTCATGGCTGGATTTTTCTGCTTCATAAAGTTTTTTGTAATGCTCTTCCTGCATAAAAAAAAAAGAAGTACAAATAGTAGAGTCATGCTTATAACACAGATTTTTTTTTCTTTTTCTTGAAAGGGCATCTTTGTAATCTATTGACCTGCTCTATATAGTTTTTTGTAATCCTCTTCCTTCAAGACAGGGAAAAAAAAAAACGCTGTTATTTCTTTGTTTGGTGTTTACCGATGCATTCAAAAGTATTGTAAGTTATATCAGGTAACAAGTGCTCTTCCAAATCCTTGTTTGTTTGTTCGTTTGGTGTCCAAAAGCAAGTTGATACTATTATATTTTTGTTTACTTTGAGTTTACCATTTTTTTCAACAGTATTTCTGTCTTGTTAAGGCAGTCACTGGGCCTGTTACTTTGACACATTTTCCAGCAAAAACAACCAGGAAATGTCAAATTTTGGCTGTATTTTGCAAATTGAAAAGGCCCATTTAATTCATTTTGCATTCTATGGATTAAAACAAAGTTGAACAAAAGCACTGCATCAAGGCTAGGCTAGGCTGCAGTTGTTTTTAGTGAAAGTTCTAGGACAAAAAAGGGGCATAACTGTATCAAAAATATTTTGATATTGTGATGGTTACCTGCCCCTGTTGTTTGAGTTGCTCTTTTGACAGTGAACTACTTGTCTGAGTTTGAAGTAAATATCTTCAGTAATGACAGATATCATAAAATGTCATTTCTTTTTAAAATTCTAAGTTGAAAGAGGGGCATAAATGAGTCGAAAATATGTTGTAGGTTACATGTCCTCTCTTGATAGTTACCAACTAGTCAAAGTTTGAAGTTAATCTCTCATAATGACAGAGATATAATCAAATGTCAAAGTTTTTGCTTGATGCAGAGGATGTCACAGACGACGCCAGAGCTATGACAATACCTCAACATTTTCTTTGAAAACAACCAAGCTAAAACCGAAATAAATTCACCTGTTTAGCATGTTCCACTTGTAGTTCTTCAATAAACTTGTCTTTCTCAGCTATCTTCTCTTTCAATTCAGCTATCTCCTTCTCTAAACCAGCTATCACAGCTTTCAGCTCCTCGATTTTATTCTGTAGCAATCAAAATGCAGAAAGTCAATAAAACAGATTTTGTGTTCTGTAGCAATCAAATTGCAAAAAGTCAACAAAAATTGACATCTTTTGTCCTATTCTTTTGCAATCAAAATGCAAAAAGTCAACAAAAATGGATATCTTTTGTTCCGTAGCAATCAAAATGTGAAAAGTGAACGAATATTGAGATATTTTGTCTTATTCTGTAGCAATCAAAATGCAAAAAAAAAAAAAAAATCAACAAAAATTGAGATCTTTTGTCTCATTATGTAGCAATCAAAATGCAAAAAGGCAACAAAAATTGAAACCTTTTGTTCTGTAGCAATCAAAATGCAAAAAAAGTCAACAAAAATTGAGATCTTTTGTCTTGTTCTGTAGCAATCAAAATGCAAAAAAGTCAACAAAAAATATTTTTATTCTGTAGTAATCAAAATGCAAATAGATACAGAAATTGAGATCTTTTATTCTACAGCAATCAAAATGTAAGAAGTCAACAAATATTGAGATCTTTTGTTTTATTCTCTAGCAATCGAAACGCAAAAAGGCAACGAAAATTGAAACCTTTTGTTCTGTAGCAATCAAAATGCCAAAAATCAACAAAAATTGAGATCTTTTGTCTCATTCTTTAGTAATCAAAATGTAAAAAGTACACAAATATTGAGATCTTTGGTCTTATTTCATAGCAATTAAAATGCAAAAAGTCAACAAAAATTGAGGTTTTTTATTCTGTTGCAATTAAAATGCAAAAAGTGAACAAAGATCGAGATCTTTTGTCTTATTCTGAAGGATTCAAAATGCAAAAAGTGAACAAAAAATGATACCGGTACCTTTTGTTCTGTAGCATTCAAATTGTGAAAAATAAACAAAAATTGAGATCTTTTGTCTTTTTCTGTAGCAATTAAAGTGCAAAAAGTCAACAAATACTGAGATCTTATTATTCTGTAGCGATCAAAATGCAAAAAGTCAACAAAATAGAGATGTTGCTATACAAAAATAACCAGAATGCCTTTGAAAATCAAGTCAAACATAGGCACCGCATTCGGCTACCAACACTCTGCTGCAATAACTTTAACCCTTAACTAAGCAATCAAGACATTTACCTCTTTACCAAACACTAAATTTTGGACTGGATCAAACTGAAAGCACTTGCAGAGGACAAATAAAATGAAGCTCAAATGATGATTTCTGGTTACCAGCATTTTCTCCTTTTCCCACAATGATTTTAAAATCCTTCTCTTCCAGGATTGTCAAAACTCGGGATTGTGTGGTAAAGGGTTAATGACCATGAAGAGACCTTTTAAAAACAATATAGGAATAGAAGAAAATGCTGGAAACACTATATGTAAGAAATTCTATCAAAAAGAAGTAATATAACACTAACATAATAACTTTGAATGTCGTATTTTCTTTCCACAATAAGAACACTTCCAACTGTATTTTTAAATAATTTTCCACGAGTCTTTGATGACTTGCGTTTAATCTGACTTCTGTCTGTTCCTGCACTTTTTCCACTAATAAATGACATTTTTTAACTTTGTATCCTTCGCAACTCAAATCCACATTTGAAATAGAAAGCTGGATTCCAACTGATTTATAATTGCATAAACTAATTCAATACAGAAAACAACAGAATTTAAAGCATACAGGCTTAACTACATGCAGTTACACATTGAAATAGACCAGTTTTGCTATGAATGATGACAATAAGGTTTCTAATGCGCTTAAGTCTTAAGCCAATACCGAATAATCCTGTGCTTTTACAGCCTATGAAGTTTTTGAAGGCCTAACAAAACAATGTTAGAAAAGAAGAAAATTCAAGTAATTCAAGAAACTTTTTTCCTTTTTTTTTTTCCAAAATGTTTTCTATCTTTTCAGAGCTGAATATGTCATCTGCCAATGCTTTCAATAAGGACAGATCTAACACTTTGTCATCTGGTAAAGAATTAATCATGCACTTGATAACAAATTTTAAGACTTTCCCATATTGAATCAATTTGCAGAAAACAAATTTGGCTATAGTGATTGTTTGTGTTTGAAAGGGTAGAAAATATAATTGAAAAAACACAAAATGATGGCAACCAGCATTTTCTCCTTTTCCCACGATATTTGAAAGCCTCCTTGTGAGTGGTAAACTCACAATGTTGTTTAGTAAAGTGTAATACACTGTACTGTGATTCTGAACCCCATATCAAGTCTAAATAATACTGACTTTTCCCACCAAAATGTTACTTAAACTCTCTACCACACCACAAAATTTCAGACTTGTCTAAATTGTAGCATTTGCAGATAACAAATGAAAATTCAATATGCATAAAATAATGGTTTTTGTCTATGATAAGGTTAAAAACATGGTTGGAAAGGATAAAATGCCGGTCACCAAGATTTTCTTCTTTTCCAACACTGTTTTCAAAAGCTTTCTTTATACGGTCGTTAAAACAGGATTATGTGTTGAAGGGATAAGCTTGTTTGGACCCAGCCTTAACTCTTTACCACACAACAAAATTTTAGACCAGTTCAAATAGAAAGCTTTTGCAGAGCACAAATAAAATGGGGAACAAACGATGGTATCTGTCTTTAAAACTGTTGAAAAGATTGTAGGAAAAGAAGAAAATGCTGGTTACCAGCATTTTCTTCTTTTTTCCACAATGTTTTCAAAAGCTGCCTTCTTAAGGTTGTTAAAACTCGAGATTATGGGGTAAAGAGTTAAACCTTTCTAAAACAACAAATTTTATACTCTTCAAAATTAAGAGAATATGTAGGCAACAAATCTGTAAGTGGTAAAAATGAACTGGAGGTCTTTGAAAGGGTAGAAAACATTGTGGGAAAGGGAGAAAATGCTGGTAACCTGCACTTTCTCCATCTCCCAACATGTTTTCTGTCCATAAAGAAAAACTATTATGCTCTCAGTATCATTTCATTTGTTGTCAGCAGATGCTATCTATTTTGAAAAGCCTAAAAGTTTGTCTTTAGGTATGGAATTGATCCTTAACCACACAACATTTTACACTTGTCCAAATTGAAAGCATTTACAGACAACAAATTAGATATGGCCCATATGATGAGATTTATCTGTAAAAGGATAGAAAACATTGTGGGAAAGGGAGAAAATGCTGGTTACAAGCATTTTCTCCTTTTCCCACCATGCTTTCAAAAGGCTGCTTTCTCAGGGTCATTAAAACTCAGGATTGTGCAGTCAAGGGTTAAACCTTTACTCAGGACCATTACGCATTAACCCTTTACCAAACAATCCTGTTTTAACAACCCTATGGAGGAAGGCTTTTGAAAACATCATGGGAAAAGAAGAAAATGCTGGTAACCAGCATTTTCTCCTTTTTCCACAATGTTTTCTGCCCTCTCAGGGACAAACCAAATCATTTGGACCATATTCTGTTTGTCTTCTGCAAATACTTTCAAACTGGGTAACTCCAAAGTCTGCCAGCCATTACAGAGGTGTTTGTGTGATGATTGAGGAAAGGAAGATGATATTGATGGTTATAGTCTATATACCAAGAGATAGTGAAACAGTATGGCAAGTAAAGAAATTAAACAGACCCCTGTCAGCATGAATATAACTCTTTGCCACATGGCAATATTATAGTTTGGTCTGGTTTGGTTTGTATTGGAGTTTAATGCCATTTTAGCAGCTCGGGTCATATCATGGCGGTCAGTGATGCACCAATGTGTTTCCTGGCTTTCTCACACCAGTACTGACACAACTTTCTTTCCAAAGCCACTGACTACTGTTTCTTACATGCATCAGAAGTGAGGGACGAAAAATCGCCGGAAAGAAAGTTTGCCTCGACTTGGTATCAAGTCAGATATGCTAACCACTGAGCTACCCAAGCAGGCCCAATATTTTAGACTGGTCCAAACTGAAAACATTTGCTGATGACAATTTACATGTAAATGTAGTTCAAATTTTGTCTTTGATGGGATAGAAAACATTTTGGGAAAAGGAGAAAATGCCTGTTGCTAGCTTTTCCCACAAAGTTTTCAAAAGACTTTCTCCTAGGGGTCTTCAGAACTCGGTATTGTGGGTTAAATCTAGAAATAAGACCTGAACAATTGCAATTTCAAGGTTGCTCTTATTCCAAAATCTTTTCCCAAAATGGACAGTGTCGATCAAAGATCAGACTGCATGTTTTGTACAGTATGTTCTTGATGTTCACTGGCCACAAAAGCAAATAGAAGTGGTGAAAGCGGACAAATACCCCCCCTCCCCGTACCTTGTCACTGAAGCAACACAATCAGAAAACGGAAATGATTTTCAAAACAAAGATCACCAGTGACCTTGACCTTTGGCCCATGTGACCCAATGAAAAAAGGCACATCCTTGGGTCATGAGCAAACTTGTATAAAGTTTCAGGGTCTTAGGTCAAACAGCTAATGAGTTAGAGCAAGGAAACAATTTTCAAACAAAGTTCACCTGTGACCTTGACCCATATGACCCAAAAACAAGAGGCCAACCCTTGTTTAAAGTTTCAGGGTCCTAGGTCACACGGCTTTTGAGTCAAAGTGTGGAAAAGAAAATGACAGCCGGATATAAAGCAGCATACCCCCTCCCCGCTATATTGGGAGCGGGGGTATTACTATAGTAGTACTATAGTAGGGAAAAGATCTTTAACTCTTTACCAAATGACAAAATTTTAGACTAGTCCAAATTGAAAGCATTTCCAGAAGACAAAATAAATGTGACTCAAAAATTGAAATTTGTTTTGGGTGGGATAGAAAACATTGTGGGAAAAGGAGAAAATGCTGGTCACCAGCACAATCCCAAAAATGACCCTGAGAAAGAGGCCTTTTGAAAACATTGTGGGAAAATGAGAAACTGATCCAGCATTTTCTCCTTTTTATACGCCCGTCGAAGACGGGACGTATTATGGGATCACCCGTGGCGGGCGGGCGGGCAGCGTCCAGTTCTTTGTCCGGAGCATATCTCCAAAACTATACTACCTACGGTTATGAAATTTCATGTGTGGATAGATCTCATCAAGGGGGAGTGCAGTGCACAGGAATCATAACTCTTGCTTCCTTAATTTTTGAGTTATTGCCCTTTGTTGTTTTTCATACTTGAATTTTGTCCGGTGAATATCTCCAATACTATACTACCTAGGGTTATGAAATTTCATAAGTGGATAGATCTCATCAAGGGGGAGTGCAGTGCACAGGAATCATAACTCTTGCTTCCTTAATTTTTGAGTTATTGCCCTTTGTTGTTTTTCATACTTGAATTTTGTCCGGTGAATATCTCCAATACTATACTACCTAGGGTTATGAAATTTCATGAGTGGATAGATCTCATCATGGGGGAGTGCAGTGCACAGGAATCATAACTCTTGCTTCCTTAATTTTTGAGTTATTGCCCTTTCTTGTTTTTCATACTTGAATTTTGTCCGGTGAATATCTCCAATACTATACTACCTAGGGTTATGAAATTTCATCAGTGGATAGATCTCATCAAGGGGGAGTGCAGTGCACAGGAATCATAACTCTTGCTTCCTTAATTTTTGAGTTATTGCCCTTTGTTGTTTTTCATACTTGAATTTTGTCCGGTGAATATCTCCAATACTATACTACCTAGGGTTATGAAATTTCATGAGTGGATAGATCTCATCAAGGGGGAGTGCAGTGCACAGGAATCATAACTCTTGCTTCCTTAATTTTTGAGTTATTGCCCTTTGTTGTTTTTCATACTTGAATTTTGTCCGGTGAATATCTCCAATACTATACTACCTAGGGTTATGAAATTTCATGAGTGGATAGATCTCATCAAGGGGGAGTGCAGTGCACAGGAATCATAACTCTTGCTTCCTTAATTTTTCAGTTATTGCCCTTTGTTGTTTTTCATACCTGAATTTTGTCCGGAGCATATCTCCAAAACTATACTACCTAGGGTTATGAAATTTCATGCATGGATAGATCTCATCAAGGGGGAGTGCAGTGCACAGGAATCATAACTCTTGCTTCCCTAATTTTTCAGTTATTGCCCTTTCTTGTTTTTCATACTTGAATTTTGTCCGGTGAATATCTCCAATACTATACTACCTACGGTTATGAAATTTCATGTCTGCATACATCTCATTAAGGGGGAGTGCAGTGCACAGGAATCATAACTCTTGCTTCCTCAATTTTTCAGTTATTGCCCCTTCTTCTTTTTCATACTTGCATTTTCTCCGGTGAATATCTCCAAAACTATACTACCTAGGGTTATGAAATTTCATGCCTGCATACATCTCATTAAGGGGGAGTGCAGTGCACAGGAATCATAACTCTTCCTTCCTTAATTTTTGACTTATTTTCATACTTGAATTTTGTCTCGAGCATATCTCCAAAACTATACTACCTATGGCTATGAAATTTCATGCGTAGATAGATCTCATCAACTGGGAGTGCAGTGCACATGAACCATAACTCTTGCTTAATTTTTGACTTATTGCTCTTTCTTTATTTTGAAACTTTAATTTTGTCCAGTGCATATCTTCAGAACTATACTAGTTAAGGATATGAAATTTCATGCGTGGATACATTCCATCAACGGGAAGTGCTGTGCATATAAATTTCAACTCTTGCTTGCTTAATTTTTCAGTTATTGCCCTTTCTTGTTTTTTTTTTGAACTTGAATTTTGTATGATGCATATCTCTCAAACTATACTACTTCGGGTTATGAAATTTTAGGGCTGGATACATCTCATCAAGGGGTAGTGCAGTGCACATGAAATATAAATTGCTTATTTTTTATGCACCAGCATTTTCTCCTTTTCCCACAATGTTTTCTACCCTTTCCAAACCAAATTTCAATTTTTGAGTTACATTTAGTTTGTAAACTGCAAATGATTTCAATTTGGACTAGTCCAAACTTTTGCTGTGTGGTAAAGAGTTAATAGTAATACAATAATAAACAAGAGTTCCGTCAACACAAATACACTGCCATTATCTTCAATCAACAGTAAAAAAAATATTCTGCACTACTATTTTTCTATACCTCCCCTTTATCATTATTATGCCCCAACTTTACAACTTGGGGTAAGACGGGCGTATCTTGCGACAATTTGCCGCTCTTGTTCCACAATGTTTTCTACTCATCCCAACTTTACCACACAATCCCAATAACGACCCTGAGAAAGAGGCCTTTTGAAAACATTGTGGGAAAATGAGAAAATGATGGTTCCCAGCATTTTCTCCTTTTTCCACAATGTTTTCTACTCATCCCAAAACAACTTTCAACTTTAAAGTCAAATTTATTTTGTCGTATGCAAATGTTTTTAATTTGGACTAGTCTCAAATTTTGTTGTTTGGTAAAGAGTTAAGGCTTTAATATGTACAGAAGAGTGGCAGATTTTTCAGATAAAGGATTAGAAGATAATCCAATTATACCAGTTGATTTTAATCAATCCTCCTATAATTCTTTACCAGACGACAAAATTCAAAACTTGCCCAAATTGAAAGGATTTACAGACAACAAATTAAATGTGGCCAAAATGATGATTTCGATCTTTGAATGGGTAGAAAACATCGTGGGAAAAGGAGACAATTCAAGGAATAACCCTTTCCCACACAATCCAGAGTTTTGAAGACCTGAGGAAGAAACTTTTTGAAAAGATTGTGGAAACCAGCATTTTCTCCTTTTTCCCACAATCTTTTCTGTCCTTTCACAGACAAATTTTATTTATATTTATCGTCTGCAAATGCTTTGAACCAGTCTTAGAGTTTGTAATTTGTAGTGGTAAAGTGTGTGTGTGTGTTGGGGGGGGGGGCTGTAGGACCCCCCACTTCCGACACACGTAGTTTAGGTGGTAGAGAAAAGGGCTGTCCCCTGCATCTCTTTCTTTTTCATCTTATAATGTGCAAATAAGTGATAAAGTCCAACAACCCAACAGACCTACATTGCAAATGTTCCTATGCCTACATCTGTGTTTGTCATACTCAATAAAACTTTTCATAATAATAAGGTGTGTCTTTTAGAGGTCAAAAACATTGTGGGAAAGGGAGAAATGCTAGTCACCAGCATTGTCTCATCTTTCAACAACGTTCTGAAAAGTCTTCATCTAAAACAACCAGATTTGGTGATATAACTCTTTACCACACGACGAAAATGTAGACGTCCAAATTCAAAGCATTTGCAGACGACAAAGTAAATCTGACTCAAAAACCGAAATTTCTATTCATAAGTGTAGAAAACATTGTGGAAAAAGGACAAAATGCTGGTAACCAGCATTTTCTCCTTTTCCGACAATGCTTTCAAAAGCCTTCTTTCTTAGGGTAGTTAAAACTCAGGATTGTGTGGTAAAGAATTAAGGGAGATATTCCACTTAATAAGATTCTACCACCCACGGAAGAGTTATTATCCTTGAATTAGTATAAGAGCTGTAGAAAAAGAAGAGAACAAATGATAATATAAGTGACAAAGACAAGGTGCATTTTTGTTACCTTTAAAAATTTACACTTTGAACAGGGCTGAGAGAGAAAAAAATAAACAACGATTAATAGTAAAAATATTTGAGCCACGGTCTGGCTAAAGGGGGTTTAACCCTTTACCACACAAAACCACTAAGCTAGCCCGGCAGGCATCCAATTAGAAGGCATTTGTAGATGATATATCAACTGTGGTTTAAATTGCTTTTTTATTTTCCTTTGAAAAGGTGGAAAACATTGTGGAAAAAGGAGAAAATGCTAGTTAGTCCTTAACTTCATGCTAACTCCGCAATGTTTTGTACAGGGAAAAAATATTGATCTGAAAATTACAATCACTATGAATGTCCTAAAAGTTTAACATTTTTACAGCTCAGCAAATTTTTTGACCTGTCCAAATTGAAAGCATTAGTCTCCTAGAATAGAGAAAACACTTTGGGAAAAGGAGAAAATGCTGGTTTCCCACAGTGTTTGCAAAAGCTTTCTCTCTCAAGGAGACCTGCCAAAATTGAAAGCATTAATCTCTTAGAAGAGAGAAAACATTTTCTCACAGTGTTTGCAAAAGCTTTCTCTCTCAAGGAGACCTGTCCAAATTTAAAGCATTAGCCTCTTAGAAGAGAGAAAACATTTTCCCACAGTGTTTGTAAAAGCTTTCTCTCTCAAGGCCAATAAAACTCTGGATTGTTTGGTAAAGGGTTAAAAATGATTGATTGATTGATTGATTGTATGGTGTTTAACGCCATTTACAACATTATTTCAGTTATATCATGGCGGCCAGTGCACCTATCCATGCTTTCCTGGAGTTTCTTTTTACCAGTACTCTGCACAATATTCTTTCCAAGCCACTGGCTGCTTTCCCACATAACCATCGTCGAAACAACGGTCAGCGGTGAGAGAGGAATGAATCCTGTCGCGATGACTATCATCAATCCTCAGAAAGAAATTGGCCTCCTGTTCTCAAGTCCTGTATGCTACCAACTGAGCTACGGGGGGTTAAAATATGAGTAAGGATCTCATTATGACAATGGCCATGAATGTGCTATAAGTTTACCATACGACAAAATTTAAGACTAGTCCAAATTCAAAGCATTTGCAGACGACAAAATAAATATGACTGAAAAATAGAAATTTGTTTGGGGAAGGATAGAAAGTATTGTAGGAAAAGGAGAAAATGCTTGTTACCAGCATTTTCTCCTTTTCCCACAATGTTTTCAAAAGGCTTCTTTATAAGGGTCAAAAGGCTTTCAAAAGGCTTCTTTAAAAAGGCTTCTTTATATGGGTCATTAAAAGTTGAGATTGTGTGGTAAAGAGTTAACTCTTTACCACACAACAAACTTTAAGACATGTCCGAATTAATAGCATTTGCGGAAAACAGAAAAGTTGCAGCCAAAATGCCCGGGTTTACCTCTTAGAAGGCAGGAAACATTTTGGGAAAAGAAGAAAATGCTGATTACCTGCATTTTCAAAAGCCTGTCTACTTGGGGTCATTAAAACTCATTAAAACAGGATTATTTGATAAATGGTTAACTCTTTACCACACAATCCTCAGTTTCAACGAACTTAGTAGAGAGGCCTTTTGAAAACATTGTTAGCAAAGGAGAAAATGCTGGAAGCCAGCAGTTTCTCCTTTTCCCACAATGTTTCCTACCTTCCATAAACAGATTTCCATATATGAGTCACAATTATATTGTTGTTTGCAAATACTTTCAATTTGGACAAGGCTAAAATTTTGTCATCTGGTAATGGGTTAAAAGGATATGCCACTCTTAAGAAGCTCATTAAACACTCTTGAATTTGGCAGATTTAAATCTTAACCCTTTACCAGACGACAAAATTTTAGCCTTGTCCAAATTGAAAGCATTTGCTGACGACAAATACAATGTGGTTCAAATGGTGCAGTTTTTCTTTGATAGGGTAGAAAACATTGTGGGAAAAGGAGAAAATGCTGGTTACCAGCATTTTTTCCTTTTCCCACAATGTTTTCAAAAGGCTTCTTTCCCAGGGGCGTCAAAAGCTGTCACTGTGTGGTAAAGGGTTAAATAATTACAAATGAAACAATGAGTGTCATAGGGAAACATAGCAGTTTATCCTGTACCACACAATCCAGAGTTTTTCGAACTGGAGAGAACGCATTTGAAAACTATCTGGGAAAAAGCGAAACCCGCATTTTCTCCTTTACCCAAAATGTTTTCTGTCCTGTCAAAGACAGAAATCATCATTTCAGCTATATTTATTTTGTCAACTGCAAACGCTTTAAATTCGTCCATTCCAAACTTTTTGTTGTACAGGATTACGTCTGGATGTACACTGGCACCAAAGGCAACAATAGTCCTGAAAGGTGCTTTAAGGGTTAAATTAATATACCATTCCCTCACCTGCAGTTAACTTATGTTCATACATCTTTTACAAGTACCAAAATGTTCAAGAAAAATAAACCCTTTAACATAAGTAGGTAGATAGATCTGTGGACAAAAAATTCCCGAAATATAAGTGAGGCTCCATAAAGTTTAAACAATTGGGCCATTCTTCAATGTTCAAGTGTCTGTATAGACTGAAGTAGTGTTCTGTAAATATGCTTTCAAATATAAAACTCGGGGTCAAAACTTGAACCATTACTGTGGGTTTTTCATGTATCAATTCTATAAACATGGTTTGGTTTGTTTTGTCTGTTTGCTGTGTACATTTATTGCCTGCTTCATTAATCTGATCCTGACCTTTATGCTAAATATATAAGTAGGCATATTAAAAGAACTGCGAATATTATTAGAAAAGTTTAGTTCGCATTCCCTGAAATTACGGAAGACTGGAGCTCATTCTCTGTTAGGTACTTATATACATAGGTCAGCAATTTAATCTCTGCATCCCATACAAAATATTTCCTTGACCATTTCATGACACATGCCAAAGGCAGCCCCGTGCAATGCCGAAAGTAAAAATAGAATTTTAATTTATGTAAATGATGTTGACCTGGGTCAGGTTAAATGAAGTGGGCAATAATTCCATTTTCAATGTTATTTCAGTTATATATATCACTATGGCAAGTGCACATATCTATGCTTTCCTATATTTCTTTTATCAGCACTTTGCACAGCATTCTTCCAAGCCACTTATGCTTTTCAAAACAAGAGCACCGCATACTGGTGCCAACGTTCAGCTGCAGTTACTTGACTTTCAGTGAAAATTCTAAGTCAAAAATGGTGCATAAATGTGTCAAAAATACTTTGATGGTTACCTGCCCTTGTTGTATTGGTTGCCCTTTTAAACTTTAATAACTTGTCCAAGTCTGAAGCAAATATCTTCAGTAATTATTACAAAATGTCAAAGTTTTCGCATCACGATGACGACGCAGATGCCACTAGGGCTACGCCAATACCTGAACTTTTTCCTTAAAAACAGCCAAGCTAATTAAAATCTATGGCAAGATGTTCAAAATACAATCTGATGCAACCAGCCATGCTAAGGATGCTCATTTCCTCGTGATGTAGTGTCTAATACGTAAAGATGCAGGCTTTCATTTCTCAGTTCTTATTCTTGTCACGGGTTAGTTAATGTTTTATCTACATTACGGACACTGTTATCTGCCCTAATAATATTGCGCTGTCTTCCCAGACTTGTTAATTTTTGTTGATTTTCTAATCAAATATGCACAAGAATGCTCAAAGAGAGATAAATTTATAAGACTGGTAATAACAAGTATTACATTATGTTGTGAGTACCAACAGGATAGGATTTAGTGAGAAATTTATGCTCTTAGGATTCAAAAAACTCTTTACAATACAACAAAATTTTTTAACTTGTACAAATGGAAAGCATTTGCAGACAACAAATGAACTGTGGCTTACATGATGGGATTTGACAGACGTGTTAGAAAACAAGGAGGCCAGCATTTTCTCATTTTTCCGAAATATTTTGAAAATATATATATGAAAGACATCTATTTGTCATCTGGAAAAGATTCCAACCAGACAAGTCTAAAATTTTGTAGTCTTGTAACTTCAAATTGGAATAATCAATCTTTTACAGTAAATTTATAAACAATGGCAATGTGTTTACTCTGTGCTTCTCCAACATAAACTGGAGTTTATGAACAGCATTGATTACTTGCAAAGACAAATTGCCATTTACCAAAGAATCACATGTTTTAATCTACCTAAGGAAAACAGCCTTTGAAAACACTGTTGGGTAAAGGAAAAACTGCTGGTTACCAGCATTTTCTCCTTTACCCACAATATTTCTCCCCTTTCAAGGACAACTCAAAGCTTATTTTGTCACCTGCAAATTACTTTTAAATTTAGACAAGATTTGAGTTTTGGTAATCTGGCAAAATGTGACTTAACCCTTTGCCAAACGACAAAATTTTAGACTGGTCCAAATTGAAATCATTTGTAGACAACAAATGAAAAGTAGTCCAAATGATGAAATCTACCCTTGACAGATTATAAAACATTGTGTGAAAAAGGAGAAAATGCTTGTTACCAGCATTTTCTCCTTTTCACACAGTGTTTTCAAAAGCCTTCTTCTACTGGGTCGTTAAAACTCATGTGGTAAAGAGTTAAGAAAAGATTAATAAAATTACAATAACTGACTGACCCTCTTTCTTCCACTGTGAATGTTTTGTATGAAAGCAATACACTGCAGCATTAACATGGATCAAAATAAATAGCTGTGTCAAAAATATTTTGATGGTTATCTGCCCCTGTTGTATGGGTTCCCCTTTTGATCGTTAACAACAAGTTTGAATTTGAAGTAAATACATGTATCTTCAGCAATGACAGAGATATTATGAGATGTCAAACTTGGAATTTGAAGTAAATACATGTATCTTCAGTAATGACTGAAATATTATAAAATATCGAAGTTTCTGGAAATTTTAAGCTGAAAATTGGGCATAACTGTGTCAAAAATGTTTTGATGGCTACCTGTCACTGTTGTATGGGTTCCCCTTTCGATAGCTAATAACTAGTCCAAGCTGAAAGTAAATATCTTCAGCAATGACAGAGATATTATGAGATGTTAAACTTGGAATTTGAAGTAAATACATGTATCTTCAGTAATGACAGAAATATTATACAATATCGAAGTTTCTGGAAATTTTAAGTTGAAAATCGGGCATAACTGTCTCAAAAATGTTTTGATGGCTACCTGTCACTGTTGTATGGGTTCCCCTTTTGATAGCTAATAACTAGTCCAAGTTGAAAATAAATATCTTCAGTAATAACAGAGATATTATGAGATGTCAAAGTTTGAATTTGAAGTAAATACATGTATCTTCAGTAATGACAGAAATATTATATAATATCAAAGTTTCTGGAAATTTTTAGTTGAAAATCGGGCATAACTGTGACAAAAAAATTTTGATGGCTACCTGTCACTGTTGTATGGGTTCCCCTTTTGATAGCTAATAACTAGTCAAAGTTGAAAGTAAATATCTTCAGTAACGACAGAGATATTATGAGATGTCAAAGTTTTTGAAAATTTCAAGTTGAAAAAGGGGGCACAGCTGTGTCAAAAATATTTTTTAGGTTACCAGGCCCTTTTGTATGGGTTCCTATCTTCAGTAAAAAAAGAAATATTATAAAATAGCACAGTTTTTGCACCATGACAACGATGTAGGCCACAACACCAGGGCTATGACAATACCTTGACATTTTCTTGAAAAAAAAAAATTCCACCAAAGTCCACAACCACCTGGAAAATACATACAACTGAAAAAGATCTCATATGCTATGATGGCATGTTATAATCACAAGACATAGAAACCAAATACATGTAGAGGGATCCATGTGAAATATTGCATTTCCCAATAATTCTGCCACTCTCACCCACAGTCAGGCTAAGGTTGTAGAGAAAATTAATCGGTCAATAAATCAACCATAAATAAATTAAAGTGCAAAATCAACAGATAGAAATTTCACAAAGATCTCAAAAAATTCTGATATACTGTATGTCAGATTAAAAGACATAGCAAACAATACAAGAAAAGATCCAAAAACATACTGCCTGTACCCATTACATCCTTACAGCCACCCAAAAAAAAAAACAATGTTAAAACTGTGCGATCTTGCAGCTGTCAGGGGCAAGATTTGGTATGTAGATACAAGAATGATGATAGTTTCATAAAATAAAGATGAAATGGGTTAAAAACTGGCTGATAATGAGTATAGGTGTATTTAATCTGTCAAAAAATTAAACACTGATGATTCATTCTGATATGTTATGATCACATGTTGCTTGGAAGAAAAGACATAGAAAACCACTAATCGAAAGACCTGAGTGAAGTTCATGTATTGCAGTCCCAGTTGTGTGCTCTTACTGACCTGTAGGCTAAAATTGTAGAGGAAATTAATCTGTCCAAAATGAATTATGATTACATTAGTTAAACAATTACAGTAATGAATTTCAATTACACAACGCCCTCTTAAGCCCTGAGACCTGGTACAATTTAATCTATAAATTTCTGAAACAAAATTGCTTTGAAAAAACATTGCTGTAAAAAATGGATAGTCATAATTAAAGGCCCAGAAGTGGCAAGAAGTAAGCAAAGCAGGTTTAAAATGCAATTAAATTTAAATCATAACATTTAAAAGTATGGAAAATACATGTATTGTAAATAAGACAATCTGTTATTGTGCTGTCAATCAAAGTGTTAGTCACTGGCAGAAAAATGAATTTTAAAACTAGGTAAAAAGTTGCCATGTTGTGCTTTATCTTTCCTGGTTTTAAAATCGATTTTACTGATAATAAATCTTAACTATCTTTATTGCTTAAATGTTAGCCAATGTCAAATTTACTGCTAGATTCCTTAATAATTTTGATCTCCACCCACCTTTACATCTGTCAGTTCCTTTTTATCCACCAAATTTTCTGTTGGCTGAGACTTTGTGCTGGACCCTGAGTCAGACTTTCCAGATTTTATGACAGGTTTTGGCTGTTTTGGCTCCTCTTTCTCCTTTTCTTTCTCCTCCTTTGGAGGTGGGACCTACAACAGATGGACATGTTATCATTTATTGACTGTTTTGGTTCCACCTTCTCCTTCTCTTTCTCCCCCTTTAGAGGTGGGGCCTAAAACAGAATGGCATTGTATTATTGGTTGTTTTGGCTCCTTTTTCTCATTGTCCTCCTTTGGAGGCAGGACCTAAAACAGATTTACATTATTGGTTGTTAAGGCTCCTCCTTCTCCTCCTTTAGGGTGGGAGCAAAGACATATTTACAGTCAAGCATTGGTTATTTAGGCTCCTCCTTCTCCTCCTTTATAGATGGAGCCTAAAACAGATTGACACATTATCATTGGTTGGTTGGACTTCTCCTTCTCCTCCTTTGGAGGCGGGACCCAAAACAGATTGACATTTCATTATTGGCTGTTTTGGGTCCTCCTTCTCCTACTTGGGAGGCGGGACCTACAACAGATTGACATTTTATCTTTGGTTGTTGAGACTCCTCCCTCTCCTTGTCTTTCTCCTCCTTTGGAGGCAGGACCCAAAACAGATTGACTTTTTATTATTGGCTGCTTGCGCTCCTCTTTCTCCACCTTTAGATGCAGGACCTAAAACAGATTGACATTTTATCACTGGTTGTTTGGGTTCCTCCTTATGCTTCTCTTTCTCCTCCTTTGGAGGCGGGACTTAAAACAGATTTACAATGACCTTTTTGATATAGTAATACCACAAGATGTTTGTATTATGACATATTTGGGCTATCTATTTTGCTTGCCTTCTTTCTTCTCCATTAGAGGTGGGGCCTAATACAGATTTACAGCAATCTTTTGCATTGAAATTGCATATATTTCAATTTTGGATAATTTTATGATAGATTTGTCTGCAAGTAATGTGTAAACTCTTTACCAAACAACAAATATTTGAAGTGGACCAAATTCAAAGTATTTGCAGATGACAAATTAGGTGTTGCCAAAATGATGATTTCTGCCTTTGATAGCAGCATTTTCTCCTTCTCCCACAATGTTTTCAAAAGCCTTCTCTTTCAGTGTCATTAAAATTCGGGGTTGTGTGGTTAAAGGTTAATGTGAAAATCATTCATTGTTACCCTGTTTGTTTGGTAGTAAATGCCGTTTTCAAAATTATTCAGTCATATCATGGCAACCAGTGCATCTATTCTTGTGTTATGGGAATCACTTTTATCAGTATTGATCTAATATTCTTTTGAACTGACCAGCTGCTTTTCCACATAAACTTCATTTGAATAATATTCAGCATGACCTGACACTCTTTCTAGGCTATTAGCTGCTTTCCCACATAAATACAGTTGGAACAATGTTCAACGGTGAGACAGGAATAAATCTTGTTCCAATGACTCTTACTCTGTCTTGAAAAGAAATCCGCAAACTGATTCAAGCCTAGCCCCGGTGGTGCAATAGATAGTGTACAGGACTTGAAAACATGGGGTTACTAATTCGAATCCACAGCTTGGCAAATTTCTTTGGAGGATTGATGAGTCATAGCAGCAGGATTCATTCCTCTCTCGCCACTGATCGTTATTTCAACCATGGCTATGTTGGAAAGCAGCCAGTGGCTTGGGAAGAAAACTGTGCTAATTTCTGGTAAAAGAAACTCCAGGAAAGCATGGTTATATGCAGTGGCCACCACGATGTAACAGAAATTAAGTTGAAATGGTATTTAAACTCATGACCCATAGATTACATGACCTGTATGTTACCAACTGAGCTACCAGGCTCTACTATTGTAAAGTCATAATTAAAATATTCAAAATAGAAAACAATATAAGCAATAGCTTTCACACCTGCATGGCACTTCCTGTAAGCTCATAGTTTGGATCCACTTTGGTGGCACCAAACCCAGGCAAACGCCCAGCCCTCTCAAATGGTGTCTGGATTGGCTGTCTTACAGCTCCTAGTGGCCTCACATTGCCCTTCCTTCGACCATTTCCACTCATTCTACAAGATAGTTAATATATAGAGGATATTTCCTTTTTTTTCAGAGAAAGATTGAAATTTTATTTCATCGCACGAACATCATCGGTAAAATTTTCATGAGTGGCTGCACCACTCATGGAAATATTACTGTATGATGTTCACAAGAAATAAATTCAATCTTTCACCAAAAAAACCCCAAAACTACCAAATATTCTATTCATTTCATGCTTCTAACCCCTTTTTTGTTTGGACTTGCAAAGAACAGGGGAGCTCTCAGTATTTCCATCTCAGTGAGTTTATCAAATCAGTAAATTCACTGGTCGAAATGGTGAAATTATCATTCCATAATCCACCATTATTTCCCGATAAACTACAAAAAGGCATGAAATAAAGATAGGTACAAAATAAATGTCACCTGGCTAACAATTGTACATTGTAACATCTCTTCACCATGTTCCACTTGCGTACATTAAAATTCAGAAAAGATCAATGCTTTGAAAAAAGGCGGCTTTTTTCATGTGATTTCTTAATAACAGTGTTGACAAATCATCAAAAATGTAATCCTGAATTTTACTGTGTATCAAAAGCCTTTTTCTTTCAGATCATTAAAACTGGGATTGTTTGGTTAAAGGAAAGAGTGTACTACAGGTCAAAATTTTAGAGGCAGACAACTTTTTCTCTCGCTACCATGAAATGGAAATTTTCAATACCATGTTGAATTGATGAAATCTGATTGGTCAACACCATTTTCACCACCTGGACATTATTTCACAATCACATTGCTATCTTTCTTGGACCCATCAGATTTGTTTAACATATTCAACTTAGACACCTTGTCTTATTCCTTGAGTTATATAGTAGGTAAATTTTGTCCATAAAAAAGAAAATTGACTGCCTTTGCTTCTTACCTATGGAAAAAAAAGTGCTCAACTCTTTCCTAGAAGACAGAATTTTGGACTGGACCTAATTCAAAGCATTTGCAGACGACAAATTAAATGCCCTTTGATTAGGTAGAAAACATAGTCGGAAAAAGAGAAAATGCTGGTTATCAGCATTTTGTCCTTTTCCTACAATGTTTTCAAAAGCCTTCTCATCCAGGGTTGTTAAAACTCGTGATTGTGTGGTAAAGAGTTAAAAATTGTGCTTTAATGTTCAAGTGGATAATTAATTCTATTCACCTCCTTTACCAAACATTGCATGGTCACTTTTAATCTTTACTTCAGAAAAACTTAAATAAGCCAAACATCCGGAAGAAAGTCCTATTCATTCCTTGCTCTTGAAATGTTTTGAAATCTTTACAAACATAACCCTCTATGATAAAAACTTGTTTAAATGACACTGAAGTAAGATTGCTTTTGAAAACATATGGAGGAAAGGAGAAAATGCTGGTAACCAGCATTTTCTCCTTTTCCCCCAGTTTTTTTACCCACCCTATAAAAGACAAATCCCATCATTTTAGCAACAATTAATTTGTCATCTTCAAATGCTTCTAGTTTTGATGAGGGTTGAATTTTTTTGTGTCTGATAAGGAGTTAAAGACTGCAAGGAAGACAGGCTCTTAAAAACAGTGTGGAAAAAAGGAGAGAATACTGGTTACTTTTTCCCGCTAGCTTTTCTACCCTTTCAAAAACAAATCTTATTATTCGAGTCACACTGTATTTTGTCGTCTGCAGGTACTTTCAATATGGGCAAATCTAAAACTTCGTCTTTTGGTAAAGAGTCAGCTCTTTACCCAACAACATAATTTTGGACTCGACAAAATTAATAGCATTTACAGACGACAAAGTAAATGAAGCTTAACTCTTTCCCAAACGACAAATTTTGGACTGGTCCAAATTGAAAGAGTTTGCAGACGACAATTTTAAATTTGATGAAAATGGCAGAAAGTTCTCAAAAAGGGTAGAAAACACTGTGGGAAAAGGAGAAATTGCTTGTTACAAGCAATTTCTCCTTTTCCAACAGTGTTTTCAAAAGACTTGTACCGCGGACATGTGAAAACCAGGGCTTGTTTGGGAAAGGGTTAACAGATGACTTAATCTGTCTTTGATAGGGTAGAAAACATAGTGGGAAAAGGAGAAAATGCTGGTTACCAGCATTTTCTCCTTTTCCCAAAATGTTTTCAAAAGCCTTCTTCTTCAGGGTCGGTTAAACTTGGCATTGTGTGATAAAAGCTTAATCCATACCACAAACGAAAAACATGTAAGACTTCAATAAACAGAAAAGAAAACAGCAAAGTGTGTTTTAATTATGTTGTAAATAAGTCTATATTTACCTATTTCTTCAAATATTCGAGGCTTCTAATCAATACGGATCTCAGGTAGAAAGCTTCATTCTGTTTACTCAGTCGACTATGGTGCTACTTTCTCTTCAATGCTGTGAAAAAAGTCAACAAAAGTTCAATTGAAATTTGAATTACAGGATTAAGAACCCTGAGATATATCTATTGATAATAATTAATTCCCTTTTCACACATTCCAAACTCTTTATCACACAATCCCCACATTTAATGACCCTGAAGAAGACTTCTGAAAACGTTGTGGGAAAAGGAGAAAATGCGAGCATTTTCTCCTTTTCCAGCAATGCTTTCTACCCTTTCAAAGACGGAAATCATCACTCAAGCTTCATTTATTTTGTTGTCTGCAAATGTTTAACGTTAGGCGAAAAAATTTGTCGTTTGGTAAATTTAAGAGTTAAGTTTGTGCCTACCTTATCAACCTTATCACATAATGGCAGTTACACTTTCCAAAGCCAAGCCCTGTAGGTTATCCAGATATGTACAGGACTTAAAACAGGAATCGTTTGTTTGAATCCCTAAATTCTGAATACACAGCTCAACTTCCACAACTGGAATCGTTTGTTTGAATCCCTAAATTCTGACTCCACAGCTCAATTTCCATAACTCCTTTGGGCAATGTAAATACAGATAGTTCAATGCCATCTGTTGCAATTTTGTTTCATAATGCTTTGCTGATATTTTGTTCACCAGTTCAGGTTAACTCTGTTATATGTGCAGACTGTCTCAAAGCCATATGCTGCATTTTAATCGCAGGATGTATTACCTATGTATCAGTCACCAGTTCATGTTGACTTTATTACATCTGGGTAGTCTCTAAGATGCCTGCTGCATATTTGTTTCGTGATTTTTCATATCAAATCAAAGTACTTCCATGAGCTCTTCATTTATGTGTGCATGAACTTTCATTTGATAGAATGTTTGGGCATACATAAATATAAGTGAAGAGTGAGTTATAAAAAGGCAGATTTAATTTTGAATTAAGCAATTAAACTATGTTACTTCCTCAAGTCAAATTAAGTTAGATAAAATTTAGTCAATCCAAGAATTTACGATGAAATAAATCGTATCTAAAATTTGATAGAATTTCTCTTGTTTATTACATGTATGTCATTGTTTCATGTATGTTATGTTGTTCTTTGTACTGTAACAATGAACTGCCATGTAGAATAAGGTCTTGCAATAAATGTACTAATTGTACTATGTTCTATATAAATCTATCAAAAAACAAGAGGGCCATGACTGTTTGATAAGTTAAAAGTGCATACATGTTATTGGCATTGACAGTCGTTAACCCTTTCCCAAATGACAAATTTTGGACTGGTCCAGATTGAAAGAGTTTGCAGACGACAATTTTAAATTTGATGAAAATGGCAGAAAGTTCTCAAAAAGGGTAGAAAACACTGTAGGAAAAGGAGAAATTGCTCGTTACGAGCAATTTCTCCTTTTCCCACAGTGTTTTCAAAAGACTTGTACTGCAGACACCTGAAAACCAGGGCTTGTTTGGGAAAGGGTTAAACTGTGAGAAATCTATAGTGCAATGAAATTTCAAAGATATAACAAGCTTAACCCCAGAGTAGAAATTTTTGCTATCAAAGCCTATAATGAAAGTTGTGAACCCCAAGTTGTGAGGCTATTTTTTACCAAAAATCTATGGTAAGTTGAATCCTGGTACAGGCAAGATAAAGCAACATAACAAATAATAATGGTCAAAGTTAAATGGTTATAAATTTAAAGCCCTTGTTAAACATGCGAGGCCCTAGGGCAGAGCCAATTTTGACACCAGGGCTAAATTTTTATCGAACTTTGTAGTGATCAACTCGATGAAGCTTCATACCAAATATGGTATCAGTGTAGGATTTATTGTTAGGAACAAGAAGATTTCTAAAAGTTTTCACTACACCAGTGTAATAATTTTGTAAGACCATACAAAACTTGTGACCGCTGTTACCAGGCTAATATTGAACCCAGAGCAATTATTCGAACAATTTTGTTAGAAAAAATTCTTTGGATCAAAATCTATATTTATGCATTTTTAATAAGCAAGGATGGATGAAAATGGAATTATTCTTTATAAAAATACAGAAAAGAAATAAATATAGATACAAACTTTTTTTGAACAGTAAATCTTAATCCAATAATATTTCAAAACTACATTAAGTAGCTTTCCTCTGTGGTATTTATCTATATATGCCATTGTGAACTTGCATACAAATATATCATATATCACAAACCTACAAAAGTATGTGACTAGTAGAGATATTCAATAGCTTTTGTAAACCTGATCTCCCTTTGGACAAATTTGGACCTCTTCCAAAATGATTGAATATGATTCATATTTCTAATGTCTTCATTTATTCTTTACCAAACTGCAGAATTTTGGACTGAACCAAACTGAAAGCATTTGCAGAAGACAAATGTTGCTTAAATCTTACCACAACATTCCGAGTTTTAACAACCCTTAGAAGAAAGCTTTTGAAAACATTGTGGGAAAAGGAGAAAATACTGGTTACCAGCATTTTCTCCTTTTCCCAAAATATTTTTTTTTTTAACCTTCCCTAAAACAAATTTCAATTTCTGAGTCACATTTATTTTGTCATCTGCAAAGCCTTTCAGTCTGGACAAGTCTAAAATTTTGTTGTTTAGTAAAAATTAAGTTAAATGGTGATTTCTGTATTTGATAGGGTAGAAAACATTGTGGGAGAGGAGAAAATCCTGGTTACCAGCATTTTCTCCTTTTCCCACAATATTTCCAAAAGCCTTCTCTTCCGGGGTTGTTAAATCTCAGGATTTTGGAAAACTGGACCAAATTGAAAGCATTTGCAGACTACAAATTAAATGTTGCTAAGGTCACAATCTCTGTCTTCGATAGGGTAGAAAACATTACGGGAGAAGGACAAAATGTTGGTTACCAGCATTTTCTCTTTTTTCAATATTTTTTTCAAAAGCTTTCATCTTTACTGTTGTTAAAATCGAGATTGTGCGGTAAAGGATCAAAGGGGAATATATCTGTCACTTAATGGTAACCCTGTAAGCACTGTAATATAAGCCTAATTTTTTAAATGGGATTTCTAGATTTTTTTTTGCCATAAATAAATAATTGCTTGTAAAACTCTAATAAATACTGGCATACCTCTTTCTTTGCAAGCCTTAACTCTTTTTACCATACAACAAAATTTTGGACTCGACCAAATTGAAAGAATTTGCAGACAACAAATGAAATATAGTTCAAATGATGATTTCTGTCTACGATAGGGTAGAAAACATTGTGGGAAAAGAAAAAATGCTGGTTATTTTCTTCTTTTCCCACGATGTCTTCAAAAGCCTTCTTCCTCGGGGTCTTTAAAACTCCAGATTGTGTGATAAAGAGTTATCAAACTGTATGACTACATTCAGTAATCAAAGCGTTGAAAGCACTGGTGTGGCATTTGTCAAGGAAGCCATTGTGTGGAATTAATTATTTGAAAAATAAACCATAGAAATAGTATCAAAATAATCGCTTGAAAGTCGATCTACTGTACAGTCATGCACAATTCAATAGAGTTGCGTACAATCTTGTGGGGCGAACAAGTCCTGGCAAACAAGCCCAGGAATGAATAAGTCCAGGAACGAACTGGTTTGGGACGATCAAGCATGGAATCAGGCAGTCAGGAAACAAAGATTGTGTGTATCATTACGCCAATAGAAGACCATAGCGGATCAAGCTATTTTTGATAAAAAAGAAGTATTTCCATGATTGATGGCTTAATCCAATTTATTTTAATACGCCATTTTCATTTCCATATCTGAGTGCCATCGAGACACTTATTGGACTTAGATAAAATGAGTTTAATTGGGCTTATATTACTTCCTTTGGTTTTGTACAAAATGTGATACATGATTTTTAAAATGCCGCACTGAACTCATGGTGGCATTGTCTTTGACAAATGCCACAAAAAGCTGCAAGTTTTAGAAGTTTTCCTTCTTTGTTACTATGCTCAACCTTGTGACCCCCGGGGCGGGGCCAGTTACATGCTACATGCCAAATATCAAAGCTCTATGCCTTCTAGTTTTAGAGAAGAAGATTTTTAAAGTTTTCCTTCTTTGTTCCTATGTTGGAAATTGTGACCCCCCAGGGCGGGGCCGGTTTTGACCCCAGGGACATCATATGAACAAACTTGGTAGCAGTCCACTAGGAGATGCTACATGCCAAGTATCAAAGCTCTATGCCTACCAGTTTCAGAGAAGATGATTTTTAAAGTTTCCCTTCTTTGTTCCTATGTTCGAACTTGTGACCCCCAGGGCTGGGCCAGTTTTGACCCAGGGGCATCATATAAACAAACTTGGTAGAGGTCCACTAGGAAATGCTACATACCAAATATCAAAGCTCTAAACCTTCCCGTTTAAGAGAAAAAGAAATTTAAAGTTTTCCTTCTTTGTTCCTATCTTCGAACTTGTGACCCCCGGGGCGGGGCCAGTTTTGACTCAGGGGCATCATATGAACAAATTTGGTAGAGGTCCACTCTGAGATGCAACATACCAAATATCAAAGCTCCACACCTTTTGGTTTCAGAAAAGAAGAATTTTAAAGTTTTCCTTCTTTGTTCCTATGTTCGAACCTGTGACCCCAGGGGATGGGCCAGTTTTGACCCAAGCAGCATCCTTGGAACAATCTTGGTAGAAGTCCACTAGGAGATGCTACATACCAAATATCAAAGCTCTATGCCTTCCCATTTAAGAGAAAAAAAAAATTAAAGTTTTCCTTCTTTGTTCCTATGTTTGAACTTGTGACCCCCGGGGCAGGGCCAATTTTGACCCCAAGGGCATCATATGCACAAACTTGGTAGAGATCCACTAGAAGATGCTACATACCAAATATCAAAGCTCCATGCCTTCCTATTTCAGAGAAGAAGATTTTTAAAGTTTTCCTTCTTTGTTCCTATGTTGGAAAATTGTGACCCCCGGGGCGGGGCCAGTTTTGACCCCAGGGGCATCATATGAACAAACCTGGTAGAGGTCCACTAGGAGATGCTACATACCAAATATCAAAGCTCTGCGCCTTCTAGTTTCAGAGAAGAAGATTTTCAAAGATTTTGCTTTTTTTTCCATTTTGTTGCTATGTTGGAAATTGTGACCCCCGGGGCGGGGCCAGTTTTGACCCCAGGGGCATCAAATGAACAAACTTGGTAGAGGTCCACTAGGAGATGCTACATGCCAAATATCAAAGCTCTACACCTTCAAGTTCCAGAGAAGAAGAAGTTTTATTAATGGCATGATTGTTTTGCACTTGGCTACTTCATCTACTTTTATGAGATCATAAGATATGAGGTCATATGAGTACTAAATTGAACATCCTCACAAACCAAGGGTGACGATTACTACGAGGATCTTATCACAGTAGATCCATGTAGTGATTGTCACCCCTTGGCTTGCGAAGATGTCTGTTGACTAGAATCCACATAATCCACCCTTATTAATAAAGTTATTATTGATCACTGACATTCCCAGAAGTCTTTACAAACCTCTGAGAAAATTTCAGACTTCTCCAAACTGAAAGCATCTGCAGACGACAAATTGAATGTGACTCAAGAACAGAAATTTGACTTTCGAAGGGTAAAAAACACTGTGAGAAAATGAGAAAATACAGGTTACCAGCATCAGATGTTTCTTTCTTCAGGTTCCTTAAAACTTGACTGTATGGCAAACTTCATTAGCTGACCAAACAAAAGTTGAGTATCCCAAAATTACTTGCATAATACAGTCTGAATTTATATTTCATGTGTTCACCTTTTCTGTTAGCAAAAATTGTTTTGGCAAAAGTACAATGAAATATAAACATTAAACCTTTCCCAAAGAAGCCCTGGTTTTCACGTGTCTGCAGTACAGGTCTTTTGAAAACACTGTGGGAAAAGGAGAAATTGCTCATAACGAGCAATTTCTCCTTTTCCCACAGTGTTTTCTACCCTTTTTGAGACCTTTCTGCCATTTTCATCAAATTTAAAATTGTCGTCTGCAAACTCTTTCAAATTGGACCAGTCCAAAATTTGTCGTTTGGGAAAGGGTTAAGGCACCAAACTGACCTTTGAATAAAGTTGATACCTTAATCCTTTACCACTCGACAAAAATTTAGACTGATCCAAACTGAAAGCATTTGCAGGCAACAATTTAAATGTAATTCAAATGATTCAATTTGTCTTTGATAGAATAGAAAACATTGTGGGAAAAGGAGAAAATGCTGGTTACCAGTATTTTCTCCTTTTCCCAAAATGTTTTCAAAAGTCTTCCCACTCAGGGTTGGTAAAAGGTGAGATTGTTTGGCAAAAGGGTTCATCCTTACCAAGCAAAGAACTACTTTGACAGAGGATATGTAGTATGGATCAAGATCAGACTGAACGAAACTTGCAGTCTGGTCTTTGATAAATGTCTTGTATTTTGTTGGGTAGCCTGGGCAGCGGGTGGGGAAACTTTAACTTTTTGCCAGATGCCAAAATTTTAGACATATCCACTTTGAAAGCATTTGAAGACAACAGATAAAAATATAGCCAACACATTAGGGTTTGACTAAGAAAAGGGTAGAAAACATCTTGAAAAAATGCTGGTTACCAGCATTTAGTCCTGTTTCCACTATGTTTCAAAAAGCCTTCTTCCTCAGGGTTGTTCAAAAACTCAGGTTAGGGTCCTGCATGGCTCAAATAGTAAAGTCTAGGACTTGTGACCTGGAGGCCCCGGGTTTGAGCCTCACATGATCCATTGGGTTTTTCTTAGGAGTGTCCATGGGAAAGACATTTCAGAGCCCTTGCCTAGGACTGGTGAAACATAGGGAAAAACATGAATATGTGAGCTGTTGCTGTGATATAACTGAAATAATGTTGAAACAGGTGTAAAACGCCGATCAATCAATCAATCAATCAATCTAAAACTCAGGACTGTTTCATCTATTACCACACAATCCAGAATTTTAATTATCTTGAGAAAGAATTAGGCTCTTGAAAACATTCTTGGGAAAGAGGTAATGGCTGGTAATGGTCTTCCCACAACATTTTCTGTCCTTCCAAAGGTAGTTACCATCATTGGAGTCACAATGAATTTGTCTTCTGCAGATGCTTTCAATTTGGACAAGTCCAAAATTTTGTCGTTTGGTACAGAGTTAAGAAAATGGTGGTCTCTTACTTGGAGAAAATGTCCATTCAATTTATTTGGCACATTAACTCTTTACCAAACAACAAAATTGTAGACTGGTCCGAATTGAAAGCATTTGCAGATGACAAATTGAAGGTTGCCCAAATGACAAAATTTGTTCTTGATAGGGTAGAAAACATTGCGGAAAAAGGAGAAAATGCTGGTTACCAGCATTTTCTCCTTTTCCCACAATATTTTCAGAAGCCTCCTTCCTTAGGGTCATTAAAAGTCAGGATTGTGTGGTAAAGCGTTAATTATATGGGCTAACTTGTAAAGCACCTCTCGCAACTTTAGTTACCTTTGAAGCCAGCAGGATTGTACGGCATAGTGTTAACTCATTTAGGATTAAGTTAAGACCTATTGAAAATCCTCTAAACTAATTTTTCCTTACAATTCTATTCCTGTTAATCCCCTGCACTTGATGACCTATAAAGATATGCTGAAAAGAAACTTTATTTTTCTAATGAAACTGAAAATATTTAGAAAGAGAGACGCTTGGTTTGGTTTGGTTTGGAGTTCAACACCATTTTAACAGCTCAGGTCACATCATGGCAGTAAGCGATGCACCCATGTGTTTCCTGGCTTTCTCACTCCAGAACTGACACAATTTTTTCCATGCATCAGAGGTGAGAGGCGAAAAATTGCTGGCAAGAAAGTTTGCTTCAACTGGGTATCAAACTTGCAACCATGAGGTCAAGAGTCAGATACACTAACCACTGAGCTACCCGGGAGGGCCAGAAAAAGAGAAGCAGTTGCTTATTAAGTTAATTTTGCTCTTTTTTTCTCATAAATGCTTTTAAATGCTGGCAAATGCAGTGGCATAAAAAGTCTTATTTACATTATCAATATTCCCAGTTGCATGTTCCAACCAATCTTTTCCCTACAATCATTTCCAAAGCGTTACCTTCCTAATTGACCCTTTCTCTTACTGTCCCAAGTTTTAATGACCCTGGGGATGTAGGCTTTTGAAAACATTGTGGGAAAAGAAAATGCTGGTACCCAGCATTTTCTCCTTTTCCCACACTGTTTTCTAACCTTCCCAAAACTAATTTCAATTTTTGAGTCATGTTTATTTTGTTGCCTTCAAATGCTTTGAATTTGTTAAGAGTTAACCCTTTACCACAAAATCACAAGTTTTAACAACCCTCGGGATGAAGGCTTTTGAAAACATTGTGGAAAATGGAGAAAATGCTGGTAACCAGCACTTTCTGCCTTTTCCAACAATGTTTGCCAACCTTTCAAAAACAAATGATAATCCAGTCATTCATTTGATCCCAATTTAGTTTTGTCATCTGCAAAATTAATGCTTTCAATTTGGACCAGTCTTAAAATTTGTCGTCTGGTAAAGGGTTAATAAATCCTGTAACCGATCTTTGTATCAACAACAAGTGCTTACACCCAATGCTACAAGACAGAAATCTAACGGGTTTGAGATTTTAGGAGATAATGCAAAACCTGTAGGCTGCTTATTACATAGGAATATCAATCTATCATAATATAGCCTACATGTAATGTATTTGGATCAAACTTTCGGCAAGAGGATACAAGTTTTGCAGATCATTTACTGCTTCTGTACTGAAATAGTGTTAAGATTTGTGGCAAGTACTACAATCAAAGGATAATTATTTTACTTTAAAATTTTCTTAACCATATGGATGTTGTTAAAGCACGCCCTCACCCTGCACCCCCATTTTGTTAGTGATTGATTGAATTTGCATTTATTTATTGTCGCCACCAGTTGCCCATATGGGTGACGCCCCCTGAAAGCTGTTAGTTATGTTACGGGGGATAGTGCAAGATACAGGACAAAACCCATCGTAAGTTAATGCTGGTTCTTTAACATGCTCAGTGTATAGTATCGTCACATGGGACTCCCGTTTAACGTCTGATCCGAAAGATTATTAATAATTTTAGATGGCCAGCCGTGGAAATCAAACCCACGCTCTCAAGTGAACCAAAATATGATGTCAACGAATCCTACGCTCTACCACCTGAGCTATACCGGCTGGTTATTTTGTTAGTGGTTTGACCAATGAAATTGTATATCAGATTTATGACATGTTCTGGTGATGATGTCATGAATAGGTCATAGGTAAAACTTTTAAGTTAATACAGTCATGTAATAGTGTCAAAAAAATATCACATTGGTTATATTCTATATAGAGTTAGAGCCATGCTGAGAGCCCAGATATTGGTTTCACAAGCACTAGCCTAAATCACTGTATTATCACAAAACCAAAATAAAAACTGGGCAAAAAATGCAGAACCTCCTAATTACGAATCCAACCTCTATATGAACAAGTTGGCTTCTTTAAAAAAGAAGCCAGGAGAGGTCAGCTACAATGTTTTCAAATAGTTTATTGGCTTTTAAATTTCGACAGACACATGACCTTTCCGGGCTTTTAAGTCACGTGATCTTTTCCTTCGGTGTCCTTTCTCTTTTTTAATTATTTTTTTTCCCGCTTAGCTTTATTTGTTTAATGAAAAATTAAACCAGTGGAAAGGTCACTTTGTTCTGAAGATAATAACTGTAATTGAAACTATCATTTGAATAGAAATAATGAATAATTGAAAATATTCTTTGAGGTTACGCAAGAATTAGCTCCCTTAGTTTTAGTTTCCCATTTTCGAAAAGATGAATGATGGAATAGAAAATAAAAGAAGAAAATATTCCAATACTCTGGTTTTTGCCATTAGCTAGAAATTTTCAAATGATTTATTTAAAAGTTTAAGGGTAAAATTAGTCTACAAAATGCAATTTTTTGACAAAATATCTGAGCTCAGTGGTTAGAGTACATGTATCTGACTTGTGACCAGGAGGTTGCTGGTTGAGGCAAACTTTCTTTCCACCGATTTTCCTCTGATGTATGTGAGGAAAGTAGTTTGAGACTTGGACAAGTACTGCTGTGAGAAAGCTGGGAAACACATGAGCAGGTGCACTGACTGCTGTGATATGACTTCAGCTGTTAAAACGGTGTTAAACTCCAATACTAACAAACCAAAATATCTCTCAGTATCAGAGAGAGTTTTTAACCAGGATAACAGTATCAGACAGTGTGGATCACTGATCAGACTACATTTTCTGGATAGACTGATGTAAATCTACATCATTCACAAAAGTATCTCACATTACTCATAGCATGCAAAGAGTTCTACGCCAAACAAATTAACCAACCCATATTTTGTGCTTTGCAGACAGTCAAAAAGGGTATAACCCTTTGACAAATAATCCCCAGTTTTCATGACACTGAGAAAAATGCCTTTTGAAAACATTGTGGGGAAAAGGAGAAAATGCTGGCAATCAGCATTTTCTCCTTTTTCTCACAATGTTTTCTACTCTTTCAGAAACAAATCCAATTATTTGAGCCACATTTAATTTGCCATTCTGCTCATGGTGTCTAAAATTTGACGTTTAGTAACAAGTTAAGACAACCCGGAGATACTTAAAGGATTAGAAAAGCCATTCAAAGTGTAATGGGTCTACCCTATACCAAACAATCCTGAGCTTTAACATCCCTGAGCAAAAAGGCTTCAGAGAACATTGCAGGAAAAGGAGAAAATGCTGGTAACCTGTATTTTCTCCATTTCCCACATTGTTTTCAATACATTCAAAGACTAAATACCATCATTTCCCATCAGCCACATGCCCTTTATCATCTGCAAATACTTTCAAATTTGATTAGTCTGAACTTATGTTGTTTGGTTAAAGGATTAATCACAAAGGCATGAACTGACAAGATAAACAGTTTCAAAAGAGTGGGAACTGAAGTATAAAACAAAAGACAAGACAAAATATTGAACCTTTTGTCCTTTTACAACCATGTTAGTGCCTTTTGACACCTATACAGGATATATATGCTTTTAAAACATTGCAACAAGAAGAGAGATAATTAATTACAACGAGCATTCTATTAATTTGCCATAGTGCTCTCTTAACTCTTTACCAAACGACAAAATTTTAGACTAGTCCAAATTGAAAGCATTTGCAGACAACAAAATAAACGTAAATCAAAAATTGAAATTTGTTTAGGGGAAGCTAGACAATATTGTGGGAAAAGGAGAAAATGCTGGTTACCAGCATTTTCTCCTTTTCCCACAATGTTTTCAAAAGGCTTCTTTCTCAGGCTTGTTAAAACCCGTGATTGTGTGGTAAAGAGTTAACCCTTTAACAAATGATCCCAAGTTTTAATGAACCTGAGGATTAGGGCTTTTAAGAATATTGTGAAAAAAGGAGCTTTTAAAGTTCTTTGTGAGAAAAGGAGAAAATGCTAGTAACCCACAGTTTTTACTTTTACCACAATGTTTTCAAAAGCTGTTTTCTTCAGGATCGTTAAAACATGGAACTGTTTAGTAAAGGTTTAAAAAAGGAAAAAACTGTCAAAATTGTGTTGAGAGTTATCTATACAATGTACCTCTGATAAGGGTCCAGGTTTTTATTTGAACAAGTATCTTCAGCAATAATAGAGATATGAGAACATGTCAAATTTTTCACATCATGAGGATGACTGGGCTATGACAATATCTTGATGTTTTCTTCTTAAAGAGCTAAGCTAAAGAAGGGAGATATTTGAAGGAATGAAAACTGTCTTATTGAAATCACAGGGGCTAGTTTCATGTTTTTTGAGAGGAAAAACCAAGGGAAACAAATATGGAAAAAGAGAGGATGCTTGTTTTCAAATAATTATTCCTCTTCACATTGTATTTTCATATTACCACAATATTTGACTGTCGAAACTGAAAAATTTGTCAACAACATTAACCCTTGTTACGCTGAATAAACAAAATGGCTTCTTTCAGTTAGAACCAAAAATACAGATATTGCAATTTCAAGGCTATTTATGTCAGAATAAATAAATAAGTAAATAAATAAATATCAGAATTTCTAAATTAATTAATTAATTAAAACCCATACAATATGGATTCATGATCAGCCAGCATGTTCTGTGCAATTTGATCTTGATCTACATCCTCCTGAAGATCTTTTAGACAAAAGTTTACTTCTGTTGTAAAACATGACTAACTCTTTCCCAAACAAGGAGGTGGATTTACAAAACCATGTGAGGAAAGGAGAATGATCTGTTATTCCCATATGTTTTCTTTCAAAGACAACTCCAATCATCCTAGTCACATTTCGTCTGTCGTCTGTTAATGCTTTCAATATGAGAAGTTCAAAATTTTGTCATTTGGTAAAGAGTTAATTTCATTGCCAATCATAGTATCAATTTTGATGGAAAGTTAGCATTCAACATTTAAAATTAAAGTTTTATATCATTATCATCATGTTAAAGTGTTGGACTACCAGTCCGAAGGTCTTGGGTTCGATCCCCAGTCTGGTAGGATGCTTTTCAGATACACTTTATGTTTCCCATCCAACAAGAGGTGAACTGGTTAGAAACACAGAGGTAGCCTCACATGTGCTTTACACTGAGCATGTAAAAGAACCAAGGAGATCTATTCGAAGAAGAGATTGGGTCTTGTACCCAGATTTCCTTGTACCTCACTTTTTCTCTCCAACTCAATCTGCACCTGTCAGATATGTGTATATATAATAACAAGCATGTGTACACATATGTAACATAGAAGTTTGAAAGTTGAAGCAAATTGTTAAATAATCAACTAACCCTGCACAGAAATATCTCTAAATGAGAGCACTCCACAAATTGGAGGAATTTACCTTAGAATACTGAATCATCATTATCAACATTTGCCAGTAAAAAAGGGAGGTTGTTGAACTCATCATATGAGCAAAATAAGTCCACAAACTTCCTTTGTCGAATTCCTATTTATTTTTTTACCACCAAAATATCCGGTCAATATGTTATCCGAAAATACAGCAAGTTTTCCTGTTCCAGATTTCAGAACGCTTGAGTAATTTTTATTTACCTTTGAAGGATTTCAAGAAAATAGGGAGCGTCTAAAAGGTCCTTCACAATATGATGTATGTTCCATATGCTTTTCTAGATATCGAAAGGTTATTTTCAGTGTTCCAATTACAATTTTCAACGAAAAGCGTCATGTATCCAGTGAAAACAATTCATTTGAATAGTCTTGGATTTCAACGTCAAAATCGCAGCTTCTTTCACGAATAAGTCCAGCATGAATTACTCACAACATGTGAAAAATACTTCTATTGGCTGTGTAGATAAATAGTAACTTGACTGTGACTGGGTGGTTGACATCTATAATTATAGCAGCGGGGTCAAAGGTTAAACCACGTGAGTATTGATAAAAGAGAATGAGATAATTGTGTTTGGAAAATTAAAAAAATTTCCCAGCCTATGTCAGCTGCATCAAAATGACAACTCCAAACAAAAAATGAGGAACATAAAGGTGAAACACTTCACAAAACTTGTCATTCTGGTTTGCATTGTTGCAGTTTTGCTGTATTTTAAGAATAAAGCAGACAAGCAGAGAGTGTTACAAGATGAGACAAAGAGTGCGAGGTACAAAGTCGACCCAGAACAGATAGCAGGTGTATACAGACAAACAGTGGCACATAGAATTAGAGGTCTAAAATGGCTTCAAATAGATCTACCTGGCTTATTTACAAATTACAGTGGAACATGGAATATAACTAGGAATCAAACTGGAATTTCACAGGAAGTTGCTGATGACCACAATGATGATGATATTGAGGTTTGTGTTCCGCAATTTTATAATGTTTTTTTTTTTTATAAACATATAGATCTAATGAGTGTTTAGAAACGACATAATTTTAGACATGTCGGAGCTGAAAGCATTTGCAGATGACAAAATAAAAGTTACTTTAATATTGAATTTTGTTTTTTGACCAGGTAGAAAACATTGTTTGAAATGAAGAATTTGTTGGTTACCAGCATTTTCTCTTTTTTTCCACAATATTTTCCAAAGCCTTTTTTCCCCAGGTTCGATAAAAGTAGGGATCGATCAATCGATTGATTGTAAGGTGATTGACACCTTTTTCAACACTATCTCAGTTATATTGTGGCAGCCAGTGCACCTATCCATGCTTTCCTGGAGTTTCTTTTACCAGTACTTAGCACAATATTCTTTCCATGCCACTGGTTACGTTCCCACATTACCATCGATGACACAATGGTCAGCTGTTAGAGAGGAATGAATCTCTCGCAATGACTATCATCAGTCCTCGGAAAGGGGATCAAACCAGCGACCCTCTGTTCTCAAGTCCTGTATGCTACCGACTGAGCTACTGAGGCTTAGCAGCTCTTAACCGAACAATCCCAAAGTTTTGTTGGCCTTACAGAAGAGGACTTTACTAAACGCTGTAGGAAAAGGAGAAAATTCAAGTTTTTGGTCACAATTAATTTGCCATCTGCTCATGCTCGGAATTTATACAACTCTAAAATGTTGTCAGGTCCACGGTAAAGAACTAATCTCTTTGTCAATTTGTCTTAAGGTGTACCTCAACATTTGTGTACCTAACAGTTTTTAAAAAAGTTTGGTTGTCAGTCAAGTGTTTAATGCCTTTTTTCAACTTTATTTCAGCCATATCATGGTAACCAATGCACCTATTCATCCGTTCCAGTGTCTGTATTCACCAACCATTCTTATGAATGTTCTTAGTCTTATTCTCAAGAATTTTCTGAATTCGAAAGTTAACAACTTCTGATTGGCTAAGCTGACTAAGCCAGTCAGAAGTTGTGTTACTTTCTAAATCTAGAACTGGACTTAAAATGATATTAAGAATGGTTGGTGATTACAGACCCAGTTTTTTCTTTTAGGGAGTATTTCACAGAATATTTTTTCAAAGCGAATAGTTGTCTTCCGAAATACAGACTGCTGAAACAAATGTTTCTTTCATTGGTAGTTAACACTACGTTGTTTACAAGATTTAGGCTGCCTTCCCACATAAAGATCAATAACTCTTTACCACACAACAAAATTTTAGACTTGCCCAAAATGAACTTTTGCAGACAACAAAACAATTTTGACTTAAAAATAAAAATTGGCTTTTGGAAGGGTAGAAAACATTGTGAGAAAAATGAGAAAATGCTGGTTACCTGGTTACCAGCATTATCTCCTTTTACCACAATGTTTTAAAAAGGCTTCTTCATCAGGGTCGTTAAAACTTGGGATTGTGTGGTAAAGAATTAAACCAGTTTCATTGCTCTTATTTGTCTGTACCCCTCTACATGGCAGGAATACTAACATTTCTATCATTTTACAGTGCAGGGATAACAACAGTTGTCCCTGATTTCTTTTCCTCTACATTGCAAGAATATCAAAAGTTGTCCCCGATTTCTATCTGTTTTCAGTGCAGGGATATCCACAAAGTAAAGAAGGAAGATCGCTGTAATTTTGTAAAGATCACGGATGACTGTCAGGTTGACGAAGGATTCCTCAACTATTCTTATTTCGTTTATTGTGACTTTAGTACGAAATTACTGCCAGTAGCATGCGTGTGTCTGGTAAGTGTCTATTTTCATTTTGTTTCAATATTTTTTTTTGTATTAACCCTTAGAGCGCCGAATAAACCTGTCAGACATTTTCGTCCTAGAAATACCACCTAAATAATTGCAATTTCCTGTTTTCTTTTGTCTACAGTGATTCAGCAAAGCGGACAGTGTAGATCAAAGATCAGGCTGCATGTTTTGTGCAGCCTGATCTTGATCTACATTGGCCGCAAACGCAACTATAGTCGTGAAAGGCGCTTTAAGGGTTAAGATTAGTTTTAGAATATCAGGATCCATAAAATCAATTTTTTCTTAGTCGATTGAATGCTGAGGTAGAGTGATCGTTGGACATGCAGAAAATTGACAAAAAGCAAAAAAGATTTGACCCATATCAGCCTGCGCAGCAAGCTCTGCAGGTTGACATGAGTTGATACTTTTTGCAGATGTATTAACCCTCTACTACACAATCTAGAGTTCTAACGACCACGAAAAAGAAGCCTTTTGAACCAGTCCAAAATTTGTTGTTTGGGAAAGGGTTAAGCCTCTTTTTCACAGAGCATGACTCAATTGTTTTAGCCACATTTGATTTGTACATCTGCAAGTTTTTGCATCATGGAGGAGTCTAAAGTTTTGTAAAGAGGTACATGTAAGCAATTTTGTCTCGCATTATTTGGTATTTTTTGGTGATTCTATTGTGATGAATAATGCGAAATTATTTGTTATGTCATTTTGGGGTTCTGCGTGGCTAAGTGGTAAAGTTTAGGTCTCATGACCTGGAGGCCTTGGGTTCTAGCCTCACTGGATTGACTGGGTTTTTCGTAAGAGTATCCTTGGACAAGACGCTTCAGAGCCCTAGCCTAGAATGGTGAAACCAAGGAAATACATGAATATGTGAGCTGTCGCAGTGAAATGACTAAAACGAGAGCCCAGCATGCAAGTGCCAACACTTGGCTGCAGTTGTTTGACTTTCAGTGAAAATTATAAGTAGAAAAAGGGGCATAACTGTGTCAAAAAATACTTTGATGGTTACCAGCTCTTGTTGTTCAGGTTGCCCTTTTGATGGTAAACAACTTGTCCAAGTTTGAAGCAAATATCTTCAGTAATAACAGAGATTTACAAAATGTCAAAGTTTTCCCACGAGGATGTAGACAACTCCAGGGCTACAACTTGATGTTTTCTTTGAAAAAAGCCACGTTAATAATGTTGAAAGTGGTGTAAAACACCATTCAATCATTCAATCAATCATTTATTTCATTCCAGGTATTTTGGTGGTTGTTTCTGTTCGTTGGACTGGCAGTAACAGCAGACGACTTGTAAGTATCTAGCCTTTTACTTACATTTCCGAGCTTTAACTACCCCTAACCCTATATCACACAATCCTGACTTTTCAAGACCTTGGGAAAGGAGCCTTTTGAAAACATTTGGGTAACCAGCATTTTCGTCTTTTTCCAACAATTTTTTTCTACCCTTCCCAAAACAAATTTAAATTTTTAAGTCGCATTTATTTTGTTGTCTGCAAATGCTTTCAGTTTCAACCAATCTAACATTTTGTCGTTTAGTAAAGAGTTAAGAAGAAGCACTCTGAAAACATTGTGGGAAAAGGAGAAAATACTGGTACATGTATTTATTTACACATATTCATACTGTGTACATGTTGTAAGATATGACATTATTAACCCTTTACCAGATAACAAAATTTTAGACTCGGCCGAATTGAAAGCATTTTCAGACAACAAACATTGTTCAAAATTCAAATGATTGGAGTTATCTTTGAAAGATTAGAAAACATCTTAGGAAAAGGAGGAATCAGTGCTTTCTTTTTTACCTGCATTGATTTTTAACCCTTTACCGTACAACACCGCCTTTTAACGACCCTGGGAAAGAAGCTTTTTGAAAACATCATGAGAAAAGGAGAAAATGCTGATAACCAGCATTTTTTCCTTTTCCCACAATGTTTTCTACCCTATCAAAGAACAATTGCACCATTTGAGCCACACTGAAATTGTCGTCTGCAAATGCTTTCAATTTGAACAGCTAAAAATTTTGTCGTCTGGTAAAGAGTTAACCCTTTCCCAAACGACAAATTTTGGGCTGGTCCAAAGTGAAAGAGTTTGCAGACGACAATTTTAAATGTGATGAAAATGGCAGAAAGTTATCAAAAAGGGTAGAAAACACTGTGGGAAAAGGAGAAATTGCTCGTTACGAGCAATTTCTCCTTTTCCCACAGTGTTTTCAAAAGACTTGTACTGCAGACCCGTGAAAACCAGGGCTTGTTTGGGAAAGGGTTAAAGCATTCCTCTTTACGGTTGTTAAAACGCGGGATTGTGTTTGGTAAAGGGTTAGAATCACATGCTTGTCCAATTTTTCATTGTTCTCATCTAACGGATCAAAGGTTGATTTTTTCATCCTCCAAAGTTACCAGCATTGATTTAGCAAATGACAAATTTTCAGGCCAGTCCAAATTGAAAGCATTTGCAGACGACAAAATAGAATCTGATGTGAGCCAATGATTAGAATTTGTTTTGGTAAGAGTAGAAAACATTGTGGGAAAAAGGGAAAATGCTGCTTACCAGCATTTTCTCCTTTTCCCACAATGTTTTCGATAGCTTTCTTTCTCAGGGTCATTAAAAGTTGGGATTGTGTGGTAAAGGGTTAATTCTTCACCACACAATACCGCCTTTTAACGCCCCTGGGAAAGAAGCCTTTGAAAACATTGTGGGAAAAGGAGAAAATGCTGGTAACCAACATTTTCTTCTTTTCCCACAATGTTTTCCACTCTATCATAGACAGAAGTCATTTTTTAATCTACATGTAATTTGTTGTCTGCAAATGCTTTCAATTTGGACCAGTCTCAAATTTTGTCGTGTGGTAAAGAGATAACTCTTTACCAAATGATAAATTTTGGACTAGGGTTGAAGGTAAACTTTTTACCAAACAACAAAACTTTAGACTGATCCAAATTGAGAGCATTTGCAGATGACAAATCAAAAAGTGCTCAAAAGATGATTCCTGTCTTTTATAGGGAAAAAAACATTGTGGGAAAAGGAGAAGGAGAAGATGCTGATAACCAGCATTTTCTTCTTTTCCTACAATGTTTTCAAATGCATTCTTCTTTAGGGTCATTAAAACCCTGGATGTGTTGTAAAGGGTTGAAGGACTTTGAAAGGATCTATTTCAAGTGGTCGAAAAGTGTCAATTTCCAGTCTATTGTTTCTCCCTAACCCTTTATCAAACAATCTCAAGTTTCATGACGCTGAACAAAATAGCTTTGAAAACATTGTGGGAAAAAAAGAAAGTGCTGATAACTTAAATTTTCTTCCATACCCTCAATGTTTTCTACCCTTTTGGAAACAAAGTTCATCATCTTAGCCACATTTTACCTTTTGCGACACAATCCTGATTTTTAACACCCCTAAGGAAGAAGGCACTTGTAAACATTGTAGGTTTTCTACCCTTCCAAAAACAAAGTGCAGTGTTTGAGTCACATTTATTTTGTTATCTGTAGATGCTTTCAATTTGAATAAGTCTTTCAAATGCTTTCTGTTGTCAAGTACATAGTTAACCCTTTTGAGTTTTAATAGCTCTGACCTAAAAGGCTTTTGAAAACATTAACGGCAAAGGAGGAAATGCTGGTAACCAGCATTTTCTCCTTCTCCCATAATGTTTTCTCCCCTTCAAAAGACAAATTTCAGTTTTAAAGGCAAGTTTGTCGTCTGCATATGTTTCCAACTTGGACTAGCCAAAAATTTAGGTGTCTTATAAAGCATCAGCCCTTTGCCAAACGACAACATTTTAGACTGATCCAAATTGAAAGCATTTGCAATGACAAATTAAATGTGGTTCAAATAATGGAATTTGTCTCTGAAAGATAAGAAAACATTGTGGAAAAAGGAGAAAATGCTGGTTACCAGCATTTTCTCCTTTTGTCACAATGTTTTCAAAAGTAACTATGATCAGGGTCGTTAAAATTCGGGATTTTGTGGTAAAGGGTCAATCGAATTTAGCCTGATGAATATGCACACAAAATCCTCTGGAAGACAATATAGAAAGTGGAGAAACTGTTTTTGTGGCATTTGTCGAAGACAATGCCACTATGAGTTTAATACTGTATTTTGAAAATCGTGTAACGTAGTTTGTGCAAAACCAAAGGAAGTAAGCCCAGTTAAACTCAATTTTTCTGAGACAAATAAGTGTTTCGATAGCACTCAGATATATAATTAACAATGGAGTATTAAAACAAACTGGATTAGGGCATCGATCATGGGAATACTTCTTTTTTTTTTTTTGAAAATATCTATACTCTCTATGGCCTTCTATTGGTGCAATGATACACACAACCTTTGTCTCCTGACTGTGTTGGTCCCAAAACCAATTTGTCCCTTGGCTTGTTTGTCCTTTGGCTTGTTCGTCTGGGCATGTTCGTCCCACATCATTGTTTGTTAGTAGTGATATATATGTATGTTGCGGCTCTTTTTGCCTCGCCTATGTGCTGAACAAGTATCTGAGCCAGAAAAATTCTGGTTCCCCCTCCACGAAAAAATATGAGCTAAAAAAATTCTGGTTCCCCCCTCCACGAAAAACATCCGATTTCCAAAATTCTATCTCGCTGATTTGTAATCCATTTCCCACCACACAGATTCGTTCTTGCTTGTTCTTCCAATCCCGAAGTCTCGCACGCATGAAGAAATTTATAACTTGCAGAAAAAAAGTTATAAATTTTTACGAAGAAAAAAAACTTTTGATTTTATCGTAATTTCATTACCAACCATAACGTGGAATAGAAATATGGCTACAAATAGAGATAATAATTTTATTACTTGTAATGATAATGAAGATAATGATAGTGATAATGAAATATTAAATGAGGTTCGTAATTATAGGATTTATATTTTATTTGAAAGGATTGCAAGTCTAAATAAAAGGAAAGAGGAAATCGAAGAGGAAATTCAGGAAATCGAAGAGGAGACTCAAACTAATAAAGCTGCTTGGATTCAGTCGCGTAATGTAATTATCGAAGTTCTTAATAAAGAAATTCAAGCTCTCAATGCAGAGATTCAATATACGGAAGAAACCATGGAGAGCTTAAGAAATAGCATAGGATATAATCGAGAAATTTCAGAGGACGATGTCAATGATAGGATTCATACACGTAGTCTTATGATACTTGATATTGAAGAGCATATTCTGGATATTATTAAAGGTTTTCCATTTCGTAATGTTAGGGGTTCGGGGTTTAAATGAGCAGATTCAAGATGTTATGAAGTCAGCTAATACTAATGAAAGGCTTCGTACTTTGATAATTCAGAATCTTAATATGGAGATTGCTATTATTAATCAAGAGAATCGGATTGATAGTGAGTTTATTTGTTATCTGGAAACATTTATTGAAAGATTGAGAATTAGCAAAAGAGATGATCAAGAACTTTTAATTTCTTTGACTTATTCGTCAAAGAATAAAATCTTTAAGTAAATTTATAACTTTTTTAAAGTTATAGATTTTTCTGTTTACTCACATTCTATTTTATAATGCCCCAAAGCTAATGTGTTTATATTATTATCTAATATATATCTTTTATCATCACTATAGCTTAATGCTATTTTTTTTATCTTTTCTGTGTACATTTCATGTCCACAGCTTCTTAGTACACGCATATCTCTATACTGATCTTTTTTCGTAAATAAACAATCTTCATAATTCGCAAAATTTATTTCGTTTTTGACAACAGACTTTTTAATCCCCTTACATCTTTTATCCTCCTTATTATCTAAAGTTTTATAGGCATACATTTTTGCTTTTAACCCCACAAATTCTGTCATAATTTTACCTCCCAACTCATCTTTAAACTTTCCTATTACTTTCTTGTTCCCACTATAATAACACGGATGATCATTTGGATAGTTACTTGTGTCGAATATTTTAGGTATGTTGAGGAGAATATCTTCATAAAGGTCATACGTTTCTATCTCAAGTATAAAACTATCAGTATCCGTATAACACAATTTAACTTTATTGTCATATTTTTTTTTAAAATAATTATAATAAGTGTCATACATATGTGTTTTACTAATATCTAAAATGCTCATACCCAAGTAAACAGGCTAATCATATTTTATTACGGTTTTCTTCATGTGTAAAGCCACAAAATTTTCATCGAATATAGTTGTATGATCATAGTTTGGTTTTGCCACCTGTTTTTTATAAAAATTAGATTTATCGACAGAAAGTAATTTTATATCCACTCTGTTTCTTACATTTTCCATTGTCTTACCAAAAACGGAATTATTCATCAACTGAAAAAAATCTTTTTCAAAGTCATTTTCTGCCTTAGTTCTTAATCTGTTGTTAAGATCAATGTAAGATTTTAACCAAGTACTTTCTTTAAATTTAAATCCGTGGATAATCTTTTTTAACTTAAGACCCAAATCAACATATGTTTTTAAAGCCTGATAATGCAGAACATATTTTTCTTCGTTGTATAAGTTGGGAATTAATTTTTTTACCTTTTCTACCTTTAAATGTTTTGGCGCTAAAGGAAAGTCATTGTGAAAATCGTGTAATCTTTTAGGGTAATCTAATTCTACCTCTAAAATACAACCTTCTCCTTTTTTGCCGCAATATTTTTCCCAATTTTTTAATTCGTTTTCCGTCATCCATTTAAAATCGTGCGTGGGCAAAGGCTCACTCATTGCTCCAGAGTAAAGACTACTTGCATCTACATACATTAAATACTTTGGAGGTTTACTTGTCGTATATTGATCCCCCATGTATTTATTATTTGCTTTCGAATATCTTGTTGTGCACATACTAACTCCACCTCTTAGTCCCTCTTCTACCATTAAAAGCATGTCAAGATCTGATAAAAGTTCTAACTTTACCTCGGTTACCTTTAATGCAGCATCCCAAGCTAACCCCGGAGCAGTATAATACCAACTAGGGTCTAAGTCATAGTTTTTGTGGCAAACATTTCTCATAAACATCAGCTAAAAGTAATACATCCGATGTGTTGTATAATTTTAAGTAATCTTCTAGCGTGCTCATATTAAAAGTTCCCCAAACATTTTTCGCATGAGTATAGTCCTCATCAGTAATATGTTCTTTGCTTAAACTAGAGTAAAATGCTTCCTTAGGCGGTAACTGTGTTTCTCTAAGCCTTTTAAAAGAGTCTAAGTACTCGTAGGGAAAAACTCCCTTCCTTCTAACTAATGGCAACTCTTCTTTCGTAAAAAATTGTGTTAAAATTTTTATCTGGTCTTTATTTAAATTACTTGAAAGATTATCTAAGCTTGTACTCATAAACTTAAAGGTGTCAATAAATCTAAGTGTATGCCATATTGTTTTTTTCTTATCAACAGTAACTTCTTATTTTTTTCTTTTACTCATATAATTTCCTCGCCAACGACAATATCTTTACTAAAGCTAATGTATCTTTCCTCGTTATTCGGGATGCAATTAATTTTACCGTAATGTTTATTATGACAGGTGTAAAGTTAGGTGTTTTAGCTTCTAAATTGCACGAATTATGCGCGGCACCCCGATATTTACCCGTAAAATGGCAATGATCTCTTACTTTATCGTTCTTAAATTCCTTATCACAAAACCAACAATGCGTTTGATTTTCGTAATTTGCTTCTTCTTCCTTAGTCATGTTAATAGGCTTTTTATTTTGATAGTACTCTCGGTGAATTTCTTGCATATCAGATATTAACCACTCTATAAAAACTTCTCCCGCATTTTCTCCGACATAACTTTTTGTAATAGGCGGGGAAACATTATCATCAAAACATTTTATAAGGTAGTAAAAACTACAAGGTATATGGTGATGTTGCTGTATAGTAAAACTATCTTCCGGGTTTAATTCGCAAGTGTGAATAGGTTCCAAAATACTCTCAAAATCGGCGTACACAACAAAGGAAACCGGTAGTTTCCTATAATGGTTTTTAAAACTTAGCATGGTGCCTTTTTCTGGCATCTCTAATCTAATATTTTCATGATTTTTACAATATTGTTCGTGTTTTTTTAAAAGTTCTTCGTTTCCAAAATGGTTTAAACACCACTTACAAAATTTAATATTTCCACTACAATGTTTTGTTACCTGGCTACTTAGTAACCGATTAAAATTTTTTATGAGGGCATAGTGCGTTCTTTCTCCGTCTTTAACATAAAGCAGGTCCACATGATTGCTTTTTTCATTGTCTGCATTCCTAAGAGGATAAATTTTTTTATTCTCATAACCAAAAACGTTTACGCTAATTTTGGGATTTTGTTTCTCGAACTTATTTATGTCTTTGAACAAAACAGGATACTCTATCCCATTCATGTTTAAACTGCATTCCCTCGATCGTAAATCTCCATCAATTCTTTCTGCGTTCTTGTCTTTAGGATAAAGATGTCTTAAAACGCACCATAAAAAACATTTATTATCGTTATTTTTTATATAAATAACAGCCATTTTATTTTTAATCCAATCAGGTAAATCTAGCCACCTATTAGCATGCAAAGGTTCATAAGCAACTGTGTGCAGTTCTAACTCCGTTATATGCGAAAAAGTAAAACCACTACCTTGTCTTTGAAACTTAGCTAATTTTTCTAGAATTTTGTCAATCATATTTAGTATTATTTCATTTACTTCTTCCCCATTTAAGTTTAAATGATGTTTCGAGTGAAATGCATATTCTGTTAATGAACCCTCAGGGTCTGAGGGTAAATACAATACACACCTAAGAACTAGTTTTACCTTTTTTTGTAGGTTACTTCTAAGAACGCCTTGAAGAAGCTCTCGTGTTTCATTAAAAAAATCATCGGGCAAATAACCCCTTTTTCCATCTATTTTATATACTCTACTAAAACCTCGAAATGCAGATTTTTTTAACCTAATATTAAACCGTTCCCTAATAGGAGGCGGTTTTGGTACTAAAGGTACCTGAACAGAAGGCCTAGCATGCAGCCTAATTCTTGACTGAGTCGGGGTTCTAACATCCGGCGTAGGCGGTGCTATGGATCTTCTTACATGCAATCTAAAGTCATCCAGCACTTGCGGGATGTCTGTAGGATCTACAGTATTGACTAACCAATTATTGAAATTAGTTATTCTTTTCTGTATAGGACTAGGGACAACCGCGGAGTAAACATTGGATGCAGCGTGTCTTGCTGCTGAGAATAAATTTGGAATATAGTTTGTCGTTTTTTTATATAATAAAAATAAGTAAAGATACTAATCAATTTTATTATGATTTTTTTTAATCATAATAAAATCTTAAGCTTGTTTTATGGCATAGTAATACTTTATTTTTTCCTACAGATAGGACATTCATTTCTCCCCACGTTTTTAGTATTACATTCCTTACACATGCAGACATGTCCACAGGGGATGTTAAATATAGTAGGCTTCTCCTCTTGCCAAGCACTACACTTATCACTCACATAAAAAGTTTTTTCTTCAGGCTCTTTATCGCGCCAGTTTACATCGTTTTCCCCATCAGAATCTTCAGGAATAACTTCATCAGTAACATCAGCATCAGCATCAGCATCTTCAGGGATATCTTCATCATCATTTTCAAATGAATATGATTATTATGAGAAATTTCTAATCGTTGCTCACGTAACTGAAGACGTAGCTCGTCTAGTTGATAACGTTGCGTATTTAGATGCATACGTTGCCTTTCTAAATTAGTCTTTTGCCTTTCTAAATTAATTCTTTGTAAATCTATAATGCATATTTGACTATCTAAATTATTTATTTGTTGTCTAGCTATTTCCAATTCAGGTTTTTCATCTTTATTCTCTGCCATTTTGATATATTTAAATAAAATAAGTAAAGATACTAATCAATTTTATTATGATTTTTAATCATAATAAAATTATGGAATACTTATTCTATATTTATCTTCCCAGACTCTACCATTCCAATTACAAACTGTTTGAGGGCAACACTGAATAAATTTACTCGCTTGATGAAATTATGTATTTCTCCCGTTTTAACATCCTGTACAAGAACTTTCCTCGGATTTTTCCTAATATCTTTCAATCTATCAAACCTAGGGTCTCTTGTATTTTCTGGCTTAGGTGACTCCTCTGGAAACACCCCATGCTCTTTTGCTAAATTAACCAATTTTGGTTTATCCATCCATGAAGAAAATTTTATATTATTTTCTCTAAGAATATCTTTTAAATCTGATTTGATTATCATTTTTTTATATTTAAGAAAAAAAATCTTAATACACTACACTCATTTTATTTCCATCAGACTGGAAGTTTATTCTCCTATCACTAATAATAACACCATATGCATGTGTGTCTGCAGGTACATTACTACCAAAATTTGCCTTAACATGAATATCAGTTACAGAATATTTTAACCTTTCACTCTGTTTGCTAACATCGAACAAAAACAAAGGATAAAGATCTTTGTACTCTAATGGGGTAAAGTTAGGATTTGCTGCCAAATCATCCATGAGAAAAAACTTAGATCTAAACAAAGAGGCGTCACCATTCGCTCTACTAAATTGTTGCATGGGAAACGAAAGTTTGTAGTCAATTCTTGGATATTTAAAAGAATTTAACGTAACATGAATATCCGTAACGTTAACGTTGTCAAATATAGCGGGATTTCGTTCTTGGTTATTTTGTTTTCCCATCTCAAAACCAATAATGATGTAACGCGGAAACTCTGGCGATGTTGTAACGGCAAGTCTCCAGGTAAATGATCTTGTTTCGGGAACTTTGATAGTATCGCATTGTAGCATTCTATAATTAACTGGAAAATTTTGTTTACTTTGGATATGTTTATAAAGTTCCATTTATACTGATCCGTGGGTAACACGTGCGGCATATACCATGCTATTTTACGTAGCGTAACTTTACCAGCTTCATGACAAGCTGGGTTACCACCAGCAGCGGCTATCGTAGCAGCTTTAAAAATAGCATCATTATCACTAGCTCTTGTCAAGTGAAGAGTTTGCTTCATTCCGTACAAGACTTTATCATAATCTTCACAAAAACCAAAAAAATGTTTTAATGGAACTCTAAAGCTAAATGTGCCCTTGGGATTAGGTTTTCCAATAATGAGAGATTTTCTCACTGTCCAACCCACATTATCAACTACTTCCGCGTGCGTATCCTTTTACCACAATTGGTTTAACCCTTGTGATTTAGAAAAATCATCGGAATATTTTAACAATCCAAGCATAGTGGTAGCCTGACCAGGATGTGATATTCTTTCAATCTCCTTACCTGAAAGGTCATATCTAATATCACTAAAAAGATACATTAGACCGTTGTTTGTTAAAGTAGCATTGTCGGCATCTTCATAAGCGTTGCCATCAGTCTTTGTTAATTGACCTTCTATAAGTAAAAAGCTTTCACTAGGATGCATAAAAATATCTTGGGTTTGAATTTCAATCCTAATAACTCCTCCGGGTTGGTTAAGATTGTTAACGGCACCTGCAATTGGTAGATACTCAAAGTATTCGTACTCTTCGATACTATCATCATTAAAACCCGTTTCAGTAATGTTTAAAATGCTCATTTTTATTATAATAATTTTAAATTATTATAATATTTTTATGTCGTTTTAATGCCACCCCCACTATTTAATTTTTTAACTAAATCTTGTATAGCAATTGCGTCGTTACCGCTTCCATCTATTAAAGCATTTATGTTTTGCGGAACAGGTGTTGTTGTAGATATATCAGCATACTTTTGTAAAATTTTCTTAGATTTTGGCGTTAAAGCCTTTTCAACTAACCTTTTTCCTGCATCTATAGCCGCACTCTTTCCAGCCTCTAAAGCTTTTTTTGCTCCTTCCTTAGCAACACTCTTTCCCACATCAACGGCAGAGGTTGCAATTTGTTTAGCCACACTACTACCTAAAAGTCTCGTAAAAAAGTTTGCTAAGCTGTCAAAAATTCACGCTCCTCCATATCTATTCCTTCTTGTAAATCCACGCTTCTTATAAATGATCATATTTTTATAATATGGACATTATTTTTTTATAGCTTTTACTATCGAAAACACCTTGCCTTTTTAATTCATCACACACGCTAACAAGCTCATTTCTCACACCCGTGTTGCCCGCTGCTTTACTAGCCATAAGTAAGTCAAGTCTTTCTAGTAATGCGTTAGGGTCACAGGGGGTAACAACCCCACTTCCGAGGATTGAACTATCATACCAAATGTTTGAAAGAATGTTTTTCCATTTGTATCCTTTACTGCTTTTTGGAAAAATACTTTTTGGATCATTATCATGATGGAGGGTGTTGGTTTTTATCATTATCTCATTGTAATTATTAAAATCCTCATCATTATATTTACTTTTGTCTGGTTTTTTAGATACAATAAGTTCCCATAGACCAGGCGTACCTTCATAAATTTTATTTTCAACTAAAATATCATCTTCTAAAATTTCAACTGGCTTGTTGCCGATAAAAAATATACCTTTTCTGTCATATAGCCCATACGTTGTATCAGCTTCATTCTTAGTGGCAAACTTTCTTAGGTACTTCTCCGCGAGTGGTCCAATAAATATTGGTTGTTTATCTTCTTCCATTTCTTTCATAAACTGAAATACATCTTCAGCATCCTCTATTTCCGATTTTTGGTAAGCTGTGATAGAAGGAAAGGCTGGAAACTTAATAGCTTCAGGTAAGCCTTCTATGCCTTTTTTAATAGGTTCAAGTCCTTTTGTAATCTCCTTTGTTGCGGCTTTTTGCGTTTCTGTAATAGGTTTAAAAAACTTTGAAAGGTCTGTTTGCAATTCTATTTTCCCCGTTTTCTCCACTAGTTTGTTATCGCGAATGTTCTTTTTTATTGCGAGAAATTCTTTTACTGTTTGATCTCTTTTTGTCGGATCAGTGATTTTTAAAAAAGAAATTTTTTGTTAGGGTTATTTTTTTTAACAGTTTTTAACGCAGTTTTTAACCCGTTTCATAACTAAAGCTACACGAAAACTTAATTTTAGGCTTTTTAATATTCCAACGGCCCACCATGATGTTTTTCAACCAACCTCCAAAAGGACTTACGCTGTTCTCTTCTCCCTCTTTCTATTAATGATTCTTCCGTTTCGCTTGTTATCTTTTTCTTGGATTTAGACCTAATTTCTTCCTTCATCTTCTTATATTTCTCTAATTCCTCCATAATCAGTTGGAACTCTTCATGCGTGACTTCATTGTCAGATAAAGCTTTTGAGATGTGAGAAGATATAGTATTTAATTTTGTAGCAGCAATGGTTTTAATCTTCTCATGTTTTTCCGCTTTAGTTGTCGAATTTCTAACGGCATATTTTCCGACCAAACTTAACAAACCAGTAAAAGCTGCAACACTTTCTATTGCTATTACCGCGGGTAACGCAACTACTGTTGATAACAAACTAACACCCCCAACCCCCGCAGCTAAGGTAACCATAAGTAAAATAGTATCTACGCTGTCTACTATTCTCGCTGCTCTAAAATATTTCTTACTTAAAGCTTCTGTCTTCAATACCTCAGCTTCTAAAAAGTTTTGTATCTCGTTAATTTTCTGCAAACGATAACCCTGTCCCTCATCAACTGGGGGAGCCGTGGGTATTATGGGATATTTATTATCTTTCATCTCCATTTTTTATAAGCGAAGTATTTTTTAAAGATGATAATAAACGTGGCATAAAAGCTCGTTTTCTTTTATCTTCACTATATCCTTCGAATTGTTAGTAATAGTAATTAAAATATTCTCAACATCTTCAAGGCTAATCTCATTTTGTGAACTACAGTTCTTTAATCTTAAAGAATATGCTAATGAGGTTAAAACTACACCTTTAGTCATCATAAAGCCTAAACCTAATTGTATTGGAAATACTCGTCCCGGAGTTAATGTAATTTCTTCTTGACTAAAGATTTGCCAAGTTAACGGATTTACTTTTATCGGAGGATGTTTTAAATTAGAAGCTGGCCTCCAATAGATTGTTTTTGGTTGAGAAATCTTTGGTTTTATGTTAAATTTGTGAACATTCATCTTTTTTTATATTATAATATTAATTTATAATATAGCTCCTAAAATGGGAATATTAGCAAAAGGACTATTGGGACCTAAAAGAAGTCCGCTTCCATCATAAAACTTTCCACCCTGTTTTAAATATAAACAATCACCAACAGACTCTAATCCTTTGCCTCTATAAGGGCTTAAATAAAGACCTTTTCCATCAGTTTCTACCTGGCAAACACAACCTCCTTTTTTAAGGTAAAGACCCGATCCCATTGCCTTTTGCACGCCCGATGATGCTAATCCTGAAAGAGCACCAACGCCTAACGCCGGTAAAACTGTTTTGGCTAGCATTGGCAAAGCACTTGCAGCTAATCCGGCTAACATTCCGAGAAAACCCACCTCTATTCTCATATTATGTTTAAGTTGCTTGGCAGGCATTCTAATTGTTATGCCTTTACCATCTTCAAAGGCTTTAGCTATTTTTCTTGCTTGTGATTGGGTAACAGCTAAAACATCATTACCTCATAAATCTTCATGTCCTAAACGAATACTTGTTTGGCAATCCCCTTTATTATTAATAGCGGTTAGGAGTTTTTGTGTTTGCCCCTCCGATATATTAACTTTAATATTTATGTATCTTGTCATTTTTTATATGTTTTATTTTTTTTATGCCTCTCTAATATGAAACCTAATTGTTAAGTTTTCACTTCTAAGATTTAGTAAAGTTCCATTTTGGTCTGTAATTTTTACCTCTAGATTGTGTATGTCACTCCTCGTTATTGGTAAATATACTAAATTAACCGGTGACTCAATTATCTTATATCCCGGCGCAACATTGGGAAAAAAAGAATAAATTGTGTTTTGTGTTGAGCCATTAACGTAGCTTCCTGAGATAATATCGATGTTAACGAGTATGGAATTTATGCTGAGAATGTTTACTACATTCTCAGACTCATGAAATCCTGCTTCATATTTTGCGTGAGTAAAACCTAATACTTTAGAAATGGAGTTTGGGTGATTAAAATCTACTTGATAACCGTCTTCAAGGGTAAGAATAGATTTTAGCGTATTTGTGTTTGCTGAAATGTTAATAGGATATTCATCATTGACTAAATCGAAGTGACCTTTTTTTCTCATTTCCTGGTGAATGGTATCATTGATATCTATAACGTCATAACTTCCTTCTTGTATTTCTATTTTAAACCATGAAACACCATTGTCTGGAGAATAAATAAACATGTTGTTTGTTACGTCAATGTTTGGAAAAGAGTAGTATGTTTCGAGGTTAACCAAAGCTATTTCGTATTTTCTATCATATTCCAGTCTAATTGGTGGATTAAACCCTGTTGTAAAGTGTGTTTTGTTGTCACTTACTATAATTTGGGAGGACATTTTGTGTTGCGTATTTTTAGCTATCTGTTTTAAAAGATCTTCCATTTTTTATAGTAAAAAAATTTTTAATTAGGTAAAAAATATATCTTTCGTTAAAAGATATATTTTTAAATAGGGTTAATACTAATTATGAACATAAACTTTATGGTTAGCAAATCCCCTTTTACAACTTCTGCTAAATGCTGACTTTAAACTACTTGAACTAGCGCTAGCAAAAGTTTTTTTTTTTTCTTCTTGCACAAAAAGTAAGCATGTTTTTACTATATCATTTAAATAAGGCACCATTTCTTTTATATGTTTTCTATGCTTTTTATTCGTTCTATCTTCCTTTTCAGTTACAAAAATTTCTGCCCACTTACTTACATTATCCATTAAGTCGGAAACACGTTTTTTTATAAAAAGAATGCGTAATTCTTCTCGCTAATATCATGTTCTTTTACAAAAGAACGAAACTCTTTTCTTAGTTTTAGAACTTGAATAGCCTCATTAAAAATGCATACTGGACAATGTTCAAGCATTTTTGGTAATTCATTTTCCACAAAAAATCTGGTCCTCCACATAGTCTCATCTACTGTAAAACCACATAATCTATAATCAAGTAAAATAAGACTGGTACCACAATATATATTATTTGCCATTTTTTACAATTACTATTTATTTTTTTAATTTTTATTTTCATTTTTTTCTATTGGATTAGGTATATAAAAGTTTGTCAAAACCGTCTCTATACTTTCCTTTGTCTTTTTCACTAGATAAATCAATGACAACAAAACCATGAAGTTTTTCCCATACCTTGTAGCAAAATTTTCTAAACTCTTCTTTGGGCATATCTTCACTTACATGGTCACTATAAATATGATTAATGTTTTTATGGTCTTGACGAAAAAGACAGATAAAATTTGCGTTTTCTGTAATAGTTTGCCATGGTAACCTAAAATAGTTTTGTGAGAGGTAAAAGCAGTCTTCCACGAATATAGTAGCACTCACACTTATTTTGCTTTTCTAAAAGTAAATCATTGAAGATCATTAAATTTTTGTTTTCCGATTTTAACTCTCTTGGATCAGGCACATCCTCAGCAGTTTCAAAGAAACTACACTTTATATTCGATTTATTTTTTAGGGTTTTAATCCATTCTTCGATTAAAGCTGTTGGAGAAACATTTAAATCCTATATTTCATCACAAATGTCAAACAACTTTAAAATTGCCTCTTTTGGCAGTTTTTCTTCGAAAGCTTTTTTAAGTATGCGATATTCGGGTTGAAGAAGACTTTTTCCAAAAACGCACAAATTATCATAGTCAAGCCATTCCGGTCTTAGCAAAAGGTTTAGTAAACGTGTGGTCTTACCACATCCTGATTTACCCACAATTAGCCCTCTAATGCTTTTAGGTAAAAAAGGGTTATTAAATCTCTTTGATACTACTTCATTCCATGATAAATCTACAACATCCATTTTTTAATATATTAAAAAAATTTAATATATTAAAAAGATGTATTGCGTTAAATGTAGAAAAGCTACTAATACCACCAACATAGAATATGTTGTTACTAAAAATGGAAGAAATATGGCACGTGGAAAATGTGTTGAGTGTGGAAGAACTAAAACACAGTTTGTTGTAAAAAAAAAAAGGTGGATCAATACTAAATAAGATTATAAATAATTTGCCTGTTGAAATGCATCTCCCCGGTCATAACTTTACTGGACCCGGTACTAAATTAAATAAAAGACTTAACCTCGATTTAACACCGAAGGAATGGAGCAAACCAATAAACCTAGTTCATGAAGCGGCGTACTGACACGATATTTGCTATTTAAAAAATCCTACGACGGAAGTTAGAAACAATGTGTGTGACGCAAATATGTTAGCAGAGCTAAAGGGGATCTATAATCCGACAGTTAGGGAAAAAAATGGAACGGTCCATCGTTAGTAATCTGATTGGAACAAAGAAAAGATTTGGAATGGGGGTTAATAAGAAAAAAAAAATTCAGCATGACGGCTTTATCGGAAGAGTTGCACAAGCCCGTAAAAAGAAAATTTAAGAAAAGAAGAGTCGGAGTAAACGGTATTGATAGGATATGGGCTGCTGATTTAGTAGACATGCAGGCATTTTCTAAATTTAATCGCGGTATAAAATATCTTCTTGCTGTCATTGATATCTTTTCCAAATACGGTTGGCTGATTCCATTAAAAGATAAAACTGGGAAGTCTGTCGCCTTGGCATTAAAGAGTATTTTTAAGGAGAGAAAGCCGGAAAAAATGTGGGTAGATAAGGGTAAAGAGTTTTATAACAAAGATGTTAAAGACTTGATAGAGTTGTATTCCACCGAAAATGAGGAAAAATATAGCGTTGTTGAGAGATGGATTAGAACAATGAAAGAAAAAATGTGGAAATATTTTTCCGCTAATTCCACTAACGTTTACATTAACGCGTTGCCGGATCTCGTTAAAGAATATAACGCGAGACATTCTTCCATTAAGATGACACCAGTAAATGCTAGTAAGAAGGTAAATGAAACCAAAGTTTGGAAAACTCTTTATCCCGATCATCTCGAAGTAAGAGATATAAATCCTAAGTTTTCCGTTGGTGATAAAGTAAGGATATCTAAAAAGAAAAAGATCTTTGAAAAAGGATATACCACAAGATGGACTGAAGAGGTTTTTACAGTTTCCGAGGTAAAACATCCATCACCCGTAACATATAAAATTGTGGATCTTAACGACGAAGAAATACAAGGTACCTTTTATGAGCTCGAACTACAAAAAACTAATCAGGAGTTGTATAGGATAGAAAAGGTTATTAAAAAGGGAAAAAATAAATCATTGGTAAAATGGAAAGGTTATTCCAATGAATTTAATTTGTGGGTTGATAATAAAGACATTAAAAATATTTCAGTATAAAAAAAAATGACAGGTATTGCGATTAAAAACGTAATTTTACCAAACAAATTGTTAAGCAACTTTGAACTAGAAGATGCCGCAAAAAGATTAAAAATTCCTTATTTTAGAGGAATATTTTTACGAAACACTTTACCGAAAAAGTGTAGAAAAAAGGAATGTGGCATATTAAACCTTGATGACACGAGTGGACCTGGTACACATTGGGTTGCTTGGTATAAAAACGGTAAACTAAAAATTTATTTTGACAGTTATGGTATACGACCACCTCTTGAACTAGAAGATTATCTGGTAAATCCAATATTTTACAATACGGATCAATTACAACAAGCCGGACAAGTATTTTGCGGTCATATATGTTTATACGTTCTTAAAGAGTTAAGCTCGGGAAATAAATTTCAGAAAATTTTAAATAAACTTTTTTAGCTATATAAAAAAATGCCTGTCGATAAATTTGGAAGAATGGATGATGTTAAATCAAACGGTGAAGGAGCATCACTTACTTACATAGATAATAATTTTTTGCGTAAAGATGGAACAACAGACATTACCGGTTCTATAAATATGAATGGCAATACATTAACGAGGGTTAGTAATCCCGTAAATCCTCAAGACGTCGCAACTAAAAATTATGTTGACTCTAGTGTGGGGTTATTGGATGAAAATGGGGGTTATCACATGACGGGATATTTAAACATGGGATTTAATAAAATAAAAAACTTATTTGACCCTACGAGACCGAATGAAGCCGCTACTAAAAATTATGTAGATACCACAGTTTTGGCAGCTACCACAGGTGAAAAAGCTTTAACAAAAAACCCCGACGGTTCTTTTTCCATGGATGGTGAAATAGATATGAAAGGAAATAGAATTAAAAACTTGCCTGAACCTGCTGCTTGGGATGACCCTGTGAAAAGGTCCTTTCTCTCCACACAGATGTTATCAGTCTTAAATCAAATTGCACTGGAGAGAAAGTTTATAATAAGCGTTCATGCTGAGGAACAAGGAAGTTTAGAAAATGGAAGTTACGAGTTTTCTTTCGGTAATGGCGGCAGTGGAAGAACACATGCATTAGGTGGTTATTGCATGTCAGCTCCGGGAATTATAAGAGGTTCTTTATTGGTTTTAAAAGGACATAGGTTTTTAGAAGAAGAGGTGAAAATTAACATAGTCGTAAACGGTGTTGAAAAACTCGACTACTCCTTAATAAAGAAAAGAGACGAATGTTGCAGTTGCATAGTTTTTCCTCAACCTTTAGAAGTAAAACAATGCGACGTCATAAACTTTATAACAAGGTCTGACAATCCTGATATACAAAAAAGTCTTATTTGACGATACTTATAGAACTAGATTTGTAAAAAATATATTAAATTAAATATTTTTTAATATATTAAAAATGGAAGAAAGAAAAAAAATAATAGAAAATCTTTTGGGATCAAAGTATGTTATACTTGATCCTTTTAAAAACACGCTAATTAGGTTAGAAACAAACCACTTGGAGCTTATGGGATACAAAAGTTTTTTTACAAGTAACATTTGTTTGGAATACTATGAAAAATGTGTTAACGATATATATGATATTTTAATAAAAGAGTGTAAAAGTTTTTTTGAGAAATATTATAAAGATACTGTTGCTGAGTTTGATTTAGAAATAGCTAAAATTCTAAATAAGACAGTGGAGGAAACAGAGAAAACTAGAGAGACAGTGACAGTTAAGAAAACAGTAAAGACAGTGACAGTTGAGGAAACAGAGGAAGAGTCTTAAACAAAAAATTTATTTTTCAGTGTCGCTTTCATCATCAGAACCTAACGTTACTTTCGAAGAAATAGAAGAGGAGTTTACAACCTTTTTAATAGGCTGAACATTCTTTTTAATTATGGCAACGTCAGAAAGATTTGTTCGTACTTTAAGTGTGGATGAATTAATAAAAATATCCGCTATATCTATATAAACAACTAGTTTTCATAGTATTTTTTCAAGAGAATAAGGATCTTTTACTTTTTCAAGACCTCCTTCTTTTGATCTAACATAAAAATTAGTGCTTATAGCACAGTTTGTAAGTTTATCAAATTCATCATAAGTTTTATCTTGTTTTAGTTTTGGGTAAAAAATATTATCTTTAATAATTTCTAAATCTTTAAAATTATTATTGTGATTCTTCTTTTTTACAAACTTTTTTGGTGCTTCTTCTTGTAAAAATTTCGAAATGTTATCTAATGTTTTTTTAAACTCGATTTCTTTTTCAGTTGGGTTTTCTTCCTCATAAAAAGATAACTAAGCCATAAAGTAGTCCGTTGATTTGTTTTTATAACCTTGAACTCCATAAGAAAACAAGGCAGGAGAACGTAGCCGTAAACCTCTTATTTTTCCATCGGCATACTCATATTCGATTTTCGTTGACTGGTAATTGTAATTTTTATTTATTACACCGTCACAAAGTCTTAGCTTTTTTATATCAAAGTCTTGAATCTTTACAAAATTATCTTCTGCCATTATACGCTTTTTATATGAAAGAATTTTTTCTTGAATCAAATTTTTTGTTTTAAAATATATATATATTTTAAAAAATGAATTCCCATTTAATAGTAAAAGAAAATCTAGAAGACAAACTAGCATTCTCACGTAGAAAAGCGTGTCTTAGTGACGGAAGAATTATTTATTTTACGGGTGTCCAAGATACAAACTATATAAGGGCTTTGGTTCGTTTAAAACCTGCTATCTATTACGAATGGAGCAAAATGGTAAAAGAAGCTGGGGATGCTAATCTTTTTTCTATGGAACTATCAGTAGATTATCCTTCAATAGAAGCAAGTGAACAGAATGATACTCTATATCCAAGAAGGGGGAAGGAGTATTTTAAGGTATTACAACTATGTATTGGGTGTAGAGGAAAAATGTTAGAAAAAAAGAAGGGAATGTGATGAAAAAGCAATTCCTGTTTTGACTATTGAATTTCCAGTGTGCCCCATTTGTTCATATATATTTAGGTATGTAAGTGATTCAAGAAACAGTCCTGCAAATATGATATGTCCATTATGTGGGGAAGTAAAAAATTTTTGAAAATAAGGAATTTTAAATGATAAAAAAATTTTTTTGTTTTTTTAAAAAAAAATTTATAACTTTTTTTCTTTTAAGAAAAAATACTAATTTTAAAAATGACAAGTAACAAATTAATATTTGGAAATCAAAGGATAAGTAATTTAGGCCCACCTGAAGATGAAGATGATGCTGTTACAAAAGGCTACGTCGACACAAAAATTGCTGATGTTGAAACAAAGTTAGGGAAACACGAAATCATAGTAATAGGTAACAACAAGGGGGCATTTGAAAAATATCAATTTTATGATTTTGGTGGTAGTCCTGAATTTTATATGCCTGCTGGAGGAAAAATAAAAAAAATAATTTTTTCTCTAGCGGGTTTACCGTATTCTTTTTGTAATGGCGTAAATGATTCTGATGATTTTTGTTTAGCAAAAGTATGTCTCAATATTAGGTGTAATCAAGAAACTTCAACAATTTACCGACCTATCGAATACAATTTAAACAAGGCATATCAAGTTTTTGATGAAATACATCATTTAGCAAAAACTAATAGTTTTACTATTAAACAAGTAACAAACAATAACCATATTACTCATTCAATTGTTACATTGGTGATAGAATTAGACCTTTAAGTAGAAATATATATTTTTTCTTGAGGAAAATATATATTTAATCCCTCACTGGATATGCAACGCAAGACTTCGGGATTGGAAGGACAAGCAAGAACGAATCTGTGTGGTGGGAAATGGATTACAAATCAGCGAGATAGAATTTTGGAAATCGGATGTTTTTCGTGGAGGGGGGAACCAGAATTTTTCTAGCTCATATTTTTTCATGGAGGGGGAACCAGAATTTTTCTGGCTCAGACATTTGTTCAGCGCATAGGCGAGGCAAAAAGAGCCGCAACATACATATATATCACTACTTTTGTTTATTTTTCAAATTGTTAATTCCACACAATGGCTCCCTTGACAAATGCCACACCAGTGCTTTCAATGCTTTGATTAAAAAGGTCTTCGTACATTTACCATGATGTTTTCTTGCACAAGAATATGGTGTATCTGTTGAAGAATTATTAATTTAGTTTGTTTTGCAATTGATCAACTTTTAACCCCATAGTTACCACACACTATCCCTACTCTTAACAGCCCTAAAAGAGATAGCTTTTGAAAACATTGTGGGAAAAGGAGAAAATGCTGGTGTCCAGCATTTTCTCCTTTTCCAACAATGTTTTCTACCCTATCAAAGATAGAAATCACCATTTTAGCAACATATGTCGTCTACCAACACTTTCAATTTGGTCCAGGCCAAAATTTCGTTGTTTGGTAAAGGGTTAAAATGTGAGAGTGTCCCAAGATTTTGCATGAAGTATTGGGACAATAGATTGATATAAAACAATACTATACAGTGAAATTACTTTATTATTTTAAATCTTGGTTTAGAATCGGATAATGGGAATATAATGAGATTTCTAAGCATTACTACGCTATCCTAAATTTTAACATCTCTGATGGAGAAGGCTTTTGATAACATGGAGAAAAGGAGAAAACTGTCCTTTTCCAACAGTGCTTTTTCCCTTCAAGAGACAAACTTCAGTTCTAAATTCAAGTTTAATTTGTATTATGCAAATCCTTCCAGCTTGTACAAATCCAAAATTTAACTTAAATCTAACGTTTTGGACAGGACCAAATTGAAAGCTTTTACAGACGACAAAATAATTAGGAATCAAAAATAGAAATTCACTTTTCAGTGGGCAGGAAACTTTGTGGGAAAAGGAGAAAATGCCTGTTACCAGCATTTTCTCCTTTTCCAACAATGTTTTCAAAAGGCCTTTTCCATATGGTCATCAGAACTCAGGATTGTCAGGGTAAAGGGTTAACCCTTAAGCTGCTAAATAAATTAAAGATTTCCATTCAATAGTGAAAACCCATAGTTTACAATTTAATAATTTTAGTAGTCTGAGAAATATTACCATATTGGACCGTCTAGATCCAAGATCAGAATGCACATTCTCTGCAGCCTGATCTTGATCTTCACTGTGTGCAAAAACCCTCAAAGTTATCCCTTTCTCACAATGTTTTCAAAAGGCTCCTTTCCTCAGGGTCAATAAAAATTGGAATTTAGTGATTAACCCCTTATCCTGCTAAAAGTGAAATGAAATTTTCAAACCGGTAGTAAAAATTGGAATAATTTTTACTATTTCAAACTTATTTTTAGGAAAAAAATATTTTCTTATTGGACAGTGTAGATCCAAGATCAGACTGCATGTTCTGTGCAGTCTGATCTTGATCTACACTATCCTCAAAAGGTCAGTGAGTCACGCTTAGAAGCCTAAGCATTAACCCTTTACCGCACAATGCCGCCTTTTGACGCCCCTGGGAAAGAAGCTTTTTGAAAACATTGTGGGAAAGGAGAAAATGCTGGTAACCAGCATTTTCTCCTTTTCCCACAATGTTTTCTGCACTGTCAAAGAAAAATTGCACCATTTGAGTCACAATGAAATTGTCGTCTGCAAATGCTTTCAATTTGGACAAGGCTAAATTTTTGTAGTCTGGTAAAGGGTTAAGAGTTAAACACTGAGAGTGTCAAAAGATTTTGTAAGAAGTACTGGGATAATAGGTTGATATGAAAAAGTACTTGGATACAGTGAAAGTCTTTCAATATTTTACATCCTGGTTTAGAATCAGATGACGGGAATATTGTAGGATTTAAACTGGTTACCACACAATCCTGAGTATTAATAAGGCTTTTGAAAACATGCTAAGCCCCCGTAGCACAGTCGGTAGCGTGTAGGACTTGAGAACAGGAGGTCGCTGGCTCGATCTCCGGCTTGGCCAATTTCTTTCCGAGGATTGATGATAGTCATTGCGACAGGATTCATTCGTCTCTCACTGCTGACCATTGTTTCGACGATGGTTATGTGGGAAAGCAGCCAGTGGCTTGGAAAGATGGTGCGGAGTACTGGTAAAAGAAACTCCAGGAAAGCATGGATAGGTGCACTGGCCACCGCTAAATAACTGAAGTAATGTTGAAAACGGCGTTAAACACTATTTAATCAATCATAATCAATCAATTTGAAAACGTTTTGGGATATGGAGAAAAATTTAGGTAACCATCATTTTCTCCTTTTTAGCTTATGTAATGGCCCGGTGTCCGTCGTGCGTCCATGTGTCCATCCGTGCGTCCGTCCGTCCGTGCGTTAACTTTTATTTCAAACATCTTCTCTGAAACTATCCATCCAATTTTCATGAAACTTCACAGAAATGATCCTGCCATGGTCCTCTTCAGAATTTCTTGAAAGAATTTGATTCCTTCAAAAACTCTGGTTGCCATGGCAACAAAACTGAAAAATATTGGAAATCTTTAAAAATCTTCTTGTCTGAAACCATAAGGCATAGGGCTACCAAATTTGGCATGTAGCTTTATGTAGTAGACCTCTATCAAGTTTCTTCAAATTATAGCCCTGGGGTCAAAATTGGCTCTGCCCCAGGGGTCACAAGTTTTACATAGGCTTATATAGAGAAAAATTTAAAAATCTTCCTGTACCTAGCCATAAGGCCTAGAGCTACCAAATTTTGCATGTTGCTATATCTAGTGGGCCTCTACCAAGCAGGCTAAAATTTAGCCCTGGGGTCAAAATTGGCCCTGCCACAGGGGTCACAAGTTTTACATCGGCTTACATAGTGACAACTTAAGAAATCTTCCTGTTTTGATTGTTTTTTTGAAATTAGCCTTGCATCAGGGGTCTTATGTTTTACAGAGGCTTCATATGGACAAAATTTGAAAATCACCTTATTTATAACCATACAGCATAGACTTGTATTATTTTGGCATGTGGCTTTATCTTGTGGACCTCTACCAGGGTTCAAGTAATTATAGCTCTGGGATCAAAAATGGCTTTGCCTTGCGGGTCTCAACTTTTACATGGGCTTTTACAGAGAAAACTGTAAGTCTTCATTTTGAAACCATTTGGCTCGGAATTGAAATGTTTAGTATTTATGGTTTATGTTTATAAGCCAGTGGAGCGATACAGGGCCATCATGGCCCTCTTGTCCTACAAAAAGCTTTTTCCTTAGGGTCATTAAAAATTAGGATTGTGTGGTAAAGAGCTGAGAAAATTTTCTTATTATTACAATGCTTTTACCAGCATTTTCTTTTTTCCCCACAATGTTTTCAAAAAGCCTTCTTCCTCAGGGTCGTTAAAACTGGGGCTTATATTGTAAAGGGTCAATTCGCAGTAGCTTATTAGCTCACCTGAGCACAAAGTGCTCAGGATGAGCTATTGTGATCACTCACCGTCCATCTGCGTCCGTCCATCTGTTGTCCGTCCGTCCACATTTTCTTGTTTACACTCTAGCATCTACAAATATTAACCAATCAGCACCAAACTTGGTCAAAATGTATATGACCATAAGATCTCGGATGAGTTCGATTATGGGTGTAATCAGACCAGAACGACTGGAGTTATTTGCCCTTGAATTAGAAAAATTGCTATATTTGACTTTGTTTACACTCTAGCATCTACAAATATTAACCAATCAACACCAAACTTGGTCAAAATATATATGACCATAAGATCTCGGATGAGTTCGATTATGGATGTAATCGGACCAGAACGACTGGAGTTACTTGCCCTTGAATTAGAAAAATTGCTATATTTGACTTTGTTTACACTCTAGCATCTACAAATAATAACCAATCAGCACCAAACTTGGTCAAAATGTATATGACCATAAGATCTCGGATGAGTTCAATTATGTGTCTAATCGGACCAGAACGACTGGAGTTATTTGCCCTTGAATTAAAAAAATTGCTACATTTGACTTTGTTTACACTCTAGCATCTACAAATTTAAGCCAATCAGCACCAAACTTGGTCAAAATATATATGACCGTAAGGTCTTGAATGAGTTTGATTGTAGGTCTAATAGGACCCATTATTGCTGTGTCATGGAAAAAGGGGGCTTGACGTATATTTTCATTGTGGACCAATATCTCTTTTAACTACAGGGCAAAATGTCATGAAACTTCATCTTTTTATTGTTTATTGCAAGCCACAGACAATAGTTATTTGTTTTTATTTCATGAAACACCATGTCATGAAAAAAGGGGGCTAAATGTTTAATTTCGTCATGGACCAGTGACCATCTGTTTGTCCATCTTTCAGGACAGATATCTTCTAAAATCCTTGACAAAAACTAATAGAAATTCATACAGGTGTTCCTATTGATGTCCGCTGATATTTATTGGGTTTTTTTGCCTTTTTGATATCAAATACTGTCTCATAGGAAAAAGGGGCTTCATGTATATTTCTGTTAAGGATCAATATACATGTATCTTCAACTCAAAGTCCTGGACAAAAATTTGTGAAACTTCATATGTGTGTTCCTTATGATAGTCCGCCAATATCATTAGTTTAGCTTTTTTGATTAAATGTCATGTCATGGAAAAAGGGGGCTTCACATATATTTTCATCATGGATTAATATCTCTTTAACTACAGGACAAAATGTTATGAAACTTCATCTTTATGTTGTTTATCACAAGCCACAGACAATGGTTAGGCCTATTTGTTAGCTCACCTGAGCACGAAGTGCTGGGTGAGGTATTGTGATTCGTCGTTGTCCGGCGTCCGTCTTTCCACAATTCCTTTAAACATCTTCTCATCCGAAACCAATCATGTTGAAACTTGACAGGCATATTCCTTGGGTGAAGTTCTACCAAAGTTGTTAAAAGAATTGAATTAACCCTTTAACTCCAGGGGTCCACAATTTTGGGCAAAATTGTATATAGAGCAAACTTTAAAAATGTTTTTGTCTGAAACTAGAAGGCCTAGAGCTTTGATATTTGGTATGTGGCATTTCCTTGTAGACTTCTACCAATTTTGTTCAAATGATGCCCCTGGGTCAAAAAAGGTAATAAAGCTATACAGAATGAACTTTAAAAGTCTTGTTCTATTTAACCCTTTACCACACAATCCCAAGCTTTAACGCCTGTGAGAAATAAGGCTCTTGAAAATATTGTGGGAAAAAGAGGAAATACTTGTAACCAGCATGTTTTCCTTTTTCCACAACGCTTTCCACCCAACCAAAATCAAATTTAAATTTTTGAGTCACATTTATTTTGTTGTCAGCAAATGGTTTGAATTTGGACAAGTCTTAACCCTTTAAGCGCCTTTCACTACTATAGTTGCCTTTGTGTCTAGTTTAGATCAAGATCAGACTGCACAAAATGTGCAGTCCGATCATTGATCTATACTGTCTGCTTTGTTGAAACACTGCAGACAAAAGGCACCCACGCAGTTGTTATCATCTTGGACTTATTCTGGAATGAAAATGGCCTTTGGGTTTAAGGATTAAATTTTGTTGTTTGTTAATAATTTGAGCCAAGCCTGTTAGCTCATTACCTACAGGGCTAGCTATGCAGGGATATCAAGTTTAAATCTCAGTTGGGCCAAGCACTCAGGTAACCAGGATTTTTTTTAACTTTTTCCACAATGTTCTCTACCCATCCCAAATCTAAGTTCATTTTTTGAGACAAATTTATTTTGTTGTCTGCAAATGCTTTGAATTATAGACCAGTCTAAAATTTTTGTTTGGTAAAGAGATAAAGATAGACCAAGATATATGCATTCAAGACTGTGTTGTAGGCAATACTATCTTGCAGAATATAAGGCATATATATCCAAGATCCAACTGCAGTCTGATCTTTATCTACACTGTCTGATAAAACATCCTGTCTTGCGTACCCCTAGCCTTGGTTCCCACCTGATCATTTTTTCCTTTTATCTATTCAGGATGGACGGATACAGTTTAAATTTGACATGAAGCCCCCTTTTTCCATGACACAGCAATAAATTCCAAAACCCTGACAATATGTGCTAGGTCACTTGATGTGTGAAAATTTCATCCAAATCTGTTGAGATACATGTATGTCCAGTAATTAAAGAGATATTGGTGAAAAATGAAATATAACATGAAGACCCCTTTTTCCATGATGCAGCTATAAATTGCAGAACGTTGACAATATGCGCTAGGTCACATGATGAGAAACATTCTGTGAAAACTTTTGAAAACATTGTGGGAAAAGGAAAAAATGCTGGTAACCAGCATTTTCTCCTTTTTCCCACAAAGTTTTCTACCCTGTCAAAGAAATATTGTGTCACTTGAGCCAATATGAAAATGTTGTCTGCAAATGCTTTCAATTTGGCTAGATCTAAAATTTTGCCATGTGATAAAGGGTTAAAGGCTTTGACAGCATTTTTCTCTCTGGCTGTTAGGATGTATCTTTGAACATTGTGTTCATTGTATTTTGAGTTCATATTGTTCATTCATTTAACTCTGTAGTACAGATTTTATCTTGTAAATATTAGAAGTCATTATAATTTTTGTTGTTCAGTTTGTGGTGTTTGTCTTAATTTATAAATAAGTTTATGACCCCCCCCCCCCCCCGATAGATTTTGGGTATATACTCCCCCATGAATTGAAGTACCATTTGAAAGATCTGTTCAGGTAGGGCCAAGGTCAATGTCACACTTGAAGGTCAGATTTTTGTAAGCTGGATGCATTGAAAGGTTGGTGCAAGACTATTGCAGGTGTAAATACATTGTTTATGTGTTTTACAATAGCAATTACCCATGAACATGTCCCTGGACAACCACTGTAGTTGTTGGTGTATTTAACAACATTATAATACTAACTTGTATAGAAAGTCTTGAATTGGCAAACATTCTGTACTAAGTTTGTTCAAATCAGGCAACTTTTTGCCACACACCAAAAGGCCTAGCGCTTTGTTATTATTCCTTCAAAACTCTGTTCTGGATGTATATAGGAGTCAGCTTGTCGGTCCATCCATCCATCCATCCATCCATCCATCAGTCTTTCTGTAGCATGTTCTTGTCAGAGCTAGTTCTCAACAACTACAGGACAGATTTCATTCAAACATTAGAGAGACTCGGTGCCAAGCAAGAATGTGCATATTATATTTTGGTGACGGTTCAATGAATTTTTACAAAGTTATTTTCCTTTGATGAAATTTCTTGTTCTCCCTATTTTTCAAAAACTATTGGACAAATATCAATCAAACTTCTCACAAATATTTATATAACTGGGTTTGGTTAAGAAAGATTATCTTCTTGTCTAAACCAAGAAGACCTAGAGCTTTGGCCTTGCACTTCGATATTTGGTATTTATCTTCATTATAGACCTTTACAGCTTGGTACTCAGGTGAGCGATATAGGACCATCATGGTCCTCTTGTTTTCATATTTTGTTTTATTTTCCAGTTTCTGTCCATCTCTGGCTGTGATCTCTGACACACTGAGACTGAGTCATAATGTTGCAATATCCTTCTTTTAACTTTCTTGTCCCCCCCCCCCCCAAAAAAAAGATATATTAGTTATGCTCTAGCAGAAGTGGGGGGGCTTAACCCTTTACCACACAATCCCCACTTTTAACGACCTCGAAAGAGAAGGCTTTTGAAAACATTGTGGGAAAAGGAGAAAATGCATTTTCTCCTTTTCCCCCCAATGTTTTCTAACCTATCAAAGACAGAAATCATATTTTTTAGCAACATTTTATTTGTCGTCTACAAATGCTTTGAATTTGGTCCAGTCTTAAATTTTGTCATTTGATAAAGGATTAACGCATCTCTATGATTCATTATACTAAGCAAGACATCACATAATTAGGGATCCATAAAATCAATTTAGTCCGACGATTGACCAAATTTGGAGGAAAAGTGGTCCTTGGACTTGCGTAATAAATTAGCACAGGCTGGCAAGGGTCGATACTTTTTGCAGATGCAATAAGCCCCCTTTTCACAGAGCATAGCTCATACATGTGTATGAGTACTGACTGTCTGTCCATCCATCTATCTATATGTCTGTCACATTTTTGTGTCTGCACCGTATCTCTTCAGCTCTTGTCTGATTTTGAAAATATTTGACACGGGTGTCCCCCTTTATGATATGAAATGCAAATGGGACTCTTCACATGACAGTCTTCAAGGTCAAGGTCACAGTAGTAATTATAGAGTCTTCCATGCTTTAATAACACATTTGCAGATGACGGATTGCATGGGACTCGAATAATGGTAGTTACCACCAAGAGATTGAAAACATTATGGGAAAAGGAGAAAGTGCTTGTTACCAGAATGTTCTCCTTTTCCAACAATGTTTTCAGCACCCTTTGTTATCAGGTATTATAAACAAAAGGGTTAAAAAGTAAAATAGAGCAACAAATAAACACAGTTTTTCCTTAACATAACATAAGGAGTCACATTCCTTGCCTTTGGAAATGGGGCTCCAGATATTTTCTCAGCAATAGCTGCCATTGGGAATGCCAAGAATGGAGATGCTGGTCTGGCTATAGGGGCATTGTTTGGTAAGTGTTCACTGTATTTTATCCATTTATTCATCTATTGATTCATCCATCAACCCATGCTCACACTCATCCATCGATCCACCAACCCAACTACCCAACTACTCATCCATCCATCCCTTTCTGCCTCTGTCCCTCCCTCACCCCTCCCTCTGTCCATCCATCCATCCACCCACCCACTCATTCTTCCATTCGTGAGTCTATCCATCCATCCATCTAATTCTTCATCTGTGCCTCCCTTCCTCACTCCTTCCATCCATCCATTCATCCACTCAACTGTTGATTTTTCATAATATTTGACTGTTACAGCAACAAATGCAAGACATAATAGGACCTGAGATAAGCTAGCATTTGAGATAAAATCTAATTAAATGAGCCTAGAAAATTGTAATTAAGCAAGCCTTTGGCAAACTCAATAACATTTTTGTAGGCAAGTTTATTAACTTTTAAAAGCCAGCAAATATCAGATTCTTTTTATCACATAATGAAATCTCATGAATTGAAGGTCAGAATATGTACAACCATACATGTGTTAGTTTCCGTAGATAAAACCTGACTCGCATTTTTTGAAGAAAGATATAAAATGATGTCATATATGACATCACATCATGCTTATCTTGACTCTTTACCACATGACAAAATTTTAGACATGTTCAAATTGAAAGCATTTGCAGACAACAATTTCAATGTGGCTCATATGATGCGATTTTTCTTTGATTCGGTAGAAAACATTGTGGGAAAAGGAGAAAATGCTGGTTACCAGCATTTTCTCCTTTTCCCACAGTGTTTTCAAAAGACTTCTTCCTCAAGGTTGTTAAAAGTCGGCATTGTGTGGTAAAGGGTTAATCTCTGATAAGATAACAAAATTGGTAATAGGAATATAACACTCAAGGGACATTATGCCAGAGTTAATTTGTCGTCTGCAAATGCTTGCATTGTTGAAAAGTGGAAAATTTTGTCTTTTGCAACAGAGTTTTAACACTGAATTTTATTATATCAATAATGTTTTTTAACCCTTTCCCAAACGACAAATTTAGGACTGGTCCAAATTGAAAGAGTTTGCAGACGACAATTTTAAATTTGATGAAAATGGCAGAAAGGTCTCAAAAAGGGTAGAAAACACTGTGGGAAAAGGAGAAATTGCTCGTTACGAGCAATTTCTCCTTTTTCCACAGTGTTTTCAAAAGACTTGTACTGCAGACACACAAAAACCAGGGCTTGTTTGGGAAAGGGTTAATTTGTTGTCTGCAAATGCTTGCATTGTTGAAAAGTGGAAAATTTTGTCTTTTGCAACAAAGTTTTAACACTGAATTTTATTATATCAATAAAGTTTTTAATCTTTTACATTGCAGGAGCGGGAGTTTTTGTGACTACAGTTGTGGCTGGGGCAATTGCCATTATTTGTCCGTTTGAGGCAATGCAGAGACCTTTCCTACGGGATGTGATATTTTACATAGCAGCTTTATATTGGACTTTCTACATACTCTGGGATAAGAAAATTACTAAATTTGAAGCTATAGGTAAGTAAAGCTAGAGCATCGCATGCGGATGCCCGCAGATGCTTGATTTTCAGTGAAAATTCTAAGTCAATAATGGGCACAACTGTGTCAAAAATACTTTTATGGTTACCTGCCCTTGTTGTATGGCATTTGCTTCTTTTTAGCTCACCTGAGCACAAAGTGCTAAACGTGAGCTTTTGTGATCGTGCTGTGTCTGGCGTACGTGGTCCGTTGTCCCTCGTCCAGGCTTCAACGATTACCTTGTGTGCACTCAAGAGGCTACATTTTCAGCCATATACTCATGAAACTTAGAATGTTTATCTCGGACAAGTTTGAAATTGGGTCATGTCGGGTCAAAAAGTAGGTCACTGGGCAAAATCTTAGAAAAACCTTGTGTGCACTCTAGAGGCCACATTTTCAGCCTGAAACTTATGAAACTTTGTCAGAATGTTTGTCTTGATAATATCTTAAAAAAGTGTGAAACTGGGTCATGTCTGGTCAAAAAGTAGGTCACTGGGCCATATCTTAGAAAAACCTTGTGTGCACTTTAGAGGCCACATTTTCAGCTTGAAACCTATGAAACTTGGGTAGAATGTTTGTCTTGATAATATCTGGGACAAGTTTGAAATTGGGTCATGTCAGGTCAAAAAGTAGTTCACTAGGCAAAATCTTAGGGAAACCTTGTGTGCACTTTAGAGGCCACATTTTCAGCTTGAAACTTATGAAACTTGGGTAGAATGTTTGTCTTAATAATACTTTATAAAGTTTGAAATTGGGTCATGTTGGGTCAAAAAGTAGGTCACAGGGCCAAATCTTTGAAAAACCTTGTGTGCACTCTAGAGGCCACATTTTCAGCCTGAAAATTATGAAACTTGGTCACAATATAATATCTGGGACAAGTTTGAAATTGGGCCATGTCGGGTCAAAAAGTAGGACACTGGGCCAAATCTTAGGAAAACCTTGTGTGCACTCTAGAGGCCACATTTTCAGCCTGAAACTGATGAAACTTGGTCAGCATGTTTGCCTTGATGATACCTCAGACATGTTTGAAATTGGATCATGTCAGGTCAAAATTTAGGTCACTGGGCCAAATCTTAGGAAAACCTTGTGGGCACTCTAGAGGCTACATTTTGAGCCTGATACTATTGGAACTTGGTCAGAATGTTTGTTAATGATGATATTTTGGAAAAGTTTGAAATTGGGTCATATCAAGTCAAAAAGTAGGTCACTGGGCCAAATCTTAGAAAAACCTTGTGTGCCCTCTAGAGGCCACATGTTCAGCCTGAAACTCATGAAAGTTGGGTAGCATGTTTGTCTTGATAATATCTGGGATAAGTTTGAAATTGGGCCATGTCTGGTCAAAAAGTTGGTCACTGGGCTAAATCTTAGAAAAACCTTGTGTGCATTCTAGAGGCCACATTTGTAGTCAGATACTCCTGAAACTCGGTCAGATTGTCTGTCTTGGTAATATCTCAGACAGTTTTGAAATTGGGTCATGTTGGAAGAAAAAGTAGGTCACTTGGCCAAATCTTAGGAAAACCTTGGGTGCTCCATAGAGGCCACATTTTCAGTCTTATACTGATAAAGATTGGTCAGAATGTTTATCTTGTTGATATCTCAGACAACTTTGAAACTAGATCATGTTGGGGCAAAAAGTAGGTCACATGGTCAAATCTTAGATAAAAATTGTGTGCACTCTAGAGGCCACATTTTCAGCCTGATTCTCATAAAATTTGGTCAGAAAGTTTGCCTTGATGATATTTTGGACAAGCTTCAAAGTGGGTCACATCTGGTCAAAAAGTAGGTCGCTGGACCAAATCTTAGAAAAACCTTGTGTGCACTCTAGAGACCACATTTTCAGTCTTATACTCATGAAACTTGGTCAGAATGTTTGTTTTAATGATATCTTGGACAAGTTTGGAATTTAATCACATTGGTTAAAAAAGTAGGTCAATTACACTCATGTGTTTTTCATCATTAAAACCAGGATCTCTTCAGCTTTATCACCTGTAGATGACTTTACTCAGGTGAGCGCTCTTGTTTCTTAATGTTTTCTCCCTTCCAAAAACAATATTCCTTTTTTTTGAGTCACATTCATTTTGTCATCTGCAAAGGCCATTAATTTGGACAAGTCTCAACTTTCATTGTTTGGTATAAGCCATCTACACGGCCATTGAAATGGAGGATTGTGCAGCTTTGCTTGTTTTGCAGATCATAAAAATTTGACACTTATTTCAGGTTTTATAGCGTTGTATGTTGTGTATGTACTGGTGGTTGTGATTGGTCGATGGATTTATACACGACGTCGACGAGATAATGCAGGGGCTACAAGTAAGTATGCATGATTGACAAACATGTGTTAACCCTTTACCATACAATCCCCAAGGTTTAACAACCCTGAAGAAGAGGGCTCATGAAAACATTATGGGAAAAGTAGAAAATGCTGGAAAACAGCACTTTCTCCTTTTCCCACAATGTTTTCTACCATATCAAAGACAGAAATCATCACTTTGACTATGTGAACTACTTTTATTTTGTGTTCTGCAAATGCTTTCATTTTGATCAGGTCCAGAATTTTGTCATTTGGTAAAGAGTTGACATCATGGTTTGTTTGTCTGTATCTTTGTTTGCAATTCTGTTGCTCAATGTAACACTATGGTTTGTCGAGATCTGGTCATTTGTATGGCATGTTTGTTTGTTTGTTTGCAATTCTGTTGCTCAAAGTAACACTTTGGTTTGTCTAGATTGGTCATTTGTATGGCATTTTTGTTTGTTTGTTTGTTATTCTATGGTTCCTATTCAGATTAGTGCATGCCTAAATCTTGTTCATTGGATGGATGCATTGTTCATTTGTTTGCAGCTCTCTAGTTGTCAGTGTTATGTTTGCATGCTCCTATATAACCCTTTACCACACAATCCTAAGTTTAAATGACCCTGAGAAAAATACCTTTTGAAAACATTGTGGGAAAAGGAGAAAATGCTGGTAACCAGCATTTTCTCCTTTTCCCACAATGTTTTCCATCCTATCAAAGTAGTAATTATTTGAGTGGATTCTATATTGTAGTCTGTCAATTTGGACAAGTCTACGATTTGTCGTTTGGTAAAGAGTTAATTGATGTCTACAATGTTGGTCTGTAAGGCAGACAAGGAGACAAGGGTGTTCAAGTAGAATCTGCAGAGCCCCTGTAGCTCAGTCGGTAGCACGCAGGACTTGAGGATAGGTGGTGGATGGTTCAATCCCCAGCTTGTCCAATTTCTTTTTGAGGATTGCTGATAGTCATTGTGACAGGATTAATTCCTCTCTCACCTGGACCATTCTTTCGACGATCGTTATGTGGGAAAGCAGCCAGTGGCTTGGTAAGAATATTGAGCTTAGTACTGGTAAAAGAAACTCCAGGAAAGCTTGGATAGGTACACTGGCCGCCAAAAACATAACAGAAATAATGTTGAAAACAGTGTTAAACACAATACAATCAATCAATTTTTGAAAATATTGTGGGAAAAGGGAAAAATCGCTGGTCAGCACCATTTCCTCCATTTCTCACAATGTTTTCTACATTATCAAAGAACTACAGCTCAGTTTGTACTAAATATGAATTTTTTATCTGCATTGAATATAAATTTGGAGAAATAAAATATTTTGTTGTTTGGGAAAGGCTTAACTCTATACCACACTTGCAAAATGTAGACTTTTCTAACTTGTAAGCATTTGCAGACGACAATATAGATGGAGCTCAAATGATGGAATTTGTCTTTGATAGGGTAGAAAACATTGTGGGAAAAGGAGAAGATACTGGTTACCAGCATTTTTTTTCTCCTTTTCCCACAATATTTCAAGAAGCTTCTTCGTCATGGTGGTTGAAACTCAGATTTGTGTGGTGAAGGGTTGCGTACTTTCATCTAACATAACATTCCTGCATATTTGTCAAACTCTTTACCAAACGACAAAATTTTAGACCCAACCAATTTAAGGACAATTACAGATGACAAATTAAATGTGATTCAAATGATGAGATTTATATTCAAAATATTAGAAAACATTGTGGGAAAAGGAGAAAATGCTGGTCTCCAGCATTTTCTCCGTTTCCCACAATGTTTTCAAGAGCCATCTTTCTTAGGGTCGTTAAAACTCGAAATTGTTTGGTAAAGAGTTAACTCTTTACCAAACAACAAAATTTTACACCCATTGATATCGAAAGTGTTTTGCAAATTGAAAGTATTTTGCTGATGAAAAATTAGGTTTGCCTTAAGTTATTGTATTTATCCTTGAAAGGGCAGAAAACTTGGTGGGGAAAGAAGAAAATACAGTTTCCAGCATTTTCTTATTTTTCCACAGTGTTTTCAAAGTCTTTTCCTGTAGGGTAATCAAAAGCCAAGATAGTATGGTGAAGAGTTTAGTGCATGTTTTCAGTTTTTGCACGTAGTACACGTTTCAAACTTGCGTAGTGTTATAGTGTGTTGTTACTATGGTTACAGATATACAGGACCCCTCGGGGAGGGAAATTCTAAGTCCCTTTGACACAGGTAATAATGTAGGAGCAGCCATTTTTATTCACCCATGTATATTTATAGCACTGTATAGGCCCATCCTCATCTGTACCCTTTACCGCACAATCCCCAGTTTTTATGACCCTGAGGAAGAAGCCTTTTGAAAACATTGTGGGAAAAGGAGAAAATGCTGGTAACCAGTATTTTCTCCTTTTCCCACAGTGTTTTCCAATTATCACAGACAAATCTTCGTATTCAATCAATGTTAGAATTGTCATCTGTAAATGCTTTTCATTTTGACCAGGCTAAAATTTTGTGGTTTGGAAAAGGGTTAATGTACTCCAGGGGAATATAACCAGGGGTTCAGAATCATTACGCACTCCGAATTGAGAGTGCTATATCACCCTTAGGCTGCTAGGGGCAACTCAGTTTTTGCGAACAGTGAAAATCAAAATCAGACCGCACAGAATGTGTTGTCTGATCTTGATTTAAACTGGCGGATACAGTGAGATTTTTCATCTAAAAGGAATTGCAATATTTGGCTTTTTTTTTTTTTTTTTCTTTGTTTTTAGCAGTTCAAGGCTTAATCAGCGTAATGAGGTTGTTAAATAAAGTGAAAAAAGAACGTTTTGCCTGTGCTCATTGTTTTTTCTACACAACATATTTGCGCATTTTGTGTAATGGACGCTTCGCCATTGTACAGCATATCATTTGACAAATAAACAGATGTTTGTGCATGTTTATGGCTGTAGGGGATGGTGAAGTCTGAAAGTTTGTACATTTACCCGATATCTATAAAAGTATTTTCTAAAACTGTGAAGAATTACATAATTTCATTTCTTTTACATTTCCTCTTTTATAATTGAAGAATAACTTTCCTTGCAATTTTATCTTTTCTTTTACATTTCCTCTTTTATAATTGAAGAATAAGTTTCCTTGCAATGAAAATTTTGAAACTATTCTACCTGTACTTTAGTACAGTACTATGTTAGTGGCACTTACGTAGTTTTTGCACAAAGTTATTCTTACTTCTTGATGTGTGCTTGCGGTATTCTTGCTGTAGGAAGTTTTCAGTGACAAAATATTGAAAGTAATTCATTGTCAGATATCCTATAAAAAAAAAAAAAATCAAATGAATTTGCTTTATATTAGGATGGGAACGAATACTAAAATAGATATTCGAATATTCGTTTTTGATATTCGAATATTTGTTTTTATCAAGTTTATAAAGTTGGTAACCATGTATCCGAATATAGGGTATGTCCGGGTACCAGTATCTTATTCACTTATTTGATTTTACAAGCTTCGTCCGAAATTTCATGTTTTGTTAGACTGTTTTCGTAATCTCAATTTATTTTTATCTGCAGAGAAAGAAAGAAAAAATAAACATTACTGTTCACTTTTCTTTTGTGATGAAGATTACCTTTTTTGATGATGATTGACTTCATATGTTTATTGTGAGAGAATCAAAGTACATCAAGTACGAAAAACTTATTATCTAATAAATGGCCTTCACTGCCTCCACCAAAACAAACCAGTCCTAATTTTTGTATTTCGACCTGTACGGCATTCCAAGTTTTTTCTTTTATCATTTCACCAAACCACAATGTCAAGATAAGAAATTGCTATTCGGAAAATTTATCATCTTGGGATTGTGTTCCAATTTCACATTGTCAGTCAGCTGTGCAAGTCGGTGGGTTAGGGACAAGCGTAAAAGAATCAAAGAAAATGAAAACAAATAAAATAAGAACAACATGTAACTATTTAATAAAAAAAAAAAATTTTTTTTTCAAATGTCGCAATATATACATGAAATCGCTTGCCTAAAGTTATCTCCGTAGCTGTTTTACTGAAAAGTGTCGGTTAAGATCAGACTGCGAAATTCTTCAGACCGATCTTCATCTACACTTTAAACGAAAATAGATTAACTATAAGCAAATAATGTGGGAAGTGTAGATTGAGATCAGATTGCAAAGACACACAATCTGATCTTCGTCTACACTATCCACAATCCAAGTTTCCAGTGGTACATAAGCAATAATATATGTGCAATGTTTTCATTACTTTTGCTTTTCTTTTTTCCTAACTGTTTCATAATACCTGACCATTCTTGTTGAGGAAAATGATGCCATCCACTATCTCACTTGATAATCTATTACAAAGTTTGTTTAAAATAAGTCCAGCTGCACTGAATATTCTCTCAGAAGGCACAGAGGTGGCTGGCACGGATAGCACTTGTTTAGCGATCACAGACACTTTTGGAAATCTATTCTCATTCTCTTTCCACCACAACAATGGGTTGGTGTCAACCATTTTCTCACTCGGATAGCTCAATAATTTGTCCTCTGTTGACCTGTCGTTAGCACCATAATCAATAAAGTCCAACTTTCGGCGTTTAGTCGGAGCCTCATCGTCACATTCTGTTGATGGTAGTCGGAGCGGTAGATCGTCAAGTCTTGATTCCAATTCGGTGATGGTTGTCTTTCTCTGCTGGGCGGTGAAGAAAAGAAGTTTCTTGTATCGAATGTCAAGGAGAGATGCCAATGCAGGTGTTGTCTGTGCGGCGGATTCGGAGGTAGGGTTGTATCTGGCTGTCAGCTGCTCTCGTATACTTTCTTTTACTTTCAAAGAAATCGGGCTGTCGGTAGTCGAAGGTTCCAGTCGTTTTTTGATCAACTCACACACAATTGGGTAGATTTCTGACGCAGACACTGCTCTCTCAGTAGACATGTAACATGTGGTATCGCTAAATTAATGTGGTAATGGCACATAAGTCCTGCATTGTTTCCCACTCATGTTCTTTCAGGTTAAGGGAACCGTCGATTGTCTTTGATAGGCGTGGGTCCAGAAAAATGTCTGTCAGAACTCTTCTCTGTTCCATTAATCGGGACATCATTTCATACGTAGAGTTCCATCTGGTAGCGACGTCTTGTATCAGCATGTGTTGAGGAATGTCCATCGCTTTTTGGCACTGTTCTAGGATAGCTGTGAGCATTGTAGAGTGCTTAAAGTGGCCCACAAGTTTTCTGTATCTGTTCGTTAGTTTGGCCACCGATGGAAGTTCAAGCGCTGGTTTCAGGCAGAGCTGTAGCGTGTGTCCGAAGCATCCCAAGTCTCCCCATTTGTCACACAGGTTTCCCGCACTCTCCATATTTCGGGCATTGTTGTGGATGCAGGTTTTGACTTTGTTTTCAATATCGAATTCTTTGGTAGCATTCTTGAGGCTGTCGGCGATGTTCTCCCCTGTGTGTCTTTCAGGCATGGCTCTTGTGAGAAGGACATTGGCTTTCATTTTCCAGTTGTTGGTAATGTGGGGTAGCTTTCGGTAGAGTTTGATGTCCAAGTGTCTGTCATTATGGAAACTGCGTCAACAGATTTCAAGGACTGAATGAGTTTCTCTACTTCGTGTTTTCTCTCTATTCTGGATCGGATAGTCTTTCTGCATGGAACAGTGTAGTCAGGAGCCACGATCTTCATAAGATTTCTGAACCCGTCACCTTCAACAATATTCAGAGGTAAAAAGTCGGAAACTATTATGTCAGCGATGGCCTGAGTGATTTTTTCAGCGTCGCCTTTTCCCCTCTTCAGACTATTGACGAATAGCGATGATGTCGTCTGTTTCACGGGTTCTCTGGTTTCAGCCGAGGGATGCTGTCCATTCAAGTGGTTAAGTAGGTTTGAAGTTGTGCCCTTGTACACGAACTGCTGGCTGCAAATGTTACAAGTTGCGATCTTCTTGTCACTGGAACAGGTGAAGTAATTCCAAACGTGTGAAGGCATAGTGATTTTTTTTATTTTGCTTTTGACGATGTTCGGTTGGATAGCTCAAGAATGAACTGAAGGATATAAACTCAACAAAGTGTGTTTTCCAATCAATCAAAATGTGATTGGCTAACATAACATAAAATTTTAATTAATGATTGGTCAATAAAAGAGTAATCGTTAATGACAGTTTGGAGCGTCATTTTAACACGTTTGGTATGAAAACCTTGTTTAATCATACAGGTGCTACAATTAATGGATTAATATTGGTTAGTTTGCAAAGTGTGAGACAAATCGGCAGCAATTATTATAAAACGCTGAATTGAAAACTGTCATAAACAGTTATTGTCCTGCACTGCCTTGACAGGTGTTATCAATTAGTGTAAGGATTACACATTGAAAGTTAGTATGTGCCTATCGGTATACGAAAGTATGCAACCTTTCCTCACATTCTTTAAAAGTTTTTTTTTTTTTTTTCTAAAATTTAAGATTAATGATTTTCCCTCTTAAAAAAAAAGAATATTCGAATGCCGATTTCGAATTAGAATATTTGCGGAAAAACCGAATATTCATTCCCAGCCCTACTTTATATCAATTTTTTTTTTTTTTTTCATTAACTCTTTACCAAACAACAAAATTTAAATTTGCCAAACTAAAAGCATTTGTATATGACAAAGAAAAAATAAATGTGACAAAAGAATGGAAAATTGTTTTTGGAAGGGAAGAAAACATTTGGAAAAAAGGAGAACATGCTGGTTTCCAACATTTTCTCCTGTTCCCCCAATGTTTGCAAAAGCCTGCCTCTTCAGGATTGTTTGGTAAAAGGTTAAACAAGAGGGGAAAAATTGCACAGATCAAGTTGGTAAAGAAAGATAGAAACACTTTTTGCTTATCAGAAAAAAATGCAAATTTTAGATATTTGACCTTAAAGTTTGCGATAAGGTGATTTATTTTATTCAACAATGTTTCATTGGCTACTGATGGTAAAGGCATTAAAAATCAAGTTAGTCAAGTAATGTAATCCTTTCCCAAACGACAGATTTTGGACTGGTCCAAATTGAAAGAGTTTGCAGACGACAATTTTAAATTTGATGAAAATGGCAGAAAGTTCTCAAAAAGGGTAGAAAACACTGTGGGAAAAGGAGAAATTGCTTGTTATGAGCAATTTCTCCTTTTCCCACAGTGTTTTCAAAAGACTTGTACTGCAGACACGTGAAAACCAGGGCTTGTTTGGGAAAGGGTTTATCCAAGGGAGCAACTGAGATCAGATAGTGGGCATTTCAAGAGAGACAATATGTTTATTGGCTGTTCGTTGTATCCTCAAATAGTAATGAATTAACAATAATCTGTGGGGATGATGTCGACAACAGAAAGTATTAATTTGATAGAGACAGTATGGTTACACCATTTTTCTGTATATAGTTTTAGACAGGATTGGTTAACATCAACCGCTGTTATCAAATATTGACATCATAAGTCTTTTTGCTAAAAAAGATTACAGCCGCCGCCCTCCCCCCCCCCCCCAAGCAATTGTTTTTGTTTTCCCACGTTGTTTTTAAGACTTCTTTTTTGTTTGGAGATAAAGACCTCATATTTGTCTGGTAATGGGTAAATTTTTGGGGGTGGCATGGACATAAGGGAGTAGGTATTTAAGAGAGACAATGCAGTAATACTATTTTTCTATATATTTTTTAGACATGAATAGACAGTGAGCATCAACCATAATTATCAAACCCGACATCATCAGCCCATCTGCAGCCTCTTCCCCTCCCCTCTTTAAAAGTTGTTCTCTGTCCCACAATGTTTTCAAAATCTGTTAATTGTTTGGAGATGAACTACATGTTTATCTGGAAATGGATAAATTAATAGATGGGGATAGCAAGGACATGAGGGAGTGGGCATTTAATAAGGACAGGCATTTAATAGGGACAGTATGGTATTACCCATTTTTTCCGTATTTCAGACATGAACGGCGAGCATCAACCATTATTGTCAAACCCTGACATCATCAGCCTATCAGCAGTGAGAGATGAGTCCCCATTGAAGGAGTTTTTAAGGAACATCAACCCTATAGATGCAGACAGCTGGGGTGAAATGGGGCTCTTTAAGAAAATCTATGAAGTGTTCAAGGTACTCTTTTCATGGATAACCCTATTCCAAAAAATTGTATGTTTTTGTGACCCATAAGAAGGAGAGTTTTGGAAACATTATGAAAGAGACCTTTTTGAAAGCAATGTGGGAATAGGAAAATCTGTTTGTAGCCAGCATTTTCTCCTTTTCCCACATTTTTTAGCTCACCTGAGCACGAAGTGCTAAGGTGAGGTATTGTGATGGGTCGTTGTCCGGCGTCCATCTGTCCGTCTGTCCACAATTCCTTTAAACATCTTCTCCTCCTAAACCGCAGGGCCAATCTTGATAAAACTTGGCAGGGATGCTCCTTGGGTGAAGCTCTACCAAAGTTGTTCAAGAGATTGAATTCCACCCAAAACTCTGGTTGCCATGGCAACAGAAAGGCAAAAAATAGGAAAATCTTTGAAAATCTTCTTCTCTGATTCTAGAAGGCGTAGAGCTTTGATATTTAGTATGTAGCATATCCTAGTGGACCTCTACCAAGTTTGTTCATTTGATGCCCCTGGGGTCAAAACTGGCCCCGCCCCGGGGGTCACAAGTTCGAACATAGGAACAAAGAAGGAAAACTTTAAAATTCTTCTTCTCTGAAACTGGAAGGCGTGGAGCTTTGATATTTGGCATCTAGCATCTCCTAGTGGACCTCTACCAAGTTTGTTCATATGATGCCCCTGGGATGAAAACTGGCCCCGCCCCAGGGGTCACAAATTTTGAACATAGGAACAAAGAAGGAAAAGTTTAAAAATCTTCTTCTTTGATTCTAGAAGGCGTAGAGCTTTGATATTTGGTATGTAGCATCTCCTAGTGGACCTCTACCAAGTTTGTTCATATGATGCCCCTAGGGTCAAAACTGGCCCTGCCCCGGGGGTCACAAGTTCAAACATGGGAACAAAGAAGGAAAACTTTAAAATTCTTCTTCTCTGAAACTGGAAGGCGTGGAGCTTTGTTATTTGGCATCTAGCATCTCCTAGTGGACCTCTACCAAGTTGGTTCATACGATGCCCCTGGGGTCAAAACTGGCCCCGCCCCAGGGGTCACAAGTTTTGAACATAGGAACAAAGAAGGAAAACTTTAAAATTCTTCTTCTCTGAAACTGGAAGGCATGGAGCTTTGATATTTGGCATCTAGCATCTCCTAGTGGACCTCTACCAAGTTTGTTTATATGATGCCCCTGGGGTCAAAACTAGCCCCGCCCCGGGGGTCACAAGTTCAAACATAGGAACAAAGAAGGAAAACTTTAAAATTCTTCTTCTCTGAAACTGGAAGGCATAGAGCTTCGATATTTGGTATGTAGCATGTCCTAGCGGACCTCTACCTACTTTGTTCATACGATGCCCCTGGAGTCAAAACTGGCCCCGCCCGGGGGATCACAAATTTTGAACATAGGAACAAAGAAGGAAAAGTTTAAAATTCTTCTTCTCTGAGACTGGAAGGCTTTGCTTTGATATTTGGCATCTAGCATCTCCTAGTGGACCTCTACCAAGTTTGTTCATATGATTCCCCTCGGGTCAAAACTGGCCCCGCCCCGGGGGTCACAAGTTCTTACATAGGAACAAAGAAGGAAAACTTTAAAATTCTTCTTCTCTGAAACTGGAAGGCGTAGAGCTTTGATATTTGGTATGTAGCATCTCCTTGTGGACCTCTACCAAGTTTGTTCATACGTTGCCCCTGGTGTCAAAACTGGCCCTGCCCCGGGGGTCACAAGTTCTAACATAGGAACAAAGAAGGAAAACTTTAAAATTCTTCTTTTCTAAACCTTGAAGGCATAGAGCTTTGTTATTTGGTATGTAGTGAACCTGTTCTAAGTTTGTTAGCCCACCTGAGCACAATATGTTCAGTCAGTTTGAAATTGGGTCACCTGGGGTCATAAACTAGGTCACTTGGTCAAATTAAATACCTTGTGGGCACTCTAGAGGCCACATTCATTGCTCAAATGACCTGAAATTTGAATGTTTGTCTTGATAATGACGTGGGCACTCTAGAGGCCACATTTTTGGCTCAATTGACTTGAAAATTGGTCAGAATGTTTGTCTTGATAAAATCTCACATGAGTCCGAATTTGGGTCATGTGGGGTCTTAAATAAGGTCACTAGGTCAAATTAAAGAAATACCTTGTGTGCACACTAGAGGCCACATTTATTGTTCAATTGATTTGAAAATTGGTCAAAATGTTTGTCTTGATGAAATCTTAGATGAGTTTGGATTTGGGTCACCTGGGCTCATAATCTAGGTCACTAGGTCTAATTAAAGAAATACCTTTAGGGCACTCTAGAGGTCACATTTCTTGCTCAATTGACTTGAAAGTTGGTCAGAATGTTTGTCTTGATGAATATTGGGTGAATTTGAAATTGGGTCAGCTGGGGTCATAAACTAGGTTACTGGGTCAAATTTAAGAAACACTTTGTGGGCACTGGAGAGGCCACATTTATTGCTCAATTAACTTGAAAACTGTTCAGAATGTTTGTCTTAATAAATTTTTTGATGAGTTCTAAATTGGATCATGTGGGGTGATAAATTAAGTCACTAGGTCAACTTACGGAAATTCCTTGTGGACACTCTAGAGGCCACATTTTAAGCTCAATTGACCTGACAATTGGTCAGAAATTGAATTATGCACGTTGAGTGAATTTCACCTATTGACTCAGGTGAGCGTCCAGGGCCATCATGGCCGTCTTGTTTTCAAAAACATTTACAACATCTGAATTTCATTTAAAATTTTCATCATCAAATACTTCGAGTAAAAACAAGGCTTAACCCTTTACCACACAATGCCGACTTAACGACCCTGTGGAAGAAGGCTTTTGAAAACATTGTGGGAAAAGGAAAAAATGCTGGTAACCAGCATTTTCTCCTTTTCCCACAATTTTTTCTACCATATCAAAGAAAAAATTGCACTATTTGAGCCACATTGAAATTGTTGTCTGCAAATGCCTTCAATTCGGATAAAGCTAAAATTTTTTTTGTCTGGTAAAGGGTTAAATCTTAGTCTCATCGTAATGAGCTAGAACAGCTCATAAAATACAAGTTGCTTTTGTGAACAGTGTGGATGAAGAACAGACTGCTCAGAACATGCTACACTTTCCGATACTTAGCATTGTTGTGGTCCACTTTTACTGCCATATTTTGATAGGTATTTTCACCAACAAGTAACTTATAATTGCAATTATTTGATCCATTGTACTAATAAAATTGTCAATGTTATTCCATTGGCTGTCTTAGAAATAAATAATATAATTTTTCTGATACAGAATATATCAAGAGCATGGCAACCCTCCTCGGCTGCGAATGCTTGATATTCAGTGAAAATTCTGAATCAAAAATGGGGCATAACTGTGTCAAAACTACTCTGATGGTCACCTGCCTATGTTGTATCGGTTCCCCTTTTGATAAGTAACAACTTGTTCAAATTTGAAGCAAATATCTTCAGTAATAACAGAGATATTACAAAATGTCAGTCTTCAGAAAACGACGCGGACAACAGCACAGATGACGATGATGCCAGGGCTACCACAATACCTCCATGTTTTCTTTGAAAACAGCATAGCTTAAAATGTATGAACCTTATTTTTATCCCCTCAGAGCCCAATTATGTTTTGTCTGATCCTGACTGTACCTGTGGTCAACTATGAAGAAGAAAAACATCACTGGAACCGGCATCTGTACTGTTTACAGTGCATACTGGGTCCCCTTTTCTCTGTGGCAGCTACTAAAGGTAAAGATATTTCATTTTGTATAAAGATACTACATGTTTTGGCCATATTTGGCCATGTTCTAAATTCGAATCCATGCAGTGTGATTGGCCGAGACAGAATGATCACAGATCTGCAGTACTGGTTACCAGTATTTTCTTCATGTCCCACAATGTTTTAAAAGCTTTTTTAGCTCACCTTAGCACAACGTGCTAAAGGTGAGCTATTGTGATCGGCCTATGTCCGTCGTCTGTCGTCCGTCAACAATTTCTTTAAACATCTTCTTCTCCTAAACCACTGGGCCAATCTTGATGAAACTTGGCAGGGATGTTCCTTGGGTGAAGCTCTACCAAAATTGTTCAAAGAATTGAATTCCACCCACAACTCTGGTTGCCATGGCAACAAAAAGGAAAAAAAAGCAAAATCTTTGAAAATCTTCTTCTCTGAAACTAGAAGGTGCAGAGCTTTGATATTTGGTATGTAGCATCTCCTAGTGGACCTCTACCAAGTTTGTTCATTTGATGCCCCTGGGGTCAAAACTGGCCCCGCCCCGGGGGTCACAAGCTTGAGCATAGTCATAAAGAAGGAAAACTTTAAAAATTTTCTTCTCTAAAACTTGAAGGCTTAGAGCTTTGATATTTGGCATGTAGCATCTCCTAGTGGACCTCTACCAAGTTTGTTCATATGATGCCCCTGGGGTCAAAACTGGCCCCGCCCCGGGGGTCACAATTTCCAACATAGGAACAAAGAAGGAAAACTTTAAAAATCTTCTTCTCTAAAACTAGAAGGCATAGAGCTTTGATATTTGGCATGCAGCATCTCCTAGTGGACCTCTACCAAGTTTGTTCATATGATGCCCTTGGGGTCAAAACTGGCCCTGCCCCGGGGGTCACAAGTTCGAACATAGGAACAAAGAGGGGAAATTTTAAAAATCATCTTCTCTGAAACTGGAAGGCGTAGAGCTTTGATATTTGGTATGTAGCATTGCCTAGTGGACCTCTACCAAGTTTGTTCATATGATGTCCTAGGGTCAAAACTGGCCCCGCTCGGGGGTCACAAGTTTGAGCATAGTAACAAAGAAGGAAAACTTTAAAAATCTTCTTCTCTGAAACTGGAAGGCGTAGAGCTTTGATATTTGGCATGTAGCATCTCCTTGTGGACCTCTACCAAGTTTGTTCATATGATGCCCCTGGGGTCAAAACTGGTCCCGCCCCGGGGGTCACAATTTCCAACATAGGAACAGAGAGGGGAAACTTTAAAAATCATCTTCTCTGAATCTGGAAGGCGTAGAGCTATGATATTTGGTATGTAACATCGCCTAGTTGACCTCTACCAGGTTTGTTCATATGATGCCCCTGGGGTCAAAACTGGTCCTGCCCCGGGGTCCACAATTTCCAACATAGGAACAAAAAAGGAAAACTTTAAAAGTCTCCTTCTCTGAAACAGGAAGGCATGGAGCTTTGATATTTGGTATCTAGCATCTCCTAGTGGACCTCTACCAAGTTTGTTCATATGATGCCCTTGGAGTCAAAACTGGCCCTGCCCCGGGGGTCACAAGTTCGAACATAGGAACAAAGAGGGGAAACTTTAAAAATCATCTTCTCTGAAACTGGAAGGCGTAGAGCTTTGATATTTGGCATCTAGCATCTCCTAGTGGACCTCTACCAAGTTTGTTCATATGATGCCCCTGGGATGAAAACTGGCCCTGCCCCGGGGGTCACAAGTTTGAGCATAGTAACAAAGAAGGAAAACTATGAAAATCTTCTTCTCTGAAACTTGAAGGCGTAGAGCTTTGATATTTTGCATGTAGCATCTCCTAGTGGACCTCTACCAAGTTTGTTCATATGATGCCCTTGGGGTCAAAACTGGCCCCGCCCGGGGGTCACAATTTCCAAAATAGGAACAAAGAAGGAAAACTTTAAGAATCATCCTCTCTAAAACTAGAAGGCATAGAGCTTTGATATGAGGCATGAAGCATCTCCTAGTGGACCTCTACGAAGTTTGTTCGTATGATGCCCTTGGGGTCAAAACTGGCCCTGCCCCGGGGGTCACAAGTTCGAACATAGGAACAAAGAGGGGAAACTTTAAAAATCATCTTCTCTGAAACTGGAAGGCCTAGAGCTTTGATATTTGGTATGTAACATCGCCTAGTTGACCTCTACCAGGTTTGTTTATATGATGCCCCTGGGGTCAAAACTGGTCCCGCCCCGGGGAGGGTCACAATTTCCAACATAGGAACAAAGAAGGAAAACTTTAAAAATCTTCTTCTCTGAAACAGGAAGGCATGAAGCTTTGATATTTGGTATGTAGCATCTTCTAGTGGATCTCTACTAAGTTTGTGCATTTGATGCCCTTGGGGCAAAAGTTGGCCCTGCCCCGGGGGTCACAAATTCGAACATAGGAACAGAGAAGGAAAATTTTAAGAATCATCTTCTCTGAAACTTGAAGGTGTAGAGCTTTGATATTTGGTATGTAGCATCGCCTAGTAGACCTCTACTAAGTTTGTTCATATGATGCCCTAGGGGTCAAAATTGGCCCTGCCCCGGGGGTCACAAGTTCAAACATAGGAACAAAGAAGAAAAACTTTAATTTTTTTTTTCTCTTAAATGGGAAGGCATAGAGCTTTGATATTTGGTATGTAGCATCTCCTAGTGGACTTCTACTAAGTTTGTTCGAAGGATGCTGCTTGGGTCAAAACTGGCCCAGCCACTGGGGTCACAAGTTCGAACATAGGAACAAAGAAGGAAAACTTTAAAACTCTTCTTTTCTGAAACCGAAAGGTGTGGAGCTTTGATATTTGGTATGTTGCATCTCAGAGTGGACCTCTACCAAGTTTATTCATATGATGCCCCTGGGTCAAAACTGGCCCCACCCTGGGGGTCACAAGTTCGAAGATAGGAACAAAGAAGGAAAACTTTAAATTTCTTTTTCTCTTAAACGGGAAGGTGTAGAGCTTTGATATTTGGTATGTAGCATTTCCTAGTGGACCTCTACCAAGTTTGTTCATATGATGCCCCTGGGTCAAAACTGGCCCAGCCCCGGGGGGTCACAAGTTAGAACATAGGAACAAAGAAGGAAAACTTTAAAATTCTTCTTTAAAACTGGAAGGCGTAGAGCTTTGATATTTGGTATGTAGTGATTCTCTTCTAAGTTTGTTTGCCCATCTAAGCACAACAAGTTCATTGAGTTCAAAATTGGGTCATCTTGGGGTCATAATCTAGGTCACTAGGTCAAATTAAAGAAATACCTTGTTGGCACTCTTGAGGCCACATTATTTGCTCAATTGCCTTGAAAATTAGTTAGAAAGTTTGTCTTTATAAAGTCTCACATAAGATTAATTTGGGTCAACTTGGGTCATAAACTAGTTCACTGGGTCAAATTAAAGAAATACCTTGTTTGCACTCTGGAGGCCACATTTATTGCTCAAATGACCTGAAATTTGGCCAGAATGTTTGTCTTGATGAAATACCAGGTGAGTTTGGATTTGGGTCACCTGGAACCATAAACTAAGTCACTAGGTCAAAATAAAGAAATACCTTGTGGGCACTCTAGAGGCCACATTATTTGCTTAATTGCCTTGAAAATTGGTCAGAATATTTGTCTTTGTAAAATCTCACATGAGTCTGAATTTGGGTCAACTGGAGTCATAAACTAGTTCACTTGGTCAAATTAAAGAAATAGCTAGTGGGCACTCTAGAGGCCACATTTATTATTCATTTGATTTGAAAATTGGTTAAAATGTTTCTTTTGATATAGTCAAAGACCAGTTCAAATTTGGGTCACCTGGGGTCATAATCTTGGTCACTAGGTCAAATTAAAGAAATATCTTAAGGGCACTCGAGGCCACATTTTTTGCTCAATTGACTTGAAAATTGGTCAGAATGTTTGTCTTCATGAAATATGAGTTTGAAATTGGGTCACCTGCAGTCAAAAACTAGGTCACATGGTCAAATTAAAGAAAAACCTTTAAGGCACTCTACTAAGGTGAGCGACCCAGGGCCATCATGACCCTCTTGTTTTCTTTTGGCTTGTAAAAACATGAGTTTGTTTGGTAAGGGATTGAAATAAATGAGCCATGCTCTGTGAAAAGAGGGTTTGATACATCTGCAAAAAGTATCAACCCAGGTCAGCCTGCACAGTCCGTGCAGGCTGACTTGGATAGAAACTTGTTGCGTTTGGTAAATTTTCTACGTGTGCATGGACCATTCTACTTCAGGATTCATCCGATTGTTGGAAAAGATGGATGTTAATGAATCCCTAATTATGCGATGACTCTCTTGGTGTCATGCATCACAGAGATGCATTAAACCCCCCTTTGCCAGAGTATGGCTCAAACGTTTCTCTACTTGCAGTGGGTCTCAACATGCTGGGTGGCAGTTTTCCAGTGTGGGCGTTGACCCTCATTTTAGGGATCGCACTTGCTATGCTAGTGTTTTGTACCTCAAAAAATGAAACTCAACCAAAGTACCATGCAGTGAGTATGAGTATTAAAAGATTACTTTTTTGTTCCTTCAGGAGATATTTTTTGAAAGAAAATGAGTAACTGTATGTAACAAGCTTTTCTTTTTAACACTTTATCAAATGAAAAAATTAGACTTGGTGAAATCTAAAGCATTTGCAGGTCATGAAATAATTATGACTCAAAAACTGAAATAACTTTTTGGAAGGGTAAAAAATCATTTTGAGAAATGGAGAAATGCTGGTTACCAGCATTTTCTCCTTTTCCCTTTTTTTTTTCAGAGTACATTCTTTCTTGGGTGTTGTAAAATCTTGGGATTATTTGGCAAAGGATTGACCTAAAGCATAATTTTTGTAAAGTATTGCTTTTCTCTGCCCTAACGTATTGCCCCTTTATTCTAGATTGTTTAATAATGTTTAGAGTAGAGATGTAAATACTTCTTTATTAATATGTGTTTCTTATATTGTGTACTGTATATTTCAAAAGCCTTCTTCCACAGGGTCCTGGGTCCATATTCACCAACCATTCTTAACGAACGATCTTAGTCTCATTCTCCAGAATTTTCTAAATTTGAAAGTAACACAACTGCTGATTGACTAAACCATTTTGTTTAGCCAATCAGAAGTTGTGTTACTTTCAAAGTTAGAAAATCTTGGAGAATTAGACCGAGAACGTTCTTAGGAATGGTTGGTGAATACAGACCCTGAACTCACAGAAATTTATGGTACAGACTTTAAGTATAAATTTTTCTATTTCAGTGAAAATTTTAAAGTGTAATTTTTTTCTATTTCAGGCATTTGCTTATTTAGGTTTTGTTGTTGCTGTGATATGGATATATTCTATAGCCAATGAGATTGTCAACATTCTACAGGTATTTAATCTTACACATATTATTTGGGCCATACTCTTGCAAAAGGGGTTTTAATGCATCCCCGTGATGCATTACACCAAGCAAGTTATTATATAAGTATGGATCCATTTTGTCAAACAACCAACTGAATCATGAGGTAGACAGGTCCTTTGACATGCAGAAAATTGACCAAAAGCAAAATGTTTCTATTCAGGTCAGCCTGCATGAGCTGACCAGGGTCCATACCATTTGCAATTGCATTAAAGCCCTTTTTCTCAGAGCATGACTTATTTGTTATGCATTACAATATACACAGGAGAACAACCCAGAGACAAGATGGCCGTCTCATTGTAACTTTGGGGTCCATATTCACCAATATTGAACAACTCTTAACCCTTTACCAAGCAATCCTGGGTTTTCACGACCCTAGGAAAGAAGGCTTTTGGAAACATTGTAGGAAAAAGAGAAAATGCTGGTAACCAGCATTTTTAGCTCACCTGAGCACAAAGTGCTCATGATGAGCTATTGTGATCGTGCTGTGTCCGTCGTCCATCGTGCGGTGTGCGTCGTGCTGTGTGCGTCGTCCGTCATCAACTTTTTACCTTGTGTACGCTCTAGAGGCCAGATTTTCAGTCCAATCCTCATGAAACTTGGTCAGAATGTTTGTCTTGATAAAATCTCGGACGAGTTCGAAATTGGGTCATGTAGGGTTAAAAACTATGTCACTAGGTCAAATCTTAGAAAAACCTTGTGTACGCTCTAGAGGCCACATTTTCAGTCTGATCCTCATGAAACTTGGTCAGAATGTTTGTCTTGATAAAATCTCGGACGAGTTTGAAATTGGTCATGTGGGGTCAAAAACTAGGTCACTAGGTCAAATCTTAGTAAAACCTTGTGTATGCTCTAGAGGCCACATTTTCAGTCCGATCCTCATGAAACTTGGTCCGAATGTTTGTCGTGATAAAATCTCGGACGAGTTCGAAATTGGGTCATGTGGGGTCAAAAACTAGGTCACTAGGTCAAATCTTAGAAAAACCTTGTGTACGCTCTAGAGGCCACATTTTCAGTCAGATACTTGTGAAATTTGGTCAGAATGTTTGTCTTGATAAAATCTCGAACAAGTTTGAAATTGCGTAGTGTGGGATCAAAAACTAGATCACTAGGTCAAATCTTAGAAAAACTTTTTGTACACTATAGAGGCCACATTTTCAGTCCAATACTCTTGAAAAATGGTCAGAATGTTTGTCTTGATTATATCTTGAAATAGTACGAAAATGTGCCATGTTGGGTCAAAAACTAGGTCACCAGGTCAAATCTTAGAAAAACATTGTGTATGCTCTAGAGGCCATATTTTCTGTCCAGTACTCTTGAAAGTGGGTCAGAATGTTTGCCTTGATAATATCTCTGACTAGTTTGAAAATGGGTCATGTCGGGTGAAAAACTAGGTCACTAGGTCAAATCTTGGAAAAACCTTGTGAAAGCTCCAGAAGCCACATTTTCTGTCTAATACTCTTGAAAGTTGGTCAGAATGTTTGTCTTGATGATACCTCAGTAGAATTTGAAAGTGGGTCATGTCGGGTCAAAAACTAGGTCACTAGGTCAAATCTTAGAAAAACCATGTGTACACTGTTGTGGCCACATTTTTTGTTCAATACTCTTTTAAAGTTGCTCAGAATGTTTGCCTTGGTAATATCTTGGATGAGTTTGAAAATGGGTCATGTTGGGTCAAAATCTAGTCACTAGGTCAGATCTTAGAAAAACCTTGTGTACGCTGTAGAGGCCACATTTTCAGTCCAGTACTCTTGAAATTTGGGAAGAATGTTTGTCCTGATGATATCTTGGACCAGTTTGAAAATGTATCATGTTGGCTGAAAAACTAGGTCACTATATCAGATCTTAGAAAAACCTAGTGTACGAATGACTCTCAGAAAGAAGCCTTTTGAAAACACTGTTTGAAAATGAGAAAATGCTGGTATCCAGCATTTTTTCCCTTTTTCACAATGTTTTCTACCCCTTTGAGAGACCAATCCCACAGCTTGATCCACATATTATTTGTTTTATGCAGAAGGTTCAGACTGATGAGTTTGAAATTTTATTGTTTGGTAATACATATATCTCACAAGACGTTGGAAATTGGTTGTGCTTGGTCAAAAGGCTCAGGTGAGCGACTCCAGGGCCATCATGGCCCTCTTGTCTCCTTTTCCCACAATATTTTCTGCTCTATCAGAGAGCTTAAGCCCGTTTTTTCATGACCCTAGGAAAGAAGGCTTTTGAAAACATTGTAGGAAAAGGAGAAAATGCTGATAACCAGCATTTCCTCATTTTCCCACAATGTTTTCTGCTCTATTAGAGAGCTTAAGCCCGTTTTTTCACGACCCTAAGAAAGAAGGCTTTTGAAAACATTGTGGGAAAAGGAGAAAATGCTAGTAAGCAGCATTTTCTCTTTTTCCCCACAATGTTTTCTGCTCTATCAGAGAGCTTAAGCCCGTTTTTTCATGACCCTAGGAAAGAAGGCTTTTGAAAACATTGTAGGAAAAGGAGAAAATGCTGATAACCAGCATTTTCTCATTTTCCTACAATGTTTTCTGCTCTATTAGAGAGCTTAAGCCCATTTTTTCACGACCCTAAGAAAGAAGGCTTTTGAAAACATTGTGGGAAAAGGAGAAAATGCTGGTAAGCAGCATTTTCTCATTTTCCCACAATGTTTTCTGCTCTATCAGAGAGCTTAAGCCCGTTTTTCACGACCCAAGGAAAGAAGGCTTTTAGGCTTTTGAAAATAGTGAGAAAAGGAGAAAATGCTGGAAACCAGCATTTTCTCGATTTCCTACCATGTTTTCTGCTCTATCAGAGAGCTAAAGCCCATTTCTTCCAGGGTTGAATTTGGCATCTGCAAATGCTTTTAAATTGGACTAGTCTAAACTGTTGTCATGTGGTAAGAGTTAAGAACATTCTTAGTCTTATTCTCAAGAATTTGCCAAATTTGAAAGTACCACAACTTTGATTACCGCAGCCAAATGGTTTAGCCAATCAGAAGTTGCGTTACTTTCTACATCTAGAATTGGATTGGACTAAGAATGCAGTTAAGAAAAGTTGTTGAATACAGACCCAGGTTTTTGTTGAATTAACCCAATCCCGACTTTTAACGACCTTGAGAAAAAAGCCTTTTGAAAACATTGTGGGAAAAGGAGAAAATCCTGGTAACCAGCATTTTTAGCTCACCTGAGCACAACGTGCTCAAGGTGAGCTATTGTGATCACCCTATGTCTGGCGTCTGTCGTCCGGCGTCCATCATGCGTCAACAATTTCTTTAAACATCTTCTTCTCCTAAACCACTGGGCCAATCTTGATGAAACTTGGCAGGGATGTTCCTTTGGTGAAGCTCTACCAAAGTTGTTCAAAGAATTGAATTCCACCCTTAACTCTGGTTGCCATGGCAACAAAAAGGAAAAAAAAAGAAAAATCTTTGAAAATCTTCTTCTCAGAAACTAGAAGGCGCAGAGCTTTGATATTTGGTATGTAGCATCTCCTAGTGGACCTCTACCACATTTGTTCATATGATGCCCCAGGGGTCAAAACTGGCCCTGCCCCGGGGGTCACAAGCTCGAGCATAGTAACAAAGAAGGAAAACTTTAAAAATCTTCTTCTCTGAAACTGGAAGGCGTAGAGCTTTGATATTTGTAATGTAGCATCTCCTAGTAGACCTCTACCAAATTTGTTCATATGATGCCACGTGGTGTAGAGCTCTGATATTTGGCATGTACGATCTCCTAGTGGACTTCTACTAAGTTTGTTCATATGATGCTTCTGGGGTCAAAACTGGCCCCACCCCGGGGTTCACAAGTTCGAACATAGGAACAAAGAGGGAAAACTTTTAAAATCATCTTCTCTGAAACTGGAAGGTGTAGAGCTTTGATATTTGTAATGTAGCATCTCCTAGTAGACCTCTACCAAATTTGTTCATATGATGCCCCTTGGGTCAAAACTGGCCCTGCCCCGGGGGTCACAAGTTCAAACATAGGAACAAAGAAGGAAAACTTTAAAAATCTTCTTCTCTGAAACAGGAAGGTGTGGAGCTTTGATATTTGGTATGTAGCATCTTCTAGTGGACCTGTACCAAGTTTGTTCATATGATGTCCTTGGGGTAAAAACTGGCCCTGCCCCGGGGGTCACAAGTTCGAACATAGGAACAGAGAAGGAAAACTTTAAAATTCTTCTTCTCTGAAATAGGAAGGCATAGAGCTTTGATATTTGGTATGTAGCATCTCCTAGTAGACCTTGACCAAGTTTGTTCATATGATGCCCCTGGGGTCAAAACTGGCCCTGCCCCAGGGGTCACAAATTCAAACATAGGAACAAAGAAGGAAAACTTTGAAAATCTTCCTCTCTGAAACAGGAAGGCGTGGATCTTTGATATCTGGTATGTAACATCTTCTAGTGGACCTCTACTAAGTTTGTTCATATGATGCCCTTGGGGTCAAAACTGGCCCTGCCCCCGGGGGTCACAAGTTCGAACATAGGAACAAAGAAGGAAAACTTTAAAATTCTTCTTTTCTGAAACCGAAAGGCGTAGAGCTTTGATATTTGGTGTGTTGCATCTCAGACTGGACCTCTACCAAATTTGTTCATATGATACCCCTGGGGTGAAAACTGGCCCCGCCCCAGGGGTCACAAGTTTGATCATAGGAACAAAGAAGGAAAACTTTAAATTTCTTTTTCTCTTAAACTGGAAGGTGTAGAGCTTTGATATTTGGTATGTAGCATCTCCTTGTGGACCTCTACCAAGTTTGTTCCAAGGATGCAGCATGGGTCAAAACTGGCTCAGCCCTGGGGGTCACAAGTTAGAACATAGGAACAAAGAAGGAAAACTTTAAAATTCTTCTTTGAAACTGGAAGGCGTAGAGCTTTGATATTTGGTATGTAGCATCTCCTTTTGGACCTCTACCAAGTTTGTTCCAAGGATGCTGCTTGGGTCAAAACTGGCTCAGCCCTGGGGGTCACAAGTTAGAACATAGTAACAAAGAAGGAAAACTTTAAAATTCTTCTTTGAAACTGGAAGGCGTAGAGCTTTGATATTTGGTATGTAGTGATTCTCTTCTAAGTTTGTTTGCCCATCTAAGCACAATGAGTTCATCAAGTTCAAAATTGGGTCATCTTGGGTCATAAACTAGGTCACTAGGTCAAATTAAAGAAATACCTTGTTGGCACCCTCAAGGCCACATTATTTGCTAAATTACCTTGAAAATTGGTCAGAAAGTTTGTCTTAATAAAATCTCACATATGTCTGAATTTTGGTCAACTGGGGTCATAAACTAGGTCACTGGGTCAAATTAAAGAAATACCTTGTTTGCACTCTGGAGGCCACATTTATTGCTCAAATGACCTGAAATTTGGCCAGAATGTTTGTCTTGATGAAATATCAGATGAGTTTGGATTTGGGTCATCTGGAACCATAAACTAGGTCACTAGGTCAAAATAAAGAAATACCTTGTGGGCACTCTAGAGGCCACATTATTTGCTCACTTGCCTTGAAAATTTGGTCAGAATGTTTGTCTTTATAAAATCTCACACGAGTCTGAATTTGGGTCAACTGGAGTCATAAACTAGGCCACTTGGTCAAATTAAAGAAATACCTAGTGGGCACACTAGAGGCCACATTTATTTATTCAGTTGATTTAAAAATTGGTTAAAATATTTCTTTTGATAAAGTCCAAGACCAGTTCAAATTTGGGTCACAATCTAGGTCACTAGGTCAAATTAAAGAAATACCTTTAGGGTTCTCTAGAGGCCACATTTTTTGCTCAGTTGACCTGAAAATTGGTCAGAATGTTTGTCTTCGTGAAAGATGAGTTTGAAATTGGGTCACCTGGGGTCATAACCTAGGTCACTTGGTCGAATTAAAGAAATACCTTTAAGGCACTCTACTCAGGTGAGCAATCCAGGGCCATCATGGCCCTCTTGTTCTCCTTTTTCCACAATGTTTTCTACCCTTTCCAAAACAAATTTCAATTTTTCAGCCATATTTATCGTCTGCAAATGCTTTCATTTTGGGCCTGTCTAAAATTATGTTGTTTTGTAAAGAGTAAAGTTTTCTTATTTCCATGATATGGATATACAAATTTTTGAATGAGATTGTCAACATACAGTCGGTATTTCTCCTTTTTTTTAAGGAGGTTTACATTAAGCTTTCCTTGTTCTTTTGTTTAGGCTTGCTGGTGTTTACTTTTTGTCCTTTTTCAGACATTTGGAATAGTGTTTGACATCAGTAATGCTATACTTGGGCTCACGCTACTAGCCTGGGGTAACAGTATAGGTGGTAAGTATGAATCTGTCTTTCACATAAACTTGTGCCATGCTCTGGGAAAACAGCTTTTAACCCTTTACCAAACAACAAAATTTTAGACTGGTCCAAATTGAAAGCATTTGCAGGTGACAAATTAAAGATGGCCCAAATGATGAAATTTGTCATTGGTAGGTTAGAAAACATTGTGGGAAAAGGAGAAAATGCTGGTTACCAGCATTTTCTCCTTTTCCCACAATGTTTTCAAAAGGCCTCTCTCTCAGGGTTGTTAAAAGTCGGGATCGTGTGGTAAAGAGTTAATGCGTATCTGTGACCCAAGTCATCAAATACTTATGGATCTATAAAATCCATCCCACACTACCCAATTTATATGGTGGCAGCCAGTGCACCTATATGTTTTCCTGAAGATTCTTTTACTGGTACTTTGTACTACATTCTTGCCAAGTCACTGGCTGCCTTCCCACATGAATATCTTTGAAAGATTGATCAGTAATGGGAGAGGAATGAATTCTGTCACAATGACTGTGATCAGTCCTTGGGCAGAATTCGGCAGAGCTTGGGAATCAAACCAGCAACCCCTGTTTCAAGCTCTGTGTGTTGCTGACTGAGCTACTGGCCTGGTCATTATAGCACTCGGGTTGCAAGTTGTTTGATCCCCTGCTGGTGCTCAGGCACATAGCCAGGTTGATGCCTTGGAAGCCCCAGCTTCAACATTAACTATCAAAGCATCAAATAAACAAATGCGCTTTCTTAATCAGGGAAAGAGACCATATCATCTCAGTTTCAAAATTGCTTTTGCCAGAAAATAAAAGCTGAATAGCGGCCATTGTAGATCAACGATCAGACTGCATGTTGCACATTTAGTGCAGTCTGATCTGGATCTACATTGGCTGCAAGATGCAGTCTGATCTTGATTTACATAGTGTAAAAAATTGACAAAGTTTTGATTGGCATTTTAAAGTGCTAACATCTGTTTTGCCGGAGGAAAAATGAGGAAAGAAAGAGAGAAAATGTAGAATAAATTCGGCTTCATCTTCACTACATTCCTGGCTACATGTGTAGGGCTGATCCAAGTTTCCGTGGACAAGGCATTTTTCTTGAGCTTCAATACTAATAGATAACAGAGCAAGCGGATTAACTCCTTACCAAACAACAAAATGTTCGACTGGTCCAAAAATTTAAAGCATTTACAGACGGCATAAAAAATGTCGCAAAAAATAGGATTTTTTGGTTGTTGACAGAAAAGAAATAATTGCGGGAAAAGAAGAAAATGCTGGTTACCAGCATTTTTAGCTCATCTGAGCACAAAGTGCTCATGGTGAGCTATTGCAATTGTGCTGTGTCCGTCATCCGTCGTTAACTTTTCACCTTGTGTACGCTCTAGAGGCCACATTTTCAGTCCAATCCTCATGAAACTTGGTCAGAATCTTTGTCTTGATGAAATCTCGGACGAGTTCAAAATTGGGTCATGTGGGGTCAAAAACTAGGTCACCAGGTCAAATCTTAGAAAAACCTTGTGTACGCTCTAGAGGCCACATTTTCGGTCAGATACTTGTGAAATTTGGTCAGAATGTTTGTCTTGATAAAATCTCGGACGAGACCCAAATTGGGTCCTGTGGGGTCAAAAACTAGGTCACTAGGTCAAATCTTAGAAAAACCTTGTGTACGCTCTAGAGGCCACATTTTCAGTCCGATCCTCATGAAATTTGGTCAGAACGTTTGTTTTGATAAAATCTCGGACGAGTTCGAAATTGGGTCATGTCGGGTCTAAAACTAGGTCACTAGGTCAAATCTAAGAAAAACCTTGTGTATGCTCTAGAGGCCACATTTTCAGTTCGATCCTCATGAAATTTGGTCAGAATGTTTGTCTTGATAAAATCTCGGACGAGTTTAAAATTGGGTCATGTCAGGTCAAAAACTAGGTCACCTGGTCAAATCTTACGTACGCTCTAGAGGCCACATTTTCGCTCAGATACTTGTGAAATTTGGTCAGAATGTTTGTCTTGATAAAATCTCGGACGAGACCGAAATTGGGTCCTGTGGGGTCAAAAACTAGGTCACTAGGTCAAATCTTAGAAAAACCTTGTGTACGCTCTAGAGGCCACATTTTCAGTCCGATCCTCATGAAATTTGGTCAGAATGTTTGTCTTGATAAAATCTCGAACGAGTTCGAAATTGGGTCATGTCGGGTCAAAAACTAGGTCACTAGGTCAAATCTTAGAAAAACCTTGTGTACGCTCTAGAGGCCACATTTTCGGTCAGATACTTGTGAAATTTGGTCAGAATGTTTGTCTTGATAAAATCTCGGACGAGACCCAAATTGGGTCCTGTGGGGTCAAAAACTAGGTCACTAGGTCAAATCTTAGAAAAACCTTGTGTACACTCTAGAGGCCACATTTTCAGTCCGATCCTCATGAAATTTGGTCAGAACGTTTGTCTTGATAAAATCTCGGATGAGTTCAAAATTGGGTCATGTGGGGTCAAAAACTAGGTCACTAGGTCAAATCTAAGAAAAACCTTGTGTATGCTCTAGAGGCCACATTTTCAGTTCGATCCTCATGAAATTTGGTCAGAATGTTTGTCTTGATAAAATCTCAGATGAGTTTAAAATTGGGTCATGTCAGGTCAAAAACTAGGTCACCTGGTCAAATCTTAGAAAAACCCCTGGTCAAATCTTAGAAAAACCATGTGTACACTGTTGTGGCCACATTTTTTGTCCAATACTCTTTTAAAGTTGCTCAGAATGTTTGCCTTGGTAATATCTTGGACGAGTTTGAAAATGGGTTATGTTGGGTCAAAATCTAGGTCATTAGGTCAGATCTTAGAAAAACCTTGTGTACGCTGTAGAGGCCAAATTTTCAGTCCATTACTCTTGAAATTTGGTAAGAATGTTTGTCCTGATGATATCTTGGACCAGTTTGAAAAAGTGTCATGTTGGCTGAAAAACTAGGTCACTAGGTCAAATCTTAGAAAAACCTAGTGTACAAATGACTCTCAGAAAGAAGCCTTTTGAAAACACTGTTTGAAAATGAGAAAATGCTGGTATTTTTTTTCCCTTTTTCACAATGTTTTCTACCCCTTAGAGAGACCAATCCCACAGCTTGATCCACATATTATTTGTTTTATGCAGAAGGTTCAGACTGATGAGTTTAAAATTTTATTGTCTGGTAATACATATATCTTGCAAGACGTTGGAAATTGGTTGTGCTTGGTCAAAAGGCTCAGGTGAGCGACTCCAGGGCCATGATGGCCCTCTTGTTTCCTTTTCCCACAATTTTTTCAAAATTCCTTGTCCTTTGGGTCGTTAAAGGGTTAATTAATATGTGCATCATCAAACTGATTTATTCCTGTGTTCTGTTTCTAGATTTTATAGCAGACACTGTGATGGCCAGACAGGGTTTTCCCAGGATGGGCATTTCCGCATGTTTTGGAGGCCCTTTGTTCAGTATCCTTGCATACAGACTTTCACTAACATACCAACATGGGTTTTGAATTAGTGCCACATATCAGATTAATGTGTATATGTGCCATGCTCTAGGAAAAGAGGATTTAATACATTCATTATACCAAGCGTGTCACCACAATTATGGATCCAAAAAATCCATGTTGTCTAACAACCATGAAAATCATGAAGTACAGTAGACTGGTCCTTTGGCATGTAGATAATTGACCAATCCCAAAACGTTTTGACCAAGGTCAGCCAGTGCGGGCTGACCTGGGTTGATACTTTTTTACAGATGTATTATGTACCTTTTTCACAGAGCATGGCTCATTTATGAAAATGGGTTTACTTTTTCTTTTATCTATTTTAACTCTTTCCCAAATAAATTAACAAAATTTTTTACCTGTCCAAATCCAAAGCATTTGTAGGTTACAAACTAAATATGTCTTAACTCTTTACCACACAATCCCGAGTTTTAACGACCCTGAGAAAGAAGCTTTTTGAAAACATTGTGGGAAAAGGAGAAAATGCTGGTTACCAGCATTTTCTCCTTTTCCCACAATGTTTTCAATACTACCAAAGAGAAATTCTATCATTTGGGCCACCTTTAAATTGTCGGCTGCAAATGCTTTCAATTTGGACAAGACTACATTTTTCTCATGTGGTAAAGAGTTAAATGGTGGAGATTGGCATTGAAATGGTAGAAAATATTGTAGGAAAAGAAGGAAATTATGGATACCAGCATTTTCTCCTTTTCCCACAATTGTTTTCAAAAGCCCTTTTCATCAGGGTTGTTGGGATTGTTTGGTAAAGGTGAGGAATATAGGACTGTCATGATCTTGAAAGGATTGCTTGTTTATTTATTGCCTTGCTAATGAGGTTTGGAGACTTATGTGATATTTTGCCAAGCCCCAGTAGCTCAGTCGGTGGCATACAGGACTTCAGAACAGGAGGTTGCGGGTTCAATCTTCTACTCGGACAATTTCTTTCGAAGGTTTGATGATAGTCATTGTGACAGGATTCATTTCCCTCTCACTGTTGACCATTGTTTCTACAATGGTTATGTGGGAGAGCAGCCAGTGGCTTGGAAAGAATATTGTACCGAGTACTGGGAAAGCTTGGATAGGGGCACTGGCTGCCACAATATACCTTAAATAATGTTAAAAAGGGCATTAAACACCATACAGTCAATCAATCAGTCAATATTTCCTTGACTACACTTAGATCTGTTACTTGGTATTGGGATTCCCTTTACAATTGCTACCATCAAAAGTGGTGATTATACAGTAAGTTATCATTTTGTACCCATAGCTCGGCAAATTCCTTTTTGAGAATTGATCATAGCCGTAGAGGCAGGATTCATTCCTCCCTCACCGCTGATCAGTGTTTCGATGATGGTTATGTGGAAAAGCAGCAAGTGGCTTGTGAGGAATATTGTGCAAAGTACTGGTCATAGAAACTTCAGGTAAGCGTGAATATGTGCTTTGGCCGTCTCAGTATAACTTAAATGATGGTGAAAACGGCATCAAACACGGTTAAAAAAGACATATTGCTTGTCATCCGCTAATGCTTTCAATATGGAAAACTAAAATTATGTTGTCTGTTAACCCCTTACCAAATGACATAATTTTAGACCAGTCCAAGTTGAAAGCATTTGCAAACGACAAATTAACTGCGACTTAAAAATTTAATTTTTTATGGGACAGTAGAAAACATTGTGGGAAAAGGAGAAAATGCTGGTTACCAGCATTTTCTCCTTTTCCCATAATGTTTTCTGAAAGCTTCCTTTTTAAGGTCATTAAAAGTCGGGATTGTGTGGTAAAGGGTTAACCCATTACCAAACAATCCAAAGTTTTAATGTCCCCGAGAGAAAAGGTCCTTTGAAAACATTTTAGGGAAATGAGAAATTACTGGTCACCTGTGTTTTCTGCTTTTCCCACAGTTTGCTCACCTTTCCTAGACAAATCCTGTTGTCTGTGTCACATTTAATTCGACTACAAATGCTTTCAAATTGGAAGCGTCTAAAATTTTTTGTCATCTGTTATAATGTAGAGTTATTATAATTGTTTATTTTCTTTTGCAGATCAAGATAACATTAGAAGAGGTTGTACTGGCTGCTTTTCTTGCGCTAAGTCTGATCTCCAGCCTTATCATCGTGAGTGCTTCCAAATTTAGAATGTCACGAGGATGGGGTATCTACCTCTGTGTATTGTACGGTATCTTTCTTATTGTCGCCATACTTACCGAGACCGGGCTCATTCATGCTAAAATTGATAACAATCCTTCATGACTCTCAGCACTTTGATTTTCATGTTTCAAAATTAACCTTTAACCCTTTCCCAAACAAGCCCTGGTTTTCACATGTCTGCAGTACAAGTCTTTTGAAAACACTGTGGGAAAAGGAGAAATTGCTCCTTTTCCCACAGTGTTTTCTACCCTTTTTGAGAACTTTCTGCCATTTTCATCAAATTTAAAATTGTCGTCTGCAAACTCTTTCAATTTCGACCAGTCCAAAATTTGTCGTTTGGGAAAGGGTTAATCCTTAACGTTTTACCAAACGAAAGAAATTTTAGAATTGTCCAAAATAAAAGCATTTCCAACAGAATAACTGTGATTCAAAATTGAATTTTGTTTATTGAAGGATAGAAAACATTGTGGGAAAAGGAGAAAATGCTGGTTACAAGCATTTTCTCCTTTTCCCAAAATGTTTTCAAAAGCCTTTTTCTTTAGGGTATTTGTGTGGTAAATGGTTTACCAAACCACAGAATTGTAGACCGATCCAAATTCAAAGCATTTGCAAACAACAAATTGAATGCAATTCAGTTGATAGGATTTGTAAAGGAAAGGGTAGAAAGCATCCTAGGAAAAGTAGAAAATGCTGGCTATATGCAATTTCTTCTTTTCAAACAATGTTATAAATAAAGCCTTCTTTCTCAGGGTTGTTAAAACCTGGAACTGCTTGGTAGAGGGTTACTTCTTCACAAGACTTTTCTGTGACTTTACAACCCAATAGAAGTAGGTTTTTGAAAAGATGGTCAGAAAAGGAGGAAATGCTGGTAACCATCATTTTCTCTTTTTCTCACAATGTTTCCTGGATACCAGCACATTCCCAGATTCCTCCATGTTTTACTACAGTATTCTGCAAATACTTTCCATTATGTTCATGTCAAGAAATTTGTTAAATGGTACAGAGTTTCTCCATCGAAGTTTTATTTATATGAGACATGCTCTGTGAAAAGGGGGCTTACTGCATTTAAAAAAAAAAAAAAATCGACCCAGGTCAACCTACGCAGTCCATGCAGGCTGACCTGGGCGGAAACTTTGCTATCCGTCAATTTTCTGCATGTCAAAGGACCAGTCTACCTCATGAATCAGTGGGTTGTTATACAAAATGAACTTTATGGATCCATAATCATGTGATGACTTGCTTGGTACCATGCATCAGAGATGCATTAAGCCCCATTTTGCCAGAGCATGGCCCATATCTAGATTCTATTCTTAGCGAGATTTTGACATGAAAATAAACCGAAATTTAAGATACAGAGGATATTTGTTCTTTTTCGGTAAAAGATCAAAATTTATTTCATCAAATGAACATCATCGATAACATTTTCACGAGTGGCACAGCCACAAGTGAAAATATCACCGATGATGTTCACGGGATGAAATAAACTTTGATCTTTGCCGAAAAAAACAAATATTCTATTTATTTCATGCTTCTAACCCCTTCTTTGTTTTGACTTTCATCAAAATCCAGTACAGTTGTTTTTTGTACTTCCCTGTGGCATACATCCCCGACATAACAACACATTTCAATATTACGTAAAGCGCGATAAATATAGCGTAAATTACGTCATATTCCTCTCTATTTGAATGGCACGCGCTGTTTGCCTAGGTAGCTAGTGCGAGGGAACTACTGTTTCCACCTTCAATTGAAATTGGTATTTTCACTGGTCATAACCATGAAATTAACCATATTCCACCATTATTTCTCGATAAACTACCGAAAAGCATGAAATAAATAGAGATATTCATTATCATTTATCTCATTATGTATTCATTCAAATTAACTCTTTACCAAACGACAGAATTATAGACTTGTCGAAATTGAAAGCATCTGCAGACGACAAAATGAATGTGACTCAAAAATTGAAATTTGTTTTGGAAAGGGTAGAAAACATTGTGGGAAAAGGAGAAAATGCTGGTTACCAGCATTTTCTTCTTTTCCCACAATTTTTCCCAGAATGTTTTCAAAAGCTTTGTTCCTCTGAGTCGTTACAAGTCAGGACTGTGTAGTATAGGATTCAAAAAAGCCTCACCCTTAGAGTACAAAATTAACCCTTTCCCAAACAAGCCCTGGTTTTCATGTGTCTGCTGTACAAGTCTTTTGAAAACACTGTGGGAAAAGGAGAAATTGCTCATAACGAGCAATTTCTCCTTTTCCCACAGTGTTTTCTACCCTTTTTGAGACCTTTCTGCCATTTTCATCAAATTTGAAATTGTCGTCTGCAAACTCTTTGAATTTGGACCAGTCCAAAATTTGTCGTTTGGGAAAGGGTTAATCATACATTTTCATTCTAGAAATAAGGCCTGAAACTAAAATAAAAAACTGATTGCGAAGTTGACTTTGTCCAGCATGTCTCAGTAAATCAGACAGTGTAGATCAAAGATTAGACTGCATGTTTTGTGCAGTCTGATCGTGATCTGTACTGGCCTCAAAGAAAGGCGCTTTAAGGTTTAAGATTTGCTCTTTCTATTATCATTACTATTATTTCATTTATATAACATAAAATTCTGTTTTTGCTCATTCATATACTTTATGTTGCTGTGGGAAGTCCTCCCCACCCACCTGTTTTATTTCATTTTTTCCTAATTGTAATATGTAGCATGCTCATTATTTTGGTTGTATAAAGGTTCAGGTAATTCAAATGTAAAAATATCAATATCAGGGCAAAAAGTTCTATTATTTTTCATTCATATACACTATAGTACTTTCAGCAGTCTGCCCCACCCATTTTGTTTCTTGTTGTAATACTGTATCTGTTGACATATACAGTTGCAGACATTTTGCACACAGAAATGTTTGTGAATTCAATACCCTCATTATTTTTTGGTATATTTGACGTAAAATACGCGTACGGAAAAGTTTTCAAATTTTTCGAATTTGCGAAATTACAAAAGTTTCCACATCGCAATATTTCCACTAACAGTATGCTTTATGCTTATCATTTTGATTTTATCAAATTTCAGATGATTAATATGTGAAATCACCAATAGGGCAGTTGTGTTTGAATGAGTTGAGATTACTTCTTATCCTGTAATAGATATAGTCTGATTTAAGCCTCCACCCTACCCTCCACTTCTGTACTTATGGTTTAACAAGCTGTGAGGTACAAGCTTTTTGGAAACATTGTGGAAAAAGGAGAAAATGCTTGTAACCTGCATTTTCTCCTTTTTCCACAGTGTTTTCTATCCTTTAAAAGACAAATTTCATGTTTTGAGTGACATTTTTAATTTGTCATCTGCAAATGCTTTCAATTCTGACAAGGCTAAAATTACGCTATTTGTTCAAGAGTTTATAATTCATGAATCTAAGATACATTCAATATAACCTTTAGATGTAGATTGAATTTTTGAGCAATTTATTTTTTTGTTTGACATTCATACATCAATATTTTTGAAATTATTTCTTTGTGCCTTCACAAATTACTGTTTGAGGGATGTTTTTTAACCCTTTATCACACATTTCCAAGTTTAAAGGACCCTTTGAAAGAGGCATTTTGAAAACATTGTGGAAGAAGGAGAAAATGCTGGTAACTAGCATTCTCTCCTTTTCCCACAATGTTTTCTATCCTGTCAAAGACAAATTTTGTCATTTGAGCCACATGTAATTTTGTCATCTGCAAATGCTTTAGATTTGGACAAGTCTAAAATTTCATCATGTGGTAAAGAGTTAATGAAAGTTGCATAGTAATTTTTTTTTGGAAGTTCAATATTTTTTTTTACTTACATCTGGTAGAAAATTGCACTATTTACTTCATGCTTTCCGGTAGGATATCGAGAAATAGCGGTGAAAATATTTTTCGATATTACACGGGTATGACCAGTGAGAATACCGATTTCATGACGGAACTACTTTTTCCCCTCAGTTGCCTCTTTAAAAAAGGCGTTAGAAGCATGAAATAAATAGATAATTTGTTTTTTTCGGTGAAAAATTGAAATTTATTTCATCGAGTGAACATCATTGGTAATATTTTCACGAGTGAGCGCTTATTTCATCAAGTGAACATCATCGGTAATATTTTCACAAGTGGCGCTCACTCGTGAAAATATTACTGATGATGTTCACTTGATGAAATAAATTTCGATCTTTCACCGAAAAAAACAAATATCCTCTATATGCATCTACCGGTTATATTACAACTTTTTTGTTATTTACAGACTAAACATATGATGATAAAACCTTTAGCCAGTAATAATGGGCTTTAACCTTATACCAAATGACAGAATTTTAGACTTGTCCAAACCTAAAGCATATGCAGACGGCAAATTGGCTCAACTTGTGGAAGTTGTCTTTGACAGTTTTGAAAACACTGTGGGAAAAGGAGAAAATGTTGGTAACCACTGTTTTCTCCCCTTTTAATGACAAATTCTGTAATTTGAGCCAAATTTTCTCTATCGTCTGCAAACCTTTTCAATTTGGCCAAGTCTAAAATTTGCTGTTTGGTTGTCTGGTAAAGGTCTACACTATCCATGACTACATATTTTTTCTGTTTCTAATTTAAGAGTTATTTAATTTATATTTAAGAAAATAATGTTTATAATCATGACTTTTTGTACATTTTGTTATCAAACGTTCTTGTACGATGTAAAGACTTGCTTGGTACCATGCATCATGGCGGTGCATTTAACCCCTTCCCAAACAATCCCTGGTTTTCACATGTCTGCAGTACAAGTCTTTTGAAAACACTGTGGGAAAAGGAGAAGCTGCTCGTAACGAGCAATTTCTCCTTTTCCCACAGTGTTTTCTACCCTTTTTGAGACCTTTCTGCCATTTTCATCAAATTTAAAATTGTTGTCTGCAAACTCTTTCAATTTGGACCAGTCCAAAATGTGTCCTTTGGGAAAGGGTTAAACTCCTTTTGCCAGGGCATAGCACATTTATATTTAGAAAGTTGTCTTGCAGGTTACTGTACTTTTTTGTATTCATTTTCTCCCAGGTTGATGTACTTTTTGTATTTGCTTTCAATAACTGAAATCTTTATTAACCCTTTCCCAAACGACAAATATTAGACCCTTCTAAACTGAAAGAGTTTGCAGACGACAATTTTAAATTTGATGAAAATGGGGGAAAGTTCTCCAAAAGGGTAGAAAACACTGTGGGAAAAGGAGAAATTGCTCGTTACGAGCAATTTCTCCTTTTCCCACAATGTATTCAAAAATGTATTCAGCTTGTGCTGCAGACACGTGAAAACCAGGGCTTGTTTGGGAAAGGGTCAAGTTCGTTTTTCATTCCCCAGACATGGCTTAGTAGTACCATATGACTAATGATGGTTATATATAATTATATAATATAATTATATATAATTGTTTTGGTCAGGGTTTTTTCTAGAGAGCTTTTGCTTCAGTATTTTTGGCTGTTAGTGCTATTTTTGGCTGTTAGTGCCATTTTTCTTTTTGGCTGCAATAACCCTTTACCAAACAATCTTGAGTTTTAATGACCCAAGGGAGGAAGGCTTTTGAAAACATTGTGGGAAAAGGAGAAAATGCTGGTAACCAGCATTTTCTCCTTTTCCCACAATGTTTTCTAACCTTTTTGCGAGAAATCCAATATTTTGAGTTACGTTTAATTTGTTGTCTGCAACTGCTTTTACTTTGGACAAGTCTAAAATTTTGTCGTTTGGTAAAGAGTTAAAATGAAAATGTTTGGTTCATTAGTTGTTTCCACAGATTTACAAACAATAACTTCGATTACTGAGAAAGAAAAGCGTATATTGGTTTTATTTCTTTATCACGAGACTCCTTCAAATTGAGAGCATCTGCAGACAACAAATTCAAAATCAGAGCAAACTTGCCAAAGAGCTGTGATATGCTAGAAAACATTGTGGGAAAAAGGAGAAAATGCTGGTTACCAGCATGTTCTCCTTTTCCCACAATGTTTTCAAAAGGCCTCACCTCAAGAACGTTAAAAGGGGGGAATTATGGTAAAGGTTTTGTATGTTTGGGGTTTTTTGCTTTCTATAGATTGCAAACTTGAGAAAACTGTTAATTGTTGTTTATCCTTAAATACTCTATATATAGTTGTTATAACGGAAGGATTCCTTTTGAAATCCTTTTGAGATTATTATTTTTTTTTTTTCCGTCCCACAGTTCCCAAAAGAAGAATGAAGAATGAAGCTTCCAATATTAATTTTCTCTGTCTATTCATCATGGACATGCAGTTACCTAATTCATAGATTTCTTCTTTGTCCACAATGTTTACAGAAGGTGTCTCTCTCAGGGATGCAGATATCTTAACCCTTTACCAGACGACAAAATTTTAGCCTAGTCGAAATTGAAAGCATTTGCAGACGACAATTCTAATGTGGCTCAAATGGTGCATTTTTTCTTTGACAGGATAGAAAATATTGTGGAAAAAGGAGAAAATGCTGGTTACCAGCATGTTCTCTTTTTCCCACAATGTTTTCAAAAGGCTTCTTTCTTAGGGGCATCAAAAGGTGGCATTGTGCGGTAAAGGGTTAAACCCTTTAGTAAGAGAATTTATCATTCATTTTGGAACATGATTATGTGATAAGACTTTCACATAGATGAATGCCATTAAATGTCAAGTGGTAGCGTAAAAAAAAAAAAACGTGGGGAATAATAATTAAATCATACATGTAAAGAGTTTAGCCACATTTGAGCTATCGTCTGTAAAAACTAAAAAATTTAACAAATCTAGAATTGTATCATATAGTGAAGAGTTAGAGGACAAAATTGCAATATTTAACCCTTTCCCAAACAAGCCCTGGTTTTCATGTGTCTGCAGTACAAGTCTTTCGAAAACGCTGTGGGAAAAGGAGAAATTGCTCGTAACGAGCAATTTCTCCTTTTCCCACAGTGTTTTCTACCCTTTTTGATAACTTTCTGCCATTTTCATCAAATTTAAAACTGTCGTCTGCAAACTCTTTCAATTTGGACCAGTCTAAAATTTGTCGTTTGGGAAAGGGTTAACCCTTACCCACATAATCCTGAGTTTCAACAAACCTGAGGAAGAAGCCTTTTTAACCCTTTACCACACAATCCCGACTTTTAACGACCCTGAGAAAGAAGCCTTTTGAAAACATTGTGAGAAAAGGAGAAAATGCTGCTAACCAGCATTTTCTCCTTTTCCCACAATGTTTTCTACACTTCCAAAAACAAGTTTCAGTCTTTGAGCCACGTTTATGTTATTGTCTGCAAATGGTTTCAATTTGGACAGGTCTAAAATTTTGTCGTGTGGTAAAGGGTTAAAAGCATTGTTGGAAAAGGTGAAAATGCTGGTAACAAGCATTTTCTCCTTTTGCAACAATGCTTTCTACCCCATCAAATACAAATTCAATCAATTGAACAAGATATAAATTGTCGTCTGCAAATGCTTTGATTGGACAAGTCTAAGAATTTGTTGTGTGATAAAGAGTTAAGCCATATTCAATTTACTGTTTGCAAATGCTCTCAATATGGACAGATCTAACATTTTGTCCTCCAAACAACTTCAGAGGCATACAAAGTTTTATTATTTAACCCTTTACCACACAATCCCTACTTTTTAACGACCTTGACAGGGAAGCCTTTTGAAAACATTGTGGGAAAAGGAGAAAATGCTGGTAACCAGCATTTTCTCCTTTTCCCACAATGTTCTCTACCCTATTAATGATAGAAATAATCATTTTAGCAACATTTGTAGTCTGCAAATGCTTTCAATTTGGTTCCGTCCAAAATTTTGTCATTTGGTAAAGGGTTAAGAATACTTGTCTCTCTATCAGATGACAAAATTTTAGATTGGTCCAAACTGAAACCGTTTGCAGACGACAATGTGACTCAAGTGATGGTATTGGCCTTAGAAACGGTTACCAGCATTTTCTACTTTTCCAGTGATGTTTTCAAAAGCTCCTTTATAATGGATCTTTAAAACTAAAGATTGTGTGCTGAACAGTTAAAAAAAGTTTGACTTGACATACAAAATATTTTGGCAAATAAAGATGTCCATTTAAACAGACTATTTTTGTTTGTAATGACAAACTACAGGAAAATCTGGAGACAAAACAATAAATTGATGATTCTTTTTGTAACATGATTTTTTAACTCTACCAAACGACAATATTTTGGACTGGTCCAAATTGAAAGCATTTGCAGACAACCGATTAAATGTGGCTAAAATGATTGCATTTGTTTCTGAAAGGTTAGAAAACATTGTGGGAAGAGGAGAAAATGCTGGTTACCAGCATTTTCAATTTTTCCCACAATGTTTTCAAAAGGCTTCTTTCTCAGGGTCGTTAAAAGTTAGGATTGTTTTGTAAAGAGTTAAATAATTATCTTCTCTTTCAAGGCCAACTAGCAGCCAAATATATACAATTCTGTGTACGAAATACAGAAAAATTTCATTAAACTCAAAAATACATGATTGTATTTATTATGAGATGGACAATGTATTAACCTTTTACCAAATGACAAAAATTTAGACTTGTCCAAATTGAAAGCATTTGCAGACAACAAAACAAAAGAGTCAAAAAACTGAAATTCAATTTGGGAAGGTTAAAAAACATTGTGGGAAAAGGAGAAAATACTGATTACCAGCATTTTCTCCTTTTCCCACAATGTTTTCTAAAAGCTTTCTTTGACAGTGTCACTAAAAGTTGGAATTGTGTGGTATAGGGTTAACATACCAATTATTTAAGTTCCACTCAATGACAGAATAATGAATATCAAAACCCAATGTAAAGTTGACAACTTTAGTGCTAGTTTTAAAATTCATTCTTTTCACCAGAGACTGGCGCCTTGGCAGATTGCACTGAAACACTTTTTCAGACTTAATATAATATCCAGAGCTCCAGATCGAAGCAGTGATTTTGATTTCAAAATCAAAAATATTCATCACTCTCCACTAAACCCTATGTTATTGGTACTCATTAGAATCGTCTCATCGAGACGATTCCAATGAGTACCCACAACATAGGGTTTGGAAGAGAAATAATGGATTTAGAATACTATCACTCCCTCTTATCTGGAGATCTGAGATCCATACTTTTACATAGTATAAATTAAACTTGCTTGCTCTTTCACTCCTGCATTGGCTACCTTTAACCCTTTACCACACAATCCTGACTTTTACTGACCTTGAGAAAGAAGCCTTTTGAAAACACTGTGGGAAAAGGAGAAAAATGCTGGTAACCAGCATTTTCTCCTTTTCCCCACAATGTTTTCTACCCTTCCCAAAACATATTTCAAATTTTCATTCAGATTTATTTTGTCATCTGCAAATGCTTTCAATTTGGACTAGTCCAAAATTTTGTTGTTTGGTAAAGAGTTAACAGATATCCTGAATGTTTATTCTACCCCACAACATTTTAGACTCTACTATTGAGAGCAAATGCAGACAACAAACTAGATGTGGTTCAGACAGTGGGACTTGTATCGGAACGGGTAGAAGACCTTGTGGGAAAAAGGGGAAAATGCTGATTGCAAGCATTTTCTCCTTTCCCCACATTGTTTTCGAACATGTCTTCTCGTTAAAACATAGGTTTGTTCAGTAAGAGGTAAAACTCAGTTTCTACACAACAAATATTCAATCTCAAATGAGTCATGCTCTGGAAAAATGAGGTTTAACCCTTTACCACACAATCCCGACTTCTAACGACCCTGAGAAAGAAGACTTTTGAAAACATTGTGGGAAAAGGAGAATATGCTGGTAACCAGCATTTTCTCCTTTTCCCACAATGTTTTCTACACTTTCCAAAACAAATTTCAGTTTTTGAGTCGCATTTATTTTGTCGTCTGCAAATGCTTTCAATTTGGACTAGTCTAGAATATTGTCGTTTGGTAAAGAGTTAATGTATCTCTATGATCCACCATGCCAATCAAGTCATCACATAATCATAGATCTGTAATATCCATTAAATTTTGTCTAACAACCAAATGAATCTCGAGGTAGACTGCTCCTTTGACATGCAGAAAATGTAGAGATAGCAAAAAAATTTCTGCAACTGTCAGCCTGCAAGGACTGCGCAGGCTGACATGGGTCGATACTTTTTGTAGATGCATTAAGTCCCCCATTCACAGAGCATGGCTCATGTGTTACAACAGAATGCTGCAAGAAAGCTATTTTGCCCCAAATAACCATTTCACATAGCTAATGGAGAGTGTACATTAAAGATAAGGATGCATGTTTTGTGCTGTCTGATCTTGATCTAAGATTTAACTCTTTACCACACTATCCCGACTTTTAACGACCTTGAGAAAGAGGCCTTTTGAAAACATTGTGGGAAAAGGAGAAAATGCTGGTAACCAGCATTTTCTCCTTTTCCCACAATGTTTTCTACCCTTTCCAAAACAAATTTCAATTTTTGAGTCACATTTATATAGTCGTCTGCAAATGCTTTCAATTTGGACAAGTCTAAAATTTTGTCGTTTGGTAAAGAGTTAATAGTCACAAAAGCAAAACCAATATTGTTTACCACTAATAATATTGCATGCAAACAATTGATATTATTTCTATTGTCAAAAAAAAAAACAAGAGGGCCATGATGGCCCTGGGTCGCTCACCTTAGTAGAGTGCCTTTAAGGTTTTTCTTTAATTTGACCATGTGACCTAGTTTTTGACCGCAGGTGACCCAATTTCAAACTCATATTTCATGAATACAAACATTCTGACCAATTTTCAAGTCAATTGAGCAAATAATGTGGCCTTGAGTGCCCTAAAGATATTTCTTTAATTTGACCTAGTGATCTAGATTATGACCCCTGATGACCTAAATTTGAACTGGTCTTTGACTATATCAAAAGAAACATTTTAACCAATTTTCAAATCAAATGAATAACAAATGTGGCCTCTAGAGTGCCCACTAGCTATTTCTTTAATTTGACCAAGTGACCTAGTTTATGACCCCAGTTGACCCAAATTCAGACTCATGTGAGATTTAACAAAGACAAACATTCTGACCAATTTTCAAGGCAATTAAGCAAAGAATGTGGCCTCTAAAGAGCCCACAAGGTATTTCTTTATTTTGACCTAGTGACCTAGTTTATGGTTCCAGGTGACCCAAATCCAAACTCATCTGGTATTTTATCAAGACAAACATTCTGGCCAAATTTCAGGTCATTTGAGCAATAAATGTGGCCTCCAGAGTGCAAACAAGGTATTTCTTTAATTTGACCCAGTGAACTAGTTTATGACCCAAGTTGACCCAAATTAATCTTATGTGAGACTTTATAAAGACAAACTTTCTAACTAATTTTCAAGGCAACTGAGCAAATAATGCGGCCTCGAGAGTGCCAACAAGGTATTTCTTTAATTTGACCTAGTGACCTAGTTTATGACCCAAGATGGCCCAATTTTGAACTCAATGAACTTGTTGCGCTTAGATGGGCAAGCAAACTTAGAAGAGAATCACTACATACCAAATATCAAAGCTCTACGCCTTCCAGTTTTAAAGAAGAATTTTAAAGTTTTCCTTCTTTGTTCCTATGTTCGAACTTGTGGAACTTGTGACCCCGGGGCTGGGCCAGTTTTGACCCAGGGGCATCATATGAACAAACTTGGTAGAGGTCCACTAGGAAATGCTACATACCAATTATCAAAGCTCTACACCTTCCCGTTTAAGAGAAAAAGAAATTTAAAGTTTTCCTTCTTTGTTCCTACCTTCGAACTTGTGACCCCCAGGGCGGGGCCAGTTTTGACCCAGGGGCATCATATGAACAAACTTGGTAGAGGTCCACTCTGAGATGCAACATACCAAATATCAAAGCTCCATACCTTTCGGTTTCAGAAAAGAAGAATTTTAAAGTTTTCCTTCTTTGTTCCTATGTTCGAACTTGTGACCCCAGGGGCTGGGCCAGTTTTGACCCAAGCAGCATCCTTGGAACAAACTTGGTAGAAGTCCACTAGGAGATGCTACATACCAAATATCAAAGCTCTATGCCTTCCCATTTAAGAGAAAAAAAAAATTTAAGTTCTCCTTCTTTTTTCCTATGTTTGAACTTGTGACCCCCGGGGCAGGGCCAATTTTGACCCCAAGGGCATCATATGAACAAACTTGGTAGAGGTCTACTAGGCGATGCTACATACCAAATATCAAAGCTCTATGCCTTCTAGTTTTAGAGAAGAAGATTTTTAAAGTTTTCCTTCTTTGTTCCTATGTTGGAAATTGTGACCCCCGGGGCGGGGCCAGTTTTGACCCCAGGGGCATCATATGAATAAACTTGGTAGAGGTCCACTAGGAGATGCTACATACCAAATATCAAAGCTCTACGCCTTCAAGTTTCAGAGAAGAAGATTTTTAAAGTTTTCCTTCTTTGTTACTATGCACAAACTTGTGACCCCCGGGGTGGGGCCAGTTTGACCCCAGGGGCATCATATGAACAAACTTGGTAGAGGTCAACTAGGCAATGCTACATACCAAATATCAAAGCTCTACGCCTTCCAGTTTCAGAGAAGATGATTTTTAAAGTTTCCCCTCTTTGTTCCTATGTTTGAACTTGTGACCCCCAGGGCAGGGCCAATTTTGACCCCAAGGGCATCATATGAACAAACTTGGTAGAGGTCCACTAGGAGATGCTTCATGCCAAATATCAAAGCTCTATGCCTTCTAGTTTTACAGAAGAAGATTTTTAAAGTTTTCCTTCTTTGTTCCTATGTTGGAAATTGTGACCCCCGGGGCGGGGCCAGTTTTGACCCCAGGGTCATCAAATGAACAAACTTGGTAGAGGTCCACTAGGAGATGCTACATGCCAAATATCAAAGCTCTACACCTTCAAGTTTCAGAGAAGAAGATTTTTAAAGTTTTCCTTCTTTGTTCCTATGTTGGAAATTGTGACCCCCGGGGCGGGGCCAGTTTTGACCCCAGGGGCATCAAATGAACAAACTTGGTAGAGGTCCACTAGGAGATGCTACATACCAAATATCAAAGCTCTGCGCCTTCTAGTTTCAGAGAAGAAGATTTTCAAAGATTTTGCTTTTTTTTCCTTTTTGTTGCCATGGCAACCAGAGTTGTGGGTGGAATTCAATCCTTTGAACAATTTTGGTAGAGCTTCACCCAAGGAACATCCCTGTGAAGTTTCATCAAGATTGGCCCAGTGGTTTAGGAGAAGAAGATGTTTAAAGAAATTGTTGACGGACGCCGGACATAGGGCAATCACAATAGCTCACCTTTAGCACGTTGTGCTAAGGTGAGCTAAAAAAACAATAAAAAAATCTCTATGAATAAAAAATTCATTCAAACATTTCTAAGCAATAAATACAAACTTGAAATAAATACTTCTCTTGAATTGCCTAACTCCAACACTTTGTACAATGGTGGGATGACATCATCCTGTTCTTTTAGCCAATAAATGACCTTCGACAATTTGTATGGGATGACAACATCGTCTTCTCCCAGCCAAATAGAAAACCTGTCCTCTCCTGTTTCAATGGTTGTGTATTTTGAGAGCTTAGTCTCTGGAACGGCTGTGTCATACTTGTCTCTATACTTTACTTTTATCACAAACAGAACCACCAGCAGTGAGGCTAATATTCTGTGCATCAACTGGACTTTCCTCTCCCCTGAAATAACATAGGAAGAAGATTAAGTCTTTACCAAACAACACAAGTTTAGACAAGTCCAAATTGAAAGCATTGTTGGAAAAGGAGAAAATGCTGGTTACCAGCAAATGGGCAACTGTGGGTGACAATAAAGAAATGAAAATCAATCAAATCACTAAAGATTTCTCAAATGAGAGATTCGGGTCAGAAGTCATCAACTATTCTAAATCACATTTTGATACTCTTTCAAGAGTTAGAAATTCTAAAATCGGAGAGTAGAAATTTAAAAAGTAATACAAACATAAAACTATATGGTTTAACCAAACAGATATTGGTTTCCATTGAAATTCAGATGTTTCTTAACCCTTTACAGCACAATGTCGCCTTTTGACGCCCCTGGAAAAGAAGCCTTTTGAAAACGTGGGAAAAGGAGAAAATGCCTGTAACCAGCATTTTCTCCTTTTCCCACAATGTTTTCTACCCATTTAAAGAAGAATTGCACCATTTGAGCCACACTGAAATTGTTGTCTGCAATTGCTTTCAATTTGGACAAGGCTAAAATGTTGTTGTCTGGTAAAGGGTTAACCCTTAAAGTGCCAAATAAACCTATCAGACAGTTTCATCCTTGAAATACAACCCAAATAATTGCAAGTTTGTGAATGTTTTTGTCTCCAATCTTTCGGCAAAGCGGACAGTGTAGATCAAAGATCAGGCTGCACATTTTGTGCAACCTGATCTTTGATCTACACTGGTCACAAAGGCAACTACAGACGTGAAAGGCGCTTTAAGGGTTAAGAAGTAGAATACAATTTCATATGAAACTTTGTACAGTTTAAAAAGTGCCAACACTTTACCAGATACTGTTTTTTACCCAACACATATACAAAAACAAGAAAACTGCTATAGTCTGATATTGTTTAACCCTTTACCACACAATCCCCACTTTTAACAACCCTGAGCAAGAGACCTGTTGAAAACATTGTGGGAAAAGGAGAAAAAGCTGGTAACCAGCATTAATGACCCTAGGAAAGAAGCCTTTTGAAAACATTGTGGGAAAAGGAGAAAATGCTGGTAACCAGCATTTTCTCCTTTTTCCACAATGTTTTCTACCCTATCAAAGAAAAATTGCACCATTTTAGCCAGATTGAAATTGTTGTCTGCAAATGCTTTTAATTTGGACAAGGCTAAAATTTTGTTGTCTGGTAAAGGGTTAAATCCAATCTGACAATGCTACATGTATATCCATTCAACAATGTTTCCCTCTGCATAGTATTATGTCCTTTTCCACAGTGTTTTCCTCTGTGTCATTTTATATCCACTCCAGTAATATTTTCCTTTTTGCTTTGTTTTAAAGAAACTTCCTTACAGCCAGGGAGTAAAAATATGGCATATAAAATGTTCAAAATTAAGTCAGCTGTATAAACATCAATAGAATTTTCCAATATATATGGTGTAAGGGGTATATACATATGTCAGAAATCTTCTAGTGAAAACCAGAAATGTCACAACTGATTTCTTTGATGGCCCAAAGAAAATGAAATGCAGTTTCTATCGGCCGTAATCTATGCAACCCGACAACTGTCAGAAGCAGCATTTGGCATGGGGAGACAAGAATGATAAAACAAAGATGAAATGGGTTAAAAATTGCATGAAAACGAGTATAGATATATCTTTAAATATTCTCCCATTGTTCCCCACTGTGTCTTGCTTGATTGTCATTCCAAAAATGTTTCCCACTCTGTCCTGCCCTATTTATTCCCAAAATGTCTTCTTCTGTATCACATTATTGCTTTTCCTAGATATTTTCCTCTGTGTTATGCTGTACCCAATCTCACAATGTTTTCCTCTTTGCCGTATTGCTGCCAATCAGGGAATTATTTCCTCTGTATCATGTTATATCCATTCCAAGAATGTATCCCTCAGTGTTACGGTACATCCGGTGCAACAAAGTTTCCCCTCTGTGTTATGTTATATCCATTCTACCAATGTTTTCTTCCGTGTCATACTGTTGGCAATCCCAGAATGTTTCCCTCTGTTAAATGTCATCTCAATCCTGCTATGCATCCCACTGTGTCATGTTATCTCCATTCCCCTAAAGTTTCCCACTGTTATGTTAGATCCATTCACCTATAGTTCCTCTGTGTCATGTTAGATCTATTCTTGCAATAGTTTCCTCTGTGTCATGTTATCTCCATTCCCAAATCTTTTCCTCTGTGTCATGTTAGATCCATTCCCAAATCATTTCCTCTGCGTCGTGTTAGATCCATTACCCCTTTATTTTCATGTGTGTTGTGTTGTCTCCATTCCCCAATGTTTTCCTGTGTCATGTAAGGTCCATTCACAAATGTTTCCCTTGCGTCATGTTAGATCCATTCTCCCAGTGTTAACATCTGTGTCATGTTGGATCCATTCCCCCAGTGTTTTCCTCTGTGTCATGTTAGATCCATTTCCCCAATGTTTTCTCAGTTTCGTGTTATTTCAACCATTAACATGTAATATTCACTCCAACAATGTTTTTTTTCTTCCTGTGTCATGCTATAGCCTTTCCAACAATGTTCTTTACTGTGTCATGCTACATCCACTCCAACAATGTGTTACATAAATCAACTCAAATAATGTTTTCCCCTGTGTCATGTTATATCAACTCAAACAATGTTTTCATCTGCTTCATGTAAAATGTACTTGAATGATGTTTTTCGTTGTGTCATGTTAATCCACTCCAACAGTGTTTTCCTCTGTGTCATGTTAAATTCTTTGCCATGTTTCCCTATTATTTTAAATTCACTTTGTCTCATTTTATATCCTTTCCCTTTTGCTCTGTGAATGCACTCCATCTGCATCTTCTTCTGTGTCAAATCCACTCCTACAATGTTTTCCACCATCTCCTGTTGTATCCTTTCCCACAATGTTTTCCTGTGTTACATCCACTCCAACAATGTTTCCTTCTGTGTCATATCCACTCCACTAATGTTTTTCTTTGTGCCAAGTCATATCCTTTCCCATAATGTTTTCACATGGTTCATATCAAATCCAACAATGTTTTCCTCTGTATCATGTCATATCCTTACCAAAAATGTTTTCAATTCTATCATATCAACTTCAACAATGTTCTCCTCCGTTTCATGTCATATCCTGTCCCACAGTGTTTTCCTCTGTTTCATACACTCCAACAGTGTTTTCCTCTGTATCATACCATATCCTTTCCAACAATGTTTTCACTTCTGTCATATCCACTCCAACAATGTTTTCCTCTGTTTCATGTCATATCCTGTCCCACGATGTTTTCACTTGTGTCCTATCCACTCAACAATGTTTTCCTCTGTATCATGTCATATCCTAACCGACAATGTTTTCACTTCTGTCATATCAACTCCAACAATGTTTTCCTCTGTTTCATGTCATATCCTTTCCCACAATGTTTTCCTCTGTGTCATAAACTTGAACAATGTTTTCCTCTGTATCAAGTCATATCCTTTCCGACAATGTCTCCACTCCTGTCATATCCACTCCAACAATGTTTCCTATGTTTTATGTCATATCCTTTCCCACGATGTTTTCACTTGTGTCCCTTCCACTCAACAATGTTTTCTTCCTCTGTATCATGTCATATCCTTACCGACAATGCTTTCACTCCTGTCATATCAACTCCAACAATGTTCTACTCTGTTTCATGTCATATCCTTTCCCACAATGTACTCCTCTGTGTCATAAACTCCAACAATGTTTTCCTCTGTATCATGTTATATCCTTTCCAACAATGTTTTCATTCCTGTCATATCCACTCCGACAATGTTTTCCTCTGTTTCATGTCATGTCCTTTCCCACGATGTTTTCACTTGTGTCCCTTCCACTAAACAATGTTTTCCTCTGTATCATGTCATATCCTTTCCGACAATGCTTTCACTCCTGTCATATCAACTCCAACAATGTTCTCCTCTGTTTCATGTCATATCCTTTCCCACAATGTATTCCTCTGTGTCAAAAACTCCAACAATGTTTCCTCTGTATCATGTCATATCCTTTCCGACAATGCTTTCACTCCTGTCATATCAACTCCAACAATGTTCTCCTCTGTTTCATGTCATATCCTTTCCCACAATGTATTCCTCTGTGTCATAAACTCCAACAATGTTTTCCTCTGTATCATGTCATATCCTTTCCGACAATGTTTTCATTCCTGTCATATCCACTCCGACAATGTTTTCCTCTGTTTCATGTCATATCCTTTTCCACGATGTTTTCACTTGTGTCCCTTCCACTAAACAATGTTTTCCTCTGTATCATGTCATATCCTTTCCGACAATGCTTTCACTCCTGTCATATCAACTCCAACAATGTTCTCCTCTGTTTCATGTCATATCCTTTCCCACAATGTATTCCTCTGTGTCATAAACTCGAACAATGTTTTCCTCTGTATCATGTCATATCCTTTCCGACAATGTTTTCACTCCTGTCATATTCACTCTGACAATGTTTTCCTGTTTCATGTCATATAATTTCCCACGATGTTTTCACGTGTGTCCCATCCACTCAATAATGTTTTCCTCTGTGTCACGTTTTATTCTTTCCCACATTTTTCTCACTAGTGTCATATCCCCTCCATGGATGTTTTCCTCTTTGTCATGTTATATCTGTTCCCACAAGGTTTTCCCGATTATGTTAAATTCACTGCAACAAAGTTTTTCTATGTGTCACATCCACTCCATCAATGTCTCCCTCTGTATAATGCTATATCCTTTCCCCATTATCTTCCTCTGTGTACTATCCATTCCCACAATATTTTCCTCCATGTCATGTTAGCCCCTTTCCAACAATATTTTCTCTCTGTCATGCTAAATGCACTCCAACAGTATTGTCTCTGTGTCATATCAATCCCAAAGACAATTTCCTTTGTGTCATAATACATCCTCTTCAACAAATTTCTTTTCTCTGTGTTGTGTGCACTCTCACATTTTTCTTGTCATGTTATATCCTTTCCAACAATGTTTTTCTCTGTGTCATGTTGATTCCTTTCCAACAATGTTTTCCTCTGCGTCATGTTAAATGCACTCTTATAATATTTTCCTCTGTTATATCCACTCAAACAGTGTTTTCCTCTTTGTGATTTTATATCCTTTCCCACAATGTTTTTCTCTGTGTCATGTTAAATGCACTTGAATAATGTTTTCCTGTGCATCATATTATATCCACTCAAACAATTATTTCCTCTGTGCCATGTTATATCCTTTCCCACAATGTTTTACCCTATGTCTTGGTAAATGCTTATCAACAATATTTTTTCCTTTGTGTTCAATCCCCTCCAACAAAGTTTTCCTTCATGTTATGTTATATCCACTCCAACAATGTTTTCCTCAATCTCACGTTATATCCTCTCCCACAATGTTTTCCGATGTATCATAATCACTCAAACATTGTTTCCTTCCGTGTCATGTTACATCCTTTCCCACAATGTTTTCCTCAGTGTCATCCACTCTATATATGCTTTCCTCTGTGTCATGTCGTATCATTTCCAACAGTGTTTTCACTTGTATCCTATCCACTCCAACAATGTTTTCAATAGAGTCATGTCATATCCTTTCCCACAACGTTTTCCCAGTATGTTATGTTCACTCCAGTAATTTTTGTGTGTGTGTATGTGTTACATCAACTTAAACAATGTTTCCCTCTGTCTTATGTCATATCCTTTCCCACAATATTTTCCTCTGTGTTATATCCACTCAAACAATTTTCCTCCATGTCATATTATATCGTTTCTAACAAGGTTTTCCCGATATATTTCAGCCATGCTCTGGCAGAAGGGGGCTTAATGCATCTCTGTAATGCATGATACCAAGCAAGTTATTACATGATTATGGATCAATAAAATCGATTTTGTCTGACAACCGAGTGATCTTGAGGTAAACCGATCATTGGACTTACAGAACACTAACCAATAGCAAAATGTTTCGGCCTAGGTAAGCCTGCATGGACTGCCCAGGCTGACCTGGGTCAAAACTTTTTGCAGATGCATTATGCCCCCGTTCCACAGAGCATGGCTCATTTAAATCATTCTAACAATGTTTTTCTTTGTGTCACATCCAATCGAACAATGTTTCCCTTTGTGTCATGTTATAACCTAACCCACAATAATTTGTGTCATATCCAGTCCCACAATATTTTCCTCTGTGTCATGTTATAATCCATTCCAACTCTATTTTTTTTCTGTGTCATGTTACATCCTTTTCCACAATATTTTCCTCTATGTCATGTCCACTCCCAGATTTCTTTTCCCTTGTGTCATATTATATCTAACCCCGCAATGTTTTCGTCTGTGTCTTGTTATATCCACTCGAACAAAGATTTCTTCTGTGTCATGTTAATTCTTCTAGAACAATATTTTCCTCTGTGTCATGTTAAAAACACTCAAACAATGTTTTCCTCTGTGTCATGTTATATCCACTCAAATGTTTTCCTCTGTGATAGGTTTTGTACTTTCCCAAAATGTTTTGCTCTGTGTTATGTTAAATACAATCCAACAATGTTTTCCTCTGTGTCATGTTTATCCTTTCCCAAAGTGTTTTGCTCTGTGTCATGTTAAATACACTCAAACAATGTTTTGCTATGTGTCATGTTCTATTCCTTCAAATAGTGTTTTTCTCTGTGTCTTGTTTTATCCTTTCCCAAAATGTTTTCCTTTGTGTCATGTTATATCCGCTCAAACAATGATTTCATCTGGGTCATGTTATCTTTTCCCACAATGTTTTGCACTGTGTCATGTAGTCTGCACTTCAACAATGTTTCCTTTGAGTCATATTCAATCAAACAATGTATTTCTCCATGTCATGTCATATCCTCTCCCAAAATGTTTTCACTTGTGTCATATCAAATCCACTTCAATAATATTTTCCTCTGTGTCATGTCATACACATCCCCACCATGTTTTCTACTGTCATGTTATATACACCCCCATTATATTTTCCATTGTCCTGTTATATATACATCCCAAACAATTTTTTCCACTGTTCTATTAAATACATTCCCACAAAGTTATGCACTGGCCTGTTTTATGCATCCCCATATATTTTTACTACTGTGATGCTATATATATCCCACAATGTTCCCCCTGTCATATTATATACATCCCCATAATGTTTTCCAATGTCCTTTTATATATATCCCCATAATGTTTTCCACTGTCCTGTTATCCTGTTTAATACATCCCAATAATGATTTATGAATGTCCTGTTATAAACAACCCCACAGTGTTTTCCTCTGTCCTGTTATATACATATCAGCATATTTTCAACTGTCCTATTTTATAAATCCCCACAATGTTTTTCACCACCCTGTTACATACAACCCCACAATGTTTTCCAGTACCCTGTTACATAAATCCCACAGTATTTTCCCGTCCTTTTATATACATCTCCATGATGTTTTCCACTGTCATGTTTTACATATCATCATAGCATTTTGTGCTGTGTTGTTCTATACACCCCTACAATAATTTCAACTGTCCTGATGTATGCATCCCCACAAAGTTTTCAACAATCTAATTATATACATCCCACAATGTTTTCCACTGTCCTGTTATATACACCCGGAAATGTTTTCCACTGTCCTGTTTTCTAGTTTAGTGTTAGATACATCCCCACAATGTTTTCCCCTCTTTTGTTATATACACCCCACAATGTTTTCCACTAGTTTGTTTTATACATTCCACAATGTTTTCCACTGTCCTGTGATATAGTCCACAATGTTTTCCACTGTCTTTTTCTATAAATTCCCACAATGTTTTCCACTGTCCTGTTATACACATCCCAATGTTTTCCACTGTCCTGTTATATACATTCTCACAATGTTTTCCACTGTCCTATTATATACATTCCACCAATGTTTCCCCTGTCTTGTTAAATAGACCCGGACAATGTTTTCCACTGTCATGTTGAATACATCCCCACAATGTTTTCCAGGGTCTTGTAATATACTTCCCCACGATGTTTTCCACTGTCCTGTCTATAAACACCCACACAACATTTTCAGCTGGTTTGTTATATACATTCCACAATGTTTTCCACTTTCTTGGTACATACATCCCTGCAATGTTTTTCACTGTCATGTTAAATACACCCCGACAATGTTTTCCACTGTTTTTTTATATACACCCCACAATGTTTTCCACTGTCCTGTTATATACACCCAGATAATGTTGTCCACTGTTCTGTTATATACATTCCACAAATGTCCCTGGCCTTGTTAAATACACCCGACAATGTTTTCACTGTCCTGTCAAATACACCCTTCAATGTTTTCCACCGACTTGTTATGTACATCCTTACAGTGTTTTCCAATGTCCTGTTATATACATTCCACCAATGTTTCCCCTGTCTTGTTATATACACCCTGACAATGTTTTCCACTGCACTGTCCTGTTAAATACATCCCTCAATGTCCTTTAAATACATCCCCACAATGTTTTCCACTGTCCTATTATATACATCCCCACAAAGTTTTCCACTGTCACTTTATATGTGTCACCACAATGTTTGTCATCTTATTATATACATCCCCACAGTGTTTCCCACTGTACTTTCATATACATGTACGTCCTTACAGTGTTTCCCACTGTACTTTTATGTACACTCCCAGCATGTTTTCCACTGTACTGTTATATATATCCCCACAGTGTCTTTTCCTTATCCTATTTAGAACATCCCCTAAATACTTTCCACTTTCCCGTCATATACAAAATGTTTTCCTACTGTCCTATTATAAACATCCCCACAGCGTTTCCCACTGTCATGTTTTACATATCCACACAGTGATTCCCACTGTCCTGTTATATACATCGCCGTATGTTTCCCACTGTCATGTTACATGTATACATCCCTAAAATGTTTTTCACTGTCATGTTATATACATTTTCCCATGTCCTGTTATATACACCCTGAATCCTGTTATATGCATTCCCACCATGTTTTCCACTGTCATGTTATATACATCCTTTCCATATTTTCCTTGTTCTGATACATACATCCCCATAATGTTTTCCACTGTCTTATTATATACTTTTCCATAATGTTTTCCACTCTCCTGTCACTTATATACATCCCCATTATGTTTTCTACTATCTTGTTATATGCGTCACCACAATCTTTTCCACTATTTTTTTATATGCGTGCCCAAAATGATTTCCACTGTGTACCATTCCATGCACATACATTGTCAATATGTGTCCTGTAACATATATTCCCACAATGTTTTCCACTGTATCATGCTATATAAATCTCCACAGTGTTTTCCCTTTATCAATCGCTCTCACGATTATCCACATCACACTACACATGGTGTCCAATAGAAACAACACAATGGCTGTACTATATGAGGTCACAGGCTGATCAATGGGCAGATGGTCAGGCAAATAGATAGACAGTTTGGATTATATCCCTGAAAAAATTTGTTAACCCTTAACCACACAATGCCCACTTTTAGCAATTCTGACAAAGAAACTGTTGAAAACATCGTGGAAAAAGGAGAACATGCTGGTAACCAGCATCTTCTCCTTTTGCTCCAAAAGTTTTCTACCCAATTATTTGGGACACCTTCAATTTATCATCTGCAAATGCTTTGAATTTAGACCAGTCTAAAATTCTGTCGTCTGGTAAAAGGAGACGATGGGACTACAAAACAACTTACCTAGGGACCTTATCCCCTGAGCCTCCAGAATCTCAATAATTCTATCTCGTTTTAGTGATAATTCAAAACACAGTTCCTCTGTTAACTCAAAGTACACCTGACCGTCCCCAAGCATTTGCTGTAAATATACATGAAACAGAAGTATGAAATTACCACACAAGTAAACATTTTAATGACCCTGAGGAAGAAAGGATTTGAAAACAGTGCTAGACAATGCTGGTAACCAGCATTTTCTCCTTTTCTCACAATGAATTTTACTGTTTCAAAGACAATTCTAATTATCTGAACCACATTTAATTTGTCATCTGCAAATGCTTTGGATTTGGATAAGTCCAAAATTTTGTCATCTGGTAAAGGGTTAACAAGACAAACATGTTTAAGTCCTCTATTATAAGGGCCCAGCACAGGTAGCTCAGTCAGTAGCGTACAAGACTTGAGAACAGGATATCGCTGGTTCGATCCCCGGCTCGGCCAATTCCATTCCAACGATTGATGATAGTCACTGAAACAGAATTCATTCCTCTCTCACCACTCACCATTGTGTTGACCATAGTTATGCAAGAAAGTGGCCAGTGGAAAGAATATCATGCGAAGCACTGGTAACAGAAACTATCTGCCACAATATAACTCAAAATGAGGTTAAAAACAGTGTTAAACACAATACAATCAATCAATCAATCAATCTATTCTAGAGAAATAAAATGTTTCATGATAGTCTAGTATATATGACATTTACCAAACTATCCCATATATTTTAGGCACTTAAGGAGGAGATTTTAACACACTGTAGGAAAAGGATAAAATGCTGGTAACCAGCAATGCTTTCTATTGTTCAAAAGACAAATAAAATCACCTGAGCCATGTTAGTCATCTACAAGCAAGTATCACTATAGACGGGTCTTCAACCTTTACCACATTATGAAATTTTAGACTTGTCCCAATTAAAGCATTGTGGACGACAAATTAAGGGTGACTCAAATGACAAAATTTGTCCTTGATAGGTAAGAAAACAATATGGTAAAGGAGAAAATGCTGGTTACCAGCATTTTCTTCTTTTCCTACAATCTTTTCAAAAGGCCTGCTCTTCCAGGGCCGTAAAAAGTCAGGATTATGTGGTAAAAGGTTAAATGTTATTGTCTGGTAAACACTACATAGATAGCTAATAGTGCCACGTTTACTTACTAGGATATCATGGTATGCCAATTCAACATCTTTGATCTCTCCACAAACTACACCTGACCATAAGCTGTCTCTTTCATCTGCTGCGCTGCAAAAAGATAAACATGACTCAAGCAGTTAACATGAACAGTAATCAGCAATTCAATGGAACACTTGTCAACATCAATGAGTGTCTTTTTTCATAAAAGTCAACCAGAGTACCAGGCTGGTGGCTGTTAATACTGCCAATTAACTCTTTACCAAACAACAAAATTGTAGACTGGTCCAAATTGAAAGCAGTTGCAGACAACAAATTATATGAGACTCAAAAATTGAAATTTGTTTTGGGAAAGGTAGAAAACATTGTAGGAAAAGGAGAAAATGCTGGTTACCGGCATTTTCTCCTTTTCCCACAATGTTTTCAAAAGGCTTCTTTCTCAGGGTCGTTAAAAGTCAGGATTGTGTGGTAAAGAGTTAAACGGGTTGTAGTTCGTCAGTGTAGGACGCTGGCACAAAAATGAGTTTTATGCAAAATTGTCTGTTGCATTTTTTACAGAAATTAAAACATGCCTGAGGTCATTTTTTTGCCTCTTACCTCTGGTGCATGTAAGAAACGTAGTCAGTGGCTTGGAAAGGAAGTTGTGTCAGTACTGCCGTAAGAAAGCCGGGAAATACATGCATAGGTGCACTGGCCACCGTAATGACCCAAGCTCTTACAACAGTGTAAAACTCCAACACAACCACACAGGACCCCTCAGGGTTGTTAACTCTAGGCTGCTAAGCCCGACTTGCTGACCTTTTACAGGCAATGTAGATCAAGATCGGACTGCACAGAACATGGATCTACACTGTCCAATAAGGAGATATCTTTCCCCCAAAAATACCTTTGAAATGGCAAAATTTGGGTTTTTAATATCAGTTAGAAAATTTCATTTTACTTCTTTAGCAGGATAAGGATTAAAATTCCCCTGCATCTGGAAAAGAGTTACAGCTCCACAGGCACAGCAGAGAACAAAAAGTTGAATTACACTTACAAAGAAGAGCTTGTGTTGCTGTTGTCTTTTACCATGGAGGATTCATTATATCTGTCAGCTGTCGCACCACCTGAAACATTTAAACCTTTACCAAATGACACAATTTTAGACTTGCTGAAATTAAAAGCTTTTGCAGACTACAAAATAACTGTTACTTGAAAATAGAAATTCACCTTTGGAAGGATAGAAAACATTGTGGGAAAAGGAGAAAATGCTAGTTACCAGCATTTACTCCTTTTCCCATTATGTTTTCAAAAGGCTTTTTCCTCATAATTTGTTCAAACAAGAGACTTTAGTAAAGTGTTAAGACAGGAATACAATAGGGCAATTGCCTCTCCCAACAAGAAGGTGGCCTTTGAAAATATTGCAAGAAAAGGAGAAAATGCTGGTAATATTTAATCCTCTTTCCACACTGTTTTCGATAGCTTTTACCTTCACAGCTGTGACAAGCCTGGTAGCACAGTCAGTAGTGCACAGGACTAGTGACCAAGGGGTCGCTGGTTCAAATCCCCAACCCGGTCAATTTCTTTCTGAACAATGATGATTGTCATTGTGACAGGATTCATTCCTACTATCACCACAGATCATTGTTTATGGGATTGCTATGTGGGAAAGCAGCCAGTAGCTCAGGAAGAATATTGAGCGAAGAACTTGTAAAAGAAACTCCAGGAAGGCTTAAACAGGTGCACTGACCAAATGGAATAATGCTGAAAATGGCATTTAACACCATACATGCAAACAAACAAATCCTTAAATGGTTATTAAGAAATGGAATCATGTGGTAAATGGTTATACTCGAAACAAATTACCAATTTCTTTGTTACCCATTGTCTTTCTTTCCCATCTTCCTGTCTCTGGGTTTTTAACAAGCTGGGTCTTTCCAACTGTGTCCTTGACCTTCATGGCTTGACCTACTGACTTTGTATTTTCCTGTTTTCGAACACCTCTTTTGCTAGAACTTATTTGTCCTTGTTTTTTCTTTAGATCAACATCCTCTCTGCTTCTGGACCTAGATTTTGATTTGTTCATAAGTTTTCTTTTCTTTCTTGGCAGGTTGTTTCTGCTTCTTGACCTTTGTCTATTTGATGGTGACTTTTTCTTTACTAATCTGCTTCTACTAAGTGACCTGCTTCTTTCTCTAGAATTACTTTGTCTCCTAAATCTTCTCCTTTCTACTGATCTATTCCTCTGGTGTGATCTCTTTCTGTCAGAGGATCGTGATCTGCTCCTTTTCCTGTGCAATCTTCTCTCTGGCGATGCTGATCTAGAGCCACTGCTAAACCTGCGTTGTCTTGTATGTCTAGATCTACTTCTAGACCTACTCCAGGATCTACTTCTAGACCTACTCAAGGATCTACATCTAGCCTTACTCCAAGACCTAGTTCTAGACCTACTCAAAGACCTACTTTGAGACCTACTCCAGGATCTACTTCTAGATCTAGATCTTCTGCAGAGTTTAAGCAAATATCTCTCTTTATCTCGGTCTCTATCTCTGTCTCTCTCATCATCTTGAAATTTTGAAATGCTTCTACTCCTGTGCCTTTGCTTCTGTCTGTCTAGACTTCTAGAACGAGAACGTTTCCGTTTGTTACGACTATAATCCCATCTATCTTCCCGTCTTCCTGATCTTCTCCATGACCTTGACCTTGACCTGCTCCAAGAATGTCTTCTATCTGTTTCAATATCACTACTGCTGTATTTGTCTCTTGATCTCCTGCTATCCCCATCTTCATGGTCTCTTTGGCTAGTTCTATCAAGACTTCTAGATCTGGTAAGGCTTCTTGCTCTCTCTTTTCCAAATGACCTACTTCTTCTATGTCTTTTTGTTGGCTCAAAGCTACCAGATCCATGGCTAATTGTTGCTTCTGAAACAGATACCATATACATGAATATATATGCATGTTGACAAACTGCCAATTACAGACAGTATAGAAATGTTTACAAATTCAAAACACTTTGTTATTGTTGGTATACTTATGGTAAAATATGCAAACAGAAAATTTGCAAATTTTTCAAATTCGCAAAATTGCAAAAAATTTCCACATTGCAAAAATTTCCACTTATACAGTATTGATTAATCCTTTTTTACAAATTTGTTGAGGTTTTCTGGCAAAGTTTGCTTTGGGAATGTAACAGATACATGTTTTTTTTTTTTTTTTTCATTCTTATTTTGTTTGACTGGAAATATCTATTTGATTGTTCTGGCTGTCCAGAAGTCAGAAGTTAGGTTTTCTACCTTAACACCAGAATTACGGACGTTTCATACCATAACCATTTCGTACCATTTCGTACCAGTCACTTCGTACCATAATTTTACCATTTCGTACCATACTTTATACCATTTCATACCATAATTTTACTACATCGTACCATAGTCATACAATTTTGTACCATGTATTTTGGGACCTATGACAAAGTTTTGACTACGAAAAACTATCGTTATGACGGTATTAAAAGATGAAAACAAAAACGCTATTTATTCAAGTTGAATATTCAATAAAGAAATTATGAGTATAACACTTTCTGATCATCTCCTTTTCCCATCATGTTTTCAAAGCAGTTTCTCCAAGGGTCATTAAAAATGAATTGCTTTCGTAAGGTGTAAATCTAAGTAAGTGAATATTGTGGAAAATGTTTTTAAAAAAAAAAAAAAATACTGACCTTGGCGTCTGACCTTGTCTTTGTCTCAGCATCATACAAGGGTCACCTTGTATCAAAACATACCCATAAACAAACATTAAAAAAAAAAGAAGACAAAAAGGATAACAGACAATCTACAACCAAGGGTAATCAAACAATTATAACTCTTTCATTAAATGTTCAATTTAATGTAATTTATTTCTTCTCAGTTCTAATTATCCAACAAACGTTACAGACAAATAGACCAATTATCTATCTTCTTAGTCGCATACTAACTGATTCCTTTATTTATGATTTATGATAATATCCCATGAATAAGGTAAGCAAAGCATTGGTTTATACCAAGAAAATATATCAAATACCACTTTTTGTCACATTTATTGGTATGTTTGGGCACAGTACGAGATGTATTATCATGGTACAAAGTGGTAACGCTATGGTACGAAATGGTAAATCTATGGTACGAAGTGGTTAATCTATGGTACGAAATGGTCATAAACTGAATGGTACGAAATGGTTATGGTACAAAGTGACTGCATACCTAACACCATTACCACACAACCTCGAAATTTTTCAACGACCCTGGGAAATTAGACTTTTAAAAACATTGTGGGAAAAGGAGAAAATGCTGATAACCAGCATTTTCTCCTTTTCCAGCAATGTTTTCTAACCTTTCAGAAACAAATCCAATCATTTGGGCCACATTCAGTTTGTCATCTGTTAATGCTTTCAATTTGGACCAGTTTGAAATATTGTGTGGTAAGGAGTTAAACCACTGCTGCACAATTCTGAATTTCAACTACCCTTAGAAAGAGAGTTTTTGAAAACACTGTGGGAAAAGGAGAAAACACTGCTCACCAGCTGAGCTAACATGCTTGATAAAAAATGCAGAATTGTGTCCATGGAACAGCAGAAAATTAAACCCTTACCTCCATGTTCTATACTGTTGTCTTTACTCTCATCTTCCTCCATCTTATCAGAGTCATCATCGTTATCAACATCATCATCATTGTCATCATCTTCATCATCATCCTCATCATTATCTTCATCGGCTAAATAACAAGCTTTCCTGGCAGCTTTGCTGGCAATCTGTTTTCCCCTAGAACTAGGCAAGACAGGTTGCTGTTTAGCTTCCGTACTCGATCTACCATATTTTGCTGATGCTTTAGTAGCAATGGCTCTACCAGTTCCTGACGCGCCTCTACCCCTGGCTCCTCCTCTGCTATAGGCTCCTCCTCTGGAATTAGCCATGCCTCTGCTGTAGGCTATTCCTCTGACATCAGCTCCTCCTTGTCTGCAGGTTCCTCCCCTACCATTAGCCATGCCTCCACTGAAGGTATATCTACCATAGGCTCCTCCTCTGGCATGAGCTCCTCGCCTCGTGGTGATTCCTCCCCTTTCATTAGCCCCTCCCCTACTGTAGGTTCCCCCTCCATTATAAGCTCCTCCTTCACTGTCGGCTCCTCCTCCAACCCTGTGGGGTGAATATTGTTGACCTATACCTGCTGACTTATCGCTCACTTTTTCTAATTGCTTTAAGTGGAGGTTATCTAATTCAGAAATCTGTGACTGAAAGCTTGCCTGACCAGAGGGAGGACTATTTACTTCAGGTTTAGTATTAAACAGATTTAAAGGAGTGCTTTGAGGAATTAAGTCAGTCTTGTGAGAATCATAACAATCTCTTGAAGGATCAGAGTGAGACACATAAGAGCCAGCAGCACCATAACCTGTTGAACTGTACAATCCAAGCTCAGCCCTACTTGGTGCCTGGTGATGAACAAGTGGACCTTCAAAACTCTGGCTAGTCATATACTCTGCCTGATCCCATCTACTTTTTCTGCTAGAAGTGCTCTCTGTTTGACCCTGACCTTGAAGGTCATTTACAGCTACAGCAGGTGAAGTTGAGAAGTTTACGTATGTATGCTTAGTGCCAGCTTGAGATATGGCGTTTGCAAAGGATGCTGGGGAGTAAGCAGGACTTGTCGGGGAATAGGCAGGACTTGTTGGTGAATATGCAGGGCTTGCTGGTGAGTATAAAGGACTTGTTGGTGAATAATCCTGGTATGTAGAAGATGTTACCATACTACCTGGTACAGTATCAGTTGCCCCATATACAAATCCCATTGCATTTGAAGCTGAAAATGGTACACCAACACTGGCTTGTGTATAACTTCCAAATGGTGTACCAACACTGGCTTGTGCATAACTTCCAAATGGTGTTCCAACACTGGATTGTGTGTAACTTTCAAACTGTGTTCCAACACTGGGTTGTGTGTAACCTCCAAACAGTGTTCCAACACTAGATTGTGTGTAACTTCCAAATGATGTTCCAACATTCGGTTGTGTGTAACTGCCAGCCTTCTGAAAGTTGTCAATTTTCTCTGCTGTAAATATATCAATGTCTTCACTGCACATGTTGATTCCTTGTTTCTCACTTAAAATTGCTTCTGTGCTCAAACTTCCACCTGTTAAGATTTCATTCAATATAATTTCATCATCACCTTCACCATCATAGTCCAGTAATGCATCAATAAGAGGTTCTGTAACTTTTGAAATTCCAACCTGACCTTTGTCCACATCTGTCAAACCATTCGCCTTTTCCATAACATTGTCTCTAGACTCATTTGGTTTATCGACTGAAGCAATACAGTAATTCATAGATGGTTTAGGAGACACTTGTCTCTTGTCAAAACTTTGTTTTTGCAGTTTCAAAATCATACCCTTATCACCAAACAAATTTCCTCTTTTATTATCCATACTCCTTGTTTTTGGATCAAAAATTGCTGTTGAACAATGTGGTGAATATGCTTGTCCGGTCACTGGTGAAAGTTCCATTAAACTGAGGTCATCATCTTCCGGTAATTCTGGTAGATTGCTTAGTTCTTTTGAAAACTTTTCTATTTCCGCAAGATCGATCGTAATTTCAGGGGGTTGTAGACATGGCATCTCCACAGGTACGGGCATCCAGCTTTCTGGATAAATGACATTAACTCTTTACCAAATGACAAAATGTTACACTGGTCCAAATTGAAGGCATTTGCAGACGAAAAATTTAAGTTGGCCCAAATTACTAAATTTTTCTTTGATAGCACAAAAAACATTGTGGGAAAAGGAGAAAATGGTGGTAACCAGCATTTTTTCCTTTTCCCACAATGCGTTCAAAAGCCCTTTTCCTTGGGTTTGTTAAAACTTGGGATTGAGTGGTAAAAGGTTAAGTTTGGTTTCAACTCTGTACAACATGACAAAATTTATGACTTCTGCATATTGAAAACATTTCACAGGCAAAGAATTTAACTCTCTCTTTTTTTTTTATGCTTTTCAGTAGTTTATAGAAATCTATCCTCATAATTCACCGGTGAATTATAACATTCACCGGTGAATGTTATAACTTTTATTTTTGACATGCCACAGATATTCATAGAACATGAATGAATTTTAATCGGGTGAACCTCACATTTCATGATATGGTCAACATCACTCATGACGTCATTAGTACAGCTAATCCATATCCAACTAGATTGAATAGATCTATTTTGCTTGAGAAATGCACAAATTCTTTATGATGAGTAAAAATAAGATACAAAATGAAAGGTTAAAGTGAACCGCATCGAAGAAATATGATAATTGTTTGTTTCAGTGTATGATCAAAATTTCTTTCATCTCATGAAAAGCAAAGGCTATATTTTCACTTTTTGGCTTCACCTGTGAAAATATAGTTTTAGATTTTCCCTCGATGAAAAAAATTTCGATCATACACCGAAACAGACAATTATCCTCTATACCATACAACAAAATTTTGGACTTGTCAAAATTGAAAGCGTTGGCAGACAAAAAAATTACAAATGATTTAAATGGCAAAATTTTTCCTTTCTGTTTGAAAGGGTAAAAAAAAACAACAGTTTGAAAAAGGGCCAAAAAGCTGGGTGTAAAAACTTTTTAACCCTTAACCCTTTCCCGAACGACAAATTTTGGACTGGTCCAAATTGAAAGAGTTTGCAGACGACAATTTTAAATTTGATGAAAATAGCAGAAAGTTCTCAAAATGGGTAGAACACACTGTGGGAAAAGGAGAAATTGCTCGTTACGAGCAATTTCTCCTTTTTCCACGGTGTTTTCAAAAGACTTGTACAGCAGACACATGAAAACCAGGGCTTGTTTGGGAAAGGGTTAACTCTTTACCATACAATCCCGAGTTTTGACACCCTAAAGAAGAAGCCTATTGAAAACATTGTAGGAAAAGGAGAAAATGCTGGTAACCAGCTTTTTCACCTTTTCCCACAATATTTTCTACCCATTTAAAGATATATTCCATCATTTGAGCCACATCTAAATTGCCATCTGCAAATGCTTTCAAATTGGACATGTCTACAATTTTATTGTGTGGTAAGGAGTTAAGCACTTTGTCTGTAAAATGCTTTCAATATTCAGACGTCTAAAGCTCTATGGTTGCCTTTGGGAGCCAGTGTAGATCAAGATCAGACTGCACAAAATGTGCAGTCTCATCTTTGGTCTACACTGCCCTCTTTGCTGAGACATTCCGCAAAATAGCAACCTTGACATTGCTCTTATTAGGTTCTTTTTCCTTGAAAGGAAATGTTAGTTGGGTTTATTCTGCGCTCTAAGGGTTATGAACCTCTTCCTTGGAGCCTGTTTGGCAATGGCCTCTTTACCCAAACAACAAATTGTCAGACTTGTTCGAACTGAAAGAATTTGCAGACGACAAATTAAATGTGGCTCAAATAATGATAATCTACCTATGAATGGGTACAAAACAGTGTGGGAAAAGGACAAAATGCTGGTCTTTCCCACAATGCTTTCAAAAGCCTCTTTTCCCAGGGTCTTTAAAACAAGAAATTGTGTGGTAAAGACCTAAAATACAAGTCAGCAAATGGTCTGTGAATTAACCACATACCGTCTTGAGTCTCTATCTTTGGTTCACTACTAAAAGTGAACCCCAACCTCCTGCCAAACACACTTGGTTTTGACTGCCTTGCTTCTCTTGCCTTCTTCAGCTTTTTCTCTGAAAATAAATTATAAAATTGTTTTTCCAAATTGTAACAAAGAAAAAAATCAAGCCCTCCCTCTCCCTGTCTGTCTCTGTCTCCCTCTCTGTCTCCCTCTCTCTCTCTAGCTCTCTCTCCATAGTTCAGTCTCTCAGAGGCCACTGAAAACATAATATTGGGAATAGAAATCAATGCACCTAACAAGCTGTACCTTTAATCCCTTCATCAAATAGGACATGTCCTAAAATAGTTGTCTTCAAAACTTACCATACAAACCTGTGTTTTAGTGATGCAAAGGACGAGGGCTTTGGAAAACATTGTGGGGAAAAAAAAAAGAAAATGCTAGTAACCAACATTTTCTTTTCTTACAATGTTTTCCACCCTTTCACAGACAAATTCCATAATGTAAGCCGCAATTGATTTATCGCCTTTCAGTTTGAAGAAGTGAGAAATTTTGTTGTTTAAATTTAAGGCTCTAAAAGAAAGTCGTGGCTGACAGAGAGTATTAGTGTAGTTCTGTAGTTGGCAGAGTATTGGTGTAGTTCTGTAGCTGGCAGAAGGTGTTGGTGTAGTTCTGTAGCTGGCAGAGGGTGTTGCTGTAGTTTTGTAGCTGGCGGAGGGTGTTATTGTAGTTCTGTAGCTGGTGGAGGGTGTGCATGTAGTTCTGTAAGCTGGCAGAGGATGTTTGTGTAATTCCGTAGATGGCAGAGGGTGTAAGTGTAGTTCTGTAGCTGGCGGAGGGTGTAAGTGTAGTTCTGTAAGCTGGTAGAGGGTGTTAGTGTACTTCTGTAGCTGGCGGAGGGTGTTAGTGTAGTTTTAAAGCTGGCAGAGGGTGTTACTGTAGTTCAGTAGATGGCAGAGGATGTAAGTGTAGTTCAGTAGCTGTCAGAGGGTGTTAGTGTAGTTCTGTAGCTGACAGAGGGTGTTAGTGTAGTTTTGTAGCTGACAGAGGGTGTTATTGTAATTCAGTAGCTGGCATAGGGTGTTAGTAAAGTTCTGTAGCTGGCCGAAGTTTTTATTGTACTACTGTAGCTGGCGGAGGGTGTAAGTGTAGTTCTGTAAGCTGGCAGAGGATGTTAGTGTAATTCTGCAGATTGCGGAGGGTGTTTGTGTAGTTCTGTAGCTGGCAGGGGGTATTAGTGTAGTTCTGTAGCTGGCAGAGGATGTAAGTGTAGTTCTGTAGCTGGCAGAGGGTGTTAATGTAGTTCTGTAGCTAGCAGAGAGTATTAGTGTAATTCTGCAGCTGACATAGTGTATTAATGCAGTTCCGTAACTGGCAGAGGGTATTAGTATAGTTCTGTAGCTGCAGAGGGTATAAGTGTAGTTCTGTAGCTGGCAGAGAGTATAAATATGGTTCTGTACTTGGCAAATTATTAGTGTAGTTCTGTGGCTGGCAGAGGGTATTAGTGTAGTTCTGTGGCTGGCCGAGGGTATTAGTGTAGTTCAGTAGCTGGCATATGGTATTTGTGTAGTTTTGTAGCTGGCAGGGAGTATTAGTGTACTTCTGTACTTGGCATAGGGTTTTAGTGTAGTTCAGTAGCTGGAAGAGGGAGTAAATGTAGTTCTGTCGCTAGCGGAGAGTATTAGAGTAATTCTGTAGCTTGCACGGTGTGTTAATGCAGTTCCGTAACTGGCAGAGGGTATTAGTATAGTTCTGTAGCTTGCAGAGGGTATAAGAGTAGTTCTGTAGCTGGCAGAGAGGATAAATGTAGTTCTGTACTTGACAAATTATAAGTGTAGTTCTGTAGCTGGCAGAGGGTATTAGTGTTGTTCTGTAGCTGGCAGAGGGTATTAGTGTAGTTGAGTAGCTGACAGAGGGTATCTGTGTAGTTTTGTAGCTGGCAGGGGGTATTAGTGTAGTTCTGTACTTGGCAGAGGGTATTTGTGTAGTTCAGTATCTGGCAGATGGAATGTGTGTAGTTCTGTAGCTGGCGTAGGATATTAGTGTGGTTCTGTAGCTGGCAGAGAGTGTTAGTGTAGATCAGTAGGTGGCAGAGGGTATTAATGCATTTCAGTAGCTGGTGTAGGGTATTAGTGTTGTTCTGTAGCTTGCAGAGGGTATAAATTTAGTTCTCTAGCTGGCAGAGAGTACTAGTGTAGTTGAGAAGCTAACAGAGGGTATTTGTGTAGTTTTGTAGCTGGCAGGGGATATTAGTGTAGTTCTGTACATGGCAGAGGGTGTAAGTGTAGTTCAGTAGCTGGCAGAGGGAATATGTGTAGTTCTGTAGCTGGCGTAGGGTATTGGTGTAGTTCTGTAGGTGGTGGAGAGTATTAGTGTAGATCAGCAGGTGGCAGAGGGTATTAATGCAGTTCAGTAGCTTGTGTAGGGTATTAGTGTTGTTCTGTAGCTTGCAGACAGTATAAGTGTAGTTCAGTAGCTGGCAGAGAGTATTAGAGTAGTTCTGTACTTGGCAAATTATTATGTAGTTCTCTTGCTGGCAGAGGATATAAGTTTAGTTCTCTAGCTGGCAGGGAGTATTAGTGTAGTTCAGTAGCTGGCAGAGGGTATTAGTGTACTTTAGTAGCTGGCAGAGGGTATTAGTGTAGTTCTGTACTTGGCAGAGGGTATTAGTGCAATTCTGTAGCTGACAGAGGGTATAAGGGTAGTTCTGTAGCTGGCAGAGGGCATTAGTGTAGTTCTGTAGCTGGCAGAGGATATTACTGTAGTTCTGTAGCTGGCAGAGGATATTAGTGTAGTTCTGTAGCTGGCAGAGGATATTAGTGTAGTTCTGTAGCTGGCAGAGGGTATAAGTGTAGTTCTGTAGCTGGCAAAGAGTATTAAAGTAGTTCTCTACAAGGTTATGAATTCACTGTCCAGGAATTTTTGTTACACCCACAACTTTTTTATTTATTTTAATCAAGAATGGCACTAAAAGAATTTAAAGTTAATAATTATTTACAACTTAATATTGCCAGATAACTTCTCATGTCGACTGAATACATAAATCATCAGGTATGAAAATTTTAATCATATTCATATAATATTGTTGGACAAATTGGTAGCACTGAAATAGGGATTGGTAATTTCATGTATTCAGTGATTTGGTATTATTGTTAGTATGACAACCATACTGGACTTTCAGGAATTCTAAATGATTAATTATTACAATAAACACAAAAATACTGAAAAATTCAATGAATAGATTATGAAAATATGCAACATAAACGTTTGTTTCCATGGCGTAACATTTCGTGTCAAAGTATGTTACAACCATGAACATCGGTTTTTATGGTATTCGGGATTCAGAGAAAAACAAAAAAATAGCTCCATCCACATTGCGTAACAGTCAGAAAGACAGAAAGGCAGTATATTTTATTTATCAGGAAGGCATGGCTTTAGAATCTGCTTGCATTTTTTGTGCAATTTTTTGGTGTCAAAATGTTACGCCCCAGACCCCTCTTTAAAATTCCGGGATATGCGACCTCCCGCGTATTTATTGTTTAAAGTGATTTACGACAATGAATTTTGCGACAATGACGTCAGTTCCTTCAGAGTCGCTTTACGGTACAGCATCTATTGTAACAAGCATGGAGTCGATAAATGACGACAGTACCGAGAAAGGCTAGTAATTTCGTTTGTTACACCCAGGAAACAAACTAATTTGATTGTAAAAATATAGTATAATTCTTTATTTAACATTTCATATCAAGCAGAATTTCAATTTTTGATGCTACGAGATATTTATGTGCATTTTCATGAGTGATTTTGTAGCCATACAACGTGCATTTTGGAAATAATTGATGGCAGATTTTAAACTGCCCAAGCACACTTTGTTGTCAGTGTTACGCCATGGTTAAAGAATGATGATTTGATGTTTTATTTTATCAATCAAGCCTTCTAATACTTGAAATTCCAAGGTTATAATAATCAGAAATAGGATGTACTGAAAAAGCACTGATTTCACATATTTTTATTAAAATTCAATGAGCGTAACCAAGACACTGGAAAGCCAATATGGTTGTAAAATGGAAATCAAACCTGTAACCCATTGATCTGACCAACTGAGCCACTGCCACATGGGCAGTGTTCATGCAGATGACAAAGCACTAAGGCTAACAAGATGCAGCATACTACATGCAGAGGAAGCTATGTTGGCAACCACGTCTGTGTCCCGTTACACCCATTTTTCGGCGAATTGCATATTTCTGAATATACAGTCTGCATCAGCATTTTTTTCTTTTGGCACAAAGTACTACATAAGTGCTTTGTACTATAGCTGGAATGAACTCGTTTGGTTAAACAAAATATCAAATATTTGGATGTTGGTTTGAAGTTCGTGTCCAACTGTTACACTCAAATTTATAAAAACAAAGACCTGAATTTCTGGGGTTAACATTTATCAATTATCTTCCCCTTTCACACAGACATTATTAAGACTACTCTTTATCATTTGAACAATGACTAACCTTTTTTCCTTTACTGTGAAAAATTGGACACCAAGCAGGTAGGGTGTAACAAAAAATTCCTGGACAGTGAATTCATAGACACAAGTAAATGTTATGAAGAAGGAATGCATAGACAGGTGCAGTGAGCTAACAGAGCTAAAACCCAAACAAAGCTGGATTGTGAAAATAATTACTTGTAATGGCCGGTTCAATCTGAGATATGATGTCACCAATGGATTGGGCTTGATTTTGACTGTAGAACCTTTGTAATGTGTTGTAGACCTGAAATGATAACAGATGTATTCATCCATAACCCTTTCCCAAACAAGCCCTGGTTTTCACGTGTCTGCAGTACAAGTCTTTTTAAAACACTGTGGGAAAAGGAGAAATTGCTCGTAACAAGCAATTTCTCCTTTTCCCACAGTGTTTTCTACATATTTTGAGAACTTTCTGCCATTTTCATCAAATTTAAAATTGTTGTCTGCAAACTCTTTCAATTTGGACCAGTCCAAAATTTATCGTTTGGGAAAGGGTCAAGGCATTTTTCTCAACTAAAGATGCCTTTGTGGGCCAGTGTGGATCATGATCAGAATGCACATATGGGTTAAGTCTATAAGTTTGTTGTCTTATAAACAGTTACCCTAAGTGTAGTAGTCCTTTTGGTACTATTTTTTCCAGTAACCCTTTTGTCTTTGATCCTTAAAAACAGACCTTTGGTTTAACAACCCCAAGGAAGAATGTCTTTGAAGAGATTGTGTAACATGGAGCTGGTATTCAGCATTTTTTTTCGCCAACAAAGTTTTCTACCCTTTCAATTTGTCTTCTAGTAACTCTCTGCTAGTCAATAAAATTTTGAACTTGTTCAAATTTAAAACAGTTGCAGAAAAATCGGTGTAGCTCAAAAGATGATTTATGTCTTTAATATAGCAGATAACATTGTGGGAAAAAGGAGAAAATGGCTGTTTATCAACATTTTCTCCTTTTCCCATGTTTTCAAAAGCTGTCTCCATCAGCATCTTTAAAAGCCCAGATCAGGTGGCAGAGGTTTAAATAGCCAAGAATAAGCACTCACTTTTTCCAGTAGTTCTGGGCTCTTTATAATTGTAGGTACGTAACTGTCTAATTCTGCATAAGTCTCTTCTGCTTGTACCATAGAGAAACTCTCGGCCACTTCACCTCTCTGGAGAAGTTCCATTACATACACTTCAGGTTCCTGAAAAATCAACAGTTTTCCCTACATATTAACCCTTTTCCAACGACAAAATTTCAGACTAGTCCAAATTGAAAGCATTTGCAGATGACATTTTAAATGTGACTGAAAAATTGAACTTTGTTTTGGAAAGGGTTGAAAACATTCTGGAAAAAGAAGATAATGTTGGTTACCAGCATGTTTCTCCTGTTCCCACAATGTTTTCAAAAGGCTTTGTTCTCAGGGTTGTTAAAAATCAGAATTGTACAGTATATAGGGTTAATTGTTTACCACAAAATCCCGAGTTTTAACAACCTTGCATAAGATGCCTTTTGAAAACATTGTGGGAAAAGAAGAAAAATCCTGTTCAAACTCCGGGTTGTGAGGTAAAGGATTAACCCTTTACCTCACAATCCCATATTTTAATGACCTTGCAAAAGAAGCCTTTTGATAACATTGTGGGAAAACGAATAAAGGCTGGTAACCAGCATTTTCTCCTTTTCCCACAATGGTTTTCACTCTATCAAAGACAAATTCCTGCATAGTCAGCAGGCTGACCTGGATTGAAACTTTCTGGTACATTTTCTGCATGTCAAAGGACAAGTCTTCTCATGATACAGTCAGTTGTTAACCCTTTACCAGACGGCAAATTTTGGACTGGTCCAAATTGAAAGAGTTTGCAGACGACAATTTTAAATTTTATGAAAATGGCAGAAAGTTATCAAAAAGTGTAAAAAACACTGTGGGAAAAGGAGAAATTGCTCGTTACGAGCAATTTCTCCTTTTCCCACAGTGTTTTCAAAAGACTTGTACTGTAGACACGTGAAAACCAGGGCTTGTTTGGGAAAGAGTTAAACAAAATAACAATGCATCAGAGATACACTATACCCCCCATTTCACACTGCCATGCTCATATTCAGTCGACCTTTTGCTGCTGAACTTTGTAAAATGTATTCATCCATCTCCAATTTTGATGCAACTATATGCATCTAAATTAACTCTTTATCAGACGACAAAATTTTAGCCTTGCCCAAATTGGAAGCATTTGCAGATGACAAATCAAACGTTGCTAAAATGATTACATTTGACTTAACCCTTTACCAGACGACAAAATTTCAGCCTTGTCCAAATTGAAAGCATTTGCAGACGACAATTTCATTGCAGTTCAAATGGTGCATTTTTTCTTTGATGGGGTAGAATACATTGTGGGAAAAGGGGAAAATGCTGGTTATCAGCATTTTCTCCTTTTCCCACAATGTTTTCTTTTCCAGGGGCGTCAAAAGGTGGTACTGTGCGGTAAAGGATTAATATATTAGTAAACATTGCAGAAAAAAGGAGAAAATGCTGATAACCAGCATTTTCTCCTTTTTCCAGAACGTTTTCCAAATCTGTCTTCCTCAGGAGCATTTAATCTTGTGATTGCACAGTAAAGGGTTAAGTTTGTTGTCCAAATATGCCAAAGTGTAATGCAAATAATGTGTACCAAAGATCAGACTGCACATAAAGGCAAAATGATCTTGCGACACATTGTCTTCAAAACTTGCATTTTTATTTCTTGCTATGAAAGGATAAATCAATTTATATTTTTCTGCTTGTTTGTTTAGAATTTAGTTCTTACATCTTTCTCCAATTGTGAGTCAATACTTCTGACTGATCTCTGCTGGTATAAATACAAAAACATGGCATGTGGGTGCCAATGCTCAGCTGCAGTTGCTTTTAGAAATCAACTGATTTTCAGTGTAAGTTCTAAGTTGAAAAAAGGGCAAAACTGTGTCAAAAATATTTTGATGGTTACTTGCCCCTTGTTGTATGGGTTCCCCTTTTGATAGTTTACAAATAGTCTGTGTTTGAAGTAAATATCATCTATAACGACAAAGATATAAAATGTCAAAGTTTCTGCACAACAGCAATACAGACAACAAAAGGACTATGATAATACGTTGATGTTTTCTCTAAATAGTAAATACAGCAGAGCTAAAAATACTATAAAATGAAACTGCTACCTTTTCCTTCTCTTCCTCCCCATCACCAAAACCCATATATGGCAAAATGTCTACTGTTTCCTTGGCAACAAGGTCGGATATAGATGGGATTGGTCCCACTATGAAACTGTCCTGCAATGATATTGCATTTGAATAATCAAAGGACTGTAAGTACTGAGCCAGAGGTCATGTTCACTAATGCTTCTGAATAGATTTGAGTGATTCTCTGTGAATTGGGGGATTAACTCTTTACCAAACGACAACATTTTAGACTGGTCCAACTTGAAAGCTTTTGCAGATGACAAAATAAATGTGACCCAAAAACTGAAATTTGTTTTGGTAAGGATCATAAACATTGTGGGCAAAGGAGAAAATGCTGGTTACCAGCATTTTCTCCTTTTCCCACAATGTTTTCAAAAGGCTTCTTTCTTAGAATCATTAAAAAGTCGGGATTGTGTGGTAAAGGGTTAATACATCTCAATGATGCATTACACCAAGCAAGTCATCATATAATTATGGATCCATAAAATCCATTTTGTCTTACAACAGACTGAATCATGAGGTAGACTGGTTCTTCGACATACAGAATATTGACCGACGGCAAAAAAGGTTTAACCCAGATCGGCCTGTGCAGTCTGCGCAGGCTGACCTGGGTCAATACTTTTTGCAGATGCCAAAAAAACTTTTCACAGAGTATGACTGATTTCTTTTTCTGAAGTCAGAGACAAGCCATTGCACTGGCTGAAATGTTTTATCTGGTGGCCAGTCCTGGGCCTGTATTCACCAACCAATCACCAACTGAAGTGCATCTTCAGTCTTTTTCTAGATCTAAAAAGTGTAACAGTTTCTGATTGGATAGACCAGGGTCAGTGTTCACCAACCACACTTAAGAACATTCTTGGTCTCATTCTAGATTTAGAAAGTAACCTAACTTCTGATTGGTTAAACCATTTGGTTAAGCCAATCAAAAGTTTGTTACTTTCAAATTCAGAAAATTCTTGAGAATTAGACAAAGAATGTTCTTATGAACAGTTGGCAAATACAGGTCCAGGCGGTTGGAAAATAGGCTTATTCAGTGAAGGAACAGTCTGTTTGCATTATTTAAACTTACCTGGGACCTGTCTTCAACTGCCACAAAACTAGTGTAGGGTGTAACAATGGAAAACTTTTTGCTCAGGTCTATGATGTACTGCTTTCTCTCAGTTTTCAACATCTGAAACAATAAACATTGTTTGTTTCCATGGTGTTTTATGCTGTGTTCAATAATATTTCAGTCATTTTACAAAGACAGCTCAATTTATTCATATGTCTTGCCACAGTTAACCCTTTACCAAACAATCCTGGGTTTTCATGACCCTGGGAAAGGAGGCTTTTGAAAACTTTCTGGGAAAAGGAGAAAATGCTGCTGACCAGTATTTTCTCCTTTTCCCACAATGTTTTCTACCCTACTGTAGAGCTTAAGCTCATTTGTACCAATTTTGAGTATGTCATCTGCATATGTTTTGAATCTGAAAAAGTAAAAAAAATGTTGTTTGGGAAAGAGTTAACCAGTTCTAGATTGGGGCTTTTCAGTGCCTTGCCTATGGAAACTCTCATGTCACTTGAACTTACACTGAGATGATACAAAATAAAAACACGGGGTATTTAGGCTAACATTTACAACCAATATTATAAGCTTTGGGTCCTGCATGACTCAGAAAATATTATGTGGGATTTATAAACCAGAGGTCCTTGGTTTGTTCCCCACCAAGGCAAGGGGTTTTGAGTGGCCGTATCCTTGTGTGGCCATATCCATGAGCAAGACTCTTATAAGGTCTTGCTTGGCCCAGAAGATAAGGTGTGGGATTTATAATCCAGAGGTCCTAAATTTGATCCTCACCCAGAAAATGTGTTTTGTGTGGCCATATCCTTGAGCAAGGTATTTCTGAGCTCAAGTCTGTTGCTGGTAAAGTTGGTTGGTTGGTTGGTTGGTTGTATGGTGTTTAACGCCGTTTTCAACATTATTTCAGTTATATCATGGCGGCCAATGCACCTATCCATGATTTCTTGGAGTTTCTTTTACCAGTACTCCACACAATATTCTTTCCAAGCCACTGGCTGCTTTCCCACATAACCATCGTCGAAACAATGGTCAGCGGTGAGAGAGGATTGAATCCTGTCGTGATGACTATCATAAATCCTCGGAAAGAAATTGGCCAAGCCGGGATCGAACCAGCGACCTCCTGTTCTCAAGTCCTGTACACTACCGACTGAGCTATGGGCACTTGGCATTGCTGGTAAAACCCAGAATAAAACATGAAAGAGCTGCAACCATGATAAGGTTTTCTACCCTGTCAGAGAACTTTGGTTAACTTAAATTGCTTTCAAATCTGTTGTTGGCAGATGCTTTTAATTTAGAAGAATCTAGAATTTGTCGTTTGGAAAGGTTATCCAGATAATTTGAAAAAACTTTAGACTTGTCCATATTGTGAGCTGGTCAACAGCAATTCTCCTTTCCAAACAATGTTTTCAAAAGCATTCTTACTTATGGTCTTGAAAATATTAGATCATAGGGTAAAAGGCTGGAAACCAGTAATACCTGATGTTTGATTTTATCGCTATCCAAACTTCCATTTTCATAGTCTGTGATCACTGCCTTTGCTGTAAGTCTATGAAGAATCTACAAATATTGGGAAATAAATAATTTGAGTCATACTCTGTGAAAAGGGGTTTTAAAGTATCTGTGTGGTGTATACCAGGCAAGTCATCAAAAATTTGAGATCCATAAAATCCATTTTGTCTATTAACCCTTTACCACACAATCCTGACTTTAAAGAAGAAAAAACCTTTTTGAACACATTGAGGGAAAAGGAGAAAATGCTGGCAACCAGAATTTTCTCCTTTTCCCACAATGTTTTCTACCCTTTCCAAAACAAATTTCAATTTTTCAATCACATTTATATTGTCGTCTGCAAATGCTTTCAATTTGAACCAGTCTAAAATTTTGTCGTTTGGTAAAGAGTTAATAGACTGGATCTGGGCATAGCATGATCCTTTGCCATGCAGAAAATTTACAAATAGCAAAAGGTTTCGACTTATCTTAGGTTGCAACGAGCATTTTTCTCTGTTTCCCAAAAGGGTTTTCTACCCTTCCAAAAACAATTTTCAATTTTTAAAGTCACATTTTTATTTTTTTGTCTGCAAATGCTTTCAATTCGAACAAGTCTAAAATTTTGACGTTCGATAAAGATTAAAGCATTTGCAGACGACAAATAAAATGGGACTCAAGGGATCGAATTTGTCTTGGAAAGAGTAAAATACTGTGGGGAAAGTAGAAAATGCTTGCTTCCAGCACTTCCTACTTTTCCATCAATATTTTTTCAAAACCCTACTTCCTCAATTGATTGTATTGATTGTATGGTGTTTAACGCCGTTTTCAACATTGTTTCAGTTATATCCTTCTTCCTCAAGTTTTTAAAATTCAGAAATCACTAGAAAAGGGTAAATACAGTCCCTATTGAAAGCATTTACAGGCGAAAAAAGTTCTGATTGGTTATTTGTCAATTTGTTCGGTGTTAAACCTTTCAACATTTGACAAAATGTTAGACTGGCCCAAATTGAAAGCATTTGCTGACAACAAATTGAAAGTAACTCAAAACCTGAATTTTTTTTCTTTCAAGGGTAGAAAACATTGTGGGAAGAGGAGAAAAATGCTGCTTACCAGCATTTTTCTTCTTTTCCCACAATGTTTTAAAAAGGCCTTTTTCCTTAAGGTAGGGATCATGTGGTATAGGGTTAATCTGTTTTCAACACTGTGTTAGTTTTATCACCGCTGTCATGCTTTCCTGGAAGCTTCTCTACCAGTGCTTTGGCAACCAACAGGCTGCTTTCCCATGTTAATATCATTGAAACAATCCTTGGCCGTGAAAGAGGAGTTAATCCCATCCCAATGGACATCAGCAATTCTTTTATGGAAAAGTGTTAACTCTGTAATGATTTCAATACTCTGTCATGATTTCAATGAACATACTTACCTCCCCTGTTGTGACATGTAGGTCTGTGGTGGAAACCATCGTAGTCATGTCATATTGTCCAATATTGGCTTTTAAAGTAGCCTGTAACAATGATACATACAAGCAATGCTCTGTGAAAAGGGGGCTTAATGCACCTGCGAAAAGTATTGACCCTGGTCAGCCTGCACATTCTGCACAGGCTGACCTGGGCCAAAACTTTTCGCTATTAGTCAATTTTCTGTATGTCAAAGAACCATCCTATCTAATGATACAGTTGGTTGTTAGACAAAATGGGTTTTATGGATCATGTAATCAGAGCTCCAGATAGAGGGAGTGATTTTGATTTCAAAATTGAAAATATTAATAACTCTCTGCTAAACCCTATCTTGTAGGCACTCATTAGAATCGTCTCATTGAGACGATTCTAATGAGTACCCACAACATAGCAGTGTTCCCACTGAAAATTTTATTTGGGGGTTTTTTGTACCCCCTACAATTGAAAAATGGGGGTATAAGAAAAAAAATGGGGGTACAAATTAAAAGAGAAAAATTAATATGCCCACAACTCTAAATTGTTTACTTAATGCCTCATTTTCGATCAGATGCAGAACAATCATATAGATCTACTATGTAAATATACATTTTTAAACGTAACTGACACTTAAAGAATTGTTTGTCAAAGTGTTAACTAGTAGTCTTTATGCTCATCTTTTCACATGCCTTATCTACATTAAACATTGTAGAAGTCTGACTGAAGACTGCTGTATTCAATATGCAGTGTTCCCACTAGCTTTTTATTTCAGGAGTACACACTTACCCCTTGAGTTGTGGGGGGGGGTCTAGATTTCATATTTGATTTTGCGATTATGACAGTAATGATTCTCAAAGCAATCGATACAGATGATTTGCACCAAAAAAGTTGGTTATATCAAGATATTTGTGGAAATTTACAGCTTACACCTATTAAAAGCTGAAAAGACAGTAGAAAGTGACTGTGATCGGACAATGTAAAATGGAGCATTTTGTTGTGTCATGGGTTTCCGCGTTTTATGGACCGATCAATCTTTCATGTCCGTTCATTTATGGATAAGTCTTTCTGCATGAATTGAATTCTTTTTTCTACATTTTGAATGGTTCTACAACTAGTGTACCTTGCTCGCCTACGGGAACCCGAATTCTGAATTCCGAAAGCGTCTAAAGTAGGCCTATATTTCTGAGATATTCCAAATACAGGTTTTCAGACGAAAGACGTTGACATCGACAATACGCTTTTTTATCGACTGCGTTAAACAAAGGAGAGCTGAAGTAAGGATTTATTTGGAAACAAACGAGTCCCAGTCTGCAATATTATTGATCGCGATAATAAATACCGAGTACGCCGATCATGTAAATATTCTATAAATAGAAAGCTGGAAATCCAAAATGTTTCCGATGATTTATATTTTCTGCAAATCGCACTTGCGTGAGCTGTTCTATGCAGGTGTTTCCTACTTTTTTTGTGTGATCTTCTGTATTTTTTGTGCGTGATTTCACGTATAGGTTTGTAATTTTGTACGTGTTTTATTTCATTTATACGTGTTTCACGCACGATTTTGCGTGATCGGGAACTCTGACATAGGGTTTGGAAGAGAAATAATTGATTTAGAATACCATCACTCCCTCTTATCTGGAGCTCTGATGTAATGACTTGCTGGGTATACTGCATTATGGAGATGCACTAAGCCCCCTTTTGGCAGAACATGGCTCATACATAGATAAAACTAGACTGTCACAATAGGTACCCAACAACTGCTTTGACAGAGAGGACAGATACATAGATAAAACTAGACTGTCATAATAGGTACCCAACAACTGCTTTGACAGAGAGGACAGATACATAGATAAAACTAGACTGTCACAATAGGTACCCAACAACTGCTTTGACAGAGAGGACAGTAAGCATAATGCCCATAAAATTTAAAGGCCCAGTGGCAGCCAAAAGTAAACAATGTGGGTGTCAAAATGCATTTTAATTTAAATCATATCGTTTAACTCTTTACCAAACGACAAAATTTTAGACTGGTCCAAATTGAAAGCATTTGCAGACGACAAATCAAATGTGGCTCAAAACTTGAAATTTGATTTGGGAAGAGTAGAAAACATTGTGGGAAAAGGAGAAAATGCTGGTTACCAGCATTTTCTCCTTTTCCCTCAATGTTTTCAAAAGACTTTTTCTTCAGGGTCATTAAAAGTCGGGATTGTGTGGTAAAGGGTTAAAAGAATGAAAATTATTATGTGTGAAGATGACAGTCTGCTATTTTATGGTCTGTCCAAATGTTAGTCGCCATTCCATCATAACTTGATGTCAATGCTAATGGATTCAAATGGGCACACCCATGTTTAAGGTCATATGACTGACAGTATTTCAAAATGGGTTCTTGATATGGATGAGGTTAGATATTGTTGAGCCATGCTCTGTGAAAAGGGGGCTAAACCCTTTACCACACAATCCCGACTTTTAACAACCCTGAGGAAAACGCTTTTTGAAAACATTGTGGGAAAAGGAGAAAGTGCTGGTAACCAGCATTTTCTCCTTTTCCCACAATGTTTTCTACTCTTCCCAATACAAATTTCTATTTTTGAGAAACATTTATTTTGTCCTCTGCTAAAGCTTTCAATTTGGACTAGTCTAAAATTTTGTCGTTTGGTAAAAAGAGTTAATGCATCTGCAAAAAGTATCGACCAAGGTCAGTCTGCACAGTTAGCGCAGGCTGAACTGAGGCAAAACTTCTCAGTACTGGTCAATTTTCTGTTTGTCAAAGGGCCAGACTACCTCATGATTCAGTCGGTTGTCAGACAAAATGGACTTTTTATGGATCCAGGATCATCTGATAACTTGCTTGGTATCATGCATCATGCAGATGCATTAAGCCCCCTTTTGCCACAGCATGGCTCAGTTACAGAATCAGCAAAAGTGTGATGAGTGCTCGAGACTAGTCTATATTACCTGCCCCTACCACTACGTTATAGGGTCAGGCAAAGCGCAATAATGGCAGCCTCCTAGTCGCACTCAAGCGTACCCTACATGCTATCCTGTTTTCCCGAATTTCATGTGATCCAGTTCGATCTGTTTGGAAAAACTCACTGCCATTACCTTATTGCAAGGGATCTGTTTTGAATTCAGCCTATGATCCAATTTGATCATGTGAAATAACAATATCCCGTCTCCTCTGCATATTACCAACAGGGGCTGCCATTATTGCGCTTTGCCTGATGTACTCTTGAAGTATGGCTGGGTACCAGACTAGCTTGAGACCCCTAAATTTTCAAGGACAGCAACCACTTCTTAACTTAAATCATGCCTAGTTGTCTCCCTTGTTAGAATCTCTACTAAATCTTCAATTATTAAGTTTACACTGAATTTTCTCTGATATATTCACTAAATATGAATAAAGAAAGCTAGAAGGACAACATACCTGCATAGTACTCTCAACAAACCCATACACAACCTGTCTACAACCACTGAAGAGACACGGAATCTGATTGGGTGCTTGCACAGGGGGAGGGGCATCCTCATTTGTCTGCAGCCAATCAACACTAACATCAGATAGTCCTGGTTGGGATGCTTTCTCAATTTGAGAGATTAACTGGAAAAGAAACCAGGAAAGCATAAAACGGTGCACTGGCAACTAAAAAAGTTGGGCCACCATTTTCTAAAGTTCAGAGAAACCTTTCTTATTCAACACCCATAAGAACAACCATATCTCAACACATAAGGACAACTGGATGCTTAACACATGTATTTTGATATTAACCCTTTTACAAACAATCCTGTGTTTAAAAAACCTGAATCAGAGGAGGTTTGTAAACACCATGGGAAAGTGAGAAAATGCTGGTTTCCAGCATTTTCTCCTTTTCCCATGATGAGTTTTACCCTTTCATAGACGTCATAAGAGCTACAAATAATTTTACCATTGCAATTTGGACAAGTAAAGAATTTTCTAGCTTGGTAAAGAGTATTAAAGGATCTTCATAATTGAAAAGGTGGTTGCTTCATACAAGTGGCCACACAAAAAATAAGTGGCCACTAAACCAGGCCTGAGTACAATAGAGAAGAAACAAGAACTGTCACAAAAGGTGACCTTTATCTTAAGTAGGTGGCAGAATGTCAGACTTCAGCATTTTGGAAAAAATTGCAAACAGCAAACTAAATAAATATTATGGCTAAACAGAAGAGATTTGTTGTTGAGAGAGTAGAAAACATTCTACTTAAGAGACATTACTTACCTTTCCTGCAATGTTTTCTTGGAAAAAAAATCTTACATAGGGTCACACAGGCATGGAAATTACTTAGTAATGGATTTAGCTTACCTTTCTCTGCCACGCTGATTTTGTGTCACTGTTGTAATATTCATAGGTTCCACCACCTGCTGCTGCAATATTTCTAAGTAAATGGTGGTTTGCTGTAGATCTGCCAGGAAAATACAGAAAAAAAGGTATATACTCATCCTTCACTGAACAATTCCATATTTTCACAACCTTAGGCAAAAGAGCTTCTGAAAACACTGGAAAAAGGAGCAAATGTTAATCGCCATCATTTTTTCCCTTAACCCTTTACCACACAATCCCGACTTTTAACAACCCTGAGAAAGAAGGCTTTTTAAGACGTGGTTGGAAAAGGAGAAAATGCTGGTTTCCACTGAAAGCATTTTGCAAACAACATGATAAATGTGACTGAAAAATTGAAATTTGTTTCGGGAAGCATAGAAAACATTGTTGGAAAAGGAGAAAATGCTGGAAACCAGCAAATGCTTTTGTTGTCTGCAAATGCTTTCAGTTTGGACTGGTCTAAAATTTTGTCGTTTGGTAAAGAGTTAACAAATTCAAGTACTTGCCCCATATTCAATTTCTCATCTGCAGATTCTTTGATTTTGGACTAATCCAAAGTTTTGTTGGATCATACAAAGTTAATGAATCATGCAAAGACTTGCTTCTTCTGTCAAAGGACTTCAAAAAGAGTAATCCTTTGTCACCTTTGAAAATTACTCTTATAAATGGAGCAATTGCTCCCATAGGACATATTTCCTTTCCACATTGTTCTTAACAGTATACTGCTCTACAGCATACATACCTGTCAATTTTTTATACTTTTTAAGTCATACTGCCTCACTCCTCAACCCCCCCTTAACTCTTTACCAAACAATAAAATTTTAGACTTGTTCCAATTGAAAGCTTTTGCAGATGACAAAATAAATGTGACTAAAAAATTGAAATTTATTTTGGGAAGGGTTAAAAAAAACATTGTGGGAAAAGGAGCAAATGCTAGTTACTGACATTTTCTCCTTCTCCCACAATGTTTTCAAAAGCCTTCTCTCCCAGGTTCGTTAAAACTCTGGATTATGTGGTAAAGAGTTAAATGATAATGAGAAATGGATGCCTCTTATGTAGTAAACACACACCTTAAGTACTAAAAAGTTCTTTTCACTCCTTAACTCTTTACAACAATCCCAGGTTTTAGCAGCACTGGGGAAGGAGACTTTAGAAACCATTCTGAGAAAGAGTAATAATCCTAGTAACCAGCATTTCTCCTTTTTCCACAATGTTTTCTACTCTTTCAAAACCAAATCCCATCATTTAACCCTTTCCCAAACGACAAATTTTGGACTGGTCCAAATTGAAGGAGTTTGCAGACGACAATTTTAAATTTGATGAAAATGGCAGAAAGGTCTCAAAAAGGGTAGAAAACACTGTGGGAAAAGGAGAAATTGCTCGTTACGAGCAATTTCTCCTTTTCCCAGTGTTTTCAAAAGACTTGTACTGCAGACCCGTGAAAACCAGGGCTTGCTTGGGAAAGGGTTAAGCAACAATTGATTTGTTGTCAGCAAGGGCTTCAATATAGTCAAGTCTAGAATTTTGTCGTTTGGTAAAGAGTTTAACAATCGCTACTTTCAACTTTTTTTCCTTTTTAGCTTTTGTGGTAATTGTAGATCACGGTAAATCTGCACAAAATGTATAGTCTGATCCGGGATCTACAACGCTCAATGTTCTGTGAGATGGAAAAATAAAAGAATCTTATCTGTGAGATAACAAAACATATGAGCCATGCTAAAAAAGAAATTAATTTAAAAATTTACCCTACTCCTAAAGCAAAAACCCTATTCTTCTGAGCTGCTTTTCTTGTTGCTATGACAACTTCTGATTCCTGGGTCACATGTCCGTCTGATATGATAAAAATGTTAGTTGTATGGCTGTCTGACTGAGACAGGATGTGGTTGGCATGTAGAGGTGACCAGATATCTGTAGATCCCATGCAGGCATGCCAGTCCTTCAATAGAAAACAGTAACATCTATTGCCCTTAGCAGCCGCCTCTGTTAACTCTTTACCAAACAACAAAATCTTGGGCGCGTCCAAATTGAAAGCATTTGCAGATGACAAATTGAATGTTGCTAAAATGGCAATTTCTCTCTTTGTTAGGGTAGAAAATATTGTGGGAAAAGGAGAAAATGCTGGTTACCAGCATTTTCTCCTTTTCCGACAATGTTTTCGAAAGGCTTCTTTCTTAAGGTCGTTTAATGTCAGAATTGTGTGGTAAAGGGTTAAGCAAGCAACTTGTACTTACCCTTGCCTCTTTACCAGACGACAAAATTCAAGCCTTGTCCAAACTGAAAGCATTTGCAGACGACAAATTAAATGTTACTCAAAACATAAATTTTGTCTTTCAAAAGTTCAAAAACATTGTTTGAAAAGGAGTAAATCCTGGTTACAATGTTTTCAAAAACCTTCTTCTTCAGGGTGGTTAAAGGTCAGAAGGGTGTGGTAAAGGGTTAAAAAGCCTAATAATCTGTTGCTTTTGTGGAGAGAGAGGACCAAGATCAGACTGCACAGAACATGCAGTCTGATCTTTGATCTTCATTGCTTGCAACTTGTACTTACCCTTGCCTCTTTACCAGACGACAAAATTCAAGCCTTGTCCAAACTGAAAGCATTTGCAGACGACAAATTAAATGTTACTCAAAACATAAATTTTGTCTTTCAAAAGTTCAAAAACATTGTTTGAAAAGGAGTAAATCCTGGTTACAATGTTTTCAAAAACCTTCTTCTTCAGGGTGGTTAAAGGTCAGAAGGGTGTGGTAAAGGGTTAAAAAGCCTAATAATCTGTTGCTTTTGTGGAGAGAGAGGACCAAGATCAGACTGCACAGAACATGCAGTCTGATCTTTGATCTTCATTGCTTGCAATTTTTTTTACATATTCTGGCAAAAACAACCTTACAATTACAAAAAATTAGCTGTCTTTCCTTATTGGAAAGGTTCATTTTATCAATTCGGTACTCAGAGAGTTAACTCTTTTACCAGACAACAAATTTATAGACTCTTCCAAACTGAAAGCTTTTAAAGACAAAAAACTGAAGAGTTCATAAGATGGAATTTGCTTTTGAAACAGCAGAAAACATGAGAAAACACTGAAGTATTGGGTACATTTTCTCCTTTTCCAAAAATGATTTTAACCCTTGAGCTGCTAATCGCGACCCACTGACCTTTTGCGGACAGTGTAGATCAAGATCGGACTGCACAGAACATGCAGTCTGATCTTTGATTTACACTATCCGATGCGGTGTTTTTCTTTCCGATGAAATAAAGTTTCAAACCGCAATGTTTGGGCTTTTAGTATTGAGTAGAAATTTGCGTTTCATTTATTCAGCAGCTTAAGTGTTAAAAGAATTCCTTCAAGGAAAAAATGTTAGTGTCCATCATTTTCTCCTTTTTTCCACAATGTTTTCTATCCCTCCAATTCCAAACAATTTTCCTAAAGTCTTATTCCCAAGGATCATTTACGCAGGTTTGTTACTCTTCGACTCTTTACCAAATTACAAAATCTTAAGACTTGTCCAAACTAAAAGCATCTGTAGACGACAACATAAACATGACTTAAAAAAACAAGAGGGCCATGATGGCCCTGTATCGCTCCACTGGCTTATAAATATAAACCATAAATAATAAACATTTCAATGCTGAGCCAAATGGTTTTAAAATGAAGACTTACAAAGTTTTCTCTGTAAAAGCCCATATGAAAGTTGAGACCCACAGGGCAAAGCCATTTTTGATCCCACAGCTATAATTACTAGAACCCTGGTAGAGGTCCACAAGATAAAGCCATAAAAATAAGGTGATTTTCAAGTTTTGTCCATATGAAGCCTCTGTAAAACATAAGACCCCTGATGCAAGGCTAATTTAAAAAAAAAAATCAAAACAGGAAGATTTCTTAAGTTGTCACTATGTAAGCCCATGTAAAACTTGTGACCCCTGCGGCGGGGCCAATTTTGACCCCAGGGCTAAAATTTTGGCCTGCTTGGTAGAGGCCCACTAGATATAGCTACATGCAAAATTTGGTAGCTCTAGGCCTTATGGCTAGGTACAGGAAGATTTTTAAAGTTTTCTCTATATAAGCCTATGTAAAACTTGTGACCCCTGGGGCAGAGCCAATTTTGACCCCAGGGCTAAATTTTTGGTCAACTTGGTAGAGGCCCACTAGATATAGCTACATGCAAAATTTGGTAGCTCTAGGCCTTATGGCTAGGTACAGGAAGATTTTTAAAGTTTTCTCTATATAACCCTATGTAAAACTTGTGACCCCTGGGGCAGAGCCAATTTTGACCCCAGGGCTATAATTTGAAGAAACTTGATAGAGGTCTACTACATAAAGCTACATGCCAAATTTGGTAGCCCTATGCCTTATGGTTTCCGACAAGAAGATTTTTAAAGATTTCCAATATTTTTCAGTTTTTGAAGGAATCAAATTCTTTCAAGAAATTCTGAAGAGGACCATGGCAGGATCATTTCTGTGAAGTTTCATGAAAATTGGATGGGTAGTTTCAGAGAAGAAGATGTTTGAAATAAAAGTTAACGCACGGACGGACTGACGGACGGACGGACAGACAGACGGACGGACGGACGACGGACACCAGGCCATGACATTAGCCCGCTGGCCTTCGGCCAGTGGAGCTAAAAATTGAATTTCATTTAGGAAAGGGTAGAAAACATTGTGGAAACAAGAGGGCCATGATGGCCCTGGGTCGCTCACCTTAGTAGAGTGCCTTAAAGGTTTTTCTTTAATTTGACCATGTGACCTAGTTTTTGACCGTGACCCAATTTCAAACTCATATTTCATGAAGACAAACATTCTGACCAATTTTCAAGTCAATTGAGCAAAAAATGTGGCCTCGAGTGCCCTAAAGATATTTCTTTAATTTGACCTAGTGACCTAGATTCCGACCCCAGGTGACCCAAATTTGAACTGGTCATTGACTATATCAAAAGAAACATTTTAACCAATTTTCAAATCAAATGAATAATAAATGTGGCCTCAAGAGTGCCCACTAGCTATTTCTTTAATTTGACCAAGTGACCTAGTTTATGACCCCAGTTGACCCAAATTCAGACTCATGTGAGATTTTACAAAGACAAACATTCTGACCAATTTTCAAGGCAATTAAGCAAAGAATGTGGCCTCTAGAGTGCCCACAAGGTATTTCTTTATTTTGACCTAGTGACCTAGTTCATGGTTCCAGATGACCCAAATCCAAACTCATCTGGTATTTCATCAAGACAAACATTCTGGCCAAATTTCAGGTCATTTGAGCAATAAATGTGGCCTCCAGAGTGCAAACAAGGTATTTCTTTAATTTGACCCAGTGAACTAGTTTATGACCCAAGTTGACACAAATTAATCTTATGTCAGACTTTATAAAGACAAACTTTCTAACTAATTTTCAAGGCAATTGAGCAAATAATGTGGCCTTGAGAGTGCCAACAAGGTATTTCTTTAATTTGATCTAATGATCTAGTTTATGAGCCAAGATGACCCAATTTTGAACTCAGTGAACTTGTTGCGCTTAGAAGGGCAAACAAACTTAGAAGAGAATCACTACATACCAAATATCAAAGCTCTACGCCTTCCAGTTTTAAAGAAGAATTTTAAAGTTTTCCTTCTTTGTTCCTATCTTCGAACTTGTGACCCCCGGGGCGGGGCCAGTTTTGACCCAAGGGCATCATATGAACAAACTTGGTAGAAGTCCACTAGGAGATGCTACATACCAAATATCAAAGCTCCACACCTTTCGGTTTCAGAAAAGAAGAATTTTAAAGTTTTCCTTCTTTGTTCCTATGTTCGAACTTGTGACCCCAGGGGCTGGGCCAGTTTTGACCCAAGCAGCATCCTTGGAACAAACTTGGTAGAAGTCCACTAGGCAATGCTACATACCAAATATCAAAGCTCTATGCCTTCCCATTTAAGAGAAAAAAAAAATTAAAGTTTTCCTTCTTTGTTCCTTTGTTTGAACTTGTGACCCCCGGGGCAGGGCCACTTTTGATCCCAAGGACATCATATGAACAAACTTAGTAGAGGTCTACTAGGCGATGCTACATACCAAATATCAAAGCTCTAAGCCTTCCAGTTTCAGAGAAGATGATTCTTAAAATTTTCCTTCTCTGTTCCCATGTTCGAACTTGTGACCCCCGGGGCAGGGCCAACTTTTGCCCAAAGGGCATCATATGAACAAACTTAGTAGAGGTCCACTAGAAGATGCTACATACCAAATATCAAAGCTCCATGCCTTCCTGTTTCAGAGAAGATGATTTTTAAAGTTTTCCTTCTTTGTTCCTATGTTGGAAATTGTGACCCCCAGGGGCGGGGCCAGTTTTGACCCCAGGGGCATCATATGAACGAACTTGGTAGAGGTCCACTAGGCGATGCTACATGCCAAATATCAAAGCTCTACGCCTTCAAGTTTCATAGAAGAAGATTTTTAAAGTTTTCCTTCTTTGTTACTAAGCTCAAACTTGTGACCCCCAGGGTGGGGCCAGTTTTGACCCCAGGGGCATCATATGAACAAACTTGGTAGAGGTCCACTAGGCAATGCTACATACCAAATATCAAAGCTCTATGCCTTCCAGTTTCAGAGAAGATGATTTTTAAAGTTTCCCCTCTTTGTTCCTATGTTCAAACTTGTGACCCCCGGGGTAGGGCCAGTTTTGACCCCAAGGACATAATATGAACAAACTTGGTAGAGGTCCACTAGGCGATGTTTCATGCCAAATATCAAAGCTCCATGCCTTCCTGTTTCAGAGAAGAAGATTTTTAAAGTTTTCCTTCTTTGTTCCTATGTTGGAAATTGGGATCCCCGGGGCGGGGCCAGTTTTGACCCCAGGGGCATCATATGAACAAACTTGGTAGAGGTCCACTAGGAGATGCTACATGCCAAATATCAAAGTTCTACGCCTTCAAGTTTCATAGAAGAAGATTTTTAAAGTTTTCCTTCTTTGTTACTATGCTCAAACTTGTGACCCCCAGGGTGGGGCCAGTTTTGACCCAAGGGGCATCATATGAACAAACTTGGTAGAGGTCCACTAGGCAATGCTACATACCAAATATCAAAGCTCTACGCCTTCCAGTTTCAGAGAAGATGATTTTTAAAGTTTCCCCTCTTTGTTCCTATGTTCAAACTTGTGACCCCCGGGGCAGGGCCAGTTTTGACCCCAAGGGCATCATATGAACAAACTTGGTAAAGGTCTACTAGGAGATGCTTCATGCCAAATATCAAAGCTCCATGCCTTCCTGTTTCAGAAAAGAAGATTTTTAAAGTTTTCCTTCTTTGTTCCTATGTTGGAAATTGTGACCCCCGGGGCGGGGCTAGCTTTGACCCCAGGGGCATCACTTGAACACACTTGGTAGAGGTCCACTAGGAGATGCTATATACCAAATATCAAAGCTCTGCGCCTTCTAGTTTTAGAGAAGAAGATTTTCAAAGATTTTGCTTTTTTTTCCTTTTTGTTGCCATGGCAACCAGAGTTGTATGTGGAATTCAATTCTTTGAACAATTTTGGTAGAGCTTCACCCAAGGAACATCCCTGCCAAGTTTCATCAAGATTGGCCCGGTGGTTTAGGAGAAGAACATGTTTAAAGAAATTGTTGATGGACAATGGACGCCGGACATAGGGCGATCACAATAGCTCACCTTTAGCACGTTGTGCTAAGGTGAGCTAAAAAGAGAAAATGCTGGTTACCAGCATTTCTCCTTTTCCCACAATGTTTTCAAAAGGTTTTTCCTTTTTCTTCATGATCGTTAAAACTCAGGACTGTGTTGTAAAGTCTTAATTTACCTGAATGTGTTTCTTTGCTATCTCCACAGACAATTTGGAAAATTTTTGGTTGCTTGGAAATAATTCTTTAAAGGTACTTCCAAATGTCACGATGTTAAACAGACTGGCAGGTGGTAAATTGTCCAACATCAAAAGGGCAATCTATTAAAAAATACAGAGAAATATATTATAGACATTTACATTCTATGTCTTTTTTTAACTTTACAGTTTTGCTTGGGAAACTGGATTGATGATAGTCCATTAGACAGGTTTCATACCTCTCTCACAGATAAACATTGACTTTAATCACAGGCTCATTAGCAGGCAAAATGAAACAATGCATTTGTTAAAATGAATATTAAAACTGATATTAAATCCTACCATATGGATGTATGAAAATTATTGTAAAGATGACAATCTGTTTTTGTTCGGTCAGTCCAAGTCTTAGTCGCCGGTAGAAAAATTAATTTTTACAAGCAATTTCGTTGAAATGATATCCCCCGCCGAAAAAGACCTTTTTTGATACAAACGTATAAGAGGTATTGTGTTTTGCATGTACATGTGGCCTTTTTGTTATTGGTCCATGATAAAATTATACATTAAGCTCCCTTGTTCCATGGCACAGGATTTCATTACATAATAACTCAAAAATCATAAAAAGCAGAGTTATCATTCTTGTACAATGCAGTCCCCCACAATAAAATCTATCCACGTATGAAGAAACATGTCATTAACTGAAATAAATTTTGAGTTATGTCCTGGACAAAAACTGAGCCTGAAAAATAACAAAGGGCAATAATTCAAAAATCATATTGCCAGAGTTATCGTTCTTGTACACTGCACTCCTCACAGTAAGATCCATCCACCGATTAAGTTACATGTTCATATCTGAAATAGTTTTTCAATTATGTTCTAGACAAAAGTTAAGCCTGAAAAATAAGAAGGGGTAATAACTCAAAAATTATGAAAGTTAATTAGAGTTATTATTCTTCTGCACTGCACTTCTCCTTATTGAAATCTAGACACATACAAATTTTCAAGTTGATATGTGAAACAATTTTCAAGTTATGTGCTAGAGAAAAAAAATTAAGCCTGAAAAATAACGAAGGGCAATAACTCCAAAAATTTGAAGGACAGAGTTGTCATTCATGTACACTGCACTCCTCCTTAACGAGATCTATCCACTTACGAAGTTTGAAGTTGGTATCTGAAATACTGGTTAAGTTATCTTCCGGATAAAAATTGGGGACGGAAGGAGGGACTGACAGAGACTATTACCATATCCCCCCCCCCCACCACCAGGGGGATAATAAGTATGAAAAATAAACTAGCACTTGTTCCAGAACAGGATAAATTCATCAAAGGGTAATCAGTCAAAAAAAGCCTGTGAATCTAAATAGAAACGTGCGAACAAAAATCCAAAGTAAAAATTTACAAAGGGCAATAACTCCAAAAATACTGAAGATAGAGTTATGGTTCTTGTGCACTGCACTTCTCCTAAATTAGTTCTATATGTGTGTGAAGTTTCAAGTTCCTAGCTTTTATACTTTTGGAGATATGCTCCGGACAAAAATCCTAAGTAAAAATTGACAAAGGGCAATAGCTCCAAAAATACTGAAGATAGAGTTATGGTTCTTAAGCACTGCACTTCTCCTCAATGAGTTCTATATATGCGTGAAGTTTCAAGTTCCTAGCTTTTATACTTTTGGAGATATGCTCCGGACAAAAATCCAAAGTAAAAATTGACAAAGGGCAATAACTCCAAAAATACTGAAGACAGAGTTATGGTTCTTGTGCACTGCACTTCTCCTTAATGAGTTCTATACGTGTGTTAAGTTTCAAGTTCCTAGCTTTTATACTTTTGGAGATATGCTCCGGACAAAAATCCTAAGTAAAAATTTACAAAGGGCAATAATCCCAAAAATACTGAAGATAGAGTTATGGTTCTTGTGCACTGCACTTCTCCTCAATGAGTTCTATATATGTGTGAAGTTTCAAGTTCCTAGCTTTAATACTTTTGGAGATATGCTCCGGACAAAAATCCAAAGTAAAAATTTACAAAGGGCAATAACTCCAAAAATACTGAAGACAGAGTTATGGTTGTTGTGCACTGCACTTCTCCTCAATTAGTTCTATATGTGTGTGAAGTTTCAAGTTCCTAGCTTTTATACCTTTGGAGATATGCTCCAGACAAAAATCCAAAGTTAAAATTTACAAAGGGCAATAACTCCAAAAATACTGAAGACAGAGTTATGGTTCTTGTGCATTGCACTTCTCCTCAATGAGTATTATATATGTGTGAAGTTTCAAGTTCCTAGCTTTTATACTTTTGGAGATATGCTCCGGACAAAAATCCAAAGTAAAAATGTACAAAGGGCAATAACTCCAAAAATACTGAAGATAGAGTTATGGTTCTTGTGCACTGCACTTCTCCTCAATGAGTTCTATATGTGCGTGAAGTTTCAAGTTCCTAGCTTTTATACTTTTGGAGATATGCTCCGGACAAAAATTCCAGAAAAAAAGTGTACAAAGGGCAATAACTCCAAAAATACTGAAGATAGAGTTATGGTTCTTGTGCACTGCACACCTCCTTAATGAGATCTATCCACTTGTGAAGTTTGAAGATGATATCTCAAATACTTTTGGAGATATGCTCCGGACAAAAATGTGGGACGGAAGGACGGAATGACGGAAGGACGGACGGAGACTATTACCATATCCCCCGCCGCCTTTCGGCGGGGGATAAAAAACCAGGTAAAAAGTAAAGAAAAGATAGAGTGAGGTGGCAACTTTTGACCTAGTTTTAAAATTCATTTTTCCTCCACTGAAAACCAATACATGGATCCGTGGCGATGAGATAAACTGACTTCCTTGGTTACCGTAACTAAGGGCTCACAAACAAACGCAGTAAATACATATAGAGTATAGCAGAAAGGCTACTTAAATCTTGCTATCATGACTGATTCTATCGAGTAAATTCCGGAAAAATATTCCTTTTCATATGTTTCTCATATGGATTCTCGCTAAGAAATATATGGATACTTAAACTTATTTACACAAGGATATGTACAAAAAGTGAATTCCAGGGGCTATACTGAAAATGTAATACCTGTGCCTGCAAAGTTTTGAACTTCTATGAGAAAGAATGAAACACCTCATAAACCTCAGTTTTGCTTAAAAATAATAGAATTAAAGATGATTGATATTTTTGTAAAGCTTGTTAGGTTGTCTCAACATCGTATTCGATGATAAATTACACTAAATTAGGCTACAAGCATTTTGAAATATTTATAGATTCATTCAACAGAGAGGTGGAAGTCTAAGGAATGTTTAAATTCCAAGTTAAGGGAAAATGGTTGCCTGATGATTTTAAAATGTGTAAAGTGTGCTGTCAATTAACAAACTTGTTAATATCATTGGCGGTTGTTTGTTTTATCTTGTGATAGGCCTATACTAAAGACAACGGGTGGTCGAGTGGATTACAGGGGCAATCAAACACACATCCTATCAGTTAACAGTTTACCGACATACTCTTTGAAATGGCAGATGTGCTAATCCACTTAAATATGGCTAAGTCAAAAGCTGATTCAATTAACATAAGTTGCCTTTTGAGCTGAACTTCCTAACTGTACAAAACAGAACTTAGTCTGTTTCATAAATGAAATCTACACAGTACACGTACCTTCAGTAAAAGAATACTCATAAATGTACTTAATTCAAGTAGCAGATGGTTTGAATCCAAGAATAAACTGCATTTTTTTTTTTTTTTTTTGCACTCTGATTTGTATCTACACATTCAGCATTCTTCACGCACCAAGGGTTAATGTTAACATCAAATTGAAACATTGATGGCACGTGTCCCTTTTTGGATGTGTGGAGGTTATTAAACAAGGTTTAGATATTTTAGTGAACGAACTTTCTTTTTATTAGCATTTCATATATTTTACTTTTGTTTTCCACAGTACAACAGTTTATGTTTTTTTTCAGAGAGTTTCAGAGAAAAAAAAACATTAATTAATCCATTGGGTAATATAGTGTTGATCGAAACTCTTTGCTCATGTCCCATTGTCAATCATAATCATAATGCAAACTTGTCATCTCTTGGTATATCTCTCGTAAGCCGTACACAATCACAAAGCACATCTTTTAAACTTTTTCCTAAAATTCAAGCGTTGTAAACACACATAATATCGCACTTCTCCAACATTAACGGTCGCTTGTTTGTGAGCCGAAATAGCAGACAGCAAGACTGGACATCGGGCCAAATAAATGCCATTACCTGATTGGTCAAATATCGATTTCCACGGATCCATGTATTGGACCACCTGTACAAATACAGATTGTCATCTTCATAACATTTCCATACTTTTAAATGATATGACATATATTTAAATTCATTTCAACATCCATGTTATTTACTTTTGACAGCAATTGAGTCTTTAACTCTTTACCAAACAAAAAAATTTAAGACTAGTCCAAATTGAAAGCAGTTGCAGAAAACAAAATAAGTGTGACTCAAAAATTGAAATTTGTTTTGGAAAACGTAGAAAACATTGTGGGAAAAGGAGAAAATGCCGGTTACCAGCATTTTCTCCTTTTCCCACGATGTTTTCAAAAGGCTTCTTTCTCAGGGTCATTAAAAGTCAGGATTGTGTGGTAAAGAGTTAAGATAAAAAGCAGGCAATTGGCTTGGTAAGGAATTTGTGGAAAGTACTGGTTAAAGAAAACAAACGGAATAAATAGATGCCCAGGCCACCATGCAGGACTGAAATTCACTTGAACATCATATAAAACTAACCACAAACAGAACAGCTAAAATATTTCATTCTACCACCTTTTTTGCATTTTCCTCAGAATCAGACTTCATTGAGTTTGACATGTCCAAGAGAATGATGATTTCTGGATCAAGTTCTGTGGTGCTCTCAAACTCCGGGTAAAAAGTTAACATACACGCCTGAAAATAAAATCAGTAAGATCTTTATCAATCAATATGTGATGCAACTGATATTCATAAATGATACAACAAATAAGTGGGTCTTTATCAATTTATAAGTGACACAATCAATAAGTGATACAATTAATAAGTGATACAATTAAGAGATACAATTAATAAGTGGATCTTTATGAATTAATGAGTTATACATTTACACAGCAATCCCAAGTTTTAAAGACCCTGAAAGAGAAGACTTTTGAAAACATTGTTGGAAAAGGATAAATGGTGGTAACAATGTTTTCTACTGTACAACAGACAAAAATCAATAGGCATTTGCAGATGACAATTTACAAGTGGCTGAAATGATGAAATTTAGGTGTAAAGTGAAAGAAAACTTTGTTGGAGAAGAAGAAATCTTTTTTTTTTTTCCTTTACTCACTTCCTCCTTCTCCCTCTCCCTGTCTGTCTCGGTCTACCTCTCTCTCTCTCTCTCTCTCTCTCTTTCTCCCTCCCTCTCTCTCTCCAAAATAGTTTACATCTACCTGTGTGTTATAAGTTGGATGTCGCTCCACCCACATTCTAGGTACATGGATTTCAGCCAAGTAGATATTTAGTTGAAAACCATTCTCTAGTGAGCTCTTCTTTGGCAAGGTCACAACTGCTTTAGTGGCTGTTTTCTGTGATAAAAACAGATTTATTATACAGATGCATCTCTATGATGCATTATACCAAGCAAGTCATGATATCATTATGTATTCTAAAAATAAATTTTGTCAAAAAACCAACTGAACCAAGAGGCCTTATGGTTCTTTGACATGCAACAAAATTAACTATTTACCAAACAACAAAATTTTGGACTCTACCAAATTGAAAGCATTTGCAGACGACAAAATAAATATAAGTCAAATGATGATCTCTGTTTCTGATAATATGGTAGAAAACATTGTGAGAAAAGGAGAAAATGCTGGTTACCAGCATTTCCTTCTTTTCCCACAAATGTTTTCAAAAGTCCTCCTTTCCAGGGTCGTGAAAATCAGGGCTTGCTGGGTAAAGGATTAAACAATAACGAAAAGGTTTGACGCAGGTCAGCCTGTGCAGACCACCTAGGCTTGGTCGATACTTTTTGCAGATGTATAAAACCCCCTTTTCACAGAGCATGGCTCAGATGAATTGATATTTTGTAAGGCCTAAAAAAAAAATATCTGCTTTTAGGGTTTTCCGACCCTACCTAGAAAATGCTGGTAGGTGATTTCAGTACATGGTCCATGTAATAAGTTTCTGGAAAAAAACAAGCATTCTGATGCAATACACAGTCCCCTACCGGCCATATGTATCGCTGGCATGTCAGTGAAATTTTTAAAGTCCAAGGCCCATAAATGCGTCAAAAAGCAGTGGAGCGGGACAAAACTCAAACTTGATGGGTAAGTCATGGTTGTTGATGTACACACCAAAAATCAGCTCTATATGTAGCAGCGTTTAGAAAAAAAGTGCAGAAAAATGTTTTATCAGTGAAATTTTGTAAGTCCAAGGCCCGTAAATGCGTCAAAAAGCAGTGGAGCAGGACGAAACTCGAACTTGATGTGTAAGTCATGGTGGTTGATGTACACACCAAAAGTCAGCTCTATATGTAGCAGCGTTTAGGAAAAAAGCGCGGAAGAATGTTTTATAAGTGAAATTTTTTAAGTCCAAGGCCCGTAAATGTGTGAAAAAGCAGTGGAGCGGGACGGAACTCAAACTTGATCTGTAAGTAATGGTGGTTGACTTACACAGCAAAAGTCAGATGAATATCTACCAGCATTTAGAAAAAAAAGTCCGGAAAACTGATTTATCAGTGAAATTTTGTAAGTCCAAGGCCCATAAATTCGTGAAAAAACCGTGGACCGGAACGAAAGTCGAACTTGATCTGTAAGTGATGGTGGGTGACTTACACACCAAAACTCGGCTCAATATGTACCAGCGTTTAGGAAAAAAGTCTGGAAAACTGATTTATCAGTGAAATTTTCTAAGTCCAAGGCCCGTAAATCCGTGAAAAACCAGTGGACCGGAACGAAAGTCGAACCTGATCTGTAAGTCATGGTGGTTGAGTTACCCAGCAAATCTGAGATCAATACCTACCAGCATTTAGGAAAAAAGTCTGGAAAACTGATTTATCAGTGAAATTTTGTAAGTCCAAGGCTCGTAAATCCGTGAAAAACCAGTGGACCGGAACGAAAGTCGAACTTGATCTGTAAGTCATGGTGGTTGAGTTACCCAGCAAATCTGAGATCAATACCTACCAGCGTTTAGGAAAAAAGTCCGGAAAACTGATTTATCAGTGAAATTTTGTAAGTCCAAGGCCTGTAATTCCGTGAAAAACCCGTGGACCGGAACGAAAGTCAAACTTGCTCTGTAAGTCATGGTGGTTGAGTTACACAGCAAATCTGAGATCAATACCTACCAGCGTTTAGGAAAAAAGTCCGGAAAACTGATTTATCAGTGTAATTTTGTAAGTCCAAGGCCCGTAAATCCGTGAAAAACCAGTGGACCGGAACGAAAGTAGAACTTGATCCGTAAGTGATGGTGGGTGACTTACACACCAAAACTCAGCTCAATATGTACCAGCGTTTAGAAAAAAAGTCCGGAAAACTGAATTGCCGGACTGACGGACAGACGAAGTGCAAACCTAAAGTCCCCTTCGGCTTCACCGGTAGGGGACTAAAAAGAAATCCCTACCTACCCTACCTACAGCATCTGGGACTGAAACCCTGAACACAGATATTTTTTTGTTAGGCCTAATTCATTGCCATTCATTAACAAGTAAAACGGATGAATGACTGATTGTTTTCCATTTTACAACACATTTAACTCTTTACAACACAGCAAAATTTTAGACTGGTCCAAATTTTGAAAGCATATGCAAATGACAAATCAAATGTTACTCAAGCAAAAGTTCATGGGTGAAAGTTGAAAATCCTGGCAAGCCTGAACTTAATGCTGGGGGCTGCTAAGGCCCCCGGTGGGTCCAGGGCAATGCCCTGGCCAGGGTAGTCCTATTTATAAGCCCCTACGTACGTTATTTTTCATTCTGACATTCATCGTGTACGTAGGGTCTTATCGGCTCCTTCATAGTTTCCTTTAGCAAACTCCGACATCGAATTTTGTCGCTGTTTGAACAGCAAATTTGGATACCTTCAAGTGAACTTGTTCAATAAAATTTACATCAGAAGTAAGATAAATGAATAATTTCTCGATTGAAAAAGGATATTTGTCCAAAACTTGCCTATTTATGAGCTAAATCCATTCCGATTCAACACCACTCTGTTTTGTTATGAATTGCCGTGGAAGAGATATGATTGTTCCGAATGAAACGTCATGTGCGGGTCAATGCAACTTACAGAATGGTATTATGTCTTTTTTTAAAACGAAATTTTGTTCGCTTCGGTCTTGTTTGATTATTGTAATAGATTTCGTTCATAAACTTAACGTCAATTCTTATTTGTTATGCAACCGTCTGCATGACTGAAAAACATGGCGGCGACTCTGTCGGCAATCCCACTTGCGAGTGATTTTATTGAATTCTGAATGAATCTGCTCATTATTTATCAAAACAGCGGCTGAATATTTTCAAAAAAAGTTCTTCCTACAGGTAAATGAAGTTCTCTTTCGTTATAATACTGGTTTTAGAGAAATCGGATTTGCTACATTGAACTGAATGGGACCCGTTTAGACGTTACATGCAATAAGAAAAATAAAATGTGAAATGTCCGATGATAAATGTTGAAAGGTAAATAAGCATGTATTCGTCTAAATATTTGGACTATGGCCAGGGGTCCAGAGGCCCCCGGAAGCTCCTGAGTTTTAGTGTTTTTTTTATAGGTACTTAAAGCTTCTCCTAGAGGATAATGAGAACATTTAGTTGCATGAAAAATATCTTTCTCATAGCAAATTAATTGAATCTCCTACCTCATTTGATATGACAGTTTTCATAATCTTTTTACTATTAGGGTCGTCCGAATGCTATTTCACTGCCTTCTTTCTACTCGATCCATACTTAATCCTTTTACTGCAACACTCGCAAAAAGCAACGCCGGCGACATCATGTTTACGAAGCCAGTTACCCCACTTGCTATCACGGGTGTCAAGATCTGATAGCCATTCCCATCGCTACTTGCTTTTAGAAGACTTCTTTTGTATTATATCCCCGTGGAAGAAACTTCATTTTAACGTATGTTAACTTCGTAACCAGTAGCGAAATGGAGAATTATCTCTACCGTCGCCATTTTTAAATAACTGTCTATCGCATTATAAATGGAACAATTTGATTGGTTGTTACAAATGCGCGGAAACCAATCGAATGCGACCTTTCGAAAACACTGTTGATTTATGGGAGCTGACCTCAGTCGGGGTCAAACCTTCGAATTACTGACGTTTCGTACCATAACCATTTCGTACCAGTCACTTCGTACCATAATTTTACCATTTCGTACCATAATTTTTACCATTTCGTACCATAATTTTTCCAGTTCGTACCATAGTCATACCATTTCGTACCATGTTTTTTTGAGACCTATGACAAAGTTTCGACTATGAAAAACTTTCACTATGAAGATATTAGAAGTAGAAGACAAAAAACCGCTATTTATTAGATATTTATTCAAGAAGTTATGCACAATAACACTTTTTGATTATCTCCTTTTCCCAAGATGATTTCATAGCAGTTTCTCTAAGAGTCGTTGAAATAGGAACTGCTTTTGTAAAGTGTGTAATTCAAGTAAATGAATATTGTGCAAAATGATGTATTTACAAGAAAAAAAAAAAAATATTGACCTTGACGTTTGACCCTGTCCCTGTCACGGCATTATACAAGGCCAACCTAATTTCAGAACATACCCATAAACAAACATACAAAAAAGAAGACTAAAAGGAAATAGACAATTTACAATCAAGGGTAATCAAACAATTATAATTCTTTGATTAATTGTTCAATTTAATGTGATCAGTTTGTTACTAATTCTGATTATCCAACTTGCGACAAGCATTACAGACAAACAGACCAAACACCTATCTTCTCAATACTGATTCTTTAAATTGGTTTATGATAATATCCCGTAAATAACATAAGGTCCAAAGCATTGGTCTATACCAAGTAAATATATTAAATACCACTTTTTGTCACATTAGATTACATGTTTGGTCATAGTATGAGAATGTTCTACCTTGGTACGAAATGGTAACGCTATGGTACGAAATGGTAAATTTATGGTACGAAATGGTAAATCTATGGTACAAAATGGTTATAAACGAAATGGTACGAAATGGTTATGGTACGAAGTGACTGCATACCAAAACTTCACACCAGTGTGTAACTAATCGGCAGTCATCTGGATTACCATGCAAAATTTGCGAGAACGAGTAAAAGCAATATGGTTTCAGGCTTTCTCAATCTGTGGAATTTATCACATTGGCTAAACTTTGTCATGACCCCTTACCCCCCTACCCCCCCCGTAGAATTTTCTCAACAAATTTTTGCGATTCAGAAAAATGGTCCTTTCCGGTACTGAAAAGCCGGAAAATCCGGCATATGCCGGAAAACTTTCACCCATGAAAGTTTTTCTATGTGAAAGAGTAGAAAATGTTGTGGAAAAGCGAGAAAATGCTGCTTACCAGTATTTTTCTCCTTTTTCCACAACGTCTTCGAAAGCCCTGTCCATCATTATATTTAACCCTGTACCACACAATTATGCCTTTAATGACCCAGGAAAAAGGCTTTTGAAAACATCGTGGGAAAAGGAGAAAATGCTGGCATTTTCTCCTTTTCCCACAATGCTTTCCATCCTATGAAAAACAAGTTTTAAGTTCTGGGTAACATTTAAATTGTTGTCTGTTAATGCTTTCGATTTGGACCAGGCTAAACTTTTGTTGTCTGTCAAAGAGTTAGGAGTTGTTAAAACATGGAATCCTTTGGTACAAGGATAGGCACTTGTTCCTTTTCCTGCTATGTTTCCAAGAGCTACTTACTGCAACGGGCATTAAAACTGATGTTTCTAGAGTAATGGGGTAAAAATAAGCCCAATAAAGATGTTTGTTTACCTTGCAATTTATTTTGTGTGTTGGAGAGAAAACCTTCCTGATGTCAGATGGCATCTCCATGGCAATCTGTACAGAGATCTCACATCTCTTGTTGCTCAGAACTTTCACAGAATCTGTTGTGGCCTATGAAATAAACATACAAGTGGCTTTTTTGGCAAATTGGGGTTTAACTCTGCACCAAAGGACAAAATTTTAGACTGGTCCAAATTGAAAGCATTTGCAAACGACAAATCAAATGTGGCAAAAATTATACTATTTGTGGCTGAAAAAGTAGAAAACATTGCAGAAAAAAAGGAGAAAATGCTGGTAACCAGCATTTTCTCCTTTTCCCACAATGTTTTCAAAAAGCTTCTTTCTCAGGTTTGGTAAAACTCCGGATTGTGTGGTAAAGGGTTAACCCTTTCCCTAACAAGCCCTGGTTTTCACGTATCTGCAGTACAAGTCTTTTGAAAACACTGTGGGAAAAGGAGAAATTGCTCGTAATGAGCAATTTCTCCTTTTCCCACAGCGTTTTCTACCCTTTTTGAGACCTTTCTGCCATTTTCATCAAATTTTTAAAATTGTCGTCTGCAAACTCTTTCAATTTGGACCAGTCCAAAATTTGTTGTTTGGGAAAGGGTTAATGTATCTCCATGATGCATGATACTAAGCAAGTCATCTCATTATAAAGGATCATAAAATCCAATTTGTCGAGCAACCCACTGAATCATGAGGTAGAATGGTCCTTTGACATGCAGAAAATTTACAAATAGTAAAAAAGTTTTGACCAGTATCAGCCTGCTCTGACAGAGCAGGCTGACATGGGTTGACATTTTTTGCAGATGCATTAAAGCACCATTTCACAGAGCCTAGCTCAACAGTAAAGAAAAAAAAAATTCACCTTTTTAGTCTTACTTAATTTTGTCGTCTGCAAATGCTTTCAAAGTAGACAAGTTTACGTTTTGGCCATTTGGTAAAGAGTTAAGTAATGTGACAGAGGAGTATGAAATACAAAATACCAATATGAGCATACACAAACAGACAAAATACCTATATGCATGTTCACAAACAAAATACCTATATGTGCATACACACACAGACAAAATACCTATATGTGCATACACACACAGACAAAATACCTATATGTGCATACACACACAGACAAAATACCTATATGTGCATACACAAACATACAAAATACCTATATACATGTTCAAAGACAAAATACCTATATGTGCATACACACACAAAATACCAGTATGTGCATACACAAACAGACAAAATACCTATATGCATGTTCACAGACAAAATACCTATATGTGCATATACATATAGACAAAATAGCTATATGTGCATATCCAAACAGACAAAATACCTATATGCATGTTAACAGACAAAATATCTATATGTGCATATACAAACAGACAAAATACCTATATGCATGTTCACAGACAAAATACCTATATGTGCATATACAAACAGACAAAATACCTATATGCATGTACAAAAGCAGACAAAATACCTATATGTGTATATACAAACAGACAAAATACCTATATACATGTTCACAGAAAATACCTGTATGTATGTACACATACAGACAAAATAACTATATGCATGTACAAAAACAGACAAAATACCTACATGCATGATCAAAGACAAAATATCTATACACATGTATGCAAACAGACTAAATATCTATATGCATGTACACAAATAGACAATATTCCTACATGAATGTACACAAGCAGACAAAATACCTATAAGCATATACACAAACAGACAAAATATCTATATGCATGTACACAAACGGACAAAATATCTATATGCATGTACACAAATAGACTAAATATCTATATGCATGTACACAAATAGACAAAATTCCTATATGCATGTACACAAACAGACAAAATACCTATATGCATGTACACAAACAGGCAAACAACAGACAAATAGACATACCAGATCATTCTGGTATACCGTCGAAGAAATACGTTCTGCAAGGTTGATTGAACGAATGGTGTTTTATGCTGCTTTCAAGTTTATTTCAGTTATATCACAGTGACAGCTCACACATTCATGTATGTCCTGAGTTTCTCAGGTACTAGGCTAGGGCTCTGAAATGCCTTGCCCAAGGACACTCCTACAAAAGACCAAGTGCTTGCAGTGAAGTTCAAACCCCAGGCCTCTAGGTTACAATTCCAACACTTTACCACTGGGCCATACAGGACCACAAATTCTGCACAATGACATAAACAATAATGTCAAATACCAACCTGTGTCTTCTGTGCGAGAGATCCGTCCCGTAACCAAGGTGCAACAGCCGCAGGCAGGCTAAAACTAATGGCTTCCCCCTCCACTTGTAGTTCAGCTATATAGGTAATCTTGATAAGGACATCGGAATTAGGAGGAAGGTTTCCTACACTCACAGAAAACACATCCTGGTGGCAAACAAAACGAAAGATTCAGTTATCTTTTGGGACCGGGAAATACAAAGCTTCAAAACAATACACAAAAAGTGTTCAGCAGAAACTGTTATTTCACTGACGACAATACCAAACGACAAAATTTTGGTCCAGTCCAAATTTGCGTTTGACAAAATAAATCTGACTCTAATCTGAATTATACGTTTTTAAGGCAGAAAATATTGTGGGCAATGGGGAAAATGCTGGTAACCAGCATTTTCTCCGTTGCCCACAATGTTTTTAAAAGGCTTTTTTTCTTGGGATTGTTAAATTCGAGATTGTGTGGTGATGGGTTAAGTCCACTTTTGAAAAGATTGTGGCAATAGGAGAGCCTGCCAAAAGAGCGATTTTTCCCTTGGCCATGATCTTTTCATGTGTATTCATGAAATCTTGACAAGCAATATAGGTGATCACCATTATATGGACAATGCAACAAGGAGAGGGGGTTTCCTACACTCACACAAAAAACACCCTATGGTAAGAGAAAAAGCAAGAGCACTACACGTGTGGGTGCCAATGCTCCGCTGCGATTGCTTGATTTTCAGTGAAGATTCTAAGTCGAAAACAGGGACATAACTCTGTCAAAAATACTTTGACAGATGCCTGCTTTTGTGTTAAAGGTTTTGATGATTAAGAACTTGTCCAAGTTTGAAGCAAATGTCTTCAGTAATAATAGAGATATTATAAAATGTCAGTTTTCACATGATGATGCAGATGTCGATGACACAGACACCTACAGTGACTCCTGGGCTATGGCAATAGCTCAGTGTTTTCTTCGAAAACAGCCAAGCTATAAACACAGAGATCAGATATTTTGCTGGAATTTAGGGACAGTGTACTCAGTTATGTAGTAATATACCTCCTACTGGTAGTTCAGCAATACAGGTGATTTAATACAGCACTTCTTCAGTAAGTCTTTACCAGACAACAAATTTTATTATAACCATCTGCATACGACAAAAACTTCTGCGATGATGGGCATTGCCCTTGGAAAGATAGAAGACATTCTGGAACAAGAGGGCCATGATGGCCCTGTATCGCTCCACTGGCTTATAAATATAAACCACGAAGAAAAGTCTTCACTATATAAGCCCTTATAAAACTTTGACCTCATGGCTACAGTCTGACTAAATGGGGAATATTGTATTAGAAGAATAACATGCCAAATGTGGGAATTCTTGGCCTTATGGCTGGTAACAAGATGGTTTCTGAACTTTTCACTCCATAAACCCATGTAAAACGTGATCCCTGGTGCAGGGCCAAACTTGATCCTAGAGCTGTAACTTGGGCCCTCTTTGTAACTGTCCACTAAATAATGCTATAATTATATGCAAAATTTGGTAGCCTAAGCCTTATGGCTGTGTACACCAAGATTTAAAAGTTTTCCCTATGTAAGCCTATGTAAATCTTGTGAACCCCCCCCTCCAAGTATGAGGCCAAATTGACCCCAGGACTATACTTTGGACACTTTTGGTAGACTCCAACTAGATCAAGCTAAATTCCAAATTTGGTAGCTCTAGGCCTTATGGTTTCAGACAAGAAGATATTTAAAGTTTTCTCTATATAAGCCTATGTATAAAACTTGTGACCCCTGGGGAAGAGCCAATTTTGACCCCAGGGCTATAATTTCAAGAAACATGATAGAGGTCTACTACATAAAGCTACATGCCAAATTTGGTAGCCCTATGCCTTATGGTTTCAGACAAGAAGATTTTTAAAGTTTTCTCTATATAAGCCTATGTAAAACTTGTGACCCCTGGGGAAGAGCCAATTTTGACCCCAGGGCTATAATTTGAAGAAACTTGATAGAGGTCTACTACATAAAGCTACATGCCAAATTTGGTAGCCCTATGCCTTATGGTTTCAGACAAGAAGATTTTTAAAGTTTTCTCTAGATAAGCCTATGTAAAACTTGTGACCCCTGGGGCAGAGCCAATTTTGACCCCAGGGCTATAATTTGAAGAAACTTGATAGAGGTCTACTACATAAAGCTACATGCCAAATTTGGTAGCCCTATGCCTTATGGTTTCAGACAAGAAGATTTTTAAAGATTTCCAATATTTTTCAGTTTTGTTGCCATGGCAACCAGAGTTTTTGAAGGAATCAAATTCTTTCAAGAAATTCTGAAGAGGACCATGTCAGGATCATTTCTGTGAAGTTTCGTGAAAATCGGATGGGTAGTTTCAGAGAAGAAGATGTTTGAAATAAAAGTTAACGCACGGACGGACGGACTGATGGACGGACGGACGGACGACCGGACGGACGGACGCACGACGGACACCGGGCCATGACATAAGCCCGCTGGCCTTCGGCCAGTGGAGCTAAAAAGGAGAAAATGCTGGTTACCAGCATTTTCACCTTCTCCCAAAATATTTCATAAACCCTCTTCATCAGTGTCAAAAAACAGGGGACTGTTCAGTACAGGGTTAATAAGAAATTATTACGGGTGTTTCCTCCTCCATAAGATAGGCCCCATGACCTTTGGAGACTGCTTCTCTGTATTCTTTTCTTGCCTTGGCTTTCTCCTTCACCTCTCCTGCAATTGAATGATTGATTGATTGTATGGTGTTTAATGCCATTTTCAACATTATTTCATTTATATCGCAGCCAGTGCACCTATCCATGCTTTCCTGGAGTTTCTTTTTACCAGTACTCCACACAATATTTTTTCCAAGCCACTGGCTGCTTTCCCGCAAAACCATCGTCGAATCAATGGTCAGCGGTGAGAGAGGAATGAATCCTGTTGCAATGACTATCATCAATCCTCAGAAATAAATTGGCCAAGCCAGGGATCAAACCAGCGACCTCCTGTTCTCAATTCCTGTACGCAACTAACTAAGCTACTGGGCTTGGCTCCTGCAATTGAAACAAATAAACAGCAAGCTTGATTTTTCTTAAACTTTTAACAACCCTCTGAAAAAAGCTTTTAAAAACATTGTAGGAAAAGGAGAAAATGCTGGTAACCAGCATTTTCTTTTTTTCCCACAATGTTTTTCACCCTTTCCAAGATTTAAACAATGATATGGGCTACATTTAATTTGTAGTCTGCAAATGTTTTCAATAGCAACATCCTCGAAGAAAGGGGAAATGCTAGTAACTGAATAGACTGGAATCTTGGTGTCAGGCATTGATTTTGTAAGTAATGGACAAGAATACAATGCTTTTAAAATTCACGTCACATAATGCTCAAATGACATCAAAAAATCTTATCTCTAGCATACATAATGCTTAAATGAAATCAAGAAATCTTATCTCTAGCATACATAATGCTTAAATGACATCAAGAAATCTTATCTCTAGCATACATAATGCTTAAATGACATCAAGAAATCTTATCTCTAGCATACCTAAAGCTTTAATGACATCAAGATTGATTGACTGTACAGTTTTTAACGTCGTTTTCAACATTATTTCAGTTATATCACGGCAGCCAGTGCACCTACCCATGCTTTCCTGGAGTTTCTTTTACCAGTACTCCGCACAATATTCTTTCCAAGCCAATGGCTGCTTTCCCACAGAACCAATAGTCAGCACTGAGAGAGGAATGAATCCTGTCACGATGACTATCATCAATCCATGGAAAGCAATTGGCCAAGCTGGGGATCAAACCAGCGACCTTCTGTTCTCAAGTCCTGTATGCTACCGACTGAGCTACGGGGGCTTGACGACGACATCAAGAAATCTTATCTCTAGCCTACATAATGCTCCAATGACGTCAAGAAATCTTATCTCTAGCATACATAATGTTCCAATGATGTCAAGAAATCTTCTCTCTAGCATACATAATGTTCCAATGATGTCAAGAAATCTTATCTCTAGCATACATAATGCTCCAATGATGTCAAGAAATCTTATCTCTAGCATACATAATGCTCCAATTACATCAAGAAACCTTATCTGTACCATTCATAATGCTCCAATGATGACAAGAATCTTATCTCAAACATAAGTAAGATAAGAAAATTTGTGATAACTATATTACAATAGGGAAGGTTAAGTGATAAACAACAATGAACTTAAAGCCACCCACCTATGATGTGTTTGCCATTGACAAAGGCCTCAAACCCACACACAGTTGCTGTACTGTCTAGCGGAAACACGTATTTGGCTTCGATAGTTTTCTTGTTCTCATTTCTGTAAGCTTGTAACACAACAACCTGATGACAAAATGGAAAATTTGAGCTATGCTCTGTGAAAAGAGGGCTTAATGCATCTGCAAAAAGTATCAACCCAGGTCAGCCTGACTCTGAGCTGAAAATTTTTGCATTTGGTCAATTTTCTGCATGTCCAAGGACCATTCTACCACATTATTCAGACATTTGTTAGACAAAACGGATTTTATGGATACAGTATCATGTGATGAGTTGCTTTGTATCATGTGTCATCTAGATGCATTAACCCTTTCCCAAACGACAAATTTTGGACTGGTCCAAATTGAAAGAGTTTGCAGACGACAATTTTAAATTTCAACGAAATGGCAGGAAGTTCTCAAAAAGGGTAGAAAACACTGTGGAAAAAGGAGAAATTGCTCGTTACGAGCAATTTCTCCTTTTCCCCCCGTGTTTTCAAAAGACTTGTACTGCAGACACGTGAAAACCAGGGCTTGTTTGGGAAAGGGTTAAACCCCCTTTTGCCAGAGCATGGCCCATAAATGTTTCACTGTCATCCAGACGACAAAATTTTAGGCTCCTCCAAATTGAAAGCTTTTGCAGATTACAAATTAAATGTGAACCAAATGATAGAATTTTTCTTTGAAAGGGTACAAAGCATTTTGGGAAAAGAAGAAAATGCTGGTTACGTGCACTGTCTTCATCTCCCAAATAGTTGCAATAGAACTATCCTGTAATTTAAACACCAAAATTACACTACAGTAGATAACTGTCCAATTTCTATAAGTCTGCAGAGGGAAAATATATGAGCCATGCTCTGTGAAAAGGGGGCTTAATGCATTTGCAAAAAGTATCGAACCAAGTCAGCCTGCACACTCCGCACAGGCCGACCTAGGTCCATATTCACCAACCATTCTTAAGAACGTTCTTAGACTTATTCTTCAAGATTTTCCAAGTTTGAAAGTAACACAACTTCTGATTGGCTAAACCATTTGGTTTAGCCAATCAGAAGTTGTGTTACTTTCAAACTTGGAAAAGTTTGGAGAACAAGACCAAGAATATTCTTAAGAATGGTTGGTGAATATGGGCCCTGGGCTGATACTTTAAGCCATTGGTCAATTTTCTGCATGTCACTGGACCATTCTACCACATCATTTAGACAGTTGTTAGACAAAATGAATTTTATGGATCCATGACGATGTGATGACTTGCTTGGTAAAATGAATTACAGAGATGCATTAAGCCCCCTTTTGCCAGAGTGTGGCTCATATTTAGTGGTATTCATAAGTGTTTCGTTAGAACTTTACAGCAAAAGAATCTTAACCATTAAAGCACCTTTCACGACTATACAGTAAAACCCCTCCAGGGTTCGCGCTGCCGATCGCCATTGTCACCAACTGCGACAAAAATAAAAATTTGGCGCAAGATTTTTTCATTTGGCGAAAATGCGTGGCGACAACTTTTTTTCAAGCTGGCCCCAAAAAGAAATTCTTTTGAAATTCATTGTCGTAAGCGTTTGCGAGCTAAGCGAGTTCAATGACATTGTTTATTTGAGTCGCCAGCACATCATGTGAATGTCACGCGTCATGACAACGCCTCCGATAAGAACCAAAGGAGATTTGACGTACACTGATTGGTTGATAGGTTTGACTAACTGTCGATGGTGTTTACACGCTTGCTGCAATATTGATTGTTGTAAGTTTATGACACATTTTGCATCGATAGCGGTGTTTCTTAGCGATAAGGACAATTTCAACACTTTGACAAATTGGTCTATTATCACATCGATTAATGGCCGTAGATTGTATAATTGTTAACTGAACACCGCATGGCATGAAAGTCCGAAAAGGTAAGTAATCGTTGTTTAATACGACAGATTAATGTGGTAATTAGATGCCGGCTTTTAATTAAAGGACGCTACTCAATAAGTCCAAAAAACAATCACGAGTCAATTATTTCCCGATTTTGTATAAATAGGTAACTTTTTAGCTCTTTCTTTCTGTGTAAAAATGGATCGCTATGTGACTATGTCTGTGAGAAAACGTAAAGCCGATGACTCAGATAATGAAAGTGAATCTAGCCAACTCGGCACGCCTTCAAAAGTTGCAAAACGATTATTTAAGGACTATTGGCTTTCTGACCCTGAATTTTTGGCCCCAACTGTCCCCAGATTGGCGACAACTTTTTTAGACCCAGAGCGAACCCTTCCCTCTATTAAGACCACCCGTGGTACTTTTGAAAATTGGTCTTATTAGCGGGGTGGTCTGATTTCCGGGTGCCACCCACCTAGATTTTGAATCAAACCCAGACTGTGTAGACTTATGTGGATTTAAATTATGTTCCGAGTAATGTATACATATTTTAGTTGGGGAAGCCTTTGCCCACATATTTAAATGACAACAAGAAAATTTTCCTGTTTATTGTAAAGTTAATATGTGCTTGAATTTTTATGAATAAATTCACATGACAGTGAATGCCCATTCATAATTGCCTATTTAAACTCTTACAGCAAGATATGTACATTAATCAAGAATCTGAACTTGAAAGACTACATAATTAAATGTTACAGATAGAACTTGTCATATTCCCTGTTTTAATCTGCTTTTTTTTTTTATCTTGTGTAGTCTCAAGAACTCCTACTCCACGCGCTCATTTTCATTTTTAAACAAAGAATTTCGACTATTATTGAAGAGCCTGACGGTTTTTTTTTTTCCATTTTGATTCGAGTTGAATGTTCGAACAGTCCTACTAATCGTCGATCGCAAAGTTGAAGTGTTCACCAGTTCAAAAATCGCATATTCTCTACAATATAAGTATGGCTTTAATGTGTAACAAAAACCAAATAATTATCACATCCCAATCGCTAGATATTAACCCAAGCGTCTCAAATTACAAAAGCTAGATGTACAAAACAAATCGTAATTACCCGGATGTCAACATGTTTTTCACCCGTGTCAGCAATGTGTGATAAACGCCTGATTACCGAATAAAAGTCGAATTAATCATCACCAGTTCACTGGTCATTTGATTATGTAAGGTAACACCTTGATCACTTAACACGATTGTGTTACTGTAGTCAACAGATAAACAGAAGATCGCTAATTGATTGTCTACTTCATCGGACCCAAGAATATTCGTACATGAAGCACGCCTCCAGTTCGTGATTATGGACGCGTGAAAATTAGCTGGTCGTAAAAAAAATGTGAAAATTAGTGGTCGTTTCACGGGGTTAAAATCTATTGGTAATTACTCATTGGTACTGAAAATGGTGGTCGTAATTTCGAAATAGCGGGGTGCCCATATTTCCGGGGTCGTGGTCATTGATTATGAAGAAGGAAAAATTCCGTTCTGACAAAAATCGTTCGTAATAGCGGGTTGCTCTTATTACCGGGGTGGTCGTGAGGAGAGGTTTTACTGTAGTTGCGGCCAGTGCAGATCAAGATCAGGCAGCACAAAACGTGCAGCCTGATCTTTGATCTACACTGTCCGTTAAGCTGAGACACTAGACTAAAAGTGACCACAAAATTGTAATTATCTTGGTTTTATTCCAGACTTAAAATGTCCATTGGGTTTATTCAGTGCTTTAAGGGTTAACAGGCCCCCTTAACCAGATAATCCCACATTTTAAAAGCCCTGAAGAAAATGGGCTTTAGAAAACATTGTTGAAAAAGGAGAAAATTCTGGTTACCAGCATTTCCTCCATTTCCTCCATGTTTTCTATCCTTTCAGACAAATCCTGTCATTTTATCCGAATTTATGCCACGCCACCTTGTATACATACATAAGGTATTACTTATTATTTGAAACTGGCTGGTAGCCTTTTTATTTTCTCAGGATGTTCAGAAAATATTTTGCACTGTAAATGGTTTTCCTCAGAATATTTTGTGTAGAATGTGTTTAAGGTACATGATCTTTTTAACCTTTTACCATACAACCCCAAGTTTAAACAACCCAGAGAAAAGAGCCTTTTGAAAACCATGGGGGAAAAGGAGAAAATGCTGGAAACCAGCATTTTCTCCTTTTCTCACAAGGTTTTCTTCTTCACTTCACAGACAATTAACACCATTTCAGCCAATGATTTCAATTTGTACCAGTCTAAATTTTGCCATTTGGTAAAGAGTTAAAGGTACATGATCTTTTTTAAAGTGTTTCAATGAGAGTTTACCTGTGAAATCATATCCATCAACCTTGCTCTGATATGCACACTCTTTAAAGGAACATGCTCTTTCTTACTTCCCTGTAAGCCAGCCTTCACTTTAGCCAGAGGATCTGGGATGTTCTTAACATCATTGATATCTGGAAATATTCAAAACATGTGTGCTGAACCTGGTTTGTTTGTTTGTTTGTTTGTTTGTTTGACTTATAAACGTTTGTATATCATTGCCACCGGTTGTCCATATGGGCAATGCCCTAGAAAGACACTGGTTTTGATACACAGGATAGTGTAGGATACAGGATGAAACCGATCCTAAGCTGTGCCTGGCTCCTTCACATGCTCAGTGTATAGCACTATCTATCAGGGTCCTTGAACTTCGGATTGTGGTGTAAAGGTTTAAGAAGAGTTAAGCATTTGAGGGTGCAGTATCTGTAATTTTTCTAAATAATGGTTGTCTGTAAACCTGACCACTGAGTTGATGTCTAGCTCTGAAATATGTATACAGCAAACAAATGGAGGCTGAGGGGAAAAATCCATTACTTTTAGACAAAGGAAAATGATTTAACAGTTTACCACACAATCCCAAATTTTAACAACCCTGAGAGAGAAGCCTTTAGAAAAAATTGTGGGAAAAGGAGAAAATGCTAGTAAGCAGCATTTTCTCCTTTTCCCACAACGTTTTCTACTCTATCGAAGACAATGTTTCATCAATTAACCCTTTACCAAACAATCCCGACTTTTAACAACCCTACGGAAAGAAGCCTTTTGAAAACATTGTGGGAAAAGGAGAAAATGCTGGTAACCAGCATTTTCTCCTTTTCCCACAATGTTTTCCACCCTTCCCAACACAAATTTCAAATTTTCAGTCACATTTATTATGTCCACTGCAAAAGCTTTGTATTTGGACTAGTCTAAAATTTTGTTGTTTGGTAAAGAGTTAAGTCACATTTAATTTGTCATTTGCAAATGCTTTCAATTTGGACAAGTCTACATTTTTTTCATTAGGTAAAGAGTTAATCTGTATAATGTTCTAAATATGGCTTTTGAGTCTTTCAGCATCTATTATACAAGGTGTGCTCTGAGAAAAGAGAGTTTAATGCATTTTAACTCTTTACCACACGACAAAAATGTAAACTAGTCCAAACTGGAAACATTTGCAGACAAGAAAATGATTGTGACTGAAAAAATGAAATTTGTTCTGGGAAGGATAGAAAACATTTTGGGAAAAGGAGAAAATGCTGGTTACCAGCATTTTCTCCTTTTCCCACAATGTTTTCAAAAGGCTTCTTTCTCAAGGTCGTTAAAAGTCGGGATTTTGTGGTAAAGGGTTAATAATGCTTTACACCATGCAAGTCATCACATAAATATGAATCCATAAAATCCATCCTGTCAAAAAACCATCTGAATCATGTGCTAGAACTGTCGTTGGACATACAGAAAATTTACAAATAGCAAAAAGTATTGGCCCATGTCAGCCTGTGGGGACTAGGCAGACATGAGTCGATACTTTTTGCCATTGCGTTAGCACCCTTCTCACACACTATGGATCTCATGAAAATAAGAGTTGGACAGCTGAAATTACAATCCACAGAAAGATTATCATTTAAAAGACTTTACAAAAACATGCTGGTAGTATAGATCAAAGATAAGGCTGCACATTCTGCGCAGTCTGATCTTCATCTATGCTGTACAGCACGGTCCTTATTTCTGCCTATGGTGCTGAAAAGGTGCTGTGTTTCGAAAGTTTCACATTACAAAATGTCCACCAAATATAAATCCTACAATAGATTTATGACACAACACATACCAATATCTTTTTGAAGGTCACTTAAATTAACAACTGGAGGAACATCTGTCACAAGGACAAGGTCATCTGCCACCATATGGCTCCTCACATCATCTCCTGGCAGTGAAAACTCCACCAAATATTTAATACACTGTTGATTGGGGTTGTAGATAGCATATTCATCTTCCTATACAAAAGAAAACCATGCTTCACATTTGACAGCAGACGAATTGTCCATCACAAGGTAGTTTCTGTCACAAGGTCAAGGACATCTGTTACCATGTTACTCTTGACATCATCCCCAAAGAGTAAAAATGCTAAGGCAACAGACGTTTTACCCTTAACCCATTACCGCACAATCCCGATTTTTAACGACCATGAGAAAGATGTTTACCAGCATTTTCTCTTTTTCCCACATCTTTTTCTAGTATACCTGATACAAATCCAATCCTTTGTGCCACACTTATTTTGTCGTCTGCAAGTGCTTTTAAATTGGACCAGTCTAAAATTTTGTCGTTTGGTAAAGGATTAACTCTTCACCAAACAACAAAACTTCAAACATGTGCAAAATGAATGCATTTGCAGACAACAAAATAAATGTGACACAAAAATTGAAACTTGGTTTGGAAAAGGTAGAAAGAAAACATTGTGGGTAAAGGAGAAAATGCTGGTTACCAGCATTTTCTCCTTTTCCCACAATGTTTTCAAAAGCTTTCATTTCAAGGTCGTTAAAAGCAGGGTTGTGTGGTAGGGTTAAGGTGCCTTTCATAACTATAGTTACCTTTGCCACCAGTGTAGATCAAGATAAGACTGCACAAAATGTGCAGTCTGATCTTTGATGGACACTGTCAGTTTTGCTAAAACACTACAAACGAAAGCGACCTTGAAAATGCAATTTACTTGTTCTTATTTCTAGACTGAAAATGTATATTGGGAGAAATTTTGATTTTTTGCATTTTCCGCTTTTTCAACTAAGCTTTTAACTCACTACCAGACAATGCAATTTTAGACTTGACCAAATTGAAAACATTTGTGGATGACAAATTAAACATTGCTAAAATGATGATTTCTATCTTTGATAGGGTAGAAAACATTATGGGGAAAAGGAGAAAATGCTGGTTACCAGCACTTTCTCCTTTTCCCCACAATGTTTTCAAAAGCCTTTGTTAAAACATGGGATTGTGTCGTGAAGTGTTAAGAAAACTTACTTGAAAAAAACTTTTCACTTCATCTGACATTTTGACCCCATGCACACTGTCGTAGTTCTCTGGTGGTGAAGTTAGACCCGTGTTGGGTTCTGTAAGTTGATATCTCTGTCCCAAAGCCACATCACACAGTAGCAATAACCTCGAACCTGTCACTTCACAGCGCGTAGAATAATGGGCACTTTTTCTGAAGCAAAGAAGTATTTTGTCTAAAGTTTTGTAGTTTTGGTACTCTGTGCAAGATTTTTTTTGGCAGAAAAACATTTCTCTTCCACAATCATACCTAAATTTACAATGTTGCATTAACCCTTTTACCACACAATCCCATCTTTTAACGACCCTAGTTCATTACACTTTTAAAAAACATTGTGGGAAAAGGAGAAAATGCTGGTATTACTTTTCCCACAATGTTTTCTACCCTATTAAAGAACAAGAACACGGGTACTAATGCTTGGCTGCAGTTGCTTGATTTTCAGCGAAAATTTTAAGTCGAAAAAGTGGAATAACTGTGTCAAAAATACTTTGACATTTACCTGCTCTTGCTGTATAGGTTCCCCTTTTGATAAATACTTTCAGTTTATACAGGTAAAAAACTTTGTTAGATGGTACAGAGTTAAATACGGATAACTATTAAGAATTAAATTCTAATTCATGACTATTATGTGAAAACTTTGTGGTAACGAGCAATTTTTCCTTTTGCCACAATGTTTCCAAAAGTGGTTTGCTGCAATAGGAAGAAAGTTGTCAGTAGTTGCTGATATTTTAAACAGATACTTACTTTGCAGAGTCCGTAAAGTAAATTCCAGCCCCAAGTAGCCCTGCATCTGTCCTTGACACTCCCATCTTGTCTGTCACAACATTCGGTAAAATGAGGCCGCGAGAAAGAATCCCAAGATAATTTGAAAACAGAGATGAATGCATCAACATCTGAATTTCCCCGACATCTGTTTGAAAATTCACTTCCTCTATAGTCCGACGGACTCTATAAATATTGTGGACTGATCCACCTGCTCCAAGACTGTTTGACACCATTTCATGTAGTTTTGTGAATTCTTCAGTAGACTGGTTCACTAAATTTATGTGACAACCAAGGGCTTGGTATTTAGCAATAACTGTTGCATCAGTGGACCAGTCTGTGGCTTCACTCACAGACAGGATATCCCATAATAGCTGAAAAGACGAATCAACTCTTCATTAGAAAACAAAGTTTTAGACATGTCCATACTTGTATCTAGCATTTTCCCCTTTTCCCACATTGATGTAAACCCTGTCGAAGACAAATCCCATCATTCCAGCCAGATTTTATTTGTCATCTACAAATACTTTCAATTTAGACAAGGCTAAATTTTGCTGTCGGGTAAACAATTAAACAACATACATGAGCAGGGCTCTGTAATAAAGGGGATTAACTCTTTACCACATGACAAAATTTTCGACTTGCCTAAATTGAAAGCCTTTGCAGACGACAAAATAACTGTGACTCAAAAACAGAAATTCATTTTTGGAAGGGTGGAAAATATTGTGGGAAAAGGAGAAAATACTGGTTACCAGCATTTTCTCCTTTTCCCACAATATTTTTAAAAGCCCTTTTCCTTAAGGTTGTTTACACTCAGGATTGTGTGGAATGAATGAATGAATGAATGGAGTTTTATGGCCCGTCGACAGCAAAGGTCATTTTGGGCGCACTAACAATTATCCCTTTCCCAAACGACAAATTTTGGACTGGTCCAAATTGAAAGAGTTTGCAGACAACAATTTTAAATTTGATAAAAATGGCAGAAAGGTCTCAAAAAGGGTAGAAAACACTGTGGGAAAAGGAGATAATTGCTCATTACGAGCAATTTCTCCTTTTCCCCACAGTGTTTTCAAAAGACTTGTACTGCAGACACGTGAAAACCAGGGCTTGTTTGGGAAAGGGTTAATGCAATGCACTCAGGATTGTGTGGTAAAGGGTTAGTGCAGCTATATGAGTCATAAAAAGCAAGTTTGAGCATAGCATGGATCCATTTGTCTAAACAATTGCTGTAACATAAGAGAGAACAGTCTTTCGACAAGCAAAACATTTTCCTCCAACGTAATCTATTGACCCAATTCAGCATGCATGACCTTTCAGGCCGACACAGATCAATACTTTCTGCAGATGCATTAATGCCCCTTTTCACAGAGCATGGCTCACATCTATTGATTATTTGAAACAGTATGGGTTAATAAGGCAGACTGAACCTACTTTTACATAAATATCTGACTCAATCCATTACCACACAATCTCATGTTTTATATTGAACCTTCTGAAAAGGCTTTAGAAAGCATTCTGGGAAAAGGAGAAAATGCTGGTAACCAGCATTTTCTCCTTTTCCCACTTTGTTTTCTTCCCCTTCAAAGACAAAGTACATCATTTGTCATCTACAAATTCTTTCAATTCGGACAAGTGTACAATTTTGTTGTTTGGTAAGGATATATCCAAGTACCCAACTTAACCCTTTAACACACAATCTTAAGTTTTAACAACCCTGAGAAAGACAGCTTTTGAAAATATTGTGGGAAAAGAAGAAAATACTGGTTACCAGCATTCTCTCCTTTTCCCATACTGTTTTCTACTCTTCCTAGAACAAATTTCAATTTTTGAGTCACACATATTTTGTCATCTGCAAATGCTTGCAATTCAGACTGGTCTTAAATTTCAGCGTTTCAAAGCCAGCATTTTCTGCATTTCCCCCAATGTTTTCTACTCTTCCTAAAACAATTCTCAATTTTTGAGTCACATTTATTTTGTCGTCTGCAAATGCTTTCAATCTGGACTGGTCTAAAATTTTGTTGTTTGGTAAAGAGTTAACCCTTTACTACACAATCCCAACTTTAATGACCCTGAGGAAGAAGCCTTTTGAAAACATTGTGGGAAAAGGAGAAAATGCTGGTAAACAGCATTTTCTCCTTTTCCCGCAATGTTTTCTAACCTTTCAAATTTAAATTTCAATTTTGAGTCACATTTATTTTTCGTCTGCAAATGCTTTCAATTTGGACCAGTCTAAAATTTTGTCGTTTGGTAAGGAGTTAACTATATACCTGACATAAATCTTGTTTAATGACCACATCTTTCAATGTCCAGTTTGTTGACCTGTGTTCCTCCTTGTAGGGAATGGCCTCATAGAATTCTTCATACAGGGAACTGAGGTCTTCATTGCCAGACACCAACTTTTCTGCAATTCTGGCCAGAGTCTGTCTTCCATCTTCAATCTGAAAGAAACGGAAGAGGACACCATGCATATTCCTTTCATCATACTGTCATGCCCTGGTAGCCTAGTGTACAAGGCTTGACAACATGGAAGTCGCCGATTCAAATCCCCGACTTGGCCAATTTCTTTCTGAGGACTGATGAAAGTCATTGCAACAGGATTCATTCCTCCCTCACCACTGACCATAGTTTCGATGATGGTTGAGTAAGAAAGCAGCCAGTGGCTAGGGAAGGATATCGTGCAAAGTACTTATAAAAGGAACTCAAGGAAAGCATGGTTAGGCACACTGGCTACTGTGATATAACTGAAATAATGTTGAAAACAGCATTAAACACCATCCAATCAATGAATTATTTCATCATACTATTACTAAATTTCTGGATGCTGAATTAATGAAATAGGCCTTTGCAAATAGGACAAACAGCTAAAAAACTGCCAAGGTTGTTTTGGCAAGAATATATTAAAAAGCAGGGAACAGTGCAGATCAAAGATCAGACTGCAAGTTCTGTCTGCAAAAGCAATTTCAGTAGTGACTAGCCCTCCAAGTTCTTTTCAGGTTGGTGGGGGGGGGGGGGGGGGGCATTATTTGGGGATTGTATGGTAAAGGGTTAACCCTTCATCAAATGATTCTGTGTTGTTACAATCAAAGGAAGGAATTTAAGAAACAAATTTACCTTTACTAGGTAACAAACTGAAATGGGTTTGGCAAAGACTTTTAAGGACCCTAAGGAAGAAAAATTTGGAAAACAATTTGGGAAAGGGAGAAAATGCTGGTAACCAGCATTTTCTCTTTTTCCCACAAAGTTTTCTACCCTTTCATAGACAAATCTCATCATTTAAGCCACATTTAATATGTTATATGCAAATACTATCAATTTAGACAGGTACAAAATCTTTTCGTCCAATAAAGAGCTTACCTCTATACCAATTGACAACATTTTAAACTTGTACAAACTGAAAGCATTTGCAAGCGACAAATCAAATACCGCTCAAAAGTTGGAATTTGTCCTTAACCCTTTCCCAAACAATCCCTGGTTTTCACGTGTCTGCAGTAGAAGTCTTTTGAAAACACTGTGGGAAAAGGAGAAATTGCTCGTAACGAGCAATTTCTCCTTTTCCCACAGTGTTTTCTACCCTTTTTGAGACCTTTCTGCCAGTTTCATCAAATTTAAAATTGTCGTCAGCAAACTCTTTCAATTTGGACCAGTCCAAAATATGTTGTTTGGGAAAGGGTTAAAACATGCATCTTACCAGCATTTTCTCCTTTTCTCAAAGTGTTTTCAAAAGCCTTCTACAACAGAGTCATTAAACCCCGGGATTGTGTGGTAAAGGATTTTAAGTCTACTACCTGTTTCTCCTTGATATACTGCATTTTGACTTGCAACAGATCATCCACCTCTTTCAATGCCGCGTTCCAAATATATTCTGTAAGTGCTGCCACCTGGTTACTTATCTTCTCATTCAGGAGGGATAACTTTCCCATAACCTTCAAAAACATTTATAAGCATAAAATCTAGTACATCAACATGTAAGTCAGATTAAGAAATAAGTTCCATTTGTTTCATGCTTTTCTGTAGTTTATCCAGGAATAATGGTGGATTATGGTTTGATAATTTCACTGTTTTGATCAGTGATAAACTTGCTGGTACAGAAATACCAAGAGCTCCCCTGTACTTTGCAAGTCCCAACAAAAAAGGGGTTAGAAGGATGAAATTAACAAAATATTTGTATTCTTCGGTGAAAGATCGAAATTTATGTCATCTTGTGAACATCAAGCGGTTCTGCGCCAATCATGAAAATATTACTGATGATGTTCACTCCATGAAATAAATTTTGCTCTTTCATCGAAAAAAAAAACCAGCCTCTATTTATCGGAATATCTGTGCCTGTTCTCACGAATCATACTAAACATTATTCTACCACATGAAGTTAAAGACTAGTAATCTTATTGGTCACGACATCTTGTCATGGTTGAACTTGGCCAAGCATTTTCCCCTTTTCCCACAATATTTTCTATTATATTAACCTTTTACCACACTTTAAAAACTTTAAAACTCTTCCATGTTGAAAGGGTTTGCAAATGAGAAATAGCAAATAATTGGATTTGTCTGCGAAAGGACAAAAAAAAACATTTTGGGAAAAGGAGAAAATGCTGGTTACCAGCATTTTCTCCTTTTCCCACAATGTTTTCAAAAGCCTTCCTCTTCAAGATCATTACAACTCCAGGTTGTGCGGTACAGGGTTAAGACAAATCCCATCATTAGAGTCATACTTAATAATTATGTTGCCTGCAAGTCTGTGCAAATTAGACAAATCTCAAATTTTGATGTGTGGTAAGGAAAGTGAAACTAATTTAACCCTTTCCCAAACAATGAATTTTAGACTGGTCCAAATTGAAAGAGTTTGCAGACGACAATTTCAAATTTGATGAAAATGACAGAAAGTTCTCCAAAAGGGTAAAAAACACTGTGGGAAAAGGAGAAATTGCTCGTTACGAGCAATTTCTCCTTTTCCCACAGTGTTTTCAAAAGACTTGTACTGCAGACACGTGAAAACCAGGGCTTGTTTGGGAAAGGGTTAAAGGCCCTACAAATGCGAAATGTAAACACTGAAGGTGTTAAAATACATTTAAATTAAAATCATATGATTTAAAAGTATGTAAATCATTGTGAAGATGACAGTCTGTTATTGTACAGTTGATCCATGTTTAAGTCGCTGGCAGAAAAAATACTAATAAAACTACATCATAAGTTGCCAGGTCACCCTATCCTTTGTTTACTTTTTACCCGATTTGAAATTTCATTTTTCTGCCAGTGACTAACACTTGGAGCAACCGTAAAATAACAAATTGTAATCTCCACAATAATTTTCATACTTTTAAATGGTATGATTTAAATTTAAATGCATTTTACCACCCCATTGTTTATTTTTGGCATCTACTGGGCCTTTAAATCAGTTAATAAAAGAATCTATAAAACCTATAGAATCTATCGTACCATTCTAAATTTACTGGAACCCAGATTAGCTATATCGACAGAGCCTGGCTCACAGACTGTCATGTTGACAGGTGACATCGAATAGCGACGGAAGAGCTGTTCATAACCACTGACAGCAGCACTGACACTGTCAAAATACCACGCTATCCCTTCTTCTACTGATGTCACCTTGAATACAAAATAAGTTCATAAAACCTAAAGAATCAACAAACATGCGAACAGATGTAAAATATAGGCATAAAGTCTGAAAAAATAAACTGGCAGAAAAAAAACCAAGAGCACCAATGCGGGTACCAACTCTCGGCTACACTGCTTGATTTTCAGTGAAAGTTCCACGTCAGAAAAGAGGCATAACTGTGTCAAAAATACTTCAATGGTTACCTGCCTTTTTTGTATAGATTCCCCTTTTAATAGTTAACAACTAGTGTAAATTTGGAGTGAAAATCTTCAGTAACAAGAGAGATATTCAAAGATGTCAAAGTTTTTGCACGATAACGCAGACAACAAAAGAGTAACAGCAAAACCTTGACGCTTTCTTCAAAACAGCCAAGCTGAAAATAAGACATAAAACCTGAAGAATCAATAAACGTCTTGACAAATGGAAAATATACACATAAAGTCTGGAGAAACTAGAGCTATCACTAAAAGTGATCGTACCCCCCACCAGCTCCTTGTCACAAAACAGCTCTTTGTCACAGAATGCAGAATGGTTTCGTAAAAAAATAAGAGTTGAAAAAGAAAGTGGGAAGAGAGTTATGGTACTTGTAAACTGCACTTCTCATTAATGTGGTCTATCTGTATATGAAGTTTGATGTCACTAGCTTAAATGATTCAAAAGTTATGCCCCGGACAAATATCCAAAGTTAAAACTTACAAAGGGCAATAACTCGAAAAATAAATGGAATAGAGTTATGGTTCTTGTACACTGCACTTCGCCTTATAGTGATCTATCTGTGTGTGAAGTTTGAAGTCATAAGCTTCTATACTTTAGAAGTTATGCCCTGGACAAAAATCCAAACTTAAAATTTACAAAGGGCAATAACTCAAAAAATATATGAAATAGAGTTACTGTTCTTGTACACTGCACTTCTCCTTAATGTGATCTAACTTTGTGTGAAGTTTGAAGTTCCTAGCTTCTATACTTTGGAAGTTATGCCCTGGACAAAAATCCATAGTTAAAATTTACAATGGGCAACAAGCTTAAGGGGAGATAATTCGGCAACCAATGGCAGGAAGGTCGTGAAAATTGCACATGCACAATTTCATATTCACCCAAACATCATGTGTAAATTTCAGTGCAGTACTTGAAAAACTGTAGGAAAAAAGCTCCAGACAAAATTGTGTCTACAGACAGATGGACGGACGGACAGACGGATGGACAGCCATGGCGATTCCAGTATACCCCCCTCCACTTCGTTGTGGGGGGTATAATAAACTGGCCAAAAAAAGAGAGAGAGAGAATACTGAATATTTTTTCTATCACAAGCAAAAGCAACTACAGTAGTGCTTAGTGGTTTACCAAATGACAAATTTCTAGACTGGTCCAAATTGAAAGCATTTGCAGACGGCAAATTAAAGGTGTACCAAAAGATGAGATTTGTCATTGATTGATTAGAAAACATTGTGGGAAAAGGAGAAAATGCTGGTTACCAGCATTTTCTCCTTTTCCCGCAATGTTTTCAAAAGGCCTTTTTCTCAGGGTCGTTAAAAGTCAGGATTGTGTGGTAAAGCATTAATAGTTCCAAGTTGTTCATTATATGGCGTTTAAGGCTATTTTCAACATTATTTTAGTCATATTGCAGCAGCCAGTGCACCTATCCATGCTTTCCTGGACATTATGGTTACAGTCCTTCACACAATATTCTTCCTAAGCCACTAGGCGCTTTTCTAACATAATCATCATCAAAACGACAATCAACGGTGAGAGATGAATGACTCCTATCACGATGACTCTCATCAATCCTTGGAAGGGGAGTAGCCAAGAGCCATATTAATTTTTTTTCATCAAATGCTTTCAATATGGATGAGCCTAAAATTTTGTTGTCTGCTGGAGGGTTTAAGAAAACACATTTGTGGCAAAGAAAATACGAGGTACCTTTTTTCAAATAATATAGCACTTTAAACCTTAAGTCTGGATTTACACGCACAAAAAAACTTTTTGTCCAGTATTGTTGCACTTTGAGCATAGATATCAGGGCTGACTGACAAGTATTGAACCTTGTATTGAAGGACTTAAGCAGGGACGTCCTTTTTCAAGCCTGCTATTCCCTGACTATTTAAAGTTGCATACCCGACGACTGGTGCCATTTGGTCAGTTTATTAAGAGGCAGCACTCTAAAATGAACAAGGCAAGTGACTTTCGCAAAACAGACGAAATCCCGAAAACAGCAAGTCTGTCATTGCCATGGCTGCCATTAATGATTGTACCTTTTAGTTGACTGAGCTCACCCGATCTTACTATATCAGACTTTCAACTAATTCCAAAATTTGAAAAGGGCCATTTCCAGTGTCTACTTTAGATCAGAGGATGATGTCATACATGCAGTGGAGGACCTTCTGAAGGGTCATAAAAAACACTTCTTTGAAAGGGGCATTAAGGCCCTTAACCCTTTACCAGACGACAAAAAGTTAGCCTTGTCCAAATTGAAAGCATTTGCAGACGATAATTTCAATGTGGCACGGATGGCGCAATTTTTCTTTGATAGGCTAGAAAACATTGTGGGAATAGGTAAAAATGCTGGTTACCAGCATTTTCTCCTTTTCCCACAATGTTTTCAAAAGGCTTATTTCCCAGGGTTGTTAAAAGGCAGCATTGTGCAGTAAAGGGTTAAGCATCGCTGGTAAAAGCGTATACATAATGAAAAGCACTATGTTGAAAAATAATGCAAAATGTGTGCCAAAAGTCAAACCCTTAAATATCAGGCTCACAACTTATCAATAAGCCCTCGTAATGGATTTATCATACGTCAAAGCAAAGATACCTTCCTATCGCACACTGTTGCACTTTGAGCATAGAGTCTAGATTTACTTTCAGCCAAGGCGTCTGGTGAAACATGGACCTCAATCACTTGCAGTGTCTTAAACTCCTGCAAATAAAATAAAACATTTAGAAAAATAACATAGTGTTTCTTTAACCCTTTACCACACAACAAAATTTTAACCTTGTCCAAACTGAAATCATTTGCAGACAACAATTTCATTGTGACTCAAATGGTGCAATTTTTCTTTGGTAGGGAAGAAAACATTAAGGGAAAAGGAGAAAATGCTGATTACCAGCATTTTCCCCTTTTCCCACAATGTTTTCAAAAGGCTTCATGCAGGGTCTTTAAAAGGCGGCATTGTGCAGTAAAGAGATAAAGGTGTCTGAAGTATTAACCCTATTCCTACTTAAATCTTTAATCCTTTACCACACAATCCTGAGTTTTAATGTCCCTGAAGAAGAAGCCTTTTGAAAACATTGTGGGAAAAGACGAAAATGCTGGTAATCAGCTTTTTCTTCTTTTCCCACAATATTTTCTGTAAGGAAGAAGCCCTTTGAAAACATTGTGGGAAATAGAGAAAATGCTGGAACAGATACCAGAGATTATAAGCATGTTAGTGAACAAGGTGTACCAGGGAAAAATATTACCGCTCTACTACTTGCCCATGGCAACTTGAAATTTGGCTGGGCACGCCAAACATGCCTGTAAGTGGCCCAGGTGGCAATCCAAAAAAATAGGACAAGGTTTCATATTTATTGAATTTTCAGACAGAATAAAGACCAAAGTCAGGTTTCTATCTAGTGTATTATTTAAATCCAACCATTTGCATATTCCTGTGCCTAATATTGTGTCCTTTACGGTATTCCCACCATTCCAACTGTCCTTTTCTCTACCAGATATTTACTCCCATTTTGCTGATTCTTGATAACTGCGCATGCTGGGAAAAATTTTGAGACTTTTTATTGTGTGTCTGATAAGCTGGGCCCCTAGATTTTGGGTTGGGCCCCTGGATTTTTTTTGAGTCGGGGGCCCAATTGCCCCCTATAGGAAAAAAGTTAGTCTTTTTCCCTTTGTACCAAACTCTTCACCAAATGACAACACTTTACTCTGGTTGAAATTGAAAGAGTTTGCAGACGACAAATAAAATGTGGAAGAAATAATGGGATTTAAATCAGACAGGATAGAAAACAATGTTTTCAAAAGCCTTTTTTTTTAAACACATGGGATTGTTGGGTACAGAGTTTATAATGGCTTCGGACACCTTCCCTTAAATTCAATGTTGATCCCTTGTTTAAATCTTTTGCCACAAAGTAAATGGTTAACCCTTTACCACCATGACATAATTTTGGACTCAACGAAATTGAAACAGCATTTGCAGACAACAAGATAAATCTAGCTCATATGATGATTTCTGCCTTTTGACTGAGGATCAAACATTGTGGGAAAAGGAGAAAATGCTGGTTACCAGTGTTTTCTCCTTTTTCCATATTTTCAAAAGATCTCTTTATCAGCATTGTTAAATCTAAAGATTGTGTGGTAAAGAGTTTAAGTTACTGCACTATATCAATGGGGAATTTCCAATATACCTTATCCACTAGAAGAGACCATTTTGGAAGTTCAAATGTGTCTTCATCAAAAGTGGGAGCGTCAACATCTCCAAACAACCAACTTGGATGAGCTCCCAGATTAACAGGAGCTCTCTTCTTTTTCCTCTGTTTGAATGCCACAGACTGCTCTCCTGTTTAAAAAAAAAAAAAAAAAAAAAACAGAGAAAATTTAGACCACATGACAAAAAACAAGCATTCTGATAGCATTGCATAGCAATACCCAGTCCCCTACTGGCCGTATGTATCGCTGGCATGTCAGTGAAATTTTTTAAGTCCAAGGCCTGTAAATGCGTCAAAAAGCAGTGGACCAGGACGAAACTCGAACTTGATGTGTAAGTCATGGTGGTTGATGTACACACCAAAAATCAGCTCTATATGTAGCAGCGTTTAGAAAAAAAGTGCGGAAAAATGTTTTAACAGTGAAATTTTGTAAGTCCAAGGCCCGTAAATGCGTCAAAAAGCAGTGGACTGGGATGAAACTCAAACCTGATGTGTAAGTCATGGTGGTTGATGTACACACCAAAAATCAGCTCTATATGTAGCAGCGTTTAGAAAAAGAGTGCAGAAAAATGTTTTATCAATGAAATTTTGTAATTCCAAGGCCCGTAAATCCGTGAAAAAGCAGTGGAGCGGGACAAAACTCGAACTTGATCTGTAAGTCATGGTTGTTGACTTACACAGCAAAAGTCAGGTGAATATCTACCAGCATTTTGAAAAAAAAGTCCGGAAAACTGATTTATCAGTGAAATTTTGTAAGTTCAAGGCCCGTAAATGCGTGAAAAACCAGTGGACCGGAACGAAAGTCTAACTTGATCTGTAAGTCATGGTGGTTGAGTTACACAGCAAATCTGAGATCAATACCTACCAGCGTTAAGGGAAAAAGTCCGGAAAACTGATTTATCAGTGAAATTTTGTAACTCCAAGGCCAGTAAATCCGTGAAAAACGAGTGGACCGGAACAAAACTCGAACTTGATCTGTAAGTGATGGTGGGTGACTTACACACCAAACCTCAGCTCAATATGTACCAGCGTTTAGAAAAAAAGTCCGGAAAACTGAATTGCCGGACTGACAGACAGATGGACAGACGGACAGGAGGACAGACAAACGGACGGAGTGCAAACCTGAAGTCCCCTTCGGCTTCGCCGGTAGGGGACTAATTCACCAATCATCCTATAGCTATACAAAAGCATTTTAACCCTTTACCACTGTTAATGACCCTGTGAAAGCAAGCCGTTTGAAAACATTGTGGGAAAAGAAGAAATTGCTGGTAACCAGCATTTTCTCCTTTTCCCACAATGCTTTCTAACCTTTCAGAGAAAAATCCAATTGTTCAATCCACATGTAATTTGCTATCTGAAAATGTTTTTTGAATTTCAGCGAGCCAAAGATATTGCCGTGTTGTTGGTTGTATTGTGTTAAACACCATTTTCAACATTACATCAGTTATTTTACAGAAGCAAGTGCACCTATCCATGCTTGCCTGGAGTTTCTTTTACCATTTTACCAATACTTCATGTGGTATTCTTCCCAAACCACTGGCTGCAATCCCACATTACCATTGCACAAGCAGTGAGAGAGGAATGAACCTGTTGCAATGACTATCATCAATCAGAGTTCTAGATAAGAGGGAGTGATGGTTTTCAAAATCTGTTATTTCTCTTCCATACCCTATGCTGTGGGTACTCAATAGAATCGTCTCAATGAGACGATACTAACGAGTACCCATAACATATGGTTCAGAGGAGAATAATTAATATTTTCAATTTTGAAATCAAAATCACTCCCTCTGTCTGGAGCTCTTATCAATCATCAGAAAGATATTGGCACAGCCTGGGATTCAACAAATACTCTGGTCTACTTACCTACAATTTTACCCCTGGTGAACCTCTCATTATTATTTTCATCTGTGAGTTTAAATGTACTAACATCTAGGAGCCTCTTTCTGGTCAGACATTGGTCAACATACTTGGGGCCCACAACAGGGATATTATGACGATGGGACTGTCTTATTTTGAAGGAACAGCTTGCACTCTTGGCATTGAATACCACAAGAAATGAGGCCTTCAGGAAAATAAAAAAGAAATATGGAAATAATTGCAAAATTGATCCACTGTCTCAGTGTCTCTCTTTCAACCTATTACCACACACATATAATATCTTGTAACTTCAAAACACAGCTTCTAAAACAAGATCATTGCAGGCCGGTGCCAATGCTCAGCTGCAGTTGTTTTTTCTTTCAGCAAAAAGTTAAAGTCGAAAAAAGGGGCATAACTGTATCAAAATACTGTGGTGGTTACCTGCCCTTGTTGAATAGGTTCCCCTCCAAGCCAAGACTATCTGATGTTAGTGTTGCTTACTTTCTAACAAAAGCCTTTTTTTGACTCGGGTCCTTAAAAAAACCATAATTATTTGGTAAAAGGTTTAAGACTAACCTTTTTGGTAAGGACATACGAGACCACACCCCCATTATCTGTGATCTTTCTTCTCCAAGTGACCTTGTCCTTAAACGAAGTCAGAGAATCAAACTGCAGCACGATGGTACAATTTGTGAATATCTTCATTTCTGCATTCTCCTAAAGTCACATGATTAAATTTGTTGTCTGGAAAGAAAAAAAAAAAAAAAATTATCTCCTTTGGTGTGCATATTTTCTAGATCCAACAACATCTATTATGAATTTCAAAAACATAAAAGAGTTGCAGGATAAGGATATAAATTGCTTGTAAAGTACAGAACTATTGTGAGAAAAGGAGCGATTGCTTTTACAAGCATTCCATCGTTTTGCTTGTAACAAGTCATTGTTCCTTTTCTCACAATGTTTTCAAACATTATCATCTGCAGGCTTGTATCAAGTCATGCAAGTGCCATAATGCTTTAACTCTTTACCACACAATCCTGACTTTTAACACCCTTGAGAAAGAAGCCTTTTGAAAACATTGTGAGAAAAGGAGAAAATGCTGGTAACCAGCATTTTCACCTTTCTCACAATGTTTTCAAAAGGAATCTTACTCAGGATTGTTGAAACTCGTGGTTGTGTGGTAAAGGGTTAACAGCGGTTTTTTTTAAATGTTTTCCGCAGTCTTCCTTCTCAGGTTCGTAAGTTGACGGGTTAAATACTAGTGGTTGTCTGACAAAAGTAACATCATGACGGATGAAACAAATTCTTATATTTACGAAAGTATCTTACCAAGGAAAAGTAACAGTGATAGAATTGAAGTTGCGGTGAAATTCAAAGAAAAACTGAAGGTTGATCCCAGAAACACGGCGAACATTAGAATTCGTAATCCGTATAGCAATGGTTTACTGTGACACCACATAGTTACCGGTTTGTTGAAATTTGTTTAAATATTTATATTATTTGTAAACACAGATAAAGTCGTATGTATAATTAAATCGACAATCATAAATTTAGATCGAATCGTCATTCGCTGCTGCGTGCTTGTCGACATCCGCAATTTACTTAGAGTGATTTCCCTTCCTTGCACCGGAAATACGAGAATTTATTGGTCCAAGGGAGATAAATCTTGTAGGCTTCTTTAATATGCCAGTACGAGTTTTCTCCCTTCGACCACAATATATTTCAGTTTGGTTCTAGACGTAGTGTTTTCTTTGACAGTTCTTTCAAGTAAGTTATTTTGCTATTTTCATGGATTCTTTCACTTATTAATGATAACCCCCACACAAACAATAAAAAAATTGGCTGGTTACTTAAACATTGTAAGTTATTGATAATTATTATGGTCATGAATGTGAAAATATGGAGAATAAGAGAAATTGCGTGTAACAAAAGGTGGTACTCATTCATTTGCCCCAATGTTTCGTTTGCTCTCTTTTTCTTAAACTCATTACAAGCAATATCTAATGATATTTTTATTCTTTTTTTTCACCAAAATTTATTAATTACCTTCTGTAAAACATGGGTCATTGACATGATTTAAACCAGGGCTTGTTTGGGAAAGGGTTAAGCTAAAATTTAACGACCCCAAGAAAGAAGCCTTTTGAAAACACTGTGGGAAAAGGAGAAAATGCTGGTAACCAGCATTTTCTCCTTTTCCCACAATATTTTCAACCCTTCCCAAAAACAAATCTAAATTTTCTGTCATTGAAATTGTCATCTGCAAATGTTTCAATTTGGACTGGTATAAATTTTTGTTGTCTGGTAAAGGGTTAAGCTGCAGAATAGTCCTAATACATGGATCCGTGGAAATCGATATTTGACCAATCAGGTCATCGCATTTATTTGGCCCGATGTGCAGCCTTGCTGTCTGCTATTTCGGCTCACAAACAAGAGACTGTTAATGTTGGAGAAGTGCGATATTATGTGTGTTTACAACGCTTGAATTTTAGGAAAAGGTTCAAAAGATGTGCTTTGCGATCGTGTACTGCTAACGTGAGATATACGAAGAGATTATGTTTGGATTATGATTATGATTGACAATAGGACATCAGCAAAGAGTTTCGATCAACGCTATATTACGCAATGGATTTATAAATGTTAGTTTTTTTCCCCTCTGAAACTCTCCGAAAAAAACTTAAACTATTTTACAGTGGAAAAACAAAGGTAAAATATATGAAATACTAATAAAAAGAAAGTATGTTCACTCAAATAGCTAATCTTGTTTAATAACCTCTGCACATCCAAAAAGGGGCATGTGCCATCAATGTTTCAGTTTGACGTTAACATTAACCCTTGGTGCATGAAGAATGCTGAATGTGAAGATACAGATCAGAGTGCAAAAAATGCAGTTTATTCTTGGATTCAAACCATCTGCTACTTAAATTAAGTGCATTTACCTTTATTCTTTACTGAAGGTACATGTAGATATGAAAGAGACTAAGTTCTGTTTTGTACAGTTTTGGAAGTTCTACTCAAAAGGCAACTTATGTTAATTAAATCAGCTTTTGACTTAGCCATATTTAGGTGGATTAGCAGATCTGCCATTTCAAAGGGTATGTCGGTTAACTGTTAACTGATAAGATGTGTGTTTGATTGCCAGTGTAATCCACTCGACCACCCATTGTCTTCAGTATATCATAAGATAAAGCAAACTACCGCCAATGATATTAACAAGTTTGTTAATTGACAGCACACTTTACGCTTTTTAAAATCATCAGGCAACCATTTTCCCTTAACTTGAAATTTAAACATTTCTCAGGCTTCCACCTCTCTGTTGAATGAGACAATCTATAAATATTTCAAAATGCTTGTTATTTAGTGTAATTTATTATCGAATACAATGTTGAGACAACCTAACAAGCCTTACAAGCCCTACGAAGAGTTATGGTTCTTGTGCACTGCACTCCATAATTTTTCAACAATCATGCATACCAAATTTGAAGATGTTTCGACTAGAGATGACAAAGTTATGCTCCGGACAAGCAGAAAATGCTGTAAAAATGACAATCAAAGGGAAATAACTCTAAGACAGCACAAGGTGGAGTTATGGTTCTTTTGCAATGCACTCGGTATTATTGCAACAAACACAAATGCAAAGTTTCAAGTCATTCGGACTGAAGATGACAAAGTTATGCTCCGGACAAGCAGAAAATGCTCTAAAAATGAAGATCAAAGGAGGAAAAACTCAAAATTTGTGCTAGGAAGAGTTATGGTTCTTGTGCACTGCACTCCGTAATTTTTCAAGAATCATGCATACCAAATCCGAAGATGTTCCGACTCGAGATGACAAAGTTATGCTCCAGACAAGCAGAAAATGCTGTAAAAATTACAATCAAAGGGAAATAACTCAGACAGCACGAGGTAGAGTTATGGTTCTTTTGCACTGCACTCGGTATTATTGCAACAAACACAAATGCCAAGTTTCAAGTCAATCGGACTGAAGATGACAAAGTTATGCTCCGGACAAAGAACTGGACGCCGCCCGCCCGTTCGCCAACCCGCCAGGACTTCCGTACGCCATGGGTGATCCCATAATACGTCCCGTCCTCGACGGGCGTATAAAAATGCCACAAGAGACTTCAGGTATGTCTGCTGACAGTCTAGATTCAGACTACATATTTAAGTTCGATCTTTGACCAAGAGCCTCCTGGCAAAAAAGAAAAATACAAACACACACACTGTATTTTACATGGCATATGTATTTCTGTCAGTTTAAAGACTATATAATTCTAATGAGAACACATAAAATAGGGTTCAATGGAGAATAACTAATATTTTCAATTCTATAATGAAAATCACTCCCTCTATCTAGAGACAGAATAGAGGGAGTGATGGTATTCTAAATTCATTATTTCTCTTCCAAACCCTATGTTGTGGGTACTCATTAGAATCGTCTCCATGAGATGATTCCAATGAGTACCAATAACATGGGGTTTAGTGGAGAATAACTAATATTTTCAATTCTATAATGAAAATCTCCCTCTATCTGGAGCCAGATAAGAGGGAGTGATGGTATTCTAAATTCATTATTTCTCTTCCAAACCCTATGTTGTGGGTACTCATTAGAATCATCTTGATGAGATGATTCTAATGAGTACCCATAACATTGGGTTTAGTGGAGAATAACTAATATTTTCAATTCCATAATGAAAATCACTCCCTCTACCTGGAGCTCTGGAAACTTTCTATTAGTCTACATCTATTAACCCTTCATTGCACAATGATGCCTCTTAACGACCCTGGGAAAGAAGCCTTTTGAAAATGCTGGTAACCAGCATTTCCTCCGTTTCCCACAATATTTTCTGCCCTATCAAAAAAAAAAATAACACCATTTGAGTCCCATTGAAATTGTCCACTGCAAATGCTTTCAATTTTGACAGAGCTAAGATTTAGTCGCCTGGGACAGAGTTAATGTACCCCGGAATATAATCATTCTAAATAATTCAATTCCAATATTGGAATGGGTGATGACAGTCCTATAAACAGGTAATTTTCTGAAATGTCAACAAAACGAAACTTGACAGGTCGCGAAAACTCATGACGTATAGTATTTATTGGCATAACAAGACGCGTCATTCACTTCAAACAGTGAAAACCAACCATTTCCCTTACTTGAAGGTTTACAATGATTGCTGAAATAAATCAGCGCTTCTAAAGACTTCTTAGAACTTCCTATCTTACAGTATTTGTTTCACAACCCATACTTAATCCTGGCAACTCAGGCGCTTTGCAGGGATGTATACTATCCGGCTCCATCGGCCATACAGGTGAACTTTTATTCTTATTGTACTAGGTCCCTCTATACATCTCTATGTGGACCTTGAGTTAGTGGGTTCTTCTTTTGTGGTGTTTAATAAAAACAAAGTCTGGATTGGTCAAAATAAGAAAAGCTTTGAATTTCTTTGCTGTCTTAAGTCTATGGTAGGTAAGTTCCCTACACCCTGAAATTACATATAAAAGGTACTAAGTAACAATACATGAAAATCTACAGTTCTATAGCTTGACAATAAGAAATACTACGAATGGTTAAAACAATATGCAATATTCATCGTTTGGCTTTAATGTAAGACCTGTGTAATGCACTTCCGGTGAACATTGGGCAAAAATTCTAATTGGTAGTTAAATAAGGATAAATAAGGATTTATGCCGAAATAATATTTTTGCACATTTCTAATGGATCAGAAATTCCGTTTATGTCTATCTTGAAACTTTTTTTTGATACTTTTGTTTGTTTTCTAAAAAGGGAGGTAATTATTATCTCCTTTTCAATTGAGAATATAGCGGTTTTAAATTTATAAATGATAATTCAAAAAAGGAAAAAATGGAAAAAATGAAAAGGTGAAAGTAGTTCAATAATACTCATTTTTAATTATAGCTAATTTTGCAGGATGATATTTTAGTGGAAATAGCTGTTTTCCATTACACAGGTCTTACCTTAACATGTTTTCAACATTATTATCACTATAATAATATCTGTCTCTATACAGACATGTAGATCTATAATAACTTATTGCATAGTACTTGTAATAAGCTAATGAAGTGAAGTCAAAAATATCAAACTATAATAGAAAACATTACAGTATGGCTTCTACAAAATACACTCACCAATTTGTGGAATTAAGTGTGTTCCCACAGACTCTAAACAAAATTGACCATTCTCTCTATCTCTGTGCTGTCTGGTTAGCTGAAAGATTAATAAAATATGTGCAAGCTAGAGAAAGGTAAGAGGGTTGTTAAAAGATAATTCATGTTCAAACTTAATTAAGGTAAGGCTCTGGATCAGACTAGGATGTAAACAAGAAAAAGGGTAAACTGATCAGAGAACTAAAACAACTCCCAAAATCATCATGAAAGAGGAAAGACTTGGCAATTATGAAGAATAGAACTCAGACTGGCAACTTACAACAAATTGCTTCCTTTTCTCCAAGAAATCAACTCTTAGAAACTCATCAATTCTCAGCCAAGTAAACAGTTGGAAGACTGAAGCGGGAATAAGAATAGTTTAAAAGTCATGTGACCAAACTGGAGGGAAAATACTGGGACCAATGAACCGAAACACAGGTAAGGTATGGTATAAACTGACCACAGGGACTAGTCATCTGAAAATGACCCTACTACATTATGTCCTTCCATTTTCCATGCGTTATATAAAAGAAGCTATTATTTTTCAATATATCTAGATAATTTGTTCATATTTTCCATGCCTGAGCATCACAAATAGCAAATTTAATCTTCCATGCAAACCCTTTACCAGACGACAAAATTTTAGACCCATCCAAACTGAAAGAAATGATTTGCAGACGCCAAAGTAAATTATTACTAACAGAACTAGAATTGGCCTTGTAGGGCTACAAAATATTGTGGAAAAAGGGAGAAAATGCTGACTATTTATTGTTTCGCCATTTCTCAACAACCCCGTGCTTTGACAGCCCCGACGAAGACAACTTTTAAAAACATTGTGGGAAAAGAAGAAAATGCTGGTTGCCAGCATTTTCTTCTTTTCCACATTTTGTTTTTTTTCCTCCCAAAGACAATTCCCATAATTTGATTTGTCGTCTGCAAACTGTTTCATTTTAGACGAGTCGTTGTCTTGTGATAAGAGTAAAAAAAGAACGTCTTAGTAGACAATAGATTGATAAATATGACTAAGCTGATTGTTTATGAAAGTTTTTTTTTTTTTCTTGAAAACAGGTTTTCAATTATAACACAGTTTAACTTATACATCGCCATGCGACTTACTAGATATATGTAAACAGCTTTTGCGGACGTTGTAGATGAAGATCAAAAAAAACATTTAAACCCCACCTAATTATGGAGTTTTAGTATAAAATATATACTGAGGTAGATCTACGTCAAGGAATTACATTGATTTACTGTCAGCGTTGGCCTACTCGTATGTAACACTAAATCACCGTAAATTTCAGAACAGATGAAATGTGCCGTGTCAAAACGTTTTATAACGTGTTTTATAATTATACATTGCTTAAAAGCTAATGTAGGAAAGAAAGTAAAAGGGAAAACAGAAACGGGAAAAAAAAAGTAGCAATAAAAAATTTATCACTTGCAAAGTACAATATTATGAAATAAGGGTTAACCTTTTACCAAACAATCCAGAATTTTAACGACCCTAGGGAGGAAGGCTTATGAAAACATTGCTGGAAAAGGAGAAAATGGTGGCAACAAGCATTTTCTTCTTTCCAAATTATGTTTTCTGCTTGATCAAGGACCAGTCACTTGTTATTTGATTGTATTACTTTCTTTTCTGTCTATTGTCTTACTGTTGAACAAAATGTCTCATAGCTCATAGTCATCGTACCGCTGGACTGTCGTAAAAATCGTATTTTTGCCAAGCTATGAACTATAAAAATACTTTTTCACTTAATGTTTTGGCTTTAAATGCCACCAACATGATTTATATTATGCTATGATTCAGTATGAACGTCAGCTATTTTAGTGTACTGATTTGTTCAGATTTTTTTTTTATATTGTTTTCGGCGTAGCTGAATGCGCTGGTTTTTGACCTACTTCTTGATATTGATAAAGGCTGTCCGAATGAATAGATAGAAACTTGCGATTGGTTTAAAAAAATGAAAAATAGTGGACATGTTTATTTTGCGGGTCCCTACAGGCATATTCGGGGAGAAACTTACGCAGTCTATAATTTTTAAAGATATCTCTTGTTTCTTATCTCTTTCATTCTATTGATTTGCCGGTCCCCGGTAGAGCAGTCGGTAGCGTACAAGACTTGAGAACAGGGGTCGGTGGTGCTAATCCCAAGCTAGGCCTAATTTTTTTTCCGATGATTGGCGATAGTCATTGCGACAAGATTCATTCCTCTCTCATTCCTGATCATTGTTTCGACGATGGTTATGTGGAACCCCAGCCAGTGGCTTGGGAAGAATATTGTGCGGAGTCCTTGTAAAAGAAACTCCAGGAAATTATGGATAGATGCACTGGCAGCTGCGAGTTACCTAAATTAATGGTGATATCGGCGTTAAACACCATACAATCAAATAATCATCACATTGATTCACAGAGGTCTTGTATTGCTCGATGATGAAAGTTTAGAATTCGCAATCCGGATGCCCCGTGTTCGATCCTCATTCGAGACGCTGGATTTTTAGAGGGAGTGCCCTTGAGAAAGGTATTTTAGCTCACTAGCTTGGTCATGATTAAATTCGGAAATAAGAAATCGAACCGACGGCCCTTAAGGCTCAAGCCATCTGCATTAAATACTGAGCTACCGTTAAAGGTTAACTCTTTACCAAACGACAAAATTCTTGATTGCAAGCACTTGCAGACGACAGTTGTATCAATTATTGCTCAAATCCTTGAAAGGATAGAAGACACTGTTGGAAAAGGAGAAAATGCTGGTAACCAGCATTTTCTCCTTTTACCACACTTTTTCCAAAAGTCTTTTTTGCTATGTTCATTAAAACTCGGGATAGCGTAGTAAGGGATTACAGAAGTGTTTACGCCGACCGAACCACTCGTCACAGTTCGGCCGATTCCGTAACAGCGTCTAACATGGAAACGGATCACACGTGGTTTACCGAATGCGACCGAACTAAAAAAAATCATCCGTGAAATGCACAAGAAAACGGATATTGAAACATTTAACTATATATACAGACCATTTGTTCGTATTGGGAAAAAAAGTTGCAGACAACAAAGTAAAGGGCGCCTAATTAATGGGAGTCGTCTTCTAAAAGAACAGAAAGCATTGTGGAAAAAGGAGAAAATGCTGGTTTACCAGCATTTTCTCCTTTTCCCACAATGTTTTCGTAGAGCCTTCCACCTCAGAGTCGTTTAAACCATGTCATTGTTCTGGCAAAGGGATAAATCACGCCTTCTCCACGCGGTGTTGAATCTCCAATGAGACACTTCAGCAAAGCTTATTTGACTATCTCAATCTACGTGTACCCGACCGGCGAGATTAAATGGAGTTTAACTGAGGCTACAGAGGTATTTGTGAAACCTTCCTATCGTGTTTTATTTATTTTTGCTCACCATCAAGTCGCTTGTAAATCTTGGGGAACTAAGAGTGACTGAATGCGTTTTTGCTGACAGTGTAGATCCAAGATCAGACTGCACAGAACGTGCATTCTGATCTTGATTCTACACTGTCCGATACGTCGACACCTTTACTTCGAAAAGATCGTCTAAATCGCAATATTTAGGTTTTTATTTATTGACTAGATTTTTTTTTTTTTTCAAACTCTTTACCAAACGACAAAAGTTTTGATTGGCCCAAATTTCAAGCATTTGCAGACGAAAAATTTATTATTGCTAAAATGATGATTTCGCCTTTTGATAGGGTAGAAAACATTGTGGAAAAGGGAGAAAATGCTGGTTACCGTCATTTTCTCCTTCCCTCACAATAGTTTTCCATCCTTCCGAAGACAAATTTCGGGTTTTTATGACCTATCTAATTTGTCGTCTGCAAATGCTTTCAGTTTGGACAAGTCCAAAAATTGTTTCGTTTGGTAAAGAGTTAAGTCTCTCATAGGCCAGACTGGATGTAGCTGTCCCTTCCTTATATAGTTTTATGGCAGTTGTCGACCGTGTTTTAGTTGAATTACGGCGGCCAGTACATCTTTCCATGCTTTCCTCTTGCATCCACACCGGTAATACGACAGACCTTTTAACCCTTTCCCAAACGATAAATTTTAGACTGGTCCAAACTAAAAGAGTTTGCAGACGACAATTTTAAATTTGATGAAAATGACAGAAAGTTCTCAAAAGGGTAGAAAACGCTGTGGGAAAAGGAGAAATTGCTTGTTACAAGCAATTTCTCCTTTTCCCACAGAGTTTTCAAAAGACTTGTACTGCAGACACGTGAAAACCAGGGCTTGTTTGGGAAAGGGTTAAAAACAAACTGCTTTTCCACACCAGAAATTCTAGCTATTGCTTCTTTTTCCTCGATGTTTTTGAACGTTTTAAATTGCCACTCGAAGATCTATGTTTGTTTGCCATTGGGGATTCATGCATTTGCTTGTATCTGCATGTTTGCCGTATTATCAATCTATATCTCATTTTTTATTTACATACTGCCGTTTTCGCGTTTGCATTTTACATTTTCTAAGTACCTCTGTTTGTTTTTTTAACCCTTTACCAAACAATGCCGGAAGAGGCCTTTTGAAAACATTGTGGGAAAAGGAGAAAATGCTGGTAACCAGCATTTTCTCCTATTCCCACGATGTTGTCTGCTCTTTTTGATAAAAGTTCCGTCTTTTGTGCCATAATAGATTTGTCGCCTGCACATGCTTTCAATTTGGACAAGTCTAAAATTTTGTCGTTTGGTAGAGAGTTAACCATCTGGTTTAACACTTTACCAGACGACTAAATTTTGGTCTTGTCCAAATTGAAAGGATTTGCAGACAGCAAATACATGTAAACTAAACGCGACTCGTGAAGTGAAATATGTCCTTTGAAGAGGAAAAAAAAAAAACATTATGGGAAAAGGAGAAAATGCTAGCTGCAAGTTTTCAAAAGTATTTCTGGTCAGGCCTTGTCCAAATTCAAAGGACTTGCAGACAACAAATAAAGTAAACCCGAATTATGAAAAGAAATTTGTTTTTCGAAGAGAAGAAAACATTGTGGGAAAAGGAGAAAATGTTGGTTGCCAGCATTTTCTCTTTTTCCCATATTATTTTCAAAACTCTCTTTGTCAGAATCGTTAAAACTTGGGATTGTGTAGGAAAGGGTTAACTATTTGGCTGTTTTCATCTTTCTGTCCCTGAATTGTCCATCTTCGTTTAAAGTCCGTCATCGATTATGCTGCGTAGATTAGAATATCCAGCCAAAAATCGCACATATCCAAGATCAGACTTCATTTTCTGTGTAAAATGAAAATAGACTTAGAGGCCTGATAGCTGCCAAAAACACAATGCAGGCGTTAAAATGCATTTAAATCAAACTATCTGAAATGATAGAAACTATTTTCAAGATGACAATCTGTTATTGTGTGTTGAGTCCAAGTGGAAGTCGCTGGCAGAAAAAAAGGAATTTCAAAACCAGGCAAAAAGGTAACAAAAGACAGAGCGAGCTAACACCATTTAACCGAGTTTTGAAATTAAATTTGCTGCCAGCGACTAACACATGGACCGACCGTACAATAACAGATTGTCATCTTCACAATAATTTCCATAATTTAAATGGTATGATCTGAATTTAAATGCATTTTAACACACGTTTTGTTTACTTCTGGCAACTATTGTTGTTTTAAGTTAGTAGTCTTGGACGCTGAAGGGGTAAACAAGAATGTTGGTGTCATAAATGGACGTGCAAATAGGCCCGCAGAGGCCCGCAGAATAGATATGTAGCATGGTCCACGGTTTTGACCAATTGCAAATTACTATTTATTCATTCGAGTTTAATGTCAAGAAGTGGGTCAATAGCACGTGTATTCTGCAACGCCGAAGAGGTTCGTACGAAATGGCGGAAGATAAAACTTGCAATCTTAATTTACAATCTATCGGGCTTCTTGTTATGCGTCGGTCTCAAACCTGACGCAATATTTATCTAATCACCTCGGTCCTATCGATAAGCGTTTTCTTTATTTGAATCAGTGATTTCATTTGATCACAAAAAGAAAACATAAAAGGGTACGGTCTGTCTGTAAATCTTGGTAATGGGAATGGGAAAGGTAAAAATCGAAAGAGTCGTAAAAAATCACCCTTTCATGATAGAAGTTTAGAGGTTTTATGATGTGCATAGCACTTACACACAATATGTTCAATATATAAGACATGCTCTTTGGGTAGGGGGCTTAATGCATCTGCGAAAAGTATCGACCCAGGTCAGCCTGCGCAGTCCGCGCAGGCTGACCTGGGCCGAAACTTTTCGCTATTGGTCAGTTTTCGGTGTGTCTAAGGACCAGTCTACCTCAGTCGTTTGTTAAAAAAAGTGGCCATTATGGATCCATAGTTATGTGATGACTTGATTGGTAAAATGGATCAAGGAGATGCATTTAGCCCCCTTTTGCCAGAGCGTGGCTCATGTAAATGTATATAGAGTGATTTTTACACAATCCAGAGTTTTATAACGACCTTAAGAAAGAAAACTTCTGAAAACATTGTGGGAAAATATTACTAGCATTTTCTCTTTTTTCCAACAATGTTTTCCTCCCTTTCAAAGAAAAAATTCATGATTTTTGCCACATAAACTCGTAAATTGTCGTCTGCAAATGCTTTCAGTTTGGAAAAGTCTAGAATTTTGTCGTTTGGTAAAGAGTTAACCCTTTTGGCTGCTTAGTGCGAGACCGCTTTTTGCGGACAGCACAGATCCAATTCAGACTTTATGGAACGTGCGGCCTGATCTTGGATCTACACTGTCCGATAGAATACATTTTGCAAATGCATTTAGCCTTCTTTTTACAGAGCACAGTTCATATCCATGCAAACTTTCTTCAGTTATAAAAGATGGGCTCAGATGTTACAATTTCACATCGCTTTTAGGGCTTTAGCCGGGTACCAAACGATCCTAAGTTTTAACAACCCTAAGACATACGGCTCAGTTTGAAAACGTTGTGGGGGGAAAAGGAGATAACGCTGGTAACCAGTTTTTTTTTTTTCCCTTTTCCCCACAACGTTTCTTACCCTTCCAAATACAAATTTCTGCATGTTCTGTCCAGTCTGATCTTAATCAAGACTGTCCGCAAAAGGTCCTTGAGTCGTGCCTAGCAGGCTAAGGGTTAATATCAAAGAACTATCTACCGAATCAAGTATCAAAACAGATTTTCAAAAATCTCACGGGCATTCAAAAGGAACGTGGGATTGGAACTGAAAAACAATGCGGGAAAAGGAGAGACTGGAAAATTTGACAGGACGGGCATTCAAAAGGAACGTATTATTTTGGGATCGGAATGGAAAACAATGCGGGAAAAGGAAAGATTGGGGTTTTTTTGCAGTTAATACTCACTTTTATCACAAATTTTTTGAAAACCAATTTGGCGCATGGGGATAAAAAGTTATCGAAGGTTACGATAACCTTGAATTTGTGCTATCTTACCGTTATCTACAAACCCCCTCACTCAAACTGGAGCCTTCTTTTTTTTTTTTATTGATACAAATCATTTCGTCATATAAGGGAAGCAGAGAAAATTAGGCAAAAAGCTGCGGATAGACTGAGACAAATGAACGGACAGAGAGACAGACGAATGGCGGGCGGACGGACAGACAGACATTGACAGACAGACTGCGATCAAACAAATGAACTGACATAAAGAGGGATTGACGGCTGCAAGGGCGATTTAACAGACAGACAGGTAGGCGGGCGGAAGGACAGACGCACGAACGGACAGACAGATAGACAGATAGATGGACAGGCACGAACAGATAGACTGAAGGATAAGTACACTGTATTGGATAGAAATTTTATACTAAGTAAAGCAAGCAAGAGAATCGTAAAAAATCACGTGTAAGTTAAAATATTTGAAAAACTATGTCTTTTTTGAAAGTAGTCAGTCGTGAAATTTATTTTTGACAAAGTTAAACTATATATACATGTAATTGCGGGAAAGGGAATGAAACCACGTTTATCCCTGTACTGTCAATCTTGTGGTTTTTACAACCCTGAGAAAAATAACGTTCGAAAATAATGTGGAAAAAGAAGAAAATGCTTGTAACCAGCATTTTCTTCTTTTCCCACAATATTTTCGAGGCTTGCAAAAGACTTATGGCTTTGATTGAACTACGTTTAATTTGTCGTCTGCAAATGCTTTCATTAGAGAATAGTATAAAATTTTGTCGTCTGTGGTAAAGAGTAAATCCTTAACTCTTTACTAAACGACAAAATGTAAGGGCTTGCCCAAACTGAAAATGTATGCAGACGACAAATTAAATGTGACTCAAAAATTGAAATTTGTTTTGGGAAAGGTAGAAAACATTGTGGGAAAAGGAGAAAATGCTGGTTACCAGCATTTTCTTCTTCTCCCACAATGTTTTCAAAAGGTTTCTTTCTCAGGGTCGTTAAAAGTCCGGATTGTGTGGTAAAGATTTAAGACGAAAAGTCAAAGTCAATGAAAAAAAAAACTTTGAAAACATTCCTGAATAGTGCAAAAGCGTGTTTTCTTTTTATATTCATGTATATATTCAAATAAGATTGGACAATGTAGACCCAACTTCACACAGCACGTTCAGTGCTTTCAGACCTTGATCTGCGCTGTCCTCGGCTGCAATTTGAAGTTATCAATATCGCAGTAAGGGTATACATTTTAAAATCTACACATCCACAAAATAAATGTTTGCATTCACTGCATCTGTGTAAACTTTTTTACTCCAAAATACACAAGTAAACCTTTCCAACAAAGTAGATAGACGCAGTTGATATAATTTATCAAGCTTGAATGCCAGGGTGTCGTGGGAGTGTCCTCGGGCAAAGCACTTCAGAGCCCTAACCTAGTTCTGATGAAATCCAGGATATGCCTGAATATGTCAGCTGTCGCCGTGATATGACTGAAATAATGTTGAAAGCGACATAACACACCGTTTGATCAATCAAGTGAATATCAGGGCCAGACCTCTGAAGGTGTGGGTCTGTCAGCCCGGCGGCCCTAGGTTCGATCACCGTCCGAGACGTGTCCTTTAGCAAGACTCTTCAGAGTCCCAGCCTTGTGCTGGTAAAACGCAGGAAAATCGAAGCGATGTGAGCTGTAGTCCTGATATGACTGAAACAACGTTGAAAGCGGCGTTAAACCTTTCCCAAACAGCAAAATTTTGGAGTCGACTAAATTGAAAGCATTTGCAGACAAAAAATCAAAGGTAGCTCAAATGGTATTTCTCTTTTTAATGCTGTAGAAAACATTGTGGGAAATGGGGGAAAATTCCTTTTCCCACAATGTTTTCAAAAGTCTTCTTCTTCAGGGTCGTTAAAACTTGGAATTGTGTGGTAAATTCTATATAATATATATTCTATATAATCAATCATCCACATTATTAGAGTGACTACGGTTCAGCGTGGATCGAAGATCGGACTGCATGGTTCATGCACTCCGGTCTAAGTGCCTGTTACCCTTCACATACATGTAGATTCTATCAAATTGGTAAGTCTGTGGCCTGTGTGAGAGGAGCATCTTCTATTTCTCATATACAATAATTAGAATTATTGTAATTTTGGTCCAGGTTTGCATCGGTAACTTTTGCCTGCAGTGGGTTCGACCCCCGGCCGAGTAAAAACAAGAAATAGCTTTTGAAAAGATGAACGGTGTAAAAGGCGCTGGAACACGAATATTGAAACTCTTTTGTGGCTCAAAATAATTAGAAACAATGGAAGGTTGCCCCGGCATTAATTGCCTCTTTTTCCTCATTGTTTTACGTATCGTTGAAAAGTGAAATTTTCAATGAAATATTTTCTCAAGATAAGATGTTAAAGCATTAACAACATCTGTGTTTTAGTGTCATAAAAGTATCCTCGAATAGGCAGACAGGAGCCCGCCGAATAAACATGTTCTGAATTTCAACCAATCGTAAATTACTATTTCTTCATTCGGGTATATCAGTACCAAAAAGTAGGTCAAAAGCCAGCGCATTAAGCTACACCGAGGAAAAGGGCACCAAGATGTGACATTTACCTAACAATCCAGGTTATAATCGACGTAGATCAATGCTTGAAGACAGCTTCTGAAAACTTTGTGGGAAAGGGAGAAAATTGTGGTTAACAGCATTTTCTTCATTTCGCACAAGGTTTTCTACCTTCTCAAAGACAAATTCCATCATATAAACCATAGATCTATATCATTTGTCGTCTGTAAATGCTTTCGATTTGGTCAGGTCTAAAATTTTTGTCTCTGGTTAACCATGCTGGCAAGTTAGTCGAGTCAGTATGTTTGATCACTCGTCAGAACTCGGCCGATTCCGTAATTACATGTAACTTGATCTAACGGACCACCCGAGGTTTGCCGAGAGTATGTTTTACATAATGCGGGTCGATACGTCCCGACGAACACGACATAACCGGGTTAAAAGTATCGCATTTCCTAAAGTACAAGGTAAAAAAAATATCAGAAATATTTTGGCCGTTTTGAGTTACAAAAGAGCGGGTTTATTTTGCAAAGTCACGCTCAAGTCATTCATACCATTTTTGTTCTACTTTATCGTTACGCCATTTCTTTCACCACGAAAACATTCCGTGATTATTGCAGGGTTTTTATTTTCTTTCTTTGTCAACATATTTTTATTTATTTTTTTTAAGATTCTGATTTCCATATATCACAAATAAACATGCTCAACAGTATCAAAAGTCAGTGTATGGTTAACTTCTTTTTCCCAAAATGTTTTTTACCTTATTTTTTTTATGGTCAAAATAATAACAGCCTGTTTTTTAATGTTTTTTTTTTATGGATTCTGATCTCCATAAAGAGAGAGAAAAATGTTTTCTGGCTCGTCGAGAGGCAGATCCAGTTTTTTGTAGCTATTTTTTAGTCTAAAGTCTTTAAATGCTTAACTCTTTACCAAACGACAAAATTGGGACCAGTCCAAATTGAAAGCATTTGCAGACGACAAATTAAATGTGACTCAAAAATTCATTTTTTTTGGGGGGGGGGGGGGAAAGGGTAGAAAACATTTTGGGAATAGGAGAAAATGCTGGTTACCAGCATTTTCTCTTTTTCCCACAATGTTTTCAAAAGGCTTCTTTCTCAGGGTCGTTAAGACCCTGGATTGTGTGGGAAAGGGTTAAAGATTAGGTTAAGAATGTTCTTAAGAATGGTTGGTGAATACGGACCGAGAATTGGCAAGTTATTAATTTATGTTCAATGTTTTCTGTTGACATATTTCACGAGATGCGTTCGGAATGCTGCAAGTATTTTAACGTAACAATAGCTGCCAAAGGTAAACAAAGCCGGTGCAAAAAAAAAAAAAAATGCATTTGAGCCATGCTCTGGCAAAAGGGAGCTTAATGCATCTCCGTGACGCATCATACCAATCAGTTCATCACATAATAATCAGTTCATCACATAATTATGGATCCACAATAGCCACCTTTTTTTAACACTTAAGCTACTGAATAAACGAAACGCAAATTTCTACCCAATACTAAAAGCCCAAAACATTGCGGTTTCAAAGTTGATTTCACCGGAAAGAAAATACCGTATCGGACAGTGTAGATCAAAGATCAGACTGCACGTTCTGTGCAGTCTGATCTTGATCTACACTGTCCGCAAAAGGTCAGTGGGTCGCGATCAGCAGCTTAACCCTTTACCACACGACAAAATTTTAGACCTGTCCAAATTGAAAGCATTTGCAGACGACAATTTCACTGTGGCTGAAATGGTGCAATTTTTGTTTGATAGGGTAGAAAACATTGCGGGAAAAGGAGAAAATGCTGGTTACCAGCATTTTCTCCTATTCCTACAATGTTTTCAAAAGGCTTCTTTCCCAGGGGCGTCCAAAGGCGGCATTGTGTGGTAAAGGGTTAAGGGTTAACAACGGTGTGGTAGATTGGTCCTTCGACATACAGCAAATTGACCCATCGTGAAAAGTTTCGGTCCATGTCAGTCTTCGCGGACTGCGCAGGCCGACTCGAGTTGATACTTTTCTCCGCAGATGCATTAAGCCCCCTTTTGTCAGAGCGTGGCTCATTTAAATTACAAACCATACCATTTAAAGGGTATGGAAATCACTGTGAAGATGACAATCTGTTATTGCACAGGCTGTCCAAGTGTTAGTTTAACTAGGTTAAAAGTTGCCAGGTCATTCTATCTTTTGTTTACTTTTTGCCAGCCAAGCCCCCGTAGCTCAATGGGTAGCGTACTGGACTTGAGAACAGGAGGTCGCTGGTTCGATCCCCGGCTTGGCCAATTTCTTTCCGAGGATTGATGATAGTCATCGCGACAGGATTCATTCCTCTCTCACCGCTGGCCATTGTTCCGACGATGATTATGTGTGAAAGCAGCCAGTAGCTTGGAAAGAATATTGAGCGGAGTACTGGTAAAAGAAACTCCAGGAAAGCATGGATAGGTGCACTGGTCGCCGTGATATAACTGACATAATGTTGAAAACGGCGTTAAACACCATACAATCAATCAATCAATTACTTTTTGCCAGATTTTAAATTTCATTTTTATGCCAGCGACTGACACTCAGACCGACCACATTATAACAAATTTTCAGCTTCACAATTTGGTCCATGCTTTTAAAAGGCATACGTAATTTAAATACATTTTAACACCTTCATTGGGTTTTTTTTTTTGCCGCAGTTGGGCCTTTAAAAAAGAAAGGATGTAACCTCAGCTGGATTATTTTCTCCCTTTATGACATTCTACCGCATTTTTGTCTTTACTACGTCTTTTGTTGGGTCCCATCTACAAGATCGGCACGCGATTCAAGGTTAATCCTTTGCCACCCAATCCAGTGTTTTAACCGGATACATAGCAGGAAGGCTTTTGAAAACTTTGCAGAAAAAGGAGAAAATGCTGGTAACCAGCATTTTTTTTTTTTTTTCTTTTTTTTTTTCCCACAATATTTTCTACCCATTCAAATACAAATCTAATATGTTTAGCTCCATTTATTTTGTCGTAGACGAGTCTAAAATTTTGTCGTTTGGTAAAGGTTTAAAAACTATACCCGGTGTATATTTCACGTACTCTATGTTTGGTGCATTCGTTGTACATGAATTGTAACCGTGCTTTGTACATGAGTCTTAGACGTGAACGCCCTTTACCACAGCAGAATTTTAGACTTGTCCAAGTTGAAAGCAATTGCAGACGAAAAATTCAGTGTGGTTGAAATACTCGGATTTGCCTTTGAAAGGGTAGAAAACATTGTTGGAAAAAGAAGAAAATGCGTGTAACCAGCATTTTCTTCTTTTTCCAATAATGTTTTCAAAAGCTTCATTTTTTTCCCTTGTCGTTTAAAATCAGGACTATGTGATAAAGGTAAAAGAAAAGAAAAGAATTATGTTCATGCTACCGGATCATCGGTCCCGGGTTTTATGGTCTACTTGGTTGTAATGACCGACATTTTGGGTGATTGTCCCAGTTGACTCAGCAAATTTGGCAAACCATACCCGGTATATGTTGGCTTCTAATTTATTCTCTATAAACCCCCCTTTTTTTCATTGTCAATTCATGATTTACGAAAAAAATCCACAAGGCATCTTGTGTCAAAAATATTTATGAAATCCTGCGTGACGGAAGGATTATTTTGTGTGTGTGGGTATAGTGTATAAGTACTCCCGGCTATTTACGTGTTGGACCACTTCGGGTGAGTACTATGAACATCCACTGTGCTTTAACGCTAAACTCACCAAACCTCGTTTTAAAATTATGTTGATAAAAAAAAAAATTCACATTTTCTTCATGTCTACCTCACGATTGGGCCGGTTGTTAGACAAAATGGATTTTTTTTTTTGCATCCAAGATTTTGTGATGGCTTGCTTAGTATAATGCATCAAGGAGATTAAGCCCCTTCTGTCAGAGCTTGGCTCATATTTGATGATAGATCTATGCCAAAGTTTACCAAAACACAGTCGCTTGTGGTCGAGACGCCTCTATGGCATTATCTTCTACAAGGTGTCATTTTTCAAATACATACCTGTCTGATATGAGCATGCTTGGTACAGAACCGGACTACTTTTCAAGGAGGCAATCAATGCAGCGAATCTTAAAATAAACGTTTACTCAATAAAACGCTACCCCGTACGATTCACCTAACCATGGTTAGCTAGCATATAACCTATGCAGCAGTCATTTATAAACTGCCCCGATAGGCTCTGGAAATAGCCCTGGTACATTTTTGTTGATAAGTCTGGAAAAACCCGGATGCGCAAATCCTGGGTTTCCTGAAACCTGTATTTAGAAACTCTATACAAAGATTCGCAGTAAGCAGTAATGATTTTAAAAAACATTTTCCCGTTTGAACTAATTGAATTTTTTAAGAAATTTTGAAGCGAAAAACAAGCTAGACTTTTCCACAGAAGTACTGTACATAGCCATTTTCTCCATTGGCACTTTTTAGCGGCAGTTTTAGTTTACGCACCGCGTATTAATATTTATCCTGTACAGGACAGTGATGCGTCATAGCAGACGGGTTAATCTTCGAAGAATATGACATGCGCGGACAACAGTGTCTATGGGAAAAGGATGCTTTTAATGTGGACAAGTTTAAAATGTTTTCTGTCCCAGAGTTACATTTCTATAAATACGCTTGTCATGGAGAAAAGTTAACAATCCTAGCTCAATTTGTCTATCACGGAACCAGAAATTTCATTCCTGGATCATCGGACACCGTTACTGAAAATGGTACATTTGCGCATCGCCTCTATATCGTACATGTATATAGTAATTGGAGAGGTCATCAGACCTCTCCAACAGTGGTGAGTTTAAAAGGCAGACTGCCACAGAAATCGCTGTCTAAATTCATTTATTTTTGCGAAATTGTTCTGATACACAGTCTATTTCGTCATGGTTTTATAAATACACCGAAATCAAAAAACTGAAATAGGAAATAAACGTGTTTTTTTATATGACGGATTTCCAAAAAGATTTATTATACTATATTGATTGTAAATGACCTCTCCAATAATTGCAATTTTTCATTAAACAAATAAATCTAAGCAAAAAGAAAAATTTCGTTAAAAAAAAGAAAGAACACCGCGTGAAAAGATCACGTGACTTGATACTATCTGGAGAATTCGTACCCTGGAGAACTTGTACCCTTATCACGAGAGCACGAGTTTTCTGGAGAACTCGTACCCCACAAATAGATATAAATAGGTTGAACAGTATGTTTTCAAGTTTTATTTTTCAAAACTGACTAGACTCTAGCATTTTGCTCAGTTTTATACAAAAATTCTATGGATTTATAATAGATTTGATGAAATAACACACAGAGTTGCTTCTAGGATGCGGGATTGCGAGAATTCCGCGAAAATCAACTTATGAGCGCAAAAAAGTCGTGCTCCTTCGCCCTGGTCCTTTGGTTTTGGGCGGATTGCTCAGGCTGACATGTGTCGATACTTTGTGCAGATGCATTAACCGCCCTTTTCTCGGAGCATGGCTCATTTATCTACTTTCTTAAATTTCTAACGTTTAGACAAACAACCTCTTCATTTTACAAGTCTGCAGCAGACAACTTTTCAAAATATTGTGGGAAGAGGAGAAGCTGCTAGTTACTGCAATTTCTCCTTTTGTCACTATGTTTTCCATCACATCAAAGCACCATCTTCCAGTTTAATTATCAAAGTTTGAATTGTCGTCTGCATGCTTTTCTGCGTGGGACAGTCCAAAAATTGCTGTTCGTTAAAAGATTAAAAAATGTTACATTTATTTTTAACATGTCTGGTATTAGTATTATGTATAGGCCACCTTTATTTATTGTCATCAGGTAAGATTCTTGCCTTTTCGGTGGAATTAGCAAATTGTATCAAATTTTATTTGAACGATTTCTCCTTTTCAAAAATATTTTGATTTATCTGAGTACACATTACAATCATTCATTAGAGGTTTGTTCCTTTTGAAAATGAGCCAAACTGGATCATCATCTTGATTTTTGTGTCCTTGAATTTTGAAAAAAATATGCATTTCTGAGCATGTTAATGGCATATGGCATACAATTTCTTCAAATCTTTACCAAAGTCGCGTTGTTAGATATTTATGAGAGCTTGGTTCCTTTCCAAACTGAGCAAAAACGGGTCATGGTGTCACAAATTACATGCTCTTGAATTAAAAAAAAAAAAATTTTTTTTTAGCTTGTGAACAGCTTACAGCCTTCATTTTACTGTCAATCCTCACAAAACCCACACAGTTTATAGATATTCATGGGAGCTGGATTCTTTTGCAAACCGTCGGATTATTGGGTCAGAAATTCCTTGCCCTTAAATTTATAAAATGCATTATGAGCCTGTCAAGAGCTTACCGCATGTATTTTTTTAAACTAACATGAAAAAGAATAGCTTTGCTCATATCAGCTCTCAATTTCATTATACCTCCACAACTCTTTGTAAAAATCCGAGTCTGTATTTAAATACCAGTAGAGCTGTTTTTAGTCCTTATAGGCCTCTTGTTCCTAGAATATTATAACGATGTGGAACATGTACTGATTTGTGCCTTTACACCAGCAAAATTAAAAAAAAAACACGTTTTTTCTCATTCATTTAATGCCTAACTTGTTTGTTTACATCTACCAAAATATATTGAAATCAAAAGCCAATAAACTATTTCAAAACATTGATGGCGACCTCTCCTGGCTTCTTTTTTAAAGAAGCTAACTTGTATAGTATAATTATAGTTATTATATAACGAAATAGAGGCGATGCGCCAGTGTGTGTGCTATTTTTAGTAACGGTGTCCGATGATCGAAAAATGAAAATATTGGTGTTCAGTGATAGACCAATGAAAGGTCAATGGCCTGTGGCATAATCTACTTTAAAAAGTGATTGAATACCATCTTTTCCAGCAATGCGTTTTTGTCTTCTCCAGCGTGAAAGGTACGCAACGCTCTACATGGGTTTAATCATGGTACGTCAAGCTGTTGCAGGTTAACTTTTTAACCCTCACAGCAGTTCTTCAGACCTTTCCAAATTGAAAGCACTTGCAGACGATAAATTAAATATGTCTCAAAAGCTTAAATTCCTCTTTGGAAGCGTAGAAAACATTCCGGGAAAAGGAGAAAATGCTGGTTACCAGCATTTTCTCCTTTTCCCACAATGTTTTCAAAAGCCTTCTTCCTAAAGGTCGTTAAAACTTGGGACTGTGTGGTAAAGGGTTATACCACTGAGACAGATGATCCTGACTTTCAGCCAGTTAGTGCACCGAATTTATAAATAGACGAATTGATTGTTAGTAAATGCTATTTTGTTGGCGGTGCTTTCAACATTTTTTTTATTTTCCAATTATTTCACTGCGATAGTTTCCTTTTTCCTGGTTGTACTGGGTTTCATCAGTACTAGTTTTGGGCTGGGAAGTGTTTCGCCCAAGAATACTCCCGCGAAAAACTCAGAGCCTCGTTTTAGGATCGAATGCCCCTTCTTAATTCTTTACCACACAATCCCGACTTTTAACGACCCTGAGAAAGAGGCCTTTTGAAAACATTGTGGGAAAAGGAGAAAATGCTGGTAACCAGCATTTTCTCCTTTTCCCACAATGTTTTCTACCCTTTCCAACACAAACTTCTATTTTTTGGTAACATTTACTTTGTCGTCTGCAAATGCTTTCGATTCAGACCAGTCTAAAATTTTGTCGTTTGGTAAAGAGTTAACACTGTTTCAATCATATCACGGTGACAGCTCACTCACCCACTGTTTGATTAAATTGGAGTTTAACGCCATTTCAACAGATAACTCCGTATCTTGGCGTTCATTGCACCTACGCAGATGTTTCCTGGCTTTCCCACACCAATACTGACACAACTTTCTTCTCAAGTCACTTACTACTTTTCTCACGTGCATCAGAGGTGAGAGGCGAAAAATCGCTGGAAAGAGAGTTTGCCTCAACCGGGTATCGAACTCGCAACCACCAGGTCACGCGTCAGATACGCTAACTACAGAGCTACCCGACCGGGCCACGTACTGATATATAGTGTCATTTCTCTTTTATTATATATTTTCTTGTTCCGGTATTATTCTTCTTTTTGCAACACACACACACACACACACACACACACACACACACACATATATATATATATCAAAGAACATTCATTCATTAAAAAAATTATGCCTAAATTGAACATTAAGTAAATGACGTCATTGATTTTTGTGATTGTGTGTAGCAACGCAACGTTGCTACGTCGTTTATTGTTAGATTGCCCTGATGATTCCTTAATGGAAGAAACCGGTCGGCAATAAATCTTATTCTTATATTCTCCCATGTGATGTTATTCTTGTTTTATATATATATATATATCTTTGGTTTCACTAGCGCTAGGATTGGGCTCTACAGTGTTTTATCCAAGGACACTCCCATGCTAAATCCAGTAATAAATTGATAATGAAGGAATAATTATGCTCGTGCTTTTTTGTAAAATTGAATCTTTTTGATAAAAAAATGAAATGCGCCAAGAGGTGCTTAGCGCTTTTCAAAATTCCAGAAAGCTCCTACATCAAAGAAAAATGTTGCGTTACACGTTAATTACGTTATATGATAAGTAAGTGCAATTGGTTTACGCATAATTTCGCTAATCTGCAACTGATGACTTCTAAACCTCTTTACGAAACGACAAAATTTTGATCTCGTTCAAATTCAAAGCATTTGCAGACGACAGAGTAAATAAAAGTGGTTCAAATGATGAAATTTGGCTCAGATGCGGTAGAAAACAATGTGGAAGCTGGCTGCCAGTTACAGGTTCTATCAAAAAATGAAAATGACTGTTTTATCCACCTAACCCCATACCAAATTAAATGACTGAGAGAGCGAAGGCTCGTGAAAACATTTTGTGAAAAGGAGAAAATGCTGGTTACCAGCATTTTCTCCTTTTCACAAACTGTTTTATACATTTCCCAAGAAATTCAAATGTTTTAAACAACACTTAATTTGAGGTCTGCAAACGCTTTCACTTCGAACAAGTATTAAAATTTTGTTGTCTGGTAAACTTTTAAAAATGTAAAGATTAACGTTGAGTTTTAACGACCCTGATATATAAGGGCTTTTGAAAACATTGTGGGTAAAGGATAAAATGCTGGTTACCATCATTTTCTCCTTTTCCCATCATGTTTTCCACCCTTTCAAAACTATTTTTTTTTTTTTTTTTTTAATTTTTCAGTCACATGCATTTTGTCATCTGCAAAGGCTTTCGATTTGGGCAAGTATAAAATTTTGTCGTTTGGTAAAGAGTGAAAAAAATAATGCACATTTTCATGAATTCAATTGCAACCTATCACGAAAGTCTTTGCATTTTACCCTTTCCCCAAGACAAAATGTTGACTTCCAAATTGAAAGAACAGTAACTGAAAACAATTTCGAAAATAGTGTAAATGAGATGTGCATGTAGTTCTCTGACAGAGTATAAAACAGAATGGGAAAATGAGAAAATGCAGGTAACAAGTATTTTCTCCTTCTCTTACAATGTTTTCAAACGCGCTGGGATCGTTAGGGTGTGGTTATGGATTAATGGGGATCACATGACCAAAATTATAGATAAAGATCAGACTACACCAGTGTAGATCAAGATCAGACTGCACCAGTGTAAATCAGACTGCACCAGTGTTTATAAAGATCAGACTACACCAGTGTAGATCAAGATGAAACTGCATCAGTGTAGATCAAGATCAGACTGCACCAGTGTAGATCAAGATCAGACTGCACCAGTATAGATCAAGATCGGACTATTTCAGTGGAGATTAAGATCAGACTGCACCAGTGTAGATCAAGATCAGACTGCACCAGTGCAGATCAGGATCAGGCTGCACCTATATAGATCAATATCTGACTGCATGTATGTGCAGACTAATCTTTGTTTGCACTCACCGCAAAATATATGTTTGGAAGGATAAGCGTTAATTACTTTATAATGTCAATGCACCTTTCTGCATTTATAAACGCATTTCTGCTTCACAACACAGATTTGTATATTACCGATTGACGAACATAATATAAATGACCCATACTCTGGCAAAAGGGGCTTTAGTGCATCTCCATAATGCGTTATACAAAGGCAAGTCATCACTTAATTATGGATCCATAAAATCCATTTTGTCTCACAACCGACCAAATCATGAGATAGACTGGTCCTTTGACACGCAGAAAATTGACCGATAGCAAAAAGTTTCGAACCAGGTCAGCCTGCGCGGTCCCGCGCAGGCTGACCTGGGTCAATACTTTTTACAGATGCATTAAGGTGCCCCCTTTTTCACAGAACAGGGTACAAATGTATTTCAGTGAAAAGACATTCTGCCTGGTTTAATTTAAACGAAATTCGTTCATAAGTTGCTGTGGTGATTTTAAAAGATTGCGCAAAAATGTTTCTCAAATAGATAACAAATAAACATGAGACATGCTCTGCGAAAAGGAGGTTTAATGAATCTGCAAAAAGTATCGACCCAGGTCAACCTGCCAAGCCCCGTAGCTCAGTCAGTAGCGTACTAGGACTTCAGAACAGGAGGTCGCTGGTTCGATCCCCGGCTTGGCCAATTTCTTTCCGAGGACTGATGATCGTCATCGCGACAGGATTCATTCCTCTCTCACCACTGACCATTGTTTCGACGATGGTTATGTAGGAAAGCAGCCATTGGCTTGGAGAGAACATTTATGCGGAGTACTGGTAAAAAGAAACTCCAGGAAAGCATGGATATGTGCACTGGCCGCCGCGATATAACTGAAATAATGTTGAAAACGGCGTTGAACACCATACAATCAATCAATCAACCCACGTCAACCTGCGCAGGCTGATCTGGGGCAATACTTTTTGCCTATGGTAATTTTTCTACTTGAGGAAGGACCATTCTATGTCAGGGTTCGGGCGATTGTTTGACTAAATGGATTCTATGGACCTATAATTATGTGATGACTTGCCTGATATATGATGCATCACGGAGATGCATTAAACTCCCTTTTGCCAGAGCATGGCTCAAATACACATCTGCTTCATAACACTGAATCGTATATTGTGCATTGATGCGCATGCACAAATGTATCAAGGTGAAAAGAAATTTTGCCTGGTTTAATCTAAATGAAATTCGTTCAAATACTGCTGTGGTGATTTTATAAGACGGCGGAAAAACGCTTCGCGAAGAATTAAAAAAAAAATAGATAAAAATTGAGCCACGCTCTGTGAAAAGGGAGCTTAATGCATCTGCAAAAAGTATCGATTCAGGTCAGCCTGCGCACTTCGCGCAGGCTGACCTGAATCGAAACTTTTTTTGCTATTGGTCGACGTCCTGCTTGCCAAAGGACCAGTGTACCTCATGATTCAGTCGGTTGTTAGACAAAATGGATTGTATGGATCCATAATTATGTAAAGACTGCTTGGTATCATGGATCACAGAGATGCATTAAGCCTCCTTTTGCCAGGGCATGGCTCATTTAATAGTCTGCAGCTAATGGGATCATACATGGCTCAATGGTTTTACTCTATATCAGACGAAAATATTGTCAGATTTGTCTAAATTGAAAGCAATTGCAGACGAAAAATTTAAATTTGGCTCAAATGCTTAAACTTATTTTCAAAAGATTGGAAAACGTTCCGGAAAAAGGAAAACAAATGCTGTTTACCGGATATTTTACACAATGTTTGTTAAATGCATCTATAGTCGTATAATCACGTGATCATACAGTAAAGGGTGTAGCCCGGGATTTCTACGCTTTCAAATGCAAATCCTATCACTTCAGCTGAATAATCAATTTGTCGTCTGCAGATGCTTTTAATGTGGACAAGTTTAAAATGTTCTTGTCTCAGAGTTACATTTCTATAAATACGCTTGTCTGGTTAAACCGGAAGTGCGTGACACATTACCGCCAACAACATACCTTGCGAAAGTGAAAAGTAGGCCTCTACAGTACGCCATAAGCGTATAAAAATAGACATTTTCTTTGAACTTTTAAAGAGCCTTTCACAACTATAGTTGCCATTGCGGCCAGTGTGGATCAAGATCAGACTGCACAAAACGTGCACTCTGATCTTTGATCTACACTGTCCGCTTTGCTGAGTTGCTGCAGACAAAAAAAAAAAAAAAAAAGAAATCCCACGAAATTGCAATTATCTATGTCTTATTCTACACTACAAATGTCCGGTGTGTTAATTCGGCGCATATCTTCGTATGCGTCACCTGAGAGAGTTGCAAAGTTTTCTTTGAAAACAAATTGAATTGTATATGTATGGGTAAAACTTTCATTTGAACGAATATACGGAGATATGGAGGAGATATGCGACAAATGAAAAAAAAAAAATCTCTTTCTCAGGGCATAATCATCTTGTTCCCACAACATACTATTGCGGCCCCAGGGCAGTATATGTCGTTCCAGGCCGTAACATCGCTTGTCCAAGACATAGTTTTTCAATAAAAAAAAAAGGCATGGGATAGAATTGGTTTTAATTCGATCTTTACCTCATTGAAGCTCGGTATTATGTAGGGGGAATGATTGTTGTATCGTGAGAACGAGGTAATTATTTTTTGAAACGGAAAACTATGTTTTACGATATTTTTTTAACTTATCCCATCTATTTTCATGACAGAGCATTTTGTTTATTCATGTATGTTTTTCTATTCCATTTTTATTTTCCTTCAGGAATCGGATAAACAGACAAAATGGAGAACAAAAACGATGACGTCACTTTGACCACGCCTCTGAACGCAAACAAAACGAACGTCCAGACAGACAACACTGAAACAGATGTCGTCAACACAAAAAAGAGTACCTGTTGTTCATCCAAATGTGTTAAAGACCAATTATTGTCGTATTTTCCCGTCTTTAGATTCATACGCCGCTATAAAGTTAGGGAGTACATCGCCGGGGATGTTTTGGCGGGAATAACTGTCAGTTTTATGCATCTTCCGCAAGCAATGGCATTCGGAGTCCTCTCATCTCTTCGCCCAATATACGGACTGTACACAACTTTCTTTCCGGTCCTATTTTACGTTATATTCGGAACCTCGCCACATATTTCATTCGGAACCAATGCAGTTTTGGCGTTATTGACAAAAGCAACTGTGGAAAGAGAAGCAGATGCATTTGCAGACAATTATAAACCGGTGACAAATAGTTCCGAAAACGATACGAATATTCAACAAGAACCGGATGAAGCCGAAATTCTTGCCGTGAAAGTCGGAGCTGCCATGGCATGTAGCTTTTTTGTCGGTATTATGTTAACGGTGATGGGTGTCGCAAGACTAGGTTTAATTACCTCTTATCTTTCCACATCTTTCATTGGAGGATTCACCACTGCCGCAGCATTTCACATCGCATCCAGTCAAGTACCACTCATGTTTGGCATTAAAGTGAAGTCGTTTTCCGGCGCCGGCAAGCTTGTTTTGATGTACATAGACCTGTTTAAAAAGATTGGTACAACAAAACTGGTTGAAATTGTGATAGCAGCTATTTGTGTTGTGACATTAATACTGGTGAAGGTCTGCATCAACGAACGTTTTAAAGATAAAATGAAGATGCCGATTCCCATAGATCTGGTTGTTGTCCTCCTAGCTACCGTTATATCACATTTCGCCAAATTTGAACAAAATCTCGGAGTAAACATCGTTGGACAAATTCCGAACGGTTTCCAAACCCCGGTGTTGCCTCGTTTTGAAAATATTGGAGGTATAATCTCCGACTCTTTTATCATGGCGATTCTAATTCTAGCAATAACCATCACACTGGCGAAACTCACTGCCAACAAACATGGCATACAGATTGATGACAACCAGGAACTTGTTGCCTATGGTACCGGAAACTTATTCTCAAGTTTCTTCGGTTGTTTCCCAGCAGCCACAGCACCGCCAAGAACCATGATACTAAGCTCGCTGGGAGCCAGGACAACATTGAATGGTATCCCAACCGCGGTGTTCTTTTTGTTGGTTATATTACTCATTGGCCAGCTGTTTGTGTCCCTGCCAATGGCAGTGTTAGCGGCCATGATTATTGTGTCAATGAAAGATTTGTTGTTACAGTACAGAAATCTCCCTCACGTTTGGAGAGTGAATAAATATGACTTCATTATCTGGGTCTGCACCAACTCGTTTGGCATACTTCTCGACTTGCCATATGGCCTCCTAGTCGGAATTATCATTTCATTACTTCTGGTTGTAATTCAGAATCAGAGAACTTCCGGATCTCTCATCAACAGCACTTCCGGTTATGACGTAGATCCGGCGGCGGGCATTGATGTGTTCCGCTTTCCAACAAACATATATTTTGCCACGGCAGAGCGATTTAAATCTCAGTTATTTGCGAGCACGGTTAATCCACAGCTTTACAAGAAACGTCTAGCAAAATTACAAAAACAGAAAACTGATAATCGTAAATCCGATACCGATGATGTTTTAATCGGTATAACAGACGAAAATAGGGCAACTCTTGAGAAACCAGAATGTGTTATACTTGATATGACGATGGTCTGTTATATCGATATGGCCGGAAGCAATGTACTTCAACTCGTTGTGAACGAATTTCGCTCTATCGAAGTTCCGATTTATGTAGCATCGTTAAATGAAGAACCAAGGAAAACTTTGGATGCTGCCGGTTTTTTTAAGACTCTATCGCAGGAATACGTCTCGAAGACGGTAAAAGCAGCTGTACTGTCCGCAAGGCATTCGGACGAATCTTCGTTTTCCTCGTGAAAAATAACGAAGTTAAACAGAAAATATAAACCGCAAACACGTACGTTCCTTATTTCGGCTTGACCTATTAACCAAACAAAATCTTGAGTTTTAAAGACCATAAGCCTCGCTTTTGAAAATAAAATTCAGAGAAAAGGGAAAATGCTGCTGAACACATAATGTTTTCTGCCTCTTAAAAAACAAATATTATAATTCCAGCAACATTTAACTTGAATTCTGCAAATGCTTTCAATTTGGGCTGGTCTAAAAATTTGTCGTTAGGTAAATAGCTGATCTAACTGAAACATAAACCAAGGACAAGGTTGCCAGAATACCGATATAGCGTTTGAGGGGCGTGGGTGTGTGTGTGTGTGTGTGTGTGTTTCTTTTAGAGAATTTTAAATCTTTTGACCAGAGAAGTTAATAGCTGGCAGCTTTTGTCATTTGGACTTGATACATGAAAGCGAGATGAAGCAAAATGTAGTATTTCAATTTATAGTTTAGATTTTAAAAAAATCTCAGTATCTCCTTTTGGACTGTGTAGAAGGCACCTGAAACCTCTACCACACGACAAAAAATGTAGACTTGTCCAAATTGGAAGCATCTGAAGACTACCATTCAAATGTGATTCAAACGATGGAATTTGTTTTTGAAAGGGTAGGAAACATTGTAGGAAAAGGAGAAAATGCTGTTTACCAGCATTTTCTCCTTTTCCCACAATGTTTCAAAGAGGCTTCCTCCTCCGCGGCACTGAAATTCGGAATCGTGCAGCAAAGAATTAACCCGCTTTATGAATGCAAGATGTAGGTTTCTAGCTACCAGAGGTTGATCTACATTCTCTGTACAAGTGTATTACCCATAAGACACTGAAAGCCGCAACCTTTATCAACAACTTGGAAAAAGGATAAAATGCTGGTTTGTCATTTTTCCCGCAATATCATCTTTCCTTTGAAATACAGATCGAATCATTTGAAACAAATTAGTTTGCCGTTTAAAATTTTGTCGTCTAGTAAAGAGTTAAAGAAAACCATCTGCCATACTGATGTTGTATAAAAATGTAACTGTACAGAATCTAGTTTTAGGTAACAATTTGCAAATTGTATTTGATTTATGCTCTGGCAAATGGGGGCTTAATGTATCTCCGTGATGCATTATACCAGGCAAGTCATCACATAAGTATGGATCCATAAAATCCATTGTGTCTAAAACCAGACTAAAAAATGAGGTAGAAGGGTCACTGAATATGCAGAAAATTGATCACTGGCAAAAAGTTTCAACCAAGGTCAGCCTTCGCGCGAACAGCGCAGGCTATAATGGGTCGATACTTTTTGCAAATGCATCAACCCCCCCCCCCCTTTCACAAAGCATGGTTCATTTTTTTATGTAAAAATTTGAATGCAAATCATATTTTTTTGTGTATTATTTTTATTCAGTTTGTTCTGTTTTGTAACTACTTTTTAAGAGTATTTCTTTTGTGTTTTACCAACCCTATCAGTCAACGAAATTTTTCGTCCGTTTGTAACACTGACACTCTCTCTCTCTCTCCCTCACACAGACACACACATACCAATTAACCCTTTCCCAAACGACAAATTTTGGACTGGTCCAAATTGAAACAGTTTGCAGACGACAATTTCAAATTTGATGAAAATGGCAGAAAGGTCTCAAATAGGGTAGAAAACACTGTGGGAAAAGGAGAAATTGCTCGTTACGAGCAATTTCTTCTTTTCCCACAGTGTTTTCAAAAGACTTGTACTGCAGACACGTGAAAACCAGGGCTTGTTTGGGAAAGGGTTAAAGAATTGTATCATTATATAAAGGTTATTTATATATGAACTATGCGCTGGGAAAAAGGGGGCTTAATGCATCTCCGTGATGCATGATACCAAGCAAGCCATCACATAATTATAGATCCATAATAGCCACTTTTTGTCAACAACCGACTAAATCATTCGGCAAACTGATCCTTAGACATACAAAAAAATGACCAATAGCGAAAAGTTTCGTCCCAGGTCAGCCTGCGCGGACTGCGCAGGCTGACCTGGGCCGACACTTTTCGCAGGTGCATTAAGCCCCTTTTCACAGAGAATGGGTCTTACTTATTTTTATTTTATCATAGCGTGCATAGAATGTCATGGTTGCTTGTAATTTATGCTATGTTGTTTTTTTTTTATAGACTATATTCTATTTACACATATATATTATCTAGTGCTGTAGCAATGAATTTTATCAGCAAACCCGTTATCAAACAATAACATATTTTAACGACTTTGAGAAGAAGACTTTTTTAAAATATTGTGAAAAAAGGGGAACAGGCTAATAAGTAGCATTTTCTCCTTTTTCCCACAATGTTTTCTACCCTTTCAAAGACAAATCCTATTCTTTGAACCACGTTTGATTTGTCGTCTGTCAGTGCTTTCAATATGGACGAGCCAAAAGATTTTGTCGTCTGGTAAAGAGTTAAACCTTAAAAGCGGCAGAAAATGGATGTGAGACATTGGTGTAAGGATACAATGTGAGCCTCTCACACCAAAGGTACTGGGTTCGAATCTGGTGATGAACGGGGTCAACCTTTGGAACAACACACATGGCGGCGCCAGTACTTGTTACAGTGTTCAGGAAGCAATTGTCGAGAGTTATTAATATCAGCTGCAGAAAATCCACCGACAGCAAAGAGTTTCGATCAAGGTCAGCCTGCGCGAACTGCGGAAGGCTGACCTTGATCGAAACTTTTTGCAGATACATTTAGCTGCCTTTTCGCAGGTCATTGCTCATTTATTTTCAAACCATTACCACTAGGCTACATACCCATACAGATGATCTCTGAAGTAAACATGGTGGGAACAGGAGTAGGAGCACATCGTTGACAACTGTTTCCTCAACTCCCCGTTGTATTTTGTGCCATAAATGTTCATTTTCTTTCATTATAATACTATAAATTTTCTGACTCAAGTACATGCATCGCGCACGGATAAAATCAGATACGAAGGGAAAAACCCGTATCTACACAACAAGCTATGATGACGTAAACCGCGCGAAGATTACATTTAAATTGAGTTCCGATTTGATTGGTCAAAATATTACGCTATGGTATTCATCCGCGATTCATAAAAAAGAAGTAATTACCCAGGTTTTGTTTAATTTTTTACACTATTCGAACAAAATTGTCAAGAATCCCAATAATTTGTTGGTGGAATTTTTAGGTTTACTTATAATAAGAGGAGTATTATGTTGTGCACAGTGACTTTTCTTCTGCTTGTATTTGCTTCTCGTTGCGTAGGAAAATTTTGACACCTCGCTCGACCTTCGGTCTCGTGCGATACTGAATGTTCTCTGGCAGACTGAAGCACATACAGGCAACAGGAAAGTCTCTACAACATAATGTTTCGTTTTTATACTAAAATTCTTTCATATTATACGTACCTTAGTCTACATACACAAACCATAAGTGTATTCGTATTTTATTTACGTAAAGTTCATTTTAGTAACAATATTTATAATAATACTTTGCCAAATAATACCTTGTATTAACAGTTTGGGCTGAGAAAATTTAAAAAACATTGTGGAAAAAGGAGAAAATGCTGGTCACCAGCATTTTCTTCTTTCCTACAAAGTTTTCCACCTTTCAAAGACAAATCAATCATTTGAGGCACATCCAAGTTATCGTCGGCATATTATACTCTCGCTTTCAATTTGGCCAAATCTAAAATTCATCTTGTTAAGGTTACATCACGGTGACCTCGTATCTGACGAGTCCTACAATAGCATGCACGGAAATGGGTGAATCACGCTCACTGCTTTGCCGAAGGTGTTTGAATCATTAGTTTATGCTCAAATTACGTCGATTATTTCTGCTGTTTGTTCTTGGCGTAGTGATCTTTATTTACTGTTTATTTTTTGATTTTGATACATACTATGTCCAACATATTATCATTTCATATTATGTCCAGCTAGCATATTATCATTTCATATTATGTCCAGCTAACATGTTATCATTTCATATTATGTCCAGCTAACATGCTATCATATTAAATACGGTGAAATAAATTCAAAGAAGTTTTATGTCGTTTCATATGGCGTGCAACACACGAAAAGGGGCCTTAGGACAAATGAGTGAAAGTATGTCGTCCCAGATAAGCCTGTGCAGTCTGTGACTAATCCGAGACGACACTTCCCGTTTTTGTGCGATTTTCTATTTCACGAAAGTCTACTGTATAAAAAAAAAATCTTATGTATTCGTAAAGTGCTGTCTCGGATTAGCCTGCGCGGACTGCGCAGGCTAATCCGGGACAACACTTTACGCAGTTGTCCGAGGGTCCCTTTTCGTGTATTGCACGCCATATCATCGTTTAACCCTTGACCTACTAAATAACGGTTAAAAGAAACTTTCAAGCCCGTGGTAAAATTCAGAATGTTGCTATTTCAAACTTCATTTTGGGGGAAAAATATATCCTTATCGGACAGTGAAGATCCAATATCAGATCAATATCAGACTGCACGTTCTGTAGGGCTATAAGTAAGCTATATAATAGCCATTACTTCCTTTATAAGTTATGCCATAAGTAAGCTATAAAATAGCCATTACTTCCTGTAAAAGTAAGGCCATAAGTAAGCTATAAAATAGCCATTACTTCCTGTAAAAGTAGGGCCATAGGTAAGCTATAGAATAGCCATTATTTCCTTTATAAGTTAGGCCATAAGTAAGCTATAAAATAGCCATCACTTCCTGTAAAAGTAGGGCCATAGGTAAGCTATAAAATAGCCATTACTTCCTTTATAAGTTATGCCATAAGTAGGCTACAAAATAGCCATTACTTCCTGTAAAAGTACGGCCATAGGTAAGCTTTAAAATAGCCATTACTTCCTGTAACCGTAAGGCCATAAGTAAGCTATAAAATAGCCATTACTTCCTGTAAAAGTAAGGCCATAGATAAGCTATAAAATAGCCATTATTTCCTTTATAAGTTGGGCTATAAGTAAGCTATAAAATAGCCTTTATTTCCCGTAAAAGTCAGGCCATAAGTAAGCTATGAAATAGCCATTACTTCCTTTAAAAGTAAGGCCATAAGTAAGCTATAGAATAGCCATAATTTCCTTTCAAAGTAGGGCCATAAGAAAGCTATTAAATAGCCATTATTTCCTTTAAAAGCAGGTTTATGAGTAAGCTATAAAACGGTCATTATTTCCTGTAAAAGTATGTATATAAGTAAGCTATAAATTTGCCATTTTTTTCCTTTAAAAGTAGGGCCATAAGTAAGCTATATAATAGCCATTATTTCCTTTATAAATTAGGCCATAAGTAAGCTTTAAAATAGCCATTACTTCCTGTAAAAGTAGGGCCATAGGTAAGCTATAGAATAGCCATTATTTCCTTTCAAAGTAGGGCAATAAAAAAGCTATTAAATAGCCATTATTTCCTTTAAAAGCAGGTCTATGAGTAAGCTATAAAACGGTCATTATTTCCTGTAAAAGTATGTATATAAGTAAGCTATAGATTTGCCATTTTTTTCTTTAAAAGTAGGACCATAAGTAAGCTATAAAATTGCCATTTATTTATTTTAAAAGTAGGGCCTTAAGTAAGGAAAAAGGTTACAAGCATGTTCTCTTTTTTCTCCACAATGTTTTCAAAAGCCTTTTTCATCAGTGTCGTTTCGATATTGTATGATGAAGGGTTAAATTCAAATGAGCCATACTCTGTGAAAAGGGGGCTTCATGCATCTGCGAAAAGTATCGACCCAGGGGTCAGCCTGCGCAGTGCGCGCAGGCTGACCTGGGCCGAAACTTTTCGCTACTGGTCAATTTACTGTATACCAAGGGACCAGTACCTCATGATTCTGTCTATTGTTAGACAAAAGTGATTTTATGGATCAATAATTGTGTGATGTTTGTGCTTGTTAACATGGATCATGGAGATGCCAGAACAGAGCTCAAATGTCTTTTACCTCTTTACCAAACAACTGAATTTTACACTAATCCAAACTGAAAGGCATTTGTAGACGACAAATTAAAAGATGGCTACAGAGACGAACTTTGTCCTTGATACGTCAGAAAACATTGTTGGAAAAAGAGTAAATGCTGGTAACAGTTACCAGCATTTTCTCCTTTTCCCACAATCTTTTCCAAAGTCTTCTTCATCAGGGTCGCAGGCTGACCTGTTTGCTATTGTATGCATGTCAGAGTATCTGTCTATCTCATGATTTCAGTCGGTTGTGATGCAAAATGGATTTTATTGATCCGCAATGATGTTTTGTCTTGTTTGGTGCAAAATGGATTTTTGAGCCCAGGTCAGCCTGCGCGGCCTGCGCAGGCTGACCTGGGTCGATACTGTTTGCAGATGCATTAAACCCCCTTTTCACAGAGCATGGTTCAAATATTTTCATAAAATCTCAGCGAAAAATACTTTCGCCGGTTGCAGAACATGTTTCTATGTATGTTCACGGGCACAAAATAGTTCTCCAAACAAATAACAAAATTGCACTCAATTTCAACAAAAGAAAACATCAATATCACAAACGCGTGTCAGACTAGACCCGGCCTTCCATTTTTCCTTGATACAACAGTGTATCAGAAGTACTTGGCATCAAATTTTTAATGGAACTACTTTTGTCTAAGTATTTCGACCCGGAAGCATTTCGCTGTGGTGCGACACCTATACTTCATCATTGCAGTTGAATAAAGGGAGATAACTAGTTATTGTTTCTCTTTGCCGCATTTTTAAGTCGACGTTGACGGTGTACCATACTCGGAATGGACATCTCTGTCACGTTTACTTTTCACGTTTGCAGGCGTGCGGAGTACCCGGAGAGCGGATCGGACGTCCAGTCTCTGTCGAAATAAGCTGTCGGGGGTATTGCACTTACGGCTTTGTTGCAAGGGCTTCGACAGTAGCTTATCGACGGCACCTTTCAGCGGGTCATCGTCCGTTGCAGACCGCTTCAACCTTGATCGGTAACAGATGATGTTAAAAAGAAAATAAATTGACACTCGTAAAGTTTTTGAAATTTGTTTGTGCTGCCGCCATATCGTAAAGGGACAGTGTGCCGTCTGATCTTAATCTACAATGTTCGTTCAAACGCACTGAGTCACGCTTAGTAACTCTAACAGGGTTTTGCTTGATTGTATGGTGTTTAACGCCGTTTTCAAACATTATTTCAGTTATATCACGGCGGCCAGTGCACCTATCCATGCTTTCCTGGAGTTTCATTTACCAGTACTCCGCACAATATTCTTTCCAAGCCACTGGCTGCTTTCCCATATAACCATCGTCGAAACAATGGTCAGCGGTGAGAGAGGAATGAATCCTGTCGCGATGACTATCAGCAATCCTCGGAAAGCAATTGGCCATTCCAGGGATCGAACCAACGACCTCCTGTTCTCAAGTCCTGTACGCTACCGACTGAGCTACGGGGGCTTGGCTCTAAAAGGGTAAACATTAAATTCTTAAAAAAGCTTACAACATCCCACACGCAAACTTTCTACATGTTCCCATGAAAATAAGAGAAAACTTAAAAAGTAAAAAAAAAAAACAAGGATGTGTAATAAAAGAATTAATTAATAAGATTTGAACAGTTTGTTCATTTTCTGTGTCTCTCTTTAGGAGAAAAGTGTTTTTTCTATCGAATTAGAGACATATTAGAGTCAAGAAGATAAACATCCATGGTTGCCATCTCGACAAATCTAGCCAGGCCAACAACATACATCTGTTTAAATGACCAGCTTCAAAGAACATATGCCTGTCAGATATGACCAGTTTCTTCATTTTTCACAATGTTTTCACAATCACTCACTGGAAAAATGCATCGAAATTTGCCCATAGGTGAAAAGAAAAAATAGAAAGGTGTATACGGATACGCACCAGCCTTTAAGTGAAACGACAATATTTTGTGATGCCCTTTTAAAGTCCAGTCTGTTGCACATACCGACCAGTTCTTCTAGCATATCTACAACGCCCTCTGTTTGTAGACGGTATAACGTCAATAGCTACATGAATAAATACGGAATATTATGTTGTAGAAACTTTCCTGGGTCCGTATTCACCAACCATTCTTAAGAACATTCTTGGTCTTGTTCATCAAAATTTTCCAAGTTTGAAAGTAACACAACTTCTGATTGGCTAAACCAAATGGTTTAGCCAATCAGAAGTTGTGTTACTTTCAAACCTGGAAAATCTTGAAGAATAAGTCTAAGAACGTTCTTAAGAATGGTTGGTGAATACGGACCCTGGTGCTTGTATTTAATTCGAGTAGCGTGAGAAAATTCGATATCGCTCGAGACCGCAGGTCGAGCAACATGCCAAAATTTTCTTACGCAGCGAGAAGTAAGTACAAGCACCAGCAAAGTTACAACAACTTATTCCTTTTATTATATACCTACAAATTTCATCGACAAAATATTACAACTATCTGACACTTTATTCGACAAAGGTTAGCAAAATAAATGATGAATTAGTTGGTAGTAACTTTATTTTTATGAATGGCGGATGAATAATTTAGCGTAGTATTTTGACAAATCAAATCGCAAATCAATGCATGCGTATTCCGTGCCCGAGATACGTCATCATACCATATTTGGAACCGTATTTGACACTGTATATGGAGACGGACTTTTTCTGTCGTGTGTGATATTTTATCCGCGTGTGAGGCATGTATTTTCAATAACCAAAATGTAACCGATGTGACGCCCAATGAAACGATAACCAACCGGAAGTGCAGGACAAACAGGTACCCGTGTGACGTCATAATCTAATGTCAAAACAAGAGCTCGGATGCCAACCCTCGGCTGCAGCTGCTGCTCTCAGGTAAAATTCCAACTCGAAAAATGGGTGTAACAGTGTCAAAAATAGTTTGATGGTTACCTACCCTTATGATATAGTTTCCCTTTTTGACAGTTCACAAGTAGTCCAAGTTTGAAGTACATGTAAATATCTTCAGTAATAACAGAGATATTATAAAATGTGAAAGATTTTGCATCACGACGCAGACGACGAATAGGACGCAGACGACGACGCAAGGGCTTCGACAATACCTCTTTTCTTTGAAAACAGCCGAGGTAAAAATTACCTTCATAACTTTCAGTGTGTCGTTCAGGTAGATGCGGTTCTCTTGAATGTCGTAAAATTCTTCATACGAGACAGACAATGCTGTTGGCAAGGCGTTTGAGAACTGGATCTCTGAGGCAAACATCACGAGAAAAGCATCTGACATCGGTCGTGGATACTCTGTTTAGATATAGTTCACCTTTTACCACACAGTCCCGAGTTTTAACGACCCTGAGAAAGAAGCCTTTTCAAAACATTGTGGGAAAAGGAAAAAATGCTGGTAACCAGCATTTTCTCCTTTTCCCATAATGTTTTCTACCCAATCAAAGGCAGAAATGATCATTTGAGATACTTTTAATTCGTCATCTGTAAATGCTTTCAATATGGACCAGTCTAAATGTTTGTCGTTTGGCTAAGGGTTAACCCTTAGGCTGCTAAGCGCGACTCCTGTCACTTTTGCGGACAGTGTAGATCAAGATCAGACTGCACAAAACGTGCAGTCTAATCTTTGATCTACACTGTCCGATACAGTATTTTCTAAACTTTGAAAACACTTTGAAATCGTAATATTTGGGTTTTTAATACTGCGTGGAAATTTTTTTGTCACTTATTTAGCAGTTTAAGGGTTAAGACCCTTTTATTGTTAACTCTTCACCAAACGATAGCGTTTTGAACTGAAGCAAATTGAAAGCATTTGCAGACGACAAAAATTAAATGTAGTTTGAACGATGATTTCTGTCTTTGATAGGGGAGAAAACGTTGCGGGAAAAGAAGAAAATGCTGGTTACCACATTTCCCCCTTTCGCACGATGTTTTCTAAGCTTCTAAATATTAAGAAGAATTTTTGTTTAACATTTATTTTGTCGTCTGCAAGTGCTTTTAATTTGGACCTGTCTAAACTTTTGTTCTATGGTAAAAAGTTAAAAGACATTTCAATCGGTAATGTAAAGGAGATTAAAACGAGAGCGTCGCTGGTTTAAATCACAAACTTATCAAATCTCTTTCAAAAGCTTGGTGGTAGTCACTACGACAGAATTCATTTCTCTTTCACCGCTGATCATTTTCTCAACGATGGTTATGTTGGAAAGCGGCCAGTTGTTTGATAAGAATAGTGTGAGAAGCCCTGGTAAAAGAAATTCCAGGAAAGCATGGAAAGGCGCATTGACTACCGCGATAAATGAAATAATGTTAAAGATGGCGTTTAACACCAAACAAACCAACAAACAAACAAATAACAAGAAATATCTTTAAAAAGATAGATGGTACAAATTTGCCAATAAATAGGCAGGGGCCCCTACAATAAACATGCCTATATTTTTGACCAATCACACATTTCTGTTTATTCATTTGTTGTCAGTACCCAAAATTAGGTCAAAAGCCAGCACATTCTGGAACGCCGAAAAAAAGCATACCTGCGGGTATGAATACGTCAGAATCAGCGTAGGCCGTCTCTAGCCATATATACAGCGGGTCTTCCACGGCACACTTCTGGTCGTACCTAAATTCGGGAAAATAGTTGTGCTATGCTCTGGCAAAAAGCGGTCAAATGCATCTCCGAGATGCACTATACTAAGCAAGTCATCACATAAGTACGGATCCATAAAATCCATTTTGTCTAACAACTAACTGATCTAGAATGGATACAGAATGCTCCTTTGACATGCAGAAAATTTAACAATAGCAAAAAGTTTCGACCCAGGTCAGCCTGCGCGGACTGCGCAGGCTGACCTGGGTCGATAATTTTAGCAAATGCATTAAACCCCCTTTTCACAGAGCATAGCTCATTCCAATTAATTCATTATCCCCAAGAGCGCCAAATAAACTCACCCTACACCCCCATTCTTGGAGTGCGTCTGTTTGTTTATATGGTGTTTAACACCGTTCTCAACATTATCGCAGCAGCCAGTGCTCCCTTCAATGCTCTCCTGTAACTTCTTATACCAGTACCAAGCATAATTTTCTTTCCAAGCCACTGGCTGCTTTCCCACATTCAGCATTTTACTTCATTTATGTTTTGATAAAGAATCTGGATAAGATTCTGGTCTCAGCAATGCTGGTGAACAGCAATTTTTCCTTTTCCCACAATGTTTTCTACCCTTTCACAAGTTTCATTGTTTGAGTCATATTCGATCTGGTCATGTCTAGCATTCTACCATTTGGCACAGAGTTACAGAGTTAAAGCCCCAGTACCGGCCAAAAGTAAACAATGCAGGTGATGAAATGCATTTAAATTTATATATTACCATTTAAGAGTATGAAAATTTTTGTGAAGATGAAAATCTGTTACTGTAAGATGGGCCCAAGTAATAGTCTCTGGCAGAAAAATGAATATTAAAGCTAGGTCAAAAGTTGCCAGGTCGCTATATCTGTTGTTTACTTTTACTTGTTTTTAAAATTTCTTTTTCATCCATCGACTAACAAATGGACCGTCAGTTCAATAACAGATTGTCATTTTCACAATAATTTACCATACTTTTAAATGGTAGGATTTAAATTTGAAGAAGCCATGCTCCGGTAAAAGGGGACTTAACGCATTTCCGTAATGCATTATACCAAGCCAGTCATTATATAATTATAGGACCATAAAATCCATTTTGTCTAGCAATGGACTGAATCTGTAGAAAGGGTGGTCCTTGAACATACAGAAAATTGACCAATATCAAAAAGTTTCGGCCCATGTCAGCCTGCGCAGGCCGACATGGGTCGGTGCTTTTTGCAAATGCATTAAGCCCCATTATCACAAAGCATGGCTAATGTATTTTCACCCCCACTGTTTGCTTTTAGTCGCTACTGGGGCTTTAACTCCTATAGTGCTGGATTCGACCTAAGTTGTTTTGGCGGACAGTGTAGATCAAGATCAGACTGCACAGGACGTGCAGTCTGATCTTGGATCTACACTGTCCGCTACTTATGTTACATATTCCGGCCAAAACTACCTTAATACCACAACATTTTGAACATTTTTCCTGATTGAAAATGTCAATTTCATCAATTCAGCACTGTAAGATTCAAGCTACAGTACCAGTTTTTTAGCCGCCGTTGTACACTGATACTCAGATCCCATTTCCCGCCTTTTCGCAACGCTGACAACAAATTTGGACATCCTTTGTGAACATGGTAGGAATGTTCATCTCGCCATTCTGTCAGTAACTGCGGACAAGAAATATCTTCGATAGAACAGACACAAAATGTACTACAGAGTGTGAACAGCGATAAATACCAAATAAATAAACAAGTCATGCTCGATGAAAAAGGATCTTAATGCATCTCACGTGATGCACGACACCAAGCAAGTCATCATAGTATTATACAACCATAAAATCCGTTTTGTGTAACAAACCTACTGAATCATGGGACAGACTGGTTCTTTGACATGCAGAGGATTGACCAAAAGCGAAAAGTTTCGGCCCAGATCAGCCTGCGCGGACTGCACATGCTGACCTGAAACGATACTTTTTGCAAATGCATTAGGCACCCTTTTCACAGAGCTAGGCAAAAGTGAAAAGGGTGCTTAATGCATTTGCAAAAAGTATCGATATTATAGTTTGTTTTTTTTTCACAGAGCTAGGCGTCAAGCCCCCGTAGCTCAGTCGGTAGCGTACAGGACTTGAAAACAGGAGGTCGCTGGTTCGATCCCCGGCTTGGCCAATTTCTTTCCGAAGACTGATGATAGTCATCGCGACAGGATTCATTCCTCTCTCACCGCTGACCATTGTTTCGACGATGGTTATGTGGGAAAGCAGCCAATGGCTTGGAAAGAATATTGTGCGGAGTACTGGTAAATGAAACTCCAGGAAAGCATGGATAGGTGCACTGGCCGCCGTGATATAACTGAAATAATGTTGAAAACGGCGTTAAACACCATACAACCATCAATCAATCACAGAGCTAGGCTCAAACACTTTTGAAGCCACTTTTTTTTTTGCAAATATAGATGTATATCAATTCAATCAAATGATCACATTTCGGTTTAAAAAGGTATATATATATATATGAGTCATGCTCTGACAAAGGGGGGTCTGGTGCATCTCCTTAACCCTTTCCCAAACAAGCCCTGGTTTTCAGGTGTCTGCAGTACAAGTCTTTTGAAAACACTGTGGGAAAAGGAGAAATTGCTCGTAACGAGCAATTTCTCCTTTTCCCACAGTGTTTTCTACCCTTTTTGATAACTCTCTGCCATTTTCAACAAATTTAAAATTGTCGTCTGCAAACTCTTTCAATTTGGACCAGTCTAGGAATATTTCGTTTGGGAAAGGGTTTAATACATTATACCAAGCTGTTCGTCACATAATTATGGATCCACAAAACCAGTTTTGTCTAACAACCGACTGAATCATGAGCTAGAATGGGCCTTAGAGATGCAGAAAATTGACAACCAGCAAAAAAGTTTCGATCCAGGTCCGCCTGTCCGGACTGTGCAGGCTGACCTGGGTCGATTTTTTTCTGCAGATGCATTAAAGCCCCTTTTAACAGAGCACATTTCTAATGTTATAGCAAATAAGAAATTGTGTAACTTTCGATATTTGGAATCAGACCATAAATGCTTTTTGATGAATACTGCCCAAGGTTTCTGCCGTCGATTGGATAATCGAAATACGTACTTGTAGCAACATCTCATGCAGCGGGGATTTCCCGTGTGATTCCATCAAGCGGGTATCGATGACGTCAAAGGGAATTCCCAAGAGGATATAAATAGTCAACCAGTTTTCTCCAATTTCATCCAAAAGCACAGAGAGGTAGGCGTCAGAAAAGAAAACAGTTTCCACTGAAATAAAGTAATTCAATCAAAGTTCTGACAGTACTGTGTCATGTATTTTTTCCACAGAGTATGGCCCATTTATTTCTTATAGTCGGTAATATGCGAAACCGTGCATTTACATACATGTACTATAACAATAAGAAGCTAAAGCTTGGTAAATAATAAAAGTCCGTTTTCAAGGTCACAGGGACATTTTAATACCATAATTTTGCCTCATGATTCAGTTGGTTGTTAGACAAAATGGATTTTACGGATACATAATATACGTGATGACTTGTTTGGTATAATGTCTCGCTGGATGCATTAAACCCCCATTTGCCGCGTACCGCTTTTTTGTACTTGACATGTAGAACAATTATTTTACCTGATATATTTGTGTTTTCGTGATATTTGGAAAAAAAAACACAATACCTGGCATATTTGCTGCAGGGTTTTCTAGCATGATTGACCTTACTGTTATGGGTCTGTCTGACGTCACTATACTGTTTTCATTCACACCGTATCCCTTATTATTGTCATCGGCTGTATTCGTCGATATCGCCGAGTTTTTGGTACTATTCTTCTCTCCTGTGACTTCCTCCGCGTCTAGGCTAGTCAAGGTTAGAGTCGTTGATTCACTGGAAATGTTTGTGATTTCTTTTTGTTTTGATTCTTTGTTTTCATTTGCATCAATTGAACTCTTCTCTGGGACAATTTGTCCTCTAAGTTCCTCACCCTGTGCATTTGCAGTTTTCAAAGAACTATTTGACGAATGACCAAGACTAGATGTAGTAGCATTCTGACAACCAGTTTCATTGCTGTCTGTAGATTTTGAATCAAAATCTTTGCCTTTGTTGTTATTTACTATTTTCTCTTTGGTGTTTTCTCTTGAAAGTTTCCGTAACAAAGTATTCTTTTTCTTCTTTCTCACTTTCGATGGCTTTTCAACCATGTCGGATGTCTCTCTATCAAGTTCAGCAAATTCATTTTCGTCCGACTTTATCATTTCCTTCAGAAAAGTGGAATTAGTGGCCCTAATGTAAATGTTTTTCTTGATGGGTACGTAATAGCTGGTTTCCGGTCTGGAGTTAGAAAACGTTGGTCGAATGTCTACGTTTGTCAGATTGACGTTTGCAAGCACGTCATTCGACATGACCTCAAACATAACAAAATTTCTTCGTCGTGGATGAAATTGAAGTTTTTTGTCCTCAAAACCGTCACAGAATATCATAGATCCGCCCATTGTAATAGAAAATGTTTCACCGGAAACGGCGGTGTAAGTTTCTGTGCACCACTGGACATGAAATCCATCACGTTCCCAGAGTTCAACAGTTTTGTCCACTTCCTCTTCCGGCGAACATGTGACAATAACTTTACAGCGTTTTTGCTCACTACGTCGTTGTTTTGATCCAATTTGAAACTGTATCCTAGTTTCTTTGTTCAATACGAGTTTAAAAATATCTTTGGCAACCTCTGACCTCGCCACTTTAGAATTCGACTGTCTAGTATCCACGGCAGCTATTCTAAATAAATAAATAAATAAATAAATAGTTGGCTTGCTGAAGTAAAATTGTTTCCGTTGAATTTTACAGATGACTAAATTTAACCCTTTCAGCGTCAAAGACGAAAACAGGATATTTTGCGGCATAGATCAAGATCAGACTGCACATTACGTGCAGAGCATGTCCATTTGTCGAGTCAAGCCTATTCGATAAAGTTTTTTTGAGTTTCAGTTGATTGCATTTTTAGCCATCGAAAGAAGTCTAGTTTATATACATGTATTTGACGCTTTAAAAGTTATACTTACAAGCAGCAATACTCGCACCAAACAGATACTTTGAGCCGGCTTTTTTCAAACTGCGTTTACTCGCCTTTTTCTCCATTTCTATAGAGACAATTCACAATATTCATACTTGTTAGTTTCTGACAGGTAACAAAAACACATTTTTATGCAATATGACAGACTTATCACGGCTGGCGTTTCTAGAAACCCAATCATTACATCCCGCTTGAGATTAGAAGCCTTGTAATATGTACAGGTCTGTGATTTTAAATGCTGACTTAAACACAGAAAAGCTCTTACGGATCGGCTATAGCATCATTAAAGTAAACCCATTAGACTGTGTACCGACAGAACAAAGATCACTCCTACAACGTAACGTCTATAATACTACAATAACTTACATCCCGCATGCTGGATGTGACACAATAAAGGCTTGTGAACTGGTTGCCATGTCATATTTCAAAACGTTTAAACTGCCGCTAAGGTCAAAACTCGGTAAACTGAACACTGTTAGATCAGCTGGTTTAATCCCAGAGTTTGATAACGGTATTGATATTCTCGCATCTGCAGAGAGATGAAGGTCATTGGAGTTAAGCTTAACTATTGGTGATGGTACATCGATGCCTTTGGATTGTAATAATTGTACGTGATCGGTAATACTGTGAACCTGAAAAGATGATAAATACGGTGGGTGCAAGTTTGGGTCCCTGGCAGGAAAATTGTTTTTAAAAGTAGGTTAAAAGTTGCCAGGTCGCTATATCTTTTGTTTACTTTTTTTCTGTTTTTTTTTTTTTGCCAGCGACTAACATTTAAACCAATCCTACAATAACAGATTGTCATCTTCACAATAATTTCCATACTTTTAATAGTACAATTTAAATTTACTCCATAGGCCAAAATGTCATATTTACTCCACAGGCCAAAACGTCATATTTACTCCATGGGCCAAAACGTCACATTTACTCCATAGGCCAAAACTAAACCATTAGACTCTAGATCAAACAAACCCTGTGTATTTACCTGGTTTTAAATTTTTTTTTTTTTTCGCCAGCGACTAACACTTGGATCGACTTTACAAAAACAGATTGTCATATTCAGAAAAATTTCCATACTGTTTATGGTTTGATTTAAATCTACTCCATAGGCCAAAATGTCATATCTACTCCAGGGGCCAAAACGTCATATTTACACCATAGGCCAAAACGTTATGTTTACCACATAGGCCACAACGTCAAATTTTCTCCATAGGCCAAAACGTCAAATTTACTCCATATGTCAAAACAGAGGCTTCTGCGGACGGTACAGATCAAGATCGGTCCTGGATCTAGACCGTCTATTTGCCAGTTAAGCCTTTGCCATAAATATATCTTTGAGTTTCGGTGGTTTTAGTATTTTCAGCTGTCAAAAAAGTTAGAGTTTACATATTTGGCTTTGACAGAGTTAACGTAATGAGCCATGCTTTGTGAGAAAGGGCTTAATGCAATTGTAAAAAGTATCGACCCAGGCCAGCCTGCGCAGTCCGCGCAGGCTGACCTGGGTCGAAACTTTTTGCTGTTGGTCAACTTTCTTCATGTCCAAGGACCATTCTACCTCCAGATCCAGCCCATTCTTAGTCTAAATGGATTTTATGGATCTCTTACTATGTGATGTCTTGCTTGGTACAATACATCATGGAGAAGCATTAAGCCACCTTTTCACAGAGCATGGTTCATATTATTACACAATATGTTTGTATGCTCTCCATTTTTTAAGTGAAAACTTATTTCTGAGACTGTAGATCAAATAAACCCCGTGCATTTACCTGTAATTGTATATGTCCTGGTGAAACGATTGAGTTCTCAGGAAAAGTGATTCTGAGTTGCTTATCTATCTTGGACACGAGTTTAGTAGTTGCCATGAAGACATCGAACACTTCTGTCTTGTTTCTGCAGATTGCAAGGAGCGACACTACAGGAGAGAGATCGACGGTGAACTTGCAGTAGGATACCTGGAGATAATTACATGAAATACCAACAGCTTTGGATTTAATGAAGGCCTAAGCGGATATCACTCTTTGGACATTTTCTTTTATCTGAACACTTAATGATTTTTTGTTTTTTTTTAATTTTCCGTCAATATTTAGATCTATCCTCAGTTGAACACGCGTTCCTACAGGCATAGTCCTAAACATGGGGGTGGAGGTCTCTTTCTACTTCGAAGTTTAAAACCCTAGCTACCTAATTGACTAGCATTTGTCTAAGCACAGGCCTTAGAAGCTCCATTGGTCTGTTGGGGAACACTAACATTTTTCTTGGTTGATCATCGAATACTTGCGAATTGGTGCATCGCCTGTAAATCAGGGAATACTCAAATTTTCATTTACATCGTTACTATAAATAGCACATTGGCGACTGCCTCTATGTTGTATATAATAAGACAAGGTGTGCAACGAAATCGAAGAAAATTTTTACCCCAGTCCCCTTTCAGAGATAATGCTTAACCAAAAACGGAAAAATAAACCTAGTTACCGTTGCAGATGGGTTCACAAATGATTTTTCTTGAGTACCCTGACCTTAGAAAGTTCTTGCGATCAAGCAATAGCTCTGACTTTAAAAATTTTAAAAAAGATTCTACAATTTCCAGATCGCCATGCGCTGACGTCACACAATTCATTATGACGCAGCGAATTATAACTCACGTGAAGTTACTATCAAAAGACGCGCCAAAGTTTTTGACCAACAAACAGTAAATACGCATTTGAAAATATACGAAATGGAAGATGAAAATCGTGATACTGGATTAGATGAAAAGATAAATTATAACAGACGAAATATTAACTTGATAATTTCATCAATATATCAACAAAAGAATTTTAGATCTTTGTTCGAAAAAAAAAATGTTGTAGTTATAATTCGCTGCGGGATTATAGATGGGGTGACGTCAGCGCATTGCGATCCGGAAAATGTGGAAGCATTTTAAAATTTTTCAGATCAGAGCTACAGCTTGATCGCAAGAGCCGTTTGGATCTTTCAAAGGTCAGGGTACACAAGAAAAATCATTTGCGAACCCATCTGCAACGGTAACTAGCTTTATTTTTCAATTTTCGGTAAAATATTATCTCTGAAAGGGTACAGGGGTAAAAATTTTCTTCGATTTCGTTGCACACCTTGTCTTATTATATACAATATAGAGGCAGTTGCCAATGTGCTATTTATAGTAACGGTGTCCGATAAGGAAAATTTCGTTGTCCGGTAATAGACCAATGGAGTTTCAGTGGCCTATGGTCTAAGCCAATCAGAGGATAATGTTGACGATGCAGAATTGAATTTTTTTGTTTCAGAAAAGAGTCCGGGGAGGGTCCCTACCCATTAATTATCCCAAATTGAAGTCTGTCTTAATTTAGAAATAAAAAACATTCTGATTGGCCAGGGTATTTCGTTTTGCCTGTCAGAAATTACAGTCCTGTGAAATTCGGAAAAGTCTTACAATTCTTGAGAATAAGATTTAGAACTCAGTTTAAAGTACTAGTAGTAGGTGAATACGGGCCCAGATGATAGAAGACAGACATCTTAGGTCATTCAAGGTCATATCTATAGAAATAAACCAAGTTTACCCGTTTCCTGTCGTAGGCAATGACGTCATCAACGATTAGTGTCGAATCTGTCTTAACGGCTATTTCTTCTGTTGACTTCGGTAGGTTAAAAACAGGTATTTCAACTTCACAGTTTTTCACAAGTTTATTTCTGTCGGTCAAAATGATGTAAGCATCACTGCAAGCTGTCTCTGACTCTTCCAAAATGGACCAAGAAACTTCCTCTAGACGAACTGACCGACATCTTAAAGTCACAGTCTCGTTCTCGGCGAGATTATGGCTCGTGACTCTGACGTAGCAGGAGTCAAAGGTCACTGTCATGTTTTTAGATAATGTTCCAGTGTCCTCCGAAATTTTGCTGTAAAGAAAAACATTAAGAAATACTAAATAATTATGGTCAATTTTGTCAAAGACTTAATACATACATAACCAAAATGCAGATTACTTTCTATAATGTCAATGTCAATTCGCGTGTAAAAAAAAATCATTTCAAGTGTATGAAAATAAATCCGCGCATGGAAGCAATGCACAGTTTTATAGAAACTGGAATCGCATTTGAAGAACATTTAATCTTTTGCTTCCCTGGACGATCTAAACTGTCAGCTACGTAATTCTGTACTAGATCTACTACCAAAAAGTCTCTTTATTTTCTTCGAAGATTCCAACATATGAACCACGCTCTGTGAAAAAGGGGTTTTAATGCATTTGCAAAAGGTATCGACCCAGGTCAGCCTGCGCAGTCCGCGCAGGCTGACTTGGGTCGAAACCTTTTGTTTTTGGTTAATATTCTGTGTGTCAAAGGACCAGTGTACCCTCATGATTGATTCGGTCGTTAGACAAAATGGATTTTATTAATCCATAATTATGTGATGATTTGCTTGGAATAACATATAAAGGAGTCACATTAAACCCCCTTTTGCCACAGTGCCGCTTCACACATAATTTATTTAGACGTAAAAGAAATAAACAGAAAGACATTAACACTCGGTCAATATTCCGTCGCAAGGTTTTGGATCTAACTCCAGACCACAGACCGTTTAGATTGGATTGTATGGTGTTTAACGCCGTTTCAACATTATTTCAGTTATATCACGGCGGCCAGTGCACCTATCCATGCTCCCCTGGAGTTTCATTTACCATTACTCCGCACAAAGTTCTTTCCAACCCACTGGCTGCTTTCCCACATAACCATCGTCGAAACAATGGTCAGCGGTGAGAGAGGAATGAATCCTGTCGCGATGACTATCATCAATACTCGGAAAGAAATTGGCCAAGCCGCGGATCGAACCAGCGACCTCCTGTTCTCAAGTCGATGGGTGAGTGCAACACTATCCTAAGTGCCTATACTTTGTATAGGCACTTAGGATAGTGTTGCACTCACCCATCGAAGTCCTGTACGCTACCGACTGAGCTATGGGGGCTTGGCACCACAGACCGTATTTCCTCTATAAAATAACTTTAGGAGTTATGAGCTATGTTTTGCCGGGCAGGGCGGAGAGAAAAAGAAAGTAATAAATAGTAGCAAAATCGAAAAGTCCAAGCTTTACCTGAGGTCTTCACGCACTGTCAGACGTTTGGCTTGTTTCAGGAAAGATTTCATGTCTCCGTCGCGGCACATGTCCAACACCGTTTGGCCTTCCTGTTTACAGATTGATAAACAAATTCATTAAAGGCCTAGTGGCTACCAAAAGTAAACAATACGGGTATTACAGTGCATTTAACCCTTTCCCAAACGACAAATTTTGGACTGGTCCAAATTGAAAGAGTTTGCAGACGACAATTTTAAATTTAATGAAAATGGCAGGACGTTCTCAAAAAGGGTAGAAAACACTGTGGGAAAAGGAGAAATTGCTCGTCACGAGCAATTTCTCCTTTTCCCACAGTGTTTTCAAAAGACTTGTACTGCAGACACATGAAAACCAGGGCTTGTCTGGGAAAGGGTTACATTCAAATTACACCATTTAAAAGTATGGACCTTACACTGATGATGACAACCTGTTAGTGTAGGGTTGGTCCACGTGTTAGTCGCCGGCAGAAAAATGAATTTTAAAACTTAGGTAAAAAGTTGCCTAGTCACTCTATCTTTTCTTTACTTTTTACCTGAATTTAAAATTCATTTTTTTCTGCCAGTCACATTCACAATAGGCCTAATTTCCATACTTTTAAATGGTATGAGTTAAATTTAAATGCATTTTAATATCGATAGTGTTTACTTCTGGCCGCTACTGGGCCTTTGAATAGCCATAAATGTATTCTATACGGCGTCAAACTCGGAACAATTAAATTATCTATTTAAAAAAAAAAAATCGTTCTACCAATATTTACCCGCTAAAAAATGCATAATTTACCTTATTTTTCAGTTCCGGATCCGCTCCCATGTATATTAGGTAGGAAATGACGTCATACAAGTTGAACATGACCGCCTGGTGTAATGCTGAATTTCCATCCTGTAACAGATACCACGATGTGTTCAGGTAAGCGGTTGAAAAGGACAGAGAGAGAGAGAGAGCAAAAAAAAAAAAACAACCCACGGTCTATAATGCAACTTTTTTGGTCAAACACGTACACTTAAAAGGAAATACCATGTAGCTAATGGTGTCCAATATTCGAATATTGGTCGCTCAGGTACACGAAGATCAATCTGATTGGGCAGAGTCGCACTGTATTTCTTTAACACAGACAGAGCGGCCATCTTGTACTGTTCAGACGGAGGCTGGTACGAACCTAGGGTTTAGGATTTGGATCCTACTCGAACCAACGCTCTTTCCATTGGCTGCTTTCCCGACTAAATACGGACAACAAATGGAATTACCTCATCCTGCACATTGATACTTTCTCCACCTCGCAGGGCTTGTTCTATCTGTTTCATATCATTATTTCTGGCGGCATCCAGTAGGCGAGGGGCGACAGGTGATGTCTTCTGAAATACATTGTAACAAAATATTTTATTCAGCATGAAACAGCAGTAGCATGTGGGAGGACAGTAGTGTCAGCCTTTCGCGTGAGCGGTTTCAAGTTGGAATTTCGTATGACCCATGGTTACCCTTTGGAACTACCTACATGGCAGAACAAGGACTCGTCAGGTCTCAGAACGCTGTATCATCGAAAAAGATATGAGCAGTACTCTGGAAAGAGAGGATTTAATGCATCTCCACGATACATTATTCCAAGCAAGTGATCACATAATTATGGATCCATAAAATCCACTTTGTCTGACAACCGACTAAATTATTGGGTTGGCTGGTCCTTTGACACGCAGAAAATTGACAAATAGCAAAAAATTTCGACCCAGGTCAGCCTGCGCGGACTGCGCAGGCTGACCTGGGTCGATACTTTTTGCAGATGCATTAAACCCCTTTGCACAGAGCATGGTCATTTATAATAAACTTGTCCCCAAATCGATTAAGTAACGTATAGGAGTTGAAACCGGGGGTGGGGGGGATACTTCGAATCTCAAGCTCGGCCAACAATTAGTGTCAGATAGCTTTATGCCAGTGTAGCTAACAACTAGTGTCAGGTATATGCCAGTGTAGCTAACATCAAGTGTCAGGTTATATACAGTTGAATCTGATAATTAGTTTCAGGTATATGCAAGTGAAGCCTACAATGAGTGTCAGGTATATACCATTATAGGTAACAATTAGTGTCAGGTTTATGTTTGTGATGTCTGGCTTTAAACTACACTGGCCGCAAAGCCAACTTTTGTTGTAAAGGGTTGTCTGAGGGTTAACTGTTCAGAAAAATAGACAGACAGACAGACAGACAGACGGACGGACGGACGGATGGACGGACGGGCTGGCAGGTAGGCAGACAGGCAGGCAGACAGACAGACAGATACACACAGACATGTACAAACATACTTGATTCATACATGTACCTCAGAATGTCGCTTCTGGAGAAAATTTCTCCGTCTATTCATACTGAAACATTTAAATCACTTTTTTTTTTTCTATTTTAATTCCAACGTGTAAAACATAAATGTCAAAGATTTATAAACACCACAACAAAGTCATTCTCGGTTGAAACTAACGGATTCCTGTCTTTTGCCCTATGTTAGCCCTTAACCACAAGTTCCCGAGTGTTAACGATCCGAAAGAAGAAGCCTTTTGAAAACATTGTGGAAAAAGGAGAAAATGCTGGTTACAAGCATTTTCTCCTTTTCTCACAATGTTTTCCAACTTCTCAGAGGCAAATCACCTCAGTATTAGCCTGTAAAGATACTTTAGCAGGAGTTTTTATTGCCCAAATGTGACTCGGCCACGCCATTTTCAAAGAAAAATAAACATTCTATCTTGTATGTAGTACACTGCTTTTAATCAAGTAATTCACACATATATTCTTTTAACGCATACACTTGCTATATAGATGAAAATATAGACCACTTTATTTGTCCCATTTGTTTTGTGATAAAGAAATATTACAATATACATGTCCGCATTATGTCAACTATGTATAGTCAACTAGACTATCTCTGTACAGTAAAATCAGATATAGCTTTTAAGGTTTTCAAAACAGATTTAACCCTTGTCATTTTGTAACCAGAAAATTCGAGTCGATCTTTTCTTATTTAATAAAAATGAATAGACACATTGAAATGTGATATAAGAACTAAGAAACAGATCTAAATTTATTATGAAGGATATTAATGGTGAAAGGTTAACGAAAATAAAACCTTGCTTTCAAACTGCTTATCCTGTCAAGTGTCACAGATGTTTTCTAAATGCCGATTGATTAATTGATTGATTGATTGATGTTTGACACCGTTTTCAACATTATTTCACCTATATCGTGGCGGCCAGAGCACCTATCCATGCTTTCCTGGAGTTTCTTTTACCAATCCTCTAGACAATATTCTTTCCAGGCCACTGGCTGCTTTCCGACATAGCCATCGTCGAAACAATGGTCAGCGGTGAGATTTCTAAATGTATTTCTATCTCTGTTTTAATTCTAAAGCTATCCTTGCACGCAAATGAAAATTAACAGTCTTTGTTATTTTTTTCCCTAGAACTTTGCGAAATGATCCCTGGTTTAATACATCTAAACAAAATTTCAACATTTGTCTATGAAAAGAGGTGTAAAATATGAGCCACGTCATGGCAAAAGGGGGCTTAATGCATCTCCGTGATGCATAATACCAATCAAGCCATCACATAGTTATGGATCCATAAAAACCACTTTTTCTAACAACCAACTTAATCATGATGTAGAATGGTCCTTGGACATACAGAAAATTGACCAACAGCGAAAAATTTCGGCCCAGATCGGCGCAGGCTGACCACGGTCGATACATTTCGAATTAAGCCACCTTTTCACAGAGCATGGCTCAAAATAATAAACATGAACTGCGGCCTACTATAAGAACAGGTTTAGAACATATATCTTTAAGAGCAACTTCTTCTTTTGCAACAATGATTGCAAAAGAAATCCGTTACAAAACGAAAGAAAAACTCATCTGACATGTGACCCTGAAGCAGTTTTACGATAAAATGCTGTTTATATAAGTGCAGCACTCTGGCAAAAAGGGATTTAATGCATCCCGGTGATGCAAGATACCAATATCAAGTTATCACATTATCATGGACCCATAAAATCCATTTTGTCCTACAACCAACTGAATCATGAAAATGTTCTATTTGACAAAATTTTGAAAATCTTTCAAATGGGTGAAAAACGCTGTGGAAAAAAGAGTACATGCTGAATGCATGCAGTTTCTCCAGCTATATAATCAAAGCCCCACAGAATTGTTTGGTCAAGGGTTAACAGACTGATTCCAGTCTGTAGAAACTCACCAAGAAGAAACATGTAAGTGACTGTGTAAAATGGTAGTGCCATGGCTGGAAGGAGAGGACGAGGGGCTGTGAAAACAATTTAACCCTTATCCCGCTAAAACATTGAAATGACATTTCAAACCGGTAGTAAAACCCGAATAATTCTGTCAAACTTATTCTTTTTTGGAAAAAGAAATATCTCCTTATCGAACAGTATACTGTAGATCCAAGATCAGATTGCACGTTCTGTCATTTGACATGCAAATAATTAATCAATAGCAAAAAGTATCGACAAGGTCAGCCTGCGCGACATGCGCAGGCTGACCTTAGTCGATACTTTTTACGGATTCATTAAACCCCCTTCTCACAAAGCATGAGTCATATAGTTTAACATTTATATAAATTTTGTTTGAAAGGGAAAAAATGCACAATGCATGACATGGTGTAAAAGAATGGTAGATTAGATTTCAACTCCTTGTCGGTTTGGAATCGATTTATTTTTTCTTCAAAAGAAAATATAGTAAAGGTAACGATTGTGAAGATTTCACGGGCACTATGTAATTATACCTTCTTTGTAGAGGGATTTTTTTTAACCTTAAAACTGCTAGATCAATTAACCCGTGACCAAACAATCTCGTGTTTAAACGACCCTTTTGAGTAAAGCTTTTGAAAGTGTTGGTTACCAGCATTTTCTCCATTTCCCACGATGTTTGCTTCACTTTCAAAGACAGGTTCTTTGATTTGAACTACATTTAATTTGTCGTCTGCAAATGTTTTAAAAATTGACGAGTCCATTTTTCGTCGTTTGGAAAAAAAAGTTAAAGGAACATTTCAAGCCGGTAGTATGGACCAAAATGTTGCGATTTCTAAGCCGTTTTCACTATACAGATTTCACCATATCGGTCAGTGTAGATCTAAAATCAGACCGCGCGTTCTATGCAGTCTGATCTTGATCTTCATTGTTCGCAAAAGGTCTTAAAGTCGCACCGAGAAGTTCGAGGCATAACGTAAGCTACTAACGAACATGAGAGTTCAAGACTTGCCAAAGACATGTGACATAGAGGAGAAAAAGGCATTAACCCTTAAGCTGCTAAGTAGTTTGATATGCACCTACACGGTACATTTCGTACGTCGCCGGAAGCACACCGTTTTACCGTTATTGAAATTGTAAGGCTCCTCTTAAAAAAGAGAACATGAGTCAATTTTCTATCGATATCTTTCTAAGAATATTTCAGTCGGCAAACAGTTTGTACATTCAATTTTTAGCGCGGTTTATCAATTCCGTTGGGAGCTTTCATCGACAGATCGGATCGATAGATGTGAATAACTTCCCCGTGGTTGTTCATGTCGTTGCTAAGCGATTTGGAGGGCGCCGCCAAGTTTAAGATCATGTGATTGATAGTTCAAAATGGAAGCCTCCTTTATACAGCCGAGGTTAGATGTAGGTACGGAATCGGCCGAGTTGTGACGAGTGGACCCCCAAGTAATCGATGCGTGGTAAAGATCACGTGACATTCCAAAAGCACATGCGCAATTCTGTCCTGAAATCTACAGATAGATCTACCGTAAGAGGCTACGCAGCCGATTAAGGAAATACCTTTAAATGACTGATTGATTGAATGGTGTTTTACGCCGATTTCAACATTACATCAGTCGTATCACGGCGACAGTTCACATATTCATGTATTTCCTGGGTTTCAACAGTACTAGGCTAAGGCTCTGAAGTGTCTTGTCCTCCACGAAAAATCAAAGGATCCAGTGTGGCTCGAACCTGGGACCTCTAGGTTACGAGTCAACACTTTACCACTGAGCCACGCAGGACCCCTAAATACCATTAATGAATTGTTTCTTTTACTGTCTGTTTTTATATTAAGAAACAATAGCTGCCAAAAGTTAACAGAGCGTTTTTTTTAAAATGCATTTAAATGATACTATTTAAAAGTATGGTAATTAATTGTGAAGATGACGATTTGTTACTGTACAGTCGGGCCAAGTTTTAGTCTCTGACAGATTAGAAATTTCAAAACTAGGTTATAAGTTGCCAAGTCATTCTACTTTTTTGCCTGAATTCAACCTTCATTTTTTCTGCCAGCGACTAGCACTCTGACCAACCGGAAAATAACAGATTTTATTTCATGCTTTTCGGTAGTTTATCGAGAAATAATGGTGGATTATGGTTTGATATTTCATGATTACCACCTGATACCGATCTTATCTTTTCTAACTCTTCAATTGAAGGCGGAAACAGTAGTTCCCGCGCACTAGTTACGTAGGTAAACAGCGCTTGCCATTCAAATGGAGGGAAATACGACGTAATTTACGCTACGCTATATTTCTCGCGCTTTACGTAATATTGTAATGCGTTGTTATGTGAGGGGGGCGGGGTAAGCCACGGGGAATTAACGAAAACAACTATACTGGATTTCCATAAAAGTTCCAACAACAAAGTAAGGGTTAGAAGCATGAAATAAAATGAATCAGGGCTCGAAATTAACTTTTTTTGCCACTAGCAAATTTTTGCTAGTGGACAAAATTTTTACTGGCAAAAATTGACGCTCACTAGCAAATTTTACTATATTGATGGAAAAAATGTGAAAACAGGCTGTGTACGAATTGTAATTGGTACGAATCATTGTTTCCTACTCGAGACTTATAGTGTTCTAAGCTATTAATAACTGTACGAATTACACTATAGATCTTTATGGTTAAAACAATGTTTTACTATTACCGATGACGTTTGATCCGGATTGTATAGACAACAATCGGTGCAGTAGATTTTCGTAACATTTCCCTCGCTGTCACTTTCATAACGGAGAGATATCTATGTACAGATCATGCTCCCACTTCTTTACTGTTTTTTCAGAAGGCATCTTACTCTTGGGTCGTTTTTTCTCCGGAGATTTGGAAGATTCGGCTTTACTTGAAGAAGCCTGGCTTGCTGAAAAAAAACTGGAAATCGTCCGCTTAGACATTGTTGTCATCTGCTAAAAATAGACTGGTTTACCTGAATGTAATAGCTGAATGGAACCGTAAACCAGTCGGCATGGTATAAAACGCAAACCAGTCACAACTAGGTCATTACGGTCGGCAAACAAATTTTCATTTGTACTCGCAAAAAAATGCTAGTGGTCGTAAAATCTACTCGCAAAATCAATTTTACACTCGCATTTTGCGAGTTTGCTAGTGTTAATTTCGAGCCCTGCGAATATTTGTTGTTTTTTTTTTTCGGTGAAAGATCGAAATTTATTTCATCTCGTGAACATCATCGTTAATATTTTCACGAGTGGCTGCAGCGTGAAAATATTACCGATGATGTTCACGAGATGAAATAAATTTCGATCTTTCACCGAAAAAAAAACCAAATATCCTCTATGTCATCTTCAACACATTGTCCATACTTTTATATGGTAGAATTTGAACTTAAATGCATTGTAACACTTGCATTGATTTTGGCCGCCATTGGACCTTTAATGGTTCACTAGCTATTACTTTACTAAATTCACTGATAATAATGTCATCTCCGAAAAGAAAAGTTCAACTAAATACTGCAAAATTTATCAAAAAGGCTTTATTTAAGAGACAGCTTTCTTAATAACCCTAATTAATAACCTTTAATTGCTTAATTTCATTAATACTCCCATAGGTTGTAGTTAATCATATGTTTTCTGATTTTTCTAGATTGTGTACATGTTAAACCCTTTACCACAAAATCTCGACTTTTAACGACTCTGAGGAAAAAGCCTTTTGAAAACATTGTGGGAAAAGGGGGAAATGCTGGTAACCAGCATTTCCTCCTTTTCCCACAATGCTTTCGTCCCTATCAAAGACAAATTCTATCATTTTAGCCACAATTTCGTCTGAAAATGCTTTCAATTTGGACAAGTCTACATTTTTGCCGTTTGGTATAGAGTTAAACTATATTTCATGCTGTTATTTATGTAAATGGTCAATAGCAAAATCTTATTTGCCGAATACCGAGATAAAATTATTTGAGTTGAGTTGATAAAATGTTTTGAAGGTCTTGCTTGATTATAGAAATCTGAAGAGATCCCTATATGGAAATATTTTCAGAGGTAAAAGTTAGCAGGCTGCTTTTTCTTGGTAGTTATCTAGAAAATTGAGCAATCAAACACAACAATGAAGAGGGAACGGAATGGATCACAAGTCTTTTCGGTTATAAAAAGGTTAATTTTATTTAATGTTCATGTTATACATATTAGAAACGCTCCAATAGATTTAAAGACGAAAAACAAATACTGAGCAAGTCTGTTACCTTTTCCTTTGTACGGACACCTCTATAATAGAGAATTTTCTATTCTAACAACGTGGAAAAAGGATTATTATCATTAAATGATTAAATGGTGTTTTTGCCGTTTTCAACATTATTTCAGTTATATCGCGGCGGCCAGTGCACCTATCCATGCTTTCCTGAAGTTTCTTTTACCAGTACTCCGCACAATATTCTTTCCAAGCCGCTGGCTGCTTTCCCACATAACCATTGTTGAAACAATGGTCAGCGGTGAGAGAGGAATGAATCCTGTCGCAATGACTATCATCAATCCCCGGAAAGAAATTGGCCAAGCCGGGGATCGAACCAGCGTGGAAAAAGGAGGAAAATGAGTAGGCTACTTTTAACTCTTGACTAGATAGCACTTTTTTAACATCAAAGTTGAAAACATTTGCACACGACGAACTAAATGTGGCTTAAAGCATAAAATTTGTCTTTCAAAGGATAGAAAACATTATGGGAAAAGGAGAAAATGCTAGTTACAATCAAAATGAATACATCTGCAGACGACAAATCAAATGTTACTCAAAGCAAAAAATAGTGTTTCCAAAGAATACAAAATATTGTTGGAAAAGGAGAAAATGCTGGCTCCCAGCATTTTCTCCTTTTCTAACAATGTTTTTATAGGTCATCTTCCCCAGAGTCGGTAAAGCTGGGGATTGTTTGGTAATGGGTAAAAAAAAGGAACAATGTAAAAATATTCACTTCAGAAGATTCCAAGTCGCCGTTTGGTTGATTGATTGTATGGTGTTTTACGCTGTTTTCAATATTATTTCAGTTATATCACGGCCTCCAGTGCACCTATCCATGCTTTCCTGGAGTTTCTTTTACCAATACATGTACTTCGAACGATATTCTTTCCAAGCCATTGGCTGCTTTCCCAAATGAGCGTCGTCGAAATAATGGTCAGCAGTGAAAGAGGAATGAATGCTGTCGTGAAGTCTATCATAAATACTCGGAAAGAAATGTGCTGAGCTGGGGATTTCCTTGTTCCCAACTCCTATATTGATTGACTGAATGGTGTTTTACGCTTCTTTCAACATTATTTCAGTCATATCACGGCGGCAGATCACATATTCATGTACTTCCTGGATTTCACCAGTACTGGGCTAGGGCTATGAAGTGTCTTGCCCAAGGAAACTCCTGCGAAAAACCAAGTGGATCCAGTGAGGCTCAAACCTGGAGCCTCATGGTTGCGATTCCTACACTTTACCACTAAGTCATGCAGGACCCTCTCAAGTCCTCTACGCTACCGACTGCGCTGCTGGTGCTGGGCCCAATTAGGCCGAAGCCTTGTGGCATAGATGGTATCTTACAAGGGTTGAAATGCAGAAGCTGCAAGCTCGAATTCAGACATGCCGAAAATGCCCTCCAAGTTCTGATAAAAGTCATGGCAACAGGAGTGATATGTATCTAATACAAGAGGGCCATGATGGCCCTGGATCGCTCACCTGAGTCAATAGGCGAAATTTCACTCCAGGGTCACTCTAGAGCGCACACAAGGTTTTTCTAAGATTTGACCTAGTGACCTAGTTTTTGACCCCACATGACCCAATTTCAAACTCGTCCCAGATTTTATCAAGACAAACATTCTGACCAAGTTTCATGAGGATCGGACCGAAAATGTGGCCTCTTGAGCGTACACAAGGTAAAAAGTTGACGACAGACAACGCACACCGCACGACGGACGCCGGACACAGCACGATCACAATAGTTCACCATGAGCACTTCGTGCTCAAGTGAGCTAAAAAACATAAGTCAAACAAGAGGACCATGATGGTCCTATATCGCTCACCTGAGTACTAAGCAGTACAGGTTAACAATGAAGATAAATACCAAATACTGAAGTTCAAGGCCAAATGATTATGAAAGAGAGACAACTCACAACTTTAACAGAGGTCTAGGCCTTTGGTTACCCAGAAAATTTTCTTGTAATTGCACGAAAGATACCTAAGTACAAACGTCTAAGCCCCGCGGCTGGACCTGTAATGATCCCAGGGGCATCTTGTGTGCAAAATTTCTTGAGGTCCACAAGGTGATACTTCATGCAAAGTATCATAGCTCTAGGCATTTTGGGTTTAAACATAAAGATTTTTCAGTTTGCATTATATATACATGTAGATGCTACAGAGTAAACCAAGTCAAATACAGCAACTCTAATTGAAGGGCAAATAACTCATGTTTTTTGGGTCTAATAAGACCCATAATCAAAACCCATCCAAGATCTTATGGTCATATAAATTTTTATCAAGTTTGGTACTGATTGGTATATATTTGTAGATGCTAGAGTGTAAACAAAGTCAAATATGGAAATTTTGTCCAATTCAAGGGCAAATAACTCTGGATGTTCTGGTTCAATTTGACCCATAACTGAACTCTTCCGAGACCTTATGGGAATATATATTTTGACCAAGTTTGGTACTGATTGGTCAATATTTGCAGATGCTAGAGTGTAAACAAAGTCAAATATGGCAAATTTTCTCATTCAAGGGCAGACAACTCAGACAGTTCTGGTCCGATTAGATCCATAATTGAACTAATCTGAGATCTTATGATCACACACTTTGACAATGTTTGGTGCTGATTGAGTAATATTTGTAGATGCTAGAGTGTAAACAAAGTCAGATTCAGTAATTTTTGCAAATTCAAGGGCAAATAACTCCTGATGTTCTGATTGGATTTGATCCAAAATCGAACTCATCCGAGACCTTATTGGCATATACATTGTGGCCAAGTTTGGTACTGATTGGTCAATATTTGTAGATGCTAGAGTGTAAACAAGAAGATTTTTAAAGATTTCCCTCTTTATCTCTATGTGAAATCCGAGAACCCACAACATAGGGCCAATTTCAACAACAGCGCCATAATTTGAAGTATTTTGGTAGAGGGCTATTAGATGATGCTACATGCCAAATATGAAAGCTCTAGCCCTTACGGTTTGGGACAAGAAGATTTTTAAAGTTTTTTCTCTTGGTTGCCATGGCAACCAGAGTTCTTCATGAAATTCAAATCTTTGAAGATTCTGAAAGTGCATCACCTAAGGATCATTTCTGTGAAGTTTCACTGAAATCTGTTGGGCGGTTTCAGAGGAGAAGATTTTTTAAGTAATTGTTCACGGACGGACGGACACACGGACGGACGCCGGACAACGATCGATCACAATAGCTCACCCTGAGCACTATGTGCTCAGGTGAGCTAAAAAGAGCACCACATGCAGGTGCCAACAATTGGCTATTGTTTTTTGACTGATAAAAATTACCCTAGCAATTTTTTAAAAAGGTCACCCTAGGAACATTTCTGTGAAATTATTTCAAAATCTGACCAGCCTTCCAGAGAAGAAGAATTAAGAAATTCCTCTTCATGTCCCTATGGTGCAAATAGCCCCCACCACCAGAGACATGTTTCTTGACAGATCAAAATTTTGCAAACAGTTTTTGAAAAGGGTCACCAAAGGAACATTTCTGTGAAATTATTTCAAAATCTGACCAGCGGTTTCAGAGAAAAAGAACTTTTAAGAATTTCTCCATGGCCGTATAGTGCAAGTAGCCCCCAGTCACCAAAGCCATGTTTCTTGACGGATCAAAATTTCGCAAACAATTTTGGAAAAGGGTCACCCAAGGAACATCTCTGTGAAATTATTTTAGAATCTGACCAGCCGTTTCAGAGAAGAAGAACTTTTAAGAATTTCTTCATTTCCGTATAGTGCAAGTAGCCCCCATTCACCAGAGCCATGTTTCTTGACGGATCAAAATTTCGCGAACAATTTTGGAAAAGGGTCACCCAAGGAACATCTCTGTGAAATTATTTCAAAATCTGACCAGCTGTTTCAGAGAAGAAGAATTTTTAAGAATTTCTTCATATCCGTATAGTGCAAGTAGCCCCCAGTCACCAGAGCCATGTTTTTCGGCAAATCAAAATTTCACGAACAAGTTTTGAAAAGGGTCACCAGTGGAACATTCCTGTGAAATTATTTCAAAATCTGACAAGCGGTTCAAGAGAAGAAGAATTTTTAAGAATTTCTTCATGGCCGTATAGTGCAAGTAGCCCCCATTCACCAGAGCCATGTTTCTTGACGGATCAAAATTTCGCGAACAATTTTGGAAAAGGGTCACCCAAGGAACATCTCTGTGAAATTATTTCAAAATCTGACCAGCCGTTTCAGAGAAGAAGAATTTTTAAGAATTTCTTCATTTCTGTATAGTGCAAGTAGCCCCCATTCACCAGAGCCATGTTTCTTCACGGATCAAAATTTCACGAACAAGTTTTGAAAAGGGTCACCAAAGGAACATTCCTGTGAAATTATTTCAAAATCTGACCAGCGGTTTCAGAGGAGAAGATTTTTAAAGAATTTCTTAGAAAATTCCATTTCGTTGCCATGGCAACCAGAGTTTTTGATGGAATCAAATTTTGTGAACAGTTTTTAAAGAGGACCTCCCAAGGAACATTTCTGCCAAGTTTGGTCCAAATTGGCCCGGTGATTTAGGAGGAGATGATGTTTAAAGAATTGTTGACGACGCACGAATAACGACGCACGACGCACGACGAACGACGGACGACGGACACCGAGTGATCCTAAAAGCTCCCCTAAAAAAAAAAAAAACCACACACACACACACACGGTTTCAGTTGTGTTACTTTCTATCGTGTATAAATTAAGAATATAAAATTTAATACAAAGTAGAATCGGGTTGGAGAATACTTGCCCAAGACGCCATGATTAAGCCGAAATATTGTTCAGTATGGAATAAATTTCTAAAACGAATAAACTTTCATATAGGTCTATATGGTAAAGAAAATTTGGGAATTGAGGTCGGGGGTTCAAGTCTGCAAATAAATGATTAACAAAGAAGTTCATGGATAGATGCACTGGACTCTGTTACGTAACAGGAATATTGTTGAAAAGTAAATACTTCTAAACACCGCGCATACTAATGAAACAATGACGTCATTTTCACACTCATTTAACGATATCACGTGACTTGCGTTAATGCGTAGGAGCGACGTCCACGTAACAAACGAAGATGGCCGACGTGACAAACGACAAGGAAAAGTTTGGCTGTTCAGCTTGGTTGGAAAGTATCAGAGGAACAATGAATGAGCAAGTATGTATTATAGTGGTCTATCAGTAACGTATTTGATATTTTCCCTTACAAAAATCGACGGTTGCGTAATATATTACGGAACAGGTATATCTTTAACCCATCAACTTACTAGCAACTCAACTCAATAGATAATATTTTAAACAACAAAAAAAGATTTTTTTTTTTTCCTTTCTAGCTTCATGGAAAACGTATGAAATGAGCCCGGCCGGGTAGCTCAGCGGTTAGTGTATCTGACTCGTGACTTGGTGACTGCAGGTTCGTTACCTGCAGGGTCCGTATTCACCAACTATTCTTCAGAACGTTCTTAGACTTATTCTTCAATATTTTCCAACTTTGAAAGTAACACACCTTCTGATTGGCTAAACCAAATGGTTTAGCCAATCAGAAGGTGTGTTACTTTCAATTTTGGAAAATTGTGGAGGACAAGACCAAGAATGTTCCTAAGAATGGTTGGTGAATACGGACCCTGTGGTTGAGGCAAACTTTTTTTTTCCGGCGATTTTTCGCCACTCACCCACGTGAGAAAAGTAGTCAGTGACTTTGAAAGAAAATTGTGTTAGTAATGATGTGAGAAAGCCAGGAAACACATGCCTATGTGCACTTATCGCCATAATATGATCTAAGCTGTTACAAGGGCATTAAACTCTAGTCCAAACAAACAGTACAAAAGCAATTGCTTAACTCTTACAGTGCAAAATTCATAAACTCGACTACTTCCGACAGCTTAAACTACAATCCTTTCTGAAACTCAGAAAGGTTTTTTATCTGCAAGCATGACTGAAATAGCGGACGTCATAGAAAATACCTTTTTCTCCTTTTTCATTTTCATTTTTCGCCACAAAGTCTTCTAACCTTTCAAAGACAAATCCCGTCATTTGCACCAGGGTGAATTTGTCCACTGCAAATGCTTCCAAATTAGACAAGCCTGAATTGTTGTCGTCTGGTAAAGAATTAAGCCTTTACCAGAAGACAAAATTTTAGCCTTGTCCAAATTGAAAGCAGTTGCAGACGACAATTTCAATGTGGCTCAAATGGTGCAGTTTTTCTTTGATAGGGTAGAAAACATTGTGGGAAAAGGAGAAAATGCTGGTTACCAGCATTTTCTCCTTTTCCCACAATGTTTTCAAGAGACTTCTTTCCTAGGGGCGTCAAAAGGCGGCATTGTACGGTAAAGGATTGTTAATTAAGCAAATGAATCTGCATCTCTGTCGATTTCAACCTTACAGTGGACTCGAGCTAGAAACACGATACAGAAAAAAGTACACCGAGGTAACAAGACAGTTCAACCACTCAATTCTGTTAGCCAAATCGCTGATGCAGGGTCAGGTGATCCCGTGGTTGCTAGGAAACGAGTGTTGTGTCCTAGACCCGCTATAGTCGATGTGAGAGAAGACATCAACTACCTGCGGGCAATGATTTGTAAGTAAAAGTTTAACTCTTTACCAAACGACAATTTTTTAGACTAGCCCAAATTAAAAGCATTTGCAGACGACAAAATAAATGTAACTCAGAAATTGAAATTTGTTTTGTGACGGCTAGAAAACATTGTGGAAAAAGGAGAAAATGCTGGTTTCAAAAGGTTTCTTTCTCAGGGTCGTTAAAAGCCGGGATTGTGTGGTAAAGAGTTAACTTACCTGTCCGAGAGATCACCTGCATTAAAACCCATTCCTTTTGAGGATACTATGGCGTAATATCCAAAAAATATGGCGTGCGATGTAAATTTACAGTTTGATTACATAACGTTTTTCTTTCTTGATACGGGCCGATGGTGGCCGTTTTTTGAAGTACAGTATTTTAGAAAATTGTACTTTCATTAGTGTGTTTTATTGTATTTCAATTCCCTGTAGAATAATTTCTCAGTTTCAAAAATGAAAGTAGCATGTAATGCATTTCTCGACTAGTATTAACAGTCCCTTGATTTCATTTCAGCATCTTTAAATTCAGCTGATTTGGTAAAAGGTGACACATTTGTGGACAAATTTGATTTCGGCAGGAAGAAAGATGACTTTCTCAAGATGGAGATTGACGGTAAGTAACATCACAGGCCACTGAAACTGCATCGGCCCATTTCAGCCGAAATTTCATTTATCGATCAATGGACGCCGGTGCTAAAAATAGAACACTGGCAAATCGCCTCTATCCCTTTACCACAAAATCCCGAATTTTAACGACCTTGAGAGAGAAAGCTTTTAGAAAACATTGTGGGAAAAAAGGAGAAAATGCTGGTAATCAGCATTTTCTCCTTTTCCCACAATGTCTTCTACCCTTCCCAAAACAAATTTCAATTTTTGATTCACATTTATTTTGTCGACTGCAAATGCTTTCAATTTGAACCGTGGCAGACTGAATTTTTGTTTTTTGGTAAAAAGCTATGTCGTAAATAAACTATTTATAAGATATGATATGGAGAGGATGTATCAATTTGCTATTCTTAGTAATAGTATTCGACGTTCAACTGAATGAAAATTCAATGTTCCATGATAGACTAATGGAGCTTCAAAATCCTGTGGTGACACCTATCAGTAACTGTTTGCCTTTTCTCGTTACCGAATGACAAAATGTACAACTCTTCCAAACTGAAAACGATTGCAGACGACAAATGAAATGTGGTTCAAGAGAAGGTAGTTGTCTTGAAAAGGAAACATTGTGGGAAAAGGAGTAGATGCTGTTTAAATCTTTCTTCTAAATCGGACATTGTAGATCCAAGATTAGACTAAACTCTCTGTTCTGTGGAGCCTGATCTTGACCTACGCCGTCCTTAAAAGCTACTGGCGTCGCCATTGGTGGTGAAAGAGTTAAGGCAAACTTATCGGTGGAATAATCATATAATCATTAGTAGAATAAATCGGTATGGAAAAAAAAAGTTTGACCAAGCTCGTCGACTTTTTTCGGCATATTTCGTTCATAACGATCGTAAACCGAAAATTACCGAAATAAATCGGTGATTATGACTGCACGAATGATTAAGTTCCCACCGAATCATTAAACATCTAACAAACACGCTCGCAAGAGTGAAATCATACCCTCAAGATGCAACCGTTCTTCTGGCTCAAAGCCAGGCCGGTCTTGTCTGGCTTGGTGGTGAGGTCTTGGATTTGAAATCTTGAGGCCCCCAGCTCGAACCTCACTCGAAGCAATAGGGTTTTCGTGAGGGTGTCGCTAGGCACGACACTTCAGAGCCATGCCCTAGTACCGATATACCATGGTGTAAGGGATAAATACATACACGTATATCGGAAATCTTCGATTTAAATCCGGAAACGTCACAACAGTGATTTCATTTGATGGCCTCCAGAAAGTTAAATGCATTTTCTATCCGTCGTAATCTGTGCAACCTTGCAACCGTCAGGGGCAACATTTGGCATGAATATACAAGAATAATAATAGTTTGATAAAATAAAGATGAAATGGAATTTAAACTGGCCGAAAATGAGTATAGATGTATCTTTAAATAATGTGTGTGTGTGTGTGTGGGGGGGGGGGGGGGGTGTGAAAGCGTCGTAGTGTACTGTTTTGTGAAAACTTGATTATTCCAACCGTAGTAAGTTGAGAATGATGTACAAACGTATCGATGATATTTCTCAGTGTTTCGGATGCAAAATGACGAGCTTTCACATTTCTTAGGTAGCCTTTCCAACTACCAACAACTTTATATTTACAGTGGACACACTTGTCGATGAGATACTCTGCAAAGTGCGTAAGGAACTTGAGGAAGAGCTGAGAAAGATTCGTGTTACTCTGGCGTCATCAGTATACACAGTGACCGGAAGTTCATCTGTAACCTCGAGCCAGCTTAGCGGTAAATATTGAAATACTGTCATCACATGCTTTCAGTTACTACTACTTTCAGTTGCTTGATCGGTATGGATAATAGCCCGGAGTCCCTGCAGCTATCCGGCAATGTAACTTAATACAAATTGTCCAAAATCATCTAAAATGATGCCATGCTATGTTAAAACTTCTTATTTCCATCAGTGGAACTCTTCAAGTTAAAGGCGCGTTTAGAAATACTACCGGAACCACGCGTAATCAAAAATCAATGTCATCATATATGAAGTACAATCAAACCCAACCACCTGTAATAACGGAGACATATTTCATTGCGATGCCCGGTCCAAAATATATACATTGTATGAAGGCTTGTATTCTCATTTTCTTTTCCTGTTGTGGGTTAGTTAACGATTTGGATACGTTACGGGCACCGAGTACGTTCCGACAATATCGCGCTGTCTCGCGAGACTTGTTCATTTCCTTACCATATGATTTCATTAGAGTGTTCAAAGGGAGATAGTTCTGTCGAACTGGCGACAACAAGCATTGGTGTACATAGCCTTGGCGTGGCCATAAAACAAGGTTTCCACGCGTTGACTGCGAGTTTTGGCGAGGCGGTCATAGTGAGATTTTGCTATTTACCATCGATCAAGCATCAATTTCAAAAGAGCATCATATCTTTTAAAGGGAATGCATCGTCTAATGGACGGCATTGTTTTGCCTTGTATGGGCTGGATGTGCCTGTAGACATGTGGTATGCAAAATATCCGCCACCTCATTATGGTGTTTTAGATTGTACTCCGAAGTATGCATTGCGGTGTTTTCTGTGGTCACATGATTGACCTTTCCCCATACAAAATCTCTGACTCATCTCTGATAACGCATTTGTAGTGCAGAAACTAAAACTGGTTCAGTTGATAGAGTTTGTTTTCTGAAAGGGTAGAAAACATTTTGGGAAAAGGAGAAAATGCTGATTACTAGCATTTCCTCCTTTTCCCAAAATGTTTTCAAAAACCTCCTTCCTCAGGGTCGTTAAAAGTCGGAATCGTGTGGCAAAGGGTAAATTAAAGTTTTACCGATGGAAATATTAACGTGATATCTTATTTAAAGCTTTTAATACCTAATTATCAGCTTCCTTTTTTCCTACTGTTAACATTGAAAAGGGTACGAAACTTCAAAACCCCTAATAAATAGATAAATAAATTACCCTGTAAAAATACTTGCCATTCTTTTCAGACTCGCATTTGTATGTTTCCTTGTCAGCGAAAATAGTTTTTCTGTGCTCTTCCCTATACAAGTGCAGTCACTTCAGAATTTTGATATCAACTGATGTACCTAATAGATGGAAAGTTTTAGGTTCCAGTGATACACGACCAATGGTCGCAACGCTTGCAAGCCTTCTTTTGAAGCTAGTGGCTACTTTTCAACAAACATTATCGATACAGTAACCACAGGTGCATTTTAGGACAATAGATCTAATACAGTGTATTACAATAGATCTAATACATGAAATCTAGGTCCGTATCCACCAACCATTCGTGCACTAGAACAAGTAAGAGCATTTATAGGCCTCTGAAACTCCGTTGGTCTTACGAAATTTTCCTTAGCGGATACCGTTACTATAAATAGCACATTGGCGACTGCCTCTATATTGTATACAAGTTGGCTTCTTTCAAAAAGAAGCCAGGAGAGGTCAGCGTCAGTGTTTTCAAATAGTTTATTGGCCTTTAATTTCAACCTCTTTTGCTTTACATGACGGTCATTTGATCTTCTTTCCGCCTTCTCAAGTCGCATGATCTTGTCCAGCGGTCTTCTTTCTCTTTTTTAACAAAATTCTTCATACTTTTTCTTCTGCTTAGATTTATTTGCTTAATGAAGAATTAAAGTTATTTGAGAGGTCATTTGTAATCATGGCAAATTAATGTAACAAATCTTTTCTGAAGTTCGTCATATCTAAAAGTGGGTGCAGGACAACTAGCCCCAAGGCAACTCGCCCCAAAAAAACTCGCCACAAGGCAACTCGACTCACCTTCAGAAGACAACTAGCCCCAAGTTATGAGACAACTCGCCCCACATATAAGACAACTCGCCCCGCTCTTATTACTATCACCTGAACGTATTTATAAAACTACACGACGATTTTTTTGTAAGGCGAGTTGTCTTTGGGCGAGTTGTCTTTGGGGCGAGTTGTCTGTCATTCCTAAAAATAGAACCACGTCTATTTCTTATTTCGGTTTTTTGATTTCGCTTTATTTACAAAACCATGACGAAACAGACTGTGTACCATACTAATTTCGCAAGAAAAATGGATTTAGACAGCGAATTCTGTGGCAGTCTGCGTTTTAAACTCACCACTGTTGGAGAGGTCTGATGAACTCTCCATTAATACAAGACGTGCAACGAAATCGAAGAAAAAAAAAAATACCCCTATCCCATTTAAGAGATAATATTTACCCGAAAACGGAAAAATAAACATAGTTACCGTTGCCGATGGGTTCAAAAATGATTTTTCTTGGGTACCCTGACCTTCGAAAGTTCCAAAAGGCCCTTGCGATCAAGCTATAGCTATGATCTAAAAAAATTTAAAAAGCTTCCACATTTTCCGGGTCGCCATGCGCTGACGTCACACAATTTATAATCCCGCACCGAATTGTAACTATTTTTTTTTTTTAAACAAAGATCTAAAATTTTTTTGTTGATATATTGATGAAATTATTAAATTTATATCTCGTCTGTTATGATTAATCTTTTCAACTAATCCAGTTTATTGTAAAAACTTTGGCGCATCTTTTGATAGTGAATTCACGTGAGTTATAATTCCTGCGTCATAATGAATTGTCATGGTGACGTCAGCGCATGGCGGTCAAGAAAATGTAGAATTTTTTTTTTTTAGATCAGAGCTACTGCTTGATCTCTACAGCCATTTGGAACTTTCGAAGGTCAGGGTACACAAAAACAAGAGGGCCATGATGGCCCTTTATCGCTCCACTTGCTAACATGTACAAACCATAACACCAGACATTACAACTCTAGGCCTAAAGGCTTCTAACAAGATTGATAAAGTTTCTTTATAAAAGCCCATGTGAAAATTGTGACGCCAGGGCGAGTCCATTTTTTACCTATGATTACGATTTCAAGCTATAATTACAAGCTAGTATTAATTGAATCCTGGTTGAGGTCAACAAAATATAACCACATACCAAGTAATATGGGACTAGGCTGTATGGTTATAAACAACATTTTCAGTTTCTTTAATAAACCATGAGGGGGTTTAATTCAATTTGAACAATGGCAAAATTTTGAACAATTCAGAAGAGATCCACTAGATGAAGCTTTATGCCAAATTTGGTAGCCCTAGGCCTTACAACTAAGAACAGGAAGATTTTTAAAGTTTTCACTATAAAAGTCCTTGGAAAACTTGTGACTCCTGGGACAGGGCTATAATTAGTAGAATCTTAGTGCAGGTCGATTAGGTGAAGTTTCATATCAAATTAAGTAGCCCTATTAGAACCAGAATATTTTCGAAGTTTTCCCTGTATAAGCCTATGTCACTTGTGACCCCCAGGTTGGAGCCAATTTTGCCCCCAGGGCTAAAATTTGAAGAATCTAAGTAGAGGTAAATTTGATGGGGCAACATGCTAATTTTAGTAGCCCTAGGCCATATGATTTAGAGCCAGAATATTTTCAAAGTTTTCCCTGTAAAAGCCCAAGTAAAAATTGTGACCCCAAGGGCAGGGCCAATTCTGGCCCCAAGGCTATAATTTGAAGAATCTAAGTAAAGGTCTGTCAAATGAAATTACATGCTAATTTGGGTAGTCCTAGGCCATATGGATTAGAAGGAGAAGATTTTTAAATTTTTACCCCATATAAAACTTGTGACCACCAGGGCGAGGCCAATTTTGGACCCAGGGCTATAATTTGAAGAAATTAAGTAGAGGTCCATTAGATAAAGCTACATGCCAAATTTGGTAGCCCTAGGCCATATGGTTTAGGACAAGAAGATATTTAAAGTTTTCACTATATAAACCTTTATATATCTTGTGACCCCCCTCCCCCTCCCCCCCAGGGCAGGGCCAATTTTGACCCTAGGGCTATAATTTGAAGAGGTCTATTAGATGAAGGTACATGCCATATTTGGTAACCCTAGGCCTTATGGTTTCGGAAAAGAAGATTTTTAAAGATTTTCAATATTTTTCAAGTTTGTTGCCATGGCAGAGTTTTCATAGGAATCAAATTCTTTGAAAAGTTTCTGAAGAGGGCCATGGGAGATCATTTCTGTAAAGTTTCATTAATATCCGATGGGCAGTTTTAGAGAAGAAGATGTTTGAAATAAGTTAACACATGCACGCACAGATGCACGGACGGACATAGGCTATGACATAAGCCTGATAGTCTTCGGCTAGTATAGAGGCAGTCGCCAATCTGCTATTTATAGTAATGGTGTAAATGAAAAATTGAGTATTCCGTGATATACAGGCGATGTACCAATATGCTAGTGTTCGAAGATCAACCAAGAGAAAATTTTAGTCATCTGTGATAGCCCGATGGAGCTTCAAAGGCCTGTGGTAAGAGTATTCTTAGTCTTAGGCTCAAGAATTTTCTAGATTCAAAAGTTACACCACTTCTGATTGGCTAAATCAAATTGTTTAGCCCATCAGAAGTTATTTTCTAAATCTAAAATTTGACCTAGAATGCTCTTAAGAATAATTGGTGAATATGGACCCTGATCTGGACTTTTTTTGCGAAATATTACAACCACAAGGGTCTTGAGAATGTATTATTTGAGTTTTCTGGCCATTTCTGTATAATTCGACACTGGATTTATTTAAGGCTATCTTCCAAATATTCTTTATACATCCCATGTGTAAATACTTGTAAATAACCAGTGTATGTACTCACCAACCATTCTTAAGAACATGTCTAAGTCTTAATATCCAGATATTTTCTAAATTTGAACATAACACACATTCTGATTGATTATAGCATTTTGTTTAGCCAATCAGAAGTTGTGTTGCTTTCAAATTTAGAAAATCTAAGAGAATGAGACTAAGACTGCTTGGTGAATATGGAACCAGATGGTGGAAATAAGATGTGTTTTTCTATGAAAAGATATTGCAGAGACAGTGGTCAACAACTCTTTGACAAGAATTATCTCCCCTTTTGAAGATTTTGAGCTGGACATAGACCTAGAGTTTGAATGCAAGAAGCTGCAGAATGAGTTTGACTCTGGAATGTATTGCAATGAGCTTATTGGTATGTACATGTTTTATCTGCCTCATTCTGATCAAGGATCTACACTGTCTGTAAACTTGTTTATCATTTCTAACATAAACAGAATTTGTATTGTAATACATGTAAGCTTTGCTCAGTGAAAAGGGAGCTTAACCCTTTCCAAAACGACAAATTTTGGACTGGTCCAAATTGAAAGAGTTTGCAGACGACAATTTTAAATTTGATGAAAATGGCAGAAAGTTCTCAAAAAGGGTAGAAAACACTGTGGGAAAAGGAGAAATTGCTCATTACGAGCAATTTCTCCTTTTCCCACAGTGTTTTCAAAAGACTTGTACTGCAGACACGTGAAAACCTGGGCTTGTTTGGGAAAGGGTTAAAGCATCTGCAAAAAGCATCGACCCATGTCAGCCTGCGCAGTCGAAACTTTTTGCTACTGATCAAATTCCTTCATGATATAGAGTTACCTCATAAACTCCCCTCCACCTTTAACGGCTTCTGTTGTGCCATTCACGAAAAAACTTCTAAATAGGAATAAGCAAAGCAAAGATTTGGCAGAGCACATTATTTCTTTTGCCACATTGTTTTTAAATTCATTCATCTCGAGTTTCTGAATCTTATGAGGGAGTTTCCAAGTTGTATGCTGCAAAATTTAAAGAGATCCTTAGTAAACACATACACCTACACATACACAAGAAAGACAGGTTAATACTTTCCTTCTTATTTCTATTTTAACCTTAAAGGCCCTATAGCAGCCATATGTAAACAATCAGAGAGCTTAAGCGCATTAATTTGTACTAACCTTGAATTTGTCGTCTGCAGATGTTTTGAATTCGAAAGAGTCTAAAATTTGTCATTTGGTACAGAGTTAACCCTTTACTAAATGACAAATGTCTCGTCAGAATTAAAAGTGTCTGAAGAGGTCATTTAAATGTAACTCAAATGATGAGTTTTGTCTATGATATAGCCCCCAACATGCGAAATGGGACCTTCGGACATTTGCGTAAAGTGTCATCTCGGATTAGCCTGCGCAGTCCGCGCAGTCTAATCCGAGACGGCACTTTACGACTACATAAGATTTTTTCATACAGTAGACTTTTGAGAAACAGAAGATCGCACAAAAATGGGAAGTGTCGTCTGAGATTAGTCACAGACTGCACAAGCTGATCTAGGACGACATACTTTTACGCATATGTCCGAAGGCCCCTTTTCGTGTGTTGCACACCGTATGGTAGGAAATGTTGTAGGAAAGAGAGAAAATGCTGGTTACCAGCATTTTCTCCTTTTCTCACAATGTTTTCAAAAGTTTTTTTCCCTTTAGTGTGGTTAAAACACAGGATTGTGTGGTAAAGGGTTGACCTAATGAATAAGTGAAATGAAACTTTCCAGTTGATAGAAAAAAACCCAAATATTGGAATTTCAACGGTATTTTTGGGAGAAAGCTATCTCCTTACCAGACAGTGTAGCTCCAAGATCAGACTGCATGTTCTGTGCAGTCTGATCTTGATCTACACTATCTGCAAAAGGTCTTTGAGTCTTAGCAGCCTAAGGGTTAACCCATTACCACACGAAAAAGTTTTACACTTGTCCAAATTGAAAGCATGTGCAAATGACAAATTAGATATGGCTCATATGGTGAGATTTGTCTGTAAAAGGACAAAAAACATTGTGGGAAAAGGAGAAAATGCTGGTTAGCAACATGTTGTTCTTTTCCCACAATGTACTCAAAAGGCCTCTTTTTTACGGTCATTGAAACAAGGGATTGCTTAGTAAAGGCTTAAAGAACATTTTCCTTCTGTTTCTATGTTTAAAACCGTTTCCATCTTGGTTCTATTTTCAGAAGTAGCAGAATAAATTATTCATGATGTTTGTGGCATATTGACAGGGAAGTGTTTGTAATTTGTATGTGTATGATTGTTGATAAATGAAATAAATGTAAGAATGTTAGAAGGTATGAATACATTAATTTTAATACAATACAGCTCTTCTTGTCTTTGAAGGCCCAGTAACAGCCAAAAGTAAAACAAGAGGGCCATTGGCCCTAAAGCGCTCACCTGAGTACAGTCATCGACAGTTGATAAAGCTGAAGAGATCCTGGTTTTAATGATGTAAAACACATGAGTGTATGTGACCTACTTTTTGAACCAATGTGACTTAATTTAAAGGTTTTCCTAAGATTTGGCCTAGTGACCTACTATTTCAGCCCACATGACCCAATGTCAAACTTGTCTGAGATATCATCAAGACAGACAATCTGACCAAGTTTCATGGGTATCCGAGAACAAATGTGGCCTCTAGAATGCACACAAGGTTTTTCTAAGATTTAGTGCAGTGATCTACTTTTTGATCCAACATGACCCAATTTTGAACTTGTCTCAGATATTATGAAGACAAACATTCTACCCAACTTTCATGAGTTTCAGGCTAAAAATATGGTCTCTAGAGTGCACACAAGGTTTTTCGAAGATTTAGCCCAGTGACCTACTTTTTGATCCCACGTGACACAATTTCAAACTTGTCCCAGATATCATCAAGACAAACATTCTACCCAACTTCATGTGTTTCAGACTGAAAATGTGGCCTCTAGAGTGCAAACAAGGTTTTTCTAAGATTTGGTCCAGTGACCTACTTTTTGACCCAACATGACCCAATTTTGAAATTGTCCCAGATATTATCAAGACAAACGTTCTGACCAAGTTTCAGGCTGAAAATGTGGCCTCTAGAGTGCACATAAGGTTTTTCTAAGATTTAGCTCAGTGACCTACTTTTTGATCCTACATGACCCAATTTCGAACTTGTCCAAGATATCATCAAGACAAATATTTTGACCAAGATTCAAGAGTATCAGGTTGAAAATATTGCCTCTAGAGTGCACACAAGCTTTTTCTAAGATTTAGCCCAGTGACCTATATTTTGACCCGACATGACCCAATTTCGAACTTGGCCGAGATATTATCAAGACAGAAATTCTGACCAAATTTGATGAGTATATGACTGAAAATGTAGCCTCTAGAGTGGACATGAGGTAATTGTTGATGCTTGGACGACGGGTGATGCACACCAGACACAGCACGATCACAAAAGCTCACCTTGAGCACTTCGTGCTCAGGTGAGCTAAAATGTAGGTGGTAAAATGGATTTGAATTTCAATCATACTGTTTTAGTGTGAAAATTATTGTGAATGTGACAATCTGTTATTGTACAGCTAGTCCAAGCATTAGTCGCTGGCAGAAAAATGAATTTTAAAACCAGGTAAAAAGTAAACAAAAGACAACCAAAAAAAGAATGTCATCACTGAATTAACAATAACATACTTCTATCAATGTTTCTTAAGTTTTCTTTATTTCCTTTTGTTAAACATAATGATAAATTTCATTGAATGAATGATTCAATTTTCTGTCTTCTAAAAAATCACTATCTGAAATATTCTTTAAGAAAGAGGCTTTTGAAAACATTGTGGGAAAGGAGAAAATGCTGGTATTCAGCATTTTCTCCTTTTCCCACAATGCTTTCTACTTTGTCAAAAGCAAATCTCATCATTTGAGACGCGTTTAGGTTCTCCAAAACAAATACTTTAAATGTAGATGACAGACACCACCCCATGACATAAGCTCTTCGGCCACTAGAGGTAATATACTACTTCTGACACAGAATCTGACCCCGTAAGCTGTGATAGGTAATCCTTCAACTCGTAAATACTATCATTTAAAGTTAAGTTTTGCACATCAATAGTTCCTAATTAATTAAATTTTTGTACTGTTTAACAAAAATTAAAAAAAAAAAAAAAAAAAAAAGAAAAACAGGAGGGAGTTTGCTTTAACCCTTTACTACACGACAAATTCTTAGCCTTGTCCAAATTGAAAGCACTTACAGATGACAATTTCAATGTGGCTTAAGTGGTGCAACTTTGCTTTGATGGGGTAGAAAACATTGTGGGAGAAGGAGAAAATGGTGGTTACCAGCATTTTCTCCTTTTCCCACAATGTTTTCAAAAGGCTTCTTTCCCAGGGGCGTCATAAGGCATCATTGTGCAGTAAAGGGTTAAAAAATACAATGCAGAATCATTACAACATAACAGTGTTGTCTTAGCTCTTTACCTCACAAACAAAATTTTACACCCATCCAAATTCAAAGCCTACTACAACTTCATTGTGGTTCAAATGATGAAACTGGCCTTTAATTGAGTAGAAAAAATTGTGAGAAAAGAAGAAGATGCTGGTAACTAGTATTTTCTCTTTTTCCCACAATCTTTTCAAAAGGCTTCTTCCTCAGGGCCATTAAAAGTTGGCGTTGTGTGGTAAAGAGTAAAATTAAAACAAGAGCACCTCATGCAGTTGCCAACACTTCCCTGCAAGTACTTGATTTCCAGTGAAATTTCTAAGTCAAAAAAGAGGCATAACTATGTGAACAAATACTTTGATGTTTACATGTTCCTGTTGTATGAGTTCCCCTATAGATAGTTAACAACTTGTCCCAGTTTGACTTAACCATTTACTGCACAATGCCACCTTTTGACGCCCCTGGGGAAAGAAGCCTTTTGAAAACACTGTGGGAAAAGGAGAAAATGCTGGTAACCAGCATTTTCTCCTTTTCCCACAATGTTTTCTACCCTATCAAAGAAAAATTGCACCATTTGTGCCACATTGAAATTGTTGTCTGCAAATACTTTCAATTTGGACACGGCTGAAATTTTGTCGTCTGGTAAAGGGTTAAATATCTTCAGTAATGACAGAGATATTACAAAATGTCGAAGTTTTTGCACAACACAGACGACAACAACGCCACGGCTATGACAAAAACTTGTCATTTTCTTTGAAATACAGTCGATCTCACAAGAATAACTTTGTACTCAGAATGACATATACATGTATACCCCAAAATTATATAGACACATAGATGTATGTAAAAATAAGCATTAACAGAAAACATGATGCTTAAATACAGATCATTATAGTATTCATCCTTACTGTGCCGTAAATGACAATCAAACTACGCTGCAGAAGTGAAGACTAAGATAAGCCTGCACATGTGTGCAGTCTTATCTTGACCCACACCCTCTCCACCTCTACTAACAGTTTTTGTTATGTAACCCCCCCAAAAAGTAACAACAAAAGTAATGGACTCTACTCAGGTTAGAGAAAACGAAATTAAATTTTGCTTGATTAGGGTTAAACAAGACTAAATGCACATATCAAACAAAGTGATAAACTTATAAATGCTTAAAAAACAACAAAATGCATTCAGTTCTCCATACAAGACTAAAACTATGACAATAAGGCAAGAATGGGAACACACATATGTGTATTTAATATAACAGAACAAATACACAACAAAAAAGCCGTAAAATCGACAACTTTTGATCACATCTTTTTGTGATTAAATAATTACCAATGTAAATCAGCTTGTTAACTCTTTACCACACAACCCTGAGTTTTAATGACCCTGGGAAAGAAGCCTTTTGAAAACATTGTGGGAAAAGGAGAAAATGTTGGTAACCAGCATTTTCTCCTTTTCCCACAATGTTTTCTACCCTATCAAAGACAGACATTATCATTTTAGCAACATTTAATTTGTCGTCTGCAACTGCTTTGAATTTGGACAAGTTCAAAATTTTGTTGTTTGATAAAGAGTTAAGGGATAAAAGTTGTTTCTTTTTTAAATCTTACCCCTTTACCGCACAATGCTGCCTTTTGACGCCCCTGGGAAAGAAGCCTTTTGAAAACATTGTGGGAAAAGGAGAAAATGCTGGTAACCAGCATTTTCTCCTTTTAACTCAATGTTTTCTACCCTATCAAAGAAAAGTTGCACCATTTGAGCTACATTGAAATTGTTGTCTGCAAATGCTTTCAGTTTGGACAAAGCTAAAGTTTTGTCGTCTGGTAAAGGGTTAAGGCTGTTGATAAACAAAATAACATTAATGACAGAAAAAAATCATTAAAATGTTTTTCAGGGTCATAAGAATAAAAGAATTGAATGTGGGTGCCAATGCTTGACTGTGGGTGCTCTTAACTGAAAATTCTAAGTCCAGAGGTGTAGTATTACATCAAAAGGGGTTTTGAGGGTTGCCTGCCTTCCTGGCACAATAATAATTCACATCTCACCAAAGCTTGAAATAGGTATCTTCAATAATACATGAGATATGAGAAAATGTCAAATTTTACATAAGACAACAAAGACAGCACCATGACAATGCATGTACCTGCATGTTTTCTCCATTAATCCTTCACCATACAATCCCAACTTTTAAAGACCCCAGTATGGAAGCCTTTTGAAAACATTGTGGGAAAAGGAGAAAATGCTGGTAACCAGCATTTTCTCCTTTTCCCACAATGTTTTCTACCCTTCCCATAACAAATTTCAATTTTTTAAGTCACATTCAATATGTCGTCTGCAACTGCCTTCAATTTGGACTGGTCTAAAATTTTGTTGTTTGGTAAATACTTAAAAGCTGAGCTAATACTGAACATACTTTGAAAGTACATGGAGTTCCCAGACAGGGGTCTGTATTCACCAACCATTCTCAAGAACATTCTTAGTGTTATCCTCAATAACTTTTATAAATATGAAAGTAACACAACTTCTGATTGGCTGAACCAAAATCTGGTTTAGCCAGTCAGAAGTTGTCTTGCTTTCAAAATCTGTAATTAGACCACGAATGTTCTTGAGAATGGTTGGTGAATACAGACCCCCAGGTAATACATAGAGACAGCATTTTGGAATGCAAGGACATATCCCATCAATTTGACCACATTGACTTTGCATCTTGTAAAATATTTCAAAATGGGCAAGCCTCAGGTAGACAACCAGCTTTTTTCTCCCACCCCCCCAAAGTTTTCTGCCCATCAAAAAACAAGTCTAATCATTAGTCTAATCATTTGGGCCACATTCATCATCTGCAATTACTTTATTAAATTTGCACAATGCCAAACTTCTGTCTTCTGGTAAAGGGTTTTTGAAGAAGAAGAAAAAAAAAAAAAAAAAACAATTATTTCCATAGTAAAGTTGGTAGAAAAAACTGCAAGAATCAAAGGACTCAAAGTCCCAAAAAGCGGACTTCTGGAACAGTATTAAGCTATTACAGTCGAGCCTCATTTATCCGGACACTTCTGTTTCCTATGAATGTTTCCGGATCAGCCGTATTTCCGGATCAACGAACTGGGATTGCTGGCATGGCATCCAAGTTAAGCTAGGCCAGTTCCTTTCATGTTGATAAGGGACACCGTGCATCGTAAGAATTACAACAGTGCATGTTTTACACAAGCACTTGTATACATGTCATTATTGCTCCAACGATTGTTCAGATTTATAGAATAAAGGGTGTCATAAATTTGCATTTTGCCTTTCTGTTATTTGTGTGTTTTTGTACATGACTTTTTCCTTGTACATAATTACATGCACATGCATACCTATTGTGCAAACAGGTACGCTTGTAAAGCTCGGCACATTTATGACTTTTGAAAACACCATGAAAAGGGCGAAACAAAAAGAAAACACGAAATGCACAGTGTTTTTCGATGTGTTGTCGAATTCCCATGATAGTGGTTTTTTGGATGGTCTTCTTTGTACTGACAAATGTCTTTTTTCACGGAAGTCGAAACTTCAACTCGTTGTCTTTTGCGGGTGGTGTAGACATTCTGTTGATTTCTGATAATTGTGCTTTCAAAGTGGTAAAATGGCAAAGAGTAATTGAGAATATTGATAGCAAATTGATGCGATATGGAAGACAGGCATATTTTCAATCATCTTTACAGTCTGTTCGGAGTAAAATATTTTCAAAAAACCTAACGGAATTTATCGTGTTTGGCGGCCATTTTGTGTGTACGTTGGGGAACATAAACATCTCGAGTAACGTGTGAATCAAACTTTTTTTTCTTATGGTTTACCATTTAAATTGAAAATATTTGTTTTTGAAACGAAGGATTATTGAATATGCAAGCAGCCGGTATGTTCATATTTTAGTTTTGCCTTTAATTTTGAAAAATGAGTTTAAACATGCCCACAAAATCTTTGCGGACATTTCAGCTATTTTTTTATCGATCATTACTGTAATCAAGTAGATCCAGTAATAATTAAACAACAAAAGCGTGGAATTGTCACTTCAGTACTATGTGTATGGATAACCTATTAAATTGACAATTATCGTTGGCACGAGAACGTCATATAACAGTTTTCGAAAACACTACTAATTAACAACACGTGTGTTTTCAATACGTGTGAAAATCGTCTGCAACAAATGACACTAGACTGATACCCGTGTTATTCACGACGCACCAGTCAGAAATCACTCGAAGTAGACTGTATTTATGATATTTATGATAATCAGTCTATGGTACCGGGGAAAATATCAAGTCTAAATTGTGTGTAAACTGGTAGCCTGTTATCGATCTTTGTATCTATCGGACGGTTGCGGGAGATACGACGGGTACCAGTTTAAATTGTCTGATACACAGTCAGGCCACGTCTGGTTTATCAGACAAGGTTTGTACTAATTCTTAACCCTTCGTTCCCGATTTTTTCTTTCCGGTTCCGGAACGCAGATTTCCGGAATAAAAAGTAACAATTGTACAGAAAATATCCGTTCCCTGATGTTTTTGTCCTGATCCTGAGATTTCCGGAATTATGGAGCCCGGATAAACGCGGCTCCGACTGTATATTCTGTAATGAAAAATACGGAGAAGAACACTGTAAGTTCTGCTTTCGTTCTGATCCATTTTGCAGAAACAAATGTTGAATTATTTGTAAATCATTATGTTCTGTATATTTCATAAGAATATGCAAATGAAATGTGTTCAAACTAATGAAAAATAAGGTTTCTATCACATGTAATACATGTATAGATAATCATCAATTAGTGGAGTTAGTAAGAGCAAGGAAAGTCAATATGGTTCTGCCAAGTGGGCCGCGCAGTAAGCTGTAATTTCATTCCTTACTAGTATTAAGGACTAGTAATTTGATCCATCAATCTGACGCATTTTTCTGCTGGTATTAGATTTAGAATTATTATACATGTGTAGCACGGTATATGTACGAGAGTGACAAAGTAAGGTTGTACTAGCTAGATCTGAAAAAGAGAAGAGCATGTGTATGACAGTACATGTATTTGGTTTCAGTTAGACCAATCACAGTAAGCAGATTTGCTATACAAATGCACTCGAAATTAAAAGCAATACACTGATATTTTTAATAACATTGACAATGCGTAGGTAAAAAAAATATACAACTCAACAGAAAAATAAATCTTAACACTTTCCCAAATGAAAATTTTTAAACTCTTCAAAATGAAAAGCATCTAATGGGTGACAGATAATGGTACCAAAAAAAACAAAATTCCTCCGACTGGGTAGAAAAAATATTTTGGAAAAAAAGGAGAAAATGCTGGCTACCAACATTTTCTCTGTTTCCCACAATATTTTCAAATGCCTCCTTCTTCAATGCTGTTCAAACTCAGGCTTGTGTGGTGAAAGGTTAATTACAGCCCCATCACTGGAGTTTTAAATCCTCTATCACACAGTGCAGAGTTTTATTGACCCTGAGAAAGGCAACCACTGAAAACATTGTCGGAAAAGGGAAAAACCCTGGCTGCCACTATCTTTCCTTTTTCAACAATGTTTGATCACTTCCAGTAAGTACAGAAATCATGATTGAGTCACATTTACTTTGTTATCTGCAAACACCTCCGATTTAGTCAATTTGAAAATTTTGTCCTTTGGTGGCGAGTATCACATAACAAATATGTTTGAGGCATGCTCTGTGAAAATGGGGCTTGATCCATCTTCAAAAAGTATCAAGCCAGGTCAGCCTGCACAGTCCACATAGGCTGACATGGGTCTAAACTTTTTGCTATTCGTGTATTTTTGGCATGTAAAAGGACCAGCCTACCTCAAGACTCGGGCAGTTGTGAGACAAAATGGACTTTATGGATCCATTACCATGTGATGACTTGCTTAACTCTTTACCAAACGACAAAATTGTAGACCAGTCCAAATTGAAAGCTTTTGCAGACGACAAAATTAATGTGAGTAAAAAATTGAAATTTGTTTTAGGAAGAGTAGAAAACATTGTGGGAAAAGGAGAAAATGCTGGTTACCAGCATTTTCTCCTTTTCCTACCATGTTTTCAAAAGGCTCCTTCCTCAGGGTCGTTAAAAGTCGGGATTGTGTGGTAAAGGGTTAATCCTTTACCACACAATCCCGAATTTAACGACCCTGAAGAAAAGGCTTTTGAAAACATGGTGGGAAAAGGAGAAAATGCTGGTAACCAGCATTTTCTCCTTTTCCCACAATGTTTTCTCCCCTTCCCAAATCAAATGTCTATTTTTGAGTCACATTTATTTTGACATCAGCAAATGCTTTCAATATGGACTAGACTATAATTTTGCTGTTTGGTATAGAGTTAATATGTGTATCATAGAGATGCTCAAAGGCTAGGAGTTAATATGTGTATCATAGAGATGCTCAAAGGCTAGGAGTTAATATGTGTATCATAGAGATGTTTAGAGGCTAGGAGTTAATATGTGTATCATAGAGATGCTTAGAGGCTAGGAGTTAATATGTGTATCATAGAGATGCTTAGAGGCTAGGAGTTAATATGTGTATCATAGAGATGCTTAGAGGCTAGGAGTTAATATGTGTATCATAGAGATGCTTAAAGGCTAGGAGTTAATATGTGTATCATAGAGATGCTTAAAGGCTAGGAGTTAATATGTGTATCATAGAGATACTTAAAGGCTAGGAGTTAATATGTGTATCATAGAGATACTTAAAGGCTAGGAGTTAATATGTGTATCATAGAGATGCTTAAAGGCTAGGAGTTAATATGTGTATCATAGAGATGCTTAAAGGCTAGGAGTTAATATGTGTATCATAGAGATGCTTAAAGGCTAGGAGTTAATATGTGTATCATAGAGATGCTTAAAGGCTAGGAGTTAATATGTGTATCATAGAGATACTTAAAGGCTAGGAGTTAATATGTGTATCATAGAGATACTTAAAGGCTAGGAGTTAATATGTGTATCATAGAGATGCTTAAAGGCTAGGAGTTAATATGTGTATCATAGAGATGCTTAAAGGCTAGGAGTTAATATGTGTATCATAGAGATGCTTAAAGGCTAGGAGTTAATATGTGTATCATAGAGATACTTAAAGGCTAGGAGTTAATATGTGTATCATAGAGATACTTAAAGGCTAGGAGTTAATATGTGTATCATAGAGATGCTTAAAGGCTAGGAGTTAATATGTGTATCATAGAGATACTTAAAGGCTAGGAGTTAATATGTGTATCATAGAGATGCACTATACCCCCTTTTTACAGAGCATGGCTCACATACATGTACATTTCACATTTGACCTCAATATACACAATATACAAGTAACTACTGACCAGAAACACTTAACTCTTTACCACACAATCCCGACTTTTAACGACCCTGAGAAAGAAGCCTTTTGAAAACATTGTGGGAAATGGAGAAAATGCTGGTAACCAGCATTTTCTCCTTTTCCCACAATGTTTTCTAACCTTTCAGAGACAAATGCAATCATTTTAGCCACATTTGACTTGTCTTCTGCAAATGCTTTCAATTTGGACCAGGCTAAATTTGTGTGGTTTGGTAAAGAGTTAAAGAAAGAAACATGAAAAATCAAATTATCAATGTTTGCTCTTCACGACAAAGGCAAAATTTACACTTTACAAAGAGCAGCACAAGCCATGGGAATGTTTGATTGACTGGTGTTTTATGTCGATTTTATAAAATAACAGTTGAACGGTTACAGCTCACATATTAAATTTTATGCTTCTCTTAGGTTTTATAAGTACTGGGGCTTTTTAGCACCTTGCCCTAGGACACTCCCATCAAAAAAAACCCCAAGTGCCTCATTTGAACGAAGTTTAACCCTTAATCACACAATCCCAACTTCTAATGACCCTGAAAAAGAAGGCTTTTGAAAACACTGTTGGAAAAGGAGAAAATGCTGGTTATCAGCATTTTCTCCTTTTCCAGCAATATTTTCTATCCTTTCAGAGAACTTCAGCCAATCTGTATTAATTTTGAATTTGTCGTCTGCAAATGTTCTGAATTTGGCAGAGTCTAAAATTTGTCATGTGGGAAAGGTTTAAGTTGTCATCTGCAATTGCATTCAATACAGACAATTCTGGGGTCCACATTCACTAACCATTCTTGAGAACATTATTACTAGAACAGAATTTTCTAAATTTGAAAATAACACAACTTCCGATTGGCTAAACCATTCGGTTGGTGAACACTGACGAGTCCAGAACATTGACGTCTGGAAAAGAGTGAACTTTTTGATTCTTTACCAGAAAATGAAATTTTAGAGTAGTCCAAATTGAAGTCCTTTGCAGACAACAAATTGAATGTAACTCAGAAGTTGCAATTTGTTTTTTGAAGGGGTAGAAAACGTTGGAAAAGAAGAAAATGATGGTTACCAGCATTTTCTTCTTTTCCCAACAATGTTTTAAAAAGTTTTCTTCCCCAAAGTCATTAAAACCCGGAATAGTGTGGCAAAGAGATAAATACACACTACACTTGCTGTATACTATGCGTCTGATTTAAAATTTCGAGTTGGGAATGATTCTCAAGCTCCGTGGCCATCTGTTGTAGATCTTCCAAATCTCGGTATGACTTTTCGTATTTGTGACTAATCAACCGTCTGTAGAAAAATGCGGCAAAGAACAAAAATATTACACAGACCGGTCCCACTATCACAGTTGACGCAATTGCAGCATTTCTGTCAATATTCACGAATTGCAGCCAACAGATAATTGTGATCTCTGCCAGAAACAAGATGATTCCCAGGCCGGTTGAAAATGCCCAGGCCATCTGAATAAATATTTCCATCTTCTCGTGTGGTGATTCTTTCACTGCATTAACATTGTGAACATTGGATACCTGTTAAATAAAACAATTTTAATACTTTACCAAACATCAAGACTTTAGATCAGTCCAAATTGGAAGCTTTTCAAAATGACAAATAAAAATGTTGCTTCTCATCACAAAAATTATTTCAATTAAAACAAATTTAAAATCTGGCAATTAGTAAAGAGTTAACCCTTTAACTCTTTACCACACAACAGAAAAGTAGACTTATCCAAATTGAAAGCATTTGCAGATGACAGTTCAAATGTTGATCTAATGGTGGAATTTGTTTTTGATATGGTAGAAAAAATTGTGAGAAAAGGAGAAAATGCTGGTTACCAGCATTTTCTCCTTTTCCCACAATGTTTTCAAAAGGCTTCTTCTTCAGGGTCGTTAAAACTCGGGATTGTGTGGTAAAGTTTACCTAATGAAAAAAATTGTAGATGTGTCGAAATTGTAAGGCACTTGCAGACAACAAAATGTATGCCAGTCAAATGATTGGATTTGCTCCTGAAAGGGTTGGAAACAATGTGAAAAAAGGAGCAAATGCTGATTACCAGCATTTTCTCCTATTTACACAATGCTTATCAATGCCTTCTTCCTCCAGGACAGGGGGTTCATAAGGGGGCCATGTAGCCTATGTAGGAAATACCAATGAAAAACTTCATTTTTTTTCCATTCGTACAACTTACATTCTTACATCCTTTTTTTTTTCATTCCTGACGGTTAGCTAGTTTTTACCTTACTTGATTAAACAATAAGCCATTTTTTGAAGTTTGGTGAGATTATAAAAATCTAAATAGCCCCTTTAACCCCTAATCGAACAAACAAGGGCTTTTACGACCCTGAGACAGAAGGCTTCTCAAAACATTGTGGGAAAATGAGAAAATGCTGGTTGTATTTTCTCCTTTTCCGATGTTTCCCATCTGTACATAAAAATTTTCATCATTTGAGCCATGTTTAACCCTTTCCCAAACAAGCCCTGGTTTTCACGTGTCTGCAGTACAAGTCTTTTAAAAACACTGTGGGAAAAGGAGAAATTGCTCGTAACGAGCAATTTCTCCTTTTCCCACAGTGTTTTCTACCCTTTTTGAGACCTTTCTGCCATTTTCATCAAATTTAAAATTGTCGTCTGCAAACTCTTTCAATTTGGACCGGTCCAAAATTTGTCATTTGGGAAGGGTTAATTGGCTGTCTGCAAACACTTTCAATATACTGTAGGCAGCACTAAAATCTTGTCATTTGGAAAAGAGTTAACTCTTTAGCAAACGGCAAAATTTTAGATTTGTCCAATTTGAAAGCATTTGCAGATGACAAAATAGATGTGACTCAAGAATTGAAATTTGTTTTTGTAAGGCTAGAAAATATTGTGGGAAAAGGAGAAAATGCTGGTTACCAGCATTTTCTCCTTTTCCCACAATGTTTTCAAAAGCCATCTACCCCAGAGATTGTTTAAACTCGGCATTGTGTGGTAATGGGTTAAAAGTTAAAACATTTTCAGAATTACTTACAGCCTCTATGTGAGGAAGGATACATGTACTGATCATCAGTGCAAGAAGATGGACTGACACAAGTAACGTAGTGACTATACTGAATAGGATTAACAGGAATGATGGGACATCTTTGTTGATTGAAATCTCTACCAGTGCCACCTGAAAAAAGACAAACTTTGTTATGCAATGATATATTTCAAATGATATATATCGAGTGTGGATACCACACAACAAGCGTTTAGACTCATTTATATTATTTTGCGGACGAAAAAAATTGAATGTTGCTCCAGTGATACCCGAGCCTGGGTAGCGCAGTCGGTAGTGTACAGGACTTGAGGATATAGGGTGGCTGGTTTGATCCCTGGCTTGGCCAATTTCTTTCCGAGGACTGATGATAGTAATTGTGACATGATTCATTCCTCTCTCACCACTGATCATTGTTTCAATTATGGTTATCTGGTAAAGCAGCCTAAAGCAGCCGCCAGCCAGTGGCTTGGATAGAATATTGTGAGGAGTACTGGTAAAAGAAACTCCAGGACAGCATGGATAGGCGCACTAGCCACAGCGATATAACTAAAATAATGTTGAAAGCAGCGTTAAACACCATACAATCAATCAATCATGCTCCAGTAATCGGAGATGCTTGTACAAGTTCTATAAGGCAATCCAGAGTTTCAATGACCCTGAGAAAGATGTCTCATCTACACATATTAGGAAAAGAAAACAATGTTTGTAACTAGCATTTTGTTCTTTTCAGATGATTTTTACCTGTTCAAAGGTAATTTTCATTATTTGAAAACAACAAGTTTGACATTTGTATTATGCTTGCAGTTTGGACCTGTCTAAAATTTTGTTGTCTGGTACAGAATTCAGACTTCAACTCTTCACCACACAATCCTGACTTATAATGATCCCAAGGAAGAAGGTTATTGAAAACATTGTGGGAAAAGATAAAATGTTGTGCAATCAGCATTTTTTCCTTTTTCCAACTGTTTGTTACCCCAAGAAAGACAAAATTAATTTAATGGTTTGAGCAACATTCATTTTGCCACCTACAAACGCTTTCAATTTGGACACAGTTAAATTTTATCATCTGGTAAAGGTAAAACATTATCTTAAATTTATGAGAAAACAAAAGTGGAAAATGCTGGATATCTACATCACTACCTTTATCCCAATATTTTCAAGAGCCTTGTTTCTCAGGATTTTTCCATTAACCCTTTCCCAAACGACAAATTTTGGACTGGTCCAAATTGAAAAAGTTTGCAGACGACAATTTTAGATTTGATGAAAATGGCAGAAAGTTATCAAAATGGGTAGAAAACACTGTGGGAAAAGGAGAAATTGCAAGTTACGAGCAATTTCTCCTTTTCCCACAGTGTTTTCAAAAGACTTGTACTGCAGATACATGAAAACCAGGGCTTGTTTGGGAAAGGGTTAAAACACAGGATTATTATGTTAACAGGCATAGCTTGATACATGATGGCATGTAATACCATAAAGTTATTTGCAGATGATGCCAAAATATATTCTGTAGTAAATAATGAAATGGACCAGATTCATCTGCAAAACAATATAAATAAATTAGAAAATTGGTCCCAGAAGTGGTTACTGAATTTCAACCCCGAGAAATGTAGCCACTTACATCTTGGCAAAAATAAAGACACTGAATATAAATTATCAAATAGAATTATCAAATACACAAAACCAGAAAAAGATCTAGGGATCATAATAGTAGACAACAAACTAAATTTTCAAGAACATACCAGTATTGATAGTAAAGTTAAAAAGGCAAACCAAATGCTAGGCCTCATAAAAAGGAGTTTTTCACATTTAGACAAAAATATGTTTATGATTCTCTACAAATATCTACGGTAGTTAGACCCATTTAGAATATGGTAGTCCAGCCTGGGCAATAAGATTTAAAAAAGAAAAAGTCAAAATTGAAAACGTTCAACAAAGAACTACAAAATTAGTCCCAGAAATTAAAGATCTGCCCTACCACAATCACTTAAGGATTCTTGGTTTATCTACATTAGAATACAGAAGGAAAAGAACAGACATTATTGAAGTCTACAAGATTTACCAAGGATTTGATCAAACTGATACAAATAAGTTGTTTCCAAAGAATGAGAATCAAACCTATAACATCAGGGGACACAACCAAAGGGTTTTCAAACAGTATTGCTGGACAAATTTGAGAAAAAATTCAATGTTGAAGACTGGAACAGCCTGCCTGAGGATTTAATCTCTTGCGAAACAGTAAATAGTTTTAAGGGCAAATTAAATGAATTTTGGAAAAGACTACCCGCAAAGTTTGAAGCTGAGTGCTATGGACCGGAATCACAGTTGGTAAGAGAAGAAGTCTATACAAATGGATCCAAGAGGCTAACACCAAACTAAATCTCAAAAACAACGTAAACGACATAAACATGAGTCTTTATTTGAATAAATTATGTATATCTGATACCCAGTTCACCACTTTCTGGTTTAACTCTTTGCCAAACGACTAAACGTTAGACATGTCTGCGCTAAAAACAATTAAAGACAACAAATAAGATGTGGTTCAACTGATTGGGGTTTTTCTTACATAGGCTAGAAAATATTGTGGAAAAAGATGAATATGCTGGTCACCAGCATTTTCTCCTTTTCCGACAATATTTGCAGTAGCTTTCTTTATCAGGATACTAAAATCTCGGAACTGAATGATAGAGGGTTCAAGAGAAATATCCTTCTACTTTTTACACAATGTGGTCACCAGCATTTTCTCTTTTTTTACTACAATGTAAGTCAACTGTTGTGTGACTCAACAATATAATTAAGCTGTTCAAGGCTATAGATGTACTTAACCCATTACCACACAATCCTAAGTTTAAACAACCCTGGAGAAAAAACCTTTAGAAAACATTGTGGGGAAAAGGTGAAAATGCTGGCAACCAGAATTTTCTCCTTTTCCTTCAATGTTTCCTAACTTATCATCAACACATTTCTTCATTTCAGTAACATTTCAGCTGTCACCGGCAAATGTTTTCAATTTGGACAAGTCTACATTTGTCTCGAGTGGTAAAGAGGTAACTCTTGAACTGTTGGCAAAATTCTACTCTTGTCTGAATGAACCCTTTACCACACTATCACGACTTTTAACAACCATGAGAAAGAAGCCTTTTGAAAACATTGTGAGAAAAGGAGAAAATGCTGGTAACCAGCAGTTTCTCATTTTCCCACAATGTTTTCTCCCAAAACAAATTTCAGTTTTTAAGTCACATTTATTTTGACGTCTGCAAATGCTTTCAATTTCAACTAGTCTAAAAATTTGTTATTTGGTAAAGAGTAAGGAGCCATTGCACTCAACAATAATGCAATCTGCCTGTGAAAACACTTGGATAAAAAATGTAAATGCTGGTCATACCAAACTTTTCTCCATTTTCCACGATGTTTTAAAACCTTCCCTTAAACTGGATCGCTCAAAACGATATTGTTTTGGTATAGGAGATGACAATGAGAAAGACAGTTACCATTGCAAAACCGGACAACAAGGCTGACGTTCGGCTCGACGCTTTCAGTTTTGCACGACTCAGGTAAAGTTTCCGCCACGACAGCGCCGTGGTTGTGTGTTGGCTGGACATTTGACTGACGTAGGACCGAAAGAGCCACTCTTCGTATGTGGTTTCTTTTAAAGCTGGCATTCGACTACTTCTCGTTACAGAAACAACAAATGCGAAAAATTACACCGTGTCCCAGATATCAACATTGTTGTTTTCATTTTCTATGTACTTGTGGGCAATGAACTTTACAGATTTTTTAAAGAAGAATCAAACGAATCTAATTTTCAAAGTTTTGGAAGTTTGACTCTTTTCACAATGTACATGATAAAGAAAAAATAAATTACTTCTACTAATGAGAAAAAAATTCTTTAAAATTAATTTTTATTTCAGTCTGAAAAGAAACACTTCAATTACAAAACTCTTATATATTCCGTCAGACTAAATTTGTATTTTTAGGTATAACCGTTGCCACTTCAAACGGAACGAAAGTCACGTGATCCGGCCACTTCTATTTTTAACCTCTACACGAACATTCACATACTTACGATCCTTTCTTTCATTGTATTACTGTATTTATGCTTTTCTGTGGTGCTCAGAATTTGATTAATTTCAAAAATGAATGAAGCAAATGACAGTGGCCGGAAACTGGTATGTAATGCCCACCTATATCCTATTTACCCCGAAAAACACCATGCCCTACATTGTTTACAGACGCGGCCATTTTGACCAATTTTGTAGTATTGTGCACGTACATTTTCAGTTTAGATACATGATCATTTCATGTGGTGCATTAAATCTAGCAAGCACACGAGTTTGCTAGAGTAAAAATTACCGAAACTTTTGCAAGTTGTTTGAGCTCAATTGAACCTGTAATAAAAAAGATATTGCAATTAGAATCTTCACTAGTGGAAATATGATGTTCCTGGTTAGAAATGAATGAAGATTACGCAATATTTTTGAGAGAAAAAATCTATAATGGAATCGTTAAAACTGAAAGTCATTCTTGCAAAAGTTAGCAGTTACATTATTCTACATTTTGCAGCTATCAATTTAATGTAATTTGTTCCATTTGAAAATTTTCCTGTGAAATATAAGAAGTTCTTCAGAAGAACATCTACTCTATACAATGTTGCATAGATAAAATATTATAAAGTCTAACTCTTTAAAAAAAAAAAATCTGCGGCTTAGCTCGTTCATTTCTGTGGTAGCTATATGTTTTTGCCTGTTTTAAATGTTTGCTTGTGAAGGCCAGAGTAAATTTGTATTTATGTTTTTTTAGTCACCAGTTTCAGGTTAGATCTAGAAGCTTCCTTTAAGCCATCTTTTGAAAAGAGCGGACTTGTGATATTTGACGAAGTTTTGTAACAGAAATCAAATGGATAGAAAATTGCAGGGTTTTTTCTGACAACCCTGTTTCTTTGCATTTGGCCCAAATTTTCTAAATGACCCCCAAAATTTATAAGGGTGTCTTTTTTTTTTTAGTCATGCATTTGAAAGGGGTCAAATGACCCCCATACCAGAAAGTCCAGGGAAAACCCTGACGTTTGTGTTTTCATTTTGGACAAATTTGGAATTTATTTGCAATACTCCACTTTTTTATTTGGGAATAAGACCATATCTTATAGATCTAAGTCATTAACCCTCTTCCTGCAATATAAGTTAGATGAAACTTTCATGTCGATCGTAAAAACCCGACCAATACTACTTCAAACTAATTTTTCGGAGAAAAATATCTCCTTTTCGGACAGTGTAGATCCAAGATCAGACTGTACATTCTGTGCAGCCTGATCTAAATCTTAGCTGTCCGCCCAAGGTCAGTGATCCGCCCATAGCTGCCCAAGGGTTAACAAAATTGTCGACTAGCTTTTGCGTACGTTATGTAGATAAAGATTAGACTGCTCAGTGTAATCTGATCTGCACGTTCTGTGCAGTCTGATCTTGATCTACGATGTCCGCAAAAGGTCAGCGAGTCGCGCTTAGCAGCCCAAGGGTTAATAAAAGTGTTGCAGACGAAGTTCTCGAACATGTCGAAGTCAACAAAAAGGAATTTTAGTAACCACTCATACCGTACGATTTCTTTCTTTGGCTCTCATTTTTAAAACGAGCTACTTTTAACTTAGCTATTCGACTGCAGGATCAGCACCAGAATGGCTTAAATCGGATATACTAACAATGCAATAGCACGAATATCCGTCGCACTTTACCAGACGACAAAATTTAACCCTTAAACTGCTGAATAAGTGAAATGAAACTTTCAAAACGATAGTAAAAACCCAGTTTTTGCTATTTCCAAGGCGTTTTTTGGGGGAAAACACATTTTCGACGAAATGTGCATCGGATCGGACAGTGTGGAAATGTTTGCGATTTCGCGAATTTAAAAAAAAAAAAACTCAAACTTCTCTGTTCGCGTATTTTACCTAAGTATACAAAGAAATAACGACTGTCTTGAATTCGCAAACATTTTTGTACGCAAAATGTCCGTAATCGGTAATTCGCAAATTTTTTGACACACGTATACAGTACTTAACATATATCATTTTTTTAAAATATTCGTAGATCAGTTCTATATTATAAATTATGTTATACATAATTGGTTGAATTTGGCTCATATCAAGTTAATACGCGGGGGTAAAAGGCATTGTTATTCCACTGGCAAGCAGACTTCGCGCTGTCTGTGCAGAGAACGCAGAAATGCGACGTATAGGCACATACAAGATAGATGACGAATGTCATTTTCTGTAGCGTCCCAAACATTCTGTTCACTTACATGAATATCGTTTTCCGTGGCGTCCCAAATATTCTGTTCACCGTCTTCTAAATTTTACAAGGAAATTATAATCTCAGTTGACAAATTAGATAAAGTTACAAGATAGATCTTAAGGAAAAAAAATAGACGGCGTAATAGCTACTGATATATGAACATGAGCCATGCTCTGGCAAAGGGGGGGGGGGGGGGAAAGCTTAATGCATCGCCGTGATGCATTGTACCAATCAAGCCGCCACATACTAGTAATTGTGGATCCACAGTAGCCACTTTATTTTTAAACAACCACCTGAATCATGAGTTAGACTAGTTCTTGGACATACAGAAAATTGACCAAGAGCGAAAAGTGTCAGCCCAGGTCAGCCTGCGCCGACTGCGCAGGCTTGACCTGGGCCGATACTTTTCGCAAATGCATTAAGCCCTCTTTTCACAGATCATGGCTCATAAGTATATTGAAACGCTTTTGTGGTTCTGTTCGATATGAAAAGAAATAACTAAAAGTAATCACACTAGGATGTGCCGCTGTTCCCTCATCGTTTCGCATATTGTTGAAAAGCGAAATTTTCAATCAGATATATTTTTTCCAAGATTAGATCATCGTTGGAACTCTTCGTTGGCAAAAAAGGGCCGTTGCTGCTAAAGGTTGTGTCTGAAAATACATGTAGACTGTATGTAGTATTGGGTTATAGGGTAGCGCAGTTTAAAAAAAAAAAAATATATATATATAAACTTACCAGATAATACAAGAAAAGGATTATGCCTGATCATAACAATTTGTTAAGGTGTGAGTAAGTGCCGCGAGGTATCGAGTAACGGAGGCAAACCTTGTATATTGATGTCATAAATGGGCCTGCAAAAGGCCCATAGAGGCCCAGAATAGATGTGTCCACTTTTGAGTTTAAACATATCTCATTCTGCATCGATTGAGAAATAAGTTCTTGCAAGTTATACTAATCTCTTTCGATTCTGCTTCCTGGAAACTACACCATTAATCGCGCCGAATGTGTTGGCCAATGAGCAGTCCAGAAGTTGACACCCGTTCCGCTTGGGACTGATCATTGGCCCTCATTTTAGACCAATCGCAAATTATTGTATATTCATTCGAGACTAATCAGTGCGAAGAAGTAGGCCAAAAGTCGACCAATACAGCTAGGCCAAAAAAAAAAAATGTTTTTTTGGCAACATGCTTGTAAGTTTGATGACTTTCATAAAGGAAAGTTTCGTTCGTTCAAACATAGTTTACTGCCAAGTAAGTTAATAATAAAATTTACAAAACTGTACAATATACATAATAATCAAATGACTAGGCAAAGGGGGTCTGACCACAAGTTCTCTCAACTGAGATTCAGTCATTCCCTTTCCGAAATTACAAAAGAGTCGCCCATTTTTATTTAAGGCTTTCTAACTCTGCACTAATTTTTATTTTTGGACGACAACTATGTTCCAGTTACTCACTGGGATGGTAATGGCAATTAACAAGTCAAATTTTAACACCGAAAAAAGAATGAATACGTTTCTTGAAAAGGAAAAAAAAAACCTCACATTTTATATGATTTATGAATTAATGAATTTGAATAACAAAAAAGGAAAGATGCTTCAATACTCAAATCCTCGGGCATGCTGTATGTATGGTACTCATGTTTTTTTTTTTTTTCGGTTAGACTTTTTTCTAAATGTACATGTATGAAAATACATTTTAGCTTTGCTTAGGGATTAATGCATCTGCAAAAAGTATCGACTCAGTTCAGCCTGCGCAGGCTGCCCTGAGTCCAAACTTTTTGCTTTTGATATATTTTATGCATGTCAAAGGACCGTTCTATCTCAGGATGCAGCCGGTTCTTAGACAAAATGGACGTAAAGAATTCATAATTATGTGATGACTTGCTCGGTATGATGCATCAGGGAGATGCATTAAACCCCCGTTTTGCCAGAGCATGGCTTCTTTGTAATTCCTTTCCGAGAGAATTGATGGCTTTTAATCGACAAAAGTTGTTGTCATCGTCATGGTCTGACCGCCAGACTAGTTATTAGACTTATGCTTTCATGCCTTACATTTCAAGCACTTCTTTAACGGCGTCTTGGCAAGTGGTAGGATCTATCGCGTTGTCTGCGCATGTCTTATTCTTCGAAGATTGACGCCACCTAGCGGAAGATAATAGGATCCGTCGGCTTTTTTTTTTGGTAGCCGATATCACCGTTTTCAAGCCATCTTTGCGGGCGATTACAAATGTTAAGCTTATTTTAAGATTTTTCTTCACAAAGGCTTTCATGTCTGGGATCTAGAATTTGTCCTTACTGCAATTTTTCACCATTTGTTTAACCTGTACTAGTTTCTAAATAGTCTATAATTAGACCAGCATATTTATGGCATTTTATATCGACAATCTCCGCGTTATATGAATATGTCTGACTTTTCTAGACATATTGCGTACAAGACCAGGGTTAGCATTCACCAACCTTTCTTAATTTCATTCATAGTCTATTTTTAGGTTTTATAAAGTAACAACTTCTGATTTGCCAAACCATTTGGTTTAGCCAATCAGAAGTTGTGTTACTTTCAAATTTACTCGAAACATGCATTGAGCAGCTGACGCAGAATAGCGGGTTGGGCGAGTTTAACAAGACACCACAACCACATAGGAAGCAGCATGTGATTGGGGACAACAAGTCTTGAATAAAATCGGCCTTACTGATTGATTTATTGAACAGGGATGGTGGATTAAGTATGACAGTCTGAATCATGATGAGGTCAATACTGAAGATGACGGTGACAGACACAATTCTGTCATTTTTTTTTTTTTTAATTCATCTAAATCAAATTCACGCAGAATCGTTCAAAACTCACTGTAAGTCAAATTGCATGGCATATGCTTTTATTTTCATTTGGAAAAATGATCCCCTTTCCCAGGGGCTTTTCGCAGACTGCCGGATGACAATTATCTCTTGAGAGAGCACTTCCAGTTCCTCTTTTGAAGTCATTGGTTTCTTTCCTACTAATACCGAGTTCAATCTTAGCGGTCGATTAGTGATCGAGGTGTTTGGTTTTCATGTTCTGTGATGTGTGAGGAGTGAAAGATTTTGCCATGTCTGTCGTTAGCTCTTGTATAGAACTTTTAAAAAGCAGAGTTTGGATCACACTACACCAGAGTACACGTCTTTCTATTAAGTTAATGCAACCGGGATGACAGGCACTCGGATATGAGAATGCAAGCGAATTTACTTGTTTTGCACTGTAAGATTTTTACAGTACAACATCAGTGTTTAAAATCTAACAGTATATTTTACAGACTATTAGTGGGGATATCAATTTCGTCAAAGTATTAGGTGGGGTGCAATGCCGTTCGTGGCCTGCAATGTTTGCTGGAAATGGTTACCACGGTTGGTGACTGTAAATCTGACACCATGTTATACACAAAGAAAATTTATAGAATTTGCGTTTGTTTATCGTCGCCACCGGTTGCCCATATGGGCGACGCCGCCCTGAGTTGTTTGTATTGGTGTTTAACGCCTTTTCAGCAACTTCAGTCATATCACGGCGGTCAGTGCACCTACGCACGTGTTTCATTGCACTCTCACACCGGGACTGACACAACCTTCTTTCCAAGCCACGGACTATTTGTCTCACATGCATCTGAGGTGAAGGCTGTAAGTTACGTTACGTGGGATAGTGCAAGATGCAGGACGAAACCCTTCCTAAGTAACACCAGGTTCTTTAACGTGCTCGGTGTAAAGCACCGTCACACGGGACGTCAGTTTTAACTTCTCATTCCAAAGACTATTAATATTTTTAGATTGCCAGCCCTGGGGCTCAACCCCACACCCTCAAGTGGCCCGAGACTTGACGTTTACGAGTCCTACGCTGTACCGCTTGAGCTATTAGGGCTCGTCACCCCACAAAGAGAAACTGTTGGATTTAAACTTCAATCAGGTCATGCTTGCTATCTCTTCCTATACTACACAGTCCCGAGTTTTAAACGACCGTTAGGAAGAACGATTTTGAAAACATTGTGGGAAAAGGAGAAAATGCTGGTTACCAGCATTTTCTCCTTTTCCCACAATGTTTTCTATCCTTCCAAATTCAAATTTCAATTTGCGACACACACACACACACACACACACACACACGCACACACACACACACACACACACACACACTTTTTTTTTTTTTTTTTTTGTCGTCTCCAATTGTTTTCATTTTGGACAAGTCCAAAATTATTTTATGTGGTAAAGAGCTTTTAATTTGTACCAGTAAATATGGAAAAGGAAAAGGACGAACTCTGCAGTCCCGTATTAGACCCTGCGATAAAAATGGCGTCTACTTCGTATCCATAGGTTCCGATTCGTTCTTAAAATAAAGATATGTGTTTGCATTATGAATCAAGATGGTCGACGTAATTTAGCAGCTAAAAAAATCTTAGTACGCCCCTTTAATGACAGCGTGAGTTTTAAATGTTATCTCCCAACGGATATGAGAAATCCTGATAACCAGCATTTTCCCTTTTACGACAACGTTAAAAGTCTTCTAATTTAGGATCGTAAAAATTCCGGATTCTTTACCAAACGACAAATACTAGTATTTAGGTTGGTCCAAATTGAAAGCATCTGCAGACGACAAATTAAATGTGGTTGAAATGATGAAAATTTTACCTGATAGGATAGAAAACATTGTGGGAAAAAGGAGAAAATGCTGGTTACATTTTCTCCTTTTCCCACAATGTTTTCAAAAGCTTTATTTCTCAGGGTCGTTTAAAATACGGGATTGTTTAGTACAGGCTTTAGGACGTCTCTCTATTTAGTCCAAGAAGACGATCGAGCTTTGACAAGCTAAATAAACCGTCACGGTATTGTTGAATAAGGCCCAGGGGTGCTGCTTTGTACAGTGATGAAGAGATGCTAGGATTTGAAACCTGCGGTCCCGGGTTTGATCCTGATTCGAGGCTCTGGGTTTTTCGTGGGAGTATCCCTGAGCAAGACACATTGGAGTACTAGCGTAGTACAGGTGAAAACCAGGACATCTTTTAGTTAGTAAGCTGTCGCTGTCATATGAACGAAGTAGGCCTATTGTTGAAAGCTGCTTGATTACTGATAAACCTTTCTATAACACCAATCTCTAAACGGTGCCTTTCACTACTGTTGTTGCCTTCGTGGCCAGTGTAGATTAAGATCAGACTGCACAAAACGTGTCCTGTGACATTCTGGACATTGATATCTGCCGATAGAAAATAGTCTGCCTTTTTTTTTGGGGGGGGGGGGAGGTGTCTAAGGTTAAGGTCGCAAGCATGTTTTAATCGAACCTACATACACTGACCTACTTGTATTAATTTCTTCGGGATAAATTATCTTTGATGTTCTTTTATTGCTTCAGCCAGGTGGTATTTTTCCTCGATATTTCAAAAGGTTTTATAAGGTGATAACTTAAGAGAACGGGCGCATATGTAGGGAGCCTGTTCTTGGAAATTTGCGACAAATTTGGCGTAAAACTTACGGGCATGTTAATCTTACGTTTAATGGAGTGCCGCCAAAATGTTGAAAGTTGTGGTGAAACGACTCCGAGAAACACGTCTGCGACAGAAATGTGGGATGAAATTAGTAGGTTACTTGTATACTGTAATAAACATCTAGACAATGAAAAAAAGAAAAATCAAATGACTTGTTTCAAAGTCCGCAACGATCATACCTGCTTGAACAAAATCTTCTGTAGTCGCCGGTGACCTAATAATCATGGAGGACGAAAATGAAAGTAAAAAGGCGCGAAAAAAATTGACCGTAGACTACCCATAGATAGCTAGTTAACTCCTTACCAAACGAAAAAATTTAGCCTTGTCGCGATTGAAAGTATGTGCAGACGACAAATCAAATGTAGCTGAAATGACTGTAATTGTGTATGAACGTGTAGAAAACGTGGGAAAAGGGAAAATGCTGGTTACCAGCATTTGCTCCTTTACTCACAAGGTTTTTAACCCTTTCCCAAACAAGCCCTGGTTTCGAGCAATTTCTCCTTTTCCCACAGTGTTTTCTACCCATTTTGAAAACTTTCTGCCATTTTCATCAAACTAAAAATTGTCGTCTGCCAACTCTTTCAATTTGGACCAGTCCAAAATCTGTCGTTTGGGAAAGGGTTAAAAGGCTATTTCCGCGGGGCCGTTAAAACTCGGCATTGTGTTGCGAAGGGTTAAATTCAAAAGACAATTTCAGTTAAAAAAGAACAGAAAAAGAACAGTTTGAAGGTTGTTGCATAATATTTCTCATCAAATATCGACAGATTAGCTGATCTCTGATCAGACTGCACATGACGTATTTTACAGTTTTTTTACCTTTTTAGATCTAGATGATAAGACTAGATCTGCCTAATTCTCAGTTTGTCCTTTGCTTTTCTGAAGGTTATAACTGAACATTTTTTGTATGGCACATTGCATTATAAATTGCATCAGTGCAAGAGGAAATAAAATCAGACCTCGAGATAAGAGGGAGTGATAGTATTCTAAATCAATTATTTCTCTTCCAAACCCTTTGGTTTGGGTATTCATTAGAATTGTCTCGATGAGAGGATTCTAATGAGTACCCACAACATAGGGTTTAGTGGAAAGTAATTAATGTTTTCAATTTTGAAGTCAAAATCACTCCCTCTATCTGGAGCTCTGAGAATGATTTAGAAATACATAAAGATGTGGTCTTATTCCAAAATGTTTAGGTTACTTATCAGTATGTTTTAACTCAAGCAGACAAATTTTTCATGTTACACAGACTACTTCTGAAAACACTAGAAAGAAAAATGAGCTTTAAAACTAGGTAAAAAGTTGCCAGGTCGCTCTTTTTTACTTATTGCCTGGTTTTGAATTTTATCTTTCTACCAGCGACTAACACTTGGACTATCCTTACAATAACAGATTGTCGTTTTCAAAACAATTTCTATACTGTAAAATGGTACGATTTAAATGCATTTTAACCCTTTCCCAAACAAGCCGTGGTTTTCACGTGTCTGCAGTACAAGTCTTTTGAAAACACTGTGGGAAAAGGAGAAATTGCTTGTTACGAGCAATTTCTCCTTTTCCCACAGTGTTTTCTACCCTTTTGGAGAACTTTATGTCATTTTCATCAAATTTAAAATTGTTGTCTGCAAACTCTTTCAATTTGGACCAGTATAAAATTTATCGTTTGGTAAAGGGTTAAAACCAGTATTGTTTACTTTTGGCAGCTACTGGGCCTTTCAATTTGTCGTCTGCAAATGCTCTCAATTTGGACAAGTCTAGAACTTTTTGACCTGATAAAAATTATTATAAAAGCATTCTCTCCTTTTCCCAACATGTTTTGAATAGTCTTTCTCAGTGTTTGAAAAAGTTAACTCTCTACCAGACGACAAAATTTTAGCCTGGCCCAAATTGAAAGCATTTGCAGATGACACATTAAATGTTACCCAAAACATAAAATTTGTCTTTCATTGGGTAGAAAACATGGTGGGAAAAGGAGAAAATGCTGGTTACCAGCATTTTCTCCTTTTCCCACAATGTCTTCAAAAGCCTTCTTTCTCAGGTGCGTTAAAAGTCGGGATTTTGAGGTAAAGGGTTAAGGAGGTGAATCTTTTACGCTTTCAGAGAGTGAAGGAAAGGAAGACGTACATAGATCAGGACCTTGATGATGATGATATTGACGGTAAAAGATTATACAAGGTGGAAGACAAGCTAGCATCGGACAAATATAACGAGGACTATGTGATTCAGAATTTAAAAGGAGAAGGTTTGTTCACCTTTCTTTTTTTTTTTATTCTTAACACTTTACCACACAAGCAAAATGTAGGCTTGTCCAAATTGAAACCAATTGCAGACGACAATTAAAGTGTGGCTCAGATGATGGAATTTATTTTTGATGGGGTAGAAAAGATATTGGAAAAAGCAGAAGATGCTGGTTACCAGCATTTTCTCCTTTTCCCACAATGTTTTTAAAAGGCTCCACTTTTAGGGTCACTTAAACTCAGGATGGCATGGTAAAGAGTTGAGTTTTGTTTCCTGATACACATACTGGTTTATGAATATTGGGTCCTGCATAGCTCAGTGATGAAGGTCTGGCATTGGAAACTGGAGAACCCAGGTTTAATCTGCAATCAAAGTGCAGGGAGTTTGCTTGTGCAGGAGTGTCCTTGGGCAAGACATTTCAGAGCCCAAGCCTGGTACTATAGAAACCCAGGACATACGTGGGCTACTGCTTTGATATGACTGAAATAATGCTGACAGTGGGGTAAAATACAATTGAAGAAATCTATTAACCCTTTCCCAAACGACAAATTTTGGACTGGTCCAAATTGCAGACGACAATTTTAAATTTTATGAAAATGGCTCTCAAAAAGTTCTCAAAAAGGGTAGAAAACACTGTGGAAAAAGGAGAAATTGCTCGTTACGAGCAATTTCTCCTTTTCCCACAGTGTTTTCAAAAGACTTGTACTGCAGACATGTGAAAACCAGGGCTTGTTTGGGAAAGGGTTAATTCATGAATACATATTTTTTGAATATTTATTGTTTGAATATGGGATATACATGTAGCATAAACATATCACTGAACCCTTTAACTCTTTACCACACAATCACAGGTTTTAATGACCCTGGAAAAGAAGCCGTTTAAAAAAAACAGTGTTGGAAAAGGAGAAAATGCTGGTAACCAGCATTTTCTCCCATTCCTACAATGTTTTCTACCCTATCATGGACAAATTTTGTGGTTTGGGCCACTTTTTATTTGCCGTCTGCAAATGCTTTCAATTTGGACCTATCCAAAATTTTGTCGATTGGTAAAGGGTTAACAAACTATCATGTGTTTCAAGTACAGGAAGAAGAAAACCTCTGAAAACATTGTGGGAACAGGAGAACATGCTGGCACTAAGATTTTCTCCTTTTCATGCAAGGTGTTCTACCCTTAGAAAGACAAATTTTATCATTTGTGTCACATTTTATTTGTAGCCTGCAAATGCTCTCAGTTTGGATGTCAAAAATTTTTGTCACCTGCTTTAGAGTAAATTCAATCATATACATTAGTTCTGATATCCTTCAGCACTGTGCCAAACAACCATGAAGAAGACAGCTTTTGAAAATATTGTGGGAAAAGGGAAAAAAAATGCTAGTAACCAGCATTTTCTCCTTTTGCCACAATGCTTTCTTCCCTAACAACAACTAATTTCATTCTTTTAGTCACATTTATTTTGTCATCTGCAAATGCTTTCAGTTTGGACAAGTCTAACATTTTTCCATCAGGTAAAGCATTTATCTACTCAACACAATCATGATACATTGCAAGTTTCAAAGGGAGTTAATCAAAACTTTTAGTGAGTAAACGACATGTAGTTACCTCCCTTGCAGGTGCAAAAAACAAATCCTTTATTCTTATTTTCGTGTATTTCAGATATTGGCATACTGTTATGTCAAGCAGTTTGTCTTTTCCCACAATGTTTTCAAAAATGGATCTGTTACTAATAGGAAAATTCCCTTAGTAGGCGGTAAATTGTTTACATGTTGATGTTATTTCTTTTCAGACTTTAATCTGAAATATTTACAAGAAAATGGACTTAAATACCCGATACTGTTCAAAGAGAAAAGTGGCTTGGGGCTGAGGTAAGCACAATCATACTAGTGGGGAATAGAGTAGGTTGTGAATTGAAGTAAAAGTTCCAGGAAAATACCGAAACCAAAACTGGTTTGAATGGAAAAATTGGAAGAATTACAACTATTGTATTGAAAAAAAAAAAGAATATATATATCTATCTGTGTGTGTGTGTGTGTGTGTGTGTGTGTGTGTGTGTGTGTGTGCACGCCATGCTCTGGCAAAAAGGGGGCTTAATGCATCTCTGTGATCCATGATACCAAGTCATAATATGATCATAGCTCCATAAAATCCATTTTGTCTAACAACAAACTGAATCATGAGGTATGCCGGTACTAGTCCTTGGACTCGCAGAAAACTGACCAATAAGCAAAAAGTTTCGACCCAGGTCAGCCTGCGCGTACTGCGCAGGCTGACCTGGGTAGATACTTTTTTGCAGATGCACTGAGCCCCCTTTTTCACAGAGAATGGCTCATATGTAAGCAACCTTTTGCCCTGAATGACTGAAATAATGATGAAAGCTGCATAGAAGAACATTCAGTATGTTTTTGCAAGTTTCAGAATGCCAAATAAATGAGCAATGCTCCATGAAAAGGGGGTTTAATACATCACCCAAAAGCAAAAGTATCGACACAGGTCAGCTTGCACAGTAAGCGCAGGCTGACCCTGTGCCAAACCTTCTTGCTTTTGTGGATTTTCTAGTGTCCTAGGACCACTCGGCCAGTTGTAAGACAAAATCGATTTTATGGATCCATAATTATTTGATGACTTGCTTGGTATAATGCATCATTGAGATGCATTAGACACCTTTTGCCAGAGCATGGCTCTATGAAATTTAGACATTTGTTGCCAAGAAAAGAAACTGATACCGGTATTCACAAATGGAAGGCTGTTTTGTCCAGAATATGTTGTGAACATTTGGGTTGTGTACATCAGAATCTACACAGAATATGCAGTCTGATCTTGACCTACCTTGTCTACAAAGCTAATTTAGGTGTGCACAACACATAAAGGCTACAGAGAACCATAGGTTTTAATGGCCTTCAATGCATACACTAAGGAAAAACAGTCACCTTTTTGGCTTGGCTGTTTTCAAAGAAAACACCAAGGTATTATTGTAGCCTTGGCAACAATGTCTGCATTTTTGTGCAAAAACTTCTACATTTTATAATATCTCTTTATTACTAGAAATATTTACTTCAAACTTGGACAAGTTGTTAACTATCAAAAGGGAAACATACACAATGAAGGCAGGTAACCATCAAAGTACAATGTATTTTTGACAGAGTAGCGCCATTTTCAACTAAGAATTATCACTGAAAATCAAGCAACCCACAGCCGAGCTTTGGCATCCGCATGCAGTGCTCTTGCTTACATTTCTGATCAGAAAGAATTACATTATCTTAACCCTTAAAGAACCTTTGACTATTTTGCGGCCAGTGTAGATCAGGATCAGGCTGTACAAAACGTGCAACCTGATTGTTGATCTACACTGTCCAGTTTGCTCAAACACTGCAGACAAAAACAACCACGAAATTGCAGTTATTTGGGTCATATTGCTAGGATGAAAATTTCTGTTTGGTTTATTTGGCGCATTAAGTTTATTCCCTTTACCCCTGAAGAAGAAAACCTTTGTAAACACTTTTCCTGTAATGTTTTCTAACCTTTCAGAAACCTGCTAATTATTCAAATCACATTTAACTCTTTACCACACAATCCGGACTTTTAACGACCCTGAGAAAGGAGCCTTTTGAAAACATTGTGGGAAAAGGAGAAAATGCTGTTAACTAGCATTTTCTCCTTTTCCCACAATATTCTCTACCCTTCCCAAAACAAATTTCAGTTTAAAAATGGTATTTATTTTTTCGTCTGCAAATCCTTTTAATTTCAACCAGTCTAAAATGTTGTCGTTTGGTAAAGAGTTAATTTGTGGTCCAAAAATGTTAACAAAATGGGCAAGTCTGAAATTCTGTCATCTGGTAAAGAGTTAAAAGATGGGATTTTTCTTATATTGCGTGCAACACACGAAAAGGGGCGTTCGGACATTTGCGTAAAGTGTTGTCTCGGATTAGCCTGCGCAGTGCGCGCAGGCTAATCTGAGACTACACTTTACGACTACATAAGATTTTTTCATACAGTAGACTTTCTTGAAACAGAAAATCGCACAAAAATGGGAAGTGTCGTCTTGGATTAGTCACAGACTGCACAGGCTGATCTTGGACGACACAGTTTTATGCATATGTCCGAAGGTCCTTTTTCGTGTGTTGCATGCCATATAGTGTAGAAAAAGTTGTGGGAAACCCTTTTGCCAGAACATGGCTCACATGATAAACTGCTATTTTGTTATATTGAACTGAACAGAGTACATGTACTTCGTAAATTTTTAATATGTGACCTTTAAATTTCAGAGTTCCAAGTGACAACTTTAAAGTCAATGATGTGAAGGCTTGCGTGGGTGAGTCATTGCTTACTTCTTGATCCCCTGCCAAAGGCAAGGGGATATAGTTTTTGCATTGTCTGTCTGTTTGTCCGTCTGTCCACCTTTGTTTTATGCCGTGTCATGAAAATAGGGGGGCTTTTTTTGATGGGGGATATCATTTCAATGAAATAGCTTGTTTTTATTTTGAAATGATGACTTATTATAGTAGGGATCGGACCGAATAGTGGAATATTTGAATATTCTAAAATTGGCCGATTGTTCAAATATGAATTTCGTATTCAAATAGTCCTTTTGTTGTTCTTTTACAATGCTTAATAAAACTGTCTGTCAAATGAAAATAAAAAAAAGGTTTCAAACAATGATATGATCCCGTACTCTGTCAGTCAACTGTGTATCTGTTGATGTGTTGCTTACATGTGTTAGGCTGTTTTTGACACCTATTTATTTACATAACACCTTTGATTGGACTTCTCATTATCATCCTCTATTAAGCCTGTCATTTTCCAGTCTTTATTGATTTCTATTTAAGGTTTTTCTTATGGTTATTTTTCTGGTTTTTAGGGTGTGAATGTGACTTGATACTCATTTGCATAAGTTTACATTTCCTCACTTGTGTTACAGGTTCCAGACGGGTGTTAGATGTAATGGATGTCAACACACAGAAGGGTATAGAAATGACGATGAAAGAATGGGTGAAATATTACGAAAATGTGGAAAGGGACAAATTGCTCAACGTCATCAGTTTAGAGTTTAGCCATACAAAACTGGAAAACTACGTGGAATCACCTAATATTGTAAGGAGTTTGTATAATTATCTCGAAATATTTATTTTTAGCTCTGTTGTTTTCAAAGAAAATGTCGAGGTATTGTCATAGCACCGGGGTCATTGTCTGCATTGACACATGAAAACTTTGTCATTTTATAATATCTCTCTTATTACTGCAGATATTTTCTTCAAGCCTGGACAAGTTGTTAATTATCATTTTTAAGGGCAACCTATACAACAATGGCAGGTAACCATCAAAGTATTTTTTACAGAGTTATGCCCCTTTTCCGTCTTAAAGTTTTCACTGAAGATCAAACATCGGCAGCTGAGTCTTGGTACCCACATGCACTGCTCTCATTGTGTTGTTTCATTGTAAAGGTTTTAACTCCTGTCATGCCATGTGCCACCATAGCAGTTTTTTGCGGAAAATGGAAAACAAGATCGGCCTGCACATACATGCAGTTTCCCTACCTATCCAAAACATTGAGTTAACTCTTTACCAAATTTTGCTTCATCCAAATTCAAAGCATATGTAGACAACAAATGTGACTCAAATGGTGAAATTTGTCATTGAAAAGTTAGAAAACATGGGAAAAGGAAAATATGCTGCTAACCAGCATTTTCTGTTTTTCTCACAATGTTTTGAAAAGCCATTTTGTCAGGTAGGTAATAATTCAGAATTGTAATGTAAAGTTAAATGATTATGAATAGCCCTCAAATAACTTGACATCTGATAAACAGTGGTATTTATGTCAACAGGTGAGAGAAATAGACTGGGTGGACACAGCCTGGCCACAACATCTTAAAGATTGTCAAACAGAAGCCACTAATGCCATTGACAAAATGAAATATCCCAAAGTACAGAAGTAAGTCTATTTACAGTTCGAGTTTTAAGCTTGGCAGTTTTCAAAGAAAACATCAAGGTATTGTTATAGCATTGTTGTCATTGTCATGTTAAAACTTTGTCATTTTGTGATATCTCTCTTATTACTGAAGATAAAAATTACTTTAACCCTTTCAGTGCCATAGGCAAAACCAGGGACTTTTGCAGACGGCATAGATCAAGATCAGACTGCACAGAATGTGCAGTCTGATCTTTGATCCATACCTTCCGCTTGTTTGGTCGAGCCTATATGATAAAAATCTTCCAGAGACTCAGTGGATTCTATTTAGAGCCATCAAAAGAAGCCGAGTTTGTTTATTTGGCGCCAAAAGAGTTAAACTTAGGGTAGTTGTTAACTATCATAGGAAGGACACATACAAGAAGGGCAGGTAACTCTCACATATTTTTACATGGTCATGCCCTTTTCTTTGAATTAGATTTCTCACTAAAAAAGCATCTGCAGCCAAGCATTGACACCTGCATGCATTGCTCCCGTTAGTATTACATGAGCCATGCTCTGGCAAAAGAGGGCTTAATGCATCTCCGTGAAGCATTAAACCAAGCAAATCATCTCATGATTATGGATCAGTGAAATCTATTTTCTTTTATATCCATCTGAATCATGAGGGTAAAATGGTCCCTTTTACCAATTGCAAAAAGTTTCATCCAGTGTCAACCTGCGCAGGGTGTGCTGGCTGAAATGGGTCGATACTTTTTGCAGATGCATCAAGCCCCCTTTTCACAGAAAATGGCTCACATATGCTTTGCCTGCTAGTATTTCTTTAACCCTTTACCGCACAATGCCGCCTTTCGATGCCCCTGGGAAAGAAGCCTTTTGAAAACATTTTGGGAAAAGGAGAAAATGCTGGTAACCAGCATTTTCTCCTTTTCTCACAATGTTTTCTATCCTATCAAAGAAAAGCTGCACCATTTGAGCCACACTGAAATTGTCATCTGCAAATGCTTTCAATTTGGACAAGGCTAAAATTTTGTTGTCTGGTAAAGGGTTAACTCTTTACCAAACGAAAAAATTTTAGACTGGTCCTAACTGAAAGCAGTTGCAGACGACAAAATAGATGTGACTGAAAAATTGATACGTGTATTTGTTTTGGGAAGGGTAGAAAACATTGTGGGAAAAGGAGAAAATGCTGGTTACCAGCATTTTCTCCTTTTCCCGCAATGTTTTCAAAAGGCTTCTTTCTCAGGGTCGTTAAAACTCGGGATTGTGTGGTAAAGAGTTAACACTCAAAGGTTGAGAACAGCTAAATTTGCTTTTGTAAATGGTGTAATGATCAGACACAACTTTCAGTTTTCTCTACACGGTCTGTGATTTTGATAATCTATGTGACTCAGTGGTGAAGGTGTGCAAGTGACAACCTGGGTTGATCCTCACTTAGAGCGTTTTTCGTATAAGTGTCTTGGGCAAGGTACTTCTAAGTGCTACTTTTGTGCTTATATAATGCTAAACATGAGTATTCTGTTGAATAGGCTGTTGCTTTGATATGACTGAAATAATCTTAAAAGCGGCATAAAATACTGTTCAGTCAGTCAATGAGATGACCAAATCAGGCTTGACAATTAACTCTTTACCACATGACAAAAATTTGGGCTCAACCAAATTGAAGGCAACTGTAGATGACAATATAAATGTTGCTCAAATGATTATTTCTGTCTTTGCTAGGGTAGAAAATATTGTGGGAATAGGAGAAAATGCTGGTTACCAGCATTTTCTCCTTTTCCCACAATGTTTTCAAAAGCTTTCTTTCTTTAGGGTCGTTAAAACTCGAGATTGTGTGGTAAAGGGTTAACTGTCTGTGAATAAACTTAACACTGTTTAGACCATGTTTATGTGGGAAGCATTCAACAGCTTGGATAGAATGTTTCGCAATGCACAGGTAAAAAAAAATCAGGAAAGGCATGGATAGGTGCTCTGGTCCCTGTAATATGACTGAAACAAACAATTCTTTCTGATGGAAACTGGGTTTGGTGACTTTATAACCTATTTTTGCAATATTTTAGATACTGTTTAATGAGTGTTCAAGGCTGCTATACAGATTTCCATATTGATTTTGGTGGGACATCTGTCTGGTATCATATACTGCATGGAGAAAAGGTAAATCTTTTATACACCAAAGTAATGTTGTGAACAAATTACATCTTGCAGACAATTTTTTTTTTTTTTTTTTCTTTTTCAGTGGATAGCTTTAGAAAATGTGGTGGCAAAAGGAGAAATTGCATGTTAAGAGTAATTTCTTCTTTTTCTCATCTATGTGTATATCAAACTTTATTTCATGTTGATTACCCATGTTTCATAAGGATGTTTTTAAAGTCATATGTTGTAGATTAGCGTATGTTGTAGATTTGAGGTTATGAATGATTGATTTATAATTAACAGAAAATACACAGAAGTCCTTAAGATTGTCATACAGGCAGGCAAAATAACTTTTATAATTCAGAAACAGTGAAATAAAAAGGAAATTGATGCATTTTCAAAGAAGTTGTAAAATAAAAATGATGCTCACAAAAATAAGTTACCAGCAAGTTCATTAAAAATGAAAAATCATGTTAAATTGAGTCATGCTCTATAAAAAGGGGGCTTAATGCATTTGTGACCCACATCAGCCTGCACAGTCTGCCCAGTCTGATTTTCATTTATGGTAAATTTTCTGCATGTCCGAAGACAAGTCTACCTCATTAAAGAGTCAGTTGTTTAAGAAAAGTGGCTAATATGGATCCATGATTATGTGATGACTTGCTTGGTATCATGCATCGTGGAGATGCATTAAACCCCCTTTTGCCAGAGCATGGCTAATTTATTTTTAACCCTCTACCAAACAATCATGTGTTTTAAAAACCTTTAGGAAGCAACCTTTTCAAAACATTGTTGGAAAAAGAGAAAATGCTGGTAACCAGCATTTTCTCCTTTTCCCACAATTTTTTCTATCCTATTAATGACAGAACTCATCATTTCAGGTACATTAATTCTGTCCTCTATAAATGCTTTAAGTTTGATCGAGCCCAAAATTTTGAAGTTTGGTAATTGGTTATGCATAAATAAGGTTGCATGTATCATTTGTTTCCTTTCTTTTTTTTCTTCAGATATTTTGGTTGATTCCCCCGTCCCCTAAAAATGTGAGTCAGTATGAGAATTGGGTGCTTTCTGGTAAACAAGGAGACGCCTTTTTAGCAGATTCCATCGGAGAATGTCAGCGTATTCGTTTGGTCGCTGGAAATACTTTTATCATTCCATCTGGTAAGTTTCTACTATCTGCCTTTGGAGGTTTTCTCTTTGCGACTGTTTAGCTCTGTACCATACAGTCCTTAGTTTTAATGACCTTAAGGAGGAATGTTTTAGAAAACATTGTGGGAAAAGGAGAAATTGTGAGAAAAGGAGAAAATAGTGGTAACCAGAAGTTCCTCTTTTACCCTAAATTTTTCCTTTGCACACCATGTTTTCAAAAGCATTCTCCCTCTGATCATTATAACTCAGGAGTGTTTGGTAATAGGTTAAATATAAAAAAGGGAACTGATACCAGAAGGCCAGGTAACCCTGAAAATATTTTTGACACAGTGTTGCCCCTTTTTAACACATGTATTTCATTGAAAAAGCACCCACTTACAAGAGTTGACCCCCATATGCAGTACTCTTGCTGTAATTTTTTACAAGTATAATTTGACTGAAAACTATAGATGTGCAAGATTCAGTTTTCAAAATGTTTTTAACTCTTTACCTTTACCAGACAATAGAATTTTATACTGGTCTAATTTCAAAGCATTTGCAGACGACAAATTATATATTGCACAAATTATGAAATATGTCTTTGAAAGGATAGGAAACATTGTGGGAAAAGGAGAAATGTTGGTTACCAGCATTTTCTCATTTTTCCACAATGTTTTCAACTTGCTGAAATCTTTACCACACAGCAAAATTAATGGCTTTTATCCAGATTGAAAGCAATTCCAAACAACAAATTAATTGTTGCTCAAATGATGGAATTCCTTTTTAAAAACATAGAAAAACATTTTTGGAAAAGGAGGAAATACTGGTTACCAGGATTCTCTCCTTTTCAAAAAATGTCATCAAATTTCCTTCTTTCGAAGGGTTTTTAAAAGCAGGGATTGTGTAGTAAAGGGTTGAATGTATCATTTATGAATCGATAAAGGACCTCTTATTTAGGTATTGTCGTATTGTCTTCCCTTGATTACTTTTTGCGGAATAATGGGTTCTGTGTCTGTCTGCTGTCACTCGTTACAACTTGGCCAATTCTGCACTTACATCTAACCAGAGCTTCAGATAGAGGGAGTGATTTTGATTTCAAAATTGAAAATATCAGTAACTCTCGACTAAACCCTATGTTACGGGTACTCATTAGAATCGTCTTGATGGGACGATTCTAATGAGTACCCACAACATAGGGTTTGGAAGAGAAATAATGGATTTAGAACGCCATCACTCCCTCTTATCTGGAGCTCTGATCTAACCTTGTCCATATAAAGGAGGTCTCCATTTTGAACTACCAATCACATGAACTTGAACATGGCAGCGCCCTGTAAATCCCCTAGCAACGACATGAACAACAATGGTGAAGTTATTCATATCTATCGATTTGTCAGTGAAAGCTCCCAACAGAATTGATAAACCATGCTGAACATTGAATGGACAAACTGTTTGCCAACAGAAATATTCATAGAAAGACATTGATGGAAAATTGTGACTGATGTTTTCTTTTTTAAGAGGAGACTTACAGTTTTAATAACAGTAAAGTGATGTACCACTGGCGAAGAAATGTACGGTGAAGGTGCATATCAAGCTATGTGATACAGCCCAGGGACTTGATCACCGGATCACCCGAGGTTTGCAGAATGTGTCTGCTGTGTCAAAACACCCAATGTATTGATTAGAATCTTAACGATATAATATTTTTACTCAGAATTTCACTATTCGTAAACACAACTTTACGTATTTCAGGATGGATTCACGCTGTGTATACACCAAAAGACTCTCTAGTGTTTGGAGGGAACTTTCTTCACAATTTCAACATGGTCAATCAGTTACGGGTCTCAGGAGTAGAAGATAGGACACATGTAAGTTATATTATGATCAGAGCTCCAGATAGAGGGAGTGATTTTGATTTTAAAATATTAAACACTCTTCACTAAATTCTATGTTATGGCTACTCATTAGAATCGTCTCATCGGGACGATTCTAATGAGTACCCACAACATAGGGTTTGGAAGAGAACTAAGGGATTTAGAATGTCATCACTTCCTCTTATCTGGAGCTCTGATGATCTTGTCCACTTTGCTTACTCCATATTAATCCGTAAACTGTTAAATAAAAGAAATTTCCACTCAATACTAAAAATCCAAAAGTTGCAATTTTAATCTTGATTTCACTGGAAAGAAAACACTGTACAGTGTACAGTGTAGATCAAAGATTTTGTTCTACAATGTTCGCAAAAGGTCAGTGAGTTGTGCTAAGTAGCTTAGGGGTTAATCTCGGATCAATTAGAATATTTGATAAGACGCTGACTGGCAATGGATGATAGTAAGCTTGGGCCACTGCTTATTAAAACTGTTTTGAAATTCAGAAGTTACATAAAAACTAAGATGGTACACCCAATACTCTAACTTCATCTCTACTTGTATAGTGATTTTCTTTCTTCTTGTAGATTTGGAGTTTAGATTTAGGCAAAAAAAGAAGTCCATTGTTATCCATTATCAAAACTATAATTTATTCAAATTCTGTTTCATCAATCAGTGGCACTGACGTTCCGGTATCCATTCCATTTCTCCTTATGTCACTATGTTTTCAGAAGATGGCTACTTGGCAGGAGCATTTAACTCTTTCCCAAACGACAAATTTTGGACTGATCCAAATTGAAAGAGTTTGCAGATGACAATTTTAAATTTGATGAGAATGGCAGAAAGTTCTCAAAAAGGGTAGAAAACACTGTGGGAAAAGGAGAAATTGCTAGTTACGAGCAATTTCTCCTTTTCCACAGTGTTTTCAAAAGACTTGTACTGCAGACACGTGAAAACCAGGGCTTGTTTGGGAAAGGGTTAAATCTTACAACACCAAATATATGAGCCATACTCTGGCAAAATAGGAGCTTAATGCATCTCTAGGATGCATTATACCGAGCAAATCATGTCATAATTATGGATCTGTGAAATGCTTTTTTCTAACAACCAACGGAGTCCTGAGGTAGAATGATCCTTGGACATGTAGAAAATTCACCAAAAGCAAACAGTATTGACCCAGGTCAGCCAGCAAGGACTGCAGGCTGACCTTAGTCAATACTTTTTGCAGATGCATGAAGCCCCCCCTTCCACAGAGTATGGCTCATATGAACTTGATCTTTGTTGACAGCTTGAAATACCATCCAATGAAACTCAGAAAGATATTTATCCAATAGTTTTTTTTTTTAAACCAGTTGATGGTATAGATCCAAGATCAGACTCGATGTTTTGTTCAGTCTGATTTTGATCTATGCTGTTTGCAGAAGCCCCTGGGTTCCCTATAACTTTCGTTTACAGAAACTTTTCAGTTTTGTATTTTCTTCAATAGGTTCCTATGAAGTTCAGATATCCATTCTATGCAGAAATAAACTGGTATGTGTTAGAGCGATATGTACATTCTCTGACCGGTGTGACTTATCTAGAGAAACCAGAGCTGAATGAGGATTTAGAGGTTGTGAGTAGTAAGGTGAGATTAGTCTGCATATTGTTTAACTCTTTACCACACTATCACAAGTTTTAACAACCCTTCAGGAGGAGTAAGGCTTTTGAAAACATTGTAGAAAAAGGAGAAAATGCTGGTAACCAGCATTTTCTCTTTTTTCCTCCACAATGTTTTCTATCCTATCAAGGTGAAATCTCAGCATTTTAGCCATATTCGTCGTGTGCAAGAGCTTTCAATTTGGCCAAGTCAAATCTTTACAAGGTATAAAAATATTTTAGACTTGCCCAAATTAAAAGCATTTGCACACAACAAAATAGGTATGACTCAAAAATTGAGGTTTGATTTTGGAAGGGTAGAAAATGTGGGAAAAGGAGAAAATGCTGGCAACCAGCATTTTCTCCTTGTCCAACAATGTTTTCAAAAACGTGCCTTTTGAGGATAGTTAAAGCACAAGATTGTGCGGTAAAGGGTTAACTCTTTACTAAACAACAAAATTTTCAGAGTTGTCCATATAGAAAACATTTGCAGTTGAACAATTAGGTGCGGCTCAAATGATGGAACTTGCTGTTGATGTGGTAGAAAATTGTGTTAGAAAAGGAGAAAGTCCTGGTCACCAGCATTTTCTCCCATTCCCACATTGCTTTCAAAGCCCTCCTGTTCAGGAGTGTGAAAACAAAGGATTGTTTTGTAAAGGTTGAAATAGTGTACAAGACTTTCAAATTCACTTTGTTGAACATTTTTTCTTTTTCAGACAGAGAAAGACGGGTTCGAAAGTTTGGAGGATAAACTAGGTAAGAGAGTTTCTGTAGCTTTAACTCGCATCGACGATTCTCCACGGAGAAAGTCAACCAGTGATGATGACAGTACAGCTTCTGGACCTACGCGATCACCAGGACAAGCCTCTACACTATCAAGATCAGGACGGAAGTCCTCCACCGAAAGTATTAACTCCACAGACGGTAAAGCCGAGAAACAAGAAAAACTAAAAGTTCCGTACAAAAGTCCGGTGAAGAAGAAAATGAAATACATTCACTTGACAAAGTGGGAATTAGAAGGCTTACGGGAAATTGTTGGGTGGGTAGAGAGTCTGCCGGTTAGCAAGAAGGGGATCCCCAGGGACCTGATAGACCCTGAGGCTGTGGTAGCAGAAGTAAAGGTATTGGACATTGTTTTTTTTGTTACAATTTGAGTGGTCAATCTTGTCATTATGTAGGACATGTTTGTTTGCTGAGAAGTAATATGAAAAAATTCGAAAACTTAACAGTAACATTTCAAACTATCATTGATTTTAATTTATTGGATAAGGATTAGTTATTTGCTAGAATGGATAATTTCTACATGGGATATATGGTTTAATTACAAAGTTCATAATCTACGTATGATCTGAGTCATGCTCTGGCAAAAAGGGGTTTGTGATGCATTATACCAAGCAAGTAATTGCATAATTTTGTTTCAGTAAAATGTAATTTGTCAACAAGCGATTGAATCCTGAGGTAGAATGGTCCTTTGACTAACAGAAAATTTACAGATAGCAAAAAGTTTCGACCCATGTCAGCCTGCGCGGACTGCGCAGGCTGACATGAATAGATACTTTTTGCAGATGCATTGAGCCCCTTTTTCATATAGCATGACAGATATACATATATTTTCAGAGAATTATCCAAGAACACATAAATGATAATCCAGAGCTAGCCATTACAGGAGAACCTGTGCTGGAGTGGACAAAAGCAACAAAGGTAGGAATTTGTACTTTGTCGTAACATAAAATATCTGTGTTGAAATTTTTGTGGCATTTGTCGAAGACGATGCCACTATGAGTTCAATACGGCATTTTGAAAACCATGTATCGTAGTTTGTGCAAAACCGAAGGAAGTAAACCCAATTAAAATAAATTTTTCTGAGACAAATAAGTGTTTTGATTGCACTCAGATATGAAATTGAAAATGGCGTATTAAAATAAATTGGATTAGGCCATCGATCATGGAAATACTTCTTTTTTATCGAAAATAGCGTGATCCGCTATTGATGTGTATATGGCCTGATAGTGGCGTAATGATACACACATACCGTGCTTGTTCGTCCCAAAACCAGTTCGTTCCTGGGCTTATTCGTCCCAGGGCTTGTTCGCCCGGCCTTGTTCATCCCAGAAGATTGCACCCTTCTCTATCAGATTTTGCATGACTATACAGAAGGTTGACTTTCAAGCGAATATTTTGAAACAATTATTGTTGTTTATTTTTAAAATTATTAATTCCACACAATGGCTCCCTTGACAAATGCCACACCAGTGTTTTCAACGCTTTGATTTTAGACTTGTTTGGTTTGTATTAGAGTTTAACGTCATTTTAGCAGCTTCGGTTATACCACGGTGGTCAGTGCACCAATGCATGCGTTACCTAGCTTTCTCACACCAGTATTGGCACAACTTTCTCTCAAGTTTGCCTCAAAGGGTATTGAAAGCCGCAACTACCAAGTCATGGTTCAGATACACTAACCACAGAGGTACCTGGCTGGGCTGCATTTTTTTCTGAGATAGAATTTATAAATTATATTTTTTAGATAAAGGCAACAAATGAATTTATTAACACATTACTGTACAGGCTTGTCATAACCCACCAAGCCCCGTAGCTCAGTCGGTAGTTTACAGGACTTGAGAACAGAAGGTCGCTGGTTCAATCCCCAGCTTGGCCAATTTCTTTCCTAGGATTGATGATAGTCATTGTGACAGGATTCATTCCTCTCTCTTCGCTGACCATTGTTTCGACAATGGTTATGTGGGAAAGCAGCCAGTGGCTTGGAAAGAATATTGTGTGGAGTACTGGTAAAAGAAACTCCAGGAAAGCATGGATAGGTGCACTGGCCGTGATATAACTGAAATAATGTTGAAAACTGCATTAAACACCATACAATCAATCAATCATCATCATAACCTCACAAACCTTATGTTTCAAGGCTATACTGGAGCCCATCTGTCATTTCTTCTAAAGACATTTTTATCAGGAATTTTTGTTAAAAGCTCCAGGGAAATGGTTAGTACAGATTGCATGCTAAACCATTTCCCACATGATAAATTTTCAACTCTTTCATATTCAAAACATCTGCGGACGAAAAATTGAAAATTGGTACAAATGAGCTTAAGCTCTTTGATAGGATGGAAAACATTGTGGGAAAAGGAGAAAATGCTGGTAACCAGCATTTTCTCCTTTTCCCACAATGTTTTCAAAAGGGTTTTTCTTCAGGATTGTCAAAACCCAGGATTAAGTGGTAAAGAGTTAATGGTGACCACTTGGACAGGTTTTACATTGACAATTGTCTATGGCCCTTCTTTTCACTCTTTTAGAAACTAATCAAGCTCAAACAGAAAGCCAAGACTGCCAAACTAATGGGAGCTTTAAGCTCTAAAGGAAAAGGTACAGGCAAGAATGCTTCGGGGAGTCGACATCGAAGAGTACGCTGTAAGAAGTGCGAGCCTTGTACGAGAGATGACTGTATGGAATGTAATTTCTGTAAAGATATGAAAAAGTATGGTGGGCCTGGAAGGGCGAAACAGTCTTGTATCAGTCGGCAGTGTCTTGCTGTAAGTATATTGGTCAATGTCACTTACGTGACATTGAGTGATGCCCTTGGGAGGTCCGATGACCTTTTGTGAATTATACTCATGCATCAGGGGTCAAATGACCCCTGGGGTTAAAAATAATGGTGCTACAGGGGTTATCTCCAAAACAACAAATATTTAGACTGGTCCAAATTGAAAGCATTTTCAGACAACAAATTTAAAGTGGCGGAAGTGATGGCATTTGTCTTTCGAGAGTATAGTGGTTATATGGTTACCAGCATTTTTTCCTTTTCCCAGATTGTTTTCAAAAGCCTTCTTTCTCAGGGCTGTAAAAACTTGAAACTGTGCGGAAAAGGGTTAACTTATAACCAGATGAAAAAATTACCGACCTGTCCATTTTGAAAGCGGGGGGGGGGGGGTTGGATTTGGTGTTGATGCTAGTCCTTGTGACAGGAATACTGTCAGTGCATCCCTCTGCTCAAAAAAAAAGTTTTTTTGTATTTTGGAAACATCCAAGCACTTGGAAAGAACGTTTTTCATTATGTGTAAAAAAAGTTAGTGCATCATAAAAGAAACAGGTGGTACAGTTGTGGCTATTGTACGACTTACTTCTTTACCAAACCACAGAATTTTAGACTAGTCCAAATTGAAAGCATTTGCAGACGACAGAATAAATGTGACTGAAAAATTGAAATTTGTTTTGGGAAGGGTAGAAAACATTGTGGGAAAAGGAGAAAATGCTGGTTACCAGCATTTTCTCCTTTTCTCACAATGTTTTCAAAAGGCTTCTTTCACAGGGTCATTAAAAGTCGGGATTGTGTGGTAAAGGGTTAAATAGGGTTTCAAACACATTTTAAACTCTTTGCCTGACAACGAAATTTAACAAATGTCCAATTAGAAAGTATTTGTAAACGATAGAATAATTGTGATAAGCTCCAATTTAACAAGCCTTTGGCAAGAAAGCTTCTGAAAAAAAAAAAGGAGAAATTGCTGGTAATCAGTGTATTTTTTACCTTTTGCAGCCCATGTTGCCGAACAACGTAAACTGTATGATATGTAACCTGGACAAGCCATTAACCGATAAACTCTCAGACACTGACAGTGAGGACGCAGGTCTGTTGATGGAGTGCGGACTGTGCTGGGAGATAGTTCACCCGATTTGTTTGAATAAAAAGTACGAGAATCTCAACAACGAAGGAGTCATCAATGAGGACCTGCCAAACAGCTGGAAATGTGCCAAATGTTGCTTCGATGGCAAGGAAGGTCAACTGAAGGTCAGTAGAGCTATTTTGTTGCTGGATATTTGAACCAGGTTTAAGGTCCAACCATAACGAAAGAACAAAATTTTAGACTTGTCCAAATTAAAAGTGTTTGCAGACGACAAAGTAAATGTGACTCAAAAACTGAAATTTCTCTTCGGAAGTGCAGAAAATATTGTGGGAAAAAGAGAAAATGCTGGTTACCAGCATTTTCTCCTTTTCCCACAATGTTTTCAAAAGTCTTTTTCCTATGGGTTGTTAAAACCTAGGATTGGGTGGTAATTGGTTAAATCGATGTATTTCTAGCTCGGCTGTTTTTGGAAGAAAAAGTAGAGGTATTGTCATAGCCCTTGCATCATCTGCGTCATGCAAAAACTTGGCCATTTTATAGTATCTCTGTTTTAGAAACTATAGAAAGGGAAACTCATACAACCCATAAAACGGGGGAGGTAACCATCCAAATATTTTTGACACAGTTATGCCCCATTCTGACTGAGACTTTTCTGTAAAACCAACTTCAGCCAATGGTTGGCACCAGCATTTGATACTTTAGTTACATTGATTGTGAAACAAGGTACATTTATGCAACTTACATCAATAACTGGCTGTGATTGCTTCTTGGAAACACAACCAACACTTACACTGTATTGAGGGTACTTCAAAAGTTTGACAGCTTTCAGCTCTGATTTGAACCGGAATCTTTGAACAAATGTTTCCTCCAGATTCATACCAAGCAAGTCATCGCTTAATTATAGATCTGCAAAATCTATTTTGTAACAATGGGCGAAATCCTGAGGTAGAATAGACCTTAGACATGCAAAAAATTTACCCACAGCAAAGAGTTTCGACTTGTGTCAGCCTGTGTGGACTGTGCAAGCTGAATGGGTTGCTGCTTTTTGCAGATACATTAAACCCCCTTTTCACAGAGAATGGCTCATGCATGTAAGTATATTCTATTCTTATCACAAGGAAAATGTAACTTTAACACATCGGTTTAATTTCTGATTATTTATGGTTTTCTTGCATATAGGCTGTTTGCCAAAATATCAAAGAAAAGTAATTTATTCATTACGTTCTATTTTTAGACCAGAGTATTTAAAGGAGGCTGGAGACCAAATCCTACTGGTACCCCTCCTCCATTAATTGACATGGACGGAAACCAGTCTCCAAAATCCCCAGCTCAAAATATGTTCACAGAGGGAAAGCGGGTAACAGTCAATCAAGCTTCAGATATCAAACCACCAGTCATTGTATGTATTTTGTAACTTTTTTTTTTAAAACCACAAATTGTTGACTCTTTCATACCAAAATTAACTGCACATGGCAAATTTGTAATTGGTACAAATGACCTGTGGGTCTGTGATAGAGGAGAAAACATTGTGGTTACCAGCATTTTCTCCTTTTCCCACAATGTTTTCAAAAGCCTTATACCTCAGTGTCATGAAAACCTGGGATCGTGTGGTAAAGAGTTACTACTAGCCATTATTAGCCCTGTTTAAAATGATTTTGTTGTTAGACAGTGAGGAAGACGGCTTTTGAAAAAATTATGGGAAAAGAAGAGAATGTTGCTAACTGGCATTTCCTCCTTTTTCCCTTTTTCTACTCTTTTAACCCTTTACCACACAATGCCGCCTTTTAACCACCCTGGGAAAGAAGTCTTATGAAAACATTGTGGGAAAAGGAGAAAATGCTGGTAACCAGCATTTTCTCCTTTTCCCACAATGTTTTCTACCGTATCAAAGAAAAGTTGTGCCATTTGAGCCACGTCGAAATTGTCGTCAGCAAATGCTTTTCAATTTGGCTGAAATGTTGTCGTCTGGTAAAGGGTTAAAGATGAATAGCTTAATTTGAGTTTGATTTAATATTTTCGTCAATACACTTTCAATTGTCTTGTAAAAAACTATATTTTAGTTTATCAAAGTTGTAGGTGGACTTGAATGTGAGTGAGATTGATTGATTGGTTGATTGATTGGTTGGTGTTTTACAGCACTTTCAACATTATTTCATTCATATCACGGCTACAGCTCACATTTTCATGTATGTCATGGTTTTCACCAGGACTTAGCTAGGGCTGTGAAGTGTCTTGCCCAAGGACACTCCCATGAAAAAACCCGGTGCTTCCAGTGAGTTTCGAACCTGGGGCTTCCCGATTACGAGTCCAGCACTTTACCACTGAACCGTAATACAGTACCCCAGAATGTCAGTGAGAGGGTGTGCATAAAACTTGGTGTTATATCGCATTTAAAGACTTTTTATCATCACAAGATTTTATTAACTACATGTACATGTTTGATCACGTAATTATGTAGTAGTCATTGGGTGAGTGTGACCTTTGGCAACCCACTGTAGAACCCTGGCCTTGGACTGGTAAAACCTTAAGATGAAAGGATGTAAATGTTTCTCTTTGACTCCTTACAATCCCTAGTTTTAGCCACTCCTAGAACGATGTTAACATTTTGTGGAAAAATTTGGAAAATTCTTGTAGGCCTAACCAGCATTTTCTTCTGTGCCCACAATGTTTCCTAGTTTCAAAGGACAAATTTCTGTTAAGATTAACAATTATTTTGTCTATATGAACTGCCTTTAAAAATGGACATGTGTAAAATTTTGTTGTTTGGTAAAGAGTAAACTTTGTACATGTAGAAATATTAATTAATTACTTGTTTATTTGTGTGTTATACAGACAAAGACAGCTGCCAGTCCAAGAAACACGCCCTCCCCACGTCTGGAGGTGAAACAAGAAGAGGATAGAAAGGTGTTACTTTTAATTCTTTACTAGATGACAAAATGATAGACTTGTGTAACTTGAAAGTATTTGGCGACAACTAATCAAATATGGCTCAAAAACTGAAGTTTGTCTATGGAGGGTACTGTACAAAACATTATGGGAAAAGGAGAAAATGCTGGTTACCAGCATTTTCTCCTTTTCCCATAATGTTTTCTAAAGCCCTTCTTCCGGATGGTTAAATGTGGGAATCATGAAAAATAAAAGCAAAAATATCAGTTTCATTCTGTTAAATAATACACAAATTAAAGATATTTTGGTTGTGTCATTGGAACTATTAAAGACCCTATAGTAGCCAAAATTAAACAATGCGGGTGTTAAAATGGATTTAAATTTAAATCTCACCTTTTAAAAGTAAGGAAATCACTGTCAAAATGACAATCAGTTATTGTAAGTTTGGTTCAGGTGTTATTTGCAAGCAGAAAAATGAATTCTAAAATTAGATTGAAAGTTCCCAAGTCGCTCTATCATTTGTTTACTTTTTACCTGGTTTTTAAATGCATTTTTTCTGCCAGCGAATAACTTTGACTGACTATACAATAACAGATTGTTATCTTCACAATAATTTCTACACTTTAAAATTGTGTGACTTTAAGTGCATTGCAACATTCACATTGTTTGGTTTTGGCACATGCATAGCTGAAATAAGGTGAGCGTATAAATTGAATTTTGGCCTTCCAGTATTTCATTACAGTTAAATATTTTACACTTTCAGTCTCCTTCAATTAAGTCGGAATCACCAGCCAGTCAAACCAGAAGTGGCAGTGGGAAAAAGTCCACAGAAAAGGTTGTCCAAAAACGAAAACTGTCGCCTTTGGCAAACGAGTCTTCCAAAAGAGTAAGTTTGCAGTTTCTCTCTTTTTGTTAGCTAGGCTGTTTTCGAAGAAAACATCGAGGTATTGTTTAAACCTTCTGTCGTCGTCTGTGTCATCATCATCATTACTGAAGATATTTACTTCAAACCCAGACAAGTTGTTCACTATCAAAAGGGGACCTGCACGGCAAGGGCAGGCAACCATCATAGTATTTTTGACAAAGTAATGCCCTTTTTTCGACTCAGCATTTTCACAGAAAATCAAGCAACCAAGCGAAGGCACCTGCATGCTATGCTTTTGTTCTTATCTAAACTTTTGTCTCAATCCAGCACATGACACTGTAATAGTAATTGATGGATTCTTTATCACTTTATGACTCACTAACCCTTTACCAAATGTCAAAATCTTGGACTGCACCAAATTCAAAGCAACTGCAGATGACAAATTACATGTAGCTCAAATGATGGAACTTGTCTGAGAAAGGGTTGAAAACATTGTGGGAAAAGGAGAAAATGCTGGTTACCAGCATTTTCTCCTTTTTCCACAAAGTTTTCAAAAGCTTTTTTTCCTCAGGGTTGTTAAAACTCAGGGTTGTGTGATAAAGGGTTAACAGATGACAGAATTTGAGGAATGTACATACGGAAAGTATTGGTTGACGACAGGAAAGTGGGGCAAATGATGGAACATGGCTTTGAAAGAAGATGGCTTTGATAGGGAAGAAAACATTGTGGAAAAAGGAGAAAATGCTGATTGCCATCAATGTTTCATAAAGCCTTTTTCTGCAGGCCTGTTCTGAAAAAAAAAACCCCATCATTTAGTGAAGCATTTATGGCTTTAAAACCTTGATACTGTAAACCTGGAAATTATTTCGGGCTATTTAAGTTAGCGGAGTTCGAGGAATTTCGGGCTATTTAAGTTAGCAGAGTTCGAGGATGCATTGACTTCGTAAACTTTAATAGTCACGAAATCGTGTTGCTATGAAATCGCGAACATTTTTAGCTTGGGTATGAAAAAATGAACATTTATAGAATTGTCATACACTTTATTGACCTCCAAAACTACAGGACTGAAACAGACGAACAACAATACAACTTGTTATCAACGTATATACACAGGTGAACTCTACACCATACAATTAATCAATCATTTAACCCTTTACCACACAATACTGAGTTTTAATGACCCTGAAGAAGAAGGCTTTTGAAAACATTGTAGGAAAAGAAGAAAATGCTGGTAACCAGCATTTTTTTCTTTTCCCACAATGTTTTTTGAGGATCTCAAAGACAGATACCGTTGTTTGTGTCCCATTTTATTTGTGGTCTGGAGTTGCTTCCAATTTGGACTGGTCTAAAATTTTGTAGTGTGGTAAAGAGTTAATTGATCGAACAGTGCTTTCATTCATAGGTTTTTGTAGTTTCAATTTTTCGAAAAATGACTTGCACTTAAATTGTGGTGTATACAGGCATATTTAGTGATCTCTGCCCATGTGTCATCATTGTAATATCCATTAGTTCCCCTTTTTCTTTTAATTGAGCTGTGCTCAGGCAAAAGGGGGGCTTAATGCATCTCCGTAATGCATTATACCAAGCAAAAGGTCACTGAATTTTGGATCCATAAAATCCATTTTTACAAACAACCTGCATGAGGTAGAATTATCCTTTGACATGCAGAAAATGTAAAGTTAGCGAAAGTTTCAGTCCATGTCAGCCTGCGCGACTGCGTAGGCTGACATGGGTCAATACCTTTCGCAAATGCATTAAGCCCCCTTTTCACAGAGCATGGCTCAATTCCTTTCACAGTCTCCTCTCTTACTTCATTGTTACCTGCGCTTACAGAACTGCTGCTACTCTCTGCTAACAAGTCAGTAACAGGATCACTTGTGCAAGACTTCTTTTCTCCAGAGTGAAAAAATTCCATATCGATATGTCGACTGATTATTTTAAATCCAAGAAAATACCGGAAAACAAATTGACTGAGAAGTCATACTCGAATTTTACACACCTGTATACAATAACACATTTCTGACGTATACAACTGGGGATTAATGGTAAATTAATTGAAGACCATTTACTTATTCTTTTGCCTGAGGCCTATACTAGAAATTGATTTAGCATATTCACGGAAGCTAATTAATATTTGCGAATTTCACGAACCTCTGTCGATTGCGAACAGTTATCTTCGCAAAAATGTCCCCCGACCGAAATATGCGAACAATTCTCATCATAGACATTTCTAGGTTTCCAGTAGTCCACATACATAAAAGACCAATGAACAAGTGTTTTCAAAATGATTAGCATGCAGAAAAAAAAAAACAGGAAACTTCCTTGTCCCAAAAAAAGTATATGAGCCATGCTCTGTGAAAAGAGGGATTAATGCATCTGCAAAAAGTATCGACCCAGGTCAGCCTGCGCATTCCGTGCAGGCTGACCTGGGCTGAAACTTTTTGCTTTTTGTCAATTTTCTACATGTCAAAGGACCATTCTACCTCAAGAATAAGTCGGTTGTTATAGAAAATGGATTTTATGGATCCAAAATAGTACGATTACTGGCCGGTACTTGCTTGGTATCATAGATCAGAGAGATGCATTAAGCCCCCTTTTGCCAGGGCATCGCTCATACATGCACATTGTATCAGGTGGGTGTTATGCGTAATAATGATGGATATTTTTCAGGAGGAAAAAAAATGCATCGATCAGGATTCCGATTGCTGTTTTGTAATGGCAAATAAACCAATTTATATAATCAACAGCATGCTGGAACTTTTTTATTATTATTTTTTTTTTTTTTCAGACACGTCTTGCAAAGCAAACAAAGCCGTCTGGTACAGCGAAAGGGTCTGGCAAGTCGCCAAAATCAACTCCGGAGCTCACCCGACGAAGCAGACGAGAGGTACATAAGCCTCTTAGGTTTTTAGACTTTGTATAGATTGTTTGTGGCTGCATGTTTATAAATCGACAAGGAAGGCATTGTGTTAGGGATTCATAAGGAAATGTTGAAAAAGGAAATTTTCTAAGTTTGTCACCATAGGAGTACAATTTTTTATTTTCCTGTAAAATAAAGCTTTCAAAAACATCGTGGAGAAAGGAGCAAGTGCATTTTGTAAGAAATGATATTTTTCCTTTCCCCGAAATCCATGGATGCTGAATTAATTAAATGGCCCTTTTTTTTTTTTTTATAAGGAAAAACTCCAAACAATTGCTATTTCAAGGTTATTTTGGCAAGGGTATGCATCAAGTTAATGGACAATATAGATCAAAGATCAGACTGCACATTCTGTGCTGTCTGATCTTGATCTATATTACCCACAAATTAACTTAAGCTGGCTTAGGGCTTTACCTCTTTATAAAATAAACAATTTTTAGACTTGTCCATTTTGAAAGAATTTGCAGATGACAATTTAAATGTGACTCAAAAGATGGCATTTGTATATGGTACTTTAGAGAAATATTGTTCGAAAAGGAGAAAATGCTGGTTACCAGCATAAGGAGAAAATGCTGGTTACCAGCATTTTCTCCATTCCCCAGTGTTTTCAAAAGGCCTTTTCCGTAGGGTTGTTAAAACTTGGGTGTATGTGGTAAAGGGTAAAAGGTAAATGTATCTACTTCTGTCAGCTAGGCTTAACTCTTAACCCTTTACCGCACAATGCCGCCTTTTAACGCCCCTGGAAATAGAGACCTTTTGAAAACATTGTGGGAAAAGGAGAAAATGCTGGTAACCAGCATTTTCTCCTTTTCCCACAATGTTTTCTACCCTATCAAAGAAAAATTGCACCATTTGAGCCTCATTGAAATTATTGTCTGCAAATGCTTTCAAATTGGATAAAGGGTCTGGTAAAGGGTTAACCAAATGGCAAAATTTTCAACCTGTGTAAATTGATTCGATTTGCAGGTGAAAAGTTAGATGTTGCTCATATTATATAATCTGTCTTTGATAGGGAAGAAATCATTGTGGGGAAAAAGGAGAAAATGTTGGTTACCAGCATTTTCTCCTTGCAAAATGTTTTCTTCCATTCCTAAAGCAAATTTCAGTTTTTTGAGTCACATTTATTTTGCCACTGCAAATCGAATCAATTTTGACATGATTTTGCTCTTGGTAGAGGGTTAAGGTAATTTTTTAAAAATCTTCCAAATTTAGATCATATTTAAAAAAAAAAAGAAAAAAGGACATGGGAAGGAATTCCAAAATTAGACCTTAAAAAAAAAAAAGACCTTGGAAGGAAACAACTTAAAATTCAAAAGAGGAAAAAGTAGAGAAAAAAAAAAAAAGACAAATTATGTAAAATATGGGTATTAACATAACTCAAATTAATCTTTCAGGCGGGGAGTAAATCCAGCAGACATTATCAGTCCATAAAATAAGATGCAAGTTATTGCAAAACTGTATGTAAACTTGAGAAAAAAATCTGTCAAATTACCCCAAAGTGGCCCAAAATCAGCTTCGGTATTCACCAGCAATCCTTGAGAATGTTCTCAGTCTTATTCTCCAGAATTTTCTATAGTTGAAAGTAACACAACTTCTGATTGGCGAAACCATTTGGTTTAGCCAATCAGAAGGTGTGTTACTTTCAAATTTTGAAAATCTTGGAGAATAAGACTAAAAATGCTCTTAAGAATGGTTGGTGAATACGGACCCAGAGGAAGGTTAATCCTTTATCAAACAATCCTATGTTTTAATGACCCGGTAGGAAAAAGAGTCCAGTGGTTAGCATTTTCTTCCTTTACCACAATGTTTTCTACCCTGTTACACCCAAATCTCATCATTTGAGTCACATTTAATGTGTCATCTGCAAATGCTTTCAATTTGGACAAGTCTAAAATTTTGATGTTTGGTTAAAAGTCAGCTGTATAGAAACAAACTTATATCTCAGGGATTTACGGTTGCTAGTATGTAGCAATATCTGGTAGTGACTTTAGCAAATAGTTTTTGATTTTTTTTTTGTTTTCCTGTCTGTATATAGGTCAGTTTTATGATAGTTTGAAGGCATTTCAACAAATGCAAGACATGGCTAATTCTAAGAGATTTTTCTACTCATCGCTTTGCTCTCTTTCATTTATCTTTGCATTTGAGCTATGCTTTGGCAGAAGGGAGCTTAATGGATCTCAGTGATGCATGATACCAATCAAGTCATCACAGAATTGTGGATCCATAATTGCTACATCTTTTTTTTATTTATGAGGCGCAGTGATCCTTGCACATACAGAAAATTGACCGATAGCGAAAAGTTTTGGCCCAGGTCAGCCTGCATGGACTGTGCAGGCCGATGTGGATCGGTGTTTTTCGCAGATGCATTAAACTCCCTTTTCTCAGAACATGGCTCATTTTCTTTTATCACATAATCTCCTTTGTTTTCAGTGTAATATACTCATTACAAATTCTTTTAGCTTACACGTATTTTAATCCTTTACCACACAATCCTGAGTTTTAACGACCCTGAAGAAGAAGCCTTTTGAAAACCTCGTGGGAAAAGGAGAAAATGCTGGTAACCAGCATTTTCTCCTTTTCCCACAATGTTTTTCTACTCTTCCAAAAACAAATTTCAATTTTTGATTCACATTTATTTTGTTGTCTGCAAAAGCTTTCAATTTGGACTGGTCTAAAATTTTGTCGTTTGGTGAAGAGTTAAATAAGCATTGTGTGACATTGTATTTGGCATTATTTTATACTTTTTTCAGAGAAGTGAATAGGTTTTATTTATGTCAATTACCATGAGTTAGTGTATGATTTTGCACATTCTCATCTATAATTCGCAATATTTCATCATCTGAAAAAAAAAAGAATCCGACAATTGATAGCTTACTAGACAAATTTTTATTGTTTTATTGAACTCGTCAACAAAAATGTTATTTAGCTCCCCAGAGGCCCGCTTGATAACTTTTTGATAGATATTTCAAGCAATGTTCAAGCATTGGAAATACTTAAGGATAAATTTATTTCCTGCTTGCTTTTTTTTTTTTTTTTTTTATACCCCCCACAACGAAGTGGAGGGGGGTGTACTGGAATCGCCATGGCTGTCCGTCTGTCCGTCCGTCTGTAGACACAATTTTGTCCGGAGCTTTTTTCCTACAGTTTTTCAAGTACTGCACTGAAATTTACACATAATGTTTGGGTACATATGAAATTGTGCATGTGCAATTTTCACGACCTTGCTGCCATTGGTTGCCGAATTATCTCCCCTTAAGCTTGTTGCCCTTTGTAAATTTTAACTATGGATTTTTGTCCAGGGCATAACTTCCAAAGTATAGAAGCTAGGAACTTCAAACTTCACACAAAGTTAGATCACATTAAGGAGAAGTGCAGTGTACAAGAACAGTAACTCTATTTCATTTATTTTTTGAGTTATTGCCCTTTGTAAATTTTAACTTTGAATTTTTGTCCAGGGCATAACTTCCAAAGTATAGAAGCTTATGACTTCAAACTTCACACACAGATAGATCACTATAAGGCGAAGTGCATTGTACAAGAACCATAACTCTATTCCATTTATTTTTCGAGTTATTGCCCTTTGTAAGTTTTAACTTTGGATATTTGTCCGGGGCATAACTTCTGAATCATTTAAGCTAGTGACATCAAACTTCATATACAGATAGACCACATTAATGAGAAGTGCAGTTTACAAGTACCATAACTCTCTTCCCACTTTCTTTTTCAACTCTTATTTTTTTACGAAACCATTCTGCATTCTGTGACAAAGAGCTGTTTTGTGACATGGAGCTGGTGGGGGGTATGATCACTTTTAGTGATAGCTCTAGTTATTTCAAGACATGTCTGCACTATGGCATTATTAGCTTGAGGTATGGTTGTAAACCTGGCATTGTTGTCTCTGTCATCATCCTGAAAAACTGACATTTTCAAAAAAAAAAAAATTGACATTTTATGATATCTCTGTCAGTACAGAAGATATTTACTTCTAGCTTGGACTGGTTGTTAACTATATCAAAGGGGAACCTTTAGAAAAAGGGCAGGTAACTATCAAAGTATTTTTGAAACAGTGACTCCCTTTTTTGGGCTTTAAATCCTCACTGAAAATCAAGCAACCACAGCTGAGCATAGGTTCCCACATGTGGTGTTTTTATTTGTTTAGCAACTGTCCATCTTCATATGATTTATATTCATCTTTTTATCTCTAATGATATAGGATTTAAAAAGAAAAAAAAAGACAATATCTTTTGACCTTGCCTTCCTTATTCAAAGGATTTTGTCAGAAACTTTGTATTTTCGGTTGTGTTTTGAATCATGACAAAAAATGTACATGTATTATGTTCGACTTCCAGAAAAATAGGTCACAAATGGCCTCTGAAAACATTGTGGCAAATCAAGAAATCATTCAAATAGAACAGTTTCTCCATGGTATTTTGTGGTCTCTTTCTACATTGTTTGTCTTGTTTTTGAAATTATGTGTTCAAGGGACATTCTTGCATGCTTCTCTGTCATTATTTTTCAATTTCAGAGAAAAAGTTAAGTGCAGTATTTTTGATCATGTAAATACCAAATTTTTACTTTAAAACTGAAAAGGTTTTTAATTGTATCACTGGTTCTCTTTTTTCGGGAAGACATTTTAACATGTTCAGATTTTATTATTTTTGTCATCATTAGTTCAGATGCACAGTTTTTGTCTGTTTTTCTGTTCAGAAAGCATGATTTTTAGAGCTACACTCTGGCAAAAGGGTGCTTAATGCATTGTACCAAGCAAGTAATTACACAATTCTGGATCCAAAGTGGCCATTTTTTTTTTTTTTTTTTTTTTTTAAACAACCTACTGAATCGTGAGGTAGACTGGTCCTTGGACATGCAGAAAATTACCAAAAGCAAAAAAGTTGCTCTCCAGGTCAGCCGGCGCAGACTGCGCAGGCTGACCTGGGTCAATACTTCTGGCAGATGCCCCCTTTTCACAGAGCATGGCTGGTTTATCAAAATTTACCCAGTTACGTGTTTTAATCTTTACCACACAATGCAGCCTTTAAACAACCCTGGGAAAGAAGCCTTTTGAAAACATCATGGGAAAAGGAGAAAATGCTGGTAACCAGCATTTTCCCCTTTTCCCACAATGTTTTCTACCCTATCGAAGAAAAGTTGCACCATTCCAGCCACATTAAAACTGTTGTCTGCAAATGTTTTCAATTTGGACAAGGCTAAAATTTTGTTGCCTGGTAAAGTGTTAAGAATTTTTCAAAACCTTATATTACAGTTCTTAGTTTTTATGACCCTTGAGAAGGGGGATTTTGAAAACATCATTGGAAAGAAGAAAATGATGGTAACCAGCATTTTGTCCTTTTCTCACAATGTTTTCCAATCTTTTAAACACAAATATCAATATTTGAGCCACATTTGATCTGTCGTCTGCAAATGCTTTCAAAATGAACCAGTCTGAAAAAAAAAAATGGTTTTGTCTGTTCAGGAGTTAAAAAAAGAGGCCATGCTGATGCAGTGGTAGAGAAAATGTCTTAAAAACATTGAGGAAAATGGAGAAATACCTTTTTGTGCATGTTCAAATTGTTAACTCCTGTCACAATCTTTTGAAGAAAAGATCTTGTTTGTGTGGATGGGGGCAGGGTGAACTCTTTACCAACAGGTCTGAGTTTCAAAGACCCTAAATAAGGAGGCTCTTAAAAACATTGTAAATAAAGGAGAAAAGGATGGTAACCAGCATTTTCTTTTTTTTTTTTCACAAAGTTTTGTACCCTTTCAAATACAAAGACCATTTTAGTTTAGCCACATTGTATTAAATTTTGTTGTCTGCAAATGCTCTCAGTTTTGACAAGTGGTTACCAGCACTTTCTCCCTTGCTCACAATGTTTTGAAGTACTTTCTTAGGGTCATAAGAATGAGCCATGACAAAAGGGGGTTTAATGCATCTCCGTGATGCAGTATATCAAGCAAGTCATCACATAATTATGGATCCATAAAATCCATTTTGTCTAACAATCAACTGGATGTGGAGATAAAATAGTCCTTTGCCATGCAGAAAATTGACCAGTCGCAAAAAATATTGACCCATGTCAGCCTGTGCAGTCCGTGCAGGCTGACGTGGGTCGATACTTTTTGCTGATGCATTAAGCCCCCTTTTCACAGAGTATGTTTTGTTTCCCTTGTTTACAATCTTGCATGACCTAATGTAGTTTATCTAACTCTTTCAGCACTAAACTTTGCTAAAACTGACTTTGTTGACAGTGTAGAACAAGATCAGACTGGACTTAAATTGCAGGCTTATCCTGGATTCACACAGATTGTTTGTGAAATATTTTGGCAAAACAATTAGCAACAGCTTGGTCACCAGTCTTTCCACTGAAAGCATAGCATGCTGCTTAACCCTTTACCACACAATCAGGAGTTTTAACTGTCCTTTTGAAAACATGGTGGGAAAAGGAGAAAATGCTGGTAACCGGCATTTTCTCCTTTTCCCACAATGTTTTCTACCCGTCCAAAGGCAGTTCTAATCATTTGAATAAGACTGACATTGTCCTTTGTGAATACTTTCAATTTATTACAAGCCTAAAATTTTTCACTTGGTTAAGAGTATATAGTTACAGAGAGATATGCCACAAATCCTATTGCTGTATAAGCTCGTACAACAGCAAGGTTGGTTTTAACCCTTTCCCAAACAAGCCCTGGTTTTCACGTGTCTGCAGTACAAGTCTTTTGAAAACACTGTGGGAAAAGTGTAACGAGCAATTTCTCCTTTTCCCACAGTGTTTTCTACCCTTTTTGATAACTTTCTGCCATTTTCATCAAATTTAAAGTTGTCGTCTGCAGGTTCTTTCAATCTGGACCAGTCCAAATTTTGTCGTTTGGGAAAGGGTTAAACATTGCATATCAAACCACTGTCTGTGACAGATGCTTTAACCCTTTACCAGATAATCCTCAGTCTTAACAATCCAGAGAAAGGGAGGCATATTAAAACATTGTGGGAAAAGGAGAGAGTGCTAGAAACCAGCATTTTCTCATTTTCCGACAATGTTTTCCATCCTATCAAAGACAAATTCCATCTTTTTAGCCATATTTGAATTTTCATCTGCAAATGCTTTCAGTTTAGACAAGTTTACATTTTTGTCATGTGGTAAAGGGTTAAATTGCACATAACCCCTTATGGCACTATGCTGCCTTTTGACGACCCTGGAAAAGAAGCCTTTTGAGAACATAGTGAGAAAAGGAGAAAATGCTGGTAACCAGCATTTTCTCCTTTTCTCACAATGTTTTCTAGCCTATCAAAGAAAAATTGCACCATTTGAGCCACATTGAAATTCTCGTCTGCAAATGCTTTATATTTTGACAAGTCTGTATTTTTGTCGTGTGATAAAGGGTTTAAATTACAGTTAACTTTGGTAGAATATCTTTTTCATTTACCTAACACTCTATGGCTAAAATTAGTTGAAAATGTGTTACAAATACTGGAATAAAGGTGAATTAATGCTCTAATAAGTTGGAGAAAATCACAGAAGCAGACCCATTTTATATCCCCCAAACCTACAAAGTAGATGGGATATACTGGTTTCACCATGCCTGTCCGTCAATCCATCCATCTGTCTTGTTTTTGTTTCCATGCCTTAACTCAATAGTAATTTGACTTAGGAGCCTGAAACTTTAAACAACTGTTCCTCATGACCCAAAGATGTGCCTAATTGTTTTTGGGTCACATGGGTCAATGGTCAAGGTCACAGGTGAACTTTGTTTGAAAATTGTTTCCATGCTGTATAGATAGAATAGATGATTGACCCGTGACTCTGAAACTTTATACAAGTGTTGCTAAAGAAACCCGATTAGGGGCCCTTTTCTGTTTTTGGCCACATTGGTCTAAAGTCAAAGTCACAAGTGAACTTTGTTTGAAAATTGTTTCCATGCTCTAACTCAATAGCTTTTTGACCGAGGACCCCAAAACTTTATACAAGTGTCGCTTAAGAAGCCCAAGTAGGTGCCCTTTTGTTTTTTGGGTCACATTGATGAAAAGTCAAAGTCACAGGTGAACTTTGTTTGAAAATTGTTTCTGTGCTCTAACTCAATAGCTGTTTGACCCAGGACCTTGAAACTTCATACAAGTTTTACTAAAGAAACCCAAGGAGTGTCCTCTTGTTTTTGGGTCACATTGGCCAAAGGTCAAGGTCACTGGTGATCTTTGTTTCGAAAATCATTTCTGTTCTCTGATTATGATGCTGCAGTGACAATGTGCTGGTGGGGTGTATTTGTCCGCTTTGCAACAATTTTAGTTGTATTTGAGCCATGTTCTGGCAAAAAAGGGCTTAAGGCATCTCCATGATACATTAGGCCATGCAAGTCACAACATAATTATGGATCAGTAAAAAACAGTTTGTCTAACAACCAAATCGGTTATGAGGTAGAATGGTCCTTGGACATGCAGAAAATTGACCAACAGTGAAAACTTTCGGCCCAGGTCAGCCTGCACGGACTGCGCAGGCTGGCCTGAGCCGATACTTTTCGCAGATGCATTAAGCCCCCTTTTCACAGAGCATGGCTCATCTGTTTTGCCTCCCCTCTATGTCCCTCAACCTCTCTGGATGGCTGGAAATACAATTCAAAAAGATTTTCATCCTATAGGTTTGACAAAACAAGCCAATGATGTAGATTCAAGATCAGGGTCTGTATTTACTAATCAGTCCTAACCCTTAACCAAAGAATCCTGTGTTTTCACATCCCCAAGAAAGAGGCCTTTAGAAAACATTGTGGGAAAAGGAGAAAATGCTGGTAACCATGTTTTCTACCCTGTCAAAAAAAACTTAAGTTCATGCGTACCACTTTCAAATTTGTCATCTACAGATGCTTTCAACTTGGAAGGGGGCTAAAATTTGTCATTTAAGAAAGGGTTGAGAATGTTCTTAGCCTTGTTCTCCAGAATTTTTTAAATTTGAAAGTAACTCAAATTCTGATTGTTTAAACAATTTGGTTAACTCTTTACCACGCAATCCCAGGGTTCAGTGACTCTGAAGAAGAAGGCTTTTGATAACATTGTGGTTACCAGCATTTTCTTCATTACTCACAATGTTTTCAACGATCTGAAAGACAGATACTGTCGTTTGTGCCTCGTTTTATTTGTCATCTGCATATGCTGTCAATTTGGACTGGTCTAAAATTTTCTTGTGTGGTACAGGGTTAACTCTTTTCCACACAACAAAATTTTAGACCAGTCCATCTTGAAAGCATTTGCAGACATCATTTTCAAAATCCTGCAGTGTAAGACTGAGAATGTTCTTAAGAATGGCTGGTGAATATTGTCCCTGGCCTCATCTTCTGTGCAGTCAGATTTTGGTCTGTGCCATGCACAAAATCTATTTGTCGCTTATGCTAGTTATTGTGCTAAAATGTTAACTCATTACCAAACGACAAAATTTTAGACTCGTCCAAAGGGGAGGCATTCACAGATGATGAAGGTGGCTCAAATTGTTGAAGTTGTCCTTGATAGAGTTGAAAATATTGTAACCAGCATTTTCTCCTTTTCCCACATTTTTCAAAAGCTTTTTTACTCAGGGTCATTGAAAATCAGGATTGTGTGTAAAGGGTTTAATTGGTACAGATTATTTCTGGAGCTCACAACTTTTCAGATTGAAAGTTGGAAATTCCATTCCAAGTACAAATTTCCCAGTTTGATAGATTTACAAATCCATTTTTCCTGATGTTGAAGGCATTGCATAAAAAGAAGGAAAATCCATGCCTGGGTGGGACTGTGAAAGATGAAAATAGTCATATAAAAATGTTGGCCATTATGAGATTTTTTCCAGTATTAATATCTGGTTTTGATGGAATAATACAGATTGTTTGTATTTTATTCTACAGATTTTTCATTTTCACATTGTAGCAAATCATTAGGATTAATGTTTGAAAACTGAAAGAATAATCAGGGATTGAATCTACACTGGAAATTTTTACATTGGAGTTGAAGGCTGTTTTACATTGTTTATATACACAAATAGAAAAGAAACAGCATGTATTCTACACATAAGAAACAAAAAACAAAATTATCCGATTCATACTAAACTTTCTGCCTGATGTAATACTTTTAGACCCATGATATCCAAGGTGCAAGTTACGTTGCTTATACATTAAGGACCAAGATCAGATTGCACACAATCTGCAATTTGATCATGGAACTACTTTTTTCATTATATTGTCCATTGTTCTTTATAAACAAGGTTTGAATTTTCCATATCTGGGTCAGCTGTTTTCATTTTCTTTTAATCTTTGTTATTTTTTTATTCTTAAAAGTACTGGATCTTTAAAAACCAGGAAAACTTGAGAGTTAAACTTGCTGTAAACTTACAAAAGCTTGCATTTCTGTTTTGATCCAAAGATTTACACTTCTTGATTAGCCAAAAGCTTTTAAAATTATTCTTGATCAGCCAAAAGCTTTTAATATTATTCTTGATCTGCCAAATGTTTCTTGATTAGCCAAAAGCTTTAATAGTTTTCTTGATCAGCCAGAAGCTTCTAATATTTTTCTCAAGCAGCCAAAAACTGAGCATTATTCATAAGTCTTTTCATAAAACTGCCAAATAAAGCATTATGTTTTTCATATACATGTATCTAGAATGACAAACAAATGTTGAGCAAATTGTGATGGCCAACTTAACATGACTATTTTCATCTCTTTCAGGAACAGTGTGAGGCAAGGACACTGTATGACTTTGACGATACAGAAATGATAGATGCAGCTAGTCACATATCAAATAAAGGAAAATCTAAATCCAACATGAAAGGCAAGAAGCTTACTCACATAAGAGACCTTGAACCAAGTTTTAATACATACGAAACTCCAGAATCTAAACACACAGACACACACATGCAGCCTCGTAAATTCATGACAAATGAAGAGATAAAAAAATCCTTGTATGAACATATAAACCAAAAATGCCCAAAACTTGTGACCCCAAAGTTTGTAGTTCGACCTGCTCAATGTCATCCGCCAGATGAGTACCTTCAGCTGGACAATGGGCGGAGTCATTGTTTGCCCCGCCTCCTTTGGACCAAAATATTCAGTTTTTTATCACCTGGTGACCTGGCTCGCTGTCTTGCAGTATGTCGTGTGTGGAATCGATGGTGCATTAATCCAGATTTATGGAAATATATAGATCTCAGTCGTAGACGGATTGTTCAGGCTCATTTAATGGGGGTCGTACGTCGCCAGCCAGAGCGCCTAAATCTGGCATCGGTAGTTATGACGCAAAAACAGGTAATTTGGTTAATTGAGAGACTCCCATTATTAAAAGTATTGATTTTGTCCAAGTGTTCATGGGTAACAATTAGTGGATTGTGTATGTCAGGGTGCCCGCTTTTATACACGCTAGATGTAAGTTGGGCATCGGGATTGAACGATAACTGTTTTGAAGATCTTATTACACCTCCGGTAGACAGGAAACCAGCATTACAACACATCAGTCGACTTCATCGTCTCAAGTGCTTGAATCTCTCCGGGACTGAAATCAGCGACGACTCCTTACGAATGATAACAGTTTACTTATCACGATTAGAAAATTTGCAATTTTGTTACTGCACACGGATTACTGACGAAGGAATTCAGTCGCTTGCAAGCTTCAGATCAGCGACGCAAGAAACTTTACGAGTCTTACATCTATCAGGTTGCCGGCAGCTAACAGACTTGAGTCTCCAAGCTTTACAGAACTTTTCAAATTTAAAAGAACTGGATGTCTCCAACTGTATTAAAATGACTCCAGAGAGATGCAGTGAATTTCATTTAAATACTTTGGTGAAATATAAGTGGTAAGGTTGATGTATGGAGGTGAGGCATGCTCTGTGAAAAGGGGGCTTAATGCATCTGAAACGGTATCGCAGGCTGACCTGGGTCGAAACTTTTTGATAAGTTTTCTGTATGTCAAAGGACTGGTGCACCTCGTGATTCTGTCGTTCTTATACAAAATGGATTTTATGGATCCGTGATGACATGAGGACTTGCTTGGTATTATCGATCGCGGAGATGCATCAAGCTCCCTTCTGCAAGAGCATGGCTCAAAGATATTAACCCTTTCCCAAACAAGCCCTGGTTTTCCCGTGTCTGCAGTACAAGTCTTTTGAAAACACTGTGGGAAAAGGAGAAATTGCTCGTAACGAGCAATTTCTCCTTTTCCCACAGTGTTTTCTACCCTTTTTGAGAACTCTCTGCCAACTTCATCAAATTTAAAATTGTCGTCTGCAAACTCTTTGAATTTTGACCAGTCCAAAATTTGTCATTTGGGAAAGGATTAAACCTTTACCAGATAAGGAAAGTTCAGACTTATCCAGATTTGAAGCATTTGCAGGCAACAACCTGTATGTGTCTGAAATGATATACAACTTTGTGGAAAAAGAGGAAAAGGCTGGTTACCAGCATTTTCTCCTTTTACCACAATGTTTTTTCAAAAGCCTTTTTCTTTGGGTTGTTAAAAGTGGGATTGTTGGTAGAGGTAAATGATTATAGGTGTGTTTTGTGTCTTTCAAAAATCAGATATTGAAAAAAAAAAAAAAAAATCTATGTAAATGAGTCATGCTCTGTGAAAAGGGGGTTTCATGCATCTGCCAAAAAAAAAAAAAAAAAAAAAAGGGTACAGTATCAGCCCAGGTCAACCTGCACAGTCCAAGCAGATTGACCTGGATCAAAACCTTTTGCTATTGTTTCATTTTCTGCACGCAAGGACCAGTCTACCTCATGATTTAGTTGGCTGTTAGACAAAATGGATTTTTAGGATCCATAATTATTTGATGACTAGCTTGGTATGATGAGTCACAGAGATACGTTAGATACCCTTTAGCCAGAGCATGGCTTATATTTTATTGGCAACATTGTCTTTTCATTTTTCGTGGATTCTTTATTTGATCTAGGCTACACTATTAACCCTTAAAGCACATTTCACGACTATAGTTGCCTTTGCGGCCAGTGTAGATCAAGATCAGGCTGCACAAAACGTGCAGCCTGATCTTTGATCTACACTGTCCGCTTTGCTGAAACACTGAAGACAAAAGTGACCCATGAAATTTCAATTATTTGGGTCATACTTCTAGTTTGAAAATGTCTGATAGGTTTTTTTGGCGCTCTAAGGGTTAAGGCTCGTCCATATTGAAAGCATTTTTTTTTTGCAAATTATAAAACCAAAGAGAACTCTTTACCAGACGAGAAAATTTCAGACAAATCGGATGTGGTTAATATGATGGAGTTTGTTTTTCTAGAGGAAAGGAAACATTTTGGGAAAAGGAGAAAATGCTGATTACAAGCATTTCCTCCTTTTCCCAAAATGTTTTCAAAAACCCTTTTTCCTGAAGGTGGTTTAACTCCTTACCATGCAACAAAATTTTGGACCTGTCCAAATTGAAAGCATTTGCAGACGGCATATTAAATGTTAATGAAAACATAAGATTTGCCATTCAAGGGTTAGAAAACATTGTAGGAAAAGAAGACAATGCTGGTTACCAGCATTTTCTTCTTTTCCCACGTTTTCAAAAGCCTTCTTCCACAGGGTCGTTAAAAGTCGGGATTGTGTGGTAAAGGGTTAAACTCAGAATTGTTTAGTACAGGGTTCATAAGCAGTAATTGTGGTTTGTTTTCTGACACTGTTTTCTGTCTCATGTAAAAAAACAAAATTTTCCTTTCTCTTAGATATTTCTCCTTTTTGTCACTAAACCCTTCATAACACAAGTTTTAGCAACCCCAAGAAAAATGCCTTTTGAAAACATTGTGGGAAAAGGAGAAAATGCTGGTAACCAGCATTTTCTCCCTTTTCTGCATTGTTTTCTACCCTTGCCAAAACAAATTTGAATTTTTAAATCAGATTTATTTGGTTGTCTGCAAATGCTTTCAATTTGGACAATTCTGGTAAAGAGTTATACTATTTTCAGGTGGTCTGAAATGGGCCTGTGTTACAATCAGGTTAACCTAGGTGCATTGAATAAACCTAGACTTTCAGTCTAGTAACGAGACCTAAATAATTTGATATTTTGAGATTGCATTTGTCCAGAATGTCTTAGCAAAGTATAGATCACAAATGAGACTAAATGTTATGCGTAGTCTGATCTTGATCTACACTGGCCGTAAAAGTAACAAAGGTTTTGAAAAGCACTTTAACCCTTTTCCACACAGTCCGAAGTTTAACGATCCTGAGTAAGAGACCCTTTGAAAGCATTGTTGGAAAAGGAGAAAATGCTGGTTACCAGCAGTTTCTCCTTTTCCAAAAATGTTTTCTCCATTTTTCAAAAGCAAATTCTATAATTTTAGCAGTGTTTGTCATCTGCAAATACTTTGAATTTGGAAGAGTCTGAAAATTGACCATCTTGTAAAGGGTGAAGCCTTTAGCAGACGACAAAATTTTAGCCTTGTCTGAATTGAAAGCATTTGCAGGCGACAATTTCAGTGTGGCTCAGATGGTGCAATTTTTCTTTGATGGGGTAGAAAACATCGTGGGAAAAGGAGAAAATGATGGTCACCAGCATTTTCTCCTTTTCCCACAATGTTTTCAAGGGTTTCTTTCCCAGGGTTGTTAAAGGCTGCATTTTGCAGTAAAGGGTTGAGTGTGATCCCTTTATTAGGGAAAAAAATTAAACACTCCTGCAAGTTAAAGGCCTTTGCTGATAAATAATTTATTATAGCTCAGTATATGAGGTATGTCTGAAATCTTAACCAAACAACAAAATTTTAGACTGGTCCAAATTGAAAGCATTTGCAGACGATAAAATAAATGTCACTCAAAAATTAAAATTGATTTGGTAAGGGTAGAAAACTTTGTGGGAAAAGGAGAAAATGCTGGTTACCAGTATTTTCTCCTTTTCCCACAATGTTTTCAAAAGGCATCTCTTCCTTAGGGTTGTTAAAACTTGTGATTGTGTGGTTAAGAGTAAAAGGGTGGATAACAGCGTAGGAAAGGGAGAAAATGCTGGTTATCAGTAGTTTCTGCTTTTCTCACTTTGTTTTCAAAGGCCTTATTCGTGGGGATATTAATACATTGGTTTGTTTAGTAAATGGTGAACTCTTTACCAGAATGAAAACAAGTTGGGCTTGGCCAGTACAAGAGCATTTTCAGTTATCAAAGTTTGTGGGTTTTTCTTGATAGGGCAGAAAACATTATGGAGAAAAGAACAAAGTGCTGTTCACTATATTTACTTTTTCCCATGATGCTTTCAAAAGCCTTCTACCTCAGGATCAAACTATCAACAAGAGATCGTTAGGTTAAGGGTTAAAAAAATACATGTATTTATTTACTTTTGCTAACATTTCCTATTTGGATATGATATTTTTTTTTTTATGAAAAAGTATTTCAAGTTTTTTTATGTTTTCTTAGTTTATAAGTTCATACTGTTTCATGGAAAATATCTGTTTTGTAAAAGTACTATCTTTACCTTGTTTATCATATATTTTATTTTTTTAGATGACCTCAGTTTGTAGTCAAAAATAGCACAACCAGTGCTTTGAAATTTTAATTTTTAGCATCAGCATGTTGGTCTTTGTCAACGATTGTCAGTTTGCAACGTAGTGAAAAAATTTGGCATCATAAAATAATTGTGTGTTAAGGTTAGCAACAAAGGACCATCAGGGCCCTCTTGTTTTCCTGTTTTATAGTTCTGAAAAGTAACAGGGTATTTACCGTAGGGACACCCCTCCTGTTCCCTTAACCACCGGCTCCTTTTCCACTGAAGCAGTTTGTGCCTCACTGTGTGTAAACTTGGCTACGCCTATCCTGTGAGATTGTGACTGCAGTAAAATACTTAACCCTATAATAGATGACAATATCTGAGACTGGATCAAATTGAAAGCATATGCCGACAACAAATGTTGCTTAACCCTTTACCACACAATCCCGACTTTTAACCGAAAGAGGAGGCCTTTTGAAAACATTGTGGGAAAAGGAGAAAATGCTGGTAACCAGCATTTCCTCCTTTTCCCACAATGTTTTCTGGCCTTTTACAGACAAATCTCACCATATGGGCCGTATCTGTCGTCTACAAATGCTTTCAATTTGGACAAGTGTAAAATTTGTCATGTGGTAAAGGGTTAAATGATTGGATTTGCATGAGAAGGATTAAAAACATTGAGGGAAAATAACCAACGTTGTCTCCTTTTCTCTCAATGTTTTCAAAGCCTTCTTTTTCAATGTGGCCAAAAGTCAGGATTTGTGCGGTAAAGCACTTGAAGTCAAGATGAAATGAGTCATGCTCTATGAAAAGGGGACTTAATGCATCTGCAAAAAAAAAAGTATCGACCCATGTCAGCCTGTGCAGTCTGTGCAGGCTGACCTGGACTGAAACTTTTTGCTCTTGGCCAATTTTCTGCATGTCCGAGAACTTTTCTAGCTCAGGATTCAATTGGTTGTTGGACAAAATGGATGTAATGTATCAAAAATTATGTTATGACCTGCATGATACATCATGGAGATGCATCAAGCCCCTTTTTGCCAGAGTGTGGCTCAAATGAATGTGGCTTACCCATGCTTGATTAACCCTTTCCCAAACAAGCCCTGGTTTTCACGTGTTTGTAGTACAAGTCTTTTGAAAACACTGTGGGAAAAGGAGAAATTGCTCGTAACGAGCAATTTCTCCTTTTCCCACAGTGTTTTTCTACCCTTTTTGAGACCTTTTTGCCATTTTCATCAAATTTTAAATTGTTGTCTGCAAACTCTTTCAATTTGGACCAGTCCAAAATTTGTCGTTTGGGAAAGGGTTAACCTTTTACCACTTTACAGTGTTTCAACAACCCTAAAGAAGAAAGCTTTTGAAAACACAGGAAAGGGAGAAGGTGCTAGTAACCAGCATTTTCTCCTTTTCCCACAATCTTTTCTACCCTATCAAAGACAAAAGTCATATTTTGATCTATATTTAAAGATACATCCATACAGCCAGAGAGAAAAAAAATGCTGAAAAAAATATGATAGACTGTAGAATGGTTCAAAATTTAGTCAGCTGTGTAAACATACCAGATAAATTACCATTAAATATGGTGTAAGGGATAAGTACATACATCAGAAATCTTAGATTTAGAACTGCCAGAAACCTGACAACAGTGTTTTCATTGATAGCCCCACGAAAAATGAAATGCAGTTTCTATCTGTCGTAATCTATGCAACCTTGCAACTTTTGGAGGCAACATTTGGCATGAAGATACAAAAATGATTCTAGTTTGATAAAGTAAAGATGAAATGGTTAAAAACCGAGTATTGGTGTATCTTTAAAATTTGTTGTCACCAAATGTTTTCAATTTGATCGGAGACCAAAATTTATAGTTTGGTGAAGAGTTAACTCATAGGGTGCCGAAAAAACCCCATCAGAAATTTTCATCCTAGAAATACAGCCAAAGCAATAGCAGTTAAACCCTTTCCCAAACAAGCCCTGGTTTTCCCGTGTCTGCAGTACAAGTCTTTTGAAAACACTGTGGGAAAAGGAGAAATTGCTCGTAACGAGCAATTTCTCCTTTTCCCACAGTGTTTTCTACCCTTTTTGAGACCTTTCTGCCATTTTCATCAAATTTAAAATTGTCGTCTGCAAACTCTTTCAATTTGGACCAGTCCAAAATTTGTCGTCTGGGAAAGGGTTAATGGTTCCTTTTATCCACAATGTTTCTGCAAAGCGGACAGTGTCGATCAAAGATCAGGCTGCACATTTTGTGCAGCCTGATCTTGATCCACACTGTCCGCAAAGGCAACTATAGTCGTGATAGGCACTTTAAGCGTTAATTGACTCAATGGTATTTTAATGGCTTTCAACATTATTTCATTCACATTCACATCAAAGCAAGAGTTAACCCTTTTCCTGCTAAATAAGTGATACGAAACTTTCAAGCCAATAGTAAAAAAAACCCAAATTTTGCTTTTTCGAAAGTATTTTGGGGGAAAATATCTCCTTATCAGACAGTGAAGATCCCAGAAAAGACTGCAGTCTTATCTTGATCTACTGTGCAGTCTGATCTTGATCTATACTGTCCACAAAAGGTCCTTGAGTCACCCTTAGCAGTCTAAGGGTTCCCATATTCATGTGTTTCCTGGATTTTACCAATACTAGGCTGAAACTGGCCCTCATACAAAGTAATCTATGTCAAGACAGATTCTACAATCGGCAGAAATGGATGGTTGATAAATAAACACACTCAGGAAAATTTCCACTCGTACCAATATATGTATTTCAGCGAAGCACTATGGTCACACGCCACCATTTTTAAAAGTTTACAATAAGTATATAGTTCTTAACAGTTTTTAAAAGGAACTATTTACATCTAATAGAAAGTTTTTGGACTTTCCCAGTACCAGAAAGTCTAAGACACTGAAAGAAAAATACAAAATGGGTGTGGAGGAAGACTGAAAAAAAAAAAGAAAGCCATGAAAAAAGAGATATTATATGGAAAAACATTAGTTTAAAAGATAACTAGTATGTACGATCATACACTACACTGCACTGAAAGTGACAGGAAAAGGGTTTTGAAAAGATTGTAGGAAAAAGAGAAAATGCTGGAAACCAGCATTTTCTCCTTTTCCCACAATGTTTTCTACTCTGTAAAAGACAGATATCGGCATCCGAGTTACATTTGTCGTCTGCCAATGCTTCCAACTGGGACAAGTCTAAACTTGTTATCTGGTAGAGAGGAAAACCACAGAACATTGTATCATGTTGCCTTATATGGGAAAGAAGCCAATAGGCTGGAAAGAGTTTTGTTACGGATACAGTGTACTCACAAGGACACTCCAGAAAAACAAACTCTGCACTGGCCCCCATAACATAAATGTTGCAAACTACAGTAACACAAAGTTCTGAATAAGTTTAATACTTTACCACACAACCTTCAGTTTTTAAAGACCTTGAGGAAGAAGGCTTCTGAAAACATTGTGGAAAAAAGAGAAAATAGTGGTAACCAGCATTTTCTCCTTTTCCACAACGTTTTCTGCCCTATCAAAAACAAAATTCATCCTATGACCCAGATTTCATTTGTCGTCTGCAAATGCTTTCAATTTGGACTAGTCTAAAATTTTGCCGTGTGGTAAAGAGTTAAGCACTAAATCACACTTTCAAACGCTCAATATGAGCAATACATCATTTCATTCAATCTTTCATGCGAACAAATCTAATCATCAACAATATATCGTATACATACACATCATCTTGAATCCTAATTGTTTACTTCTCTTATCTAAATTGGAGACACTTGAGGAAAACAAAGTTAAACGAGAACAGATCACTTCTTAGATGCAGAGATGAGAGGTAAGATATCATGACATTGGGAGTTTTCAGTTTGTGAAGAGTCTCCACATTTTATGTTTTCAAGTCTTCATTGGAGATTAACCCTTTCCCAAATGACAAATTTTGGACTGGTCCAAATTGAAAGAGTTTGCAGATGACAATTTTAAATTTGATGAAAATGGCAGAAAGGTCTCAAAAAGGGTAGAAAACGCTGTGGGAAAAGGAGAAATTGCTCGTTACGAGCAATTTCTCCTTTTCCCACAGTGTTTTCATAAGACTTGTACTTCAGACACGTGAAAACCAGGGCCTGTTTGGGAAAGGGTTAAGGAGGCACCTTTTAATAGTGCCTATATCATATCAGACACCATATTAAACATTGGTTTACATCGAAATACATCAGAACATAAACTTGTATTCACAATTTCCTTACATTGACTTAATGATAACTGAAGAATGTTAACACATTTTACAATTAACAATTTTCCCTCTTGATTGGACTGCCTCCATTTCCTACCTTAAAAGACATGTGAAAGGCAAACAAATGAATAAATTTGTATCAAGTCATGTCTTAAATTTGTCGTCTGCAACAAAGATTAAAAACATTCTTGTTGCAACATGAGCAACTGTCGAAGCCAGCATTTTCTCCTTTTCCCACAATGTTTTCTAACCTTTCAGAAACAAATTCTGTTATTTGAGCCACATTTAATTTGTTGTCTGCAAATGCCTTCAATTTGGACGAGTCTAAAATTTTGTCATTTAGTAAAGAGTTAAAGACCCTAGGGGGCTTCCTAAACTATTCCAGGAAGAGGACAAAATGCTAGTAACCATCTGCTGCATTTTTTCCCTTTATCCAACAAAGATTTCAAACCTTTCTATGACAAATTTATAATATGGGACATCTAATTTATTGTGTGCAAATGTTTTAAACCCTTTACCACATAAGCCCAAATTTTAATGACCCTAAGGAAGAAGCCTCTTGAAAACATTGTGGGAAAAGGAAAAAATGCAGGTGACCACCCTTTCTCCTTTTCCCACAATGTTTTCTACCCTATCAAAGACAAGTTCCATCATGTGAGCCACATTTGAAATGTCGTCTGCAATTGCTTTCAATTTGGACCAGTCTATAATTCTGTCGTTTGGTAGAGAGTTAATGTGGACAAGTGTAAAAATGTCATCTGGCGGAGTGCCAACACTAACAATACTATGTGTTGAGATTTTTTGTGATCTATGAGCCATGCTCTGAGAAAAGGGTGTTTAATGCACATTCATAATGCATTATACCAAGCAAATCATTGTATAAAATGAACCGAACGTCGTTCATTTCACTCTTTACCACACAACAAAATTTTGGACTAATCCAATTTCAAAGCATTTGCAGACGCCAAATTCTTAAGCTTAAGCTCCCTGATAGAGCAGAAAACATTGTGGGAAAAGGAGAAAATGCTGGTTATCAGCATTTTCTCCTTTTCCCACAATGTTTTCATAAGCCTTCTTCCCCAGGGTCGTGAAAACCCGAGATTGTTTGGTAAAGGGATATATATAACATGGATCCACTTGGTTTAAAAACGGACTGCACCATGACACAGCGTGGTCCTTTTACCTGCGGAAAATTAACTGTTGGCAAACCGTTTCAACCCAGGTCAGCCTGTGTGGAAAGTGCAGGCTGACCTGGATCGATACATTTTGCAAATGCATTAAACCAACTTTTCATAGAGCGTGGTCTGTATGTATATAACAATTGTAAATACCAATGAGTATTGATGAATTTAGAGACAGTATTCAACAACCCTTCTAAAGATGCAATTGAATTCCAAGAATTATCTAAATTTTTGCACTTTACCATACAATCCTGAATTCTAACAACCAGGAGGTAGAAGGTTTTTGAAAACATTGTGGGAAAAGGAGAAAATGCTGGTAACCAGCATTTTCTTCTTTTCCCACAATATTTTTGACAAATCCAATCATTTGAGCCACATTTAATTTTTCGTCTGCATGTTCTTTCAATTTGGACACGTCTAAACTTTGTCATCTAGTACAGAGATAATAGCATACAACTTTGATCAACTTGGCAAAACATGATGGTTTATTCAAGTGGTTTAGCCAATCAGAAATTGCATTGGTTTAAAATTTAGGCTTTTGAAAACAACAATTTCTGATTGGTTTATGGTTTACCCAATCAGAATGGGATGCCTTCTAAATTTTGAATGAGTGAGACTTAGAATACAATTCAGAATGGTTTGTGAATATGGGTCCACATAATGAATAAACTTTAAAAAAAAAAAGATCAAAATAAAGAAAAGAAAAAATAGAGACAAAAATATGACTAAATGATAATACCCGTCATGCAAGCTGACTGAGATTCTATTTTAATAAATTATGTAACCCTGTGGCTGCCTGCGACTACTTCACTTATTTACAAAGTGTAGATATGCAGATTGATCTTGGATCTATACTGTCTGCTCTATAAACCCTTTACAACACAATCCCGACTTTTAATGACCCTGCAGGAGAAAGCTGTAACCAGCATTTTTCTCCTTTTCCCATATTGTTTTCTACCATTTGCTTAACAAATTTCCAATTTTTGCGTCGCATCTGATTTTTCATCTGCAATGGCTTTCAATAAGGACAGGTCTAAAATTTTGTAGTTTGATAAAGAGTTAATCTATTTGAGCTCTGGCAAAAGGGGGCTTAATGCATCTCCATGATCCATGATACAAAGCAAGCCATCACATAATTCTGGATCCAGAATAGACACTGTTTTTAACAACTGACTGAATCATGAGGTAGACTGGTCCTTGGACATACAAAAAATTGATCAATAGCAAAAAGTTTCGGCACAGGTCAGCTTGCACGGACTGCGCAGGCTGACCTAGGTTGATACTTTTCGCAGATGCATTAACCCTTTACTGCACAATGCCGCCCTTTAATGCCCTGTGAAAGAAGCCTTTTGAAAACATTGTGGGAAAAGGAGAAAATGCTGGTAACCAGCATTTTCTCCTTTTACCACAATGTTTTCTTGCCTGTCAAAGAAAAACTGCACCATTTGAGCCACAATGAAACTGTTGTCTGCAAATGCTTTCAATTTGGACAAGGCTAAAATTTTGTCGTCTGGTAAAGGGTTAAGCCCCCTTTTCACAGAGCATGGCTCATTTTTTTTTTTTTTTTTCTAACCAAAACAGCATTGAAAATGGTGTATTTGAGTAATTTTCCTAGACTAGTAGAGTACCACTTTATTTAATTGACACCACAGGGTTTTTGTACCCCCAAAAAAATATATAAAGCAAGGAAAAGAAATACTATATGATTTTCTAAAAAGAGAAAAAGAAATGAGCGATGCTGTAGCAAAAAGGGACTTAATGCATCTCCGTGAAGTATGATACCTAGCAAGTCATCACTTAATCATGGATCCATAAAATTCATTTGGTCTAGCAACCGACTGAATCATGATGTAGACTGGTCCTTTGACAGTCTGTGCAGGCTGACCTGGGTCAATATGTTTTTTCAGATGCATTAAGTCCCCTTTTCACAGAGCAAATATATATGTTCTAAAGCATGAAAGTATGAACTATATCACCCTTTACCAAACAAAACAAAAAAATCCTACAATTTTGAAAAATCTAGGGAGAAAACCTTGTCCCACAATGTTTTCTACCCTTTCAAAGACCAGAACTGTTTCGTGAGCTCCATTTACTTTGTTGTCTGCAAATGCTCTCAATTTGGACTTTAAAAATATTGTCGTCTGGTACAGAGATGACAAAAGAGAGAGTTGTGTAACCCTTTACCACACAATCCTGAGTTTTAACAACCCTGAGGGAAGAAGCCTTTTGAAAACACCGTGGGAAAAGGAGAAAATGCTGGTAACCTGCATTTTCTCCTTTTCCCACAATGTTTTCTACCCTATCGTACAGAGATGACAAAAGAGAGAGTTGTTCAAGACTCACAAGTGTAGTTCATGTAAAAATCACTGCGGGAAACTGAAGAAATTTATGTATTGCATGAAGTTCCCTGTTTTGTTAAAATGTTTTTAAAAGATTTTCTCCTGTATCGCACTGTACCCATTTACAAGAGAAGAAGAAATTCTTATATGAGCCATGCTCTGTGAAAAGGGAACTTAATGCATCTGCGAAAGGTATTGACCCAGGTCAGCCTGCGCAGTCCGACCAGGCTGACCCTGGCCGAAACTATTCGCTATTGGTGATCTTTTTTGTATGTCAAAGGACCAGTCTACCTTACGACACAGTCGGTTGTTGGATGTAATGGATCAGCCTGCGCAGTCCGCCCAGGCTGACCCGGGCCGAAATTATTCAATACTGCTGATCTTTTTTGTATGTCAAAGGACCAATGTACCTTATGATACAGTCAGTTGTTGGACGTAATGGATTTTATGGGTCCCTAGATATATGTGATGATTTGCTTGGTAATATGCATTACGGAGATGCATTAAGCCTCCTTTTGCCAGAGGATGGCTCATATAAATGAAGCACTGATTGTTTAACCCTTTACTACACAATGCCATGTTTTAAGGACCCGTATGAAAAAGAATGGAACCTTAACCATGAATAAGACCAACAGGCATTTTTAGTTCAGAGATAAGATCCTAGTAAAAGCAATTTGAACGTTGCCAGTGCCCTGAATCTCTCAGCAAAGCAGACAGTGTTGATCAAAGATTAGATTGAATGTTTTATGCAGTCTTATCTTGATCTACACTGGCCGAATACAAAACAATGGTAGTGAAAGGCGCTTGAAGGCTTAACTCTTTTTATCAAACAACAAAATTTAAACAATATTCATTTGAAAGCAATTGCAAACTAATCAAATGTTACAAAAAGCATGGATTTTGTCTTCCAAAGGGTAGAAAACATGGTTGGAAAAGGAGAAAGAGCTGCTAACCAGTATTTTCTCCTTCTGCAGCAATGTTTTAAAAGACTTCCTCCAGAGGATGATTAAAACTTGCAATTTTTTGGCAAAGGGTTCTTCTCTCATTCCCATCGTATTTTCTACCCTAAGGAAAACACAATTCATGCTTTCAGTAACATTTAATTTGTCATCTGCAATTGCCTTCAATTTGGAGTAGTGTATAATTTTGCCGCCTGGTAAAGAGTTAAAGAAGATAATGGTGATCTGTAAATAAGTTGTGTAAAAACAAAATGAAATTAATGCTTTGACCATTGTCTGTATTCACCAACCATCCTACAGAACATTCTTGGTGTAATTCTAGATTAAGAATGTAACACAAGTTCTGATTGGCTAAACCATTTGGTTTATTAGCCAATCAGAGGTTGTGTTACTTCCAAATTTAGAAAATTCTTGAGAACAAGACTTAGAATGTTCTTTAGAATGGTTGGTGAATGTGAACCCAGAATAGACACCTGCACAGCAGATTCTGTTGAACCTTTCACCAGGCAATCCTACATTTTTCTACTTTTCCCACAATATTTTCCATCCATTCTAAGATAAATACCACTATTTGATCATTAGATTTGTCATCTGCATATTCTTTCAATTTGGATCAGTCTTAACTTTTCTGATCTGATGAAGAATTAACTGATATAATGTACACACTTCTGTCTGTTTATTTATTCACACTCTAATGGTAAAAATACTGGTTTGACTGACTGTTTCAACTGATTTCTTTTGTAAAATACAATTTATGCACAACAAAAACAATATTCAAGATAAAAACAATTTTAAAAGACACAAAATCTACAGTCATGAATAACAAAAATATTCATTAAACAAAGTTGACTTCAACTTAAACTATAGTTCACACCCTGTGGTTGGTGAAGGTTTCCTAAGGGAGCTTACTCTATATTCCTTAACTCTTTACGAAACAAAACAGGAATTTTAATGACGCTGAGGAGGAAGCCTTTTGAAAACATTGTTGGAAAAGGAGAAAATGCCTGTAACCAGCATTATCTCTTTTTCCCACAATGTTTTTTAACCCTTCCCAAAAGGAATTTCAATTTTTGAGACATGTTTATTTTGTTGCCTACAAATGCTTTGAATTCGGACTAGTCAAAAATTTTGTTGTTTTGTAAAGAGTTAAAGAGAAGTTTGTCCTACAGTGCTGGCTATTATTTTTGCACTATGGGTAAATCTATTTTCAATATATGATACTGATAAATCAAAGTCAATGATTCTATCCCATCGTTATACGAATATTACAGTTTTAATGTCTTTTAATGTCAGTTTTAATGCCCTTGCAGTTTACAGCTTTGGGAAAACATTGTGGAAACAAGAGCAACTGCATGCTAAAATCATAAGTTACAACTCCTTTCCCATAATGTTTTTCCATACAAATTGAAAACTGTCATTTTCCTTTCTTTTAATTGTTTTTCCTTTTCGCAATTAGAAATCAGCCAAACTCTGGCAAAAGGGGGCTTAATGCATCTCTGTGATGCATTATACAAAGCAAGTCATCACATTAACCCTTTCCCAAACGACAGATTTTGAACTGGTCCAAATTGAAAGAGTTTGCAGCAACAATTTTAAATTTGATGAAAATGGCAGAAAGTTATCAAAAAGGGTAGAAAACACCGTGGGAAAAGGAGAAATTGCTCGTTACGAGCAATTTCTCCTTTTCCCACAGTGTTTTCAAAAGACGTGTACTGCAGACACATGAAAACCAGGGCTTGTTTGGGAAAGGGTTAATTATGGATTGATATAGAAACCATTTTGTCTGACATCAGATTGAAACATGAGGTGGAGTGGTCCTTCGACATTCAGAAAATTGACCGAAAGCAAAAAGTTTCGGCCCAGGCTGAGGAGACTGGTTGATAATTTCTGCCCATGCATTTAACCCCCTTTTCACAGAGCATGGCTCATTAATATTTTTGTGCAGGTCTCAAAATAACACCTTTGTAAAAATGTTAAGTAACGTGAACCTTGACCCTTAAAGTGCCTTTCACGACTATAGTTGCATTTGCGGCCAGTGTAGATCAAGACCAGGCTGCACAAAACGTGCAGCCTGATCTTTGATCTACACTGTCCGCTTTGCTGAATCACTGTAGACAAAAGAAACCAGGAAATTGCAATTATTTGGGTGGTATTTCTAGGATGAAAATGTCTGACAGGTTTATTTGGCGCTCTAAGGGTTAAGAATACAATTTGTGTTGAAATAACTTCCAAGAAAGGCTTTTTAAAACATTGGGAGAAAAAGGAGAAAATCCTGGTACCCAGTATTATGTCCTTTTTTCTAAATATTTTCTTTAAATTCATGGTTTGAACTACAGTTTATAATGAAATCTCACATGACAAAGATGACCTTATTGCAATTACTTTGTACCTTTCTATGACTAATTAATTTCCAATTTAGATACGAAATGTCTCATGTTTTCCCACTATATGTCGCAGTCTCAGATACACATCCGATCCGTACCCCTGCATAGTTTCGAGAGTCAAACTTCCACCCAGATATTCTGCGTAGGCTCGCGATGCAGGCAGTCCAAATCCGTATCTGAAAGTAAACGTAAAAGAATTAACCATTTAAAAAAAGATAAGATATGAGACTTGCCAAAACTGAAAGCTTTTTCAGAAAACAACAAGCATATTGGCAACCAGCATTTTCTCCTTTTCACACGATTTTTCTAACCCACCAAAATCAAATTGCAATGTATGAGTCACAATTAATTTGCTGTCTGCAAATGTGATGAATTGGGATAAGTCTAAAATTTTGTCATTTGGTAAGGGGTTAACATAGAAATTAACCTTTCAGCGGACAGAATACATTCTGGGAAAAGGAGAAAATGCTGGCTCTCCTTTCCCCACAGTATTTTCAAAAGGCCTCCTTCTCATGTTTGTTAGATCTCAGGAATTGTGTGGTAAAGGCTTAACCCTTTACCACACAATCCTGACTTTTAACGACCCTGAAAAAGAAGCCTTTTGAAAACATCGTGGGAAAAGGAGAAAATGCTGGTAACCAGGATTTTCTCCTTTTCCCACAATGTTTTCTACCCTTCACAAAACAAATTTCAATTTTTCAGTCGCATTTACTTTGTCGTCTGCAAATGCTTTCAATTTTGACCACTCTAAAATTTTGTTGTTTGGTAAAGAGTTAATGGAATAGTGAGTAAATAGAGACAAATTTGTAACTGTGTTGAACCACTATCTCCTGTTGAAGAAGGCATACTTTTGAACAGAAAACAATCGGATCCGAAAATGTTTTTCTTCCCTTTCAGAAAACAAATACCATCATTTGAACCACATTTAAATCATTAGCAGCAAATGTTTTCAATTTGGACAAGTCTCAAATTTTGTCATTAGGTAAAAGGTTAACCCTTTACAGCACAATGCCGCCTTTTAATAACCCTGCAAAAAAAGCCTTTTAAAAACACTGTAGGAAAAGGAGAAAATGCTGGTTACCAACATTTTCACCTTTTCCCACAATGTTTTCTACCCTATCAAAGAAAAAGTGCTCCATCTGAGTCACATTGTAATTGTCATCTGCAAATGCTTTCAATTTGGACAAGTCTAAAATTCTGTTTTCTGGTAACAGGTTAATGAATGTAAATGAGACAGGCTTGGCAAAACTGTTGAACTGTTTGTGTAGATCCATCTGCTGAGGTTAAGGCATTTGAGCCATTCTCTGGCAACAGGGGGTTTAATGCATCTCCGTGATCATTGGAAGCAAGTCATCACATAATTATGGATCCAAACTGAACCATGAGGTAGAAAGGTCCTTGGACATGCAGAAAATTTAAAAGATAGCAAAAAGTTTCTGCCCATGTCAGCCTGCGCTGAATGCACAGGCTGACATGGGTCGATACTTTTTGCAGCTGCACTGAACCCCCTTGAACGTGACTCATTTCTATCAAATGTTGCATGTGTAAGTCTATTTGTTAAAATTAGGTGCCTTTGCCATGCGGGTCTGGTTTGTCTCAGTTACACTTTGTTGTCATTTGATAGTCCATCCTCGTTGACCCAGTTCCGATGTATTCGGTAAACTACATCCATCAGCCCTGGGTTATCTCGCGTATGTTTTCTCGTTTTCATGAATTATTCATGAGGCATTTTGATTGGTAATCTCAGTTTTTCAGTGAGAAAATTTAATCTATTCAATCAACAACATGCCATCATTTCTATTTCTACCTCGTCTACAACCCATCAAATCGATAAATGTAGTTTACGGAGTACATCAGAACTGGGTCAACGAGGATGACGTCACCCCTGCTACATACCCTAATGACTGCAGCAGCGTGCTGTATTTCTGAATATTTGCCTTTATATACATGGATTTATAATGTCTGCCCTGGATTGTTGTAAGGCAAATGCCACAGAAGGAAGGCCCACCGGCGGCTGCCATATTCGTTGACAATGATGTGGGTTTTACCCGGTTTATTGATATTAATGGAAGAAATGTGATTATTCTCCACAACAAGAGAGTATCATTATGTTATCGACAAATTTGATTGGCTATCAGATGTAATTCGCAATCTTATGAATATTCATAGAAATGACGGTTTCGCAATTGAATGTCCCAGGGGTGATGAATGGTAATACTTCACATCTGGGTTAACAAGGGTGTTGATAGTCATAACACTAATACAAGACACTTTATGAACATACCCATGCATCTTCCCTAAACTGTTGCTACTTTTCACGATTTCACCAAACAGCCCTCTATCAGTGTTGGTATTCTGGGAGCTTCCCGACGTAGTGAAGTTGTAATCCCAGATCTTGTTCACGATGAAATGGCCGATTCCTCCACCTCTATCCGATATCCTGAAATATACGGAAAAGTATCAGTAACATGAACAAGAGCATTTCATGCAGGTGCCAACACTCGGCTGGAGTTGCTTTAAGAAAGAAATTTATTTTCAAGTTGAAAAAGGGGCGAAGGTGTCTCAAAGATTTTTTTATTTTTACCTGCCCTTGTTGTACAGGTTTCCCTTTTGATACTTAACAACTAATCAGAGTTTGAAGTAAATATCTTCAGTTTTGATAGATATTGCAAAATGTCGAAGTTTTTGCATGACAAATTCTAAGTTAAAATAGGAGCATAATCATGTCAAAAATATTTTGCGGGTTACCAGCCATTCTTGTTTTGGTTCCCCTTTTGACAAAAAATGCTGGTCACCAGCATTTTCTCCTTTTCCTACAATGTTTTCCAAAGGCTTTTTTCCTCGGGGTCATTAAAACATGGGATTGTTTGGTAAAGAGTTAAAGAAAGCATGGAGGTACTATCATAGCCCTGTCGTCTGTGTCGTCATGCAAAAACTTTTACATTTTATAATATCTTTGTCATAACTGAAGATATTTACATCAAACATAGACTAGTTATGGTCTGTAATAACTAGTGCAGATGACAAATCAAACATGACCTAACTTTACCAAATATCAAATTGTAAACTTGTCCAAATCCAAAGCATTTGCAGACAACAAATTAAATGTAGCTCAAAAATGGAAATTGTTTTTTATAGGAAAGAAAACATTGCGGGAAAAGGAGAAAATGCTTGTTATCGTCATTTTCTTCTTTTCCAATAATGTTTTGCAAAGCCTTCATTCTAGGTGTCATCAAAACTCGAGACTGTATGGTAAAGGGTTATACAGTGGGATTTGTCTATGGTAGGTTACAAAACATTGTAGGAAAAGGTGAAAATTATGGTTACTAGCATTTTTTCCTTTTCCCTCAATGTTTTCAAAAGGCTTCTTACTCAGGGTCATGAAAAGTCTGTACTGTGTGGTAAAGGATCAATATAGTATGACCCTTTGTTCATATAAAAAAGGACATTTTTCAGTAGGCTGATACTAGTATGAGATATCTGTGTCCTTTCGAGACTGAAATTCAATCCCATTGTTGATTCCTTTTGTTTTTACGACAGACTAAGTTATTTACTGTACGAAAAAACTAAAAAAACAACAAATTACTAATTGCTAAAATGATAGAATATGTCTTTGAAAAGGATAAAAAAAATTGTGGGAAAAGGAGAAAATGCTGGTTACCAGCATTTTCTCCTTTTCCACACAATATTTTCAAAGGCCCCCTTCCTCTGTGTCATATAAAACGTGGAATTATTTGGTTGAGGGTTACAGAATGACCATAAATAAAATCTATTGCTCTCAGTTGGCTCAGAATATGTCTTTGAAAAGGATAAAAAAAATTGTGGGAAAAGGAGAAAATGCTGGTTACCAGCATTTTCTCCTTTTCCACACAACATTTTCAAAGGCCCCCTTCCTCTGTGTCATATAAAACGTGGAATTATTTGGTTGAGGGTTACAGAATGACCATAAATAAAATCTATTGCTCTCAGTTGGCCTACTTTCACAGTGAAATGGTTTAGAACAATACGTCTACAGACAAAAACATAGTTGTTTACCCTTACAAGGCTAAGTAGAGCTTCAGCTGCTTTCCCATAATGTGTCTGGAGCACAATTATGCCTTTTGGCCCACCCTCTAGAGTAATTTTCTAAGCTTTAAAAGGCTATCATAATGATTGTTTGCAAAAAAAACCCCATAAAAATGTGCAATTTCAAGGCTGTTCTAACCATGAAACATTGCGTGAAAAAGAGAAAATTTTGGCAATCATTATTTTCTCCTTTGCCAACATTGTTTTTCAAGAGCTTTATTCCTAAGGTGCATTACAAATGTGATTTTCTGGTTAAAGGGTACAACGCTATCCTGAGTTTTAACAACCCTACGGAAGAAGCCTTTTGAAAAGATCATTGGAAAAGGAGAAAATGCTGGTAACCAGCATTTTCTCCTTTTCCCACAATCTTTTTCTACCCTATAAACGACAATTTCAATCATTTGAATCACATTTAAATTGTCGTCTGCAAATGCTTTCAATTTGGACAAGTCTGCATTTTTGTTGTGTGGTATAGAGTTAGGTGTTTACCTTGACCTTAGCCAAGCATTTAAACAAAGACTGGAAATATAAAGAGAACATTTGAATGTTCCATACCTTTATTGCCAAAAGCCTGTTTAAATATGTCACAGTTTTATCACCCGTGAAACTTTTCCTTTCAATCACTTCATTAACCATTGCATGATAAAGTACCATACAGTTCTTTACCCAAACCAAGTAAAGGTGAACAACAAGCACTTGCAGATGGATGACAAACAATCAGCACCTGCAGATGGACAGGTGTATGACAAACAATGAGCACATGCACATGGACAGACAGATGACAAACAAAGAGCACCTGCAGATTGACAGATGAATGACAAACAACAAACAGTTTGCAGATGGACGGATGAATAACAAACCATGATCATTTGCAGACTGACAGATGGATGACAAACAATGAGGTCCTGCAGATGGACAGAAGGATGACAAACAATGAGTACTTGCAGATGGACAAATGGATGACAAACAACGAGCACTTGCTGCAGATGGACAGAAGGATGACAAATAATGAGCACCTGCAGATTGACAAGTGGATGACAAACAATGAGAACCTGCAGATGGACAGAAGGACGACAAACAATGAGAGCACTTACATACTGACAGATGGGTGACAAACAATGAGCACCTGCAGATGAACAGATGGATGACAAACAATGAGAACATGCGGATAGATAGATAGATGGATGACAAGCAATGAGCACCTGCAGATGGACAGATGGATGACAAACAATGAGCACTTGCAGACTGACAGGAGGATGATAAACAATTAGCACTTGCACATGGAAAGACAGATGACAAACAATGAGCACGTGCAGATGGATAGATGGATGACAAACAGTGAGCATTTGCACATAGACAGATGGATGACAAACAATGACCATTAGCAAATGAACAAAATGCATGACAAACAATGAGAACTTGCAGACTGACAGATGCATGACAAACATTGAGCACTTGCAGATGAACAGATGGATGGCAAACATTGAGCACTTGCAGATGGACAGATGGATGAAGGACAATAGACACCTGCTCAGGTATACTATACAATAATTCTGTCTGGAAACTTAGTAAAAAAACTCTCAAACTGACAAAAGGTAAATACAAAAATCCCAAAAAAACTTTTAATCCTGACACCAAGACGGCCTGTATTGTCTTCCTGCAGACTATGAAAATATCAGATGTCTGTACACATTGTAATTGCATTCTTTAGTCTATGTCTTTACAATCATGCAGCACAAGGGGTTTGAAAACATTGTAGGAAAAGGAGAAAGTGATGGTTACCAGCATTTTCTCCTTTTCCCTAGATGTTTTCAAAAGCCTTCTCTTTCTGTGTTGATAAAACTCCTCACTGTGTAGTAAAGGGTTTAACAATACCTAATAGAGGGCTACGGTAGTGCAGTCTGTAGTGTTCAGGACTTGAGAACGGGGTAGCTGGTTTGATCCCCGGCTCGGACTATTTCTTTCAAAAGACTGATGATAGTCTTCGCTACAGGATTCATTCCACTTTCATCGCTGATCACTGTTTTGAAGCTGGTTATGTGGGAAGGCAGCCAGTGGCTTGGAAAGAATATTGTAGGGAGTACTGGTAAAAAGAAACTTCAGCAAAGCATGGATAGGTGCACAGGGCCACTGCGATATAACTGAAACAATGTTGAATACAGCATTCAACTTTTACCACACTATGCCGACTTTTAATGACCCTAAGGAAGAAGCCTTATGAGAATATTGTGGAAAAAGGAGAAAATACTGGTAGCCAGCATTTTCTCCTTGTCACACAATGTTTTCTACCTTATCAAAGAAAATCACATCATTTGAGCCATAATGAAATTATCGTCAGCAAATGCTTTCAATTTGGGCAGAAGGTCTAAAATTTTGTTGTGTGGTAAAGGGTTAAACACTATAATAATCATTTGATCAACCTAAAAGAGGCCTTTAAAATTCCTTATGAGGGAAATATACCCAGCTGATTAGTTTATTTCAATACCTGATCAGAATTTTCCAATACAGTGGAGTTCACATTATTACCAAACTTGCTTTATAGTCCGTATATTGTAACCACAAGTACCGGTACCACTTTACTGTTCACACTTTCTTACAACCTTCTGATACTTTTATAGCGTAATGAAAATAATTATATTTTATACTTGCATTTTGTGAAAGATTTAAATTACACTGGCTTCATTCTGAAAGGGAATGTGTGAATTTTAAGTTGGATTTGAGCAAAATTTGGAATAATAATAGTTTTTGTCATTTTATTGCTGGTAAGATATTAATACTTTAATAATATTAATAAATTTTTGTTATTTCATGTACAGTACATATTTTTAAGTTTATTTATCTATTTTTTTTTAAGTAAATATTCATATATTTCATAGCTTTATTTTATTAGCTCTTTCCCACACGATCTGGAGTTTTAACAACCCTAAGGAAATAGCTTTTTGAAAACCTTGTAGGAAAAGGAGAAAATGCTGTAACCAGCATTTTCTCCTTTTCCCACCAGGTTTTCTGTACTTTCACTGACAATTACCACCATTTCTGTTAAATTTAGGATGTCGTCTGCAAATGCCTTTAATTTGGACCAGTTTGAAATTTTGTCATTTGCTACAGAATTGACTCCTACCACTTGATACAACTTTCATCCAAATTTAAAGCATTCAAAGATTGTATGTCAAATGTGCCTAAAGTGGCAGAAAACACTGCGGGAAAAGGAGAAATGCTGGTAACCAACATTTTCTCCTTCTCCCACAGTGTTTTCTACCCTTGCAAAGACAGACATTGTCTTTTTATCAACATTATAGTCTGCAATTGCTCTGAACTTGTTCCAGTTCAAAATTTAACTCTTTACCACACAATCCCGACTTTTAACAACCCTTGACAAAGAGGCCTTTTGAAAATATTGTGGAAAAAGGAGAAAGTGCTGGTAACCAGCATTTTCTCCTTTTCCCACAAGATTTTCTACCATTCCAGATACAAATATTAATTTCTGTGTCATATTTATTTTGTTGTGTGCAAAATTAATGCTTTCAATTTGGACTGGTCTAAAATTTTGTTGTTTGGTAAAGTATTAAATGATGGAACTTGGACATGTCTATATTTTTGCCGTTTCGCTGGTTCAGACTCAGGAATGTTTGTTAACCCTTTACCACACAATCCCGACTTTTAACGACACTGAGACAGAAGCCTTTTGAAAACACTGTGGGAAAGGGAGAAAATGCTGGTAACCAGCATTTTCTCCTTTTCCCACAATGTTTTCTACCCTTCCCAAAATAAATTTTAGTTTTTCAGTCGCATAAAATTTGTCGTCTGCAAATGCTTTCAATTTGGACAAATCTAAAATTTTGTCGTTTGGTAAAGAGTTAAAGAGGCTAAGGGTTATTCCTGACCTATCATGCTCATTACTGCGACATACTAGACAAAAGGCAGGCATGATAATGCAATCATGTATAAATTCCCATAATACAAAGTCATTATGATAGTCATAGATCGCCTCATTGTTAGAGATCTTTTTTTTTCTTGTCTGTGTCCATGAACAAGATCATATTTGGTCTGTCTGCACTACAGAACTTCTCTAAATATTGTGAAAAATGGATAAACAAGCAATATATCCATTTGTCAGATTCAATAATCTCCATATTTACTTCAGATATTTTTGAATTTTGAAATGTTCAACTTTTTACAGTATAAAAAAACTTAAGATGAGTCTGAATTGAAAGTATTTGCAAATGACAGATTCAATACAGCTCAAATGGTGAGATTTGTCTTGAAATAACAGAAAAAATTGTGGCAAAAGGGGAAATTGCTGGTAACCAGCATTTTCTCCTTTTCCCACAATGTTTTCTTTCATTCAGGGTCATTCAAATAGAGGACTATTAATTTTGGTAATGGGTAAAAAAAAAAATACATGATTGTGAAGAAAGATTCATCAAAGTACTGATAGTATCCAAACTTCACACCTCCCTTGTCAAAGAGAATCACTGACCAGAACTATTGCAAACAATAGGGAACAACAAAACTTTAATACTACACAATCCCAAAATTTTAACGACCTTAACAGAAGAAGCTTTGGAAAACATTATGGGAAAAGGAGAAAATGCTGGTTACCAGCATTTTCTCCTTTTCCCATAATGTTTTCATAAAGCTTCTTTCTCAGGGTCATGAAAACTTGGGGTTATGAGGTAAAGGGTTAATAATGCTCATAATATGCAAAGCCTCTTCTCAGAAGCTATACAAGATCAATGCATCAAGATGCAGCGAAATAAGGTCACAAGTTCAAAAAGTCTTTTCCATATTAGCAGCGTCTATCTATAGCTTAAGTTGGCCTAGGTTCAAATCAATCATTGGGTCATGGATTTAGACATAAATCTCTTTAACCCTTTACCAAACAATCCCAAGTTTGAACCCTTTATCAGACAACAAAATTTTAGCCTTGTCCAAATTGAAAGTGTTTGCAGACAACAATTTCAATGTGGCTCAAATGTTGCAATTTTTCTTTGATCGAGTTGAAAACATTGTGGGAAAAGCAGAAATTGCCTTTTTCCAGCAATTTCTCCTTTTCCCACGTTTCTGAAAGGCTTCTTTCCCATTAAAAGTCGGCACTGAGCAACAAAGGGTTAACAAACCCTGAGGCAGAGTTTTAATGACCCTGGGTAAAAAACCTTTTGAAAACAATGTGGGAAATGGAGGAAATGATGGTAACCAGCATTTGCTCCTTTTCCCTCATTGTTTACAAAAGCCTTCTCCATCTGGGTTTCCAAACACCAGGGATTGTGTGGTAAAGGGATTAATTAAACCTTTACCGCACAATGCCGCTTTTTAACGCCCCTGGGAAAGAAGCCTTTTGAAAATATTGTGGGAAAAGGAGAAAATGCTGGTAACCCTATCAAAGAAAAATAGCGCCATTTAAGCCACACAGAAATTGTCGTCTGCAAATGCTTTCAGTTTGGACAAGGCTAAAATTTTGTCATCTGGTAAAGGGTTTATATAATTAGATTTTAATTTTGTTTCACCAGGTCTGTAATAAATATGTTATTGGAGCAAATCTGTAATAACTTGAACACACTTCTTAACATTTTACCAAACGACAAAATTCTAGACTGGTCCAAACTGAAAGCACTTGCAGGCAACAATTTAAATATGGCTCAAGAACTAGAATTTGTCTTTGAATGGGTACTAAACATAGTGGGAAAAAGGAGAAAATGCTGGTTACCAGCATTTTCTTCTTTTCCCACAATGTTTTCAAAAGGCTTTATTCCCCAGGGTCGTTAAATCCTGGATTATTTGGTAAGGACTTAACTCTATACTAAACATCAAAATTTAGATTGATTGACTGATTGACTAAACGGTGTTTTATACTGCTTTCAACATTATTTCAGTCATATCTTGGCCACAGCTTCCTTATTTATGTATGTCCTGGTTTGTTTGTGTATACCAGAGTTAATGCTTTTTTAACAGCTTAGGTCATATCAAGGAGGCCAGAGCACTTATCCATGTGTTTCCTTGCTTTCTCACACCATTATTACTGACACATCTTTCTTTCCAAGCCACTTACTACTTTCTCACATGCATCAGAGGTTAGAGGCAAAAAATAGTCACAAACAATGTTTGCTACAACGGTGTATCAATCCGCAATCACAAGGTCACAAGTCGGATACGCTAACCACCAAGCTACCCGGCCTTGTATGTACTTGGCTTGGGCTCTGAAAAGTCTTGCCAATGGACACCAAATTAAAAACAGAACATAAACTTTATTTATGATCCAGACTTGACCACATAAGGTTCTTTGTTGACTTGTCCAAATAAACCCTTTACCACACAATGCCGCCTTTTGACGCCCCTGTAAAGGAGCCTTTTGAAAACATTGTGGGAAAAGGAGAAAATGCTGGTAACCAGCATTTTCTCCTTTTCCCACCATGTTTTCTACCCTATCAAAGAAAAGTTGCACCATTTCAGCCACACTGAAATTGTTGTCTGCAAATGCTTTCAATTTGGAAAAGGCTAAAATTTTGTCGTCTGGTAAAGGGTTAAAGGCATTTGCGGTAGACTCATACGGCTCAAATGATGTAATTTGTCGAGAGTAGACAACATCTAACCATGTTTTTCTCCCTTTCGAAGACCAATCCCATCACTATGTGCCACGTAAAAATTTTGATACTGTCAATTTAGGCAAAATCTTGTGATCCGCTAGAGAGCTAAGCACTGCAGAAGTAAAACTGCTCCTTTCTGCAGTAATTCGAAAGCCTTTTAACCTTTTACCCCACAATCCCGAGTTTTAACGACCCAGACAGAAAAGGTTATTGAAAACATTGTGAGAAAACGAAAAAGTGCTTGTTGCGAGTATTTAGTCCTTTCTTACCTTTCAAAGATAAATTCCATTATTTGAGAACATTTAGTCGTCTGATAATGCTTTCGATTTGGACCAGTCTTAAATTTCTTGTTTGGTAAAGAGTTAACTCTTTATCACACGGCAAAATTTTTGACTTGTCCATTACTGAAGGAATGTACAGATGACAATTCAAATGTTTTTCAAATTAAATTTGTTTTCTACCAAAAGGTAGAAAACATGGCCAGCATTTCTCCTTTTTCCCACAATTTTTTCAAAAGCCCTCTACCTCAATGCCAAATGCAAATGAAGATGACTTTGGTCAAATTTGACCAATAGGTAGTGGATGGTGTAGATCAAAGATCAGACTGCACATTCTGTACAGTCTGATCATGATCTAAGCAATCTGCAAAAGCTATTCAATTTACCTCTTATAATGAAAGAGTCCGAGTTACATTTGTCTGAAGACAAAAGCATGTTTTGTACAAAACAATGTTGAAAGCTTTCAGTACCCTCAACTCTTTACCAAACCACAAAGTGTTTGTATGTATGTTGTGTAACGCCATTTTCAACATTATTTCAGTTATATCATGGCTGCATGTGCACCTAGCCATGCTTTCTTGAAGTTTCTTTGCTTTGCACAGTGTTTTTCCCAAACCACTGGCTGCTTTCTAATATAATCTTTGTTGAAATAAAGAATAAGAAAAAAGAAGAAAATGATGGTTACCAGCAGTTTCTCTCTTTCCCCCCTATGTTTTCAAAAACCCTCTTCCACGAGAAGAGTTCCAGATAGAGGGAGTGATTTTGATTTCAAAATTGAAAATATTAGTTATTCTCCACTAAACCCTATGTTATGGGTACTCATTAGAATCGTCTCATGGAGACGATTCTAATGAGTACCCACAACATAGGGTTTGGAAGAGAAATAATGGATTTAGAATACCATCACTCTCTCTTATCTGTGGAGCTCTGCACAAGGTCTTTAAAACTGGATTGTGTGGTAAAGAATTAAAGTATATTTGGCTGTAAATTGATTTTTTTTTTCACCGCTCACTTTTATTAAGCAAATATTATAATCTTTTAAATTCTAAAGCATGTTTAAAAGAGTTTGCTCTTGATAAAACTTCGCCTAATTTTCACATCTACCATTAGCAGGTGAAATTCCTGATTGACTGGATGGTGTTTAACACCATTTTCAACATCTATCCATGTTTTCTTGGAGTTTCTTTTATCAGTAGTCCACACAATATTCTTTCCAAGCCACTGGCTCCTTTCCCATATAACCATCATTGAAACAATGATCAGAGGTGAGAGAGGAATGACTATCATTAATCCTTGGAAAGAAATTGGTTGAGCCGGGGTTTAACAAGTCACCCCCTGTTCTCAAGTCCTGTGCACTACCGACTGCGCTACTGGGGCTCGGCAGGTCAATATCATGAATAATGGACAAATGGTGTTTAAGCCACTTCAACTCTTTACCATGGGACAAAATTTTTGACTCATCCAAATGTTCACATTTGCAGACAAGCTATATAGCTTGAATGATGGCACCTGCTTTTGAAAATGGAAAAACATTTAGAGGAAAGGTGAAAATGCTGGTGACCAGCACGAAGTTAAGCATTAAGTCAATATTAATCAGTAAAATAAATATGTTCAAAACTTTTCACTGCCACTTCAGTCTATATCAATAAACACTTTTCAAAATTAATCCTGAATACAAAGATGTGCTAAAGAGGCAGTTTTAAAGATTGAAACTCTTCACTGCTACCTTTTTATGCAATAACCCATAATTTTTCTTAAAACATTTGTCTCATTACCAGACAAGAAAATTTTGGACAACAAAATAAATGCAGCTCAAAAGACAGGATTTGTGTTTGAAACGGTAGAAAACATTGTGGGAAAAGCAGAAAATGCTGGTTACCAGAATTTTTTTCCTTTACCCACAATTTTTTCAAATGCCTTCTTCCTCATGGTCATTAATATTCCGTATATTAACTCATTACCAACAGTACATGTAGCTCGATTGACACTTTCTGTCTTTAATAGGGTTGAAAATATTGTGGAAAAAAAGGAGAAAATGTTGATTATCAGCATTTTCTCTTTACCCACAATGTTTTTAAAAGCCTCCTCTTTCAGAACCAAAGCCTTTTTCCTCATAGTTGTTAAACGTCGGGATTGTGTGGTAAAGGGTTAACTCTTTACCCCCAATGCCGAATTTTAACGACTCAAACAAAAGAGACTTTTGAAAACATACCGGGAAAACGGGTAAATGCTGGTAAACAGCATTTTCTCCTATTCTTACTATGCTTTCTACTCTATCAAAAACAAATTCCATCATTTGAGCCGTATTTAACTCTTTACCAAACAACAAATATTAGACCAGTCCAAATTGAAAGCTTTTGCAGACGACAAAATAAATGTGTATCAAAAAATTGCAATTTGTTTTTAAAAGGAGTAGAAAACAATCTGGGAAAAGGAGAAAATGCTGGTTACCAGCATTTTCTCCTTTTCCCACAATGTTTTCAAAAGCCCTCATCCTAAGGGTCGTAAAAAGTCAGGATTGTGTGGTAATGGGTTAAATTGTCGTCTGCAATTGCTTTGAATTTGGACTAGCCCAAAATTTTGTCCTTTGGTAATGAGTTAACACCTTACCAGTTGACAATATTTTAGACTTGTGCTAATTCAGACATTAGCATATGACAAATTACTTATTGATAAAATGATGGGATATATTTTTGAAAGATTGGAAAACGCTGTAGGAAAAACTGAAAATGTTCTCCTATTTCCTCAATGTTTTTAGAAACCCTCTGCCTCAGTGGTCGTAAAAACACAGAATTTTTTGGTAAAGGGTTCATTTATATTTCAATCTTAGAAGTATAAATACTCCACAAATAGTTAAAAAGGAAGGCTAAAGGAAAGATAGATAAGGCTGCACAGGAGATTAAATTTTCTCCAAAGAAGGATTATGGTTTGATGAGTTTTAATCCTATACTGCTTTAGAACATTATTAGTTGACACTTTTCTTTAATCAAAGACTGCTTTACAACGTTCATTACTTAACACTTTTCTATCATCAAAGACTGCTTTAGAAACTTTATCTGTTGCCAATTTTCTACCTGATATTCATTTGTTGATAATTTTCTAACTATCAAAAACATACTGAATATTTCTGTAACCTTTAACAAGGCCACTTATCTTCTGAATCATAATACTGTTAGTGAAAAGAAAAATATTGAGGGGACATCTAACTGAACTTCAGGGGTTCACAAATTGGACGGGAAAGAAATTATGGTTGAACAGGGATTTTTCCTGTTCCAGGGTAAAATATCAAAAATCGGAGAATGTTAAGCAATCTTTTATTCATTTTCCTATAATATGAGGCTCATTCCAAGCCAGATTCCAAAAGAAATGCTGGTTTAAGGAATTAATTAATGGAATAACTCGTGCTGTTGTGCAAGGGTCAATTGATTCCAATTTAATGGCAAGCCAATCTGATAAAGTACCCAGCTTCTGTTTGAAGCTCAAATTTATATAAGCAACAAAAATAACCTACTGGAATAGAATGTACTCTTTTTTTGTTGGAAATGAAGATCTAGGGTTTGTATTCACCAACCATTCTTAAGAACATTCTTTGTCTTATTCTCCAAAATTTTCAAAATGTGAACTAAGCCCCGGTAGCTCAGTCAGTGGCATACAGGACTTGAGAACAAGGGATCCCTGGTTCGATACCCGGCTTGGCCAATTTCTTTCTGAGGATTGATGATAGTCATTGTGACAGGATTCATTCCTCTCTCACGGCTGACCATTGTTTCGACGATGACTATGTGGGAAAGCAGCTTGGAAAGAATATTGTGCGTAGTACTGGTAAAAGAAACTCCAGGAAAGCATGGATAGGTGCACTGGCCGCTGCGATATAACTGAAATAATGTTGAAAACGGCGTTAAAAACCAATCAATCAATCATTCAATTCTAAATGTGAAAGTAGCACAATTTCTCATTGGCTAAACCATTTGGTTTAGCCAATCAGGGGTTGTTACTTTCACATTTGGAAAATCTTGGAGGATAAGACTAAGAATGTTCTTAAGAATGGTTGGTGAATACGGGCCCTACTTATCCTGATAGACTTTATCAACTAAACTGATTATTACTGTGTATAAGCAGCAAGACATGATACAAATAGTAGGTCAAGGTAGTACAGATAACTGTCCCCCGAATGTGATTTTCGTTTTTGATGGGTCGCCTCTGGGTACAAAGATGATCACGACAAAAAAGGTTGAAATCTCGATATCTGCACACATTTATTATATTGTATGTAAATGCTCTAAATTTGGACCAGTCTAAAATTTTGTCGTCTGGTAAAGAGTTAAACTCAACCATATTTTGAGCAATTTCGCAGACAACAATGACGAATGACTGAAATGATAGGATTTGTCTGTAAAAGAGTTGAAAATACTACAGGCAAAGGAGAAAGAGCTGGTTACCAGCTTCTTTGCCAGGGTCTTTGAAACACAGGATTGCTCTGTTAAGGGTTAAATATAGCTCTAGCCCAAATTTAAGAACATTCTTAGTCTTTATACCTGAGATACTATATTTGAAAGTAACACAACTTCTGACTGGCTAGGCTAAACCTTTGGTTAAGCCAATCAGAAGTTGTATTACTTTCAAATTTAGAAAATCTTGGAGAACATGAATAAGAATGTTCTTGAGAATAGTTGGTGAATAATGGGCACAGATGTCAAATACACAGCAGAGTGACAGAATGATTAGATATGAAAAGATTGATTGACAGATATGAATCATGCTCTTGCAAAAGGGGGCTTAATGCATCTCCATAATGTAAAATACTAAGCAAGTCATCACATGTGGGATCCATAAAATCCATTTTGTCTACCAACCAATGCATAAAATAGACTGGTCCTTTAACATACAGAAAATTGACCAATAGCGAAAAGTTTCGGTCCAGGTCAGCCTGCAGAGAATGTGCAGGCTGACCTGGATTGATACGTTTCGCAGATGCATTAAGGCCCCTTTTCACAGAGCATGACTCACATCATACTTTCATTCGTTTGTCTTTTTTCAGGAAAAAGAATTCATCATACATCAGAATATTCTACAGAACAAAGGAAAAACTGGCATTGGAAACCTGCCCAAACCAATTCCAAAATTAGCTCTTAATCATCTTTATTGTTTCAAAGTATTCATTATTTTCTTTTACTGTGAGGAAAGCATGTGTATACAGTTCGATGCATGTTTTTACCTCCACTATGAAGAATACAACAAATTCCAACGATGAAGCCTCCCTGTCTCAGCCATTCCAACTGCAAAGGGAAAAAACTCTGATGCCGAGAGAATTCCGTGAACGCATGTCAGCACGGCACAAGACTCGTAAATCCAGCGCAGCCAGATCATCCTCACAAACCCAGAAATCGCGAATTAAAGTTTCATCCCAGAATTCTCACACAGGAAGTATGAACATGGATATAAATAGTAGCCAATCACATCTGAATGGATTTTACAAAAGTCCAACAGATTTCGATCAAACAAAATTCAATTATTTGTACAATAATAATGAAAGTAAGGAAGACAAAGAGCTTATCAGCAGTTCCAGTCACATTGCTTTAAACGAGGATTTTAAGTTCATGATGGATAATGCATATGCAAATTATGAAGGGAGTGGGCTGTACTCTATAAAGACTCCGCCTTCAAATATGCAAATTGGTGACCTAATGACACCCCTTGAGGAATGGGGCACAAATTCCATTCGTGAAAAAAAATATACAGTGTTACCCTCGATAAAATCACCTCAATCAGACAACATCCCAACAATTCATAGCAGACTATCTATTGGCTCACCACAAAATAACCAGCTTGACTTTACCCGAGACAAAATAGAGAAAGAAGCAGACTTCTTTGCTGATTTTCGAGTGAATACAAGCAGAGTTAAACCAACACCGAGACAAGATCCCTTACCGCCTATAAGACTAGGGGAGATAACTAAGACAAACAGTGCTAGTAGCAAGAAGTCAAATTTGAGTTCAAGACTTCAACATAAAACTAATGAAAAACAAAGTGTCTATTCATGATACAAATAAACTGGATGTAGTATTAGTGCTGTGACCAAGTAAAAGTGCTTTCTCTCTTTAGCATTCAACAAAAGATCCTGTGCTTTCAAAACTATGGCTTCTGAAAACATTTTGAACAAGAGCGCCGCATGTGGATACCAATGCTTGGCTGCAGTTTCTTTAACCCTTTAGCACACAATCCCAAGTTTTAACGACCCTGAGGAAGAAGCCTTTTGAAAACATTGTGGGAAAAGGAGAAAATGCTGGTAACCAGCATTTTCTCCTTTCCCCACAATGTTTTCTACCCCATCAAAGACAAATTCCATCATTTGAGCTATACTCAACTTGTTGTCTGCAAATGCCTTCAATTTGGACAAGCCTAAAATGTTGTTGTTTGGTAAAGAGTTAAATGAGAATTGTAAGTCGAAAAAGGGGCATTGCTGTGTCAAAAATGTTTTAATGGATTGCTGCCCCTGTTGTATGGATTTCCTTTTTCATAGTTTACAACTAGTCTACACATTTGAAGTAAATGTCTTGAGTAATAACAGAGAGATACTATAAAATGTCAAAGTTTTGCATGACAACGCAGACAACAACAGGGCTATGAAAATACCTTGATGTTTTCTTCGAAAACAGCCAAGCTAAAAACAATGCATGTACCCATTTTTTTTTTTTCAATATTTTCTACATTTTTACAACACTTTTCCAAAGCCACTGGCTGCTTTCCAACATAACCATCGCCGAAACAATGATCAGCATTGAGATAGTCCTTGCGGCTGGATTCATGCCCATTATCAATCCTTGGATTGACAGAATTGTTTTACGCCACTTTCGACATTATTTCAGTCATATCACCTTGACAGCTCACATATCCATGTATTTCCTGGGTTTCACCAGTACTAGACTAGGGCTCTGAAGTGTCTTGCCCGAGAACACTCCCACGAAAAACCCAGTGGATCCGGTGAGGCTCGAACCCAAGGCCTCCAGGTCACGAGTCCTACACTCCACTACTGACCCCAACCAATCCTTTGAAAGAAATTTGTCAAGCCGGGGATTAAAACTAGCAACCCACTTGGTTTTAAGTCCTGTACACTACAGACTGCGCCACCATACCCATCACATTGTAATGGGACATATTTCCTGATTTAACTCTGTAGCACTCAAAGCCAACTTTTAACGATCCTGAAAAAGAAGCCTTTTGAAAACATTGTGGGAAAAGGAGAAAATGCTGGTAACCAGCATTTCTCCTTTTCCCACTATGTTTTCTTACCTTCCCAAAACAAATTTCAGTTTTTGAGTTACATTTATTTTGTCATATGCAAATGCTTTCAATTTGGACTAGTCTAAGTTTTTGTCGTTTGGTAATGAGTTAAAAAGAACAGATTCCTAGAATCCCTACTTTGGAAGAACACTGTTTATTCAATGACAAGCCATCTGAACTAAAAATCTCAGCAAATGACTTGTCTTGCAATTAAGATTTTGACAAAATTATGTAACTAGAACCGTTAGTTTATAAATAAAAAACCTAATGAAAATCTACAGGCCACCTCTTGGGAAAATGTCAAAAGTGTTTTGACTTATACTATTTTTTTTGTGGTTCTTCTTTTAATTAACCATTAGATTTACCTCTTTCCCAAACAATCCAATGGTTTAACGACCCTAACAAGAAAGGCTTTTGAAAACATTGTGGGAAAATAAGAAAATGCTGGTTGACCAGCATTTTCTCCTTTTCCCACAATGTTTTCCACCTGTTTCAAAGACAAATCCCATCATTTGAGCCAAATTTGTCATCTGCACTTGCAATGAATATAGACAAGTCCAAAGTTTGTTGTCTGGTTCAGATTTAAACCACATACTTCTATATATATATAAAATGCTCTATAACATAAAACCACCTCCAGCAGTGTATTAAACCCGTGACTTATTTTCGATAATGCACTAGTGTATTATCGTTTTTTGGGTCCCAGTTATGGAAAATCTGTAGTTATGAATGCGTGAAGCTGGTGAAACCAACAACGGCATGTGCTGGAATTTGTACCACTTCCCCATTTCGCGGGAAAATGACATCATTGTTGCTAAGGCATCTACGCATGAAAGGCTTTATGGTTTTCATGTTTAATAACAACAAGAATGCAGAGAAAGAGATTTAAATTAAATAAATTGTGGAAATCTATAAAACTGTTTCATTCAATTTTCGATGTAAATGTCAGATCTATCTTCTTATATGCATGTACACAATTCAAACCGAACTACATTTGTAAACATGCATCCCTGAACGGTATGTAGGCTGAAGGTGATGATGCCGGATAGTTTTTTTCTGTCATTCATTTTATTTGATAAATAGAATCTCACATTCCTGTTTATGTATTATCATTTTTATCAAACTCGTTAACTAAAATGACTATGACGCCGCCCAGGCTTGCGTCATATAACTTTACTCAACTTGTTTGATAAAAATGATAATGCATAAACACTCATGTAAGATCCTCTGTTTTATTCATGGAAATAAATGTGTTAATTATTGCTTTGTTTTGTTTTTCTCTCTCTGATCATAGATGTTTCTACCATCAAACACTTACAACCAATTTTATCACTTCATACAATCTTTGTATTTTTTGACCCTTTCCTACAATATTCATTCACCTTGGAGAAAAGGCTTTTGAAAAACATAGTGGAAAAAAGGAGAAAATACTGGTAATCAGTATTTTCTCCTGTATTCACAATGTTTTCTACCATTTCAAAGAAAAGTATAATCATTTAATTCACATCTAATATGTTGCCTAAAAGTGCTTTCAGTTTGGACAAGTTATAATTCTTTTCATCTGATTAAGAGTTAATAACATTCAAATTCTTCCACACTCTTCTCTTTTACCTTAAACTTAACCCTTTACCACACGACAAATTTGTAGACATGTCCAAATTGAAAGCATAGGCAGGTGACAAAATAAATGTGACTCAATAAATGAAATTACCCTTGGAAAATTAGAAGACATTAAGGGTAAAGGAGAAAATGCTGAAATGTGACTCAATAAATGAAATTACCCTTGGAAAATTAGAAAACATTAAGGGTAAAGGAGAAAATGCTGGTTACCAGCATTTTCTCCTTTACCCATATTGTTTTCGAAGAGCCTTCTTCCTCATGGTCTTTAAAAGTTGGGATTTGTCTTTAAAAGAGTAGGAAATAGTGCAGAAAAAAGGATAAATGTTGGTCAGCAGCAATTTCTACTTTTCTAGCAATGTTTTCCAAAGTCCTCTTCATCAAGATCAGATAGTTTAAAGAAGTCCTTAGAGTTTAATTGTACATATTCAGGTCTTATTTCTCGACCAAAATGTCCAGTAGGTTTATTTTATGCACTTAGGATTTAATTTCAAGTCAAAATAAAAGGGGGGGAACAAGGGAAAAAACTCTGTAGTTATGTATAAAAAGCAAATGCCGAATTACTTCCCATGGTTTACTTGGTAAGGAAGTTTGCACATTTTTTTTTTTCTTTTCATGAAGATCTCTCTCATTTTATCTACTTATCACAACAAAATTTTAGATTTGTCCAAATTTTAGAAGAATCTAGATTAAAAGCATTTGCAGATGACATATGGACATATGACATGTGGACACCTGCATTTTCTCCTTTTCCTACAGCGTTTCAAAAATTTCTTCTTCCCACAATGATTGTTAAACATGGAATTGTTTGGTAAAGGATTAATTCTTTACCAAACAACAAAATTTTGCACCAAACCAAATTGAAAGCATGTGCAGATGACAAAATTGATGTTGCTCAAATGATGATTTCTGTCTTTGCTTGAGTGAAAAACATTGTGGTAAAAGGAGGAAAGTTGGTTTCTTCAGGGTTGTTAATATTCGGGATCGAGTGGTGAAGGGTTAAGTCTGATTGATGTCAAACAGCCATGTTTTACAAGATCACTTTCAAAGTTATCTGCTTCAAAATTGTGTTCCGAGTCAACCAAATTACAAATTTAACATACAAAAGTGACATTAACCCTTTACCGCACGATGCCGCCTTTTGACGCCCCTGGGAAAGAAACCTTTTGAAAACATTGTGGGAAAAGGAGAAAATGCTGGTTAGCAGCATTTTCTCCTTTTCCCACAATGTTTTCAAAAGGCTCCTTTCTCAGGGTCGTTGAAAGTCGGGATTGTGTGGTAAAGGGTTAAACAACCCTGAAAAAAACATTATGGAAAGAGAAGAAAGTGCCGGTTATCAGCATTTTCTCCTTTCCCAACAATGTTTTCTACCATATCAAAGACAAGTTCCATCATTAGAGCCAAATTTAAAATGTCAGCTGCAGATGTTTTGAATTTGGACAAGTCTAAATTTTCTTGTGTGGTATACAGTTAGGAGTGATTAACCGTTTCCCACACAGCAAATTTAGACTCTTTGAAATTCAAAACATCTATATACAACAAGTTTGAAATTGTTACATATTAGCCGAAGTTCTCTGACTTGGTAGAAAACATTGTGTGAAAAGAAGAAAATGCTGGTTACAATCATTTTCTCCTTTTCCAATGATGTTGTCAAAAGACTTCTTTCTTAGTGCGATTCAAACTTGGGATTGTGTGTCAAGCCATAAAACTTGTTTTACATTTGATGTAAGAAAAAAAGGTTTAACTCTTTATTAAACAACAAAATTTCAGATTTGTCCCAATACAAAGCATTTTCAAATGACAAATGAAAGAAACTTCTCTTTGACAGAGTAGAAAACATTGTGGGAAAAGAAGAAAATGCTTGTTACCAGCTTTTCCTCCTTTTTGCACAATATTTTCAAAAGGCTTCTTTCTCAGGGTCATTAACACTCAGGATTGTGTAGTAAAGGTTTACACTACAGTATCAAGACATGACAAGATATTAGAAAAATCTTACCTGATGATAAAGTCAATTTCATTATTTGAGATGGTGACAACTACTGGTGGTAAACTTTCCATTGAACCTTCATGGAACTCCAGCGTGGACCTGTAACAGAGAGAAATATGAAACAAGAGGGCCATGGTGGCCCTGTATCGCTCTACTGCCTTTCAAACAATGGCAATGACAGAGACATAAATCATAAGAAGTCTGTATGGCTATGAACATTCACAGAAACAAGAGGACCATTGGCCCTAAAGCACTCACCTGTGACAGACAGAACTATGACACAGAAATTGTTTTGAAAATGAAATAAGCATTTATGGACAGTCTCATGTTGTCACAATCACGAGCAAGAAGGGTTTTGAAAACATGGTGGGAAAAGGAGAACATGCTGGTAACCAGGGTCTGTATTCACCCGCCATTTTTAAGAACATTCCTAGTCTTATTCTCCAAGGTTTTCTAAATTTGAAAGTATCACAACTTCTGATTGGCCATACCATTTGGTATAGCCAATCAGAATTTGTGTTACTTTTTAAATTTAGAAAATTCTAGAATAAGACTGAGAATGTTCTTAAGAATGGTGAGTGACTCCAGACCCAGAAATTTCTCTTTGTAAGACAACCTTTTCTACCCCTTCAAAGACAAACCTCATCATTAATCTTTACCAGAGGACAAAATTTTAGCCTTGTCCAAACTGAAAACATTTGCAGACGACAAAATCAGTGTGGCTCAAATGATGCATTTTTTCCCTGGTAGGGTACAAAACATTGTGGGAAAAAGAGAAAATGCTGGTTACCAGCATTTTCTCCTTTTCCCACAATGTTTTCAAAAGGCTTCTTTCCCAAGGTCGTTAAAAGGTGGCATTGTGTGGTAAAGGGATGAACTTTCATTTTTAGCCACACTTAACCTTTCTTCTGCAAATGCTTTCAATATCAATTAGTCTTATCCCGTTAACAAATAACAAAATTTTGAACTCGTACATATCAAAAGCACTTGCAGACAAAAAATTAAATGTGGTTCGATTTACGAAGTTTGACTGGGAAAAGGTAGAAAACATTGTGGGAAAAGGAGAAAATGCTGGTCACCGGCATTTTCTCCTTTTCCCACAATGTTTTCAACAATCCCAACAACAGATACCGTCGTCTGTGCCCCATTTTATATTTCGTTTGCAAACATTTTCAATTTGGACTGGTCTAAAATTTTGTTGTGTGGTACAGAGTTAACACTTACCTGAATGCATTTTTGAACAGTTCCACAAGGATATAATCTAAAGGTGGTGAAATGTATGGGAACACTGTATGTTCATGCCCTTGAATAATCACTCTCGGAGCATGGCCATATTTATCTTCACAGAAATCCCTGAAATGAAAAAAAAAATAACCCTTAAAGATACATCCTTACAGCCAGAGAGAAAAAACTCTGTAAAAATTAGACAGACTGTAGAATGTTTAAAAATTTAGTCCCTGTGTAAACATAGATATATTACTGATAAACAGTGTGTAAGGGATAAATACATATATCGAAAATCTTTTATTTAAAACCGGACATATAACAACAGTAATTTCTTTGATGGCCCCAAGAAAATGACATGCATTTTCTGTTGGTCATAATCTGTGAAACCTTGCAGCCGTCAGGGGCAACATTTGGCATGAAGATACAAGAATAATTATTTAGTTTAAGTAAAATAAAGATGAAATGGATTAAAATCTGGCTAAAAACGAGTATAGATGTCTCTTTAAGGCACTAAAAATAAACAACATCTACTTGGTCAATCAGGAAGACAGAAACAAAATATTGCAATGTCGAAGGTGTTTTTGCCAGGATATTTCACAAACAAGAGGGCAACACTGGCCTTGTATCCCTTTACTGCCTTATAATAAAATGTGTGCCAAGCCCCCATAGCTCAGTCAGTAGCATACAGGACTTGAGAACAGGAGGTCGCTGGTTCGATCCACGGCTTGGCCAATTTCTTTCTGAGGATTGATGATAGTCATTGCGACAAGATTCATTCCTCTCTCACCGCTGACCATTGTTTCGACCATGGTTATGTTGGAAAGCAGCCAGTGGCTTGGAAAGAATATTGTGCGGAGTACTGGTAAAAGAAACTCCAGGAAAGCATGGATAGGTGCACTGGCCGCCGCGATATAACTGAAATAATGTTGAAAACAGCGTTAAACACCATACAATCAATCAATCAATATAATGAAATGTGACACAAATGTAACTGGTATCAAGAGAGAAATTTAACTGTAAAAAGCCTGTGTTGAAATAATATTTCATAGAATTAAGCCTACCTAAAAAAACGACTTTTCTTTTCTGACATGCCAGGATGAAAAATTTTTAAAATCAGGATGCTTTGTTCCTGTTTGTTGTTTGATACTGGGTTTATAGATGAGCTCATTTTTATATCAAATGTTGCCTTGAAAGAAGGTATTTTTTCTTGAACAAATGTTTACTTAGCTCAAAATTAACTTGATACACTAGGCTTTACAAAATCTGATTCTTTAAAAAGAATTTTTGATTAACTCTTTACCAGACGACAAAATTTTGTATTTTACCAAATTGAAAGCATTTGCAGACGACAAAACAAATGTGACTGAAAAACTGAAATTTGTTTCGGGAAGGGTAGAAAACCTTGTGGGAAAAGGAGAAAATGCTGGTTACCAGCATTTTCTCCTTTTCCCTCAATGTTTTCGAAAGGTTTCTTTCTGAGGGTCGTTAAAAGATGTGATTGTGTGGTAAAGAGTTAAATGTTGATTTTAAACAATATAATACATTCTCTTTATTTTGATAATCAGTTATGAATTTTGTCCCATATTCAATCCCTACTGTCAATGAATATCAAGCATATCTTATCAAGCATTATTCATACCAAATGTCAATGAGCTCTGACAAACAGTATTTCGACGAAAAGAATTTCAAAAAAATTGCGGCAGAAATACATTTTACTCTATGGCATGGGTGAAGTTTTGACAAAAAAAAAAAAAAAAAATGAAATGATACAAACCTTAACATTAAAATAAATCAGTATGAATGAAATCTAAACATTTTTTATCTAAAAATCTTGAAAATGCAGTACCAATCATGAGTATTACAATCAAGGGAGATAAATGGCAAAATAATGTCATGAGGAAAACAGAAGTTACTTCCCTTAACCCGTACCAAATAAATCCTGACTTTCAACAAGCCTCAGGAAGAAGGCTTTTTTGAAAACATTGCAAAAAAGAATAAAATGCTGGTTACCAGCAATTTCTCCTTTTTTCACAACGTTTTCTTCCTTCAAAAATTAAGTTTCAATCTTTGACTCATAATTACTTTGTTATCTGCAAATGCATTCAATTTGGACGAGTCTAAAATTTTGTCGTTTGGTAGATTTAAACATCTCATAAGCTCAGCGATAGGGTGTTATAGCTAATTATTAACCCAACGGAAAGCAACCAAATCTAACAGAGGTCAACTAAAGGATCATTTATGCTAATTTGAAGAGAATTCCAAACAGTGATTTTCCCTGGAAAAGAAGATTTTTACATATTTTCAGTTCTGTCGGTAATCTGGTAATCAGAGTTTCTAATTGAATCATATGCTTTGAAGAAATTCTAAAAAAGTCCATGCCAGGATCATTTCTGTGCAGTTTCAATAAAAATTTGATGCGTAGTTTCAGAAAAGATGTTTGAAATAAAAGATAATTCATGGACTGCCATATACACACACACATGACAGACACAGAACAGACACATAAACTGGCGTTCACAAGTGGAGCTAAAAGCAGTGCTTGTTGCAGGAAATTTCTGCTTTTCTCAGTGTTTTTCTTATCAATCAAAAAACGATATTCCCCTCTCTTTAACATATATCTTTTTAATCACATGCATTATTCATTATACTACAGCTATACATGTATTTGTATTTAGTACAAGACTGTACTGTGCGAATGACTAAGTAAAAACCAAAACAGTTTGAAAAGAATAACAATACAACTATCACATAAATTATTTCACTTTTTACCAAACAAAAACATTTTAGAGTCATCAATTTTGAAAACATGTACAGACAAAAACATAATTTCACTCAAATTATTTAATTTAAATCAAAACTTTGTCCCCCCCAAAAAAAATTAGCGATAGTCTGCAAAAGGGGGTTTAACTCTTTACCAAACGACAAAATTTTAGACTGGTCTAAATTGAGAGTATTTGCAGACGACAAAATAAATGTAATCCAAAAATTGAAATTTGTTTTGGGAAGGGTAGAAAACATTGTGGGAAAAGGAGAAAATGCTGGTTACCAGCATTTTCTCCTTTTCCCATAATGTTTTCAAAAGGCTTCTTTTTCAAGGTCGTTAAAAGTCGGGATTGTGTGGTAAAGAGTTAATACTTCTCCGTGATGCATTATATCAAGCAAGTCATCACATAATTATGGATCCATAAAATCCATTTTGTCTAACAATCAACTGGAGGTAGAATGGCCCTTTAACCTACAGAAAATTGACCAATAGCAGTAAGTTTCAACCCAGGTCAGCTTAAGCGGACTGCGCAGGCTGACCTGGGTTGATACTGTTTGCAGATGTATTAAACCCCATTTTCAAAAAGCATGGATCAAATATATATGGCCTGCAACATGCGAAATGAGACCTTCGGACATATGCGTAAAGTGTCGTCCCTGATTAGCCTGCGTAGTCTGCGCAGGCTAATCTGAGACGGCACTTTATGACTACAAAAGACTTTTTCATACAGTAGACTTTAGCAAAACAGAAAATCGCACAAAAATGGGAAGTGTCGTCTCGCATTAGTCACAGACTGAACAGGCTGATCTGGGACGACACACTTTTACGCGTATGTCCGAAGGCCGCTTATCATGTGTTGCATGTCATATGTGACTTACCTCACAAAGTTTACTTTGCTCTGTATAAGTTTATTTGGAGAAAATTTTACATTCACTATTCCAACGTGGTCTGGCTGCATTATATGAAAAACAAGAAAACTCCAAAGACTATACAACCCTTCACCAAACAATCATAACTTTTAACAATCCTTTTCAAAAAGGCTTTTGAATACATTGTTTGAAAAGGAGAAAAAGCTGGTAACCAGCATTTTCTCCTTTTCCCACACTGTTTCCTAGCCTATCAAAGATGGAAATCATCACTAGAGCTACATTTTATTTGTTGACTGCAAATGCCTTCAGTTTGGTCGAGACCAAAATTTTGATAAAGAGTTTACAGAGCCAAGCCCCGGTAACTCAGTCGGTAGCATACAGGACTTGAGAATAGGAGGTTGCGGGTTCGATCCCCGGCTTGGCTAATTTCTTAGCAAGAATTGATGATAGTCGTTGCGGCAGGATTCATTCCTCTCTCACTGTTGACCATCATTTCGACAATGGCTATGTTGGAAAGCAGCCATTGGCTTAAAAAGAATGTGAGTAGTACTGGTAAAAGAAACTCCAGAAAAATAAAAGATAGGTACACTGGCCACCGTGATATAATGAAATACTGTTGAAAATGGCATTAAGCACCAAACAATCAATCAATCAATATAAATAGGATAAAGGTTCAATGGAAAAAGCAAAACAATGGTTACCAGTAGTTTTTCTTTTCTCACAATGTTCTTATAAGGCTTTTTCAGGGTTGTTAAAACATGGGATTGGTTGTTAAATGGTTAAAATCAATTTTAAATCAACCGAGTTCTTACCTTTTCCTCCCGTAATTGTAAATAGTGAGTACACAGCATTCGTATACCTAGTCTAGAGGTCAAGGTCCTGTCTAAAAATTTACGTATACTGTCATTCTGAAAGAGACAAAAATAATATCTGTAAAACTGAAATCATGGATTCACAGATGGACAGACGGGTATATGAACATTGAGGTATTTTTGTGTTATTCTGAGGGAGAAAATAATATATTTACAACTAAAATCATGGATACACAGACGGACAGACAGGCATACAGACATTGAGGTTTTTAATAAATCATATGCTCTTTTGAAATTCTTTTCTAGGAGCATGAAAATAAAGCCAAAAATAATAAATGATTAAAAATACAATTATCTAACAAAAAATGGAGGAAAAAAAAATCATCAATTTGAAAATACTTCATTTAACCCCTTCATCACACAATCCCTACTTTTAACAACCCTTAGAAAGAGGCCTTTTGAAAACATTGTGGGAAAAGGAGACAATGCTGGTGACCAGCATTTTCTCCTTTTCCCAAAATGTTTTCTAACCTTTCAAACACAAATCTCAAAATTTGATCCACAAAATTTTTTACATCTAGTATGGGATTAACCTCATTAATATTAGACTCGCCAACCTATTACTGCATACTGATGGCTAGCATCCTATTACTGCATACTGACAGGGTTGTAGTGTGTCTAGTTATTTAGACAAATTTTCACAGAAAACATGATATGACCTATCACATCTGGTGTTAAGGTTTTCTCTCGGTATGTACTTCTAATTTTGCAATACTTTCAAAATAAAATCTTATCATGATTACAAGGGGTCCTGCGTGGCCCAGTGGTAAAGTGTAGGACTCATGACCTGGACACCCCTGATTCGAGCCTAACTGGACAACCTGGGTCTTTTGTAGGTGTGTCCTTGGGCAAGACACTTCATAGCCCTGGCCTTGTACTGGAAATACATGGATATGTGAGCTGTCGCCATGATATGACTGAAGTAATATTGAAAACAGCATAAAACACCATTCAATCGACCTAGATTACCACACAAAACACCATTCAATCAATCAAGATTACCACACAAAACACTATTCAATCAATCAATCAAGATTACCACACAAAATACCATTCAATCAATCAAGCTTACCACACAAAGCACCATTCAATCAATCAAGATTAGCACACAAACACCATTCAATCAACCAAGATTACTACACAAAACACCAATCAACCAAGATTACCACACAAAACAATTCAATCAACCAAGATCACCACACAAAACACCATTCAATCAACCAATATTACCACACAAAACACACACACATAAAAAAAATATTTCAATCAATCAATATTGCCACACAAAACACCATTCAATCAATCAAGATTACCACACAAAACACTATTCAATCAATCAAGACTACAAACACATACTCACTCACCTCTATATGTTTTTTACATTGAGAAAATCCCTCCGCAAGCTTATTAATAACGTCAGTGTGTGTATTCAGTAGACTGGAGATCAGATGAGCATACTTCTCTTCATCCTCTGTACTTTCAATCTGCTCAAAGGAAAATACAAATTATTGAAGAATATTATGTTGTAATAACTTTCCTGGTCCTTGGATTTGAATCTAGCAGTGGGAGAAAATTTAGTATCGCTCAAGACTGAAGGTATTTCCTCCTTTTCCCACAATGAAAGACAAATTCATGTTTTGGGTAACATTAACCCTTTACCACATGACCAAAATATAGACTTGTCCAAATCGAAAGCATTTGCAGACGAAAATTTAAATGTAGCTCAAATAATAGACATTGTCTTTGATGGGATAGAAAACATTGTGGGAAAAGGAGAAAATGCTGGTTACTCTTCTTCCTCACACTGTTTTTTAAAAGGCTTCTTTCTCAGGGTCGTTAAAACTAGGGATTGTGCAGTAAAGGGTTAAACTTGTTGTCTGCGATGCTTTTAATTTGAAAAAAATCCAAATTTTTTTTTTGGTTCCATAAAGAGTTAACCTCTGGGATAATATTTACCAACATTTTTTTTTCTAATTCAAACATCAAACATTTGCTTAGTCAAGAAAAGTTTTTTACCAAAGGACAAACTTTTGGACTGGACCAAATTCAAAGCATTTGCAGACGACAAATTGAATGTTGCCAAAATGATGATTTCTGTCTCCGATAGGGTAGAAAACATTGCAGGAAAAGGAGAAAATGCTGTTTTCAAAGGCCCTCTCTTTTAGGGTCGTTAAAACTCAGCATTGTGTTGAAAAGGGTTAAAAACTCAAATCTGCATTGTCATGGCTTAAATCTTTACCAAATGTCAAAATTTTAGACTGGTCCAAATTGAAAGCATTTGCAGACAACAAAATAAATTAGACTCAAACATTAAACCTTGTTTTGGGTAGGGTAGAAAACATTGTGAGAAAAGGAGAAAATGCTGGTTACCAGCATTTTCTCCTTTTCCCACAATGTTTTCAAAAGATTCCTTTCTCAGGGTCATTAAAAGTCGGGATTGTGTGGTAAAGAGTTAATATGCTTATCCATCACCTTAGCAAAGTTATCTTGCTATTCGTACACTCACCTCTGGAAAATCATTCAGTTTTTGAAAAGCATCTCTGTACATATCAGTCTGTAAATATAAAATTTAAAAACAATTTACAATCAGATGATATAAACAGCTAACAGTACCACAAATTAACTGTTTTAATATAAACGGAACCTTGTATAATATTTTCAGCAAAGCCTAAAGTGTAGATCTTAATCTAAACTGGCTGAAAGGCAAATATACATGTAGTTGTAACCAGTGTTTTCAATATACATCCTTACTGCCAGAGAGAAAATAATGCTGTTAAAATTTGATAGACTGTAGAATGGTTGCAAACTTATTCAGCTGTGTTAACATAGATAAATTACCGATATATATTGTATATAGGATAAATACATGGATTTGAAATCTTGCAATTTAAAACCAGAAGCATGACAAAAGTGATTTCTTTGGTGGTTGTATGCAGGACCCCTAGGATGAAAGATAGTCAATGAGACAGGATTTATGCCTCTTGCAACACCTGTTTTAACTTTATGTAGGAAAGCAGCAAATGGCTTGGAAGGAAATTTTGTGCCAAAGTGATGGTAAAAGAAAACAGAGGAATGCATGGATAGGTGCTCTGGCTGCCCCGATATGATTAAAATATTGTTTGGAAGTGATCACTTTCCACTAAACAAATGACGTACCAAATAGTGAACTAAAAATAGCCTGTTTTATAAAGGACTATAACCTAATGACAGTCTTATAACCCTTTGGCAAACACATACATGTACACTGATTGATAGATTGATTGTATGGTGTTTAATGCGATTTCAGCATTATTTCAGTTATATCATGGCGGCCAGTGCACCTATCCATGCTTTCCTGGAGTTTCTTTTACCGGTACTTTGCACAATATTCTTTCCAAGCCACTGGCTGCTTTCCAACATAATCATTGTGGAAACAATGGTCAGCAGCGAGAGAGGTATGAATCCTGTCGCAATGACCATCATCAATCCCCTAACAGAAATTGGCCGAGCCGGGGAATCGAAGACAAACACCTAGGAATGAAGTAATGATAATAACAATTTTCTCCTTTTCCCATAATGTTGTCTACTCAATTAAAGGCAAGGACCAACATTTAAGCCAACCTTGATTTGCCGTCTGCATATGCTTTGAATTTGAACAAGTCTAAATAAAATTTTGTCATGTGGTAAAGAGTAAACTCTTTACCATACAATCCCAAATTTTAATGACCCTGAAATAAAAGCTTTTCAAAAATATTTTGGGAAAAGGAGAAAATGCAAAAAGGTAACCAGCATTTTCTCCATTTACCACAATGTTTTCTACCCTTCCAAACACAAAATTTAATTTTTGAGTCATGTTTATATTGTCATCTGCAAATACTTTCAATTTGGACTGGCCCATAATTTTGTCCTCTTGGCAAGAGTGAAACTGCTGACTAACCAAGGTCAAAATGACAGATACCATATGATAGATGTACACATCTTTTGACATATTGCACCTTGTGACATTATGCAAACTTCAACCCTTTACCAAATAATCCAGCTTTTTTCATAACTCTGAGGAAAATGGCTTTTGAAAACATAATGGGAAAAGGAGAAAATGCTGGTTAACAGCATTTTCTCCTTTTCCCACAATGTTTATTACACGAAGACTATTTCCATATTAATTTGAGACACATTTAATTTGTCGTCTGCAATTTCTTTCAAGTTAGAAATGTCAAGAATTTTGTTGTTTGTCTTTACAAGAAAACAAAATTTTAGCATATCTGACTCGTGACCTAGTGGTTGCGAGTTCGATACACAGTTAAAGCAAACTTTCTTTCCAGCGATTTCTCGTCTCTTGCCTCTGATGCATGTGAGAAAAGTAGTCAGTGGCTTGGAATGAAAGGTGTGAGAAAGCCAGGAAACACTTGGATAGTAGCATTGACTGCCATGATATGACCCAACCTGTTAAAATGGCCTTAAACTCCAATACGAACAAAACAGAATTTTAGACTAGTCCAAACTAATAACAGACAACAAACACAAAATTCATGTATACATCCCAATTCTGCTTTTGGAAAGGCATCTACGCAAGCCAAGGTGATGATCACTACATGGGTCTTACCCCTTGGCTGATCGAGTCAAAATTTGTTAGCATGGAGACGCGCTGCCTACTGGATTTTGATTGTTATCACCCCTAGATTTACGTCATCGAAAACCAATCAAACGTCGCGTAACATAACTCTTTTGGCCAAAGACTCATTTACCTTTCTAGGTGTTGGACTATGATCTGTTAAGGGCTTCGGTGTTGTTTTAACGGGGGTCCTTGACAATTGGCCACTAAAGTTTGGTTCAATTATAATTTGTTCAGCATGCTTTCTCCATAATTCACCAACAATTGATTGTTTTTCAGATCGCAAACTTGACAGACGATTTATCAAGTCAAAATCTATTTTCGAGATCTTAAGTTTCGCGAAGCAAAAGCCACACACTTCCTTTGACAGTCCATCATCTAGTGTTGGGATGTATCCTAAAACTTCATTTAATTGATTTGTGAAAGTGAATGTTGAAGAAAATATTTTTTGTCTGTATTTTGTTGGTTATAATTCCCAGCATATCTGATAACTTTCTCCTGTGGTCATTTTTATTTACGTTCTGCTGATGTTGGATAGCAAATGTAACGCGCTATTGGATTGGCGCTTTCAGTCCTGACTGCAACCAATGATTACTCGTATCGCGAGGCTAACAAATTTGGACTCGATCAGCCAAGGGGTAAGATCCATGAAGTGATCGTCACCTTGGCTTGCGATGATGTTGGAAAAGTAGAAAACAGGGCAAAGGAGATCATGACCTTCAGCTGCAATTTCTCCTTTTCTCAAAGTGTTTGTAGCAGCCTTTCTTCTCAAGGTCATAAAAAGTGAGATAACTTTGTGAAAGATCATGCTTCTCTCAACATTATGTCAGCAATACCATAGCAACAGTACACTATTCATCCAGGTATCCTAGGTCATTTACCTATACAATAACACTGGAAAAAATCTTTTTACCTGTTTGTTGGTATGTAACTCTTTACCACACAACAAAATTTTAGACCTTTCCAAATTGAAAGCAATGTGCAGCGGACAATATGAATGTGACTCAAAAATTGAAATTTGATTTGGGGAGGACAGAAAACATTGTAGGAAAAAGAGAAAATGCTGGTAACCAGCATTTTCTCCTTTTCCCATAATGTTTTCAAAAGGCTTTTTCCACAGGGTTCTTAATACTTGGGATTGTGTGGTAAAGGGTTAATGCTATTTACAACATTTCTAAAGGGGGTTGGGTGTTCTTAAAGCTGTCTTCATACTAGTTTTTGCAAATGTAGCAACAAGTGCAACTATCCATGTGTTCCTGGAGTTTCTATTTCAAGTACACTGCACAACCTTACCAATCCACTGGCTGCTTTCCCACATAAACAATAAACATCCTCAAAACAACTGACTGATGGTATGGTGTTTAACGCCATTTTCAACATTATTTCAGTTATTTAGCGGCAGCCTGTGCACCTACCCATGCTTTCCTGGAGTTTTTTACCAGTACTCGGCACAATATTCTTTCCAAGCCACTGGCTGCTTTCCTACATAACCATCTTTGAAACAATTGTCAGCAGTGAGAGACGAATAAATCCTTTCGCACTGACTATCATCTATTCTCAGATAGAAATTGGCCAAGCCAGGGATTGAACAAGCAACCTCCTGTTCTCAAATCCTGTATGCTATTGACAGAGCTATGGGACTTGGTTCTTCAAAACAATATTTACCAGTAACTGGCATTTCGTGTTTAGTATGTTGTCGGCTAATGCTCATGATATGGACAAGTCTAAAATTTTGTCCTCTAGTCAAGGGATAACAAAGCCATTGAAGTTTCGAGCAATTTTTCCACCAGCAGTATAAACCGATACGTTAGAGCCATGCTCTGTGAAAAGGTGGCTTAACTCTTTACTACATGGCAATATTTTAGACTGGTCCAAATTGAAAGCATTTGCAGACAACAAATTAAATGTTGCTAAAATGATTGGATTTGTTTCTGAAACACTAGAAAACATTGTGGGAAAAGAAGAAAATGCTGGTTACCAACATTTTCTCCTTTTCCCACAATTTTTTCAAAAGGCCTTTTTTCCAGGGTCGTTAAAACCCTGGATTGTTTGGTAAAGGGTTAATGCATCTGCCAAAAAAAAAAGGTATCAACCCAGGCCAGCCTGCGCAGTCAGCGCCAGCTTGCCAGGGCCGAAATGTTTTACTTTCAGTCAATTATCTACACTTCCAAGGATCACTTCACCTCGAGATTCAATCATTTGTAAGAGAAAATGGGTATACATGTACAAGTGGATCCAAATTACTTTATGACTTACATGGTTTAATGAATCACAGAGATGCATTTACCCTTCACCAAACAATAAAATTCTAAACTTGTCAAAATTGAAAGCATTTGCAGACGACAATTTAGACGTGGCTAGAATAGTGCTTGTTGGTTGTGAAAGGGTAGAAAACATTGTGGGAAAAGGAGAAAATGCTGGTTTACCAGCATTTTCTCCTTTTTCCACAATGTTTTCAAAAGCTTTCCCTGGCTGGGTCCTTAAAACTCGGGACTGGGGTTAGGGTTAGGTCCATTTTCTGCAACTCGAAGGATCAGCATACCTCATAATAGCAGTCGATTGTTATACAAAAATTATCTTAACCCTTTACCACACAATTCCAAGTTTTAACGACCCTGATGAAGAAGCCTTTTAAAAACATTGTGAGAAAAGGAGAAAAATGCTGGTAACCAGCATTTTCTCCTTTTCCCACAATGTTTTCTACCCAATCAAAGACAAATCACATCATTTGAGTGTTATTGAAATTGTCGTCTGCAAATGCTTTCAATCGGGACAGGTCTAAAATTTTGTCGTGTGGTAAACAGTTAACCCTTTACCAAATGACAAATTTTGGACTGGTACAAATTGAAAGAGTTTGCAGACAACAATTTTAAATTTGATGAAAATGGCAGAAAGGTCTCAAAAAGGGTAGAAAACACTGTGGGAAAAGGAGAAATTGCTCGTGACGAGCAATTTCTCCTTTTCCCACAGTGTTTTCAAAAGACTTGTACTGCAGACACGTGAAAACCAAGGCTTGTTTGGGAAAGGGTTAAGGATAATTCATAAATTTGTAATGACTTGCTTGGTATCATGCATCACAGAAATGCATTTAAGCCCCTTTTCTCAGAGTGTGGCTCATATAAGATGAAACAGTTTTCTTCTGATGATGATATGATACCCAAAGTAAGAAGGTTTTACAATTGTATATCATTGTGATGTACAGTATGGTAGTTTTTTTTAACCCTTTACCGCACGCTGCCACCTTTTAACGCCCCTGGGAAAGAAGCCTTTAGAAAACATTGTGGGAAAAGGAGAAAATGCTGGTAACCAGCATTTTCTCCTTTTCCCACAATGTTTTCTACTCTATCAAAGAAAAATTGCACCATTTGAGCCACACTGAAATTGTCGTCTACAAATGCTTTCAATTTGAACAAGGCTAAAATTTTGTCGTCTGGTAAAGGGTTAAACAACGAACATTGCCGGAAGTGAGAATTTCCTAATCACTGCGTTCAGAGAAATGCAGCTATATATAGCAATTCATCGTTACATGTGGACATCGGAAACTTATCTCTTAACCCTTGACTAAACAATCCTTTGTATAACAACCCTGGAGGAAAAAAAGGCTTTCGAAAAACAGTGTGGGTACAGGGAAAATGCTGGAGACCAGCATTTTTTTTTCCTTTTCCCAATCTATTTTCTGTCCTTTCACAGACAAATCTAGTTTTATATTACACATCTAATTCATTTGTCTCTCTGCATAACGCTTTTTATCTGGATGAGTCTTAAATTTTGTCCCATGGTGTACAGCCATTTTACTTGACAATCCAAACTTTTAACAACCTTGAGATAAAAAGCCTTAGAAAACATTATGGGAAAAGGAGAAAATGCTGGTGGCCAGCATTTTCTCCCTTTCCCACAATGTTTTCTACTCTATCAAAGACAAAAATCATTATTTGAGCTGCATTTAGTTTGTGAGTCTGTAACTGCTTTCAAATTGGTTGAGTCAAAAATTTTGTCATTTGGTAGAGTTAAAGGTACATCTATACTCATTTTCAGGCAGTTTTTAACCCATTTCATCTTTATTTTATCAAACTATAATTAATCTTGTATCTTCATGCTAAATGTTGCCCCTGACGGTTGCCAGGTTGCAAAGATTACAACGGATAGAAAATGTATTTCATTTTCCGGAGGCCATCGAAGAAATCACAGTTGTTGACTGATTTCAAATCGAAGACGAATCCCTTCAGTTTCTTTATCCCTTACACCATATATATTGGTAATTTATCTATGTTTACGCTGCCAACTAAATTCTGAACCATTCTACACATTAGCAAGTTTTAACCCTTTACCACACAATGCCAACTTCACGACGCTGAGAAGGAAGCCTTTAGAAAACATTATAGGAAAAGGGAAAAAATGTTGGTAACCAGCATTTTCTCCTTTTCCCACAATGTTTTCTACCCTATCAAAGAAAAATCACATCATTTGAGCCACAATGAAATTGTCGTCTGCAAATGCTTTCAATTTAGACAGGTCTTAAGATTTTGTCGTCTGGTAAAGGGATAACAGCGTTTTCTCTCTGGCTGTCAAGATGTATCTTTTAGAGTTTAACATTGTCTGGGTGATCAAACTGAAACAAATACAGCCGATACAGGCTGTTTTGCCTTGTTTAGTATTTTTCCTATACATGTTCTTTGTAAATGAAGGGGCAAAATACAACATTATAATATGACAAGGTTGAAGGGCTGAGGAATGCCTGGGGCATGACGCAATTCAGCAAAATTTAGATCTTTCTGATATATTACAAGTGGGCCTTACAGTTCTCCTTATCCTTTCCAAAAGATGATGTAAATTCTCTCTTGTAACCTCTGAATCCTTCACCACACAATCCCCAGTTTTAAGGACCCTGAAGGAAAAAGCTTTCTGAAAAAATTGTGAGAAAAGCAGAAAATGCTGGTAACCAGCATTTTCTCCTTTTCCCAAAATGTTTTCTACCCTTTCAAGAACAAATTTCATGTTTCAAGTAAGATTTAATTTGTCCACTCCAAATGCTTTCAATTGGGACCAGTCTAAAATTATAACAGTTATTGTTTATTAAGGAGTTTAAATACCTTTCCCATGTATAGCTGCTTCAGTGGCAAGTGTAGATAAAGATCAGACTGGTCAAAATTTAAAGCCCAGTCTTGGATCTACACTGTCAGATATGCCAACATATACAGGCTAACATCTCTATGGGTAGGGTACTGGGATTGTAATAAATGTATCATAATGATGAGATAAGTACTAGTACAGATAACTGTCCCCGAAGTGGATTATAGTTTTTGATTGGTTGCCTCCAGGTACAGAGACGATCGTGAAAAAAAACAAAAAAACATTGAAATCTGCGCACAGATTTTGTGCGCACTTTCAAACTCTCTTATTTTCTTAAGTATTCAATAATCCTTCCTTTCAAATACTAATATTTTCAACTTAAATGCTGAATATGTGAAAATAGGTTAAATTTATGTGTTACATGACGTGTTTACGTTCCACAAGATTTACACAAAATGGCCGCCAAGCACGATAAGTTTCATTCGTTCCTTTCGAGATTTACAGGTTATAAAAGACTTCTACGAGTGCCTTAGGTAATAAAATGTTTAATAATTTGTCTTTTATCATATGTGGCACAAAAAATTATTTTTATTTCACTGCAATACAGGTTAAACCAATGAAACAGAAAGTCATTACAGGGCTGTGGCTCTGTTACTGGAAAATTCACAATGGACTTGAGACGGTGCGGTGCACAGTAAATGCCCAACTAAGAAAAGAAGCACTGCAAATGTCTCATTATTGAGACTAAGATAAGAACATATAATTTTCAGTGTCACTGATGAGTCAGTGGGGCATGCGGATAATTTGTAGTCTACTCTAAGAGATCCTAGATTTGATCCTCAGCCTTTTTATTTGACTAGCTATCATGAGACTGCTAGTCTATTGCAATCGAGAATGACCTAGATTTAAATGTAAAGAAAACAAGAGGGCTACAATGGCCCTGTATTGTTCCACTTCCTTTTATGTTTGTATGGCAATAAACTTCCATACTTCCATAGAGAAAATAGCCTAGCGCCCATCAAACTACTCCCCCTCCATACGTCATATTTTGTTAAAATGCAAAGATGATGTTAATGAACACAATCAAGTCTAATCAAGTATTGTTCATACCGAAAAAACAGTGTACTCTAACAAAGAGTGCTTTGACAAGAAGATTGCCAAAACTTTAGTTGCAGAAACCATTTTTTTCCAGTGGCATGAATGGTTAAGTAGTACTGGTAACAGAAACTCCAGGAAAGCATGGATAGGTGCACTGGCCACCACGGTATAACTGATAAACACCAAAGAATCCAAAATCATCCTCCCCCCTGGTTTTGTAAGTCTCTAGTTACAGGAGGAAAAAGTAGCACTCACCACTTCTAGAATGTTGGAGTTTGAGCCAACACTGAATGGCAGGCGAAGGAAACTTTCAATTCTGTGTGCTATTCTGACAGGTAATTCCTTGTGTAAAAACTGGGCAGTTCTCTGGAAAATATTCAAACACTGTCAATCAATTGTAATCAATCATAAATGTCACTGTGTTGAAACTATTCAGTCAGGGTGGGATTCTGAGAAACTTTCCCATTGAAAAAGGTAAAAATTCCCATCATAATGCAACCAGCCTGCTCTTTGTCCCTGTCAACATTTTTTTTAAACTCTTTACCACACAATCCCATGTTTTAACAACCCTGAAGAAAAAGCCTTTTGAAAACATTGTGGGAAAAGGAGAAAATGCTGGTAACCAGCATTTTCTCCTTTTCCCATAATGTTTTCTATCAAAGACAAATTCAAACATTTAAGTTGTCATCTGTAAATGCTTTCAATTTGGTTGAGTCCAAAACTTTGTCATTTGGTAAAGAGTTAAAATACTCTTATTTTTCTGTTTTGCAAAAACCCACCCATTTCTGTATGTTCAAGTTAAAAATAGTTTTCCCAAATTATTCAAGCAGCGTAAACTTACCTGTAGATCTAACTTTAGATTTGACCGCACGTTCTATGCAGTCTGATCTACCGGTAAATGTACATTTGCCTAAATACACAAATGCTTAACCATTTACAAAATAATCCCATGTTTCATCCCTTGCATACATTGTTTCCTACCCTTTCGATTTGTTTGTTTGTTTGTTTGTATTGGAGTTAAACGCCATTTTAACAGCTCAGGTCATATCATGGCGGTCAGTGACGCACCCATCTGTTTCTGGCTTTCTCACACCAGTACTGACACAACTTTCTTTCCAAAGCCACTTACTACTTTCCTCACATGCATCAGAGGTGAGAAGCGAAAAATCGCCGTAAAGAAAGTTTTCCTCAACCGGGTATCAAACTCGCAACCACCAGGTCACATCCTACCCTTTCGAAGATTAAATGGTTGTCTACAAATATGTTCAATATGGACACCAGTATGTCTAAAATCTCGTCTTTGTTTTGTCCTACAAGGAGTAAAAATTATTGATTTGTCCATATTAACAGCATTTTCAGAAGACAACACTTTACCAAACAGACAATTAGACTAGTCCAAGCCTATTGCATTTGTAAACAACAAATTCATGGTGACTCAAATGTTAAGAATTGCCTTTGCAAGTGTAGAAAACATTGGTCAAAAAGGAGAAAATGCTGGTTACCGGCATTTTTTTCTTTTCCCACTATGTTTCTGGAGGCCTTCTTTCCCAGGGTCCTTAAAACATGTGATTGTTTGGTTTAGGGTTAGACCATAGCCAGAGCTCCAGATAAGAGGAAGTGATTGTACTCTAAATCAATTATTTCTCTTCCAAACCCTATGTTGTGGGTACTCATTAGAATCATCTCGATCAAGACAATTCTGATGAGTACCCATAACATCAGGTTTAGAGGAAAATAATTAATATTTTCAATTTTGAAATCAAAATCACTCCCTCAATCTGGAGCTCTGCATAGCTAAAATAATTAGATTTGTATTTGAGAGGGTATAAAAATTCTGGGAGGAAAGAAAATCTTTGTTACCAGCACTTTCTTGTTTTCCCAAAATAGTTTTATCCTTAAGCTATGAAAGGTCACTCAAGGACCTTTTGCTGACATTGTAGATCAAGATCAGACTGCACAGTCTGGTCTTGGATCTGCACTGCCTGGTAAGGAAATGTTTGTCCCTCCCCTAAAATTCCTTCGGAAAAAAGCAATATTTGGGTTTTTACTATCGGCTTGAAAGTTTCATTTCACTTATTCAGCAGGTTAACTCTTTACCATGCAATCCCGACTTTGAACGACCCTGAGAAAGAAAGCTTTTGAAAACATTGTAGGAAAAGGAGAAAATGCTGGTAACCAGCATTTTCTTCTTTTCCCACAATGTTTTCTACCCTATCAAATACAAATTCCATCATTTCGTCCACATTTTACTCTTTACCAAACGACAAAATTTTAGACTGGTTCAAATTGGAAGCATTTGCAGACGACAAAATAAGTGTGACTGAAAAATTGAAATTTGTTTTGGGATGGGTAGAAAACATTGTCGGAAAAGGAGAAAATGCTGGTTACCAGCATTTTCTCCTTTTCCAACAATGTTTTCAAAAGGCTTTTTCCAGAGGGTCATTAAAAGTCGGGATTATGTGATAAAGAGTTAAGTTATCGTCTGCAAATTCTTTCAATTTGGACCAGTCTACATTTTTGGTAAAGGGTTAAGGGCTGAAAGCCTTCTTACCAAGGGTTGTTAAGAGGCAAGATATTTTGGAACAAAGCTAAACTAGCAGAAAATTTCTCGATAACTTACAATAATTCTGTCTTTAGAATTTCCCATCTGAAGAAGGACACCAGGTTTCACACGATGTGATGTCTGAAAAATAAAAAATAAAAAATAAAACAGAAAATGCGGGTCAATGACACTTTGTTTCGCAAATTTTCCTGCCAATGGGTACCTAGACCTGAATCCAACAATACTAAATGCCACAAGATTGATTGTGTACTTCTTTCTGAAAAAATTGAAGTGTTTCCTAAGTTTTCTGGAACTTTGGTGTGCCTTGCCCAAGGACACTCTATAGCTCAAAACCTTTGGATTTTAAATCCATGCAGGACTCCAATGTCAAAGAAAAGCAGTGTGACATATGGACAAATTGCTCATTTTGAGAAACTTCTCAACTGACATTCAAGATTTGAAAACGGAAATTAAACCTTAGGCTGCTAAATGTGACTCAAGGAACTTTAGCGCTCTGTGTAGATCAAGATCAGACGGCACAGAATGTTTTCAAAAGGCTTTCTCCTTGGAAGTCATTAAAACTTGAAATTAAGTGGTAATGGGTTAATAAATGAGATGGGAATTCATAGTTAGAATGGATGTTTTGTTCAGACTATCAGTGAAGTAACAGACAGTATAGGTCCAAGATCAGACTGCATGTTCTGTGTAGTCTGATCTTGATCTACACTATCCTCATAAGCAACAAAATCCTGGTCCAGCCATACATGGGTCAAGACCTCAAAAAAAAAAAAAGATTGCAAGCTATTTTGAGCAATTTTATCATTTACAACAAAGAGCAAGCAGGAATTCAAATGTCACAAGGCCTAAACTTTACCACTGAGCCATACAGGACCCCTTTAGTTCTACAGATCATCAAAGAAAATATGGCAAACTGAAACATTCCTCATCTTGTGGCAACTTTTCCAACTGCCATTATGTGTTCAAAAAACACAAAAAATAATACATGAGCATCTGTATAAGGGAAGAAGATAAAATATAATGTTTGCTCATTATCCTGTAGTAAGAGAATGTACAAACATTTTGCTTGTGGCCTAGAAAGTTTTCACAACCTGACTGAATGAAACGTTCTACTTCATGACCTGAGTGTGACCTTGAACTAGCTTTCCTTGTCTGATGTCATTCAGACCTTTCATCATTCCCTGACAATTATTCTGGACTTAACGCTTTACCACACAATCCCAAGTTTTTAACGACCCTCTAGAAAACGTTGTGGGAAAAGGGGAAAATGCTGGTAACCAGCATTTTCTCCTTTTCCCACCATTTTTCCCACCCTTCCAAAAACAAATTTCAATTTTTCAGTAGATCTAACATTTATTTTGTCTCCAAATGCTTCCAATTTCGTCGTTGGGACAAAATTGGTTAACCTTTTTGCAAATGGCAAATTTTATACTTTGAGGTCAAAAGAATCTGAAGATGACAACTTTAGAAAATTGGCATCAATGAGCTTAAGTAGTTTGATAGAGGAGAAAATACTGTGGGAAAAGGAGAAAATCCTGGTTACCAAAGGGTTGTTGAAACTCAGGATTGTGAGGTAGAAGATTGACCCTTTACCAAACAGTCCCCGGCTTTTAACAACCACCGAGAAAAAAAGCTTTTGAAAACATCGTGAGAAAAGGAGAAAATGGTGGTAAACAGCATTTTCTCCTTTTCCCACATTGTTTTCTATCCTATCACAGACAAAGTATTTTCCTTTGGTAGAGAGTTGACTAAAGCCTAAGTATGTTTATAGGTTCAGTGACCCAGCCTTGATCCATACTAAAAATAGAACTGAGGGCATTACCTCATAGGTTATTCTTGCATCAAATTTTCTCCAATGGTACTGGCAGTAATAGCAAGTTTAGGCTCCCAATAATGGCATATGGAATGAATGAATTTCAAAGAACATTTTCATTATATCACCAAGCCCAGATAGCACAGTCAGTAGCGTACAGGATTTGAGAACGGGGGTTGCTGGTTAAATCCCTGGCTCTGCCGATTTCTTTCCAAGAAATGATAACTATAATTGCGAAAGAATTCATTTCTCTCTCACCGCTGGTCACTGTTTTGACAATGGTTATGTGGGAAAGCAGCGGGTGGCTTGGAAAGAATATTATGTGGAGTACTGGTAAAAGAAACTCCAGGAGAGCATGGATAGGTACACTGGCCACCGCAATATAACTGAAATAATGTTGAAAACTGTGTTAAACATCATAAAATCAATCAGTCAATCAAATGAATGGATTTCAAAGAACATATTCATTACTCCGGCTGAAAAGGGTTGAGCAAGAATGATTAAAAACAACCTTTAGGAAGGCAGCTCAATAGCTTTTGAAAACAGTATGGAAAAGAGAGAAAATGCTGGTTACCAACACTTCCTCTTTTTTTTCTACAGCGTTTTGTACCCTTTAACTCTTTACCAAATGACAAAACTTTAGACTGGTCCAAATTGAAAGCATTATTTTGCAGATGACAATTCAAATTTGGGCTCAAATGAAAGAATTTGTTTTTGATTGGGTAGACAACATAGTGGGAAAAGGAGAAAATGCTGGTTACCAGCATTTTCTCCTTTTTCCACTATGTTTTCAAAGGCCTTCTTTGCTTGGGTCGTTAAAAACTCGGGTTTGTGTGGTAAAGAGTTAATAGACATCATTTGAGATTCATGTAATGTGACAGTCTTTTATTTATTCTTTTCACTTTGAGAAAATATAAAATTTTGTTTTCTGCGAGTCAGATGTATCACTGAAATACCAGCAAAACACTCGGACTGAATAGTTTTTAACTCTTTACCAAACGACAATATTTCAGACTGGTCCAAATTGAAAGCATTTGCAGATGACAAATTAAATGTGGCTAAAATTATTGCATTTGTTTCTGCGAGGTTAGAAAACATTGTGGAAAAAGGAGAAAATGCTGGTTCCCAGCATTCTCTCCTTTACCCATACTGTTTTCAAAAGGCTTCTTTCTCAGGGTCGTTAAAAGTCGGGATTGTGTGGTAAAGGGTTAAACACTGTCAATTATGATTCCTTCACTGTAATAGAACAGAACATAATGTGATGAGCTACTTGTGTATTTCGATGGATCAGACCCACACCGTGCAATATCTGATCTGGGTCTACTTTATTTGTAAAAGAAGTTCATTAGCACTTTTGTATACATGTATGTATTGATATAAAAATTATGATTATCATTCAAAGAAAAAATAAATAGAAGTGATAATGCAATACTGATAATTCTTCAGTATCATGTATGGATTGGCATAATCAAGATCGGGTATTTTGGTGTGTTAAGGACCATAGTCTGGACTACCTGCACCTAGCACTACATTACAGGGTCAGGCAAAGCGCAATAATGGCTGCCTCCAATGTGATCTCAAGCTTAGCCCTTAACCTTATGCGCTTTCCTGTTTTCTCAGTTTCATATGATCCAGTTTGATACAGCTAAGAAAATGAGATCAATTTTGTACAAAATATACTGGTACACATTACCAAATCTAAAACATGCTTTCTGGATATGGTTTAAATATGAATTTGACTATGAATAATTTTAAAAGTAGCCCTATTGTTCTCATTAACTACGAACGACAATATTAAAAAAACTAAGTCTGTTATTACTTTTTTGCAACCGATCTATTTTCAATTCATTCTATAGTAGGATTTGATTGAGTGAAATAACAATAACCCATTACTTCTGCATATTACGTACAAACGGGAGCCGCCATTATTGCGCTTTCCCTGACATGATTTGAAGTATGGCAGGGTACCAGTCTAAACAGACTAGACATGCAAGTGTTACGGTGGTTGTTTTCCATGTAAATCTATGATCAATGTATATTAGTAACATTGTTCTTCTCAATAATGATTAATACTTTGATTAACCCTTTACCCCACAATGCTGCTTTTAACGACTCTGGGAAGAAGCCTTTTGAAAACACTGTGGGAAAAGGAGAAATGCTGGTAACCAGCATTTTCTCCTTTTCCCATGATGTTTTTTCTGTGTGAAAGAAAAATTGCACCATCTGAGCCACAATGAACTTGTGGTCTGCAAATGCTTTCAATTTGGACAAAGCTAAAATTTTGTTGTCTGGTAAAGGGTTAAGTCATTCCTGCCCGAATAAAATGACTTGTTTTTGCAGGCTAGGATTTATCAGGTCACCTGATACATAGGTTTTTTTTTTTTTTTCTGGCCAAATTATCAGTTATAAATTATCAGTTATAAATTATCAGTTATAAATTATCAGTTATAAATCAGTGATGTCTTGCTTGGTACCATGCATCATGGTGATCCATTAAGCCCCCTTTTGTCAGAGCATGTAATGTGCCCTATTAGCACTCCCCCTCTACTTAACTCTCTTCTAGCTCTTTTCTTACCAAAAATGGGTTTACCAGAAAGCCATTCCATCGATAAAATTGAAACAAATCAGCTGGAATAAAGTTACAGCATTGAGGTAATCCTAATTACTTCACATATCTATGTCATTAACACCTGGCTGAATATACATACACGTCCATTAACACTAACATTATAAACTTCTGGTAACACAAAATTTATCAACTAACTCAGAAAGACTGAGAGAAAGTGAAAGTATCGAAGACCAGCGTTCTATATTAATTCTGAATGCTGTTGAATGTCCAAATGAACAACGATCAAAGGTAAACAGGGTGCCCAATCACGTACTGCAGTACGTAATTCACGTATAAATTCTACTCCGCGCCTACAAATTTGTTGTGCTTACGTGCATGCACATACTGTCAAATGTATGCACATACAAAAAAGAAAGTAATTACGTAAACTCTATGAACAAATTAGATACCATTTCGTATTGCATGCCAAACAAACAAAACAAAAGTAGTTTTCCTCATAAGTGGGTACCACGCTTTGTCCTCAACATAGACCGGGTAACACCCTTCCTTTTTAAAGCAGTTCTAATGTACTTTGCAACTTTGAGAAAGGAATAAAGGTTAAAAAAAAATCTTCGATAAAAGCGGTTGATTATCAGAACTCATGGCCATGTTCAGCTTTTAAACCCTGACTGCTGTTGCGATTATATCTAAGTATGTGCATGACACATGAGACATATGATGCAGCTATATAATCACCAAATGCACAATTTACTAATTTAATTTAGATCCCATTCATTATGGTAAAGGAGCTAGGGTGTTAAAATTCATAAATAAAACTGAAACAGCCCAAAGTTACTCTGTACCCCCTAATTTTTCTTTGTATCCCCAATTCAAAACCTAGGGAGTACATTGTACCCCCAATTTTTTCTTTGTACCCCTAATTCAAAACCTGGAGGGTGCATGTACCCCCAACTTGAAAACCCAGTGGGCATGCTGGGTAAAATCAATATTCTGCATTAATACAGCAGGTTTCTCCAAGTGGTGATCACTTTGCAGTTGGCACTCACAAAACCCTGATGGTAATGCTATCGTTGTCCTTGGAAAATTCTATGCCATTTTACCACTATTCATACCGTCCACCCCACCCCCCTGTGGCATTAAAAAATGAGACAATACAGTATATTATCTGTTTCAGAACCTTTTACAATTGAGTTTGACTTTGTGATCAATGTAGGTCAAAGATCAGACTACAAACAATGTGCCGGGAAGCAAAATTCATCGTGAAGGTACAATGACTATGAAACAGAACTCACCTTTGCTGCTGCCATTTCAATAGAGCTTGACAATGCACTCTGGTTATAGTAGGCGCTTTTATAGTTGACAGCACTGTGACTATGCTGAGATGAACGAAACCTTCTATCACACAATACATCGTGATGGGACATGTTGAAGCTGCCAACAAGTCGCAGAAGTTGAGATGGCCTTCGACCCGAAACTGAACAGCTGATCGATGTCAACATCATAAATCGCGAAACAAAAATCCCAGAGTTCGAAAAATATGATTACAAAATAATATTTACTAAATCCTTGCGGGATTCAATAAATGAACACTAAATGAACTTTTTATGGCGATAAAGTGAGTAAATACGAAGAAAAGAGGGCCTTAATGGACCCATTCCTTCTCAGACGCTGTTAACCACTTCGTACAAGATTTGGCCTTGATCACCGGAAGTAGTTTTCACTTGAACGACATGTGTATTCTGCGGAGCCATTGGCAGGCCATGTTGCACCACGGCCAGATTGGTTACCTCCCCTGATACAGGAAACGTGTATGCATGTATCTGTATTTTGTTCGAGGACAGTTTACAACAGGTCATGCTATGACTGATGCAGATGATACTATTAGGTGCATAGTCTGTGACTATTCTGATCGGCAGTGATAAAATTCAAAGGTTAATTGGACAATTCCAATCAATTCAGGCTTTAAAATCTATCACATTACCATAATACAATAAACTTTGTCCTAAGCATAAGGGTTTGACCAGGGATACATAAGATCCCTGGTTTGACGGACAAAGTCAAGCAGACAGATAGACAGATAGGGTGACAATAGAGTAATAGATATATTGAAAAATTTAAAGGGAAAGCAGACGGACAGGCAGACAGAAAGACAGACAGATGGATGGATGGACAGATGGATGGACAGACAGAAGACAGACAGATGAATGGATGGTAGATGATGGTAGCTGTCTGTCCATCTGTCTGTGTGTCTGTCTCTCTGTCCATCTGTCAGCCTGCCCATCCATCCATCCTTCCGGCCATCCATCCATTCATCAATCAATCCATCTATCCTTTCAACCATCCTGCTGTCCCAAAGACCATCATCTACCATCCATCCATCTGCCCACCCAGCCGTCCACTTATCCATCTATCAATCGTCTAGGGTCAGTCTGTTTGTCCATCTTTCCCTCCATCCATCTGTCTGCCTGTCTGCCTGTCTGTCTGTCTGTCTGACTGACAGACTGACTGACAGATGGACAAACAGACTGACAATAGGGGAAAGAAAGGATTGATTGATGGCTGGATGGATGGCTGGATGGATGGATGGATAATGGTATATTGGACAAGATGATGGATGGATGTATGGATGGATTGCTTATATTTGCAATAGTTGTCTATATCTTTAACACTTCGCCAAATGATTTCCAGACTTGTTCAAATGAAAGCATTTGTAGAAGACACAGTATAAGTGACTCAGAAATTGAAAAATAGAAAACATTTTTGGGAATGGAGAAAATGCTGGTGACCAGCATTTTCTCCTTTCCCAACAATGATTTCAAAAACTGTTTTCCTCAGGATTGTAAAAAGTCAGGATTGTGTGGTAAAGGGTTAAACAGCGCTTGCAAATGAGTTAGTATGTTACCCTGAAATCGATATTACTATTCTTGCCTTTTAATTATTAAAGTTTAAAAAAAAAAAGAAACAAAGTATGAATTCTTGATAACATAGGTCATCTTATCTTTCCAGCAGAAGATATTTCCTTCCTGGCTGCAGACCAAAATGTCATTTGAAAACACTGTGGAACAAAGAAAAGTTGCTCGTTATGCTCCAATTCCCTTTGTGCACCATGTTTTAATTTGTCATCATTTATGAGCCGCAACTCAAAATAATATCTGTATTTTACAAGGATTCATGTTTTAAAAGTCGTCTTGTTTTATTTTGATTCATGGAGGTATACATTACTCTCTTATATTTTAAATGTTGTATGGCTTAAGCTGATGAATGATGTATGATTTATTTCATTACAGTATGTTTAAAAGAAAAAGAAGCTTAATCTATCCTCATTCCTAGTTTGAATATGAAAGAAGTTTGTTTGTTTGTTTGTTTGTTTGTCTGTCTGTCTGTCTGTTCATTTGTCTTTTTTTCTTTCTTTCTTTCTTTCTTACGCTCTCAATCCCTTCCTCCCCCTCACACCTTCCTTCCTTCTTTCCTTCCTTCCTGTCAATGGTCATTTAAGATATGAAAGAAATTCGTTTCTTTGTCTGTCTGTCTGTCTGTCTGTTCATTTGTCTTTTTTTGTTTCTTTCTTTCTTTCTTACGCTCTCAATCCCTTCCTCCCCCGCTCACCTTCCTTCCTTCCTGTCAATGGTCATTTTAGATCTATATGATCATGATATAGAAAGGACTTATAAAGAACCATTGGTCTTTTTTTCCCATAAATCTAGTATTGTGCTCGGCATCTGTTCATGGGCAAAGCAAAAATAAATTATTCTTCATGTTGCGGCGTTTTAAATTCATTCTGGAATAGTTTAGACCTATACCTTCCGCATTTGGTACGCCTGCGCATAATTAGAGCTCCCGGATGAACGCATGCGTATTACCTTAGTCCGACATTTTGCGCCAAGTTTTCTGGGGAAACCGCTACATAAAACTGTAAAGTTCTCCCCTGTTGGAGATCAGGAGACTTTGCGTTGAAATGGCAGCTCTAAATGAATTTCTTGTTAAGTTTGCCATCGATTAGGAGTGTTTTTGTCATTGCATATGTGACATCGTCTGAAAAAACGGCGTTTAAAGAAGCAGAATTTAGCCAAGTTCTCGACTTCACAAAGTGATCAATCTCATAATTTATACAGCGGGATTTTGCAAAATGAATGCCGTTGAGTACGATCTCGATACGTCAGGAGGCCTGATGGATGTAAGTGTTTGATTCATTTACTTGTTTATATTGTTACTGGACGGTGAAAGTTTTTGTTAAATTGTGTAAAAAGGGCGACTCGCAGCGTTTGTTTTTCCAAGGTGTCATGGCAGCTTGTTCATGACCTACTTCAGGGCTATTGTTCTGAATGTATCTATGTTCACAGAATTTATATTTCTCTTTTTCATCACTTTGATGACTTTGTTATGGTTACTGTTGTCTTAAACAGCACCAAAGACATCACCTTAAGATAAGAAGAAGAACTAGACGTGTAATTCAAGCTTAATACAGTGAAAATTTTATTTCTTAGGGGAATCTGTTGGTGGATTTCTTAAGGTCAGTGTCTGTCATAGATATACTAAATTTTTACTTGAATTTCTATTGGCAAAATTGATCAGTTTTAGTCTTTTTAGAGTCAGGATTTTCAGTTTTCTTCACATACATATTTCAGGAGATACAGCGCCTCATTGCACCTCCTGTCAGTGAAGACACTTCTAGACGGCATAAAAGAGGACCCAAGGAGTTCAAGAAGCATGGAAAAGCTATTAATCATGATTACTGCGACAGTTGTCTTGAAGGCGGAGATCTTGTTTGTTGCGACAGATGCCCAGCCTCATTCCATCTGCAATGTCAGTAAGTATCACTATGTACTGAGTTTTTGTGCTGCCAATTAATTGCGTCAGCTTACTGGCCAATACTATGTTTTCAAAAGTCTTGAGTTCAAAAATTGAAATGTTGCCAACCAGATTGAGGAGCACAAAGGAGACTTCAAGGATTTTTTAAAGAAAATGGAAAGACAACTATTGATTTTGATTAAATTACAAAACTGGGCCTTAATTTTTGGTTGTTTTAGAACTTGTTGAAAGGAGATGGCCTTTTCGTGTGTCCTTTAACTTAAGTGGTTTGATATTCATAGATATTTACAATCATGAAAATGATGTTTGTCCATAAAATGGCGTAATCCTGCCAAAATTCAAACCGTTGCTTTCAGCTTTTGTTGAAGTAAGTGACCGATAAACTGTAAACCCTTTACCACACAATCCCGAGTTTTAACGACCTTGAGATGCAATGCTTCTGAAACGTGGGAAAAGAAGAAAATACTGGTAACCAGCATTTTCTCCTTTTTCCCAACTGTTTTCCACTCTTTTTCAAAGTCATATTTAATTTGCCATCTGTCAATGCTATGAATTTCTGTAAGTCCAGATTTTTTTTTTTTTTTTTTTTTTTTTTTTTTTTTTTTTGGTAAGAGTTAAGGAAAACACGTGCCTAGACTTACAGTATACTCTTTCCATGACCTTAGGTTCAACCCTTTACCATATGAACATGTGTTTTAACAACCTGGGAAAGAAATTTTTGAAAACTTTAAGGAGAACATGATGGTATCTCGCCTTTTTTTTCGTGGATAGATAGGTGTTTGCAAATGCATTCAATGTGGACCAGTCTTTAGGTTTGTTGTCTTGTGCACTTTGAAGTGTGACATTTTCATGGTAAGCTGTTTATCTTGTAATCTTTTAATACCTGCCTGTGTCAGGGATTCATTTGTCTGTTAGTAACATGTCTCTGTCATGGTAAATAATTTCAGTGACCCACCCTTAGAGGAAGATGACATACCTCCAGGAGAATGGATCTGTCATCGCTGTAAAACTGGCCCAAAGTTTGAGGTAAGTATATGGTTGTATTATTTGGTTTGTCTCAGCGGGTGGAAATTTTCATTCCCTGTTTTAATGTTTAAACTGCTTTTCATGACTAAGTTGCCTTTGTGGCCAGTGTAGACTTAGATCAGGCTGTACAAAACATGCAGCCTGATCTTTCACGTACGCTGTCAGCTTTGATGAAACACTAGATGAAAGCAAACATAAAATTGCAACTATTTGGGTCATATTTCTAGAATGAAAATGTCTGATAGGTTTATTCAGCACTCTGAAGGTTAAGCAGTTTGAGAATTAAAGAAAAATTTGATTCTGTTTATGTAAGTGATAAATTTCAAGTTAGAGTGTATTGGTATTATGACAGCTTTTAATTACAATTGAATACTTTTTTAGAAAGATGATGATGCTTCCTCTACAAAGAGTGGAAGTTCAAACGGGGGCAGAAGTACCAAGTACACACCACCCCCAATACCCATACCTATCTTATCTGAGAACCCACTCCACACCCTAGCAGAGGCAGCTAAAGTGTTGAATCCAGTACAGTTTGAATTGCCAAAAGATATTGCCTGTACAACACCACTTCCAGGTAAGTTTGGAGGTTTGCTAAGTTTATAATGGTAAAAATCATTGTGGGAATATGAGAAAATGCTGGTAAACATTCTAATCTTTTCCGATAATGTTTTTAAAAGTCTTTTTGGCTGCATCATTTCAACTGGGTATTCTTTAGTAGAGAGTTAAATTGCACACATTTTAAGACTGGTATGTTTGATAAATAATTGATATCAGATGATTTGTGTGGGGTTAGGGGCATGTTATCAGCTCAGCTGAGGATGAAGTGCTCAAGGTGAGCTTTTCTGATTGTGCTGTGTCTGTCATGCGTTTTCCCTCGTCAACTTCCACCTTGTGTACACTATAGAGGCTACATTTTCAGTCAGATGATCATGAAACTTGGTCAGTATGTTTGTCTTGATAATATCTCATGTACAAGTTAGAAAATGGATCATGTCAGTTCAAAAAGTAGGTCACCAGATGAAATCTTTGTGTATGTGCTACAGGCCAAATTTTCGGTCCATTCCTCATGAAAGTTGGACAGAATGTTTGTCTTAATTATATCCTGCATGAATTTGAAAATAGTTGTTTTAAAAAACCGTTGAAGTGAGTTAAAAAGCTGTTTCTCTCAGGTATGTGAAAACACAGAATTGTTTGGTAAAAGGATAGTAGATTAGTCTGTCATTGATCTATCGACCACACAGGTATTTTTCTTGACAGGATCCTACAAAAGGAAGTGGTGGGGTAAGGACAGAAACATGCCCATGAAGAAAGCCGCTCATGAACTTGATAATGGCATGGTTCCTCTTCCTGCTAAAATATGCTTTGCTTGTAACAAGTAAGTTTAACATCTGTACTATAGAAATATTTGATTTTGTTGTATTACACAATAGTTTGGCTTTTTCCTCATTGGAAAAAAGGTCAAAGTTATTAAGCCACTTTAACTCTTTACCAGACGACAAATTATAGCGTTCTCAAATTTAAAAGCATTTGCAGAAGACAAATGAATTGTTATTCAAACAAGAAATTTCTATTTCAAGGGGTAGAAAACACTCCAGGAAAAAGAGAAAATGCTGGTTACCAGCAATTTCTCCAGACCCCACAATGTTTTCAAAAGGCTTTTTTGTCAAGGTTGTTAAAACTCGGGATTACCTGGTAAAAGATTAAATCATTGGCAGACTACAAAATTTTGAACCTGGTCAGAATTATAGCATTTGCATATGGCATGCAACACACGAAAAGGGGCCTTCGGACATATGCCTAGAAGTGTGACGTTCCAGATCAGCCTTTGCAGTCTGTGACTAATCCGAGACGACACTTCCCGTTTTTGTGCGATTTTCTGTTTCACGAAAGTCTATTGTATGAAAAAAAATCTTATGTAGTCGTAAAGTGCCGTCTTGGATTAGCCTGCATGTCTTCGCAGGCAAATCCGGGACGACACTTTCCGCAAATGTCCGAAGGTCTCATTTCACTAGTTGCGGGCCATGTGTCAGAAGACCAGTGAAATGTGGCTCATTTGATGGAATTTGCATGTCCATGAATAACAAACATTTGAAGAAGAAGAAAATACTGGTTACCGGCATTATTTCCTTTTCTCACAATGTCTTCAAAAGCCTTCTTTGTCAGTGTCATTAAGTCTGGAGAGTTAGAAGAAGTGCTTGACAGTTTTCAAGGTCACCTTGTCATGGCACTTTTTTATGCAATTATTTCTATCGGGAAAACATTAACTCTTTACCTAAAAACAAAAGTTTTGACAGGTCCAAATTGAAAGCATTTACTAATGAGAAATGACTCTAAAAGTACATATATATATATATAGCTTTGGTCCCGAGAAGTAAGTAGATTGTAGTTTTTGTCGTGTGGACAAGATACAAGTATGCAAATGAAACAAATCGGATTTTTGCGGCACAAAGTTTTGACAATTTTATTTAAATTTAACAGTGCCAAGTAAAATTCTGTGTTATTGGTACAGTGTCCAAAAAAGTGCCTTTACTTTTCACCTCTTAACTCTTTACCAAACGACAAAATTTTAGACTAGTCCAAGTTGAAAGGATTTTCGACAATAAATGTGACTTGAAATTAAGATTTGTGTTCGGAAGGGTAGAAAATATTGTGGGAAAAGGAGGAAATGCTGTTCACCAGCATTTTCTCCTTTTCCAACAATATTTTCAAAAGGCTTCTTCATTGGGACATTAAGAGTCGGGAATGTGGGGTAAAGGGTTATATATATATTTTTTTTCTTTTGTAGAAGTTGCAGGATTGCTCCACTGTTGCCATGCGACTATTGCCCATGTTTGTATCATCTAGACTGTCTGAATCCACCGCTTACTTCCCTACCTACTGATCGATGGATGTGTCCAAACCATGTGGAAAATGCTATAGTATGTAAAGAGTTCCATTTCAGATCATGTTTTCCTTGTGTTTTTATTTCATGCCCCGCCAGGGTAGCTGAACATCATATCTGATTCATGACCAGGTTGTTGTGGGTTTGATATCCTGTTGAGGCAAACTTTCTCTACGGCGATTTTTTGCCTATCACCTCTGATGATGTGAGAAAAGTAGTCAGTGGCCTGGAAAGAAAGTTGTGTCATTACTGGTGTTAGAAAGCTAAGAAACACATGCTTAGGTGCACTGACCACCTTCATGTGACTATAGTTGTTGAAACAGCGTTAAACTCCAAAAGAAACGAACAAATTGTGATATATCTTTGATAAAAATCCATGTAAAGGCAAAGACCAAAATCTAACAAAGTGCAATTTAAATTACCTGTTCCATTGATTTAAAATTTCATTATGAAATATTTTGCAACAGCAGTTTGATAGTAAATCAGAGTGTAATTACTTATTTGAATGCAAATTATTTCATGGGTTCCTGTTGACCAGTCACCAACTTTAATTGAAACTGTCTTACCTGTCTTTTATTGTAACAAATTTTTGCCCCCTTGTAAAATTTGGTTGGCACACTTAAAATCATTGAGCGGTCAAGGGCTTTCCTGATCTCTTTTGGTGTCAAATATAGTTTCATTATATTCCACCTACAAAGTAGAGGGGGTAACTGGTTTCACCATGTCTGCCCACCAATCTGACTGTCTTTTAAGACTCTTAAGTCAAAAGCTATTTGACCTAGGACCCTGAAAAGGATACACAAGTTTTGCTTATGACCCAAGGAGGTGCCATATTGTTTTTGGGTCACATGTGTGAAAGGTCTAGGTCACAGGTTAACTTTGTTTGAAAATCATTTCCTTGCTCTAACTCGATAGCTGTTTGACCTGGGACCCTGAAACTTCATACAAGTGGTGCTCATGACCTAAGGAGGTGCCCTATTGTTTTTGGGTTACATTTGTCAAAGGTCAAGGTCACTGGTGATCTTTGTTTTGAAAATCATTGCAGTTTTCTGATTGTGCTGCTTCTGTGACAAGGAGCTGGTGGGAGATACTTGTCTGCTTTGCAACAGTTCATGTTTTCTTTTGATGGCTGAAAAAACATTCCACTAAAATCAAGAAATATTGTCATCTGGCTTGGCTTAATAAGCTGATGGTATAGATCTTAGATCCATAAAATCTGTTTTGTCTAACAACCAAATCATGAGGAAGACTGTCAATGGACATGCAGAAAACTTACAAATGGCAAAAAGTTTTGACCCATACAAACCTGCACGGAGTGGGCAGGCTGACGTGGGTCGATAGTATTTGCAGATGCATTAAACCCCCCCTTTCACAGAGCTGGCTCAATTTTTTATTTTGACCCAGTTCTGTTTATTTGAAAGATCCCATAGAAACAAAATTTACAACAAGTATACTTAAGTAGATACTTAACATAAATCAAAATTAACAAAAACTTGTGCTATGAAGATATTAATATTTTGATTGCAGGATCAGAAGATTGTTAAATCGGTCAGTTTAACAGAAAGAATAAAACTCTGGGACAAATACAATGACAAAATCAACCAGCACAGTGTTAAGGTCAACTTCCTTAAGAAAGTACACAGACAGAATCCACCATTTAGATACAAACTGAAGCATTCAAAAAGAAAAGTGGCACAGGTGAGTTAACCCTTTACTGCACAATGCTGCCTTTTAACAACCCTGGGAAAGAAGCCCTTTGAAAACATTGTGGGAAAAGGAGAAAATGCTGGTATCTCCTTTTCCCACAATTTTTTCTACCCTATCAAAGAAAAGTTGCACCATTTGAGTCACATTGAAATTGTCGTCTGCAAATGCTTTCAATTTGGACAAGGCTAAAATTTTGTCGTCTGGTAAAGGGTTAAGACTAGGTAAGAATTAACTCTTTACTACCATGTGACAAAAATTTAGAATTGTCCAGATTGAAACCATTTTACAGAAGAAATAAATATGGCTCGAAATTGTGATTGCCTTCTAAAAGATTAGAAAACATTGTGGGAAATGGACATATTCTGGTTACCAGCATTTTGTCCTTTTTCCCCCACAATGTTTTCTTTAGCTCTTTTTCCAAGGTGTCCTTTAAAGTCGGGTGATGTGTGGTAAAGGGTTAAAAGATATCATTTAGAGCTCCCCTGCTTTAAAAAAGAAATGGAAGTACATGATGTCACGACCCTGTCGTCATAATGCAAAAACTTTTAGCATATCACTGACATTACCGAAAAGATTTATTCAGACTTAGACAAGCTGTTTACTCTGCCAAACAATAAAATTTCAGACTTGTCCAAATTGAAAAGGTTTGCAGATGACTGAATAAACATGGGTCAAAAATTTTAATTTGTTTTTAGAAGGGAAGAAAACATTGTTGAAACAGGAGAAAATGTCGGCTACTAGCATTTTCTCCTTTTCTAGCACACCTCAGCACAAAGTGCTCAAAGTGAGCTCTTGTCATCGTGCTGTGTCCGGCATCAGGCATGTGCTGTCTGGCGTGCATCGTCAACATTTTCCTTGTGTGCACTCTAGAGGCCACTTTTTCAGCCAGATCCGCATGAAACTTGGTCAGAATGTTTAGATAAAATCTTGGAAAAGTTTGAAATTGGTCACATGGGGTCAAAAAGTAGTTCACAGGGCCAGATCTTAGAAAAACCTTGTGTGCACTCTAGAGGCTAATTTTCAGCCTGATCCTCATGAAACTTCGTCAGAATGTTTGTCTGGATAAAATCTCATACAAGTTTGAAATTGGGTCATGTGGGGTCAAGAAGTAGGTCATAGGCCAAATCTTTAAAAAAAGCTTGTGTGCACTCTAGAGGCAACATTTTCAGCCTGATACACATGAAACTTGAGTAGAATGTTTGTCTGGATAAAATCTCGAACAAGTTCGATATTGGGTCATGTCAGGTCAATAAGTAGGTCACGGGGCCAAATCTTAGAAAAAGTTTATGTGCACTCAAGAGGCCACATTTTCAGCCTGATACTCATGAAACTTGGTCAGAATTTTTGTCTGGATAAAGTCATGGACAGGTTCAAAAACAGTTTATGCTTGGTCAAAGAGTAGGTCACAGGGCCATATCTTCGAAAAAGCTTGAGTGCACTCTAGAGGCCACATTTCCAGCCTGATACTCATCAAACTTGGTCAGAATGTTTTCTGAATAAAATCTCAGATTAGTTTGAAATTGGATCATGTAGAGTCAAAAAGTAGGTCACTGGGCCAAATCTCAGAAAAACCTTGTGTGCACTCTAGAGGCCACATTTTCAGCCCAATACTCAAGAAACTTGGTCAAAATGATTGTCTGGATGAAATTGTGGACAAATCTGAAATTGGGTGACATCGGATCAAAAAGTAGGTCACTTAGCCAAATCGTAGAAAAACCTTTTGTACACTGTAGAGGCCACATTTTCAGCCTGATATGCAGGAAACTTTGTTCTAATGTTTGATTTGATAAAATCTTGGACACATAGAAAATTGTGTCGAGTCAAAAAGTAGGTCATTGGGCCAAATCATAGAATAAGCTTGTGCACACTCTAGAGGCAACATTTTCAGCTTGATACCCATGAAACTTGGTCAGAATGTTTGTCTGGATAGAATCTCAGACAAGTTCGAAATTGGGTCATGTCGGGCCAGAAAGTAGGTCACTGGGCCAAGTCTTAGAAAAACCTTGTGTTCACTCAAAAGGCTACAGTTTCAGTCTGATACTCATGAACTTGTTCAGAATGTTTGTCTGGATTAAATATCAGAAAATAAATAATATCAAGTCATGCAGGTCAAAAAGTAGGTCATGGGGCCAAATCTTAGAAAAACCTTTTGTGTGACTCTAGAGGCCACATTTTGAGCCAGATTAGAAATTCAAAAATAGGCCAGAGCAGTCAGAAAGTAGATCACTTACACTCATGCATTTAAAATCATCACGACCAGGATCTTTTCAACCTTATCAATCCTAGATGACCTTACTCAGGTGAGCCCTTTAGGGCCAATGGCCCTCTTGTTGCTCAGTTTTTTTTTTTTTTTTGTCATTAAAACTTGGGATTGTGTGGTAAAGGGTTAACCATTGAAAAGCATGCCCCTTTGAGGAGGGGAGATTAGCTCATCATAGTGACTTATTCATTTTAGTTTTCAAAACATTCTCCAAATGATACTTTAGTTTGACATCAGTTTAAATTATTAGCAGTTTTCTTTTGGCTCTATTAGCAGTTTTCTTTCGGCTCAATTTTGAGCAACCAGCTTCTGACAAGTTTGACAGAGTTGTGAAAAATTTGCTAGCTAACTGCAAAAGAAAATGATAATACTGAATCCTGTAAGTTCTAGGATTTGTCTTTAGAAGGGTAGTACCAGCTGGTTACCAGCATTTACTCCTTTACCCACAATGCTTTCTTTCCAGGTCAAAGATAATTGCAATCATTTATAGCCATTCTAATTTATTGTCTGCCAATGCTTTGAACTTGGACTTATTCAAAAGTTTGTCGTTCGGTAAAGAGTCAACACATGATTAACCCATCTCCACACAATTCAGTTTTAATGCCATGAGAAGAGGCCTTTAAAAACATTGTTGGAAAAGGAGAAAATGATGGTAACCAGAATTTTCTCCTTTTCCCACAATGTTTTCTACCCTATCAAAGACAAGTTCTATCATTTGAGCAGAAATTTTAATAATCATCTGCAAATGATTTTTTTTGGACAAGTATAGATTTTTCTTGTGTGGTTAAGAGTGTGGAGCACATTTAAGGATGGTTCAAATGATGGGACATGTCTTTGAAAAATAGACAGCATTATTGGAAAGGGTAGAAAACTATTTACTCAGCCCAGTAAAGCTGAGGGATAGTTTGGTTTAACTTTTTACCAAACAACAAAAGTTTAGACTTTACCAAACTGCAGACAACAAATTAAGTGTTACACTTAGTGTAGCTTAAATGGTGATACATGTATATGTATTGGATAGGGTAGGAAACAGTGTGGAAAACACAATGTTTTCAAAAGGCTTCTTTCTCGGGGTCGTTAAAAGTCAGGATTGTGTGGTAAAGGGTTAACACATTACCAAACAGTAAATATTTAGACTGGTACAAATTGAAAGCATTTGTAGACGAAAATTTTAATGAGGCTCAAATGACGGAATTTGTCTTTGATAGGGTAGAAAAAAATGTGGGAAAAGGAAAAATGCTGCTTACCAGCACTTTCTGCATTTCCTATATTGTTTTCCGGGTTGTTTAAACTCGGGATTGTGTGGTAAAGGGTTAAGCTTCTATATTGCGAAACAAAATGTCTTTATTTTCAGATTCCACCAGCGATTGTTGAATTTTACAAACATCCAGTAGATCTTCTTCCACCGCCAAGTTTTGAACCTGGAGGGTCTGTCAGTGAAGAACAAACTACGGAACAATTTACCACGGACACTTCTCTTGAAGAGCAAGAAACATGGTTAAAATCGGTTGTGTCTCTTCAAACTGGTATTGCGCAGTACTTAGCAAAAAAACAAATAGAGAAAAACATATTGAGTGAGAGTGGAAAATTAAGTGATTCTGCCAAAGAAAAACCAACAGCTTCTGTTCAGCCAGTGCAAAACCGAGAACTGGCAGATAAAGCTGCCTGTACGACAGACATTAGTCAGGCCTCGAGTTCTGACTCTAGGTTAAAAAGTAACGGAGAACAAAGTTTACCTAACGGACCTCTAGTCTCTACAAATGATGTGTCTAACACAGTGAACAATGGGCCCCTTGATGTAGGTAAAGGGGCTGTGTCTTTACTCAACCCCTCTAATAATTCCCTCAATGGGGAGCTTTTTGAAATGGCAGAGCCAGCACGATCAAAATCAGACTCCAGTAGTAATGGAAGTGTTGGCGAATTCAGTGCAAACAGTGTTTCTCAGGAATCTCCGCAATCCAGTGTAATGAAAGTGACATGGCCAAGTGGAGATAACAAAGTGACTGCAGTGTCAAATTCCTCTCAGAATTCTGGGAACAAGAACATCGTTATTAGTGCTATTAATAGAACTAACAATGTGTATACAAGAGTGGTTCCTGGCGTGTCAGGGAAATCTTCAGGGCCCACTTCAATACTATCTCCACGTGCTGGTAGCCAGGGTGGAAAGATTGGCAGCAATGTTCTCAAGTCTAACTCTTCCTCAGTGGGCAGTTCAACCAAAGTAATTACTGTGAATCCTTCACAAACAGGTATGTACAGGTGAAATGGCATACAGTAGAATTTCGTTTATTCGTACGTCTTTGTTTGAAGCTATGTGTTGGTTCGTATGCTATCTCCGGTCCCGAAATTTATCCTTCTTTATCATTGTTGAATTCCTCTGAATACTTTGAACATCGATAGTCCGTAGTTCGTAGTGTATTTCATGCCCCAAAAGTAGTTTTTGAACACAAACTCCTACCATTAATTGGTGTATAATTAATCCGCGCGCAAACTTGCGAAGGTGTGAAAACCCGTAACCAACCTTGATTTTCACCTCTTGATTGATGATGTCAACTGGTATCATTCAGGTCGTTAAAAGCAAGCAAATGTAAGAAGAGATGTTGTTTAGTATGTCACATCAATTAATCGATCAAAACGATAATTGATAATTTCGAAATTTTTGATAACATCAAAAAAGGCATGAACAGATAACAGTCAGAAGCAGTAACTAGAAAGACCGGAAAACACTTTATGACTGAAAAACGTCGGAAAATACCCAAAATATAGCAAAATACATATCAAAAGGGGGGGTCGAAAGGGTAGGGTTATAAGAGTTCCTGGAAACGCCCATACTTTTGTCTGAGACGACAGCTTTTTCCGGTGGAAGATAAAAAATTCTAACAAGGGATTCCACCGGATGACAAGTTTTTTCAGGGCACCTGTCCCTCATTAACCCCTAATCAGCTGCTCAGCTTGGTTTGTTCATCAAGTGATTGTTTACGATGTGTTTAACGAGGCGAAAAATCCTATACATAGGTAAACATAGACTTGTCCATTACAGACATTGTCTCCATAATGCACCAATCTAAAGTTTACAGTTTTTATATGTTTATTACTTGCATCATGAAAATTCATCCTGACTGTACAGGAATCCAACTTCTTCGGACTGGAATCTAACTTGTCAGTTTGGAATCCAACTTTTTCCTGAGTTGGATTCCTGGAATCCAACTTTCAAAATCCTTGTGAGAACACTGGTCATGTTAAATAGAGGTATTGGGGAAAGAAGTTGTCAACCGATACTTGCCGAAAAATATCATTGATACTTCCACGTCCTATTCCATTTTTAATGCCGAAAATCATCACGTAGCCCCCAAAAAGTCGAGGGAAAAAAGCAAATCATATACAGGGATCTCCTTTGACCCGGGACCTCGGGTTTTGGCGCTTGAAAATCGGAAATGACCCCGATTTGACGCTTGAAAAAAATACCCTGTACGTCAAATTGACGCACGCGAATTCTGGCCTGAGCGTCAACCATATAAGGTGTAGGCGGAGTTTCGCTTTAATGAAATATTCATATTCCGATGTCGACCAATCAGCGACGAGTATTTCTTATCAGTAACACAGACAGTCGGTAGCCGATGGTGGAAAATAGCCTACAACATGCGCTTCGCCGACATACACACAGACATGACATGACATACTTTTGTGTATATTTATAAATGAAACACACGTGTACACAGATCAAACGATGGCGATTAATAAAAGAATGCCGGTCAGCTTTACAGAGATTTAGCGGTGAGATTTTAATTAGCAATTTGCCCCTTGTGATAATTGTCTCGTAATGAACGAATGATTTAATTGCACTAGATCGCAGTTTGTTTTGCCAATACTTTGATTGTGGTCACAATTCCCTTAACACTCGAAGGTAATTAAAGATGTTTAATAATAATAAATATTATCACTTTTCACATTGTTTGCAATTACGCCTGTATAAATATGTGCTGTTACAGGCACATCAACATTCTGCCCGTGTTATCTGCAGAACACAGTCTAGAAAAATGGCTCAAAAGGACATCTTTCAATTCTTTGGCGGCAGTTTAAAAAAAACGCTGTCGTGAGGAAACTCTTGATCAAAATTTAATGCAACCAAAACCAAAATTTAAAAGAAAGTTTAGGCCAGAGTGGTTGAAAGACTTTGAATGGTTATCATATGATGATGAATCAGACTTAATGTACTGTACCTGGTGTCGAGATGGGAAAAAGAAAAACCCATTTGGTACTTCTGGCAGTAACAACTTCCAAAAAAGTGCACTTGATAGACACGAAAATTCTAATCCAGACCACTTGCAACTATGCCAAGCTAGATTGATTAGAAAAAATCAGACCACTGTAGATACAGTACTTGCTAGACAGGAAGAAAAACAAATGTCATCAAATAAGGATTCTAAGGTGTTTATTTACTGAATAATTGTACAACCATAATAATTTTGAAAGCATTTTACGAGATACATTTAGATTGTGTTAAATGAAGACATTGTACCAAAAGTAAAAGTAATTTTATCTGGAGCTCTTCCGAAAAGCTTAGTCTAAGTAGCATACTATGTAACATTGTACTCTTGATTTGAAAATTTTGACTCTTGAAAATTTCAATTTGACTCTTGGAATTTGTGGCCCAAGAGTCAATGACTCTTGAGTTTCTGATGCTAGGGAGATCCCTGCATATAGGTGGGAGTGTTTCGTTTGTAAGGGTTATCTGATCATTAGGAATTTGGGGGCAGGATATTACCTTTTACTCGGACAAACCACCTAAATATGCCGGAAAACACCATTAGGTATTTTTTGGTCTTTCTACTTGTGACCCGGTCTGAAGTCCTCTGAGTGATTTGATCTCCAGAAGGGGAAGTCACTCTGACAGAATTCAACAAACGCAAAAACTGGATAAAATTGTTTCATGTGTTTATTATGATAAACACATATTTATAGATGGATGAAAAATAAAGATAAGTAAACTTTCTTGTTTCCGACGGTCACATGAGATTACTCCCGATTCAGAAGTTTTTCGTTTTAAAATGTCTTCGCTAGGTGAGGGGAGAAACAATCACAAAAATAACATCGGATCAAGTCTTCATGTTGAAGGAACGGGAGATATACATGTTACATATAATCGGCACTGGTTCAGGGTACTGCATGATATGCTGTGTAATCTGATTGTCCATTTCCTTATATTTACGGCACCAAAAATATCCGAACACAGTCATACTTTTTCGTCCATACTACATATAGTTCGATAAAAATATTCCAGTCCCTTACACTACGAACTAACAAGGTTTTACTGTAATAGATTGTATGATTATTTTATCAGAAATTTTGGATATAAAAGGTATAATTTCCTACAAATATATGTAGCCAGTATGAACAAACAGCCAAAGGATTGGGATATAGGTTTTCCTTCTTACATTTATCACAAACCATTTGATGTATACACAAAATTTAGTGTGCCTGGATGGGTGGCTCAGTAAGCGTATTTGACTCGTGATCTTGTTGAATACCCCTATGAGGCAAACTGCCTTTCTGTGATTTTTTTTGCCTCTCACCTCTGATGCATTTGAGAAAAGTAGTCAGTAATTGGAGTTGTCAGTACTAGTGTGAGAAAGCCAGGTAACATGTAGGTGCACTGACTGCCATGATAGGACCAAGGCTGTTAAAACGGCGTTAAACAAACGTTCGTTTTAAGGTTTATACGACAGGGAAATTGCAATACAAACAAACAAAATTTAGTGACTAAAACTAGCCCAGATGAAACAAGGAAAAATGCCATGTGGAATGATTGTGTGTATATTTTGTGTTTAACTCAAATTTTAGCTTGCAGGTGTGTAAAGAGTTGTTTGGGTGGAAATGTGTCAAGCAAAATAAAATAGATTTGTTAACTCTTTACCACATGACAAAAATACAAACTTGTTCAAATTGAAAGCATTTGCAGTCAATTTGAATGTAGCTCAATTGATGGAGTTTGTCCTTCATAGGGTAGAAAACATTGTGGGAACAGGGGAAAATGCTAGTTACCAGCATTTTCTCCTTTTTCCACAGTGTTTTCTAAAGACTTCTTCCTCAGGGTTGTTAGAACTTGGGATTTTGTGTGAAAGGGTTAACAGCTGCCTACCACTTTGTATACAACAACTTGAATTTTATTTGCCCAAACCATGTACTAAACAATCCAATGTTTTTACAAACCTGGGCAGAGCTCCAGATAGAGGGGGTGGTTCTTATTTCGAAGTTGAAAATATTAATTATTCTCCACTAAACCCTATGTTATGGGTACTCATTAGAATCGTCTCATCGAGTACCCACAACATAAGGTTTAGAAGAGAAATAATGGATTTAGAATACCATCACTCCCTCATATCTGGAGCTCTGACCTGGTGAAAAAAGGCTTAGATTTTACAAGGAAAAAATGCTGTCAACAGGCATAATTATTTTTCTTTGTCCAGATACTTTAGTTTTCTACCTTCTGAAGGAAATCTCAGCATTTCAGTTATTTGCACTCGAAATTGGTTCCCTTCAACTGCTTGCTATTAGGGCAAGTCCGAGTTTTTTACATTATTGGTGTATCCCTGGTCTCTTTATTCACCAACTTTTCCTAATTTCTTTCTTAGTCTAACTCTAGATTTAGATAGTAACACAAATTCAGATTGGCTAAACTAGTTTTTTTTTTTTTTTTAAGCCAATCAGAAATTGTGTTATTTTCTTGATAGAAAATTTTTGAGAATAACACGAAGAATGTTCTTATGAATGGTAGGTGAATACTGATCCTCATTTATCTGAGTGACAGTGCAGATCCAAACTCAAACTCGGACCAAGTCTTATTTTCAGGAAAAGTTTCTCATGTTTCCTCTAACTCTTTAGCAAATTACAAAATTTTAGACATGCCCAAATTGTAAGCATTTGCTGACAACAAAATAAATGTGACAAAGTGAAATTTGTTTTGGGAAGGGTAGAAAACATTGTGGGAAAAGGAGAATAGCTCAAAGTTTTCAAAAGTCTTTCTCAAGGTCATTAAGATTTGGGATTGTGTGGTAAAGGGTTTATTGTGGGTTTTAATTTTCTTCATACTTCCTTTTTTTTTTGTAGCATCTAAGATCACCATCCCACCCTCGAGTAAAAGTCAGCCATCTGTCACCAGTACTCAATCTTCATCGGCAATAATCTCATTGAACAATACCTTACAGCAGTGTTTGGAGGGAACTGCAGGTAACTTACTTCACCCTGTACCTCACAACAAAATTTTAGACCTGTCCATTATAAAAGCATTTTTGGATGACAAATTTTTGTAAAATGTGGCTCAAATTATGGGATTTGCCTTTCAATGAGAAGACAACACTGTGGGAGGGAGAAGAATTATGGGGTTTACCTTGGAAGGGAAGAAAAGACTGCAGTAGGGGAGGAATTGCTGGTTATCAGCATTCCCTCCTTTTCATCTATGTTTTCTAATGCCATCCCAGTTAGGGTTGTAAAAACTCAAGATTGTGTGATATAGGGTCAACTTCTAGCATGTTAAGCACAACCTCCGTTCTTTTTTGGGTATTGTAAAGATCAGACTGCCTTTAACTCATAGTCTGATCTTGGATCTACATTTTTTGCTACTTAATCCTATGAAAAACTGAAAGAAAAGGCCTTTTGAACATACTGTGGGAAAATGCTGGTAACAAGCATTTTCTCCTTTTTCCAACAATCTTTTCTATCCCTCTGAAGAGAAATTTCTATTCTTGAGTCACAATTATTTTGTCTACAAAAGCTTTGAATTTGGGCAAGTTTAAAATTCTGTTATTTTTGAAAGAGTTTATGGTAAATATGAGCCAAAACAACCTTGAACTTTTCAATGTTTTGGTCTGTTTTCAAGATTTAACCCTTTCCCAGACGACAAATTTTGGACTGGTCCAAAGTGAAAGAGCTTGCAGACGATAATTTTAAATTTGTTGAAAATGGCAGAAAGGTCTCAAAAAGGGTAGAAAACACTGTGGGAAAAGGAGAAATTGCTTGTTACGAGCAGTTTCTCCTTTTTCCCACAGTGTTTTCAAAAGACTTGTACTGCAGACACGTGAAAACCAGGGCTTGTTTGGGAAAGGGTTAAGCGAGTCCATTTACCTTTGGGCTTTACATAATGTATATCTGTATCTTGAGCGCAAGCCATACAGAAAGATGCTAGTACGAGTTTTACCCTGTTCAGTTATGGCAAAGATGAAAATCGCGTAAAATATCAATGAAGTAGTTACCATTTCTAATCTCTGTCCAATACAAATGTGTCACATAGAAATATGAAATATTTTTCCATTTCTTTTTGCAGATCTCGAATTAAGTAAACTTGATGAAAAATTAATACAGATTTTAGCGTGGCAACGATTACAACAACTCGCGCCTCCAAAAAACTCCACAGATATTTCAAGAAAGACTTCAGGGACACTAAATGGTCTTCTTACATCTCCAGGTTGGTAATTTTAATTTCATACCCTTTGTTACTTATTTGAAGATTATGAATATGCACAATTCTATCGACACATAAATTTTGGCTCTATAAACACAATACTCTGGAAGCATGTTAAAAACTGTTATCAGTCTATATGAAGTAGGTAGCGTCTTGCTGTTCCATGTCTCCACCCTTGGATATTTCATCAGTGAAAGTCATGTGACATAAACAAACCTTCATGATTATAACCATGATGTGATCTGAATAAGTCATGCTCAGGCAAAAGGGGGCTTAATGCATCTCCATTATGCATCGTACCAATCAAGCCATCACATGATTATTTATCCATAATAACCACTTTTTTTTTAAACAACTGACTTTATCATTAGGTACAGTGGTCATTGTGCAGACAGAAAATTGACAAATAGCGAAACGTCTCGGCTCAGGTCAGCCTGCGCGGACTGCGCAGGCTGACCTGGGTCGATACTTTTCGCAGATGCATCAAGGCCTTTTTTTTCACAGAGCATGGTTCAAATTCATTCTCCTTTGTCGTTTGAAAGGGAGAAAATAAAATAATGAAATGGTATGGTAATACTTCCAGGTCTTCAAGAAGTTCAGGCACGAGCTGTCTTGTGTCCTCTGTCAGGGAAAGGAGAAGCTGTTCCTATGCCATACAGGACCTTGTCTATTGGGACAGGTAAACTGATTCTGTTTGTTTGAATGATGTTGAATTCACTTTTCAACATTATTTCGGCATGGGTAAAAAGTTTTCTGTAGTACAGAATTCCATGGGGTCCAACCAGGTCATTTTTCGAAATTGTCCGAATCGTCGGAGAGAATGTCGTTAGGCATTGTACTAAGCAAGACATCACCTAATTATCGATCCACAACCTCCATTTTGTCTAACAACCGACTGAATCATGAGGTAGAATTATCCCATGACATGCAAAAATTTCAAAGATAGCAAAAAGTTTCAGCCCATGTCAACCTGCATGGACTGCGCAGGTTGACATGCAGAGCTCCAGATAAGAGGGAGTGATGGTATTCTAAAACCATTATTTCTCTTCCAAACCCTATGTTGAGGGTACTCATTAGAATTGACTCGACGAGGGTTTAGTGGAGAATAAGTAATATTGTCAATTTTGAAATCAAAATCACTCCCTCTATCTGGAACTCTGCTGCCATGGATCATACTTTTCGCAAATGCATTAAGCCCCCTTTTCACAGAGCATTGCTCATATGGGTGAACCAATAGATACTTAAATCAAGGGAGAAAGTTTGTCCAGCATTATAACATGGCTTCCAAGTCAAAGTGAAGATCGTCACTGCTAAAAAGGTTGTTTACCCTAATAGGGAAAAAAAAAAAAAATTCTTGTTAGCTTGGCCGTTTTCAAAGAAAACATTGAGGTATTGCCTTAGCCCAGTTGTCGTTTTGCAAAAACTTGACTTTTTATAATATCGCTGTTACTACTGAAGATGTTTGTTTCAAACTTGGACAAGTTGTTTATTATCACAAGGGAAACCTATTCAACAAGGGCAGATAACCATCAAAGTATTTTTGACACAGTTATGCCCCTTTTTTGGACTTAAAACTTTCACTGAAAATTAAGCAATCACAGCCAAGTGTTGGCACCAGCATGCAGTGCTCTTGTTACATTCAAACAGTAACAAGTGAAACAAAAAGAATGTTATCAAAATTTGTATCTTTCTTGAGAAAAGTAGGGGGAAAAAAAGTTTATGATGCATGTTTAGAAAGTAAAGAGACATTGCCACAGAAGGATAATCTTGCTCATATCTTTATTAGGAGCTTCATATTTGAGCCACACTCTGACAAAAGGGGGCTTAATGCATCTCTGTGATCCATAATACAAAGAAAATCATCACATAATTATGGAACCATAAAATACATTTTGTCGAACAACCAACTAAATCATGAGGAAGGCTGGTCCTTTGACATACAGAAAATCGACCAATAGCAAAAAATTTTGGCCCAGGTCAGCCTGCGCGAACTGCACAGACTGACCTGGGTCGATACTTTTTGCAGATGCATTAAGCCCCCTTTTCACAGAGCATGGCACATTTGTTTTCCAGGTGCTGACATGGATGTGTGTTTAGGCCAGTTTGGACAGTGCAATTTTATTTCTGCAAAACATGCTTTCATCTTCTATGATGAGGTAAGATATATCACAACTTCGTTTTAACTTTACTGTGGTTTAGTGCTGTTTGTTAGTACTGTACAGATAATAACTAACGGTACTATTAATTTGAGAGGAAAATCCACCGTGGCCTTTATCTCTTTACCAAACGACAAAATTTTCCACTGGTCCAGATTGAAAGCATTTACAGACAACACAATAAATGTTAGCGAAAAACGAAGTTTTGTTTTGGAAAGGGTAGAAAACATTCTTGGAAAAGGGGAAAATGCTGGTTACCAGCATTTTCTCCTTTTCCCACTACGTTTTCAAAAGGCTTCTTTCTCGGGGTCGTTAAAAGTCGGGATTGTGTGGTAAAGGGTTAAAACATTGAATAGGAAAAAGAAGATGCTCTTAATGGTTGTTTTTGATTTATTTTTGTTTGTACTGGAGTTAAAACGCTGTTTCAACATCTTAGGTCATAGCACAGCCGTCAGATAACCTACGCCTGTGTTTCCTGGCTATTTCTTCAATAGTAACACAAATTTCATTACTACTTCTCTCACATACATCAGGTGAGGGGCGAAAAAAACGCTGGAAAGGAAAGGAAGTTCACCTCAACTGCATTTTGAACCTGCAGCCACCAGGTCACGAGTCAGATACACTAACCACTGACCTACCTGACCAGGGTTTGATTTGTTACTACAGGGGTTCTACATAAGCCTCATGGTTCAGTGGTTAGAGTGAAGGATTGGTAAACCAGGAGGTCTGGGTTCGTTCCTCACGGGAGGCACTGGGTTGTTCTTAGAAGTGTCCTTGTTCTAGACAACTAGGACCACAACCCAGGAAATACATGAATAAGTGAATTACTGCTGCCACACTAATGAAATATTGTTGAACATTTTTTAGTCAGTTTAACCATTTACCACCCAGTCCCAAGTTCAAATGACCTGTCCTTTCAAAAATTATATCCTATTATTTGAGACAAACCCAATATGTCCTCTGCAAAAGTGTTTAATCCTTTACCACACAATGACCCTGGGAAAGAAGCCTTTTGAAATCATTGTGGGAGAAAGTTGAAAGTGCTGGAAACCAGCATTTTCTCCTTTTCCCACAATGTTTTTACCCATCCAGAAACATATTTCAGTTTTTCAGTCACATTTATTTTGTCACCTGCAGATGCTTTCAATTTGGACTAGTCTAAAATTTTGTCTTAATAGAAAGAGTAAAATTGACATGTCTAGAAGTTTCTCTGCAAGGAGAAGGGTTTGGTAATCAGCTTTGGTAATAAAACTTGTCACAAATTTTAAATCATAGAGTCTTATGCTTGTATACTTGTAGACCACAAAGCACTATGAGTTGCTAAACTACAGTGAACACGGCACGACAGTGGACAATGTTCTATATTCCTGTGATTTCTCAGACAAACCAGCCACAACACCCCAACCGTCAGCCGTCGTAGCAGCAGTCAGACATTTAAACAGTACCAGCAAACCGAAAATGAAGGCAGACGAGAGACTGACATTAATATCAAGACCTGCAGATGTAAGTAGATACCTGTTTAAATTTCTTTACTCTTTAACCCTTTACCCCACAATCCCGAGTTTTACTGACCCTAACAGAGCAGACTTTTGAAAACATTATGGGAAAAGGAGAAAATGCTAGTAACCAGCATTTTCTCCTTTTCCCTCAGTGTTTTCATACCTTTTAGAGACAAATTCCATATTTGAGCCATACATGTATTTAATTTGGAAGTTTGAAAAAAGGTTAAACCAGACTATCCCATGTTTTCATGGTAATGAAGGCTTCAAAAACATGGTAACCAGCATTTGACTCCTTTTTCCACATTGTCTATAGTATAAAAGATAGGTCACATGATTTGTACTGTATGTTTTTGATACACAGCAAAAAGGGCATCCAAGGCAAAGATAATGGTTTCAGTCAGTTTGAAGAAAAATACCAGGGTCTATATTCACCAACCACTCTTAAGAATGTTCTTGGTCTTGTTCTTCAGAACTTTCTAATTTTGAAATGGTTAAACCAAATGGTTTAGCCAGTCAGAAGTTGTGTTACTTTCAAATTTTGGAAATCTGGAAGAGTATGAAAAAGAATGTTCTTCAGAATGGTTGGTGAATAATAGGGACCCTGATGTCAAGGTCAGTTTGAGGAAAGTTTTTGAACTCGGGTCTATTTGAGGAGAAACTTTCTAAAACAATGTCCTCCCAGCAAGCTTTATGGCTTAAATTATTATCTAGTATGGTAGTCAGACAGTCCCATGATCTTGCAACCATTAGGAACCGTTTTGAAGCATTGTGTGAAAGGGCAGAAAAATTAGTCACCAGCACCTTTTTTGTGTTCCCATAATGTTTTCTACCATTTTAAAGATGATTCGAATCACACCATCTATGTTTAGTATGCCTTCCTCAAAATACTTTGGTTTGGACAAACCTAGAACTTTGTATAGAGTTGAGTAATTTTTCTCTCTTTCTCCATTTTCAGATGAGGCGAGTGTGTAATTGTAAAGGAAGTAGTTCAAGTTTGATCGGAGGGAGTGGGGCTGGCTGGGAGGGGACGGCCATCCTTCACCACGGCAGCTATATCAAAATGGGCTGTATACAGTTTGTGTTCAGCATCGTCGACCATGCAACTTCTCAACCCGTACATGGCATCAAGCGCGAGTCCATGTCACTTTTAAAGTCACATTTGAAAGGAGTACCTTGATATTTTCTTGTTAATGTTTTTTTTTTTTTGCTTTATATAAATTTGTTAGTCTTGTTTAGAATTAGGAAATGAGATTTCTGAAAAAGCACAAGTCTGAAGATTCGAAAGCACAAATTTTAGTGTTGCAACTAAAGTAAAATTTATACCAACTAAATATTTGTAATTCTTCCTCCCATAGTGTTACCATATATTGGAGCTATGCTCTGGTAAAAGGGGGCTAAAATGCATCTCCATGGTGCATCATATCATGCAAGGCATCACATAATTATTGATCTATAAAAACCATTTTGTCATGCAACCGACCAAATTACGAGGTTGAGTAGCCTTTGGACATACAGAAAATTTTCAACTAGCAAAAAGTTTTGGTCTGTGTCAGGCTGATATGGGTTGATACTTCTTGCAGATGCATTAAGCCCCATTTTCACAAACATGGCTCAATTATTTATTTGGTTGATACACATTAGCCCTTTACCACACGTTCCAGAGTTTTAACAATCTAGAAAAAGGAAGGTTTTAAAAGCATTGTGGAAAAAGGAGAGAATGCTGGTAAACAGCATTTTCTACTTTTCCAACTATGTGTTCTGTCCTTTCAAATACAAATGATTTCCATTTGAATAGAATTGAATTTATAGCTTGCCAATGCTCCCAATTTTTATGAGTGTAAAATTTTGTCATGATATTGTGATATAGACTTAAATGCAATAGTTGATAGAACATTAGATTTTAAGATTAGAGGTTTCAGGAAACTGTCAAGAAATATTTCCATCATGAAAGTATTTTGCAGACAAATTGAGTGTGGCTCAAATGATGTACATTTGTTTGTTAACAAGGGGATAGAAAACATTGTGGAAAAAGGTAAAAATGCTACATTGTGGAAAAAGGTGAAAACGCTGTTTACCAGTATTTCTTTCTTTTTCCCCAAGATATTGTCAATTTCATAGGTGTGAGGAGAATTATGGGAGATGTTTTGTCGAGCTATACCAAGCAGATCAAGGCAGCAGCCCTTCACTCTTTACCGCACAATCCTGACTTTCAACGACCATGAGGAAGAAGCCTTTGAAAACATGGTGGGAAAAGGAAAAAATGCTGGTAACCAGCATTGTCTCCGTTTCCCAAAATGTTTTTTAACTCGTTAAGAAAAAATTCAAACATTTGAACCACATTTCATTTATCATCTGAAAATGCTTTCAATTATTCAAAATTTTACTATGCGGTAAAGGAATAAAGATACATCCTATCTGTCAGAGAGAAAAAATGCTGTTAAAAACTTGATAGTTTGTGGAATGGCTCAGAATTTAGTCAGCTGTATAAACATAAGATGAATTACCAGAACATACGGTGTAATGGCAAAAGAAACTGGAGGGATTTGTGTTTGATTTAAAACCGGAAACGACAACAGTGATTGCTTTGTTGGCCTCCAGAAAATGAATTGAATTTCTCTTGGTCATAATCTGTGCAGCCTTGCAACCATCAGGGGTAACATTGGGCATAAAGATAGAAGAACGATCATAATTTCATAAAGATGAAATGGGTTAAAAACTGGCTGAAAATGAGTATTGATATATCTTAAATTTTTTACCAAATAAAATTTTAAAAAAGGAGAGCATTTGTCAATGACAAGCAAACTGTAAATCAAATATTGGGGTTTGTCTTTGAAAGATACTAAAAACATTGTTGGAATAACAGAAAAGGCCATTTTCCAGCATTTCTCTCTTTCCCACAATATTTTCAAAAGCCCTTTCACTAAGGGTCATAATAAGACGGTAATGTAGGGTAATAGGCTAATTTTCTTGTCATACTTAAGTGAGTGGAAAGAAAAGAAGCTCCCAGATGCAAATTGGTTCGATAGTTTGTGTATTCACTAGTGGGTAATAAATGTAATAAATAACAAATTAGCCATGCTCTGGCAAAAGGGGTTTTATATATCTGTCGGTTATACCAAGCAAGTCATCACCTAATTATGGATTCATAAAACCCATTTTGTCTAACAATGGACCGAATTATGGTGTAGGTTGGTCCTCGGACATCCATAAAATTGACCAGTCACAATAAGTTTTGACCCATGTCAGCCTGCGCAGAGTGTGCAGGCTGACATGGGTCGATACTTTATGCAGATGCATTAAGCCCCCTTTTCACAAAGCATGGCTCAATTAATTTTTTTTTTCTTTCCATCTGAAAACTTTCATACAGATAATAGTACCCTTTCTGATTAAGTGGTATACAATAGGTTAATAGTTTTTTGCTCCCATGAAATTTATTTTTAAGGAGTCTTTTACATGTATACATGTTTGTAAATAAAAGGTTCCTATTGAAAAAATCCTTCTGTCTGAGTGTATCTTCCTTATTACTGACCATTCCCAGCGTTAATTTAATCCTTAATCACACAACATGATTTTTGAACGACCCTTACAAAGATTTTGAAACCATTGCTTGAAAAGGAGAAACTGTAACTAGCATTTTCTCCTTTTCACACAGTGTTTTCTTCCCTCCCATAAGCAAATTTCAAACTTTGAATCACAGTTACATGTGTATTTTGCTGTCTACAAATGCTTTCAATTTGGACAAGTTTGAAATCTTATCCTTTGGCAAAGTGTTAACACTTGCCTCAGAGCAAAAGTTTATACTTGTCCAAATTACGAGCATTGGAAGATGACATATTCAGTGTAACTCAAAAGATGATTTCTGTGTTTGAAATGTAAGAAAACATTGTGAGAAAAGGCAAAATACTGGTTTCCAGCATTTTCTCCTTTTCCCACAATGTTTTTTAGCCATTCAACTTCTATCATTTGAGACATGGTGAATTTGTTATATTCAAATGCCTTCAATTTAGACAAGTCCGAAATTTTGTTGTGCGGTAAAGACTTGTGTGGTAAAGACAAGTTTTTACGTGAAACCAGTGATTACCACCATTAGCTCACCTGAGCACAAAGTGCTCAAGGTAAGCTTTTGGGATCATGCTGTGTCTGTAGTGTGTGGTCAACACATCAACAATTACCTTGTGTGCACTCTAAGGGCCAAAGTTTCAGTCCAATACCCATCTTGATAGTATCACTGACAAGTTCGAAATTGTGTCAATTCAGTCTAATACTCGTGAAAATTGGTCCGGAAGTTTGTCTTGATAATATCTCAAACGAGTTCAAAATTGTGTCAAGTTGAGTCAAAAAGTAGGTCACTGGAACAATCTCGGAAAAGCCATGTCTGTGCTCTAAAGATCACATTTTCAGAACGTACAGTAGGTCTCTGGGTCAAATTCCATAAAAACCGTGTTTGCATTCTAGAGGCCACCATTGAGTATTTGACCCTTTACCACACAATCCCGGGAGAAGCCTTTTGAAAACATTGTGGGAAAACAAGAAAATGCTGGTAACCAGCATTTTCTCCTTTTCCCACAATGTTTTTCTACCCTATCAAAGACAGAAATCATCATTTGAACTACATTTATTTTGTCTTCTGCAAATGCTCTCAGTTTGGTCGAGTCCAACATTTTGCTGTATGGTTACGAGTTAAATGTCTCGAGATCAAACCTGGAGATAGAGGGCCACGTCATTTTTGGCAGTAACCAAGGAAATGAAGTTCAACTGCACAAGCTTTAGAATTTTGTATGCTAATAAATACAAATACACAAAATAAAGCATAGAGAACTAACAACAAAGTATTAACTAGATGAACTTTAACCAAACAGTCCTCAACTTAACCGTGATGAACAGGCTTTTGAAAACACTGTGGGAAAAAAACAAAATGATGGTTACCAGCACTTTCTCCTATTCCCTCATCTTCAAATGCTTTCTCCTCCTTGTAAAATCATAGGATTGCTTGGTAAAAGTTCAAAATTACAATATAGCACAATGAAGTTGCACAATTAAAACATTAAAGATTCAGGTTTAATCAACTAACATAAAATACAGAAGTTTATAGCCCTTCACTTGACATCATCCAAAAACACTGTGACAAGCATCTTCAGAGACTACCAGAGCACCAGATAGAGGGAGTGATTTTGATTTCAAAATTGAAAATATTAATCACTCTCCACTAAATCCTATGTTATGGGTCTTCATTAGAATCGTCTCATCGAGACGATTCTAATGGGTACACACAACATAGGGCTTGGAAGAGAAATAATGGATTTAGAATACTATCACTCCCTCTTATCTGGAGGTCTGGACTATTTTCTATGCCCCTGAAAAAATTTTGGGTGCATATAGTTTTTTTGTAGTCCATCCATCCATGTTTGTGCCCAGGCCATAACTTTTTTTCCTATCGCTCAAATTCAATGTAACTTGGCATAAATGTTAACCACATCAAGACAATATGTTGTGGGCTAGAGTTATGTTCTTATGTTAAAGGTCAAGGTCACAGCAAGGTCAAATGTGTGGTGAGATGTAGTGTTCGTGTCCGGCCTGTTACCTTTTTAATTATGAATTAATTTAATTATAACTTTAAAAATTGTTAACTACATAAAGACGGTGTGTCTTATGCACAGGTCATGTCCTTGGGTTAAAGGTTAAGGTCACAGCAAGGTCAAATGTGTGTTGGGGGGGTTAGCTTTTTTTTTGTGTCCAGGCCATTACTATTTTTGCTTTTAATTTCAAAATAACTCTGTACGAATGTTAATCACATTGAGAGGATGTATCATGCGCGAGTCATGTCTGTAGGGTAAAGGTCAAGGTCACAGCAAGGTCATATGTATTTTCAGGGGTATCATTCACTTCTCAGTGACACTTCTTGTTTTCAAGCCACTTATTATAGATAGCAGTATTTCTTCAGGCTTTCTTAAACCTTTACTGAACGACAAAATTTTAAACTCATTCAAAGTGAAGGTGTTTGAAGATGATAATTTAGAATGGCTCAATTAACCCTTTACCACACAATCCTGACTTTTAACAACCCTGAGAAAGAAGTCTTTTGAAAACATTGTGGGAAAAGGAGAAAATGCTGTTTACTAGCATTTTCTCCATTTCCCACAATGTTTTCTACCCTTCCTAAAACAAATTTCAATTTTTCAGTCACATTTATTTTGTCGTCTGCAACTGCTTTCAATTTGGACAAGTCTAAAATTTTGTCGTTTGGTAAAGAGTTTACAGAATTGTGTCTTTCATAGGGTAGAAAACACTGTGGGAAGAGGAGAGAATCCTGGTTACCCGCAGTTTCTTTTTTTCCCCACAGTGTTTTAAAAAGACTTGTTTCTGTGGGTCATTAAAACTCAGAATTTTGTGGTAACAGGCTATTTCTGACATTGCGCCATACCAATGCACATTTTCAGTCTAGAATAAAAACTCTAATAATGGCTATAACCATGTTCAAGATTGCTTCTTTACAGAATGTTACACAGCACAGTGGACGGTGTAGATCAAAGATCAGACTGCAGTCTGATCTTTGATCTTCACTGGCCACAAGCGGAAAAAGCATTAAAAGGTTAAGAAATAGCTTTTAAGGTAACAGGCAAAAACAGTACATGATTTATGATAATTTGTGATAGTCCTTTACAGGTTACCAAAAAAAAACCAAAACCTTTGACTTGTCCAATTCAAAAGTCAACCAGCATTTTCCCCTGTTCACACAATGTTTTCTTTTCTGCTTGTTCAACAAGAAGTTTCGTTGTTTCAGCCACAATTATTTTGTCATCTGTAACTGATCTTCTAGATGGACCAGTCTAAAATTTATCATTTGGTAAAGAGTTACAGATACAAAATTCTGACCGAGAAAAAAAAAATCAAACATACATGCACAGTAAACAAGACATAACAACATATTTTGAAACATTTCATGGTTAAAATCCAAGCTGCCCTATGAGACATTCTTTTAACCCTTAAACAAATGATAAAATTTTTTAGACCTGTCCAAAGTGAAAGCATCTGCGGATGACAAATCTAGCTGAAATGATGGTAGATGTCTGTGAATGTGTAGGAAACCTTGTGGAAAAAGGAGAAAATGCTGGTTACCAGCATTTTCTCTTTCTGCCACGAGGTTTTCAAAAGGCAATTTCCTAATAAGTGTTGAAACTCAGAATTGTGTGGTAAAGAGTTAAACAGTATGAAAGATCAATTTCTTCGGAACAGAACTAAGAACATGTATGGTTTCTTCTCTTAGGAAAATCTGGATGTTGTGCTTTTCCCCCAGTGTTTTAACTCTACCAAATGACAATTTTAGACCAGTCCAAATTTAAAGCCTTTACAGATGGTGAAATAAATGTAAATCAAAAATTTAATCTTGTTTTGGTAAGGGTAGACAACATTGTGGGAGAGTAAGAAAATGCTAGTTATAAGCATTTTCTCCTTTTCTCACAATGTTTTCAAAAGCTTTCTTTCTCAGGGTCGTTAAAAGTCCGGGTTGTGTGGTAAAGAGTTAACTCTTCAAAACGACAAAATTCCAGTCAGTTCCAAATTGAAAGCATTTGCAGACGACAAAATAAATGTGACTGAAAAATTGAATTTTTTGGGGGGTAGGACTGAAAACATTGTGGGAAAAGGAGAAAATGCTGGTACCCAGCATTTTCTCCTTTTCCCACAATGTTTTCAAAGGGCTTCTTTCTCTGGGTCATTAAAAAGCGGGATTGTGTTGTAAAGGGTTAAAAAACTCTTTCATAGGCAAATACCATTATTTGAGCCACATTTAATTTGTTGTCTGCAAATGCTTTCAATTTGGACAAGTTGCAAAGTTCTGGTAAAGGTTCAAACTGCTGTTTTATATTTCCGTCTCTGCATCTTGAACCAGTTCATAGTCCAAGAGATGGGCGAAAATTGAACTTTCTTTTCCCGCCGTAAAACGAGCCATCACTTTCAAGGTCACTGCGGCATTACCTGTTGGAATATTTCCTTCCCACGTGAAACCTAATTTCCGTTTCAGGTGATGCCAGAGATCACCGATCACAACAAAAACTTCCGAGGCTCCTGGAATATCAAATCGGAATGTGTATCGTTTATTGGTCATCAAGTCACCGGAGACAGGCTCGTGCAATGTGCATCGCTGCCATCGGTGATAAGTTTTCGGAAATGGCACTACTGCTGGGTTGGGTTCTTGGCAAATGATCAGGTATCGGTACGCACAGTCATAGTTTGCGTCCTCGCCTTCTGTAGCGTAGAGAGAAAATATGTAGGAACCTTCTTTTGGGCATCGAATCATGTACGTCGATCCGTTTTCATTCCTTGATTTTAAAAACACATATCTATCTATTTCATTGACAGCACCCTCTTCTGTGTCATAGTACTGAAACGTGTGAGTGACCTTCACATCTTTACCCATTTTAAACACAATATCTAGATAGTCACTCTCAGATACAATAAGTGGGTCTAACTGGTTTTCCGCAACAATTCCCAGCTTCTCCATGATTGGTGTGGGACCAAAGAAGGGAACCGGTGGATATGGCGGGGCAGCTGCCCCCATGTTTTGTGTACAGTTTATCATAAAGGAGCAAGCACTTTCGAGACAATCGCTGTGCCAATAGTCACCTGTATAGACAGAGAAATAGTACAGTCCTGGCCGCGGAAGACTGACAGTAAATATGGCCTCATTTTTCACATAACGAAGTAAAGTCCGTCCGTCTAGATTACTTGTACTCATGGATTTATCGTAAGGTTCTAACAAACACCCAAACCCCAACACTTTGGGTGTGATTATACGAAAGTCCACCAGTCCTGTGTCTGTGATGACATTTGCACCATAATTGGAATAAAACTGTAATCCGTAATTAAAAAACGGGGACTTTACAACAGGTAAATTGAGAAACTCTGAAAATGGCAGAGGAATTTCTAACAGTTGCCACACTGATTCGTCCGGATAATGTTGATAGATGTATTCCTCTGGGTCGGAGAGGAAATAAAACTCATCATATTTGTGAAATATTTCTGGTAACTCGTCCTTCAGCCCTGTCACCTGACGCGCAGCCCATGTGCAGTTGACAAGACGCCAACTTCCGTCGACAGCGACTGCTGTCCATGAGTTTCTGAACATGTTTCCAGAAATGTTCATGCCAGGTTTGTATCCAGTTCCTTTTGAATAACCAAGAATCACTTCACAGTGTAGACCTGCATAGCTGAAATAATAAGATAATGCATGTTTAACCCTTTACAACACAATCCCAACTTTTAACGACCCAGACGATGAAGGCCTTTGAAAACATCATGGGAAAAGGAGAAAATGCTGGTAACCAGTATTTTCTCCTTTTCCCACATTGTTTTCTGCACTATGAAAGACAAATTTCATGTTTTAATTACATTTAATTTGTTGTACGCCTTAACAGTCTTCAGCATTGAGAGAGCAATGAATCCTATCACATTCGATGTATGGTATTTAGAGCTGTTTTCAACATCATTTCAGTCAGTGTACCTATCCATGCCGTCCTGGAATTTCTTTCTACCAATGCATTCTTCTGAAGCCACTGGCTGCCTTCCCAAATACCCATTGTTGACACAATGATCAGCAGTGAGGAGAGGAATGAATCCTGTCGCAATGCCTATTATCAATCTTCCGAAAGAAATTGACCAAGCCGAGGATTAAACCAATGACCACTGTTCTCAAGTCCTGTACACTACCGACTGCGCTACTGGGGCTCAAGTAAATAGAACAGGGTCTGTATTCACAACCATTCTTAACTTTGTTCTAGGTGCAATTCTACATTTAAAAAGAAACACAAATTCTGATTTGCTGAAACATTTGGTTTAGCCAATCAGAAATCATGTTACTTTTCAGTTTAGAAAATTCTTCAGAATTAGACCAAGAATGTTCTTAACCATTTCCCAAACAAGCCCTGGTTTTCATGTGTCTACAGTACAAGTCTTTTGAAAACACAGGGAAAAGGAGAAATTGCTCGTAACGAGCAATTTCTCCTTTTCCCACAGTGTTTTCTACCCTTTTTGAGAACTTCCTGCCATTTTCATCAAATTTAAAACTGTCGTCTGCAAACTCTTTCAATTTGGACCAGTCTAAAATTTGTCGTTTGGGAAAGGGTTAAAAACGGTTGGTGAAAATGGACCAAGCTTTCATTCAATCAACATTTTAAAATCTTTTGGAACATAATTTCAAACATTTTTTGAAAAGAAATTCCTTTCAAAATACTGAACAGAGTAAACCAATTATCAGATTTCACATTCTGTGCATTCTGACCTTGATCCGTGCAGTCAATAAAACCCCTTATGTTGGTATTTGCAGGCAAAGATTTATGAGTAAAACCCACTTGTGTTGTCTTGTTTAGTTATGGGTAAAACTCACTTGTGTTGCCTTGTTTGAATTAACTTTACCAAACGACAAAATCTAGACTTGAAATCCAAATTGAAAGCATCTGCAGACAATAAATTTAAAAGTGTTACAAATGAACTGAAGTTCTTTGACAGAATAGAAAAAACATGGTGGGAAGAGGAGAAAATGCCGGTTACCGTGTTTTCAAGAGCCTTCTCCTTTAGGGTTTTTAAAACTCGGTATTGTGTGGCAAAGTGTTAAGATTTGCTTTCTTACCTGCACAATCGTTTAAACAGCTGATGATGGGTCTCTCGACCACTTTTCACGCCTTTCAAAAGTGAGTGGGCAGAGTTTGTCCTCATAATATCTGTGGCTGTGCTTTTGTTAAAATCTTTTGCTATCAACCATCGGAAAATGGCCCTGCAACATCATTTTTCACAGTTAACCTGAGCCATGCTCTGTGAAAAGGGAGATTCATGCAGCTGCAAAAGGTATAGACCCATGTCAGCCTGTGCAGGCTGACCTGAGTCCAAAGTTTTTGCTTCTTGTAAAATTTCTGCAGCATGTCAAAGAACAAGATTACTTGTATCCCATGATTTGGTCAGTTGTTAGACAAACAGAATTTTATGGGTTCATAATTATGTGATGATTTGCTTGGAATAATGCATCACAGAATGCATTAAACCCCCTTTTGCCACATCATGTCTCACACTTTGTTTACTCTACATCATTTCACAAAACAATCATGTTTTTTCATGGCCCTGTGAAAGTTAACTTTGAAAACATTGTGGAAGCAGGGGGGAGATGCTGGTGACCAACATTTTCTCCTATTTCCAAAATATTTTCTTCTCTTTCAAAGACATATTGCCAAGCCCCTGTAACTCAGTTGGTAGCGTACAGGACTTGAGAACAGGAGGACGCAGGTTCGATCCTCGGCTTGGCCAATTTCTTTCTGAGGATTGATGATAGTCATCGCGACAGGATTCATTCCTCTCTCACCGCTGACCATTGTTTCGACAATGGTTATGTGGGAAAGCAGCCAGTGGCTTGAAACAATGAAGTATTTTACGCAGTGACACTTCCTTTTCCAACAATGTTTTCTACCCTTTCAAAGACAAATAAAAAAAAAAAATCTATCATTTAAGCAGCAGTCAAATTGTCTGCAAATGCTTTCAATTTGGACGAGTCATCTAGTGAAAAATTAACTCTTTACCAAACGACAAAATTTTAGACCTGCCCAAATTGAAAGCATTTGCAGACGACAAAATGAATGTGACCCAAAAATAGAAATTTGTGTTGGGATAGGTAGAAAACATTGTGGGAAAAGGAGAAAATGCTGGTTACCAGCATTTTCTCCTATTCCCACACTGTTTTCAAACGGCTTCTTTCTCAAGGTCATTAAAAGTCGGGATTGTGTGGTAAAGGGTTAAACAAACTAACCTAACTTTCTCCAGTTCACTATTGCAGTCTCTAGTTAGGTCTCTCACTAGATCTGTGAAGGAATTATAGTCTCTCTTTGCCAACTGAAATAGAAAAAAAACATAGACTACTCACCTGCTAGTGACTTAAAGGTGAAAGTTCAAGGTCAAACAGTCTTTTAGTTGAAGGATATAGTTCAAGGTCAAATACTGAGAAGATTCAAGGTCATATACTATTATTGACTTCTTAAATGAATAGTAAATGCCCATGGTCAAATAATGATTATATTGTTGGTTAATATTTAATTTTAGATACACACATTCTTGAAGATTTATTTAACCAAAAGTGCCAAGTAGGGCTTAACTGGATATTCTTAAGGCATAATTTAATCAAAGGTGCCTGGTCAGGCATAACATGATCTTATTGAGGTATTATTTATCCCAAGGTGCCAGGTAGGGCCTTACAGATTATTATTGAGGCATAATTTAACCAAAGGTGCCTGGTAGGGCCAAACTGGATATTCTTCAGGCATTATTCAACCAAAAATGCCAGGTAGGGCCTAACAATATATTCTTGGGGCATTTTTTAACCAAAAGTCCCAGGTAGGGCCTAACATGATATTTCTGAGGCATTATTTAACTAAAGGTGCCAGGTAGGGCCTAACTGGATATTCTTGAGACATAAGTTAACCAAAAAATGCCAGGTAGGACTTAAATATATATTCCTGAGGCATTGTTTAATGAAAGGTGCCTGGTAGGGCCTAAATGGATATTCTTGAGACATCATTTAACCAAAGGTGCCAGGCAGGGCCTAACTGGATATTCTCGACTAAAAGTGCCAGGTAGGGCCTAAACATATATTCTTGAGGCATTATTTAACCAAAGTTGCCTTGTAGGGCCTAAGTGGATATTCTTGACCAAAAGTGCCACATAGGGCCTAACGGGATATTCTTGAGGCGTTACTTAACCAAACTTGCCAGGTAGGGCCTAACTGGATATACTTGAGGCATTATTTAACAAAGAATGCCAGGTAGGGCCAAACTGGATATGCTTGAGACATTATTCAACCAAAGGTGCCAGACAGGGCCTAACTGAATTTTCTCGACCAAAAGTGCCAGGTAGGGCCAAACTGTATATTCTTGCGGCATTATTTAACCAAAGTTACCTGGTAGGGCCAAACTGGATATTCTTGAGACATTATTTAACCTAGAATGCCAGGTAGGGCTTAACAATATATTCTTGAGGCATTTTTTAACCAAAAGTGCCAGGTAGCGGCTAACATGATATTCCTGAGGCATTTAACTGGATACTCTCGACCAAAAGTGCCAGGCAAGGCCTAACCATATATTCTTGAGGCATTATTTAACCAAAGGTGCCTGGTAGAGCTTAACTGGATATTCTTGAGACATTATATAACCAAAGGTGCCAGACAGGGCCTAACTGGATATTCTCGACCAAAAGTGCCAGGTAGGGCCTAACCATATATTCTTGAGACATTATTCAACCAAAGTTGCCTGGTGGGGCCTAACTGGATATTCTTGAGATATTATTTAACCAAAGGTGCCAGGAAATGCCTAACTGGATATTCTCGACCAAAAGTGCCAGGAAGGGGCTAACCATATATTCTTAAGGCATAATTGAACCAAACGTGCCAGGTAGGGTCTAACGGGATATTCTTGATATATTATTCAAACAAAGGTGCCAAATAGGGCCTAACTGGATATTGTTGAGGCATTATACAACCAAAGGTGCCAGGTAGGGCCTTACTAGATATTCTTCAGGCATTTTCAATCAAAAGTGCCAAGTAAGACCTAACTGGATGCATGAAACATTATCTAATCAAAAGTGCCAAGTAAGGCCTTACTCGATATTTTTGAAGCATTATTTAACCAAAAGTGCTAATTAGGGCCTAACTGGATATTCTTGAAGCATTGAAGTGCCAAGAACAGCCCAAATCTTAGTCAGTAAAACAGATCCAAGTATTGTTACACCAAGAATTTTACAGGCATAATGTATCATAAAAATACAAACAGTTTAGATTCCAAATCAGATTGCATGCTCTATGTAGTCTAAGCTTGAATCTTTGCAGTCGTCAGGTAGTGATTTATGTCCTTAGCTGGTGATCTAGGGGTTTGTTACTCTCTCTCTCTCTGACCTACCTCAATGGCCCTTCTATCTATCTGTTCAAATATAACAGGTGATTTATAGAGTTGAGATTTTTTCGTTTCTGGAGGGAGAACAGCTGGTCTCATCGAATGATCATAGAGGGTGCTTCCATCCACTTGACGATCCTGCATATCAGAAACATCAATTAAAGCGCAGAATAAACCCAACAGAAATTTTCATCACAGAAATAAAACCTAAATAATTGGAATTTCGTTGTTGTTTTTGTCTATAGTGTTTCAAGGAAGTAGACAGTGTAGATCAAAGATCAGGCTGCACAAAATGTGCAGCTTGATCTTGGTCTACACCGGCCCCAAAAGCAACTAGAGAAATCAAAAGTCGCTTTACTGGTTTACAATCACTTCCACATCGAATTAGTCTATCCAGGTTCTTATTATCTCATTGAACAGAGGACCATAAGGTTTGGTAATCTTTCCGAGTAGATCTATAATTTATACTCTTACTTGTGTTAAATACTCAAAAAATATTTCCTTACTTACCAGTGACCTTTAGACGAGAAACTTGATCTCAGCCAATTAATGTATACGAATGATTGACAAACTAACTATCTAGTACATACTAGCTATGATGTATATTAGTTATTTGTGGATTAGGTCCTATTATTGCTACTGCTTAATAAATTATTAGGTATTTGGTGTATTCGCTAAGCCATTATCACATTTAAGAGTTGCCAGTTTCATAAGTTGCTATCAAAGTTTAACCCTTTCCCAAACGACAAATTTTGGACTGGTCCAAATTGAAAGAGTTTGCAGAGGACAATTTTAAATTTGATGAAAATGGCAGAAAGTTTTCAAAAAGGGTAGAAAACACTGTGGGAAAAGGAGAAATTGCTCGTTACGAGCAATTTCTCCTTTTCCCACAGTGTTTTTAAAAGACTTCTACTGCAGACACGTGAAAACCAGGGCTTGTTTGGGAAAGGGTTAAGCAAAGTAGGTTGGTCGTACAAAGCAACTGCTGAACAACCTAAACTCCCATGATCAAGGTACTTACTGTAAAAGACAGAATGGAAAAGAAATGACATGTAAAACAAAATTATGTTGGAAAAGACTTTCAGCAAACCTTTTCAGCAATTAAGAGTAACATCTCTTGACATTGTCGATCTAACATTCTGGCAGATCGAGCTTTTTCTTCTGCGGCCACTTTATCCATGGCACCTTTCAGACGATCATCTCGTAACTTTCGGAAGTGATCTTCCAATCGCTCCCTCTCGGCCACAAGGTTTCTCTGACCTTGACCCATCGGCATGTTCTCCAGACTTGCGATAAGCTCTGCAGCGGCACGATCCCGTTCTGCGTCTAGATTATTGTCCAATCGTTTCATTTCTTTTTCTCTCTCCTCGGACAGGAAACGCTGCAGACGTTCTTCCTGCTCATGGTGCCTGTTTTCTAAAATCCACTGAGCATCAAATACACCATTTTTCTCAAAGTCCTGCAAAACATATTTTATCTTTATATTGTGACATATTTTAACTCTTTTGCTGTCAATATCGATATAATAAGCTTTTGCAGACGGAGTAGATTAAGATCAGACTGCACAGAACGTGCAGTCTGATCTTAGATCTACACCGTCCGCCACCTGATGCTAAATTATTGTCAAAGTTATCTTAAAGTTCTGCATTTAAAGTCTTCCTTTAGACCTCGATAAGAATGGAATTATTAATTATGCTCCTCGAATTGAGAAAAATATGCAAACGGGGGAAAGATGCAATTTCAAGAAGATTTTGAAAGTAAATTTTACAAAAAGTGGTCAATGTAGACGTAGATCCAAGGTCAGAGTGCATATTAATCTCTTTGCGTACACTCCATCCCTAACCGCGGGAGACTTGACTGCATTCCGAAGTTTCATTTAATTAATACCCATGAGCTACAAAAGTCACCGTTCAACCTATGAAAACGAAAACGCTTGTTTCAATCGCAAGCTATGACCACAATTTGGAATTATGTTTCTAAAATTGGAGACTTGTAAGTACTAAATCTAGACAAAGAAAACTCGTTCGTAACAGTGATTTGTAACGTGTCATTTTATTGGTCACAAGATCCGAAAAATGTGTTCACGGAACAAATGAAATGCTTTACTTCGGAACGAGATTTTGCTAGCCAAATATCCAACGGGTATATAGGCGTAATCATAGAGTCAGGGGTTAACAACTTTGCTTACCTCATAGCTTGTTAGAACTGGGCGTGGCCTGCTATAAGCACCGCCTGTCATGATGCTGTACTCCAGGCTATTGGGCGTCTGTGTCAGCCAGGTGCTTCCATTCAAACTTCGAGGCGTCACACTGACCATGCTCGACGCCATACTCGTGTCGTGGAGATTCTGTTTCGAGCCCGGGGTAACAGAGCCATGGAGGCTTCCTTTTGGGCTCCCTCGTGGACTGGGTTTTGGGCTGAAGTTTGGTGCAGCTGGCAATGCAGTCTGTTTCGGTCGTCCCGACGGCTGGAATTTAAAATTCACACGCTTAATTCCTGCCTTCAGATCCATTTTCCATACTTCTGAACAACCACACGCAGGTATTTATACAGGTAACAAACAACTAAATACTATAAACCATCCTCCTGTATTCACACAGAAACACATTTTGCGACCAAAAAAACCCAACAACATGTTTCACATTTCGATATAACCCTTAAAAGCAATCCTGTGTGTTAACGACCTTGAAGGAGAAGGCCATTGAAAACATTGATGGTAAAAGGAGAAAATGCTGGTAACCAGCATTTTCTCCTTTTTCCACAATGTTTTTAATTGTACAAAAGACAAAACTAGTCATCTGAGCCTTTTTTTAAATTTGTGATCTGCAATTGCATCCAATTTCGACAAGTCTAAAATTGTGTCACGTGGTAAAGAGTTCAAGGTGTTATTTTACGGCAATACGTAAAGCGAGCAAAATGCCTTTTGCCTTTTGGCTGGTGCTTCAAACAAAAAATCATGCAAAAAGTTACTGAAAAAAAAAAAGGCATTTACTTTTAAATATGTGAATGATTTTTTTTTTTCTTGTTTACATAGAGAAAATAAGACAATTCTCCCTTAATTTAAAGGGGAAGAAAAATTCGCCAAGCTAATAAAGAAGACCGTGTACACTTTGATAAATTAGCCCCGTAGGCCTACTCTCATCGTTAATGTGATACGTAAATTAATGATACCCTTCGTACGTAAGTTGTATTCGGATGTCTAACTTAACCCTTAGGCTGCTAACCGGGACTCAAAGGCCTTTTGCGGACAGTGTAGATCAAGATCAGACTGCACAGAACGTGCAGTCTGATCTTGGATCTACACTGTCCGATAAGGAGATGTCTTTCCCAAAAAATATACCTTTGAAGTAGCAACATTTAGTAGGCTTTAATTATCGGCTTGAAAGTTTCATTTCACTTATAAAGCAGGTAAAGGATTAGATCATCTCTTGCCGTTCGCGATCGTGTGTGTATTTTGCGGAGAGTGAAGAGCAAGATCAGCCTGGACGTACATCTATACATGCCATCTGATCCTGCACCACGCTCTCGGCCGCTCTACCAGTAGCTTCTGTTATATAAATTCCATTCGATGTCAATTAATGTAACAAAATTAATGTTTGTTCACACCAACAAATTAATCGTTTACGAGACAAATCCGGGTTTTAACGAACCTAAGCGTTTTGAAAACTTTGTTGGGAAAGGAGAAAATGCTGGTAAGCAGCATTTTCTCTTTTTCCCACAATGTTTTTTTTTTTTTTCCTACTCACATTTTACAGAAGAATCCAGTCATTTGAGCAAAATATAATTTGTCCTCTGCAAATGTTTTCAATTTGGACGAGTCTATGGTTTTGTCGTTTGGTAAAGAGTTAAATTTGGCAGGATAGGGCTAATATCTTTTGGAGACGACTTTTTCGTCTGGTAGTCGACCTTTGTTGAAAACTCTGTTGACACTGTGGAAATTATAGCAAGAGCACTGCATGTGGGTGCCAAAGCTCGGCTTCAAGTGCTTGCTTTTCGTTGAAAAATCAGGTCGAAAAAGGTGTCTCAAAAATATTTTGATCGTTATCCGCCCCTGATGTTTGAGTTCCCCTTTTAATAGTTAACAACTTGTTCAAGTTTGAAGTAAATTTCTTAAATAATAACAGATATAACAAAATGTTAAAGTTTTTGCATGGCACAGATGACGACGGCAGGGCTATGACGATAAATTGTGGAAAACAGTTGAGCTAAAATTTGCTCGAGATGGTGTAGATTCAAGATAATATCACATCTTGTGTGTCGCCTTGTTCCGTATTCACCAACCATTCTTAAGAACATTCTTAGTCTTATTCTCAAGAATTTTCTAAATTTGAAAGTAACGCATCTTCTGGTTGGCTATACCATTTGACTGGACCAGTCAGCGCAGACCGTCATAAACCGAAAACTTGGAATTTTTTTCTGCGTGTTAAAGGGCCAGTCTACCTCAGGAGTAGTCTGGATTACCTGCCCCTACCACTGCGTTATCGGGTCAGGCAAAGCGCAATAATGGCGGCCTCTTAAGTGTCCTCAAGCGTACCCCTACATGCTTTATCGTTTTCCCCAATTTCATGTGATCCAGTTTGATCAGTTCATAAAATGAGATCAATTTTGTACAAAATATACATTACCGGATCTAAAACATGCTGTTGGGGTATGGATTAAATATAAATTTGACTATGAATCATTTTAAAAGTAGCCCTGTTTTCGGACGTTATCTAGGTCCATTGACATTTCGGATACGTGAAGCATTTCTGATATGTAGTTTTTCTCGCTAAATAAGAACGACGTGTAGAAAAACTCACTGCCATGACTTTATTGAAAGCGATCTGTTTTGAATTCAGCCTATGATCCCATTTGATCATGTGACATAACAATATCCCGTCTCCTCTGTATATTACCAACGGGGGCCGCCATTATTGCACTTTGCCTGACCTACTCTTGTAGTATGGAGGGGTACCAGACTACCTCAGGAGTCAGCCTATCTTTTTAACAAAATGGGCCCATTTAATGATAAAACTTGCTCGATGTAATAAAGCAATGCGAAGATGTCATAACCCTCCCCCTCCCAGAGCACTGCTCTTATCACTTGAGTCATGCTCTGTAAATAGGGAACTTAATGCATCTGCGAAAAGTATCGACCCAGGTCAGCCTGCGCAGTCTGCGCAGGCTGACCTGGGCCAAAACTTTTCGCTTTAGGTTAATTTTCTGTATGTTCAAGGCCCAGTCTACCTCATGATTCAGTCGGTTGTTAAAAAAAGTGGCTATCATGGATCCATAATTATGTGATGGCTTGATCGGTACAATACATCACGGAGATGCATTAAGCCCCCTTTTGCCCCAGCATGGCTTATTGATATTCACAACGAAGCAAAGGATTGGCCTACTCTAAAACAGCTCAACCACTGACTTTGCAGGAAAATACATATGCAAGTAGCAACTGGCTGCCAAAATATTATTATTGACAGACTTCTAAGGGAAGCTTAAAAAAGCAAACAAACAAACAAACAACACAGGTAGTACCTTGTCATATAGCTCTCATTCGATAAACCTTTCATTATCCGTTTATATTATTGTTTATGTTTGGGATGACAGGTTTAAAATCACATACCGTTACGAGATAAATTGTAAATCCAAATCGATAATGTTTATATTAGTTGGGTTTATAAATTATCTCGCCACGGTTCGTGGTTTTAAACATGTAGGTATTCAAAAAAACAAACAATTATATAAAATGTTAATTAAAGGTATACAGAGTTACAGTTATAACTGTTACCGGATATATACGGTAGCGCATCACGGGGATGACGTCTCCTTCTGTATTTATGTAAACAAGAGCGGCCCTGGAATAAGAGTTTTCAAAACATTTAGTCTCTTTATGGGTTAACTGTTTGCTTCAGTTTTTTTACACCACGGCGATTACTATGAAAGATCTGCTGGGTCCGTATTCACCAACCACTCTTAAAAACGTTCTTAGACTTATTCTTCAAGATTTTCCAAGTTTGAAAGTAACACAACTTCTGATTGGCTAAACCAAATGGTTTACCCAATCAGAAGGTGTGTTACTTTCAAATTTGGAAAATTTTGGAGAACAAGACCAAGAATATTCTTAGGAATGGTTGGTGAATACGGACCCTGTTTGCAAGTCTCATAAATATCCCTTTACCACACGAATTCAAAGGGCAGAAAACATTGTGGGAAAGGGAGAAAACGCTGGCTACCAGCATTTTTTTCCTTTCTCCTCTGTATTTTCAACACGATCTCTATTTAAGAGTCGTCAAAACTCGGGATTGTATGGCAAATATATATAGGATCTGTCATGAGTTGACTGTTGAGATAAAATTTTATTAAACGAGTCTTGAAAAATGTTATTAAGCGAGCCTTTGGCGAGCTTAATAACATTTTTCTGGACGAGATTAATAAAATTTTATCACAACAGTCAACGAATGTCAGATTCTTTTTATCACATAACCGAATCCAAGCAAATTAAATAAAAAAAAAAAATGGTCCAAAACATAAACACACCCATCTGGCTTGACATTTCCATGAATGAGGCCGTTTTACTTCTCTGAAGGGAATGTGAGTCCGTGATAAAAAATAGTTCCAACGAGGCGTACATTAAACTTACTAGACTCTACAAAACTACAACAATTGTTTATTCAAATCTAACAATTTAAACATATAACTCTTAGAGATTATTTTATCACCAGAAGAACATAAATCAACCTGTTACAAACGAATAAATGTTCAAGACATAGGCCCTATGCATTATGCATAACTACAATGTAAACAGAGCAATACACATGTATGCAACAAACACGTGTGTGTAGAGTCTGCAAGTTGTGTTTGGTACGAGTAAGACTACTCGGAGTCACTGTCAACTATGATACGCCTTCGTTTCTTAACAGATTCGGGATCATTTTGTGGATTATTATCGTTTGAAGATGACATAATGTTTATGTTGAACGTGCCACCGAAAATATTTCCAGCAAACATATTATTCAGACCGCCGTGAAATGTGTATTCTGAGGAATTTGTGCCGCGATTACTGTTACACTGCATTTGCTGGATTGTGCAAGGTTTATGCTGGTTTTTTGACGATGTAAGGATTTCAGAAATGTTTTTGTGTTGAAATTCACTGATGTGACTATAATTATTGACTGACTGGATATTCTTATGACCGGTGATTTGCATAATTTGATTCGCCGGAATATTATTCTCTGACAACTTTTGTACCAAGTGCTTTCGGGCGCTGTGGTTTGTCAATCTTTTTGTCTCGGATAATCCAACAGCTAGTGCCATCCTTTTCATGATAGAGGTAAGTTTATTTTGTCCAATTGGTTGTCTCTTAAACCACTGATCGCCTGGTTTTATCTCGTTTTGTTTGGTATGGGTGGCAATGTAGAAAGGGTCTGATGCACCGGAATAGTCAGTAGGCCTTCGGCTTGCGTATATCTTGTAAATATTTACTGGGCATCGCGCAGGCTCATCGACATTTGCCCACATTTTTGGTTTAACCGGTCTTACATCCCGTGGGTTCGAACCTTGTCTCGTTTTTGTCTGTCTCTCTTGAAATTCTAGAAATTCATGACCTGATTCGTCTGACAATAATTGAACGTCCCCCAAACACATCTCTCTATGTTCGTCAGCCCCCCCCCCCCTTAAACCAAAACTGATCGTATTAAAAAACCAAAGCGTGTTAATGATACTCTCAGGCGAGCTGCTGCCTAGCTGATTACTGCTCCAAAGTTGGTCTATTTCTGAATCGGATATTGCTTCAGCCTTAAGTGGTTGGTTGCCTAAACCCTGTGATTTCAATTCTTTTGATTTTGCCTGCAGCACTTCTTTGACTCTAACAAATTCAATGCCATGGATAAGTGAATAGCCGTAGTTATTGTCGCGTAAATGCCTCTCAAAGCTGCCCAAAAACCCCCGCAAAGTGACCGGCTCAAAATTTGACCCGTCCGGTTTTCTTACACTGACGAAAAATTTGCAAAGAATGCTACACAACCGATCTGGAGGAATTTCTTGAATTTCTCGTGTTTCATTTTCTCCTGACATGAAATCTCTTAGTAGCTTTAAGTTGTAGTAAGTTTTAGACAAGGTATTTTTGTTTTTCTGCTTTGATATTAATGTGGAAACATCTTCGTCAGAAACTTGACGGAATCGTCTTGTCGTCTGCTCGTAGTCACAATCGGAGACTAAAGATAGTCTCTCTCTGGGTAAATCAACCTCAAAGTCAATCCCATCAATTAAAACTGTATAAATTTCACCCGTAGTCGAACTTTTTATTCTCTGAATTGTTGCCTTGCCCCGATTATCGATTTTGACAGTTGACCCGACCTCAAAATGTAGGTCAGCCATGTTTTGGAATTTTAGCGTAGGAATACATATGTAAAGTGCTTCGACCTATGACGTCATGAAATCTTATCTCACACGTGTGTGCGACAAGAAAATTCGTAATGGCTATATTACATTGGAAACAAGGGTTGTTATGTGATAAATACAATTTATCGTCTAGGTTTTAGCCAAACGCTATCGTTTGACTGTAGGCCTGTCTACCAAGATGAAATTGACGGATGGCACGTGCAGCGAATCAAATCAAAACCGTTTGTAAACAATGGGTCCAGGAGGCCACAGGCGTTAGTTTTGTGACGAACTTCGCCATTTATATATATGTCTCATATGCCACATTATATGGTTGGTGGGGTTCGTCACAAAACGAACGCCTGTGGTCCAGCCTGCTGACAGCAGCGGGCACCGCTCCTTCGTACAGCCCCGCGTCCCGTCAATCAGGACACCTGCAAACGTTTTGTGTTTGTTTCATTACTCACACGATATCAGTCTTTTAGCCGTTTACATCATATAAACACTTTGCGGTTTATAGATACCTGACGAATGGACTGTGAAAATATTTTGAGAAATGTAGAAATTGCACACGATGCAAAATTCTTCACTTGCTGCAATACTATCGTGACTCTACGCAGTTACCAGTGGCGTAGGAAGGCATACACAGGTACGCAAATGCAAAACATCGAAATTACCGTGCATGCTTTTTATTGTGAAAAAAAAAAAATAAATAAATAAATAAACAAAAAAATAAAATTATGGCAATAACTTTTTTGAACATGTCAGTAGTAGAAAAATTTCTTAGTTTTATTCTTATTCTTATTCTAGATTTAGAAAGTTACACAACTTCTGATTGGCTAAACCATTTGGTTTAGCAAATCAGAAGATGTGTTACTTTCCAATTTAGAATAGTCTTGAAAATAAGACGAAGAGTGGTCTTAAGAGTTATTTGTGAATACGGACCCTGATATCAAGAGATGTTTTCACAAGAAGCCGATAAGTCTCCCCTTCCAAAATATGCTTAAGTTAAAAAATTGCCCAGCTACGCCCCTGACTACAGTACATGATTTTTTTCCTAGAATGTTTTCAGAAATTATCTTGTTACTCTTATTTTCGTTGCGAACGAATTTCGAAATTATTATGACACCTAAGAGCAACTGATTATACGGCAACTTCTCCATTTGGAACTACTTTTTCATGAATTTCTACTCAAGCACAGTGGGAACCTAATTGGCACTGTTTTTTTTTTTGCACAAAATACGAAATCGGAGCTCATTCTGTCAGTCCGAAACTTATAGATATTGAAAAGGGTAGGCTAAAATCAACACGAACAAACCGCTGGACATGTTAATAGCAACGATGGAATGTATTAGAGTTTAAACGTTCTATCTAGCCCTTTACAAAACAATCCCGACGAAAAGGGCTATTGATAAGCGGTTTCACCTTTTCCCATGTTTTCTACCCTTCAAAAGAGAAATGCTATCATTTGAGCCACAATCATACGATTTAAAAGTACGTAAATTAATGTCCCTATGTTAGTTTCTGGCAGAAAAATGAAATCTAAAACTAGGTTAAACGTTGCCAGGTCCCTCTATCTTTTGTTTACTTTTTCTGATTTGAAAAAAAAAATTTTTCTGCCAGCGACTTACACTTGGACCGACTGAACAATAACCGATTGTCATCTTCACAATAATTTCCATACTTTTAAACGGTATGATTTAAATTCAAATGCATTTTACCAACCCCATTATTTACTTTAGCCGCCATTGGGCCTTTAAAAAATTATCACTGGTAAAGGAGGGGTGTATCGTAATGATACAGAAAACTGGAGTATAAGAACTGGCATCGTTAATAAACATTTTCAGAGAGTAACTGTCGAGGTAGTTTTTTGGATGATCTCTAAAAATGCAGTCCGATCTTGATCTATACCGCCCACAAAAGCCCCTGTTTTCACCCGTAGCGCTGAAAGGGTCGATAAAAATTTCAATCGTGTCAAGGCGAAAATTCACTTATTTATGTGTTTCCCTGGATATCTGCAGTGCCAGGCAGAGATTGTGAAGTGTGTTGGCCAAGGAAATATTCCCACCAAAAACCCAGCGCCTCAGACGAGGATCAAACACGTGACCTCTGAATTACTAATAAACAACGTAAGTACTGAGCCATAAAGGAACAACAACCGAAGTTGTTCTTGACATGGGTTAACGTAAAATAAATTTGAGCCATGCTCTGGCAAAAGGGGGCTTAATGCATCTCCGGGAAGCATTATACCAAGCAAGCCATCATATAATCCTGGATCTATAAAATCCATTTTGTCCTACAACCGACTGAAATCAGAGGTCGTGTGTGGTCCTTAGACTTGCAGAAAATTCACATATAGCAAAAAGTTTCGATTCATGTCAGCCTGCGCGGTCTGCGCAGGCTGACATGGATCGATACTTTTTGCAAATGCTTCAAGCCCCTTTTCACAGAACATGGCTCATTTATAAAAAAGGGGAAAAAAAATATAGTACATTTGGAATTTTACCTTATTGTTCGTTTACATTATTAACATATTTTCTTAAAGAGCAAAGCTAGAGTCTTTTGTCAGTAAGTTTGATTGCTATCTACATTTAGCTTAACTCTTTACTACACGACAAAATTCTAGAATGATCCAAATTCACAACACTTGCAGACAATAAATTAAATGTGCTTCAAACGCCTGCATTTGCTTTGAAAATGGAGAAAACACTTTGGGAAAAGGAAAAAAAAAAAATGCTGGTAACCTGCATTTACTCCTTTTTCCTAAATGTTTTCAAAACCCCTCTTTCTCACGGTCTATACATCTCAGGTTTGTGTGAAAAAGGCTAAATTTTTTACATTTTGTTGAGAAGAGTGATTGTTATCTATTTTTTCTTCCTTCAACCAATTTTTCGTCCATATTTTCCTAACTTTCATTTCTCTCGCCTCATTTCACTGTCTCCAAGTTTATTTTAAGTGCATTGTTTCATTCCTATCTTTACAGCTAAGTCTTTACATTTTGTCAGGAAGAGGGATTGTTATCCATTCTTCTTTATTTTCAAAACAAAACAAAACAAAACAAAAACAAAAACAAAAAAAAAAAACAAGAGGGCCATTGGCCCTAAAGCGCTCACCTGAGTAAGGTCATCTAGGATTGATCAGATTGAAAAAGATCCTGGTCGTGATTATGTAAAACACACGAGTGTACTTTCTGATTGGTTCAGCCTATTTTTGAATTCCTAATCTGGCTCAAAATGTTGCCACTAGAGTCACACAAGGTTTTTCTAAGATCTGGTCCTGTGACCTACTTTTCTGACTCAACGTGACCCAATTTCGAACTTGTCAGAATATTTCATCCAAACAAACATTCTGATCAAGTTTCATGAGTATTAGGCTTCAAATGTGGCACTCTAAGTGCACACAAGGGTTTTCTAATATTTGACCCTGTTACCTACTTTTTGACCTGACATGACCCAATTTCAAACTAGTACAAGATTTTAACCAGACAAATATTCTGACCAAGTTTCATAAGTATCAATCTGAAAATGTGGCCTCTAGAGTGCACACAAGGTTATTCTATGATATGGCTCAGTGACCTACTTTTTGACTCTACATGACCTAATTTTCTATGTGTCCAAAATTTTAACAAAACAAACATTCTGACTAAATTTCATGAGTATCAGGCTGAAAATGTGACATCTACAGTGTACACAAGGTTTTTCTAAGATCTGGCCCAGTAGTCTTCTTTTTGCCCCGATGTTACCCAATTTCAAATTTGTCCGAGATTTTATTTAGACAATCATTTTGACCAAGTTTCATAAGTTTCAGGCTGAAAATGTGGCCTCTAGAGTGCACACAAGGTTTTTCTAAGATTGACCCAGTGACCTACTTTTTGGCCTGGCATGAACCAATTTCGAACTAGTCTAAGATTTTATCCAGACAAACATTCTGACCATGTTTCATGAGTATCAGGCTGAAAATGTAGCCTCTAGAGTGCACACAAGGTTTTCCTAAGATCTGACCCTGTGACCTACTTTTTGACCCCACATGACCCAATTTCGAACTTGTCCGAGATTTATATCCAGACAAACATTCTGACCAAGTTTCATGAGGATCCGGCTGAAAATGTGGCCTCTAAAGTGCACACAAGGTAAATGTTAACGACTGCACGACGCACGACGGACGATGCATGACTGACGCCGGACGCCGGACACAACACGATCACAAAAGCTCACCTTGAGCACTTTGTGCTCAGGTGAGCTAAAAAGAAGAAAATCTTAATTTTGATTTTCTTCTTGACTGATGGTTTTCGTATACCCATTACTTTTAAAATCAGTGACGAATCATTACTGAAGTTTGGCGAGATTATAAAACCCCGAATGGCACTTTTAAAGCGCCCTTCACAACTTAGTTGCCTTTGTGGTCTGTGTGGGTCAAATTCAGACTCTACAAAATATGCAGTCTGATCTTTGATCTCCACTGTCGCTCTGCTGGGACACTCTGGATAAAAAGCAACTTTGACATGAAAGTTAAATTAATTTGGGTCATAATTCTCTACGGAAGTGTCCGATACGTTTCCTAGCCCTTTACCACACAATCCCCGACTTTTAAAGACCCTGGGGAAAAAGCCTATTGAAAACATTGTGGAAAAAGGAGAAAATGCTGGTAACCAGCACTTTCTCCTTTTCCCACAATGTTTTCTACTCTTCCTAAAACAATTTTCAATTTTTGAGAAACATTTATTTTGTCGTCTGCTAAAGCTTTCAATATGGACTGGTCTAAAATTTTGTCGTTTGGTAAAGAGCTAGTAAATGCCATTGTAATGGATAAGGTTATTTCACGTCGCGTCCTCCTTTAACCCTTTCCCAAACAAGCCCTGGTTTTCACGTGTCTGCAGTACAAGTCTTTTGAAAACACTGCGGGAAGAGGAGAAATTGTTCGTAACGAGCAATTTCTCCTTTTCCCGCAGTGTTTTCTACCCTTTTGGAGAACTTTCTGTCATTTTCATCAAATTTAAAATTGTCGTCTGCAAACTCTTTGAGTTTGGACCAGTCTAAAATTTATCGTTTGGGAAAGGGTTAATTTAATAGTATACAATTATTTCAAGCGCAAGCGTGGGAAAGTTTAATTTATCAAATGACTCAAGACATGAGGTTTTATGTTTGCTTGTTTATATTATGGTGTTTCACATTGTTTTCAACATTGTTTAAGTTATATCGCGGAAGGCTAGCTATCCATGCTTCCCTAGTGTTTCTTTTACCAGTACTTTGTACAATACTCTTCCCAAGCCACTGGCTGTTTTCCCACATAACCATCGCCAATAAATGACCAGCGGCGAGAGAGCAATGAATCCTGCCATCAATCCTCGGAGAGAAATTAGTCGAGCAGGATAATCGAACCTGCGTCTTCCCCCCCTCCTCCATGGTTCCAAGTCCTGCACGCTACCGAATTGTTCGTAACATGCACTGGCTAATTTTCCACCAAACTGTATTTTTTTTCCCAATCAGTGAAAAGAGACATATTCCCTTCATTGAAATGTTTGTCTTTATGTAATTTGGATTAGTTTTTCGATAAAACTGAAAATATATTATACGGTATATATACATGTACGTTTGAAGACAAAAACGCAATTTCAAGTAGCTGTGCATGTTACATGCATCCTGGTGCACGCTTCAATAAATCGATTGCGAAATGTGCCCCCTGGGTATTTAATAATGATGGAAAAAAAAACAAGATGTACGGTATTTGGTGTTTGCTGATGATTCATTGATAAAATCTTGATCTTTTCTTTTTATTTCTGATTTAACCCTTTACAAAAAAAAAACTCTTTTTTACTACCCTGAAGAAGAAAGCTTTTTGAAAACATTGTTGGAAATGGAGAAAATGCTGGAAACCAGCATTTTCTCCATTTCCCACAATGTTTTCTACCCTTTCATAAATAATTACTATCAATAGCACTACATTTCCTTCGTCGTCCACTTATCCTTTCAATTTGGATAAGTCTAGAATTTTGTTGTTTGGAAAAAGGGGTAAAGACCCAGAGTCCGTATCCAGCAACCATTCCGAATTACGTTTCTAGTCTAATTTTGGATTTAGAAAGTAACGCAATTTCTGATTGGCTAAACCATGGTGTAGCCAAATGTGGTTTAGCTAATCAGGAATTGTGTTACTTTCGACCAAAATAAATTCCTAAAAATTGAATTATGAACGTGCTTAAGGATGGTTGGTAAATACGAGTCCTGATTTATTTTAACTATTTTCTCTTCCCTCCATTGTTTGTGTTTTGCATGTAATTTATTTGTTTGTATTGGAGTTAAAACGCTAATTTAACAGCTAAGGTCATATCACGATGGTCAGTGCACCTACGCATGTGTTTTTTGGTTTTCTCACACCAGTACTGACCCGACTTTCTTTCCAAGTCACGGACTACTTTTCCCACAGTTTTGCATGTTTGTGTCTTGCTTGTAATTTGTTTGTTTGTACTGAAATTAAAACGCTAATTTAACAGCTAAGGTCATATCACGACGGTCAGTGCACCTACGCATGTGTTTTCTGGTTTTCTCACACCAGTACTGACCCGACTTTCTTTCCAAGTCGCGGACTACTTTTCCCACAGTTTTGCATGTTTGTGTCTTGCACGTAATTTGTTTGTTTGTATTGGAGTTAAAACGCCAATTTAACAGCTAAGGTCATATCACGACGGTCAGTGCACCTACACATGTGTTTTCTGGTTTTCTCACACCAGTACTGACCCGACTTTCTTTCCAAGTCACGGACTACTTTTCCCACAGTTTTGCATGTTTGTATCTTGCATGTAATTTGTTTGTTTGTATTGGAGTTAAAACGCCAATTTAACAGCTAAGGTCATATCATGACGGTCAGTGCACCTACGCATGTGTTTTCTGGTTTCTCACACCAATTCTGATCCGACTTTCTTCACTGAAGTCTAAGTCACAGACTACTTTTCCCACATTTTTGCATGTGATATTTTCAATAATCGCCCGGTAACGTAATCACTCTTTAGCAGACGATAAAATCTTAGACATCCAAATTTAAAAGCATCTGCAGACGACAAATTAAGTATGGTTCAAATGGTGGGATTTGAAAATGACAGACTTGAAAACATTGGGGGAAAAGGATAAAATGCTGTTTACCAGCATTTTCTCCATTTCCCACAATGTTTTCAAAAGCATTGCTCTTCAGGGCCGTTAAAACTTTGGATTGTTTGCTAAAGGTTTAACTCTTCACCAAACGACAAAATTTTAGACCAGTCCAAATTGAAAGCTTTTGCAGACGACAAAATAAATGCGAATCAAACATGGAAATTTGTTTTTGGAAGAGTAGAAAACATTGTTTTCACAATGTTTTCAAAAGCTTTTTTTCTCAGGGTCGTTAAAAGTCGGGACTGTGTGGTAAAGCGTTAAAGAGCTCACAAAGAAAAGAGTTGACGCGTCAACGGCCTGTATTCATCGAAGTTTTTGAAATTTTAATGTGAATGATCGCACGGTTAATTTTGTCGATTTCGAAAGATCACCTACTGTTACCTTATCCTGTCGAAATTAACTCTATACCACAAAACTTTAGAACTGTCTATTTTTACAATGCAATACAATACAATACAATACAATACAGTTTATTTCCTTCAATGTAAACAATGTACATTACGCAAAATAACAATGACCAGATACAAAATGATCAACGGTAAAATTACATTGCTATGAGAGTAGCTTAACCCTTTCCCAAACGACAAATTTTCGACTGGTCCAAATTGAAAGAGTTTGCAGACGACAATTTTAAATTTGATGAAAATGGCAGAAAGTTATCCAAAAGGGTAGAAAACAGTGTGGGGAAAGGAGAAATTGCTCGTAACGAGCAATTTCTCCTTTTCCCACAGTGTTTTCAAAAGACTTGTACTGCAGACACGTAAAAACCAGGGCTTGTTTGGGAAAGGGTTAAGGGCCTCTATGGTAAAAAATGTAGACTAGTTTATTCTACGAGCCCCTGTCTATTTGCTGACAAATTTACGCCGTCCATCTTTTTTTAAAGATATTTCTTGTTCCACAATGTTTTTAACCCTTAAGCTGCTAATTGCGACTCACTGACCTTTTGCGGACAGTGTAGATCAAGATCAGACTGCACAGAAGTTGCAGTCTGATCTTTGATCTACACTGTCCGATACGGTATTTTCTTTCTGATGAAACCAACTTTGAAACCGCAATGTTTGGGCTTTTAACATTGAGTAGAAATTTGCGTTTCATTTATTCAGCATCTTTTTCATAAGCGCCGTTACAACAAGTGATCTTTAGAGGAAGCGTTAAATAGCTGACGATTGCACTAAAAAGATTTCGTCGACTTTCTTGGCATTCAATGGGAATCGTAATACTATGTCCGAAACCTCTGGTAAAGCAGCGGCGAGTGTAGACTAAGATCTGACTGCATGTACGTACACAATGATCATACTTCACGCATTCTTCATAATGCATACATGGCCGCAAATGGATAGAAGAAAAGTAGGGTTCCCATCCCCACCCCCCCACCCCCCAGCCCTGATTCTTGGTTGGCAACGCAGACGGTTAGTATTCTATGTGTCATAATTTCGAATCGATAGTTTTAGAAAGCGGGTCGTGACTGGGAGGAGAAAGATGTGGATAGATTGATTGACTGAATGGTGTTTTACGCCGCTTTCAACATTATTTCAGTCGTATCACGGCGACAGCTCACACATTCATGCATTTCCTGGGTGCCACTAGTACTGGTACTAGGCTAGGGCTCCAAAGCGTCTTGCCCAAGGACACTCCCACGAAAAACGCAGAGGATCTAGTGAGGCTCAAACCCAGTGCCTCTAGGTCACACCACACCACTGTGCCACGCAGGACCCCAAGATGCGGATAGAGTTTGCAGAGGTGTAACAGTAACACATTGAACACAAAAAACAAGAGCAGCGTACTTCATCTTATTACAGGAGGGGAGGCGGTTTCAGTTTGCATGTAATTACTACTTGCCTATTAGAGTTACATATAGAGGGAGTGATTTTGATTTTAAAAATTGGAATTATTAGTTATTCTGCACTAAACCCTATGTTATGGGTACTCATTAGAATCGCCTCATCAAGACGATTCTAACTGGAGCTCTGTGTCTATAATTGTAATTGTTCATGGGACATTTTTACTTATTACTTCGAGCGATCACATCTAGACACGCCTATCACAAACAAAGACATTTGAAAACATTGTGACAAGTTATGAAATACATAGGTGATCCTGATTGAATAACTTTTCTCTGGCTGCCTTCATGTTTTCTAGGCCCATTGTCTACATCGAGATCTCAGCTATAAATATGAGCTATACTCTGGCAAAAGGGGTTTAAGACTTCTCCGTGATGCATAATGCTAAGCAAGTCATCACATAATCATAGATTCATAAAATCCATTTTTGTGACAGCCGAGCCCCCGTAGTTCAGTCGGTAGCGTACAGGACTTGTGAACAGGAGGTCGCTGGTTCGATCCCCGGCTCGGCCAATTTCTTTCCGAGGATTGATGATAGTCATTGCGACAGGATTCATTTCTCTCTCACCGATGATCATTGTTTCGACGATGGTTATGTGGGAAACCAGCCAGTGGCTTGGAAAGAATATTGTGCGTAGTACTGGTAAAGGAAACTCCAGGAAAGCATGGATAGGTGCACTGGCCGCCGCGATATAACTGAAATAATGTTGAAAACGGCGTTAAACACCATACAATCAATACAATCAATCAGTCAATTGTATGACAACCGACTGAATCAAGAGGTATAACAGTACTTGGACATGTAGAAAATTTACCAAAGGCAAAAAAGTTTCGACCCAGGTCGGACTGCTAACCTGGGTCAATACTTTTTGCAGATTCATTTTTGCAAACCCCCAAGCCCAAGCCCCCCCCCCCCCTTTTTTTTCACAAAGCATGATTTACACTATATTTTCCCTCTATTTGTCTTTAAATTGGAATAGTCGCAATACAATTTTGGGAGAAAAACGTGGGGTGATAGGATATAGGTCAATGGCCTACTTTTCCACCCTATTCGATATTCAACCGTTATCTTTCGTTCCCGGGTATAAATTGGATCTTCTTTCAAAAATGAAGTCCATTTTACGTACATGAATTAACCCTTTACTTGATGACAAAATATTTGACTTGTCCACATTGAAAGCATTTACAGAAGACAAATATATTGTGACTCTCATGACAGGTCTAGAAACTGTATTTGAAAGTGGCGAAAACATATTGGGAAAAGTAAAAATGATGGTTACCGGCAGCCTGTCCTTTTCTCACAGTGTTTTCGATGGAAACGTTTTATTTTCAAGGGTCGTTACAAACTTGATCGTGTGGTAAAGGGTTTAAGTACTGTAAAGTATAAGGTCTTGAATGAATGTTAAGGAAATATCAAAATATGTACTGTACTGATCTATCATTCGAATAACCCTGCGTATGCCAAAGCTCGACTCAATACGCTCAGTTCTGTGGGAGTGTAGATCAAGATCAAACGACATAGAACGTGCAGTTTGATCTTGAATCTACACTGTCCGATAGGGTGAAATGATTCCAGCTAAATAGAACGCTGGCATGGCAAAATTTCAGTTTTATAAACGGCTGGAAATATCTTTCAATGTTTTTAACAGTTTTTAAACAGTTGCGGGATGAAAATGTTGCTGCACTTGGCCTACCGCTTTATTACCCCATTGTTGTCCGGGTGTAGGAGAAAATGATGCCAGAGAGAGAGAGAGAGAGAGAGAGAGTGAGAGAGAGGGGGGGAGTAGGAAAAGAGAGATAGAGCAGACATTAGAGACAGAAAGCAAGAGTGATAGAGAGAGAGAGGGGCAGAGGTCAAAAGACAGACAGAGAGAGAGACAGGGTTACAGATCCATAGGGTTGTATAGGGACCCATTTTCAGATTGTTCGACAATGCATGTGACAATATACTCACCGTCTGATCCTGCCCTCCGCGATCATACGCGTCTTCGAGCCCCAAGATGGGCGCTCGTTCATTTTGTATCTGATTTAGACTTTTTCCAACATGGGTTCGACAGTACACTTCCCTATCCTGTGAACCATTCGCATCATTTCGGTAATATGTCTGCAGGGATAAGGGTAAACCGCAGATCCGGCAACGGAAACACGCCTTGTGAAACAACACGCCTATATTGATCATCTGTGCTTTATCCCAGATTCTCCTGTAACAACGGTAACAAGGGTCCACGGGGTCAGGATGGGGCTTCCTCTCATATTTGAATTCATACAGAGTGGCCCTTTCATAGCTGAAAGCGTATTTGTAGGTTCCATCGTCCGTCCTTAGTTCCGATACCTGAATGTCTAACTCTGGATCTTCCATTTTGGTTTATTTACGAAATCCGGAAAAGAGGGAACATAATTATTAGTAAACTCGTATACAAGATGTATTTTAATCCTGAGAGAGAATGTCACAGAATCACAAATCAATTCTACACATGTAATAGTATAGTTAACACATTCTATAAATATTCCAGAATAATATAATCAACGTTTAAAAAGAAATACAAACGACCCACGAGCACTGTAATGTAACACTCGTAAGGAAAAAAATCTGTCATAAATACTAAGTATAAATACACACAAGTCAAGACAAAATTTGACCTACATACCTTGTCGCGTCACAGCGGCCCCGAACAAAGCATAAACCAATCTCACCTGTCGTATTTACCTGTATAACAAGGGAAATAACTCGTATAGGAAGACAAAAAAATTATTGATTATTTCCCTTCGATGATGTGTGCAGCGATTAGGCAGTCGATTCTGTCGATTGATCAGTCCAGAGCAATTCTGCTCCAGCCTCTAACTATTCCACCAAAGCGTAAGTATGAAACCAGAAACTGACTATTCCTGTTTGTTTTTTTTTTTCCCAGGGATGTCGGAAAAGCAGTGCTTTTGAAAACAGTGCGGAAAAAAATGAGAAAATGCCGGTGGCCAGCTTTTCTTATTTTCCCATGATCTTTTGTAACCTTTTAGTATCAGAAGTTATCATTTTAGATACATTTAATTTATATTCTGCAAATGTTTCCAACCTAGATGAATTCAAAATTTCGTCAATTTGCTAAGGGATAAGGGTTAAACGAAAACAGAAACTAATCAGAATTTCGATTTGCCAGGTAAGTTATTCCCCCGATGAGTAGAAAATGGGGAGTTTTTGACTTCGTCTTTTCGACTTTGCTATTCAACTTTTTACCGAACGACGAAATTTTGGACTTGTCGAATTGAACCCATTAGCAAACGACAAATTAAAAGTAGCTCATTTGATTAGATTTGACTTCAAACGATAAAAAAAAAAAAAAAAAAACATTGTGGAAAAAGTGGGAAAATGCTAGTTACCAGCATGTTCTCCTTTCTTTTAATGTTTTAAAGGCCTTTTACCCAGTTTCTGGAAAAAAGGGAAATGTTTGATAAAGGGATAGTACTTGCCTAGAAAAGTCAAAATCAGTCATTTTTAATCCTTAGGCTTCGAAGCACGACTCGGAGGGTTTTACGGACAGTGTAGATTAAGATCAGACTGCACAAAAATCATCTTTGAAACCACAATATTTGGGTTTTTTACACTATTGAGTGGAACTTTTCGTTTCATTTATTTATCGGTTAAAGGGTTAAACTTTTCGATTTTTTTATTATTGAGCCATGCTCTGTGAAAAGGGGGCTTAATGCATCTGCGAAAACTATCGATCCAGGTCAGCCTGCGCAGTCCGCGCAGGCTGACCTGGGCCGAAACTTTTCGCCATTGGTCATTTTTCTGTCTGTTAACCCTTTCCCAAACAAGCCCTGGTTTTCACGTGTCTGCAGTACAAGTCTTTTGAAAACACTGTGGGAAAAGAAGAAATTGCTCGTAACGAGCAATTTCTCCTTTTCCCACAGTGTTTTCTACCCTTTTTGAGACCTTTCTGCCATTTTCATCAATTTTAAAATTGTCGTCTGCAAACTCTTTCAATTTGGACCAGTCTAAAATTTGTCGTTTGGGAAAGGATTAAAGGACCAGTCTACCTCATAAATCAGTCGGTTGTTGGACAAAATAGATTTGCTGGATCCATGATCATGTGACGACTTGCTTGGAATCATGCATCACGGAGGTGCATTAAGTCCCGTTTTGCCAGAGCCTAGCTCTATCATTATTAGCCTGACTGTATGTTACAGTAAAGTCTGTGAAAGCTCCAGTCTAAAGTTGGCAGCTTCACTTCTAGTTTTAAGATTCATTTTTCTGCCAGCGACTGGAATTTTGACAGATTGTATTGAAACACAATAAGAGATTATATAAATGTCCATACTTTTAAATGGCATGAACTAAAATTTGTAAAGAGTAAAGTCTATTAAAGCTCCAGTCTAAAGTTGGCAGCTTCACTTCTAGTTTTAAGATTCATTTTTCTGCCAGCGACTGGAATTTTGACAGATTGTGTTGAAATACAATAACAGATTATATAAATGTCCATACTTTTAAATGGCATGAACTAAAATTTGCCAGCATTTTGTCTCCTGAAATGTTTGATTTTGGCCGCGGGTGGGCCTTTAACTCTGTACCAAACAACAAAATTTTAGATTCCACCATATTGGAGGGATTTGCAGCCAACAAACAAAATGTGGCTGAAACGATGGAATTTGTCTTCAGTAGGGTAGAAAACATTGTGGGAAAAAGAGAAAATGCTGGTTACCCCTGCTCTTTTTATGTTCACACCAGAGTTAAGTTAAAGATAATTATACACTACACAACATACATGTATCTATGGCTAATAGAAAAAAAAAAAACACCTACAGCAAAGCAGTCCCGTTTTAAAATATGAGAAAAGCACTTCTGCTACACTCTTTTTTCAGAGAAAATGGAACGAAAGGTCTGAAATACATTTCTTGTACTGACTGGTGGTTTCTGTGGAAACTGAGTGCAAGTTTTTTGTCTCTTGAGGAAACTGTTTTGTGCCTGTGACCACATACAGGTTCAAAAACCAGGAAGGTTCTTTTTATCAATGTGATTTTTCAAGAGAAACTGTGTTTGAGACGGTACGAGATGCCAATTTTTTAACGTATTGTATAGGCACCTAGACATATTCGATAGAAGCAAACAGCAAAACTCTGGGTTTGTCTATAAAAGTAAAGCAGTGAGTCAAAGATGGTGATTTTCACTTAATTCTCGATGTAGCAATATACCAGTGGTGTGACGCCATCAAGCGCCGATTTCTTCGATTTATTTCATAAAATATCGTAAATATTGCGCCTTGAGGAAATTCATGCAAAAACAAAAATGGTGAAAAGGGTATGTAGAGTTAAACACTTTTACTTTGTCAAAATGAAGATTAGATAAACAGAAATAAGATGACAATGTATCAAGTGTTTGAACGATAACCTTTCTACTATCACCCAGACATCGGTCAACCTGTGTCCAGCTGGCACGTTAGTGGACGTGACCCCTTACTGCGCTATGCACAACTTAAGGGTGTCGTCTTTTGGGAACAAAGTAGATCAAAATCAGACTGCCTCTTGCCCACAGTGTAGATCCAAGATCAGACTGCACAGAACGTGCAGTCTGATCTTGGATCTATATTGTCCGTTTTTTTTTAAGTAAATATATTCTGGCAAATACACATTCATACCCTTAACCATTAGGCCGCTCAGGGCGACTCAGGACTCTTTTGTGGACAGTGTAGAACAAGATCAGACTGTACAGAACGTGCAGTCTGATCTTGGATCTACACTGTCCGATAAGGAGAATTTTTTTCCCCTCAAAATAACCCTGAAATTGTAATATTTGTTAATCTTTCGGCTGCTAAGTGCGACTCACTGACCTTTTGCGGACAGTGTAGATCAAAGATCAGACTGCACAGAACGTGCGGTCTGATCTTGGATCTACACTGTCCGATACGGTATTTTCTCTCCGGTGAAATCAACTTTGAAATCGCAATATTTGAGTTTTTATTATTAAGTGGAAATTTTAATTTCATTTATTTAGCGGTTTAGGGTTAAGAGTTACATTGCTTCGTCTGTTTTCCACTTGGATAAAGTTCACTTGATTTTAAGTGCACTAAGGGTTATACAGATATGCCTTGTGTAAAGAAATTATTTTCAATTTGTTAAAAAGTGGACATAGGCCTATGTGTTACATTCACCAAAGAGAGTAAAAACAATCAATTGTTTTTTAAAGCAATGAAGCGGATTTGTTTTCACAAATAACATTATTCTGTAATGGTATGAGAATAAAAATAATAACAATAATAATAAAAATAATAAACGTGGCCACGCCCGTCGTTTTTCTGGTAAAAAAAAAAATAGAGATAATTTTGGATAAGATATTGACATCTGTTCGATCCGTCGTTTAACTATTAATACTCTAATCAATATAAATAAGACAGACAACAAGAATGGATTACAGTGATTCTGGAATTGGTCTGGAATCAATGGTGGACCCCGCAAGCGTGTATGATGATAAACATTACAAAGAGACGGTAAGCACCAGGCGATCTTTAATGCTGAACCTGGTCTGGCTGTGTCTGATCTGGATCTTCACTTTCACGGCTTATTCCGGTTTACAGAACCTCGAGGCAGCGCTACACCCGGACATTGGTTCCTACTCTTTGGCAGCCATTACAGGCGGAGGTTTCATTTCCTGTATAGTGGCGCCAGCATTAATTGGAAAAATTGGCGCGAAAGGGGCTTTGATAGCTTCCTGGGTATGTTTGGCAATTTTCGTTGGATCTAATTACTATCCAAAACATTACGTTTTGTTGCCGGGATCCGCCATTGAAGGTTTATCAACAGGTTTAATGTGGACTGCGCAAGGTGCTTTCTTGACAACCATCGCTATGGAGTATTCCTCCATTATTGGAGAGAGTCTCGATTCAGTTTTGAGTAGATTCTTTGGACTATTCTGCATGGCGTTTCAAAGTACACAGATCTGGGGTAATATAATTTCATCGGCTGTTTTTACCGAAAGCGGCGGGTCAGAAAACGTCACCGATTCGGAACCTAAGTTCTGTGGGGCCAGCGATTGCCCCTGGGACAACAACTCAACAAGCCCGGCCAAGTCTCCACCTAAATGGCGTTTAGATTTACTTATCAGTATTTACATGGGTTTTACGGTTATCGGAATGCTTATCACGATATTTTTGTTGAAACCAATCAAATCAAGCGGCCCGTCTGATGTTTCCGTTGCCAAACAACTCGGTGCCACACTTCGTCTGCTGTTCACAAATTTAAAGATGGCTCTCCTTGTTCCGATGAGTATATGGACTGGAATGGAGCAAGTAATCTTGTTTGCTGAATTCACAAAGGTAAAATGTTTTATTTAGATACACTTTGTTTATTTGTCTTACAGCGTAATTAAGATGAAGTGTGTTTGTTTGTCTGTTTTTTAATTGCCGTTTTCTACATTATGTAAGTCATATCACGGTGGCCAGTGAACCTTTCCATGCATTCCTGGAGATTCAATTTCCAGCATGTTCCCCGTGACAGTAGTCTTTCCAAGCCAGTGGCTGTTTCTCCACATAAATATAACCGAAACAATGTTCAGTGCTGAGAGAGGAATGAATCCTGTTGCACGATAATAAATCCTACAAGAGAACTAAGCCAAGCTTGAATCGAACACGGGACCTCTGGATTGCAAACCATGCATATTAACGATGGTGCCTGAGATGTATGGGGGGTGTCGCCAGGCAAGGAACTTCAGAGATCCAGTTTTGTACCGGAGAAACCCAAGACACACTATAGTGGGTAAGCAGTCACCATAGTAAAACTTTTGAAAGCAGCTTGGAATACCATTCACACAAGGAAACACAACAATCAAACAAATAAGTCATGCTCTGTGAAAGGGGGCTTAATGCATCTACAAACAGTATCTTCCAGGTAAGCCTGAGCGGACAGCACAGGCTGACACGGGTCGATTCTTTTTGCTATTGGTCAATTTTCTGCATGTCAAAGGAACATTCCACACCCAGATCCAGTCGAGTGGATTTTATTGATCCCTCTATATGTGCTGACTTGTTTGGTATAATGTGTCACGGTGATACATTTAGCCCCCTTTTGCCAGAGCATGGCTCACATGCCTTTTTGAAAGCATCACATACATGAACAATTTTGGTCAGATCATCTTTTGTCTATTTCAGACATATGCCGGTTGTGAGCTGGGAGTCAGCTATATAGGTTTTACGATGATATGCTTTGGCGTAGTGAATACCATTGGTTCCCCGCTCTCAGGTGTGCTTTCTAAATACATGGGTAGAATGACGTTATGTTGGATCGCCACGTGCCTCAATGTTGGTATCCTCGCCTTAATGAGATTCTGGACGCCGGATAAGAATGAAATCTACGTATTTTTCATCATACCCGGGGTTTGGGGTTTGGGTGATGCCATTTGGCAGACACAAAGTGGAGGTAAGCATGTATGTAACGTTTCTTAACTCTTTAAAAATCGACAAAAATGTTGACTTGTCCAAATCAAAAGCATTTGCAGACGACAATTCAAGTGTGACTAAAATGATGGAATCTGTATTCAGTAGGGTAGAAAACATTGTGAGAAAAGGAGAAAATGCTGGTTGCCAGCATTTTCTCCTTTTCCCACAATGTTTTCAAAGCCTTCCGCCTCAGGGTTGTTACAGCTCGGGATTGCGCAGTAAAGGATTCACTCTTCACCGGTCGGCAAAGATTTAGACGTGTCCATATTCAAATGATTTGCAGACGGCAAAAAAGACATAGATCACATTATGGAATTTGAGTTTAAAAGGACAGAAAAAATTGTGAGGAAAGGAGAAAGTGCTGTTTACCAGCGGTTTCTCCTTTTCCCACGATAATTTGGAAAGCATTTTTCTTAATACATAATAGTGTTCGGTTAAAGGTTATCTAAATCTCTCCCGCATTTAGGGTCAAGACAAAAACCATACTGTTGGAGTTATTTCCCTTGATGCGCCTCTCTGTCACCTCACTCCTCTCGGTGCTTTGATGGTTAAAAACCACTCTGTCATCAAAATTACATGATGATATTACTAAACAACTGAAAATCTCAAACCTTCGTAAGGTTAATTTTATAAATCGCACTATATTTAATTTTGAATAACCAAGGGTATTTATTCATAATCATGAAAATATCCGCTTCTTTCCATGATCTGATTTTTTTTACAACACCAGTATAAAATCCTGAAGTGATATTTTAATGCTTCATATTAACCCTTAGGCTGCTAAGCCCGACTCAAGGACCCTTTTGCAGACATTGTAGATTAAGATCAGACTGCACTGAACGTGTCCGGTAAGGAAATATCTTTCCTCCCAAAAGTACCTTTGAAATAGCAAAATTGGGTTTATATTTTCATCTTGAAAAAATCAGTTCACTTTTTTTAATCAGGATAACGTTTATAACATCTAGTCTATTGTCGATTTCAGCTATGGTGGGGTCAATATTTTCGGACAACCAGGAGCCGGCCTACGCCAATCTACGACTGTTTCAAGCTTTGGGTTTTACCACGGCCTACCTGTATAGTAACTCTTTATGTATGTACATCAAGCTATATATAGCAGGTGGATTTGTAGTATTTGCGGTCATATTACAAACTATTGTAGACGTGATGGTGCGAAGCAGTGACAATGTGAATATGGAAATGAAAGAAGGTCATGTATATTAAAGGGAGGTAATTTGATTTTATGTTAAAAAATCTTTAAATTGTAACATTCCAAATTTGTCCCTATAATTTTGTACGTTTTAGGTCCACATTACAAGGTTTAATTGACTGGTTGATTGAATGATGTTTTACGCCGCTTTCAACATTATTTCATTCAAATCACGGCGACAGCTCACATATTCATGTATTTCCTGGGTTTCACCAGTACTAGGCAAGGGCTCTGAAGTGTCTTGCCCAAGGACACTCCCACGAAAAAAACAAAGTTTAAAAACTAGGTAAAAGGTTGTTAGGTCTGTCCATCGTTTGTTTACTTTGTACCTGGTTTTAAATTTCATTTTACAGCCAGTGACTAACTCTTTATCCAACCGTACAATAACAGATTGCCATCTTCACAGTAATTTCCGTACTTTTAAAAAGTATGATTTAAATCTAAAGACATTTTAACACCTACAGTGTTTACTGTTGGCCGCTACTTAGCCTTTAAGCCACAAGTAGTTTGTTTTATATTTTCGTCGATAAATTTGCGAAGCTCTGGCAAAAAGGGGTTTCATGCATTTCCGCGATGCATTATACAATTATACAAAGCAAGTCATCACATAATTATGGATCCATAAAATCTATTTCATCTAACAACCGACTTAATCATAAGTTAAAATGGTCCTTGGAAATACATAAAAATTTACAAATGGCAAAAAGTTGCGACCCATGTCAGCCTGCGCGGATTGCGCAGGCTGACATGGGTTAGATACTTTTTGCACATGCACTAAACCCCATCAAACGCATAAATTTTGGACGCGTCAACAGAAGACAAGAATAAACCAGGATTGATAGCGATGAAATATTACAATCTACACATGTCATTATTCAAGTGGATGTTAAAGAATAAATCAATGATGGAAAAAAAAAAACCATCAAAAGACGATATTAGCAAATACTGACTAAAACGAAGTCTACATTCAGATGAAGTTTATTTATTTCATCAGGCAATTACAAACAGTAAGTGGCCATAAATATTCCATCAAATTCCAAATTCCCATTCACGTACATGTATTTTTTCAGTGCGCAGGAAAAGTAGTTCCACTGCTTCTGATCATTCGATCGTAAGTAAAAATATACGAGCCATGTTTTGTGAAAAGGGGGCTTAATGCATCTGCGAAAAGTATCGACCCAGATAAGCCTGCGCAGTCCGCGCAGGCTAACCTGGGCCGAAACCTTTCGCTATTGGTCAATTTGCTGTATGTCCAAGGACCAGTTAAAAATGGTTATTATGGATCCATAAAAATGTAATGGCTCGCTTGGTTTTATGCATCACAGAGATGCATTAAGCCCCCCCTTTGCCAGAGTATGACTCATATACTAGTAGAAAGCGCGGTTACTTGAGCTATTTACACTAATATGTTGTTGGCGTTTGTCGTCTGACATCAAAGTTGTAGCTTTCTATAACACAGTGGCGTTATTTTTTTCCGCAAAATTTCGGCGACGTCGCCATTGACGTTAATGTAAAAAATATCTTTCGAAAATAATGATAACTTTTTAAACAGCTGTATTTATATTACACCGTACCAAGTCTGAAAATACATATTTCATCGTAAACTTCATTTCGCTTTATTTTCATGTAAAACTACATGTATAGCCCCAGTGTTTAACCCACAATGAATTAAGAAGTAAAGTTGGAAATACTAACGAGTAAGTCAATGGGAATTCAGCCTTTGATGAAATATTCATTGTCCCAAATGGATAAACTGGTTTAGCTTCATTGTATCAAAATTGGTCCCTATGAAATACACTACACAATGTGGACAGAAAGTACATCTGAACGAAAAAAGTAAATTTCTTTATGCCTTTCAGTAGTTTATAGAAATCTAACGGTGAATTTTATCCTTATAATTCACCGGTGAATGTTATAACTTTTATTTTTAGACATGCCACGGATATTTATAGAACATGAATGAATATTTAGCGGGTGAACGTGACGTTTTATGACGTAGTCAACATCACTCATGACGTCATTATTACTGCTAGTCCGTATCCGACTAGATTGAATAGATCTATTTCACTTGACAAACTCACATATTTTTTCACGGTGAGCAAAAATTAGATGTTAAAAGAAAGGTTAAAGTGAAGAGCATAAAAGAAATAGGACAATTGTTTGTTTCAGTGTATGATCGAAATTTCTTATATCTCGTGAAAAGCAATGGCCATATTTTCACTCGTGGCTTCACCACTCGTGAAAATATAGAATCGCTTTGCATTCAATGAAAAAAATTTCGATCATAAAACCGAAAAAGACAATTATCCTCTAAAAAGTAAAACGTAAACCATTTTATCCGGTATGGAATAGTGCAGACTTAATGCAGACCATAACATGTCTGCATGGGTAGCTTATGTTGATCTACACCGTTTGCAAAGAATATCAGAGGTAGCGATAAGGAGGATATTGATTAACTCTTTACCAAACGACAAAATTTTGGACTGGACCAAATTGAAAGCATTTGCAGACGACAAATTTAATGTTGCTCAAATGATGATGTCGTTAAAAGTCGGGATTGTGTGATAAAGGGTTAAAGTAATTAACCCTATGCAATAGGCCCCATTGTCTATTTACAACCCTTGGACACGTTTTATATAAACTTTGTGCTTTTCTAATTTCCTGCGCTTCTCAGAACATTTGGACATTTTATACATGTATCGACTACAAATGTTTTCAATTTTAACAAGTCTACAGTTTTGTTTTCTGGTAAATATTAAAGACGCATTCATGGCAAAAATTGGATCCACATTTGTCCATACATCAGAGTATCTTACCGAAAGGAAAAAACAGCTAATTTTTACAGACATTATGCGACCTTATCGAAAACAGCCAATCAAAAGAAGCAAGCACATCATTTTTACAGACACTGAGCGACCTTATCGAAAGTAGCCAATCAAAAGACGCAAGCACTCATTTTTAAAGACACTAAGCGACCTTATCGAAAGAAGCCAATCAGAAAAGCCAACACAATCAAACCGAACGCGGCATTTACGTTTAGAATTCGTTTCCAAAATTTGCTTTCTTTCAGGAACTCTTGTTTCAGGGCAGTTTCCTCCTCCAAACTGACTGGTTTTCCAGAATCTTTAGGAATTCCGCAGACGATCTCCGCCCACTTTCGCCATCGAGAAACGCCCTCGTCTGTACTGGCTTCTGTGACGCAATCAGGATTTTGCACACCTGTAGAGGCAGATATAATAATGTGGCCAGATTTAGAAATTAACCGGTCAGTTGCGACCTAAGCTGGTTTCGTTTACACCAGGTTTAGACCAAGACCAGCCTGCTCATCTATAAAGGGCTGGTAAATAATCTCTAAAAGCCGGGGATCCAACTCACAACCCTAACTCTGGCCCATAAGCGAACACTCTGCTACGTCGCTATAACAGCTAGACACATATGTAGTAAGGCAGCGGAAGCGCTAACTAATACTGTGCCTAACTAACACCTCCATTTGGCAAAAGTTGGTACTAAGACAATTTTACCCAGAAGACTTATTCAGTCTAAAAATACGACCTGAATTATTGTAACTTCAAAATTGCATATTTTGTGCAGTCTGGTCTAGATCTGTTGCCCGCAGAGGTAAAAACTGCTGCAAAAGGCCTTGAAAGGCTTAGGTCGGTAGACCTACTTTTGTGTAGACCAGATTCAGAGACTGGCTCTACAGAAAATTCACTGCAATACTTTGATTATATCACGCAACAGCACAGCTAAGATAGCTAACAAGGGCCGTTCATTTTCAGACACTTTTAAATCACAAAGCCAGATAGAAAAAAAAAGAAAAAAAGTATGATCGATAAGAGACCGACCGATAGCAATAACTTACCGTTTGCAGCATCTGATTGTTTGTTCTCAATAACTTCTATCATAGTAGCCTCGTTTTCACTTTCCGGTCGATATCGTGTCCACCATGTCATATGTTGAGCCTAAAATATATGAGTGACGTTCTGGAAAAAGGAGGTTTAACCCTTTCCCAAAACAAGCCCTGGTTTTCACGTGTCTGCAGTACAAGTCTTTTGAAAACACTGTGGGAAAAGGAGAAATTGCTCGTAACGAGCAATTTCTCCTTTTCCCACAGTGTTTTCTACCCTTTTGGAGAACTTTCTGCCATTTTCACAAAATTTAAAATTGTCGTCTGCAAACTCTTTGAATTTGGACCAGTCCAAAATTTGTCGTTTGGGAAAGGGTTTAATACATGTCCGTGATGCATTATGCCAAGCAGGTCATCACATAATTATGGATCCATAAAAATCCATTTTGTCTGAAAACCGACTGAATCGTGAGGTAGAATTGTCCTTTGATATGCATAAAATTTACAAATAGCAAAACTGTTAGACCCATGTCAGCCTGCGAAGACTGCAATAAACACCGCTTTGTCAAAATGTATCAAACATCCTATTATCATAAGTGGCTCGCATGAATAAGAAAAAATTGTCCCGGATCTATAACCAATTAGAAAATGACCTTGTAGTTTTACAATCCAGGGGAAGAAGACTTCAATTTCATACATCTTTTTTAATGGTTTTTACAGAAGTCCAAACTACTGGAGAATGACGCCAGGTTTGGACTTGTCATGATACTATATGGTAGGCCATTCCAAAGCCTGGTTGTGCTGGGGGAAATATGGCTTTTTTAAAACATTGTGGGTAAAAGAAAAAAATGTTGACAACCAGCATTTCTCCTTTCCCACAAAGTTTTCTACCATTTTTAAATACAAATCTCATCATCTGAGTTTATTTCATTTGTCATCTGCACACGCGGTCAATATGGACGAATCTAAAATATGGTAATTTGGTAGAAAGATCACAGTTAATCAGCTGTATTGCAACATGAAATTTCTCCTGTTTGGTGGTATGATCGGCTAACAGATGATAGTGATATCTAGACTGATCACATCGGGTAACACAGTTATACAGATTCACAATAAAAATACTAAATATGAAATCGCATTTGGTTGGCAAATTTAAAAACAGTATTGATAATTCGAATTTAGACAAAATTTACTGTAGGACTAGAATGCTATTTGCGGGATTTGAATTCGCGAAGTTGGCGAATGTGTCAAAATCGTAAACTTATACCATCGCGAAAAGGTACAAAATCAAGCAATTCGCAAACTTTTCAACCAAGCGACTGACTGTTAAAGATGAAATGTTTAAAAAAACTACTCCTTTGATCAAGACGATTAAGTCTTGCAAAGAAAAGAAACGCAAACAAAGAAACTGCTTGTCTTAATCACCTTCCTTATTTGCCAAAATGTTTTCACAAGTTCTCTTAGATAAAGTGGGTCTTACATGAGTGTTTATAATTATATTATCATTTTTATCAAACGAGTTGACTAAAAATGTATGACGCAAGCTTCGGCGAGCCTCAAATACATTTTAGTCAACGAACTTGATAAAAATGACTATATATAAACACTAATGTGAGATACTATCTATCACATAAAACGAATGACAGACAAAAAAGTATCCTGCATCATCACCTTTAGCCTATATACCGTTCACAGGCCCATGTTTACAGTTGTAGTTCGGTTTCAAATTTGTACATACAGAAGTAAATAGCTTTTTGACATTTACACTGAAAGCAGAATGCAATTCACGACTGCCATAAATCAGCGAAAATAAATCCTCTCGAAAATCTTCAATACCTTAGAAAAAAAGGGCATTTCTGGTCGCAAGACGTTTAGATTTACAGTTCATTTTCTACACATTACAAACTAGACTTACTGTTTTCCTGTCAGGCGCTTTGGTCAGCAGGCTGATAATTACGATCGCCAATGAGGTGATAACGATAGACATCTGACCGAAATATGTGTAATGTACTTTGTATACAATTGCTGGTCGGGTCTCCGGTTCCCCGCATTCTGGTGCCGGATATACAAAGTCGAGAACCATTCTGGTGACTCCACATGAATGTCCTATCACAATGCCCCAAAAAGCTCCCTAGAAAAGGTCAGAAAGGCAAAAATGACATGAGGAATCTGTAAATTCTTGATTAATCAGGAAATTCAGATTGACACCTGACCGAAATATGTATAATGTGCTTTGTATACAATGGCCGGATGGGTGTTTTCTTTCCCCACACTCTGGTGCTGGATATAGAAAAGTCGAGAACCAGTGATGTCCAATGACGATGCCCTTAAAGGCTCCCAAGACAATACCATGGTTCGTATTCACCACCCGTTCTTAAAGAATATTCTTTGTCTAATTCTCAAGAATTTTCAAGATTTGAAAGTAACACAACTTCTGATTGGCTAAACCAAATGGTTTAGCCAATCAGAAGTTGTGTAACTTTCAAATGTAGAAAATACTTCAGCATAAGGCTTAGAATATTCTAAGGAATTGTTGATGAGTATGGATCCAAAAGCCACATTCGTGAACCATTCTAAATTCTATTCTATTTATCACTGTGGCCATGGGACTATTTGATACGGCTCAAGGTGCGCTGCAGGTGAGGTTTTCTCTTCATATATACATTACTTCTGAACTGGCTGTAAGGATGTATCTTTAAAGATTGACAACGGTCACAATTCAAAGTGCTACTTACATGTTCGTTCATTCTCTTCCAGAGGATTGCCCACATAAACAGTGCGCCTATTGGTGTGCCTATATATCCCTGTACAGCTTGTATATAGACAAATAACTGACCACTTTGTGAGGACTTGACCAGCGGTATCCATAGAATACTCAGACCACATAACACAGCGATGAAAACCCTGAATGAAAATTGTAAAACTTTATCAGCATATGTGTGAAAATAATATGCGCAAAAGGGGATTTAAAGCATCTCTGTGATGGCTTACACCAGGCATCAGGCGAGTCATCACATAATTATGGATCGATAAATTCCATGTTGTCTTACAACCAACCGAATCATTAGGTAAACTCGTCCTTTGAACTGCAGAAAATTAATCGATAGCAGAAAGTTTTGACCGATGTCAACCTGCGCGGACTGCGCAGGCTGACCTGGTCGGTACCATTTGCAACATCCCTATGGGAATCAAGGGTCGTGCAGGTCAATGGAACAATCTGTTATTTGGTTACCTTCAGGCTTTATCGAGCAAGGGAGATAATTTGACTTGCAGGAATGCCACCCCCCCATTATATACCATGCTCTGGTGCCTTCCTTCTAACGAAAGTGTGACAGAAAAAGACAATACTTGAGAGATATGTGTTGGCGAGAGAAGTTGTTTGGTTTTGCTCGTACAGAAATACACAGAAACTGCAATGTGTGACTTTCTACACACATAAAAATGCACCGTGACTTCCTACACATATAAAACTGCTCCGTAACTTCCTACACACATAAAACTGCACCTTAACTTCCCACACATATAAAACTGCACCGTGACTTCCTAAACATATACAACTGCACCGTAGCTTTCTACACACATAAAAGTGCACCGTGACTTCTTACACACATAAAAGTGCACCGTGACTTCCTACACACAATAAACAAGAGCACCGCATGCGGGTGCCAACGCTCGGCTGCAAGTGCTTGATTTTCACTGAAAATTCCAAGTCGAAAAAGGGACATAACTGTGTAAATATACTTTGATGGTAATCTGCCCCTGTTGTATGAGTTTCCCTTCTGACAGTTAACAACTTGTCCATGTTTTAAGTAAATATCTTCAGTAATAACAGAGAAATTACAAAATGTCAAAGTTTTCGCACGACAACGACACAGACGACGAGACGCCAGGGCTATGATAATAACTTTTCGCTTTCTTCGAAAACAGTCGACCTAAAATATCGGTAAAGCCGACTATTTACCTCCCAACAATGAGCAGTTCCCGTTCTGATGCCTGGGCTCTCATTTTTCTCCAAAGATCCATCGTAAACAGGGTACTGGCCGAATTAAAAATAGACGTCAGAGAACTCATAATGGCCGACAACATCACAGCCATCAGTAGACCTTTTAACCCTGGAAAAAATGTAAAACAGCTATCAGTAAACTTTTTAACCCTGGCGGGAAATGTAAAACAGCCATCAGTAAACCTTTTAATCCTGGGTAAAATGTAAAACAGCCATCAGTAAACCTTTTAACCCTGGAGAACAATGTAAGACAGCCATAAGTAAATCTTTTAACCCTGGAGGGAAATGTAAAACAGCCATAAGTAAACCTTTTAATCCTGGAGAACAATGTAAGACAGCCAGAAGTAAATCTTTTAACCCTTCGTAAAACGTAAAACAGCCATCAGTAAACCTTTTCACCCTGTGGAAAAATGTAAAACATCCATCAGTAAACCTTTAAATCCAGGGTAAAATGTAAAACAGCCATCAGTCAACCTTATCACCATGTAGAAAAATGTACTACAGCCATCAGTAAACCTTTAAACCCTGGGTAAAATGTAAAACAGCCATCAGTAAATCTTTAAACCCTGGGTAAAATGTAAAACAGCCATCAGTAAACCTTTTCACCCAGTAGAAAATGTAAAACAGCCATCAGTAAACCTTTTAAGCCTGAGGAAAAATGTAAAACAGCCATCAGTAAACCTTTTAACCCTGGGTAAAATGTAAAACAGCCATCAGTAAACCTTTTAACCCTGTAGAAAAATGTAAAACAGCCATCAATAAACCTTTTAACCCTGGGTAAAATGTAAAACAGCCATCAGTAAACCTTTTAACCCTGAAGAAAAATGTAAAGCAGCCATCAGTAAACCTTTAAACCCTTGAGAAAAATGTAAAACAGCCATCAGTAAACCTTTTAACCCTGTAGATAAATGTAAAACAGCCATCAGTAAACCTTTTAACCCTGGGTAAAATGTAAAACAGCCATCAGTAAACCTTTTAACCCTGAAGAAAAATGTAAAGCAGCCATCAGTAAACCTTTAAACCCTTGAGAAAAATGTAAAACAGCCATCAGTAAACCTTTTAACCCTTGAGAAAAATGTAAAGCAGCCATCAGTAAACCTTTAAACCCTTGAGAAAAATGTAAAACAGCCATCAGTAAACCTTTTACCCCTGAAGAAAAATGTAAAACAGCCATCAGTAAACCTTTTAACGCTGAAGAAAAATGTAAAACAGCCATCAGTTAACCTTTAAAACCTGGAGAAAAATGTAAAACAGCCATCAGTAAACCTTTTAACCCTGGGTAAAATGTAAAACAGCCATCAGTAAACCTTTTAACCCTGAAGAAAAATGGAAAACAGCCATCAGTAAACATTTAAACCCTGGAGAAAAATGTAAAACAGCCATCAGTTAACCTTTAAACCCTGGAGAAAAATTTAAAACAGCCATCGGTAGACCTTTAAACCCTGGGTAAAATGTAAAACAGCCATCAGTAAACCTTTAAACCCTGGAGAAAAATGTAAAACAGCCATCAGTAAGCCTTTAAACCCTGGGTAAAATATAAAACAGCCATCAGTAAACCTTTTAAGGTCGAGGAAAAATGTAAAACAGCCATCAGTAAACCTTGAATCTCCGGGAAAAAATGTAAAACAGCCATAAGTAAACTTTTTAACCCTGGGAAAAAAGTAATTTTGATAAATATTGGAATATCTCATAATAATTATGGAAAGAAAAATGAAACACAGGTTCGCTGGAAACTGTAAAAACAATTAGAAACTTCATCAACATTCAAAGTTTGCTGAGTTGGGATTAGTGTCAAATAATTCCTTTAACAGAAAGTGCGCCATTAATTTGCCTTTAATTCATTACAAAAAGACAAAAGACAATCAAGCCGACTGCGCAGGCTGACATGGGTTGATACTTTTTGCAAGATACATTAAACCCCTTTATTCACAGAGCACGGCGCATATGCCTTGAACGTAACTCACCATGTGGCATCAATTCCAGCACCAGTTTTGGATACGCAATATTAGAACAACCGACTGGATTCCCACAATGAATTTCACATTCAGCCGGGTCCACACATGCTACAACATCTGAAATAGAGCGGGAAATACACATCTAAATTTATATCTTTATTTCATGCTTTTCGGTAGCTTATCGAGAAATAATGGTGGATTATGGTTTGATATTTCATGGTTACCACCAGTGAAAATACCGATTTTATCTTTTCTAACTTGAAACTTGAAACTTGAAAAAAACTTTATTAAGTAATACAAGGCCACCGGCCCATAATACAATATATACAACACATACAATTCACACAACCTAATCCCCCGTAATCTCTACTCAAAACCTCAGTTTATGGTAAACCCATTATCATTATTATTTTTTTTTTTTTTAATTTATGAGTGGATATTTTAAAATTACCTTAATAATTAACTTGTTTGTTTTTAAGTTCTTACATTAGCGAAAGCCGATATACATTTACCAAATACAACATAATCATTGTATGAGGGGGAAACATTGCTCACACCGAGCAATCGCTCCCTCCCACACAAAGTAGTCCTCTTAATAATAATAATACAATGAGAAACTAGATAAATCAATGCCCATTCAATACAATTCAGACAGTACAAATGAAAACAAAAAGGATAACCTCATTTCTCCCCCCCATAACCTAAACACTTGTTTCAAAAGGTAAGTATCATTTGTCTTTCCCTTTCTTAGTTCCTCCTCCTTTTCTCATACAGTAACAAGAGTAGATCATCCATTAGAGGATTCATTACTATCAGTGTATGAGAGGGAGCAATTGATCACACTGAGCAATCACTTCCTCCCACACAAAGTAAACCTAATAAAAATACTAGTACTATAGACAACCCCCCCCCCCCCCCCCTTGCACTCCTTGAGAAACGAGAAATCAGTGCCCATAATACAATTTATACAAAAAATAATAAAATAGAACCTTTTCTTTTAATTTAATTCATCATAGAGGTATATGAGAAGGAGCAATTGATCAAACTGAGCAACCACAACCTCCTACATAGAGTAATCCTAATACCAGAAATATCACTTCTATTCTAAACAATCCAAGAAACGAAATACAAAGGACCACAGAGATGCTCAGTCAAACAACCCCTTTCACATACTGAAAACTAGGAAAGTAAATGTCCATTGTTAGAAAAGGAGAAAACACAGGTACAATCCATCATTTTCTCATTTTCTAACAATGCCATCCACCCTATCAAGGACATCTTTCGTCATTTAAGCCATCTTAGATTTGATATCTGCAAATGCTTTATATTGGTACATGCTCGAAATGTAGTCGTTTGGTAAAGAGTAAGAATCAAATGGTTGAGTATCATGACTTGATAAAACTTCAATCCTATTTAAATGGATATATAGGATGTCTAAACCCCCTGTAAGTAATTGCTACGCATTTCAAAAGCTTTATAAAGGAAAAACGCCAAATTTCTAATCACTTGTGCGTCACTCGATGACAATATTCTGTTAAAGTTATCTACCGTTTTGAGTTCAAAATTAATACAATTATTGTGTGAGCATCTCAATTCATCATACAAAGTACATTCAAATAGAAAATGAAATTCAGTTTCGATCACTTCAATGTCATTTTGCCTACAGAATACACACAATCGCAACTCCCTATCTAACCCTAAATGCCGTCCCTTTTCTATCATAAGATTATGAGTAGAGGTACGAAACTTAGCATATATAGCTCGATATTTCAGTGGCATTTCTAAAGATAAATACAGTTCAGGATTAAGCGCCGACTTAAAACCTACATATACCTCTGATTTACTCAAATCATGTAATGACTCGTACCATTTCTGGGTATAATGATCGGTTATCCTCTGTTTAAAAATTTGAATGAAGGAATTAAGATTACCAACATTTTGTGCGATCCAAACATAGCCAAAGCCAAACCTAAACAGCAACGATTTTATTTGAGTGACCCAATTTTTTCTACCAATGTCATCTTGGCCTTTTAACATCAAGTAACAAAGAAGAGGGTAACGAGAACGGTCCATTCTAATCACTTTTAACCAAAACTTAATACAACGAGTCATATACGTAATACATAAGGGCAATCGTCCACATTCCCCGTATACAAAAGCATTGGATGTATTTCGAGGCAGCAGACAGTATCTCTTACAGAAACTTATATGTACTTTTTCGATTTTTTCAATATACTGGAATCCCCAGATTTCTGATCCGTAGCACAAAATTGGTGTAACTCTAACTCTTCAATTGAAGGCGGAAACAGTAGTTCCCGCGCACTAGTTACCTAGGTAAACAGCGCTTGCCATTCAAATGGAGGGAAATACGACGTAATTTACGCTATATTTCTCGCGCTTTACGTAATATTGTAATGCGTTGTTATGCGAGGGGGGTACACCACGGGGAATTACCGAAAACAAAATTAATGTACTGGATTTTGATGAAAGTTCAACAAAATAAGGGTTAAAAGCATGAAATTTAAAGAGGATATTTTTTTTTTCGGTGAAAGATCGAAATTTATTTCATCTCGTGAACGTCATAGCTAATATTTTCACGAGTGGCGCAGCACTCGTGAAAATATTAGCGACGATGTTCACGGGATGAAATAAATTTCAATCTTTCACCAAAAAAAAAAAACAAATATCCTCTATATATTTAGATCGAGACCGAAACAGTTAATTCACGCCCCATCAAAGAATAAAAAAAACTTGTAGGGTTCAAATAGAAAGAATGCCACTGGAACATGCTACTATTACTCTTACAAACTGCCTCAGATTAACACTTTCTATTACATTTGTAATTTCCCCCCATTTCATAAATGTCTGCTTTCTTCAAAGTGTCTTAGGGTATGTTTCCAAAACTGTGTAAATTTATGTGTTTTGGGTCGGAGACCTCATTACTGTAAATATAATTTGTCATTGTCGAAGTCATTTTCATGGAAACCATGGGACAAAACTTATGTTCATTACCTGGATAGAGGGCGCGACTGATCATTCCTGGCCAAATCATTATAAACAAAGGAACAAATTTGAGGTATCCCGCAAGAATGGCGCCGCCTTTGGCATGAGACAAGTTTTTAGCCGCCAGGGTGCGCTGCACGATCACCTGCGAATAGAACAGACAAAAGAATCTAGATCCTGTTTTCATTCATATAATTCTTAACATTGTAGACTTATTCCTGGAACGGTAGTGCAAGAAGCTGAGATTTTAGGTCTACAGCTGAAACTTCCGAATCAGCTATATTGTATTTCGGTGTTTATCAAGAGCCATGCCAACAAGGTTCCTTCCTCTTTCACTGCTGAACGTTTAACAGACTTTAGCCATGTTTGGGAACAATTGCTTGCACTTGCCTTGACAACGCCATAAAGCACATGGCCATCATTAACTCTTTGTACGCTCCTTACCTGGTCAGAGTCGAGCCCAGAACTTGTGGCTCAGTCAGTAACAAAGACTCGTAATCCAGGGTGTCAATGACTCGGTTTCGGAAGATAATTTTGATTGCGATAATGTTTATTCCTCTCCCAAATGTACAAACTGTTTCGACGATGCTCATGTGGGAAAGCAGCCAGTGGGTGGGAAAGAATGATATGCAAAATATTCCCATAATAATCATTAATAGTACTACTACTAATAATAATAATTATAACCAGGAAAGCATCTATAGGCGCATTGGTCGTCGAGATATAACAGTTACTGAGAAAATCTGTTGAAAGCATCGTTAAAAACAAACAAACAATCAATGAAACAAACAAACAGATAAATAAAGTACTTTACTGACCTGATCACAACACCAGTACCATAGACAGCCCAGTGAAGCTTGGAGGATCAAACCCGGCCAAGGTTGGTCAGAGTTTATCGGATCTCGTAGGAGGTTGAAGGCGTCATGTGGCGGGTATCCGCATGTGCTGTTCTCCTCCCTGATCTCCGGAATTGCTCTCATGTACTCCACCTGTAGTTTGTTGTATCCGCCCACTTTTTCGAAACCTGGGAAATTATCAAAGTGCTGACAGGACTAATGGCACAATTGGGAACCTGGGTCCGTATTCACCAACCATTCTTGAAAACGTTCTTAGTCTAATTTTCCAAGATTTTCTAAATTTGAAAGTAACACAACTTTTGATTGGCTAAACCATTTGGTTTTGCCAATCAGAAGTTGCGTCACTTTCTAAATCTAAAATTAGACCGAGAATGTTCATTAGAATGGTTGGTGAATATGGGCCTGTTTATTTTCACATTGATTGCAAAATAAGTTGTACAGCATATATCAACGACTCTAGATGATTGCTTGAAAGGAACCTAGCCAGTGCCCGTGCCGGTAGTTCCTACAGTTAATCCCCGCTCAGCACCGGGTTCGAACCCAGAACCTCTAATGTCAAAGTCTCTCAGTCCCAGTTTTATTTCTCAAACTAAATTGACTTGGCTTTTTATGCAGGATGAACAGAATGTGCGTCTATTAGGGAAATGGATCGAATTTATTTTCAATGGAATGCCAGAATAAGTTTTAGGAGTTAAAAAAATGTAGAGCAATTGCAGGGTTGGGCTAATATGCTCACTAAATAAGTCAAATGGATACATTAAGTCAGTCATAGGGGTTGTTATTTCAATGCTTTTTGCTATTTCTTGCTTTTCCTTTTGGCTAACAAGGCATACCAAAATATCGGACAGTGCTGATCCAGTGCACATTCTTTGAATATACACTATCGATAGCAGTTAAATTCGGTTGTGGCCCCGACAAAAGCATAAACAAAATCTATTACATACCTATACCAACGAGAGCAAAGGCACCCAATGTCATAATGATAGTTTGTAGAGTGTCCGTATATATAACAGCCGCCAACCCACCTGTCGAAAATACACAGTTAGAACTTTTTGAAGAGTACATGTAATTGTTTAAAGGCTTGATGGCGGCCAAAAGTTAACAATATGGGTGTTAAAATGGATTTGAACCATGCTCTGGCAAAAGGGGGCTTAATGCATCTCCGTGATACATTATTCCAATCAAGCCATCACATAATTATGGATCCACAATAAACACTTTTTTTTAACAACTGACTTAATCACGAAGTAGAATGGTTCTTGGACATACAGAAAATTGACCAATAGCGAAAAGTTTCGGCCCAGGTCAGCCTGCGCGGACTGCGCAGGCTGACCTGGGTCGAGACTTTTCGCAGATGCATTTAGCCCCGTTTTCATAGAGCATGGCTCATTTAGATTTGAATCATACCTTTTAAAAGTATGAAAATTATTGTGAAGATGGCAGTCTGTAATTGTACGGTCGGTCCAAGCGTTAGTAGCCGGCAGCGAAAATGAAACTTAAAACCAGGTAAAAAGTAAACAAAAGACAGAACGACCCCACAACTTTTTACCTAATTTTGAATTCTCACTTACCTAGCACTGTGTATACGCCTGTGACAAGCAGCAGTGCCACTATAGATATGTACATGTCCCATCCCAGAGATAACTGTATAAACAGGGCACCAGCAAAGATAGTTACCTGCAAAAATAATGTAAAACAAACATTCATAATGCCATATAGAACAAAAACAACGAGTACATCCGAATTCTGACATGCGCAATACGTGACCGCGGCTCATTTGTCTGCTGCGTGCGACGGTGAAAAAATCAAGCAAGCGAACAAAGTAACTTACTTACCGCTAGTTTCGTTATGATATACAGCACAATGGCCAAGACACTCAAATATATTCTCAACCTTTGGCCCCCGAAACGTTTTTGTAGATATTCTGGCAGCGTGTAGACCTGGAAAAAATCGAAGTGCCACCGAACGGATTGCAAGACTTCTTATAAGTATGATGGTATATTTCTGTCACGAGATACGAGATAACCATTGCGATAATTTAAGAAAACTATCGCGATGAAACAAACTTTCCTTGAAATGTTTCACGATAAAAATATCGGGATAATTCTCACTTTTATCACCATTTTTTGCGTTCGTGCCCACAATTGAAATTCACGGTATCTATTAATAGATGCGGTTTCGGAACATCTTTGCCATCTTGTACAGTCAAAAACTACCGAGTTCATCCCAATGTCCGATTTTCTATTTATAGATTTCGAGAAAGGGATTGAACTGTCCCGATGATTTTATCTTGAATGTCAGCTTCGTGCGCGAATAAGAAATTTTGCGTTAAAATATTTACTAATCAAAATGTAGAATTTTCTAGATAACAAAGATTATCGTAATAATCTTTTTCAGAAAACTTTTCACTATCTAGATAAAATCTCCAGGAAACTTGGACTTATCGTGACTGTTTTCTAGAATTATCCCAATCGTTATCTCGTATCTCGTGGCCACCATATATATGGCACAAAAAGGAATGTACAAAAACATCATTTCCATCACTTTTGTCAAATATCTAAAGTTTACCCTTACGATGCTAAGTGCGACTCTATCCGCTTTTCTTGACTGTGTAGATCTACATCAGACGGCACAGAAGGTGCAGTCTGATACTGAATCTACACTGTCCGATACAGGTAGATTTTATTCAGTGAAAAGAACGGGGGATATTTATTGGTACATTGAAAATTAAAGAACGCTGACTATACATTGGTGGATGAAAAACATATCTATTTAGCAATATAAGGATTAAAGGACGCAGTATCTATTTGATTCTATTGACGAACAAAGTCCAGAAGGCGTGTAAAAAATATTGAACTACTTTTTGCTACGGCTCTATACTTCTGTTGGCGGTGATACGTCCTACACGCGACTTTTGGAGGGGCACCGTTTCAGTATCAGTTTATTGGCGTCTAAAAACTCACAATTAATTTGAAATGAGGTCAATGTTTTTCTTGCAAATATAAAAACTGCCTTAGCTTTAAACATATTTTATTCATCAATTAAATACGTTTTACGGACAATAGAATGACAAAAATAACTGATGAAATCGATCAGAACGAAAGCAAAAGCTTATATAGTTCTCCATATTCCAGGTACACAGTGAGTGGTGATGATATTTATAATGACATGGCTACAGAAAGAAAAATGACAATTATAAATAATAATTGCCTTAGCTTTGTTTCCTATGTAAAATAAAGACTGTCACTTAGCATGCAAATCTAACTTCCGTTAGCCAGCAACTCTATGCAAAAACTGCCACACAAACTAACAAAAAAAAAAAATGAGTAAAAACTTTGATAACGTTCTTTTTTACTTCACAAACGTTAAACTCACCTGTGTCAATAGTACATTCGAATAGTTTTATGTGTGAATCAATTTCCTCTAGCTTTTGAAAGCGTCCACCAATATATGAAAATGACTGCTTCAAATTAGGAAGGTAGCCTTATGATTGGTTTAAAACCTAGTTTGGTGTAGCCAATCAATTGAATACAAATCTTTCGTATTTACCATGTATATGATTGTTGTGTAATGCGTCTGAGTGACTGACTTGTCGTAAACTTGTCCAAGAGAATCATAGACTTACCCCAGCCGATATGTACACGGGCAGAAACAACCAACTCAGTAACAGCACAAGAGGCATCGACTACAAAAAAAAAAAACACAAATATTTTTTTTTAAAATAAGGATAAAAAGTGCAAAATTGCCCGCAAATTGGCCTGCAGAGGACCGCGGAATAAACATGTCCACGTTTTTGACCAATAGCATATTTCTTTTTATTCATTCGTGTATATCAATACCAAGAAGTAGGTCAAAAGCCAGCTTATTCAGTTACGCTGAGAACTAGATTAACAAAAAGATTATGATACCCACTTTGATGTTGCAAACTGGGTCCGTGTTCATCAACAATTCTAAATAGCATTTTAGTCTAACTAAATTTGAAAACGGGGCAACTTCTGATTGGCTTAACCAGTGGGTCACAGTAGCCAATCAGATATTGCTTCACTATTCATATTTACAAAATTCTCGAGAATTAGACTAAGATTGTAAATAAGGCAGGTTAGTGAATAGAAGAGAAGAGAAATAATAAAAAAGTGCTGGAAAATAAGCCGGCAGATGTTCGCAGGTTACATTTGTCCTCATTTTTCATCAATCTAAAATTGATATTTGAGCTATGCTCTGTGGAAAGAGGGTTTAATACATCTGCAAATAGTATCGACCCATGTCAACCTGTGCAGTCTGCGCAGGCTGACATGAGTCGATACTTTTTGGTATCTGTCAATTTCCGGTATGTTACGGACCATTTTACCTCATGATTCTGTCTGTTTTTAGACAAAATGGGTGTTATTTATTCATAAGTATGTGACGACTTGCTTGGTATAACTCTTTACCACACAATCCCGAGTTTTAACGACCCTGAGAAAGAGGCCTTCTGAAAACATTGTGGGAAAAGGAGAAAATGCTGGTAACCAGCATTTTCTCCTTTTCCCACAATGTTTTCTATCCTTCTTAACACAAATTTCAATTTTTGAGTCACATCTATTTTGTCGTCTGCAAAAGCTTTCAATTTGGACTGGTCTAAAATTTTGTCGTTTGGTAAAGAGTTAATATCACGGGGATGCATTAAACCTCCTTTTTTCCAGAGCACGCCTAAGCCAATCAGAAATTACGTTACTTTGAAATTCAGCCAGTTCGTGAGAACTAGACTAGGAATGTTTTAACCTTTAACCTTATATAGAAGTTAAATGAAACTTTCAAGCCGATAGTAAAAAAATCCTGATAATGCCATTTTCAAACTTATTTTTTGAAGAGAAAAAAAATCTCCTTATCGGACGGTGTAAATCCAAGATCAGACTGCACGTTCTGTGCAGTCTGATCTTGATCTACACTGTCTGCAGAAGGTCAGTGAGTCGCGTTAAGCAGCCTATGGGTCAGGAATGGATGGGTTTACAGGCCTAGCTCGGTTTAGTATAAGAAAAACAGTCAGTTTTAACCTACTTACAAACCATTCATAAAGTACAATAGCGATCCCACTAGCGGCCCCGGTCCCTGCTAGACCCACAAAATGTTCACTGCCGATGTTGCTGGAAAACAGAGATGCCCCGACCTACAGAAAATAATTATGTAAATAAGGAAATATCGTAATAAGGCCATAGATACGGTGGCACTGATGTGACATGTGCATTTTTTTGCATTTATCTCGTTCCCAAGAGATAATAATTTGTCTTCTCGAGATTTTTTTTTTATAAAAAATTATGCAAAAAACAAAATTCGTTTTTCTCGATTTTTTTTAATTAAAAATTATGCAAAAAACAAAATTCGTTTTCTCGGTTTTCTTTTTTTTTTTTTTTTTTTAAATAAACAATTTTGCAAAAAAAAAAACCAACTTTCATTTCCTCGATTTGTTTTCATATAAAAAATTATGCAAAAAACGAAATACTATCTCGTTCGAACGAGATAATCAGCCAATCCAAGTCATCCATTATGTCGTTCGCACGAGATAATAAGTCGTGCTCACGACATAATCATCCAATCAGATTCCTCCTAATAAGTCCTATTTTTACACGGCGTCCATGTTCTTCATAGTTTCATTCAACATGGTAGTTTGCATCCACGATTGTTTCAGAACTCGAGAAAAGGATTTTTGTTTTTTGCATAATTTTTTATATACAAAAAAACCTCAAAAAAACGAATTTTGTTTTTTGCATAATTTTTTATAAAAAAAAAAAAAAAATTCGAGAAACTGTCTCAAAACATAATAAGCATGAGGTAAGGGCCATTTTTGACAACAAAAATGCTCAGGGGGAATGTATTTCGTATACATGACAACTGCGAACTTACCGGAAGCCAAAGCATACTCCTTCCCGCCAAAAAGTAACTTTTGACACTCCCTCTGTTTGGACGGCATAATGACTGAAATGAAGAAATAAAAGTAAAGTCAGTGGAGGAGGAGGAGGACACTTGTTTCGTTTTATAAAAGCGACCATCGATGGTGATTTATCTAGGTTGTAAGAGCTTGCTTCATAATCGATGTGAAATGAATAGGATTCGCTATTTACCAATCATGAGAGTACGGCGCCTGTGTAACTATCATCGAAAACCACGCAAAGAAGATACGATAAAGCTTCCATACTGAACACGAAAGTACGGCGCCTGTGTAACTAAACATGGAAAACCGTGCAAAGGAGATGCAATAAAGCTTCCATACTATGTAATCATGAAAGCACGGCGCCTGTGTAACTAAACATCAGCATCGAAAACCGTGCAAAGAAGATACGATAAAGCTTCCATACTAAGGAATCATGAAAGTATGGGCCTGTGTAACTAAACATCGAAAACCGTACAAAGAAGATTCAGTAAAGCTCCCATACAAGGCAAATGATGAAAGCACGACGCCTCTGTAACTAACTACGTATGAATTCATTGCAAACCGGAAGTGGTTTGTTATAAATGATATCCTTTTACGCTTTCTCAGACGAAAATGCTTTAGAATGATCCAAATTGAAAGGATTTGAAGTCGACAAATTAAATGTTACACAAATGGGGGTGTGTTCTTTGATATGTTAGAAAACATTTTGGGAAAAGGAGAAATTACATTTATACTCGTTTTCAGCCAGGTTTTAACCCATTTCATCTTTATTTTATGAAAGTATATTTTTTCTTGTATCTTCAAGCCAAAGTTTGCTCCTGACGGCTGCAAGGTTGCACAGATTACGACGGAAAGAAAATGCATCTCATTTTTTGGCAACCTTCAAAGATATCACAGTTGCCGTTTCCGGTTTTAACCCTTGTCCTGCTGAATAAATGAAATGAAACTTTATAGTAGATAGTAGAAGCCGAAAACTTTCTTCTTTCAAAGGTATTTTTGGAGGAAAGATATCTCCTTATCGGACAGTGTAGATCAAAGATCAGACTGCACGTTCTGTGCAGTCTGATCTTGATCTACGCTGTCCGCAAAAGGTCGGTGGGTCGCGATAAGCAGCCTAAGGGTTAAATGAGGACAAATCCATTGAGTTTCTCTATCCCTTACACCATTTATATTGTTTATTTATCTATGATTACATTGCTGACCGAATTCTGGGCCATTCTACACGCTTTCAAATTTTAACAGCGTTTTTTCTCTTTAGCTGCAAGGATGTAGCTTTAAAATCCATTATCGTAGTAACACTACAACAGGGACAATATTTCAAACAAAAATAATTAACATAGATTTACATAAATTTGACCTAAAAAAATCGCACACATCTGATGGTTTAACCTTTTACCACACAATCCCAAGTTTTGACGACACTGAGAAACAAGCCTTTCAAAAAACATTATGAGAAAAGGATAAAATGCTGGTAACCAGCATTTTCTCCTTTTCCCACACTGGTTTCTACCCTATCAAACACAACTTCCATCATTTGAGCCAGATCTAAATAGTCTGCAAGTGCTTAGAATTTGGACCAGTCTACAATTTTGTCATCTTGTAAAGAGTTAAAACAGAAGGGGTCTCGCACTTAAAATGTTGTTTAACTCTTTACCAAACGACAAAAATTTTAGACTGGTCCAAACTGAAAGCATTTGCAGACGACAAGTCAAATGTGCCTCAAAAACTAAAATTAGCCTATAGAAGGGTAAAAAACATTGTGGGAAAAGGAGAAAATGCTGGTTACCAGCATTTTCTCCTTTTTCCAAAATGTTTTCCAAAGCCTTCTTCATCAACGACACTAAGACTCGGCGTTGTGTAGTAAAGGTTTTTTGGTATTATTTTAAGTTTTATTACTTTCATTTAGAACTCGTAGGAAACTTGAGAAACACTTTACTGGCACTTGTATTTTGACAAACTTTTTTCCCTTTACCTGATATAAGAGCCATACTCTGTGAAAAGGGGCTTTAAGACAACTGCAAAAAAAAAAAGTATCCACCCTGGTCAGTCTGCGCAGGCTGAGCTGTGTCGAAACATCTTGTTGTTGGTAACTAGTCTACATGTCCCAGGACCATTGTATCTCAGGGTTGAGCAGGTTGTTGGACAAGCTTGATTTTATGGATCCGTAACTATACGATGACTTGCTTTGTACGATTCATTTCGGTGATGCATTAAACTCCCTTTTTGCCAGAGCATGGCTTATACAAGTCTCATATACATGTATTAGATTGGAGCGGGGACAAAGAGTATCAAAGAAAACAAGTGCCTTTGAATCTCCCGTAAAAAAAAAATGACTAAAACTGACCCCCTTTTCTCTCATGATATATTGCTATTCTAATACAGATTATCTGCAAATTGCACAACAGCGAACAGTGTAGATTCAAGATCAGGCTATGTTTACTGCAGTCTTATCTTAATCTAAACTGTCTGCAAAAACAATAAAATGTGCGATAAGGGTTTCTAAGGGTTAATACGAAACATATGGTACAAAAGGTCCTTTTTTTTTTTATCTCGAGTGTTTCGACTTCTGTGTCTGAAGTTGCCGAGGTCAACTTTTGACCTTCTTCCAAACAATCCCATCTTTCACGACCCCCGAGGAAAAAGACTCTTCGAAACATTGTGGGAAAAGAAGAAAATGCTGGTAACCAGCAATTTCTTCTCTTCTCACGATGTTTTTCTACCTTTTCATAGGTTTTTCGTCGGAGTTTCCTTGGGCAAGACACTTCAGAGCCCTTGCCTAGTACTGGTGAAACCAAGGACATACATGAATATGTGAGCTGTCGCCGTGATATGAACTAAATAAAATGTTGAAAGCAGCGTAAAACGCCGTAAAAATCAATCAATCAATCAATCAATCATTCAATCAGTCAGTCAGTCAGTCAGTGAGGCTATCTATGTTTTTTTTTAACCGAAGCACATCTACTGGTGAGTGTGAGACGGTGTATCTGAAATATCCGAACCCGGGCCCAGAATCGAATTTGCGACTTTCGGATTGCTAGTCTTGTGTTTTTGTTGCCAAACTACCGCTCCGCCCCTATATCTCGAAAGCCTACCGGCTACCTTTGTGTCTCCTACCAGATTGCCTCTAGTTTGGAGCGAGCCAAACAGTGCTTCTGTAAATTCTTTGTCCATGCCGAGTATTCACGACAGCACCACCACCCTATCCCTTAGTATCGTATGTTAGTCACACTTTACCAAACCTTAAAATTTTGGACTTGTCCAAACTGAAAACTTTGCAGACGCAAAAACAAATGTGACTAAAAAATTGAATGTCGTTCTTTGAAGGGTGGAAAGCGTTGTGGGAGAAAGAGAAAATATTGGTTAACAGCATTTTGATCTTTTTCAACGAGGTGTTTCATCTTCTCTAGGACCATTAAAGCTCGGGGTTGCTTCACGAAAGGTTAGCATGCCAGGACATTTGACCCATGCTCTGGTAATAAGGGGGCTTAATGCATCTCCGTGATCCATGATACCAATCAAGCCCTGCCATACCTATGGATCCATAATAAAGCCTCTTTTTTAACAACCGACTTAATCATGAGGTTGACTGGTCCTTGGACATACAAACAATTGACCGATAGCGAAAAGTTTCGGTCCAGGTCAACCTGCGCGGACTGCGCAGGCTGACCTGGATCGGTATTTTTCGCAGATGCATTAAGCCTCCTTTTCACAGAGCATGGCTCAGTTTTACATGTGTAAACATTACACACGTAACATGAAGCCCATGGGAAACTAATTTGTAACCCAAGCCCTTTGACCTCACTACGCGCTACCATGGCAAACGAGATAAGGCTTATCAGCATTTAATTAGAGTGTCACAAGGAATGGGTATTTGATTACTATTACATTTGTGTGTTTATTGTTTACTTGTTTGTTTGTATTATGTTTAATGCCGTTTACAACATTATTTCAGTTATATCGCGGCGGCCAGAGCACCTATCCATGACATTTTCTTTTCTATTACTTTGCACTATCTTCTTCAAAAAGCACTAGGTGCTTTCCCATCGACGAAACAACGAGACAATGACCAGTAGAGAGAGAGAGACGGGATCCTGTCGCAATGACTATTGTCAATCCACGAAAGAAATTGGCGGAGCTTGGATGGAAACGAGACCCAAATAACTGCAATTTCAGTATTTCTTGTGCCTGTGGTATTACAGCGAAGCAGATCTTGATCTACACTGGCCATAAAGGCATTTAGTTATGAAAGGTGTCTTAAAGGCCCAGTAGCGGCCAAAAGTAAACAAAACAAATCTTAAAATGCATTTAAATGTAAATCTTGCCACTTAACCCTTTCCCAAACGACAAATTTTGGACTGGTCCAAATTGAAAGAGTTTGCAGATGACAATTTTAAATTTGACGAAAATGGCAGAAAGGTCTCAAAAAGGGTAGAAAACACTGTGGGAAAAGGAGAAATTGCTCCTTATGAGCAATTTCTCCTTTTCCCACAGTGTTTTCAAAAGACTTGTACTGCAGACACGTGAAAACCAGGGCTTGTTTGGGAAAGGGTTAAAGGTATGGAAATCATTGTGAAGATAACAATCTGTTATTGTATGGTCGGTCAAAGTGTAAGTCGCTGACAGCAAAAATGAAATTTAAAACCAGGTAAAAAGTAAACAAAACGGACACGGCAACCTGACACTTTTGTCCTACTTTTAAAATTCAATTATTTTGCCACCGACTAACACTTGGACCCATCGTACAATAACAGATTTTTTTCATTTTCACAAACTTTCCATACTTTTGAATGGTACGATTAAAAATTAAAGTTTAAATGTATTTTAAAACACATATTGTTTACTTTTGGCTGCTATTGGGCCTTAAAAGATACATCCTTACAGTCAGAGAGGAAAAGAAAACGCTTTTATAACTTGAAATTGTGTAGAATTGCTCAGAATTCGGTCAGCTGAGTAAACATAGGTGGATTATCAATATGATATATATGGTGTAAGGAAAAAAGAAACTCGAGGAATTTGTCTTCGATTTAAAACCGGAAACGACCACAGTGATTTCTTTGATGGTCCCCAGAAAATGAAATGCATTTTCTATCGGTCGTAATCTGTGCAACCTTGCAGCTGTCAGAGGCAATATTTGGCATGAAGATACAAGACTGATTATAGTGTCATAAAATACAGATGGAACGGGTTTAAAAAAAAAAGGCTGAAAACGAGTATAAATGTATCTATAACCTTTTACCACACAATCCTGAGTTTTAACGACCCTGGGAAAGAAGCCTTTTAAAACATTGTGGGAAAAGGAGAAAATGCTGGTAACCATCATTTTCTCCTTTTACCACGATGTTTTCTTCCCTATCAGAGTCAGAAACCATTATTTGAGCTAAGTTCAATGTCTCGTCTGCAAATGCTTTCAATTTGGACAAGTCCACATTTTTGTCGTTTGGTAAGGAGTGAAGGGTTCATAACTTCTGGTGCTTTGCTTCCTGACAATTCAGGCCCTTCACCCATTAGGCTGCTAAGCGCGACTAGGTGCGCTTTTGCAGGCAGTGTAGATCAAGATCAGACTGCACAAAAAAGTGCAGTATGATCTTTGATCTACACGTTTCGATACGGTATTTTCTTTCCGGTGAAATCAACTTTAAAAATAAATCGCAATATTTTGGTTTATATTACTGAGTGGAAATTTTCGCTTCATTTAGTTAGCAGTTCAAGCGTTGAGTGGACAGATTCAAGGGTTGACCCCATTCATGAAGGGATTCTGCGTCCCACTTTTTTAACTTACAAAGTTTACTTTTTTACCAGCCGACAAAATTCTAAACTTGTCCAAATTGAAAGCATATGCAGACGACAAATTGGATATGGCTCAACTGGTTGGTTTTGTGTCTGAAAGAGTAGAAAATATTTTGCGAAAAGGAGAACATGTTGGATGCCAGCAATTTCTCCTCTTCCCACATTGTTTGCAAAAGCTTCTTTCTTCAGGGTCGTTGAAACTCGGAATTGTAAAGGCTTAACTCTTCCACTGCCAATGGTCAACTAAAAGACATTGACGTACGGTGTAGATCAAGATCAGACTGCACAGAACGTGCAGTCTGATCTTGAATCTACACCGTCCGCTACCTGTAGCTAAACAGTGATGTATATCATCTTCAGTTGCAGTGGATGTTTGGCGTTTTAACCCCGTTTCCAACATCATTTCAGTTTTACCGCGGCGGCCAGAGCACCTATCCATGCTTTCCTGGAGTTGTCACGTGACAAGCATCCATTTTGTCTAACGGCCGACTTAACCATGAGCTAGAACTGTCCTTTGAAATGCAGAAAAATTTTCAACAGCAAAGTTTCGGTTCAGGACAGCCTGCGCAGGCTGACATTAGTCTATACTTTTTTGCTGTTGCATTAATCCACCTTTTCACAGAGTATAACGTATACTATTACAGCAACAGTGTTCAGAATGGTAAGAGAATACTCATCACGAAATCGTAAATAGAAATCGGGTCTAGTGCTACGGTAGCATAGAAAGAACATGCGACAAAACAAAAATTATCTCGTAGCCACGAACCTAACTCGTTGCCAGGAGATAATTAAGTCGTAGCTACGAGTTGTTGTTTCTAGCCTCAAATTTTTAGCCTGAACGGCCATGCAGATAAGTTTTTTTTTCCCCACGGTATATCAAGTCGTTGCCACAACATAATGTTTCTTTCCTCAAATTTTCACTCTACACTGCCGTTGAGATAGTTACGACGTTGCTGCGATATATGAAGTCGTGACCACGAGATAACCGAGTCGTAGCAACATCTGAGTCATGGCCCCGAGATAATTAAGTCACGGCCACGAGTTAATCAAGTAGTAGCCACGAGATAGTTACATGTAGATTCTAGTCAAGATATTTAGATTTGGGTCGTTGCCAAGAGATATTTACATGTAAGCCGTAGACACGAGAAATTTAACTGTAAAGTCGTAGTCACGCGATACTTACATGTAAGTCGTAGCTGCGACATATTTACATGTTAGTCGTAGCCACGACATATATACATGTAAGTGGTAACCACGAGAAATTCAAATGTAAGTCGTAGCCTTGAGTTATTTACATGTAAGTCGTTGCCATGACATACTTATACGTTAGTCGTAAATATTTTCATGTAAGTCGTAGCCACGAGCTAATCAAGAAGTAGCCACGAGATATTTACATGTAAGTCGTAGCCACGAGATATTTACATGTAAGTCGTAGCCACGAGATATTTACATGTAAGTCGTAGCCACGAGATATTTACATGTAAGTCGTAGCCACGAGCTAATCAAGAAGTAGCCACGAGATATTTACATGTAAGTCGTAGCCACGAGATATTTACATGTAAGTCGTAGCCACGAGATATTTACATGTAAGTCGTAGCCACGAGATATTTCAGTTGTAGTCACGATAATATTTTACTTTCAAAGCATGTGCCCTCTATGCAACCGTACATAACTGAACCAAACGATAAAGTTCTATAGTTCGAGTGTTACGACCTTGTACAATGCATGTTATCTAACCGCATGCTGTTTACCTGTCAAATTTTGAAAGTTTGATGTGATGTAGTGAAATACGTTTTAATTAAAAGCAGATGTATACGCAAACATTGAAATTTAAACTGAAACCTCGTTTTTATATTGAAAGTACGACACCCTTCTGTAGCTCTTAGGCGTAGGGGGAGGCTCCTCAGATAGTTTTTGAGAGGAAGGACTTGGGTTTATTCCCCCTTCTCGAAATATGGTTAGTTTTCTTCTAGACCTACTTGTATATTCAGAGCTCCAGATAGAGGTAGTGATTTTGATTTCAAAATTGAAAATATTAATTATTCTTCTCTAAACCCTATGTTATGGGTACTCATTAGAATCGTTTCATCGAGACGATTCTAATGAGTACCCACAACATAGGGTTTGGAAGAGAAATAACAGATTTAGGATCCAATCACTCCCTCTTATCTGGAGCTCTGTATATTGTCCCTTTACACGCATAATTATGTGTTTAGAGTCTTTATCAGACGGCAATATTTCAGATCCGTCCATTCTGAAAGGTCTGTGTTGTCGAAACTTCGGACTCGTATGTATACCATCGTCACGATAATCAACCGGAAGTAAATGGCGTGTTACTGGCAATAAAATGCCTTGCCGCCTCAAACACACTTTCCCTATCTCTCCTCAGTGACAGCAAGCTCTCCTAGTACAGATAACTGTCCACGAGGGCGATTTTAATTTTTGACTGGTCGCCTCCGCTGAGGTCACGGTGAGGAAACTACATAGACGGAGCCATTGGCTCTGTTAAGGAAATCTTGTGTGGGTTTTTCCGGTCACGTGCGGCGCCGTCAATATCGGCTGTTTCGGTGGACACGAAAACGTAAGTTTTCCATTTATTGTCAAAATTTGATTTTATACTGAACACTAGCGAGAAAAGGGGAATTGTATGAGGGGCCCATGACTTTCAACTTACTTCCTTGTCCGTAGGGAGTTCCAAGTCGGCGCGGTTTTGTCTGAAACACTTTTGCCTTGAGCCACGGCGAGGTAAACAAAGGTCATTTTCTATAATGACCACAGGCTTTCTATTGCTCTTTCTGCATAAAAATTACTTATCTAAATGTTTACACCGTCCGAATGTATGAATTGATTATCTAATCCTTCCCCACTCACGAAAAACAAAATTTGAATCAAAATAAAAAAAATTGAGAAAAAATAAACAATGGCTCCGTCCATATCGGCCGGCTCTGTCTATATCGGCTGGCTCCGCTGTATGAGGGTGAGTTTTAGAAGCGACGTATATGCACAATTGAAACAAAACTCATACACACACTTCAGACATACCTGCAAAACTTTTACAAAGGTTATTCTCAAATATTGGTTTTATTCAGTTTTGCGTCCCCCAAGCTGTTAAACTGGTATTGAGACGAATGGATCGGTAAGTGGGAGGAAACGGGAGTACCCCGGGAGTATCCCGGGAAAAACACCCGACACACCCGCAAGCAGAACTTGGCTTGTCCACGTTGTCCGAGAGTGCCCTGTACCCACAGGGTGATATGGTCGAATGATCAAGAGCACTGAAGTCAACCACTTTAACCACTCAACCACGTGACCGCCCTTTTTGAAATGATAGATGGTTCGAGAAAAGCATCACCATTCCAAAAATAACTTTCAGAAAATCTAACTTTTGACTGGTAAACCCAATAGCGAAAAAAACCTATCGCTTCTAAAACTCGCCCTCATACAGCGGAGCCAGCCGATATAGACAGAGCCGGCCGATATGGACACAGCCATTGTTTATTTTTTCTCAATTTTTTTTATTTTGATTCAAATTTTGTTTTTCGTGAGTGGGGAAGGATTAGATAATCAATTCATACATTCGGACGGTGTAAACATTTAGATAAGTAATTTTTATGCAGAAAGAGCAATAGAAAGCCTGTGGTCATTATAGAAAATGACCTTTGTTTACCTCACCGTGGCTCACGGCAAAAGTGTTTCAGACAAAACCGCGCCGACTTGGAACTCGCAACGGACAAGGAAGTAAGTTGAAAGTCATAGGTCCCTCATACAATTCCACTTTTCTCGCTAGTGTTCAGTATAAAATCAAATTTTGACAATAAATGGGAGACTTACGTTTTCGTGTCCACCGAAACAGCCGATATTGACGGCGCCGCACGTGACCGGAAAAACCCACACAAGATTTCCTTAACAGAGCCAATGGCTCCGTCTATGTAGTTTCCTCACCGTGGAGGTGCACAGCAAAAATGTGAAGTGTAGCACCGCAAAAGTCTCATTGTTGAGACTACAAGCACTCCCTGTCTCTCCGAGTCGCCTTTTTTAAATCTCCGTCTCTCTGTCTCTGTCTGTTTTATTTCTTTTGTATATTTTATACGGAACTTTCATAGGCAGAAGAAATAACAAAATGAACGAACCAGTGAGTAATCAAGCGAAAGAACGAACGAACGAACGAGCAAACGAAGGAACGAATGAATAAATGGAATTTGAGCACCCAGATTATCCGTAGACCTTGTTTGAAGACCAGGAACAGATAAATAATAAAGACACTCACCCAAAATCCGACAGCCAGTACCAACATGAAATAAATGACGACAACCAGTATATCTGCCCAGTGATTGAGCCCTGCCTTCGCCATGGCTCTGAATTACAATGTCTTTTACACTGTTTTTTTCACACAATGTCTTTTGCACAATGCTTTATTTTTATAAAATAATTTACACCGGTAAGAATTGGAATGTTCTTTAAATGCAAACTTTGTTGTTGTTGTTGTTTTAAACTCCGATTTTATTTTGTAACTGTCAGACCACGAAACGGTTTGATTGCATCGTGAATTTTCCCGCGAAATTTTCCACTTTTAATCCATTACCTCAAATCCCTGCGCGATGTTCGTTAACACTTCATAACTAGCTCTACCATAATTTAACATAAATTCGAAAAACTCTGGAACATGGAAAAGATTAAATAGTCACGAGCAATTTCTCTTTTTGCCACAATGTTTTCAAAGAGAAATCTGTACCAGCATCAAATATCTACAAAGCTCTGTAAGATACCGGGTTTTCTTGAAAGTAATTAGTTTACAAAACCCAGATAAGATTTCAGCCTGCTCCGAAACCCAGTGGGAAATCCTCAGGCAATAGGGAATAGAAATAAAGTGTGTGTAAATTCAAGTTTACTAAACAAGGGCCGTTACAAATGTACACGAACTGAAATTTCTTACCCTCTGTTTTTTTTCTTTGAGAGAGAGAGAGAGAGAGCAAGCACCCAAGTGACACATAGACAAATAGAAATCTATTCACTCAATGTAATGACATTGGCATTTCAGCAATTCGAAAAACGTGTTCAAAAACTTGAAGGTTTTCTATTTTAATACAGAGCCATGCATGGCCATTTCACTATGTGAACATTTTGAATGACCCTCACCATTCTCTGTCTCAATAAATCTTGGCGCATAAAGACAGGTTATTTACATCACGTGACCACTTCTTTATTTATCTAACCTTTGAGCACTAAACCACTATAATTATAATTGGTTGGTTGAATATGTTTTACGCCGCTTTCAACATTATTTCAGTTATTGCACAAGTTCACTTACTCGTAGGACCCTTGATATAGCCAAGTGCTTGTCTGGGATGTTAAGTGTCTTGCCCAATGACACTCTCACAAAAAAAAAAAGCCCAATGGATAAATGAGGATTAAACCCTGAACTTCCTGATTTCTAATCCAACATCTCAACCCATGTAGCGCCAAAAAAAAAATAAACCAACAGAAATGTTCAGTCTAGAAAGAAAAAAAAAAAAGACCTAAATAATTGCAATTGGGTTGCTTTTGTCCAGCAAGTCAAAGCAAAGGGGACAGTGTAGATCAAAGATCAGACTGCACTTTCTGTGCAGTCTGATCTTGATCTACACTTACCGCAAAGGCATTTAAGGGTCCTATAAGAGTTGACCCCTTCCACTGTCAAAATACGTCATTGATTGGTAGGCCTATATGTGACGTCATTTATTGAAGAAAGGACTGAATGAAAAAAAAAAAATCTTAAATTGTACAGAGAATGGTAGATTTATGAGAAAAAAGAAAACTTTTTAACCCCTTTACCAAACAACTTGGTGGTGTAACCCTGAAGTTAAGACTCTTTTTAAAAACCTTTCAGGAAAATGAGAAAACTTTGTGACGAGCATTCACTCCTTTTCAAACTGTTTTGTACCATTTCAAAGTCCAATACCATTAATCGAGCCACAATTATTTTGTTAACTGCAAATGCTTGAATATCAACGAAAAAAATTGTTGCCTGATAAAGCAGGGATATAGGAAGAACAAATTGCTGGTAACCAATATAGATCTATTTCCTTCTTTTCTCACAATGTTTAAAATTATGACACTCAGTAGACCTAAACACTGTGTTAATGTTCCTTTTCACGGTGAGTACTAATTAAACCTGTAGCTAAACCTCGTTCAATATGTGAAAATATATCGTTTTCAATAATTACATACCGAGGGTGCAACGCCTGTTTGCCTAGCGTTCGAAAGCGCTCTCTCTCATACCATAGTCAAAACTCTATTTTGCTATCGAAGTTGCCTTTCAGTTGTTGTTGTTGTAAGCCCCGGCGCTAACGGAAAATCAACATGAGCACAGCCGACAGAGATTCGTCAGGAGACAAAGAAAAAAGACGAAAAAGAACACTGAAAGTAACAAATGGATCAGCTACAGGATCTGGGGATGCAAAAACTGACTCCAAAAGGATTAAGACTGATAGTGGAAAGGTATCTTTTCTAGCATGACCATGGTTGCCTGTGGATTCGTCATCAGGAGAAATCGTACCAAAATTGATACTAGACTAAAGATCTAGTCCTATCCCTGAGATGTGTTGTCAGTCTGTCAAGAAATGTGCACTTTATCATGCGTTGTCGCAATATCTTGTATGCCTTTCAAGATAGGAGTGTTTATTTAACATATTCCCAGACAAAAAAATTTCGGACGGGCCCAAATTGAAAGCATTTGCAGACAACAAATTAAAGGTGATTAAAATGACAAAAATTGTCCTTGAAAGTGTATAAAACATTGTGTTAAAAGGAGAAAATGCTGGTGATCAGCAATTCCTCCTTTACCCACAATGTGTACAAAATCTGTTTTTATCAGGGTTATTAACAGTCCGGATTGTGTTGTAAAGTTTTAAGGAGCGGACAGAAGACCGATAGAAAATCTTCAAAAATTAGGAACATTTCAGAACTTTCAATTTATACTGTTTTGTGCTGAGTCTTGTTTTATGTGCCTTGGTTCATTTCCCATGTAGAAAAAAAACATGGTGGGAAATGGAGATGATGCTGGTTTACTGGCATCTTCTCTTTTGCCATAACATTTTCATAAGCCTTCTTCCTCTTGGTCATTAACTCTTTACCAAACAACAAAATTTTAGATTTGTCCAAATTGAAAACTTTTGCAGACGAGAAAATAAGTGTAATTTAAAAATAGACACTCTCTGTGCGATGGGCTGTAAACATTGTGGGAAAAGGAGAAAATGCTGGTTACCAGCATTTTCTCCTTTTTCCACAGTGTTTTCAAAAGCCCTCCTTTTCAGGGTAGTTAAAACTCGGGATTGTGTGGAAGAGTTAAAACACAGTATTTGTTGAAAAAAGAGTAAATTCTCATTTCAGGCGGTACAGGAATCTGATATAAATCCAGGAAGAAAGCTGTTCTACGCAGAGGAAGAAGAGGTGGAAAGTCGAGATGTTGACCAGGATGTTGAACTTTTTCAGTCAGCATGTGAAGATATTCAAAGAACAATCTCAGAGATCAAGCAACTAAAAGAATCGAAGGGCAAAAATAATGTAAGGTGCTTTACGAAACGGCTGACCTTTGTTAGAGACCACATGTAACAGGCAATACACTGTTTTGAGAGACCAGTTTTGATTCTCACCTTCAGTCTGTTCTCAACTGTCATCAGACAAATCATTCAAATTTAAAGCATTTGCAGACAAGAAATGAAATGTGGCTCACATTATGAATTTGTTTCTTACATAGTGTAAAACACTGGGAAAAACTTTTGAAAACATCATGGGAAAAGGAGACAGTGCTGGTTAAACCTCGCAGGAATAGAGCTGCGTTTTAGTATTTCAGCTCAACTGTTTTCAAAGAAAACATCAAGGTATTCTCCTAGCCCAGTCATAGTATATGACATCGTCATGCAAAAACATTGACAAATTCTGAAGATCTTAATTTTTAATCTTTAGTTGATACTATCATAGGGGAAGCCATTCCAGAAGGGAAGGTAACTCTTAAATTATTTTCGACACAGTGCTCTTGTTTTCTTTTGTCACACTGTTTTGAAGAACTTTCTTCCCAGGACTGGATCCTCACTTGAGGCACTGCATTTTCCATTGGCGTGTCCTTAGGCAAGACATGTCAGAGTCCTGGCCTGGTACTGATTAACCCTTTACCAAACAATCACAAAGTTTTAATGACCCTGAGAGAGAAGACTTTTGAAAACATGGTGGGAAAAGGAGAAAATGCTGGTAACCAGCATTTTCTCTCTTTCTCACAATGTTTTCGACCCAGCCAACAACAAATACTTTTGCTGTAGCCACCTGTGATTTATCATTTGCAAATGCTTTCATTTTGGATGAGCCAAAAATTTTGTTGTCTGGTAATGGGTTAAACAGAGGAAAAACCTGACTGAGTGAGCGGAAGCAGTGATATGTCTGAAAACATGTTGAAAGCAGTGTAAAATACCATTCATTTTTCTTATTTTGTAATGTCCCTTATTCCCATAGAAAGCCGAGATAGAGAATAAGAAGATGGAAGGCATGTTGCAGATCTTGATGTTGAAGAAGCTCAACAGGCTGGCACACATTCGATGTAAGAAAGTCAGGGATGGAACTAATGAGGTAAAAAGTGTACACTGACCCCGAGGCTTTCTTAGAAACAAACAGGGCTAGTGATACAGGCCCCAGTTTGGACTGGAATTTCAAGTCCTTAATGCTTTATTGATCAACTTTTTTCAGACGACAAAATTTTGGGCTTGTCCAAATTGAAAGCATTCAGAGACAACAAATTACACCTGGCTGAAATGATTACAGTTGTTGTTTAAAGCAAAGAAAATATTCCGCGAAAAGGAGCAACTGCCAGAGGTAATATTTGTCACAAAGCCACAAGAATGACTAGTTTGATACGTTAACAACAAAATGGATTATAATTGACTAGGGTTCCCATTCACGCACATATGTGCGTGATTCACGCACTGAATTGAATAATCACGCACAAAAATATGAAGTGAAACATGCATGCACGCACAGGTTTCAGGGCTCCCATTGTCAATCATCGGTGGCGCCAGTTGGGACAAGCTATCAAGTGTGAAAGTCCCTGTTTATCACCGCTAATCAAACTTGGTATCAATCCGCTTTTCTAGTGTGAAATTAAAAGTTTTGAAGTTACATGCTATTCTTATTGACAAATCTATGTCAAATCATGCGGAAATACTACTCTAAAACTTAACAGGCATGAAAAAAAGATCGCTGCAAGAAACTCGAAAACCCATGACACAACAAAAATTGGTTTGACATTGTCCCATCATAGGCTTTTCAAACTGTCTATTTAGCTTTATCAATGACTTTGAACATGAAATTTACATGAATAACTCTATAAAACAATAAGTGAAAGCTAATTAGTTTCTGAAATTGACAGCGAAATGGAAAATTCTACTGGCCAACAGGCTGTAAGTTGTCCCTCTGAAACTGGTCCTGTGAGTAAGGAAATTATAACAAGCATCTTCTTTTTTTAAATTACCCATATTGTTTTCAAGAGCAGCCGACTGCAGAGTTAGACTCATCAAAACAAGTTTTCAATGCAACAGACCCTTACTTTTCTCCATAGATGCTCTATAATTGTCAATATTAAGTGCACTCCTAGAATTTCTCTTGCACTCCCAAACTTGTATTAAAGGGAGCGCATGCACTCCCAAAAAGAGATATGAGTGGGAACACTGATTGACTGAAAATGAATGTCGGTACTTTTATCACTTTAGATAAGGCAAAACAAAGAATAGGAGATGTATGCCATTTATCAGTGCCAAACTTGTGCAAGAGTTTGATTATGGTGATGATAATGGTGATGATATTTCACTTCAGGCCAAACAAAGAATAGACCCATGTCATCTATTGGTGCAGAATATTTTGTACATGATGATGATGATATTTGTTTGTTTCAGGCCAAACAAAGGATAGACACATGTCATCTGTTGGTTCAGAATCTGTTATATGAGATCATGCATCTAGAGAAAGAGATCACAAAATGTTTGGAGTTTAAGTAAGTTTGATTTGAAATTGATTTTTGATCCTGTTAACCCTTTACTGCACAATGCCGCCTTTTGACGCCCCTGGGAAAGAAACCTTTTGAAAACATTGTGGGAAAAGGAGAAAATAATGGTTACCAGCATTTTTTCCTTTTCCCACCATGTTTTCTACCCTATCAAAGAAAAATTGCACCATGTTATCCACATAGAAATTGTCGTCTGCAAATGCTTTCAATTTGGACAAGGCTAAAATTTTGTTGTCTGGTAAAGGGTTAACTGTTTACCAAACAACAAATTCAAGACTGTCAAATTCAGAGCTGCAGCAGACGATTAATTCAAAAGTGATATGAATGGAGTGAAATTCTTTGACAGGGTGGAAAACATTATGGGAAATGGAGAAAATGCTGGTTACCAGCTGGTTACCAGCAAGGGTAGAAAACATTGTGGAAAAAGTAGAAAATGCTGGCTACCAGCAAAGTAACCAGCATTTTCTCCTTTCCTTAAAATGCTTTCTTGAGACTCCTTTTTAATTGTTGTTAAACATGGGGCCGTTCGATAAAGGGTGAAGTTGCGCAGTTAAATACTAATGTCACAAAAGTGGTTTATTTCATTTGAGCCATGCTATGTGAAAAGGGGTTTAATGCATCTACCAAAAGTATAAACTCAGGTCAGCCTGGGTCGAAACTTTTTCTGCATGTCAAAGGACCAGTCTACTTCATGATTCATTCAGTTGTTAGACAAAATGAATTCATCACCGTCATAATTTTATGATGTTTTGTGCTGTATTATACATCACTGAGATGCATTAAACCCCATTTTGCCGGAGCAACAAACTATTTTTCATTCAAAGGTCTAAGGACGAAGAAATAGATCTAGTCCCAGTGGATCAGTTTTACTCAGAGGCACCTGAGGAGATTTCAAAACCTGTAAGTGAACTTTTATGTCTGAATAATATTTATGGCTATTATTTCTTTATATAGATGATTATGTGTTCATTTGCAATAAGTTTGCTACAGATAATTTTGTTTGCAATATTTTGACCCAAAACATTTTACAGCTTTATGATATTTCTGCAGTTTATTTGCTAAAAATGTGTTGTCTATACTTAGTCTTATAGTTATTTGTGATGTTCATAATGTTATTAACCCTTTCCCATACAATGAATTTTAGAGTCTTTCAAATTCAAAACATCTGCATACAACAAATTTAAAGTTGTCACAAATGAGCTTAAGCTCTCTGATAGGGTAGAAAACATTGTGGGAAAAGGAGAAAATGCTGGTTACCAGCATTTTCTCCTTTTCTCACAATTTTTTCAAAAGTATTCTTTCCCAGGGTCATGAAAACCAGGGACTGTTTGGTAAAGGGTTAATATTAAATAAAGGTGTAGATCCATCACTGTACAGGCCTATTTTGGACCTTTCAAAACACTAACTTACGCTGTTAAGTAAAGGCCCTACAGTGGCCAAAAGTAAACAAAATGGGTGTTAAAATGCCCAAATTGAAATGAATTTTAAAACCAGGAAAAATAGTGAACAAAAGATAGAGTGACTTTGCAACTTTTAATATACCACGGTATGTTTAAAATTCATTTTTCTGCCAGCACCTGCCCCCTGGACCAGTCGTGCAATAACAGATTGTCATTCTCACAATAATTGCCATACTTTTAAATGGTTTAATTTAAATTCAAATGCATTTTTCGACCGGCGTTGTTTACATTTGGCCACTCCTGGGCCATTCAATGCTTGAGAGAAATGAAAATGAAACCTTACACTGAATTGTAAGGAAAACAATGTGAGTAAAGGAGCAATTGCTCCGTTTCCCACAGTACTTTTGAATATTGTCAACTGTGACATTTTAAACAGCCATATTTATGCAATAGTGGTTTAAGACAAGCTTTCTTGTATCTCATCAGGACATTACAAAGAAAGACTTTCATCAACTGACCTTATGTAGGCTGGACTGGGAACTTGTACAGAGAAAACAGTAAGTAAAATGTATGCTGCTGCAGTGTTACCATGGAGCTTTTTTAACCCTGTATTAAACAGTCCCATGTTTTAACAGACCTTTAACTCTTAACCAAACCAAAAAGTGTTGGACAGGACCAAATGAAAGCATTTGCAGACGACAAAATGCAGCTTACTGATGGTTTCGCTTTTTGATAGGGGAGAAAACATTGTGAGAAAAGGAGAAAATGGTGGTTACCAGCATTTTCTCCTTTTCCCACAATGTTTTTGAAAGACTTCTTTCTCAGGGTCATTAAAAGATGGGATTGTGTGGTAAAGGGTTAAAAGAAGACTTATGAAAAGATTGTGGAAAAAGGAGGAATGCTGGTTTCCAGCATTTTCTCCTTTTCCCACAATTTTTTCTGCCCTCTGAAAAAATTTCTGTTTTTGGGTCCCATTTTTTTTTTCTTTTTATTGTCTTCTGCAAATACATGTACTTTCAATATGGACTAGTCTAAAATTTTTTCATTCTGTGAAAAGTTGCTTTGCACTACATGTCTTCTTAGCCGCTGGCTGCTTTTACAACTAAATATTGTCAGAATAATGTTTTAACTTCAAGAATTGAATAAATGTTGTCTCGGTGATTATCATCAACCCTCGAAAAGAATTTGGTCGAGTTCAGGTTTTGAGTTGTGACTCCTAGATTAATAGCCCTGTGCATCGTCGACTGAGCTGCCATACTCGGCTTGTTTTCTCCTAGCATTTTGATCGTTTGAATGTCGAGAAGGACCAAGATGTTGGCTGGAATTATCAGTCTTGATAATTACAAATTCAAACAGGATGATAATTCCAGATCAAACAAGTGTTTCTCCTAGTCCAGGGTTTCAGTGTTTTGAAATGACCAGATTTTTCTAGCAGGCACTAGGTGATAATTCATTATTTCTTTTCATTTTTCACAAAGGCTGGCAGAGAAGCTGAAGGAAGCAGAAAATAAGAGAGATGCCATAGATAGTGAAATCAAGAGAAAACAGGATGACTTGGAGAATCTACAGCCCAAATTGAACAATATATTACAGGTAAGTGTGGGGTAAAAAAAGCCATTTGAGCCAGGTAGCTAAGTTGGTAGCATATAGGGCTTTTAACTGTTTACCAAACGACAAAATTTTAGACAACTCCAAATTGAAAGCAATTGTGGACGACAAAATAAATGTGACTGAAAAATTGAAATTTGTTTTAGGAAGGGTAGAAAACATTGTGAGAAAAGGAGAAAATGCTGGTTACCAGCATTTTCTCCTTTTCCCTTAATGTTTTCAAAAGGCTTCTTTCTCAGGGTGGTTAAAAGTGGGGATTGTGTGGTAAAGGGTTAATGCAGTGAGTCCCCAGCTTGATTCCCACCTTAGCCTTACTGGCTTTTAGGATTCATGGTATTCATAGAGACAGGATTTGTTCCTCTCTAAATGCTAAACATTTTTTAGTAGTTATGTTACATTAAGTAATACATAGAGGACCTCCATTAACTCTTTACCAAACGAGAAAATTTTAGACTTGTCCAAATTAAAAGCATTTGCAGACAACAAAATAAATGTGATTGAAAAACTGAAATTTGTTTTAGGAAGGGTAGAAAACATTATGGGAAAAGGATAAAATGCTGGTTACCAGCATTTTCTCCTTTTCCCACAAGGTTTTTAAAAGGCTTCTTTAAAAGTCGGGATTGTGCGGTAAAGAGTTAGGGAATGGATAAGTGTACTGTGTGGTGCAATGTGACAGAAATAAAGCTGAATGGATAAGTGTACTGTGTGGTGCAATGTGACAGAAATAAAGCTGAATGGATAAGTGTACTCTGTGGTGCAATGTGACAGAAATAAAGCTGAATGGATAAGTGTACTCTGTGGTGCAATGTGACAGAAATAAAGCTGAATGGATAAGTGTACTGTGTGGTGCAATGTGACAGAAATAAAGCTGAATGGATAAGTGTTCTGTGTGGTGCCATGTGACAGAAATAAAGCTGAATGGATAAGTGTACTGTGTGGTCCAATGTGACAGAAATGAAGCTGAATGGATAAGTGAACTGTGTGGTCCAATGTGACAGAAATTATGCTGAATGAATAAGTGAACTGTGTGGTCCAATGTGACAGAAATTATGCTGAATGAATAAGTGTACTGTGTGGTCCAATGTGACAGAAATAAAGCTGAATGGATAAGTGTACTGTGTGGTGCAATGTGACAGAAATAAAGCTGAATGGATAAGTGTACTGTGTGGTGCAATGTGACAGAAATTATGCTGAATGGATAAGTGTACTGTGTGGTCCAATGTGACAGAAATTATGCTGAATGGATAAGTGTACTGTGTGGTGCAATGTGACAGAAATGAAGCTGAATGGATAAGTGAACTGTGTGGTCCAATGTGACAGAAATTATGCTGAATGAATACGTGTACTGTGTGGTCCAATGTGACAGAAATAAAGCTGAATGGATAAGTGTACTGTGTGGTGCAATGTGACAGAAATAAAGCTGAATGGATAAGTGTACTGTGTGGTGCAATGTGACAGAAATTATGCTGAATGGATAAGTGTACTGTGTGGTCCAATGTGACAGAAATTATGCTGAATGGATAAGTGTACTGTGTGGTCCAATGTGACAAAAATAAAGCTGAATGGATAAGTGTACTGTGTGATCCAATGTGACAGAAATTATGCTGAATGGATAAGTGTACTGTGTGGTCCAATGTGACAGAAATAATGCTGAATGGATAAGTGTACTGTGTGGTGCAATGTGACAGAAATAAAGCTGAATGGATAAGTGTACTGTGTGGTGCAATGTGACAAATAAAGCTGAATGGATAAGTGTTCTGTGTGGTGCCATGTGACAAAAATAAAGCTGAATGGATAAGTGTACTGTGTGGTCCAATGTGACAGAAATTATGCTGAATGGATAAGTGTACTGTGTGGTCCAATGTGACAGAAATAAAGCTGAATGGATAAGTGTACTGTGTGATGCCACATGACAGAAATAAAGCTGAATGGATAAGTGTACTGTGTGGTGCAATGTGATAGAAATAAAGCTAAAAATTACTAGATTTTAGACTTGGCCAAATTGAAAGTATTTTGCAGACAACAATTTAATTGTGGCTGACTTTGGTGGATTTTGTTTTTAGAGTGGTAGAAAATATCGTGGGAAAAGAAGAAAAGACTTGAAACTAGCATAGGGTCAGTTACCAGCATTTTCTCCTTTTCTCCTTTTCTCACAGTGTTTTCAAACCCTTTCTCCTCCAGGGTCATTAAAACTAGGAACTGCATGGTAAAGGGTTAATCCAGTGAATTTCCAGCTCAAATCTCAGCTTGACCAGACTCTTTTCTTAGGTTGATCCCTGTTTCATTGTTGAGCATAGTTTTACAATGTTTACATGGAAAGCAGGAACCAAGGGCCCTGCCACCTCTGTACAGTGCTTTTATAGCCCTCAATGTCAACCAGGTTTCTTGTCTTTATCTTTGACTGCATACATTATTGGTCAATTAAAACTTTCCTACACAAGGGAAGATCGAAATTTGATGTCTGTTTTATTGGGGTTGAATTAGACATCCTCAATTTGTTTGTATGTGTATTTGTATGGTGTTAACACTAAATACTATATTTGAAACAAAGATCAGCGGTGAGAGAGGACTGTATTCTTTTGCAGTGACTATCATCAACCCACTGTAAGAAAATGGCCAATCTGGGGATTCAAATCAACTACCCCCAAGTTTCAAGCCTTGTATGTAAATGAATGAGCTACGAAGCTCTGCAGATTTTAATCTTTAATAAAAAGAGGAGTCGTAATGATATCTGGTTTTGTTGATATAAATACTTGTATAATTTTAATATAGGCAACCAAACCAGTGCAGGAATGTTTAGATATACCATTTGATAAAACATTGGAGGAACACCAGACCTCGCGCTATCTGCCTGATCCACTGTATGTACTTTACATGCAAACAAGTGCTTACAGAGAGGCCTGTGGTAAGTTTTATCATCTTTACTATCCTTGTTATATTTGTCATCTGTAAGTGCTATGAACTTCAGCGAGTCCAATTTTTTGCTTTGTTTTTTTATTCGAAGAAAACATCAAGGTATTGTTATAGCTGTGGCATTTTCGTTGTGAAAAAACAGACATTTTCAAAAACTTTGACATTTTATTATATCTCTGTAATCACTAAAGATCTTTACCTCAAACTTGGAAACATTGTTCACAATCAAAAGGGAAACACATACAACAAGGGCAGGTAACAATCAAAGTAGTTTTGTGCACAGTTATGCCACATTTTTGACTAGGAATTTTCACTGAAAATCAAACAGCTGCAGCCGCATGTTGGCACCTGCATGCAGTACTGTTGTTTAGTGTGAGATAAAGATTTAATCTTTTGAATGCTGAATGAACCTATTATCAAACAATCCGGAGTTTTAATGACATGAAGGAATAAGGCTTTTGAAAACATTGTTGGAAAAGGAGAAAACGCTGGGAACCAGCATTTTCTCCTTGTCCTACAATGTTTTCTACCTTTGTAAAGACAATTTCCACCATTTTATCCATACTTTATTTGTTGCCTGCCAAACCTCTGGAATTGGACAAGTATAAAACTTTGCTGTTTGATAAAGAGTTAATTAAAAATGCGGAAATTGTGTGATTTCTTGGTTAATTGAGCCAAACTATGTTACACAATACTGGAGAGTATAGATCTAAAATCTATGTGCTTGTCAGTCTGATCTTGATCTACAGTGTCTGCAAAAGCAGGATAAGTTCTGCTTAGCACTGTTACTGTTCGAAACACGTTCTTAAGGGGCATGTGACAGGAGCCAGTATATTCTTATCTTCATTGCAGATTCAAGACTCAAAGTGAGATTGGATGGAGATCTTAATGCAGCCAAATCAACGGACATTGTTACCCCTTTCATACTAGGTATGTCTTTAAAGATATATCTATACTCGTTTTCAGCCATTTTTCAACCCATTTCATCGTTATTTTTAGCCAGTTTTTAACCTACATCATCATTATTCCATCAAACTATAATAATTCTTGTATCTTCATGCCAAATGCTGACCCTGACGGCTGCAAAGTTACACAGATTGCAACAGATAGACAATGCATTTCATGTTTTGGCAACCTTCAAAGAAATCACTGTTGTTCTTTCTGGTTTTAATTGAGGACAAATCACTTGAGTTTCTCTATCCCTTACACCATATATATTGGTTATTTATCTATGGCTACACAGCTGACCAAATATGAGCCATTCTACACATTTCCAAGTTTTATAAGCATTTATTCTCTCTGGCAGTAAGGATGTATCTTTAAGTTTCCCTTTTCATTCTAGGTATATCTTATAAATTCATATAATCAAATCTGTAGAAAATTTAATTGTCTGGGCTAAACTGGAATCAGCTTGACCATCTCTTGGTTCATATGTCTGACTTTCCATATGTCTGTCCATCTTTCCACCTGTGGACATGCAGATATACATGTATATGATCCATGCTCTGTGAAAAGGGGGCTTATTGCATCTCCATAATGCATTAACCCTTTCCCAAACAAGCCCTGGTTTTCACGTGTCTGCAGTACAAGTCTTTCGAAAACACTGTGGGAAAAGGAGAAATTGCTCATAACGAGCAATTTCTCCTTTTCCCACAGTGTTTTCTACCCTTTTTGAGACCTTTCTGCCATTTTCATCAAATTTAAAATTGTCGTCTGCAAACTCTTTCAGTTTGGACCAGTCCAAAATTTGTTGTTTGGGAAAGGGTTAAACCGAGCAAGTCATATTTATGGATGCAACAAACTCCTGTTCTCATGTCCTGTACGCTACCAACTGTGCCACCGGGGCTTGGCACATTGTGTGAAAAGGGGTAAATACTAGTAACCAGCATTTTCTCTGTTTTCCATAATGCTTTTACCTTTTCAAATACAAATACCATTGTTTGAGCCACATTAAGTTTATTGTCTGCAAATACTTTCAACTTGGATGACTCTAAAGTTTTACCGTCTGGTATAGAGTTAACCCTTTACCAGACGATCCAGGGGTTTAAAGACCCTGAGTAGGAAGGCTCTTGAAAACATTGTGGAAAAAGGAAAAAATGCTGGTAACCAGCATTTTAACCTTTCCTCACAATGTTTTTCTACCCTTTAAGAAAAAAAAATCATTTGTGAATCACACTTACTTTGTCTTCTGCAAAAGTTTTCAATCTAGGCAAGTCTAAAATTTTGTTGTTTAGTAAAGATTGAATTGAAATAATGATTCAAATGGGGTTTAACTTTAAAGTTTAAAGCGTATTTCTAATTTGTTACAGAAGAGGACAGTGACAGTGACCAAGAAGAACAAGACGACAAGAAAGCATCTGTAAGAAATTTTGCCATTATGCTTTGATAGTAATAAACAAGAAAATATCCTGAGTTAACTGAAATACTGTGAAATAATTAAATTAATCTTTTTGCAAGATTAAATGAAATTGATATCCATTTTAAATACATTTTCCACTCATTGTTCAGCTGCTTAACTCTTTACCAAATGACAAATTCTTAGACTTGTCCAAGTTGAAAGTATTTGCAGACGACAATTTAGACGTGGCTCAAATGATTGATTTTGTTTTTGATAGGGTAGATAACATCGTGGGAAAAGGAGAAAATGCAGGTTACCAGCATTTTCTCCTTTTTCCAAATGTTTTCAAAAGGCCTGTTTTCCAGGGTCGTTAAAAGTCGGGATTGTCTGGTAAAGGGTTGACAGTGCCGAACTCTAGTAACCCAAAGGAAGATTGTCATTGGAATATTGTGGGAAAAGGAGAAAAATGCTGGTAACCAGCATTTTCTCCTTTTCCCACAATGTTTCTTACCCTTTCAAAGACAAGCCCCAAAATTTGAGTCATGTTTGTCATCTGCACATGGTTTGGATTTAAACAAGTCTAAAATTTTGTCATTTGATAATTAGGTGCGGTAGACCATGTCGCCTCATATACCAAATGACAAATAGGTACTTATGTTGTCTATGTGAGACCAACCCTTTCCCAAACAATCTTTTTACAACCCAGAGGTCATTTTCGATCAGTCCAAAATTTTGTTGTATGGTCAAGAGTTACGTATTTGAATTATTTGAATTATTGCATGTTCGAACATTTGAGTGATAGTCATCGCGACAGGATTCATTCCTCTCTCACCGCTGACCATTGTTTCGACGATGGTTATGTGGGAAAGCAGCCAGTGGCTTGGAAAGAATGTTGTGCGGAGTACTGGTAAATGAAACTCCAGGAAAGCATGGATAGGAACACTAGCCGCCGTGATATAACTGAAATAATGTTGAAAATGGCGTTAAACACCATACAATCAATTAGTCAATCAATCAGTCGAACATTTGAGAATTCAAAGCATGCCTGAGTCCTGTGCTTTTATTGGAGAGTTGTTGGACAAGGCACTTCATGCATCAACACTAGTAATAATGTGAAACACTGGAAAGATGTTATGAACATATATGATTTGTTGCAGTGATATGACTTAACTCTTTACCGAACGACTAAATTTTAGACCAGCTTTTGTAGATGACAACATAAATGTGACTCAAAAATTGAAATTTGTTTTGGGAAGAGTAGGAAACATTGTGGGAAAAGGAGAAAATGCTGGTTACCAGCATTTTCTCCTTTAGCCACAATGTTTTCAAAAGGCTTCTTCCTCAGGGTTGTTGAAAGTCTGGATTGTATGGTAAAGCGTTAAATAATGTGGAAAATTGCCCTAAATACCAATCAGTCAGTTAATCAGTTATGACCTGTGCTGTTTTAGAAACGGAGAAGAAAAACAGTTGAGGTGAAGACATCAGAAAATAAGACCAAGTTTCTGAAGAGGCATCCATTATATGTAGCTTTAGAAATACAGAGCAAGGGTAAGACATATACTCACATATAAGCCATGCTCTGGCAAAAGGGGATTTGATAAACCTCTGTGATGCATTATACCAAGCAAGTGATCACATAATTATGGATCCATAAAATCCATTTTGTCTAACAACTGACTGAATTATGTGGTAAAGTGGTTCTTGGACATTCAGAATATTGACCAGTAGCAAAAAGTTCAGGCCCAGGTCAGCCAATCGTGGGTTGATACTTTCTACAGAGGCATTGAGCACCCTTTTCACAGAGCATAACTCATATATCTCTGATTTCCTTCGAGTTTCATTGCCATTCTCATATTCAAGTAATCAAGATTTTATAGCCATGCTCTTGAAAAAGGGGGTTTCAAGATGCATGATACCAAGCAAGTCATCATATGAGGTGGAGGGGTCCTTGAACATGCAGAAAATATACTAAAAGTAAAAAGTTTTGATCCATGTCTGCCTGTGTGGAGTGCACAGGCAGACGTGGATTGATATTTTTTTATCATGCATTAAGCCCCCCTTTTCACAGAGCATGGCTCATTTACATAATGATACCAAGGAGGCACCAGGAATGCAGAGATTAGTGTTTTCAACTTAAAATAAGCTTTTTGGCACTTGCAACTAGCACTACCGTTGTTTTGTGGATATACTGGGATAAGGTTAGACTGCAGATTCTGTGCAGCCTGATCTTGTATCTAAACTGTTAAGTAATTTTTAGATATTCAGGCAAAAACAGTATGTGAGTGGCAATATCTAGATATTTTTTACAGGCAGAACCTGTTCGTTTGACGTATTGGAGATCTAACGAGAGCTGGGCCTTTAAGATACTGAGTTATTGATGTAGATACATTTGCAGTTTGATGCACCGACTTCTCAACATTGACCTGATCCTAAATTTTGAGACTGCACATGTGGTTTGTCGAGGTTTTGGCTTCAGCCAATCAAAAAGCTAGTCTTTGAACTTCAGACTAGAATTGAATTTAGAATAGTTGGTGAATATAGCCACAGATCGTCGATCAGCATTATCAGATTAGTAACTCTTTACCAAACGGCGAAATTTAGGACTCGACCAAATTGAAAGCATTTGCAGATGATTAATTTAATTCTTTACCACATAGTCCCGAGTTTTGATGACGCCACAGAAACGGCCTTTTGAAAACCTTGTGGGAAAAGGAGAAAATGCTGGTAACCAGCATTTTCTCCTTTTCCCACAAGGTTTTCTACACTTTCATAGACAATTACCATCATTTCAGCTAAATTTGGTATGTCGTCTGTAAATGCTTTCAAATTGGACCAGTCTAAAGTTTTGCTGTTTGGTAAAGAGTTAATGTAATGCAAATGATGATTTCTGTGTACACTGTTCTCAAAAGCTCCTTGAGTCACGCTCAGCAGTCTAAGGGTTAATTTTTCTTTACCTACAGATGGAAGTGTTTTGGAACTTGCTTTCCACTATCTGATCTACATGAAGATTGTAGCTGTTACTGTGAAAGTGAAAGTAGACTCAGATTTGTCCACCAGCTGCTTATCTGGAAGGTAAAATTTGTCTCATCATCTGTATCTGCTGCAATATTTTCTTTTCTATCGCTATTGGAACATGTTATTTAGTGATTGCATTCTGTCTGATGTATAATTTTACTTGGGCTTAAACATTGAGATAAAAGCAATTTTGAACTCGTCATTATTACACATTCAGTGGTCCAAACACTTAACCCTTTACCAAACAAAAGAATTTTAGACTTGTTATACCCCCCAAAACTCTGTTTGGGGGGTATATAGGAGTCAGCTTGTCGGTCAGTCGGTCGGTCGGTCCGTCCGTCGGTCGGTCTGTAGCTTTTTGTCCGCTCTATTTCTCATGAACTACTGGACGAATTTTATTCAAACTTCACAGGTAAACTCAGTATCAAGCAGAGATGTGCATATGAAATGTTGGTTATGGTTCATTGATTTTTTACTGAGTTATGGCCCTTTCATGAAATTTCTTGTCCGCTCTTTTTCTTATCAACTATTGGACAGATTTGGTTCAAACTACACAAATAGACTCAGTATCAAGCAGAGATGTGCATATCCTATTTTGGTTATGGTTTATTTAGGTTTCATGGAGTTATGGCCCTTTGATGATTCTGGACAAATTTCTTTCAAACTTCATGGATAGACTTTGCACTCAGCAAAGATGTGCATATCATAAATTGTTCTTAGTTAATTAAATAAAATTTCCAAGAGCGATTCGGTTCGGAGGTTGCTTTCGTTAGTTTCTGTACTGTATAAGTAAGATGTAGAGTCTGGTCAAAAACATTGCATGAAAAGACGTTTGTTGTCTGCAAAACCTTTTCATTTAAACCAGTCTCAATTTGTCCAACTGGTAAAAAAAAAATGTATCAAGTAAGTTTTATTCTCTCCAAGTCTTCAGTCTGTAACAAAGAGTAATTCTTTGGCAAGAAGCCATTGCAGGATATTCATCACCTTCAGTGATAGCTCTGGTATAATTGACTCTCCAGTCACTTATTTTGCATTCCTGTGACATTAATCTGTTTTGTGACAAGGAGCTGTTGGGGGGTATGATCACGTTTAGTGATAGCTCTAGTTGAAATTGAAAACATTTGCAGACAGAAAAATAAATTAGACTCAGAAATTGAAATTTTTTTTTTTTTTTTTGAAGGGTAGAAAACATTGTGGGAAAAGGAGAAAATGCTGGTTACCAGCATTTTTCACCTTTCCCATTATGTTTTAAAAAGCTTTCCTCCTCAGACTTGATGAAACCTGGCATTATTTGGTAGACAGTTACAGAATACACACATTAAATGTCCGTACTGACAAGATCTGTCTTTTTAAGTATCTCTCTGTTGTTTATCTTCGTTTTCAAACACAATCTTCTGTTTGCTTAACCCTTTACCACACAATGACGCCTTTTGACACCCCTGGGAAAAAAGCCTTTAGAAAACATTGTGGGAAAAGGAGAAAATGCTGGTAACTAGCATTTCTCCTTTTCCCACAATGTTTTCTACCCTATCAAAGAAAAATTGCACCATTTGAGCCACATTGAAATTGTCATCTGCAAATGCTTTCAATTCGGACAAGGCTAAAATTTTGTCGTCTGGTAAAGGGTTAAAAGATCTTTGATCTTTGATCAACACAACAAAGACAGTTTTTATAAGGAATAGATAAAATGAAAATATTGATAATTCAAACCCCAGTACAATATGAATTGTTTATGGACACAGATTGCAGAGAAAACCAATTGGAACTTCAATACTTTGTGGAGAAATTGCCAGATCATTCAATCTTTTAAACTTTTAGCTCACCTGAGCAGGAAGTGCTCAAGGTGAGCTTTTGTGATCGTGCTGTGTCGGGCATCCGTTGTCAAACCCAATACAGAGAAGAAGACTATTATGAATTGTTTATGGACACAGATTGCAGAGAAAACCATTTGTAACTTCAATTCTTTTTGAGGAAATTGCTAGATCATTCAGTCTTTTAAATTTTTTAGGAGATTTAAAAAAAAAAAAAAAAAAAGCAGAATTACACTTCAGATGGCTTATGCAAGCAATTCAGTTTCTTCTTGCATTTTTTTTACCAAAAAGATACAATGTAGTTTAACCCTTTACTGCACAATGATGCCTTTTAACGACTCTGGTAAAGAAGCCTTTTGAAAACATTGTGGGAAAAGGAGAAAATGCTAGTAACCAGCTTTTTCTCCTTTTCCCACTATATCTTCTACTCTATCAAAGAAAAATTGCACCATTTGAGGCACACTGAAATTGTCATCTGCAAATGCTTTCAGTTTGGACAAGGCTAAAATTTTGTCATCTGGTAAAGGGTTAAACATATTTATTACAATTGAGAAACAAGTTCTCGCAACTAGTACTTCTCTCTTGATTCTGCTTCCTGGAAACTACACCAGTACTTAATGCTGAATGTGTGGGCCAGTAAACAGTCTTAAAGTGGACACCGGCTCCAGGGTATCGAACTCGGGACCTTATGTTTACGAGGCCAACGCTCTACCTTGCAACCACGGACACCACTCCCTAAAAGACATCTGCTTACATACCTAAGTTTCTCAGATACTTGTACTTGAATATTGATTGTAAATGCTACAACTGGTGATTGTAAATGCTACAACTGATTGAAATGCTGTCTGTTTCAGCGACCTACTGTCCCCTGATTCCTTGTTAGATGATCTGTACCCAGGTGATCATGGAGATAGCTCTCCCAATCAGAGTAATCAGTATGAACTGTCCAGATATGGGTAAGAGACAAGCCAATTACCTCTCAAATGCACCATGCTCTGAAAAAAAGGGCTTTGATGCATCTCAAAAAAAAAAAAAAAAAAAAAAAAAAAAAAAAATAACGTGAGCCGGTGTAGCCTACGCAGTGCTCACATGTGTCGAAACTTTTTGCTATCGGTCAATTTTCTGCAGGTCAAAGAACCAATCTACCACATGATTCAGCAGATTGCTACCTTATTGCCTGCCTGGGTAGCTAAGTGGTTTGCGTATCTGACTCGCGGTCTGGTGGTTGCGAGTTCAAAATCCGGTTGAGGCAAACTTTCTTTCAGGTGATTTTTTTTGCCTCTCACCTCTGATGTGTGTGAGAAAAAGTAGTCACTGACTTGGATAGAAAGTTGTGTCAGTGCTGGTGTGAGAAAGCCAGGAAACACATGCGTAGGTGCACTGACCGCCGTGATATGACATAAGCTGTTAAAATGGCATTATACTCCAATACAGTCAATCAAAGCTACCTTGTCTATTTGTTGCAATGTTTTCTCAATGAAGCACATCAATAAGTAGATAACACCTTTTGAAATTATGTGAAAAATGAGAAAATGCTGGTAAGCAGTGTTTTCTACTTTTCCCACAATGTTTTCTACTCTATTAAAGACAAATCCTATCATTTGAGCCATGTTGAAATTGTCATCTCCAAATGCTCTCAATTTGGACAAGTCTAAAATTTTGTTTTATGATAAAGAGGTAACAGAATATGGTCTGCTTGTCTAAATAAAGCACATAAACATGTAGGTATTAAGGATTTACAAGATGTACTGTGAAACCGTAAATGTTCATGTCATGGAAACTTTGCAATTTTGCGTATTGATGAAATTTGCAAAGAAATCTGCCAGTGTAAATTTTAAGTTACATTAAGGTATATTTTACCTAAACACCGGGTCATGTGTGACCCGTTGACTTGGACCCTTGTTGACATCAGTGAGTGTCTTTTTTTTTCATCAAATTCCACCATAATACCAGTCTAGTGGTGGTTCATACTGCGAATTCAACACGTTTCTTAAGGTGTGTTTTTCACATGCAAGATCATCTGTTGCACTTTTTGCAGAAATTTAAAACATGTGTAGGGTCAGTATTTGGTAATTTGCAAAATATTAGACCCACACTAATATCCACTTAGATAGTATTATAATCTATCTTTACAGGTTAAAGGACTTTAGCTACTATTTACCACAGATCGGTCGCCCATATTTATGGGTTCAGTGGATGGCTGGGCTACAATTTCAATCAGGTGAAGCACAGAAACAGCCCATGAGTTCTGTCAGTGCTAGCAACATGCAGAGCACCATCAAGAGGTTACACAGTAGAATGAAGTCAAGGCTTGTCCTACTGAAGCAGCTGCATGCATTGGGTGAGTTATATAGAGGATCTTACATAATGTACAATATGTATTATCATTTTTATCAAACGAGTTGACTAAAATTATTTGACGTGAGCCTTGGCGAGCGTCATACACATTTTAGTCAACAACTTTGATAAAACTGATAATACATAAATGTTTATGTAAGATTCTATTTATCACATAAAACAAATGACAGACAAATAAGTATCCTGCATCATCACCTTCAGCCTTTATACCCTTCACGGGTCCATGTTTACAGTTGTAGTTTGGTTTCAAATGTGTACATACACAAGTAGATAGCTTTGTGACTTTACACTGAAGATAGAATGAAACAGTTTCTAGAGGGGATAATTACACCTACGGTATTCCAGCAATTTTGTTGATCTTAAAAAAAACTTTAGCTGCATTTTTTGGTTTTTAATGACGTCATTTTTCTGCAAAACGGTGTAGTAGTATAAATTCGGGCACATGCTGTGACTGGTTTCTTCGGCTTCATGCGCTTGTGACTAAAAGCTGATCAGAACCGTGACCCAAAATACGATAATACTCTAGTGTATTATCGAAAATAAGTCATGGGTTTAATACATTGCCGGAGGAGGTTTTGTGTGATAAATAGATTTATCGTAATCTTGTGGCATCATGGAACTGGTATCTGAGATGAGCCATGCTCTGGCAAAAGGGGGCATAACTCTTTACCACATGACAAAACAATAGACTGGTCCAAATTGAAAGCATTTGCAGACAGCAAAATAAAATGTAATTGAAAGATTGAAATTTGTGTTGGGAAGAGAAGAAAACCTTGTGGGAAAAGGAGAAAATGCTGGTTACCAGCATTTTCTCCTTTTGCCACAATGTTTTCAAAAGGCTTCTTTCACAAGGTAGTTGAAAGTTGGGATTGTGTGGTAAAGGGTTAATGCATCTTCTTGATACCAAGCAAGTCATCACATAATTATGGATCCATAAAATCCATTTTGTCTAACAACTGACTGAATTATGTGGTAAAGTGGTTCTTGGACATTCAGAATATTGACCAATAGCAAAAAGTTCAGGCCCAGGTCAGCCAATCGTGGGTTGATACTTTTTGCAGAGGCATTGAGCCCCCTTTTCACAGAGCATAACTCATATATCTCTAATTTCCTATGAGTTTCATTGCCATTCTCATATTCAAGTAATCAAGATTTTATAGCCATGCTCCTGAAAAAGGGGGTTTCAAGATGCATGATACCAAGCAACTCATCATATAATTATGCACCCATGAAATCGATTTCGTGTAACAAACAACTAAATCATGACATAGAATGATTCTTGGATATTCAGAATATTGACCAATATTGAAAAGTTTTGACCCATGTCAGCCTGTGTGGACTGCACAGGCAGACACGGGTCGATACTTTTTTTTTTTTTTTTGCAGTGCATTAAACCCCCTTTTCACAAACCAAAGTCACCTTGATTCATATCATTTTTCCCCCCACAATTCTACCTCAGAAAAGAGGCACATCCCAGTGTCAAGTGAATATCAGAACCTATTTCCCGTAAAGATAGTGTCCCAGCTAACATCATGGCAGAGATCCACATACGAAGAGTTTGTAGAGACAGCCTATACGCAGACAGTTGTTGATGCAGGATTTGTACGAGAAAGTGACTTGTTTTTCACCGCAAGTGTGGAGCGGGGTCAGGGTAAGCTGACTCTGTTTCATATTACATTATGTTACAATTAATGGTAACATTTTCCACTGAAAATGGTGTAATATCAGTGTGTTTAGTGGGTCTGTATATCACATGAGGGCAGATAGGGCTGGGCAACGGGCTTATATCTGATATCCTGCTCGTTTACAAGATATTCGTTGTAAATCTATAGCAACAGAACCCTTGCTGGTTTACTAATGTTCTCTATACATCCCTTTTGGAAAAAAAATGGCTGAATCAGTCTGTCAGTCTCTAGCAGACAGATCTTTAGAACAAGAGCCAATGATTGAATCACAAAACCAGCAAAGACATGATAAATACAGAGTAGGTTGTTGGTGTCTTGGATTGGGAAAGTTTATCAGGCAAAGCATATGAATTTTATTCGGTGAGCTGAGGGAACCAAGCCTGATAAACTTTGCCAATCCAAGACGCCAACCATCCATTTATCCTGTTTCCCATTTATCATACGAAATTGAATATTTGGCTAAAAAAAAAAATACCCACATCACATATCAAGATCTTTTTAATGATGAATAAAGATGAAGAACTGTTTATTTAAAATGCCCTTATACTGTATATGTAACTGCAATAATGACGTCATGACGGATGCTTGATTACATCATGAACATGACATGACGTTTACCCGAGGAAAAAAAAGTTGTGTTGAAGTAAGACAATAATTTCTGTTTTTAGTGTTTAATATGCTAGAAAATGAAAATATGGTGCAAATGACCCATAAATATGATAAACAGGTTATTACATGGCTGATGAGGGCCAGAGAGTGAAAGCGGCCCGCCACCTTGAAATCTGCTCATGGGTTGAAGCCCTCTGGGCAGATATCAAGTTTGTGGGCTTGTATCATTTTTCGTGTAATGCACTTTAGGCTTGAACATTTTTCCAGTCTATCAAAGCTTTCATGGTGGGGGAATTTAAGTCACTTTTTGTGTTGCACAAAACTTAAAGTTTAATCTTTTAATCAGCAGTGTCAGCTACATGTATATTACAAGTTATTCTGAATAAAATCAGCTTTGAAATTGCTATACTATGGTCTATTTCCTGAATGAGAAAGTCAAATTTATTTGAGCCATGCTCTCTGAAAAGGAGCCTGAATGCATTTGCAAAAAGCATCGACCCAGGCCAGCTTGTGCAGTCAGCACTTTTTGCTATTTGGTCAACTGTCTGCATGTCAAAGGACCAGTGCACCTCGTGATTCAGCTGGTTGTTAGACAAAATGGATTTTATAGATCCTATACTTATTTAACCCTTTCCCAAACGACAAATTTTGGACTGGTCCAAATTGAAAGAGTTTGCAGACAACAATTTTAAATTTAATGGAAATGGCAGAAAGTTATCAAAAAGGGTAGAAAACGCTGTGGGAAAAGGAGAAATTGCTTGTTACGAGCAATTTCTCCTTTTCCCATAGTGTTTTCGAAAGACTTGTACTGCAGACACGTAAAAACCAGGGCTTGTTTGGGAAAGGGTTAAACCCCTTTTTGCCAGAGTGCAGCTCATTTAGTGTTCTAAAGGTTAGTGTGGGAGTCCTGCTTGGTTCCATGGTTTAGTATACTAAACCAAGAGGCACTGGGTTTGATTCTTGCTTGAGGCACTCTGTTTTCAGTGGGAGTGTCCTTGTAAAAGACACCTCAGGCCCAAGCCTAATGCTGGTGAAACCCAGGACACACGTGAATAAGTGGGCTTCTACCATAATTATTATATGTTTGAAGCCTAATTTTTTACCACACAATCCCGAGTTTTAATGATGCTGAGAAAGAAGGCTCTAGAAAACATTGTGGGAAAAGGAGAAAATGCTGGTAACCAGCATTTTTTCCTTTCCCACAATGTTTTCTACCTAGTCAAGGACAAGTACTATCATTTGAAACACATTTGAATTTTTATCAGTAAATTCCTTCCAAAAATTACTTAAACAAGTCTAAAATTTTGCTGTGTGGTAAAGGGTTGGAACTGCATAGCATGTAATTTGATAAAAAATACAATTAAAGGTAAATTAGGGTGTTTTTTTTTTCCCCAACAGCTAAGATGACGGCCCGAATTGTCGTAGCTCCCAATTACCCAGCAGTGGCTCCTATATTCTGCCTGAACATACACTGGCATGGAAACAGAAACTCACAGAATGATATTCATGTTCAGGTGAGGGTTGCTTGTCTCATGGTTTTCTTTACTAACTCTTTAACAAATGACACAGTTTTAGACCAAATTGAAAGCATTGACATACAGCGTAGTGATTGTGGTACTTTACAAATGAGCCATGCTCTGGCAAAAGGGGGCTTAATGTATCTCGTAAAGCGTGATGCCAATTAAGCCATCACATAATTATGGATCCATAATAGCTGTTTTTTTGAACAACCGGCTGAATCATGAGGTAGACTGGTCCTCTGGCATACAGAAAAATTGACCAATAGCAAAAAGTTTCGGCCCAAGTCAGCCTGCGCGGACTGCGCAGGCTGACCTGGGTCAATCCTTTTTGCAGATGCACTAAGACCTCTTTTCACAGAGCATGGCTCATATACATAATAGGTTGTATCTATGATAATGAAGGGTGGAAAACATTGTGGGGGAAAAAGAGAAAATGCTGGTTAGCATCCTTCAAGTACTTTTAATGTATTTCTCAGCTAAGTGGGTTGTTACTCTTTTTCTTAACTAAGTGGGTTTTTACAATGGGCACCAATGTAACAGTTCTTCTTTAAAACTCAGGACCTCTAGGTCCTAAGGCAAACATTCTACCCCATGTCGCTACAAAAGCTAGCTCTATAGAAAACACAAACTATACATTTATATCTGTCTGTGGGATAGAGCAATATATTACATCACTACATGTACTTCTCTCACAAGGTTTTAAAAAGCAGTCTGTTGGAGGTTTGAGTAAAGTGTTATTTGTGTTGAGGTGGATGGATATGTTTGCTGTTTATCATACTTTCCTATCATGCTATGTGAACATTCATTTTCTGACCTAGAAATTTGTTCTGCTAAAAAGAAAAAAAAATTTATAACTAAAAGCAGTCTCAGAAATACACTTTCATTTTATTAATAGGAGCTTGAAGAAGAACTGAATGTTCATTATGATGAACTGATCAAGGACAAATCACTTGACCAACTGTTGACCAATCAGCTGCAGCGTCTACTCATGTGCTTTGATGTGTACCTAGAAACAGAGTGTAGAAAGACAGCTAAGGAAAAGTCTCCGGAGTTCCCCCTGGAAAAGCTCATTGTTAGATCAGAAAGGTATATGGGGTGCAACACGCGAAAAGGGACCTTCAGACGTATGCATAAAAGTGTGTCGTCCCAGATCAGCCTGTGCAGTTTGTGACTAATCCGAGACGACACTTCCCGTTTTTGTGCGATTTTCTGTTTCACGAAAGTCTACTGTATAGAAAAATCACATGTAGTCGTAAAGTGCCGTCTCGGATTAGCCTGCGCGGACTGCGCAGGCTAATCCGGGACGACACTTTACGCAATTGTTCGAAGGTTTCATTTTGCATGTTGCGGGCCATATGGGGCTTTTGCAAGGTAATAAATAGAGGATCTTACATGAGTGTTTATGTATTATCATTTTTATCAAACGAGTTGACTACATTTATATGATGCAAGCCTTTGCAAGCGTTAGATACATTTTAGTCAACAAGTTTGATAAAAATGATGACATAAACACGAATGCGATATTCTATTTATCTCATAAAATGAATGACAAACAAATAAGTATCCTACATGATTACCTTCAGCCTATGTACCGTTCATGGGTCCATGTTTACAGATGTAGTTTGGTTTGAAATGTGTACATACACAAGGAAATAGCTCTGTGACATTCAAATTGGAAGTAGAATGAAACATTTTATAGCGGGCGTAAATGATCATAATTCTTCAATTGTTGATTTTAAACCATTTCTACCTCATTTCTTTATGTTATCAAACATTAAAATCATAACATTTTCCACATGTATACGGCTAACCAACAACAATGTTATTTTTAGACAAATGTGGTGAATACGCAGTCTAATATGGGATGTACTAAGCTGTCAGCTGTGTTGTGAAATATTCTAGCAAAACCACCCTTGAAATTGCAATGGTTTGGTCTGTTTTCCTAAAGTAGAAAGTCCAGTTTATTTCTTTGGCACTGTAAGGAGTAATAATTTTCATTCCTTTCTTTTTTTTTAGAGGACCACAGAGATCCAGGCCATACAAGTTTTGCCCAGACTCAGGGATGTTCACCCACAGATGATCTTCATGTACTTCTCTTTCGACACACTGCCATCTTCATCAATAAATGAGCCAAGCTCAGGCAAAAGGGGGCTTAATGCATTATCCATGATCCAAGCCAGTCATCACATAATTATGGATCCATAATGCCCATTTTGTCTAACAACCAATTGAAACATAAGGTACACTGGTTCTTTGACATGCAGAAAATTTACCAAAAGCAAAAAGTTTCGGCCTTGGTCCTAGGTTGATACTGTTTGCAGATGCAATAAGCCCCCTTTTCACAGAGCATGGCCTCAAATTTATGGGTTATGTTGCCAATGCATCAAGGCCTAGATTTAGACTGACTGTTTCTTTTTCAAGTTTACTTTCTTAGCCAGTTTTATGTTCTTAGGCTGTCATTCATTCTATGGCTGTTGAATGAGTAAATGAATATTTGCAATCAATGGATACATTCAGCTTGCGTACTTACTGTGTAACGCTAAAATGTTTGCAAGTTTTCTTTACCAAGAATTTAGATTAGTCCATATTGAAAGCGTTTGCAAGCAACAAAGTAGAATGTTGCATACATGTTAGTAGATCTGTCTTTGGCTTTGAAAAGAAAGAATGCATTATGGAAAAGGAGAAAATAATGATTATGATCCAGCATTTTCTCCTTTTCCCATGATTGTTTCAAAAGCCTTCTTCCAGGGTCTCTAAAGGCCCAGTAGTGGCCAAAACTAAACAATGTTGATGTTGAAATGCATACCGTTTTAAAGTATGGAATTAGTGTGAAGATGGCAATTTGTTATTGTATGGTTGGGCCAAGTGTTAGTAGCTGGCAGAACAAATGAATTTTAAAACTAGGGGAAAAAAGTTGAGAAGTTGCTCTTTCTTGTTTACTTTCCCATGGCAATTTACCAGATACAAGTGTTGTTTTCTGGAATTAGTCCTTTACCAAGCAATGAAATTCTAAGTTGGGAAATGTGGAATAACTGAGTCAACTTTTTTCCTGATGGTTACATATCCTTATGGTACGAGTTCCCATTTTTTGATAGTTAACTCTTTACCACACACTCTTTAACGACCCTGAGAAAGAGGTCTTCTGAAAACATTGTGGGAAAAGGAGAAAATGCTGGTTATCAGCAATGAAATTGTAAGTTGGAAAATATGGAATAACTGAGTCACCTTTTTTCTTGAAGGTTACATGCCCTTATGGTATGAGTTCCCAGTTTTTGATAGTTAACCAGTGATTCAGATTGCACATTATTTTTACCAGACAGCTGTCCTAAATGTGAAATTTTTTATAGGCCATTTTGTCCTGACCTAGAAAAAAAACTTCAGCCACAAAATTAATAATAAAATACCGCTAGGTAGGTGTTAACATTTAAATTGAACAAACAATGTGAAATCAAACAGAGTGTTTTATTGAACAGACCATCAACAGTAATAATCAGTTGTTTACAGAGTCAGGGTTCCAATTTAGCACTCGCATAGATCTACTCGCAAAATGCGAGCTGAACCTTAGCCATTTATGCAGCAAAAGCCATTCAGTTTGGAACTTGCGGGGGTTTTTTGTGTGGCCGCTTGACTGTTCATTGTCTTCGAGTTTTTTTTTTTTCTTCATTTTCAGGCTGAGAAACACCAACAGCGAACGAAGTTTTCTGACCCGAGTCAAGTTTTCTTTTTCTGGTTGCCATGGCTTACTGACGCGATCATAAGATGCTTGATTTTCTTATTGCGTTGTCTAGAGCAGCTACAAGACATTGACCGATCACAAGAACGCTTTAAATCACAAACACCCAGAATCCTTTGCAAAGAATCAAAGGAATTAATCGTGCAAATAGAAAAAAATGAATTAGGGGAGATCACTGCACAAGAAAAATCGTAATTCGGCTTCATACTGAACGTATTTCGACCTGAAATATAGCGTTGTCATATTTCTTGAAAAAACGGTCAGCCATTTTGTCCCACAAAGTAAATTTTTATCAGCAATTTTGTCCCGATTCTTGAAAAAAAATCGGCAATTTGTATTTTTTATCGGCAATTTGCCGAGGGCCGACGCCAATCTGAATCACTGTTAACTCTTTACCGCACACTCTATAACGACCCTGAGAAAGAGGCCTTCTGAAACATTGTGGGAAAAGGAGAAAATACTGGCTACCAACATTTTCTCCCTTTGCCACAATGTTTTCTACCCTATTTTAACAGCCCAATGGAGGAAGACATTCAGAAAACACTGTGAGATGACTTTTGGAAAACATTGTGAGATAAGCAAAAAATTGCATCTATCAATCCCGTCGTTGGAACCACATTTAATTTGCTGTCTACAATTGCTTTCAGTATAGAGGAGTCTTATATGTGGTCTGGTAGAGAGTTTACCCTTTACCATACAACCCCATGTTTTAACGACCCTGAGGAAAGAGACTTTTGAAAATATTGTGGAAAAATTAGAAAATGCTGGTTTCTCCTTTTCCCACAAAGATTTCTACTCTTATGAATGCAAATCCCATTATTTAAGCTACATTTAAATTTGTCATTTGGTAATGGGTTGAAGAATTATCCAAATAAAGAAGAAAATTACGACATCCAGAATTTTCTTCTTTTCCAACAATGTTTTCAAAAGCTTTTTTTCGGAAGGTTGTTTGGTACAGCGCTATAAAGAAGAAAATATTAAAAGTTAGGTATTTACCACACGACAAAATTTAAGACTGGTCCAAAGTGAAAGCATTTGCAGACAACAAATTAAATATGGCTTAAATGATTGAACTTATTTCTGAAAGGTTAGAAAATATTGTGGGAAGGAGAAAATGCAGGATACCAGCATTTTTTTCCTTTCCCACAATGTTTTCAAAACTCTTAATTGCCTAGGGGCTTTAAAACTCGATATTGTGTGGTAATGGGTTTAAAGGAAAATAACTTGTATTTATTCAGATACTGATATTTGTTTTTGTCATTAATGACTGATGTTCACAAGAAAAAAACCCTTAACATTTCTATTTTGAATTTATGCTGAACATAACTTTTGATTATGAATGTGTAAGAGATCATAAAACTTAAAAACAATGAAACAAGTATACAAACAAAATTATAAAGCATACAGAAAATAATTGTGATTGAAGAAAGATCTTATAAATCTACACACAGTAAAAAAAACAAGGCCTACATCCCTTGTGTTTTTATTGACTGGTTTTCTGGCATGAATAATATAAAATGGGGTAGGAATTAGAATTCGGCTGCTGCATACACCAACAGGCCAGTCTTTTGCCAATGAAATGAAATGAACTGGGGTATCCCTTGACCTCATGGTAAGTAGGATTATTTTGCTTAGGTATTGCTTTCAAATTAAAGCTAAACGAGAAGCTTTTAAGTTTGGTTACTTGGGAATTGAAGGTAGAAATAAAACTTATGACAGGTTAAAAGTGACCTGCAGAGAATTGGCACGCAAAATCAGTCAATATTGCATACTTCTGCCCAGGGCTTGCAGAACAGCTTGCAGTATTCGTCTCATACCTCTCACAAGAGAGTGAGACAGCTTGATCAGTAGCCGCTGCCATGAGGTCAAGGAATACCTCAGTTCAGTCCATTTCAGAGGCAACAGACTGGTTTGTTGGTGTATGCCGCCACCAGATTCTAATTTCCACCCCATTTCATATCATTCACGCCGGAAAATCAACCCCGGTAAAAATACAGGGGATGCAACAATAATTTTACCATGTTACAGTTTATCATACAGAAAAACAAATTACATTTGTACATACAGTAGCATTCATCAGAGTTGCATATGTACGTGAGCCATGCTCTTGAAAAGGGGGCTTAAAGCATCTGCAAAAAGAATCGACCCATGTCAGCCTGCGCAGTCCGCGCAGGCTGACATGGGCCGAAACTTTTTGCTGTTGATCAATTTTCTGCAAGTCCAACGACCAGTTTTACCTTATGATCCAGTCTGTTGTAAGACAAAGTGAATTATATGGATTCATAATTATGTGATGACTTGCTTGGTAGCTTGCACCACGGAGATGCATTAAGCCCCCCTTTTCCAGGGCATGGCTCACATGTTTATGATTTAACAAAGTCCTGCTCAGACTGAACTGCCAGTGTCCCCCATTTCCAGTGATTTCTTTTTCAAGTTGGATTTCACCAATTTACTATCTTTGTAAATCATCATTCTTCTTTTGACATCATCTGTTGTGTCTCCCTGCAGACTTAGGTGATCGCTCTGCGTAGCTTCTTCCTCGAGTAGGACAGGCAATTGTTCCTCTAAATGGTGGTCGTTTTTCATGTCGTCTGTTCGTAAATCATGCGGGTAGGTAGCTTGGTATTTCAGAAAGTTTTCAGGAGCAGCGGTATCTGCTATGTCACCCTCAAAAGTCTGTACCTGGGGATTTTGACTTGGATCTTCCAGAGACACGTTTTCTGTTTCGTCAGTTATCTTGTTCAGTGTTACTGGCGATAGGATCGTATTATCTGCCGAATTGTAAGAGTCATCTTCAAAACTTGTGTTATCTGCCAGATAATCCGTGTCATTAGTGATCTGTAACGCCAGCATAGCCACAACTTGCGACGTTCGGGCTAGAGATTCCGAAACGACGTGCGCCGATTTTGCTTCTTCTATTGCACGCTCGGCAAACCGCAGAGAATACATGGCACGAATCTCGGCCTCCTTCGCTTTTAGTCTTGCCCTCGTGACAAGGGTTGAAATATCTTTTACCTTGGAAAAAATATCCGTCAGAAAATTTGATGAAATTCCTTCGTCAAAATCGCACGATTTATCCATAATCGTATTGGAAATGGTGTCTCCAGACTCGTCATGCTCCGCCATTTTAACAGTAACAGAAATGACGTCATATTAGAACTTATGACGTCATCTGTGATCTATAATTAAAAGTTAACACTGTTTCAAAATTTTCCCACTGAAATGAAATAGCCCCAACTTTCTGTGAACAGTATTGTATAGCGAGCGCGTCACCAAGTTTTACATTCATTAAGCCGAACAAGACTAGAACTATTTTTACTAGATCTAGATCTATTTCACTACCAACTAGAAGTGACTGCAACTTTTTTTTTTTGATATCTTGGTAAATTTTAGAAGCTATTGAAGATGAATAGATCTGTTGGTAGGCTAGCGTCAGATAGCGGACGGTGTTGTCGGCGCAGTCTAATCTTGATCTGATCCACATGCTATTTAACGCTTTACCAAACGACAAAATTTTAGACTCGACCAAATTAAATAGAATTTTGCTTTTAGTGCGATAGAAAAAATTGTGGGAAAAGGCGAAAATGCTGTTTACTAGGATTTTCTCTCGTCCCCGCAATGTTTTCAAAAGGCTTGTTTTGTGGAGTTGATAACACTCGGGAACTGTGTGGTAAAGGCATAAGTCGGCATTGGAAGTGAAAGAATGGTTAACATCGTTCTGTTACATGATATGAACATTTTCCACTTTTGTTTTTCGCATTTGCATAGGGCTTTTATCTGCCGACAAACAACTGAAGTTTATAGAACTCTTGTTCAAATCAGGGTACGTATTCACCAACCATTCTTAAGAACGTTCGTAGACCTATTCTTCAAGATTTTCCAAGTTAGAAAGTAACACAACTTCTGATTGGCTAAACCAAATGGTGGTGGAGCATGATACTATTGAATGTCAAATCTAGGGCCACTTCAGGGTGCGGGTTCGATCCTTACGGCTGGCTACATATAATTAGGATTACCACTATCTCTAGGATGAGACGTTTTTAACCCTTTCAGCGCCATAGGCGAAAACAGGGACTTTTGCGGACGGCATAGATCAAGATCAGACTGCACAGAACGTGCAGTCTGATCTTTGATCTATGCCCTCCGCTTGTTTGGTCATGCCTATATGATAAAAGTCTTCTTGAGACTCGGTGTATTGTTTGCACAGCCATCAAAAGAAGCCAAGTTTGTTTATTTGGCGCCGAAAGAGTTAAATCTAGTTCCAGTGGGACGGTGCTATATACTGGACATGTTAAAGTAGTATTACCAGACCTAACTTTGATGGATTTCGCCCTGGACTTTTGCACTATCCGCCGTAACAAAGCTATCTGTCTTCTAGGAGTGTCGCGCCGCCGAGTCCCGGTAGCTTAGTCGGTAGCGTGCAGGACTTGAGAACAGGGGGTCGCTGATTCGATCCCCGACTCGGCCAATTTCTTTCCGAGAATTGATGATAGTCATTGCGACCGGATTCATTCCTCTCTCACCGCTGATTATTGTTTAAACGATGAGTATGTGGGAAGGCAGCCAGTGGCTTGGAAAGAATATTGTGCGTAGTACTGGTAAATGAAACTCTAGGAAAGCATAAATAAGTGCACTGGCCGCCGCGTTACAATTGAAATAATGTTGAAAACGGCGTTAAACACCAAACAATAAATCAGTTAATCTAAGAGTGTCGCCAAAAAGGGCAACCGATGGCGACCATAAATACACGAAAATCTCGAAATCGACGTTATGCAAACCATTCATATTTGACTTGGATTGATCACCAAATGTTTACCTTAATTCTTTACCAGGCGACAAAATTGTAGACCAGTTGTCCAACTTAACCCTTTCCCAAACGACAAATTTTGGACTGGTCCAAATTGAAAGAGTTTGCAGACGACAATTTTAAATTTGATGAAAATGGCAGAAAGTTCTCAAAAAGGGTAGAAAACACTGTGGGAAAAGGAGAAATTGCTCGTTACGAGCAATTTCTCCTTTACCCACAGTGTTTTCAAAAGACTTGTACTGCAGACACGTGAAAACCAGGGCTTGTTTGGGAAAGGGTTAAACGCATTTATAGACGACAAATGTAGTAGGCTTAGTTGGTGAAATTTGTCATTGAAACAAAAGAAAACATTTTTGGAAATGGGAAAATGCTAATTATACTTACGTGTAACAGCATTTCTTCTTTTCCCACAATGTTTTCAAAAGCCATCTTCCTCAGAGTCGTTAAACACGGGAACATGTGGTAAGGGCATGAGGACTCGGGACCTTTTGAGATCGAAAAAAAGCTTTTGAAACAATATTTTTGTAAACCTTGAATCTCTGAAGATAGAATGGAAAAACACTGTACAAAGTAGGCTAATCAAAGTTGCATTTCAACGTTTTGTAATGGAGATGCCTATTGGGCAAGACTTTGGGCTAAAAGGCCGGAGGTCCGAGGTTCGATTCCCGGTGACGGAAGGTATTTTTCAGAATTACTTCGTGTCTCCCCGCACCTCACATGAAGAGAAGCGGTTAACGTCTTGTTGGTGAAAAACGTAAAGTAACAGAAAATCAGACGTCTAAACAAATCAAACATACAAAACGGTAGATATTAATTAAGTCTCAAATATTGCGATTTTAAATTTTTGTTCACTGGAAAAAACAGCTGTTGAAAACATTGTAGGAAAAGGAGAAAATGCTGGTAGCCAGCATTTTCTCCTTTTTCCCTCAATGTTTACTAGATCTATCCTTTCGTTTATTTATATGTCCTCAGCTGACCGAGGCGAATTGTGGCTCAAACCTCCCTCCCAGACTGAGCCATATGTTTCTAGCTCACCTGAGCACAAAGTGCTCAAGAGCTTTTGTGGTTGTCCGTCGTCCGTCGTCAACATTTACCTTGTGGACACTCTAGAGGCCACATTTCGTACTCAATTGACGTGAAAATTGGTCAGAATGTTTGTCTTGATGTAATCTCGGATAAGTCTGAATTTGGGTCACCTGGGGTCATAAACTACGTCACTAGGTCAAATTAAAGAAATACCTTGTGGGCACTCTAGAGGCCACATTTCTTACTTAATTGATCTGAAAATTGGTCAGAATGTTTGTGATGATGAAATCTCGGATGAGTTTGAATTTAGGTCACCTGGGGTCATAAACTAGGTTACTAGGTCAAATTAAAGAAATACTTAATTGACCTGAAAATAAGTCAGAACGTTTGTCTTGATGAAATCTCTGACGACTTTGAATTTAGGTCACCTGGGGTCATAAACTAAGTCACTAGGTCAAATTAAAGAAATACCTTGTAGGCACTCTAGAGGCCACATTTCTTACTCAATTGACTTGAAAATTGGTCAGAATGCTTGTCTTGATGAAATATCGGAGGAGTTTGAATTTGGGTCACCTGGAATCATAAGCTAGGTCAAATTATAGAAATACATTGTAGACACTCTAGAGGCCACATTTCTTACTTAATTGACCTGAAAAAAAGTCAGAATGTTTGTCTTGATGAAATCTCGGACGACTTTGAATTTGGGTCACCTGAGGTAATAAACTAGGTCACTAGGTCAAATTAAAGAAATACCTTGTAGACACTCTAGAGGCCACGTTTCTTACTTAATTGACCTGAAAATTAGTCAGAATCTTTGTCTTGATGAAATCTCGGAGGAGTTTGAATTTGGGTCACCTAGGGTCATAAACTAGGTCATTAGGTCAAATCAAAGAAATACCTTGTGGGCACTTTAGAGGCCCGATTCCTTACCCAGTTGACCTGGAAATTAATCAGAATGTTTGCCTTGAGGAAATCTCGGATTAGTTTGAATTTGGGTCACCCAGTGTCATAAAGTAGGTCACTAGGTCAAATTGAAAAAATACCTTGTGGGCACACTAGAGGCCACATTTTTTGCTCAGTTGACTTGAAAATTGGTCAGAATAATTGTCTTGATTAGACTCGGATGAGTTTGAAATTGGGGTCATAAACTAGGTCACTAGGTCAAAGAAATACCTTGTGGACACCCTAGAGGCCACATTTCTTACTCAACTGACGTGAAAATTTGTCAGAATGTTTGACTTGATAAACTCTCGGGTGAGTTCGAATTTGGGTCACCTGGGGTCATAAACTAGGTCACTAGGTCAAATTAAAGAAATACCTTTTGGGCACTCTAGAGGCCATATTTTTTGCTCAATTGACGTGAAAATTGGCCAGAATGTTTGTCGAAATAAGATTTCGGATGAGTTTGAAATTGGGTCACCCGTGGTCATAAACTAGGTCAAATTAAAGAAATACCTTGTAGACACTTTAGAGACCGCATTTCTCACTCAGTTTACCTGAAAATTGGTCAGAATGTCTGTCTTGATGAAAACTCGGATGAGTTCGAATTTTGGTCACCTAGGGTCATAAACTAGGTCACTAGGTCATATTAAAGAAATGCATTGTGGGCACTCTAGAGGCCACATTTGTGCTCAGTTGACTTGAAAATTGGTCAGAATGTTTGTCTTGATGAAATCTCGGATTACTTTGAAATTGGATCACCTGGGGTCATAAACTAGGTCACCAGGTCAAATTAAAGAAATGCCTTGTGGACACTTTAGAGACCACATTTTTTACTCAATTTACCTGAAAATTGGTCAGAATGTTTGTCTCGATGTAATCTCGGATGGGTTCGAATTTGAGTCACCTGGGATCATAAACTAGGTCACTAGGTCAAATTAAAGAAATACCTTGTGGGCACTCTAGAGGCCACAGTTTTTTATCAATTGACTTGAAAATAAATCAAAATGTTTGTCTTGATAAAATCTCGGAAGACTGAAATTGGGTCACCTAGGATCATAAACTAGGTCAGTAGGTCAAATTAAGAAATACCTTGTGGACACTCTAGGGGCCACATTTTTTGCTCAATTCACCTGAAAGTTGGTCAGAATGTTTGTCTTGATGAAATCTCAGATGAGTTCGAATTTGGTTCACCTGGGGTAATAAACTGGGTCATTAGGCCACATTGAAGAAATACCTTGTGGGCACTCTAGAGGCCACATTTTTTTGCTCAATTGACTTGAAAATTGGTCAGAATGTTTGTCTTGATGAAATCTCGGATGAGTTCAAAATTGAGTTTGAAATTAGGTCGCCTGGGGTCATAAACTAGGTCACTAAGCTTAAATTAAAGAATGACCTTGTGGGCACTCTAGAGGCCACATGTTTTGCTCAATTGACCTAAAAATTGGCAAGAGTGTTTGTCATGATGAAATCTCTGAAGACTTTGAAATTGGATCACCTGGGATTATAAACTAGGTCACTAGGTCAAATCAAAGAAATACCTTGTGGGCTTTCTAGAGGCCACATTTCTTGCTCAATTGACCTGAAAATTGGTCTGAATGTTTTTTTCTTGATGAAATCTCGGATGAGTTTGGATTTGGGTCACTTAGGGCCATAAACTAGGTCACTAGGTCAAATTGAAGAAATACCTCGTGGGCACTCCAGAGGTCAGCTTTTTTTTCTCAATTGGCTTGAAAATTAGTCAGAATGTGGGTCTGAATTAAAATCTCGGATGAGTTAAAAATTGGGTCACCTGGGAACATAATCTAGGTCACTAGGTCAAATCAACGAAATACCTTGTAGGCTTTCTAGAGGTCACATTTCCTACTCAGTTGACCTGAAAATTGGTCAGAATGTTTGTCTTGATGAAATCTCGGATGAGTTTGAATTTGGGTCACTTGGGGTCATTAACAAGGTCACTAGGTCAAATTAAAAAATAGTTTGACGGCACTCTAGAGGCAACATTTTTTTGCTCATTTGACTTGAAAATTGGTCAGAATGTTTGTCTTGACGAAATCTCGGAAGACTTTGAAATTGGGTCACCTCGGGTCATAAACTAGGTCACTAGGTCAAATTAAAGTAATACCTTTTGGGCACTCTATAGGCCACATCTTTTGCTCAATTGATCTTGAAATTGGTCAGAATGTTTGTCTTGATGAAATCTCGGATGAGTTCAAAATTGGGTCACCTCGAGACATAATCTAGGTCACTAGGTCAAATTAAAGAAATACCTTGTGGACACTCTAGAGGCCACATTTTTTGCTCAATTGACTTGAAAATTGGTCAAAATGTATTGACGAAATCCCTTATGAATTTGAATTTGGTCACCTGGGTTCATAAACTAGGTCACTAGGTCAAGTTAAAGTAATACCTTGTGGGAACTCTAGAGGCCACAGTTTTTGCTTAATTGACCTGAAAATTGGTCAGAATGTTTGTCTTGATGAAACCTCGGATGGGTTCAGAATTGGGTCACCTGGGGACATAATCTAGGTCAGTAGGTCACATTAACGAAATACCTTGTGGGCTTTCTAGAGGCCACATTTATTGCTCAACTGTCTTGAAAATTGGTCAGAATCTTTGTCTTAATAAAATCCATAAACTAGGTCAGTAGGTCAAATTAAAGAAATACCTTGTGGATACTCTAGAGGCCACATTTTTTTCTCAGTTTACCTGAAAATTGGTCAAAATGTTTGTCTTGATGAAATTTCGGATTTTGAATTCGGTTCACCTAGGGTCATAAACTAGGTCTCACTAGATCAACTTACAAAAATTCCTTGTGGGCGCTCTAGAGGCTACAATTCTTACTCAATTGACCTGAAAATTGATCAGCGTGTTTGTCTTGATAAAATCGTGGATGAATTCAAAATTGGGTCACATAGGGTCATAACCTAGGTCACTAGGTCAAATCTAAAGAAATATCTTGTGGGTGCTATAGCGGCCACAATTCTTGCTCAATTGACCTGAAATTGGTCAGGGTGTTTGTCTTGATGATATCTCGGATGAGTTTAGAATTGGGTCACATTGGGTCATAAACAAGGTCACTGGGTCACATTGAAGAAATACCTTGTGGGCACTCTAGAGGCCACAATTCTACCTAAATTGACCTGAAAATTGGTTTATGTTTGACTTGATGATATCTCGGATCAATCAGAAATTGGGTCTTATAGGGTCATTAACTAGGTCACCAGGTCAAATTAAATGTATTGTGGGCGTTCTAGAGGCCACAATTTTTGCTCAACTGACCTGAAAACTTGTCAGCATGTTTGACTTGATGCTATCTTGAATGGGTTTGAAATTGGGTCACATAGGGTCATAATTTTGGTCACCAGGTCAAATTACAGAATTACCCTGTGGGCACTCTAGAGGCGGAAATTCTTTCCCAATTCACCTGAACCTTGGTTAACAAGTTTGTCTTGATATCTTGGATGAGTTTGAAATATGGTCACAAATGGTCATAAACTAGGTCACTAGGTCAAATTAGAGAAATACATTTTGGACACTCCAGAGGCCACATTTTCAGCTCAGTTGACCTGACAAGTGGTCAGAATGTTTGTCTTAATAATATCTTATATGAGGTTTAAATTAGGTCATTTTGACCCTGGGGTGAAATTTCGCCTATCGACTCAGGTGAGCGATCCAGGGCCATCATGGCCCTCTTGTTATGAAATAAATCTTGGAAAACATACATGGATTTCGACGTATGTTCACCCTTTCGACGAAATGTCGTGCGCCGTTATTTTGCACTCAAATGCTTAACCCTTTACCATACAATCCCGACTTTTAACGGCATTAAGGAAGACAGCTTCCGAAAACATCGTGGGAAAAGGAAAAAATGCTGGAAACCTGCATTCTTTCCTTTTTCCGCAATGTTTACAACCCTTCCAAAACAATTAATTTTCGATTTCTGAGTCACATTTGGGCAAAGCTAAAAATTTGTCCTTTCGTAAAGGGTTAACATTGCGCATTTCCGTGGAGTCACAAGACTAGATCTTTTCTCGGAAGTCTGAAAGGATTAAAGAACTAGAAATCTATTTACTTTCATTTTCTACTTAACGATACATTTCTCCTCCCATTCATCGAAAAAAAAAGTAGGATCTGGGAAACGAAATTGCATCATCGAGCGACCATGCGGTTTGTTATGTTTACAAAGTTAACAACCAATCACACCTCTTGATCGATACACACCTCTAATTATTTGACCTTCACCTCTACAACCGCGGTCCGGTACAAGACATCGAAACCGATCAGTCTATGCATTGTGTGTTTACTTATTACAATACCTTCGGTGTATGTTTAAAGCCAAATTTTGGAACTTTCTTGTATAGTTACAGGTTAGTAGACTACGTATGTCAAACATTTTAATGCTGTTCATTTCGACATTCAGCGCCCTTCGGAAATTTTCAGCGGGAATGAATGAGGAACTCGCAATAAAAATCATAAATGTCTCTGTGCAAAATAGTGTTAGTTAACGCATCGTTAAACATGTTTCGTAAGATCAATTAAGCCTTTGATATGAGCGCCAAAATAACTGAATTATACACGGATCTTGATATCTAGTTAATGATTTAAAATTCTTTTGAGTTCGCCGAAATGTAAGTTTGAGGTAGATCTCGCATGGAATCTAATTTACGGAAAATCTAGATCTCTAGACCCAAGATCAGACTCCACCTTCTCCTTGCCTTCAAATGCAAGTTCCAGTAGATCTAGCTTTGCCGCAATGAAACTTGAAAGTCTAGTAGGTTGAATACATTGCACATATAGCCTACTTCCTCTCTCGCTTTCTCATGCACATGATATTCTTTGTCTGTCTCTCTGTCTGTCTGTCTCTTTCTTTTTATATCCCTCTCACTCTGGTGATTTGGAACATAAGTTAGAAAATAAAGTTCCTCAGCGACAGAGAGAAGGAATTGAGGTTAGCAATATTACAGGTTTGGGATTAACTTTGGTAAGACTTACTAATTTTCACACAAAAAATAGTATATTTATTTGTCAGTAACACAAGTATGACTCAACCTGTCTCAAAAGGCCACCTGCATTAATTAAGCAACCCACTGCTTTAAGCCACCTCTGTTTTTATTCTACACCCATTGTGAAATTAATGCCAATGCCTAGTAGCTCAGTCGGTAGCATACAGGACTTGAGAACAGGAGGTCACTGGTTCGATCCCCGGCTTGGTCAATTTCTTTCCAAGGATTGATGATAGTCATCAGGACAGGATTCATTCCTCTCTCACTGCTGACCATTCGATGATGGTTATGTGGGAAAGCAGCCAGTGGCATGGAAAGAATATTGTGCGGAGTACTGGTGAAAGAAACTCCAGGAAAACATGGATAGGTGCACTGGCCGCCGTGATATAACTGAAATAATGTTGAAAACGGTGGTAAACACCATACAATCATGTGAAATTAATACATGTAACCAACCAACAAAATTTTTAGACATGTCCAAATTAAAACCAGTTAGTTACAGCTGACAAATGGAATATGGGTCCAAGAATGGGATTTGCCTATAGTTGGGAAAGAAAACAAGGGAAAGGTTGCCAACATTTCTTCTTTTCTCATAGAGTTTTCAAAAGCCGTCTTTCTCTGGTGGGTAGTGGAAACACAGAATCATTTGGTAAAGGGTAACTCCGGAAATCCATAAGCCTTTAACCCTTTCCCAAACAAGCCCTGGTTTTCACGTGTCTGCCCTACAAGTCTTTTGAAAACACTGTGGGAAAAGGAGAAATTGCTGGTAACGAGCAATTTCTCCTTTTCCCACAGTGTTTTCTACCCATTTTGAGACCTTTCTGCCATTTTCATCAAATTTAAAATTGTTGTCTGCAAACTCTTTCAATTTGGACCAGTCCAAAATTTGTCGTTTGGGAAAGGGTTAAACCCTTTAGCACAAACTCCTGAGTTTTAATGATACCGAAGAAAGAGGGTCTTTTGAAAACATTGTGGGAAAAAGAGAAAAATGCTCATGCCCAGCATTTCTTTCATTTCCCACAATGCTTTCTACTGTATCAAAGACAGAAATCATCAAGTGAGCTACATATACATGTATTTTCTTGTCTGCACAATGCACATGGCTTTAATTTGATCAAGTCTAAAATTTTGTCCTTTTGGAAAGCGTTAACAGCAACTTAACGGGTCTTCTTTTGTAAGAGACCACTTGTTATGCTTTTCAGGGGTGGTCTCTCAATACAAGTTTGATTGTACATGTATGCTGTTTTTAAGAAGTGTTAAAGATTTTATAACTTCATTAACTGTACCACTCAACAAAAATGTAGACTTGTCCAAATCAAAAGCATTTGCAGACAACAAATCTAATTTGCAGATGCTCAAGTTACGGAATTTGTCGTTGCTAGGGTAGAAAACATTGTGGGGAAAAGAGAAAATGTTGGTTACCAGCATTTTCTTCTTTTCCCACAATATCAAGGCTTCTTCCTCATTAAAACTTGGATGGTTAAAACTCAGGATTGAGTGGTAACAAGAATTTTTGGTTTGGTCTAAAGTTATTGAATGACGTTTTGCCTTTCTTAACTCTTTCCCAAATAACAAATTTTAGACTCTTTCAAATTGAAAGCCTCTACAGATGACAAATCTGAAACTGGCACAAATGAAATGACATTCTTTGACAGGGTAGAAAACACTGTTGGAAAAGTAGAAACTAGAAAATGCTGGCTACCAGCATTTTCTGCTTTTCTCCAAAAATTTTTTTAAGTCTTTACCAAACAACAACATCTTAGTCTTGTCCAAATTGAAAGCATTTGCAGACAACAAAAATAAATCTAGCTGAAATGATGGTAATTCTCTGTGAAAGTGTAGAAAACATTGTGGGAAAAGGAGAAAATGCTGGTTACCAGCATTTTCTCCTTTTCCCACAAGGTTTTCAGAAGGCTATTTCCCCAGGATCATTAAAACTCGGGATTGTGTGGTAAAGGGTTAAAAGGCCTCAACCTCAGGGTTGTTAAAACTCGGGATTGTTTGGTAAAGGGTTAAAAAAGTTAAAACCATACCATTTTTGCTTCCATGATGGTTTGAATTTTCTGTACATGTATTTCTAAATTTTTCAGAGAAAGTAGAAACAGTAACATCCCTTGAACCGGCATTCTTCAGAGCAGAAAAGTAGTGTTACATGGCGCTCCCAGCAATTCGTCAGCTGAACCTGAAAGTCGGAAAAGTTCTGTCTCAGAAAGGGAATTTGTCGCAGAGGTTACTACTGTTACGTGCCAGCAAATCCACGGCTGTTACAGATAATATCCAAACAAAACCCGAATCAGAGGCTTTTGTTGAAACGGGAACTAAAGCCAAGGCGTGGGATGGGCACCCAGAAATAGATCTTACTTTCTCCAATGCGAAGGAAGCATTCCGAAGCAAATCTAATGCAGAGCTTTTGAGAGCTTTGCTTGTTCTTAGACTGTGTTCCATTTCTTTCCTTGTAGACAACAATAAAAAGGTAAAATTTACAGAATCAGTCCCATTAACTTCATTTCCTGTTAGATGTGCATCATGTCATAATGTAGCTAACTTTTGCAGAATGATATTTAACCCTTTTCCGCACAGTGCCGCCTGTTTAAAACATTGTGGGAAAAGAAGAAAATGCTGGTAACCAGCATTTTCTCCTTTTCCCACAATGTTTTCTACCTAATCAAAGAAAAATTGCATCATTTGAGCCACACTGAAATTGTCGTCTGAAAATGCTTTCAATTTGGACAAGGCTGAAATTTTGTCTTAAAAAGGGGAGAAAACATGTGAAATGTTGAAAATGCGGAATATCACCATTTCCTCCTTTTCCACAAAAGTCGCTTGCCTAGGGGTTGTTGTAATGTGTTGTTAAGGGTTAACTCTTTACTTGATGACAACATTATGAACTTTTCCAAGTTGAAAGCTTTTGCAGACAACAAAATGAATAATGTATCTCAAATGATTTTATTTGTCTGTGAAAGAGAAGACAACATTGTTGGAAAACCAGGAAGTATTTGGAACCAGTATTTTCTCCCTCTCCCACGATGTTTTTAAAACCTTCTTCCTCAAGATCTTGAAGATATGTGGTTGTCTGGTTAACTCTTTACCACACAACAAGATTTTAGACCAGTCGAAATCGAAAGCATTTGCAGACGACAAATTAAATGCAATTTAAGAATTGAAATTTGTTTTGGAAAGGGTAGAAAACATTGTGGGAAAAGGAGAAAATGCTAGTTACCAGCATTTTCTCCTTTTCCCACAATGTTTTCAAAAGGCTTCTTTCCCAGGGTCGTTAAAAGTCGGGATTATGTGGTAAAGAGTTAAGTGGAAACTCTTTACCAAATGACAGAATTTTAGATTGTTCGAAATTGAAAGCATTTACAGGTGACAAATACTCAAAAAAAAAAAAAAAGAATTTAAGGGGTAAAAAACCTGGTAGGAAAAGGAGAAAAAGCCGGTTACCAGCGTTGTCTTCTTTTCCCACAATATTTTCAAAAAACTTATTTCTAAGGGAATGTTTACATTTGAGATTGTTTGGTAAAGGGTTTAATGTTTTACCACACAGTCCCGACTTTTAATGACACTGAAAAAGAAGCCTTTTGAAAACATTGTAGGAAAAGGAGAAAATGCTGGTAACCTTTTCCCACGATGTTTTCTACCCTTCCCAAAACAAATTTTACTTTTTCAGTCACATTTATTTTGTTGTCTGCAAATTCTTTCAATTTGGAAAATGTCAAAATTGTGTCCTGTGGTCAAGAGTTAACTTATTGTCCTATACTTACTTGTACATGCATGCAGATTACAATTGAGTGAAAGTAGATCTAAGAACTCATTTTCTATCATTATATTGTTTTTAACTCTTTACCACTCGACAAAAATGCAGACTTGTCCAAATTCAAAGCATTTGCTGACAACAATTTGAATTTTGCTGAAATGTATAGTAGAAAATATTGTTGGTAAAGGAGAAAAGGGTGGTTACCAGCATTTTCTCCTTTTCCAACGATGTTTTCAAAAGCTCTCTTTCTCAGGGTTGTTAAAAGTTGGGATTGTGTGGTAAAGAGTTAACTGTCGTAATACTATGATGTTTATCTTCATAATGATGTTTGTTGTAGTGTTTTGGGCAGTTTGTTTATCCTTATTTATCGAAATAGGTGCCATTACTAAATGGTTAACCTTTTACCTGACAACAAAATTTTCACCTTGTCCAAATTGAGAGCATTTGCAGATGACAATTTCAGTGTGGCTCAAATGGTTCTGTTTTCTCTTGATAGGATAAAAAACATTGTGGGAAAAGGAGAAAATGCTGGTTACCAGCATTTTCTCCTTTTCCCACAATGTTTTCAAAAAGCTCTTTCCCAGGGGTGTTAAAAAGGCGGCATTGTGCGGCAAAGGTTTATACCTATTTACCAAACAAGAAAATGTTGAACTTGCTCAAACTGAATGCATTTGCAGACAGCAAATTGAATGTGGCTTATATGATGGGGTTGATCTACGGAAGGGCAGTAAACATTGTGGGAAAAGGATGAATTGTGGCTTTTCAAAAAGCCTCCTTCATTGATGTCATTAGGACACAGGATTGTGTGGTAAAGGGTTAATCCTTTATCCCACAATCCTAACATTTAACCCTTTACCAAACAAGCCCGACTTTTAATGACCCTGTCCGAGAAAGAAAGCTTTTGAAAACATTGTGGGAAAAGGAGAAATGCTGGTAATCAGCATTTTCTCCTTTTCCCCTCAATGTTTTCTACACTTCCTTAAACAAATTTCAATTTTTGAGTCACATTTTTCTTGTAGTCTGTAAATGCTTTGAATTTGGACTTCTCTAAAATTTTGTCGTTTGGTGAAGAGCTAATGGCCCTGAGGAAAAAGGCTTTTGAAATTGTTGTGGCAAAAAAAAAACTAGAAAATGCTGGTAACTAGCATTTTCTCCTTTTCACACAATGTTATCTATCTGTCCCAGAAGAAATTTTAGTTTTTGAGACACATTTATTTTGCCATCTGTAAATGCTTTCAATTTGGACTAGTCTAAGATTTTGTCGTTAGGTAAAGGGTTAAAAGACTTAGATTGGTGACCTCTCTTTTGTTGAAATCATGAATTATTTTAAAACAATGCATGTAATTGGCATAGTTTTTACTTGCCATAAAGTTTGTATTTATAGCCAAACCTTTATTTAAAGACTATCCTAGAGAAGAAATAAACTTGGTCTTTTACATCAGGTGGTCTTATAATGCAAGTTCAAAATAATGTCAATTTAATCCTTTAGCAAACAAGCCTACGTTTTAACAACAGTAAAGAAATTTTTTAAAGAATTAATCCTTAAGCTGCTAAGCCCGACTCACCTACCTTTACCAGATAGTGTAGATCAAAATCAGACTGCTTTCAGCTTGAAAGTTTGATTTAACTTGGCAGGATAAGGGTTAGGAAGGATCGAAGGACTAAATTAGTGGTCTTTACAAGCAGTGGGTTGCTTAGTACAGAATTGATGGCTTCTACAACAGGATTGGCTCTTCACCAAACAAAAACATTTCAGACTTAATTCTCCAAATTGAAAGAATCTGCAGACGACAAATCAAATGTGGCTCAGATGCTGGAATTTGTCATTGAAAGGGTAGAAAAGATTTTGGGAAAAGGAGAAAATGCTGGTTACCAGCATTTTCTCCTTTTCCCAATATGTTTTCAAAGGGCCTTTTGCCTGGGGTCATTCTGTACTGGTGGGTCTCTACGACAGAATTGACCGTATAAAAGAAATTTGTAGTGTGACCTGTTGGATTCATTGCTAAATCTATGATGTATTTCGATAGTTTTTTTTTTTCTTTTACATGTTTTAGCTTCTGAAATGGAGCAGAAAATTACTGGGCCAGAGATTGTTCAAAATACTTATGAAGGCCACGTTCTTTGGCCATTTTGTGGCCGGAGAAGACCAGGTGGATATTCGACCGTTAGTCAACAAAAACCGACAGTTTGGCGTGAAGGCGATCCTCGATTACAGTGCGGAGGAGGATATCTCTGCTGATCAGGCCACAGAGGCTGAAATGAGGTAGTTCACTCTCTACCACTCTAGAAAAATGTAGACTTGTCCAAATTGAAAGATTCGCAGACGACAATATAAATGTGACTCGAATGATGGAATTTGTCTTTGATAGGGTAGAAAACATGGTAGGAAAAGGAGAAAATGCTGGCTACCAGCATTTTATTCTTTTTCTACAATGTTTTCAAAAGGTTTCTTCCTCAAGATTGAAAAGCATGGATTGTTTTTACATGGTTAACCCTTAACCCTTTCCCAAACAAGCCCTGGTTTTCACGTGTCTGCAGTACAAGTCTTTTGAAAACACTGTGGGAAAAGGAGAAATTGCTTGTAACGAGCAATTTCTCCTTTTCCCACAGTGTTTTCTACCGTTTTTGAGACCTTTCTGCCATTTTCATCAAATTTAAAATTGTTGTCTGCAAACTCTTTCAATTTGGACCAGTCCAAAATTTGTCGTTTTGGAAAGGGTTAAACTGACAGAAAAAAACTTTCTTGTCAAGTAACTACTCTTGTTTTCAGTGTAATTTATGCATAACAAATTTTCTTATCCTACAGCCAAGCCCCAGTAGCTCGGTTGGTAGCATAAAAGACTTCGGAACAGGGGGTCACTCAGTGGTTTGATCCCCAGCACGGCCAATTTCTCTCCAGGGATTGATGATAAGTCATTGTGACAGGATGCCTTCCTCTCTCACCGCTGACCATTTTATATACTTCCGTCAGAGAATTGAATGGGGTTTTATGTATGGAAATTACTGTGTGTGCTTGTATGCTTCTGCATGTTCTGATCCATAATGCAAGAGATTTAGGTGTTACCTAGCTATTGTAAACCTGAGGAAACACATGAAAAAGTGAGCTGTTGCCTTGATATAATTAACCCTTTATCACACAATCATGAGTTTTAATGATCCTGAGAAAGAAGCCTTTTGAAAACACTGTGGGAAAAGGAGAAAATACTGGTAACCAGCATTTTCTCCATTTCCCACAATGTTTTCTACCCTATGAATGACAAATTTGATGTTTTGGTTATCATTAATTTTGTCGTCTGCAAATGCTTTCAATTTTTGACAAGGCTAAAATTTTGTCGTTTGTACAAGGGTTAATCGAGATAATTTTCAAAGAAAACATTCAACTTTAATACACATCAAAAATTTTAGAACTGTCTGTACTAAAAAAACATTTGCAGACGACAAATTAAATGTAAATCAGAAGATGGGATTTGTCTGCGAAAGGATGGAAAAATAGTGAGAAAGCTTGCTCTCCTTTTTCTTCAATGTCTTCAAAAGCCTTTATCCTCAAGGTCATTAGAAGACTTGATCATTTGATTGCCCCTTTTCAAACAAACCTGAGTTTTAACGAGCCAGAGGCAGATGGCTTTTGAAAACATTGTAGGACAAGGAGAAAATGCTATTAACCCTTTACCACACAATCTGGACTTTTAATGATCCTCAGAAAGAAGCCTTTTGAAAATATTGTGGGAAAAGGAGAAAATGCTGGTAACCAGCATTTTCTCCTTTTCCCACAATGTTTTCTACCCTATCAGAAACAGAAATCACCAATCTAGCAACATTCAATTTGTTGTCTGCAGATGCTTTCAATTTGATTCAGTCCAAAATTTCTTGGTTTGGTAAAGAGTTAATTTTTAAGTCACATTTATTTTGTTGTCTGCAAACGCTTTCAATTTGGACTAGTCTAAAAATTTGTAGTTCGGTAAAGAGTTAACCTGCATTTTCACCTTTTCCCACTATGTTTTCTTCCCTGTCCAACACTTAATTTGTCGTCTGCAAAATTTAATGCTTTCAGTTTGGATGAGTCTGTCATTGTCGTGTGGTTAAAGAGTTAAGTCAATTCTGACACCTGAAATTTTTCCAGTTTATTTATCTAACAGTCTCGCAGTGAAAAAATTAACCTTGACCTTTTTATTTAGATATTTATGTTTTTTTATGTACATTTCAGGGGCTGTCAAGCAGAACAGGTCACAGATATAACCAAAGGTATTGTTGTTTAACCCTTTACCACACAATCCCGACTTTTAACGACCCTATAAAAGAAGCCTTTTGAAAACATTGAGGGAAAAGGAGAAAATGCTGGTAACCAGCATTTTCTCCTTTTCCCACAATGTTTTCTACCCTTCCTAGAACAAATTTCAATTGTTCAACCACATTTATTTTGTTGTCTTCAAATGTTTTCAATTTGGACCAGTTTAAAATTTTGTTGTTTGGTAAAGAGGTAACCCTAATCTCTTTAGCAGACGACAAAATTTTAGACTTGTCCAAATTCAAAGCATTTCCAGATGATGAATTAAACATTGCTCAAATGATATAATTTGTTATTGAAATGGTAGAAAACATTGTAGGAAAAGAAGAAAAGGTTGGTTACCAGCACAAGGAAAGTTACTACAGTATAATATTTTGTATGTACGCCTCTGCTACCAAGCCAAATGCTGATCACTAATTATAAAATGTCCTGTCATATATCTATACAGCTGGAACATTCTACAACCCTGTAATCTTATTTATCCTAGTACCAAACAATCTAGTGTTTTTTTATGACCCAAGAATGAATGCATATGAAAATATAGTGGGAAAAGGAGAAAATGCTGATAAGCAGCATTTTCTCCTCTACCCACAATCATCGATTCTCCCTGAACCTTCTTGTATTGGGGTCATCTAACCTCCTTTGACCCTCTACCACGAAATCCCGACTTTTAACAACCCTGAAAAAGGAGCCTTTTATAAAACATTGTGGAAAAAGGAGAAAATGCTGGTAACCAGCATTTTCTCCTTTTCCCACAATGTTTTCTACCGTATCAGAGACAGAAATCACCAATCTAGCAACATTCAGTTTGTTGTCTGCAGATGCTTTCAGTCTGAATCAGTCCAAAATTTCTTCGTTTGGTAAAGAGTTAAATGAATAAAAGAAGGCAACCACATTATTTTTTGAGGAAAATTTTAGGGTCCAGTTTCAAAGAAATAGGGATCTAGGAAAACCCTGCCACAATATTTTTACCTGTTTCAAGATCAGTATTATCACCAAGCATCAATACATATGTCACCTAAAAATGCTTTTAAGTTGGAGAAGTCTTAACCTTTTACCACACAATCCCAACTTTTAACGACCCTGCAAGAGAAGGATTTTGAAAACATTGTGGGTAACCAGCATTTTCTCCTTTTCCCACAATGTTTTCTTCCCAATCGAAGACAGAAATAATCTTTTTAGTAACAATTAATTTGTTGTCGTCTGCTGATGCTTTGAATTTGGTATGTCCAAAAATTTGTTTGTTTGCTAAGGAGTTAAGATTGAAGTGAATCATTATCTAGACAACAAAATTATAGACTTGCCGAAGTTGAATGTTATTTTTTCAGACAACAAATTAAAATTTGTGGATCTATGATGAAATGTGTTTCTGACAGAGTTGAAAACATGCTGATTACCAGCATTTTCTCCTTTTCCTACGTTTTCAAAATGATTTTTTCTTCAGGTCCATAAAAACACAGGATTGTTAGGTGAAAGGTTTAAATCTACAGACAGATTGATTTAACCCTTTCCCAAATGACAAATTTTGGACTGGTCCAAATTGCAAGAGTTTGCAGACGACAATTTTGAATTTGATGAAAATGGCAGAAAGGTCTCAAAAAGGGTAGAAAACACTGTGGGAAAAGGAGAAATTGCTCGTTACGAGCAATTTCTCCTTTTCTCACAGTGTTTTCAAAAGACTTGTACTGCAGATACGTGAAAACCAGGGCTTGTTTGGGAAAGGGATAATCTTATTTAGAATCCAACAGCTTGTCTTTAAATCTTTACCAAATGACAAAATTTGGGACTGGACCAAATTAAAAGCATTGGCAGACGACAAATTAAATGTTACTAAAATGATGAATTCTGTTTTTTGATAGTTTACAAAATGTTGTGGGAACAGGAGAAAATGTTGGTCACTAGCATTTTCTCTGTTTCCAACAATGTTTTCAAAAGTGTCCCCTCTCTCAGGATTGTTAAAAGTTGGGACAGTGTGGTAAAGGGTTAATCCTTGGTACATGTACTGTGCTACTCTTTACCAGACGACAAAATTTTAGACTTGTCCAAATTGAAAGCATTTGCAGACGACAAATTAAATGTAACTCTAAACATGAATTTGTTTTTTTATAGAGTAGAAAACATTGTGGGAAAAGGAGGAAATGCTGGTTACCAGCATTTCCTCCTTTTCCCGCAATGTTTTCCAAAGCCTTCTTTCTTGGGGTTGTTAAAAGTCGGCATTGTGCAGTAAAAGGTTAACTTTAAACCTTTTATACCAAATGATTGAGTATAATCCTATGATTTTGAGTCATGTTTACTTCTTTACAAGATGACAAAATTTTAGACTGGTCCAAATTGAAAGCATTTGCAGACAGGAAATTCATTGTTGCTTAAATGATGAGATTTGACTTTTATAGAGTGGAAAAAGGAGAAAATGCTGGTAAGCAGTATTTCCTCCTTTTTCCACAATGTTTTCAAATCCTTGTTCCTCAGGGAGCATGAAATCCCATGATTGTGTGGTAAAGGGTTAACTTTTTGTTTGCAAATGATTTTCATTAACGATGAGTCTAAAATTTTCTTCATGTATAAAAAAAGTTAACCCATCTCTTTCAGCTCTGTCAGAGGCTTTATTATAGGCAAGTCATGCATTTTGTACAAATGACCTACAGAGCAAAAACTGAAAGAGAGGAAAATACTCTCTGTTGGTTACCAGCATTTTCTCCTTTTTCCCCCAAAAAATTTTTCCAACCTCAGGGAAACTAGGGATAGTGTGGTAAAGGGTTAAGGCTGTTTTTGCACAAATCTTTCTCAAAATAGAGGACAGTGTAGATACAGGATCAGACTGGACATTCAGTGCAGTCTGATCTTGTGCTACACTGTCCACAAGAGGCAGTCTGATTAACCCTTTCCCTAACAACAAATTTTAGACTCATTAAGATTCAAAACATCTGCGGACAACAAATTCAGAATTGCTACAAATGAACTTAAGCTCTCTGATAGGGAAAAAAAATTGTGGGAAAAGGAGAAAATGCTGATTACTAGCATTTTCTCCTTTTCCCTCAAAATTTTCAAAAGCCTTCTTTCCCAGGGTTGTCAAAATCCAAGTCGGGATTGTTTGTTGAAGGGTTAAACTACATTACTTGCTGATACAACTTTTGTTGTGCTAAGCCCTCTAGGGGTTAGGTGACTACAAATTTAAGAAAATCAAGTTTTATATGATTTGGATTATTTTCAGAGCCTGAACATCAAAGATATGTCGCACATCCAGAATTTGCCGACCGTCGAGATAAAGTGGTTTCCAGCCGTACATATTTCTATGAAGGCGAGGCTCAGTGTGATAAAAACATGGAAATATTTTTGGATGCCATTGATGGAGTATCAGGTATGTAACTCTGTACAAGATGACAAAATTGCAGACATGTCCATAGTGAAAGCATTTTGCAGATGACAGAATGGGATTTGTCTCTAAAGGCACATAAAGCATTGTGGGAAAAGAATGAAATTCTGCTTACCAGCATTTTCTTCTTTTTTCCTTAATGTTTTCAAATCCTTTATCAGATAACTTAAGACACAAGTTTTTTAGCTCAAGGTATTGCCATAGCTGTTGCGTTTCCTGGATTGTTGTTTGCATCATTGTGCAATAACTTTGACATGTTTATGATATCTCTGTTATTACTGAAGAAATTTGCCTTAACCCTTTCCCAAATAAGCCCTGGTTTTCATGTGTCTGCATTACAAGTCTTTTGAAAAAACTGTGGGAAAAGGAGAAATTGCTCGTAACGAGCAATTTCTCCTTTTCCCACAGTATTTTCAACCCTTTTTGATAACTTTCTGCCATTTTCATCAGATTTAAAATTGTTGTCTGCAAACTCTTTCAGTTTGGGCCAGTCCAAAATTTGTCGTTTGGGAAAGGTTTAAACTTGGTGAAGTTAAAAAATTATCAAAAGGGGAACCTATACAAGAAGGGCAGGTAACCACCAAAGTATTTTTGACAGTTATGCCCCTTTTTTGACTTAAGAGTTTTCACTAAAAATCAAACATGTGCAGCCAAGCGTTGGCACCCACATGTGGTGCTCTTTTTTGGTAAAGGATTCTGGGTTTGCGAGTGGGAATTGTTCATAATAGTTTTATTTCGTCACTCAAAGCTGGACTTTGAGTGCTGATTTATCTTGTCAAAAAACTTCTGATTACCCTCAACAGAGTTAATGGTGAACAACTAAAGAGATATAAATTAAGAAAATGGAGGCATTTCTGGCTTATGAATTACATGTTGAATTTTTTTGTTCTGAATCATGCAGGATCTGACAACTAAGCAACTGAGATATATAGGCTTTGACATATGTTGGCATTTGAGATGAAATTTTATTGACTCTTTACCACACAATCCAGAGTTTTAACAGCCCTTAAGAAGGGTTTTTGGAAACATTGTGGGAAAAGAAGAAAATGCTGGTAACCAGCATTTTCTTCTTTTTCCACAATGTTTTCAAATGATTGCAAAGACAGATACTATCGTTTGTGCCTCCTTTTATTTTGTCGTCTGCAAACGCTTTCAGTTTGGACTGGTCTAAAATTTTATTGTGTGGTAAAGAGTTAACTCTTTACCACACAATCACGGGTTTTAACAACCCTGAACAAAAAGCCTTTTGAGAACATTGTGGGTAAAGGAGAAAATGCTGGTAACCAGGTAACCAGCATTTTCTCCTTTTCTCACAATGTTTTCTTCCCTTCCTAAATCAAATATTAATTTTTCGGTCGCATTTATCTTGTCACCTGAAACTGCTTTCGATTGGCAGTAGTCTAAAATTTTGTCATTTGGTAAAGAGTTAAACAAGTCTAGAGAAATGTTATATAGCAAGCCTCCGATGAATGAATAACTAGCATTTTCTTCTTTTCCCACAATATTATTTACCCTTTCAGGGACATATCTCATCATTTGAGCTATACCTTATCTATCGTCTGCAAATTCTTTTATACTGGACCAGAATAGAATTTTCTCGTTTGGTATAGAGTAACACTTGCCGTATAATATAAACTGCATTACTTTATGATCGATAAATATTTGGAATAGAGCAAATTTGATTTTCTTTATGTTTTCTGTTTGGTTTTAGATGCGACAGAGAAGACTGGGTTTTGTGCTGTAAAACTTACGGCTTTAGGTCGACCGCAACTTTTGGTATGTTCTCTTTATTGCCTGTATTGTCAAAGGGAAATGTATCACTAAAACAATAAATGTTTCCAAGACCTTTCAACTCTAGACTTGTCCAAAATGAAAGCATTTTCAAATGTCAAATTCACTGTGGCTCAAAATGATGGGATTACTCATCTGAAGGATGCTGTTTATCAGCATTTTTCTCCCTTCCTACCCCCTCCCCCACGTTTTCAAAAGCCTTCATTCCTCAGTATTGTAAAAACACGGGAAAAATTGGTAAAGATGTGAAACTTTATTGAAAGAGTTTTTCAAGCTGGACTGTAGAGTTTTTTTGAAGTATGAATCTTACAAACAGTCCTGCCTGTATTATGCCAGCACCTGGTTTTAAAGGACACCCAAAATGTGCTTGCTAAACCCTATACCAAACTATCTGGAGTTTCAATCAACCTCAGAGAAGAAGACTAATGAAAACATTGTGGCAAAAGGAGAAAATGCTGGATATTCAGCATTTTCTCCATTTACCACATTGTTTTCAAAAGCCTTCTTTTGCAGAGTCGTTAATCCTGCAAATTGTGAGGTGTAGGTCATCTGTACTCAAATTGTGAACATGTAACAACATAAGTATGGGTTAGCTGCCAACTTAACCTTTTCCCACACAATCCCAAGTTTTAATGACCCTGAGAAATGGAGCCTGTAGAAAATACTGTAGCAAAAGAAGACAGTGCTGATAACCAGCATTTTTCTTCTTTGCCCACAATGTTTTCTGTCCTTTTACAGACAAACCTCACCATGTGAGACATGTCTGATTTGCCGTCTGCTAATGCTTTCAATTTAGACATGTTCAAAATTGTGTGGTATGGTAAAAGGTTAAAGCCATCTTTCCATATGAAAAAAGACGTTTTAGAAATGTTCGATGTTTGAATTTTAAACTCGTTAAGTAAATTTGACTCCCATATCAGCAGCTTAGCTTACTATTTTAGGTAAAGTTAGACTAAAAACTCATAATCAGTCAAATTATTATCCAGTTTCAATTACTTTTTAGCTCCAGTTATCTGACGTACTTGTATCAGCTCGGAAGTTTTTTGAGAAGATGACAAGCAAAGAGGGTGACAACTTTTCCCGAGGTTTTAGGGAGGATGAGTTTGTCATGAAACTACAGGATATGGGGGTTCGAATCTCACCCGAGGAATCTCATAGATGGTTCTCTTTGCTAGACCTGAGCAAGGATGGGTGAGATTTTCCTTGTTTTATTTCATTGCATCAGACCCCTTTTAACCCTTTACCAGACGACAGAATTTTAGACTGGTCAAAATTGAAAGCATTTGTAAAAATTAAAGGTTGCCCAAAGGATGAAACTTGTCCTTGATAGGGTAGAAAACATTGTGGAAAAAGGAGAAAATGCTGGGTACCAGCATTTTCTCCTTTTTTCCACGACGTTTTCAAAAGCCTTCTACCTCGGGGTTGTTAAAAGTCTGGATTGTCTGGTAAAGGGTTAATCTTGATCAAACATGTTTTAACAGTGCAGTGAAAGAAGCCATTTGAAAACTATTAGAGAATAGGAGAAAATGGTGGTAACCAGCATTTACTATTTTACCCACAATGTTTTCTATTCCTTTATGGTCAAATTCCTGTATTAGAACCACATTTGATTTGTCGCCTGAAATGCTTGCAAGATGAGATGGTCTAGAATTTGTTGTCTGGAAAAGCGTTACCTACTGTAAGCACAATCGTTTTGCCTTTTACGGACGGTGTTGATCCGACTGTCATATCTCGGATCTACATTTGTAACAGTTGTGAAATATTCTAACACCGTCGCCCCCCCTCCCCCCCCCCCCCAAAAAAAAAAAAAAAAAAATGCAATTTCAAAAATTTTTGTTTTTCTTTACTAACTGAAAACACTTGTAAATTTCAAATTTATTTCATTGTATATCAATGTTGATGCAAAAGAGCTGATTTTCACCGTAAAAAGTGATCTTGAATTTCTCAGAATTACATATTTTTCTCTGTAAATTTCACTTTAACCCTTTACCACACAATCCCGACTTTTAATGACTCTACGAAAGAAGTCTTTTTCCACTATATGCAAACTCTTTCAAATGCATATTCCATCACTTAAGCCAGATTTTAATTTGTCATCTCCGAATCCTTGGAATGTGGACTTATCTAAAATTATGTCTTTTAGTGAAAGGGTAATGCAGGGAGTTGCTATACCCTTAACCAGTAACCAAAATTTTGGACTTGTCTAAATTGAAAGTATTTCATGATGACATAACATTTGTGGCCCAGCTTACCAGATTTTGTCTTTGAAAAGGTAGAAAACATTGTGGGAAAAGGAGAAAGTGTTTTTAATCAACATTCTCTCCTTTTCCAACAATGTTTTTGAAAGCTTTTATGAAATGGGATTATGTGGTAAAGGGTTAATAAATGTTTGCTTTAACCCTATACTACGCAATCCTTAGTTTTAACAATTTTGAACAAGAAGACATTCGAAAATATTATGGGAAAAGGAGAAATGCTGGTAACCAGCATTTTCTCCTTTTCCCACAATGTCTTTTACCCTTTCCAAATCCAATTTCAAATTTTGATTCACATTTATTTTGTTGTGTGCAAATGATTTTAATCTGAACAAGTCCAAAATTTTGTCGTGAAGGATTTAGACAGGTATGTCTGTGCTTACAATAAAAGAGATCTTATCATATTTTTTTCTTCCATTTTTCAGACAAGTTGATATCTTGGACTGGGAGAATTTGTTGGATGTGAACATCAGTCTGTCTAAACTGTTTGTCGTGCCAAACCCACAGGTATTATTACTGATGATTTTTTGTTAGCCCTAGTATTGTCTTGTAGCTACCAGGGTCTGCATTTGCCAGCCATTCATCAGAACATTTGTAGTCTAACTCTCCAGAATTTTCTAAATTGGAAAGTAACACAACTTTTGATCGGCTACTCCATCTGGTTTAGCCAATCAGAAGTTGTGTTACTTTCAAATTTAGAAAATCTTGGAGAATGAGCCTAAGAAATTTCTGAGAAATGGTTTGTGAATACAGACCCTGAGTTTAACCTAGTGGCGTAGCTAACTTTATAACTAACAGAATTAGTGACCTAATCTAGCAAGGGTCAGAAGGTGAATTCTTTACCAAAGGACAAAATCTTAGACTTGTCCAAACTCAAAGCTGTGGCAGACGACAAATAAAGTACAGCTCAAATAACAATATTTGTCTCTAAAAGGGTAGAAAACATTTATGGGAAAAGAAGAAAATACTGGTTACCTGCATTTTCTCCTTTTCTCACAATTGTCTAAAAGCTCTCTGTGTCAGGGTCGTTAAAACGCGGGATTGTTTGGTAAAAGGTTAAATCCCAGCTTGGCTAAGCTCTCCTTAAGTACTGACGACTGTCATGCTCGCAGGATTCATTTATCTCTCACAAGGGAACATTGCATTGATGGTGTTTAGTTTGGAAGTAGTCGGTGGTTTGGGTAGAGTTATTGTATGAAGTAATTGTACAAGAAACTTTGGAACACATGGATAGCTGCTTTGTCTGCCAGGATATGACTTAAATATTCTTTAACCCTTTACCAGACGACAAAATTGTAGCCTTGTTCAAATTGAAAGCATTTGCAGACGACAATTTCACTGTGGCTCAAATGGTGCAGTTTTTCTTTGAAAGGGTAGAAAACATTGTGGGAAAAGGAGAAAATGCTGGTTACCAGCATTTTCTCCTTTTCCCATAATGTTTTCAAAAGGCTTCTCTACCAGGGGCGTCAAAAGGCATCATTGTATGGTAAAGGGTTTAATTGTTAATACACAATCCTGAGCTTTAATAACCCCAAGGATATAGCCTATTGAAAACTTTGTTGGAAAAGGAGAAAATGTTGGTAACCAGCAATCATCTGTTTTCCACACAATGTTTTCTACACTTCCAGTGAGAAATTTCAGTTTTTGAGTCATATTTGTCATCTTTCTGCAAATATTTTCAAATTGGACAAGTCTAAAATTTTGTTGTTTGGTAAAGAGTTAAACCTGTGGTTGGATTCCAGCTGCACATAATATGAATTCTGATATGAGTCTACAGTTATAGTTCTGGCTACATTACCTTTGAATTTGCTGTAGTTAGTTTTAAATTATTAACTTGAAATCTTCATTTTAATTAAGCTGCTTAACCCTTTCCCAAACAAGCCCTGGTTTTCACGTGTCTGCAGTACAAGTCTTTTGAAAACACTGTGGGAAAAGGAGAAATTGCTTGTAACAATCCAGACTTTGACAACCATGAGAACGAAAGCTTTGGAAAACAGTGCGGAAAAAGGAGAAAACAATGTTTCCTACTCTTCCCAAAACAAAATTTCATCTTTAGAGTCATTTATTTTGTCGTCTGCAAATGTTTCAATTTGGACAAGTCTAAAATTTTGTTGTTTGGTAGAGTTAAATAGCGTGTTGGTTTGGTAAAGAGTTAACCCTTTACCACACAATCCCAACTTTTAATGACCCTGAAAAAGAAGCCTTTTGAAAACATTGTTGGAGAAGGAGAAAATGCTGGTAACCAGCATTTTCTCCTGTTCCCACAATGTTTTCTACTCTTTCCAAAACAAATTTCAATTTTTCAGTCACATTTATTTTGTCGTCTGCAAATGCTTTCAATTTGGACAAGTTTAAAATTTTGTGTCTGGTAAAGAGTTAAATAGTGAGTTAGAAAGCAACACAATATAAGACCTTTTTTTACAAAGTGTTCGTTTCATGTCATGATGGCCCCCAGAGATATACATCTACATTTACCTGTTTGATAATAGACATAGCTTTGTTTCATTTAGTAGAGTGCAGAACTCAAGCTCTTGTTGGGGTCCTGCGTGGTTCAGTGGTAAAGTGCAGGACTTGTGACCTGGAGGCCCCAGATTCAAGCCTCACTCGATCCATTGGATTTCTCTTGGGAGTGTCCTTGGGCAAGACACTTCAGAGCCCTAGCCTAGTACAGGTGAAACCCAGGAAATACATGAATATGTGAGCTGTCGCTGTGATATGATTGAAATAATGTTGAAAGCGGCGTGAAACACCAATCAGTCATTCAAGCTCTTGTTACTCAGGTGAGCAATATAGGACTGTCATGGTCCTCTTGTTCAGGAATGTCATGATTGTTCCAGAGATATAGAGTATTTATTTATTTAACCATGTAGACAGGTGAGCTGGTTCCCCTACTAACAGGGCTGTCAGATGATACAGAAAGAGAAATGAGAAACATGCTGCACAGAGTGGATAAGATTGCTAGGGTGAGTCCGTCTATAAATATATAATGTTGTAGTGACTATAGTGAAACTGCTTTAACTTGTTATTTAATTATTATTCCGTCTTCTTACGTGAACTTTTTTAGACTTTCGATAAATTTACGATTTATAGGAAGGTTACTTCGGGACAATGTGTCCATGTAGTTTACCCCTACACCATGGACACGGCGACAAGATGAGTTTATTATACAAACATATTAACTCTTATCCTGATAAATAAGGTAAATGAAACTTTCAAGTGGATAGTAAAAAACAGAATAGTGCTATTTAAAAACTTTTTTTTTTTTTTTGAGAAAAATATCTTCATATTGGACAGTGTAGATCCAAATCGGACTGCATGTTCTGTGCAGTCTGATCTTGATCTACACACTGTCCGCAAAAGGTCAGTGAGTCGCACTTAGCAGCCCAAGGGTTTAACATTTGAACTCTGTTTAGAAGGAGCCTTGGCAAATACTGGAAAAAAACGAACATGGTCTCGGAAACAAAATAGTGACAAATCAGAGTGGTTTCACGATATCCTCATGGTTGTTTCTGATTCAAGCAATGCAAGAAAATTTGATACTGCCTGAGGCTGAGGGTCGAGCGAGATGCCAAAATTTTCTTATGCAGGAGAAGTAAATGCAAGCACCAGGAAAGTTACTACAAAATAATATTCCATTTATTATATACCTACAACTTTCAACAACAGAATGTTGTGATAAATGTCATTTTATTGGAAAATGGTTGAAACAAAATGAAACATAATGGTGTACTGGCTGGTACTTTTCTTTTTATGAATGGCAGATGAATATTATAGCATAAAAGTTTGACCAATCAAATCGCAAATCAATACTCATGTACCCCTGGCTTGAGACACGTCCACAAACCATATTTGGAACCATATTTGACACATACTGATTTTTTGTTCAGTCATGCGTGATATTTTATCCATTTGTGACGCATGTATTTCAGCTGGAAATTTTCAGGCATATTATAAAGTCATGCCATCATTCAAAGTTTCCAATTCTGTATGTTGAATGTAATATGTGTAGTCCTTACGTTGAATAACTACTGGTCTTTAGAGGCCAGTATTTTTTGGATCCCTTGGCTGTCTCCTCAAGACAGCTTTGATTGGTAACTGACATTTTTGTTTTTCTCACAGTGTTCTATACACTTTCAAAGACAGATTCCAACTTTTTTAGCCGCATTTTATTTTTCGTCAGCACGTGTTTATTGATAAGTCTAGATTTAACTCTTTACCAGACAGCCAAAGATTTCAGTCCCTGTACCGGATATGTGTTGAGAGCATAGAAAGCACTGGCTACCAGCATTTTTACCTGTTCCCAAAATAATTTCAAAAGCTTTTATTCTTTGGGTCGCTAAAGTGTGGGATTATTTGGTATGTTTTAACCCATACCACACAATCCCGACTTTTAATGACCCTAATGGAAAAGCCTTTTGAAAACATTGTAGGAAAAGGAGAAAATGCTGGTAACCAGCATTTTCTCCTTTTTCCGCAATGTTTTCTACCCTTCCCATCACAAATTTCAAATTTTCAGTCACATTTATATTGTCGTCTGCAACTGCTTTCAATTTGGACCAGTCTAAAATTTTGTTTTTTGGTAAAGAGTTAAACATTGCTTTGTGTTACAGTATGCGAAGGAGAAAGATGTCCGAGTGATGATAGATGCAGAACAAACATACTTCCAGCCAGCCATCAACAGACTGACCATAGAGATGATGAAAAGTTTTAACAAGGAAAAGGCAATAGTCTTTAATACATATCAGTGTTATTTGAAGGTGAGTATTTAGCTTGTAAGCTATTTTTAGCATGGTCTTTTTTTTAAAGAATTGTGGAGTATTGTCTTGGCCCTGTTGCTTTCTGCATTGTCATGCCAAAACTTTGACATTCTTTAACATCTTTGTCATTACTGAAGATATTTGGTTCAAATTTGGGCTATTCATCAACTACGAGAAAGATAGCCCCCATACCAAAAGGGAAGTAGCCCTTATAACACAGTTATGGCCCTTTTTCAATTTAAGTGTTACTGTTGCTCGGAATCAAACACCCTACATAATTATGAGCCATGCTCTGGCAAAAGGGGGCTTAATGCATTCCTGTGATTAATGATACCAAGCAAGTCATCATATAAATATGGATCCATAAAATCCATTTTCTCTAACAACCGACTGAGTTTTGAGGTACACTGGTCCTTTGACATGCAGAAAATTGACCGAAAACGAAACACTTTGGCCCAGGTCAGCCTGCATAGGCTGTGCAGGCTGACCGTGGTCTATACTTTTTTGCAGGTGTATCAAGCCCCCTTTTCACAGAGCATGGCTGATATATATGAGCCATGCTGTATGATAAATGGTTTAATGCAGCAATGCATGCAGCCTGACCTGGGCCTAAACTTTTTGCTGTTGGTAAATTTTCTGCCTGTGAATGGATCATTCTGTTTCCAGATTCAGTCTTTTTATTTTAGACTAAGTGAGTTTTTGGGGCCCATAATTATGAGATGACTTGCCTGGGTTTATGCATAATGAAGATGCATTAATTCTTTACCTAACAATCTTGAGTGTTAACGACCCTGAGGGAGAAAACATTGTGGGAAAAGGAGAAAATGCTGGTAACCAGCATTTTCTCCTTTTCCCACAATGGTTTCTACCGTTTTAGAGAGCTTAAGTTCATTGGAACCAATCTCAGATTCGTCATCTGCACTTGTTTTTCATTTGGAAGAGTCAAAAATTTGTTGTTTGGGAGTGCTTGCAACTGAGAGTAAGTGCTTTTGTTATACAGCTGCGACCTTCCATGCCCCTGAATTAGGCATTCGTTTTTCTCTCACCACTGATCATTGTTTCAATGATAATTATTTGGGCAAGCAGCCTTGGGAAAATATTGTGCAAAGAAGTGGTAAAAGAAACTCCAGGAAAACATGGATAGGTGTACTGCCCACTGTAATGTAACTCCGTGATATGGACAGTGGTATCCATGTAGACAAACATTTTTCCCTATCAAAGCACTTGGCATGATTTCGGAGTCACCTACAGTGACAGCTTGGCTTTGTTTTCAGAAGATCAAATCATATATATATAAAAAAATATTAGGTTTGGATAGAATAACAAAGATATTGTTCTTTTGAAAATTTTGTATCAGTAGGTTTGAACATGGCCCGCAACATGCGAAATGAGACCTTCGGACATTTGCGTAAAGTGTCGTCCTTGATTAGCCTGCGCTGTCCGTGCAGGCTAATCCGAGACGGCACTTTACGAATGCATAAGATTTTTTCATACAGTAGACTTTCATGCAACAGAAAATCGCACAAAAACAGTAAGTGTTGTCTTGGATTAGTCACAGACTGCACAGGCTGATCTCGGACGACACACTTTTACGCATATGTCCAAAGGCCCCTTTTTGTGTGTTGCACGCCATATGGTAACTAACATAATATAATCTGTCTATTGCAGGCAGCTTTTGACAGCATTCGGCTAGATCTAGATATTTCCTACAGAAATAATTTCTACTTTGGTGCAAAACTTGTGAGGGGAGCCTATATGGAACAGGTAGACACTGATGTAACTCTTTGCCACACCATTCTGAATTTTATGGCCCCTAGAGAAGATTTTGAAAACATTGTGGGGTAAGGGAGAAAATGCCGGTAACCAGCATTTTCTCTTTTTCCCACAATGTTTCCTACCTTATGAAAGACAAGCTTTATGTTTTGAGTAACATCTAAATTGTCCTCTGCAAATGCTTTCAATTGGTTCAGTCTAAAATTTTGTCATTTGGTAAAGAGTTAACTTTTAACCATATCACAGAACTTAATGTTGTCGGAAGTAAATGCATTTCCAAATGACAAATGTGATTCAAATCATCGTATATGTTTAGATATGACAGACAAAACGCCAGTCACTTGCATGTTTTACTTGTTCCACAATATTTTCTATTTCTACTTTGATGCAAAACTTGTGAGGGGACAGAAAAACAGATTCTGCTCTTAAGAATTTTACATAGATTTTACATTTTACAATTTTAGACTTTTCTGTGTTGAAGACACTTGCAGAAAACTAATTTATTTGGCTGAAATGATAGGGTAGGACTTTGAAAAGGGTAGAAAACATTTTTGTAAAAGGAGAAAACACTAGTATGTTGCACTTTCTACTGTTCCCGGCATGTTTGCTAAAGCCTTCATCCTCAAAATCTGTTCAAGATATAGCCTTGATATCAAATATGTCTGACCCAAGGGGTCAAATATTTTGCATAGAGTCGAGTATGGACAAATGTCTTTGATATGAAAGTGCATGTACTTTCATATCAAAGATATTTGTCCATACACAACTCCAAAGTGGCAGTTACCTGTACAATGCATTGAGTTTTCTTTATGAACTTGATTATATCAGGAGAGAGAACGTGCCCAGACAATCGGTTATGAAGATCCAATCAACCCGAGTTACAATGCCACGACTGCGATGTACCACAAGGTGTTACGGGAGGTCATGAGACAGATACAGTTACGTGAGAAAGGCAAAATTAGCATCATGGTAGCAAGCCATAATGAAGAGACGGTCAAATATACGGTGGAAAAGTAAGTATTGAATATTTGTTAACCTTTATCTAGCTAAATAAGTTAAATGAAACTTTCAGGCTGATAGTAAAACCCCAAAAGTTGCTATTTCCAAGTTTTTTTTTTTTTTCGGGGGTGGGGGGGGGGGGGGGGAGAGAAAATATCTCCTTATTGGACAGTGTACAGTGCCCCAGATAAGCTGGGTATTTGCTTATTTTACACTATTTGGAACAGCAAATACGCAACAAAATTTATTTTAAAGCGTAACAAATACACACATATTTGTCACGATACGCAATGTGACTGATTTTCATTGCGTATTTTGTTGACAATTGAGATCGTCATCTTGATCGGCTGTGTTGTCACTGAAACGCTCACACATCATTTTCTGAATGAATTGCAAGCTTCTTAGATCAGCTGATTATACCACTCGTCACAACTCAGCCGATTCCGTACCTACATCTAACTGGATCAACGGATCACTCAAGGTTTGCCGAATGCTGATTATATGTGTACTTGGTTTGGCATTTGGCAAACTTCGGTCATCCTTCGCTTAAATTCCTCAGCTGTATCACGTAGATTGATATGCACCTACACAGTACATTTCTTCAAAAAAAAAGTACACTGCTTTACCATTCTTAAATCGTAATACTCCACCTAGAAAAAGTAAACACTCGTCACAATTTTCTCATAGAATCATTCTTAATAAATTTCCGTTGAAAAATAGTTTGTACATTAATTTTCTAACTTGGTCTATCAGTTCTCATTGACGCTTGGAAATTTGAAATAACCTGTTTTTTTATGCTCAAAAATAATCTGCCTACAGGTCAATCTGACACATGAGATCATCGGCTAAAACTTCATATAAATTAGCTTGCGGGCATGTACCCGGCAGATTATGGGCTCTAATAAGTTACACAATCAGTGTCAAATGTGAAGTACGCACACGGCTCTGTTTATCACTGCTATTCAAACTGGCATTTTATGAAAACGTGATCAAAGTGTTCATCCTTTTATCTAGTGTAAAATGACAGGTTATGGTGTTACCTGTTATCCTAATTGACAAATTCATGTCAATTTATGACGAAATACTTCTCCAAAAATTAATTGACAAGAAAAATCGGACGCTGAAAAAAAAAAAAAAAAAAGGCAAAAACCCATGACACAACAAACATCAGTTTGATCAGAGACACTTCAATCTGTTTTATCGTTTTTGATAATGAATTTAAACAGTGAATGTACACAATTCTCTGTAGAAATCAAGAAGTGGAAGCCAAAATATCTGTTTCGTAGTGAGTAAAAACCATTGGTTGCGTTACGAAATAAAAATATATGACAACCTACAAATTAAACAGGGGAGGGTGGAGAGTAGTGGAACATGTGTTAAAGAAGGTATTGGTCACTCATACAAAGAAAGAACACTAGAATGAACGAACCCTTTAATGATGGTGACCTTTCTTTTCTACCTTTTCCACTATGTTCTAGTATGCTATATGAAAGACAAATCCAGTCATTCAAGCCACATTTGAGTTGTCGTCTGCTACTGCTCTAAATACGAAAGAGTGTAAAATTATGTTGTTTTGGAAAACTGCTAGAACCTTGTCTCTGTCCATTTTTTCATAATGATGAATTGCATGCTTGGGCTGCAAGTTAAAATTTAGTTCTCCATCTTTCTGATGATCATGTGCTTGGATCAAGGTATCCATATTTTAGCAACACATTTACTGTTTTTACCATGCTCAGCATATAACAGATAAAAATAATAAAATAAAATTGCCATATTTTGCAATCAATCTTATTAGCTGGACACAATATGAAATAAAAAAAACCAGTTAGCATTATGGGATTGAAACATACTATGTTCAATTATGGGGTAAAACTCGATTTTTACGCTACCATTAGAATTTTCTTGCTTAAAAATTTGCTGCTTAAGCAAAGTCATTTCATTTTACCCCTGCCATTAAAAAAATGATGCTGAAATACTCCTTGGCTCAAAAAATTATCTGGGGCTCTGAGTGTTAATCCAAGATCAGAATGCCTGTTTTGTGCAGTTTGATCTTCATCTACACTATCTGCAAAAGGTCCTTGAGTGGTGCTTAGCAACCTATGAATAAAATCGTTGAATGAGGAAATGAAGTGTTGTCAGACAGTTTTGTTGCATGAACTCTTTACCAAACAACAAAAGTTTTCACTTGACCAAATTGAAAGCATTTGCAGGCGACAAAATAAATGTATGCAAACGATGATTTCTGTCTTTGACAGGATAGAAAACGTTGCGGAAATAGGAGAAAATGCTGGGTACCAGCATCTTCTACTTTTTCCGTATTGGTCTCAAAGGGCTTCTTCTTCAGGGTCGTTAAAACTTGGGATTGTGTGGTAAAGGGTTAAATCAAATTGTCAAGCCTGTTAGCTCAGCTCAGATCAGTAGTGTGCACGACTTATAATCCAGGGGTCTCTGGCCTGAACATCAGCTCAGTAAAACTCTTTTCAAAGATAGCTGATAGTCATTGGCAAAGGATTTGAACCATGCTCTGTGAAAAGGTGGCTTAATACATCTGCAAAAAGTATCGACCCATGTCAGCCTGTGTAACTTTTTGCTATATTGCTATATGTAAATTTTTTGCATGGCATAGGACCATTCTGCCTCCAGATTTGATAGATTGTCAGACTAAATGGACTTTCTGGATCCGTGATCATGTGAAAACTTGCTGGGTATAATGCATCACGGAGATGCATTAAGCCACCTTCTCGCAGAGCATGGCTCATTTATATCTCACTCACAACTAAACATTGTGTATGTGGGAAAGTAGCCAGTGGCATGGGAAGAGTAAAATTAAAAAGAAACCTAAAAGAAATCATGGATAGGTACACTTGCAGCTGTGATTTGACAAATAACATACAATCGAATGTCCATTGCTCGAACGTCTACTCCTCGAAGTTCTCTGTACGTAGAAGTAAATTTAAAGTCCGGATTGAATTGCTCTATTTTTCTATATAAAGTACTATCCGCACGTGGAAGTCCATATCTCAAAGTTTCTCCATACGTCGAACCTAATTTCAATGACCAGTTAATTTACACATCTTTACTTTGAACACAGTACAAAATTTTCACACATTTTAATTGACTTCAATTCTAGGTGTTTATACATAATTAATAGAAATGCTGGATACAACGACGGTATGTTTTTCGCACATTTTCGATCACTGACTTTTGTCAGCTCGGGTATTAATGTGCCAGTCATCTTGACTTGCAGATAATTATCGGTAATTTGTTCTAAGATTTTCGTACCATACACTGTGATTCTGGCCATGGCTATAGAAAGACTGGGCATTTTGTTGTCGGCCGAAAATACAAATATCCTCGAGATTACCGCTACTAAGGACTTGTCTGGTGAAAGAAACCAGGTACAGTCTGGGAGATAGCCAGCAACTTCGGCTGACAAAATGCTTTTTTAATTTCACAATTTTCAGTATTGTTCTTACAAACAGAATTTAAAAAAAAAACATGCTAATAAAAGAAAATAAACAGTATGCATCCTTTACTCTTAAATTTTCAAAACAAACCGATCAGTTAACTATAGAGGGAACAATGTAATGACGGCCTGTGAAGGAAGTATGCTCCGGTTACCTACTTCCGGTACCTGACACACTCATCTGAAGAATCTCTGCAAGTCGAACTTTCTATACCTCGAACTTTTTTCGATAGTCCCCTGAACTTCGAGGTATGGATATTCGACTGTATGTGCAGTATTAAAAATATCAAAAATGCTAATAAACACCCGCCATTATTCTCATTATTTTAAGAATGAAGGAGTTTAATGTTAAACCGTCGGACAGGGTGATCTGTTTTGGACAGTTGTTGGGGATGTGTGATCAAGTCAGTTTTCCTCTAGGTAAGTTACTTTTATTTCACTGATGGTAATTTCAGAACTTTCTTAATTGGGCGTAGTTCGTGTGCTTTTTATACCCCCCAAAACTCTGTTTGGGGGGTATATAGGAGTCAGCTTGTCGGTCGGTCTGTCTGTCCGTCCGTCGGTCGGTCTGTAGCTTTTTGTCCGCTCTATTTCTCATAAACTACTGGACGAATTTTATTCAAACTTCACAGGTAAACTCAGTATCAAGCAGAGATGTGCATATGAAATGTTGGTTATGGTTCATTGATTTTTCACTGAGTTATGGCCCTTTCATGAAATTTCTTGTCCGCTCTTTTTCTCATCAACTATTGGACAGATTTGGTTCAAACTACACAAATAGACTCAGTATCAAGCAGAGATGTGCATATCCTATTTTGGTTATGGTTTATTTAGGTTTCATGGAGTTATGGCCCTTTGATGATTCTGGACAAATTTCCTTCAAACTTCATGGATAGACTTTGCACTCAGCAAAGATGTGCATATCATAAATTGTTTTTAGTTAATTAAATAAAATTTCCAAGAGCGATTCGGTTGGGAGGTTGCTTTCGTTAGTTTCCGTACTGTATAAGTAAGATGTAGAGTCTGGTCAAAAACATTGCATGAAAAGACATTTGTTGTCTGCAAAACCTTTTCATTTAAACCAGTCTCAATTTGTCCAACTGGTAAAAAAAAAATGTATCAAGTAAGTTTTATTCTCTCCAAGTCTTCAGTCTGTAACAAAGAGTAATTCTTTGGCAAGAAGCCATTGCAGGATATTCATCACCTTCAGTGATAGCTCTGGTATAATTGACTCTCCAGTCACTTATTTTGTATTCCTGTGACATTAATCTGTTTTGTGACAAGGAGCTGTTGGGGGGTATGATCACGTTTAGTGATAGCTCTAGTTTCAGTCTATTGAGTTTGTGTCCAGTTGCTTGAATTTTAAGTCCCATTGATGCTGCAGATAGAAAATTCAAAACAAAGAATTTATATAATGGTAAAATGAAAGATGGAAGGGCCCTTATCTGTTTACCAAACAACAAAATTTTGGACTCAACCAAATTGAAAGCTTGTCCTGATCACAAACTAAATGTGCCCCAATGATGGAATTGTGTTTAAAAGGGAAGAAAAGATTGTGAGAAAGTGAGAATATGCTGTGTACCAGCACTTTCCCCTTTTCCCACAATGTTTTTAGCCCTTTACCATACAATCCCATCTATCAATGACCCTGAGAAAGAAGCCTATTGAAAACAATTAAAGAAAAGGAGAAAATGCTGGTAAATAGCATTTTCTCCTTGTCCCACAATGTTTTCTGCCCTTCCCAAAACAAATTTCAATTTTTAAGTCAAATATATATTGTCGTCTGCAAATGCTTTCAGTTTGGATAAGTCTAAAATTTTGTCTTTTGATAAAGAGTTAAGGCTATTGGTGAATTACAGCTCATTTGTTCCAATTTCAGACTTGTGGTTTGGAACTACTTTCAAGTTAAAAGGGTCAGCAATTTGTTGTTTTGGAAAGGATTAACAAAGTTTTAGACTAGTCCAAATTCAAAGCATTTGCAGACGACAAAATAATTGTGACACAAAAATTGAAATTTGTTTTCGGAAGGGTAGAAAACATTGTTGGAAAAGGTTACCAGTATTTTCTCCTTTTCCCACAATATTTTCAAAAGGCTTTTTCCAGAGGGTTGTTAAAAGTCGGGATTGTGTGGTAAAGGGTTAAACAAAAATGTTTATTTAGCATGTTGATCCATTCTCTACTTACCAAAAATTAATACAAACAGCACAAAAAGAACATCAGAAGTTGATTGATTGACTGAATGGTGTTTTACACTGCTTTCAGCAGTATTTCAGTCATATCACAGCGACAGCTCACATATTCATGTAATTTCTGATTCTCATCAGTACTAGGCTAGGGCTGTGATTGATTGATTGATTAATTGTTTGGTGTTTAATGCCATTTTCAACATTATTTCAGTTATATCACGGCGGCCAGTGCACCTATCCATGCTTTCCTGGTGTTTCATTTACCAGTACTCCGCACAATACGGGGGCTTGGTGCTAGGGCTGTGAAGTGTCTTGCCAAGGACTCTTCCACAAAAAACCCTGTGCTTCCTATGAGGCCCGATTCCCAGGCCTCCAGCTTTCAAGTCTTATACTTTATCTTTGAGCCACGCAGGAGAGTAGAACCTTCGAAGGATTGAAAAATGTCTAGTTGGCATGTTACCAAAACCTTGGTAGTACAAGGAGGAGTAACTGTTACTTGTCATAATACTGGTTTATATCTGTCTATCTATCCTTGTAGAAGTTTATTAGCTTAGCTGTTTTGAAAGAAAACGTCAAGGTATTTTCATAGCTCTGTCATTGTCTGTGCCGTGCAAAAACTTTGACATTTTAGAATATCTGTCATTACTGAACATATACACTTAAAACTCAAACTAGTTATCAACTATCAAAAGGGGAACCCATACCAATACGACAGGTAACCATGCAAATATTTTTGACACAGTTATGCCCCTTTTTTGATTTGGAATTTTTACCAAAAATCAATCTATTGCTAAAAGCAACTGCAGCCTAGCATTGCTGCATGAGGTGCTCTTATTTTTGGAATCACCTTGTCCCTGGAAAATCTTAAAATAATGGGTACATGTATATTTTTCCATGCAGGTCAAGCAGGCTATTCTGTGTATAAATATGTACCTTACGGACCCGTAGAGGAAGTGATTCCGTACCTGTCTCGTAGAGCTATGGAAAACAAGAGCATGTTGAAGAAAGTACAGAAGGAACGTTCCTTACTTCAAAGCGAATTGAGCCGCAGGTTGAGAGGCAGACAGTTTAGATACAATCCAGTTCTCGAGATGTCAAAATGAGAGGTTTTATTGCAAGCAAATTCTAACAATCTATATAATACATGAGCCATGCTGTTTGAAAAAGGGGACTTAATGCATCTGCAAAAAGTATCGATCAAGGTCAGCTTGCGCAGTCAGCGCAGGCTGACCTGGATTGACACTTTCTGCTATTGATCCATTTTCTGCATGTCCAAGGACCATTCTTCCTCCAAATTATATAAATTGTTGGACCAAATAGAATTTATGGATCCATAATTATGTGATAACCTGCTTGGTATAATGCATCACAGAGATATATTAAGCCCCCCTTTTTCAGAGCACTGCTCATATTGATCAACCCTTTACAAAACAATTCCATGTTTTCATAACCCTGAGGAAGGAGGGTTTTGACATTTTTTACCAGCATTTTTCCCTCACAAGTTTTGTTCCTTGGGGTTTTGAAATCATGGCTTTGTTTGGTAGTGGCTTATTGACTCTTAGAAGGCTTAACCCTTTACTGTACAATGCCGCCTTTGATGCCCCTGGGAAAGAAACCTTCGCCCCTGGGAAAGAAACCTTTTGAAAACATTGTGGGAAAAGGAGAAAATGCGTGTAACCAGCATTTTCTCCTTTTCCCACAATGTTTTCTACCCTATCTAAGAAAAGTTGCACCATTTGAGCCACACCGAAATTGTTGTCTGCAAATGCTTTCAATTTGGACAAGGCTAAAATTTTTTCGTTTGGTAAAGGGTTAATAAACCCTACAGACAGATACAGTTTAGAAATAAGGCCACAGTATATGCGATACTATGATGGCTGTAGTCTACGCTGTCTTAGCAAAGTGGACAGTATCGATCTAAGATCATACTGCATGTTTTGTGCAGTCTGATCTTGATCTACACTGGCCGCAAAGGCAAATATAGTTGTGAAAGGCACTTTACGGGTTAACTCATAATCACAGAGAAAATGTAAGACTGGTCCGAATCATGGCTCAAAGGGTAGGCTTTGTCTATGGTAGGGTAGAAAACATTGCTGGGAAAAAGAGGAAATGTTGGTTACCTGTATTTTCTCCTTTTCCCACAGTGTTTTCGAAAGCCTTCAATCTCAGGATCATTGAAACTCAGGATTGTTTGGGAAAGAGTTACAAGTAATTTTTAAAGTAAATTTCAAGGAATCTTTGTGATTTTTAACTCTTTACCAAATGAAAAAAAAAAAAAAAAAAATTAGACTTGCCCAAATTACCAGCATTTTCAGACCACAATTCAAATGTTACTGGAAGCATTGAATTTATCCTTCAAAAGTTACAAACATTTTTGAGAAAAGGAGAAAGTTCTGGATACCAGCAATTGCTCCTTTTCTCACAAAGTTTTCAAGAGCCCTCTTCCTCGGTCTTTAAAACTTGGTGTTGTGTGGATAATGACATTAGTCATGAAAAAAAAATATAAACATAAAGTTAGGATTAGATTGAGTTTGAGAGTAAGTTGAATTTGTTGACCAAATGCATTTACATGTATTCAATTTTCAGAAATATATAAATTATGTATGTAATTGCATAACCCTTTCCCAAACGACAAATTTTGGACTAGTTCAAATTGAAAGAGTTTGCAGACGACAATTTTAAATTCGATGAAAATGGCAGAAAGGTCTCAAAACGGGTAGGAAACACTGTGGGAAAAGGAGAAATTGCTTGTTACGAGCAATTTCTCCTTTTCCCACAGTGTTTTCAAAAGACTTGTACTGCAGACACGTGAAAACCAGGGCTTGTTTGGGTAAGGGATAATCTAGTGTTGGATTTTTGTTATTGATTTTTGTTTTGTGTGTGTTGTTTTTTACTTTATGAAGATAGTGAATCTCTTTCATGGAATTGTATTTTATGCATATATGTGCAAATTCACATGTACAAATTGTTAACCCTGCACCAGATGATCAAATTTTAGATGCTTTCAAATTTGAAAGCATTTGCAACTGACTGATAGAGTGTGCCTCAAAGGATGGCATTTTTCATATTCGAAAGGATGGAAAACATTGTGACAAAAGCAGAAAATTCCATTTACAAATGGCTCAAATGATGGAATTTGTCTTTGAAAGAGTAGAAAACATTTTGGGAAGTAGGAAAATGCTGGTTGCCAGCATTTATTCCTTTTCCAGAAGTTTTTTCAAAAGCCTCTTCATTATGGGTCATTATCAAAAGTCAGGATTGCCTGATAAAGGGTTAGAAAAAATTTATTCCAATCCTCACATTTATAATTATGTCTCAAATTTACATTTACTGTATCAATGCTCAACAGATAACAGCATATTTTTTATAGAATAACAGTTATTTTCAGTGTAATTCAGCCGTCACAAATTTTCTCTACCTACAAGTTTGAGATAAGCGGATAGCTGCATATTTCTTCAAAGCTCTGTAATCATAGACCTCATTTCTAAAACATTGCTGACCAAGATTTCCTCTGTGAAATTATCTTTTCAATGTGATCATACTGACAAACCTGTGAAGTTTGTCATTTTTAGATTTAAAACACATTATGTTATGCAAGTTTCTATGGAATTATTTTTGGCTGTGATGTACACACCAGTAAAAGAAGCAAATAGGCTTAATTTAAATTAAAAAAAAAATTTAATGAATTAAAAAAAAAAAAAAAAAAATAGATAATAATTTAATGAATTAAAAAAAACAGGTACACTTTTTAACACTCCATGAACCACATTTCTTTAGATACAAATATATGATCAAAAGAATCCGACATTTGTTGCTTTTGAGTTCAATTTTTTTTTCACTTGTTGACAAAGCTCGCCAAAGGCTTGCTAAGTAACATTTTTTCCTAGACTTGTTATATAAAAGTTTATCTCAAATGCCAGCTCATGTTGGATCCTTTATTTCATTTATTCTTAGACTTATTACATGAAATTTTTATCTCAAATGCCAACTCATGTCAGACCCTTTGTCATTTATTCCTAGACTCATTATATGAAATTTTATCTCAAATGCCAACTGACGTCAGACCCTTTATGTCAATGATTCCTAGACTCGTCATATGAAATTTTATCTCAAATGCCAACTCATGTCAGACCCTTTATGTCATTTATTCCTAGACTCATTATATGAAATTTTTATCTCAAATGCCAACTCATGTCAGACCCTTTATGTCAATGATTCCTAGACTCATTATATGAAATTTTATCTCGAATGCCAATTCATGTCAGACCCTTTATGTCAATGATTCCTAGCCTCATTATACAAAATTTTATCTCAAATGCCAACTCATGTCAGATCCTTTATGTCATTTATGGCAAGAAAGTCACATTACATAATATTTAATCTGCTATGGTGGTGTAAGGGTTGAGATCTTGCTGCAACAATTGTGTTTGTTGTTTTGATCCATGCTGGGTCCTCAACCCCGAACACTTTACCAAGCAACCCTGTGTATTAATGACCCGGAGAAAGGAGGCTTTTGAAAACATTGTGAGAAAAGGAGAAAATGCTGGTGACCAGCATTTTCTTCTTTTCCCACAGTGTTTCCTACCTGTTTTGATACAAATTCCATCAGACATGCCACACTTTATTTTGTCATCTGCAAATCCTTTCAGTTTTGACCAGTCTTAAATTTTGTCGTTTGGTAAAGAGTTTTAGGGATAAATAATTTAAATGAACTGTGTCAATCAGGTATAACACACCGAAAAGTTGCAATTTTAAGTGTCTTTTTTTTTTTTACCAGAAAAATCTGTAAAACGGTGGACAGAGTTGATCTAAGATCAGTCTGTTAGGGACTGTGAATCAAATCAGCAACCCTTGTTTTCAGACCCTGATGATACTGACTTAGTTGAAGGGCTCATTTAAATGAACACAAGCCCCAAAAGGTAGCTCAGTGGTTAATTTATCTTACTTATGACCTAGTTTTGATACCCATTTAAAGCAAACTTTCTTTCCTGTGATTGTTCTGTACTCACCTCTGATGCATGTGGGAAAAGTAGCCAGTGGCCTGGAAAGAATTCTGTTAGTACTTGTGCGAAGGTACACTGACCCCCATGATATGACCTGAGCTGTGAAAATGGCTTTAAACTCCAAAACAATCAAACCAAATGTACACTGTGAACAGTTGATAAATAACTTACATGTACTAAAATAATGTCTTTATGTCATTAACTCTTTACCGGACAACAAAACTGTAAACTTGTTGATATTGAAAGCATTTGCAGACAAAAAATTCAATTAGGCTCAAGCAATGGGATTTGTTATTGAAAGTGTATAAAACATTGTAGGAAAAGGGAAAAAATGCTGGTTATCAGCATTTACACCTTTTCCCATAATATTTTTGAGACTTTCTTTTCACAGGGTCATAAAAATGCGGGATTGCCTTGTAAAGGCTTTACCACCAAGCATTGAACCGGTGATACTGTGTACATACACATGAATCATGCCATGGCAAAAGGGGGTTTAATGCATGTCTGTGATAAGTTATACAAAGCAAGTCATCATATAATTATGGATCCGTAAAATCCATTTTGTCAAGCAACTGACTGCTATGTGAGGTAAATTGGACCTTTGGCATGGAGAAAATTTACAAAAAGCAAAATGTTTTGACCCATGTCAGCCTGCGGGGACTACACAGGCTGACATGGGTCAGTACTTTTTGCAGATGCATTAAATCCCCTTTTTACAAAGCATGACTCAATTATTATTGATAATATGCAGTTAACTTAATATGTGTTTTTGTTGTTTTCTTGTTTTTGACTGATTAAAAACATTTTGAATAAATAATACTGTTTGTCTCTTATGTAATGAAATGCAAAGTCATGTTTTGGCTCAGTAATGGAATAATGATTGTCCTTTGGCAAGGACCCTTCCCATAGCCCTGTGTCTTGTATGTGTACCCTTTGCTATTAATTGGATAAGGATCCATTTAAGAACTTGGGCACCCACCCAGGTAGCTCAGTGGTTACTGGTTAGCATATCTGACTCATGACCTGGTTGTTGCGAGTTCACAACCCGGTTAAAGCAAACTTTCTTTCTGGCAATTTTTCACCTCTCACCTCTGATACATGTGAGAAAAGTAGTCAGTGGCTTGAAAAGAAAGTTGTGTCGGTACTGATGTGATAAAGCCAGGAAACACATGCCTAGGTGCGTTGACTGCCTGATATGACCTAACCTGTTAAAATGGTGTTAAACTCCAATACAACAAAACAAACAATCCATGAGTGATAGATTTTTCATATTGGCAATATTCCTTGCTGACCCCACCAAGAACTAAATGTCCTTGGGCAAGTCCTTTTTTTTGCCAGGAACTGTTGATGACCAAGGAACTTTTGATTTTATTCCAGAAGACAAAATTTCTTAATTGTTTGTATTAACCCTTTACAAAATGACAAAATTTCAGACTTTCAAATTGAAAGCATTTGCAGACAAAAAAAAATAAATGTGACTGAAAAACTGAAATTTGTTTTGGGAAGGGTAGAAAACTGGGGGAAAAGGAGAAAATGGTGGTTACTAGCATTTTCCCCGTTTCCCTCAAATTCCTCAAAAGGTTACTTTCTCAGGGCCATTAAAAGTTGGGATTGTGTGGTAAGGGGTTAACCCTTTACAAAACAACAAAATTTTGGACTTGTCAAAATTGAAAGGATTTGCAGATGACATGAAATGAAGCACATATCAAGACATTTGTCTTTGATAGGACAGAAAATATTGTAGGAAAAGGAGAAAATGCTGGTTACCAGCATTTTCTCCTTTTCCTACAATGTTTTCAAAAGCCTGTTTGGTCAGGGTTGTTTATACTTGGCACTGTGTAGTAAAAGGCTTAAAAGCATTGTCAATGACAAATCAGAAGTGGCTACAATGTTGGGATTTGTTGGGATTTGTCTATGAATGGGTAGAAAACTGTGGGAAAAGAAGAAAACGCTAGATACCAGCATTGTTTTGTGGCCTTCCATTATGAGAATTGGAAAATTAATAATACACTTTTTGTTTCAAAAATAATACAAATGACCGGCAATCTAGCAAAAGGGGCAATGTTTTATGCCAAACAAGTTATCACATAATTATGGATCCATAAAATCAATAGGGTGAACCGGTCCTTGGAAATGCATGAAAATGACCAATAGGAAAAAGTTAGCCCCGTATCAGCTACTTTCTGCATATGCATCAAAGCCCCCCTTCATACAGCGTGACTCAAAGTATTTGTCATGAATGAATTAGTAGTATACCTAGAATGTGTCCTGGCTGAACGGAAGTCTTGCACAACAAAACTGTATTTGTAGCCCACAATTCATCGTAGCTCAAAAGATGAATTCCGTCTTTGAAATAATAGAAAACATTGTGTGAAAAGGAGAAAATGCTGGTCACCACAGTCTTTTAAAAGCTGACTTCTTCGGAGTCGTTACAACTGATAAGTGAACTGAAATTCTGAATCTTTTAGTCCATCTTTTAACAGTTCATCCATTGTGTCATTCTGGGCCACTGTAAACCATTCTTTCCAGTTCCCGACCTCACCTAAAAAATAAAATACTTAGATCGCCACTCAGATAGAGTTATCTCTCTTGAGGACTCTTCTGCGTGTTTGGTTAGAAAAATGAATGAGTCTCGCAAGAGAGTGCGATATTATTGGGTCAGATGCGGTAAACTGGTACCCGTTGTATCTCCCGTAACCGTCCGATAGACAACGTTGTTGATGCAAGGATCGATAACAGGCTGCCATTTTACAGATTCGGTACCCATAACCTAGAGAGCATTAACCAACCCAAAATGAGATTAACAAATGAGAAATAAAAACCTGGATATACTTTTTTGACACTGCATTGTAATAAAAAGTGCCTCCGTTAGTAAAGATAGTTGCATTTGATCGTATTTCGTCTTTGTTGCCATTGATTTTTGTTTACGCGCGGTCCCGGTAATAGGTCTAAACGCGCCTTTTGACTTGAAGAGTTCAACTAATGGAAGTAAGAAGTATTCACGAGTACCAGACAGCAAAATTTTAGACTCGGCCATATTGAAAGCATTTGCAGACGACATATTAAATGTGGTTCAAATGACTGGATTTGTCTTTGAATTGGTCGAAAATATTGTGTGAACAAGAAGAATATGCTGGTAACTGGTGCAACGGTATCTAAAGCCTTGTTCGACAAGGTCGCCCACACCCAAGATCGTTTGGTAAAGGGTAAACACCTTGAGTCCGGCCGGGTAGCTCAGTGGTTAGCGTATCTGACTCGTGACCTGCTCGTTGCGGGTTCCATATCCGGTTGAGGCAAACTTTTTATCCGGCAAATTTTCACCTCTCGCCTCTGACGCATGTGTGAAAAGCAGTCCGTGACTTGAAAAGAAAGTTGTGCCAGTACTGGTGTGAGAAGGCTGGGAAACACATGCGTAGGTGCAAAAACGGCCGTGATATGACCTAAGCTGTTAAAACGGCGTTGAACTCCCATTACAAACATTTAATAATGACCTTGAGAAAGAGAGAGGGCTTTTGAAAACATTGTGGGAAATGGAGAAAATGCTGGTCAGCAGCATTTTCTCTTTTTCCCACAATGTTTTCAAAATGTCTTTTCGTCAACTGAGAATTGCCTGGTAAAGGGTTAACACCAGAACAACATCTTGTAATCGATGTACGAAAAGCAACCCTACCTTTTCTCATGAAGCCATACTGCACGCCATCACGATACGAGCTACCTCCCATCATCGCTAACGTATATCTCTCTCGCATTTCTTTAAATTGACATTGTCCCGCAATGGCGTCCATAGTTCTATCGTCAAGATTTAGTTCAAGGAATTTAGCCAGCTTTTTTACTTCAGTTAGTGTGTCCTGGAAAAGAGTGAGCGTAGGCTTATATGTTTCCTATAAAAATCAAACTTTCTGTAGAAATTATAAAGGTAAATTGAAAGCTAACAAACATCTCTCTCGTATTTCTTTAACCTTGCATTGTCCCGAAATGGCTTTCATAGTTTTGTCATCACAGCTACCTTCTAGAAATTTAGCTAGCTTTTTTACTTGAATTATTGTATCCTGAAAGATAGTGAGCTTAGGTTTATACGAGGGCTGTTAAAAAAATACGCGGAAAAGTACTGTCATTCTCTCATTTAAATATAGCCAAATGTACACATTTTGTAGACAAAATAATTCTATATTTACAGTGTAAATTTCATGCCAATATCTCAGCAACTTTTTAAAGATATGGTGCTTATGGCAACGTCATCGCTCAAACATCAGCCCAACGTCATCTAGCGTTAATTTTACGTCGTGTTATTTGAATTACTTATTAAGCGTTTCTTTCACATGCCTAAGTGAGACATCTGTCTACAGAATTTCATCTTTCCACATGGTAGATTGTTCCTTTGTTTCAGGTTCGTATAGGCTTATCCATGTTTCACCAGAAGTAACAATACGATTTTGGAAGTCCCCAGCTTCTCGTTCAAATCGCAGAACAAAGCGCTGACACAGTTCCACCCTCTTCTCATTTTGAATGTCCGACAACATTCTCGGTATCCACCTAGCACACAGTCTCCGCATATTTAAAGTGTCATGAAAAATGTGACGTACAATCCCAACACTACAGTCCACTCGCTCACTTATTTCTGTTACAGTAATGCGTCCATCCTTGTCTAGAAGCTCCTTGTTTTCCTGTTGTTTACGTTGTGTTACCGACGTCAGCCGTCCGCTTCTCTGATCATCTATCGCACTTTCATGACCGTCTTCGTAACGCGCATACCATTTGTAAAATGCCGTCTTCTTCATTGCTGAATCACCATATGCCTTGATTAACATTTCTTGTTTCTTTTCTTGATTTTCCATTTAAAGCACAAAATTTAACCGTAGTTCTCTGTTCGGTACTCATTTTAACGGACGTGAATAAAAAATATGGCTGCCATACTCTCAAATGACGTTAGACGTTAATGACTTCATGAACGTCATGCCAAGAGTTTATGCCGGATTATGACAAAATTTGGTAAAGATATCTGATCAGACACAAAAGAGACACGTCGTTTTCCGAACGACAAAGGCTTTCGTTGTATAGCATTTTCGGCGGGGTTTTGGAACATGACGTTGCCATATCTACCATGTCTTTATAAGGTGTTGAAATATTAACTTGAAATTTATATTTTCAATACAATATTAATTTGTCTACAATATGTACCAATTTCACTGTATTCACGCAATATTTGACGGAATTACAATACTTTTCCGCATCATTTTTTTAACACCCCTCGTATTTTTCCCCAAAGATGAGAAGTTTTTTCTAGAAAGTAGATTGGCAAATGGAAAGCAAGGAAATATCTCTCGTTCATCCTTTTAAATTGGATTAAAACCGGAATAGCTTCCATAGTTCTGTTGTCGAGTTTCACTTCAAAGAATTTAGCTGTTTTTTGGTGCATTTAACAAGATCTAAAAGAGAGTGGGCTTCGGTTTACGCACTGATTACAATTAAAAACGCACACCTTGGTTTTTCATTAATATCTCGGACAAAAATGAATACACGACAACGAAAACTCAGCTTGTCAAACGGTCATATTTAATGACTCATTGCCCAAAATTTAATTAAAATCAAATGAATAATTCATACCAAATCAAAAGCCTGAGTTTGTGTAGTCAAAACATTGAGTTTGTCGTCTACAAATGCTTTCAATTTGGACAAGTCTACCATTTTGTCGTTTGGTATAGAGCATTAACATGAGCTATGGCGTTTAAAATCAAAGCTACTGATTTCGTTTTAAAAAAAAACCTTTTAATTTGTACCACAGGCCTTTGAAGCCCAACTGGTCTATCATGGGACACTGAAATGTGATAAAGAGGCGGTGCACCAATGTGCTGTTTTTAGTAATGGTGTCCGGATAATCGAGCAATGAAAAATGAAAAACAAGGGCGTTTCAGTAGCCTATAGTTGTACCTTTTTCATGTCCTCGAAATGAAGTATAAGCATGTCGTGTTTGCCGGATTTATACGCCGTCTCCCAGTCGCAGATGTACTTTGTGTACAAGTCGTAGGCCACTGTGGGACAAAAACAGTACCAGAATCAACCAAGGGTACTTATTCACCAACCATTGTTAGTCTTTTTTTCAAGAATTGTCTAACGTTGAAAGTAACGTAATTTCTGATTGCCAAATGATTTAACCAATCAGAAGTTGTGTTACTTTCTAATTCTAGAATTAGACTATGAACTTTCTTAGGAATCGTTCGTGAATACGGACCCCAAGTCTTTCAGATTGTGGATTCGAACATTATTAAAATGAAATTACTCAAAATTTAGAACATGTTATTTGAAACAAGAACGAAAACGTAAAAGGTGGTTAAATAAGAATTTTGAAACTCCTTCAGTGTGGTTCAATATGAAGAGAAGGAAAAGTAACCCGTCAGCCGGATTGCATCTTTTTTTCTCATGGACAAGCTTGTTGCGAATTTACTCATACATGGAAAAATAAACTACACAGATAATTTTGTTATTTATGGTTTAACCCTTTCCCAAACGATAAATTTTAGACTGGTCCAAATTGAAAGAGTTTGCAGACGACAATTCTAAATTTGATGAAAATGGCAGAAAGTTCTCAAAAAGGGTAGAAAACACTGTGGGAAAAGGAGAAATTGCTCGTTACGAGCAATTTCTCCTTTTCCCACAGTGTTTTCAAAAGACTTGTACTGCAGACACTTGAAAACCAGGGCTTGTTTGGGAAAGGGTTAATCCAGGTTCCACTGTGCCAAGACAGTTTTTAACAGTGAAAATTTATCATGGCCTAACTACGACTTGTTCCGACCTATGACGATTACCAGCGCGAATTCTTGCCGACGGTGTCGCGTCTCTGCCATGGTCTGCTAATTTTCACCATGATTTTGGAAATCCTGGGCAATAGGGAGACTAAATCGTGAAAGTGGACCTGACTGGGCCCATATTTACCAACCATTTACAGTTTCAGTCTTACTCTTATTTTAGATGTAGAAAGTAACACCAGTACCATTTGATTTAACCAATCAGAAATTGTGTTACTTTCCAATTTTTGAAAATTCTTGAGAATAAGTCTAAGAATGTTCTTAAGAATGGTTGGTAAATACGGACGCTGGGCTCTTCTGCAGGTGAAAAAGTAAAACATACACTCTCCGCGCATGAATAACGGGAGCCAGTCTTTGAAGGTTCCCGTATAGTTGTAATGTTTCATTCCATACATCATGTGATACAGGGAAACAGCTACGTCTTTGGGATTGCGCACGACGAAAACGACCTTCACCTTTTTGTTGTTGACATCGGCGGGAATTCTGAAAATTTTAGATTCACTTCAGTTACGAACATGTAGAATAACTTTATAGAGTTTTACTTGGCAAGGATCCATGCATATAGAACACAAGCGTTAACTAACCTTTTATCAAACAATCCAAGTGTTTTCAACGACCTTAAAAATCAGGCAAAAAGTAAATAAAAGATGGAGTGACCCGGAAACTTTTAAGTCAGTTTTGCAATAGATTTCTCTCCAGCGACTAACACTTGGACCGATCATACAATAACACATTGTCATCTCCACAATATTTTCAAAACTTTTAAAAGGGTGATTTAAATTTAAATGCATTTTGTCAACTCTGGCAAAAAGGGGTTTAATGCATCTCTGTGCTCTATGATACCAAGCAAGTCATTACATAATTATGGATCTTTAGAATCCATTTTGTCTAACAACCGAATCATGAGACATGCCTACACCGGATGTTTGACATGCAGAAAATTTACCAAAAGCAAAAGCCTGCGCGGACTGACCAGGGTCGATATATTTTGCAGATACATTAAGCTCCCTTTTTACAGAGCAAGGCTCATATTATTTTTGTACACATGGGTGTATACATGACGGGGTAGGGACGACAAAAACCTGTTCTAGTCATGCTAAACATCGTATGGGCAAACACGGCAGGTCAACAACCCTCGTGACGTCTTAGAAAATTTTTTGTAATTATAGTTCAAATTCGTGCTTGAAGCTGAGACAAAACTAATTAAGAGCCATGCTCTGTGAAAAGGGGGCTTAATGCATCTGCGCAAAGCATCGACCCAGGCTAGCCTGCGCAAGCCATGAAAGGCTGACATGGGCCGACACTTTCCACTATTGGTCAATTTTCTGTATGTCAAAGGACCAGTCTAACTTATGATACAGTCGGTTGTTAGACAAAGTGTTTTTTATGGATCCACAATTATGTGATGACTTGGTTGGTACAATGCATCACGGAGATGCATTAAGCCCCCTTTTGCCACGACTCATTTTAATCCTTAACCCTTTCCCAAACAAGCCCTGGTTTTCACGTGTCTTTTGAAAACACTGTGGGAAAAGGAGAAATTGCTCGTAACGAGCAATTTCTCCTTTTCCCACAGTGTTTTCTCACCTTTTTGATAACTTTCTGCCATTTTCATCCAATTTAAAATTGTCGTCTGCAAACTCTTTCAATTTGGACCGGTCCAAAATTTGTCGTTTGGGAAAGGGTTAAAGCGCCGAATAAACCCAGTGGTCATTTTCATTCTAGAATGAAACCAATATAATTGCAAATTCATGGCTACCTTTTGCGTGTATAGTTTTAACATAGCGGACAGTGTAGATCAAAGATCAGGCTGCACGTTTTGTGCAGCCTGATCTTGATCTACACTGGCCGCAAAGGCAACTATATTAGTGAAAGGCGCTTTAAGGGTTACAGTGGCAAGAACAAGATTTAGTACAGAATAACTGGACAAGCATTTTGTTTGTAAACAAACCAGACTGGATGTGATAGTACTACCTTCGATAAGGAAGATGCGTGTTCAAGATTCGAGGTGAAGGCAGAGATTTCATTTCATCTTCGCTTGTTGCTTCCAACATTGTTTTCACTTTACTTTCTTTTGGCCCTTCCGGTCGGCCCTTCAACAGCATAGTTAAAACCTCAAATGTCCAGGTGCAGCCTGAAATTTACATGTTATCAATTAGGGATCTGACATCTGAACAAAAACAATGTTCTCAGAACTTAAAGCCCCAATAGCGGCCAAAAGTAAACAATGCTATTGTTAAAATGCACTTGAATTTTGTGAATATTGTGAAAATGACAATCTGTTTTTGTACAGTCGGTCCAAGTGTTATTCGCTGGCAGAGAAATGAATTCTAAAACCAGGTAAAAGGTTTGCAAAAGATAGAGCGACCTGGCAACTTTTGACCTACTTTTACGATTCATTTTTCGGTCAGCAAACAAATATCTCATACCGACCTGCTTTAGGATACGAACACAGCAGCACATCGTCGTCTTTAAACTGAAAGTTCGGTAGGTTTTCATTCACCTTACGGATGTATTCTACAGTTCTACCGAACAGTGAAGATCTGTATTGTCCAAAGTCAATCATCGTTACTGGGACACCACCTTCGTCTTCCACTTGGATCTCTGTCATCTTTCATGTGTTTATCTACAACGACGAGGGGGAAACAGATTTAAAGCGAACTGGCGACAAAAACAACCAAAATCGTATTAGACACAAGCACACCACTCGTCACAACTCGGCCGATTCCGTACAACCTCCTCCGTATGAAGGAGGTTTCCATTTTGGACTACCAATCACATGATCTTAAACATGGCGGCACTCCTATGAATCGCTTAGCAACGACATGAACAACCACGGTGAAGTTATTCACATCTATCGATCTGCCGATGAAAGCTCCCAACGGAACTGATGAACCACACTAAAAATTATATGTACAAATTGTTTGCCGACAGAAATATTCTTAGAAAGATCGACAGAAAATTGTGACTCATGTTTTCTTTTTTAAGAGGAGCCTTATAATTTCAATAACGGAAAACCGGTGTACTTCCGGCGATGAAATGTAGCGTGCATATCAAGCTACGTGGTACAGCCGAGGGATTTGATCATCGGATCAACCGAGGTTTGCCGAATGGACAACACTTGTGACTGAAATCATTCAACCCTTAACCTGCTAGATAAATTAAATACAACTTTCAAGTCGATAGTAAAAAAGTCAATTTTTTTTTGCTATTTCAAAGTAATTGGGGCGTGGGAGGGGGGGGGGGAGGATATAGATCTCCTAAACAGACAGTGCAGTCTGATATTGATCTACACTGTCCGCAAAAGGTCCTTGAGTCGTGAATGGATAGAGAACGTGGTGGGAAAAGGTAACAAATGCTGGTAAACAGCATTTTTCTCATTTTCCCATACTATTTTCATAAGCCTTCGACCAGTGGGTAAATTAGCCCTTAGACGTCCAAGCAAAGCTCAACGACCTTTTGCGGACAGTGCATATCAAGATCAGACTGCACACAACGGGCACTCTAATCGTGGATCTACATCGTCCAATAAAGAAGATATTTTCCCCCAAAAAATACCTTTGAAATAGCAAACTGAGTTTTTACAAGATCTATCGATTTGAAAGTTTCATTTCACTTATTTACCAGGTTAAAATTTTGTTAAAGCAACGAATTCTTTGGTACACGTTTATAATAAGCTTACATTAAAACTAAACTTACTTTGGTCGGTATTTTCACAGCAACTCGTGTATACATCCGGTCAAACTGTGTAACTTCAACATTATCATAAGGTCAAAACACTTCTCCGGAGTAAAGTTACCTTTTCCCTTTTCCTAATTTTCCCAGATCCCTACCCTCGTTCGATAACGTTGGTGCAAAATTCCGAATGAGCAATGTTTTCGGCGTAGCTGATTCCGCTGGCTTTTGACCTACTTCTTGGTACTGATAAAGAATGAATAGATGGTAATTTGCGATTGGTAAAAAAATGTGCACATGTGTATATGGCGGGCCCCTGCTGACACATTTGCTCGCACATTTATGAATCCATTATTAACAAGCGTTGCTACCGCTAATCTATACCATAGGACCTTGATTCATACCACAGCAAACCAATACATGGATCCGTGAAAATCGATTTTTGACCAATCAAGTCATCGCATTTATTTGGCCCGATGTGTAGCCTTGCTGTCTGCTATTTCGGCTCACAAACAAGCGACTGTTCGTGTTGGAGAAGTGCGACTTTATGTGTGTTTACAACGCTTGAATTTAGGAAAAAGTTTTTAAGGTGTGCTTTGCGAAAGTGTACGGCTTACGTGAGATATACACAAAGGCTACAAGTTTGCATTATGATTATGATTGACAATGGGACATGAGCAAACAGTTTCGATCAATGCTATATTACGCAATGGATTAAGTAATGTTAGTTCTTTTTTCGTCTGAAATCCTCTGAAAAAGTCATAAAATGTTTTACATTGGGAAAAGGTAAAAATATATGAAATACTAATAAAAGGAAAGTATGTTCACTAAAATATCTAACATTGTTTAATAACCTCTGCACATCCAAAAAGAGGCACTTGTAATCAATATTTCGGTTTGACGTTAACATTAACCTTGGTGCGTGAAGAATGCTGAATGTGAAGGTACAGATCAGATTACAAAAACACATACAGTTTATTCTTGGATTCAAACCATTTGCTACTTAAATTAAGTACATTTACGTGTATTCCTTACTGAAAGTACATATAGATTTCAACTATGAAACAGACTAAGTTCTGTTCTGTACTGTTTTGGAAGTTCAGCTCAAAAGGCAACTTACGTTAATTAAATCATTTTTCGACTTGGCCATATTTAAGTGGATTAGCACATCTGCCATTCCAAAGGGTATGTCGGTAAACTGTTAACTGATAGGATATGTGTTTGATTGCCGCTGTAATCCACTTGACCACCCGTTGTCTTCAGTAAATCATAAGATAAAACAAACTACCGTCAATGATATTAACAAGTTTGTTAATTGACAGCACCTTTACGCATTTTAAAATCGCAAGGCAACCACTTTCCCTTAAACTTTTCTAATCTTACACCTCTCTGTTGAATGAGACAATCTATAATTTTTTTCAAAATGCTTGTAATTTAGTGTCATTTATTATCGAACATGATGTTGAGACAATCTAACAAGCCTTACGAAAATATTAAGCACCTTTAATTCTATTATTCTCAGGCAAAAACTGAGGTTTAAGAGGTGTTTCATTCTTTCTCATTGAAGTTTAAAACCTTGCTGGCACAGGTATTACATTGTCTGTAGCCCCTGAAATTCACACTTTTTGTACATATCCTTGTGTAAATTAGTTCAAGTATCCATAAATTTCTTACCGAGAATTCATCACCGGCAGAAACATATGAAAAGGAATATTTATCCGGAATTTTATCTAGGCAACCTTTCGACCATCGGAGGCAACATTTGGCATGAAGATACAAGAATGATTACATTTTGGCAAGATAAAGATGAAATGGGTGAAAAACTGGCTGGAAACGGGTATAGAAGGGTTAAGTAGGATGGTGCGAGACTTTTGGAACACCCTGTGTGGACATCTATACTGTGCATATTATGTCTTAGTCAACCAAAATATTCTACGTAAGTTTACACTTGCACGGGTAGGAGAAAATATCGGCTCAGAACAACACAGGTAAATTTGTTATTCTTTGTAGTTATACTAACCGCGATGTGTTCTTTAGTCTTTGAAAGTAGAAAAAAGGAGAATGTGATGCAATGCTCTGGTCTTTCAAAGTGTTTTCTACACTACGGAAAGTTGTAGCATGTGTACAGTACTGTCTGCATCATTTGTACCGTGGGTTGATCGTAGCCGAAATATTACGTCACGTAGGACCTAATTTCAGGCTGAGATTGCCAATTCACAAATTAGAGAGAGTATTACTATCCTAGAAGTGTGAATTATGTCTTGAACTTTTCCATTCGCTGCTGGCAAAGAGATGAAAATAAATAACCCAAAATTGACATGAATAAACAAATGCTCCAATTTATGTGGACCGGCTCTGAAGTGTCGGTCGGCACCGATGGATGAGGGCTTCCTTTCAAAACATAGGATAGGTGCATTGGTCGCCTCGATGTAACTGAAATTATATTTAAAACGACATTAATCAGAACTTTCTCCTTTCTTCACAAAGTTTTCTTTCCACACATTCGGAGCCATTGTTTATTTGTCAATTGTGTAGTATTTCTTTTCAATTCTTTGACAGCACCGAATGGAAAAGTTCAAGACAATACTTCACACTTTTGTGACTGCAAAAGTGTCTCTAATTAGCTAATTTAATGGCAGTATCAGCCGGACATTAGGTCCTTGACGTATTATTTCGTCTACAGTCAACCCACGACACAAATGATTTATACCATACTGTACACATGTTACAGCTGTCCGTAGCATAGACAACACGTTGAAAAACCAGAGATTCGCGTTAAATTCTCTTTTTTTTTTTTTTTTTTTCGAATTTCAAAGACATTTAGAGCAAATAAGTATAAAGAATGACAAGCTGTTTCTCGATATTTAGCCGATATTTTCGGAGCCGGAAGACCAACACAACAATTCCTTATCAGAGCCATTGGCTCCGATTAAGAAGATTCCTGTCTGTGACTTGACTCATCTGCCTGTATTAGACGATTGTGTGCTTGCAGACGACAAAATGTTGTGGCTTAAATGTCGGAATTTATAATTGAAAAGGGAGTAAACATGGTAAGAAGAACTTTTTCTGTCCTCGATGCTTTCAGAATATCGAATATATGTGGTGTTGCTTGGTACCGAGCTCGAAGCCTTTACCGAACGCTAAGATTTTGGACTACTGCTCCAAATCCAAAGCATTCGCAGACGACAAATTAAATATGGCTGAAACGGTTAAATTTGTATTTAACCCTTTTCCAAATAATCCCGAGTTTTAACACCCATGGGGACAGGACTTTGAAAACATTGTGGGAAAAGGAGAAAATTCTGGTAAACAAATTCTATCATTTGAGCTACATAGGATATACAGTCTGCAATTAATATGCTTTCAAATTGGACAAATCTAAAATTCTGTCGTTCGGGAGAGTTAAAAGGGTGGAAAACATTTTGGGAAAAGGAGCAAATGTTGGTTACCAGCATTCTCTCTTTTCTCCACATTTATTTCAACGTCGTTAAGACTCGGGATCGTGTATCTCAAGGATCAGCCAGCGATATCTGGGAATATTACATAGATCAGCTCGAGTAGATGAGCTTTCACGTAGGTCAGTGAATACCACATTTTCTTTTTTTTTTAATTTTCGGCAAAGATCCCAGAGAGTTTATGATTCGATAATTTGTATAAAATGAAAATAATCAATGTGTTCAGAAAAACTGTTTAAAAATCGTAACTCTTCACTGTCCGAGCGCTGACTAAATGCACAAGACTCTCTGTCACTGTCTCTCTCTCGTCTTTTTTTCCTTTCAAGGGAAGTCACTCGTACATTCATATGTCTTATATTCAAACGGTGTTGCGTCCCTTATGTCATTTTGATCATGGATTTTATTACTTTTTACCCCAGTTAGTTCTTTAACATTTTTATTCCTTCTGTTTGTGTGTCTTTCCCAAAGTGAGAATCAAAATATCAAAAAAATATATGCAACAGCAGATCTTACATTCTTGACCACATATATATATACATTCAATGCGTTTGTAACAGAGATAGATCTATTCCTTAGAAAATCAGGAAACATGCTTTTTGAGCAATTTTACCTTGATATTTCTGTTACGCTTCTGTGTCAAGGCTTCATTTTCTGACACATTACAAATGTAATCACAGTAAGTGCCTTAAGTCAGTTACACTTTGCAGAATAGCCTACACTACCACACGAACAGGAAATATCAACACTTTGGTCAATTTTCCCCACATTCTTTTCGACCCTTTGCCATGGTCTACATCGAGTGACTAATTAAATGAAAAGTAAAGGCTAATATTGGATTTTGGCAGAAATTGACGTTATATAAATAACACTCTTATTATTTTGCTTTTGAGCTAGGGTTGCTGAACTGTTGTTAATAATCGGTCAGGATAATCTTGTGCTCGACACAAGCTTGTTAAATAAAGTTAAATTTAGCTTGACTAGTATCCGGATGGAGTGATATCGGAAAAGAAATTCGTTAACTTTATCAACAAGGTCTTAGAGAGAATGGACACAGAGGAAGAACTCTGTATGGTAAGTTTCAATTTTATCGTACGTTATCAAATGTATATCCATATATCACTGTTAGACCACCTTTTAATCTCTGTTAAATGATGAGCATTCGGCCCACACTTGTTTCGAACACATGATTCTTTTGTATGTTTTTATAAATCCATTAACCCTTTCACAAACAAGCCCTGGTTTTCACGTGTCTGCAGTACAAGTCTTTTGAAAACACTGTGGGAAAAGAAGAAATTGCTCGTAACGAGCAATTTCTCCTTTTCCCACAGTGTTTTTTACCCTTTTTGATAACTTTCTGCCATTTTCATCAAATTTAAAATTGTCGTCTGCAAACTCTTTCAGTTTGGACCAGTCCAAAATTTTTCATTTAGGAAAGGGTTAATTGAAGAGTAATTATCTTTTTCATTGGCAATAGCATTTGGATGTTTTTTTTTTTAAGGGAATCGCTTATTTGAACTTTTAATATACAAGACATTGTGTCATAACCCCATCATAGGGATACAAATCTTCAACGTTAATTTCAACATCATAAACAATTTGTCTTTTGCCACAAAATTTTCCGGAGGGGTCAACTTTGACCAAAAAAGTATTGTGTAGAGGATGTTGTGTTTAAATTGGAAGCAAGTTGTTTTCAACATTGTTTCATTTAACTTGTGGTGGCCTGTGCACTGATCTATGCTTTCCTGGAGTGTTATTACCAGTACTTCACGCAACATTCTTCCAAAGCCACTGGTTGCTTTCCCACATAACTATCAGTGAAATAATGTTCAAGCAGTGAGAGAAAAAGAAATCCTGTTGGAATGACAATTGTCATTGATCATTGAAAAGAAATTAGCTGAGCTTGGGAATTGAACCAGAACCTCCATGCTTGCAAGCCCTTAACTCTTTCCAGCACAAGAAAGATTTAGACTTGTCCAAATTGAAAGTGTTTGCAGATGAGAAATTTATTGTTGCTCAAAAGTTGGTATCTTGAAATGTTGTATAATAGTGTGGGAATAGGAGACAGTGCTGGTTACCAGCACTATCTCCTTTTCATGCAGTGTTTTCAAAAGCTTCCTTTCTCAGGGTCGTTAAAATTCAGGATTGTGGAGTAAAGGGTTAACCCTTTACCACAGAAAAAAATTTGCACTAGACCAAGTTGGAAGCAATTTTTCAGATGACAATTTAAATGTTTTTCAAACTATTTAGTATTAATTCTTTAATAGTTGGAAAAAATTGTGGGATAAGGAAAAAATACTGGATACCAGTATTTTCACCTTTTTCCATAATGTTTTCAAAAGCCTTTCATGTCAGGGTTATTAACCCTTTACCAGACGACAAAATTTCAGCCTTGTCCAAATTGAAAGCATTTGCAGACAACATTTTCAGTGTGGCTCAAATGGTGCAATTTTTCTTTGATAGGGTAGAAAACATTGTAGGAAAAGGAGAAAATGCTGGTCACCAGAATTTTCTCCTTTTCCCACAATGTTTTTAAAAGGCTTCTTTCCCAGGGGCGTTAAAAGGAGGCATTCTACAGTAAAGGGTTAAAAGTGGGGGTTGTGTGGTAAAGGGTTAACATTGAGCTACCGGCCTCAACCTGATGAAGGGTAAAGTAAGATCTAACTCTCAACCAAAACCAAGATTTAGACTGGTCCAAATTGAAAGTGCTTGCAGACAACAAATAAAACTTGGCACAAACTATGGTATATATCTTTAACCCTTTCCCAAACGACAAATTTTGGACTGATCCAAATGGAAAGAGTTTGCAGACGACAATTTTAAATTTGATGAAAATGGCAGAAAGTTCTCAAAAAGGGTAGAAAACACTGTGGGAAAAGGAGAAATTGCTTGTTATGAGCAATTTCTCCTTTTCCCACAGTGTTTTCAAAAGACTTGTACTGCAGACATCTGAAAACCTGGGCTTGTTTGGGAAAGGGTTAAAACATTAGAAAGTATTGCATGAAAAGCAGCATTCTCTTCTTTTCCTACATTGTTTTCAAAAACTAACCTCTTCACTAGGATTGTTAAATATTTGATTTTCTGGTAAAGGATAAACTTATTACATCCTGATTGATTGATTGTATGGTGTTTAATGCCGTTTTCAACATTATTTCAGTTATATCGCGGCGGCCAGTGCACCTACCCATGCTTTCCTGGAGTTTCTTTTACTGGTACTCGGCACAATATTCTTTCTAAGCCACTGGCTGCTTTCCCACATAACCATCGTCGAAACAGTGGTCAGCGGTGAGAGAGGAATGAATCCTGGCGCAAGGACTATCATCAATCCTCGGAAAGAAATTGGCCAAGCCGGGGATCGAACCAGCGACCTCCTGTTCTCAAGTCCTGTACGCTACCGACTATTACATCCTGAAACAAATTTACATGAGGATACTTTAAAAACATTGGTGTCCGTGGTTGTGAGGTAGTGCTTCTGCCTTGCAATCATAAGGTTCTGTGTTTGATTCCCTAGAATGGGTGTCAACTTTGGGACAGTTTATTTACTGGCCCACACTTCGGGCACGAGTACTTGTGTGGTTTGCAGGAAGCAGAATCAAGGGAGATTAATATGAGCTGCAAGAGCTTGTTTCTCAATTGATGTAAAATAAATAAGTTTAAAATATTTATTATGATGTTGATAATGAACATCAATTAACCCTTTCCCAAATAACAAATTTTGGACTGGTCCAAATTGAAAGAGTTTGCAGACGACAATTTTAAATTTGATGAAAATGGCAGAAAGTTCTCAAAAAGGGTAGAAAACACTGTGGGAAAAGGAGAAATTGCTCGTTATGAGCAATTTCTCCTTTTCCCACAGTGTTTTCAAAAGACTTGTACTGCAGACACGTGAAAACCAGGGCTTGTTTGGGAAAGGGTTAAATTCAGTGCAAGAATACACATGTAGAAAAAGGGCAAAAGGAAAAGAAATGCGTTTTACAAGCAATGTATTCAAAATCGGCCAGCATGAGTCATGACAAAAAAGATCTTGTTATTGCATTGAAAGTTCTTTTAAAAATTTTGATTGCCATTTTGTAAATTTTTACTTTGATGAAACAATAAATGTCAAAGAATAATGCAAATATTATTGCAGGAAAAAGAGCTGAGATGGTTGCTTGAAGAACAAGTGAAGAAAGACTTGACAGAAATAAGGAACACATTAATGGTAAGAATGATTTTTAACCACACTGAATCTTAAATAAGAATGATTTTATAACCTTTACAAAACAATCTCGCATGTTCATGACTCTCAGAGAGAAAACTTAAAATCATTGTGGCTAGAGGAGAAAATGATGGTAGCCTACATTACCTCCTTTTCCCAAATGTTTTCAGCTGTTTCTAGATAGATTTACCCCGTAAAGACAACAACAAAAAGCTTTTGGTGTCATTTCCACTCACATCTAAATAAAGACTTTTAACCCTTTGCCAGACAACAAAATTTTAGCCTTGTCCAAATTGACAGCATTTGCAGACGACAATTTCAGTGTGGCACAAATGGTGCAGTTTTTCTTTGACAGGATAGAAAACATTGTGGGAAAAGGAGAAAATGCTGGTTACCAGCATTTTCTCCTTTTCCCACATTGTTTTCAAAAGCCTTCTCTTTCAGGGTTGTTAAAACTCTGGATTGTGTGGTAAAGAGTTAATCCTTTACCACACAATTCTGTGTTTTAATAACTCTGAGGTAGAAGACATTTGAAAACATTGTGGGGAAAGGAGAAAATGCTGGTTACCAGCATTTTCTCCTTTTCCAACAATGTTTTCCACCCATTCTAAGACCACTTCCATCTTTGGAGCCACTTTTAATTTATAGTCTGCAAATACAAGCCTGAAGTTTTGCTTGGGTCCTGCTTGGCACAGTGGTAAAGTGAAGGACTTATGGCCTGGAGACGCGGGTTTGGACCTCACTGGATCCACTGGGCTTTTTTGTAGGAGTGTCCTTGGGCAAGACACTTTAGAGCCCCAGCCTAGTACTGGTGGAACCTAGGAAATTTATGAATATGTGACCCACTGCCGTGATATTACTGAAGTTATATTGAAAGCACTGTAAAACACCATTCAGTCGATCAATCAACTTGAATTAAATTTTGCACTCTGTAAAGAGTTAAGTAATGTTAAACTTTTCCAGGAATGCAGCAGACGGTTTCCTTACAGAATGGGATTCGGTAAGAGAAAGTTTTTTCTTTTTCATAAGTCACTTGCTACATGTATTTTACCAAGCTAGGGCAAAAAAGAATATGTTGGTTACCAGCATTTTCTTCTTTTCCTGCAATGTTTGATACAATTAAAAAGAATCAATAATTTCAGGCACATCCTGTGTCTTATCAGGTAAGTCTTAACATTTTGTTGTCAAGTAAAAGGTTACAAAATAAATTACAAAATATTTGACATGTCCAAATTGAAAGCATTTGCAGACGACAGATTAAATGTTGCTAAAATGATGATTTCTCTCTTTGATAAGGAAGAAAAAAATTGTCGGAAAAGGAGAAAATGCTGATTACTACAATGTTTTCAGAAGCCTTCTTCCCTAAGGTTGTTAAAAGTTTGGATTGTGTGGTCAAGGGTTAAAGTAGATTTTCTTCATGTAATTGATCTTTTGAGTCTGTAGAAATAGGTTTATCTCCTTTTTAACCCTTTACCACACAATCCTGAGTTTTAATGACCCAGATGCAGAGGCTTTTTGAAAACATTGAGGGAAAAGGAGAAAATGATGGCTACCAGCACAAGAGTTTTGAACCATGGTATTGAATGTTGCGGCGTTGAGTTCCAGCCGAGACCTTTATTTTTTTCAGGCACCGACTTTTACTAACAAAATGTCAATTTTCTCTAACCCCCTCCTTTCTTTCCCCCCCCTCTCCTTTCGCTCCCCCTGCCAAGCCCCTGTAGCTCAGTCGGTAGCATGAGAACAGGAGGTCACTGGTTCGATCCCCGGCTTGGCCAATTTCTTTCCGAGGATTGATGATGGTCATCGCGACAGGATCATTCCTCTCTCACCGCTGACCACTGTTTTCGACGATGGTTATGTGGGAAAGCAGCCAGTGGCTTGGAAAGAACATTATGCGGAGTACTGGTGAAAAAAAAACTCCAGGGTCTATATTCACCAACCATTCTTAAGAATATTCTTAGTCTTATTCGCCAAGATTGCCCAAATTTGAAAGTAACACAACTTCTGATTGGCTAAACCATTTGGTTTAGCCAAATGGTTTAGCCAATCAGAAGTTGTGTTACTTTCAAATCTAGAAAATGTTGGAGAATAAGACTAAGAATGTTCTTAAGAATGGTTGGTGAATACGGACACAGGAAAGCATGGATAGGTGCACTGGGAGCTGCGATATAACTGAAATAATGTTAAAAATGGCGTTAAACACCACATGACCTTTCTCTCTCTCTCCCCACCAAAAAAAAAATAAATAAATAAATAAATGCTGGTATTTGGAAAATCCCCCCCCCCCCCCCCCCCAAAAAAATAAATAAATAGAATAAATAAATAAATACCGGTATTTGGAAATTGATCAAAATCAAAACCTAATTTAATGCTTCTAAAATTTTAATCGGTTTGTCCAGTCTAGAAATGTGCACAGTAACTGCAGTTGGGCTCAGCTGTTGAAAAGCTAAACGCCTTTCTTCTCAAAATAAGCACATTTTTTTTGAAAACTGGTGTTGAATCGATACTCTTCTGGAACTGGTGGTAATAAAATAGGGTTTTTCAGTTAGCCCTTAACCGACAAAATTTTAGACTAGTCAAAATTCAAAGCATTTGCAGACGTCAAATTAAATGTGACTTGAAAATTGAAATGTGTTATGGGACGGGTAGAAAACATTGTGGGAAAAGGAGAAAATGCTAGTTACCAGCATTTTCTCCTTTTCCCACAGTGTTTTCAAAAAGTTTCCTTTTTAGGGTTGTTAAAAGTCATGATTGTGTGGTAATGAGTTAACCATTTACCACACACTATCGAGTTTTAATGACCCTGGGAAAATAGCCTTTTGAAAACATTGTGGGAAAATGAGGAATGCTGGTAACCAGCCTTTTCTCCTTTTCCCCACAATGTTTTCTACCTTATCAAAGACATGTTCTATTATTTTAGTCACATTTAAATTGTTGCAAATGCTTTTAATTTGGTCAAGTGTACAATTTTGTCGTTTGGGAAAGATTAATACTTTTGGCAAAATATTAGACTGATCTAAATTCAACTCATCTGCAGGCGACAAATCAAATCAAATGTAGGTTGTAGATGGAATTCACATGTGAAAGGGTAGAAAACATTGTGAGAAAAGGAGAAATTTTTTTTAAGGTTTATTGAAAAAGGGATTGTTTTTGGAAGGTGAGAGCCTTCATATGTAATCACTCAGCAGCTTTCTGCAAATGCCTCTGAACAGTTTTATCCAACCACCTTTCAAATAGTTCGATACATCTCGAGTACAAAAGGACAAAAACAGTTCCAGATCATTGTAAATTGAATCAGAACAACAAGGAGAAACTTCAAATTTACAAAAAGAATGAAATCAAATTCTTGAAAAACATAGTTTCAGGTAAATGAAAATATTTTGGATCAGTTTATTGTTATGATCATGTTGCCGCAGCAACAAATAAATTGTAGTTGTAATAAGCCAATCGAAAGCAGCAAAAATGACCTACTTTTTCTCCACAATGCATAAATAATTAAACCAATCGGATAGCTTTTTGGAAGGTGACTGAAGACGATTCAGTCCTCTATTTCAAGAAAAATAGGTCCTCCTAGATCAACAAACAGACGCGTCTGTTTGATTTGATGTGTGAAATTAACATGCGATTAAAAAATCTGTGTAAGCCAATTACACAATCAGTGAATTTCAGAGTTAAGTGTCATAGAATTCGCTCTAAATTTGAAATTAGTCTCCTTCCGCAGCTTTGACATGGCCTAGTTTATCGCACAGGGATTTTTAGCGTTTTTTATGTTTTACATGTATATATAATACAAGGGATGCAACTGACATTATCGGCAAAGTCTACTTGTCATCACAAAAACACAAGTTACTTCGTCAGTTTTACAGATAATCACATAAGTTCTACTTTATCTAGCTCATTACACATTTTTTCTAGCGAAAAATAACGTGGTTTCATGACTAAACATTCAATGATTTGTGCTACAGAAGCCAGTTTCTCGAAAAATAGGTCGAAATTGTTTGGTCCGACACGGGTTCGTTCAGTGCGCTTGTCAGAGTAAGTCTACCATTCTGTACAAGATCATGGCCAAAATACTTATCGGTTTGATAAAACAAGTAAATATCGTTAACCAACCTTCGTTGTTTAATAATAACACGAAGAATACAGCTCCAAATCGTCCGATGTTTGATCGATTCACTCAAATTTCAAGGAAGCAGCCATAATTGTTGTCACGTGATTGAAATGTATCAAGGCATTTCATTGGTCAGATTTTTGGTTCCGACCAATGAAATGCCTCGATACATTTCGATCACGTGACAACAATTATGGCTGCTTCCTTGAAATTTGAGTGAATCGATCAAACATCGGACGATTTGGAGCTGTATTCTTCATGTTATTATTAAACAACAAAGGTTGGTTAAAGATATTTACTTGTTTTATCAAACCGATAAGTATTTTGGCCATGATCTTGTACAGAATAGTAGATTTACTCTGACAAGCGCACTGAACGAACCCGTGTCGGACCAAACAATTTCGACCTATTTGTCGAGAAACCGGCTTCTGTAGCACAAATCATTGAACGTTTAGTCATGAAACCACGTTATTTTTCGCTAGAAAAATGTGTAATGAGCTAGATAAAGTAGACCTTATGTGATTATCCGTAATATTGATGAAGTAACTTGTGTTTTTGTGATGACAAGTAGACTTTGCCGATAATGTCAGTTGCATCCCTTGTATTATATATACATGTAAAACATAAAAAACGCTAAAAATCCCTGTGGTTTATCGCAGGTGAATAAGTATGGAAACACCCAAAACCACTCGAAAATCACCCAAAACTACTGTCATTACACCCAAAAACACATTCCTTACAACAATATCTGTACGCAAAACGCTTAGATACACCATTTTATTGTGGCGCCGCATGAGCGGCGGCACTATATTTTTATTCGGTTTTGTAAAGTGCCTATGGAGGCAGCCATATTGAACTGGTTCCATGCTTTGTTTTAACATCCACCTATATCTACTGTACTTTGATTACCAGATCGGGGTCCATAATAACTTTTTTATTTATTTGTGGGGATTTATTTTTTTGTTTTTGTATATTGCACTTTCATTGTTAGATGGATAAAAACACGGATCGTAGACATATCAACATTTTCCTTTCGAAAAATAAAAAATGCATTTCGAATAATAACTCACGTGATCAAAAATTATCTGTCACAAATTTTCGAAGCCACCATTTTAAATATCTTACGCTGGAAAAGGTTAAGAGGCATTTTCAAGCTCTTTGACCCTAGAGCACCCTATGTGGTACTTGTGACCCCACTTATATTTTTGTTCTAGTATTGTATGGATTGTAGAAATATTGTTTTCCTTTCGCGATCGTGTTTTTAAGACCAGCTAACTGTAACTAGGTCAATGTTGGGGGTGACAGATGTTTCGGTAACAGACGAGTTCGGTACATTGGACTTATAGAGTAAATCGATTGGATGTTTCGGTAACAAGGTTATTATATAGTGGTAATGCACCGTGACGTTTTTCACACCAAATAAAGTCTTGGTTCTGATTCGTTCAATGTTTCTCTTTTTTCTTCCACACACTTTAAGACATAATATTTTTGTTATGTTTCTACTGTTATGCTGTACGTAAAATGATACCCGAATCAAAGTTGAGGTAACGAATAACAATACCCAATCCTAAACTTGAAACACGTTGTATCTCCTTTTAAATCAATGCTTTATGATCCTTTCAATGTGAAAATATTTTCTTACTGAAAGACTTCCAAACCAGCCATTAACCCTTAGAGCGTCTGTCATTACTGCTGTTGCCATTGTGGCCAGTGCAGATCGAGATCAGAGTACACCAAACACGGAGTTTGATCTTCATTTGTCAATTTTGCAAGACATTCAGAACAAGAAAACCTTGACACTGCTAAAAATAGGTTTTATATCTAGAATGAAAATGACCGTTGGGTTTATTCGACGCTCTTAGATTTAAAATTATGGTTGGTTAAATTTATTTCAGAAACACAGGTAATACAGGTAAAAATATTGTGGCAAAAGAAGAGAGCGAGCGCGAGAGATAGATAGTAGCAAATACTTTTTTTGACAAATACTTTTTTCAAACTGCACGAGCAGTGTGTGATCTAAACATGCCCAATACCCGTAACTTTTACATGCAGTCTGATCTGCGAGTTTCTTCTTGTCCATTGGTGTTTCAGGTTTTCATAAACTGGGGTTAATCTTTAAGATCTACGGGAAACTTCTTTATCTTGTTGGCAATGGGAGGTGTGAAAACAGGCTGTAAACGCGTCTATATACAATATACAGTACTCCCTTCGCTCTCAAATAGTACGCATATGATTTTTTTATGCAGTGTTGTATTGATGAACGCACTTTAAAACCAGCAGACGCCGATTTTTGTGCACCAGACCAGATTTGAAAACTGGAAAATGGAGAGGAACAAAACAGAACAGATATCTTTTAGATGGGCACAAATGTTCATGGTCAAAATCACAAGAAGTATGCACGAAAGCATTATTGTCAAGGCCTCTCTCTCTCTATCTCTCACTCCCTCTCTTCATTTGCCACAATGTTTCAAATGTATTATCTTTATTTCTGAATTCACGTTAATTATCCATAATTTTAACCCTTAGAGCATCGAAAAAAGTAAAGGCTATTTTCATTTTAGAAACAGAACAATACATATATTACAATATACGATCCCTGGTCTAATATTAGCAATTTCAAAGCAAAGCTGTCCTTCTTCATAATGTCTTAGAAAAGCTGGCAGCGTAAACCAACGATCAGACTCTGTTTTTTTGTTTTTTTTTGTTCTTTTTTTGCTTTGCAGTTTGATCTTTGTCTGAATCGGTCGCAAGGGCAACAAGAGTGAAAGGTGTTCTGAGGGTAAATGGCTGGTTTGGAAGTTGACCAATTTGTTTCCGGAAGAAATTATTTTTCACACAGAAAACGTTGACAAGAATAGCATCATTTTTAATAAAACATTTTTAAAAAACTTGAGGACTGGCTTAAAGTTGGAGTCTGTTATCTGTAGGACGATTAAGTAATACGGGTACAAGCTTAGGGCTGGGTTTTATCAGGGATCGTATATTATTCATTACATGAATCAGCTATGGGTGAAAAACGAAAATAAGATATGGTGATCAAAATTTACTAATTTCAGGTATTTCTTTATACAGCATGGAATGAACAACAAATATATTTACGTCAGAAAACGAGTGAGAATTGCAAATTAAAAGAAAAAACGTTTGCACAAACAGAAGCCATGGGTGTGAAAAACGTCACGGCACTATATTACTGCCTTGTTACCAAAACATCCAATCAATTTACTCTATAAGTCCAATTTACCGAACTCGTCTGTTACCGAAACATCCGTAAATCAATGTTGGAGCGCCTAACATGACTGGTATCATACAACCCCTCTAGTCTATACATAGATATAAGGACTTCATTCAAGTCTTTATTATATCTATAATAAAAAGGGGTTGTATGATACCAGACATATGTGTTGGAGTGTCAGATTTAGCACAATCTGATAACAGACTTTTCTTTCGTTAATGTAAAATCTTCCTGTTCAAAATCAGACGGTCGAGAGTTTTGATATTTCATGTGTAGTATCGCTACAATGACCTCTACCAAGTACTAGTATGTTCAAATGGTGGCCTTCGGGTCAAAAGTTGCCATATGCTCCCCTCCACCCAGATGTCACAAATTTGCGCATAGCCATATTTGTTACACACTTTTCAAAATCTTCTATCAAATATCAGAAAGGCAACAGCTCTAACATTTCTATCTACCAATTGTGTCCAAATGATGTCCTGTGGATAAAGAAATGGCCCAGTCCATGGATAAGAAGTTTGCAAATAGCGTTCAATGATATGAAATTTAAAAATCTTGTCAAAAACCAGATGGCCCAGAGTTTAAATACAGTATCACCACTTGGACCTCTACGAAGATTGTGCAAGAGATGCGTATTAGGAAATAACCCAATGCATTTTGTGCCCTGTTACAGAAACAACTAGTTTGCGGCGCCATTGATGTTCAGCATCAATATTTTCTTGTTTTAAATAAGTCATTGATTAACGCTATCAATTGTAACTACATATTTTAGTACTTTGATCCGCATTAGGTGGAAGTATTTAATGTACTTTGATTAATCGTAGTTAAGCACGTGTTCTGAGAGTAAAGAATTTCCATAATCAAAAAGTTAAGAAGCTACATTTATGCTGCTCATGGCTGTTGTCCGGACCTAAAAAACATTACATTGGCGACAAGTATGTTTCGCACTCTCCATATGCAGTAAATATAACCTGAAATGTTTGGTAAGCAGTTTCACTTTCGACTGTACGTTGACAGCTGGGTGGAGAACGGGGAACAGCGCTTTTCCATGCAAATAGCATCGTTGATAATGATCAGGAAAGAGTTAATTTTGTTTCTACGACTTACAGTCTGATCTAAGACTTACAGCCTGTGCTCCATAATTTTTTTACACCTCAAAATCCAAGTGATAAGACTTTCGACAGAGTTAAAAACCTATATTCAAAATTACCTGCAGCTGAAAACGCTCATCATTGGAGAACGGTTTAAGTTTCATTGTAAGATGCAAAGTGAAAATGAAACTGTAACCATGTATTTGACAGACTATAATTGATGTGGCTAAGTGAGTTTTGTGAGTTTGGGACATTTCTAGATGAGCCGAGAGATTGGTTTGTCTGTGGGTTACAGAACACTTACTCGGACAATGTTATTGTCAGAAGTAAAATTAACCGTGAAAAAGGCAGTTGGTGTGTCTGTTAGTTTGGAACTGGTGGACAACGAGGCGTCGGAAACCAAGGGCCCATGATCACAAAAGTCTTTACACAGTGGTTTTGGTATGGTAAAACTAATCATGGCAGACATGTTTTTACAAGAATGCAAAGTGTGTTAGCTGTAAAGGTCGGGTCATATAAGCAAGATGTGTCCGAAAAAGACTATAAAAGACTGAAATACGTTCACAGCCTAAGGCCAAACGAGACAAGAAAAATAAGGAAAAGTCCAAAATTCATTTGCTGAATGAACATCGAATTTTCAGTCAGTCTAAAAATGAAAATGAGGGAGAATAGCCACTTTTGAACCTAAGATCACTATCAAGCTCAGAAAGCAATGTTTCAGTGCAGATTGAGAGTACAGATTTTGATATGGGATTAGATGCAGGGGCTCGATGACTATTGTTTTGGAAAAATTCCATGCGTCATTCTTTATTATCGTCCAGTACCTGTTTAACTGTGGATGACTAGTAGCTGACACCCTAATTACCCGCATGTTGACAATTGCAAATTACGCATCAATCAACAGATTACAGACTATTTTACAGAGATAATGTTGATCTATGTACTCGATTAAAGAAAGGCGGTGAGCATCTTATGATGCAATCAACAGGAACCACTGGTAATAAATAATTGAGTATTGTCCATGACCTATCAACTTTCAGCTGAATTTTTTAATCGATCTTTTGAATAAAAACAGTTATTTAATTGAGAACAATGTTCCATGAAACTTTTTCTCTATTTACATGTGCTTGTTATGATCGGAGAACAAATTTCAAAATGAAGAATTTCTTAGAAATTTCTGGGGATTAAAAGGAAAGCTCCAGATCAGCCTAGTGATCAGACAAGTGTGAAAGTTAAAATAAAAAATAAAAAACGAACATAAAGCTAATTAATCCTTAGCCAAACAATCCATTGTCCAGAATTTAACACTCTTTAGAAAGAAAGCTTCAGACAACATTGTGAATAAAGAAGCGTTTTCTTCTTTTCCACATAGTTTTCAACATTTTAAAGACCAAATAGATTGTTCAAACCATCTTTATCATGTCGTCTATGCAAGCTTTAAATTTGGACAGGTCTAAGACATTGTCATTGAAAAGATTTAACTGACATCATGGTCCACATGGACAGATAATTCTAACTTCCAATTACAAATTAAAATGGTATTAGAATTGAATTTACAAGTGTTTGTGAAGATGGGTCAAGAATTGTTTCCATCATTATTATTGATTGATTGATAGTGACAGTGTGGTGTTTAACACCGTTTTCAACATTATTTCAGTTGTGTTGGGGCGGCCGATGCACCTATTCATGCTTTCCTAGAGTTTCTTTTACCAATACTATATTCTTTTTAAGCCACTGGCTACTTTCCCACACTGCCATCATTGAAACAATGGGCAGCTGTGAGAGAGAGGAATGTTGCAAAAGCTATCATCAGTCCCCGGAAAGAAATTGGCTGAGCTGGGGATCAAACTAATGACCCCGTTCTCAAGTCCTGTATGCTGCCCACTGAGCTAACGGGGCTCGGTCCATTAATATCATGAATATTTAAAATATGCATTATCATGTTGAATTATTTACAATCATCTAAATAAAAGATAAAGTGAAAAGTTCTTTTATCCTTTGCGCAAAAATTTTACAAATAAAGTCTTAGCCAGTAATTCTAATGTAAATGTAGACTTGTCCATTACAGACATTATGTCTCCATGATGCACAAATCTAAATTTACAGGTTTTAGATGCTTATTGCTTGTGTATGAAAATTCATCCTGACTCTATGAGAATCCAACTTCTTCGATCGGGCTAGAATCCAATTTTTCAGCATGGAATCCAACTTTTTCCTGCTTTGGATTCCTGGAATCCAACTTCTTAGGGAGAACACTGAAGTACTTTGAGTCATGTGAAACTTGAGCAACTGTGTTGCTGAAAACTTACACAATATAAAGAGTTCTCGACAAGGTAAAGTAACTCTCAAATATGGTCATCAAAAGAAAAGTCTACCATTAATTGTTGTGAGTGGAGATGACCAGTCCTTCTCTATTTGGAAGAAACTGGATAACTCTTTACTAGTTGATAAAATTTTAGCCTTGTCCAAATTGAAAACATTTGCAGACGACAATTTTATTGTGGCTCAAATGGTGCAAATTTTCTTTGATAGGGTAGAAAATATTGTGGGAAGAGGAGAAGATGCTGGTTACCAGCATTTTCTACTTTCCCACAATGTTTTCAAAAGGCTTCTTTCCCAGGGTCATTACAAGGCGGACTTATGCGGTAAAGGGTTAATGGAACTCAAGCTTGATTAGAAGAAAATTAATTGGACTCGCCAAGTTGGTTCTGTAGAACAATTTTTGTCAAAATACTCTTCATTGTTTGATAGAGTATTGGGGTAATGAAAGTTATTGCAGCGAAACTGACACTAAATGATGAGCTGAGTCCAAAATTTTGCAAGTTGTCAAAGTTGATAGAGACAGTGATATTCAGTGTATTGGCCAGCCTTGCAAAAGGTTGCAAGTTCTCTAAAAAAACTGAACCAAATGGTTTGACTTGAATAGTCCCATATACTAAAATTGATGGAAAGTATCGTTGTAAATTATGTTGCAACAAGTCTTAAATTTCCTGAATTGAGGTTTACATGTACATAACATAAGAAAGTTGAAAATATTGTGGCGAAAGGAGAAAATGGTGGTTGCTAGCATTTCTCCTTTCTCACAATATTTTCAAGCCCTTTGAAGACTACTGCAATGAGTGATGCAAAATTTCAATTTGGACAAGTCTTATTACATGTGTACTTAAATTTCCTTGAAACTTGGTTTTTCTTACCATGAGAAAGTTTAAAACATTGTGGCAAAAGAACATGCTGGTAGTAAGCTTTTCTCCTTTTGACAAAATATTTTCATAACTCTTTAACATTATTTACAGCCTTTGAGCCATTATCTATTTGTTTGCTGCAAATGCTTTTAATTTGACAGTCAGAAATTTTCTTCCCTGGTAAAGAGAATGATTTTTAGCTAAAAATTCTGTCTAGGGTTTTGGAAATAATGGTGCTCGGAAGATTAAGAAAAAAAATGTGTTAGGAGAAACCATTACTCAAACAAGTAATGCTTTCTATTTCCATTATATTTTTATCCAAAAAGTATATGAACTGAGCATGGTAAAGATTTTTTAGTGTGTAAAGTCTCCATTTTAGCCTTATCCAAACAATCCTGTCTAATGATTGATTGATTGTATGGTGTTTAACGCCATTTTCAACATTATTTCAATTAAATCACGGCGGCCAGTGCACCTATCCATGCTTTCCTGGAGTTTCTTTTACCAGTACTCCGCACAATATTCTTTACAAGCCACTGGCTGCTTTCCCACATAACCATCGTGGAAACAATGGTCAGCAGTGAGAGAGGAATGAATCCTGTCGCAATGACTATAATCAATCCTCAGAAAGAAATTGGCCAAGCCAGGGACCAAACCAGCGACCTCCTGATCTCAAGTCCTGTATGCTACTGACTGAGCTACGGGGCTCGACACAATCCTGTCTAAATGACCAAGAGAAAGAACAATCTTCTTAACACCATAAGAAAAGGATAAAATGCGGGTAATCAGAATTTTAATCTGTTCCAACAATGTTTTATGAAAAAGTATGTTTTCCAGTTGAGAGCAAATAGGGATAAAGAGCAATCACTTTTTACGAGCCACTGATGTGTTTTACAAAAAGCTTTTCAATCTCTGCTCGTTAGCTTGCCGTTGGAACACGTATTATGCTCTATAAATCGAACTTGCTTTTGAAAATACAGAAAACATTGTGGGATGTGGAGAAAATGTAGGTATCTGGCAATATCTCTGGTGCCATATGTTTTTCAGATACTCATGAAAGTTTGTCAGAATGTTTCTCATGTGATATGTCCGATGAGTTTGAAAAAGGGTCACGTCAGGTCAAGAACTAGGTCATTAAGTAAAATCTTAGAAAAACCTTGTGTACACTCTAGATGCCACATTTTCCGTTGGATACCCATGAAACTTGGTCAGAATACTTGTCTTGATGCTATCTCGAGCGAGTACACAAATGGGGCATGTCGGGTCAAAAACTGGGACACTAGGTCAAATCTAAGAAAAAACGTGTACACTCTAGAGGCCACATTTTCCGTCAGATACACACTAAAGTTGGTCAGAATGTTTGTCTTGATATCTCAGATAAGTTTGAAAGTAGGTCACATCAGGTCAAAAACTAGGTCACCAGGTCAAATCTTAGAAAAGCATTGTGTACAGTCTAGAGGCTACATTTTCTGTCTGATACTATGAACCTCGGTCAGAATGTTTGTTTTGATGACATCTCAAATGAGTTCGTAAATGGGTCATGTCAGGTCAAAAATTAGGTCACAACATCAAATCCTTGTGTATGCTCTGGAGGCCACATTTTCAGCGCGGTACTCATGAAACTTTGTCAGAATGTTTGTCTTGCTGATATCTTGAACAAGTTTAAAAATGGGTCACATCAGGTCAAAAACTAGGTTCTTAGGTCAAATCTTTGAAAAAGCTTGTGCACGATCTAGAGGCCACATTTTCCGTCAGATACTCATGAAACTTGGTCAGAATGTTTGTCTTGATAATATTTCAGACAAATTTGAAAATGGGTCACGACGACTGAAAAACTTTTAAAATCTTTTAAAAATATTGTGTACGCTCTAGAGGCCACATTTTTAGTCCAATACTCTTGAAAGTAAGTCGGAATGTTTGACTTGATAATATTTGTCGGACGAGTTTGAAAATTATTTATGTTGGGTCAAAAACTAGGTCACTAGATCAAACCTTAGAAAAACCTTGTCTATGCTCTAGATAGAGGCCACATTTTAAGTCTGATACTGATGAAACTTTGTCAGAATGTTTGTCTTTATGATATCTCAGTCCAGACTGAAAACTGGTCACGTTGGGTCAAAATCTGGGTCACTACACCAAATCTTAGCAAAACCTTGTGTGCGCTCAAGAGGCCACATCTCCAGTCAATAGTCATGAAACTTTGTCAGAATATAATTATGGCTTGATAATATTTCACATGAGTATAAATGTCGGGTCAAGAACGAGATCACCAGGTCATATCTTTGAAAAACCTTGTGTATGATCTAGAGGCCACATTTTCAGTCCAATACTCTTGAAAGTTGGTCAGAATGTTTTTCTTGATATCTCAGACGAGTTTTAAAAACAGATAATACCGGGTCAAAAACCAAGTCACCAAGTTTGTCGTGATGATTTCTTTGATAATTTAGAACAAAAATCCTGTCTGGCCAAAAACTGGGAAGCCAGATAAAATCTTTTGAAAAAACCCTTCTGTTCAACAGACCACATTTTTAGTCTAATACTCTTGAAAATTGGTCAGATTGTTTGTCTTGATGATATCCTAGATGAGTTTGAAAATGGTTCATACTGGGTCAAAAGCTAGGTCACTAGGTCAAATATTTGGAAAACCTCGTGTTCGCTCTAGAGGCCAAACTTTCAATCAAATACTTATGAAAAGTAGTCAGAATGTTTATCTTGATGATTTCTTTGATGTTTTTGAAAATGGGTCATATTGGGTCAAAAACTAGGTCACTGGATCAAATTTTTGAAAAACCTTCCTTACGTTTCTTTTTGGATGAGTGTGAAAATGGGTTATTTCTGGTCAAAAAGTATGTCACCTGGTCTAATCATAGAAAAACCTTGTGTACACTGTGGAGGCCTCATTTTTAGTCCAATGCTCATAAAAGTTGGTCAGAGAGGTCTGATGATTTTCAGGACAAGTTTGAAAATGGGTCAAAAAGTAGGTCACTGGGCTTAATCTTTAAAAAACCTTGTATATGCTGTAGAGTCCACATTTTCAGTCCATTGCTCATGAAAATTAGAATGTTTGTCTTGATGATTTCTTTGATGAGTTTGAAAATGGCTCACACTGAGTCAAAAACTAGGTCATGGAGACAAATCTTTGAAAAAACCTTATGTACCCACTAGAAGCCACATTTTCAGTCCAATACTCATTAAAGTTTGTTAGAATGATTATGTTATCTGGGAAACGATTGGAAATAAGTCATGTTTGGTCAACAAGCTCAGGTGAACAACTTCAGGGCCATCATGGCCCTCTTGTTATAGGGATATGTACTACATTTGAAATACATTGTATATTAAGCCTATAGACCCTTTTACAACGCCGTTCGTTGCCAAGGAAATACGAACCCAGAATTCCACTTTTCGCGCATGCGCACTGTTTGTAGGGCAAAAAGCTCAATATCGCCACTGTTGAAAGCTATTTTCACTCGCAATATTTTGGCTTTTTCGAAAGATTTTATTGATTAAACTCTGTGATGATCAATCGTGTTACGGGATGCCGTTATCGTGCTGTGCACCGGGATGTACAAACAGATCAGTAAATTAGTATCTGGCGTAAATGTCTCAAGTGTCAAAACTCCCTACTTTTGGTTAAAACGTCCGCAATTCACATGACAGATTGGTTAAAACGTCCCCTAAACGCGTCCCCGTATATTTTATTAAAATTATTTGTTTGATCTCGTATGTTTTTCACCGTTAATGTTTTGTATTTTATTGACCATTGTCATTTAAAGGTTATTAATTTTTGACCCATATCCTGCCGTACTTATATTTTTGACCTGCACAAGAGGAATTCGCGTTAAGTTTATGTCATAAATCTTAATCAGTGTTACTTAAACCATAATTAGGATTTGTAACAGTGTATTTCAAGATCACGCTACCCCATGTGCAAACAGATCTCTCATTATGCTTTTCTCAAAGTAAATTCAAGATCGCCGTCACGTAACGGAGGCTAAGGGTTAAGGCTAAGGTCCATATTGGTCCCTACATTATCATGTATATGACACGCTAAAATGCCTCTCCATATACAATGTGCTAAACTAATTACTGTTACAATTTCCATTTAACCCTTTACCCAACAATCACAAGTCTTAACGAACAAGAGAAAAGAAAGCTTTTCAAACATTGTGAGAAAAGGAGAATATGCTGGTAAACATTATTTCAACCTTTTCCAACATTTTTTCAGAGAAGGTATGTTTCTAAATTACATTTTACAACTGATCCCTGTTGGAAAGCAATTATGGAAAGAGCAATCACAGACGACAACAGGGCAATATACAGTTGTTCGTTCGTTCTTTGTTTGCACGTTAGTTCATCCATCCATCCATCCATCCGCTCGCTCATTAATTCATTCATTCATACAAATACGTCTGCACCAAAATTTGTTTCATGATGAAATTGATCACAATACACACTCTCTAAACTATTAGAGGTAACAGCATGGACAATGCCGATCTCGACCCACACCCACTGCCATTGAAATTAAACTAAAATATCCACTGTATTATCGATTAAACTAAGAAGTATGTGATATATCAGATGGCTTCCCTTTATAGACCCTTTACCTAACTCTTCCTCGTCTTAATTAACGACCAGGGGTACATCAATGGGCTTGTGGAAACACCATGGCAAAAGTTAAAGAATGCTGGTAACATGCATTTTTCCCATTCCCGCAGTGTGCCAGCCCATGCTTCATGGGGTTTGTCTGTTACTGCCTTGGATCGGTTAACATTTCCTTTGATGATAACGTCAAACCAAAACAGCGACACTTTTTTTTCACGTCTTCGTCTTATATTGTCACTAAAATACGGATCGTTTTTTTCCACGTTAATGAACCCTTAACAAATAAGTTAGTCTGATTATCGTTTCTTTGCTGCTGGGAGCAAGCTTTTCATATAATCGCTCATAATTTAACAATTTTGTGTACATTTTCAATAATCTGCCACTGTTGTATTTTGTTTTTTTTTGCCCTACACGAGTGCGCATGCGCAATTTTCCGGTCTCGTTACCAGGAAGTGGTCAGAGACTAAAAGGGTCTATTCTAAACTCGCCTTCCAACAGTACTTTCAGTACTTTGATTTAAAGGAGTATTTAATGAAGCCTCAGGCTACATAATCTTCCTATTTTTAGCTGTTTTACTTACTGGATGGACACTGGTATTCTTGTGAAATCAAGAATGATAAGTTATGGTCCTTAACTCTTGACCACACAACAAAAATGAAGACTTGTCCAAATTGAAACAACAATCTAAATGTGGCTAAAATGATAGGATTTGTCTTAAGATAGGGTAAAAAAAAAAGAAATTGTGGGAAAAGGAGAAAATGCTGGTAACCAGCATTTTCTCCTCATCCTGCAATGTTTTTAAAAGGCTCATTCATCAGGGTTATTAAAACAGGATTATGTGGTAAAAGGTTAATGGAGTAAAACCTGTCTTTGTGGCTACCTCTAGTAGCAAGCAATCTGTAATTAGCAAGCATATACTGAGGTCCCAGAGAAGGGAAAAAATTATGTTGAAATGTACCTCTACCAAGCAGTCACTTGTCTTAACTCTTTACCACACAATCCTGATTTTTAACAACCCTGAGAAAGAAGCCTTTTGAAAACATTGTTGGAAAAGGAGAAAATGCTGGTAACCAGCATTTTCTCCTTTTCCCACAATGTTTTCTACCCTTCTAAAAGCATTTTTCAATTTTCAAGTCACTTTTTTTTTTGTCGTCTGCAAATGCTTTCGATTTGGACTAGTCTAAAGTTTTGTCGTATGGTAAAGAGTTGAGCAGATTATGAGTTGCTTGCTTGATAAAGGTTGGACTATACAGTGTATTGGCGAAGTTGGAAAAAGACTGCTTGGTATGAAAACTATACAGTGGCACTGAGGTGACATGTGCATTTTTTTGTATTTATCTCATTCCCACGAGATAATAATTTGTTTTCTCGAGGTTTTTTTTTGATAAAAAATTATCCAAAAACCAAAATTCGTTTTTCTCGAATTTTTTTTTTTTGATAAAAAATTATACAAAAAACAAAATTTGTTTTCTCGTTTTTTTTTTTTTTTTTTATAAACAATTTTGCAAAAAAAACCAACTTTCATTTCCTCCATTTATTTTCATATAAAAAATTATGCAAAAAACGAAATACTATTTCGTTCGAACGAGATAATCAGCCAATCCAAGTCATCCATTATGTCGTTCGCACGACATAATCATCCACTCAGATTCCTCCTACTAATTCCTATTTTTACACGGCATCCATGTGCTTCATAGTTTCATTCAACATGGTAGTTTGCATCCACAATTGTTTCAGAACTCGAGAAAACGATTTTTGTTTTTTGCATATTTTTTTATTAAAAAAAAAAAAAGAAAAGAAAAAAAAAAAAACTCGAGAAAACGAATTTTGTTTTTTGCATATTTTTTTATTAAAAAAAACTCAAGAAAACGAATTTTGTTTTTTGCATAATTTTTTATAAAAAAAAAAAAACCTCATGAAAACGAATTATTATCTTGTGGGAACGAGATAAATACAAAAAAAATGCACATGTCACCTCAGTGCCACTGTAAAACTAGGTTGCTCATGGATTTTAATGCATTTTGTAAAGGGAAGAACCTTATAATGTATTACCAATGAATATGTTGCAAGGAAGCTCCTCCCTAGTACATTGCATAATTCATTACCAAACATTTCCATGATAGAACGACCCTGTAGGTTACAGCTTTTGAAAACGTTGTGCTAACCAGCATTTTTTTCGTTTCTCACATTTTCTTTAACCTTTTCACAGACAAATCCCATCATTTTAGCCATGTATTATTTGTTGTTGGATGCTTTCAATTTGGTTTGGGAAAGGGCTAAGAACCTAAGTATTCCATGGAAATGGTTACGCTCTCAGTTTATTGTATGACACACATGGTGGGAAAAGAAGCAATAATTGCTTGTTGCCAGCAGGTGCAGCTTTTCTGTGTATGGTTTAATAAAGCCATTAACTACAGGGGCATGTTGTAATAAGAGAAAGGCTTTTAGGGTGTTGTTTGGCTCATTTATAAGAAAACAGTTCAATATACTTTATTGACAAGAAAAGCTGTAATCATCATTTTGCACAGAACTTAAATCTTTTACTGTCTGTGATGGAGGTGAAATTAATAATATAACTGTGGGAAAAGTAGGAATAGCTTTCAGTAACTTCTTTGCTAGTCTACAGAGAAATTTCACTGCCAAATTTTGCAACTGTATGTATTTTCTTAGGATTGCTTATCAGAGATCTGCAGTTTGACTTGAAAATTTAATGTCTGCTGAAAGAGAAAAGTGCCAAGGAAAAAGTGTTGTGAGGTAGTCTCAATTATATTGATTGACTTGGTGATCAATGGAAACTTTTTTATTACAGAGGTTAATTTAGTGCCAAGTCTTTATGCCTTCATTAGCAAAGTTACAGGAAACACTCTTCCCTGATGCAATGTGCTTTCTTTCAAGTTCTACAAAAACTAGCCTGTATGGCACCAGACATTTTACAGCTTAGCACAGGAAGGGAAATAATTACAACTTTAAAGTTGCTTTAGATCAGATTCTGTCAATGTTGTGAACAGAGCTGAACAAAGATCAGACTGTTTTGTGCAGTTTGATCTTGATATGCATTGGTGTCAACAGCTTTCTACAGCAGAGAGGTATAAAGAGTTTCACCGTAATGAGAACCTTTAAGCACTGCTGCATATTTTTATTATCCCCTACCAAAAGCGAGGGGATGTAGTTTTTGTGTTGCCTGTCCGTACGTCTGTCCAGACAGATATCTTCAAAAATCCTGGACAAAAATTGATGAAATGTCATACATGTACATGTGTCCCTTGTGATAGTATACCAGTATACTTTTTAAAAATTTTTTGATACGTCATGGAAAAAGGGGGCTTTTTTCGGTGGGGGATATAATTTCAACAAAATAGCTTGTTTTTCTCATCAAACTTGTCAGTGAATAATATTCTGAAGCAAGAAAATATCAAGAAAATATTGCAGCATAAATATAGAGAAATAGCCAATGATGTTTCCATGAGTTTACTTGTGACCTTGTGTCAAAGTGGGATGTAAATAAATGAAAACAAGTACTGGGAATGCTAAGAGCTTACATAGATGTAAAAACTAAGATAGATTTTGCAGATTTCCAATCTAGCAATGCTTCAGAGCAATCAAAGGTTTTTATACATTGTGCAATGTAGAACATCAAACAATGTAACCTTGTATTGTCTGCACGTACTTCATTGAACTCTTTACCAAACGACGAAATTTTAGACTGGTCCAAATTGAAAGCATTTGCAGACGACAAATTAAAGGTGGCCAAAATGATGAAATTGGTCATTGATAGGTTAGAAAACATTGTGGGAAAAGGAGAAAATGCTGGTTACCAGTATTTTCTCCTTTTCCCACAGTGTTTTCAAAAGGCCTCTTTCTCAGGGTCGTTAAAAGTCGTGATTGTGTGGCAAAGGGTTAACCTGATCCTGACCTTTATGCTGAATATAAAGAGGCATGTAAACAGAACTGAGACTATTATTTGGGAAGTTTAGTTGCGTTGGCTAAAGTTACGGAAGACTTGAGCTAGTTTGCTGTTAGGTACTTATATACTCAAGTAAACAATTTGATTTGCGCATACCATACAAAATATTACGTGACCATTTGGGACATATGCTGAAGGCAGCCCTGTGTGATGCTGAGGGTAAAAATAGAGATGCTGAGGGTAAAAATAGAATTTTAATTTGTGTAAATGAACTTGACCTGGGTCAGCTTAAATGAAGTGGGCAATATAAATTTCTGAAATCTTGTTCCCCAGCTGGACCAGTTTCTTTCAGAGGATTGATGATAGTCAATCCATCAGGATTGATTCCTCTCTCACCGCTGATCATTATTTTGACAATGATTATGTGGGAAAGCAGCCAGTGGCTTGGAGAGAATATTGTGCATAGTACAGGTAAAAGAAACTCCAGGAAAGCATGGATAGGTGTCACTGCACTGGCCGCCAGGATATAGCTGAAATAATATTGAAAACGGTGTTAAACATCAATCAGTCAATCAATCAGCTAGCCAGAATCAATTAATCGATCAGTCAATCGATTGATCAATCAATCAATCAATCAATCAATCAGTCAGGATTAACCCTTTCCCAAACAAGCCCTGGTTTTCACGTGTCTGCAGCACAAGTCTTTTGAAAACACTGTGGGAAAAGGAGAAATTGCTCATAATGAGCAATTTCTCCTTTTCCCACAGTGTTTTCTACCCTTTTTGAGAGCTTTCTGCCATTTTCATCAAATTTAATATTGTCGTCTGCAAACTCTTTCAATTTGGACCAGTCCAAAATTTGTCATTTGGGAAAGGGTTAAAAAAAGAGTAGAATGAAAAAGGAACATCTGCAAAAAAAAAACTGGTAAATTCCTATTCTAACACTCAACCATACAATCCTGTGTCGTAAGAACTTCAGGAAAATGGCTTTTGAAAACACTATGGGAAAAAGAAAAAAAAATGCTGGAAACCAGCTTTTTATCCTTAAGCCACAATGTTTTCTAGCTTTTGTATATCAAATTTTATCATTTTAGCCATATTTGTATGTATTGTAATTTGTTAACCCAAAGCTTGAAGTATAGAATCAATGAAAATTTGATTTATGTGAGAAAGCTAGCAGCTGCTAAAAAAGCTTGGTAATAATTTGTTGAATGCTTTACCAAATGACAACATTAACTCTTTACCAAACAAGAAATTAGATGTTGCTTAAATGGTTATTTCTGTATGTGATAGGGTAGAAAACGTTGTGGGAAAAGGAGAAAATGCTGGTTACCAGCATTTTCTCTTTTTCCCACAATTTTTTCAAAAGCCTTTTTTTTCAGGGTCGTTAAAACTGGGGATTGTGTGGTAAAGAGTTAAACATTTTGGCCTATTTGAAGTTTTTAGTCACAATTATTTTGTTGTCTGCAAATGCTTTCAATTTGGACAAGATTGTTTTCCAGAGGGTTAACCCTTTTCCACACAGTCCAGAGTTTTGACATACTAAAGGAAGAATAATTTTGAGAAAATTATTGGAAAAGGAGAAATTGCTGGTTACCAGTTTTCTCCACAATGTTTTCCTCCCTTTCAAAGTGAAAAGTCTATTTACATCAAATTTGTGGTCTGCAAATACTTTCAATTTGGACATGTGTAAAATTCTGTCATCTTGCAGAGGGTTAACTTTTTACCAGATGACAAAATTTTCGATTACGTTATCCCAGTTAAAAGGCTCTGCAGATGAAATACGACTAGATTAAAAAAAATTTAATATGACTAGAAAGATGGGATTTGTCTATGAAAGGATTAAAAAAAATTTGGGAAAAGGAGAAAATGCTGGTCACCAGCATTTTCTCCTTTTCCCACAATGTTTTCAAAAGCCTTCTCTCTCAGGTTCGTTAAAACTTGGGATTGTGTGGTAAAGGGTTTAACCAACCATTGTGCAGGTTTAGTTAAGATTTGTCAAAAATTATAATGCTGAGGACGGTTGCTCAGTTAGTAACTTACAGAGCTTACAATTCTAGGGTCACAGGGCTGAGCCCTGGTAGCGCAGTCGGTTGCATACAGGACTTGAGAATAGGGTTTCCCTGGTTCAAATCCCAAACTCGGCCAATTTCTTTCCGAGGATTGATGATAAGACATTGCAACAGGATAAATTCCTCTCTCACCACTGATGATTGTTTGGACAATGGGTTTGTAGGAATGCAGCAAGTGGCATGGGAAGAGTATTGTGCACAGTACTGGTAAAAGAAACTCCAGGAAAGAATGTTTAGATGCACTAGCCACCGTGATATAACTGATATAATGTTGAAAACGGCGTTAATCAGCGTACCATCAACCTAGGGTCACAGGTTTGATGCCCAGCTCAGCCAATTTCTTTCAGAGGATTGATGATAGTCTTTGTTACAAGATTCATTCCAGTCTCACTGCTTTCAATGCTTTCAAAAAAGTTTATCTGACAAGACATATTAGAAAGAATGTTTACAGTGCTGGTAAAGGGCATAGTAGGAAAGCATGGGTTGGTGTACTGGCTGCAGCAATAGAGCTCAAATAATGTTTAACCCTTTCCCAGACGACAAATTTTGGACTGGTCCAAATTGAAAGAGTTTGCAGACGACAATTTTAAATTTGATGAAATTGGCAGGAAGTTCTCAAAAAGGTAGAAAACACTGTGGGAAAAGGAGAAATTGCTCGTTACGAGCAATTTCTCCTTTTCCCACAGTGTTTTCAAAAGACTTGTACTGCAGACACATGAAAACCAGGGCTCGTTTGGGAAAGGGTTAAAAAAATTGTTAAATTAAACATGGATAGTATTGAGGGAGTTTGTAGACAGAGTAAATACTTGGAACCCAACTGTTGTCTGTTTGAGCCAATATTTGTACCTATCCCTCCAGGCTTGCTGGAGGTAATTAGTTTGTAATAGTTTCCCTAATTTGTTCAACCCTTTACCACACTATCCTGACTTTTAACAACCATTCTAAGAACGTTCTTTGTCTTGTTCTCCAGAATTTTCTACATTTGAAAGTAACACAACGAGTTGTATTACTTTCAAATGTAGAAAATCTTTGAGAATTAGACTAAGAATATTCTTAAGAATGGTTGGTGAATACGGACCCAGGAAGTTGCTGGTTTGATCATTCTGTGCAGTCTGGTCTGAATCTGCATTGTCTGCAAAAAGCAACTTAGGTTGGTTGCAGCACTTTATGGGTTAATATGATAAATTAGTACAATTAAAATCATTCACTGATATGGCGTGCAACACGTGAAAAGGGGCCTTCGGACATTTGCTTAAAGTGTTGTCAGGGATTAGCCTGCGCTGTCTGCGCAGGCTAATCCGAGACAACACTTTACGACTATGTAGATTTTTTCATACGGTAGACTTTCGTGAAACAGAAAATCGCACAAAAACGGGAAGTGTAGTCTCGGATTAGTCACAGACTGCACAGGCTGATCTGGGACGACACACTTTTATGCATATGTCTGAAGGTCCCTTTTCGCGTGTTGCACGCCATATAATGTTTTGAAATGCCCTCTTCCTCAGGTTTGTAAAAGAAAAAAACCCACAGTGTTGTGTGGTAAAGGGTTAACTCTTTACCACACAACAAAAATGTAGACTGGTCCAAATTGAAAGCATTTGCAGGCGACAAAATAAATGTGAATCAGATGATGTCAATTGTCTTTGATAGGGTAGAAAACATTGTAGGAAAAGGAGAAAATGCTGGTGACCAGCATTTTCTTCTTTTCTCACAATGCTTTCAAAAGGCCTGTTCCTCAGGGTGGTTAAAACTCGGGATTGTGTAGTAAAGAGTTAAAAAATTTATATTTGGGTAAGTGTTGTATATTGATCCAGGTCCTACCTTGCTAATCATATTAACATTGATTCTGTTTCTTAATCCACTGGGGTCCTGATTGGCTTATTGGTAAACTGTAGGGCTTGTGACCTGGAGGTCCAGGGTTCAAGCCTCACTGGATCCACTGGGCTTTTTGTTGGAGTGTCCTTTGGCAAGACATCTCAGAGCCCTAGCCTGGTACTGGTGAAACCCAGGAAATACAAGAATATTTGAGCTGTTGTTGTGATATGACTGAAATAATGTTTTGAAAGCGACGTTAAACACCATTCATCCAAAAATCTTAACCCTTTACCAACAGTTCCGTATTTTTAAGACCCTGAGGGAGAAACCATTTGAAAACATTGAGGGAAAAAGAGAAAATGATGCTACTGAGCAATTATCTCCTTTTTCCATAATGTTTTCATACACTAATTTCATCAGTTTAATTTGTTCTCTGCAACAGCTTTGAATTTGGGCGAGTTAATTCTGAACCAAAAGACAAATTCCAGACGACATCAAATTGAAAGTATGTGCAGACCATGAATTTTAAAGTCATATCAATGAAATGAAGTCCTTATACAGGGTGGAAAACATTTTAGGAAGAGGAGAAAATGCTGGCTACCAGCATTTTCTCCTTTTTAGCGGATTTGTATTGCAAACCTGCTTACTGTGATCGTTCTGACCGGAACCAAATACATCATGCGTAACGAGGCATGTGCGCTCACACTGTTCTATGATATCGGTTTGACCTGAACCAAATATACTGTCATTCACGCTTGCCATTCTACTTTCAGTTTTAGCCAATACACCTCACCCTCGCTTTTGTCACTACCGTATATACTGTCCTACGCGTGTATACCTGTATTGTCCGAAATCTAATACCAGCAAAAAACTGCGCAAGATTGATGGATCAAATTACCATTCCTTAAACAGTAATAGAATAACAGTTACTGTGCGGCCTGCTTGGCAGAACAATTTTGACTTTCCCTGCCCTTGCTAACTCCATTTTAAAATGATTGCACATGTTTTGCGTGTGATGTTATTTTTGATTACAACATATTACAGCCTTATGCTACTCCACAAATCTGCTTTCCAGGACTTTGAGTCCTTTAATTCCACAGTGTTTTCAAAAGCCTAGGGTTGTTAAAATTTGGGATTGTATTGTTTAGGGTTTAAATTTATATGAAATAATTAACCCTTTACCAAACAATCATGTGTTTTCATTACCTTGAAGAAGATGACCTCTGAAACTATTGTGAGAAAAGGAGAAAATGCTGGAAATCATTTATTTCCTTTTCCCACAATATTTTCTAGCAGTTTGTTTATAACTGTTGAGATACTTTCATTATTTCATGTATGTCGAAGCATGGGTATAGGTGCTTTGGTAGAGCTAGTCATCTTGCTTTTATGAGGAATGTTTGACAAATTCTTGGAATTTTGTTGTAGAATTAAAACTAGACAACCAATTAAGATCATATTTTACACACATATTCAACAATCAATACCCAAAACATTCTCTGAATTTCATACAAATTCATAAAGAAATACATTTTTTCAACAGAGAATTACAAAACACATGTAAACATACATTGCTGGGCTACGGACATGGGAAAGTAATGTCAACATCGTTACAAGTCAAGAGATTAGCATACTTTTTCTACATGATCCCTTCGAATATTCACATGTTTAAGGTGCATTGACACCCACATGCCAAATGTTTCTCTATAGCAACTAATAATAATGGTTTGAATTGCATCCCTTGTAGTGTGACATAGGCACTGGTTGTTATTCATCTTGTCATGCAAACAATCCAAAATTGACACCATTACGTTAACTGGCCATCCTTCAGGAGGATCATCTTCAAGTGATATTCTCCAATTCCTGAATTGCTTATGCCACTTGTAGACAAGTGAAGTACAATGGGAACTTGAACTGTCGACTCCCAAATCAATTCTATGGTCCATTTTGGTGTTTTACCGAGTCTGACACAAAACTTTATATTTGCCAGTATTTCAACATCCACAGAAAACGTCTTTGCGTCTAAAATTACCTACCACTGAAGAGACAAAAACTATGTTATTACAGTAACCGGAAGTGCAACAGCAATGATGTTTTATGGAAATGCGATTATGATGTTATTTGACTGTCTGCACAACTGGTGCCATTTTGACACATCTCTGAATGTTCATTTTACGCAAAAGAACATGTTCCAAATCGGGCAGAAATTGGAGCCCGGCAATTTACATTACATGGGTTACTATGGCTATGCCTGTTTTTGTTTGAAATGTTTTAAATAAGTACAATTTTCAAATCAAGCTTATAATATATATTTATACTGTTACAAGCAAATTTTTAGCTTAGAATATCGAAAAACATGGTTTTTATGGCAACATTTCACAAATTCATCGAACAGTCCTCATATAATAAAAGCAAGAAGATTGTTCTACCAAGCCACCCTTACAGTATAGAAGAAATCTATCAGACATTTTCTCTCAAGCAACAGGACCCAAATAATCGCAAATTTAAGGTTTTTCTTGGCCAGAATGTCTCAGCAAAGTTGACAGTGTAGATCAAAGGTCAGACTCTGCATTTTGTGCAGTCTCATCTTGATCTACATTGGCAACAAAGGCAATTAACCCTTTGCCACACAATCCTGAGTTTTAAGGACCCTGAGGAAATAGCCTTTTGAAAATCTTGTGGGAAAAGGAGAAAATGCTGGTAACCAGCATTTTCTGCTTTTCCTACAAGGTTTTCCACACTTTCGCAGACAATTGCCATCATTTCAGCTACATTTGTCATCTGCAAGTGCTTTCAACTTAGACTGGTCTTAAATTTTATCGTTTGGGAAAGATTTAAAGTTGTGACAGGAGCTTTAGGGTTAAATTTTTACTTTCTGTTTTATTTCAGATGATAGAACAGTAGCTAAGCCACAGAGAAATCTGTTGTCAAATCCAAAGTAAGCAATTTTCTTTCTCGTTTTTAGCTTGGCTAGATTTGAAGAAAAAGTCCAGGTATTGTAGCAGCCCTGGCATCAGCGGCATCATGGCGCAAAACCCTTGACATTTTGTAATATCTGTGTTATTACTTATCAATATATTGTGGTACACTTAAGGCGTATCATGACAGCCCTAATACTTAAGATGTTTATTTCAAACTTAAGCAGTTAACTACCAAAAGGGGAACTCATAAAACAGGACATGCAACCATCAAAGTACCGTATATGCTCGACTATAAGACGCCTTAAGACGCTCCCCCAACTTCATGATTCAAAATCGGGGATTTCATTGATGACCTCCTATAAGACGCAGGTAGACTTCACACTGATCATAAGAATGCTAAAATTTTGAGTATTCATCTGGAAATACACCTCGCAGACATTACGGTCTATCGGAGTTGCATCATTCCCAAAATACATCTCTTGTTGGAGAGGTCATCAGACCTCTCCAACAGTGGTGAGTTTAAAAGGAAGACTGCCTCAGAAATTGCTGTCTAAATCCAGTCCTTTTGCGAAATAGTTCTGATACACAGTCCAGTGTTGTGCCTAGGCCAAAATTTTGGGGGGACACAGGTGTCCCCCTACCGTGATTTCAAGGGGACACTAGAAAAATCTAGGGGACACACTAAATATAACTAGTTTTTCAACCGTCCTCTGTGATTCAATTTCATCTGCAATTTTTCTATTTTTAACACTTCCTGACATAAAGTCGGTCAGCCGCAACTGGCGTTTCGCCATATTGTTTCATTGACAACAGTAAGACTGGTTTAAATATCGGACATCTGTTAAGCGACTTTATCTCAGTAAATTCCTCGGTCACAGTCTACGTTGTGCAGGTGCCCATTGTAATTAACGCAATGTACGTAAATACCGAAAAGGACTCCAGATAAGGAAAATCTGGCGGATTTTCGTGAGCACGCCCGACATCCCGCAATGGCTTAGATTTTAAGGGACATTGGTAAAAAAATTGCGGGAATCCCGCAATCCCGCGGCCTAGGCACAACACTGCACAGTCTGTTTAGTCATGGTTTTATACATAAAACGAAATCAAAAAACTGAAATAGGAAAAGACGTGGTTTGTTTTTTATGTCACAGATTTCTTAAAAGATTCGTTACATTGATTTGATTGCAAATTACAGTGATTGTAATTTTTCATTAAATAAATAAATCTAAGCAAAAACAAGGGAAAAACAAGAATTTCGTTTAAAATGAAAAAAAAAAAGAGAAAGAACTCCGCGGGAAAAGATTACGCAACTTGAAAACCAGGGAAGAAGGTCATGTGACTGTTATGTAAGGCATAAGAGGCTTCAGTGTAGCGGAAATTATGTAATGCCTAACATGTTTGTTTAGATGTACCAAAATATACGGAAATTAAAAGCCAATCAACTACTTGAAAACATTGATGCTGACCTCTTCTGGCTTCCTTTTTAAAGAAGCCAACTTGTATCTTAGCCGATCGTATCTTGATTCAAGTCCAATTTCTTTATAAAATTGAAAAAAAGCAACTTGAAAAGAATGTAATGCATAGTCCAGAACACTCACATTTTTTGTATAAATAATCCGATCAGGGAAATTAGGCCTTCGATGGTTTATTCAAAATTGTTATTTATCAGTGGGTGTATAAAGTTTACCTCGACAGTGAAGAGTTACATTACAGGATCAAAGTACTCTGGTATCTTCGCTTACACCCAGCACAATGTGATTTAACTCTTTAACAAACGACAAAATTTTAGACTTGTCCAAATTGATAGGATTTGAAGGAGAAAAAGGTAATTGTGACTCAAAAATTGAAAGTTGTTTTACTAGCGTTTTCACCTTTTCCCACAATGTCTTCAAAATTCTTTTTCTTTCGATTTGTTAATAATCAAGATTTTTGGTAAAGAGTTAAATATCTACATGGCCAGGATAATTTTTGGTCCTTAAATCATTGAGCTATCAAAATGGAGACCTTGATGCTTGCTGATTTAATCAGAATAATTGTATAATCAGCTATCCTGGTCGTAAATTAAGAAAGTGACTATTTACCCGACCGTCGTGTACACACTGAAGAAAATTCATATTGCGAGGACGACTGTCGTGTACTCAATGAAGGAAAACTTCTTGGGTGCCCGACTGTCGTGTACTCAATGAAGGAAAACTCGTTGGGTGCCCGACGGTCGTGCCCGGACTGATGAAATTTCGTCTTGGGGGCACGATGACGTGCCCGCTATTTCCGATTTCTTCATTCAGTACACGATGCGGTCGTGTACGCACTGAAGAAACGGGATATTACATACACGTATTAATGGGTTGGACCAAAACGCAGACTGCTATGTGAACCAGCACGGCGTAAACCGTCTCAGTGGAGCAATAGTCATTTATACAGGGCGTCATGCCCGAAGGGTCGTATTATGTTATACACCTGGTCGTCCGTCCGTCCGTTTGCAATATCTTATGTGCGCAACTCCTCCTACAGTTTCCATCGGAATTAGATCTATTTGAAATTTGTCACAAAGGTATCCAGTCGTTTCGGCACCCGGTCATTTCTACACCCACTCAGTTCGACACTTTTTCATGTAAATGAAGGTCGGACTGCACAAACGTGAGGTCTGATATTGGATCCACTTTTACCGATAGAGAAATACCTTTTCCCCAAAAATACCTTTGAAATATCAAACGTTAGGATTTTACCTTTGGTTTTGAATTTACATATCAATTATTTAGCGGGATAAGGGGTAAACTCGATAAGTACAATTAATGGTAAGCCAAGCTTTTCCACTGAAACTATGAAGGCGGTTGATTGTCTAAGAGTACACAACAAAGGACCAGAATTCTGACTCGATCACAACATTTGACGACGTGTGCGTGTACTACTTGAAATCATTTGCAGGCAACAAATTCAATGTGACTCAATGTGATGGAGTTTTTCTTTGATCATATGGTTAAAAGCATTGTGTGAAAAGGATAAAATGTGTGTTTTTTCACAATATGTCCTAAAGGCTTGTAACTGAAGGTCATTACAACTTGGGATTGTGTGGTAAAGGGTAAGGGAGATTAATTGTGCAGTAGATGAAAGATCGGAAGGTATGGTTCGTGTAGTCAGATATTGATTTCTGTAGTTTTTTTCAGTGGAGGGAAAAAATAAAAATTTCTACAAAGTAATTTTTGATCGACCTGTGTCACATATTGGATGCTGCCATCTCATACATGTATCGCACGAAACCGCCTGTTTTCTCCTCCCGACCACACCCCTACTTCCTTTAAAAACTCCAAATTATTCATTAAACTCCAAAAACAAACACACACAAAACAACTATTAACATATTCTTGTCACTGCAAATTTAAGTAGTCTATATAGTTATTTCCCACAGCACATATAGTATATGTAGCTGAATTTCAATTGCATCTGCTTTAAATACTTTTTGGGATACCCCTATCTAGAGAACTGTTTCAATACATGTAGGCCTACTCAAATGAATTACCAATACTTTTTATCTACCATTTGTTGCTAAAAAAAAATTGTGGGTCGAATTGACTTAAATATGGGTCGATACGACCAAAAAGTTTCGAACTGACTGGTTGTGGAAATGACTTGGTGCCGAAACGACTGGATACCATTGTGGCAAATTTCAAATAGATCTAATTCCGATGGAAACTGTAGGAGGAGTTGCGCACACAAGAAATTCCAAACGGACGGACGGACGACCGGGTGTACAGTATAAGGTAATACGAGCCTTCGGACGTATAAAAAGGATGCCAGCTACGCTTGTGCATGCATTTGTTCTGTAACACGCTGTATAAATGACTATTGCCGTGTGCTCCAATGAGACTGTCTACGCCGTGCCGATTCACGTAAAAGTCTGCGTTTTGGCCCAACCCATTTAAACGTGTACGTAAGAGTCCAATTCTTCAGTGCGTACACGACCGCATCGTGTACTCAATGAAGAAATCGGAAATAGCGGGCACGTAATCGTGCCCCCAAGACGAAATTTCATCAGTCCGTGCACGACCGTCTGGCACCCAACGAGTTTTCCTTCATTGAGTACACGACAGCCGGCCTCGCAATATGAATTTTCTTCAGTGTGTACACGACTGTCGGGTAAATATCATCGGCCGTAAATTAAAGCTAATTGTTAATCTCTGGTGTCATATCAGCACTAATTTATCGATGGGATGCTTGGTCAGTTCAAGCTGTGAAAGTTTGACATCTAGCTGTTAATCTCATTAAAAACAGGTGTTGTCTGTGTCGTAAAACACAGACTGCGATCACAACCCTTTACTTCCTTTCCTCGATGATCACCAGATAAACACTACCAAATTTCTATTTAGATAGAAATATTTGGGAATATTTGCCTCTGTTGGGTTACTTGTGTTATTTCATCATTTTAATTCATCTCAGTGATCAAAATTACCAGTAATGAAAAAAGTATTGATTCATCATTAAATTTAAGATTTGCCAAAAGGGTCAATTAATACGAATGCTAGAGAAATCGGCCCCTGGAGAAATCGGCCCCTGGAGAAACCGGCCCCAAAACGCTTGGGGACGATTTCTCTGGAGAAATCGGCCCCAATAGAAATTTTGGAGAAATCGTCCCCAATGTCAAATTTTATATATATAGATGTTGCTTTTTCAGAAAATATAATTTCCATTTAGGTTTTATTTAACACATACACTGTGTAAGCCATGTCTTGTTTCAAGTTGTATTTGATTACACCGTCTTTGTTGTTTTTATGGCAATTTTCACAGTTTTTCACACTGATTGTTCTTTTTTTCACACCTTCACACAGGTAGCCTACACCTGTAAGATTGTTGAATGTTTGTGTTTGTTTGAATTTGATATTGAACGAATTATGAAATATAAATGCTCACGATGCATATATGTGTATTTGTCATGTAATTAAAACCTTTTTTTTTTTCACCTTTCTCTCTCGATCTCGCTCTCCCTTTCTGCATGTTCGGCATAGGTAATTATTATCAATTTCATATTGTTGTTCTTCGTCGGATCAGATCTCTCTCTCTCTCTCTCTGTTTATGAATATTGTTCATGTTACAGAATGGTTTTTAGAACCATCAGATGTCTGTCTCCAACCTTTTGTGTCTTTCTATGACTGTCTCTCCCCTCTCTCTCTCTTTCTTTCTCGATCGAGTATTATACTCGCTCTCTCACACTGTATACTTCCGCTGCATTTTCTGACTCTCTCTTTCTATCATTTTTCATAGTACTACTAGTGACTCAGTTATTTTGTGTAATTAACTCTTTACCAAACGGCAAAAATTTAGACGGGTCCAAATTCAAAGGATTTGCAGACAACAAATTAAATATAACTGGAAGAATTGTTTTTGTTTTTGATGAGGGAAAAAAATTTTGGAAAAAGGAGAAAGTGCAAAAGTGCTGACATTTACTCCTTTTCCCACTATGTTTTTAAAAGCCCTCTCCTACAGGTTTATTAAAACTCGGGATTGTGTGTTAATGGGTTAAGTTAATCGATCATTGGTTCGATCAACGAAAGAGTTCTCCAACGAGAGTATGAATCATTGTGACGCTGTATATAAAAGAGTGATATAACTGATAATTAGGCCATTGTGAACTCGATTTTATTTCATCGAAAAAAAGGATGCATTTGCAGAAGAATGTACTCTATGGGTAGAATTCAAATAAACAAAAAGAAAACACATACATGTATATCAAATGTTTATATATTATTTCATTAAAGTATGAATAGTACATATAGAAAAATTATGAGACAGTACACAAAAATTAGAACAATGAGAATAAACCATTAAATTAACTGTTTACCAAACACCAAAATTTCAGACTGGTCCAAATTGAAAGCATTTGCAGACGACAAAATAAATGTAACTTAGAAATGGAAATTTGTTTTGTGAAGGGTAGAAAACATTGTGGGAAAAGGAGAAAATACTGGTTACCAGCATCTTCTCCTTTTCCACAATGTTTTCTAAAGGCTTCTTTCTCAGGGTCGTCAAAAGTAGGGATTGTGTGGTAATGGGTTAAATGGGTATTTCTTGAAGACATTATGCATTCACTTAGTAAAAGTATTTAATTTTTGACCATATAATTTCGACTTTGAACGACCCTGAAAAATAAAGCTTTGTGAAAACATTATGGGAAAAGCAGATGCTAATCAGTTTTTTCTCCTTTTCCCAAAATGTTTGCTACCCTATGTAAAAAATCTCTCTATTTGAGCAACCAAAAAATTGTCGTCTCAAACTGCTTCTTGAAAGCCATTTGTTTCCAGGTTGCTGAAGGTTGGGATTGATCGGGTTAAAAGAAAATCAGACTTGTCCGAATTCAATGTGCATAAAAAAAATTAACAAAATATTTGAAAATATTGAAAATATTGTAAGAAAAAGAGCAGATGCTTGATACCAGCATTGTGTACTACTATGACAACATAAAACCAAAATGGAAAAAACCTCTCTATATATAATTTTCTGAAAAAGCAACATCTATAAATATAAAATTTGACATTGGGGACGATTTCTCCAAAATTTCTATTGGGGCCGATTTCTCCAGAGAAATCGTCCCCAGGGACCGATTTCTCCGGAGAATCGGCCCCAAGCGTTTTGGGGCCGATTTCTCCAGGGGCCGATTTCTCCTGACACCATTAATACACTTGGTACTTTGATATGTATCACAGTCAACTCGAGGGCCGTATTATACACTGGGTGCAACAACAACAACAAGAGGAATACCTGATGGATTTATAGCAAAATTAACAAGTAAAATACACAAAAAAGTTTGTTCCAAACTTTTATTTCTTCACATTGACGGCAATTACAACCATTTCTGAGACACTTCAAACTTTACATCAGCGTGACTAGATCGGGAGGTGGTAGTATCTCTTCGTGTTGGTCAGCAGGTAAGTAGGTTCCCCAGATGGAATTTTACAAAGTCCTTTGATTATGCGCTTATAAGACGCTCCCCCTACTTCAAGCTCAAAATTCTAGGGGAAAAAAAATGGGTCTTATAGTCGAGTATATACGGGTATTTTATGACTTAAAAATCTTAAAAAAAAAAACTGTCGTTTTATAATATCTTTGTTATTAGTGGTGATATTTACTTCAAACTCGGACAAATTATTAACCATCAAAAAGGAAACCCACACAATAAGGGGAGGTAACCATCAAAGGTAACCATAATTTTTTTTTACTCAATTATGTCCCCTTTTCAACTTTCAGTTTTCACTGAAAATCAAGCAGCTGCAGCTGAGTGTTGGCATCTGCATATGGTACTCTTGTTTTTTACCGCCTTAGCCATGTAGGATAGAGCAGTCAGTAACATACAGTGCTAGAAACCAGGTGGTAGCTGGTTTGAAACCCCAGCTTGGTCAATTTCTTTTGAGCATTGATGATAGTCATTATGATAGAATTAGGTCAGAATACATTCTTCTCTCCCAGTTGATCATTGTTTTGATGATAGTAATATTGGAAAGAAGCCATTGGCTTGGGCATAGTACTGATACCAGAAAACTTTGCAGTTCTAGCTCAACATTTTCATCCACTTGCTGTATATTGTTCCACACACTTTTTCATTTTGCCACAATGCTTTCAAACATGATGCAGGACAAAAAAGTCATCTGCTGGAGAGAAGGTATCAACCCCAAGAGCAATGAATGAACTCATCATCATATGCCAAATTTTAGACATATTTAAATTAAAAGCATTTTGCAAACCTTACAGTAAGTTTATTGTTAGTCAAATGATAGAATTTGTCTGTGAAAGGGTAAAAAACGTAATGGGAAAAGGAGAACGTACATGTACTGCTTACCAACATGGATAGATGACATTCGGAGAAAAGGAAGAAAATGCAGGTTACCAACAATTTCTTCTTTGCCCAGAATGTTTTCTTTCTTTGTGGATTGTTAAAACATGGGATTGTTTGATGAAGGGTTAGTGGAATGGCCCATTTTGTAGAAGGAGAAACAGTAGAAACATTATTGGTTGATTTGGCTAGGATATGTAGCAAAGAAGCAGACAGTGGCGATCCAAGATCAGACTGCTCGTCAGATCTTGATCTACACTGTCTGCAAAAGCAACAAGAGCTAGTTCCAGCGCTTTCAGGGTTATCCTAGAGGGGGTCCAAGGGTTAATGGAATTAAACTCCATGTCATACATTTTATACATATGTAGCCAGGTAGGATAATAAATATGAGGTGAAGGTCATTTTGTTTAACCCGATTACCACACAGCAAAATTTTAGACACTTCCATATTGTAGGAAATTATAGACAACAATTCAAATATTTTTGAAAGGATAGTACATGGTCTTGAACAGGGAGGAAACATTGTGGGAAAAGGAGAAAATGCTGGTTACCAGCATTTTCTCCTTTTCCCACAATGTTTACATTAAAGGTTTTTCCTCAGAGTCATTAAAAGTCAAGATCGTGTGGTAAAGGGTTTACCCTTTCCTAGTAGGAAAAATTTTAGACAAGTGTTCCCATTCACATCTATTTTTGGGAGTGCATGCGCTCCCTGGAATACAAGTTTGGGAGTGCAAGAGAAATTCTAGGAGTGCACTTAATATTGACAATTATAAAGCATCTATGGAGGACAGTAAGGGTCTGTTGTTTTGAAAATTTGTTTTGATGAGTCTAATTCTACAGTCAGCTGCTCTTGAAAACAATATGGGTAATTTGAAAAAAGAAGATGCTTGTTATAATTTCCTTACTCATGGGACCAGTGTCAGAGGGACAACTTACAGCCTTACGGCCAGTGGAATTTTCCATTTCACTGTTAATTTCTGACACTAATTAGCTTTCACTTACTGTTTATAGAGATATTGATATAAATTTACTGTTTAAAGTCATTGATAAAGCTGAATAGACAGTTTGAAATGCCTATGATCGGACAATGTCAAACCAATTTTTGTTGTGTCATGGGTTTTCGCGTTTCTTGCAGCGATCTTTTTATCATGCCTGTTAAATTTTGGAGTAGTATTTCCACATGATTTGACATAGATTTGTCAATAAGAATAGCATGTAGCTTCAAAACCTTTAATTTTACACTAAAAAAAGCGGATTGATATGAAGTTTGATTAGCGGTGATAAACAGTGACTTTCACACATGATAACTTGTCCCAACTGGGACCACTGGTGATCGACAACGGGAGCCCTGAAACCTGTGCGTGCATGCACGTTTCACTTCATATTTTTGTGCGTGATTATTCAATTCAGTGCGTGAATCACGCACATATGTGCGTGAATGGGAACCCTTTTAGACCCCTCCAAATGGAAAGCACTTGCAGACAAAAAATGGCATGCATCCCAGATCATATGGGACTTGTCTTTTAAACGGTAGAAAATGTGGTGAGAAAAGAGATAAGGCAGTTTACCATCAATATACATGGGTCGTGCTCTGGCAAATAAGGCAGTTTACCATCAATATACATGGGCTGTGCTCTGGCAAAAGGGGGTTTAATGCACCTCCGTAATGGATTGTATCAAACAAGACATCACATTATTATGGGTCCACCATATCCATTTTGTCCAACAGCAGACTGAATCGTGAGGTTGACTTGTCCTGTGACATGCAGAAAATTTACCGACAGCAAAAAAGTTTCGACCCATGTCAGCCTGCACAGACTGAGCAGGCTGACATGGTTCGATACTTTTTTCAAGATGCATTAAGCTCCCTTTTCACAGAGCATAGCCTATTTAAGTCTTTTTTCCCTCAAGATTGTTGATGCATGGGATTGTTTTGTAAAGAGTAAAGATGACCTTGCAGGACATTGATTAACCCTTTACGGCACAATGCCGCCTTTTAATGACCCTGGGAAAAAAGCCTTTTGAAACCATTGTGGGAAAAGGAGAAAATGCTGGTAACCAGCTACCCTATCAAAGAAAAATTGTACCATTTGAGCCACAATGAAATTGTCGTCTGCAAATGCTTTCAATTTGGACAAGGCTAAAATTTTGTCGTCTAGTAAAGGGTTAAAGTAAAATGATCCTGAATTATAAATGATATTGGTGTCTAAACCTGCTGCATTAACTATCAGATATCTCTGGGAGATCTACTATAAAACTTAACAGATTTAATGTAAGGGGGTACTGAAGTTCTAGAAACACTACATCTTCACTACAACCTATATCATGGGTTCTCAGTAGAATTTTCTTGATACATCTTGCCAGATAAATTCCTCACCGTACAGATAAATTCCTCACCATACAGATAAATTGCTCACCATACAGATAAATTCCATTGCCATACCAGATAAATTCTACTGCCATACCAGATAAATATATCTGCCTTTCCAGAAAATTCTTCTGTCATACTAGATAAATTCCTCTGCCTTACCCGATAAATTCCTCTGCCTTACCCGATAGATTCCTCTGCCATACTAGATAAATTCCTCTGCCATACCCAGATAAATTTCTCTGCCATACCCAGATAAATTCATCTACTCTACCAGATAAATTCCACTGCCATACCAGATAAATTCAACTGTCTTAGCAGATAAATTCCCCTGCCATACCAGATAAATTTCTCTTCCATACCAGATAAATTCTTCTCCCTTACGAGATTAATTCCTCTGACATACCAGATAAATTCCTCTCCCTTGCGAGATTAATTCTTCTGTCATACCGTATAAATTCCTCTCCCTTGTGAGATTAATTCCTCTGTCACACCAGATGAATTCATCTCCCTTGTGAGACATATTCCTCTGCTTTACCAGATAAATTCCTCTGCCTTACCAGATAAATTGGTCTGTCATATCAGATAAATTTCTCTGCCATACCAGATGAATTCATCTGCCATAAATTCATCTGCCTGACCAGATAAATTCTTCTGCCATGCCAGATTGATTTCAATACCATACCAGATAAATTCCTCTGCCATTCTAGATAGATCCATCTGCCGCACCCAGATAAATTCACCTGCCATACCAGATAAATTAATCTGCCATGCCTAGATAAATTCCTCTTCCACACCAGATATATTCCTCTCTCACACCAGTTAAATTCCTCTGCTGTACCAGAAAAATTCATTTGCCATTCAAGATGAATTCACCTGCCATACTAGATAAATTCCTCTGCCATACCAGCTAAACTTCTCTGCCTTACAAAATAAGTTCCTCTGCCATACCAAGATAATGTATCTGCATTACTAAATTTTCTGCTATACTAGATAAATTCATCTTCCATACCCATATAAATTCCACTTTCACACCAGTTAATTTCCTCTGCCATAGCCAGATAAATTTATCTGCTATACCAGATGAATTCCTCTGCCGTATCTAGTTAAATTCCTCTGCCATTCCAGATAAATTCCTCTGCCATACCTAGATAAATTCCCCTGCCATACCCAGATCAATTCCTCTGCCATACCAGATAAATTCCTCAGCCATACCAGATAAATTCATCTGCCATTTGCAGATAAATTCATCTGCTATACCAGATAAATTTATTTGACTTGCAAGATAAATTTTACTGTCATACCAGATAAATTCCTCTACCATACCAGATAAATTCCTCTGCCTTACCAGATGAATTCCTCTTCCTTACCAGGGGTCCTGTGTGGCTCAGTGGTGAAGTGTAGGACTCTTGACCTGGAGGTACAAGGTTTGAGACTCACTGGATCCGTTGGTTTTTTTTTTTTTGCTGGAGTGTCCTTGGGCAAGACACTTCAGGGCCCTAGCCTAGTACTGGTAGAACCAAGGAAATACATGAATATGTGAGCTGTTGCGATGACATGACTGAAGTACATGTAATATTGAATTTGGCGTAAAACATCAATCAATCAATCAATCCTCTGTCTTACCAGATAAATTCCTCTGCCTTATCAGATGAATTCCTCTGCCTTACCAGATAAATTCCTCTGCCTTTTCTGATGAATTCCTCTGCCATTCTAGATAAATCCATCTGCCATACCAAGATAAATCCATCTGCTGTACCAAGATAAATTCATTTGTCATACCAGATATATTCTTCTGCCATTCCAGATAAATTTACCTGCCTTACCAGATAATACCTATAATTATTAACTCTTCTGCAACTGCAGATAAATTCCTCTCTCATACAAGTTAAATTCCTCTCTCATACATTAAAAAAATTCATCTGCCATGCCAGATGAATTCATTTGCCCTACCAGCTGAATTCCTCTGCCCTGTCTAAAAGTTCTAAATAAATTCCTCTGCCATACCAAGATAAATTTATTTGCGAGATAAAATTTTCTGCTGTACCCAATGAATTAGCCAGATAAATTCATCTGTCATACCAGATAAATTTCTCTGCCATACCCAGATAAATTCCTCTGTTATAGCTAGATAAATTTACCTACCATACTAGATAAATTCCACTGCCATACCAGATAATTTCCTCTGCTGTACAGGATAAATTCCTCTCCTGTACCAGATAAATTCTTCTCCCTTACCAGATAAATTCCTCTGTCATACCAGATGAATTTCTCTGGCATACAAGATACATTCATCTGCCGTATCCAGATGAATTCATCTGCCATACCAGAAAATTCTTCTGTCATATTAGATAATTTCCTCTGCCATACCAGATAAATTCATATGTCTTACCAGATAAATTCCTCTGCCTGATAGGATAAATTCTTTTGCCATACCAGTTAAATTCCTCTGCCATACCATATAAATTAATCTGTCTTACCAGATAAATTCCTCTGCCTGATATGATAAATTCCTCTGCCATACCATATAAATTTCTCTGCCTTACCAGATAAAATCCCCTCCCTCACCAAATAAATTCCTCTCTTACCATATAAATTCCTCTGCCTTACAGAATAAATTCCTCTGCCGTTCTAGATAAATACATCTGCCATACCCAGATAAATTCATTTGCTTTACCAGATAAACTCCCCCGCCATACCAGATGAATTCCTCTCTCTTACTATATAAATTCCTTGGATAATACACGGCAAGTCCATTTTGAAAACCTTTAAAAAAGTTTATGAATGCCTGCTGTCGGAGGGTATCCTTGTGTTTTGGGATTGGTGATAGGCAGCTTCAGTGACAAAGTGTGGGTTGCTTGCAACAGATGAAATGTCCGTATTTGGAAAAGAACAAACTTCAATTCATTAAGAATGACAATTTTGGTGAAAACAGCTTGATGAATTAACCCTTTACTGCACAATGTCGCCTTTTAACAACCCTGTGAAAAAAAAAAAAAAAAAACTTTTGAAAACATTGTGGGAAGAGGAGAAAATGCTGGTAACCAGCATTTTCTCCTTTTCCCACAATGTTTTCTACCCTAATAAAGACAGAAATAATCACTTAAGTTACATTTCATTTGTTGTCTGCAAATGCTTTCTATTTGGTCCGGTCGGAAATTTTGTCGTATGGTTAACTTGGTCAATAGAAAGACAAGGATTTGGGATAGAACATGACTTGGATATGCATCGTCACTAAAGGACTATTTGCCCAAAGTACATAATTATTGACATTGATCCTGTAGCTTAACCCTTTACCACACAATCCCAACTTTTAACGGCTCTGAGAGAGAAGCCTTTTGAAAACATGGTGGGAAAAGGAGAAAATGCTGGTAACCAGCATTTTCTCCATTTCCCACCATGTTTTCTACCGTACCCAAAACAAATTTCAATTTTTGAGCCAGATATAAATTGTCATCTGCAAATGCTTTGAATTTGGTCCATTCAAAAATTTTGCTGTTTGCATGCTGGAGCATAATTATATATAAAGACTGGAAATCTCATTTTAGCCATTAACTCTTTACCAAACAACAAAATTTTAGACTCATCCAAATGGAAGGCATTTGCAGAGGACATTTTAAATGTCATTCAAATGATGGAATTTGTCTTTGATAGGGTAGAAAACAATGTAAGAAAAGGAGAAAATGCTACAATTTTGTTGTCTGATATACCGGTAGAGTTCAAACAAGGAAAATTTCACTTTAAATTGACTGGCCCAGAACAACTTGTTGCAGTTTTGATGGAATGAAACTTAACTTTGGTTATTCACCCTTTACCTCACAATAACATGTTCCTACAACCCCGACGAAAAAGTCTTTTGATAACGTTATTGGAAAAGGAGGAAATGCTGGTAACCTGTATTTTCTCCTTTTCCAGCACGGTTTTCTACCCTTTCAAAGACAAATCTTTACATGTACATCTAATTAATTTGTCGTCTGCAAATGGTTTTGACTTGGTTACCAGCATTTTCTCTTTTTCCCACAATGTTTTCAGAAGGTCTCTTTCTCAGGTTCATGAAATTACGGGATGGTTTGGGAAATGCTTAAGGAAAATGAGAATGTGATTGTTTCAACCTGGACTTTCAGGCCAATCAACATTTATGTCTGGAAGAGGGTCACGGACCGTTTTCTCCAACCATTCTTAAGAACATTTTTAGTCTTATTCTCCAGAATTTTCTAAATTTGAAAGTAACACAACTTCTGATTGGCTAAACCATTTGGTTTAGCCAATCAGAAGTTACGTTACTTTCAAGTTTTGAAAATCTTGGCGAATAAGACAAAGAATATTTTTAGAATGGTTGGTGAATACGTTCCCAGGTTTAATAATCAGAATGAGGTTGTTGTTTTGAATCCTCAGCTCAGTGAATTTGTTTCTTAACTCTTTACCAAACGACAACATTTTGGACGTTTCCAAATTGAAAGCATTTGCAGACGACAAAATAAACGTAACTCAAAAACTGAAATTTGTTTTGGGAAAGGTAGAAAACATTGTGGGAAAAGGAGAAAATGCTGGTTACCAGCATTTTCTCCTATTCCCACAATGTTTTCAAAAGGCTTCTTCCCCCGGGGTCGTTAAAAGTCGAGATTGTGTGGTAAAGGGTTAAGGTGTGGTGATGGTCATTATGAAAGTATTCATTTCTTTCTCACCACTAGTCATTGTTCAGACCATGATTTGTGGGAAAGGAGCCAGTGGCTTGGAAAAAATATTGTGTGAAGTATTAATCCTTTACTGGACGACAAAATTTTAGCCTTGTCCAAATTGAAAGCATGTGCAGACGAAAATTTCAATGTGGCTCAAACAGCGCAATGTTCTCTTGACAGGGTAGAAAATATTGTGGGAAAAGGAGAAAATTCTGGTTAACAGCATTTTCCCCTTTTCCCTTAACCCTTTACCAAACGACAAAATTTTGGACCTGACCAAATTGAAAGCATTTGCAGACGACAAATTAAGTGTTGTTGAAATGAGGATTTCTCACTTTGATACGGTAGAAAACATTGTGGGAAAAGGAGAAAATGCTGGTTACCAGCATTTTCTCCTTTTCCCACAATGTTTTCATAAGCCTTCGTTTGTAGGGTCTTTAAAAGTCGGGATTGTGTGGTAAAGAGTTAATGCTTTCAAAAGGCTTCCATCCCAGGCTCGTTAAAAGGCGGCATTGTGCGGTAAAGGTTTAACATGGATAGTTGTACTAGCTACAGCACTATAACTGAAGTTATGCTGAAAACAGAGTGAAACACCATACTTACAAAGTGAGATAACTTTGCATACCTTCTCTTAAATGTTTCCACTTTCACTTTCAGCAATACAGGCCAGATCAAATGTGTAGTGACCCTGCTTGGTGACAGCGTATGCGATGCAGTATGTATAAGTTTGTAACCTGTTGTTATTTAGTCATGCATTTAACCCTTTCCCAAACAAGCCCTGGTTTTCACGTGTCTGCAGTACAAGTCTTTTGAAAACACTGTGGGAAAAGGAGAAATTGCTCGTAATGAGCAATTTCTCCTTTTCCCACAGTGTTTTCTACCCTTTTTGAGAATTTTCTGCCATTTTTTATCAAATTTAAAATTGTCGTCTGCAAACTCTTTCAATTTGGACCAGTCCAAAATTTGTCGTTTGGGAAAGGGTTAATGTACCCTCCGCCCCCACCCCTTCTTCACCCTGCGTAGCACAGTGGTAAAGAGTAGGAATTGTGACCTAGAGGTCCCAGGTTCGAGCCCCACTGGATCCATTGGGTTTTTCTTGGGTGTCCTCAGGCAAGACCTTTCAGAGCCCTCGCCAAGTACTGGTGAAACCTAGGAAATACATGAATGTGAGATCTGTCGCCGTGATATGACTGAAATAATGTTGAAAGCGGCGTAAAACAACAAGCAGTCAATCAGTCAAATCATCCCCCTTCGGCAATGTGTAGTGATGTTTGTCCTTTCTATCGTCAGGCTTAACTCTTTACCACACAACAAAATTTTAGACTAGTCTAAATTGAAAGCATTTGCAGACAACAAAATAAATGTGACTGAAAATTTGAAATTTGTTTTGGGAAAGGTAGAAAACATTGTGGGAAAAGGAGAAAATGCTGGTTACCAGCATTTTCTCCTTTTTAGCTCACCTGAGCACAACGTGCTCAAGGGGAGCTATTGTGATCGGTCATCGTCCGGCGTCCGTCCGTCCATCTGTCCGTCCGTCCGTTAACAATTTCTTTAAAAATCTTCTCCTCCTAAACCAGATGGCCGATCTTGATAAAACTTGGCAGGAATGTTCCTTGGGTGAAGGTCTACAAAAATTGTTAAAAGAATTTGATTCCATCAAAAACTCTGGTTGCCATGGCAACAAAATGGCTGAAAATTGAAAAAATCTTTAAAAATCTTCTTGTGACAAACCATAAGGCCGAGAGCATTCATATTTTGTATGAAGCATCATTTGGTGACCCTTTACCAAAATTGTTAAAATTATTCCCCTGGGGTCGTATTTGGGCTTTGCCCGGGCGCACCATATTTTACATAGAAACAGAGAAGGAAATCTTTAAAAAATCTTCTGATGACAAACCATAATGGCTAGAGCATCCATATTTGGTATGTAGCATTATCCGATGATCCTCTACCAAAATTGTTAAAATTATCCCTCTGCGGTCATATTTGGGCTCTGCCCGGGCGCACCCTAAATTAAAATCTTTAAAAATCTTCTTCTGACAAAACATAAGGCTGAGAGCATTCATATTTTGTTTGAAACATCATTGGGTGATCCCTTACCAAAATTGTAAAAATTATTCTCCTGGGGTCATATTTGGGCTTTGCCCAGGCGCACCCTATTTTACATAGAAACAAAAAAGGAAATCTTTAAAAAATCTTCTGATGAAAAGCCATAATGGCTAGAGCATTCATATTTGGTGTGTAGCATTATCTGATGATCCTCTACCGAAATTGTTAAAATTATCCCTCTGGGGTCATATTTTGGGCTCTTCCCTGGGGCACCCTAAATTAAAATCTTTAAAAATCTTCTTCTGACAAAACATAAGGCTGAGAGCATTCATATTTTGTTTGAAACATCATTGGGTGACCCCTTACCAAAATTGTTAAAATCATTCCTGTAGGGTCATATTTGGGCTTTGCCCGGGCGCACTCTATTTTACATAGAAACAAAGAAGGAAATCTTTAAAACTTCTTCTGATGACAAACTATAATGGCTAGAACATTCCTATTAAGTATGTAGCATTATCTGATGATCTTCTACCAAAATTGTTAAAATTATTCTTCTGCGGTGATATTTGGGCTCTGCCTGGGCGCATCCTATTTTAAAATCTTTAAAAATCTTCTTGTGACAAACCATAAGGCGGAGAGCATTCATATTTTGTTTGAAGCATCATTGGGTGAGCCTTTACCAAAATTGTTGAAATTATTCCCCTTGGGTCATATTTGGGCTTTGCCCGGGCACACCCTATTTTACATAGAACCAAGAAGGAAATCTTTAAAAAATCTTCTTCTGACAAATCATAATGGCTAGAGCATTTATATTTGGTATGTAGCATTATCTGATAATCCTCTACCAAAATTGTTAAAATTATCCCTCTGCAGTCATATTTGGGCTCTGCCCAGATGCACCCTATTTTAAAATCTTTAAAAATCTTCTTGTGACAAACCATAACGGCTAGAGCATTCATATTTTGTTCGAAGCATCATTGCTTGACCCCTTACCAAAATTGTTGAAATTATTCCCTTACGGTCATATTTGGGCTTTGCCCGGGCACACCCTATTTTACACAGAAACAAAGAAGGAAATCTTTAAAAAATCTTCTTCTGACAAATCATTAATGGCTAGAGCATTTACATTTGGTATGTAGCATTATCTGATAATCCTCTACCAAAATTGTTAAAATTATCCCTCTGCGGTCATATTTGGGCTCTGCCCAGATGCACCCTATTTTTAAATCTTTAAAAATCTTCTTGTGACAAACCATAACGGCTAGAGCATTCATATATTGTTTGAAGCATCATTGCTTGACCCCTTACCAAAATTGTTGAAATTATTCCCTTACGGTCATATCTGGGCTTTGCCCGGGCGCACTCTATTTTACACAGAAACAAAGAAGGAAATCTTTAAAAAATCTTCTGATGACAAACAATAATGGTTAGAGCATTCATATTTGGTATGTAGCATTATCTGATGATCCTCTACAGAAATTTTTAAGATTATTCCTCTGCTGTCATATTTGGGCTCTGCCCAGATGCACCCTAATTTAAAATCTTTAAAAATCTTCTTCTGACAAAACATAAGGCTGAGAGCATTCATATTTTGTTTGAAACATCATTGAGTGACCCCTTACCAAAATTGTTAAAATCATTCCTGTAGGGTCATATTTGGGCTTTGCCTGGGCGCACTCTATTTTACATAGAAACAAAGAAGGAAATCTTTAAAACTTCTTCTGATGACAAAATATAATGGCTAGAACATTCCTATTAAGTATGTAGCATTATCTGATGATCTTCTACCAAAATTATTAAAATTATTCCTGTGCAGTCATACTTGGGCTCTGTCCGGGTGCATCCAATTTTAAAATCTTTAAAAATCTTCTTGTGACAAACCATAAGGCGGAGAGCATTCATATTTTGTTTGAAGCATCATTTGGTGACCCCTTACCGAAATTGTAAAAATTATTCCCCTTGGGTCATATTTGGGCTTTGCCCGGGCGCACCCTATTTTACATAAAAACAAAAAAGGAAATCTTTAAAAAATCTTCTGATGAAAAGCCATAATGGCTAGAGCATTCATATTTGGTGTGTAGCATTATCTGATGATCCTCTACCAAAATTGTTAAAATTATCCCTCTGCAGTCATATTTGGGCTCTGCCATGGCGCACCCTATTTGAATCTTTTAAAATCTTCTTGTGACAAAACATAAGGCCGAGAACTTTCATATTTTGTTTGAAGCATCATTAGGTGACCCCATACCAAAATTGTTAAAATTCTTCCCTTTGGGTCATATTTGGGCGTATATCCGCCCTGCAGTGAAAAGAATAGCCTGCCCTTAATAGACCATATAGGTTACAAATATACTCAGGTGAGCGATATAGGACCATCATGGTCCTCTTGTTCCACAATGTTTTCAAAAGGCTTCTTGGTAAAGAGTTAATATATTTCACAGCCATGCAGTGTCTAACTGGCATATTTTCACTTTCATTCTTACTTCATTTCTTGTCACAGTTACCTCTATTTTGGTACTTATTAACACTTTACCAAACCACAGAATTTTAGACAAGTCCAAACTGAAAGCAGTTGCAGACAACAGAATAAAGGTGACTGAAATATTGTAACTTAATTGCTTTGGGAAGGGTAGAAAAAATTGTAGGAAAAGGAGAAAATGCTGGTTACCAGCATTTTCTCCTTTTCTCACAATGTTTTCAAAAGGCTTCTTTCTCAGGGTCGTTAATAGTCGGGATTGTGTGGTAAAGGAGTTGTAATCTGATCCATCAAGTGATCTAGTTTTTTGCTGATATTAGATTTAGGGCTGTATACATGTGTGGGACTATATATATTGTAGTGACTAAAACTGGGTTGGGGTGTACCAGCTAAAACTGAAAGTAAAATGAGTAGAGCACAAGTGTGTATTACAGTATTAGTGTCCAGTTGGACCAATCACAGTAAGTGGATTTGCTATAGATATATGCTAAAAACATTGAAAGTATTGCAATTTCAAGGTTGTTATAGCCAGAATGTGTTATGAAGTAGTGGATAGTGTAGGACAGAGATCAGACTTCTAACAATGTACAGTCTGATCTTGATTTATACTGTCTGCAAAAGCAACATAGGGTTGACTTATTGCTTTGAGGGTTAAGTATTGTCAATATTTCACGCCATACCCTAGAACTTGATACTGCAAAGCTTGTAAGGAAGAGTGTTCGTTTTGACTATAAAAAATTTAAAACAACTGTTTATTACCACTCATTTATTTCTATTTTAACTTCATTACAGGATATCAGTTTTAAACACAAATCAGGGAAGGAAAACCACATATTCAAAACAAAATTAGTTCATGACATACAGTGGAAATTGCAACAGGTAACGATAGATTTAACCCTTTCCCAAATGATGAATTTTAGACTGGTCCAAATTGAAAGAGTTTGCAGACGACAATTTTAAATTTGATGAAAATGACAGAAAGTTATCCAAAAGGGTAGAAAACACTGTGGGAAAAGGAGAAATTGCTCGTTACGAGCAATTTCTTCTTTTTCCACAGTGTTTTCAAAAGGCTTGTACTGCAGACACGTGAAAACCAGGGCTTGTTTGGGAAAGGGTTAATTAAATGACTTAATTGTAGATTTGTCCAAATGCAAGCATTTGCAGATGGTAATCAAAAACAGCTAGGATTTGTTATTGGATAGGTAGAAAACATTGTAGGAAAAGGAGAAAGTTTTGGTTAACAACATTTTCTGGTTTTCATAATTTTTTTTCAAAAGACTTCTTTATTACACTTGTTAAAACTCAGGATTTTTTCTTGAAGGGTTAAAGAAGAGTTAACTCTTTACCACACAACAAAAATGTAGACTTGTCCAAATTGAAAGCATTTGCAGATTACAATTTCAGTGTGGTAAAAATTATGGAATTTGCCTATGATAGGGAAGAAAACATTGTGGGGAAAAGGAGAAAATGCTGGTTACCAGCATTTTCTCCTTTTCCCACAATGTTTTCAAAAGCTTTTTCCTCAGGGTTACCAGCATTTTCTCCTTTTCCCACAATGTTTTCAAAAGGTTTTTCCCCAGGGTCGTGAAAACCTGGGATTGTTTAGTAAAGGGTTAGAGAAGCATATTCACATTTTTTGCTGTGAATCAACATTTCTTGTAAAACACTGATTATTACTTAAAACTTTTCGGTGCAGAATTGAAGCTGGAAGAGAAATTGGCCAAGCTTGGGATTTGAACCAGCGACAGCCCTGCCTGATGTCAAGTCCTGTTTCTTACCAACTGAGCCACCAGACTTGGCCCCAGAAAGTGAAGGAAATCACATATTATACTTGTAAAAAAGATTGTTACAATAGAGTTTGCCAATTATATAGAGGATTTTTTTTTTCGGTGAAAGATTGAAATTTATTTCGTCAAGTTAACATCATAAGTAATATTTTCATGAGTGGTGCAGCCACAAATGAAAATGTTATCGTATGATGTTCATGAGATGAAATAAATTTCGATCTTTCACTATAAAAAGGTAAATATTCTATTTATTTCATGCTTTTAACCTCTTTTTTGTTGGGACTTGCGAAGTACATGGGAGCTCTAGGTATTTCCATGCAAGTGAGTTTATTAATCGGTAAATTTGCTGGCTGAAGCGGTGAAATTATCAAACTATAATCCACCATTATTTCCCGATAAACTACTGGAAAGCATGAAATAAATAGAGGATCTTACATTTGTGTTTATGTATGATCATTTTTATCAAACAAGTTGACTACAAATGTATGATGCGAGCCTTGGCGAGCATTAGATACATTTTAGTCAACGAGTTTGATAAAAATGATAATACATAAATACGAATGTGAGATTCTATTTATCACATAAAACAAATGACAGGCAAAATATATCCTGCATCATCACCTTTAGCCTATACACCATTCACGGGTCCATAGTTACAGTTGTAGTTTGGTTTCAAATGTTTACATACACAAGTAGATAGTTCTTTGATATTTACACTGAAAGTAGAATGAAACACTTTCTAGAGGGGAAAAGTTGAACTATTTCCGCAATTTTGTTGATTTAAAAGACTTTCGCTGCATTTCTTTGTTTTTATTAAACATGAAAATCAAAAACTTTCTGCGCTTATACGCCTTAGCAACAATGACGTCATTTTTCCGCGAAACGGCGTAGTCGCACAAATTCCGGCACATGCTGTGGCTGGTTTCTCTGGCTTCACGCGCTCATGAATTTAAAAACTGATCAGAACTGGGACCCAAAAAACGATAATACACTAGTGTATTATCAAAAATAAGTCAAGGGTTTAATACACTGTCAGAGGAGGTTTTATGTGATAAAAAACATTTATTTCATTGATAGCATGTTTACTGAATAGAATTGATTGAAAATTAACGAATTTAACTGTTTGATCCACTACAATAGTACATGTGCTCATCAAAAGGAAAGACTCTTTTTTCTTTTCCATTTCAGATACAAGATGCAGCCAACCATCTTGCCAAGACTTTGTCCGTTGTCAACTCGTATGACCCAGATCATGTGTTTAAAACAGCTAAAGAAGTGGAATTAGTACGTATATGAGATTAGATTGTACATGTACATTGTTCATGAGCCATGCTCTGGCAAAAGGGGGTTTAATGCATCTCCCTGATGCATCATGTATCAGGCAAGTCATCACATAATTATGTATACTTAACTCTTTACCACACAGTCCCGACTTTTAATGACCCTGAGGAAAAAGCCTTTTGAAAACATTGTGGGAAAAAGAGAAAATGCTGGTAAGCAGCATTTTCTCGTTTTCCCACAATGTTTTCTACCCTTTCCAAACCAAATTTCATTGTTTGAGCCACATTTATTTTGTCATCTAACGATCCTGAGGGAAAAGCCTTTTGAAAACATTGTGGGGAAAAAGAGAAAATGCTGGTAACCAGCATTTTCTCTTTTTCCCACAATGTTTTCTATCCTTTCCAAACCAAATTTCATTTTTTTTGAGCCACGCTTATTTTGTCTTCTGCAAATGCTTTGAATTTGGACAAGTTTGAAATTTTGTCATGTGGTAAAGAGTTAAGATTCCTCTTGTCTAACAACCAACTGGATCATGAGGCAGTATGGGCTGTAGATATGCATAAAATTCACAAAGAGCGAAAAGTTTCGACCCATGTCAGCCTGCGCAGGTTGAAACTTGTTGCTATTGGTCAATTTTCTGCATGTCAAAGGAGCACTCTTCCTCTAGATACATTTAATCGTTAGACTTAATAGATTTTATAGATGCCTTGCTTGGTATAATGAGGATGCATTAACCCTTTACCACACAATCCCAAGTTTTAACGACCCTGAGAAAGAGGCCTTTTGAAAACATTGTGGGAAAAGGAGAAAATGCTGGTAACCAGCATTTTCTCCTTTTCCCACAATGTTTTCTGTCCTATTACAGACACATCTCACCATATGCGCCATATCGAATTTGTTGTCTGCAAATGTTTTCAATTTGGATAAGAGTAAAATTTTGTTGTGTGGTAATTGGTTAAGCCCCCTTTTGCCAGACTATGGCTCATTTTATATGCAAGGAATGTACATAATCTATAGTGTTGTTTAATTTTGAGAAAGATAGTATCAACCTCTGCAGGGAGAGAAGATGTGATCCCACAGAATGGGCTGTTCTGGATAAGAAGTTTGCCCTTGCAGCTAAATTATTTTTTTTTAGCATGGCATATTTATATGTATGGTATGTCCTGTAGTTGTATGCGTTTTTGGTTATGCAGTTTCTTACATTTGTTAAGATAATATTAGCTAAGCCTTATTGGGTCAGCCATTGGCACACACATTGGCTTGTACAAGAGGGGTTATAAGACCGAATCTCAGTTTTGCGTAATAATACATTTATCTGCAAGATTGATTCCAGTCAAAATAGGAATTGCATGAATTACATTTACTTTCCTCTCTCAGCTGAACTTTATCATGATTTTATGTTGAAAAGCAGTCTGTGGCATGGACAGATATTGTATGGTGTTTAATGCCATTTTTAAGATTATTTCAGTTATATTGTGGCGGCCGGTTCACTTATCCATTCTTTCCTTGAGTTTCTTTTTACAAGTACTTCGCACAATATTTTTTCCAAGCCACTGGCTGCTTTCCCTCATAACCATCGTCGAAACAATGATCAGTGGAGAGGGGAATGAAGGAATTTGTTGAGCTGTGGATTCAAATGGTTGACCCTCTGTTTTCAAGTCCTATACAGTACCGACTTTGCTATCGGGGCTTGGCGGTTGGAAAGAATATTACCTGCAAAGAAGTCATGAGTATTTGGAATGCCTGAATAACATAACCATCTGAATTAATGTATAACCCTGTACCAAATGACAAAATGTTACACTAGTCCAAATTAAAAGCATTCGCAGACAACAAATTAACCCTTTACCACACAATCCCGACTTTTAACAACCCTTAACAGGAAGGCTTTTTAAAACATTGTGGGAAAAGGAGAAAATGCTGGTAACCAGCATTTTCTCCTTTTCCCACAATGTTTTGTACCCTTACCAAAACAAATTCAATTTTTCAATCACATTTCATCATCTGCAAATGCTTTCAATTTGGACCAGTCCAAAATTTTATTGTTTGGTAAGTAAAGGTGGCTAAAATCTGTTCTTGAGAAGACAGAAAACATTGTGGGAAAATGCAAAAAATGCTGGTTACCAGCATTTTCTCCTTTTCCCACAACATCTTCAAAAGCCATCTACCTCAAGGTCGTTGAAAGTAGGGATTGTGTGGTATAGAGGTTACTCTGTACCAGATGAGAAATCTGTAAAAACCTGCAAAACAAAATAAACATAGCGTATTATCTTTATTTAACTCTTTACCATACAATCCCGACTTTTATCGACCCCGAGAAAGAAGCCTTTTGAAAACATTATGGGAAAAGGAGAAATGCTGGTAACCAGCATTTTCTCCTTTCCCACAATGTTTTCTACCCTTCCCAAAACAAATTTAAATTTTTGAGTAGCATTAATTTTGTCATCTGCTCATGCTTTCAATTTGGAAAGTCTAAAATTTTGTCGTTTGGTAAAGACTTAATTTTATAATAAACTACAGAATTTTTTACTCAACCATATTGAAAGCTTTTACCAATGAAAAATTAACATGGACCAATTGATAGGGAAAACATTGTGAGAAAAGGAAAAAATGGTAATGACTAGCATTTCAAAAGCTTTCTTGCCTAGGGTCATTTAACCCTTTACCACACAATCCCGACTTTTAACGACCCTGAGTAAGGAGCCTTTTGAAAACATTGTGGGAAAAGGGGAAAATGCTGGTAACCAGCATTTTCTCCTTTTCCCACAATGTTTTCTACCCTTACCAAAACAAATTTCAGTTTTAAAGTCACATTTATTTTGTCGTCTGCAAATGCTTTCAATTTCAACCAGTCTAAAATTTTGTCGTTTGGTAAAGAGTTAACTCTTTACCACACAATCACGGGTTTTCCCACAATGTTTTCTACCCTTTCCAACACAAATTTCAGTTTTTGAGTCACATTTATTTTGTCGTCTGCAAATGCTTTCAATTTGGACCAGTCTAAAATTTTGTCGTTTGGTAGAGTTAAAGACGGGATTGTCTGATAAAGGTTTAGAACTACAAAGTTACTATCACTGACTTTCCCGCAGATTTTAGACGAAGTTATGAAGCTTTTGACATTAGGTAGAACCTGTTTAGCCTTCCCAAAGAGAAAATCCATCGATGAACTGATTAGAGCGTCCAGTATGGTAAATATTCTCGAGTTTTTATACCCCTGTGAATGAATGTTTTTCTTGGCTATACTTGAATCAGTCTGTCCATTTTTCTGTCTGTCTGTCTGTCCACCTGTGGACATTCTCACAGGTAAATTTGTATCACAGTATCCCACTGAGGTTTGCTCAGGCAGAAAATTTACCAAAAGCAAAAAGTTTTAATCCATGTCAGACTGTGCAGGCCGACCTGGGTTGATACTCTTTGCAGATGCATTAAACCCCATTTTAACAGAGAATGACTCATTTCTTTGCATAAAGCATGTTATGTTTTAAAATTGCCTTCTCTGTCAAAGCACTTGATAGTGTAATTAAGTCGCCCTTTATGGCAAGTCTAGTTAGCCCCTCTTAACCCTTTCCCAAACGACAAATTTTAGCCCCTCCAAATTGAAAGCATCTGCAGACAACAAATTTAAAAGTGGTACAAATGAACTTTAAGTTTTTTGACAGGGTAGAAAATATTGTGGGAAAAGGAGAAAATGCTGGTTACCAGCATTTTCTCCTTTTCCCACAAGGTTTTCAAAAGGCCTCTTCCTCAGGGACGTGAAAACACGGGATTGTTTGGTAAAGGGTTAACCCTTTACCCAACAACAAACTTTCATCATAGTCCAAATTGAAAGCATTTGCAGACGACAAAATGAATGGTGACTGAAAAATAGCAATTTGTTGAGGAAGGGTGGAAAAAAAAACATAATGGGAAAAGGAGAAAATGCTGGATACCAGCAATTTTAGCTCACTAGAGCACGAAGTGCTCATGGTGAGCTATTGTGATCATGCTGTGTCCGTCGTCCGTGGTGCGTCGTCCGTCATCAACTTTTTACCTTGTGCATGCTCTAGAGGCCACATTTTCAGTCCGATCCTCATGAAACTTGATCAGAATGTTTGTCTTGATAAAATCTCGGATGAGTTCGAAATTGGGTCATGTGGGGTCAAAAACTAGGTCACTAGGTCAAATCTTAGAAAAACCTTGTGTATGCTCTAGAGGCTACATTTTCTGCCAGATACTTGTGAAATTTGGTCAGAATGTTTGTCTTGATAAAATCTCGGACGAGTTTGAAATTGGGTCATGTGGGTCAAAAACTAGGTCACTAGGTCAAATCTTAGAAAAACCTTGTGTACGTTCTAGAGGCCACATTTTCAGTCCGATCTTCATGAAACTTGGTCAGAATCTTTGTCTTGATTAAATCTCAGACAACTTTGAAATTGGTTCATGTGGGGTCAAAAACTAGGTCACTAGATCAAATCTTAGAAAAACTTTCTGTATGCTCTAGAGGCCACATTTTCAGCCAGATACTTGTGAAATTTGGTCAAAATGTTTGTCTTGATAAAATCTCAGATGAGTTCGAAATTGGGTCATGGGGGTCAAAAACTAGGTCACTAGGTGAAATCTTAGAAAAACATTGTGTATGCCCTAGAGGCCACATTTTCAGTCCGATCCTCATGAAACTTACTTAGAATGTTTGTCTTGATAAAATCTTGGACAAGCACAAAATTGGGTCGTGGGGTCAAAAGCTAGGTCACTAGGTCAAATCTTAGAAAAACCTTGTGTACGCTCTAGAGGCCACATTTTCAGTCTGATCCTCACAAAACTTGGTCAGAATGTTTGTCTTGATAAAATCTCCGACAAAGTTGAAAATGGGTCATCTGGGGTCAAAAACTATGTTACTAGGTCAAATCTTAGAAAAACCTTGTGTACGCTCTAGAGGCCACATTTTCAGTCAGATACTTGTGAAATTTGGTCAAAATGTTTGTCTTGATAAAATCTCAGATGAGTTTGAAATTGGGTCATGTGGGGTCATAAATTAGGTCACTAGGTCAAATCTTAGAAAAACCTTGTGTGCGCTCTAGACGCCACATTTTCAGTCAGATACTTGTGAAACTTGGTCAGAATGTTTGTCTTGATAAAATGTAGGATTAATTTGAAATTGGGTCATGTGGGTCAAAAACTAGGTCACTAGGTCAAATCTTAGAACAACCTTGTGGGTGCTCTAGAGGCCACATTTTCAGTCAGATACTTGTGAAACTTGGTCAGAATGTTTGTCTTGATAAAATCTCGCACAAGCTAAAAAATGGGTCATGTGGGGTCAAAAACTAGGTCACTAGGTCAAATCTTAGAAAAACCTTGTGTGAGCCCCAGAGGCCACATTTTCAGTCAGATACTTGTGAAACTTGGTCAGAATGTTTGTCTAGATAAAATTCGGACAAGTTTGAAATTAGATCATGTGGGGGCAAAAACTAGGTCACTTGGTCAAATTAAAGAAATGCCTTTTGGGTACTCTAGAGGCCACATTTTTTGCTCAATTGACTTGAAAATTGGTCAGAATGTTTTTCTTAATTAAATCTCAGAAAACTTGAAATTGGGTCACCCAGAGTCATAAAGTAGGTCACTAGGTCAAATTAAAGAAATACCTTGTGGACACTGTAGAGGCCACATTTTTCGCTCAATCGACCTGAAAATTGGTTAAAACATTTGTCTTAATTAAATCGTAGATGAGTTTGAAATTTGGTCACCTGGGGTCATTTTGCCTATTGGCTCAGGTGAGCGATCCAGGGCCACCATGGCCCTCTTGTCTCCTTTTCCCATAATGTTTTCAAAAGGTTTCTTCTTCGGGGTTGTTAAAACATGGGATTGATTGGTAAAAGGTTAAGCAGGATCTTATAACAGTGACCTTTCCACCATACAACGCTTCTCTGTTAAACCTTTAACTCATAGTCCAGAATTTTAATGACCCCGACGGAGAAGGCTTTTAAAAACATTGTGGGAAATGGAGAAAATGCTGGTAACTAGCATTTTCTCCTTTTCCCTTAATGTATTTTACCCCTTCTGATTGGAATGCCATCCTTTGTGCCACATTTCATTTGACATATGCAAATGCTTTCAAGTCGAACCTGTCTAAAAATTTTGCTGCTCGGTAAACCTTTTATTTGAAACAATTAGACGTTTCAAGACTTAGAGGAAAAGGGCTTTTGATAACACTGGAAAAGAAGAAGATGCTTGTAACAAGGATTTGTTACTTTTCCCACAATTTTTTCTTCCCTTTTAAAGACAAGTCGCATTATTTAAGCCACATGTACATCTGGGCTTTGTAAAACATTGAACCCATTCAAAGGAATGCAATTTCTGATTTGCTAAACCTTATGGTAACCAGCATTTGCTTTTTTTCCCACAATGTTTTCTACTCTTTACAGCACAATCCCGACTTTTAACACCCCTGAAAAAGAAGCCTTTAGAAAACGTTGTGGGAAAAGGAGAAAATGATCTTAACCAGCATTTTTTCCTTTTCCTACATTTTCTACCCTATCAAGGACAGATTTCGTCAATTGGGTAACCTTTAATTTGTCGTCTGTAAATGTTTTCAATTTGGACCAGCTTAAAGTTTTGTTGTTTGGTAGAATTAGCTTTTTACCAAATGACAAAAATGTAGACTTGCCCAATTGGAAATTATTTGCAGAAGACATTTTGAATGTGGCTCAAATAATTGTCCAACAATGTTTTCAAAAGGCTTCTTTCTTAGGGTCATTTAAATTCGGGATTGTGTGGTAAAGGGTTAAAAGACAAAATACAGCATTTGAACCAAATTTGTTGGGGCATGTGCAAAAATGTGCAAAACACTTTCCGTTCAGACCAGCCTTAGATTATGTCATGTAAAGAGTAAACCCTTTACCACACAAGAAATTTTTACACTTGTCCAAATTGAAAGCATTTGCAGATGACAAATTAGATAACGCTTTTATGGCGAGATTTTTCTGTTAAATGACAGTAACATTGTGGGAAAGGGAGAAAATGCTGGTTACCAGCATTTTCTCCTTTTCTCACAATGTTTTCAAAAGGCCTCTTTTCAGGGTTGTTTAAACTCAGGATTGTGTGGTAAAAGGTTAAACACAAAAACCCAAAATTTGAGATGTCATCTGTCTTTGCTTTCAGCTTGGACAGGTCATACATTTTGTTTTCTGGTGGAGTTAATTGACCCTTTACTGCACAATGCCACCTTTTGACGCCCCTGGGAAAGAAGCCTTTTGAAAATATTGTGGGAAAAGGAGAAAATGCTGGTAACCAGCATTTTCTTCTTTTCCCACAATGTTTTCTACCCCATCAAAGAAAAGTTACACCATTTGAGCCACATTGAAATTGTCGTCTGCAAATGCTTTCAATTTGGACAAGGCTAAAATTTTGTCATCTAGTAAAGGGTTAAAACTTAGAGCATGGGACAGAGCTCCAGATAGAGGGAGTGATTTTGATTTCAAAACTGAAAATATTAATCACTCTTCACTAAACTGTATGTTATGGGCACTCATTAGTATCGTCTCATCAAGATGATTCTAATGAGTACCCACAACATAGGGTTTGGAAGAGAAATAATGGATTTAGAATACTATCACTGCCTTTTATCTGGAGGTCTGATCGGATAAACCCAACACATTGTGAATCTAGAAATAAAGACCTAGATACCTACAATATGCAAGTAGCTTTCATCTAGGATTTTGCATCAAAGCAGAAAGTATAGATTCATGATCAGACTGCAGATTTTGTGCAGTCTGATCTACACTTAAACTGGGCACAAAAGCAAGTACAGATGTGAAAGGAACTTTCAGGGTTAAATTACCTCCCTTTTTTTCCAGCAAAACTTCCAGCCACCAGTGCCAAATGATGTAGCTGTCAGTTTTTATATACATTCCAATAAGCTGATACTCGCCATATACCACCTTCAATATGTGTCCAGTCAACAGATAGATATCATTAGTCGTCATCAGGTCGGTTTGTGTGTCTGTATGTCTATCTATCCGTGTCTTTCTGTCTGTGTATCTGTCTGTGTGTATTTACATTCAGACTGTCTGCCATATACCTTCAGTATGTGCCCAGTCAAAAGAATGAGCCATGCTCTGACAAAAGGGTTTGGTTTTTCTGGCTTTTTGCTGTCTGTCTGTTTACCATCCTGTATGCCATTCAGTATTGTGTCCAGTCAATGGATAGATGCCAAGCCCCCATAGCTCAGTTGGTAGCGTACAGGACCTGAGAACAGGAGGTCGCTGCTTCGATCCCTGGCTTGGCCAATTTCTTTCTGAGGATTGATGATAGTCATCGTGACAGGTTTCCTCTCATTCCTCTGACCATTGTTTCGACGGTCACGGTGGGTATGTGGAAAAGCAGCCAGTGGCATGGAAAGAATATTCTACGGAGTACTGGTGAAAGAAACTCCAGGAAAGCATGGATAGGTGCACTGGCTGTCGTGATATAACTGAAATAATGTTTAACACAATACAATACAATACAATACAATCAATGGATAGCTATCATTAGTGGCCACCAGGGTCTGTATTCACCAATAATTCTTAAGAACATTCTCAGTCTTATTCTCCAAATCATAATGACAGCAATATATAGCAGACAGAGAGAGAGAGAGAGAGAGAGACAGTTGTGTTACTTTCAAATTCAGAAAATCTTGGAGAATAAGACAGAGAATGTTCTTAAGAATGGTTGGTGAATACGGACCCAGGTTAGTCGGTCTGTCTGCTATATACTACTGTCATCATGACTTCAGTCAAAAAAATAAATGTTATTAGTTGTCATCTGGTCTGTCTGTTCATTTGTCTGTCTGTATCTCACTGTCTGTGTCCATTGGTCTGTGTGTCTTTCTGTCTGTCATTTATCCCTTTCACTTGTCTCCAGTCAAGGGATATAAATCATAAGTAGCCATCAGGTCTACCTGCATTAATTATTCTCCACCTTTAATATGAGCCATGCTCTGACAAAAGGGGACTTAATGCATTTCTGTATTATAATAATAATAGCCACTTTCTTTAGCAATCGACTTAATCATGAAGTAGACTGGTCCCTGGACATACAGAAAATTCACCAAAAGCGAAGTTTCCGTCCAGGTCAGCCTGCATGGAATGTGCAGGCTGACCTGGGTTGATACTTTTTGCAAATGCATTAAGCCCCCTTTTCAGAGCATGGTTCAGATTATATATATTCAGTTAACAGGCTGCAAATGCTTCCAATTTAGACCGGTGTTAAACTTTGTCATCTGGTAAAGTTTAACCCTTTAGCACACTATCCCTGAGGAAGATGGCTTTAGAAAACATTCTGGGAAAAGGAGAAAATGCTGGCAACCAGAATTTTCTCCTGTTCCCAAAATGTTTTCCGGCCTTTCAAACACAAATCTTAAAATGTAATCCACAGTTGATTTGTCATCTGCAATTGCTTTCAAAATCGACCCATGTGGAATTATTTCATGTGGTGTAGGGTTAATTATTTATTTGGACTGTTTTTATTTTCTAGGTTGAATGTACTGTACAGTGGTTGAATGAAGCTGTGATATTGTTTACATTAGCTATACAGCAGTGTCAGCAACTGAAAGATAAGGTAATTAGAGTACTTTGATCTTATCTGGTTTGATTTGATTGGAATTGATGGTATTTAACTCTTTCTCACTTGACAAAATTTTGGACTGGTCCAAATTAAAAGCTTTTTTAGCTCACCTCAGCACGAAGTGCTCATGGTGAGCTATTGTGATCGTGCTGTTTTCAGTCCGATCTTCATGAAACTTGGTCAGAATGTTTGTCTTGATAAAATCTCGGACGAGTTTGAAATTGGGTCATGAGGGTCAAAAACTAGGTCACTAGGTCAAATATTAGAAAAACCTTGTGTACGCTCTAGAGGCCACATTTTCAGTCCGATCTTCATGAAACTTGGTCAGAATGTTTGTCTTGATAAAATCTAGGATGAGTTCGAAATTGGGTCATGTGGGGTCAAAAACTAGGTCACTAGATCAAATCTTAGAAAAACCTTGTGTATGCTCTAGAGGCCACGTTTTCAGCCAGATACTCATGGTGAGCTATTGTGATCGTGCTGTGTCCGTCGTGCGTCGTCAACTTTTTACCTTGTGTACGCTCTAGAGGCCACATTTTCAGTCCGATCTTCATGAAACTTGGTCAGAATGTTTGTCTTGATACAATCTCGGACAAGTTTGAAATTGGATCATGTGGGGTCAAAAACTAGGTCACTAGGTCAAATTAAAGAAATGCCTTGTGGGTACTCTAGAGGCCACATTTTTCACTCAATTGACTTGAAAATTGGTCAGGATGTTTTTCTTAATTAAATCTCAGAAAACTTGAAATTGGGTCACCCAGAGTCATAAAGTAGGTCACTAGGTCAAATTAAAGAAATACCTTGTGGACACTCTAGAGGCCACATTTTTCGCCCAATTGACTTGAAAATTGGTCAAAACGTTTGTCTTAATTAAATCTTAGATGAGTTTGAAATTTGGTCACCTGGGGTCCTTTTGCCTATTGGCTTAGGTGAGCGATCCAGGGCCATCATGGCCCTCTTGTTTTTGCAGATGACAAGTCGGATATTGCTCAAATGGTGACATTCGTCTTTCATGGGATAGAAAACATTGTGGGAAAAGGAGAAAATGCTGGTAACCAGCATTTTCTCCTTTTCCCACAATTTTTTCGAAGGCCTTTTTCCTAAAGGTGGTTAAAACTCAGGATTGTTAGGTAAGGTTTTAACCTTTACTGGGCAATCCTGTGTTTTAGGACCCTTAGAAAGAATGCCTTTGAAACCATTGATATTTGGAGGGGGGAAAAAAAAAGGAGAAAATATTGAAAACCAGTATTTACTTTCCTCACAATGGTTTCTGCCCTGTCATAAAACAAATTTGGTCAGTTAATACTCTACCACACAATCCTGAGTTTTAACGAGCTTAAGAACGCAACATTTTGAAATCATTGTTGGGAAATAGCAAAACGCATTTGACCAGCATTTTGTACTGTCCCCCATTTTCTACCATCTTAACCAATTACTACACAATCCCGACTTTTAACGACCCTGAGACTTGAGCCTTTTAAAATCATAGTAGGAAAAGGAGAAAATGCTGGTAACCAGTATTTTCTCCTTTTCCCACAGTGTTTTCTTCCCTTTCTGGTACAAATCCCATCATTTGAGTATCATTTAATTTGTCGTCTGCAAATGCTTTGAATTTGGACCAGTCTAAAATTATGTTGTTTGGTAGAGAGTTCAGAGACATTTCCCATCATTTGAGTCACAATTTGTTTATCTTTTGTAAAAACTTTCAATTTGGATTAGTCTAAAATATTATTCTGTGGTAAAGTGTTAAGCTTTTGTTCATATGTGTTTACAGTCCTAAACTTTAATGACCCCGAGGGAGAAGCCTTTTCAAGTTATTGTGGGAAGAGGAGAAAATGCTGGTAACCAGCATTTTCTCCTTTTCCCACAATGTTTTCTAGTCTATCAAAGACAAATTTAATGATTTACTTTTTCAAGTGCTATTGTTTTTGTTACAGACTGGTCCAGGATGTTTTTGTCTGGTAAACGGTTAACACTTTACCGAACAAAAGTGAGACTGGTCGAAATTGTAACCAGTTGCAGACGACAAAATAAACATGACTGAAAAATTGAAATTTGTTTTGGGAAGGGTAAAAAACATTGTGGGAAAAGGAGATAATGCTGGTGACCAGCATTTTCTCCTTTTCCCACAATATTCTTAAAAGACTTCTTTTCCTGGGTCGGGATTGTGCGTTGAACCGTTAACCCTTTACCACACAATCCCGACTTTTAACGACCCTAAAAAAGGAGCCTTTTGAAAACATTGTGGGAAAAGGAGAAAATGCTGGTAACCAGCATTTTCTCCTTTTCCCACAATGTTTTCTACCCATCCTAAAAACAAATTTCAACTTTTGAGTCACATTTGTTTTGTTGTCTGCAAATGCTTTCAATTTGGACCAGTCTAAAATTTTGTTGTTTGGTAGAGGGTTAAAGGGTGTGCATGGGAAAAAAAAAATTAAAATGTCACCTCTTGATGAGTTTACTCCTTACTACACAGAAATTTTTTAGACGTGTCCAAAGTAAAAAGATTTGTTGACATCTAAATCAAGCATGGCTAGAATGATGGAGTATGTTTATAAAAGGCTGAAAACATCGCAGTAAAAGGAGAAAATGCTGGTTTTTATATTTTTTCCTATTTAAACAGCATTTTCAAACACATTCTTTGTCAAGATCATCAGAACACAGAACTATATGGTAAAGTATTGCATCCAAAATGTAACAAATTGTCACGACTTTTGCAGATGAATGCTGTGCAAAGATCCGGGGGGCAGAAAGTTTCTTGATAAAGAACAGAACAGTGTGACTCATTTTTGTACAGACAATTTTAGAGTATTGATGCGGACACCCCTATACTAAACAAACTCACGCTTTTTCAACCCAGAGGAAGGAAGCATTTGAAAACAGTGTGGGAAAACGAGAAAATGCTGGTATACATAGCAGTGTGACTCACTTTTGTATAGACCAAACTTTAGACTGTTGATGCAGACACCCATTTACTGAACAATCTTAGTCTTTTTCAACCCAGAGGAAGGAAGCTTTTGAAAACATTTTTGGAAAAGGAGAAAATATCAGTAAACAGAACAGTGTGAACAGCATTTCCTTCTTTTCCCATGATGTTTTCTTGTCTAAAATAATGTCTTCTGGTAAGGAATAAACATAATACAGAAAACATAATACTAGATATACACAGTACTAGAAAACATTGGGGGAAAAGGAGAAAATGCTGGTAAACGGCATTTTTCTCCTTTTCCTGCAACATTTTCTTTCTAGTAAAGAATAAACACAATACAGTAGCCACAGGCGTAGGTCTTTGCCAGTTAGCCTTGTCTGTATTAAAAGCATTTTCCGACGTAAAAGTAATTGTGGCTGCAATTATGGTGTTTGCTGTTTTAACCCTTTTCCAAACGACAAATTTTAGACCCTTCCAAACTGAAAGAGTTTGCAGACGACAATTTCGGATTTGATGAAATGGCGGAAAGTTCTCCAAAAGGGTAGAAAACACTGTGAGAAAAGGAGAAATTGCTTGTTACGAGCAATTTCTCCTTTTCTCATAGTGTTTTCAAAAGACTTGTACTGCAGACACGTGAAAACCAGGGCTTGTTTGGGAAAGGGTTAAGGGTAGAAAAAAGGTTTGAAAATGCATAAAACAAAATGTGTAAAACAAAATGCTTATTACCAGCATTTTCTCCTTTTCACAGTGTTTGCAAAAGCGTTCTTGCTGTAGGTAAGAAAAAACACAGAATAAGTTGGTAAAAGACACTCTAGTTAGGTGTGCTGGCCTCTGTGATATGACTAAAATAATGTTGAAATTCATATTAACTCTTTACCAGACGACAAAATTTTAGACTTGTCCAAATTCAAGGCATTTGCAGACGACAAAGCAAATGTGACTCAAAAATTGAAATTTATTTTGGGAAGGATGGAAATATTTTGGGAAAAGGTGAAAATGCTGGTTACCAGCATTTTCTCCTTTTCCCACAATGTTTTCAAAAGGCGCCTTTCTCAGGGTCGTTAAAACTTGGGATTGTGTGGTAAAGGGTTAACTCTTTACCACACAACCCAAGGTTTTAACAACCCACAGGAAACAGCCTTTTGAAAACCTTTAGGAAAAGGAGAGAGTGCTGGTAACCAGCATTTGTTCCTTTTCCCACAAGGTTTTCTACACTTTCACAGACAATTACAACCATTTCAGTTAAATTTAATATGTCGTCTATAATCCTTTCATTTTGGATCAGTCTAAAACTTTGTTGTTTGGTAAAAAAGAGTTAAACATTCAACAAACGCAGACACTGGGTTTTGTTCCAAAACTGTTTGTAAATATTACTTTGGTCAAGATGACCTGTTAGAATTGTCTGGGCGAGACTTTTACTGGCTGTAGTTACCAGATACTTGTATTCAGAAAAAGGGGCCAAGTTAACCCTGTAGATCTTTACCAAACATCAATATTGTCCAAATTGAAAGCATTTGCTGATGAGAAATGTGTTTTCCCCGAGTTTGCAGATTTTAAATGTGTTTTCCTGAGTTTTCAGATTGTTTTTAAAAGCCTAGGAAGGCTTTTAAAAACAATGTGGGAAAAGGAGAAAATGTAGTAACCAGCATTTTCTCCTTTTCCCACACTGTTTTTTTTCCCAATCAAAGACAAAAATCATCATTTGAGCTACATGTATTTTGCCTCTCCGAAATGCTTTCAATTTGGACTAGTCTAGAAGTTTATTATGTGGTAAAAAGTTAACTCTTTACCGCAAAATCCTGGGTTTTAACAACCCTGAAAGAAAAGGCTTCTGGAAACACTGGTGTAAAAGGAGAAAATGCTGGTAACCATGATTTTCTCCTTTTTCCCCAATGTTTTCTACCATATCAAAGGCTACATTCAATTTGTCATCTGTAAATGCTTTGAATTTGGTAAAGTACAACATTTTGTTGTTTGGTAAAGAGTTAAGCCCAAATGGGACCATATTGGTTCCTGTGTGATATTTCTATGCAGATATTGTTATCAGATGACATTTTTTGTGTATAGATTGTATTATTATGCTTTCAAAAGCATTTTATGTTAAATGAATGTGTTTACATATGTGGCTTGAGAAGCTGTTTAACTCTTTACCAAACAACAAAATCTTAGACTGGTCCAAACTGAAAGCATTTGCAGACGACAAAGGTTGCCCAAATAATAAAATTTGTCATTGATAGGTTAGAAAACATTGTGGGAAAAGGAGAAAATGCTGGTTACCAGCATTTTCTCCTTTTCCCACAAGGTTTTCAAACGGCCTCTTTCTCAGGGTCATTAAAAGTCGTGATTGTGTGGTAAAGGGTTAAATCTTTATCAAATGACATAATTCTGGGTATGTATATACCAACCATCAGAACATTTAAATATATAAGTAAAACAACTTCTGATTGGCTGAACCAAATGGTTTGGCCAATCGAAAATTGTGTTACTTTCTAAATCTAGACTGGGTATGTATTTACCAACCATACTTCAGAACATTTTTCGTCTTATTCAAGACTTTTGTAAATGTAAAAGTAACACAACTTCCGATTGGCTAAACCAAATGGTTTGGCTAATCGAAAATTGTGTTACATTCTAAATCTAGACTGGGTATGTATTTACCAACCATACTTCAGAACATTTTTCGTCTTATTCAAGAATTTTGTAAATGTAAAAGTAACACAACTTCTGATTGGCTAAACCAAATGGTTTGGCCCAATCGAAAATTGTGTTACTTACTAAATCTAGACTGGGTATGTTTTTACCAACCATACTTTAGAACATTTTTTGTCTTATTCGAGAATTTTGTAAATGTAAAAGTAACACAACTTCAGATTGGCTAAACCAAATGGTTTGACCAATCGAAAATTGTGTTACTTTCTAAATCTAGACTATGTCTAAGAATGAAACTGAAAATGATTGATGAATATGGACCCTGGACTGGTTCATATCCAAAGAATTTGCAGACGACAAATTCATTGTGGTCTTAATTGTTGGGTTTGTCTTTGTACGTGTAGAAAACATTGTGGGAAGAGAAGAAAATGTTGGTAACCAGTGTTTTCTTCTTTTTTCACGGTGCTTTCAAGGGCCCTCTTCTTACGGTTGTAACAACTGGGTATTATATGATATTACTCTATACCAGACAACCCTGTAATATAATGACCCTGAGGAAAAGGCTTTTGAAAACATTTTGGAAAAATGAGAAAATGCAGGTACCAGCATTTTCTCCTTTTCCCACAATGTTTTCTGTCCTTGCAAAAACAAATTCTATTATTTCAGTCAAATTTAATTCGTTGTCTACAAATGCTTTCAACCTGGATATTTCCACAGTTTGGTCAACTGATGAAGGGTTAACCCTTTTTCCAAACAACAAAATTTTAGACTTTTCCAAATTGAAAGCATTTTCAAAGGACAATATAACAGGGACTCAAAAGGTTGAAATTTGATTTCAAGAGGGTAGAAAACATTGTGGGAAAAGGAGAAAATGCTGGTTACCAGCATTTTCTCCTTTTCCCACAATGTTTTTGAAAGTTTCCTTTCTCAGGGTTGTTAAAAGTCTGGATTGTGTGGTTAAAGGGTTAAGGATGACATATGTTTGACTTGCTAAGATTGTTCATATCACGTTCATTTAACCCTTTACCACACAATCCTGATTTTTAACAATGCTGTAAAGGAAGGCCTTTGAAAACCTTGTAGAAAAAGGAAAACAAATGCTAGTTACCAGCATTTGTCTCCTTTTTCCACAATGTTTTCTGTTATTTTACAGAAATCATTACTAGAGCCACATTTTATTTGTCGTCTATGAATGCTTTCAGTTTAGTAGAGTCTAAAAATTTTGTTGTATGGTAAAGAGTTCATTACCATCAACAGCCGATAAATATTTCTAATTGATGACCTCTTTTGTAAGCAATGTTGCCAAAGGAGAAATTGCTTATTTGGAGCACTTTGTTTTATAGTCATGTTTTCACATAGTTTTTGTTAATTAAGTGCTTTTGAAAGGTTGTTTATAAATTTATCTGCTCCAGATTCATTTTGGGAGTTTCATCACAAATACAGAAAACTTAACATATTTCTTATAAAATTTTCAAACTAAAATGTTTCAGACTCCACTTAGTAGAATAATAGGCTTAACATTTTACTACACAATCCCACTTTTAATGACACTGAAAGAGAACGCTTTTGAAAACATTGTGGGAAAAGGAGAAAATGCTGGTAACCAGCATTTTCTCCTTTTCTCACAATGTTTTCTATGCATTCACAGACAAATTCCATCATTTGAGCCAAATTTAAATTGTCATCTGCAAATGCTTTCAATTTGGACGAGTGTAAGATTTTGTCATTTGGTAAAGAGTTAAGTCTTTTTTAACTCTTCACCACATGACAAAATTTTAGACTGGTCCAAATTGAAAGCATTTGCAGATGACAAATCATATGTGGCTTAAAAATTGAAACTTGCTTTCTGAAGGATAGAAAACATTGTGGGAAAAGGAGAAAATGTTGGGTATCAGCATTTTCTCCTTTTCCCACACTGTTTTCGAAAGGGTTTTTCTCCTGGGTTGTAAAAAATCAGGATTGTGTGGTAAAGGGTTAATGAGTTAGGTCCATTTATTTTGCTGAGTTTTGTCTGAAACATTGTGGCAAAGGCTAGTTGTAATATAATTATTATCAAAAAGTGAACCTATACAACAAGTGCAGGTAGTGATCAAAATATTTTTTAAAGTTATCGCCCTTTTTTGACTTCAAATTCTTTGTTCCAAAACTTTGACATTTTATAATATCTTTGTCATTACTCAGGATATTTACTTCAATCAGACTAGTTGTTAAGTATCCAAAGTGGAACCCATACAACAAGGGCAGGTAACCATCAAAATATTTTTGACACAGTTATGCACCCTTCTTTAGTTAGAATTTTCACTTAACCTTTTACCAAACGACAAAATTTAAGACTCATTGAAATTGAAAGGTTTTGCAGACAACAAATTTAACTTGGCTCAAATTATGGAATTTGTCTCTGAAAGGGTTGAAAACATTGTGGGAATAGGAGAAAATGCTGTTTACCAGCATTTTCTCTTTTTCCCACAATGTTTTCAAAAGCTGTCTTCTTCAGGGTCGTTAAAACTCGGGATTGTGTGGTAAAGGGTTAAAATCAATCTAATTCTAAAAGCAGCTGCAGGTGAGCGTTGGCACCCAGTGCTCTTGTTCACTTGCAGCTGTGGCATAGTTTTACTTCGAAAGGATATAGAAGATACAGGTTGCAAAAGCTTACAAAATATTATAAAATACATAGTATTATTGTTAATCAGAACCTAAACAATTTCAAGAATAAAAGATGTTAAATAAAGATGTGTTTATTTTTGTTGACAATTAACTCTTTACCACACAGCCCGAGTTTTAATGACCCTGAAGAAGAAGGCATTTTGATAACATTGTGGGAAAAGGAGAAAATGCTGGTAACCAGCATTTTCTCCTTTTCCCACAATGTTTTCTGCCCTTCCCAAAACAAACTTCTATTTTTCGGTAACATTAATTTTGTCGTCTGCAAATGCTTTCAATTTAGACCAGTCTAAAATTTAGTCGTTTGGTAAAGGTTTAATATTGAGCACTGCTCTGTGAAATGGGGACTTAATGCATCTGGAAAAAAAGCATCGACCCATGTTGGACTGTAGACTATTCAAGCTGACATGGGCCGAAACTTTGTGCTATTTGTAAAATTTCTGTATCTCATGCCTCAGTTGAGTGTTCGACAAGAAGGATTTTAACGACAATAAAAAAGAAAGCATTTGAAAACATAGTGGGAAAAGGAGAAAATGCTGGTAACCAGCAAATTCTCCTTTTCCCACAATGTTTTCTACTCTTCCAAAAAGAAATTTCAATGTTTGAGTCACATTAATTTTGTCGTCTGTAAATACTTTCAATTTGGACTGGTCTAAAATTTTGTCGTTTGGTAAAGAGTTAATAGCCGGTGGAACTGGTACAGCCTAAATAACCGAATTTGATCATTTTCCTTCAATCTTTTATAGACAAACCAAGTTTTATCTTTAACATGGCCACTTATTTCAAATTCACAAGTCTATCAGTGCTTTTAGTACTTTGATCTATATCTCCAGAGACCCCCGCCCCCTTTTCACCTCAACCATCAAATTTGCAGGCTTTCCACGTGCTTAATATGGACATGTTTTTGTATTTACTGTTTAGTGTGTTAGTCATTTGTGCAAAATGCCTATGTGACATTTTTTTTTTTTTAAATTTGATGGATTATTTAATTAATAGATACATTCTGGAAAATACTAAACACCGAGGTGGGTGAATTTATTGCAGTGGTTTTCCTCTTCTCATTTTTAAATGTCCTATCTTTTGTGTAATCATCGTCTTACTCAGTATTGTCTTCGTCACTTGTTTTTACCCCACCCATCCCAAACGAGATTAAATTTTGGTCGTCATGAAGGGCTCAGTCGGTAATATACAGGGCTACAACATTTAGGAGTTTGATGACCGAGCCCGGCAGCTCAGTTTATGACAACAGGGCTTGAAAATTAGGGGTTTTGGATTCGATGGCCTATCCCGGTGGCAAAGTTGATGATAACAGGGCTTGAAATTTCGGGGTTGTCGTTTCGATGGTCGAGTCAAGTTGCTCAGTTGATGACAACATGGCTTGAAATTTAGGGGTTGTGGGTTCGATGGCCGAGCCCGGTAGCTCAGTTGATGATAACAGGGCTTGGAAATTAGGGATTGTTGGTTCGATGACAGAGCCAAGTAGCTCAGTTGATGAGAACAGCTCTTTGAAATTAGGGGTTGTTGGTTCGATGGCCGAGCTCGCTAGCTCAGTTTGTGACAACAGGGCTTGGAAATTAGGGGTTGTAGATTCGATGCCGAGCCCGTTGGCTCAGTTGGTGACAAAACATGAGTTCGATTCCTGGCGTGGCCAAAGGATTTCAGCATGGGCGAGTAGGTTAAGTTTAGGAATCATAGTTCACCAGTCATGAGTTCGATTCCCAAGAGACGGAATGGGGTTTCGTGCAAGTGCTCTTGGACAAAACACTTTAAAATCCTGCCCTAGTACCTGTGAGACGAAGGAAGACATGAAACACGGGAATAATTAAGCTGTCTCCGTGACATGACTAAGGTCTCCGGTAAGGCTCGTAACCTGGAGAGCCAGGGTTTGAGCCTCATTGGAATCACTAGATTTTTCGTTGGAGTGTCCCTGGGCAAGACGCTTCAAAGCCCTGTCTCTGTCCCGGTGAAACGCAAATACATGAATATATGCGCTGTAGCCATGATATGACGAAAATAATTTTGAAAGCGGCGTAAAACACCATTCAGTCAAATACCCGCAAGGTGAAATGGTTGCCAATGTGACAGAAATCGTTCCTCCTAAAACTTACATTTAAACACGGGAAAGCAGCCGATAACTTTATCACCAAAGACATCATTCTAAACTCTATCAGACTACAAGATTTTGGACTTGTCCAAATCGATTCAACTGTTTGGAGACGATAGATTATCATTATATTTTTTTAGATTTGTCACAAAAAAGATTGGTAAATATTGCGGACGAAGGAGAAAAAGCTGGTTACCAGGTTATTAATGCCTTCCTCGCATTTCACCAATACAAGACTAAGGGTTTTGCAATGCTTTGCCCAGGGACACCTCAACTAGAATGGCCCTGCAGGCGGGGATCGTTCCGGAATTCGACTATTACAAATTCAGCACCGTAACCCTGGACCAAACAATCTAGCGTTTGAACGACCACGAGAAAGAAAGCCTTGGAAAATATTGTAGTGAAGGCAGAAAAAATAATGCTTTTTCCACAGTATTTTAATGGATACCATGGACAAATACTATAATTTTAGCCATATTTGAATTGCCATCTGCAAATACTTCCAATTTGGACAAGTCTGCAGTTTTTTTTCGTCTGATAAAGAGTTGAGGTGATCGATCCAGAGGTTCTGGGGTCGATCCTCACCGGCCACACTTGTTTTATAAGGGACTGTCCTTTGGCAAGGTGGAGTAACAGCCTAGTGCTGGTGATGTTCAGGAAATATGTAGGAGACTGTATGGATCAAGATCGGACTGACAGATAGTCTTGATACATAGTCTTAAATCTTTACAACACGATTCTGAGTTTTATCGACCCTAAGGAAAAGGCCTATTGAAAACATTGTGAGAAAAGGAAAAAATGCTGATAACCAGCATTTTCTCCTTTTCTCACAATTCTGTCTATCCTTCTATTGGTGAATTTCTCTGTCTGAGTCACAATTATTTTGTCGTTTGCAAAAAGCTTTCAATTTTGACATGTCTGAAATTTTATCCTTTGATAAAGGGTTAAAAATCGACCCTAAGGTAAAGGCCTTTTGAAAACATTTTGAGAAAAATGAGAAAATGCTGGTAACCAGTATTTTCTCTTTTTCTCACAATGTTTTCCATCCTTCCATTGGTGAACTTCCATTTTTGAGGAAAAGGTCTTTTGAAAATATTGTGAGAAAAGGAGAAAATGCTGGTAACCAGCATTTTCTCCTTTACCCACAATGTTTTCCACCCTTCCATTGATGAACTTCTATTTTTGAGTCACTATTTTTTTGTCGTCTGCAAAAGTTTTCAATTTGGACAGGTTTAAAATTTTGTCCTTCGGTAAAGGGTTAAAAAATCTCGTATTCTAGTTTTAAATAGTTGGCGCGTTGGTGTTGATACAGCCGAACCCAGTAGCTCAGTCGGTAGCGTGCAGGACTGGGGGTCGCTGGTTAGATCCCTGGCTCGGCCAGTTGCTCTCCGAGGATTGATGATAGTCATTGCGACAGGATTCATTCCTCTCTCATCGTTGACCATAGTTTCGACGATAGCTACGTGGGAAAGCAGCCAGTGGCTTGGAAAGAATATTGTGCGTAGTACTGGTAATAGAAACTCCAGGAAAGCACGGATAGGTGGACTGGCCGCCGCGATATAATTGAAATAATGTTGAAAACGGCGTTAAACACCATATAATCAATCAATCATGGTTGCAATTCGCTATATTGCTACATGTAATTTCTTCAACCTTATTTGTTTATTATTTCATACTTCTCAGATAATGACAATCTTTGTAGGTCTTTGTTCACGCTGTTGCTTACACAGTAAGCTATGAAGCATGCAAGTGCGGTTTTATGAAGAAAAAAAAAAAGTTATGTTATGAATAAGCGAGGCGTTGCTGTGATATGCTTGTACTTATGAAAGCGACGGCCTGGGTTTTAGTCTGATCATTTTTCCCCCCTTCCATTTTTCCAGGCGTTTTTCTGTTTGTCAAAGAACGACGAAAAAAAAAAAAAAATCGGTGCAGATTTACAGGTCATTTTTGAAGACCTAGGTAGACCGTGATAAGGACTGGTTAATCCTTAGGCTGCAAAGCGCGACTTAATGACCTTTTGTGGACAGTGTAGATTAAGATCAGACTGCACAGAATGTGCAGTCTGATCTTGGATCTACACTGTCCAATAAGGAGATATTTTCCTAAAAAAAAAACCAACAACTTTGAAATAGCAACCTCGGGTTTTTGCTATCGACTTTATAATTTTGTTTTAGTTACATACATGTTGCAAGATAAGGGTCAAGAAATTACTGGCACCTGGAGCCAGGCCGAACAGCTCCTTTTGTCACAATATTTTTCACATGCATTCATGTTTGGTATAAACGCATCAGTATTTTAGATAGGTGCCACGGCTTATGACAAAATTGGGCTTTTTACATCTCCGCGATGAATGATACCAAGCAAGTCGTCACCTTATTACGGGTCCATAAAATCCATTTTGTAGAACAAATGTCTAATTCATGAGGTAGACTGGTCCTTTGACGTACAGACGATTGACCAGTAGCGAAAAGTTTCGGCCCAGGTCAGCCTGCGTGGACCGCGCAGGCTGACCTGGGTCGATGCTTTTCGCAGATGCATTAAGCTCCCTTTTCACAGAGCGTGGCTCATATATATTTTTTTCAAGATTATCTGTTGCATACGTGTTTGATTGTGGAGGTGCTGAGTTTTGTATTTTGAGTTGAAGCGAACCATTTTACTATACGACAAAATTAACCCATATTCTGTTAAATAAAAGAAATGACATTTTCAAGCCGATAGCAAAAAACCCAAATTTATCGGCGAGTGTAGATCCAAGATCAGACTGCGCGTTCTGTGCAGTCTGATCTTAATCTACGCTGTCCGCGAAAGGTCAGCGAGTCGCACTTATAGCCAGAGGGTTAGGAATCGTCTGTAACAAACGTCTGTGCTGACGACAAATCAAGTGCCGCTTAAAATAAAGATGGGATTTTTTTTTGAAAGTGGAGAATGTATTGAAGGAAATAGAAAATAATGGCTTAAATACCAGAAATTTCTCCCTTTTCTACAATGTTTTCAAAAAGTCCCTGCTCTCTGTGATTGTTAAAACACGGGCCAGTTTAATAGAAAGTTTTGATTGAAAAACTTAGCTCACCTGACGTTTATAGCGAGACTTCCGGTAGAACATTGTTTTTTTTTTTCAATGTTTTTACAAGACATTGTATTCAAATAGGAACTACAACCGTAATCCTATAGGCTCCAAAGTGGTGTAATGGTAGTGGGAGTCGACTCGGGACCGGGAAAACCGAGATCGAGACGCCCCCAAGCCGGAAAAAAAAAATGCACACACAGATGGGGGGGAAAAAGAGAAAGGCTCCTGGATAGAGAAACAACAGCCGGATAGAGAACGGGTAAGAAAGACACTTGATTAGGCGATGGTGGGACCCAGGGAAATTACCTTTTACTACTCCGTGTATTTGACTTTATCAACTGTAATACAGAGTTGTTTATTAAAAGATGAATATTATTTTTGAGTTTTTCTTACAAGTTTATAGAACTTCTTTTCTCTGAGCAGAGATCGAATTTAAGCAAAGAGGAACACCAAAGTATAAAGAGAAGAAACTTTTTTAATACTCAAAATGAAATATAGATGTATACAAGAGAAACAGAAAACCCGAAAAACGAATTCAACAATCTTAACTCTTCACTAAACCAGACTGATCAAAACTAAAAGCATTTGCAGACGACAAAATACATGTGACTCAAAATTTGAAATCTGCATCTGAAAGGGTTGAAAACATTGTGGGAAAAGGAGAAAATGCTGGTTATCAACACCTTCCCCCTTTGCCACAATGTTTCCCTTTCTCGCAATGTTTTCTACCTTTTCACACACAGTTCTATTATTTGAACCATGCTTAATTTGTTGACAGCAAATGTTGTCAGTACATATTAATCTAAATTTTGTCATCTAGAAAAGAGTCAATTCACAAATACAAAAATCTTTGATGAAATCATCAAAAAAGATTGCAACAAATTCATTATCTCTCCACCAAAAAACAAATATTTGGACCTGTCCAAATTCAAAGACATCAAAATGAATGTGGCTATCAGGGCTGAATTTGCCTTGAAAGGAGTAGAACAGAATAGGGAAAAGATAAAATGCTGATTACAAGCACATTCACTTTTTCCCATAATGTTTTCATGAACCTTTAAGGCTGGTTTGAGAAAAGGTTAACCCTTTACCATACAATCCCAGGTTTTAATGACACTGAGGCAGAAGGCTTTTAAAAACATTGTGGGAAAAGGAGAAAATGCTGGTAACAAGCATTTTCTCCTTTTTCCAAAATGTTTTCTACCCTTTCAAAGACAATTTCCAGTGTTTGAGCCATGTTTATTTTGTCGTCTGCATATGCTTTGGATCTGGAAAAGTCTGAACCCTTTACCACACAATCCTGACTTAAAACCATTATCTGAAAGGAGGAATCTGGAAACATTGTAACCAGCATTTTCTCCTTTTCCCACAATGTTTTCTATCCTTTCCGAAACAAATTTCAATTTTTCATTCACATTTATTTTGTCGTCTGCAAATGCTTTCAATTTGGACTAATCTAATATTTTGTTTTTCTGTAAAGAGATAAAAATCAAGACAATAACCTCATCACAATACAGAATATTTAAAAGAAAAACTCCTTCCCAAATGATGAAATTTTGGACTTATCCAAATTAAAAGTATTCGCAGATGACAAATCAATATGTAGCTGCCATGATGCGATTTGTCTATGAAGAGGTTGAAAACATGAAGAAAGGGGTAAATACTGGTTACCAGCAGTTTCACCACTTTCCACTGTGTTTTCAAGAGCCTATTTAATCATGTCTTTTATTTTCTATGAAGGCTGGTTTGACAAAGGATTAAAATTAAGACAAACTCCTCACAATACTAGTCACTCTACCTTTTAACCCTTTCCCAAACGATAAATTTTAGACTGGTTCAATTTGAAAGAGTTTGCAGACGACAATTTTAGATTTGATGAAAATGACAGAAAGTTCTCCAAAAGGGTAGAAAACACTGTGGGAAAAGGAGAAATTGCTCGTTACGAGCAATTTCTCCTTTTTCCACAGTGTTTTCAAAAGACTTGTACTGCAGACACATGAAAACCTGGGCTTGTTTGGGAAAGGGTTAAGCAAAGGACAAAACTTTAGTATTGTCCACTTTGAAAGCATCTGCAGGGTACATAACTATGAAATATGGCTGAACTCTTTACCAAGCGACAATATTTTAGACTAGTCCAAATTGAAAGCAGTTGCAGACGACGAAATAAATGTGACTGAAAATTTGAAATTCATTTTGGAAAGGGTAGAAAACATTGTGGGAAAAGAAGAAAATGCTGGTTTCCAGCAAGGCAAGCAAGCGTATGTTTCTACCTGGTGCCAGAAAGGCCTCTTTCTCTGAGGGTCGTTAAAAGTCGGGACTGTGTGGGAAAGGTTTAAATGATAGAATTTTCAAGAGATACAAAACACAGTCTAAAAGGGGAAAATGCTGGTTACAAGCACTTCCCATATTTTCCACGATGTTTTCAAAGCCCACTACATATAGTTTTTTTTCTTACACAAAATGGTTTGATATAAGTATTAAAATTAATACAATATCCTCATCACAATACATACTATCTTAACCCTGTATTACACAATCCCCAGTTTTAACAACAACCCTGAGAAAGACGCCTTATAAAAACATTGTGGGAAAAGGTGAAAATGCTGGTAACCAGCATTTTCTCCTTTTCCCACAATGTTTGCTACCATATGAAAGAGAAATTCTATCATTTGTGCCAAATTTAAATTGTCATCTGCAATCGCTTTCAATTTGAACAAGGCTATATTTTTGCTGTTAGGTAGAGAGTTAACTTGTTACCAAATGACAAAATTTAAAGACACTTCTAAATTCAAAGTATTTGCAGAGGACAGTTTAGTTGTGGCTCAAACCATTGGACTGGTTTTTGGCACACTAGAAAGTATTGTGGGACTAAGAGAAAATGCTGGTTACCACCCATTTTCTATTTTTCCTGCCACAAATAAATGTGGCTTTACCCTTTACCGGATGACAAAATTTTAGCCTTGTCCAAATTGAAAGCATTTGCAGACAACAATGTGAATGTAGCTCAACTGGTGCAGTTTTTCTTTGAAAGCCTTGTAGAAAAAGGAGAAAATGCTAGTTACCAGCATTTTCTCCTCCCACAATGTTTTCAAAAGGCTTCTTTCCCAGGGTAGTTAAAAGGCCACATTGTGCAGTAAAGGGTTAACACTTTGAAAGGTTAGAATGCATTGTGGAAAAAGGACAAAAATGCTGAATACCATCATTTTCTTCTTTTCCCGAAATGATTTCAAAAGCCTTATTCCTCCAAACAGACAAAATAAATTTTTTTTTTTTTTGGATAGGTGCACTGGCCGCCTCGACATAACTGTAATAATGTTGAAAATAGCGTAAAACACCATACAATCAATCAATCAATCAATAAATCAATCATTTTTGGTAAAGGGTTAACTCTTTACCAAACAACAAACTTTTGGAATGGATCAATGAAAGCATATGCAGATGACAAATGCTGCTAAAATGACAATTTCTGTCTGTGATGCGGTAGAAAACATTGTGGGAAAAGAAAAAAATGCCTTTTCCCATAATGTCTACAAAAGTCTTCTATTTCTTTAAAAGTTGGGATTGTGTGGTAAAGGGTTAAGACATACAAACAACATGTACAAATGGCAAAAAGGCTACATATTCTAAGGAAAGTTAACAAGATCACATTGCAGATTATGATCTTCACTGTTTGAAAAAGCAACTCTTTATTGCACAATCCTGACTTTTCCAAACCCTGAGGAAGAAACCTTTTGAAAACATTTCAGGAAAAGATAAAAAAAAATTTAGACTGGCCTAAATTAAAAGCATTTGCAGACCACAAATTTAATATGGCTCCAATGATTAGAAAACATCGGGGGAAAAGGAGAAAATGCTGGTTACAAGAGCATTTTCTCCTTTTCCCACAATGTTTTCAAAAGTCTAATCTCCCAAAGGCATTAATACTCATCATTACAATGATAGAGAGTTAACCCTCAAAGCTACAAAGTGTACAACACTAACCATGGTACAATGAGTTATGTCCCTTTGGCCCTCATATAACATACAATGTACTAGCTTATTCAGAAAAAAACAAACAAACCTCAGAGTAGCCATTATTTTTGACAAAACTCTTTCAAAAAATATGGCCATGGATTAACCCTTTCCCAAACGACAAATTTTAGACCCTTCCAAACTGAAAGAGTTTGCAGACGACAATTTCAAATTTGATGAAAATGGCGGAAAGTTCTCCAAAGGGGTAGAAAACACTTTGGGAAAAGGAGAAATTGCTCTTTACGAGCAATTTCTCCTTTTCCCACAGTGTTTTCAAAAGACTTGTACTGCAGACACGTGAAAACCAGGGCTTGTTTGGGAAAGGGTTAAGTAACTCTTTACCATGCCACAAAAATCAAGACTAAAAGCATTCGCAAACATCAAGTTCAGTTGGGCTGAAATCACAGCATTTGCTTCTCAAAGTGAAAAGCTGATTACCAGTTTTTTCCCCTACAATGTTTTCAAGGCCCAATCTTCCTCAGGGTCATTACAACTGGGGACTGTTTAGAAAAGGGCTAGTTTTTTAACCCTTTACCACACAATCCCAACTTTTACTTTTAACGACCCTGAGAAAGAAGCCTTTTAAAAACATTGTGGGAAAAGGAGAAAATGCTGGTAACCAGCATTTTCTCCTTTTCCCACAATGTTTTCTACCCTTCCCCAAAACAAATTTCAGTTTTTCAATCACATTTATTTTGTCGTCTGCATGTGCTTTCAATTTGGACCAGTCTAAAAATTTGTCGTCTGGTAGAGAGTTAAACTAGGAACAAGCAGTTCTGGCACCAGGTAGAAACATACGCTTGCTTGCCTTGGTCCAAAGGAGCCAAAAATGATCAGCATTAATTATAATTGAGGCCTGCTCTGTGAAAAGGGGGCTTAATGCATGGGAGGGGGGGGGGAAGAGGGGGTAAGAAAAAAAGTTATGACCAAGATCAGCCTGCGCACTCCGTGCAGGCTGACCTGGGCCCAAACTTTTCCTTATTGGTCAATTTTCTGTATGTCAAAGGACAAGTCTACCTCATGATTTAGACATTCGTTCGACAAATTGGATTTTATGGATCCATAATAACATGACAATTTGCAGAGATGCATTAACCTCCCTTTTGCCAGGTAGGGCTCAACTAAGTTCAAAATATTAAACATGTCAAAACAATGAGAAAACAGCTTGTTTCGAGCAAGTTTTCCTTTTGCAATAATGTTCCATAAAATGGTTTGCTGTGAGTAAACAGAATTGTATCCAGATGGTAATGTGTTAACCCTGTACTAAACAACAAAACTGTCGACTTGTCCAAATTGAATGCATTTACAGATGACAAATGTGACTCAAATGATGGAACTTGTCTTTGATAGGGTAGAAAACATTGTGGGAAAAGGAGAAAATGCTGGTTACCAGCATTTTCTCCTTTTCCCACAATGTTTTCAAAAGCCATCTTCGTCGGGGTCGTTCAAAGTCTGGATTGTGTGGTGAAGGGTTATAGGCTTTCTTTCTCAGGGTCGTTAACTCTCTCCCAAACAATCCCATGTATTTGCCACTGTGAGCCTGAGGAGGATATATTTTGTAAACACTGCGCAAAAAATGGAGGAAAATGTTGGTGACAAGCATTTTCTCCCTTTCCAACAATATTTTCTACCATTTCAAAGACAGATTCCATCATTTAACCCTTTACCAATCCTGTCATAATGACTATCATCAATCCTCAGAAAGAAATTGGCTGAGTCGGGGATGGAACCTGTGACCCCCTGTCCTCAAGTCCTGTAGGCTACCAACTGTGCTACCTTGGCATTTACAAAAATTTCATTGCATTTAACTTGAGACTATAGGTCAATTAGATCTTTACCACATGTCAAAGTTATGGAATTGTCGAAGTTGAAGGCATTTGCAGTTGACAAATGTGGCTCAAATCCAGCCTGGGTCCGTATTCACCAACCATTCTTAAGAATATTCTTGGTCTTGTTCTCCAAAATTTTCCAAATTTGAAAGAAACACACCTTCTGATTGGCTAAACCATTTGGTTTAGCCAATCAGAAGTTGTGTTACTTTCAAACTGACAGGTTTTGTATTTGACAGGTTAGGAAACATTGTGGGAAACGGAGAATATGCTGGTTACCATTTCCTGCTTTCCCCACAATATTTTCAAAAGCATACTCAAAAAAGGATTAATTGTTAAAATTCAGAACTGTGTGATAAAGAGTTGACCCATAAATCACCAAAAGGATCAAACACACATCTACAGTCTCGAGCTAAAAATGTTTATAAATGCAATATGAGTGTTATTTTTACCTAGAAGTTCTCCGCAACACAGACAGCAGATCAAAGATCTGACTGCATGTTTTGTGCAGAATCCTCTTGATCTACACTGGCCACAAAAGTAATTTAGCCCTTTACCACATGACAAAATCTTACACCTGTCAAAATGGTAAGCATTTGCAGACAACAAAATAAATGTAGCTCAAATGATGATTCTGTCTTTGGTAGGGTAGAAAACGTTGTGGGAAAAGGAGACAATGCTGGTAACCAGCATTTTCTCCTTTTCCCACAATGTTTTCTAACCTTCCCAAAACAAATTTCAGTTTTTTGGGTTACATTTATTTTGTCGTCTGCAAATGCTTTCAATTTGGACTAGTCTAAAAATTTGTCATTTGGTAAAGAGTTAAAGTCATTTGACACTGAGTGGCTGATTTTGACCCCAAGGGGCACAATTCAATCTTTGTTGGTAGAGGGCTACCAGATGCTAGCTGCCTTTCAGTTTGGAACAAGAGCGGCAAATTGTCGCAAGATACGCCCGTCTTACCCCAAGTTGTAAAGTTGGGGCATAATAATGATAAAGGGGAGGTATAGAAAAATAGTAGTGCAGAATATTTTTTTTACTGTTGATTGAAGATAATGGCAGTGTATTTGTGTTGACGGAACTCTTGTTTATACACTTTATGTTGATATCCATAGATACGATAGTGTTGAATTTAAGCCTGAAAAATGACTAAGGACAATAAGAAAAAGTTAAGGAAGCAATAGTTATGTTTCTAATAATCTGAGATGTATGCATCACTGAAATTTCATATACATAGGTAGTGTAGTAAGAGAGATATGCTGCTGACAAAATTTAAGTATGAAAAAGAAGAAAGGGCAATTACTCATAAGGAAGGAAGATTTATTCTTTGTGTACACTGCACCCCATATGATTACAACAAACACAACTGTCAAATTTAAAGTTAATAGGTTTTAAGATGTGTAAGTTATGGTACCTGGATGCCTGTACGCCATGGCTGATCCCATAATACATCCTGTCTTGAAAGGGTGCATAAAAAATAAGCAATTTATATTTCATGTGCACTGCACTACCCCTTGATGAGATGTATCCAGCCCTAAAATTTCATAACCCGAGGTAGTATAGTTTGAGAGATATGCATCATACAAAATTCAAGTTCGAAAAAAAAACAAGAAAGGGCAATAACTGAAAAATTAAGCAAGCAAGAGTTGAAATTTATATGCACAGCACTTCCCGTTGATGGAATGTATCCACGCATGAAATTTCATATCCTTAGCTAGTATAGTTCTGAAGATATGCACTGGACAAAATTAAAGTTTCAAAATAAAGAAAGAGCAATAAGTCAAAAATTAAGCAAGAGTTATGGTTCATGTGCACTGCACTCCCAGTTGATGAGATCTATCTACGTATGAAATTTCATAGCAATAGGTTGTATAGTTTTGGAGATATGCTCGAGACAAAATTCAAGTATGAAAATAAGTCAAAAATTAAGGAAGGAAGAGTTATGATTCCTGTGCACTGCACTCCCCCTTAATGAGATGTATGCAGGCATGAAATTTCATAACCCTAGGTAGTATAGTTTTGGAGATATTCACCGGAGAAAATGCAAGTATGAAAAAGAAGAAAGGGCAATAACTGAAAAATTGAGGAAGCAAGAGTTATGATTCCTGTGCACTGCACTCCCCCTTAATGAGATGTATGCAGACATGAAATTTCATAACCGTAGGTAGTATAGTATTGGAGATATTCACCGGACAAAATTCAAGTATGAAAAACAAGAAAGGGCAATAACTGAAAAATTAAGGAAGCAAGAGTTATGATTCTTGTGCACTGCACTCCCCCTTGATGAGATCTATCCATGCATGAAATTTCATAACCGTAGGTAGTATAGTTTTGGAGATATGCTCCGGACAAAATTCAAGTATGAAAAACAACAAAGGGCAATAAGTCAAAAATTAAGGAAGCAAGAGTTATGATTCCTGTGCACTGCACTCCCCCTTGATGAGATCTATCCACTCATGAAATTTCATAACCGTAGGTAGTATAGTATTGGAGATATTCACCGGACAAAATTCAAGTATGAAAAACAAGAAAGGGCAATAAATCAAAAATTAAGGAAGCAAGAGTTATGATTCCTGTGCACTGCACTCCACCTTGATGAGATCTATCCACTCATGAAATTTCATAACCGTAGGTACCGGTAGTATAGTTTTGGAGATATTCACCGGACAAAATTCAAGTATGAAAAACAAGAAAGGGCAATAACTCAAAAATTAAGGAAGCAAGAGTTATGATTCCTGTGCACTACACTCCCCCTTGATGAGATCTATCCACTCATGAAATTTCATAACCGTAGGTAGTATAGTATTGGAGATATTCACCGGACAAAATTCAAGTATGGAAAAACAAGAAAGGGCAATAACTGAAAAATTAAGGAAGCAAGAGTTATGATTCCTGTGCACTGCACTCCCGCTTGATGAGAGAGATTTATCCACACATGAAATTTCATAACCGTAGGTAGTATAGTTTTGGAGATATGCTCCGGACAAAGAACTGGACGCCGCCCGCCCACCCATCCGCCACGGGTGATCCCATAATACGTCCCGTCTTCGACGGGCGTATAAAAAAGGAGAAAATGCTGGTAACCAGCATTTTCTCCTTTTCCCACAATGTTTTAAATACCTTTCTAAGGGTCGTTAAAAGTCTGGATTGCGTGGTAAAGGTTTGAATTTGATAAAAGTGTTTATCAAAACATGTACTTTAGTAGTCTCAGTATAACATTCATCATAATGTAATACTTGAATTCAGTGTCGTGGTAACATTTGAAGTTGGTAAAGTTGTGTTGATCAAAAAGTGTTCTGTAGCAGTCTCTGTATCAAACGGTAGAGTGTTGAGGTTAAAATATGCTGCCCCCCAAGTATTCAGTCCAAATGTCAGGATAGTGACTGACAGGAGGTTACAAATAAAACCAGCTCTCATCTGTTACAAAAAGAGAAATAGAGTTGAACACATTTGAAGCACTGGAATTATTGTGGGAGTGTCCTTGGCCAAGTAAAGGTGAAACACAGGGCATACACAAATGAGCTAGCTGTTACCATGATATGACTGAATAATGTTGAAAAATGGTGTAAAACACAATTAAATCAATCATAAATCAGCAAGTAGCAACAAAGCACAGATTAGACAAACCAGACATATACAGCAATAGTGCCTAGCACTCAATTTGGCAGAGCAGACTGAGATGTCTGATGTTTGAGCCATGCTCTGGCAAAAGGGGGTTTATTGCACCTCTATAAGCAAGTTATCATATAATAATGGATCGGTAAAAATCCATTCTGTCTAAGAACCTGCCGAATCCTGAAGTAGAAAGGTCCTTCGCAGAAAACTTAAGAAAAAGCAAAAAGTTTTGACCACGGTCAGCCTGCATGCACTGCGCAGGCTGACCTGGGTCGATACTCTTTGCAGATGCATTAAACCCCCTTTTTCACAGAGCATGACCAACATACTTCAGCCTTAGCCGATATACCTACACAAAAACCCCAACACATTGCCTAGCCTATCTAATTTGAATTCATTACCCAGTTTTAAAGCCCTTGAAGAGGAAGGCTTTTTGAAAACATTATGGGAAAAGGCGAAAATGCTGGTAACCAGCATTTTCTCCTTTTCCCACAATGTTTTCTACCCTATCAAAGACAGAAATGATTAAATGAAACATATTCAAGTTTATGTCTTAACTCTTTACCACACAATCCCGACTTTTAACAACCTAAGGAAGAATCCTTATGAAAACATTGTGGGAAAAGGAGAAAATGCTGGTAACCAGCATTTTCTCTTTTTTCCACACAGTTTTCTACCCTTCCAAAAAAAATTCAATTTTTGATTCACATTTATTTTGTCGTCTGCAGAAGCTTTCAATATTGACTGGTCTAAAATTTTGTCTTTTGGTAAAGAATTAAAGGGAGATAATTATGCTGGCCATAATAACAGTTTACACCCAGTTTGTTATCTCTTTACAAAACAACAAAATTTTGTACTTGATCAAACTGAAAGCATTTTAAGACATCAACTTGAATATGTTTCAAATGATCACTTCTGTCTTTGATAGGGTAGAAAACATTGTGGGAAAAGGAGAAAATGCTGGTTACCAACATTTTCTCCTTTTCCCGCAATCTTTTCAAAAGGCATTCTTCTTCAGGGTCGTTAAAGCTCTGGATCATATGGTAAAGAGTTAAGACACCAACTTGAATATGTTTCAGTTAATCATTTCTGTCTTTAATAGGGTAGAAAACATTGTGGGAAAAGGAGAAAATGCTGGTTACCAGCATTTTCTCCTTTTCCCACAATATTTTCAAAAAGCCTTCCTCTTCAAGGTCTTTAAAACTGGGTATTGTCTGGTAAAGGGTTAAACAGGATTATGAAAGAATGTTTAAAAAACCCTCACCATTTCTGTGATAGAGAAGTAGCCTAGCACATACACCATGGCATTTGCTGGTGTTGCTACGGGCAACATAAAAGCATAGGATGTTGCCACCGCAGTTGGTATCATCAAATATAGTGGGTTGATTCCAATACCTAGAGCCTGAAATGGGTAAATGAATAGTTCAAATATTACCACTCTACAATGTGACATAGCTAATTCTCATTCCACAAAGTGATATAGCTAATCTTGACATCTTATAAGCCCTAACTAGCTAAATAAGTTAACACTTTACCACACGACAAAATTTTAGCCTTGTCCAAATTGAAAGCATTTGCAGAGGACAATTTCAATGTGGCTCAAATGGTGCAATTTTTATTTGATAGGATAAAAAACGTTGTGGGAAAAGGAGAAAATGCTAGTTACCAGCATTTTCTCCTTTTCCCACAATGTTTTCAAAAGACCTCTTTCACAGGGGCGTTAAAAGGCGTCATTGTGTGGTAAAGGGTTAATTAAATGAAGCTTTCCAGCTGATAGTAAAAACATAAATTTTGCAATTTCAAAGGTGCTCTTTTTGGAAAAATATCACCCTTTAGTGTAGATCCAAGATCAGACAACATGTTCTTTGCAGTCTGATCTTGACCTACATTGTCCGTAAAAGGTCCTCAGCTTAGCACAATCCCGGGTTTTAACCACCCTGAGGGAGAAGCTTTTTAAACATTGTGGGAAATGGAGAAAATGGTCATAACCAGCATTTTCTCCTTTTCCCACAATGTATTCTACCCTATCAAAGACAGATATCATTTTAGAAACATTTCATTTGTCGTCTGCAAATGCTTTCAATTTGGTCCAGTCCAATACTTTGTTGCCTGGTAAAGGGTTAAATCTGTGACCATACAATTCAAGTTTAAACTATCCTGAGGGAGAAGCCTTTTGAAAACATGGTGGGAAAAGGGTAACTAGCATTTTCTCCTTTTCAAACAATGTTTTCAACCCATTCAAAGATAAATCCTATAATATGAGCCATGTTTTATTTGTTCTCTACAAATGTTTTCAATTTGGACTGGTCTAAACATTTGTTATTTAGTAGAGTTTACTCTTTACCAAAAGACAACAGTGGACTTTTCCATGTTGAAAGCATTTGCAGACAACGAAATGTGGCTATAGAGATGGGATAAGTTTTTGATAGGGTAGGAAAAATTGTGGGAAAAGGAGAAAATGCTGGTTGAATATTAATGACTTAACTAGCTGAGCTATAATTAGATATTAACCCTTTACCACACAATGCCGCCTTTTAACGACCCTGGGATAGAAGCCTATTGAAAACATTGTGGGAATAAGAGAAAAAACTGGTAACCAGCATTTTCTCCTTTTCCCACAATGTTTCCTATCCTATCAAGAGAAAATTGCACCATTTGAGCCACACTGAAATTGTTGTCTGCAAATGCTTTCAATTTGGACAAGGCAAAAATTCTGTCATCTGGTAAAGGGTTAATAACAGAATTGCTTTTCTATGGTTACTTGAATAATCATCACTTTCCAACTAAGCTATGGCTAGCAGTACTAACGTACAGGTTGCTCAGCTGGTGACAAATTCCATCAAAAAAAACATCAAAATTGCAATCAATAGACTTGTCAGCCATATTGCTGTCATTGACCAGCTTTGCTATGATTGGTTGAATAATCATCTCTTACAAACTAAGCTATGACTGGTAGTACTAATGTATAGGTTGCCTAGCTGGTGACAACTTCCATCACAAAATACACTAAAATTGCCATCAATAGACTTGTCAGCCATATTGCTGTCACTGGCCAACTTTGCTATGATTGGTCGAATAATCATCACTTACCAACTAAGCTATGACTGGCAGTACTAACATACAGGTTGCCTAGCTGGTGACAACTTCCATCACAAAAGACACTTAAATTACCATCGACAGACTTGTCAGCCATATTGCTGTCATTGACCAGCTTTGCTATGATTGAATAAAAATCACTTACCAACTAAGCTATGACTGGCAGTACTAACGTACAGGTTGCCTAGCTGGTGACAACTTTCGTTACAAAAAACACTAAAATTGCCATCAACAGACTTGTCAGCCATATTGCTATATTGCTATTGACCAGCTTTGCTATGATTGGTTGAAGATCATAACTTACCAACTGAGCAATGATTGGCAGAACTAATGTACAGGTCGCTGTGTTAGTGACCACCTCAGTAACAAAAGACACTAAAATGGCGACCAGGAGACTTGTCAGCCATATAGGTAGATCACTGAATACTGTTAAAGCTTCCCTGATTGTGGCTGACAACCCAGATACCTATTTGGAAAAAATACATGCTTTCTTTACACAGTATAATATATATGGCAGGGCACTGGCAGCAAATTACATAATGAGCCATGCTCTGTAAAAAAAAGGTTCTGTGAAAATTCTTGACCCAAATCAGCCTGTGCAGTCTGCACAGGCTGACCTGAGCCAATACTTTTTGTTTTTGGTTACTTTTCTGCATGTCCACGGACCATTCTACCTCAGGACTTAGTCGTTCAATAGACAAAATGGATTTTATGGGTCCATAATAATGTGATGAGTTGCTTGGTATAATTTACATCACAGAGATACATTAAACCTCCTTTTGCCAGAGCATGGCTCATATTAAAAAATTGTGGCAATAGAATTTTAACAAAATAATTATTCCTAATAAGGGATTCTTCTATTTGGCACAATGCTATCAAACTTTTCAACTAGAATACAGTCGAGCCGCGTTTATCCTGGCTCCATAATTCTGGAAATCTCAGGATCCGGACGAAAACACCAGGGAACGGATATTTTCTGTACAAAGAAAAGAAAAAATCGGGAACGAAGGGTTAAGAATTAGTACAAACCTTATCTGATAAACCAGACATGGCCTGACTGTGTATCACACAATTTAAACTGGTACCCGTTGTATCTCCCGTAACCGTCCGATAGATACAAAGATCGATAACAGGCTACCAGTTTACACACTATTTAGACTTGATATTTTCCCCGGTACCCTAGACTGGTTATCATAAATATCATAAATACAGTCTACATGAGTGATTTCGGACTGGTGCGTCGTGAATAACACGGGTATCAGTCTAACTAGTGTCATTTGTTGTAGACGATTTTCGCACGTATTGAAAACACACGTGTTAATTAGTAGTGTTTTCGAAAAATGACGTTCTCGTGCCATCGATAATTGTCAATTTAACAGACAATCCATACACATAGTACTGAAGTGACATTTCCACGCTTTTGATGTGTAATTATTACTGGATCTACTTGATTACAGTAATGATCGCTAAAAAAAATAGGAAAAATGTCTGCAAAGACTTTGTGGGCATATTTAAACTCATTTTTCAAAATTAAAGGCAAAACTAAAATATGACCATATCGGCTGCTTGCATATTCAATAATCCTTCGTTTCAAAAACAAATATTTTCAATTTAAATGGTAAACCATAAACAAGAGGGCCATGATGGCCCTGGATCACTCACCTGAGTCAATAGGTGAAATTTCACTCCAGGGTCACTCTAGAGCGCACACAAGGTTTTTCTAAGATTTGACCCAGTGACCTAGATTGTGACCCAACATGACCCAATTTCGAACTCGTCCCAGATTTGATCAAGACCAAACATTCTGACCAAGTTTCATGAGGATCAGACCGAAAATGTGGCCTCTAGAGTGTACACAAGGTAAAAAGTTGACAACAGACGACGGACGCCGCATGACAGATGCCTGACACAGCACGATCACAATAGCTGACCATGAGCACTTTGTGCTCAAGTGAGCTAAAAAACATAAGTCAAAAAAGAGCACCACATGCAGGTGCCAACAATTGGCTGTTGTTTTTCGATGGATAAAAATTACCCTAACAATTTTTGAAAAAGGTCACCCTAGGAACATTTCTGTGAAATTATTTCAAAATCTGACCAGCCATTCCAGAAAAGAATTAAGAAATTCCTCTTCATGTCCCTATGGTGCAAATAGCCCCCACCACCAGAGCCATGTTTCTTGACAGATCACAATTTTGCGAACAATTTTTGAAAAGAGTCACCCAAGGAACATTTCTGTGAAATTATTTCAAAATCTGACCAGCAGTTTCAGAGAAGAAGAATTTTTAAGAATTTCTTCATGTCCGTATAGTATAAGTAGCCCACAGCCATCAGAGCCATGTTTCTTGACGGATCAAAATTTCTCCAACAATTGCGAAAAGGGTCACCCAAGAACATTTCTGTGAAATTATTTCAAAATCTGACCAGCCGTTTCAGAGAAGAAGAATTTTTAGCTCACCTTAGCACAACGTGCTAAAGGTGAGCTATTGTGATCGCCCTGTGTCCGGCGTCCGTCGTCTGTCGTCCGTCAACAATTTCTTTAAACATCTTCTTCTCCTAAACCACTGGGCCAATCTTGATGAAACTTGGCAGGGATGTTCCTTGGGTGAAGCTCTACCAAAATTGTTCAAAGAATTAAATTCCACCCACAACTCTGGTTGCCATGGCAACAAAAAGGAAAAAAAAGCAAAATCTTTAAAAATCTTCTTCTCTGAAACTGGAAGGCGCAGAGTTTTGATATTTGGTATGTAGCATCCCCTAGTGGACCTCTACCAAGTTTGTTCATTTGATGCCCTCAGGGTCAAAACTGGCCCCGCCCCAGGGGTCACAAGTTTGAGCATAGTAACAAAGAAGGAAAACTTTAAAAATCTTCTTCTCTGAAACTTGAAGGCAAAGAGCTTTGATATTTGGCATGTAGCATCTCCTAGTGGACCTCTACCAAGTTTGTTCATATGATGCCCCTGGGGTCAAAACTGGCCCAGCCCCGGGGGTCACAATTTCCAACGTAGGAACACAGAAGGAAAACTTTAAAAATCTTCTTCTGTAAAACTAGAAGGCATAGAGCTTTGATATTTGGCATGAAGCATCTCCTAGTGGACCTCTACCAAGTTTGTTCATATGATGCCCTTGGGGTCAAAACTGGCCCTGCCCCGGGGGTCACAAGTTCGAACTTAGGAACAAAGAGGGGAAACTTTAAAAATCATCTTCTCTGAAACTGGAAGGCGCAGAGCTTTGATATTTGGTATGTAGCATTGCCTAGTGGACCTCTACCAAGTTTGTTCATATGATGCCCCTGGGGTCAAAACTGGCCCCACCCCGGGGGTCACAAGTTTGAGCATAGTAACAAAGAAGGAAAACTTTAAAAATCTTCTTCTCTGAAACTTGTAGGCATAGAGCTTTGATATTTGGCATGTAGCATCTCCTAGTGGACCTCTACCAAGTCTGTTCATATGATGCCCCTGGGGTCAAAACTGGCCCAGCCCCGGGGGTCACAATTTCCAACATAGGAACAAAGAAGGAAAACTTTAAAAGTCTTCTTCTGTAAAACTAGAAGGCATAGAGCTTTGATATTTGGTATGTAGCATCGCCTAGTAGACCTCTACTAAGTTTGTTCATATGATGCCCTTGGGGTCAAAATTGGCCCTGCCCCAGGGGTCACAAGTTCAAACATAGGAATAAAGAAGGAAAACTTTAATTTTTTTTTCTCTTAAATGGGAAGGCGTAGAGCTTTGATATTTGGTATGTAGCATCTCCTAGTGGACTTCTACCAAGTTTGTTCCAAGGATGCTGCTTTGGTCAAAACTGGCCCAGCCCCTGGGGTCACAAGTTCGAACATAGGAACAAAGAAGGAAAACTTTAAAATTGTTCTTTTCTGAAACCGAAAGGTGTGGCGCTTTGATATTTGGTATGTTGCATCTCAGAGTGGACCTCTACCAAGTTTGTTCATGTGATGCCCCTGGGGTCAAAACTGGCCCAGCCCCGGGGGTCACAATTTCCAACATAGGAACAAAGAAGGAAAACTTTAAAAGTCTTCTTCTGTAAAACTAGAAGGCATAGAGCTTTGATATTTGGTATGTAGCATCGCCTAGTAGACCTCTACTAAGTTTGTTCATATGATGCCCTTGGGGTCAAAATTGGCCCTGCCCCAGGGGTCACAAGTTCAAACATAGGAATAAAGAAGTAAAACTTTAAATTTCTTTTTCTCTTAAACGGGAAGGTGTAGAGCTTTGATATTTGGTATGTAGCATTTCCTAGTGGACCTCTACCAAGTTTGTTCATATGATGCCCCTGGGTCAAAACTGGCCCAGCCCCGGGGGTCACAAGTTCGAACATAGGAACAAAGAAGGAAAACTTTAAAATTCTTCTTTAAAACTGAAAGGCGTAGAGTTTTGATATTTGGTATGTAGTGATTCTCTTCTAAGTTTGTTTGCCCATCTAAGCGCAACAAGTTCATTGAGTTCAAAATTGGGTCATCTTGGGTCATAAACTAGGTCACTAGGTCAAATTAAAGAAATACCTTGTTGGCACTCTCGAGGCCACATTATTTGCTCAATTGCCTTGAAAATTAGTTAGAAAGTTTGTCTTTATAAAGTCTCACATAAGATTAATTTGGGTCAACTTGGGTCATAAACTAGTTCACTGGGTCAAATTAAAGAAATACCTTGTTTGCACTCTGGAGGCCACATTTATTGCTCAAATGACCTGAAATTTTGCCAGAATGTTTGTCTTGATGAAATACCTGATGAGTTTGGATTGGGTCACCTGGAACCATAAACTAGGTCACTAGGTCAAAATAAAGAAATACCTTGTGGGCACTCTAGAGGCCACATTCTTTCCTTGAAAATTGGTCAGAATGTTTGTCTTTGTAAAATCTCACATGAGTCTGAATTTGGGTCAACTGGGGTCATAAACTAGGTCACTTGGTCAAATTAAAGAAATAGCTAGTGGGCACTCTAGAGGCCACATTTATTATTCATATGATTTGAAAATTGGTTAAAATATTTCTTTTGATATAGTCAAAGACCAGTTCAAATTTGGGTCATCTGGGGTCATAATCTAGGTCACTAGGTCAAATTAAAGAAATATCTGTAGGGCACTCGAGGCTACATTTTTTGCTCAATTGACTTGAAAATTGGTCAGAATGTGTCTTCATGAAATATGAGTTTGAAATTGGGTCACCTGCGGTCAAAAACTAGGTCACATGGTCAAATTAAAGAAAAACCTTAAAGGCACTCTACTAAGGTGAGCGACCCAGGGCCATCATGGCCCTCTTGTTAAGAATTTCTTCATGTGTGTATAGTGCAAGAAGGCCCCCCCCATCAGAGCCATGTTTCTTGACGGATCAAAATTTTGCAAACAATTTTTGGAAAGGGTCACCAAAGGAACATTTCTGTGAAATTATTGAAAAATCTGACAAGCGGTTTCAGAAAAGAACTTTTAAGAATTTCTTCAAGGCCGTATAGTGCAAGTAGCCCCCATTCACCAGAGCCATGTTTCTTGACGGATCAAAATTTGGCGAACAACTGTTGAAAAGGGGTCACCCAAGGAACATCTCTGTGAAATTATTTCAAAATCTGACCAGCCGTTTCAGAGAAGAAGAATTTTTAAGAATTTCTTCACTTCCGTATAGTGCAAGTAGCCCCCATTCACCAGTGCCATGTTTCTTGACGGATCAAAATTTCGCGAACAAGTTTTGAAAAGGGTCACCGAAGGAACATCTCTGTGAAATCATTTTAAAATCTGACAAGCGGTTTCAGAGAAGAAGAATTTTTAAGAATTTCTTCATATCTGTATGGTGCAAGTAGCCCCCATTCACCAGAGCCATGTTTTTTGACAGATCAAAATTTGGCGAACACTTTTTGAAAAGGGTCACCCAAGGAACATCTCTGTTAAAAATTTTTCAGAATCTGATCAGCGGTTCCAGAGAAGAAGAATTTTTAAGATTTTCTTCATGGCCGTACAGTGCAAGTAGCCCCCATTCACCAGAGCCATGTTTCTTGACAGATCAAAATTTGGCGAACAATTGTTGAAAAGGGTCACCCAAGGAACATCTCTGTGAAATTAATTCAAAATCTGACCTGCTTTTTTAGAGAAAAAGAATTTTTAAGAATTTCTTCACTTCCATATAGTGCAAGTAGCCCCCATTCACCAGAGCCATGTTTCTTGACGGATCAAAATTTCATGAACACGTTTTGAAAAGGGTCACCCAAGGAAGATCTAATTGAAATCATTTTAAAATCTGACAAGCGGTTTCAGAGAAGAAGAATTTTTAAGAATTTCAAATATATCTGTATAGTGCAAGTAGCCCCCGTTCACCAGGGCCATGTTTTTTGACAGATCAAAATTTGGCGAACACTTTTTGAAAAGGGTCACCCAAGGAACATATCTGTGAAATTATTTCAAAATCTGACCTGTGGTTTCAGAGGAGAAGATTTTCAAAGAATTTCTTAGAAAATTCCATTTCGTTGCCATGGCAACCAGAGTTTTTGATGGAATCAAATTTTGTGAAAAAGTTTTAAAGAGGATCTCCCAAGGAACATTCCTGCCAAGTTTGGTCCAAATTGGCCCAGTGGTTTAGGAGGAGATGATGTTTCAAGAATTGTTGCACGACGAACGACGCACAACGCATGACGAACGACGGACACCGGGTGATCCTAAAAGCTCCCCTTGAGCACGTTGTGCTCAGGTGAGCTAAAAAAAACCAGTTTGATTCATGAGTTACTTGAGATGTTCATGTTCCCCAAAGTACACACAAAATGGCCGCCAAAGTTGATAAATTTCGTTAGGTTTTTTGAAAATATTTTCCTCCTAACAGACTATAAAGATGTTTGAAAATATGCCTGTCTTTCATATTGCATCAATTGCCAATCAATATTCTCAATTACTCTTTGCCATTTTACCACTTTGAAAGCACAATTATCAGAAATCAACAGAATGTCTACACCACCAGCAAAGGAAAACGAGTTGAAGTTTCGACTTCCGTGAAAAAAGACATTTGTCAGTACAAAGAAGTCCATCCAAAAAACCACTATCGTGGGAATTCGACATGTTGAAAAACACTGTGCATGTCGTGTTTTCTTTTTGTTTCACCCTTTTCATGGTGTTTTCAAAAGTCATAAATGTGCCGAGCTTTACAAGCGCACCTGTTTGCACAATAGGTATGCATGTGCATGTAATTAGGTACCAGGAAAAAGTCCTGTACAAAAACACACAAATAACAAAAGGGCAAAATGCAAATTTATGACACCCTTTATTCTATAAATCTGAACAATCGTAGGAGCTGTAACGTTTGTAGCCTGCCTAGTCCGATCTTTCTCTGCTGAAAGATTGGCATGCTTACAAAGCTTATCGCTCTTGTAATCATTGCCGATCTTTATTTGGAAACATTGAGCGAAGTTAAGGTCATACTGGATGCATACCTTAATTACTGCCTTTTATTCTGAAGGAATGCTTTGTCCAAGTGTACCTTCGATCTAGTTCTTAAACATTTCACTGTTTTTCATCAAGTTTAAATGCATAGTGTATAAATACTTTATCATAATTACTATGCCAAACTGTATTCAAGAAATTGCGTATTTACCCACGTTGGGCACCAATATATTGCTATTATATGTCCAAGACGTATAGTTTTGATTTTCTGACGTGGGGAACCAGCTGATAGTCCATTCTTATCAGAAAGTTGCGATTCGCTTAAATGACATCATGGATGACGTCATTTTCTCTGTATAAATACGCACTTCTTCAGCACTTTGCTCAGAGTCTTTCTAGCTCTCATACACTGTGTTGGATGGGGTTTTCAACATAACAATAGATTTTTAGATCTACTAACTTCCAAGCTTTCCTCCAAATCAAATAGACCAAATTTACTGGTAACATTAAATCAGGAGGTAAGGAATTAGTGCCAAAGTTGTGTGTATTTTGGAAGACGTCGTCGGAACCGTGATGGAGCAACCGACGTCCTCCAAAATCCCCCAATGAACTCCATTTGATCTCTTTCTCCACTTGCAGTCTAAATTTTAACTAGTCTACTATTCATATGGTCAATTACATAAGAAATGTGGAATAACTTGAAATGATCAAAGTTTGTTAATTGTGATCCAATCCTACGTTTTAATTCCATTTTCCAGTATTTTCCAATATCCTCCAACCCCTCCCAGTTTCCTCCAATAACTGCCAAAAGCCGGGTCTGGGACGAACCCATTGTAACAGAACTTGCACACGGGTATTGGCGCCAGGTAAATAACATTGGAAGCATTCGGAAATACCCGGAGTCCGTCACAAAATTTGGTGGCAGAGGTGGGATCGTCTCTTGGAATCGGTGGTTAGTTTTAGAAGTTTAATAGATCTTGCGATCTTATAAAACCTTATAACCATGGAGGATTTGGGGACGGTAAGGTTCAATCCAGATAGGTTTCAAAATTCTACTGATGATCAGTACTCGGAGGATGAATCCGAAAATACTAATGAAAATAGAAAAAATTCCTTACATTTCCAATGTAGTGGAGAGGGAGAGAATGGAGAAAATTCTCACCACAATCCAATGAATTTAATCCGTCAATGTATTAAAGACATTAGGTCGGAATTACAGGAAAACATGCAGACACTTAAAGCAGAAGTGAGTGGATGTTTAGAGGAGTTTGGTATACGGCTTAAAAACTTGCAGCATGAAGTTACTAAACATGCTCCCTCCAATCTTCTGATGGCAGGGGCTCTACTTCTCTAAATCTTACGATGAGTGGGGAGGGAATCGAACCTACTCATCGTGGGAATAGCACTCCAGAGAATATTTCTTTCGGGCATAGTAGACCAAATTCCTCATCTCCAATCCATTCTGGTAATAATAGACCGTCTGATCTGGATCTACATCGCGTTATAATAGGGAGAGATAAAATTCGTCCTCAGATATTTGACGGGTTGGATGATCTGGACGAATATCTTACCCAGTTTAGCATAATGGCAGACTTGAATTCGTGGGATTATAAAACCAAGTCGTTATATCTAGCAAGTTGCTTAGGTAGAGCAGCACATGCGTTGCTGGGTGAATTAAGACCCATATCAGCGCAGGGACTATAACAAATTAGTCGATGCTCTAAGAAACAGATTTGGGTCGATAAATTGTGCCGAAGTGTTTCGATCCAAATTGCAGTCTCGTAGGCTAGGCAAAAATGAGACAATTCCAGACCTTGCACAATCTATAAAATCCTTGACACGTAAAGCATATCCGTGGGCGTCTTTAGACGTTATAGAGGTTTTAGCTCTAGATCATTTCATTGACACAATCCCCAACTCAGAAATAAGACTCCGGTTACGTGAAGTCGGGCTGAAATCGATGTCGGAAGCCGAACAAGAAGCCGTTCGTCTTGATGCATTTAGAGTGGCTGATAGAAGTCGAGACTCTCACCATGTACGTAGTCTTGAAGCAGAGGAAAAGTCTAAATCAGAGTCAGAAAAGAAGCTGAATGATCTATGTGATAAGGTATCCAAGTTAGTGGAGGAAATGTCAAAATTTAAACCTCCAACCAAAACGCAAATGGAAAATCACTGTGCACAATCAGAAAGGTCAGATTCTAGAAATAGGAAAAAGCAAAAGTGGAATAAGAAACAGGGAAACGGACAGGGGTTGAATTTTCAGGGGACCGAAGTTCGATCACACCCCAAAGGTCCTGCGAACAACTGACAATAAACCCTTGCAACATGAATAGGGAAGATGGCTTGTTTATAAATGCAATTGTTAATCCAAACTGTGTTTCTCTATTACTTGATACCGGTTCTAACATAAGCATTTTGAATCAAAAACTGTTTTATTCATGGCCGAACAGTCGACATTTAGAGGCCAAACCTGTAACCCAATCTATGGTTACTGTGACTGGTGAAGTTGCTCCGTTTCATGGCAAAGTGTGCACTACAATTTCTCTAGGTTCTCAGAATTTCAGTCGTACAGTGTATTTAGCTGACATAAAAAATGACGGAATTCTTGGCGTAGATTTCCTTCAAAAAGTTAACTGCAATGTCATGTTAAGTAAAAGTTGTATTGAGGTTAATGGTGAAAAACTACCATGTTACGTGGTACAGCGTTTCGGGGATACTACCTGTTCTCATATTACTATTACAGAAAACGTTGTCATTCCACCCGAATGCGAAATGATTGTTCCGGGTAAGTTGTCTGAACCCGTCAATAATACAATAGGTGTCATTGAACCCTTCAGAAAGTTTGTTACTAAAAGTGGTCTCATGGTCACCAAGACGTGGCCCTGGATGCTCACCTGAGTCAATAGGCACAATTCACTCAACGTGCGTAATTCAATTTCTGACCAATTGTCAGGTCAATTGAGCTTAAAATGTGGCCTCTAGAGCGTCCACAAGGAATTTCCGTAAGTTGACCTAGTGACCTAATTTATCACCCCACGTGACCCAATTTAGAACTCATCAAAAAATTTATCAAGACAAACATTCTGAACAGTTTTCAAGTTAATTGAGCAATAAATGTGGCCTCTAGAGTGCCCACAAAGTGTTTCTTAAATTTGACTCAGTAACCTAGTTTATGACCCCAGCTGACCCAATTTCAAACTCACCCAATATTTCATCAAGACAAACATTCTGACCAACTTTCAAGTCAACTGAGCAAGAAATGTGACCTCTAGAGTGCCCTAAAGGTATTTCTTTAATTAGACCTAGTGACCTAGGTTATGAGCCCAGGTGACCCAATTTTAAAGTCATCCTAGATTTCATCAAGACAAACATTTTGACCAATTTTCAAATCAATTGAACAATAAATGTGGCCTCTAGAGTGCACACAAGGTATTTCTTTAATTTGACATAGTGACCTAATTTAAGACCCCACATGACCCAAATTTGACCTCATGTGAGATTTTATCAAGACAAACATTCTGACCAATTTACAAGTCAATTGAGCCAAAAATGTGGCCTCTAGAGTGCCCACAAGGTATTACTTTAATTTGAACTAGTGACCTAGTTTATGATCCCAGGTGACCCAAATCCAAACTCATCTAAGATTTTATCAAGACAAACATTCTGACCAAATTTCAGGTCATTTGAGCAATGAATGTGGCCTCTAGAGTGCCTACAAGGTATTTCTTTAATTTGACCTCGTGACCTAGTTTATGACCCCAGGTGACCCAATTTCGAACTGACTGAACATGTTGTTCTCAGGTGGGCTTACAAACTTAGAACAGGTTCACTACATACCAAATAACAAAGCTCTATGCCTTCAAGGTTTAGAAAAGAAGAATTTTAAAGTTTTCCTTCTTTGTTCCTATGTTAGAACTTGTGACCCCCAGGGCAGGGCCAGTTTTGACCCCAGGGGCATCGTATGAAGAAACTTGGTAGAGGTCCATTAGGAGATGCTACATACCAAATATCAAAGCTCTATGCCTTCCAGTTTCAGAGAAGAAGAATTTTAAAGTTTTCCTTCTTTGTTCCTATGTTAGAACTTGTGACCCCCGGGGCGGGGCCAGTTTTGACCCCAGGGGCATCATATGAACCAACTTGGTAGAGGTCCACTAGGAGATGCTACATACCAAATATCAAAGCTCTACGCCTTCTAGAATCAGGGAAGAAGATTTTTAAAGTTTTCCTTCTTTGTTCCTATGTTAGAAATTGTGACCCCCGGGGCGGGGCCAGTTTTGACCCCAGGGACATCATATGAACAAACTTGGTAGAGGTCCACTAGGAGATCGTAGATGCCAAATATCAAAGCTCCACGCCTTCCAGTTTCAGAGAATAAGAATTTTAAAGTTTTCCTTCTTTGTTCCTATGTTCGACACTTGTGACCGCCGGGGCAGGGCCAGTTTTGACCCCAGTGGCATCATATGAACCAACTAGGTAGAGGTCCACTAGGAGATGCTAGATGCAAAATATCAAAGCTCCACGCCTACCAGTTTCAGAGAAGAAGAATTTTAAAGTTTTCCTTCTTTGTTCCTAGATTCGAACTTGTGACCCCCGGGGCGGGGCTAGTTTTGACCCCAGGGGCATCATATGAACAAACTTGGTAGAGGTCCACTAGGAGATGCTACATACCAAATATCAAAGCTCTACGCCTTCTAGAATCAGGGAAGAAGATTTTTAAAGTTTTCCTTCTTTGTTCCTATGTTCAAACTTTGTGAAACCCGGGGCGGGGCCAGTTTTGACCCTAGGGGCATCATATGAACAAAATTGGTAGAGGTCCACTAGGTGATGCTAGATGCCAAATATCAAAGCTCCACGCCTTCCAGTTTCAGAGAAGAAGAATTTTAAAGTTGTCCCTCTTTGTTCCTATGTTCGAACTTGTGACCCCAGGGGCGGGGCCAGTTTTGACCCCAGGGAGATCATATGAACCAACTTGGTAGAGGTCCACTAGGAGATGCTACATACCAAATATCAAAGCTCTACGTCTTCTAGAATCAGAGAAGAAGATTTTCAAAGATTTTCCTATTTTTTGCCTTTCTGTTGCCATGGCAACCAGAGTTTTGGGTGGAACTCAATCTCTTGAACAACTTTGGTAGAACTTCACCCAAGGAACATCCCTGCCAAGTTTCATCAAGATTGGCCCAGCGGTTTAGGAGGAGAAGATGTTGAAAGGAATTGTGGACAGACGGACAGACGGACGCCGGACAATGACCCATCACAATACCTCACCTTAGCACTTCGTGCTCTGGTGAGCTAAAAATGGCCAAAAGCGGTATCATAGAACCATCTTATAGCCCGTGGAATAGTCCGGTTGTCATGGTAACTAAGCCATGAGGTTCGGTACACTTTTGTTGCAACTATAGGAGACTAAATGAGATAACTATAAAAGATAGTCAACCCCTGCCTAGAATTGACGATACTTTGGACGCGTTGTTGGGTTCAGTGTGGTTTTCTACGTTAGACTTAAAATCAGGATTTTGGCAGCTTGCCATGGATGAAAAGGACAAGCCCAAAACAAGTTTTTCCATATATGGTGGTGGATTATGGCAATTAACGATCATGCCATATGGACTTTGTTGCGCACCAGCTACCTCTGAAAGGCTTATAGAAAGAGTTTTGTCGGGTTTAACGTGGAAAATTTGCCTTGTTTATCTGGACGACGTAATTGTCTTTTCTAGAACTTTCGATGAACATTTAGAAAATTTAGGAACTGTATTTTCAAGATTAAGAGAAGCTAATCTTAAGCTTAGTCCTGACAAATACTATCTATTCCAGAACGAAAAGTCTTTCTTAGGACAGGTGATAAGTGAATCGGGTATAGCAACAGATCCGAGTAAAATTAAAACAGTCAAAGACTCGCCTACACCTACAAGTATAAAGGTTGTATGAAGTTTCCTAGGCTTATGCTCTTATTACTGCCGTTACGTTTTCCAGTTTTCAACAATAGCAAAACCGTTACATAAACTAACGGAAAAGGGTGAAAAGTTTTCATGGTCTGAAGACTGCGAACTTGCGTTTAACAAGTTGAAATCCATTCTAGTAAATTCTCCAATTTTAGCCTACCCAATGTCTGGCGGAGAATTTATTTTAGATACTGACGCCAGTGGGGTCGGTTTATCTGGCGTACTGTCCCAAATTCAAAACAATGAGGAAAAAGTGATAGCTTATTTCAGTAAGTGTTTATCTAAAGCAGAACGACGCTATTGCGTAACAAGATGTGAACTACTGGCGGTAGTGCTTTCTATTAAGCAATTTCATCATTATCTTCACGGCCGACATTTCGTGGTACGTACAGACCATGCCGCTTTAAGACGGTTAACTAACTTTAAAAACCCCGAGGGTCAGTTAGCCCGTTGGGTAGAATTCCTTTCCACACATGATTTTAGTATTGTATATAGGGCTGAGCTTTCTCATGCTAACGCCGACGCTCTATCGCGACGTCCTTGCGAGTCTGACAACTGTAGCTACTGTAAACGAGCTGATATGAAATTTGAACGTGGGGTAATGAAAGAAAGTTGTGCACGAGTTACATACAAAACAGCCCCAGTACCTGTATGTAAGCATAACAAGAGTGATAGTTCTGGGTCGAATACCTTTTGTACAAGTACAAAAGAGACACCTAAAATAACTGGTGTGGTATCTTGTGAGAAACAGGGTAGTGACTGTCAGAGTAGAGTAAGTCAGAATGCGACAGCAATTGGTAACAAAGAGACTTTTTATTCAAAAGTGGTTATTAATGAGCATTCTAACAGAAAGAGTAATTTTCCTCAATTTGGTAAACAAAGAGAGGCAAACTTTTCGAAAGATTGCGTGTTTCCGAATTACGACAGGGAGATGAGAAAAGGAAAGATAGGGAAATATGTAAATCAGGAAATGTCGTCAAGTAGTGTATGTTGTGAAGAGAAAGGAAAGATAGGGCAAAGTGTCAATCAGGAAATGTTGTCAAGTAGTGTATGTTGTGGAGAGAAAGGAATAGTAGGAAATGTAATCAATACATTTTCAAGCAGTCAGAACACAATCAATGAATCGTCTCATACGGAAAAAAATCTGAATAACATTAGAATGGAACAAGAAAACGATCCTACAATAACTTTGTTAAGAGAGTGGAAATCCCGAGATTTGAAACCGCTTTGGTCAGATGTTTCAAAATACTCGTTAGAGATAAAATACTACTGGAATAGGCTTGACTCCCTAGTGATACATGATGACTTTTTATGTAGGAGATGGGAAAGTGATTTAGGTAATTCTGAGCAATTGCAAATAGTCGTCCCGAAATCTCTTGTAAATGTCATTTTAGCGGAATTGCACGACAGTCCGACTGGTGGACATTTAGGTATTACCAAGGCCTTAAGTAAAGTGTGTGCAAGATTCTTCTGGTATGGTATGCGGAGTGATGTAAAACAGTGGTGTAAAAAGTGCGATACGTGTGTGATGCGGAATACCACAAAACGAAAACCTAAATCTGCTTTGAAGCAGTACAATGTTGGGTTACCAATGGAACGGATAGGAACAGATATAATACGTTCCATAACTCCAAGTACGTATGGTAATAAGTACATACTTACAATATGTGACTATTTTACCAAATTTTTGGTAGCGGTGCCGATGGAAAATCAAGAAGCGAAAACAGTTGCAAAGTGTTTTGTTGACAGATTTGTTTCAGTGTTTGGAATTCCGTTACAATTGCATTCTGATCAGGGTAGAAATTTCAAGTCGGCTCTTTTCAACGAAATGTGCGCGTTGCTCAGAATTGACAAAACGAGAACAACTGGTTTTAGACCACAGTCCGACGGTCTGGTGGAATGATCTAATCACACACTACAAGACATGTTAGCAAAATTTGTGTCTCATAAACCCGAAGAATGGAATCGGTACCTACCACTAGTTTCATTGGCATACAATACTTCTGTACACGAAAGTACCAAATTTACGCCGTGCACTGTAATGTTCGGTAGAGAGTTGAACCTTCCTGTTGATCTTTTAATGGGAAGACCCACATTTGTACAATCAACAATGACAAGCGATTATGTGTTATCCCTAGAAGACAAAATGCTAGAAATTCATGAATTTACGCGTAAATATATAGCTTTAGCTAGTTGTACACAGAAGAAGAATTACGACCATAGAATATCTCAAAATCTGTATAATCCTGGTGAAATGGTTTGGTTATTCAACCTGAAACCTAAAAAGGGCAAAAGCTCAAAACTTGTAAGTCCTTGGCATGGGCCCTGGGTTGTCACAAAACATCTAAATGACGTTATCTACAGGATTCAGAAAACACCGCGTTCGAAACCTCGTGTTGTACATCATGATCGATTGAAGCGGTATGAAGGATCAAAGTCCTCATGGTACTGTGACTAGAGTCTGACTGAAGGCTCGGTTATACGAAGATGCATTTACATGCATTTCCATTTCATTTCAGTACAAGTGCACCATCTGTGCAAACAAGTTTCTGAAGTACCATCGGGCACAAAGGCATGTACAAGAAAAACACTCCGGCTTCCAACATCAATCTTAAAATGCAGAAAACTTTTCAGCCGACGGAATTATAAACATGGTTGTGGTGTGTTGAAGAAACAAGACATGGACTTGTTATCGCCTAGGGGTGTTAGAGGGGAGGAAGCGTATGTGTTGTTTAGGGAATGGAAATTGCAAGTCCAACCTACCCTGATATCTACCACACCCTCTTGTGTTGACAAAAGTGTAGTTCTTACACCTAAGAATAGGAAACTAGACCTCTCTGAGTTTTGTGTCACTACAAAAGCTCTGTCGCCTCTCCCATCTACCCCGAAACGAAAAGTTACTCTACCTACTGACCAATATTCAGACATATCAGACGCGGAGATGGACAATGGAAACGTGAAATCTACCAAATTTGACAGAATCAGACAAAGTGAAACCGACAGCGACACAGACGACGATACAGTTGTGGAAGATGGAAACAATGGAGAGCAGGACATTAGTCACGCAAGTGTAAATGATGGTGATCATCAAAATAATGACAATAGTATTAACAAAGAAAATTGTGAAAATGATGTAAATCAGGGAGACAATGTAATATTCAATGGACCTGAAGTGGAGATCCTTGAGAATGCTAATGTGGAAGAAGAGTTCCCGGGGGTAGTGTTTAGTCCACCGACTAAAGTATTACCTCCCCCGCGCCCTCCTGTCACAGATGAGGTGGAGACAAAACCTAACAGTATAATTTCAAAGTCGGAAAATTTTCGCAAAGGGCAAGGACAGAAAGTTGTATTGAATGTCGGAGGTGTTAGATTCGAGGCAAGTAAAAGATCCATGTTGTCTGATCAGAAGAGCCTGTTTGCCGAGATTTTCAAAGAGGGGTCGAACGTGATACCATCAGTTGGGGGACATTATTTTTTTGATTGTGATCCTGCTCATTTTAGATTCATTCTGAACTATCTCAGGAACGGATGCAAAATTGATATCAGAACCCTTCCAAAAGACGTGCGGTATCTATACGAACTGTTCTACGAGGCCCAGTATTACAACCTTAATAAATTGATGGAGGCGATCGTTGCCAAAATCGAACAAGTAAATGTTTTGAGTATGAATCTGACTGCCGGATCGAAAGTATTTCAGTAATTGCTGATTTATTGAAGGCATAACATACAAGCGTAAATTTTCCATAGTCCATTCTCGTTCCATTACTGCAAGTGTATTACTCTGGTGAGTTAGTACACTCGTAGTACGGGAAAGTTACAAAAGTCGGAATAGGAATTTTAGAAGTTGCCTTTCCTGCCCCTTTGATGGTTAGTCAAAGTGGTCTGGGTAATGCAAATTCTTCCAAAGCAATGTGGATAATTTCGTATTCTTGGTAACTTTGACGTTCTGTTTAAAACCTGTTTGATTTTAGACTTTTAAGAATGTTTTCTTCGCTTTTGTGCTTTGATTGGATAGTCAAAGTAATGAAGGCGAGGCTAACTCCTTGTTTCATGGTTTGGTTTCATCTTGGATTTGTTTTGCTACATCACGATGGACTCATTTGATATAGTCATGTATTAGTTGTCAGACCTTAAAATGATACTTCTGGTTGCCTTTGTACTTTGACTGAATAATCAAAGTGCTGAAGGTACAGACTTCTCACATGGGGTCTAATTCGATTATCTGTTGTTCATTGATAAACATTGTACAGCTAATTGAAAACAGGTTAATTTTGTTCATTTTTTTTAGGAGAATTAAGTTGTAATGTGTTCATCCAAATAGCACTCCTTTAGAGGCATATTAGATCTATATCCGTTTTGTACATACCGTATATGCTCGACTATAAGACGCCTTCGCTTATAAGACGCTCCCGCAACTTCATGATTCAAAATCGGGGATTTCATTGATGACCTCCTATAAGACGCAGGTAGACTTCACACTGATCATAAGAATGCTAAAATTTTGAGTATTCAGCCGGAAATACGCCTCGCAGACATTACGGCTATCGGAGTTGCATCATTCCCTAAATACATCTCTTGTATCTTAGCCGATCGTATCTTGATTCAAGTCCAATTTCTTTATAAAATTGAGAAAAAGCAACTTGAAAAGAATGTAATGCATTGTCCAAAACACTCACATTTTTTGTATAAATAATCCTATCAGGGAAATTAGGCCTTCGATGGTTTACTCAAAATTGTTATTTATCAGTGGGTGTATAAAGTTTACCTCGACAGCGAAGAGTTACATTACAGGATCAAAGTACTCTGGTATCTTACACCCAGCACAATGTGATTTAACACTTTACCAAACGACAAAATTTTAGACTTGTCCAAATTGATAGGATTTGAAGGAGAAAAAGGTAACTGTGACTCAAAAATTGAAATTTGTTTTACTAGCGTTTTCACCTTTTCCCACAATGTCTTCAAAATTCTTTTTCTTTCGATTTGTTAATAATCGAGATTTTTGGTAAAGAGTTAAATATCTACATGGCCAGGATAATTTTTGGTCGTTAAATCATTGAGCTATCGAAATGGAGACCTTGATGCTTTCTGATTTAATCTGAATAATTGTATAATCAGCTATCCTGGTCGTAAATTAAAGCTAATTGTTAATCTCTGGTGTTATATCAGCACTAATTTATCGATGGGATGCTTGGTCAGTTCAAGCTGTGAAAGTTTGACATCTAGCTGTTAATCTCATTAAAAACAGGTGTTGTCTGTGTCGTAAAACACAGACTGCGATCACAACCCTTTACTTCCTTACCTCGATGATCACCCGATAAACACTACCAAATTTCTATTTAGATAGAAATATTTGGGAATATTTGCCTCTGTTAGGTTACTTGTGTTATTACATCATTTTAATTCATCTCAATGATCAAAGTTACCAATAATGAAAAAAGTATGAATTCATCATTAAATTTAAGATTTGCCAAAAGGGTCAATTAATACACTTGGTACTTTGATATGTATCACAGTCAACTCGAGGGCCGTATTATACACTGGGTGGAACAACAACAAGAGGAATACCCGATGGATTTAAAGCTAAATTAACAAGTAAAACACACAAAAAAGTTTGTTCCAAACTTTTATTTCTTCACATTGACGGCAATTACAACCATTTCTGAGACACTTAAAACTTTACATCAGCGTGACTAGATCGGGAGGTGGTAGTATCTCTTCGTGTTGGTGGGCAGGTAAGTAGGTTCCCCAGATGGAATTTTATAAAGTCCTTTGATTATGCGCATATAAGACGCTCCCCCTACTTCAAGCTCAAAATTCTAGGGAAAAAAATGCGTCTTATAGTCGAGTATATACGGTAGTTCGCAGTCTATGCAATTGTTTTTTTTTTGTTAAAACCGAATTGCTTGGACTGTGTTCTTATTGGATGAACTTGGTATGATTGAATACTTGTTCAGTAGATTCCGCATTTAAACTTTTGTCATTATATATATATTGCAGTTGTAGTAATGTCATGTACATAGTAATTGCTTTCCCTTTGAGATAGACGGTCATTGCCTTTTCTTGTTCCAGCATCTCTAATTCTGTGATCGGGATGCTTGAAGGGGAAAATAGAAGAGAAAAAAAAAAATTATTTTCAGCTTGAAACTTGATTGTGAATCATTACGTTCAATAGTATGTCATGTATTAGTTATTAATACTTTGAGATGCTGTTGATTTTTTTTCCTACCATGTTTCCTATTTATCATGCAGCTTTCCAGTTTGAGGACAAATTCCATATTTGGAAGGGGGCAATGTAACGTTTGTAGCCTGCCTAGTCCGATCTTTTTCTGCTGAAAGATCGACATGCTTACAAAGCTTATCGCTCTTGTAATCATCGCCGATCTTTATTTGGAAACACTGAGCGAAGTTAAGGTCATACTGGATGCATACCTTAATTACTGTCTTTTATTCTGAAGGAATGCTTTGTCCAAGTGTACCTTCGATCTAGTTCTTAAACATTTCACTCTGTTTTTCATCAAGTTTTCATGCATTGTGTATAAATACTTTATCACAATTACTATGCCAAACTGTATCCAAGAAGTTGCGTATTTAAACCACGTTGGGCACCAATATATTGCTATTATATGTCAGAGACATATAGTTTTGACTTTCCGACATGGGGAACCAGCTGATAGTTCATTCTTATCCAAAAGTTGCGATTTGCTTAAATGACGTCATGGATGACGTCATTTTCTCTGTATAAATACGCACTTCTTCAGCGCTTCGCTCAGAGTCTTTCTAGCTCTCATACACTGTGTTGGATGGGGTTTTCAACATAACAATAGATTTTTAGATCTACTAACTTCCAAGCTTTCCTCCAAATCAAATAGACCAAATTTATTGGTAACATTTGAAAATGAATCAGGAGGTAAGGAATTACCTAAATTGCCAAAGTTGTGTGTATTTTGGAAGACGTCGTCGGAACCGTGATGGAGCAACCGACGTCCTCCAAAATCCCACAATGAACTCCATTTGATCTCTTTCTCCACTTATAGTCTAAATTTTAACTGGTCTACTATTCATATGGTCAATTACATAAGAAATTTGGAATAACTTGAAATGATTAAAGTTTGTTAACTGTGATTCGATCCTACGTTTTAATTCCATTTTCCAATATTTTCCAATATCCTCCAACCCCTCCCAGTTTCCTCCAATAACTGCAAAAAGCCGGGTCTGGGACGAACCCATTGTAACAGAACTTGCACACGGGTATTGGTGCCCGGTAAATAACATTGGAAGCATTCGGAAATACCCAGAGTCCGTTACAGAGCAATAATGACATGTATACAAGCGCTTGTGTAAAACATATACTGTTGTAATTCTTACGATGCACGGTGTCCCTTATCAACATGAAGGGAACTGACCTAGCTTAACTTGGATGCCATGCCAGCAATCCCAGTTCGTTGATGCGGAAATACGGCTGATCCGGAAATATTCATAGGAAACAGAAGTGTCCGGATAAATGAGGCTCGACTGTATCTGATACTGATAACTGCTGTCTGCCTCCTAGTTTTTAGGACTGTTTGAGACTTTTTTTCATTTTAGAACTGGCAACTTTATTGCTCACATGTTCTTAATTTGCTTGGGCGCTACATGACCAGGTAAGGTAAAAAGTTACCAAAATACAAGAATGTATTAATTTCATGCCTTGTATTTTCTTATGTTAAAACTTTTGTTCAACTTTATTTCAGGGATACAACAGTGACAGCTGACTTACTTGTGTGCTTTCTGGGTTTCATCTGTACTGGGTAGAGCTCTGAAGTGCATTGCTTAAGGATACTCCAACGAAAAAATATATTAACTCACCTTGCAGGCCTCTGCCAGAGCAAAACCACCACCAAACAGCAGAAAAAGGCCCCATGGTACTTTATCATGGACTGTCCTCCATGTCAGTAGAGGCTTGATTTGAGTTGTGGAAGCATCTGTAGAACAATGATTGACCGTTAACTCTTTTCCAGACAATCCCATTTTTTCTTGGCCTTGACAAAAGGGGGTTTTAAAAACATAACGAGAAAAAGGAGAAAATGCTGGTGACAAGCGTTATCTCCGTTTCCAAAGACATTTCTAATTTACAACAAAATTGTAGACAAGCAATCGTTTTTTTCTTTTTTGCTTGGAATGTTTCATTTTACACCCAGTAAGACTAACTACATGCAGTATTAGTTTTAGGACCCTATCGGCTGTATTACAGTGACATTTTGGCGCTAAATGACGGCAAAGAGCCAAAAACCATCAGATTACGAAATGACGTCTCATCGTCAATGACAATGTTATTTCAGTTTGTAAATGATGGTGGTGTGAAAACTGTAACAAAATGTAGAGGGCATCACTTTCATGTTTAATATCTTGATAAAGGCGTAAGCCACCATTATTTACAACTGAAATGACAATATCATTTCAGTTTGTAAATAATGGTGGTGTGAAAATTGTATCAAAATGTAGAGGGCATCATTTTCATGTCTAATTTCTTGATGAAGGCGTAAGCTAAAATATTGAAAAAAAAAAAAAAGAGTAAACATTTTAAAAGTGTGTATAATTCATCCCCTTTGGAATACAAGGGAATTTGACGTACGCACAGTAATATCCTACTGACCTTGTCACATATCAAAACACATCACTCTAATAAATATGCAAGACAACAACATTTTAGACTTATCTACATTGAAATCATTTGCTGACAAGAAATTGAATGAGTTGCAAGTAATAAAATTTGTCTATGAAACTGCAGAAAACACTGCATGACAAGGAATTTATGCTATTTACCAGTATTTTCTTATTTTCTCCTTTTCTTCAATATTTTCAAAGGCTTTCCTTCTAGGAATCACTATACCACAGGACTGTTTGGTAAAGGGTTAAGACAGGTGCATGCACAGTACAGATACATGTTCATATCATTTATATGAGCCATGCTCTCTGAAAAAGGATGCCTTAACCCTTTACCACACAATCCCGACTTTTAACGACCCTGAGAAAGAAGCCTTTTGAAAACATTGTGGGAAAAGGAGAAAATGCTGGTAACCAGCATTTTCTCCTTTTCCCACAATGTTTTCTACCCTTCCCAACACACAGTTTAATTTTTGAGTTACATTGAATTTGTCGTCTGCAAATGCTTTCAATTTGGATGACTCTTTAATATTGTCGTTTGCATCTGCAAAAAGTATCAAGCTATGTCAGCCTGAACAGTCTGCACAGCCTGAGATGGGTAAAAACTTTTTGTTACTTGTAAATTTTCTGCATGTCAAAGGACCAGTGTACCTCATTTTTCAGTCCATTGTTATACACAATGACTGTTATGGATCAATAACTATCCCATAAAACCTCCTCCGGCAATGTATTAAACCCATGACTTATTTTTCATAATACACTAGTGTATTATCGTTTTTTGGGTCCCAGGTTCTGATCAGTTTTTAGTCGTGAGCGCGTGAAGCCAGAGAAACCAGCCACAGCACGTGCCGGAATTTGTGCGACTATGCCGTTTCGCAGAAAAAATGATGTCATTGTTGCTAAGGCGTATACACGGAGAAAGTTTTTGATTTTCATGTTTAATAAAAACAAAGAAATGCAGCTAAAGTCTTTCAATCAACAAAAATGCGGAAATAGTTGGACTTATCCCCTCTAGAAACTGTTTCATTCTACTTTCGGTGTAAATATCAACTGTAACTGTTAACTATGGACCCGTGAATGGTGTATAGGCTAAAGGTGATGATGCAGGATATATTCTGCCTGTCATTCATTTTATGTGATAAGTAGAATCTCTCATTCGTGTTTATGTAATATCATTTTTATCAAACTCGTTGACTAAAATGTATTTGATGCTTGCCAAGGCTCGCGTCATACATTTTTAGTCAACTCGTCTGATAACAAGAGGGCCATGATGGCCCTGTATCGCTCCACTGGCTTATAAATATAAACCATGAAGAGAAGTCTTCACTATATAAGCCCTTAAAAAACTTTGACCCCAGGGCTACAGTCGGACTAAATGGGGAATATGTGTATTAGAAGAATAACATGCCAAATTTGGGAGTTCTTGGCCTTATGGCTAGTAACAAGACGGTTTCTGAAGTTTTCACTCAATAAACCCATGTAAAACTTGTGACCCCTGGTGCAGGGCCAAACTTGATCCTAGGGCTGTAACTTGGGCCCTCTTTGTAGTTGTCCACTAGATAATGCTAAAATTATGCAAAATTTGGTAGCCTAAGCCTTATGGCTATGTACACCAAGATTTAAAAGTTTTCCCTATGTAAGCCTATGTAAATCTTGTGAACCCCCCCCCACCCCCTGCCCAGCATGAGGCCAAATTGACCCCAGGACTATAATTTGGGCACTTTTGGTAGACCTCAACTAGATCAAGCTAAATGCAAAATTTGGTAGCTCTAGGCCTTATGGCTAGGTACAGGAAGATTTTTAAAGTTTTCTCTATATAAGCCTATGTAAAACTTGTGACCCCTCGGGCAGAGCCAATTTTGACCCCAGGGCTATAATTTCAAGAAACATGATAGAGGTCTACTACATAAAGCTACATGCCAAATTTGGTAGCCCTATGCCTTATGGTTTCAGACAAGAAGATTTTTAAAGTTTTCTCTATATAAGCCTATGTAAAACTTGTGACCCCTGGGGCAGAGCCAATTTTGACCCCAGGGCTATAATTTCAAGAAACATGATAGAGGTCTATTACATAAAGCTACATGCCAAATTTGGTAGCCCTATGCCTTATGGTTTCAGACAAGAAGATTTTTTAAGATTTCCAATATTTTTTCAGTTTTGTTGCCATGGCAACCAGAGTTTTTGAAGGAATCAAATTCTTTCAAGAAATTCTGAAGAGGACCATGGCAGGATCATTTCTGTGAAGTTTCATGAAAATTGGAGGGATAGTTTCAGAGAAGAAGATGTTTGAAATAAAAGTTAACGCACGGACGGACGGACGCACGACGGACACCAGGCCATGACATAAGCCCGCTGGCCTTTGGCCAGTGGAGCTAAAAATGATAATACATAAACACTCATGTAAGATCCTCTATTTATGCGATGATTTGCTTGGTATCATGCATCATAGAGATGCATCTCTCTTGCCAGAGCATGGCTCATATTCAAGAACTTGGTATGTTATGTTTGCATAACCCTTCACAAAACATACTGAGTTACAATTACTCTGAGGAAAAAGGCCTTTGAAAACATTGTGGAAATAAAGGAGAAAATGCCGATAACCAATTCTCTCCATTTTCTAACAATGTTTTCTACTTCATTACAGACTAATCTCATAAAATGACCAACCTTTGCATTGTCATTTGCAAAATGCTTTCAATTTGGACAAGTCTAAAATTTTGCAGTTTGGTGAAGACAGAATTTACTGTTATTATGTCTCATTGACAAAACTAAATATCAAACTGCTTAACTCTTTACCAAATGACAAAATGTTAGACTGGTCCAAATTGAAAGCGTTTGCAGACGACAAATTAAATGTGGCTACAATAATTGCATTTTTATCTGAATGGTTAGAAAACATTGTGGGAAAGGGAGAAAATGCTGGTTACCAGCATTTTCTCCTTTTCCCAAAATGTTTTCAAAAGGCTTCTTTCCCAGGGTCGTTAAAAGTCAGGATTGTGTGGTAAAGGGTTAACCCTTTACCAAATGACAAAATTGTTGACTTGTGCAAATTGATACCATTTGTTGACGATAAATTAAGTGTGGCTGAAGTGATAAAATTTGTCTGCAAAAGGGTAGAAAATAGAGTGGGAGAAGGAGAAATGCTGGTTACAAGCATTTTCTCCTTTTTCTACAATGTTTTCAAAAGGCTTCTTTCTCAGGGCCGTTAAGTCGGGATTATGTGGTAAAGGGTTAATCATATATTGCTCAAATTCATGTTTTGACTATCCTCAACTCTTTATCAGACGAAATCATTCTAGACTTGTCCAAACTGAACAGCTAATTTGCAAGCTTTGAAAAACATTGCGTTTAAAGAAGAAAATACTGGTTACCAGCTTCTTCTCCTTTTCCCAAAATGGTAACAAAAGCATTCTTCTTCGGGGTCCTTAAAAATCTGCATTGTGTTGTAAAGGGTTAACCCTTTACCAGATGACAAAATTTCAGCCTTGTCCAAATTGAAAGCAATTGCAGACGACAATTTCACTCTGGCTCAAATGGTGCAATTTTTCTTTGATAGGGTAGAAAAAATTGTGGGAAAAGGAGAAAATGCTGGTTACCAGCATTTTCTCCTTTTCCCACAATGTTTTCATAAGGCTTCTTTCCTAGGAGCATTAAATGGCGGTATTGAAGGGTAAAGGGTTAGGCAGGTTAAAGGTCAAATAAAACCCAGGTTTACATTACCTACTTTTGGAAAAAAATTGTGGTAAATTTGCAGGAATCAAGAAAAGCAATGCTGTAACAAGAGTAGGTGCCGCAGAATCTGTCACGTATCTGAAAGACAACCACCATAAAACTTAACCCATAAAGTGCTGAAACCAACTTAGGATGTTTTTGCGGACAGTGTAGATCAAGATCAGACTGCACAGAATGTGCAGCCTGATCTTGGATCTACACTGTCTGCTACTTTGTCTTATATTCTGGCAAAAACAACATTGAAATAACAATATTTCGAATCATTTCCTGATCCAGAAGGTCCATTTCATCAATTCAGTGCTCTAAGGGTTAACCCTTTTCCATGCAATCCCTTTTAACAAACCTGAGGAACAAAACTTAAGAAAGCATTGTTGGAAAAGGAGAAAATGCTGGTTACCAGCATTTTCTCCTTTTCCAACAATGTTTTCTACCCTTCTAAAAGCAGATTTCAATTTTTGAGTCACACTTAAGTTGTCGCCTGCAAATGCTTTGGATTTTGACAAGTCCAAAGTTTTACCCAGTATTGTCTGGGAAAAAGAGTTAAAAAGTGGGCTATTGACTATTTAATTATGTGTTCCTTTGCTTTCAATATTATTTCAGTCATCCTTTGATTCTTAGTTCTATTCTAGATTTAGAAAGTAACACATCTTCTGATTGGCTAAACCAAAGCTGACTTATCAGTCTGTATCCCGGGTTTTACCAAGGCCCGTATTCACCAACCGTTCTGAAAAACATTCATAGTCTACTAGTAATTCTATCTAATTTTCTAAGTTTGATAGTAACACAACTTCTGATTGGCTAAACAATTTGGTTCAGCCAATCAGAAGATGTGTTACTTTCTAAATCTGGGATAGGACTAAGAATCAAAGGATGGTTGGCGAATACAGACCCAGAACTACATAATAAGCTCTGTAAGGGCCTGTGCTCACCAACCATTCTTAAGAATATTCATAGTCTTATTCTAGATTTAGAATGTAACACAACTTCTGACTGGCTACAGCATTTAGTTTAGCCAATCGGAAGTTGGGTTACTTTCAAAATTAGAAAAGTTAGAGAGAATGAGACCACAAATGTTCTTAAGAATGCTTGGTGAATACAGACCCAGGCCTGTTTTGCTCATGAACAGTCCCCACTACTTGAGTGACGATCCTACATACTACGAACCTAGTCTCAATAATGAGATTTTTACAGTGCTTCTTTTCTTATTTGGACATTAATTGTGTACTGTCAAAAGCAATGATAGTAATTGCGACAGGATTCATTCCTCTCCCACCGCTGACTATTGTTTCGACAATAGCTATGTGGAAAAGCAGCCAGTGGCTTGGAAAGAATATTGTGCGGAGTACTGGTAAAAGCAATTCCAGGAAAGCATGGATAGGTGCACTGGCCGCTGCGATATAACTGAAATAATGTTGAAAACGGCGTTTAACACCATATAATCATAATCATTTAATCAATCACTGTCAAAAGCAAACATCACCTTCGGGTACAGTTATCTGTACTAATTCTTAACTCTTTACCAAACGACAAAATTTCAGACTAGTCCAAATTGAAAGCATTTGCAGACGACAAAATAAAAATGACTTTAAAATTGAAATTTGTTTTGAGAACGGTAGAAAACATTATGGGAAAAGGAGAAAATTATATGTGGCTAAAATGATTGCATTTGTTTCTGAATGGTGAGAAAACATTGTGGGAAAAAGAGAAAATGCTGGTAACCAGCATTTTCTCTTTTTCCCACAATGTTTTCAAAAGGCTTCTTTCTCAGGGTCGTTAAAATTAAGACAAGTAAAAAATTTTGTTGTCTGGTAGATTTTAAATTAACTTGAGGAATAGATAGCCCACCTGCAATAAAGTCTTATAAGCTAAAAGAAATAACTTACACTGAATGTTATGAATTATACATTCGAAGTATAACAAGATACCAACCCTTTCAAAAAGAGATTACCCCACCCACCAGCTCCTCCAAGGTCACGTGACACCCAAAGCACAATCAGTATTACAAAAAGAACTATCACCATGACTTCTGGAAACCTGCAAATTAAAACATCTGAATGTTAGTTAAGTACAAAATAAATAGAATTGAGAGTTGCAGCATACAAGTATAAAAGGAGTAGCTATAAGAATGCCGAGTTCACAGAAATGCGTTCATTTATTTTTTGGCCTTACTGGCACAAAACTTATTAACCTACTGCCGTGGGTTTTGGTGTACAGTTCAACCTGTATTTACTCTTTATCAGACGACAAAATTATAGACTAGTTCAAATTGAAAGCAACTGCAGCCTATAAATGAGATATCACTCAAAAGATGGGATTTCTCTTAAACGTTTACCACACAAGACCAACTTTTAACAACCCTGAGAAAGGAGCCTTTTGAAAACATTGTGGGTAAAGGAGAAAATGCTGGTAACCAGAATTTTCTCCTTTTCCCACAATGTTTTCTACCCTTCCCAAAATAAATTTCAATTTTTCAGTCACATTTATTTTGTTGTCTGTAAATGCTTTCAAATTGGACTGGTCTAAAAATTTTGTTGTTTGGTAAAGAGTTAAACAAAATAGAAAACATAGTGGGAAAATAAGAAAATGCTGGGAACAGGATTTTCACTTTTTCCCATGATGTTTTCAAAAGATTTCTCTCTCAGGATCGTTAAAACTCAGGATAAAATGATAAAGGGTTAAGCAAGCACCTACAGGGAACTCTATTGGTATATGCCAAAGATAGGTGTTTACTTTGTTCAAGTACATTTAATATTTTTAACTTCTCTGGTAAGTCAAAAAATTCTCGCGTACAATAGACTGCTTGCTAAACAGAGGTGCTGCAAAGACAGGTTGTATATAATGAAGAGATACCTGACTGGTCCTAAAGCTTGGTACTCTCTCTTGACATATTCTCTAACATTTTGAGAACCAGTCATCTTGTTTTTCAGACACCTGAAAATAACAATATTAGAAATTAGCCCTGTAAAAAACAATACTCTGTTTTTACTACAGGAGCAAAAATTCTTTCAAAACCATTGTGGGGGATGGAAGAAAAATATAACTTGCATTTTCTCTTTTTCTTACAATGTTTTCTATGTTTCAAAATATACTTCTAATTGTTAAAAATACTTTAGATTTGTCAAATACAAATGAGAAACTCCAGAGTGTGGTGTCCATCGTTGTGAGGTAGAGCATCTGTCTCCTAACCATAAGGTCCCCAGTTCGATACCCTGGTGTGGGTGTCAACTCTGGGAACGTTCATTGGCTCACACATTTGGCATGAGTACTGTTGTAGTTTCCAAGAAGCAGAACTGAGAGATAGTTACAGAAACTTGTTTGTTTCTAAATCAATGTAAAATAAATATGTTTCAACTAAAACTAAGAAACTCCAGGGAAGCACGTATAGCTGCACTGGTCTCCCAATATGAATGAAATGATATTGAAAATAGTGTTGAACATTAAATAAACAGACCTACCCACATCCTCTGAAGTAGAAAGAAAGCCAAATGAAGAGAACAATAAATATAAGCAGGGAAACGGGAAAACCCAGAACAAGCCAGGAACCAAATGTAATCCCAGAACCCTCCAGTCCTCTGTCTCTGAATAACCTAAAATACAATAAAATATTGATGTATAGCATTAATGTTGCCACAGAGTGTAACACTGAAATCTGATCAAAATTACAGTTTGATGTTAGCAAAGATGTCAAACTGCATGCAATCATTTATGTACAACATCTTAACCCTTTCCCAAACAAGCCCTGGTTTTCACGTGTCTGCAGTACAAGTCTTTTGAAAATACTGTGGGAAAAGGAGAAATTGCTCGTAACGAGCAATTTCTACTTTTCCCAGTGTTTTCTACCCTTTTTGAGAACTTTCCGCCATTTTCATCAAATTTAAAATTGTCGTCTGCAAACTCTTTCAATTTGGACCAGTCTAAAATTTATCGTTTGGGAAAGGGTTAAGTCATGTAATCACTTGTTTTCTGATCTAAGCTAGAAAAGGAAATCACATGACTTGCTGCATCTGTCATTAGATACCATCAGACCAACTCATTGAATCGAACTGAATTGACGTATTATTTAGCAAAGGGTAACTAAAATCAAATTTTTCTGGAATCCACACTGATCTTGACCTACACTGGCTGAAAAGGCACAAAAATTGTGAAAGGCACTCAAACCCTTTACAATACAGTCCACTGTTTTAAAGATGCTAAGGAATAAAGCATTTGAAAATATTGTGGGAGAAGGAGAAAATGCTGGTGACCAGCATTTTCTCCTTTTCCCATAATGTTTTCTACTCGTTTACAGATATATTTCACTATTTCGGCCACTTTTCAGTAGTTGTTTGTAAATGCTTCCAATTTGGACATGTCTAAAATTCCATAGTTTGGAAACTTCCCACTGATTGTCTCAAGCCAACTCATTAACTTGACAGCTTGTCTTCAAGTTTAGAATTAGAATAATAAACTGTTGTCCAATGTTGCAATAACCTGTAATTAACAGTAGTTACTGTCAGAGTAGAGCTTATTTTCTTGGCTATTTCAAAGCCTAGTAGATATGATTACATGTAGAATTTTGATCAATTTAGTTATCATGATGCAACAAGCACTTCTGGTCGAAGATGGTGACAATATCATGTAAAGCTCGACTCAACGTCCTTTAAATATCTAAAAATATAAAATGTGCATAATCAAACATATGTAAATCATGCCATACTCATCAGCCTGTCCTTTGAGAATAATGTTTGAGGCACACCCAGTAATGGTTGTGGTCCCGCCCACATTGGCAGCATACGCTATACTGATTGTCATTGCCTTGGCCAGTTGTAGATGATCTTTAGAGCTAGCCAGAGGATTTGGTTCTTTTCTTTTGCTACACATAAGAAATATATATAAAAAAATTGAGAAATCAATCAGCCTTCACAATACAGTCCATGTCTAGACAAACACACACAAGTTTATCCTTTTTGCAACAATATATGCTGGAGCTGGTAACCAACATTTTCTCCTTTTCCAACAATATGTTTTCAAAAGCTTTATTTTTCAGCGTCATTAAAACTGGGGATTGTGTAGCCAGCAATTTCTCCTTTTCCCACAATGTTTTCTACTCTATCAAGGACAAATTCCACCATTTGAGCCACATTTAATTTATCATGTGCATACTTTCAATATGGACAAGTCGTAACCCTTTACAAAATGACAAAATTTTAGACCAGTCCAAATTGAAAGCTTTAGCTGACGAAAAAATGAATGTTACTCAAAAATTGAAATTTGTTTTGGGAAGAATGGAAAACATTGTGGGAAAAGGAGAAAATGCTGGTTACCAGCATTTTCTCCTTTTCCCACAATGTTTCCAAACAGGATTTTTCCTCAGGGTCGTTGAAAGTCGGGATTGTGTGGTAAAGGGTTAAAACAATGTGGAAACCATTTTTCTCAAGTATTTTTAATGTAGCATGCTGGTAACCAGCATTTTCTCCTTTTCCCACAATGTTTTCTACTCTTCCCAAAACAAAAATTTTAATTTTTGAGTCACATTTATTTTGTCCTTTGCAAAAGCTTTCAATTTGGACCAGTCTATAATTTTGTCGTTTGGTACAGAGTTAAATCGAGAAAACTATTATATTCGGAAAAGTAAAACATATATTACACGTAACTATCAAAATACCTGCCGTGTTCATCAGCACTGGATTCTGCTGTTTTTAATGTAGCATGTTAAATCGAGAAAACTATTACATTTAAAAAAGTAAAACAAATATTACATGTGACTATCAAAATACCTGCCGTGTTCATCAGCACTGGATTCTGCTGTTTTTAATGTAGCATGTTAAATCGAGAAAACTATTACATTTAAAAAAGTAAAACAAATATTACATGTGACTATCAAAATACCTGCCGTGTTCATCAGCACTGGATTCTGCTGTTTTTAATGTAGCATGTTAAATCGAGAAAACTATTACATTTAAAAAAGTAAAACAAATATTACATGTGACTATCAAAATACCTGCCGTGTTCATCGGTACTGGATTCTGGAGTTTCCACAAAGCCATCTTTACTGAATACACGTGTGTCAGTGTTGACCTCAAGTTGCACTTCCTCTGTGTCATTTTGTAATGGTTGGGATGCCTTTGCTAATATGGTATTAAAAAGGTTTATTATGATGTTAAAATTCTTACGTTGTTTCTCATTCGTAGTTTGAGGTTTAAATAGTGATTGTATTTTAACCCTTTACCCCACAATCATGACTTTTAACGACCCTGAGCAAAAAGCTTTTTGAAAACATTGTGGGAAAAGGAGAAAATGCTGGTAACCAGCATTTTCTCCTTTTCCCACAATGTTTTCTACCCTATCAAAGACAAATTTCATCATTTGAGCCACATTCAATTTTTCGTCTGCAAATGCTTTCAATTTGGACAAGTCTAAATTTTGTCGTCTGGTAAAGGGTTAATTCCTTACCAAACAAACAAAATTTCAGATTGGTCCAAATTGATAGCATTTGCAGACGACAAATTAAATGTTTTACAAATTAGTAGTTTTTTCTTTGAAAGGGTTGAAAACATTGTGGAAAAAGGAGAAAATGCTGGTTTCCCACAATGCTTTCCAAAGTCCTTTCCCTTGGGGTCCTTTAACCCTTTCCCAAACAAGCCCTGGTTTTTACGTGTCTGCAGTACAAGTCTTGAAAACACTGTGGGAATAGGAGAAATTGCTCGTAATGAGCAATTTCTCATTGTCCCACAGTGTTTTCTACCCTTTTGGAGAACTTTCTGCCATTTTCATCAAATTTAAAATTGTCGTCTGCTAACTCTTTCGATTTGGACCAGTCTAAAATTTGTCGTTTGGAAAAGTGTTAACCTCCAAATTGTGTGGTAAGGGGTTTACTATATTTCAGTTATATTATGGCGGTCAGTCCACCTGTCCTTGCTTTTGCAATCCTAATTCCCTTTTTATTTATCCTGAGAGAGTCTTTCAAGGTTACGGTTTCCTTTGCAGACATTGTTGATCAAGATCACAAGGCAAAAATGTGCAGTCTGATCTTGGATGTACACTGCTTGCTATGCCGAGATAGTATTGCTTAACCCTTTCCCAAACGGCAAATTTTGGACTGGTCCAAATTGAAAGAGTTTGCAGACGACAATTTTAAATTTGATGAAAATGGCAGAAAGGTCTCAAAAAGGGTAGAAAACACTGTGGTAAAAGGAGAAATTGCGTTTTATGAGCAATTTCTCCTTTTCCCACAGTTTTTTCAAAAGACTTGTACTGCAGACACGTGAAAACCAGGGCTTGTTTGGGAAAGGGTTAAAAGAGCAGAGAAATCACACTTTGATCTATTTAGAAATTCCTTCATCTTGCATATTCATCATGCTGGTATCTCCACCTATTTTTATGAAGCCAGACAGTACATTATCATGCTTATTTGCTTACAATCTTATATACCGTAATCTATCAGTGCTATTCATCATGTGATATTGTCAAAAGTCTTTTCAAGATACTGGCTTCATAGGCTACATAGCCCATTAACTCTTTACCAAACAACAAAATTTTAGCCTCGTCCAAATTGAAAGCATTTGCCTTCAACAAAATAAATGTGACTTTAAAACTGAAATTTGTTTTGAGAAGGGTAGAAAACATTGTGGGAAAGGAGAAAATGCTGGTTACCAGCATTTTCTCCTTTTCCCACAATGTTTTCAAAAGGCTTCTTTCTCAGGGTCGTGAAAACCCGGGATTGTTTGGTAAAGGGTTAATGAAATACACCGAACCATTAATTTTTTGTCTTTCTTTTCATTCTATTTCTATTGCCTCATTAAATTCAGTGATAAAACATTTTAGAAGTTTCGTTTTATCATAAAAATCTGATCAGTTCCTTTTAAGGTTCACTGCTGAACATTAAGTACAAAGTAAGTACATTAAGTATACCTTTTAACCCTTTACCACACAATCCAGAAATTTAAACGACACCTGAGAAATAATGCTGATAAGTGGCATTTTCTCCTTTTCCCACAATGTTTTCTACCATTCCAGAAACAAATTCTAATTTTTGAGTTACGCTTATTTTGTTAGCATTTTCAGACGACATGTCAAAAGTGGCTCAAATTATGAAATCTTCATTTAAAAGGATAGAAATCATTGTGGGAAAAAGAGAAAATGCTGGTAGCCAGCATTTTCTCCTTTTCCCACAATGCTTTACAAAGCCTTTGTGTTCTGGGTCGTCAAAATATGGAATTGCTGAGTAAAGGGTTAAAATATCATGCTCAATACTGTTAACAACTTGAATAGCAAGACTAGCTGGCAAGACATAATTTAACTTGAATAGCAAGACAAGCTGGCAAGACATAATCTGACTTGAATAGCAAGACTAGCTTCCAAGACATTATCTAACCTGAATAGCAAGACTTGCTGGCAAGACATAATCTAACTTGAATAGGAAGACTAGCAGGCAAGACATAATCTAACTTGAATAGCAAGACTAGCTGGCAAGACATAATGTGACTTGAATAGCAAGACTAGCTGCCAACACATTATTTAACTTGAATAGCAAGACTAGCTGGCAAGACATAATCTAACTTGAATAGCATGACTAACTGGCAAGACATAATCTAACTTGAATAGCAAGACTAGCTGGCAAGACATGATCTAACATACAAAGCAACGAAAGTTTACAATTTTGATAAACAGGTCAGTATTCACTAGCCATTCTAAATTTCATTCTAATTCTAGATTTAGAAAGTAACACAAATTCTGATTAGGTTTAGCCAATCAGAAGTTGTGTTGCCTCCAAATTTAGAAAATTCTTGGGGATAAGGATATGAATGTGTTCAAAAGAATGGTTGGTGAATATGCACCTAAATCTCTGTTTTATAACAAGAGGGCCGTGGCAGCCCTGTATGTTCCACTGACAACTGAGAATTAATTGGTTTATGACATAATATTACAGTATTGCATAATGTTTCAAATTAACTTGCTAAAAAGCAAGCGATGGCTAATTGGTAAGATTTATACCAATTAACCCTTGCATAATGCTTCATATTAACAGGCAATGCAATTCTGTTTATGAGTTTCTGTGTACCAAAAAGAACATAGAAATAGAACCTTTTAACTCTTTACCAAACCACAAAATTTTAGACTAGTCCAAATTGAGAACATTTGCAGACGACCAAATAAATTTGACTGAAGACTTGAGATTTGTTTTGGGAAGGATGGAAAACATTGTGGGAATAGGAGAAAATGCTGGCTACCAGCATTTTCTCCTTTCCGCACAATGTTTTTAAAAGGCCTTTTTCACAGGGTCATTAAAAGTCGGGATTGTGTGGTAAAGAGTTTAACTAAATATCATGTAAGGGCAAGGTAAAAACCAAACGAGCCATTCTCTGGCAAAAGGGGGTTTTATGCATCTCCATAATGCATTGCACCAAGCAAGTTATCATTTAAGTATGGATAGATAAAGCCCATTTTGTCTAACAACAGATTGAATCATGAAATTTCGTGTGGTGTCCGTGGTTGTGAGGTAGAGCGTCGGCCTCATAATCAAAAGGTCCCGAGTTCGATACCCAGGAGCGGATGTCAACTTTGGGACTGTTCATTGGCCAACACATTCGGCGCGAGTACTGGTGTAGTTTCCAGGAAGCAGAATCGATAGAGATTAGTGTAAGTTGTATGAACTTGTTTCTCAATCGATGTAAAATAAATATGTTTAAACTAATCATGAAATTTGTAAATTTTCTTTTTTGCATGTCCAAAGACCATGCTATCTCATGATCCAGTCTATTGTCATATACAATTGTTTTTATGGTTCCATAGTTATGTGACGACTTGCTTGGTAATTAAATGCATCAAACTCCCATTTGCCAGAACATCATTCAATTATTTGATTTGTTGTCTGCAAATCGAGGGGTGAATGCGAAACTATTCCATCTGCATTTTGGAAAATATTACAGGAGAGGGGAAAAAAACTCAATTCCATGGAAAGCGTTGTTAGATCGTTTTGTTTTAATTATGTTGCGCTGAATTCATGCTCTCAGCTCAACACAACATATCTAAACAAGATGATCTAACTATTCTTTTCACAGAAATAAGAAGCGTTTTTCCCTCTCCTGTAAAATTGTTTGAAACGCATATGGAATAGTTTCGTATTCACCCCTTGAAATGCTTTCATATTAGACTGATCTAAAATTTGTTATCTGGTTTGATTGAGTTTGATCTTTGAGGTAATGAATGGGGTCTGGGGCCAAATGCACCTAGATTTTACAATTCAAAATATTCCTTTAACTCTTTACCAAACGACAAGATTTTAGACCAAATTGAAAGCATTTGTGGATAACAAATTAAATGTGACTGAAAAACTAAAATTTTATTTGGGAAGGGTAGAAAACACAGTGGGAAATGGTGAAAATGCTGGTTACCAGCATTTTATCCTTTTCTCACAATGTTTTCAAAAGGCCTTTTTCTCGGGGTCGTTAAAAGTCGGGACTGTGTGGTAAAGAGTTAAATCTTAACCAAACGACAAAATTTTAGACTGGTTGAAATTGAAAGCACTTGCAGACGACAAAATAAATGTGACTTTGAAAATGAAATGTTTTGTGAAGGGAAGAAAACATTGTGGGAAAAGGAGAAAATGCTGGTTACCAGCATTTTCACTTTTTCCAACAATGTTTTCAAAAGGCTCCTTTCTCAGGGTGGCTAAAAGTTGGGATTGTGTGGTAGAGGGCTATTTAATTGGCTGAGACAGATTTTCCATATAAAAATAAATTGCTTTGATAATGATTGATAAATATGGCTCCAGGAAGAGGGTTAAAGGTGGGTGTGCATATATACAAGTTCATCTTATTTACATTTTCACAAGATATTACTGTAAGTACCTTTAATTTCAGGCTTCACCTTTGGAGCTGTCAGGGAATAAACATGTTGCATGATCATGAATAATGTTTGATCATTTCTCTAGTCTGCTATAATACTTAATGGTATTTAATCTGTATATTATTGCAGTCAAAACCCTTTACTAACCCACCAAATGTTTTAACCCTTTACCACACAACAAAATTTTAGACCAGTCCATATTGAAAGCATTTGCAGACGACAGTTTCAATGGGGCTAAAACGACGCGATCTTTCTTTGATAGGGTAGAAAACATTGTGGGAAAAGGAGAAAATATGCTTCCTTCCTCAGGGCCGTGAAAACCCCAGGTTGTTTGGTAAAGGGTTAACACTCCTGAGAAAGAAGACTTCTTAACCCTTTACCACACAATCCCGACTTTTAACGACCCCGAAAAAGAAGCCTTTTGAAAACATTGTGGGAAAACGAGAAAATGCTGATAATCAGCATTTTCTCCTTTTCCAACAATGTTTTCTAACCTTTCAGAAACAAATGCAATCATTTTAGCCACATTTAATTTGTCGTCTGCAAATACCTTCAATTTGGACCAGTCGGAAATACTTTTGTTTGGTAGAGAGTTAAGACATAATGAGAAAAGGTAATAATCAGTATTTGCTGCTTTCCCCACTCTGTTGTCTACCATTTGATATAACTTCCATCTTTGAGACACATTTTACGCTTTACCACACAATCTCGAGTGTTAACAACCCTGAAGAAGGAGGCTTTTGAAAACATTGTGGGAAAAAGAGAAAATGCTGGTAACCAGCATTTTCTCCTTTTCCCACAATATTTTCAACTTTATCAAAGACAAACCCCATCATTTGAGTCATATCATTTTTTTTTTTAATTCTTTTTTTTTTTATTATTGTCTGCAAATGCTTTCAATCTGATCAAGTCTAAAATTTTGTCATTTGGTAAAGAGTTCATATCCCATCTGCAATGACCTATAAGAACATTTCTAAAATTCTGCTTTCTGGTTAACCCTTTAAGCTCCTTTCACAACTAAAGTTGCTTTTGCAGCCAGCGTAGATCAGGATCAGGCTGCACAAAACGTGCAGCCTGATCTTTTATCTACACTGTCTGCTTTCCTGAATCACTGTAGACAGAAGCAACCATGAAATTGCAATTATTTGGGTCATATTTCTAGGATGAAGATGTCTGATAGATTTATTCAGCGCTCTAAGGGTTAAAGAGTAAAGACTTGGTATGATGAAATGGGTTAATGGGCAATGTTTTTCAAATAGTTCAAATCCTGCTTCAATTCTAAAGTTATGGAATGGCTGTAGCAATCTGATTGGCTGTGAAAAGTAGACAATTTCACTTCACAATGCTTTGCAAACATAGCACCAGGGCAGGACTGAAAGGTGGGTCCACAAACATTTATACAGGCTCATTGTAAATGTCTTGATATTAACCCTTTCCCAAACAAGCCCTGGTTTTCACGTGTCTGCAGTACAAGTCTTTTGAAAACACTGTGGGAAAAGGAGAAATTGCTCGTAACGAGCAATTTCTCCTTTTCCCACAGTGTTTTCTACCCTTTTTGATAACTTTCTGCCATTTACATCAAATTTAAAATTGTTGTCTGCAAACTCTTTCAATTTGGACCAGTCCAAAATTTGTCGTTTGGGAAAGGATTAAAGTAAGTACCTTTACTTTCAGGTTTCATTCTGTGGTTGATCAAAGGAGCTGTCAGTAAATAAATGTTTTCCATGATTATGAATAATATTTAGTCATTACTGTTGTCTGGTATAATAGTTATTCCTTTACCAAACAATCCAGCATTTTAACGACCCTTGGGGGAAAAGCCTTTTGAAAACATTTTGGAAAGAGGAGAAACCACCTACAATATGGCGCAAGTACTTGTTAACTCTTTATGTAACAATTCCAAGTTTATCCCTTTACAACACAACTTTTAACGACCCTGAGGAAGAAACCTCTTGAAAACATTGTTCTACCCCATCAAAGAAAAATCATGTAAGCCGCTTTGAAATTGTCATATGCAAATGCTTTCAATTTGGATGGATCGAAATTTTTTTTTTGGTTACCAGCATTTCTCCTTTTTCCAAGTTTTCTACCCGTTCAAAGAAAAGTTCCAGAATCTCAGTCCCATTTAACCCTTTACCGCACAATGCCGCCTTTTGACGACTCTGGGAAAGAAGCCTTTAGAACAAATTATGGGAAAAGGAGAAAATGCTGGTAACCAGTATTTTCTCCTTTTCCCACAATGTTTTCTACCCTATCAAAGAAAAATTGCACCATTTGAGCCACATTAAAATTGTCGTCTGCAAATGCTTTCAATTTGGACAAGGCTAAAATTCTGTTGTCTGGTAAAGGGTTAATATGTCATCTGCAAATGCTTTGGATTTGGACAAGACCAAAATGTTGTTGTTTGGTAAAGATTTAACCAGAGCTCCAGATAGAGGGAGTGATTTTGATTTCAAAATTGAAAATATTAATCACTCTCCACTAAACCCTATGTTATGGGTACTCATTAGAATCGTCTCATCGAGACGATTCTAATGAGTACCCACAATATAGGGTTTGAAAGAGAAATAATGGATTTAAAATACTATCACTCCCTCTTATCTGAAGGTCTGATTTAACTCTTTACCACACAACCCAGAGTTTGAACAAGTCTGAAATTTAAAGCATTTGAAAACATTGTGGGCAAAGGACAAAATGATGGTAAACAGAATTCTCCTTTCTCCACAATGTTTTCTACTGTATCAAAGACAGATATCACCATTTAAGCTATATTAAATTTGTCATGCTCAATTGCTTACAATTTGGTCTAGTCAAAAATTTTGTTGTTTGGTAAAGAGTGAATGTAAAATACATTGGTCTAACTCCTTCTCTTTATCAAACAACGTAGTTTTAGACATGTCCAAATTCAAAGCATTTGCAGTAAACAGGTTGGTACTTACAGGCCCCAAAATGTTACCATTAATTCTTTATGAAACAAAATATTAAACTGGTGCAAATTCAAAGCAAAAATTAATGGTGCATAAAAAATGAAGTTTATCTTTGAAAGGGTAGAAAACATTGTGAGAAATGGAGAAAATTTACCAAACAGCAAAATTTTAGACTAGTGCAGACTCAAATCATTTAAAGACAATAAATTAAATAGTGTATAAGTTATGAAATTTATCTTTAAAGGGGTAGAAAACATTGTGGGAAAAGGAGAAAATGTTGGTTACCAGCATTTTCTCCTTTTCCAACAATGTTTTCAAAAGCCCTTCTCTTTACAGTTGTTAAAAAACAGGATTGTGTGGTAAAGAGTCAATTATATTCTCTATATCTATTAACTCTTTATCACACAATCACGGGTTTTAACTACCCTGAATGAATGAATGAATGAATGTTGTTTTATGGCGCATCGACAGCTTTGGTCATTTAGCGCGCATATCTGTGTCGAAGGAACAATCAAGGCGGATTTTTTCTTAAAGAGATTTGAGACATGCTGACATTAAAAGAGTTAAATTAAGAAGGGTCATGTGTGATCTAAGTATGTATAAAAGATATAATTGAGCAACAGGGCTTCCCTATTAACTCAAAAAGGTTTTGAATAATGATGTTAAGACTGCGATAAAAGGTTTGAACAGTCTTAAATTGATAATAAAGGAGTCTTTAAATGAAGAAAGGTTACGTGTAACTGACAATGTGCATAAAATATGATATTGAGTGGCTGGGCATTCCCTGCCTACTCAAAAGTTTTAGATTAAAAAAGGTAAGATTGTGAATCAGCTGACAAGGTATTTTATATAAAGATGTGTAAAGGATGTAAAAAGGTGGATAAGAAACTAAAAAGTAAATATCACAGTTTATTGTAAATGCCAATCTCCTTTATGAAAGCGATAATAGATTCAACGCTGACAGAATCAAAGAGGTTTTTTAAACTATCGACGTTGAAATATTTTGTACGAACTGGCTGAAAGTCAATGCAATCTAGTAGAATGTGTTTTACAGAAAAGGGTGCATTGCATGGAATACATTGGAATACATTCAGGGGCATCATCTCTGGTCAAGAGCCAGGAATGTGTAATGCGTGAATGGCCAATTCGAAGTCGTGCAATTATCACTTCTTCTCGACGAACAGACCTGTAAACGGGGTACCATTCACCAAGGGAAGGTTTAACTGAATGTAGTTTATTGAAAACATCAGCATCCCACTGGGATTGCCAAGAAGATTGGATATGTGTTAAAACAGAGGATTTAAAATCAGTGTGTGGAACTTTAAAATCTGAAATGGGAAGGTTAAGTGCAGATTTGGCAGACCTATCGGCATTTTCATTGCCTTTGATGCCTACATGACTTGGAAGCCAGCAGAACACCAATCTATTCATAGAAGAAATTTGTGAGATCCTTTCAAGTAAAGTACAGATCAAGGGATTCTCAAGTCGTTGATTTGAAAGGGCCTGTAATGTTGACAAAGAGTCCGAAAAGATAATGAAACGGTTTGAATTAGAATGTTCAGCTAGATTAAGGGCAAGATCAATAGCTTTAATTTCTGCAGAGAAGATAGAGGAATTGTTTGGAAGGCGGCACTTCAAGCTCCTTTCTCCATAAATAGCGGCAGCTGCTACAGAATTTCTCTCTTTAGATCCATCTGTATAGATTGGTTTGAAGGAAAAATAATGCTCCTTTATCTCGTTGTATCTAGCATGAAACACAGTTCTATCCGTGACTGACTTTTTGTCGGATGCAAGGTCAAATCTATATTCTGCACTGTTTAGTGTCCATGGAGGGATTTCAGAGATTTTATAGTTGGCAATAGACTCAATGTCTATGCCAAGGTTATCTACAATGGGCTCCATGCGGATACCAAATGGAGGAATAACATTTGGTTTCCTTTCAAAAAGACGTTTATACGGAGGTTTAAAAACAACTTTATGAGTTGGATTAAAACGATTCGACTTCAGTTTTAAAAGATATTGAAGCAATAGTTTTTCCCTCCTGTAAGAAAGAGAAGGTTCATTAGCCTCAACATAGAGACTATTGACGGGAGAAGTTCTGAAAGCTCCAAGTACAAGACGCAGGCCTTCGTGGTGTATAGGATCGAGAATTTTAAGGCAAGATTTACGGGCTGATCCGTATACAATAGATCCATAGTCTAATTTAGAGCGAACTAAAGACCGATAAAGCCGCAAGAGGACTTTACGGTCTGCTCCCCATTCAGAATGGGCCACAACCTTTAAAAGATTAAGAGCCTTCTTGCATTTCTTTTTCAGTGCAGTGATGTGAGGAAGGAAGGAAAGCTTTCTGTCAAAGATGACTCCAAGAAATTTAAACTCAGAAACGACTTCAATTTTAGTTTTGTCCAAATATAGTTCAGGGTCTGGATGAACACCACGTAAATTACAAAGGTGCATGCATTTTGTTTTGGACTTGGAAAATTTGAAGCCATTTTCTTCAGACCACGTTTGGAGTTTGTTGAGACACTGTTGAAGTTGTCTCTCAATAATATTCATATTTCGAGATCTGAAGCATATAACAAAGTCATCAACATAAAGAGAACAGTCTACACCAGGACAGATAGCTTTAACTATACTGTTTATTTTTACACTAAAAAGTGTAACAGAGAGAATACATCCTTGGGGCACACCCATCTCCTGTTCACGGGCTCCCGAGACAGTATTGCCAACTCGGACACGGAAAAGACGTTCATCCAAGAAGGCTGAGATAAAAAGAGGAAGACGGCCTCGAAGACCAAAGTTATGTAAGTCTTTAAGAATTCCGTATTTCCAAGTCGTATCATAAGCGCTTTCAAGGTCGAAAAAGACAGATACTACATGTTGTCTATTAATAAAGGCTTCTCTGACAAAGGTTTCAAAGCGGACAAGATGATCGATGGTACCACGCTGGCGACGAAATCCACTCTGTACATCAACGATAAGGTTGTTTTTCTCTAAAAACCAGACAAGCCTGTCATTGACCATACGTTCTAGGGTCTTGCAGAGACAACTAGTAAGAGCTATTGGACGATAGTTGGCTGGGTCACTAGCATCCTTGCCAGGTTTTGGGATAGGAATGACTAGTGCCTCTCGCCAGGACGAAGGAAAATCACCGGACTGCCAGATATCATTAAAAATATCAAGTAAAACAGAGAGAGAAGTAAAAGGTAAGTGTTTTAAAAACTGGTAATGAACTTTATCTTGGCCGGGAGAAGAATCGTGAGCTTTATTCAGAGCAGATTTTAATTCTTTAAAGGTGAATAGTTTATTATAATGCTCTGAATTAGAAGAATTGAAATTAAGTTTTTTCTTTTCTTCTCTGGCTTTATTCCTCTGAAACTTTTCAGAATAGTTTGCAGAGGAGGACTTTTTGCAGAAGGTGTCGGCAAGAGCATCAGCTATGTCCTGGGGTGTTTCCAACGAAGTATTGTTAACTTCAAGGTGACTGAGAGGGGGTTGGCCTTTGCCATTGATCTTTCTGATCATGTCCCAGGTTTTTTTAGTAGTAGTTCTACTATTTAATTTAGAGACATATTGTCTCCAAGCCTTGCGCTTACTTTCTCTAAAGGTACGACGAGCCTTTGCCCTGGAAATACGGAATAAGTCATGATTTTCTTTGGTAGGTCTGAGGTTAAACTTTCTAAGGGCTTGTTTTCTGTCTCTGACAGCCTGTTTACAATCTTCATTGTACCAAGGCTTGTCAGGACGTTTTGGATTTGTCGAGGTCTGAGGGACAGACTGTTTAGCTGCATCAATTAACAGCGAAGTAAAAAGTTTTGCGGGATCATCGCAATCTCCAAATTTGTCATGTGCAATGGTCTGTTCACAGAGGGTTTCAAATCTGTTCCAATTGGCTTTAGAGAGCTTCCATTTCTGCGGTCTTACACTGCTGGATGGTTGTGTAGATGATAAGATAATAGGGAAGTGATCACTTCCACACAAATCCTCAGTCACTTTCCAGGTGAAATCGGGAAGTAAGACTGGACTGCATAAGGTTAAGTCAATAGAAGAGTAAGATCCCGTTGCTGGATGCAAGTAGGTTTTGGATTTGTTATCATTCATGAAAGATAAGGAGTTATTCGAAATGAAGTTCTCCAACTGTAAACCTCTCTGGTTAGTGTCATTGCAACCCCACATAACATTGTGACCATTAAAGTCTCCAGCAAGAATATAGGGGGATGGCAATTGGGAAATGAGATCATTCAGATTGTTCTCATTGATAGGTGTACTTGGGGGGAGATATAAAGAACACAGTGTAACAGCACTGTGTAAAGATAACCTGACGGCAACAGCTTGCAAGTTTGTATTAAGAGACACAACTTTATGAGGAATGTTGTTATTGACAATAATAGAAACACCACCTCTAGCTTTCTCGCCTTCGGTAAAGACTTTATTGTAAATGGAATGGTATTTGATTGAGATATCATCCTCCCGTTTAAGGAAGGTTTCTTGAAGACAAACAGCAACTGGTTTGTGATCACTAATTAAAAGGGAAAGTTCGTCAAAGTTTGACTTCAGACCTCGACAATTCCACTGGATTATGGTATCTATTGTGCATGAAGAAAGTATAAAAGCTAACGTAAAAAAAGAGGCTGTAAACCAATGCATTTTAAAATAGGTTGATTAAGACTTCATTACAGTTGTCTCAGGTTTGGATGTGTGCCAAGTGTCAGTGTCCTTGTTCCAAGTATCTTTAGAAATGGACCAGATAGAGGCTTCTGAATCTGAAGCCTCACCTTCCAGATTTTCAGCATCTGCATCCATGTCCTCTAGCTCCGAAAATCTGTTGGAGGTAGGGACAGGATCATTTACTCTGACTGTGATTTCACAAGATTCATGGGAATCTCTAGGTTGTGGTTTAGGTTTGGAAGAAGACCTTTTAGGAGATCGAGGTGTATGATTAGGTTTGTTATCTTTAGATGAAACATTAGATTTTATTGTAGACTGTGAAGATGGAGGTTGGGGTTTCTTTGGAGGCTGTTGTGAAGGGGGAGATGGCTTCGAAGGTTTTTTTGAAGAGATATTTTGCGAAGAGGTAGACGGCTTTGAAGTTTTTTGTGAAGAAATACTTTGAGAGTTTGTGGGTTTTGAGGTTGCAGAAGGGGTTTTGTTTGTTGTAGACGCAGATGGAGAGTCAGGAATTAGTTTGGACAAGGTGGATGGAGGGAGAAGTTCTTTCAGCTCAGTAGCTACATCAGGAAATTTTTGAAGGAGAACTTTCGCTAGAATCTTACAAGTGCTGCAGTCATCCTTTTCAGTTGACGAGCCAACAACACCTGCATAGCTAGGACTAGAAGAGGTTTTCTTTCTTTGTTCAAATATTTTCCTTGCTTCTGGAAAGCTAACATTATTGTTGTATTTAATGGACAGCACTTCTTTTTCTTCTCTCCATACAGGACACTCTCTAGAAAAGGTAGAGTGTGGAGACTTGCAATTAATGCAGAGAGGAGGATTGGAACATGTAGTACTGTCATGGTCAGGTCCTTGATGAGCACATTTAGAGCATGTTTCTTGATTTTGACATTTACTGATGTGATGGCCGTATCGCTGGCATTTAAAACATCGCAAGGGATTTGGCACATACACATCTACTTTTACAATTTGAAAGCCTACCTTGATTGATGTTGGAAGAACAGGTGAAGAAAATGTTAAGATGTATGTATTTGTGAGTCTCTGTTCTCCATCTCTGCGTACAGAAATCCGTTGGACATCGGATACACCTTGTTGTTTCAGGTTATCTTTAATTTCTTGCAAAGAGTTGCAGTAAGTAAGCTCTTTGCATCTAATTACTCCTTTGCAAGAATTTAGTGAAGGATGTGGGAAAATTCTAACATCTGTGTCAAAGAATTTTGTGTTTTTTAAAAGATTCACAGCTTGTTGATTTGTAAGACATTCCACTAAAAGGGTCTGGTCTTTCAGTTTTTTAACAGATTTTGGAGTTCCAAGGATGCTGGTAATTTGTTTTTCTATTACGAAAGGAGATAGTTTGGTTATGGGTTTTGAAGGATCTTGGGACTGAATAACGATAAAACGCGGAGAGTGAAAAGAAGAAGTAGAAATTGAAGGTTCAGTTTCGGATTCGCTGTCTGATAAAGGGTGTTTGCTTTCATTGAGCTTGGCCTTTTTTTGGGATGCCATGTTTGTGTGTAAAATTTCATCACCGATGCTCCCCACCCGCCATGGAGCCCAACAAGGGGACATGGTCTGGGGAAAGCCCATTCGCAGACCATGACAGGGATACATCAGTGGTATACTCGGTATGAAAGGGCTAGACTGGACAGATGCATTCTCGCAGAAAGTTCTACCAAGCTTAGACAATCATTGAGAGACTACAAATGTCAGCCAAATACCAAAGAACTTTCACCCGATTGACCCATGAGCCACCGCCTTCTAGGGCAGAACAAGAAATATGAAATCTGGAAAGAGTGTGGATTACATATGGAGAGGACAGTAATTTTAATAGAGAGAAGGGTATAAGAGAAAGAACATATTAGATGCCCTAGGGCAAGGCATGACCAGCCGATTGATCAGGACGGGCCTTCCTGACCTCTCGTTTAGTTCAATTCAAGGCCAAAGTAGTGTGTTGCGAAAACAGAGCTATCAAACGGCCGAGCCCTGAATCCACTCAACCACCAGGATCCCGTCATCGAACGACACGAGTTGCAGCCCACGGCAAACGTGCAGGCACAGTGGGGGGGTCTTACCCCTGCTGTAGTGCGACAGCTGAGCTATTTCTATCCCCCCACCCAGCTGGGGGCCAACTACCCTGAAGAAGAAGCCTTTTGAAAACATTGTGGGAAAAGGAGAAAATGCTGGTCACCAGCATTTTCTCCTTTTCCCACAATGTTTTCTAACCTTTCCAAAACAAATTTAAATCTTTGAGTCACATTTATTTTGTTGTCTGCAAATGCTTTCAATTTGGACAAGTCTAAAATTTTGTTGTTTGGTAAAGAGTTAACAGAATACAAAAAGCAGTATCACCAACTTACTGGTTTCATCTGGTTCCACTTCTTCCCCTTTCTGTAACTCTTTTAGCAGGGCATCAGCAATGGGACACATCATGGCGGTGGTTGCCATATTACTGGTCCACATCGAGAGAAACCAAGATGGCAGCATCATTCCAAACATTAACCTAGGAATATGTTAGGGAATGATTCAATTCTATACCACACAATCCCGACTTTAACGACCCTTAGGACAAAGCCATTTGAAAACATTGTGGGAAAAAGGAGGAAATGCTGGTAACCAGCATTTTCTCCTTTTTCCCACAATGTTTTCTATCCTATCAAAGACAGAAATCATCAGTTTAGCAACATTTAAATTACTGTCTGCAAATGCTTTCAATTTGGTCAAGTCGAAAAATTTGTCGAGTGGTAAAGAGTTAATTCTTTACCACACAATCCAGTCATAACGACAGGTGGAAGGCCTCTGAAAACATTGTGAGTAAAGGACAAACTAGAATAACTATCACTAAAGGTGATAAATACCCCCGCCCCTATATTTCATGTCACAGGGGCAATAACTCTGCAATGTCAATTTAGGGGCAATAACTCCGTAATCATTAGGCCAACACTCATGAAATTTGTGCTTTGCACATCTACTGCTCCTGGTGAATATCATGACAAATATCAAGTGAATAAGACTTAAACTGAAGGAATAGTTCTCTGGACAAGAAGTTTTGAGTAAATTCAGGGGTAATTAATTTGGCAAACATTTGAGAAAAATGCATCTTGAACCTCTACTGCTCCTGGTGAATACTTATGCAAAGTATCAATTTAATTGGACACAAAACTAAATGAGTGTAAAAAAGTGTAGACCATGATCTGACAATATGTCTGAGACACAGTGGCTGGTCTGGATCCACGCTTGTTGCAAATGTCCAAAGGTGCCTTTTCGCATAATGTTGGCCAACTATACATATGACAGAAAAGACCTCCTTAAAGTGAATCAGACAGAAACTGTAGGAGGAGTTGTCCGGACAAGCATTTTTAAGTCAAATCAGGGGCAATAACTCAGTAATTCTTGATGGAATTTTTACAAAATGTGTGTCTTGCACATCTACAACTCCAGATGGACACTTCTGCCAAGTATAAAGCGAATCAGACTGAAATTGTAGGAGGAGTTGTCCAGACAAGCATTTTAAATGTGAATCAGGGGCAATAACTCATTAATTCTTCATAGAATTTTCACGAAAGTTGCGTCTTGCACATCTACAACTCCTGATGAACACTTGTGCCAAGTTTAAAGTGAATCAGACAGAAACTGTGGGAGGCGTTGTCCGGACAAGCATTTTTAAGTCAAATCAGGGGCAATAACTCAGTAATTCTTGATGGAATTTTTACAAAATGTGTGCCTTGCACATCTACAGCTCCTAATGAACACTTCTGCCAAGTTTAAAGTGAATCAGACAGAAACTGTAGGAGGAGTTGTCCGGACAAGCATTTTTAAGTCAAATCAGGGGCAATAACTCAGTAATTCTCAATGGAATTTTTACAAAATGTGTGTCTTGCACATCTACAGCTCCTAATGAACACTTCTGCCAAGTTTAAAGTGAATCAGACAGAAACTGTAGGAGGAGTTGTCCGGACAAGCATTTTTAAGTCAAATCAGGGGCAATAACTCAGTAATTCTTGATGGAATTTTCACAAAATTTGCGTCTTGCACATCTACAACTCCAAATGGACACTTTTGCCAAGTATAAAGCGAATTGGACTGAAATTGTAGGAGGAGTTGTCTGGACAAGCATTTTAAATGTGAATCAGGGGCAATAACTCATTAATTCGTCATAGAATTTTCACGAAATTTGCGTCTTGCACATCTATAACTCCTGATGAACACTTATGCCAAGTTTAAAGTGAATCAGACAGAAACTGTAGGAGGCGTTGTCCGGACAAGCATTTTTAAGTCAAATCAGGGGCAATAACTCAGTAATTCTTGATAGAAATTTTACAAAATGTGTGTCTTGCACATCTACAGCTCCTAATGAACACTTCTGCCAAGTTTAAAGTGAATCAGACAGAAACTGTAGGAGGAGTTGTCCGGACAAGCATTTTTAAGTCAAATCAGGGGCAATAACTCAGTAATTCTTGATGGAATTTTTACAAAATGTGTGTCTTGCACATCTACAGCTCCTAATGAACACTTCTGCCAAGTTTAAAGTGAATCAGACAGAAACTGTAGGAGGAGTTGTCCGGACAAGATTTTGCGGACAGACCGCCCGCCCGACTGACAGCATGACCGACCGACCGACAGGCTGATTCCAGTATACCCCCCACAAACTTTGTTTGCGGGGGTATAAATACTGGTAACCAGCATTTTCTTACAATGTTTTCCTCCCTTTTAGAGATAAATTCCATCATTTTGTTCATATTCATATTAAATTTGTCGTCTGCAAATGCTTTCAAAATGGATGAGTCTTACATTTTGTCATTTGGGAAAGGGTTAAGCCTTTACCACAAAACAATATTTGAGACCAGTCAGAAGTGAAAGCATTTGCCGACAAATTCAGTGGGGCTCATTTGATTGGATTTGTTTCTGAAAGATTACACAATTTGTGGGAAAAACAGAAAATGCTGGTAACCGGCATTTTCTCCTTTTCCAACATTTTCATAAACCTTTTGTTGCTGGGTCATTAATACTTGGGTTTGTGTAGTAAAGTTAAACTGACAGCAAATAACATGGACAAATCGTAAACCAAGAGTGCTATGGTTTCCCTCTACTAAACGAAATGGCACAGATTTCCTTATCCCTTTATCACACAATCCCAACTTTTAAAGATGCATTCTTACAGAGAACAAACCCTGTTAAAACACGAAAGTGCGAAGAATGGCTCAGAATTTGCTCAGCTGTGTAAACATAAATAAATTACCAATATGTATGGTGTAAGGGCTAGGGAAACTCAAGGGATTTGTCCTCACTTGAAACCAGAACTAATGGCAGTGACTTCTTTGAAGGCTGCCAGAAAATGAAATGCATTTTCTATCCATCGTAATCTGTACAACCTTGCAACCGTCAGGGGCAACATTTGGCATGAAGATAAAAGGATGATTAAACTTTCATAAAATAAAAGAAACTGGCTGAAAACGAGAACAGATGTATCTTTAACAACACTGATGAAGTAGCCTTTTGAAAACATTGTGGGAAGAGGAGAAAATGCTGGTAACCAGCATTTTCTCTTTTTTCCACAATGTTTTCTACCCTATCAAAGAAAGAAGTCATCCTTTGAGCTACATTCAATTTATTGTCTGCAAATGTTTTCAATTTGGACATGTCTAAATATTTCCTTGTTTCCCCACAATGCTTCCAAAAGCTTTCTTTCTCAGGGTCATCAAAAGTTGGAATTTTTCGATAAAGAGTTAAAACTGACAACAAACTACATGGAGAAATCGTAAAACAAGAGCACTATGATTTCCCTCAACAAATCAAAATGGCACAGGATTGCTTATTACAAGTCATGTAGTCTTGTACTTACATGGTGGGCTGTGTCCCGATCAAAAGTAACAATTTCAGTGCAATACGTTTATGTATATTCCATTCCTCTACGGCGGCAGCCATGATTAAACCACCAACAAACAACATGGAGGAATCCTACGACAAACGATAAATTAACTCTTTACCAAACGACAAAATTTTGGACCAGTTCAAATTGAAAGCATTTGCAGACGACAAATTAAATGTAGCTCAAAAATTGAAATTTGTTCTGGGAAGGGCAGAAAACATTGTGAGAAAATGAGAAAATGCTGGTTACCAGCATTTTCTCCTTTTCTCACAATGTTTTCAAAGTTAAGCTTTCTTTCTCAGGGTCGTTAAAAGTAGGGATTGTGTGGTAAAGAGTTAAATGATGTTTAATATAATTTTCAACAATTTTTTAGTAATTTTGTGGCAACAAATCATTTATTTATGTCTGCCTTGCATATCATCCATACGAGACCTACATTTTTCACCAAACATTCTTAAGAACATTTTTAGTCTTTACATCTGAGGTTTTCTGAATTTGAAAGAAACAATTTCTGATTGGCTGAACGAAATGGCTTAGCCAATCAGAAGTTATTTTATTTTCACATTTAGAGAATTCTTGAGAATACGACAAAGAATGTTTTTAAGAATGGTTGGTGAATAGTGTACGGACCCTGGGTCCATCATCACCAACCATTCTTCAGAACATTCTTTGTCTTATTTTAGATTTACAAAGTAACACAACTTCTGACTGGCTAAACCATTACTTTCAAATTTAGAAAATTCTTGAGAATCTTCTCAATAATGATTGGTGAATACAGACCCCTGGACACTCTTGTGAAAACCCCATTATCTCAAGTGAGGATCAAACCCAGGGTAGCAGGTATATTAGAGTCTAAAAAAATCCTTGTCATCTAGAGAAATTCCGAGGATCTATCAAGAAGCATGCCAAGTCATGATTATTTCTTCTGGCAGGGTTCCATAACTTTGATATTCTTACCCTTTCACAACTAGAGTTGTTTTTGATGCCAGTATAGATCAAGATCAGACTGCACAAAACATGCAGTCTGATCTCTGATCTACACTGTCCACTTTGCCGAGACAGTCTGGACAAGGGAAAGCCTGAAACTGTAATTATTTGGATCTTATTTCTAGAAAAAAGGTGTCCATTAGGTTTATATGGGTAATTTTTTTGTATTGGAGTTTAACACTGTTAAACAGTTTAGGTCATATCATGGAGGTCAGTCCACCTACGCATGTGTTTCCTAGCTTTCGCACACCAGTACTAACATAACTTTCTTTCCATGTCACTGACTACTTTTCTCACATGAATCAGAGGTGTGAGGCGAACAATCGCCGGAAAGAAAGTTTGCCTCGACTGGGTATTAAACCCATGACCACCAGGTCACAAGTCAGATACGTTAACCACTGAGCTAACAGGCAGGACTATAATGGTTAACCCTTTCCCAAACGACAAATTTTGGACTGGTCCAAATTGAAAGAGTTTGCAGACGACAAATTTAAATTTAATGAAAATAGCAGAAAGTTCTCAAAAAGGGTAGAAAATACTGTGGGAAAAGGAGAAATTGCTCGTTATGAGCAATTTCTCCTTTTCCCACAGTGTTTTCAAAAGACTTGTACTGCAGACACGTGAAAACCAGGGCTTGTTTGGGAAAGGGTTAAGACAGTAACATAACATTCTATTAATTTTGCAATGAATACTTTTTCTAGCCAGCCAAGTCCATAAAATTCAAATTTTATTAAATTTTGCTCTTTTGTTCTCATTGTGTGATTGTTAGTGGTTAAAGACAAAGGACAAAACCCTGGAATGCATGTTGTAACATCACAATTAGTGGTGTCAGACAGTTTCGCTCTCCACTTGTTCATAAACTATCTGCTTGAGAAAGGTATTTCTTATTTTCTAAATGACTCATGCTTTGTGAAAACAATTTAAATCATTTGCAAAAAGCACTGACTCATGTTAGCCTGTGCAATCCGCACAGGCCGACATGAGTCAATACTTTTTGCTACTACTAAGGTTCCTGCATGTCAAACGACCATTCTACCTTATATTTCAGCCTTTTTTTTTTTTTTTTTAAACAGTAAACATCAATATTTTGCGACAACTTGCTTTGTACAATGCCAAGAGCACTGCCCAAAATATACTGATGGCATGACCTTTCAAACTAAACAACAAGCATTATTTGTCTATAAAAAAGCCTTTTACCACGTATCAAAATTTCAGGCTTGTCCAAACCCACTTACATATGACAAAACAAACACAGCTTAAATGTGGAAATCATGTTTGATAGGGCTGGAAAATTGTATGAAAAGGAGAAATGCTGGTTCCTTTTCCCTAACTGTGTTAAAAATCTATTCTTTCACAAGGTCGATAAAAGCAGCAACTGTATGGTAAAGGGATGACTAGGGGCAAGATAGATAAGAATACTAAACTAAGAAAGACTTACATTGATGTAAGTTCTAGAAACACTTTTTCCTTTCATCAGTCCAACCATGGGGAACAGCATGACAGGTAGCAGGGCTGTCACCGCAATTGGGAAAGCTTCTGTTGCCCAATAAACTGCCATCAGAATCAGGCAGAAACCAGCTGCTGCTTCCTGTAATTTACATTAATTTGTTAACCCCCCTATCTCATGTAAAAATTTTAGACTCATCCATATTGAAAGAATTTACTGATGACAATTTAAATGTTTTTCAGATGATAGTATTTTTCCTTGAACTTTGGAAAAGCAGAAAATGCTTCTTTTCCCACAATGTGTTCAAAATGTCTTTCTCAGGGTCATTAAATCTCGAGATTGTGAGGTAAAGGATTAACTTTCAACCGAATGACAAAATTTTAGACTTATTCATATTGAAAGACTTGTAGACCCCAATCCCACAATGCTGTGTAGATCCCAATCCCACAATGCTCTGTAGATCCCAACACCAAAATGCTTTGTAGACTCAATTCCCACAATCCATGGATCTGTGGCGATAAGATAAACTGACTTCCTTGGGTACTGTTGCTAAGGGCTCCCAAACAACCGCAGTTAATACATATACAGTATAGCTGAAAGGCTACTTAATTCATGCTGTCATGACTGTTTCTCTCAATAAAATTCCAGAAAAATGTTCTGTTTCATGTTTCTGCCAATAATGGATTCTCAGTAAGAATTATAAATTTATGGATATTTGAACTAATTTACACAAGGACATGTACAAAAAGTGTAAATTTCAAGGGGCTATGGACAATGTAATACCTGTGTTGGCAAACTTTTGAACTTCATTGAGAAAGAATTAAAAAAAACAATGCCTAACCTCACTTTTGCCTAAGAATAATAGAATTAAATGTCCTTAATATTTTTGTAAGGCTTAACACCATATTTGATAATCAATTACACTAGATTAAACACATTTTGAAATATTTATAGACTGTCTGATTCAACAGAGAGGTACAGTCAGACAGAAGGAAAGACCTATTCCTTAGGCTAAAGGGAAAGGTATTTTACTTTACCAAATGACAAAATTTAAGACTGGTCCAATTGAAAGCATTTGCAGACAACAAACTAAACGCTGCGTAAGTAAGAATTTTTTTGTTTGAAATTTTTTCTTTGAACTGTTTTCTTTGAAAGTGTGGAAAACATTGTGAGAAAAGGAGAAAATGCTGGGTACAAATTCAGTGTGGCTCCCATGATAGGATATGTTCTTGTAAGAGTAGAATACATTGTGGGAAAAGGAGAAAATGCTGGTTACCAGCATTTCCTCCTTTTCCCACAATGTTTTCAAAAGTCCTTTTCCTTTGGGTCATTAAAACTTGGGATTGTGTGGTGAAGAGTTAAACAGTTACAGAGCTCCAGATAAGAGGGAGTGATGGTATTCTAAATCCATTATTTCTCTTCCAAACCCTATGTTGTGGGTACTCATTAGAGTCGTCTCGATGAGACAATTCTAATGAGTACCAATAACATAGGGTTTAGTGGAGAATAATTAATATTTTCAATTCTGAAATCAAAATCACTCCCACTATCTGGAGCTCTGCAGTTAGTTTTTAACATTTTAAGTTGCATTTTTCCTCTATATCTTTTCTCCAGAATTTTCTAAATTCATTACAGTGAAGTCTATAATTGGCTGAACCAAATGGTTTCGCCGATTATTTATGAGCCATACTGGCAAAAGGGGCCTGACTGCATCTTCGTGATGCATTATACCAAGCAAGTCATCACATAATTATGGATCCATAAATTCCCTGTATTTTAACAACCGACACAATTGAAAGGTAGAATGGTCCATTGACATCCAGAAAAAATTGACCAGTGGCAACTAGAGCTATCACTAAAAGTGATCATACCCTCCACCAGCTCCTTGTCACAAAACAGCTCTTTGTCACAGAATGCAGAATGGTTTCGTAAAAAAATAAGAGTTGAAAAAAACAAAGTGGGAAAAGAGTTATGGTACTTGTAAACTGCGCTTCTCATTAATGTGGTCTATCTGTATATGAAGTTTGATGTCACTGGCTTAAATGATTCAGAAGTTATGCCCCGGACAAATATCCAAAGTTAAAACTTACAAAGGGCAGTAACTGGAAAAATAAATGGAATACAGTTATGGTTCTTGTACACTGCACTTCGCCTTATAGTGATCTATCTGTGTATGAAGTTTGAAGTCATAAGCATCTATACTTTGGAAGTTATGCCCTGGACAAAAATCCAAAGTTAAAATTTACAAAGGGCGATAACTCAAAAAATAAATGAAATAGAGTTACTGTTCTTGTACACTGCACTTCTCCTTAATGTGATCTAACTTTGTGTGAAGTTTGAAGTTCCTAGCTTCTATACTTTGGAAGTTATGCCCTGGACAAAAATCCATAGTTAAAATTTACAAAGGGCAACAAGCTTAAGGGAAGATAATTCAGCAACCAATGGCAGCAAGGTCGTGAAAATTGCACATGCACAATTTCATATGTACCCAAACATTATGTGTAAATTTCAGTGCAGTACTTGAAAAACTGTAGGAAAAAAGCTCCTGACAAAATTGTGTCTACAGACGGACGGACGGAAAGACGGACAGACAGCCATGGCAATTCCAGTGTATCCCCCTCCACTTCGTTGTGGGGAGTATAAAAAGTTTCGGCCAATGTCAGCCTGAGTGGACTGCAAAGGCTGACATGGGTTAACTCTTTACCAAACGACAAAATTTTAGACTGGTTGAAATTGAAAGTATTTGCAGATGACAAAATAAAAGTAATTCTAAAACTGAAATTTGTTTTGGGAAGGGTAGAAAACATTGTGGGAAAAGTAGAAAATGCTGGTAACCAGCATTTTCTACTTTTCCCACAATTTTTTCAACAGGCGCTTTTCTCTGGGTCGTTAAAAGTCGAGATTGTGTGGTAAAGGGTTAACACCTTTTGCAGATGTATTCAGCAACCTTTTCACAGAGCATAGCTTATGTAGATTGTTTTACTTTCAAATAGTGAATAAGGGAATGTCAGCCTTGGTTTTCTATCAGAAAGGAGATAATTATGAAAACGACAAATCATGAATTAATTTAGATAAAACATATTTTAACCTAATTGGAACATTTTTAACCTTTTACCACACAATCCTCATTTTAACCCTTTACCGAACAATGCCGCCTTTTGACGCCCCTGGTAAAGAAGCCTTTTGAAAACATTGTGGTAACCAGCATTTTCTCCTTTTTCCACAATGTTTTCTAGCCTATCAAAGAAAAATTGCACCATTTCAGCCACATTGAAATTGTAGTCTGCAAATGCTTTCAATTTGGACAAGGCTAAAATTTTGTCATCTGGTAAAGGGTTAATTGATCCTGAAAAAAAGAGACCTTTTGAAGATATTGTGAGAAAAGAAGAAAAGAATGGTAACCAGCATTTTCTCCTCTTGTCCAGCATTTTCTACTCTTTTAAAGACAATTTCAGTCATCTGTGCCACATTTGTGTCACATTTGTCATCTGCAAATGTTTTGAATTTGGACAAGTCTAAAATTTTTTCGTTTGGTAAAGGGTTAGCCAAGTTCGAAAAAGTCAATACATACTTATAAGTACAACTTAATCCTTTACCAAACAAGACAATTTTAGACTGGTCCAAGTTGAAAGCATTTGCAGACGACAAAATGAATGCGACTCAAAAACTGAAATTTGCTTTTGAAAGGGTAGAAAATATTGTGGAAAAAGGAAAAAAATGCTGGTTTCCAGTATTTTCTCATTTTTTTAACAATGTTTTCAAAAGCCTTCTTCTAGAGTGTCATTAAAACTTCAATGGTTCACCCTTTACCAACAATGTATTTTGTTTTCATAACCCTTTGACAGAATAGTTTTAGTACTACAGAAAATGGAGAAAATGATGGTAACTGGACTTTTAAACTGGTACCCGTTGTATCTCCCGTAACTGTCCGATAGACAACAGGCAACACCCGATTTATTGAAGGCAGCAATTGGTTTTCACATGTACCGAATCCACCAATCAGACAGCCCGTAATAGAATGCCTTAATTTGTTTTAAAAACAATCGAGCAATAGTTCTATCTTTGGCTAAGATTTTCATGGCGAACAAAAATTTTTCTGATGGCGATCAATTTATTTAACTTGCTAAAGAATTTAATTTCTATCGATAAGGTCTATCTATGTGCATAAATAAAATCACAATTTGAATTTCCAAGTCTCGCATTATCTCATGAAATCTCGAACCGGGCAGAAACTCGACTTGTAAGCATTGGGTGTTACCTGTTGTTGATACGAAGATCGATAACAGGCTGCCAGTTTACTGGACTTTTAACGACCCTGAAAGAAAAGGCTTTTTAGAAAGATTGTGGGAAAAGGAGAAAATGCTGGTAACCAGCACTTTCTCCTTTCCTGACAATCTTTTCTACTGTATCAAAGACAGAAATCATAATTTTCGCACCATTTAATGTGCACATCTGCAAATCCTTCCAAACTGGACCAGTCTAGAATTTTGTTGTGTGGTAAATGGTTAACCCTTTCCCAAACAAGCCCTGGTTTTCACGTGTCTGCAGTACAAGTCTTTTGAAAACACTGTGGGAAAAGGAGAAATTGCTCGTAACAAGCAAATTCTCCTTTTCCCAGTGTTTTCTACCCTTATTGAGAACTTTCTGCCATTTTCATCAAATTTAAAATTGTCGTCTGCAACGTCTTTCAATTTGGACCAGTCCAAAATTTGTTGTTTGGGAAAGGGTTAACCATATCCAATTTGTCATCTGCAAATGTTTTTAAAATCCCATCCTCAGATAAAGAGCCTGATGTGTTCTCCCATCACGGCCAGAATTTGAAGATAAAAGCAAAAAAAAAAACTTATGTGCTCTAAAGATATGGCCAATCCCCTTCAGTTGCCATTTGTCACAATTTGCTGTCTGCAGCTGCTTTCTGAGACTTTGTCACCTTGTGATAAAAATATGGTAGACTATATATGTTCAAAGAGAAGGTACCTAGAGGGAAAGAACTCAATAAAAGGAAGCCCTGTACAAGACCAGGGTCCCTATTCACCAACCATTCTTAAGAATATTCTTAGTTTTATTCTTCAGATTTTTCCAAATTTGAAAGTAACACAACTTCTGATTAGCTAAACCATTTGGTTTAGCCAATCAGAAGGTGTGTTACTTTCAAATTTGGGAAATCTCGGAGAATAAAACAAAGAATGTTCTTAAGAATGGTTGGTGAATACGGACCCAGACCTCCAGATAAAAGGGAGTGACACTATTTGAAATCCATTATTTCTCTTCCAAACCCTATGTTGTAGGCGCTCATTAGAATCGTCTCGATGAGAGGATTCTGAGTACCCATAACATTGAGTTTAGGGGAGATTGATTAATATTTTCAACTATGAAATCAAAATCACTCCATCTATCTGGAGCTCTGCGAAACCATAGCTGATACCAGCACTTTCTCCTTTTTCTACCTTTTCAATAACAAATCTTTTCATCTGAACAAAGTTTATTTTGTTGTCTGCAAATGCTTTCAATATGGATGAGCTTGTGTTTGGCTTAACCCTCTACTACACAATGCCACCTTTTGACAACCCTGGGAAAGAAGCCTGGTAACCAGCATTTTCTGCTTTTCCTACAATGTTTTCTACCCTATCAAGAGAAAATTGCACGATTTCAGCCACACTGAAATTGTCGTCTGCAAATGCTTTCAATTTGGACAAGGCTTAAATTTTGTCATCTGGTTACGGTTTAACTAATGGTCCATACCAAATAAGCCTGGTGCAGGTTTTTTTTTTTCCAAGGTCAAAAACCTCTCTTACCTGGGTCCCTTGGGCTAGAAGAGGGGACAGCAGGATTGGCGTAAGTAGAATGACTATGGCATTTCTTAACATCCATATTTTATGCAAAACTCCCATGCTTTACTGGGTGCTTACGTTCTGAAATGTAAAATGTGTACATAACACATAACACTAAAATTGTTAAAAGTTAATATTGATTGCACTGTTTGATTGTATGGTGTTCAGTGCCACGTTCAACATTCTTTCAGTCTTTTATTATTATCATTATTATTATCATTTCAGTTATAACACTGTGCCCAGTGCACCTATCCATGCTTTCCTGGAGTTTTTTTTACCTGTACTTAACACAATATTCTTCCCAACCCACTGGCTGCTTTCCCACTTTCTCATACAACCACTGTCAAAACAGTGATCTGTGCTGAGAGAGGAATGAAGCCTGTCACAATGACTATCATCAATCCTCTGAAAGAAAGTTTGCCAAGCCTGGGATTCCAACCAATGACCCGCACTTTGCTACTGACTGCACCACCAAGCTTGGGGTAAAGAGTTAACCCACTACACACAATCCCAGGTTTTAACAACCCTATGAAAGAAGGCTTTTGAAAATGTTGTGGGAAAAGGAGAAAATGCTGGTAACCAGCATTTTCTCCTTTTTCCACCATGTTTTCTGCCCTATTAAAGGCAAATCCCATCCTTTGAGCAGTACTTAATTTTTTGCTGTCTGCTAAATCTTTCAATTTGGGCAAGTCTAAAAATTGGTTGCTTGGTAAAGAGTCAAGTAGGTCATTCAGGTTCTACTTTACTAAATCTTCAATGAAGAGCTAAAATGGCATGACATCAGATACAAAACAAAAAATCTAATGTCATTGCAAGATGACATTAATTGTATTTAGTAAACCATTAACATAGACTAATTAACTCTTTACCAAACAATCCCAATTTTTAACAACCCTGGTGAAGAAGACTTTGGAAAACCTTGTGGGAAAAGGAGAAAATGCTGGTTACCAGCATTTTCTCCTTTTCCAACAAGGTTTTCTATACTTTCATGGACAAATGGCAGAACTTTTGCTCTATTTAATTTGCCGTCTGCAAATGCTTTTAATTTGGACAAGTCTAACATTTTTTTGTTTGGTAGAGAGTTAAGTTTTTTCTTCTATAATAAAAGAGCCTGATGGGTAAATTCAATGCTCTAAGGGTAAGAAAAATTTTATCCTTTGCTAATTCTAAAGTGGACAAGCTGCTTAACTCTTAACCACACAATCAAGAGTTGTAAAGATCCTGCAGAATGAAAGCTTTTGAAAACATTGTAGGAAAAGAAGAAAATGCTGGTACCCAGCATTTTCTCCTTTTCCCACAATGTTTTCTACCCTATCAAAGGCAAATTCCTTCTTTTGAGCCTAATTTGAATTGTGTCTGCACATGCCTTCAATCCGGTTGATTCCAAATTTTTGAAGTTTGGCAATGGGTTGAGTATTTTATGTTTTGAAGATGTAAAATGCCGTTTTCAAGACTATTACAGAAGTATCACTGTGGCCAGTGCACCTATCTATGCTCTCAGAGAGTTTCTTATACCAGTGCTGCACACAAGCCTCTAACTACTTTCCCACATAACCATTGTTGAAACAATAATCAGCAATGAGAGAGGAATGAATCTTGTCACAATGACTATCATCAATCCTCAAAAATGAAACTAGCAAAGCTGGGGATTTGACTAGTGGCCCCCTGGTCTCAAGACCTGTATCTCACCAGCTGTACCATCAGGCTTTGCAGCTCCTTATTCAAGCTTTTGAGTGCCAAATGCATGCAATGGATATTTTCAGTCCTGAAACAAAACTCAAACAAGAGCACCATGTGTGGGTGCCAATGCTTGCTGCTGTTGCTTTTAGTGAAAATTCTGAACCAAAAAAAGGGCATAAATGTGTAAAAAATATTTTGATGGTTACCTACCCCTGTTACATGAGTTCCCTTTTGATACTCTTACGAACATGAAAGTTCGTAACAAATGCATAGCTCAAATATAAACTGCTCCGGCTGGGATTGGAATCCATGCGGTAAAGATCCTCATTTATTGAGGTTTAAAAGACCAATACACTTACCCCTGAGCTAAAGAGAATTCTCCCTAATGCAGTTGTCAGGTACCGATTTTATACAGGAAGAAGCTATGCTGTAAGGAAGGAGTGATCTCCCATAACACACACCCTCTTAAGAGAAGTTATCATTTGATGACGGAAAGCCTTATTAGGCAGTAAGTCTATTATTTAGACAATAAATGGCTCAATGGCCAATAACAGGCAATTTTATAGACAACAAATGGCTCAATGGCCAATCCTAGCCGAGCCTCCATCTTACAAACATGAAAGTTCGCAACAAATGCACAGGTCAAATATAAACCGCTCCAGCTTGGATTCGAACCCATGGGGCAAAGATCCTCATTTATCGAGGTTTAACTCTTTACAAAACGACAAATTTTTAGACTAGTCCAAATTGAAAGCATTTGAAGACGACAAAATAAATGTGACCCAAAAATTGGAATTCATTTTGGGAAGGCTAGAAAACATTGTGGAAAAAGGAGAAAATACTGGTTACCAGCATTTTCTCCTTTTCCCACAATATTTTCAAAAGGCTTCTTTCTCAGGGTTGCTAAAAGTAGGGAGTGTGGTAAAGAGTTAAAAGACCAATAGACTAACCCTGAGCTAAAGAGGATTCTCCCTAACATAGTTGTCAGGTATTGATTTTATTAGGGAAGAAGCTATACTTTAAGGAGGGAGTGATCTCCGCTAACAATACTTACCTACTAGACTGAGTTTACAGTAAGAAGGAGTGATCTCCCCTAACAATGCTTATCTACTAGACTGAGTTTACAGTAAGGAGTGATCTCCCCTAACAATACTTACCTACTAGACTGAGTTTACGGTAAGAAGGAGTGATCTCCCCTAACAATACTTATCTACTAGACTGAGTTCACAGTAAGAAGGAGTGATCTCCCTTAACAATACTTAGCTACTAGACTGAGTTTACAGTAAGAAGGAGTGCTCTCCCCTGACAACACTTACCTACTAGACTGAGTTTACAGTAAGAAGGAGTGATCTCCCCTAACAATACTTACCTAATAGACTGAGTTTACAGTTAGAAGGTGTGAACTCCCATAACAATACTTACCTACTAGGCTGAGTTTTAAGTAAATATCTTCAGCAATGACAGAGATGTTATAAACGTCAAAGTTTTTGTGTGACGACAAAGATGACACAGAAAATGACGACGCAAGGTAACTTGATGTTTTCTTTGAAAATAGCCGTGCTAAAAATTAAAATTTCATGGTTGTTTTTGGTTATAGCATTTCAGCAAAGCTGACTTTGTAGATCAAAGATCAGACTGCACGTTATGTGCAGCCTGATTATGACCTACACTGAATGCAAAGACAAATTTAGCTGTGCTCCGGTTAGGTATCTTAATTTTTTTTTAAAATACCACCCAAGTTTTCAGTAAATTTCTTTTCCATCCGAATAATACATGTAAACGCACAGTTGAATAAAAGGATAATTGTACAAATATTGCATTTTTCTACTCGAATAAATCCTTTCAACAGTATTTCATCCTTGTAACAGATGATCCTGTATGTTAACCCTTTCCCAAACGACAAATTTGGACTGGTCCAAATTGAAAGAGTGTGCAGACGACAATTTTAAATTTGATGAAAATGGCAGAAAGGTCTCAAAAAGGGTTGAAAACACTGTGGGAAAAGGAGAAATTGCTCGTTACGAGCAATTTCTCCTTTCCCCCCAGTGTTTTCAAAAGACTTGTACTGCAGACACGTGAAAACCACGGCTTGTTTGGGAAAGGGTTAACCAGCATTTTCTGCTATTTTCATAATGTCCTCTACCCTGTTAAAAACAATTCACATCACTTGAGCCTCATTTAAATTTGTTGTCTGCAAATGCTTTCAATTTGGACAAGTTTTAACCCTTTGCCAAACAACAAAATTTTAGACTTGCCCCAATTGGAAGCTTTTGCAGATGACAAAAAAGTTGTGACTCAAAAATATAAATCCACTTTAGAAGGGTAGAAAACATTGTGGGAAAAGGAGAAAATGCTGGTTTTTCCAGCATTATCTCCTTTTCCCATGATGTTTTTAAGAGGCCTTTTCCACAGGGTCATTAAAACTCAGTAATGTGTGGTAAAGGGTAAACTATTTACCACACAATCCTGAGTTTTAACGACCCTGAGAATGGTAGACATGTATATTTGAAAACATTGTCAGAAAAGGAGAAAATGCTGGAAACAAGAATTTTTTGCTTTTCCCATAATATTTTCTTCCCTATAAAAATTCAAATCATTACTAGAACTGCATTTCTTTTGTCATCTGCAAATGCTTTCAATTTGGTCGAGTCCAAAACTTTGTCATGAGGGAAAGAGTTAAAGTTGTCTAATAAAGAGAGACCTCATTTGTATGACAAGCTTTAACCCTTTAACCCTTTCCCAAACAAGCCCTGGTTTTCACGTGTCTGCAGTACAAGTCTTTTGAAAACACTGTGGGGAAAGGAGAAATTGCTCGTAATGAGCAATTTCTCCTTTTCCCACAGTGTTTTCTACCATTTTTGATAACTTTCTGCCATTTTCATCAAATTTAAAATTGTCGTCTGCAAACTCTTTCAATTTGGACCAGTCCAAAATATATCGTTTGGGAAAGGGTTAACAGACAACAAAATTTTGGATTGGACCAAATTCAAAGAGTTTGCAGACGACAATTTTAAATTTGATGAAAATGGCAGAAAGGTCTCAAAAAGGGTAGAAAACACTGTGGGAAATGGAGATATTGCTCGTTACCAGCAATTTCTCCTTTTCTCGCAGTGTTTTCAAAAGACTTGTACTGCAGACACGTGAAAACCAATGCTTGTTTGGGAAAGGGCCAAGTTGAGATACATATCACATATGACAGACAAAAGGCATTTTCCTTAGGGTCATTAAAACCTGGGATTGTGTGGCAAAGGGTTCAAGAAATCTGGTAAAGAGAGACCTCATTTGTATGACAGGCTTTTAGTTGAGATCCAAGCCACATGAGACAGTTCATCAGCTATACACCGGTCATGACATTGAATATGTCACTTCAATTTAACATCTCACTGTCTTTTTTATTAACCCCTTACCACACAATCCCATGTTTAAATGACCCTGAAGAAAGAATGCTTTTGAAAACATGGTGGAAAAAGGAGAAAATGCTGGAAAACAAAAAATGTTTTCTGCCCTTTTACATACAGACCTAACCATATGAGCCATATCTAATTTGTCGTCTGCAAATGCTTCCAATTTGAACAAGTGTAAAATTTTGGCATTTCAAGCACTGAATGTTACTCCCTGAGTCAACCGGTTGACTGTTTTTGAACCCTTTCCCAAACGACAAATTTCAGACTCTTTCAAATTCAAAACATCTACAGACGACAAATTCAAAACTGGCACAAACGAGCTGAAGGTCTCTGATAGGGTAGAAAACATTGTGGGAAAAGGAGAAAATGCTGGTTACCAGCATTTTTTTCTTTTCCCACGATGTTTTCAAAAGCCTTCTTGGAAATATATTGTGCAGAGTACTGGTAAAAGAAAATCCAGGAAAGCATGTATATGTGCACTGGCCACCATTAAATAGCTGAAATAATGTTGAAAACAGGGTTAAACACCATACAGACAATCAAATTTGCTAGTCTTTGATTTCAATATTGCATACAAATATCTCTGATAACAAAATGTTTTAGAAAATTGGTTCTATTTATCTTTAAAATATGTACATGAATGTGAGCCATGCTCTTGCAAAAAGGGGCTTAACCCTTTACCAGATGACAAAATTTTAACCTTGTCCAAATTGAAAGCATTTGCAGACGACAATTTCGATGTGGCTCATATGGTGCAACTTTTCCTAGACCGGGTAGAAAACATTGTGGGAAAAGGAGAAAATGCTGGTTACCAGCATTTTCTTCTTTTCCCACAATGTTTTCAAAAGGCTTCTATCCCAGGGGCGTCAAAAGGCGGCATTGTACGGTAAAGGGTTAATGCATCTTTATGATCAATGCTATCAAGCAAGTCATCACATCATTGATCCTTAAAGTCCATTTTGTCTTACAACCAACTGAATCTTGGGCATGCAGAAAATTGACCAATAACAAAAGGTTTCAGCCCAGGTTAGCCTGCGTGGACTGCACAGGCTGACCTGGGTCGATACTATTTGCACATGCATTCAGCCCATTTTTCACAGAGCATAGCTTGTGTATATTTCATTATGTATTATACAACAATATCGTAAGGTGGGATTTTAACCCATAGAGTACTGGAACCGACTTCAGTTGTTTTTGCAGACAGTGTAGATCAAGATCAGACTGCGCAGAATGTGCAGTCTGATCTTGGATCTTCCCTGTCTGCTAATTTTTTGTGTATTCTGGCCAAAACAAGCTTGAAATGGCCATATTTCAAATGATATTTTCTGTTTAAAAAGGTCTATTTCATTTATTCAGCATTCTAAGAGTTAACTCTTTATCAAACGGCAAAATTTTAGACTAGTCCAAATTGAAAGCATTTGCAGACGACAAATTAAATGTGACTTAAAAATTGAGATTTGTTATGGGATGGGTAGAAAACATTGTGGGAAAAGGAGGTAATGCTGGTTACCAGCATTTTCTCCTTTTCCCACAATGTTTTCAAAAGGCTTCCTTTTTAGGGTCGTTAAAAGTCGGGATTGTGTGGTAAAGGGTCAATAAACCTGTTACCAAACAGACCTGTGTTTCAACCACCTCAAGAAAATAGGCTTTGGAAAAATATTTGGAAAAAAAAAGAGAAAATGCTAGTAACAAGCATTTTCTCCTTTTACCAAAATGTTTTTTCTCCTTTTTCAAAGATAAAATCCATCATATGATCTGCAGATGCTAACAATTTGGATGAGTCTAAAATTATCGTTTGGTAAAGAGTAAAGGTTCAAAAGAAATTTAAGCCTTTCCCAAACAAGCCCTGGTTTTCACGTGTCTGCAGCACAAGTCTTTTGAAAATACTGTGGGAAAAGGAGAAATTGCTCGTAATGAGCAATTTCTCCTTTTCCCAGTGTTTTCTACCGTTATTGAGAACTTTCTACCATTTTCATCAAATTTAATATTGTCATCTGCAAACTCTTTCAATTTGGACCAGTCCATATTTTGTCATTTGGGAAAGGGTTAAACATGGCACAAAACATCATATACATGTACTTACCTTTCCGGAGTTACAAAATTTCCAAGACCTTTCTCCACAGTATTTTACACCTACAAATTAAAAAGAAAAAAAAAAATATGTGAAAAAATTGCACAACTTCTTGTACCTCTCTTTAACATATGTATCCCTTAACAAAACCTTTAAACCTTTACCGCACAATGACGCCTTTTGACTCCTCTGGGAAAGAGGCCTTTTGAAAACATTGTGGGAAAAGGAGAAAATGCTGGTAATCAGCATTTTCTCCTTTTCCTACAATTTTTTCAACCCTATCAACAAAAGTTGCACCATTTGAGCCACACTGAAATTGCTGTCTACAAATGCTTTCAATTTGGACAAGGCTGAAATTTTGTCGTCTGGTAAAGGGTTAATATCCAATCCCTTTAACCCTTTACCACACAATCCTGAGTTTTAACAGCCCTGGAAAAGAAACCTTTTGAAAACATTGTGGAAAAAGGAGAAAATACCAGTAAGCAGCATTTTCTCCTTTTTCCACAATGTTTTCTACTCTATCAAAGACAGATTCCATCATTTGTGCCACAGTGAATATGTCGTCTGCAAATGCTTTCAATTTGGACCCGTGTGAATTTATTTTTGTGTGGTAAAGGGTAAATGGATGTATACCTGTAACCCTTTATCACACAATCCTGTGTTTTAACCCTTTACCAAACACTCCCGACTTTTAACGACCCTGAGGAAGAAGCCCTTTGAAAACATTGTGCGAAAAGGAGAAAATGCTGGTAACCAGCATTTTCTCCTTTTCCCACAATGTTTTCTACCCTATCAAAGAAAATTCATATCATTTGATCCACACTGACATTGTCGTCTGCAAAAATTTTCAATTTGGAGGGGTCTAAAATTTTGTCATGTGGTAAAGGATTAATAGATGTAGAGTTGTAACCCTTTATCACACAATCCTCTGCTTTTAACCTTTTACTAAATGAAAAAAAAAATTGGACTGGACCAAATTTAAAGCATTTGCATATAACAAATTAAATGTAGCTCAAAGGACAATTTTTTTTAGAAAACATTGTGAGAAAAGGAGAAAATGCTGGTTACCAGCATTTTCTCCTTTTCTCACAATGTTTTCTAAAAAATCATCATTTTCAGGGTTGTAAAAATATATTGTTCATGAATTGCGATAAATTAGTATGTCAAGGAAGTTCTCCCAGACATACTGTTCTTTCAAAAACATTGCAATCTTGAAAAAAACTAGAGCTATCACTAAACGTGATCATACCCCCCAACAGCTCCTTGTCACAAAACAGATTAATGTCACAGGAATGCAAAATAAGTGACTGGAGAGTCAATTATACCAGAGCTATCACTGAAGGTGATGAATATCCTGCAATGGCTTCTTGCCAAAGAATTACTCTTTGTTACAGACTGAAGACTTGGAGAGAATAAAACTTACTTGATACATTTTTTTTTACCAGTTGGACAAATTGAGACTGGTTTAAATGAAAAGGTTTTGCAGACAACAAATGTCTTTTCATGCAATGTTTTTGACCAGACTCTACATCTTACTTATACAGTACGGAAACTAACGAAAGCAACCTCCGAACCGAATCGCTCTTGGAAATTTTATTTAATTAACTAAGAACAATTTATGATATGCACATCTTTGCTGAGTGCAAAGTCTATCCATGAAGTTTGAAAGAAATTTGTCCAGAATCATCAATGGGCCATAACTCCATGAAACCTAAATAAACCATAACCAAAATAGGATATGCACATCTCTGCTTGATACTGAGTCTATTTGTATAGTTTGAACCAAATCTGTCCAATAGTTGATGAGAAAAAGAGCGGACAAGAAATTTCATGAAAGGGCCATAACTCAGTGAAAAATCAATGAACCATAACCAACATTTCATATGCACATCTCTGCTTGATACCGAGTTTACCTGTGAAGTTTGAATAAAATTTGTCCAGTAGTTTATGAGAAATAGAGCGGACAAAAAGCTACAGACCGACGGACGGACGGACCGACCGACAAGCTGACTCCTATATACCCCCCAAACAGAGTTTTGGGGGGTATAAAAATCTGTGAAATAGTATCCAAGACGATTCATGCAATCTTCCTCCACATTTCTTCTATTTGTCCATAAACCGATCTTGATTTCGGCCGATTGCTTTCTCAGATGATTCAGGGGCCGTAGATAAGAGAATTCCGACCAGGTTTTGAACCTGCACTGACTTGACCAGCTGAGCCAACCTGGATGGCTATTGCTTTTCAATATAGTAAATATGTTTGGCAATTTTACCTATGCCATTATTTTCTTTGGCATATTTACCACTTTGACATTTTTACCTCTGATATTTTGGTATCTTGCATTTTTACCTCTGACATTTTTACCTACATTCTTCCTTCCTAAGGGTTATTTGACCCTTTCCCAAACAATAAATTTTAGACTGGTCCAAATTGAAAGAGTTTGCAGATGACAATTTTAAATTTGATGAAAATGACAGAAAGTTCTCCAAAAGGGTAGAAAACACTGTGGGAAAAGGAGGAATTGCTCGTTACGAGCGATTTCTCCTTTTCCCACAGTGTTTTCAAAAGACTTGTACTGCAGACATGTGAAAACCAGGGCTTGTTTGGGAAAGGGTTAACACTTTACCACACAGTCCCGAGTTATAATGATGTTGAGATAGAAGGTTTTTTCAAACCATTGTGGGAAAAGGAGAAAATGCTGGAAACCAGCATTTTTTCCCTTTTTCCACAATCTTTTGGACTCTTCTAAAGGCAATTTACAGTTTTTGAGTCCCATTAATTTGATGTCTGCAAATGCTTTCAATTTTGTTGAGTCCAAAATTTTGCCATTTGATACAGAGTTCCCGTAAAACATGACATAATCTGATAAAGGGCACCCTCGTTAACCCAGGTGTGAAGTATTACCATTCATTACCCCTGGGACATTCAATTGCAAAACCGTCGTTTCTATGAATATTCATAAGATTGCGAATTACACCCGATAGCCAATCGAATTTGTCGATAACATAACGATACTCTCTTGTAGTGGAGAATAATCACATTTCTTCCATTTATATTAATAAATCGGGTAAAACCCACATCATTATCAACAAATATCGTGGCCCCCGGTGGGCCTTCCCTTCTGTGGCATTTGCCTTACGACAATCCAGGGCAGACATTATAAATCCTTGTATATAAAGGCAAATATTAAGAAATACAGCGTGCTGCTGCAGTCCTTAGGGGTACTGTATGTAGCAGGGGTGACGTCATCCTCGTTGACCCAGTTCCGATGTACTCTGTAACCTACATTCATCGATTTGATTGGTTGTAGACGAGGTAAAAACAGAAATGATGGCATGTTGTTGATAAAAATAGATTAAATTTTCTCAATGAAAACCAATCAAAATGCCTCATGAATAATTCATGAAAACGAGAAAACATACGTGAGATAACCAAGGGGCGATGGATGTAGTTTACGGAATACATCGGAACTGGGTTAACGAGGATGGATAAAGGGTTAAATAAGTAAAATAGGTAAAGAGTTTTAGAATTAAACGACACAAAGACAGTATCTATCGTAAATCAATGTAAGCTAATTTCTTACTAACCTTTTACCACACAATTCCATATTATTAGGACCCTGATAGAGAAGACTTCTGAAAAAAAAAAAAGTGGGAAAAGGAGAAAGTGCTTTCTCCTTTGCACAAACCTTTCTAACTCCATCATTTGAGCTACATGTATATTTAATTTTTGTTGTCTGTAAATGTTTTCAATTTGGTAGAGTTGATAATTTTGTCTTTTGGTAAAGAGTCAATATCATGTTTTTTTTTTATCTACATGTACATACTATTTTAGACCGATTTACTCTTTACCCTATGATAAAATTTTGGACTAATCAAAATCTAAAGCATTTGCAGACAACAGATTAAATTTGGCTCATAGAATCTGGGTCCATATTCACCAACCATTCGTAAGAACATTCTTAGCCTTATTCTCCAAGATTTCTAAATTTGAAAGTAACACAACTTCTGATTGGCTAAACCAAATGGTTTAGCCAATCAGAAGTTGTGTCTCTTTCAAATTTAGAAAATTCTTCAGCATAAGACTAAGAACACAAATCACATCATCTGAGCTGGGTTTGTTGCCTGCAAACTTGGACAAATTTAAACTATTGTCATTTAGTAAATTTTAGACCTGTCCAAATTCAAAGCATTGGCAGACAACGTCATGTGACTCAAAAGTTGAAATTTGTTTCTTAAGGGGTAGAAAACATTGTGGGAAAAGGACAAAATGCTGGTAATCAGCATTTTCTCCTTTTCCCTCAATGTTTTCAAAAGGCTTTTTCTGTAGGATCATTAAATCCCATGATTGTGTGGTATAGGGTTAATGAAAAAAAAAAAATAAAAAGCATGAGCTGCATTCTGGGAAAAGGAGGTTTTACATCTTTATCTAAAGACAAATTTTTAGGCTTGTCCAAATTGAGAACATTTGCAGACAACAAAGTACTTGTAAATGTGACTCAAAAATTGAAACTTTTTAGGGAAGGGTAGAAAACATTGTGGGAAAAGGCAAAAATACTGGTTACAAGCATTTTTTTCCTTTTTTCACAATGTTTCCTTAAGTCTTCTTACTTAGGGTCATTAAAACTTGGATAAAAGGTTAACCCTTTACCAAACCACAAAATTTTGGACTCGGCCAAATTGAAAGAATTTGCAGGTGACAAAATGAATGTAGCTCAAGTGTGTTTGATAGGGAAGAAAACATTGTAGAAAAAGGAGAAAATGCTGGTTACCAGCATTTTCTCCTTTTCCTTCAATGTTTTCAAAAGCCTTCTCCTTCAGGGTCGTTAAAACTTGGGATTGTGTGGTAAAGGGTTAATCTATCATTGTAATGCATCACACAAGTTGATCCATTTTATCTGCAAACCAGTAAAAGCTTTACCAACAGAAAAAATTTTGGACCAGACCAAATTTAAAACACTTGCAGATGACAAATTCAAAGCAGCTGAAATAATGATTTCTGTCTTTGATGGGGTAGAAAATATTGTGCGAAAAGGAGAAATTGCTGGGTATCAGCATTTTCTTCTTTTCCAACAATGTTTTCAAAAGCCCCCTCTTACTGGGTCGCTAAAGCTCTGAATTGTATGGTAGAGGGTTAAATCATGAGTTACAGAGGTCTTTTGACATGCAGAATATTTACGAATAGAAAAAGTTTTGACCAAGGTTGGCCTGCTGGGACTGCATCACACAGGCTGACATGGGTCTATACATTTTGCAGATGGCATTAAACCCCCATTCACAGAGCATGGCTAAAATATATTTCTCACCTGTTTGTGTTGCAAATTTATCCAGAAACTAGAAAGCACCATTCATTTCCTTCTGGTTGGTTAACCCTATTGTGAAAAACCCTGTATTTTAATGACCCTGAAAAAGAAGACTTATGAAAGCATTATGGGAAAAGGAGAAAATGCTGGTAACAAGCATTTTCTCCCTTTCCCACAATGCTTTCAACCATGTCAAAGAAAAATCTGGGTCCATATTCACCAACCATTCTTAAGAATATTCTTGGTCTAATTTGAGATTAAAAGAGTAAGACAAGTTCTGATTGGCTAAACCATTTGGCTGTAATTAGCCAATCAGAAGTTGTGTCCCTTTCAAATTTAGAAAATTCTTGAGAAAAAGACTAAGAAAGCTCTTCAAAATGGTGGGCGAATACAGCCCCAGATCATTTGAGCCATATTTAATTTGTCGTCTGCAAATGCTCCTAATTTGGTCGTTTTATTTTTGTTAACAAAGTAAAGTTAAAGAAACTATGTCCTTTGTACAGTGACAAAACACAAAGACAAGACAATGTAAATACTGAAGTGTACACCTGTAAATGACCCTGTACCAGACGACAAAATTTTAGACTGGTCCAAACTGAAAGCACTTGCAGACGACAAATTAAATGTGGCTTAAATTATTGGATTTGTCCTTAGAAGGATAGAAAATATTGTGGCAAAAGGAGAAAATGCTGATGACAATCATTTTCTCCTTTTCCCACTACATATTCAAGTCTTGTACCTCAGGGCTGTTAAAACACATGGTATTTTTAGGGCAGGGTTAACCCTTTCCCAAATGACAAATTTTGGACTGGTCCAAATTCAAAGAGTTTGCAGATGACAATTCTAAATTTGATGAAAATGGCAGAAAGGTCTCAAAAAGGGTAGAAAACACTGTGGGAAAAGGAGAAATTGCTCGTTATGAGTAATTTCTCCTTTTCCCACAATGTTTTCAAATGACTTGTACTGCAGACATGTGAAAACCAGGGCTTGTGTGGGAAAGGGTTAAAATTGCTTTTTTTTTCAATAATACCTTTTAGAAGTGGGTATGAATGAACTAATTAGAAAAGAGGTTTTTCCTATCTTTTGTTAGGAATACAGTAATTGTGTGTTCAACTAACTTTCTACTATACAATAAACAAGAGGGCCATGATGGCCCTGGGTCGCTCACCTGAGTCAATAGGCGAAATTCACTCAACGTGCATAATCCAATTTCTGACCAATTGTCAGGTCAATTGAGCTTAAAATGTGGCCTCTAGAGCATCCACAAGGAATTTCCGTAGGTTGACCTAGTGACCTAATTTATCACCCCACGTGACCCAATTTAGAACTCATCAAAAAATTTATCAAGACAAACATTCTGAACAGTTTTCCAGTTAATTGAGCAATAAATGTGGCCTCTAGAGTGCCCACAAAGTGTTTCTTAAATTTGACCCAGTAACCTAGTTTATGACCCCAGCTGACCCAATTTCAAACTCACCCAATATTTCATCAACTTTCAAGTCAATTGTGCATGAAGTGTGACCTCTAGAGTGCCCTAAAGGTATTTCTTTAATTTGACCTAGTGACCTAGATTATGAGCCCAGGTGACCCAATTCTGAACTCATCCTAGATTTCATCAAGACAAACATTTTAAGCAATTTTCAAATCAATTGAACGATAAATGTGGCCTCTAAAGTGCCCACAAGGTATTTCTTTGACATAGTGACCTAATTTAAGACGCCACACGACCCAAATTCAGACTCATGTAGGGTTTATTAAGACAAACATTCTGACCAATTTTCAAGTCATTTGAGCCAAAAATGTGGCCTCTAGAGTGCCCACAAGGAATTACTTTAATTTGAACTAGTGACCTAGTTTATGATCCCAGGTGACCTAAATCCAGACTCATCTGAGATTTTATGAAGACAAACATTCTGACCACGTTTCAGGTCATTTGAGCAATAAATGTGGCCTCTAGAGTGCCCACAAGGTATCTATTTAATTTGACCTCGTGACCTAGTTTATGACCCCAGGTGACCCAATTTCAAACTGACTGAACATGTTGTGCTCAGGTGGGCTAACAAACATAGAACAAGTTCACTACATACCAAATAACAAAGCTCTATGCCTTCAAGGTTTAGAAAAGAAGAATTTTAAAGTTTTCCTTCTTTGTTCCTATGTTAGAACTTGTGACCCCTGGGGCAGGGCCAGTTTTGACCCAAGGAGCATTGTATGAAAAACCTTGGTAGAGGTCCACTAGGAGATGCTACATGCCAAATATCAAAGCTCTACGCCTTCCAGTTTCAGAGAAGAAGAATTTTAAAGTTTTCCTTCTTTGTTCCTACGTTTGAAACTTGTGACCCCCGGGGCGGGGCCAGTTTTGACCCCAGGGGCGTCATATGAACAAACTTGGTAGAGGTCCACTAGGAGATGCTACATGCCAAATATCAAAGCTCCACGCTTTCCATTTTCAGAGAAGAAGAATTTTAAAGTTTTCATTCTTTGTTCCTATGTTTGAAACTTGTGACCCCCAGGGTGGGGCCAGTTTTGACCCCAGGGACATCATATGAACAAACTTGGTAGAGGTCCGCTAGGAGATGCTACATGCCAAATATCAAAGCTCCACGCTTTCCAGTTTCAGAGAAGAAAAATTTTAAAGTTTTCATTCTTTGTTCCTATGTTCAAAACTTGTGACCCCTGGGGCGGGGCCAGTTTTGACCCCAGGGATATCATATGAACAAACTTGGTAGAAGTCCACTAGGAGATGCTACATGCCAAATATCAAAGCTCCACGCTTTCCAGTTTCAGAGAAGAAGAATTTTAAAGTTTTCCTACTTTGTTCCTATGTTCGAAACTTGTGACCCCCGGGACGGGCCCAGTTTTGACCCCAGGGGCGTCATATGAACAAACTTGGTAGAGGTCCACTAGGAGATGCTACATGCCAAATATCAAAGCTCCACGCCTTCTAGTTTCAGAGAAGAAGAATTTTAAAGTTTTCCTTCTTTGTTCCTATGTTCGAAATTTGTGACCCCTGGGGCGGGGCCAGTTTTGACCCCAGGGGCGTCATATGAACAAACTTGGTAGAGGTCCACTAGGAGATGCTACATGCCAAGTATCAAAGCTCCACGTCTTCCAATTTCAGAGAAGAAGAATTTTAAAGTTTTCCTTTAAAGAATTTTAAAGATTTTTAAAGATTTTGCTATTTTTTTCCTTTTGGTTGCCATGGCAACCAGAGTTATGGGTGGAATTTAATCTCTTGAACAACTTTGGTAGAGCTTCACCTGAGGAACATCCCTGCCAAGTTTCATCAAGATTGGCCCAGTGGTTTAGGAGGAGAAGATGTTTAAAGAAATTGTGGACGACGGACGACGGACATTGGGCGATCACAAAAGCTCACCTTTGAGCACTTTGTGCTCAGGTGAGCTAAAAATTTAAATTTGAATTTTTCCAAATTGAAAGAACTTCAATTTCAGTGTGCTCAAATGATGGAACCTGTCTTTGATACGATAGAAAACATTATGGAAAAGGAGAAAATGCTGGTTACCAGCATTTTCTCCTTTTCCCACAATGTTTTCAAAAGACTTCTTCCTCAGGGTTATTAAATCTCGTGATTGTCTGGTATAGGATTAACTTTCTACCACTTGGTAAAATTTTAGACTGGTCCAAATTGAAAGCATTTGCAAAAGACATAGCAGACATAGCAGATATGGCACAAATAATGGCACATGTCTGTGACAGGGTAGAAAGCATTGTGGGAAAAGGAGAAAATGCTGGAAACCAGCATTCTCTCCTTTTTCCACAATGTCTTCCAAAGTTTTAATAATTATCAGGATCGTTCAAATTCCGGAATCTTTGGTATAGGGTTAAATTTAGAGCAACTTCCTTTCCTAGATTCATGGAAATCGATCGCATCTTCAGCATTTGTCTCTTCCTTAACTCGCTAATCGATGACAAAATTTTAGACTAGTTTAACCCTTTCCCAAATGACAAATTTTGGACTGGTCCAAATTGAAAGAGTTTGCAGACAACAATTTTTAATTTGATGAAAATGGCAGAAAGGTCTCAAAAAGGGTAGAAAACACTGTGGGAAAAGGAGAAATTGCTCGTTACGAGCAATTTCTCCTTTTCCCACAGTGTTTTCAAAATACTTGTACTGCAGACACGTGAAAACCAGGGCTTGTTTGGGAAAGGGTTAAATTGAAAGCGTAAATTTTGCAGACGGAAAAATAAACAATGCTCAAATTAAGGGATTTGTCTTTGAAAGGGTTGGAAACATTGTAACAAAAGGAGAAAATGCTATTAACAAGTTACTACAAATACATGTACTACTGTTACGGCAAGATTTGTCATCTAGACATGCTTTCAGTTACAATGAGTACACCAAAGGGTCGCTGGTTCAAATCCCCTGCTCTGTCAATTTCTTTCTAAGGATTGATGATAGTCCTTACAACAGGATTCATTCCTCTCTCACCACAGTTTGTTTTTTTGACGTCAGTTATGTAGGAAAGCAGCCAGTGGCTTGGGCAGAAAATTGTGTGAAGTAGTGGTAAAAAGAAACTCAAGGAAAGCATAGATGGGTGCACTGGTGGATGTGATATAACTGAAATAATGCTGAAAACATCATTGAACACCAAGCAATCAATCAATAAACTGAAGAGTCTAAAACTTTTCTCATCTGGTAAAGACTTAACTCTTTACTTAAATCTTTACCAAACGACAAAATTTTAGACTGGTCCAGATTGAAAGCATTTGCAGACGACAAAATGAACATAGCTCAAAAGTTAAAATTTGTTTTGGGAAGGATAGGTTACCAGCATTTTTTCTCCTTTTTCCACAATGTTGTAAAAAGCTTTCTTTTTCAGGGTCGTTAAAAGTAAGGATTGTGTGGTAAAGAGTTAACTCTTTACCAAACGACAAAATTTCAGGCTAGGTCAAAATGAAAACATTTGAAGACGACAAATTCAGCGTAGATCAAATAATGACTTCTGTTTTTGATTGGATTGAAAAAAATTGCGGGAATGCTTTTTCTCCTTTTCCCACAATGTTTTCAAAAGCCTCCACTTACAAGGTCGTCAAAACTCGGGATTGTGTGGTAAATAAAGAAAACAGAGATAAAAACCAGCCTCACCTTTGAGATGTTCAGGTTCTCCCTATGAACTAAAAACGTCTATTTCAATTGAGCCATGCTCTGGCAAAATGGAGTTTAATGCATCTCTGTGATACATTATACCGTGCATGCCATCACATAATTATCCACTATACCGAACAAGACATCACATAATTGTGTATTTATAAAATCTATTTCGTCTAACAACCAACTGAATCCTGGCATAGACTGGTCCTTGGACATGCAGAAAATTTATCAAAAGCAAAAGGTTTAGATCGACTGATTGGTGTTTAACGCCGTTTTCAACATTATTTCAGTCATATCACGGCAGCCAGTGCACCTATCCATGCTTTCCTGGAGTTTCTTTTACCAGTACTCCGCACAATATTCTTTCCATGCCACTGGCTGCTTTCCCACATAACCATCGTCGAAACAATGGTCAGTGGTGAGAGAGGAATGAATCCTGTCGCAATGACTATCATCAATCCTCGGAAAGAAATTGGCCAAGCCGGGGATCGAAACAGCGACCTCCTGTTCTCAAGTCCTGTACGCTACCGACTGAGCTATGGGGGCTTGGCAAAAGGTTTAGACGCAGGTCAGCCTGTGCACACTGGGCAGGCTGACCGAGAGCAATACCCTTTACAGATGCATTTAACTCCTTTTTCACATAGCTTGTCTTAACCCTCAGTGCGCTGAATTAATGTAATGGACCTTTTCAAATAGGAAAATACATCCAAAATATAGTCATTTCAGTGTTGTTTTGGCCAAAATATGTAACAAAGTAGTGGGCAATGTAGATCAGAGATCAGACTGCATGTTTTGTGCAGTCTGATCTTGATCTACATTGTCCACAAAAACAACTTAAGTCGGTTCCAGCACTTTATGGGTTAATAACATGTATACAGCATTAAATTTTACAAAAATGTATGTGCACATTGAATATGCAAATTGAAACAAATTTATGCTGATCTCCCCTTCATAATGTCATTATAACCATTTACCTGATGACAAAAATTTTAGACTTGTCAAAATTGAAAGACAACAAATAAATTGTGGCCCTAAGTTATAGGATTTGTCTTGAAAAGAGTTTAAGACATTGTGGAAAAAGGAGAAAATGCTGGTTACCAGCATTTTCTCCTTTTTCCACAATGTTGACAAAAGGCTTCTTTCTCTGGGTTGGTAAAGCATGGGATTGTGTGGTATAGAGTTATAGGCCAACACCATACATAAAGGACAACCCCCTGCAGACAATTCATTTTGTCATGTAGCAAATCACTTTTAAAAACATTCTGCCAAATGGAAAAGTTTTCGCTTAACTCTTTACAAAACGACAAAATTTTTGACTGGTCCAAATAGACAGCATTTGCAGATGACAAAATAAATGTGACTGAAAAATTGAAATTTGTTTTAGGAAGGGTAGAAGGCATTGTGGGAAAAGGAGAAAATGCTGGTTACCAGCATTTTCTCCTTTTCCCACAATGTTTTAAACAAGAGGGCCATGATGGCCCTGGGTCGCTCACCTGAGTCAATAGGCGAAATTCACTCAACATGCAAAATCCAATTTCTGACCAATTGTTAGGTCAATTGATGAACAAACTTGGTAGAGGTCCACTAGGAGATGCTACATGCCAAATATCAAAGCTCTACGCCTTCCAGTTTCAGAGAAGAAGAACTTTAAAGTTTTCTTTCTTTGTTCTTATGTTCGAAATTTGTGACCCCCAGGGCGGGGCCAGTTTTCACCCCAGGGACATCATATGAACAAACTTGGTAGAGGTCCACTAGGAGATGCTACATGCCAAATATCAAAGCTCTACGCCTTCCAGTTTCAGAGAAGAAGAATTTTAAAGTTTTCCTTCTTTGTTCCTATGTTTGAAACTTGTGACCCCCAGGGCGGGGCCAGTTTTCACCCCAGGGACATCATATGAACAAACTTGGTAGAGGTCCACTAGGAGATGCTACATGCCAAATATCAAAGCTCTACGCCTTCCAGTTTCAGAGAAGAAGAATTTTAAAGTTTTCCTTCTTTCTTCCTATGTTTGAAACTTGTGACCCCCGGGGCGGGGCCAGTTTTGACCCCAGGGGCGTTATATGAACAAACTTGGTAGAAGTCCACTAGGAGATGCTACATGCCAAATATCAAAGCTCCACACCCTCCAGTTTCAGAGAAGAAGAATTTTAAAGTTTTCCTTCTTTGTTCCTATGTTCGAAACTTGTGACCCCTGGGGCGGGGCCAGTTTTGACCCCAGGGGCGTCATATGAACAAACTTGGTAGAGGTCCACTAGGAGATGCTACATGCCAAATATCAAAGCTCCACGCCTTCCAGTTTCAGAGAAGAAGAATTTTAAAGTTTTCCTTCTTTGTTCCTATGTTCGAAATTTGTGACCCCCGGGGCGGGGCCAGTTTTGACCCCAGGGACATCATATGAACAAACTTGGTACAGGTCCACTAGGAGATGCTACATGCCAAATATCAAAGCTCCACGCCTTCCAGTTTCAGAGAAGAAGAATTTTAAAGTTTTCCTTCTTTGTTCCTATGTTCGAAACTTGTGACCCCCGGGGCGGGGCCAGTTTTGACTCCAGGGACATCGTATGAACAAACTTGGTAGAGGTCCACTAGAAGATGCTACATACCAAATATCAAAGCTCCACGCCTTCTAGTTTCAGAGAAGAAGATTTTTAAAGATTTTGCTATTTTTTTCCTTTTAGTTGCCATGGCAACCAGAGTTATGGGTGGAATTCAATCTCTTGAACAACTTTGGTAGAGCTTCACCTGAGGAACATCCCTGCCAAGTTTCATCAAGATTGGCCCAGTGGTTTAGGAGGAGAAGATGTTTAAAGAAATTGTGGACGATGGACGACGGACATTGGGCGATCATAAAAGCTCACCTTGAGCACTTTGTGCTCAGGTGAGCTAAAAAGTCTTCTTCGTCAGGGTCGTTAAAAGTCGGGATTGTGTTCTAAAGAGTTAACATGCCACTTCTCCACTTAACCCTTTACCAAACAATCCCGGGTTTTCACTATCCTTCGAAAAAAGGCTCTTGAAAACATTGTTGGACAAGGAGAAAATGCTGGTAACCAGCATTTCTCTTTTTCCCACAAATTTTTCTACCTTTTCAAAGGAGAAATTATCACTTCAGCGACGTTTGTCATCTGCAAATGCTTTCAATTTGGTCCAGTCCAAAATTTTGTCGTTTGGTTAAGAGTAAACACCACACTTTAAGGACAACCCCCTGCAGACAATTCATTTTGTCACATAGCAAATCATTTTTGAAAACATTGTGGCAAATGTAGAAGTTTCCCTTAACATGCCACTTCTCTGTTTAAACCATAATGTTTTCATACGTATTCACAAAACAAACCTTATGTCATGTTGATTGCCTATCTTTAACCCTTAACTCTCTAACAAACAACAAAATTTTGGACCGGACTAAATTGAACGACAAAATTTTGGACCACACTAAATTGAATGCAATTGCAGACGACAAATAAAACGTTACTAGAATGATGATTTCTCTGTTTAATATGGTAGAAAACATTGTGGGAAAAAGAGAAAATGCTGATTACCAGCATTTTCTCCTTTCCCACAATGTTTTCAAAAGTGAAATGTGCTAGGATCATTAAAAGTCAGGATTGTGTGGTAAAGGGTTAAAGAACTAATATTATGAATTAGATCTTTTAAATCAGGAAAAACTGCCAACATATTGTCACTTCAAGGTTGTTTCTACCACAGTAAGTAACACTGTAGCAGACAGTGTGGATCAGGATCAGACTGCATGGTTTGTGTAGTCTGATCTTGATCTACAGTTGCTGCAGAGGCACCTACAGTAGTGAAAGGTGCTTTAAAAAGGTTGTGGGAAAAGGCAGAAATACTGGTAATCAGTATTTTCTCGTTTTCCCAAAACAATTTCAACCCTTTGAAAAATAAATCGTATCATTTGAGTCACATTTGTCGTCTACAAAAGCTTTCAGTTTGGACATGTCCACAATTTTGTTGGATAAAGAGTTATGGGTTAAAAAGGACTGTTTTAACCTTTGTTCTATAAACTCATTTCACAAGATAATAAGTTGAGAGATATAGAGAATACGTACATAGTGTTGTCGTAGATCAAAAATATCTAACTCGGTTGGGAGAACTGATAATTATCAAGCCTTGGTGAGACAATTATCAATTCTCACAACTGAGTTAGATACAGTAGAACCTCTCCTCACGACCACCCAGGTAATACGAGCAACCCGCTATTACGAACGATTTTTGTCAGAACGGAATTTTTCCTTCTTCATAATCAATGACCACGACCCCGGAGATACGGGCACCCTGCTATTCCGAAATTACGACCACCATTTTCAGTACCAATGAGTAATTACCAATAGATTTTAACCCCGTGAAACGACCACTGATTTTCACATTTTTTTACGACCAGCTAATTTTCACGCGTCCATAATCGCGAAGTGGAGGCCGTGCTTCATGTACGAATATTCTTGGGTCTGATGGAGTAGATAATCAATTAGCGATCTTTTGTTTATCTGTTGACTACAGTAACACAATCGTGTTAAGTGATCAAGGTGTTACCTTACATAATCAAATGACCAATGAATTGGTGATGATTAATTCGGCTTTCATTTGGTAATCAGGCGTTTATCACACATTGCTGACACGGGTGAAAAACATGTCGACATCCGGGTAATTACGATTTGTTTTGTACATCTAGCTTTTGTAATTTGAGACGCTTGGGTTAATATTTAGCGATCGGGATGGGATAATTATTTGGTTTTTGTTACACATTAAAGCCTTATTTATATCGTAGAGAATATGCGATTCTTGAACTAGTGAACACTTCAACTTTGCGATCGACGATTAGTAGGACTGTTCGAACATTCAACTTGAGTCAAAATGGGGGAAAAAAAACAAAAAACGTCAGGCTCTTCAATAATATTCGAAATTCTTTGTTTGAAAATGAAAATAAGCGCGTGGAGTAGGAGTTCTTGAGACTACTCAAGATAAAAAAAAAAGCAGATTAAAACAGGGAATATGACAAGTTCTATCTGTAACATTTAATTATGTAGTCTTTAAGTTCAGATTCTTGATTAATGTACATATCTTGCTGTAAGAGTTTAAATAGGCAATTATGAATGGACATACACTGTCATGTGAATTTATTCATAAAAATTCAACACATATTAACTTTACAATAAATATGAAAATTTTCTTGTTGTCATTTAAATGTGTGGGCATAGGCTTCCCTGACTAAAATATGTATACATTACTCGGAACATAATTTAAATCCACGTAAGTCTACACATAGTCTGGGTTTAATTTAAAATCTAGGTGGGTGAAACCCGGAAATCAGACCACCCCCCTAATAAGACCAATTTTCAAAAGTACCATGGGTGGTCTTAATAGAGGGGTTTTACTGTATTTTTGATCTACGACAACACTATGTACGTATTCTATTTATCTTTTAACCTATGATTTGTACTCATTGTTAAAAGATGTGAAAAATGTTGCTGACAAATACATTTTAAAAGTTTTAAAAGTTTATTTATGTCGGAACTCCCATTTTAAAATTGCATTACCCACATACATAGTACTTTATCGTAGTAATAAAACGTCCGAAAATTGCGATTGAGATGGCTTGGGATTATTCTATTTGAGAAGACGCGGTAAACGAGCATTCAAATGACGTCACGGGCTGGAATTACGTAGGCAGATCATCGGAAAGTAGCGCGCGTGCAATGACATCGTTCTTTTTTCGCGGGCTTTCTGTAGTAATCGTTACTATTTTTGGAATGCATTTCATTCATAAATGGTGATGGGGGCGGAGTCAGTGGAACTTACTGTTCTATAAATATCCGTGGTATATCAAAAATCTATAAATATCCGTGGTATATCAAAAAAATATATCACATGGGTGTTATTGCATGGATATCCGGTTAGTTGAAAGATAAAATCATTTCCCCAAAGGATGCAAAGTTAAACACAAGAACTAAGCATTTTATCGAGTTAAAAATGCATCTTTATAGCCTGAGAGAAAAAATGCTTTCAAAATTTGATAGACAGTAAAATGGTTCAAACTTTGATAAGATAAAAATGAAATGGGTTAACAAGAGGGCCACAATGGCCCTGGATCGCTCACCTGAGTCAAGAGGCGAAATTTCACCCTAGGGTCATAAGACCCAATTTAAAACTCATCTGAGATATTATTAAGACAAACATTCTGACCAACTGCCAGGTTGTGGCCTCTGGAGTGTCCAAAATGTATTTCTTCAATTTGACCTAGTGACCTAGTTTATGACCCTATGTGACCATAGTCAGACATGTAAACCAATTTTCAGGTCAATTTAGCTAGAATTGTGGCCTCTAGAGTGCCCACTAGGTATTTCTTCAATGAGACCCAGTGACCTTGTTTATGACCCTACGTGACCCAATTTTAAACTCATCTGAGATATCATCAAGACAAACACGCTGACCAATTTTCAGGTCAATTGAGCAAGAATTGTGGCCGCTAGAGCGCCCACAAGATATTTCTTTAAATTCGACCTAGTGACCTAGTTTATGACCCTATGTGACCCAATTTTGAACTCATCCAAGATTTTATCAAGACAAACATGCTATCAATTTTCAGGTCAATTAACCCTTTACCACACAACAAAAATTTATACCAGTCCAAATTGAAAGCATTTGCAGACGACAATTTCAATGTGGTTCAAATGATGTGATTTTTGTTTGATAGGGTAAAAAACATTGTGGGAAAAGGACAATGTTTACAATGTTTCCCACAATGTTTTCAAAAATCTTCTTTCTCAAGGGTGTTAAAAATCGGGATTGTGTGGTAAAGAGTTAAGTAAGAATTGTAGCCTCTAGAGCACCCACAAGGAATTTTTGTAAGTTGATCTTGTGAGACCTAGTTTATGACCCTAGGTGACCCAACTTCAAACTCATCCGAAATTTCATCAAGACAAACTTCTGGCCAATTTTCAGTTCAATTGAGTAAGAAATGTGGCCTCTAGAGTGTCCACAAGGTATTTCTTATTTGACCTAGTGACCTAGTTTATGACCCAAGGTATTCCAAATTTGAACTCATCCGAGATTTTATTAAGACAAAGATTCTAGCCAATTTTCAAGACAATTGAGCGATAAATGTGGCCTCTAGACTGCCCACAAAGTATTTCTTTAATTTGACATAGTGACCTAGATTATGTCCCCAGGTGACCCAATTTTGTTCTTGTCCTAGATTTCATCAAGACAAATATTCTGATCAATTTTCAGGTCAATTGAGCAAAAAATGTGGCCTCTAGAGTGTCCATAAATTTAATTTGACCTCATGACCTAGTTTATGGCCAAAGGTGACCCAATTTCAGACTCATCCTAGATTTAATTAAGACAAACATTCTGACTAATTTTCAAGTCAATTGAGCGAAAAGTTGGCCTCTAAGTGCCCACAAGGTATTTCTTTAATTTGACCTGGTGACCTAGTTTATGACCCTAGGTTACCCAAATCTAAACTCATTCGAGATTTTATAAAGACAAACAATCTGACCAACTTTCAGGTCAATTGAGTAAAAAATGTGGCCTCTAGAATGTCCACAAAGTATTTCTTTAATTTGACCTAATGACCTAGTTAATGACCCCAGGTGACCCAATTTCAAACTCATCCAAATTTTAAATTAAGACAAACATTCTTACCAATTTTTAAGTCAATTGAACAAAAAATGTGGCCTCTTTTATTACAATATAACACATCTTTGAACAGTATTGTCATATTTCGGATTAACTTTGGGTTTACTTGCAAAAATTTCTTCCATTAAAGTTTTCTCATCCTTTTGTGAATTATCACTCTTCACGTCCTTTTGTGAATTATCACTTTTATCGGCTATTTTAGGATCAGACTTGTCTGTATCACTATTATCTGTGTTCCTGTTATCTTTATCATCCGGATTCACAGATTTCTTGCCAGGTACTGTTGCCCAATCATCAGGTGGAAATATTCTATATTCCCAGACGTCATTTTCTCTTGCAGATCGTAATCGAAATTCCCGTCTTAGTATTTCATGTTCCACAATGTAACTCTGTTAAAAAAAAAAAATTGAAACCAGAAATAAAATGTACATATTTCCAACATTTCAGAAAGTGTGCGTTTTTGACGTGCAAAATGAAAGCCTCAAGCAACTAAAGTAATGCATCACGTCTCCCTTGACGCAACATAAATCTGAACTAAAAATTAATATACAAGATTGATTCAATTAATGTATCTCACAAAATTATCAAGTTTATAACTACAGAACCATGTTGAACCCGCTTTCAAACACTGAATTAATTGTTTCTGGTGTATCTCCCTTAACCCTTTCCCAAACGACAAATTTTGGACTGGTCCAAATTGAAAGAGTTTGCAGACAACAATTTTAAATTTGATGAAAATGGCAGAAAGGTCTCAAAAAGGGTAGAATACACTGTGAGAAAAGGAGAAATTGCTCATTACGAGCAATTTCTCCTTTTCCCACAATGTTTTCAAAAGACTTGTACTGCAGACACGTGAAAACCAGGGATTGTTTGGGAAAGGGTTAACTGTCCATTGGATGTTGATACGAAGATCTGTAGATTGATAACAAGCTGCCAGTTTACAGTGTACTCTGAATCTGTCTAAAACAGGACTTTAATCTGTGTGACATTGCTGTCGCCTTGCCTGTATTACTGTATGAAATCCATATTAAACTTTTAGTCTGCATTTTAGACCCTGTTAGGTCACTGTCACACACTTGCTGGAGGAATGGAGGTGACGGATAACATTTTTCTAGGAGGTCATTGTTTTCAACTTTTACCTTTAATGCCACACTGTCATATAAAACTTTTAGCATTATGTGACATCTACAATTGGGGCAAAGGCACACTTCACGTGAAAACCGAAAGTTAAAGACCATGACGCATAAAACTTCCAAATGACCTCAAAATTCCGAACAGTGAGTACCAGATGACCCTTAACTCTTTACCACACAACAAAGTTTTAGACCCATCCGAAGTGAAAGCATTTGTAGACGACAATGTCAGTGTGACTCAAATGATGCGATTTGTCTTTGATAGGGTAGAAAACATTGTGGGAAAAGGAGAAAATGCTGGTTACCAGCATTTTCTCCTTTTCCCACAATGTTTTCAAAAGGCTTCAACATCACGGTCGTTAGAAGTCAGGATTGTGTGGTAAAGGGTTAAAATTTATCAGCTAGCAGAAACACTGTATTTCTTATTATCACTTTACCAAATAATCCTTGGCCTTTACAACCTTGAGGAAACAGTATTTGGAAAAGATCATGTGGAAAGGATAAAAAGAAAGAATGCTGGTAATCAGTATATAATTTTCTTCCATTCCAAAAATATTTTCTACCCTTACAGGGACAAGTCTAATCATTTGAGCAATGTTATATTTGTTCTCTGCAAGTGCTTCCAATTTGGACAAGTCTGTAATTTTGATATCTGCCTTATTTACTGATTACTCCTGTAAAATTTCAACAGAATAAGACCAGGTTTTAATCCTTTACCAAACAATCCCCTGTTTTTCACAACTCTAAAGAAGAAGGCTCTTGAAAACATTTTGGGAAAAGGAGAAAATGCTGGTAACCAGCATTTTCACCTTTTCCCACAATTTTTTCCATCCTGTCAAAAGAAAAACCTCATCATTTAAGTCACACTTGATTTGTAACCTGCAAATGCTTTTAATCTAGACTCTGAACAAGTCTAAAATTTTGTCATTTGGGAAAGACTTAAGAGCAGACAAATCAAAGACAGGATTTAATATGAAAAGGGCAATAACTCTGCAATTATTCCATACAATTAAACCTGCTGACATCAACATTGTCATACTGATCACTCCTGAACAACTTTGTTTGAGTGAACATATGAAAACAATGAGGCAAAAGGAGAAACTGGTTGTTACTGGTATTTGCACCTTTTTCCATAAGCACTTTAAAATAACATTAAAACTTTGTTTAGAAACGATATAGGTATCTCAATTTCTCCTTCAGCCAAAATGGTTTAACAGCTTCAGTGTCTATTCTAGGACGCGCGATTGCGGGATTCACGCCGATTTCTTTCAGATCCTGCATAAATTCAGACCCAATGCGTGACAGTCCCGCGTAAAAAAAAAAAAATATGAAAAAGTTTCAAAACAAAGAATTTACTCTTGCCTTGCAGAAAATACCACTGTTTTGAATAAAACAGCATCAATGCCAAAGCCGTTTTGCAAGATATTATGTCCATCAAAGTAACCTTCCTTGACAGGAAGTCGGTCCAAACAGCCCACTTTGAAAATGACCCTGGCCAAAATGGCTACCTTTACCTACTCTTAGACTGCTGTTATTGTAATGAATTTTATCAAAATGAATTTTAAAACTGTTTTGGTCTTAACTCTTTTTCAAAATTTAATTTAATTTCTACAGAGGGAAGTTCCAGAATTTGTCTTTTGACACGTAAACATGTCAGTAAGTCTACGGTATAGTCTAGGACAGGAATGAATGTCTAATTATATGCGCTATACATGTTTTGTATCTATTCTAAAATTGTCCCACCTATTTTTTGAAAATCAAGCATATTTTTTAGATGGAGGGGGAAAAATCCCCCCTTATTTTCAGTTTCTAGATTATACACTACAGTTTACCAAACAACAAAATTTTGGAATTGTCCAAATCCAAAGCATTTGCAGACGACAAATTGAATGTGAAGCAAAACGCTTTGTTTCTAAAAGAGTACAAAAAATGTGAGAAAAGGAGAAAATGCTGGTAATCAGCATTTTCTTTTTCCACAATGCTTTCAAAACCATTCACCCTCAAGGCCATAAAAACTGTGGTAATTTATTAAATTAAAGAGTGAAAAAACTGCAATAAAAAGAAAATTTTCCTACCAGAGCCTCTTCATCCTTATCTTTCTTCACCTTTTTACACATTTCATACGCTTTAGACCAGTGACTACAATCTAACTTTTCTCCGTATGTATAGCGGCTGTACAACCTCCCTCGCAAACCTGAAACATAGAACTGTAATTCTTTATGATTGAATGGTGTTTTATGCCATTTTCAACATTATTTCAGTCAGTTGGCAGGTCAGGTATACATGTATGTCCAGGGTTTCAACAGTACTAGTAAGGGCTTTGAAGGTTTTGAAGTGTCTTCCCCAAAAATAACCCACATGAGGCCCAGTGTTTCCAGCGAGGCTCAAATTTCTAACCCAGACCTCCAAGTTACAAGTCCCATGCTTTAACACTGTGCTACACATGAACCATATCATCCTCTACCAGGTAAGCAATTTCTCCTTTGCTACAATGCTTTAACCCTTTCCCAAACAAGCCCTGGTTTTCAAGTGTCTGCAGTACAAGTCTTTTGAAAGCACTGTGGGAAATGGAGAAATTGCTCGTTACGAGCAATTTCTCCTTTTCCCACAGTGTTTTCTACCCTTTTTGGTAACTTTCTGCCATTTTCATCAAATTTAAAATTGTCGTCTGCAAACTCTTTCAAATTGGACCAGTCCAAAATTTGTTGTTTGGGAAAGGGTTAACTCTGTACCAAACTACAAAATTTTGGTCTTGACCAATTGAAAGCATTTGCAGACAACAAAATAAATGTAACTCATAAATTGAAATCTGTTTTGGGCTGGGTTAAAAAAAAATTGTGAGAAAAGGAGAAAAAGCTGGTTACCAGCATTTTCTCCTTTTCTCAAAATGTTTTCAAAAGACATCTTTCTCAGGGTTGTTAAAACTCCGGATTGTGTGGTAAAGGGTTAAACAAGAGGAAGTGCCAATGATTGACTGCAGTTGCTATATCAGTGACACACCCTGTAGCTCAGTTGGTAACATACAGGGATAATACCACCCTTGTTAACCCAGGTGTGAAGTATTACCATTCATCACCCCTGGGACATTCAATTGCGAAATCGTTGTTTATATGAATATTCGTAAGATTGCGAATTACACCCAATAGCCAATCGAATTTGTTGATAACAACGATACTCTCCTGTAGTGGAGGATAATCACATTTCTTCCGTTAATATCAATAAACCAGGTAAAACCCACATCATTATCAACAAATATGGCGGCCACCGGTGGGCCTTCCTTCTGTGGCATTTGCCTTACGACAATCCAGGGCAGACATTATAAATCCTTGTATATAAAGGCAAATATTCAGAAATACAGCATGCTGCAACAGTTCTTAGAGGTACGTAGCAGGGGTGACGTCATCCTCGTTGACCCAGTTCTGATGTAATTCGTAAACTACATTCATCAATTTGATTGGTTGTGGTTGATAAAAATAGATTAAATTTTCTCATCGAAAAACTGAGATTACCAATCAAAATGCCTCATGAATAATTTATGAGAACGAGAAAACATACGTGAGATAACCCAGGGGCCATGAATGTAGTTTATGGAATACATCGGAACTGGGTTAACGAGGTTGGGATAATACAGGTACAGTCAAACCCTTAGAGTACCAATAAACCAAATAGAAATTTTCATCCCAGAAAAACCACCCAAGCATTGCAATTTCATGGTGGCTTTTGTCTGCAGTGATTCTGCAAAGTGAACAGTGAAGATCAAAGATCAGGCTGCACATTTTGAGCAGCCTGATCTTGATCTAAATTGGAGATGATGATTTAAACATTACTCAAATAATGGAGTTTGTCTTTGAAATGGTAGTAAAGGTTGCTGGTTACCAGCACTATCTCCTTTTTCCACAATGTTTTCAAAAGCCTAGTTATTCAGGGTCATTAACCCTTTCCCAAACAAGCCCTGGTTTTTACATGTCTGCAGTACAAGTCTTTTGAAAACACTATGGGAAAAGGAGAAATTGCTCATAACGAGCAATTTCTCCTTTTCCCACAGTGTTTTCTACCCTTTTGGAGAACTTTCTGTCATTTTCATCAAATTTAAAATTGTTGTCTGCAAACTCTTACAATTTGGACCAGGCTAAAATTCATCGTTTGGGAAAGGGTTAATATTCTGGACTGTTTGGTAAAGATGTAATAAAAATTTTCTTTACATAATTGTTCATACTAAAATATGCAGAGATCTACTTTTACAAGAATGTTCAAATAAATCATTACTTATACATACTTTAACATGAGTGTTCAAAGTACTATACATGTTTATCACTATCACATATTTTCACATGAATTCTAAGACTAATACTTTATACATACTTGCACAATCTTTGTACTCTTCATGATAATATGAGCAATTTCTGACCTGAAACAAAAAATAAAAAAAATGTCATGTAGCGAGAATAGATCTGTCATATGTTACTATATTATTCAACCGTTACAAAGCAATCCATTGTTCCATACTTTATCATCCCAAGGAGAGGGGCTTTTGAATGAAGAGAAACAGTTGGAAAAGGAAAAAATGCTGGTAACCCATGTTTTTTTCTTTTTTTTAACCCTAACTTGGACAAATCCCCTCATCTTAGCCAAATCTAACTAATAGTTTGCAACTGCTTTCAATACAAATCATTCTGAATTTTGTAGGCATGCATGTCACCAGGCAAGATGGTCACTAAGACAAGGATATGCAAGATATTATAGTCCGACGAATCACCGAAATGTCACCGAATCACCGAAATACCCCTATTTTTTCCAATGTTAAGTTCAGATAACTGATATTAGTTGGCAGTATTTTTCTTTCTTTCTTTTTTCTTTAACTGAAAATGCTTTCAATGAAAGTATCAATCATTGATGAGAAGAATGATGTTGTTAATATATTCGGATCATTAATTTACGTGGAGAACAATCACCGAAACACTCGCGTGTCTGGTCTGTTTCATTTCAAACAACTGAAGTTGTGGTGTTTGACACAAATTGTAATCATACTGATGAAGGAGGGTTAGTTTAAAACCTAATGACAAAATAACAACATGCCATTGAAGCCTGACGTGAAGAATGTGCACCGGAATATCCCACCAGTACTGTAAATGTTCACCGAACATGATCTCTTTGTCTGTTTGTGTAAGGGCTATAGCAGCTCGGTGTGAATTTCAATTTTTGATTGGGTCTCCGAGCAGAGAAACAGTCACAAAAATAACATCGGAGCGAAACTTCAGACTGAAGGTAGTAAACACCACATCTTCCTTTGCTTGTAAGGTATACTACCCAATTCATTGACAAGCCCCTTTGTCATCTGCAAATGGTTTAACCCTTTCCCATACGACCAAGTTTGGACTAGTCCAAATTGAAAGTGTTTGCAGACGACAATTTCAAATTTGATGAAAATGGCAGAAAGGTCTCAAAACAGGTAGAAAACACTGTGGAAAAAGGAGAAATTGCTTGTTATGAGCAATTTCTCCTTTTCCCACATCGTTTTCAAAAGACTTGTACTGCAGACACATGAAAACTAGGGCTTGTTTGGGAAAGGGTTAAACCTTTGCCAAGTGTAAATAAAATTTCTTCTTTTGGTATAGGGTTAAAAGCCAATTTTCCCTTCTAAAAGAGTTGCTTTGCAAGTTTTTGCTACAAGTTGTACGATTTCCACAATTTTGGTTTTTTATCTGCCTCATCAGACTCTATTGAACACACAGCCTTATGTCAAAATTTAAAGTTTGCAACTCAAGCATTTCAGTTAACTTTGAACAAGTTGTGAAGGTTAAAGAAACACATGTTGCAATCCAGTAGCATGTTCAAATCGCGACCTCAAAAAAGATAAGATACCAACTCCTTTGATAAAGCTCTCCATCCATATCCTTGCATCCTCAGAGTCTGATCGGTAAGGGTGGAGAAAGTGTTTTTCCGCATTACCCGTGTCTTCCATGACTCTGTTTTTCGTGTCGGCAGCTAGTCAACCTGGCTCGTTATGGAAGCGGCCATCTTTGATACTGGCTGCTTCCCGGCGTACCTGTCAAACGTGAGACTGGTACCAGACACAATTTCGCATCAAAATGAAGAAGTTCAGTATCTGCAAATGTCTGTATTCTAAAAACATTTTTCTGCAACGATTTAATATTCACGTAGAATATCACAATCGGACAGAATTCTTGGATTCATACAGAAACGTAGGTTTGACTTGATTGTCTAGAGCTACCATATTGCTTGTTACCAACCAATTAGTGAATTACAGTATTGAATTTTTTTATATCCCAGACATTGATCATAGAATTATAAAATTTATATGAGTTCGTTTTAAAGATCAGCAGACCCTAATTAAGAGCAAGGTTGTTACAGTCCAGAATGTCTTAACTCTGTACAACCCAATCCCGACCTTTAAGTACGACCCAGAGGCGAAGCCTTTTTGAAAACATTGTGAGAGAAGAGAAAACGCTGGTAACCGGCATTTTCTCCTTTTCCCAACAATAACCAGCATTTTCTACCTTTTCCATACTGTTTTCTAACCTTTCAGAGACGGATTCAATCATTTGAGCCAAAGCTAATTTGTCGTCTGCAAACGCTTTCAATTTGGACTGGTCTAAAATTTTGTTGTCTGGTGAAGTGTTCAGGCTTTACCTTTTACCAAACAATCCCATGTTTTAAAGACGAAAGCTTTTGAAAAATGGTAAAGGAGTAACCAGCATTTACCATTTAAATCCATAGGAATAGAAATTATGAGACATTGTTGTAAACTTAGGGAAACAGTGGTGTTGGGGTCAAGAGATGGTGTTGTAGGGTTGTGCGAGTCATTAGTGTAGGGCTTGGGAGACAGATTAGAGTTTTTGAAAGACTAAGATCTATGTAGAGATAGGAAAACAGAAGTTTATGGATCGGGAGACATTGGTGTTGGGATGGAGAGATTAGTGCTGTAAGGGTGTGGGAGTCATTAGGGAGAAAGATTAGGCTTAAGGAGGCCACAGATGTAGAGATTGGGAGACAATGATGCTGGGGTGGAGAGACAGTGGTGTATGGACTAGGAAACAGTTTGTAGAGGGTAGGGTTAAGAAGACAGTATTTTGGTAATGGGAAGTGGGTGAAGCGGTAATGAAATGGTATTTTGATGGTAGTGTGCTGGAGACAGTCACTTTCTCCCAACCTCCTCACCACTGTCTTTGTAACTCTACTCTGCTGTCTCTCTGTCCACACATGGGGCAACAGTAGTGTAGAGTGTGATGAGACAGTGGTGTAGGGTGACAGTGAGTTATGATATTAGGAGAAGGTATTGTAGATTGTGGGGAGAGTGGTGTAGGGTGACAGTGAGTTATGATACTAGAAGGTATTGTAGATTGTGGGGAGACAGTGGTGTTGGGTATGGGGTGACAGTGTTGTAGGAATATAGGGAGACAGTGGTATAGAGTGTGGGAAGACAGTGATGTAGAGGTGAGCAGAGATGTAGGGTGTGCAGAAACAGTGATTTAGAGATAAGGAGACAGTGATGTAGAGTATTTGGAAACACTGGAGTAGAGGTGTACAGTAGGGTATAATGAGACAGGCATGTAGGGTGTTTGGAGACAGTGGCAAAGGGTATGGAGAGACAGTCGAGTAGATTGTGTGGCGACATTTTTGTAGAGATGAGGAGACAGTGGTGTAGTGTGCAGGGAGACAGTGGTGAAGTGAATGTATAGTCGATGCATTAGGGTATAAAGAGACAGTGGTATAGATTATGGGGAGACAATGGTATTGGGGTGGAAAAGAGTGGTGTAGTGTGTGGAGACAGTGGTGTAAAGGTAGAATGGTATGTCATTAGACCTTGGTTTAGGGTTGGGCATACTGTGATGTAGAGATTGATTGATTGACTGTATGGTGTTTAATGCTGTTTTCAACATTATTTCAGTGATACTGCGGTGGCCAGTGCACCTATCCATGCTTCCCTGGAGTTTCCTTTACCAGTGGTATGCACAATATTCTTTCCAAGCCACTGGCTGCTTTCCCACATAACCATCATTGAAACAATGGTCAGGGGTGAGAGAGGAATGAATCTCGTCACAATGACTATCATCAATCCTCGGAAAGAAATTGGCCGAGCCAGGGATCGAACCAGCGACCTCCTGTTCTCAAGTCCTGTATGCTACTGACTGAGCTACGGGGGCTCGGCTGATGTAGAGATAGAGCAACAGTAATGTAGGCGTGGGGAAACAGTAGTGTCTGAGTGCAGAGGCAGTGGGTGGAGACAGTGATGTAGCAGTGGTGTAGGGGGCAGACAGTGGTGTATGGATGGGGAGACAGTGATGCTGTTAGACAGTGGTGTAGGGGGGAGACAGTGGTGTATGGATGGGGAGACATTGATGCTGTTAGACAGTGGTATAGGGGGCAGACAGTGGTGTATGGATGGCTAGACAGTGATGCTGTTAGACTGTGGTGTAGGGATGGGGAGACAGTGATGCAGAGGTGGTTACGCTGTTGTGTAGGGTATACAGAGGCAGTGAGTTAGGTTAGGTGATTAAAAGGTGGGGAGACATTAATTTGGTGTAGGATGAGGGGAGACAGCACTAAAGGGGCAGGTAGACAGTAATGTTAGGACAGGCAACAGTGGCTAACTCTTTACTAAACTATAAAATTTCAGACTGTTCCAAATTGAAAGCATTTGCAGATGACAAACTAAATGTTCCACAGTTTAGGAAGTTATTCTTTGAAAGGGTTGAAAATGTTGTGGGAAAAGGGGAAAATGCTGGTTACCAGCATTTTCTCCTTTTCCCACAATGTTTTCAAAGGTTCTTTTTCCTCAGGGTCATTAAATCTCGTGATTGTGTGGTAAAGGGTTAAGAGGTTGAGCATTTGTCGCTTCTGACTTTGAATCCCATGATGAACTATGTCCATCTTTGGAACTGCCCATATTATATGACCAGAACTACAGAACTATGAAGACTGATAAAATTTAAATTGTAAGAACTTTCTTCAGAACAGATGTTAAATGAATTAATAAGAAAGGAATATTAAAAAAAAAAAAAAAAGAAATGTGACTCTCTACATGTATTTCTTGTCATCAGGTATTGGCAGATATTGGAGTGAAGACAGATCAAGAAAAACAAGAGCTTATAGATGAGGTAACATCTAAACCTTTTACCTTGTAATCTGGAGTTTTAACAACCTGGCTGAGAAAGATGACCTTTGAAAACATTCTGGGAAAAGGCGAAAATGCTGGTAACCAGCATTTTCCCCTTTTCCCATTATGTTTTCTATTCTTTCAGACACAAATTCCATCATTTGAATCACCTCTAAATTGTCGTTTGCAAATGCTTTCAGTTTGGACCAGTCTAAAATTTTCTCGTTTGGTAAAGAGTTAACTACATACAAGACAACAGATTTTTAGACTGGGGCATATTGTAAACATCAAATGACTGAGCTTGTCTTTGAAAGGGTGTAAAACATTGCGGGAAATAGAGAAAATGTTGCTAACCATCATTGCTATTGTTTCTTATTAAATAATCATATCTTTTCAAAAGTTACGTTGCTCACGGTCTAAAAGACATTTGTCTCTAAACTTTGTTGTTTGGGAAAGGGTTAACTATCAAAAGGGTTACACATATAACTGGGACAGGTGACCCTGATATATTTTGGCACTCAGTTATGCCCCATTTTGCAATGTCTGGCGAAAACAGTTTTTCATATCTCTCATATTGCTGCCGATATTTACTTCAAACCAGAGTTAGTTGTTCACTATTGAAAGGGGAACACATAAAACTAGATGAGGTTATCCTGAAATATTTTTCACACAGTAATCCCCCTTTTTTAACCACCTCCTTTAGATGCGCTTGTTATTTTCATTACATTAATTACAGATTGAGAAAGAAGTGGCAAGAAGGAGGGGCCTGTCTAGAGCCTCACAAGAAAGACAACTCTTGATAGCAAAGCAGTACAAAAGAAAACATCCAGATTTGTTCCAGCTCAAGGTAATTATTGACCGATTTTTTTATCACTGCAAAATTACTGTGTTAACTCTTAAGCTGCTAAGCACGACTCACTGACCTTTTGTAAACGGTGTAGATCAAGATCAGACTGCACAGAACATGCAGACTGATCTTGGATCTACACTGCCTGATAAGGAGATATTTTTCTCCCAAAAAATAATGTTAGAAATAACATTATTCCGGTTTATATCAGTGGCTTGAAAGTTTTATGTAACTTATTTAGCTGGATAAGGGTTAGTCCTTTACTACAGAACCCTTTGTTTGAAGACCCTCAGGAGAAAAAGATTAGTTAAAAGTAACAAGAGGGCCATGATGGCCCTGGATCGCTCACCTGAGTCACTAGGCCAAACATTCTGACCAAATTTCACAAGTATCTGACTGAAAATGTGGCCTCTATAGCGTACACAAGATTTTTCGAAGATATGACCTAGTGACCTAGTTTTTGACCCCACATGACCCAATTTTGAACTCGTGTGAGATTTTATCAAGCCAAACATTCTGACAAAGTTTCGTAAGTATTTGACTGAAAATGTGGCCTCTAGAGTGTACACAAAGTTTTTCGAAGATCTGACCTAGTGACCTAGTTTTTGACCCCACATGATCCAATTTCGAACTCGTCCCAGATTTTATCAAGACAAACATTCTGACCAAATTTGACAAATATCTGACTGAAAATGTGGCCTCTAGAGCACACACAAGGTTTTTCGAAGATTTGACCTAGTAACCTAGTTTTTTACCCAAGACCCAATTTCCAACTCGTCCCAGATTTAATCAAGACAAACATTCTGACCAAGTTTCATGAGGATCGAATTGAAAATGTGGCCTCTAGAGCATACACAAGGTTTTTCGAAGATTTGACCTAGTGACCTAGTTTTTGACCGCTCATGACCCAATTTCAAACTCGTCTCAGATTTTATCAAGACAAACATTCTGATCAAATTTCACAAGTATCTGACAGAAAATGTGGCCTCTAGAGCATACACAAGGTTTTTCGAAGATCTGACCTAGTGACCTAATTTTTGACTCCACATGACCCAATTTCGAACTCATCCGAGATTTTATCAATACAAACATTCTGACCAAATTTCACAAGTATCTGACTGAAAATGTGGCCTCTAGAGTGTACACAAGGTTTTTCGAAGATTTGACATAGTGACCTAGTATTTGACCCCACGACCCAATTTCGAACTCGTCCGAGATTTTATCAAGACAAACATTGTGACCAAGTTTTATGGGGATCAGACTGAAAATGTGGCATCTAGAGCGTACACAAGGTTTTTCTAAGATTTGACCTAGTGACCTAGTTTTTGACCCCACGTGACCCAATTTCGAACTCGTCCCAGATTTTATCAAGACAAACATCCTAACCAAGTTTCAGGAGTATCTGACCGAAAATGTGGCCTCTAGAGCGTACACAAGGTTTTTCTAAGATTTGACCTAGTGACCTAGTTTTTGACCCCACATGACCCGATTTCGAACTTGTCCAAGATTTTATCAAAACAAATTTTCTGACCAAATTTCACAAGTATCTGACTGAAAATGTGGCCTCTAGAGCGTACACAAGGTTTTTCGAAAATTTGACCTAGTATTTGACCCCACGACCCAATTTCAAACTCGTCCGAGATTTTATCAAGACAAACATTCTGACCAAGTTTCATGAGGATTGGACTGAAAATGTGGCCTCCAGAGCATACACAAGTTTTTTCTAAGATTTGACCTAGTGACCTAGTTTTTGACCGCACATGACCCAATTTCGAATTTGTCAGAGATTTTATCAAGACAAACATTCTGACCAAGTTTCATGAGGATCGGACTGAAAATGTGGCCTCTAGAGCATACACAAGGTAAAAAGTTGCTGACGGACGATCACAATAGCTCACCTTGAGCACTTCATGCTCAGGTGAGCTAAAAATAGCTACCAAAAGTAAACAATATAGGTGTTAAAATGCATTTCAATTGACGACGGACGATGGACACAGCACGATTACAATAGCTCACCATGAGCACTTCGTGCTCAGGTGAGCTAAAAATAGCTACCAAAAGTAAACAATGTAGGTGGTAAAATGCATTTCAATGGAACTCTTTACCAAATGACACAATCTTAGACTAGTCCAAATTCAAAGCATTTGCAGAGGACAAAATAAATGTGACTCAAGAATAGAAATTTGTTCTGGTGTGGGTAGAAAACATTGTGGGAAAAGGAGAAAATGCTGGTAACCAGCATTTTCCCCTTTTCCCACAATGTTTTCTACCCTTCCTAAAACAAATTTCAATATATGAGTAACATTTATGTTGTCGTCTGCAAATGCTTTCAATTTGGACAAGGCTGAAAATTTGTCGTTTGGTAAAGGGTTAAAACCTGCTAAGTCACTCTATCTTTTGATTCATTTTTCTGCCAACGGCTAACACTGGGACAGACTGTACAATAACAGATTATCCTCTTCACAATAATGTCCATACTTTTAAATGGTATGATGTAAATTTAAATGCATTTTAACCCTTTACCACACAATCCCTACTTTAAACGACCCTGAGGAAGAAGCCTTTTGAAAACATTGTAGGAAAAGGAGAAAATGCTGGTAACCAGCATTTTCTCCTTTTCCCACAATGTTTTCTACCCTGCTCAGGACAAAGTTCATTTTTTCAGTCACAATCATTTTGTCGGCTGCAAATGCTTTCAATTTGCACTAGTCTAATATTTTGTTGTTTGGTAAAGAGTTAACTCTTTCTAACAAGACAAAATTTTTAGACGTGTCCAAAGTGAAAGCATTTCCAGACAACAAAATGGAGGTGACTCAAAAATTGAAATTTGTTTTTTGGAAGGGTAGAAAACATTGTGGGTAAAAGAGAAAATGCTGGTTACCATCCAGGTCTGTCACCAGCATTTTCTCCTTTTCCACAATGTTTTCAACCCTTTCAATGAGGAATTTTATCATTTCCATCAAGGTCATTAAAACATGGCATTGTGTGGTAAATGGTTAAAGGTTGTATAACACACAAGATTGTTCATTAAAAGCCTTAGATAAATACACTACATGGTACTTTTTCACGGAACAATTTTAGAAAGAGTTCCTGGCCCCAGAATTTCTGAAGCTTGTGGAATACTGTAATGGTAGAGATGCTACTTTTGAGGAAATGTTTGATGAAACTCCAGTTAAGGAAACAAACAGTAAGTCACTATTCTTAATTTTCTTTTCCATCATTAAAGATATATCTATGCTCATTTTCAGCCAGTTTTTAACCCATTTCATCTTTATTTTATCAAACTATAATCATTCTTGTATCTCCATGCCAAATGTTTTCCCCTGACAATTGCAAGGTTTCATAGAAAATGCATTTCATTTTCTGGAGGCCATCGAAGAAATCACTCACATTTCTGGTTTTTAGTCGAAGATTTCCAATACAATATTCATCCCTTACACCATATATATCGGTAATTTATCTATACATGTATTTACGAAGCTGACTAAACTCTGAACCATTTTACAGTCTATCAGATTTCAGCAGCGTTTTTTTCTCTCTGGCTGTATGGATGTATCTTTAACATTTTACCAGACAACTTTAAATTTTTGTCAACTTTAAGGAAGATGGCCCCAGAAAACATTTGTCATATGCAAAGGCTTTGAATTTTGACGTCTTCAAAATTTTGTCGACTGTTAAAGACTTAACCACCAAAAAAAAAAAAACTTTATCTTTTACAGTTAGCAGAGCCTATACAGTGCCCGTGTTCACTGAGGATTTCTGCAAACGATTTCTTGAAGAAATTCAGAATTTCGAGGACAGTGATTGCCCGAAAGGAAGACCGAATACCATGAATAATTATGGGGTAAGTTAACCCTTTACCAAAGAATCACCTGATTTTATGACCTTGAGGAAGAGGACCTTTGAAAAATTGGGGCTGATGGAGAAAAATGCATGTAACAAGAACTGCAAACTCGTTTGTTGTCTGGTATTAGGTCAGCTTGACCTAATACCAGACAACAAATTTTAGACTTGTCCATAATTCAAAGCATTTGCAAACAACAGTTTAAGTGTGACACAATTGTTGAAATTTGATGCGGTAAGGATGGAAAATATTGTGTGTAAAGGAGAAAATGCTGTTTACCAGCATTTCCCCCCTTTCCCACACTGTTTTTTTAAGGTCGTTAAAACTCGGGATTGTTTGGTAAAGAGTTGAATCTTTCCATTTTACATCAACTTTATCTCGATAATTGCTGTCTGAAAACCTGCTTTCACCATGGGGTTGGTAGTTTCCAAGCTGGACCTCACTCATTCAATTGAAACAGTTACAGTGTAGACAAGCGTAAAATTTTATCATCTTAAAGAGAGTTTTACACAACCACACAGGAAAGTTTTAGAACTGTTCAAATAGATAGCATTTGCGGGCTACAAATTCGGCTCAAATGACTGGCTTTTAACATTTGGTTAAGAAATATTGTGGGAAAACTGAAAATGCTTGGCCAGCATTTCCTCCTTTTCCCACAAAGTTTTCAAAAGCATTTTTTCTCAGAATTATGAAAATTGGGAATTGTCCGGTATAGCGTTAATATTGCTTTGTATGATAACAGGTTCTCCTAGATGAGCTTGGCTTCAATGATTTTATATCAGAGCTGAGAGAAAGTTACCTGTGTCCGATTTCCAACATTCTTTTCCCAGACTGGGGCGGGGCTCAGCTTGACTCTCACAAAGCGTTTATTGTACAGTATAAAGTAAGTGAAGATCGAGACTTAAGCTTCCATTTTGACAATGCAGAAGTAACTCTCAATGTTGCTTTGTCTCCAAAAGATTCTTATGAAGGTGGAAAATTATATTTTGGTGCAATGAGGACGGAAAACAATAATGGCAATTACGATGAGATCGAGCATCAGCCGACTGTTGGTCTTCTCCATAGAGGGCAGCACAAACATGGTGCACGACCCATTTCAAGTGGAGCAAGGTATAATTTGATTATCTGGATGAGAGCATCAGCTGTCAGAAACAGGAAGTGCCCAATGTGTGATTTTGTTCCCGACTTGGAAGAGACTGTTGGGTTTGGAGGAGGGTTCACTCAAAAGGAACCAGCCTCAATAGATGTTTGTTCTCTTACATAATTAATCATTAAGGTTTGAATATATGCATGTACCTTGAAAGTGCCTCCTTCTTTATATAGATTTTATGATTCATCACATCAGATGTGTGGTCTGGTTCTAATTTGGAACAGGATGTTGGCTTTTGACAACAGTTTACACATTGGGAACCAGCCACAGCAGATATATGTTCTTTTAGATAGCTTATTGTTTATATGTGAATCTCTGCCTGAAAAAATTGTTGATTTTTGAAAAATGCTGAAATCCTATTAATGTATGAATTTTAACAACAAAAATGAAGAAATAGAGGTTTTCAGGTTGTATAAATATCCTGAATTCAGGAACACACCTGAAAAATATTTACCTATGTGTATGTAACTTAAAATGTGCTTCATATACATGTATTTACACAGCTATTAACCCCGATGATTTTTCCAAGTGTTTGCATTTATGTATTACTTTGTTCACAAAAAATTTAACCATTTATGCAAAAAAGGCACTTGCCAATGCTTAGTTTCAGATTTTTAACGGAAAAAAAAAACCCAGATTCTTTTTCTAAAACTATTCAACAATAATGGTATTGCAAAACCATATACTAGTAAATATAAAATCAATAATTTTATTCTGAAAATAACTCTCGGGAATTTTTCCAATACGCATTAGCACACAATTTTATGTTTTCACAACCCTGAGGAAGAACGCTTTTGAAAACACTGTGGGAGAAGAAAATGCTGGTCACCAGCATTTTCTCCTTTTCCCACAATTCTTTCTAGCCTTCTAAAAGAAATTTAAATTTGTATGTCACATTTATTTTGTTTTCTGCAAATGAACATTTAGTAAACCAGTAAGCTCAATAGGCAATTCCAATTTATATTTATTATCCAAATTTATATTTATTATCCAAATTTAAGCAACTTCAAGGTTACTTAGTCTAGATTGTCTCAGCAAAGCAAACAGTGTAGATCAAAGATCAGACTACATGAGTTGTGCAGTCTTACCTCAATCTAGGCTGGTGCTATAAGGATTAATTAATGAGTTAACTGTATGTACAGGTAGCTTTTCTTCAGACTATCCTAGATACCAACCTGTGAAGTGCTTTTATGACCTTTTATCATACAATCCCTAATTTTAATGACCCTTACGAAAATGAGTCTGGAAAATGCAGGAAAAGGAGATAATACTGGTTACCAGCATTTTCTCCTTTTCCAAACATTGTTTTCTAGCATTTCAACCGAAAAATGCATCATTTACACCACATTTAATATGTTGCAAGCAAATCCTTTCAATTTACATGCGTTTAAAATTTTGTTGTCTTGTAAAGGGTTAAGAAGAATGCTTTTTAAAAAATATGTTGAAAGGAAGGAATGCTTGTTACCAGCATGTTCTCCTCTTCCCACAGTGACTCTTTACCAAACAACAAAATTTTAGACTGGTCTAAATTAAAAGCATCCGCAGACGACTAAATGTGACTCAAAAATGGAAATTTGCTTTTGGATGGGAAGAAAACATTGTGGAAAAAGGAGAAAATGCTGGAAACCAAAATGTTTTCAAAGGCCTCCTCCATCAGGGTCGTTAAAACTTGGGATTGTGTGGTAAAGAGTTAACCTTTTCCCAAGCAAGCCCTGGTTTTCACGTGTCTGCAGTACAAGTCTTTTCAAAACACTGTGGGAAAAGGAGAAATTGCTCGTAACGAGCAATTTCTCCTTTTCCCAGTGTTTTCTACCCTTTTGGATAACTTTCTGCCATTTTCATCAAATTTAAAATTGTAGTCTGCAATCTCTTTCAATTTGGACCAGTCCAAAATCTGTCGTTTGGGAAAGGGTTAAATACATATTCCATTACAGGGGCACATTTATTTTGTCGTATTCAAATTCGGTCATTATGAGCCAGTCAAAAATGTTGTCCGCTAAACAGTCATCGAAATTTTTTATCTCAAGCCAACTCATTTCAGATCCTAATTATCACATTTTTTAGTACTTCTTTATTATGCTTGTAATTTTATGCCATATGTACAAAAGGGCTTCATTATTCTACAAATGTATGTTATTTTGTTACCGGACAGAAGTTGTTAAGAGTAGAAATAAAAATTTAGAAACTGAAAGTTTTTGTCGATTTCATTATCGCCAGAAAAGCAATTTTGAAGGGACAAATTAACCCTTTCACAAACGACAAATTTTGGACTGGTCCAAATTCAAAGAGTTTGCAGACGACAATTTTAAATTTGATGAAAATGGCAGAAAATTGTCAAAAAGGGTAGAAAACACTGTGGGAAAAGGAGAAATTGCTCGTTATGAGCAATTTCTCCTTTTCCCACAGTGTTTTCAAAAGACTTGTACTGCAGACACGTGAAAACCAGGGCTTGTTTGGGAAAGGGTTAACCCTTTACCATACAACCCTGAGTTTTAATGACCTTATGGTTTCCCCTTTAGATAGTAAACAACTAGTCCAAGTTTGAAGTAAATAGCCTCAGTAATGACATATTATAAACTGTCAAAGTTTTTGAAAATGTTAAAGTTTTTGGCCAACAACACTGATGACCAGAGGGCTACAAAAATACATCAACATTTTCTTTGAAAACAGACGAGCTACAAACTTGATTTACATTGAGTGATACAAAAGCTATCAGAGACACATCACAAAAAAAGATATAACTAATAAAACATGATAGTCTGATAAAACTATTGCAGGCATATTGTACATAGTATTACATACAATTTATAACATTACACACACTGTAACAAAATCATAAATTTAGTGACAAAAATTATTCTACTAATCAACGAATTAACCCTTTACCACACAATCACAAGGTTTAACGACCCTGAGAAAGAAAGCTTTTGAAAACATTGTGGGAAAAGGAGAAAATGCTGTTATCCAGCCTTTTCCCTCAATGTTTTCAAACCTATCAAAAACAAAGCCCATTGTTTGTACAACATTAAAGCTGTCGTCTGCAAATGCTTTCAATTTAGACAAGTCTAAAATTTGTCATGTGACAAAGAGTTAATCCACTAATTGACCCTTAAAGCCCCTAATAAACCCAACAGCAGTTTCCATCCTAGAAATACGACCCAAATAATTGCAATTTAAAAGTTGCTTTTGTCAATAGAATTTCAGAAAAGCGGACAGTGTAGATTAGAGATCAGGCTGCATCTTTTGTGCAGCCTGATCTTGATCTACACTGGCCACAAAGGCTACTAAAGTAGTGAAAGGTGCTTTAAGGGTTAAAAAAAAAAAATAAAACAAAAAATGTTCATAAAATTATTAACTAAATGAAATTAGCCCAGTTTACAAAAATAATACCAACATGTCGTGGCTTCAAGGCAGTTTTAGATATCACATCTCATAAAATGTTCTACTTTGCCATCAAACTTCACAAACAAATTCCAAAGAGCACAAAAAAAGGATTCTTGTCATTCTCAAGATTAAAAACAAGAGGGCCATGATGGCCCTGGGTCGCTCACCTTAGTAGAGTGCCTTAAGGTTTTTCTTTAATTTGGCCATGTGACCTAGTTTTTGACCGCAGGTGACCCAATTTCAAACTCATATTTCATGAAGACAAACATTCTGACCAATTTTCAAGTCAATTGAGCAAAAAATGTGGCCTTGAGTGCCCTGAAGATATTGCTTTAATTTGACCTAGTGATCTAGATTATGACCTCAGATGACCCAAATTTGAACTGGTCTTTGACTATATCAAAAGAAACATTTTAACCAATTTTCAAATCAAATGAATAATAAATGTGGCCTCTAGAGTGCCCACTAGCTATTTCTTTAATTTGACCAAGTGACCTAGTTTATGACCCCAGTTGACCCAAATTCACACTCATGTGAGATTTTACAAAGACAAACATTCTGACCAATTTTCAAGGCAATTAAGCAAAGAATGTGGCCTCTAGAGAGCCCACAAGGTATTTCTTTATTTTGACCTAGTGACCTAGTTTATGGTTCCAGGTGACCCAAATCCAAACTCATCTGGTATTTCATCAGGACAAACATTCTGGCCAATTTTCAGGTCATTTGAGCAATAAATGTGGCCTCAAGAGTGCAAACAAGGTATTTCTTTAATTTGACCCAGTGAACTAGTTTATGACCCAAGTTGACCCAAATTAATTTATGTGAGACTTTATAAAGACAAACTTTCAAACTAATTTTCAAGGCAATTGAGCAAATAATGTGGCCTCAAGAGTGCCAACAAGGTATTTCTTTAATTTGACCTAGTGACCTAGTTTATGACCCAAGATGACCCAATTTTGAACTCAATGAACTTGTTGCGCTTAGATGGGCAAGCAAACTTAGAAGAGAATCACTACATACCAAATATCAAAGCTCTACGCCTTCCAGTTTTAAAGAAGAATTTTAAAGTTTTCCTTCTTTGTTCCTATGTTCAAACTTGTGACCCCCGGGGCGGGGCCAGTTTTGACCCAGGGGCATCATATGAACAAACTTGGTAGAGGTCCACTAGGAAATGCTACATACCAAATATCAAAGCTCTACACCTTCCCATTTAAGAGAAAAAGAAATTTAAAGTTTTCCTTCTTTGTTCCTACATCGAACTTGTGACCCCCAGGGCGGGGCCAGTTTTGACCCAGGGGCATCATATGAACAAACTTGGTAGAGGTCCACTAGGAGATGCTACATGCCAAATATCAAAGCTCTACGCCTTCAAGTTTCAGAGAAGAAGATTTTTAAAGTTTTCCTTCTTTGTTCCTACTTCGAACTTGTGACCCCCAGGGCGGGGCCAGTTTTGACCCCAGGGGCATCATATGAACAAACTTGGTAGAAGTCTACTAGGCAATGCTACATACCAAATATCAAAGTTGTACGCCTTCCAGTTTCAGAGAAGATGATTTTTAAAGTTTCCCCTCTTTGTTCCTATGTTTGAACTTGTGACCCCCGGGGCAGGGCCAGTTTTGACCCCAAGGGCATCATATGAACAAACTTGGTAGAGGTCCACTAGGAAATGCTACATACCAAATATCAAAGCTCTACACCTTCCCATTTAAGAGAAAAAGAAATTTAAAGTTTTCCTTCTTTGTTCCTACATCGAACTTGTGACCCCCAGGGCGGGGCCAGTTTTGACCCAGGGGCATCATATGAACAAACTTGGTAGAGGTCCACTCAGTGATGCAACATACCAAATATCAAAGCTCCACACCTTTCGGTTTCAGAAAAGAAGAATTTTAAAGTTTTCCTTCTTTGTTCCTATGTTCGAACTTGTGACCCCAGGGGCTGGGCCAGTTTTGACCCAAGCAGCATCCTTGGAACAAACTTGGTAAAAGTCCACTAGGAGATGCTACATACCAAATATCAAAGCTCTATGCCTTCCCACTTAAGAGAAAAAAAAAAGTTAAGTTTTCCTTCTTTGTTCCTATGTTTGAACTTGTGACCCCCGGGGCGGGGCCAATTTTGACCCCAAGGGCATCATATGAACAAACTTGGTAGAGGTCTACTAGGCGATGCTACATACCAAATATCAAAGCTCTATGCCTTCTAGTTTTAGAGAAGAAGATTTTTAAAGTTTTCCTTCTTTGTTCCTATGTTGGAAATTGTGACCACCGGGGCAGGGCCAGTTTTGACCCCAGGGGCATCATATGAACAAATTTGGTAGAGGTCCACTAGGAGATGCTACATGCCAAATATCAAAGCTCTACGCCTTCAAGTTTCAGAGAAGAAGATTTTTAAAGTTTTCCTTCTTTGTTCCTACTTCGAACTTGTGACCCCCAGGGCGGGGCCAGTTTTGACCCCAGGGGCATCATATGAACAAACTTGGTAGAAGTCTACTAGGCAATGCTACATACCAAATATCAAAGCTGTACGCCTTCCAGTTTCAGAGAAGATGATTTTTAAAGTTTCCCCTCTTTGTTCCTATGTTTGAACTTGTGACCCCCGGGGCAGGGCCAGTTTTGACCCCAAGGGCATCATATGAACAAACTTGGTAGAGGTCCACTAGGAGATGCTTCATGCCAAATATCAAAGCTCTATGCCTTCTAGTTTTAGAGAAGAAGATTTTCTTCTTTGTTCCTATGTTGGAAATTGTGACCCCCCGGGGCGGGGCCAGTTTTGATCCCAGGGGCATCATATGAACAAACTTGGTAGAGGTCCACTAGGAGATGCTACATGCCAAATATCAAAGCTCTACACCTTCAAGTTTCAGAGAAGAAGATTTTTAAAGTTTTCCTTCTTTGTTACTATACTCAAACTTGTGACCCCCGGGGCGGGGCCAGTTTTGACCCCAGGGACATCAAATGAACAAACTTGGTAGAGGTCCACTAGGAGATGCTACATACCAAATATCAAAGCTCTGCGCCTTCTAGTTTCAGAGAAGAAGATTTTCAAAGATTTTGCTTTTTTTTTCTTTTTGTTGCCATGGCAACCAGAGTTGTGGGTGGAATTCAATTCTTTGAACAATTTTGGTAGAGCTTCACCCAAGGAACATCCCTGCCAAGTTTCATCAAGATTGGCCCAGTGGTTAAGGAGAAGAAGATGTTTAAAGAAATTGTTGACGGACGACAGACGACGGACGACGGACGCCGGACATAGGGCGATCACAATAGCTCACCTTTAGCACGTTGTGCTAAGGTGAGCTAATAATACTAAAATTCTGAACATATAAAAACATAACATTAAGAAAGCTAAAAACAAAAACTAAATGAAGTACATTAAATTTAACATTAAGAAAGCTAAAAACAAAAACTAAATGAATTACAATGTCTCAATTTACAATATTGGTAAGGTCATCTATAAAGGCTTGTTTGGCAGGGAGGAGGTGGGCCGTTGTAACTGTCCCACAGACTTAAAGAAACTTGGGATGGTTTCAAAATCAGTGTTCCAAATGGGGTACTGGCAATTGCCCACTGGAACAAAAGCCCACTAGGACAATAGCCCATTCTACAATAGCCTACTTGACAATATCCAACTTCTAAAAATGTTAAAAAAACATCATTTCTGATAATTTTTGCAAGAAAATACCCACTTAGGATTTCAAATCCAATGTATTTTCACCTTTGAGGTGACTTTCAGTACATGACATGAGTAGTTATGCCATGGTTAAAATTAGGTCCAAATATGAAAAAATATGAAAATGTCTGCCTATCTGAAATGGAAAAGTGGGCTTTTGCCCTACTATAAAGTATTTCAAAGTACTTTAGGTATATTTTTTTAAAGTTACACACTCTTAACCCTTTACCAGACGAAAAAATTCTAGCCTCGTCTAAATTGAAAGCATTTGCAGACGTCAATTTCAATGTTGCTCAAATGGTGCAACTTTTCTTTGATAGGGTAGAAAACATTGTGGGAAATGGAGAAAATGCTGGTTACCAGCATTTTCTCCTTTTCCCACAATGTTTTCAAAAGACTTCTTTCCCAGGGGCGTCAAAAGGCGGCATTGTGCAGTAAAGGGTTAATATGCACTCTAGACGAGTATTTATTATCACCAGTCTGATAGAGTTATCTCTCTTTAACCCTTTACCAAACGACAAAATTTTAGACTAGTCCAAATTGAAAGCAGGTGCAGACGACAAAATAAATGTGACTGAAAAATTGAAATTCATTTCGGGAAGGGTAGAAAACATTGTGGGAAAAGGAGAAAATGCTCGGCTGCAATTCAGTCCAAATTCCAAGTCGAAAAGAGGGCATAACTGTGTAAAAAATACTATAGTGGTTGCCTGTCCTTGTTGTAAGAGTCCCCTTTTGATAGTTACCAACTTGTCAGTGTTTGAAGTAATATTCTCCAGTAATAACAGTTTTATGAAGTTTTTGCATAGCAACCACGCAGACGAAGACAATGCTATGGCAATACCTCAATGTTTTCTTTGAAAGCAGATGAGCTGGAAAAAAAAAAAAACAGATTGTTTAATACAGTGTTCAAGGTGTAAATTCACTTTGGAAGCTTGTATCGTCTGCGCTGATCTGACTTGCGTTTGGGGATCGAACATTTCTAAACTTGTTCATCAAGGCTAAATGTAAGGGCTCCCTTGGTGTGTCCGGCTGTACAGTTTTCTTCGCCTTTGTCGGGGTACCTCCCGGTGACCTGTTCACAGAACCAGAATTGATAAAGTTGACCTGTCTTACATTTATTTAACTCTCTACCAACTCTCCCGAGTTTTTACAACCCTGAGCAGGAAGGCATTTGAAACCATTGCGGGGGAAAAGGAGAAAATGCTGATAACCAGCATTTTCTCCTTTTGCCACAATGTTTTCTACCCTATCAAATACAGAAATGCTCATTTAAGCTACATTTGTCATCTGCAAATGCTTTCAATTTGGTGCAGTCCAAAATATTTTTGTATGGTAAAGGATTAAAGTTTTTTTTTTTTTAAATGACTCCATTTTCATCACGACCCACATAACACGCACACATTCACTCTCCTCTCTCCCCGTACGGTTTTCTGCACCTTGTAAAAAAGATCAGTGTTCAGTAGTAAGAGAGAAATGAACTCTGTTGCAATAACTATCATCAATCCATCGAAACCTACCAAAGACTACACCTTGACTTGAGTCATGTTGAACATTTTACCACACAATAATATTTGTAGGCTGGTCCAAACTGAAAGCATTTGCTAAAGTCAAATTTAATTTTACTCAAAACACTAGAGGCGCTTGAGCGCCTGTATCGCTCCACAGGCCTGATATTTCTATAATGGCGAAAAGAAGTTTTTAACAATTACCATTCAATCCTGCATTTTAGCTCACTGAAGAAAAAAGATATGGAAAAAACTTGTGAGAAAAGAAGAAAAAAATGGTAACCAGCATTTTCTTAGTTTCCCACAATAATTTCTATCCTTTTTTATATATGTCTTACTAATTTGAAGATATGTTGTCTGCAACAGGTCCTTTCACAAACCATTTTGGGTGGGGAAACATCAAAATACAGAAAATATGTCTTTCTCAGGGTCGTTAAAAGTTGTGATTGTGTGGTAAAGGGGTAATCTAAAAGAACAGCTAGGAGGGCAAATGAATGAATGTTATAGCAATATAGATCAACTTACATCAATACACCAGATAGAATGAAATATGCTGGCATACAATGAACACCTAATCCCTAATAATCAACTTTTCACAGTCACAGTTAGAATGTCTTCTGTGGCAAACAACACAAAATGGTCTACAAATGCATTTACATAAATCAAATATCCTGCTCCAGGGCACAGATTAATTCTGGTGTACTGAAGTTGCGGGATCAGTTTGACTGGATAACATTAATGCCTTATCACAAATGTAAAGCCCTGTCCCACTTTGTACCAGGTCACCAGGATTTACATCCCTTCTGTCCACTCTGCATTTACTCATTAGTAGGTCAACAAACCTTTACCAGAACTAATAAAAGTGCAGAGGTTCTCTTGTTCTATATCAAAAGGACTATAAAGTACCTACAACATGGGGGTTTTGTTATTAAAATACTTTTTCTTTTTTATCTTGGCATGGTTACTCAGGCTTAGTAATAAGGCAAAATTGAAAAGCTCAAGTTGTGAAAGGTGCTCAAGCTTTTATCTTATTTATGGCCAGTGATATTTTATTACTAGTACTAGTGGTGGGCCGATGATCGACTATAGTCGAAAGTCAGTTGGTTTTGGCTTCCGATTCCGATAATCGATTGAGAAATCCCGGAATCGATTGTAGTCGGTTGCTAAGCTGGCTTGGTGCCAAAACTTGATTTCCGGTTTTTAGCGCTTGGTTTTGAGACTATTAATAATCACAATCTTTAATTTTAAACATAGTGAATAATAAACACGAAAATCGGCTGAAAAGTGAGAAACAAATCTTTGTCCGAATGTCTTAACAAAAGTTGACAACTCGGCAAGCCTCCCTGAGCCCGGGTTTTGATATTTGGAAATGTGAAATGACCCGTCTTTGGCATTGAAAGATTATCTGCCTAAATGTCAGCCTGAGGCATGAAATTATCGTCTAGAACTTCAAATAACCTAGCTTGCGTGCATCCGGTAGAAATATGGGTTAAACAGGATCAGTATAAAATGCGAAGGACACCCGGATGATAATGAAGCTGGCGAGTCTATTTTGACAGAGAAACGAAGATGTTATTCCTCTTATCTAGTGTAAAGTGACAGCTTTTTAAGTTACTTGCTATTTAAACATAATAAATGATGTCAAATCATGTAGTAATACTTCTCCAGAAACTAAATGTCCTGAAAAAATAGATCGCCAAAAAAGCGCGAAAACCCATGACACTACAATGAGCAGCGTGGCATCGTCCGATCAGAGAGACTTCAAATCATCCTCTTATCTTTGATAAGGAATTTTAAAAGTGAATTTACACAAATTTCTGAATAAAGCAATAAGTGGAAGTTAAAATTCTGTTCATGAGTGGGGAAAAAATGTTGTTTTATGAAATGAAAATATATGGGGGGGGGGGGGGGGGAACGGAGGGGGGAAGAGAGAAAGAGGGTCGTCTGCAAATGTTTGAACTATTAGGGTATTATTAGGTATATGTCTGATTCTTTTTTGACTCGTTTGCAAATTATAAGGAACAAAATGAATGATATTAATTAAAGCAGAAAACTTAATTGTAATGTATTTAAACTGATTCAAGTGCAGAATACAACATATTCATAAATTTAATACATGAAGACTACCATGTTTACAATATTGTCAAAGTATTTTAAGCAAAATGACATTTTCCGTTAAATGGAGTCAAAACCGATTGTACTATCGATAGCTAGTTGGTTTGCTCTTCCGATTACAAAGCGATAATCGATTGGGATTTTAAACCGATTGCCCAACACTAACTAGTACTAACTAATAGCATATCATTGGAGTAAATTGTGATCTTAATACCAAGGAAAATGTGTGGGCTTAAATAGGACAGCCCTGACTAGGTCAAGTCAATCCAATTTTCTTCCTTTTTCTTTGTTAGTCGATAAAACTAACACAATAAATAGTTTTGGAGAAGAACATTTTTTTGAAATATAAGGCTTGTCTATAAAAAAATGTGTTTTTAGGTGTATCATTTTTTTAAAAGGATTTGGTATACAACCACCATAGAAACAATTTGGCAGACAACGACCATAGGAACTTACCTGCAAAACAACAATGAAATCCAATGAATAGTTTTAGAGAAGAAATTTTTCAAAGATTTTACTTTATACCATAAAAGGAAAATGAGTCTCCCATAAAAGCCATGTTTTTTGACAGATCATTTTTTTTAAAGGAATTCTGTAAACCTGTATCTAAGGAACATTCCTGCAAAATAATAATGCTATCCAAATAGCAGTTTGGGAGGAGAAGATATTTACAGGTTTTTTACTTTGGTTGCCATGGCAACCAGAATTCTTCATGGAACACAATTATTTGAAGGAATTTGAAAGAGGACCACCAAAGGAACATTCCTGTGAAATTTGGTAAAAATCCAGTCAATAGTTTCTGAGGAGAAGTTTTTTAAAGAAAAAGTTTACGGACGCACGCACGGACGGATGGATGGACGCACGACGGTCACAACGCCATGACAATAGCTCGCTGGCCTTTGGCCAGTGGAGCTAATAAAATTGGTCTTTCATAGGGTAGAAAACCTTCTGGAAAAAGGAGAAAATGCTGAATACCATAATTTTCTCCTTTTCCCACAATGTTTTCAAAAACCTTTTTCCTCGGGGTCATTAAAAGTCGGCACTGTGCTGTAAAGGGTTAATACATTGCTGCTGCTTTCAGTAATTTTATGGTCAGGTCTAAAAATTTTTTTCTAAGGGAAGTGTTCTCATTTGGAAAGAAAAATTGTTGTTTGTAAATTGGGTGGGTAACTAACCTGTTTTCATCAACACATTTCAATTGTTTCCAAGGATTGTATGATAGCAACTCCTGATGTAAACTTGTCAAGGAACAGTCTAAGGATGCCATGGATCCAAAAGAGCTGAAATATTCAAGATTTGTTTGTTTGGTGTTTGAAGACACATACTTACAACCAGGGATAAAATTGCTCTTTAAACTTGAGAGTGTGTAGAATGGCTCAGAATTTGGCCAGCTGTGTAAAAATAGATAAATTACCAAAATATATGGTGTACGGGATAGAGAACTCAAAGGATTTGTCCTCATTTAAACTGCGATTTCTTTGAAGGCTGCCAAAAAATTTTCTGTCTGTTGTAACCTGTGAAACCTTGCAGCCATCAGGGGCAACATTTAGCATCAAGATACAAGAATGACTATACAGTAGTTTCATAAAATAAACATGAAATGGGTTAAAAACTGGCTGAAAACGAGTATAGATATATTTTTAACGCTGTTGTCAACATTTTTTCAGTTATATCAAGGCAAGCATTATTTTCTTGTTTTCCTACGATGTTTCCAAAAGCCATCTTCTTCAAGTTTGTTAAAACTTGGGATTGTTTGGTATAGAATGAAGGCATATAAAACTATCAAAATATCAGTTACTTACTCATTTGCATCTTCTTGTTTCTTTCCACTGTTAGGCACATTGTTCTATAAATAGAAATAGAAAGTTGTAACAGAGTAAATCCTGTCCTAGTGACCTCCTTAACTCTTTCCGAAACAAGCCCTGGTTTTCACGTGTCTGCAGTACAAGTCTTTTGAAAACACTGTGGGAAAAGGAGAAATTGCTCGTAATGAGCAATTTCTCCTTTTCCCACAGTGTTTTCTACCCTTTTTGAGACCTTTCTGCCATTTTCATCAAATTTAAAATTTTTGTCTGCAAACTCTCTCAGTTTGGACCAGTCCAAAATTTGTCGTTTGGGAAAGGGTTAAGCAATCCTGTAACCCTTTACCACTAAATTTTAAAATACCAACTTTAACAACCCACAAAAAGAAGGCATTTGAAAACATTGTAGGAAAAGCAGAAAATGCTGGATACCAGCAAATGCAGGTTACAAGCATTTTCTCCTTTTTCAACAATATTCTCTACCCTCTCAAAGACCAAAACCCTGATTTTTAGCCACTTGGGATTTGTTGTCTGCATGGGCATTCAATTTGAATGTGTCTAAAATTTTGTTGGTTTCAAAAGAAATAACTTTTTACCACAAAATCCGGAGTTTCAGTGACGCTGATAAAGAAAGCTTTCAAAAACATCATGGTGGGAAAAGGAGGAAATACAGGTAACAAGCATTTCCTCCTTTTCCCACAATGATTTCTACCCTTTCACAGCCAAAAAGTACAAGGTTTTCCAGCCACATTTTAACTGACATCTGCGAATTGGACGACTCTAAAATCTTGTCATTTGGTAAAAGGTTAAGCAAGAATGCATAGAGTTGCCTGAGAAGGCAACTACATGCATGTTAAAACTAAGGGAGCACCTGTCTTAACCCTTTACCGCATGATGCCGCCTTTTGACGCCCCTGGGAAAGAAACCTTTTAAAACACTGTGGGAAAAGGAGAAAATGCTGATTATCAGCATTTTCTCCTTTTCCTACATTGTTTGCAAAAAGCTTTCTTTTTCAGGGTTGTTAAAATTTGGGATTGTGTGGTAAAGAGTTAAAACTCCAACATGCAAATTGACGTGGCAAATAAAACTTAAAAAAAAAAAAAAAAAAAGCTATTTCGTTGAAATGATTTCCCCCACCAAAAAAAGCCCCACTTATCCATGACACAGCATTTAATTAAAAAAAAAAAAAAAAAAGAAAAAAAGTACATCAACACATCAAAAGCAACACATGTAGTTGAAGTTTCATCAAATTTTTACAAAGATTTTAGAAGGTATCTTTCCTGATGGACAGATTGACGGACAAATGGGCAGACTACGCAAAACTATATCCCCTCACCTTTGGTGGGGTTTAAAAAAAACAAGAGGGCCATGATGGCCCTGGATCGCTCACCTGAGTAGAGTGCCTTAAAGGTATTTCTTTAATTTGACCAAGTGAACTAGTTTATAACCCCAGGTGACCCAATTTCAAACTCATATTTCACAAAGACAAACATTCTGACCAATTTTCAAGTCAATTGAGCAAAAAATGTGGCCTCTAGAGTGACCTAAAGGTATTTCTTTAATTTGACCTAGTGACCTAGATTATGACCCCAGGTGACCCAAATTTGAACTGGTCTTGGACTTTATCAAAAGAAACATTTTAACCAATTTTCAAATCAACTGAATAATAAATGTGGTCTCTAGAGTGCCCACTAGGTATTTCTTTAATTTGACCAAGTGACCTAGTTTATGACCCCAGTTGACCCAAATTCAGACTCATGTGAGACAAACATTCTGACCAATTTTCAAGGCAATTGAGCAAATAATGTGGCCTCTAGAGTGCCCACAAGGTATTTCTTTAATTTGACCTAGTGACCTAGTTTATGGTTCCAGGTGACCCAAATCCGAACTCATCTGATATTTCATCAAGACAAACATTCTGGCCAAATTTCAGGTCATTTAAGCAATAAATGTGGCCTCCAGAGTGCAAACAAGGTATTTTTTTTAATGTGACCCAGTGACCTAGTTCATGACCCCAAATTCAGACTTATGTGAGATTTTATAAAGGCAAACTTTCTGACTGATTTTCAAGGCAATTGAGCAAATAATGTGGCCTTGAGAGTGCCAACAAGGTATTTCTTTAATTTGACCTAGTGACCTAGTTTATGACCCAAGATGACCCAGTTTTGAACTCAATGAACTCGTTGTGCTTAGATGGGCAAAAAACTTAGAAGAGAATCACTACATACCAAATATCAAAGCTCTATGCCTTCAAGTTTCAAAGAAGAATTTTAAAGTTTTCCTTCTTTGTTCCTATGTTCAAACTTGTGACCCCTGGGGCTGGGCCAGTTTTGACCCAAGCAGCATCCTTGGAACAAACTTGGTAGAGGTCCACTAGGAGATGCTACATACCAAATATCAAAGCTCTACACCTTCCCGTTTAAGAGAAAAAGAAATTTAAAGTTTTCTGTCTTTGTTCCCATGTTCGAACTTGTGACCCCAGGGGCATCATATGAACAAACTTGGTAGAGGTCTACTACGAGATGCAACATACCAAAAATCAAAGCTCCATGCCTTTCGGTTTCAGAAGAGAAGAATTTAAAAGTTTTCCTTCTTTGTTCCTATGTTCGAACTTGTGACCCCCAGGGCAGGGCCAGTTTGACCCCAAGGGCATCATATGAACTAACTTGGTGACGGTCCACTAGAAGATGCTACATACCAAACATCAAAGCTCCACGCCTTCCTGTTTCAGAGAGGAAGATTCTTAAAGTTTTCCTTCTTTGTTCCTATGTTCGAACTTGTGAACCCTGGGGCAGGGCCAGTTTTGACCCTAGGGGCATCACATGAACACACTTGGTAGAGGTCTATTAGGAGATGCTACATACCTAATATCAAAGCTCTACACCTTTCAATTTCAGAGAAGAAGATTTTTAAAGTTTTCCTTCTCTGTTCCTATGTTCGAAATTGTGACCCCCCGGCAGTACCAGTTTGACCCAAAGGGCATCATATGAACAAACTTGGTAGTGGTCCACTAGAAGATGCTACACATACCAAATATCAAAGCTCCACACCATCCTGTTTCAGAAAAGAAGATTTTTAAAGTTTTCCTTCGTTGTTCCTATGTTCGAACTTGTGACCCCTGGGGCAGGGCCAGTTTTGACCCCATGGGCATCATATGAACAAACTTGGTAGAGGTCTTCTAGGAGATGCAACATACCAAATATCAAAGCTCTACGTCTTCCAGTTTCAGAGAAGATGATTTTTAAAGTTTTCCCTCTTTGTTCCTATGTTCATATGAACAAACTTGGTAGAGGTCCACTAGGCGATGCTACATGCCAAATATCAAAGCTCTATGCCTTCTAGTTTTAGAGAAGAAGGTTTTTAAAGTTTTCCTTCTTTGTTCCTATGTTTGAACTTGTGACCCCCGGGGCGGGGCCAGTTTTGACCCCAGGGGCATCATATGAACAAACTTGGTAGAGGTCCACTAGGAGATGCTACATACCAAATATCAAAGCTCTGCGCCTTCTAGTTTCAGAGAAGAAGATTTTCAAAGATTTTGCATTTTTTTCCTTTTTGTTACCATGGCAACCAGAGTTAAGGGTGGAATTCAATTCTTTCAACAACTTTGGTAGAGCTTCACCCAAGGAACAACCCTGCCAAGTTTCATCAAGAGTGGCCCAATGGTTTAAAAGAAGATGTTTAAAGAAATTGTTGACGGATGACGCCGGACATAGGGCGATCACAATAGCTCACTTTGAGCATGTTGTGCTCAGGTGAGCTTAAAAGAGATATTCTGCTAACCTGTCTATTTAGTCTCTCCTCCAATGGTTTGAATGGACGTCGAGGCGTTACTTCATATTTCATGGCAGATTTCTTTTTTCCACATGGTATTGAGGAGGGTGGTGGCATTTCCGTTGGTATTGGTGGTGGAACAGGTGGGGCTGGTGGCATTTGGGTTGGTACTGGGGGTGGTACTGGTGGGGGTGGGGGGACGGCAGATGATGACTGATTTTTCGACTTTTTCATCTTTTTACCTTCTGGCATTCCTACCACTTCTTTTTTGTCCCTTTTGGCCTGGAGACGTTTTGATATTCTGCGTTCTTTGATTTCTATATGAAGTTACGAAAGAACAATTCAACCCTTTACCACATAATCAAGAATAACCCTGTGGAAAAAGTTTTTGAAAACATTGTGGGAAAAGGAGAAAATGCTGGTAACCAGCATTTTCTCCTTTTCCCACAATGTTTTCTATCCTATCAAGGACAGATAGCATCATCTGAACTATATTTGCCATCAGCAAATGCTTTCAACTTTACTGTGACCCTAATTTTGTCATTTGTGAAAGACTCAACTTTTTATACAATCTCAAATGAATTAATGTAAATCAAACACTTAATACTTATACATTGACAATAAAATTTTAGGCTTGGCAAAACTGAAATTACAGTCGAATATCCATACCTCAAATTTCAGGGGACTATTGAAAAAAGTTCGAGGTACAGAAAGTTCGATGTGCAGAGATTCTTCAGATGAGTGTGTCAGGTACCGGAAGTAGGTAACCGAAGCATACTTTGCTCACAGGCCGTACATTACATTGTTCCCTCTGTATAGTTAACCTTACTTCGACGTATAGAGAACTTCGAGGAGTAGATGTTTGAGCAATGGACATTCAACTGTATTTTGGTCTTGTTTCTTGACTGACCTGGGTTTATTTGATGGCTGAAGGCTGAAGGCTTAAGATTTACTTACCAACTGTGTATTCAAAAGCTTTTTGCATATTTCTCTTCATTTCTCTCAATTTTTTCTCCCTCTCTTTCTCTGAAACTTGTAGCAATGGGCTGTTACTTCCATAAAAAACGTCCATCACTTTCACCTTCCAAAAGATCACCATCTATAGTTAGTTCGGTGAGTAATTTGTAAGCATAAAAAAAATAATTAGACTTGTCCGAATTGAAAAGCTCTGCAGGCAAAAAATAAAAATGTGGCTTAAGTGAAGGAACTTGTGTGATAGGTAAGGAAACATTGTGGGAAAAGGAGAAAATGCTTGTTAGTAGCATTGCTCCTTTTTTCACAAGTTTTCTTAAAATTTATGACCTCAGCATTGTTAAAACTTAGGACTAGGACTGTGAGTAATCGGTTAACTCTTAACTGTAAAGACTATTTCTTTAATTACCAAAACCTTTTAGGGCACAAGTTCGAAACAGAGGATAACAAAGTTTTTCCACTTGACTATAAAATATTATGGGAAAACAAGGTAGTGTTTTGTGCAATATTTTCAAATGTATCAACCATGAGAAGGTAATAAATGGTATTTGTACTGTGAAGGGTTACCACTATACCAAGCGATCTCATCTTTCAATAAAGAAGGCTGAAAAAGAAGCCTTTGAAAACAAAGTGGGAAAAGGAGAAAATGCTTGCAACTAGCATTTTCTCTATTCCCCCACAATGTTTCCCTTCCTTTAACCCTTTGCCAAACAACAAAATTTTAGACTGGTCCAAATTGAAAGCATTTGCAGACAAAATAAATGTGATTGAAAGTTTTAAATTTGTTTTGGGAAGGGTAGAAAACATTGTGGGAAAAGGAGAAAATGCTGTTACCAGCATTTTCTCCTTCTCCCAATGTTTTCAGAAGGTTTCCTTCAAAGGGTCATTAAAAGTCGAGATTGTGTGGTACAGGGTTAAACAGGAAAATTGAATCTTCAGAGCCGCTTGTTTGTCTGTCTTCTACAAATGCTTTCAATTGTGTAGTGAATCATAATAGTGACTAAAGAAACAGCTGGAAAACATGGGTGGATGCACTGAATGGCATGACATTACTTAAAAACATGAGCCCTCCCCCCCCACCGCCAACAAGCAACCCTTACCACACAATCCTGAGTTTTAATAATTTAGTAATTATTACTCTCCAAGTTAAGTAATTTTACAAAAACCTGAACTGCCCACTTTTAAAACAAACAAATAAATTTACATACCTTCAAGTAGGATATCATCCCGCCAGTTTCCAAGTCTTGTCTCTTCCGTTTCTTCAACATTTCTCCAAACTCATCAGGGTGAGCATCTAGATATCCCATCAGATCCTACAATAATTCAAAAGCTGTATTCATTCACCCATTACCCAAAAATCCTGTGCTGTAATGACCCTGAGGTAGAAATCTTTTGAAAAAATTGTGGGAAAAGGATAAAATGCTGGTAACCAGCATTTTCTCCTTTTTCCACAACGTTTTTTTTTTAAACCTACCAAAGAGAAATCCAACCATTTGAGACATATCTATATATTGTAGTCTGCATGTGCTTTCAATATCAGAGTCTTAAATTTTTTTTTGAATGGTATAGATTTGAAACTTTACCAGACAACAAATTTTTTGACTAATTAATAGTAAAAGCATTTGCAGACAAGTGAAATGTTGCTCAAAGTATGAGATTTCTTTGTGAAAAGGTAGCAAACATTGTGGAAAAACACAAACACTTTTTCTTCAATGTTTTCAGATGCCATCTGCCTATGGGTCGTTGAAACTCAAGCACAATTGGTAAAATGTTTAATCATCCTGAAAAAAAAAAAATCTAGATTGCAAATCTAGCCATCTGACCATCTGACTGGCAAATACAAACAGTTTTAGCCAATCAAATGATTAGATTTTGAATACAGAATCAGAATCAGAACTGATTTTAGAATGGTTGGTTACACTAGTCTCAATATCTAAAGCACCAAGTCTGTATATGGTCAAACTTGTCCTAAAGAACACTTGTTTTACACAACTGTTTTTATTTGACATTCCTTTTTTCAACTCTTTACCAGATGAAAAAAGTTTAGACTTGTCCAAATTGAAAGCATTTGCAGACAACAAATTCAGTTTTATTCAAGTGATGTGATTTAAATTTATAAGGGTAGAAAACATTGTGGGAAAATTTTTTCAAAGGCTTTTTTTCCTAAGGGTCATTAAAATTCAGGATTCAATGTTTGTATTTAAAAGGGTGAAGTTAAATTTGTACCAAACAACAACAAACTTTAGACTGGACCAAACTGAAAGCAATTGCAGACAACAAAATAGATGAGGCATGAATGATGGAATTTGTACCAGAAAGGAAGGCAAACATTGAGGGAAAAGGAGAAAATGCTGGCTAGCAGCATTTTCTCCTTTTCCCATGTTTTCAAATGCTTTTTTTCCCTGGGTCATTAAAACTCGGGATTGTATAGTAATGGGTTAAGTCTTTACAAGATGACAAAATTTAGACTTTTCTAAACTGAAAGCATTTGTTGACAAATTTTATACGACTCAAAGGACAGGATTCATCTAAGAGTTAGTAACCAGCATCGCCACCTTTTCCAACAATGTTTCCTGTAGCACTCTATTCCATGGTCATCAATGTATGTGATTATCTGGTTTGACTTTGAGTAAGGGATAAAACATGGTAAAGGAATAACAAGAGCACGGCATGCAGGTGCCAACGCTCGGCCGCAGTTGCTTGATTTTCTGTGGAAATTTTAGGTAAAAAAATGGGCATAAGTGTGTCAAAAATACTTCAATGGTTACCTGCCCTTGTTGTATAGGTTCTCCTTTTGATAATAAACAACTTGTCCAGGTTTGAAGTACCTATCTTCAGTAATAACAGAGATATCATAAAATGTAAAAGTTTTTGCATGGCGACTATGCCAGGGTTACAACAATACTACGACTTCTAAAACAGCCAATTTAAAAAATTATTTTACCTTCAAAGCTTTCTTTGTTTCTGATACTCCTTGATTATCGTATTCTGTCTCTGTCATCTGTTTACAATAAACATTTGACAATTCACTTGCATCATCAAACTCGTCTTTATCCTCTAATCCGGTCCGATCTTTTCCTTCTGGTGAAAGCATTCTGTTTGCTGTTCTGTTCTGAGAACAAAAAACATTGCCACACAATCCCAAGATTTTAAAGACCCTGGGAAATCAGAGTACCAAGACTTTTGAAACTAGGACTAGAAATGTCCCCCCTTTTATTGAAAAAGAAAAAGACTTCAAGGTTTCAAATGGACTGTAACTTCACTATGAAAATGACCCTTTGACCTTTTTACTATGTGACCAGTCAAAGTGAGAGCACTGACAGGAGACCTATGAGAATCTAAGAGATTTTAAATGACTGGAACCCAGTTCTTAAAAAGATACTGTTAATTGCACATTTATATAGATTTCACCAGTATTGTTCATTATTATTTCTGTATCTCACTGTTCAGTTAATAACAACGTCCAAGAAAAATCAAATGTTACAACACCTGTGGCCAAAAGTAGCTACCAGGCACTGGCGCTCAATCACTATTCAAAATCGTTGCTTGATGTGTAACCTAATAAATAAATAGGTTACACATCGAGCAACGATTTTGAATAATGATCAAGCGCCAGAGCTATGAGGATCGAAAACAGGTCATCTAGCTTGTAATGTCCAGTCTTACTCAAAGATCAAAAAAAGATAAAATAAACAAAAGAAATCTTGGGGATGAAAAATACAGTCTGTAGTCAGGGAAATGCAATCGCATCAAACCTATTCCCCAGTCCCTTAACCCGAGTAGCGAGTTCGTATATTGGGAGCGATTCCTCTCGGGGACGCCTGTGTTATATTAAAAAACGTGTTCGGGCTTTATTGTGTATTGTGAAGTTTTAATGTCAGATTCACATGTGCTTGAGCAAGAATGAAGAATTTAGCGTCTTCCTTATTATCCGTAAATGGAGAAAGATTACTTCGTACGGTAATTGGTTTGTTGAGGTGGAATTATCTTGACCGCTTGAATGTCGCGCCAGCAGTGGATGAATAAATTTACCGGGTCTCACTAAATAACCGGATTGACTACAAATCGAAAGTGTTCCGGTGATTTTCACATTATTTTACATGCATCATTGTTTCTGTAACAGATCAATGTCAGACAGAAAATATCTGTTTGAAATTATAACGAATCCTCAAAACAGAGCCATATAGCCTCAACCCTAAGAGGATTTCAGACACCCAAGGCAAAATTACTTGCCACTAATGAAAATATCGCCCCCAATTTGGAAAAGACTTAACCTTTCTTATTATTTAAATAAAACAATTGTATGTAACTTAGGAAAGTTACATATACCAAGGTGAAAACCATTCATTTCTAAACATAAAAAACATTCATTCTAAACATGACGCGAGGTTGGGGGAAGGGGGGTTTCTACGTCAGATCCAGTTATTGAGCCCCACCCGTTCCAATCCGGTGAATGTACCCACCAAACCAATCTCCGAGCAGAGTTGTCGTTCGTTACCTCACATACATCTCTGCGATGGGCTAAATGACAAGAATCTTGTCAAACCGAGGAAAAGATGTTTTGTTACTGTTTAACTGTTTCATATGTAAAATTGTAAGTTAGACAAAGGAAATATGATTCTGGATACATTATAGGTGCGTTCAAACTGATGAATTTACCTGTATAAAATGGAACTATTTTTTTCGAGCCTCTCCACTTTTCAGAATCTTACGCCGATTTTAACAAAAATGGCGGCGCCCATGAACGATGACAGCTGATTTGACACACCGCTGGATCTAAGTTTGTACGATTAAAAATCAAGTTATCGTCCTTTAAAGATATATAGGCTTTTCTGAAAATTCTTCTTTTGTTCATTTCCTATCACTAAGTCTGATTGGTCCCATGCTGTTTGAACAGCACACGAAACAATCGATATTGGACTTTCTTTCACCGGCGCTTGTGTAGCCATTTTGAGTTATGGTCATGTGACCTAAATATGACGTAATGACGGACTACTTTCTGAGCCCACTACAGAGGTGAATGTAATGATCCGGAGTGCAAGAGAGTGCCACCAAACGTGCAACTTTCGTGGAAAGTTTCGTACCATGTTTGTTTCGTTTCACTGTCAATTCATACCCTTCTTTTGGCCGTCACAAATCCTCAAACCATGTTCTGGAATTGGTTGGCCGTTTTGCATCAAGAAGATTTGTCATTGTGATGCTGATTACATTTTTGTAAATCAAGGCCAGACTTATCCCCTATGCTGCTAAGATCAACTCACTGCCCTATTGCGAACGTGCAGTCTGAGTCTGATCTTGAATCTACACTGACCGATAAGGAAATACCCCCCCCCCCCAAAAAAAAAAAAAAAAAAAATATTGGAAATAGCAACATTTGGGTTCTTAGAATCAACTTGAAAGTTTCATTTCACTTTTTTTGCGGGACAAGGGTTAACGCATAACGGGCTCTGCAGAAACACAGCAAAATCAAACATCTAGCAGTATCTAGCAGTTCATTGAAAAAAAAAATCTCAGTACTACATACATTCTATTAGCATTGTGCGTATACATAAACACTTGCAGATAAAATAACCCTTGTCTCCACCCAGACCGCTTTTTGGAAGCATTGTGGCAAAAAAAAAAAGTACTAGAAAATTCTTCTGTGAAAATCCTCGGTGTTTCAGAGCTTCTTTGTGCTCTTTACGAATACATGGCAGATGAAATCCTTTCTTTGGTCTCCGTGCATACCACTTTTGAGCACATTCTGTCAACTTATAGTAGACCTGATGAAACATGCCTTTTATCGAGTAGAAAACATTGTGGAAAAAGGAGAAAATGCTGGCTACCAGCATTTTCTCCTTTTCCCACAATTTTTTCAAAAGTTTTCTTTCTTTGGGTCGTAAAATTTCGGGATTGTGTTGTAAATAGTTAACTGCCTAACTTTATGATTTGGGTAAATATTTGTACAACTTTATGCTAGGTCATACTTTTGGGTAAAGTAGGGATCGTATGTGTGGATATACCATTCGGCATACCTCGGGTGATCCGGTGATCAAATCCCTCGGCTGTATCACGTAGCTTGATATGCACCTACACGGTACATTTCGCACATCTCCGGAAGTACACCACTTTACCGTTATTAAAATTTTAAGGCTCCGCTTAAAAAAGAAAACATGAGTAAACTTTCTATCGTTATCTTTCTAAGAATATTTCAGTCGGCAAACAGTTTGTACATTCATTTTTTAGCGTGGTTTATCAATTCCGTTGGGAGCTTGCATCGACAGATCGATAGAAGTGAATAACTTCATCGTGGTTGTTCATGTTGCTAAGCGATCTACTGGGGCGCCGCCATGTTTAAGATCATGTGATTGGTATTTCAAAATGGAAGCCACCTTTATACGGACGAGGTTAGATGTAGGCACGGAATCGGCCGAGTTGTGACGAGTGTGGATATACATGTCCAATTCCAAATAACTTGCATAAATCTACAGTTTAGTGAAAGGTAGCCTAGGTGCGCTAACAAAAGGTGTCACTTTCAGGTATATGAATAAATGAAACACAAAGGCAGGAAATTCACAAATGGCTAATTTCGGCTTTAATCTTGAACCAATAACATTTACAGGTTTATGATTTTAATTTAATCTTGAAAAAGACAAAAGCATACATCTTTAACACATCTACAATAGATTGACATGTTCCTTGAAACACTGTGGAACGAGAGATAATTCTTTCAAACCGTTGTTCCACTGCATACAGCACTAATCATGTCATTTAACCCTTCCTGCATTTTAATGACCCAGACTAAAAAGGATTTTTGAAAACATTGTTGTAAAAGGAGAAAATGCTGGTTAGCAGCATTTTCTCCTTTTCAAACAACGTTTTCTATGATTTCAAAGAGAACCCCTGTCTTTAAAGCCATGTTTTATTTGTCATCTGCAATTTTTTTTTTTTTAATATGGACCAATTTAAAGCTTTATCCTTTGGTAAAGAGTTCAATGGAAGCAGAGTTCAGTGTATAAAAATGGTCAGTATAATTTCAAGACATCTTTAAAACTTAACGTGAATAAAACTACAATTGTTCTATTTTAAGTCATTGGGAAGATACATGGGATTACTGTTTGTGTTCAAAACGTAATTTCACTGGGTGGATACCAACAAATTCAAAATCAATACGAGCTGCACTTTGTGAAAGGCGGCTCAATACATCTGCAAGAGTATCGACCCAGGTCGGCCTGCGCAGTCCGCACAGGCTGACCTGGGCCAAAACTTTTCGCTATTGGTCAATTTTCTGCATGTCAAAGGACCGGTGTATCTCATGAATCAGTCGGTTGATGTACAAAATGGATTTTATTGATCCATAATTATGTGATGACTTGCTTGATATCAGGCATCATGGAGTCATCAAGCTCCCTTTTGCAAGAGCACTGCTCATGTATTTCATCGGTAGCAAAGCAACAAGTACAGATAATGAGATATCTGATAATCTTAGTCCGACAAATTTTCTCACCAGCAACAAGCCAACACTAATCAGACTTGAATCTATTTCTATTTAACGTCTTTTCACAGGATTGCATTTACTTTTACCATCTCTCCATCTCAAGGTCATTGAGTTTTAAAATACAGTGTCAAAATAGAAAATATTAAACTATAAACAATGAAAACAAATTTTTATAACTCATTAAACCTGTATTTAAAGACCACCAAACAGAAGGAATATGGGTGGTCCTTACAGCTGGTGGTCCTTAAATGCAAGTTCAATCAAGTACAGTAATACTTAACCAAACAACAAAATTTTTTACTCAACCAAACTGAAAGCACTTGGAGATGACAAATCAAACGTAGCTCAAATGATGATTTCTGTCTTTAAGAGGGTAGAAAACATTGTGGGAAAAAGGAGAAAATGCTGGTTACCACCATTTTCTCCTTTTTCCACAATGTTTTCAAAAGGCTTTTTCTTCAGGGTTGTTAAAACTCGGGATTTTCTGGTAAAATGTTTTAAAGGATGTAGAATCAAACTGGTCTCATAGATCAGTGGGTTGCAGAAAGTCTTTAGAGGATTATTTATATTTTTACAATCACCCAAACAGCAAGTAGGACAAAAACAAGTGTTTCACTGTAAATATTCCTCATCATTAGATCACTTAAGTGTTCACTGTTCATTCCTCCATACAGCATCAATTAGTGTTCACTGTAAATTTCTCCATACAAGATTCTTTAGTGTTCAATGTAAATTCCTCCACACTACTAATTTCCTCCTCTCGCCATTGAAGTAGAAAACAGTACAAGTTGCTTCTTCTTCTTCTTCCCTCCACTACTTGTTCCTCCCACTACACTGTTTGAGGAATTATTCTTATGCTGTGGGGTTCCTGTGAAAGACCAGATAGGTAAAATAGAATTCAATAACCGTTAACCCTTTACCACACAATCCTGACTTTTAACGACCCCCAAGAAAAAGGACTTTTGAAAACATTGTGAGAAAAGGAGAAAATGCTGGTAATCAGCATTTTCTCCTTTTCCCACTGTTTTCTACCCTTCAAAGACAACTTCCATTATTGGAGCCATATTTGAATTGTCGTCTGAAAATGTTTTCAATTTAGACAAGTCTAAAATATTGTTGTTTGGTAATGAGTTGCAGTTCCTTTCGAAACTCTAGATGCGCTTGTGGCCAGTGCAAAGCAAGATCCTACTGCATCAAGAGTGCAATCTGGTCTTGATTCCACACTGTTTGCTACATTGCAAAATCTGCAAAATAAATTTAAGATTGCAACCAAAATGATGGATCTTAATCCTTTACCACACAATCACATGCTTACATGACCCTAAAGGAGAAGGCTTTTAAAAAAAAAAAAAAAATTGTGGAAAAAGATAAAATGCTGATAACCAGCATTTTCTCATTTTCCCTTAATGTTTTGTACTTTATCACTGAAGAAATATGATCATTTAAGCTACATAAATTTGTTGCCTGTAACTGGTTTCAAATTGGACAATTCTAAAATTTACTAGTTCGATAAAGAGTAAATTTCGGACTAAAATGTCCAGTTCATTTCTTCAGTTGTTCAGTAGGACCATTTCTCTCACATATCCCGGTCATGTACATGATTTCATAGACCTATAAACAGTTATTAAGATACACAAATTACGAACAGTGAAAGGTCAGAGATTTTTATCTTTTTCATCAGTTAGATAAAGAAGAAATATGAAAATACAATCAATTGGCAATTACTTTGTTACAATCACTTACTTTTTTTAAAATGCATTTTTCACCTATTACAAGCTAATCTTAGCACACACTTGTGATAAAAATATGGTTTAATAATACATGAAACATGCTAGAAAAACAGCCAAAAAGTAACAATGACACAAGAAAGGATTTACAAACAAGAGGGCCATGATGGCCCTGGGTCGCTCACCTTAGTAGAGTGCCTTGAAAGTTTTTCTTTAATTTGACCATGTGACCTAGGTTTTGACCACAGGTGGCCCAATTTCAAACTCATATTTCATGAAGACAAACATTCTGACCAATTTTCAAGTCAATTGAGCAAAAAATGTGGCCTCGAGTGCCCTAAAGATATTTCTTTAATTTGACCTTGTGATCTAGATTATGACCCCAGATGACCCAAATTTGAACTGGTCTTTGACTGTATCAAAAGAAACATTTTCACCAATTTTCAAATCAAATGAATAGTAAATGTGGCCTCTAGAGTGCCCACTAGCTATTTCTTTAATTTGACCAAGTGACCTAGTTTATGACCCCAGTTGACCCAAATTCAGACTCATGTGAGATTTTACAGAGACAAACATTCTGACCAATTTTCAAGGCAATTAAGCAAAGAATGTGGCCTCTAGAGAGCCCACAAGGTATTTCTTTATTTTGACCTAGGGACCTAGTTTATGGTTCCAGGTGACCCAAATCCAAACTCATCTGGTATTTCATCAAGACAAACATTCTGGCCAAATTTCAGGTCATTTGAGCAATAAATGTGGCCTCCAGAATGCAAACAAGGTATTTCTTTAATTTGACCCAGTGAACTAGTTTATGACCCAAGTTGACCCAAATTAATCTTATGTGAGACTTTATAAAGACAAACTTTCTAACTAATTTTCAAGGCAATTGAGCAAATAATGTGGCCTCGAGAGTGCCAACAAGGTATTTCTTTAATTTGACCTAGTGACCTAGTTTGTGACCCAAGATGACCCAATTTTGAACTCAATGAACTTGTTGCGCTTAGATGGGCAAGCAAACTTAGAAGAGAATCACTACATACCAAATATCAAAGCTCTACGCCTTCCAAGTTTAAAGAAGAATTTTAAAGTTTTCCTTCTTTGTTCCTATGTTCGAACTTGTGACCCCCCGGGCTGGGCCAGTTTTGACCCAAGCAGCATCCTTGGAACAAACTTGGTAGAGGTCCACTAGGAAGTGCTACATACCAAATATCAAAGCTCTACACCTTCCCGTTTAAGAGAAAAAGAAATTTAAAGTTTTCCTTCTTTGTTCCTACCTTCAACTTGTGACCCCCGGGGTGGGGTCAGTTTTGACCCAGGGGCATCATATGAACATACTTGGTAGAGGTCCACTCTGAGATGCAACATACCAAATATCAAAGCTCCACACCTTTCGGTTTCAGAAAAGAAGAATTTTAAAGTTTTCCTTCTTTGTTCCTATGTTCGAACTTGTGACCCCATGGGCTGGGCCAGTTTTGACCCAAGCAGCATCCTTGGAACAAATTTGGTAGAAGTCCACTAGGAGGTGCTACATACCAAATATCAAAGCTCTATGCCTTCCAATTTAAGAGAAAAAAAAAAATTTAAGTTTTCCTTCTTTGTTCCTATGTTTGAACTTGTGACCCCCGGGGCAGGGCCAATTTTGACCCCAAGGGCATCATATGAACAAACTTGGTAGAGGTCTACTAGGCGATGCTACATACCAAATATCAAAGCTCTACGCCTTCAAGTTTCAGAGAAGAAGATTTTTAAAGTTGTCCTTCTTTATTACTATGCTCAAACTTGTGACCCCCGGGGTGGGGCCAGTTTTGACCCCAGGGGCATCATATGAACAAACTTGGTAGAGGTCCACTAGGCAATGCTACATACCAAATATCAAAGCTCTACGCCTTGCAGTTTCAGAGAAGATGATTTTTAAAGTTTCCCCTCTTTGTTCCTACGTTTGAACTTGTGACCCCCGGGGCAGGGCCAGTTTTGACCCCAAGGGCATCATATGAACAAACTTGGTAGAGGTCCACTAGGAGATGCTTCATGCCAAATATCAAAGCTCTATGCCTTCTAGTTTCAGAGAAGAAAATTTTTGAAGTTTTCCTTCTTTGTTCCTATGTTGGAAATTGTGACCCCCGGGGCGGGGCCAGTTTTGACCCCAGGGGCATCATATGAACAAACTTGGTAGAGGTCCACTAGGAGATGCTACATGCCAAATATCAAAGCTCTACACCTTCAAGTTTCAGAGAAGAAGATTTTTAAAGTTTTCCTTCTTTGTTACTATGCTCAAATTTGTGACCCCCGGGGCGGGGCCAGTTTTGACCCCAGGGGCATCAAATGAACAAACTTGGTAGAGGTCCACTATGAGATGCTACATACCAAATATCAAAGCTCTGCGCCTTCTAGTTTCAGAGAAGAAGATTTTCAAAGATTTTGCTTTTTTTTTTCCTTTTTGTTGCCATGGCAACCAGAGTTGTGGGTGGAATTCAATTCTTTGAACAATTTTGGTAGAGCTTCACCCAAGGAACATCCCTGCCAAGTTTCATCAAGATTGGCCCAGTGGTTTAGGAGAAGAAGATGTTTAAAGAAATTGTTGACGGAAGACGGACAACAGACGACGGACGCCGGACATAGGGCGATCACAATAGCTCACCTATAGCACGTTGTGCTAAGGTGAGCTAAAAAGAAAAAGAGATATCTTTGAAATGTTCAATGATATTTTGCACATTACTGGAAGACGAGCAATTATCTGTACCATTTAGTAAGAAACAGCTTTATTTCACAAAATTTTCTGAAAAACTTTTCTTCTATCAATATGGTATTGGGGTAGGCAAACATCTTTCTACCTTGTGCTTTTCTCTCAATACTTTCAAGTGCAGCCTGAATATCGGAGCCAAAGGAATCTTGAAATTGAGGCACTGGTACCCTGTCCTCATTATCACTCTCATCACTTCCTGTGTGCTGGGAACCAGACAGTTGTCTAGGCCTGACTGGTTCTTGGGTCTCAGTCTTTGCCTTTGGCCAAACAGTGGCTTGGGTACCACCTCTAATCATCTGAAAAAGTAAAGATTAAATCCATAGGTTGACCAATTTGTCTCTGTAAATACTATCCATCAAAAGTAAGATTTTTATTGTGATGAGTTGGCTTCATAAGCAGATGGTATAGATTAAAGACCTGGGCCCATATTCACCAACCATTCTTAGAACATTCTTAGTGTTACTCTTCAGGATTTTCTTAATTTGAAAGTAGCACAACTTCTGATTGGCTAAACAAAATGGTTTAGCAAACAAGATGTGTTACCCTCAAATTTAAAAAATGCTGGAGAATAAGACTAAGAAGTTTGATAAGAATGGTGGTAAATACAGGCCCAGATGAGATCAGCACCTTTTGTGTAGCCTGATCTGGACTTACGCCATCCACAAAAGGATGTTTTAACTCTTTACCACACAATCCCGACTTTTAATGACCCTGAGAAAGAAGCCTTTTGAAAACATTGTGGGAAAAGGAGAAAATGCCGGTAACCAGCATTTTCTCCTTTTCTCACAATGTTTTCTATCCTATCAAAGACAAATTCCATCATTTGAACAACATTTAAATTGTCGTCTGCAAGTGCTTCCAGTTTGGACAAGTCTATATTTTTGTTGTGTGGTAAAGAGTTAAACAACGGCAACTAGAAGGTGGTTAATTTCCCTACCCTGATAGAGACATATTGAATGGTGTATTACATAGAGGATCTTACATGAGTGTTTATGTATTATCAATTTTATCAAACGAGTTGACTAAAATTATATGACACGAGCCTTGGCGAGCGTCATATACATTTTAGTCAACCAGTTTGATAAAAATGATAATACATAAACATGAATGTGAGATTCTATTTATCACATGAAATGAATGACAGACAAATAAGTATCCTGCATCATCACCTTCAGCCTTTATACCGTTCACGGGTCCAAGTTTACGGTTGTAGTTCGGTTTCAAGCGTGTACATACAAAAGTAGATAGGTCTTTGACATTTACCCCGAAAGTAGAATGAAACAGTTTCTACAGGGGATAATTCCACCTATTTCCCCAATTTTGTTGATTTTAAAAAACTTCAGCTGCATTTTCTGGTTTTATTACACAGAAAATAAAAAAACTTCCCACACGTATACGCCCTAGCAACAATGACGTCATTTTTCCGCGAAACGGTGTAGTAGTATAAATTCCAGCACATGCTGTGGCTGGTTTCTCCGTCTTCATGTGCTCATGACTAAAAATTGGGACCCAAAAAACGGTAATACACTAGTGTATTATCGAATATAAGTCATGGGTTTAATACACTGCTGGAGGAGGTTTTATGTGATAAACCGTTTTAAACATTATCTAAGTGATATCATGGTCAAAATTCACATCTTTTTATATTTCCTGGGTTTAACTCACATAATCCCGAGTTTTAATAACCCTGATGGCTAGGCTTTTTGAAAACATTGTGGAAAAAGGAGAAATTGCTGGTATCCAGCATTTTTTCCTTTTTCCACAATGTTTTCTGTCCCTTTCTCATACAAAAATTTCATTTGAGTAACACTTTATTTGATGTCTGCATATGCTTTCAATTTGGGACGAGTCTAAAATTTTGTCTTCTGGATTTAAACAAGGGATATAAAAACAGAGAGATGTAACACCTAGCTATAAACACAATACCGCTACACAATCCCGAGTTCTAATGATCATGAAGGATACGGCTTTTGAAGACAATGTGGGAAAAGAGGAAATGGGCCAAGTCAGGGATTCGAACCAGTAACCCCTGTTCTCAAGTCCTGTACGCTACCAACGGTGTCACGGGGGCTCAGCACAGGAAATAGAGGTACATCAACAAACATAACAGCTTTATTTTTTTTCCACACAACCTGTGCTCTCTGTCAACAATTACTGTTAAAACCGTGTAATGTGGTTTGATTGACAACAGGGGTGTTATCTGAATATACTGACATAGTCTCAAATGAAGTTATCTTTTTAGTATACAGAACTCCCACCTGCAGGTGACAGCTTTTGACCTGCATATCATATTTGAAAACATTGTGGAACAAAGAAATTGCTTGTAACCTGTTACAATACATTAAACATTGTTCACAAGAACCTCTTTTTTGTAAATGAATGAGCCATGCTCTGGCAAAAAGGGGGGGTTTAATGAATCTCATTCATGTCATCATATAATAATGAATCCATAAAACCCAATTTGTCAAACAACCAGCTGAATCATGAGGTACACTGATCCTTGCAGAAAATTACTGAAAGCTTAAAGTTTCAACCCAGGTCAGCTGCTGACCTGGGTCGGTGCTTTTTGCAGATGCATTAAGCCCTGTTTTCACAGAGCATGGCTTAATGATTTTAAACCATCACACAATGTCTGTTTACAAAAAGCTACACTGGTCAATCATACCTGAGCAAAGGAGATCACGGTAGTTTGACTGCCTTCCTCCTGATCAGCTGTAGCCTTAGGGCTGCTTCCTAAAGGTGTGAACTCTGCAGCATTCACATTCAAACCTGATAAATACATGATAGATTGTAAGTGATAAATGTACTGTATGTTTGGTTTTCTTCAATACAGATGACCCCAATCCCCCCCCCCCCTTTGTTGTGTTGTCTGTCAATGTAACAATAGAAGATCAAATTACATCAGAACTTTAACCTCTCACTGCGACCTTGAACTTTGAATATGACTGACTATTCTTCTTTTGTTTTGATTCACTGCACAAAATATGGAAGAATTTTGACAAACAGCAACAGTAACAGGCTTTTTCTGTCTTTCAAGCTAAATTTTACTGATATATCTATACGGTATATTCCAGTGAACTTATATTCAGATAATAATAATACTGTGAAATGAAATTTCAAGCTATGGACATTGAAATCTAAAGTACTGAAAAAAGCATTTATAGATTTAAAATCAAATGCTCACATAAAGGCAATAAGTTATGAAAAGTTGAAAAACTTGGAAGGGAAAGGAGAAAACGCTGGTAATCATTAGGTTTATTCTTTTCCCTAAATGTTTTCCAACATGATCTTCTTCCTCTGTGTTGTTAACTGTTTATCACAAAATCCCAACATTAAATGACCCTTAGGAAAAAAGACTTTAGAAAACAGTGTGAGAAGAGGAGAAAATGCTGGTAATCAGCATTTTCTCCATTACCTACTATGTTCTCTACATTTCCCAAAACAAATTTCAGTTTTTGAATCCTATTTATTTTGTAAACTGCGAATGCTTTCAATTTGGACAAGTCTAAGATTTTTGTCATTTGGTAGAGAGTTTAACTCTTTACCATACAGTGCCGCCTTTTGACGACCCTAGAAAAGAAGCCTTTTGAAAACATTGTTGGAAAAGGAGAAAATGCTGGTAACCAGCATTTTCTCCTTTTCTCACAATGTTTTCTACCCTGATGAAGACAGAAATAATTATCTAAGTTAAATTTAATTTGCCGTCTGCAAATGCTTTCAATTTGGTCTGGTCCAAAATTTTGTCCTACGGTAAAGGGTTAAAACAAATGAAATAATACCTGGCGGACTTCCTATAGGTGTATCGAAGGTCGGAGAACTTGTATCACTTCTCGTATCACTCAGTCGATCATGGTGATAAAACTCACTTCTCACATGGATACCAGTTGCTGCAAACCCATCAAAAATATTTCTTAACTCTGTATCAAACAAACAAAATGAGCCATGCTCTGCTGAAAATGGCTTAACTCTTTACCAAACAACAAAATTTTTGACTAGTCCAAATTGGAAGCATGTGCAGACAACAAATTGAATGTCATTTAAAAATTGAAATTCATTATGGGACGGGTAGAAAACATCATGGGAAAAGGAGAAAATGCTGGTTACCAAAATTTTCTCCTTTTCCCACAATGTTTTCAAACGGCTTCTTTCACAGTGTCGTTAAAAGTCGGGATTGTATGGTAAAGGGTTAACGCATATCAGTGATGCTTATACCAAGCAAGTCATTACATAATTATAGATCCATAAAATCTGTTTTGTCAGGGTTTGCGTTTACGTCGTAAACACATCTTTTTACGCAACGGAATTGATTTGGGACGAAACAAAAAAGTCGCCTTTGCGTCCATGAGACGAAACAAAAATTCGGCACTGTTAAACTGACGTTTAAAATACAAATAAGAGTTGTTTTGACGAATAATGTTTCTGTTTCCATGCTTGCAAAAGACAGCAACAAAACAAAATATTACTAATTTATGGAAATCCTGCTTCTAAAAATAGCTCCAGTTACATGAGTAGCAACCTCTTATCCAAGTTACTGCAATTTCATCGCATAGCAACCTCATCTGTTGCAGTTCAATATGGCTACCTTGGCAAAGAGGAAAAAAACATACTCGCTCTTTTCAAGAATCCTGGCTCAAAGAACCCAAATGTAAGCCATGACTAATAAAAGAAACGACATCGGAAAGAAACACTGTTATGAAATGTTCGTTTTGCCAAGAGATCAGAGCGAGACTCATGTTTACTGATGGATGCACAGACTTTTAAAGATCGATGCTATCTTGGCACGCTTCTTCACATGGAAATCGCTGTGCAGTTGAAATAGAAAAAAAATCCAAAGAATCGTCACTAAAATCCTTACAACGGGCAGAAGAATGGGACTTAATGAGAGCTAGATGGGACTCAGTTTTCTGATAGACACTGCGTCCATGGGACTCAGTGAAAAAATAAAGAAATGCCAACACTGTATAACAACCCAATGCTCCAGATAATTTTCAATGACATCAGCACAGTACTGATGAAAATCAAGATTAATCAGTACCAGCATTTTGGGATCAGTACCAAAATTTGGTTAACGAGATTGATTAAAGTCAAAATTGGTTTTCTTGCATTTGCTTTTATATAAGTATTACTGTAAAACTACATAACATTTTACCTAGTAACAGTATGATGTTTACTGTACAAAGTGTAAAGCAGGTTTGTAGAAACAAATATGCAACTCGTAATCTTTTTTTGAAGTGATCTTTTTTTCATGCAATTTAATTTTTGGAAAAATATTTGTGCAGGATTTGACATAGATTTGTCAAATAGGGTCGCAGATAACTTCAAAACCTGTAATTTTATGTTAGAAAAGCAGATATCATAAATACTTTTGATTTCACCAGTGCTTCAGTTTTGGAGACATTTTTTTCTAACTTGGCCCAAATTGGCGCCACTTGCGATCAAAAGAGAGCCCATCTGGGTGCATGCACTTTTTGCTTCATATTTTTTGTGCGTGATCATTCAATTTAGAGCGTGAATTATTGCACATTTATACATAAATGGGAACAGTGCTTAAGTCTTGGCCAGTCTAATTTTATCTTACAACGATTCTCAGTTTTGTTAGGATTATTTGGTTCTGGAGATGGATGAAATAACCTAGCCAGACGTTTCTGCATATTCCCCGACTTTTTCGAAGTGCAAACTATTCATACGGAACATACATGTACATAGTATGATTATCCGCTGGTCCCACGCCGTAATCGATAAAAACCTGACTAAAGCCGAGATGCAGGGTCTAATTCCGGTCCGAGCCGATTTTCCCTTTTTATTTAACGGGAAAAAATTGGAAAATCGCTCGGCAATCCCAAAGATATCTGAATGTTTGTCTGAGAAAGAGTAAGTTCCCTTTCATTGTGTACGGATTCCTACCCTATATTTTACGTACCTGGAAAAACATTCCGTATCGAGTACGGAATTTTGTAAAAAAAGATACGTAACAATCAGATCGTCATCTGTAAATTACGCGAATACGGACCTTATCTGGAGCACTGCAACCTACTGAATAATGAGTACCCTTGTCCTTTGACATAGGGAAAATTGACCAATGGCAAATACTTAAGGCCCAAGCCAGCCTGCAGGACTGCATAGGCTGACCTGGGTTGATATTTTCTGCAAATGCAATAAGCCCCCTTTACATAGATCAAGGCTAATGAATTTTAAGACTTACAAAAACTGAATTCAACGGAAGATGACATTTGGCTCAAATCAAGGGAGTTGTCTTCACCCTCAAAGTGCCTTTTACTACTATTGTTGCCCTTGCGGCCACTGTAGATCAAGATCAGACTGCACAAAACATGCAGTCTGATCTCTGATCTACACTGTCTGCTTTACTAAACACTACAGACAAAAGGAAGCGACGAAATGGCAATTATCTCGGCCTGATTCTAGAATGAAAATGTCCATTGATTTTACTTGGCGTTTTAAGGGTCAACTACCGTAGAAAGTTTTGAAAAAGAAGAAATTGCTGGGAACTAGTTAATTTTGGATTCCTTAATTTAACTCTTTCATTACTAACTCCACAAAATTCCACTTATTTCTGAGGTCTTCAAGGAGACTACACGGCTATTGAATATACAGTGCATGATCAACTAGCATCGGGTAGAGGATAGTGTAGATCAAAGACACTCTGTGCAGTCTGATCTTGATCTACACCATCCACAAAAGCTACTTAAGTTGTCACCAGTAGTGAAAGAGTTTTTTAAATATGGCATTGTTGTTTATCAAGTCCGTTAATGTATGACTTTCACAAATCAAATTTATAAGAAATCAAACAATCTTTGGCAGGCCACAGCTGTAGATATATGGCTTTAACCAATCAAATTCATCTGTCCTGGGAAAATAGTCAAACATAATTTCTGCAGGCCAATTTTGTAGACAAAGGGCTTTCACAAACTAATTTTGTTCATCATTGAAAAAACAATAAAAATACTTACGCAGACCAAGTCTCTTCTTTTCGTGCTCTTCCACCCTTCTAGCCATTCTTCTTTCATCTCTACTTTTCTTCTGTCTCTTTCGTTTGCGTTTTTCTAAGTCATCTGTAGTGTATAGTAAAAGAACATCAAGTTAACGTTTTACCATAAAACAAAAAATTTTAGATTTGTGCAATTTGAAAGCACTTACAGAAAAGAATTCAAATGACTTTCAGATTCTAGGATTTGTCTTTAAGATGGTAGAAAAGATTGTAGGAAAAGGAGAAAATGCTGGTATTCAGCATTTTCTCCTTATTGCACAGTTTTCAAAAGATCTACACTGTCTGCTACCCCGATATTAAATCTTGACAGAAGTTGTCTTCAGAAGCACTGGAAATCTACTTCAGACCTCGGAAAAAAGTGGAATTTCTGAAGTCAGTCGAGAAAGAGTTAATAAAAAAAATGATATTAAAGACCTACCGGCAAAATGTTTCAAAGTCTCTTTGCTGACAAGAGGGGGTTTCAGAATAAGCTCAGCAACATCAAAACTGCAAGTCACAGGTAAATGGCTTAAATATCTAAGTCGCTTTCTCAGTTCCTGAAATGTATGGTCAGTACTAAACCACACAGCTACAAATCTAGGAAAAAACTTTGCCAGATCTCTGATTTAAATCTCGATGATACAATACTAATGATAACCCGCACCATTGGTTTTGTTGAGGAAATGATGTTTAACTCTTTATCAAACGACAAAATTTTAGACTGGCCCAAACTGAAAGCATTTGCAGATGACAAAATACATATGACTTAAAAATTGAAATTTGTTTTGGGAAGGTTAGAAAACATTGTGGGAAAAGGAGAAAATGCTGGTTACCAGCATTTTCTCCTTTTCCCACAATGTTTTCAAATGGCTTCTTCTTCAGGGTCGTTAAAAGCCATGATTGTGTGGTAAAGAGTTAAATACAAATACCTATCCAAAACAGAGTATCTATTCATTTGATCAAATAGTGTTCTCCAGCATTATTTTAGTTGTGGCTTAGTAGCCAGTACACCCTTCATGCTTCCTGAAGTTTCCTTTTATCTGGCTACTGGCAATTTCCCTCATTAACATCACAATGTACAATATATCCAGCAATGAGAGATGAATGACTACTTTATCGATGACCATCATCCATCCTTGGAGAGAACTTTGGCCATTCTGGGTGTCAAATCTGTGTATAATAAGCCTTGTATGCTACAGAATGAGCTATAATCGGACTCGGCCTAATGATCAATACTAATCCCAGCACATAAAATCTGATTCTCGAGACTTACCTCCGACACAAATCCACTTTCTTTTTCTACAATTTCTGCGGTGATTTTCTGTGGAGAATTCTGTAAGCTGCCATATTCCTTCACCAAACATTTCGCATTCAAGGAGTGCAGATAGACATTCTGGCCATCTTCAGCTGAAAGTTATGACAAATTCATAGAGAATGCACTTTGAGTTATTAAGATTTTGGTCCAAATATAAATATTCAAGTTTTCTTATTAGATCTAGCTTCTTATCCCTACAGTAAGGTAAAAGTTGCATAAACAGAATTTAGCCAGTATTAAGCACTACAAATGTTTTTTTTTCATATTGATCTTCATAGAAAAACATTAACTCTTTACCAAACGACCAAATTTTAGACTTGTCCAAATTGAAAGCATTTGTAGACAACAAATTAAATGTGGTCCAAATGATGGGACAGTGGTCCAAATGATGGGACAAGTGTTTGAAAGAGAAGAAAACATTGTGAGAAAAGGAGAAAATGCTGGTTACTGGCATTTTCTCCTTTTTCCACAATGTTTTCAAAAACCTCTTTCCTCAGGGAAATTAAAACTCAGGATTGTGTGGTAAAGAGTTAAATGGCTACATATCACTTTAAGGTTTCTTGTACACTCCAAACAACTAAAAGCACATAATTTTTGTAACAGTTTCACCATGTGTGGTATAAAGAGTTAAGGTTAAAGTTAAAGAAAAATCTTGCCAGAAATGATCATTCTAAAAACCTGTGTTTCGAGGCCACCCCAGGTATATAAGAAAAGAAAGAAATTATAACATCTAATTTTTTTCTCTTTAAATACAAATTTAATTTGTGCAATGCTCTGGCAAAGGGGGATCAGTGTACCTCTGTGATTTCTATATGAAACAATCCATCAGACAATGATGGATCCATCATTTTGTCAAGACAACTCATTGAGTGAGGTAGAATGATCCTTGGACATACTGAAAATTTACCAAGCTCAAAATGTTTTGACACAGGTTTGCCTTCACGGACTACGACGGCTGACCTCGTTTTATTGAATGATTCATGTTTTACGCTGCTTTCAACATTATTTCAGTCATATCACTGCAACAACTCACATATTCATATATTTCCTGTGTTTTACCAGTACTAGGCTAGGGCTCTGAAGTGTCTTGCCCAAGAACACACCCATGAAAAACCCAGCAGATCAGGTGGGGCTCGAACCTGGGACCTCCAGGTTATGAGTCAGGCTAACCTGGGTAGATACTTTTAAACAATCTTTTCACAGAGCATGGCTCATTTATTTAAGTAGAGATGTGAACCAAAAAGAGCACCCTCTTAAAAGGGGGTTGCTTAAAACCTGGGTGGTTAAACTGTACAAACCTTGATAGAAATAAAAACAATTATCCCCTGAAATATTCCTAGATCTATCACTACGTTCCTCTTGTGAAGGCAGCTCCAAATGTTCAGCCGCTTCTTCGACTGGCATACCATCTGTCATCATTTCTATGGGCGGCGAGGGTTTTGCATCTGGAGAGCCCACAGTAAAGCTCTCCTCAAGGCCAGTCGGAGATGTTGGAGATGATGGACTAGCCTCATGGCCACTTTCCACACCATTTTCTCCGCCATCTAGAGAGGGAGATGAAGGCCCATCGTCTTCCACCGAGTTTGTAGGACTGATATTGGCCTGGCTGTTTTGAAGAGAATGAATGAATGAACTCTTTCCTAAACAACAAATGATTGACTGTATGGTGTTTAACGCCGTTTTCAACATTATTTCAGTTATATCGCGGCAGCCAGTGCACCTATCCATGCTTTCCTGGAGTTTCTTTTACCAGTACTACACACAATATTCTTTCCAAGCCACTGGCTGCTTTCCCACATAGCCATTGTCGAAACAATGGTCAGTGGTGAGAGAGGAATGAATCCTTTCGCAATGACTATCATCAATCCTCGGAAAGAAATTGGCCGAGCCAGGGATCGAACCAGCGACCTCCTGTTCTCAAGCCCTGTACGCTACCGACTGAGCTACGAGGCTCGGCTCCTAAACAACAAAATTTTGGACTTGACCAAAATGAAAGCATAAGTAGACAACAAATCAAACTTAGCTCAAGTAATTGAATCTGTGTCTGAAAGAGTAGAAAACGTTGTGGGAAAAGGAGAAAATGCTGGTAATCAGCATTTTCTCCTTTTCCCACAATGTTTTCAAAAGCCTAGACGTGTCCAAATTGAAATTCTAAATAAAAAGACCAAGTCCCCGTGGCTCAGTCGGTAGCTCACAAGACTTGAGAACAGGAGGTCGCTGGTTCCATCCCCGGCTTGGCCAATTTCTTTCCCAGGATTGATGATAAGGCTTAAAAAAAAAAAGGTGTGTTTCCGGTTACCCGACCGTGTCTAATTCGCAGCTCCCGACCCTTTTTATTTTTCCGCTGAGTCTGTCTCTATTTTTTTTCGTTCGCTTTTTTAAAGTCGATTCGGTTAATTTCAGTTCGATTTGGTTCATTCCGATCGATTATTCTCACCATCATGCAGACGCTTGATTTACAGTGTAAAAAGATTTGACCTGTAATAAAAATCGATAGCGGGTATGCTTCAGCGCCTGTGTATGTATACGTTATTTATCCTAAATCTTGGTCTGTTGACTCGAATAAAGCGTGGCACCTTCTACAATTAATATGGCGAGCGCTGTGCTATCGGTGCACGTTAAGAAATGTCCCCATTTCGAGGGCATCCGATGTCTTCGGACAGTTCCTGTCAATCTAACTTTGAGTCAGCTGTACCGACAGTACCACCCTAAGTCGGCAGCAACTGAAGCAACCTTCGTTGCCACTGGAAGGAAGGAAGAAGGAAAGGTAAATATTGAAATGCATTGATGGGTGGGGTAAATTTATTTTGCGACAATTTGTTGCACGCAGCACGTCAGAGCAAACCTGAAGATTTTTAAGTACAAGTGTCTACAATTAACTTACAAAAGAATTAAAAAGGTAAGTACATGTCAATAGACAAATATCCATTAAGTGATAGGGGAAACGAGGTGCCACCCCTGTTTTTCTAACCCCTTTCCAGCCCCCCTACCTCCCCGCCCATCAATTTCAAATGGCTTTCTTAAAATCTTAAAAATGAAAAGTCACTTAAATCAGGCAGACCTATGCCGATTTTTTTTAGGTGAGAACTTAGTTGTTTTTTTTTTACTGCAATTTTTTTCTTCCCAGCCCACTCTCCCCACGCCCATTGCCACTCAATCCCTACTTTTGACGCCCCTGAGAAAGAAACCTTTTGAAAACACTGTGGGAAAAGGAGAAAATGCTGGTAACCAGCATTTTCTCCTTTTCCCACAGTGTTTTCTACCCTTTGCAGAACAAAGTTCTATTTTTTAGTCACCTTTATTTTGTCGTCTGCAAATGCTTTCAATTTGGACCAGTCTAAAATTTTCTCGTGTGGTAAAGAGTTAAAACAATGTTCAAGTTATTTTTGCTTCCTTTCTGGCTTCAGTTTTCTGTGACAGATACTGTGTTAAATAGCCGAAGTTTCCAACAGTCATATACGAGTAAACTTTGGGTACCCAGATCAGACTTCCCCAACCGTGGGAGCAGTCTGATCTGGGTCAACAATGTTTGCCATGTCTGCATTTTTGACAAATTGATGTACCTTTCAAGCAAACAGTGTAGACTCAGATGAGATGCCTTGGAGCATCTCATCTGGGTCTACACTGTTTGCCACTGACCCATGTATTGGTTGCTCTAGACACAAATTGGGTAAATGCTGGTTTGTGAATTGACTGCTTTGAGAGTTCAATAAAAGGAATACAAAGTTCGTTTTTGATTTATTTTTTCAGCATATATAGAATTTATTACAATCATGTCATACATGTACATGCATACAGTAATTGTCACTCATTTATACTGATGAAAAGATACACACAGAATATGGGTTTATACTAATGTTTATTACTTAAGCTTGCCAAAGATATAAACTAGCCATTTAGACATGATGATAGCTGTTGACTTGGATGTTAAGCAAGAAAACAAACAAAAAACAGACAAAAACATTTAAACACTATATTAAAACTGACACATTTTGTGAAAGTGTAATTCTGAATAGCTATTAAACATATAGATACTAAATGCACTGGAAACATTGTCATTCCAAATTAGCATCTTTTTATTAACAAAAAAAAAAAATTAAAAAAAAAAAAAAAGCCTACCTACCGTCCCTATTTTTTTTTTCCATGTAACCTGAAACACACATATTTTTTTTTTTGGCCTAGTCATCGCGACAGGATTCATTCCTCTCTCACTGCTGACCATTGTTTCAACGATGGTTATGTGGGAAAGCAGCCAGTGGCTTGGAAAGAATATTGTGCGGAGTACTGGTAAAAGAAACCCCAGGAAAGCACGGATAGGTGCACTGGCCGCCGCGATATAACTGAGATAATGTTGAAAACAGCGTTAAACACCATACAATCAATCAATCAATCTAAATAAAAAGGCAAATAAAATATGGTTCAAATGATGGGATTTGTCTTTGATAGTTTGGAAACCTTTGTGGAAAAGGAGAAAATGCTGGTTACTAGCATTTTATCCTTTTCCAACAAGTTTTTTCTACACCTTCTTAATTGATAAAAACTTTATTAACCCTTTACCGCATAATGCCAACTTTTAACAACCCCGAGAAAGACAGTTTTTGAAAACTCTGTGACAAATGGAGAAAATGCTGTTAACCAGAATTTTCTCTTTTTCCTACAATGTTTCTACCAAATGAGAGACACAATTTATGTTTTGACTAACATTTGTCATCTGCAAATGCTTTCAGTTAGGACAAGGCTAAACTTTTGTCTTCTGGTATAGGGTTAATCATGGCTACAAGTTGCTGCATTTTCTCATTTTCCCTCAATGTTTTCAAAAGCCTTCTTCCACAGGGTCGTTAAAACACGGGATTGTGCGGTATTGGGTTACAAGTTAAGGTATAAATTTCAATAGAAATCTCAAAAGAAATGACGATTTTTCACCTGCTTTCACTGGTTGCCGTCTGATTTGCATTGTCCCCTGCACTCGCTTCCTCATCTATTTCTTCGTCGAATGCATCCTTATACTGCTTAATTTTCTAAAACAAACATCGAAATGATACACTGAATGAATGGTACTTTACTCGGCTTTCAACATTGTTTCAGTCATACTACTAGAACAGCTCACTTATTTATGTGCTCCCTGGGTTTCACTAATACTAGACAAGAGCTTTTAACATTTCACAAAACAATCCCATGCTTTCAAGATACTGAGAAATATGGCTTTTGAAAACATTGTGGGAAAAAGGAGAAAATGCTGGTAACCAGCATCTTCTCCTTTTCCAACAATGTTTTCTAACCTTTCAAAGACAAACCTCATAACATATGCCATATCTAAGCTGTTGTATGCTCATGCTTTCAATTGAGACAAGTCTAGAATTTCGTCCTCTGGTAAAAAATTAAGTGACTTGCCCAGGGACACTTCCACAAAATCCTAAGTCCGTCAGGTAGGGATTGAACCCCTGGCTGCCGGATTATGAACCTGATGTTACCAATGACGCATGCAGAATGGCAAAAAGACCAAATTCAGCATGGCATAATCTTGGTAAATTCTCTTTCAATTTCTAATCGTAAGTAAATTCTTTGAGTCTTTCCAGAAATTCCTGTGATTCTACACCCTTGGGAAGACAGCTCCTTACAGAGTGAAAGTTTTCAAGATTCATAATGAACTGTGTTTGTTTGTATGTATTGGGAGTTTAATGCCGTTTTGATAGCTTAGGTCATATCACAGCAGTCAGTGCACCTACATACATGTTTCCTGGCTTTCTCACACCAGTGCTGACACAGCTTCCTTCCAAGCCAGATTACTTTTCTCACTGGCATCAAAGGTGAGAGGCAAAAAAATTAATGGAAAGCAAGTTGGCTGCAACCAGGGTATTGAACTCGCTACCACCAGGTCTCGAGTCAGATACGCTAACCACTGAGCTACACTGGCCTGGCCATAATGAACAAGCCTCCGTAACAATAGTAGACTGAAAATATGAGAGGCTAACCTAAGCCAATAACACACCTTTGACTCCTGCACTTTTAGCTCCAGCTTCATGGGAACGGGATCATTCTGCGGCTCCTGTGGAACTTTTTTGGTCTTCGATTTCTTTTGATATTTTTTCAATGCTTCCTTCACATTAAGTTCCCTTGCCTGAAAAGATAGTCCAATTGATTTAAATGGTGATTTAGGCTGCTTTCAACATTGTTCTAGTCATATCACAGTTCATATATTCATGTGTATGCTCAGTTTCACCAGTCTTAGCCAAGTTTGTTTGTATTGGAGTTCAACGCCATTTTGACAGCTTAGGTCTTATCATGTCACTGACAACTTTTCTCACATGAATCAAAAGTGAGAAGCAACAACTTGCCGGAAAGAAAGTTTGCCTCAACCGTATATCAAACCCACAACCACCATGTCACAAGCTAGATACACTAACCACTGAACTAAGCATCCAAACAGTCCTAGCAAAGGGTTCTCGCATGTTTTACCAATGGACACTCCTTAACCCTTACCACACCACAAAATGTTAGACCTGTCAAAACCCAAAGCAGATCCATTTACCGAATTAGATGTAGTGGAAGTTGCCTTAAATAGGGTAGAAAATATTGTGGTTACCAGCATTTTCTCCTTTTCCCACTATGTTTTCAAAAGTCTTTTTTCTCAATGTCAATGAATAAATGAATGATGTTTCATGGCGCACCGACAGCTTTGGTCATTTAACGCGCATGTCTGTATTAAAAGATATTATTGAGTGACAGGGCAATCCCTATAAACTCAAAAAGTTTTAAATGATGAAGTTAAGATTGTGATAAGGAGATGTGAACAAAAATGTTAAATTGATAGTCAAAAAGTCTTTAAATGAATTAGGATTATGTGTAACTTATAATGTGCATAAGATCTTGAGTGGCTGCCTACTCAAAAGTTTGAAATGAAAAGTTAAGACTGAATAGTCATTTCCAGGATTCTCAACGTCAATTAAAGTCGACATTTTGTGCTAAAGAGTTAAAAAGCCTAAGGTCTTGACTGACGATCAAACCCAAGACAATGAATCCTACACCTAAACTACGTAGTCTAGCAGGACCCCCCAGTTCACAAGGAAGAAATCTGCAACTTTATGCACCAAATCATCAGTTCACAAATTACCTTTTGAAAATTAGCCACTCGTCCAAGTTTGAAGCAAATATCTTCAGTAATAAGAGATATTGTAAAATGTCAAAGTTTTTCCCAGGACAACAAGATACGACAACAAGGCAGCCAATGCTGCCAGGGCTATGATAATACCTTGATGTAGAAAATCCGTTCTCACCTGTAGCTGTTCTAAAGCCCCTTTAATAAATGGCTCCTCTGAGACCTAAAACATTAAAACAAACAACAGGGCCATTGGCCCTAAAGCGCTCACCTGAGTAAAGTCATCTACAGCTGATAAAGCTGAAGAGATCCTGGTTTTAATGATGTAAACACATGAGTGCAAGTGACCTACTTTTTGAACCAATGTGACTAAATTTCAAACTTGTCCAAGATATCATTAAAACAAACATTCTGACCACGTTTCATGAGTATCAGGCTGAAAATGAGGCCTCTAGAAAGCACACAAGGTTTTTCTAAGATTTAGCCCAGTGACCTACTTTTTGACCCGACATGACCCAATTTCGAACTTGTCCGAGATATTATCTAGACAAACATTTTGACCAGGTTTCATGAGTATATGATTGAAAATGTAGCTTCTAGAGTGCACACAAGGTAATTGTTGACACCTGGACGACGGCCGACGGCCAATGGAGACAGCATGATCACAAAAGCTCACCTTGAGCACTTCGTGCTCAGGTGAGCTAAAAATTAGCAGTAACATTTTGTACACCATATGTACACTCAGTTTCATTCTATCAGTGTTCTGACATAAAAAAATATTTTCGGACATTGTCACAATGAACTAGAGAAAAATGCCCCATCATAATGCGAACAGGTTAAACATTGTCAATATCTTTTCTCCCATTCCCACTTCTTTTTACATCTTTACCAAACAACAAAATTTTAGACTAGTCCAAATTGAAAGCTTTAGCAGACGACAAAATAAATGTTTCTCAAAAACAGAAATTTACAAGTTACAAGCATTTTCTCCTTTTCCCACGATGTTTTCAAAAAGCTTTTTCCCCAGGGTCGTTAAAAGTCGGGATTGTGTGGTAAAGGGTTACTTCTTCAAAAACATAGCCCTAAACTTTGATCCAGAGAATCTTGTCATCTGCAAAGGCTTTCAAATATGGCTTGGTCTAGCGTATTGCCTCCTTGTAAAGAGTTGATCAGTGCTCACAAAATTGTTTATGAATCCACTAACTACCTTCCCATTTATACAAGGTTGAACTGAAGTTCAAATGGTCAGTGTGAAAGAGGAATGAATCCTGTTGAAACTGACTTTCATCAAAGTGCAGGAAAGAATTTTGTCAAGCCTAGGGCAATTACACCATGCCTAAGAACATTCTAAGAACATTCCTAGACTTATTCTCCATAGTTTTCTATATTTGAAAGTAACACAACTCCTGATTGGCTAAACCAGCTATGGCAGCCATATTCTTCTACACGCCAAAATATGTTATACACTCACAGAACGTGAAAAAAAAAAAAAAAAAAAAATTCCCCCATGGGATCAATCATTCAGGAAATGTTGAACAAACAAAATACCTCTGCATCCATTTGTTGAATCATAAGATGATCTCTTTCATCCTTTATCATGTCAAGAACCTGTTCTTTAGTGACACTCAGAAGCTTCTGGTAGCAAGTCACTTCCTTGGAATCTGTGAAATGATTAAGGTAAGGTAATTTATCCATCATGAAGTTACGATCAAGATCCTTCGGATGATTATCAAGACTTTAGTGCAGATGCAAGCATTCAATGACCTGGATATATGCCCTGGGTCATTGAAGGCTTGGATCTGTACTGAAATCTTAATGACCGTCTGAATGATCATGATTATGAATTACTGATGGACATATTACCTTAAATCAACTTCTTTGTAAGCATTTATACAATGGAGTGTTTTCTGAAGTGAAGACACACTTGCATCCCCTTCATATAAATAAGACAAATGCACTCCAGACTTAATTTGAAAAGGACAGAAGTCTCACCTGGGTGTATTAAATTCGACATTTTTTTCTTATTTAGTGGAACAATATTCAAGAATCCAAACTTTGGCAGAACACCATTAGTATGAGATGAGACATAACAAACTGATGACCCCAACTGCGAAGTTTTGGCAGTATTGTATCACTTGTAAACCTTGTGTCTTGTATACAAGTTTTAGTTCAGCCAAAGGCAATGCTGCAAATAGAAGGGGGCCTCTAACGTTGGTGTAATAAGTATCTTTTACCTTTTTCCTCCCAATCACTTGACCAGCATATACATGTATACATCTAATGATAAATGACAGACAGATGGCTGGATGGACAGGCTCATTCCAGCATAACCCTCCCCATCCCCCACCCCCACCCCAAAAAAAAGAATAGAAAAAGGGGCTTAATGCATCTCCAGAAAGTATCAACCCAGGTCAGCCTGCGCAATCTGCGCAGGCTGACCTGTGCTGAAACTTTTTGCTATTTGTCAATTTTCTGCATGTCCAAGGACCAGTTTTCCTCATGATACAGCCTGATGTAAGATAAAATACATCCATGATCATGTAATGACTTGCTTGGTATCATGCATCACAGAGATGCATTAAGCCCCTTTCTGCAAGAGCATGGCTCATTCTTGTGAGCATTTGCATAACAAGTGATTTAGTGGGCACCCTAGCAAGTAACGAACCAAGTCACACCTGTAATGCTATGACATTTTTTAGGTTGTTTTTGCCAGGACAAGGCTGGCACGGCATAAATACTCCCTTTTTCTTTTTTCATCAGTGTCATGGTAATGGTGTCTCCGACTCTATAGTTGCTCACTTGCCGGACTTCCACACTGAAACAATATGGAATAAGTAAAATAACCTTTTCCTCTCCAACTGACTGACTAATGGAGTTTTATCAGGGTTTTTAATGGACTTTTTTACGGTTTTTTAGTCTTTCAATTACATGTACTTTATAAGGAAACTTTATGAGCTTTCAAACTAACCATAGATGTCTTTGGCCAATCAATTTGTTGAGCTGGTACCCCTTGTATCTATTACAACCACAATTATGATAGACAACACATGGTGATCAATGAACAGGCTACCAGTCAGCCTTTTTGTGAGCACCTGCTTCTCTTCTTAAAACTTGTGTTACAAAATTCAGTAATTCACATCACGAGTCAGAGCTCATGATAGAGGGAACGATTTTAATTTCAAAATTGAAAATATCAATCACTCTCCACTAAACCCTATGTTATTGGTATTCATTAGAGTGTCTTCTTGAGATAATTCTAATGAGTACCCACAGCATAAGGTTTGGAAGAGAAATAATGGATTTAAAATACTATTACTCCCTTTTATCTGGAGGTCTGACGGGTGCCTTTTAAGAAGTCCATATAATTTTTTTAACACCATATGGCAAGACATTGCTGTGAATGCCGAGGACCTTCCAATTCTACATAAAAGAAAGCTTTTCTGGGACAAGAAATGCCACATATTTGTCAGTGAAGAACAGCTATTTTTATCTTTTCAATGAAGAATCACTAATATGGGAGTCCCAAATCTAAAGCAAGGACTCCCCAAAGTCATGACACTTGGGTCCAAAGATCCCTCAAAAGTAACTGACAGACTCGACACCTGTATAACCCCCCCCGCAAAAAAAAAAAAAAAAACCCTAGCACAGTGAAATCATATGAGGGACAGAAAACACTTTCTATGAATAGTATTGACAACAACAAGGGAAAAGGAGACATAATTTGCCGCAAAGCCATTGCTCTTTACACCCAAATATTTACAAACCTTGTACATGGCAGAGGTGTAAATTGTCAAATTTGAGCTGTAGCTTGTCAAAGACAAAAATATTTCAAAGAACAATATGGCTTGTCCTATAGACCACATGTATTAACCCTTCACTACACAATCCTGAGTTTTAATGAACCTGACAGAGAAGGCTCTTGGAAACATTGTAGTTGAAATTAGAAAATGCTGGTAACCAGATCATCCTTATAACTTGAGCCACATTACAACTTGTTGACATATGCTTTCCATTCAAAAAAGTTTGAATTTCGTTGTTCAGCTTAACCCTTTACCGCACAATAACGCCTTTTAACGCCCCTGGGAAAGAGGTCTTTTGAAAACATTGTGGGAAAAGGAGAAAATGCTGGTAACCAGCAATGTTTTCTATCCTATCAAATAAAAATTGCACCATCTGAGCCACACTGAAATTGTCGTCTGCAAATGCTTTCAATTTGGACAAGGCTAAAATTTTGTTGTCTGGTAAAGGGTTAAAGAAATCAGTGGTTTCATTCAACATCCCTTTCTCAACTTGTTGGACATGCTGTTACGCATTTTTCTGCTTGAATAGTGTTCAATGCTGTTTTCAGTATTATTTCAATTATATCACAGCAGCCAGTGCACCCATCTATGCTTTCCTAAAATTTCTTAACCCAGTACACCGCACAACATTCTTTTGAAACTACTTGCTGCTTTTCCACGTAACCATTAGCAAACCATGAGCAACAATTAGAGAGAAATGAATCCTGTCCCAATGATGATATATCAATTCTTCGAAGGGAAAAATTGGCCGTGCTAAGGATTGAACCACTGCCCAAAGCCCTGTATATTACCGAGAGAACTAGGCGGCATTAAAAAAACATCTGTAAAAGACCAAGTTTTGTTTGTTCGTATTGAAGTTAAACGCCATTTTAACAGCTGAGTTTAAATCATGGCAGACAGTGCACCTACGCATGCGTTTTCTGGCTTTCTCATACCAGTATTGACACAACTTTCTTTCTTAGTCACTGACTAGTTTTCTCACGTACAACAGAGGTGAGAGACGAAAAATTGCTGGAAAGAAAGTTTGCATCAACCGTGTATTGAACTTGCATCCCCCAGGTCACTGGTCAGCTACACTAACAATTAAGGTACCAGGGCAGGCCATAGATCAATTTTTAAGCTATACTTGTATGTTTTCTGGGTACACGTTCAAATATCAACTCTTTGACTAATATTAAGTCTTATCCAAATTGAAAGCATATGCAGACAACAACATAAAAATGACTTGAAAATTAAAATTGGTTTCAAAACATTGTGGGAAAGGGAGAAAATGCTGGTTACCAGCATTTTCTCCTCTTCTCACAATGTTTTCAAAAGGTTTCTTTCTCAGGGTCGTTAAAACTCGGAATTGTGTGTTTGAGGGTTATAATTTTTTAAAATCTTCAAACTTGAAAGCCCTCTTGTAATACATACCTCTTTAAATCTTCCGAGTGAACAGACTCGTAACAAATGGGACACTTTCTCCACGACTTCTCTCCCAAAGCCAGATAATGAAGAATACAGGCCCAGCAGTAGATGTGTCCACAACGAGTCATTTTGGCAGCTATTGGATACTGCAAGCATATCGGACACGAAGGCTCTTCTGTGCTGGTCACTCTCTGGAGAGAGAAATACAACAATGACAGGAATTAGTAGTTGATTGGATGGTGCTTTACCCCCATTTCAACATTATTTCTGTCTTTATGCAGCAAATGTTAACCCTTAGGCTGCTAAATGCGACACACTGACCTTTTGCAGACAACATAGATTAAGATAAGATTGCACAGCCATGCAGTCTGATCTTGGATCAGCAATGTTGGATAAGGAGATTTTTTTTTTTTCCCAAAAAATAAATCTGAAATAGCATTATTTGCGTTTTTCATGTCACTTATTTAGCAGAATAAGAGTTAACTTATTCCAGCTTAGCCTACACCTCAGACCGCTCAAGATCTGGCTTAGAAGCCATATACCCTGTGATATCTGTAAAAGTGAAAATCCTTTGGCAGTGAGAAACTTAATTCAGAAAAATCCTTTGGCAGTGAGAAACTTAATTCAGAAAAATCCTTTGGCAGTGAGAAACTTAATTCAGAAAAATCCTTTGGCAGTGAAAAACTTAATTCAGAAAAATCTTACCAACAACCCATGATCTGCATATACTAAAATAAAATGGATATGAGTCAAGCTCTGTGAAAACATCAACCCATGAATTTCCTGGGTTTCACCAGTACTAGGCTAGTGCTCCCAAGGTAACTTCCACGACAAACACAATGGATCCAGTGAGGCTTGAACCCGGGCCCTCCAGGTCAATAATGCATTATAAAGATGTATTAACCCTTTACCGCACAATGCCGCCTTTTGACGCCCCTGGGAAAGAAGCCTTTTGAAAACATTGTGGGAAACGGAGAAAATGCTGGTAACCAGCATTTTCTCCTTTTCCCACGATGTTTTCTACCCTATCAAAGAAAAATTGGACCGTTTGAGCCACACTGAAATTGTCATCTGCAAATGCTTTCAATTTGGACAAGGCTAAAATTTTGTCGTCTTGTAAAGGGTTAACACTCCTAATCCAAGAGCACCACTCCTATAAATAATCTGCTCTAGGAATTCAATCAAACAGAAATTGCCCGACCCTGCTGTCTGGTGATAGGAAGTTAACTTACTACTTGTTCGACAGAATCCCAGTCCACCAGTACATCTGGATCCATCAGATGGACATGATAGTCTCCATCCTTCTTCACCAGAAACTGACAACTGAAGCGGTAATCAAAATAAGAGTTAATTCTATACTAGTCAATAAAAAAATTCATCTTCTTCTTTTTGCTTGGTGTTTAGTCATTATCAGGGTTCATATCCACCAACCAGCAGTATTGAGAGAGATTATTGTAAGTTGTAAGAACTTGTTTTTCAATCAATGTGAAATAAATATGCTTAAGTATCTACCAACCATTCTAAGAACATTCCTAGACTTATTCTACACAATTTTCTATATTTGAAAGTAACACAACTCCTGACTGGCTAAACCAAATGGTTTAGCCAATCAGGAGTTGTGTAACATTCAAAATTAGACAATCTAATTCTGAACCATTCTACACACTTTCAAGTTTTAACAGTGTTTTTTTTTTCTCTCTCTCTCTGGCTGTTAAAGATTTATCTTTAATATCGCTTTGAAAATAGCTCATCATGCACTGAATAAATCAAATAAGTTTTCTGTCAACAAAAAAAAAAAGATCCAATACAGGAAACAGCTTGCACAGTTGTGTACTAAGCTGGGGTTCTGAAGAGCCTTGCCAAAGGACACTTCCATAAAAAACACACAGTGCCGCCCGTAAGGATTTAACTGAAGACCCCTGGACTTCTTCAACACCTTTATCACTGAATCACATAAAACCCCTATGGTGTTTGAAAAGTTTGTTTGAACTGTGTTTAACTCTTTACCAAATGACAAAATTTTAGGCCAGTCCAAATTGAAAGCTTTTGCAGACGACAAAGTAAATGTGAATTAAATCTTAGAATTTGTGTTTGGAAGAGTAGAAAACATTGTGAGAAAAGGAGAAAATGCTGGTTTCCATTTCTCCTATTCCCACAATGTTTTCAAAAACCTTTTCCCTCAGGGTCGTTAAAATTCGGGATTGTGTGGTAAAGGGTTAATATCATTTTCAAAAATATTTCTGTTTTTTTATCACAGCAGCAAGAGCATCTATCCATGCTTTCCAAGAGATTCTTTATTCCAGTACTTTGCACAATATTCTTACCTAGCCACCGGCTACTTACAAACATTACCACCATCTACACTATGTTCAGGGGCAAAAGAGGAATGAATTCTATTGCAATGACTAAAGAGCTCCAGATAGAGGGAACAGGGCTTTTGCTAGCCTGTGAAAATAAGGAGTCATTGACCCCTCTACCCTAAATTGTTAGGGGTCAAATCTAATTTTTCCAGAGTCAAACCGAAAAAAATCAAGTGTCAAAATGGAAAATTTAAGAGTCTTTAGTCAACAATTAATTGTTGTTGCTGGATTATTTATCATTAATACTGCAATAAAGATGTGAAATTAACAACTGATTTGTAAAATTTTACATTTCAAAGGGGACCCCCCCCCCCCAATACACACACACACAATACGTTCAAGGAGGCTAAGGTTAAAACCATGTCGACCTAAGCAATCAATAAGAAAAATTATGGTTAATAAATTTCACTCAGAATTCCTTTTTAAAACTTTGCTGAAATAAAGGTAAGATTTATTTATCCGATTTCTAGTACCACCCAGAAATATGTAAAGTATTATAATTTTCTTGGGGCCTGAATAATTAAAGTTATTTTTAATCATAAGGACAGTTTAAAGTACCTTTTTGTGTGAAATGAGATGCAGATATATGTTTCATTGGTTACTTTCATTAGCTTACTGTTTTTAATAAAATTTAAAGTACGATCATTATTGGTACAAATGTTGAGCAAAATGGTTGACATCGGTGAGTGAGGATGTTTTATAGTATCTATACATCAATGGTTAAGCTTCGAAAGGATACACAAATACTGAATTTGTTGCCCTGCCTATCACTTTTAGCAAGGTTAGTGCCAGTTGTAAACCTAGAATTATCATAGGTAACAAGTCAATTAACACCTTCCGGTCACACTTTGCTGATTATATACAGCAGTTTAATTGGTGTTTAACACCATTTTGGTGATTTTCACGCCCTAAAAATGATTATCTTTTGATATGATTGTTGTCATATATATATTTTTTGATGCATCTCTGAAAATTTTTGGGGGTCAAAATGACCCCTTGATCGGAATTTTCTGTGCATCAAAAAAAGGGTATTTGAAGATTTTTGTGCATCAAAACCCGGGTTTACCGGTCTAACTAAAGCCCTGAGGAAGTGATTTTGATTTCAAAACTGAAAAGATTACTTACTTTCCACTAAACCTACGTTGTGGGTACTCATTAGAATTGTCTTATCGAGACGATTCTCAAGAGTACCCACAACATAGGGTTTGGAGGAGAAATAATTGATTAGAATACTATCATTCCCTCTTATCTGGAGGTCTGGACTATCATCTATCCTTGGACAGAAATTCACCGAGCTGGGGACTCAAAGCAGGGAATCATTGTTTTCAAGCCAGCCCTGTGCTTCACCATACTGGTTTCCGGAATAGCACAATATAAAAGTGGTAATGATACTGGGCCCATAATTTGACATGAAATACAGAACGTCCGAGCAAACTTACTTAGCTTGAAGGTATCTCTCCTTATTATAGTAGCCTCTCAAGTAACTTCCCTTATACCTAGAATGCCTTCCAGGATTCCAACCAACATTGCCTCCCCTATATGAGGCGGTATCCCGCTGCTCATAGGTAAAGTTCAGTAAATGGTTCAAGTTGCCCTTTTTCGACCCTGTCTGTATTGCCGAGCCATATTCGGCTGTGTCAACATCTACTTCTAGCTGCAAAATAAACACTAGTAAGTAGTAACAAATTACAATGAAATCTGTCTTAATAGCAAACTAGGTTAACCCTCAACCAAACAATCCCATGATCTACTGAGTACTCACCCACAGTGAAAGGACTTTTAAAAAACATTTTCCGAAAATGGAGAAAATGCTGGTAACCAGCTTTTTCTCTATTTCTACAATGTTTTGAACCCTTTCAAGAACACTATTTCAGCCACATGTGTTGTCTGCAAATGCTTTCAGTTGTGACAAACCTACAAAAATTGTAGTATGGTGATGGGTTAACCCTTTCCCAAACAAGCCCTGGTTTTCATGTGTCTGCAGTACAAGTCTTTTGAAAACACTGTGGGAAAAGGAGAAATTGCTCATAACGAGCAATTTCTCCTTTTCCCACAGTGTTTTCTACCCTTTTGGAGAACTTTCTGTCATTTTCATCAAATTTAAAATTGTTGTCTGCAAACTCTTTCAATCTGGAACAGTCTAAAATTCATCGTTTGGGAAAGGGTTAAGCAAGCTGGCCATACAAAGCAAGAATTATAGTGAGTTCCAGGCCAATTGTATATGTTAATTCTTCACCACACAATCCTAAGACCCTGACGAAATAGCTTATAGAAAACCTTGTGGGAAAAGGAGAAAATGCTGGTACGCAGCATTTTCTCCTTTACCCACAAGGTTTTCTACACTTTCACAGGCATCTACCATCATTTTAGTAACATCTAATTTGTTGTCCGCAAATGCATTTAATGTGGACATGTCAAAAATGTTCTCATTCGGCAATGAGTTAGAACTCATCTGTAAAAAGCCAGTGCCTGTCCTCCATAAGCATATTTTGAGTATCTCTTGGGTACTTCCTTGACCCTGTAACTCTACTAAACAACAAAATTTTAGACTAGTCCAAACCGTGAGCATTTGTAGACGAAAAAAAAGAAGTGACTAAAAAATTGGAACTTGTTTTGGTATGGGTAGAAAACATTGTGGGAAAAGGTGAAAATGCTAGTGAGAAAATGCTGGTTACCAACATTTTCTCCATTTGCCACAGCTTTTTTCAAAAGGCTTCTTTCTCAGAGTCATTAAAAGTCGGGATTGTGTGACAAAGGGTTAAAAAATGATCTCAAGTTTTGTTGACCATTGGGAAAAAAACTTTTAAAACATTTTGGGAAAAGGAGGGAATGCTGGCTAAGGTTACAGTTTCAGTTTGAGCCACAGTTAATTTGTCATCTGCAAATGCCTTCACTCTGGAAATCAAAACACTTGTTACCAAATTTTAGACTTAACCAAATCGAAAGCATAAGTACAAAACAACTAAAATGTAGCTCAGATGGCTGGATTTGTTCTGGAAAGAATAGAAAATATGAGGAAGTAATGTAAAACACAGGACTGTGTGGTAACTGGTCTACCAGGTTTGACTACAGGTGCAAGATTATTTCACAAAAATTGTTGGCTTGCATTGGAGTTTAACACCATTTTAACAGCTTAGGTCATATAATAGCTGCCAGTCCACCTACAAATGTATTTCCTGGCTTTCTCACATGAGTACGGACACAATTTTCTTTCCAAGACACCCACTACTTTTCTCACATGCATCAGCGGTGAGAGGCAAAAAATAAGTAAGAAAGTTTTGCTTGAACCGGCATAGAACCTGCAACCACCAGGTCACAAGTCAGATGCGCTAATCGCTTAGGCACCCAGTTGGTCTATTTCACAAAAGAGTAATCCATAAATAATTCTGGTATTCTCCCCCTATCTTTCAGGGATTTTCTAACTAATCTTTATGATTCAAAAGAATAAATGGTAAGGGAAAGAAGTTCAATGGTGGGCAAACAATTGAATTAACCTTTAAATTAACTAAATAAATAAATGAAATGGGCATTCTTAGTCTGTGCTAAAGAAGCAGATATTGGAATTTAAAAGCCACTTTGTCAAAACACCTGGCAAGAAAGTGGACTGTGTAGATCCAAGATCAGAAGGCACATTTTGTGTCATCTGATCTTAATCTACACTGTCCCCACCAGTAAATGAATCTAGGGTCGGATTGATAACCTTTCTAATTTTCTATGATCTATGGTTTAATCACAAGCAGAGAAAATATTTACCCACACAGTTATAGAGCATCCATTCTTCCATGATGTTTCCAACTGTAACAGACAGGGTCCAAAGAGACTTATGATATTTACTGTCTCTCTTACTGATAGAATTTTTCTGAAGATTTCTACAGCCTCTTTTTCTAAACTTGCAAGGAAATTTCAGCCAGAAATCCCTACCTTTGCTCATTTTTTTCTAGGCAAGATCAGGAATACTTTCCTTAATCCTTTATAAGTTTCAGTAACCACAACAAAAGACTTTGCTCAAATAGCCTGCCAGTTGTGAAATACACTCAAGGGAAACAACACAGATCACAACTCAATTTTTTTTTTCCAATAAATTACCTCCCTTGTTCTTGATATATCAAACAGAGCAATAATAGATCAGGCCAAGTTGTTTTGCTGGGCATTTAACACCTTTTTTAATGTCTTTTCAGATATATTGCAGCAGCCAGTACACCTTGCCATGCTTTCTTACTTTTGGGTGAAAATGCATGTCCTTACTGGGCGATGTAGATCCAAGATCAGACTGCAAGTTCTGTGCAGTCTGATCTTGATTTACACTGTCCACCAAAGGTCCTTAAGTAGCACTTAGCAGCCTGAAAGTTAAAATTTCTGTTCTAACCCTTCATCAGCTGCCAAAGTTTAGACCTGCCCAAACTGAAAGCACTTGCAGACAACAAATAAGATGTGGCTTAAATTAAGGTCAAAGTGGTATGAAAACTAGGGTTGTGAAAAACACAAAATGTTTGGTAAAGAGTTAAATAGGATGAGGTTCAAATCTTTTATAATTTCTCCTGAAACTTTATTTGACCATGGACAAGTTGGCATGAAAAATTCACTTGTCACATTCAGATTTTAACGGTCTGACATGTTGAAATTAAGACTTTTTGCAGCCCTGCAAGGTATTCATGGTCACAACAGTGTATAAACCAAATATAACTTACGTCACTCCTTCCCCTAGGCTGTTGGTCTGATCTGGGTCGAGGACGCTTATCCCATGTATTTTTGTTTTTCTGGGGAGTGGGTTTTCTAGATGGACCCTCGCTGTAGGAGTAATTTCCCCCATTTGACCCATTACCCCTTCTTCTTCCTGAACGTTGATTTCTTTGCAGTTCTGCAAGATGAATGGAAGTTACATGATATGCATTGGCTTGGACACCCATCAAAGCACTAATCACATCAGAGAGACATGCCGAGAACTGCAGTAACGTAAAAGCTAGCTCTATGAGAAGGCTGCTCTTAACACCTGTAGCCAGGGTAATATGCTGCACCCTTAACCTTAACCCTTATCTATGTGAGAGTGAAGGAAGGGTCAGCGCTCCAGATAATTTTCAATGACATCAGTACAGCACTGATGAAAATCAAGATTAATCAGTACCAGCATATGGGGATCAGTACCAATATTTGGTTAACGAGACTGATTAAAGTCAAAATTGGTTTTCTTGCATTTGCTTTTATATAAGCATTACTGTAAAACTACAAAACATTTTACCTAGTAACAGTATGATGTTTATTGTACAAAGTGTAAAGCAGGTTTGTAGAAACAAATATGCAGCTCATAATCTTTTTTTGAAGCGATCTTTTTTTCATGCCGTTTAATTTTTGGAAAAATATTTGTGCAGGATTTGACACAAATTTGTCAAATAGGGTCGCAAATGACTTCTAAACCTGTAATTTTACGCTAGAAAAGCAGATATCATAAATACTTTTGAATTCACCAGTGCTTCAGTTTTGGAGACATTTTTTCTAACTTGGCCCAAATTGGCGCCACTGGCGATCAACAGAGAGCCCATCTGGGTGCATGTGCTTTTTGCTTCATATTTTTTGTGTGTGATTATTTAATTTAGAGCATGAATTATTGCACATTTATACATAAATGGGAACAGTGCTTAAGTCTTGGCCAGTCTGATTTTATCTTTCAACGATTCTCAGTTTTGTTAGGATTACTTGGTTCTGGAGATAGATGACATAACATAGCCAGACGTTTCTGTGTATTCCCCGACTTTTTCGAAGCGCAAACTATTCATTCGGAACATACATGTACATAGTATGATTATCCGCTGGTCCCACGCCGTAATCGATAAAAACTTCACTAAAGCCGACATGCAGGGTCTAATTCTGGTCCGAGCCAATTTTCCCTTTTTATTTAACGGGTAAAAATTGGAAAATCGCTCGGCAATCCCGAAGATATCTTAATGTTTGTCTGAGAAAGAGTAAGCTCCCTTTCACTGTGTACGGATTCATACCCTATATTTTACATACCTGGAAAAACGTTCCGTATCGAGTACAGAATTTTGTAAAAATAGATGCATAACAATCTGATCATCATCCGTAAATTACATGAATACGGACCTTATCTGCAGCACTGAGGGTGTGTGCACGCGCCCAAGTGAGGTGTTTGAGTAGAGAACACTGTGGGAATAGGAGAAAATGCTGGTTACGAGTTTCTTCATTTCCCACAATGTTTTCAAAGGCTATCTTTCTCAGGGTCATTAAAACACGGGATTGTGTGGTAGAAGATAAGTGTTTGACAATATCTGCACTCGCCCTACTGTCATTTCATGCCGGCAAATTATTTGGGTACCATTCACAGGTGCAGAAATTATTTCAAACCCTGTCCTTATAAAAATTGAATTCCTGGTACCATTATAATTCCTCTGAACTGATGACTGCTGTCTCTGGTTTGATTTCTTGTCCATCTTCTCCCCGTAATCGTCTGATGACATCAACTCTTAAGCAATTGTTTTGTGACCCTCCGGCCGCTCTTTGACACCTATCTGTTTGGGACAACATTCTTACTGCTCCATGGTTGTCAACAAACAAGTAAAAAAAAAAGTGAAGAAATGATATGTGCAAGAAGTAGATATGGCAAAGTAAATGTGAAGTGGAAAACGTAAGGTTAGGGGCTTATTCAACCCCTAGAATGACGTTATAAAACGCCAAGAAACTCGAAGTGCGATCTCACGACCGCTCCTGCTCTGTAATGGAAACTTTGCAAATGGCGACTCTCGCCTCTAGTTACCCGGATGCTTGATTACGTCATTAAAAAAAATGGCTGCGGGCTTGTTCGTCCCAAAAACAGTTCGTCCCTGGCTTGTTTGTCCCTTGTTTTATTCGCACCGTCTTGTTCGTCTGTGGGCTTGTTCGCCTGGGCATGTTCGTCCTATACTATCTTAGCGACCGTATAGAATTTACATTGTCATGTGCCGTTTAACATGAATTGTTATTTTACACATAAAAGTACTTTGATAAAACTTATCAAAATTGAGGCTTTATTGATGCCTTCCTCTTCCTCATAAGTCATATTCTGCTCTATCGTCTGTCCAACCGTTCTTAAAAATATTCAAGATTAGTCTTACTCTTTAGAATTTTTTAAAAGTAACACAACTTCTGATTGGCTAAACCATTTGGTAGTCAGAAATTGTGTTACTTTCAAATTCAGAAAATCTGACAGAATAAGACTAAGAATATTCTTATAAGAGCGTTTGGTGAATACGGACCCTCCTGTGTCGAGTCTCAGATACATTTGGCCTTTCATTAAAGTTCTCGTTCTGGCACTAGGACTTTTTTTTTTTTTTTCGGGTAAGTCGAAACTTTTCTTCAGATCACATGTAATTGTATTGTTTCAAAAAGGGACAGTTTTCCAGAAATACATCATTTTTATTCTATTGAAGCAGGAATCGTATATTACAGTGACCCCTGATTGAAGTGAAGTATCGATATATATATCATTGTGGCATAGAGAGAGAGAGGGGGTAGACTGGTACTTGGACATACAGAAAATTGACAAATAGCGAAAAGTTTCGGCCCAGGTCAGCCTGCGCGGACTGCGCAGGCAGACCTGGGTCGATACTTTTTCGCAGATGTGTTAAGCCCCCTTTTCACAGAGCATGTCTCATTTAAAATGTCAGTACTGCGGTACAGCCCAACTCAGAATTTACGCTTTTTGCTGCGACAATCCTGCATTTAGCTTTTTCCTTTTCGAAGATAAGATCCTTAGAACTAGATGTATTATTAATGCATGTTATTTTTTCCCCCGGCGTATAAAAATGGTTTTTAGCGAAACAATTACTAGAGAAGATGCGGTATGATCGACGGTGTTTTCCGGCATATTTAGGCATCTTTACTCAGAACTGACGCTGTTTCGGCTGACAATCCTGCATTTAGGTGTTGTTCGTAGATGTACATTCAATATTTAACGTGGTAGATCTATCATTTCCGATTTCACCGAAAGATTCATGATGGGTGTGATTAATTTCACCGTGGTTGTTGTGGTCGATGCTTTTCGATTCACAAGGGCGCCGCTGTATTTAAGATCATGTGTCAGTACCTCAAAATAGATTCTTGATACGGAAGAGGTTTGCTGTAATTACGAAATCGGCCAAGTTGAGGCGGGCGCAGTACAGAGGGTCATAAATGTGATTTCTAGACTTATCCCACAAATGACTCGTCTACTTTTATATTGCAATCATCTGAAAAGGCAATTTAAGTTGTGATTACATCTTAAGGTATAAGCCAAGGACGAAAAAAGAAGAAAAACAAAATTATAGAGTTCGAATAAATGAGGCGGTCAGCCAAGGGTATTCGTGAATCAACCATGTCGTGAAGCACATTGTGAAACTCATTTAAAAAAAAAAAATGAATTGGGGATTACAATCTGCAGAACACATTTATGAAAAGGGTGAAATTTTGTGTTATTTGTTCGTTTGTGCAACTACGGGTAAGCAGTAGATAGCTACTTTGTAGAGTATTTGTACGAATTACGGACGTTTCGTACCATAACCATTTCGTACCAATCACTTCGTACCATAATTTTACCATGTCGTACCATACTTTATACCATTTCGTACCTCAGTGTTACCACATCGTACCATAGTCATACAATTTTGTACCATGTATTTTGGGACCTATGACAAAGTTTTGACTATGAAAAACTATCGTTATGACGGTATTAAAAGACAAAAACAAAAACGCTATTATTAAAGTTAAATGTTCATTAAAGAAATTATGAGCATAACACTTTCTGATTATCTCCTTTTCCCATTATGTCTTCAAAGCAGTTTCTCCGAGGGTCGTTAACAATGAATTGCTTTTGTAAAGTGTATAATTTAAGTAAGTGAATATTGTGGAAAATTATGCCTTTAAAAGAAAAAAAAAATCGACATATTGACCTCGATGTTTGACCCTGTCCTTATGTCGGCATCATACAAGGTTCACCTTATTTCAAAACATACGCATAAACAAATATACAAAAAAGAAGACAAAATGGATAATAGACAATCTGCAATCAAGGGTAATCAAACAATTATAATTCTTCGCTTAAATGTTCAATTTAAAATAATCTGTTTGTTCCCAGTTCTAATTATCCTACCTGCAACAAACATTACAGACAGTAAGACCAGTTACCTATCTTCTTAGTCGCATACTAACTGATTCCTTTATTTATGATTTATGATAAAATCCCGTAAGTAAGGGAACCAAAGCATTACGGTATATAGGGTATGTCGGCGTGACGTCACTTCCCGTAGCAACAAGCGGACGCTATTTTCGGAGGTGAAAATGTTACATAGCTACCAGCTATTACTATAGGCTGATCGAGATTTTGATCGTGGAATAAGAACTATTTTTTGCGATCACAAATTATTGCGGACCAAGAATTTTGTTACAAATAGATTTAATATTATGTATGTAGAATTGACTAATATCGGGGTAGAGGTAAAACCACCCAGTCATAGTAGGTATGAGGGACCGGACGCGAGGTGCGAAGTGTCAGCAGAAATCGCTTGTTACCTTTTCCACCATATTTTCTAAAGCTTTTTTCCTCACTCAAAGCTGGGATTGTGTGGTAAAGGTATAGTTGCTCTAACATGCTTGATCATTAATAATTAAGAATGAATTTTCATTTCTGTCAGTGGCATTGCATATTGCATTATTGATCTATCCATGGCTGAGTCATTTAATCCTTTTAACACATTCAATCCAGTGTTTCAACCATCTCAATGGTTGCCTTCAAAAACATTATAGGACAAAGAGAAAATGCTACAGCGGTTCCTAGCAGCCAGCATTGTCATCTTTTTGCACAATGTCGTCTAACACTTCAAAAACAAAATAGATCTACATGTAATTGTCATCAATTGATCAATATTTAGTTTGCATGTGTGCAACTGCTTTTAACTGGCCAAGTGTAAAATACTGACACCCACCGACCCCCTTAAAAAAAAGGAGAATATAAAACCCTTTTATCGACATAGTGAAATGTTCAAATCCAAAAAAAAAAAAATGAATTGTGGTAAGATAAAGTAATTTATTTTACCCGTAATGGTTTCACACCTTGAACATCTAATTCCACTACAAGAAATGTGTAACTGATACAAAATGATACTTGTTTTGAAAAAAATATGTATGTTAACAGTGTATCCTTGATTGAATTGCTATGTCGGGGTACGGACAAAAACCCCTAGGACAAACCCCCCCTAGGACAAAAGCCCCATGGACAAAACCCCCTTAGGACAAAACCCCCATACCCTTAACTGAAAAGTGGACAAAACCCCCATGGTTTTAAAAACATGCTTATTATGTGTATAAATGAAATAAATCTTTAATGATATTAATATGATATTATGAATATTCCTCTATTATTTTTGTATAATTGAACATTTTAAAATCATTTTAAAGTTGAATAAAAAATAATGTTTTGTGTAACTTAAATTGATTTGATTAGTATTTTTTTTTTTTTTTTCCTTAAAATTGTGCTTTATGACCAAAAATGTGTTTATGTATATAATCAATAGTTTTTACTGTGAATTATATATTATTAAACATAATAAATTGTAAATGAAATCATACAATGGAAAATTCATTGATATATTAATCAAAGGTATTATTTTGCTAATTATAGCATTAAGTTATAATGATAATTGAATTAAAGTTTTATATATACAAATACATTTTTTGCAAACTACAGTGATTGCTTTCACACTTTGAAAAACAAACCCAAATCAAACATAACTAAAGGCTAAAGATGTAACTGCCTTTCATGTTTGATTTTTCTCCTTAAATCAAAGAGACTTGTTTCGATTACTTTAAAACTTTTTGCAAATTATGTGTGTCTAAACCTGTTTAAGAAATAAAGTAAAAAGGAAAACAATATGGAAAATATGAAAAATATATGCTGTTTATATGCTGTTTATATATGATGGGGGTTTTGTCCTAGGGGGCTTTTATCCTATGGGTGTTTTGTCCTAGGGGGCTTTTGTCCATGGGGGTTTTGTCCTGGGGGGTTTGTCCTACGTGGGGTTTATCCTACACTCGCTATGTCAACGGTATTATGGCTCAAAGATAACAGTCAGGGGTCCATAAAACCCTGTGGTTGTAAAAGAAATAACCAGTTAATCCTTTACCTTATACAACCCAGTGTTTTGAGGTCCCTGAAAAAAAAAAACGGACCTTTTAAAACATTGTGGGAAAAGGAAGATGCTTACTATTCTCTTTTAGACAAATCACATTAGTTGAACCATATTATATTTATTATCTGCAAATTGATTAGTGGTAGAGGGTTAAGGAGCCTCTGAAAGTCAAAGGATGTTTCATTGTCTCACTAAATTTATCCAATAAACACCACAACATCACCCTCCTTTGATCTTTACCAGGGAGAGATATGCTGAGGGTCATAAATTACTCCTTATCACACAAGAAACATAGAATGGTCCAAATTCAAAGCTTATCTAGACAGCATATTAAATAGGGTTTAGAAGATGGTATTGATCTCTAGGAGCAGAAAACACGGAGGGAAAGAAGAAAATGCAGATTTCTAGTAAAATTAATGTTGCATTTGATAGACAATTTTCTCCTTTCCCAAATTTGCCTGCAAAAATTAGATCTATCTTTACTCTTTACCACACGGCAATATTCTTGATAGACCTGTACAAACTGAAGGTATTTGGAGATGACGAATTAAGTGCAACACAAATGATGGAATTCGGATTAAGAAGGATAAAGCATAGCGGAAAAAGGAGAAAATGCTGGTTACCAGCATTTTCTCTTTTCCCACGATGTTTTCCAAAGTTACTTTCTACAGTCATTGAAATATGGGATTGTTTGGTAAAAAGTTAAAGATTAAAACATTTGATAATACAAGTAATACAGGAAACCAGCATTTTCTCCATTTCCCACTATGTTTTCTCCCTTGTAACATCATCATTTTGAGCCATATTGACCTCGTTATCTGCAAGGGCCTTCAAACTGGACAAGTTAAAGAAACAAAGTAAATGCTGGTAATCAGTATTTTCTTCATTTCCCAAAGTCTTTTTAACCCCAAACAGGATATTTCATCACTATTTGAGCCATATCTAATTTTTCGTCAGCAAGTGCGTTTGAGTTTTGACAAGTTTGATTTTTATTATCTTGGTCAATGTGGGTAAAAGAGAAAATGCAGATGACCAGCATTTTCTCCTTTTCCCACAATGTTTTTTTTTTTCCCTTAACTTTTACATAACTCATACCTTGAGCCAATTTAACCCTTCACCACACAATTACGACTTTTAACGACCCTGATAGAGAAATCTTTAGAACACATTGTGGGAAAAGGAGAAAATGCCTGTAACCAGCATTTTCTCCTTTTTCCCACAATGTTTTCTATCCTATCAAAGACAAATTTAATCATTTGACCAATGTTTAAAGTGTTGTCTGCAAACATTTTCAGTTTTTGACAAGTCGCAATTTTTGTTGTGTGGTAACAGGGATCGTAAATTACGTGTAATATACGATCCCTGGTGGTAAGGAGTTAACCCTTTACTCTTTGCACAAATGGCAAAATTTTAGACGAAATTTAAAAAGAGAAATGCTGGATAAAAAGCATTTTCTATTTTTCCAAATGACACTTTAAATTTTCGGCATATCTATCGCTTTTGCGACGAATTTCGGTGTTAAAATATGACTCGTTCACTATCAAACACTGCTAAAGATGACGTCTATTTTCACCTCCGCGTCGGTTACTATCACGTGATAAATGAAAGTGCCCGGATGTCCGGAATACCACTTTTATTCACATTTATTGATATGTTTGGTCATAGTACGAGATGGTATTATCATGGTACGAAATGGTAACGCTATGGTACGAAATGGCAAATTTATGGTACGAAGTGGTATATCTATGGTACGAAATGGGGCAAAGTGTATTCCCGGGCCCCACTCGTAAAAATAGGCTTAATTCCCGGCCCCAACGGCCCCCCATGCTAAATATTTTATTTATTGCTTGATTCTGCTGAAATTAGTATTATATGAAAGCTTACATTAGCCTTTCATATGATATAAAATACAATATGATCATTGAAACATTTTTTGAAATATTATCAATCAAAAATGGGTAAGTTTTCTTCCAGGTATTTCATGAATTACACAAATCCGGCCCCTATGATAAATCCTTTATTTCATGGAAAACATCGCAGAAGTTGTTTCTAAATGAAAGTGTACGTCTTTGGCTTTCCAACAGTACAATCAAAGTATTGAAAGTACTGACAGACTAGCGAATTTGATTGATTGATTGTTTGTATGGTGTTTAACCCTGTTTCCAACATTATTTCAGTTAGGTAGCAGTGGACAGTGCACATATCCATGCTTTCCTGGAGTTTCTTTTACCAGTACTCCGCACGATATTCTTTCCAAACCACTGGCTGCTTTCCCACATCTATATTATAACCATCGTCGAAACGTGAGAGAGAAATGAATCCTGTCACAATGACTATCATCAATCCTCGGAAAGAAACTTGCCGAGTCGGGGATCGAACCAGCGACCTCCTGTTCCCAAGTCCTGTACACTACCGACTGAGCTGCTGGGGCTATGCGTGCTATTGGTTAACTGTAATCCAGTTTAAGTTTAACCCTTAACCTGCTAAAAATGATAAATGAAACTTTCAAGCTCATGGTAACCACCTGAATATTGCTATTTCAAAGTTACATTTTGGAGAAAATAATATATCCTCTTATCGGACAGTGTAGATCCAAGATCAGACTGCATGCTCTGCGCAGTCTGGTCTTAATCCACACTGTCCACAAAACGTCATTGAGTCGCGGTAGTGCTGGTAAAAGAAACTCCAGGAAAGCATGGATAGGTGCTCTGGCCGCCGCATCATCACTGAAATAATGTTGAAAACAGCGTTAAACACCATGCAATCAATTAGTCAATATCCAATAGCACAAGATGTAGTTAACTATTTAACTCTCTTTACTAAACGAAAAATTTTACGCCAGTCCAAATTCAAAGCTGTTGCAGACCATATATTAAAAGTGGTCGAACCGATGAAACCAAATTCCAAAAAACAATGTGGGAAAAGGAGAAAATGCTGGTTACCAGAATTGTCTCCCTTTCCCGCAATGTTTTCAAAGGAATTTTCACCAGTATCATTAAAACTTGGCATTCTTTGGTAAAGGGTTAATATTCAAAACTAGAATAACAGTTTAATGTAACAGTTTAACTGTACACAATGATCTAAATAATGAATGACTGAAGGAATGACAATGGTTCCCTGTCCAGTAAGGGTTAATGTAACTGGGATTTGCTACAAGTTGCCTAGGTGTATCTATTAATAGATTCATTCATAATGTTACAGTGGTGTAGGAAAAAATGATTCTCTGCTTTGCATAGGTCACTTAATTTAAATATAAGAAAATATCTGGTACCTTGTAAATGACATCTTGTTCAGTTTATTACATGTACTTTGTAAGACGACATATTCAAATTGGAGTGGTAGAGATTTAATGGTTTTTGTCAAATTGTCACATGTAACAGAATTAAGATTTCCAACAGAAAGAAGTATTTTTCTATGAGGCAGTATTTGGCAACTGTGGGGTTTTTTGTTTACTTTAACTCTAGGTCTAAAAATGAGTGAATTCCGATAGAAAATTATAGAATAACAGGTGTTTGAAATGATCGACCCATGATGTAAATCTAATGAGTTTCCTCACAAATCCTGTGCTAAATTCTTTATTTCACGGAAAATATCGCGGAAATCATTTATAGATAAAATCTTACGTTTTTTACTTTCCATCGGTGTAAAAATTAGTAAATTCTGATTGAAATTAATGGAATAATAGATCTTTGAAATGATCGACCCTCTATGCAAATTTAATGAATTTTCCCTCAAATCCGGCCCCGTATATCAGTATTTTGTCTTTGGTTTAATTTTGATGAAATTACATGTAATTCCAAATGAAAGTGTATATTTAAAGCATTAATATGGCATAAAGCACAATACTTTGATTAAAATATTTTTTGAGATATCGTGTATGACAGATAGGTACCAAACTCGCCATTTCTTTTCGGCATTTACACAATTCACACTAATTATTAGTCCCCTATCAGCGAAGCCGAAGGGGACTTTAGGTTTGCATTCCGTCCGTCCGTCTGTCCGTCCGTCCGTCTGTCCGTCAGTCCAGCAATTCAGTTTTCCGGACTTTTTTTCTGAACGCTGGTACATAGATATTCACCTGACTTTCGCTGTGTAAGTCAACCACCATGACTTACACATCAAGTTCGAGTTTCGTCCCGCTCCACTGCTTTTTCACGCATTTACGGGCCTTGGACTTACAAAATTTCACTGATAAAACATTTTTCCGCACTTTTTTTCTAAACGCTGCTACATATAGAGCTGATTTTTGGTGTTTCATCAACCACCATGACTTACAGATCAAGTTCGAGTTTCGTCCCGCTCCACTGCTTTTTGACGCATTTACGGGCCTTGGACTTTAAAAATTTCACTGACATGCCAGCGATACATACGGCCTGTAGGGGACTGTGTATTGCTTTGCAATACTTTCAGAATGCTTGTTATTATTATTATTATTTTAATTTGGTGGTAACCATCGATGAATTTACTTTAAAAAGAATGTTTTGTGTTTGTAGCTTTCAAACGGTGTATAAAAAAAAAAAAAAAAAAATCAGGCAAAAAGTAATGGCATATTAGCCAACTAAATTTTTTCGTTCATGACCCAAATTCAATATGTTATCCAGAAATTCGTCCGCTAGTTTTAACTCTATCACAATACTAAAATCTAGAATTGTCAAAATCCAAAGCATTTGCACACGTTCAGATTGTAAGATTTGCCTTTGAACTGGAGAGATATACAATGGGTTAAATACAGATAGTGATCGGATGATTTCTTACGTTATGATGATTAATATTTCATCAAATTCAAAATTCCCATTGACTTACATGTACTTCAGGGTACACGTATTCCAGCACGCGACTTTACAGAAGTTTGCCGTGATAAGATCACGAGTATTAACCATAAATACACAACCCAGACTTTATCTTTATGCTAATAAATTACTGTATCTGAATGTTGGGTTGGATTAGAATCAGACGGCACAGAAGTTGTACTCTCTCTCTCTCTCCCCTTTTAAACAAGTAGGCGGGAAAAATCTTATCGTATTGGAGAGTGATGACAAATGGTCAGACTACGTACTGTGCAGTCTGATTTCGATCTACCTTTTCAACAAAGGTCCACTGCATATCCTTTCCAAAGCGTAGGCGCGAAGAGTATTTACTATGTTCAGAATTATGAGTAGGCTCAGATAATATTGGATAAACTTCCAAACTGATCTATTTCCTCACTTTCTGCAATCGCACACAAAACAAGGTCAGGGTCAAACTTTACAACTTGATATCTGATATCAATCCACTATACTCCCAATGAACCTCAACGGTAGCCTACAAATGATTAATTAAGATATTGAAATCTTATTATATATTTGCATTTCTACATAAAGATATATTCAAACGCATCCATGGCTTTTGATAAAATTTGTTACAGACATCAAGGTTTTGTTAAAAAAAAAAAAAACCTGTCAAGCCAAACTATCTTCAAACTATAATAACAAAAAATCTGAAAGTAATGCAGAGTGCGAAAAGGGTTGGCGTAAGCAAGCACGCGACTTCACAGTAGCACAGTGGAAATGGCATGGATTGCGTAATACGTAATTAAAGCATTGATAAGCGTATGTAATTGGATTGTGACGGCACCTGTCCCAAAGTTATTTGACCGACAACACAATGGACTCTTTCAACCAGAGAAAATTTCTAAATGGCATAAAAGTTTTAAAGGATTAACTGGTAGGTGAAAGGGAAGTAAATACCATGATTAGATCAGCCTCATGTGGAGTATCATCTTAGTCTACTAAATCTAACACCTGGATTAGTTTAAATAGATCATAAAACATCATGGAAAAGGAGATACAGCTCTGTTTAAATGAGTAATTCGTTTTTTTTCCACATTTTTCCCCTTCCTTTTGTAAATGATAATCTTAACCCCTAGACTGCTAAGCGCAACTCAAAGACCTTTTGCGGACAATGTAGATCAAGATCAGAATGTGCAGTCTGATCTAAGATCTACACTGCCCGATAAAGAGATACCTTCCCCCCAGAACTACCATTCTGGGTTTTTACCATCGGCCTAAAAGTGTCATTTCTTTTATTAAGCAGGATAAGGGTTAATTAGGAACTGATTGGCCACAAAAAAAAAAAAAATGAATGGACTAGCTTTTTCTTTGGCAAATTATAATGTTTCTATTAGATAACCACAAAATATTTTAGCACTGTATTTATGCTGTTCAGTTTTCACTTCTTGTCACGATTTCTTTTTGTATTTTTATGGCCAAAATACAATTTTTAGCTGATTTACCGAATGAGTGAATGAAAATGCATTTAATTCATGCATTTTTAAAATTTTACAGCAGGTGAGCATCTTTTTCTCGTTAATCGGTCCTTTAGGTACCACAAGATCACCAAATTTCGAGCATGGTGAAAAAAACGCTTTCTGAAACATTGTGGAAAAAGAAAAACATGCTGGTGTTTAGAAATATTAACTTGATCTGCGCATTTATATTTGCCCGTTTATTATTAAGTCGTGTAGCATATATGGTCCTAATATGAGCCACGCTCTGGCAAAAGGGGGCTTAATGTATCTCCGCAATGCATCATACAAACCAAGACATCACATGATTATTGATCTATGCAATCCATTTTGTCTAACAACCGACTGAATCATGAGGTAGACTGGTCCCTTGACATGCAGAAAATTGACCAATAGCGAAAATATTCGGCCCAGGTCAGCCTGCGCGGACTGCAAAGACTGACCTGAATCGATACTTTTCGCATATGAATTAAGGCCCTTTTTCATACAGCATGGCTTATATATGCGACGCCCACACAATGCAGTTTCGTTTCCATGTTGTTTTGTTTTATAAGCCTTTTAATGTGATATGATACTGTTTATGAATTGGAATAAATGCAATGAATATGTACTACAGATTGTTTCATTTTCGATTGTCATTCTTCGAATTAACCGTTTACGCTAATTCGTAATGATCATATTCATACACTTTGATTTTGGATTTCCTTATTCACTTCGTATTTTCCTTCTAACATTTGAAACCGAAATTCAAGGTTCTCTAGATCATTTGAAAGCTGATCTTGTGATCTATGAATCTTATCGTTTCCTAGACCAAAAACACAATAAATTTTGAAACTTATGGACGAGAAACTTCATTTGCGCCTTAATATTCACATGTTCCGTTTTTCCAATTTTCAGACAAATGCTAATGAGGAAGCTCTTATACCTAAAGAAACACCTGAATCAATCCTTTATTACTTTTTACAATTTTAAAGCTAACATTATAACCTCGTAACTACATTAATTTTCATACAAACGGCCGGAATCTTACTCGTTCAATAAAAAAAATTACACTCGACATGTTTTCAAATTGAAACGCCAATAACTAAAAAAAAAAAAAGTCATGCATCAATCGTCAGCTTTAAAATATCGTTCAAAAGCTCATATTATGCAGTTTGTAACCCTGTTAAAAATGGATATTAGATACGTTATTAAGTCTAAAACATGGGGTCAGGATATGTTCATTTTCCACAATTCCACGTGCATGTACAGTACATCAGAGACATAGATTAGATATATATGTCTCTGATGTACATGTATATCCCTCCAAAGTATTAATAAAATCTGAACGCTTATAGCACGAAAACGCCGGCACCAATTTTTAATTTCTATATACCATTAAAAAGCTTATATAATGAACTTTGATTTTATATCAAGATTCTATAGATTTGATTGATAGTCAAATTTTTAATATGGGGGCCGGATATGTTACTCGGTTCAAATTTCTAAATAGTTATTTCTAAAAATTGACAAAATTAAAACGCTTATAACTCAAGAATGCCTGGGTCAAATTTAATTTTTTTGGTATCATTTAAAAACTTGAAAAACTGAATTTCTCATCATATCATTCTTTTGTAAATAAAAGAAAAAATAAAGTTTTAAACATTGGGGCCGGATTTCTATCTCCTAAAAACTTCGGAACATATTTGTTAAAAAATTGACAAATTTCAAACGCTTTTATCACAAATTTACAAAAATGAAATCTCATATTTCAATATACCATTACAAAGTTTATAACATAAGCTTTAATTTGACACTACTTTCATTAAATTCGGTATACAAGTAAAGGATTTAGATATTGGGGCCGTTGGGGCGGGAATTATAGCTTATATTTTCGAGTGGGCCCGGGGAATACGAATGTAGGTAAAAATGTCAGAGGTAAAAATGCCATAGGTAAAAATGTCATAGGTAAAAATGTCAGAGTCAAAGTGGTAAATATGCCATAGGTAATAATGTCATAGGTAAAAATGTCAGAGGTATTTATCATGGTATAAATATGTGGGGTTAGCTCAGTTGGTCAAGGCTTAGCAAGATGAAATCTTGTCAGGGTTCACTTATTTCTGGCCTCTGAATCATCTAAGATAGCAGTCAGTCAAAATCAAGATTGGTATATGGACTAACAGGGTCTGTAATCACCAACCATTCTTGAGATTATTCTTAGTATTATTCTCTAAGATTTTTTAAATTTGTAAGTGACATAACTCCTGATTGGCTATACCGAATGACAAATGTAGAACAAGAAATTTCTTGAGAAAACTAGAATAACTATCACTAAAGGTGATAAATACCCCCGCCCCTATATTTCATGTCACAGGGGCAATAACTCTGCAATGTCAATTTAGGGGCAATAACTCCATAATCATTAGGCCAACACTCATGAAATTTGTGCTTTGCACATCTACTGCTCCTGGTGAATATCATGACAAATATCAAGTGAATAAGACTTAAACTGAAGGAATAGTTCTCTGGACAAGAAGTTTTGAGTAAATTCAGGGGTAATTAATTTGGCAAACATTTGAGAAAAATGCATCTTGAACCTCTACTGCTCCTGGTGAATATTTATGCAAAGTATCAATTTAATTGGACACAAAACTAAATGAGTGTAAAAAAGTGCAGACCATGATCTGATAATATGTCTGAGACACAGCGGCTGGTCTGGATCCAAACTTGTTGCAAATGTCCAAAGGTGCCTTTTCGCATAATGTTGGCCAACTATACATATGACAGAAAAGACCTCCTTAAAGTGAATCAGACAGACACTGTAGGGGGAGTTGTCCGGACAAGCATTTTTAAGTCAAATCAGGGGCAATAACTCAGTAATTCTTGATGGAATTTTTACAAAATGTGTGTCTTGCACATCTACAACTCCAAATGGACACTTCTGCCAAGTATAAAGCGAATCGGACTGAAATTGTAGGAGGAGTTGTCCGGACAAGCATTTTCAATGTGAATCAGGGGCAATAACTCATTAATTCTTCATAGAATTTTCACGAAAGTTGCGTCTTGCACATCTACAACTCCTAATGAACACTTATGCCAAGTTTAAAGTGAATCAGACAGAAACTGTAGGAGGAGTTGTCCGGACAAGCATTTTTAAGTCAAATCAGGGGCAATAACTCAGTAATTCTTGATGGAATTTTTACAAAATGTGTGTCTTGCACATCTACAGCTCCTAATGAACACTTATGCCAAGTTTAAAGTGAATCAGACAGAAACTGTAGGAGGAGTTGTCCGGACAAGCATTTTTAAGTCAAATCAGGGGCAATAACTCAGTAATTCTTGATGGAATTTTTACAAAATGTGTGTCTTGCACATCTACAGCTCCTAATGAACACTTATGCCAAGTTTAAAGTGAATCAGACGGAAACTGTAGGAGGAGTTGTCCGGACAAGCATTTTTAAGGCAAATCAGGGGCAATAACTCAGTAATTCTTGATGGAATTTTTACAAAATGTGTGTCTTGCACATCTACAGCTCCTAATGAACACTTCTGCCAAGTTTAAAGTGAATCAGACAGAAACTGTAGGAGGAGTTGTCCGGACAAGCATTTTTAAGGCAAATCAGGGGCAATAACTCAGTAATTCTTGATGGAATTTTTACAAAATGTGTGTCTTGCACATCTACAGCTCCTAATGAACACTTCTGCCAAGTTTAAAGTGAATCAGACAGAAACTGTAGGAGGAGTTGTCCGGACAAGCATTTTTAAGTCAAATCAGGGGCAATAACTCAGTAATTCTTGATGGAATTTTTACAAAATGTGTGTCTTGCACATCTACAGCTCCTAATGAACACTTCTGCCAAGTTTAACGTGAATCAGACAGGAACTGTAGGAGGAGTTGTCCGGACAAGATTTTGCGGACAGACCGACCGCCCAACCGACCGCATGACCGACCGACCGACAGGCTGATTCCAGTATACCCCCGACAAACTTCGTTTGCGGGGGTATAAAGACAAAGAACATTCTTAAGAATGGTTGGTGAATACAGGCCCAGAAGTTCTAAGATCACATACTATTGTCCAAGATACTTTTTCACAGATGTTTTTACCAAGGTTTGCAATGTTTTCAAAAGGACAGTATGTTAGGGAAAACTTCCTTAAACAACCCATTCATCACAATTCATAAACAATATTGCAGCAATATCTTATTGGTTTTATTCAAGCTTAATTCGAAAACATATAATGAAACATCAATAGAAAGTAAGGACATAAATATTATAAGTTATATCTAGCATGTACCATTTATTTAACTTTTTACCAAACTGCACAATATTAGACTGGTCCAAATTAAAAACACTTGAAGATGACAAATAAATGTAATTCAAAAAATAAAATTTGTTTCCAGCAGGGCAGAAAACATTGTGGGAAAAGGAGACAATGCCGGTTACCAGCATTGTCTCATTTTCCCACCATGTTTTCTATAGGCTCCTATAGATCTCAGGGTCATAAAAACCAGGGGTTGTTTGATAAAGGATTAAGTCTTTACCACATGACAAAATTTAGACTTGCATGAACTGAAAGCATTTGCAGAAAACAAATTGCTGGTTAACACACAATGTTTTCAACAGGCTTCCTCGTCTAGGTCTTCAAAACTCAGGAATGTGTGGTCAAGGGTTTAAAATTCATTGGATATTGTGACATTAGAAAAAAGTGCTCATCTGCTTGGTTAGGTTCTCTTGTATAAAATGACACAATAGTCATTTTCTGTCACACTGCAGATGAAATTTGAAGAACATCGATACTTAAGAACAAATTACCCATATTAAGCTCAAAACGAGTAATTTCTCCTTTTGTTCCAATGTTTCCTTATTTATTTTACAACACCCTAAGCAAGTTAAATCTGACCAACTGATGATGACTTCTTGTATCACACAATGGAGAAAATTTGAAAAACATTGCAACAAAAGAAGAAATTGCCCATACTAAACTGATCATTAGTAACTTTTCCTTTAGTTGCACAGATTTTCATACATTATATACACAACAGTTTTCAAAGCAATTTAAAATTTATCCCTCATCAATAACAGATGGCTTTTTTTGTCACACAGTGGTAAAAATTTGCAAAACATTGTAACAGAAGAAGAAATTATTGATTATGAGGGCATAATGAACAGTTTCTCTTTTTCTTCCAATGTTTTCTCATGTGTTCATAACAGATCAAATAGATTGTCTCATATCAGCTGATGTCTGTGTTGAGCGGCACATGACATTTAAAAAAAAACATTGCCATAATGAAGAAATTGCGCATAATGAGCTCTTTATGAGCAATTTCTTGTATTTTTCCATGTTTTCGATTCATTCAATGTTTCCAAATTTATTTCAAAACAAGTTAGGCAAGTAACATCGTAACAACTGAGGATAGTTTTTTGTATCACACAGCAGAGGAAGTTTTTAAAACATTGCTACAAAAGAAGAAATTATCCATAATAAGCTCTTGGTAGGCTACTTTTTTTGTTGTCCAATGTTTCCTTGATTTGTTTTACAATAGCCAAACAAGTTTACACTTATCCTTATTATAGAAATCTATTTTTAAGGTGCTCACCATTAGATGTATTAGGTTCTTGGTTCTTTGACACTTCTATAGATCAAAACGAATGGAATGCCCAACTGCATTCAAAAAGTTGGCAATGTCACAATTACCATCACTATACTCTACACACAGTTGCCCAAGTCTGGACTGGAGATTTACATAACGTCTTTGTTTTTTTCTTGGGTGAAAGTTGCCAATATCGTGCTGGGCCATGGATGCTGCTGCTGATCTTTCGTCAAGTTTTAGAAATTTGATTAATTTCCATACATGTGGATGCTGGTGACCAACTAGACGTGTAAAGCGATTATTCCAACCCTCACACTGATTGTTTGTGCGTTGCCCGTCGTTTATTGTTGTGTCATTCACATTCCATTCTGGAGGTGGAAATCTTGCAGGTGTTCTACGAATTATATTTACTCCATTTCTTAGAATATTTCTGAAACGTCCTGTGACATAGGTACTGTCAAAGTAGTTCACCATTTCTGCTGTATGTGGAATATCCAGTGTCTTAAGGTAATCCATTCCAAGTGGGACATCCTGAACAGGAAGGAATGCAAGTGCATCTAACATGCCTCAAAATTTTTTAAATTCATTGTCACGCTTGTATATGTCGGTCAACCCTAATTCTTGAACCTTTCGCCATGTTGCTTGTGTAAGATGGTAGAAGCATCCTTGTATTGTAAGGTGGTCTCCAAATACAGTGCGCAAGGCTTGTCTCAAACCGATTTCAAAGTCTACCATTACTGTTAAGGGGTCAGGCTGGTATCCAGTATTTGTACATGTGTCAAAGACAGCTTGAAACAATGATTCATATGTGCTTTGTCTTTTGTCTTGTAGAAGGGCGAAGACACAGGGTACTGTAGATTCTCCTAGAGGAACATGTATCGCAAATATCTGGCTAAACTGTGTCGGTGCCATGGCAAAGTTGCCATCCATTAGCCAATGGTTGGACTGTGCTAGACGCTGGAGTTGTCTGTTAGTAGCAAACGCTATTATACGGCTGTCACTGTCTGGCCCACTGTCATGGAAAAGGAACTGTTCTCCATTTACGTTTTGTGACCATTCACCATTTATTTGGATACGCGTAATGTCTTCAGGTACTTTGGGAAACTCTGGTGTTCTCTGATTACGTATGGTTCTTTTACATATGCTAGCTGGAGGGAGGGAGGCTAATGTGCATTCATCTGCAGTAATGATGCTGCTCGAGTAAACTGTAGCTGGTTTGTCATTTGTTTGTTTGGCCTGTTCTTTCATTACAGCACGAACCTTCACAACTTTAGTTTTTGTTTCAGATGGAGGGTGGTCATGATCTTGACCTATCACAATATCAGTCATACCAATATCTGTCCGTACAGTTCCACGACAGCCTGATGAACGTTTAGTACATATCCAAAATATTGATGACTTAGATGCTGATTTCTTGGTATACATATAATCCCGATGACACAGTTTAAGTCCACCTTTATTGCTACGAATTATTTCCATTTTCTACACTTAAAATCCAACATATATAATCCTAGACAAAGATCACATGATAAATAGTGAAGTTGGTTGGTTATTTCCGTTTATTTATCGTCGCTACCGGTTGCCCATCTGAGCGACGCCCCCAGAAGACGGTTAGTTGTTACGGGGGATAGTGCAAGGATACAGGTCGAAACTACTGAGAGCTTCGCCTGGTTCTTTAACGTGCTCGGCGTATAGCACCGTCACACGGGACCTCGGTTTAATGTCTCATCCGAAAGACTATTAGTAATTTTTTTTTTAGTTGGCCAGCCGGGGATACGAACCCACAATCTGTAGGACATTGTGTTCACGAGTCCTACGCTCTACCTACTGAGCTATATCGGCCGGTAAAAAAAATACAGTTAGAAGTTTGCTGTTTAAAGTCCTCTTTTGATGTTTCTGTATTAAAGACAGGCTTATACTTATAAAGTTTGTTTGACTTTTAATTACTTTCTTAATTATTCACACGTTCAGCCAACAGAAACATAAAAAGGTTCCAATGCAGGTTGATACAAATTGTTTAGTCAATAATTATTTTAACAAAGTATACAATTAATAATGCCACCCTCACTTTCTCACATTTTTAGCAAACAAATTGTCAACTAGTCTTCAAAGTAAATGTAGATAAATAATAAATAAATGTATAGGACTGGTATAATTATCAAATCTACAAAGAGTGGCTTTACTTCAATGGATCTGATTAACCCATTACCACACAATCCCTACCTTTGATGACCCTAAGAAAGAAGCCTCTGAAAACATTGTGGGAAAAGGAGAAAATGTTGGTAACCAGCATTTTCTCCTTTTCCCACAATGTTTTCTACCTTTCACAAAACCAATTCCATATCATATACTTAGTACCTCTGACATTTTTACCTATGACATCATTACCTATGGCATATTTACCACTTTGACTATGACATTTTTACCTATGGCATTTTTACCTCTGGCATTTTTACCGCACACCGGGAATACACATACCCCGAAATGGTCATAAACTGAATGGTACGAAATGGCTATGGTACGGCGTGACTGCATACCATTTGTACCTATCTGTCCAAGGTAAATGTATTTTAAAGAAGTGGATACATGTTACCTAAAACCGATTTTGGCGAATGCTGGAGAAATCGTCCCTTGGAGAAATCGTCTCTCTCTCACTCGACTAGGTAATTGTTTTTTATGTATTTTAACGGTTGCCGTCCGTAGATCTCTCTTTCTCTGTCTGTCTGTTGAATCACTCGGCAAGGGAAACTAATTTTTATGTTTTACTGATTTTGATTTTTCGTCCGTAGATTTCGATCTCTCTCCCCTCCTTTTTCTCTGTCTCAATCATTTTGTATGGGTATTTATGATATTTTATAATTGTTTTTCGTCTGACGATCTCTCTCTCTCCCAATATTGAAACTTCTTTCTTGTATCACTTGGTACATGGGTGATTTCCTGTATAATGCCCCATGTTTTTGTCATTTTATTATTCGCAATAATAAAATAATAAACAAAATTAAAAATAGGATGTAAAACTGCTTTGTGCAAGCAGTAATATTCTTTCTTTCCTTTTCTCACACTTGTTGTTAGCACAATATTAATGCTTTAATTTTGCCTGTAGGCACTGTAAACTTTCTTTGGTAAAAAAATAATCTTTTTGATAGCCAAACCTACATGTATTAACCAAACGCCAGCTGTCAATAAAAAAAATCAATAAGCCAATCAGCGATCAGTATTTTTCCATCCAGAGCGGAAGCCGTCTTGCCGTTATAAAACCTAGACATTCTGAATCATTAGGAGTTATAACTATATATAAATGTATAGTATATTTATGAGAAAAAACTGAGGAATAACTTTAAACTTGATATCCATTATTAATCCTTACGACTGCAATTTCAAGATGCAGAGTTACACCAGGTAATACTATTGTTGCAGAAGACAAATTCAGATTTAAAAGGAGAAAAATAAATGAATACTTCCTGTTAACATGCTTTTTTACTGTCATAAATTTTCCAGAATTTCAATCTTGGCAACAGATTCCTGTTTCTTTACTAAAAGAAATGTATAGATAATATTTTAGACAACTGATTGGATTTTATCATGTTCAGTTATTTATTTCCTTTACCTTATTTTTCATTTAACTATATACTCGATAATTCATTTTCTTACCAAATTGAGTTGACTTGTTATTTTGAATGCTGGTTACATCTCTTTTGTTGAATCTTTCCACCCCCCCCTCGCAAATTATCCTTAAATAAAATATGAGTCGACGAAATTCGGGTAAAAACGCTTTTCATATAGTCTTCATAGAAGTCAAACCTAAACAGCGCCCCCCCCCCCCCCCCCCCGCTTTTAAAGTAAATGCAATGTAGGCACAGTTTTGACATTTGTTTAAATTAAAAATAAATGTCATCTTCCTCCATCAGTAAACCATTAAAAACGTTGTTCCCATCGGTCTCTGTATTTTAACATATCTATGAATGCAAACTTAAAGCCTGTTAAATATTAAAGACGATATGCCACCCTATATATGTAACCATCTTTCCCCTCCCTTTTTTTTTTCAATCTTTTAATCTCCCTTAAACTATTATTTATTTATCGAAAATCAATTAGGTACCAATCAAGCCGTTTTCGTTTGATTTGTTGTATATGTTGCCACTTTTTACGCAAAACGTGGAGCAAGGGTTTATGCGGTATTCCTTTGATATCGGTATACCACCCCAAAAGCGTCTGGTACTGTCCTACTTGTAAAATTACACACACGTGTCATATCAGTCTGACTCTTTGTGACCGTCTATAACCCCTTTCAACGATTATTAGTGTTTGAAATTTGGATTATACATGTTCAATGTGTAAGTCAATTTATTTTTTTATTACTCTTACAGCATATAGTATTTACCGGCGAATGCTTAGAAATATATACATGTTTTTATTCTTTTTATTCTTCTCCTCGGGTTTTTCCCTCAAACTTGAAAAAATCAATTTGGTAAACCTATCATTTGTTAATGTATCTTCTAATTTCAATTCAAACATTTGGTAATCATATTGCCCTGTTAAAAACATGTATATTTCATTTGGTAATGTAAAAGTCTTGCAATTTGTGGTGAAATTATTGAAGCATATATCACGGACTAAGTAATGGAAAAATCTCTGTAACTTTGAAAAAGCTTATTTTTGTTCAGGTAAAAGATGAGTTGCATTTCAAGACCAATGACTTTAAGAAATATTTAGGAAGCACGAGTTACATGTACACGTATTGTACCTACATTATCAAACGTAAGTGGCGTAAGAGGTGTAAGTCAACTGACTTCGAAATAAACAGTCTCTATTTCAATTTTCACCTATAAAACTTCGAAAAACCTAAATCCAAAAGATGTAACTACCTTTTCTCAAATTGTTCCCATGCTTATTTTATCTTGAACAATTATTTCGTGTTAAAGTATCGTCTGATAACTTGCATATGTCTCCTAGCTAAGCCCTTGTGTCTGGGTAATGTTTGTGTAGGGTTTTTAGATTCGCGGGTCACGTGACATCAGTGGGAGGAGCGATCTATCGTCTGTCGTTTGTTCAAGTTCAAAGTTGTTTATTGACGAAAAACATTTTACAATGTTTTATTGCCTTCAATTGGCTGAACATAAATTTCTTGAAAAGAGAACACACACACACACACACACACTGAGTAAACAGCAAAAAACAAATCGGGGGAAGGAATTAAATTCCAACGACAAAACAGAATATATGAGAAAAGCAGAAAGACAATAATAATTTCGGTATGACTGAAGACAATAATGATAATTTGGTTAGATCGGCGTTCAAATGCCAGATAAACAAATTTGGCAACTTTGTTGAGTAATACTGCAGACGAACTACCCATCACTTGTACAAATTTACGTTTAGTTGGGCATCTGCAGTAATACTTTGGCAAAATTTCGTTTCTAAGAATATCATATTTCGTACAGACTAACAAAAAATGGTATTCGTCCTCTACCACGTTCATATCACAAAACTGACATAACCTTTAATCACGTGGTATATTATTATGACGTCCGATCTCAATAGATAATTTGTGATCTGAACATCGAAGTTTACTCAAAGCCTGTCTGTATTTTTCATTATTTACATGTATAAGATAATCTTCTAATACAAAGCTATCCTTGTAAGAACAGTATAAACATAATTTACTAGAAGAACCAATTTCACTGAAACACTGTTGTACATACTGGTCATACACTCGCTGGATTATAGCGGATATATGGTAAGTATTGACATCGGGGTTGTTCCATAAGTTTTGAAAACCCAGGTCGCTTAACAACTGTTTTACATTAGCAAACCATGAATTGCTGTGGTTTAAGTCAGCTAAATAATAATCACATAAAAACTTATGCATAAGACTGCCTGCTTGAGTACAGACCTTGAACCAATATTTTATCATTCTAATCTTCCTTAAAATGTTCGGTTAATTGTTGTTTGATAAGAAGTCTCCAGGTATTCTTCATCCAGGTATTGAATATGCCACTTGATAATAATCTCTGTTTGGATAATCTATTACTTGCTGCCATGTGAGAAAATACCAATTATCTAGACAAACTGTCAAAATCTTTTTACTTTGAACTTAAATATTTTATTGATTGTTTAATGACTTATGTCTCACACCCTGTCAGATTTTGGAGACAGAACTGACACCTAAGCATTCAGGCTCAATGGTCATGACATTACAGATTAAGTCGAAGCCATTTTTGACATATGTCACCTGGAAAATATAAAAGCGGTCCGTTTTAGTGAAGCACCATGCAATTGTGCTTTGGTAATTAAACATATCAGATCAACAGTGTTTTATATATCTTTTCCAGGTATGTAATTCTAAATTTTCTAATTGTTGTTTTTCGATAAATTATTTTCAGTAAAGTTCTTGAAACTTTCTAGATAGATGTGACTTTCTGTTTTTCACTATTTTGTTGATACTTATGACAAAGTCTCACTTTAATACTTAATACATGTAATTATGTATGTGACTGTGCAATTCTTTTAACTATTACATTTATTTTGAGTAGCTTCTTCAAAGTTGCATACTGAAATTCTGATTCTTGCTGTATTCTAGAAGATTATGCTTATAAGATGGATATGTATTATTTTCTTTTTTTTTTATTCATTGTACACCATTGTTTTTATTATAAAATGTAAAACTTCATTTTGCTGTATTGTATTAAATGCAATATGCTACCTTAGCTGTATGTTAAAAGTTAACCACATTTGATTTCTGTTTGAAATATGATAAATATGTTTTTTATGTAAGATGAATTCTATTGATGTACATTCTACAACTAAGGCTGTACTGAGTAACTGGTGAACAAGTATGCATTATTGAAATGCATTTTCATGAAATACATATTTGCTGTCATCGGTTAACCTTTCACATGCAAAATCTTAGCGAGTTTTCACCAAATTTCAAAAATTTCTATTCTGTATTTTGAATTGTTTTATTAAGATGCAATTGTGCTTTGGTAAGTAAACATATCGGATCAACAGTGTTTTATATATCTTTTCCAGCCGTTTAGTTACCCGTCATCAGCCAGCCATTTTCCCCTCCTTTACCATAAGACTCAGTTTTTGTCTTTGGCCACTACGTTTGTCCACCAGCACCACTTAACCCTTTACCACACAATCCCGACTTTTAACGACCCAGCGAAAGAAGCCTGTAGAAAACATTGTGGGAAAAGGAGAAAATGCTGGTAACCAGCATTTTCTCCTTTCCCAACGATGTTTTCTACCCTTCCTGAAACAAATTTCATTTTTTTCAATCACGTTTATTTTGTCGTCTGCAAATGCCATCAATTTGGACCAGTCTAAAATTTTGTCGTTTGGTAAAAAGTTAAGTCATCGTCCCCCCTAATTCACTCAGTTCACACCCTGTGTCCACGGCATTAAACCGGTATGGGTAATTAATACTCTTTTAAACAGAAGTTTCATTCTTTCCAAATACGTACATGTAGCTGGATTTATGTTTCATGGTGTTTGAGTCCGATTCCTGCGTTGGGGGGGGGGGGGGGGGGCTTTTTCTTTGGTTCGATTCCGGCCGCTCGGTCGGGATTGTGTCCATTGGTTCGATCCCTGGGAAGCTATTAATTGAATTAGATCCCTACATTTTGTACAAGTAGACATTTTCTAGATGATTCCATGTTAAAAACATGGACGGAAAGGGTTGATTTAATTGCAACCTATTCAACATTTTTTTCACCCCTTGTAAACGTAAATTTTCCAACAATGTTTTCTAGAAAAATTGAAAACGTTTCTGAAAAGAGGGAAATACATTTAACGGGGTTCTCTCCTTTCCCACCTTTTGTACCGTAAAAATGAGGTGATTTTCTATTTCCATTTTAGCCACAGTCATATCGTTATCTACAACAGCTTTGAATAGTATTACTCGTGAATTGCTTATCCTTATTATATACAATAATCTCCTATTAATTTTTTAATGACTAAATTCAGTACAAACACCCGCGGAACAATAAAGGGGATAACCAAAATGGTTTGGTTGACAATTAAAGTAGTTATTAAACCCTTTACCACACAATCCCGAGTTTTAACTGCCCTGAAAAGGAAGGCTTTTGAAAACATTGTGGGATAGGGAGAAAATGCTTGTACCAGCATTTTCTCCTTTTTCCACAATTTTTTCTACCTCTTTCAGTACAAATCCTATCATTTCAGCCACAATGAATATGTCGTCTGCAATTGCTCTCAATTTGGACATGTCCAAAATTTTGTCATTTGGTAAAGGGTTAAGCGACTCTAGTATCATAGCCAATCAACGCATGCAGGTGATACAAAATAATTGACAATAAAGCACAGTATCAATTATCAGCTCAAAATGTGTTTGGTTAGGCGGAATTTTCGGAAATACATCCATCTTTTTTTTCCATATTGTGTGTGTGTGTGTGTGTTTTTTTTTTTAAGAGGAACCTCTTTATGAAAAATATATTTCGTGTACGGTTATGACTTTTTTCCTCAATGAAATTCAGTTAGGTTTTTTTTGTAAGCAATACTCAAGAATTAGATTAAATACTGGAGACATTCTCATGATTATTTGTCAAACTTAAGTTTTATCAATGTCGGCTGTTGATATTTTTGCGTATTGAGAGTAATTCCGTAATTTCATCTTCCTTATCTGCTATGAGCAGATACAAAGTATAACTATGAAAATTTCATTAACAATTACATACAAACACATGATATTATAAAGTGACAATTATATACTGGTCTGTGTACATTTTAATACAATGAAAAAAACATCAGGACATACGCAATGTGAATACAAAAGCAAAAAGAATTCCAACTTTTTTTTTTTCGTACCAGTCACTTCGTACCATAATTTTACCATTTCGTACCATAGTTTATACCATTTCGTACCATAATTTTTCCATTTCGTACCATAGTCATACCATTGCGTACCATGTTTTTTTTTTTTAGACCTATGACAAAGTTTCGACTAAGAAAAACTTTCACTATGAAGATATTAGAAGAAGAAGACAAAAAAAAAAAAAAACCCGCTATTTATTCAAGTTAGATATGTATTCAAGAAGTTATGCACAATAACACTTTCTGATTATCTCCTTTTGATGATTTCATAGCAGTTTCTCCAAGAGTCGTTGAAAACCGAACTGCTTTTGTAAGGACAATGAATATTGTGCAAAATGAACCATTAGAAATGGTTATGGTACGAAACGTCCGTAATTCGAACTAATCAGGGACGAACTGATTTTGGGACGAACAAGCGTGTAACCGTACGAAACGGACAACAAAGCACAACGTCTCCCGACGAGTGGATGAAAATTCCATATTGGACAGATCTTTGTCGGTAAAAGTTCAGAACTTTTGTGTACAGCTTTCAAATTAAACAAGAATTTAAAATCATGTTAAAATAGATGGGATTGCGAAGTTAGTGCTAGACCCGAAAATTACAAGCTAACCCGTGCACAGCCTGAATTCGGACAAAACCTAATTTCGGACGGCCCTGGAAAGCTTATTTTGATTCTAATGTATAACGTTCAGCAAACCTTTAACCCTTTACCAAACAACAAAATCTTAGACTAGTTCAGATTGAAAGCATTTGCAGACAACAATATAACTGAGACTCAAAAATTAAAATTTTGTTTTGGGAAGGGTAGAAAACATTATGGGAAGAGGAGAAAATGCTGGTTACCAGCACTTTTTCCATTTCCCACATTTTTTTCAAAAGGCTTCTGTCTTAGGGTTGTTCAAAGTCAGGGCTGTGTGGTAAAGAGATAACCGAATCCTTTAGCTGTATTACGATGGGTGATAGGTACCTACATGATACATTTCTTTGCTGGAAATACACTTTTTGGCTTGGAAAGAAACTGACCATCGTGATATGATCTAAGCTGTTTGAAATGGCGTTAAACTCAATACAAACAAAACTTAAGCCTTTACCACACAATTAACACACTAAAGACCTGGTGAAAACATTGTGAGAAAAGGAGAAGATGCATGTAACCAGCATTTTCTCCTTTTCCTAAACTGATTTGTATCCTACCACAGACAGTCTTGCTTCTAAACTTAAAGCAATACTTACTGTGTTGTCTGCATTTTTTTTTTTCATTTTGTACCAGTCTGAAATACTGTGTTTTCGTAAAGAGTTAAAAGTAATGTGAATTTGCTATCGAGCCGTTGATTGACATTCCTGCCACTCACGGAATGATGAAAAGTAACCCTTTACCACACAAGTTTTTACACCCTGAAGAAAAACTCTTTTGAAAACAACATGGGAAAAGGAGATAATGCTGGTAACCAGCATTTTCTCTATCCCCCACAATGTTTTCTACCTGGTCAAAGACAGAATTATTATTAGATCTACATTTATTTCATCAACTGCAAATGCTTACAGTTTGGTCTGTATTTGAAAGTAACACAGCTCCTGATTAACTAAACCATTTGGTTTAGCCAGTCAGGAGTTGTGTTGCTTTCAAATATGGAAAATCTTGGAGAATAAGACTAAGAATATTCTTAAGAATGGTTGGTGAATACTGGACCTGGATTTTGTCATTTGGTACAGAGTTAAATGTATATATCTTTTTTTGGGCAGCTGATTGAATAAAGTTTTTTTTTGAAAAGTCTGTAGTTGTTATAGATCTTTTTTAATGCCACCATCTGTATAGATGTATCTGAAAATTATGGCAGCACCACTATCCAGAATTCAACATGATACTGTTTTGATTTTATTCTGAAAGTCTGAATGAATCTGGCAAAATAGCGGCTAGATATTTTCAAATAAAACCAGTCCAAATTGTGATCAAAGTTGCTTTTATAAAGAGAAGGTTGCTTATTGTAACTTAATTTGACCCTTTTAAATGCTTCATGCAAAAGAGAAATTAAATGTGAAATGTCTGAAAGATAAAATTTTTAATGTTGTAGGGTTTAAAGCCATGTACATGTCTAAATATTTAGACCAAACGACTGAGTATGTGTATTTGGATTCAGTGACTTTAGTCATCCATTTGCATCTCAAATACAGCGGTGGACTCATCAGATTGGACTGAATTGGAGTTGATCACCAATTTATATGTTTTTATGATTCTTCACGCCACTTTCAACATTATTTCAGTTATATTTTGGTGGCCGCTGCACCTATCCATGCTTTCCTGGAATTTCTTTTACCAGTACTCACTTTATAACCTGATGTCAAACCTTAACCAGACGACAAAGTTTTGGGACTTTTCTAAATTCACAGCACTCTCTACCAAACAACAAATATCTATACTTGTCCAACTTGAAAGCATCTGCAGACGACATACAATCAAATGATGGGTTCTATCCTTGAAAGAGTACATAACGACAGGAGAAAAAGGAGAAAATGTTGACCAGCACTTTCTCTTTTTCCCACAATATTTTCAAAAAACTTCCTCAATAGGATTATATTACTTGGGACTGTTTTATTAACCCTTTCCCATACAGTGACACCTTTTACAGACCCTGGGAAAGAAGCCTTTTGAAAACATTGTGGGAAAAGGGGAAAATGTGAGTAACCAGCATTTTCTCCTTTTCCAACAATGTTTTCTGCCCTATCAAAGAAAAAATTACGCCAGTTTTTGGAAGTTGTCTTCCTCACGGTCATCAAAATTTGCGAGGCCAGGGTTAAGAAAAAAATGAGGTATAGTCTGGCAAAAGGGGCTTAGTGCACTCTGTGACGCATTGTACCAATCAAGCCATCACATGATTATGGATCCATAATAGCCACTTTTTAGCTCACCTGAGCATGAAGTGCTCAAGGTGAGCTTTGTGATCGTGCCGTGTCCGGTGTCCAGCGTCCGTCAGGCGTCCAGGCATCAACAATTACCTTGTGTGCACTCTAGAGGCTGCATTTTCTATCGTATACTCGTGAAACTTGGTCAGAATGTTTCTCTTGATAATATCTTGGACAAGTTCAAAATTGGGTCATGTAGGGTCAAAAAGTAGGTCACTGGGCTAAATCTAAGAAAAACCTTGTGTGCACTGTTGAGGCCATATTTTCAGCCTGATACTCCTGAATCTTGGTCAGAATGTTTGTCTTGATAATATCTAGGATAACTTTGAAATTGGGTCATGTCAGGTCAAAAAGTAGGTCACTGGGCTAAATCTTGGAAAAACCTTGTGTGCACTTTAGAGGCCACATTTGTAGTTGGATACTCATGAAACTAGGTCAGATTGTCTGTCTTGATGATGTCTCACACAAGTTTGAAATTGCATCATGTCAGCGTAAGAAGTAGGTCACTGGGCCAAATCTGAGGAAATCCTTGGGTACTTCATAGAGGCCACAATTTTAGCCTTGTACTAATAAAGATTGGTCAGAATGTTTACCTTGTTGATATCTCAGACAAGTGCAAAAGTGGGTCATGTCGGAGCAAAAAGAAGGTCACATGGTCCAATCTTAGATAAACCTTGTGTGCACTCTAGAGGCCACATTTCCAGCCTGATTCTCATGAAACTTGGTTTGCCTGGATGATATCTTGGGCATGTTTCAAAGTGGGTCACATCTGGTCAAAAAGTAGGTCACTGGACCAAATCTTAGAAAAAGCTTGTGTACACCCTAGAGGCCACATTTTCAGTCTGATGCTCATGAAACTTGGTCAGAATGTTTGTTTTAATGATATCCTGGATAAGTTTGGCATTTAGTCACATTGGTTCAAAAAGTAGGTCATTTACACTCATGAATGTGTTTTACATCATCAAAACCAGGATCTCTTCAGCTTTATGAGCTGTAGATGGCTTTACTTAGGTGAGCGCTTCAGGGCCAATGGCTCTCTTGTTTAACAACCGACTGAATCATGAGGTAGACTGGTCCTTGCACATACAGAAAATTGACCAAAAGCAAAATGTTTCCACCCAGGTCAGCCTGCGCGGACTGCTCGCAGATGCATTAAGCCCCTTTTTCACAGACCGTGGCTCAAATATTTCTTTCCTTTTCTTTTTTAAATTCAAAATTTTGTAATTGATAATACAAACAAAACCTGTGTATATGCATACTTCATGTACAACAAAAATTGCTGTAGGGACCTCTTCAATGAACCAGTTACCAAACATTGCCTTCTTTCAAAGACCCAAAGGAAGAAGACTTTTCCCACAATATTTTCTACTCTTTCAAAGACAAATCCTATCGGTTAGAACTCATTGATTTTTCGTCTGCGAAATGCCCTCAGTTTGAACTCGCATAAAATTTTGTTGTCTGGTGAAGAGTCAAAGATCCAATTTTCATTTACTTTTTTGCTGCAGGAAAGAATGTCTGGACAAAAAGTGGAAGAAACTGAAGAATGGTGAGATCTCAGACACCCTTGGATCCTCAAGGGGTAAAGTGTATTACACAGAACATGTTGGTACTGATTTGGCACTAAATCGGAGAGAGTAAACAAGAGTGGGAGATGAAAAAAGAGTGGCATATGAAGTCAGACTTGCAAATTTTCTTGAAGTGGGAAATAAAACGAATGATACAGTTCACAGGAGTTTTGAGTGTGAATACAGCATGACAAATAAGGTGGACAAACTTTTTGAAAATGAAAAGATAATGGCTAATAATAATGGCTAATAATAATGGCAGGAGGTTGGTAGGTGAGAGTGGAACAGCGGGTCATTTTGAGTTAGAAGATAAGGAAGTCTGTGGGGAACCAAGTTATTCCCAAACTTCAATGACCCAAACAAACAAACCTATCAGTGAAAATGGACATGCAAAAGCCAGAATATGCTATGTGGAGTCTGACTCAGACAGTAAGTGTTATGATGATGATGGCGATTGTTGTGATGATTTATGGAAGGCTGACGCAAATGACAGCCAGAATAAGTTCATTTGTGATACATGTAACCAGGGTTTTAGAAGGAAAGACTACCTAATAAAACACGTACGACTACACATGTTTGATAGAAAGTTATATAAATGCAGATTCTGTCCGAAAGAACTAACCACAAAACACAGTCGTAGTACACATGAAAAGTTACATGCCGATGAGAAACATTATGAGTGCCAAGTTTGTAAACTGTCTTTTCATACTAGAGAAATTCTTCAATTGCATGTCAAAAAGACACACTGCGATCATGCTCATTATATCTGTGAAGTTTGTGGTCTCACATTTCACCAAGAACGTAATTTAAAGTGGCACAGCACTCTGCACACTGGAGAGAAAAAGTACGGGTGCAAATACTGCGAGAAAACATTTCGCAAGTCATATCAGTGTTCTGAACATATGAGAACGCAGCATCAAAGATTACCTTGTGATAAATGTGACCTGATATTCAGCAACAGAAGACAGTTGAAAAGGCATCAAACGGTGCATTTAGACAGGCCATTTAAATGTGATCAGTGTGAGGCCTCATTTACTCAAAATACAAATTTAACAAAACATAAAGTCATTCATTCTGGTATCAAACCTTACAAATGTCATCTGTGTGGAAGTGCATTTGCTCACAAAAGTAATCTAAATAAGCATTTTAAGGAGACACATTCCGTGCAGTGGTGAAGTCTTTCACACTATTTTTATACGCCCGTCGAAGACGGGACGTATTATGGGATCACCCGTGGCGGGCGGCGTCCAGTTCTTTGTCCGGAGCATATCTCCAAAACTATACTACCTACGGTTATGAAATTTCATGCGTGGATAGATCTCATCAAGGGGGAGTGCAGTGCACAGGAATCATAACTCTTGCTTCCTTAATTTTTGAGTTATTGCCCTTTCTTGTTTTTCATACTTGAATTTTGTCCGGTGAATATCTCCAATACTATACTACCTAGGGTTATGAAATTTCATGAGTGGATAGATCTCATCAAGGGGGAGTGCAGTGCACAGGAATCATAACTCTTGCTTCCTTAATTTTTGACTTATTGCCCTTTGTTGTTTTTCATACTTGAATTTTGTCCGGAGCATATATCCAAAACTATACTACCTACGGTTATGAAATTTCATGCATGGATAGATCTCATCAAGGGGGAGTGCAGTACACAGGAATCATAACTCTTGCTTCCTTAATTTTTCAGTTATTGCCCTTTCTTGTTTTTCATACTTGAATTTTGTCCGGTGAATATCTCCAATACTATACTACCTACAGTTATGAAATTTCATGTCTGCATACATCTCATTAAGGGGGAGTGCAGTGCACAGGAATCATAACTCTTGCTTCCTCAATTTTTCAGTTATTGCCCTTTCTTCTTTTTCATACTTGCATTTTCTCCGGTGAATATCTCCAAAACTATACTACCTAGGGTTATGAAATTTCATGCCTGCATACATCTCATTAAGGGGGAGTGCAGTGCACAGGAATCATAACTCTTCCTTCCTTAATTTTTGACTTATTTTCATACTTGAATTTTGTCTCGAGCATATCTCCAAAACTATACTACCTATGGCTATAAAATTTCATGCGTAGATAGATCTCATCAACTGGGAGTGCAGTGCACATGAACCATAACTCTTGCTTAATTTTTGACTTATTGCTCTTTCTTTATTTTGAAACTTTAATTTTGTCCAGTGCATATCTTCAGAACTATACTAGCTAAGGATATGAAATTTCATGCGTGGATACATTCCATCAACGGGAAGTGCTGTGCATATAAATTTCAACTCTTGCTTGCTTAATTTTTCAGTTATTGCCCTTTCTTGTTTTTTTTTTGAACTTGAATTTTGTATGATGCATATCTCTCAAACTATACTACCTCGGGTTATGAAATTTTAGGGCTGGATACATCTCATCAAGGGGTAGTGCAGTGCACATGAAATATAAATTGCTTATTTTTTATGCACCCTTTCAAGACAGGATGTATTATGTGATCAGCCATGGCGTACAGGCATCCAGGTAGCATAACTTACACATCTTAAAACCTATTAACTTTAAATTTGACAGTTGTGGAGACTTAATAGTAATACAATAATAAACAAGAGTTCCGTCAACACAAATACACTGCCATTATCTTCAATCAACAGTAAAAAAAATGTTCTGCACTACTATTTTTCTATACCTCCCCTTTATTATTATTATGCCCCAACTTTACAACTTGGGGTAAGAGGGGCGTATCTTGCGACAATTTGCCGCTCTTGTTTACATATATCTGAAAATCTTTCCGCTCATACACATGCCTCATATGGAGGTAGAATATCATACATCTCGGGAAAACATTGGTAGAGATCTACATATTGTCAAATACGGTTCTAAATATGGTATGATCATGAGAGGAATATGTGTGTACTGATTTGATTGGTCAAAATGCTACGCTTTGATATTCATCCGCCGTTCATGAAAACAAAGTTACCACCGGGTAACCAACTACAGCATTACTTGTTTTATTTTGTTTACCACTTTTGATTAAAATGCCAACAATTGCAAAATTTTGTTGTTGAATGTTATAGGTATATAATCAAAGGAATATAATGTTGTTGTAACCTTCCTGGTGCACTGTGCTTGTATGTGCTTCTCACTGCATAGGAAAATGATGTCATCTCACTCAACCTTTTGGTCTCGTGCTATATCAAATTTTCTCGCGTTACTTGAATCAAATTCAAACACAAGGAAAGTTACAACAACATAATGTACTGTATGTATTACACATTGTTTGAAAAAAATACCAAATGTGTCCACCATAAACAAGTATTGGCAGACTTAAATCTCTACCCAATGACAAAATTTTACGCGTGTCCACTTTGAAATCATTTGCATGCATTATATTACATGTAGTTCAACTGATAGTACATGTATTTATCAGTGAAAGGTTAGAAAATACAATGATATTTGATGTTGATTACCTATATGTCCCCATGTGGTGAGCGAGACATAGTTGCACAATGTCACTTTGGTGTTTGTCCGCCTGTCTGTGCGTTAGTGCGTGTGTCCATGTGTCCCAATTGGTCCAGACCATTACTTTTACATTTGTGGATGGATTTCAAAATAAATTGGCACAATTGTCCTCATTTATGAATAGAAGTGCCATTTGAAAAAGATGTTCAGGTAGGTCCAAGGTCAAAGTCACACTTGAAGGTCAAATAATAAAAATTGTCATAAATATAGTTTTTATGAGCTTTTACATTTATGAATGGATTTCAAAATAAATTGTCACAATTATTATTCTCCATTACAAGTAGAAGTGCCATTTGCTACATTTATTCTGGTAGGTCCAAGGTCAAGGTCACAGTTGGAGGTCAAATTATTAAATTGTTATACATAGAGCTTGTCCGAGCTACAACTTCTACATTTATTGATGGATTTCAGAATAATTTGGCACAGTTGTTTTCCTTTTTAGCTCACCTGAGCACGAAGCGCTCATGGTGAGCTATTGTGATCGTGCTGTGTCCGTCGTCCGTTGTGCGTCTTCAACTTTTTACCTTGTGTACGCTATAGAGGCCATATTTTCAGTCCTATCCTCATGAAACTTGGTCAGAATGTTTGCCTTGATAAAATCTCGGACGAGTTCGAAATCGGGTCATGTGGGGTCAAAAACTAGGTCACTAGGTCAGATCTTAGAAAAACCTTGTGTACACTCTAGAGGCCACATTTTCAGTCCAATCCTCATGAAACTTGGTCAGAATGTTTGTCTTGATAAAATCTCGGACGAGTTCGAAATTGGGTCATGTGGGGTCAAAAACTAGGTCACTAGGTCAAATCTTCGAAAAACCTTGTGTACGCTCTAGAGGCCATATTTTCAGTCAGATACTTGTGAAATTTGGTCAGACTGTTTGTCTTGATAAAATCTGAGACGAGTTCGAAATTGGGTCATGTGGGGTCAAAAACTAGGTCACTAGGTCAAATCTTCGAAAAACCTTGTGTACGCTCTAGAGGCCGCATTTTCAGTCAGATACTTGTAAAATTTGGTCAGAAAGTTTTTCGTGGTAAAATCTCGGACAAGTTTGAAATTGGGTCATGTGGGGTCAAAAACTAGGTCACTAGGTCAAATCTTCGAAAAACTTTGTGTACGCTCTAGAGGCCACATTTTCAGTCAGATACTTGTGAAACTTGGTCAGAATGTTTGTCTTGATAAAATCTGGAATGAGTTTGAAATTGGGTCATGTGGGGTCAAAAACTAGGTCACTAGGTCAAATGTTCGAAAAACCTTGTGTACTCTCTAGAGGCCACATTTTCGGTCCGATCCTCATGAAACTTGGTCAGAATGTTTGTCTTGATAAAATCTCGGACGAGTTCGAAATTGGGTCATGTGGGGTCAAAAACTAGGTCACTAGGTCAGATCTTGAAAAAACCTTGTGTACGCTCTAGAGGCCACATTTTCAGTCAGATACTTGTAAAATTTGGTCAGACTGTTTGTCGTGATAAAATCTCGGACGAGTTCGAAATTGGGTCATGTGGGGTCAAAAACTAGGTCAGTAGGTCAAATCTTAGAAAAACCTTGTGTATGCTCTAGAGGCCACATTTTCAGTCCAATCCTCATGAAACTTGGTCAGAATGTTTGTCTTCATAAAATCTGTGACGTGATTGAAATGATGTCATGTGGGGTCAAAAACTTGGTCACTAGGTCAAATCTTCGAAAAACCTTGTGTACGCTCTAGAGGCCATATTTTCAGTCTGATCCTCATGAAACTTGGTCAGAATGTTTGTCTTGATAAAATCTCGGATGAGTTCGAAATTGGGTCATGTGGGATCAAAAACTAGGCCACTAGGTCAAATCTTCGAAAAACCTTGCGTACGCTCTAGAGGCCACATTTTCAGTCCAGTCCTCATGAAACTTGGTCATAATGTTTGTCTTGATAAAATCTCGGACGAGTTCGAAATTGGATCATGTGGGGTCAAAAACTAGGTCACTAGGTCAGATCTTCGAAAAACCTTGTGTACGCTCTAGAGGCCATATTTTCAGTCAGATACTTGTGAAATTTGGTCAGAATGTTTGTCTTGATAAAATCTCGGACGAGTTCGAAATTGGGTCATGTGGGGTCAAAAACTAGGTCAGTAGGTCAAATCTTAGAAAAACCTTGTGTATGCTCTAGAGGCCACATTTTCAGTCCGATCCTCATGAAACTTGGTCAGAATGTTTGTCTTCATAAAATCTGGGACGTGATTGAAATTGGGTCATGTTGGGTTATGAAACTTGGTCAGAATGTTTGCCTTGATAAAATCTCGGACGAGTTCGAAATTGGGTCATGTGGGTCATGTGGGGTCAAAAACTAGGTCACTAGGTCAGATCTTAGAAAAACCTTGTGCACGCCATAGAGGCCACATTTTCAGTCAGATACTTGTGAAATTTGGTCAGAATGTTTGGCCTATTGACTCAGGTGAGCGATCCATCATGGCCCTCTTGTTGAGTAGAAGTGCCATTTGAAAAAATGTTCTGGTAAGTCCAGGGTCCAGGTCACACTTGAAGGTCAAATGATGAAATTGTCATACATATAGCTTGTTCGAGCTTTTACATTTATTAATGGATTTCAAAATAAATTGGTACAATTGTTCTCGTTTATAAGAAGAAATACCATTTGCAACATTTGCTCTGGTAGGTCCAAGATCAAGGTCACACTTGGAGGTCAAATTATAAAATTGTTCTACATAGAGATTGTCCGAGCTACAAATTCTACATTTATGGATGGATTTCAGAATAATTTGGCACAGTTGTTCTCCTTTATGAGTAGAAGTGCCGTTTGAAACAATGTTCTGGTAGGTCCATGGTCAAGGTCACACTTTAAAGTCGAATGATAAAAATTGTCATTCATAGAGCTTCTCCCAGCCACAATTCTATTTGCATGGATGCATTTAAAGATAACTTGGCAGAATTGTACTCCTTTACCAGTAGAAATGTCATTTGAAACATCTGTCTTGGTAGGTCTAAGGTCAAGGTCACACTTAAAGGTCAAATGGTAAAGTTTTCGTACATAGAGCTTGTCCGAGCTACGACTTCTATATTTATCAATGGATTTAAAAATAATCTTAGATGTGTTCTCCTTTACCAGTACAAGAGCCATTTGAATCTTTCGTTCAGGTAGATCCAAGGTCAAAGTCACACTTAGAGGTCAAATGATAAAATTGTCATTAATGGAGCATGTCTGAGCCATAAATTCTACATTTTAGATGGATTCCAAAATTATTGATTCCAAAATTATTGGGCACAATTGTTTTCTTTCATGAGTAGATGTGCCCTTTAAAATCTTAAATAGATCTTGTCTGAGCCATAACTTCTACACATGTGGATGGATTTCCCAAATGTCCTCCTTTATGGGTAGGTGTGCCACATTTTTAAGTTTGTTCAGGTAGGTCCAAGGTCAAGTTCACACTTGATGGTCAAATGAAAAAAAGTTTTGACAACTTTTCTACTTAATGAGTAGTAAGTGTCTTTCTGAATTATTCACTTCAGTGGTTTCAAGGTCAAGGTCATATTTAAAGGTAAAAAAATTAAGCTTCTTCTTGTAAATAAATGGAGAATACTCTTATCCCCATGCACATTTGAAAACAAAGGGGTCTGAAATGAGTTAGATGTACATTGAGTAATTAGTTACTTTTTTTTTCCATGTGCAGCTTATGAGGTTTTTTAGCTGACCTGAGCACAAAGTGCTCAGGATGAGCTATTGTGATCACTCACCGTCCGTCGGCGTCCGTCGTCCGTCCGTCTGTCCGTCCACATTTTTTTGTTTACACTCTAGCATCTACAAATATTAACCAATCAGCACCAAACTTGGTCAAATGTATATGACCATAAGATCTCGGATGAGTTCGATTATGGGTCTAATCAGACCAGAATGACTGGAGTTATTTGCCGTTGAATTAGAAAAATTGCTATATTTGACTTTGTTTACACTCTAGCATCTACAAATATTAACCAATCAGCACTAAACTTGGTCTATATATATGACCATAAGATCTCGGATGAGTTCGATTATGTGTCTTATCGGACCAGAATGACTGGAGTTATTTGCCCTTGAATTTAAAAAATTGCTACATTTGACTTTGTTTACACTCAAGCATCTACAAATTTAAACCAATCAGCACCAGACTTGGTCAAAATATATATGATTGTAAGATCTCGAATGAGTTTGATTGTAGGTCTAATAAGACTAGTTATTGCTGTGTCATGGAAAAAGGGGGCTTGACATATATTTTCATTGTGGACCAATATCTCTTTATCTACAGGACAAAATGTCATGAAACTTCATCTTTTTATTGTTTATTGCAAACCACAGACAATAGTTATTTGTTTTTATTTCATGAAACGCCATGTCATGAAAAAAGGGGGCTAAATGTTTAATTTCGTCATGGACCAATGACCATTCTGTTTGTCCATCTTTCGGGACAGATATCTTCTAAAATCCTTGACAAAAACTAATAGAAATTCATACAGGTGTTTATTGTTTTTTTTTTCCTTTTTGATATCAAATACTGTCTCATAGGAAAAAGGGGCTTCATGTATATTTCTGTTAAGGATCAATATAGATGTATCTTCAACTCAAAATCCTGGACAAAAATTTGTGAAACTTCATACATGTGTTCCTTATGATAGTCCGCCAATATCATTAGTTTAGCTCTTTTGATTAAATGTCGTGTCATGGAAAAAGGGGGCTTCACATATATTTTCATTATGGATTAATATCTCTTTAACTACAGGACAAAATGTTATAAAACTTCATCTTTATGTTGTTTATCACAAGCCACAGACAATGGTTAGACCTATTTTGTTTAGCTCACCTGAGCACGAAGTGCTGGGTGAGGTATTGTGATTCGTCGTTGTCCAGCATCCGTCTTTCCACAGTTCCTTTAAACATCTTCTCCTCCTAAACCAATCATGTTGAAACTTGACAGGCATATTCCTTTGGTGAAGTTCTACCAAAGTTGTTAAAAGAATTGAATTAACCCTTTAACTCCAGGGGGGGGGGGGGGTGTCACAATTTTGGGCAAAATTGTATATAGAGCAAACTTTAAAAATGTTTTTTGTCTGAAACTAGAAGGCCTAGAGCTTTTGTTATTTGGTATGTTGCATTTCCTTGTGGACCTCTACCAATTTTGTTCAAATGATGCCCCTGGGTCAAAACAGGACATAAAGGTATATAGAATGAAATTTAAAAGTCTTGTTCTATTTAACCCTTTACCACATAATCCCAAGTTTTAACGCCTGTGAGAAATAAGGCTCTTGAAAATATTATGGGAAAAAGAGGAAATACTTGTAACCAGCATGTTTTCCTTTTTCCACAATGTTTTCCACCCAACCAAAATCAAATTTAAATTTTTGAGTCACATTTATTTTGTTGTCAGCAAATGGTTTGAATTTGGACGTCTTAACCCTTTAAGTGCCTTTCACTACTATAGTTGCCTTTGTGTCTAGTGTAGATCAAGATCAGACTGCACAAAATGTGCAGTCCGATCATTGATCTACACTGTCTGCTTTGTTGAAACACTGCAGACAAAAGGCACCCACGCAGTTGTTATCATCTTGGACTCATTCTGGAATGAAAATGGCCTTTGGGTTTAAGGATTAAATTTTGTTGTTTCTTAATAATTTGAGCCAAGCCTGTTAGCTCATTACCTACAGGGCTAGCTATGCAGGGATGTCAAGTTTAAATCTCGTTTGGGCCAAGCACTCAGGTAATCAAGATTTTTTTTAAACTTTTTCCACAATGTTCTCTACCTATCCAAAATCTAAGTTCATTTTTTGAGACAAATTTATTTTGTTGTCTGCAAGTGCTTTGAATTATAGAGCAGTCTAAAATTTTTGTTTGGTAAAGAGATAAAGATAGACCAAGTAATATGCATTTCAAGACTGTGTTGTAGGCAATACTGTCTTGCAGAATATAAGGCATATATATCCAAGATCCAACTGCAGTCTGATCTTTATCTACACTGTCTGATAAAACATCCTGTCTTGCATACCCCTAGCATTGGTTCCCACCTGATCATTTTTTCCTTTTATCTATTCAGGACGGATGCAGTTTAAATTTGACATGACACCCCCTTTTTCCATGACACAGTGATAAATTCCAAAACCCTGACAATATGTACTAGGTCACTTGATGTGTGAAAATTTCATCCAAATCTGTTGAGATATGTCCAGTAATTAAAGAGATATTGGTGAAAAATGAAATATAACATGAAGACCCCCTTTTCCATGATGCAGCTATAAATTGCAGAACCTTGACAATATGCGCTAGGTCACATGATGAGAAACATTCTGTGAAAACTTTTGAAAACATTGTGGGAAAAGGAAAAAATGCTGGTAACCAGCATTTTCTCCTTTTTCCCACAAAGTTTTCTACCCTATCAAAGAAATATTGTGTCACTTGAGCCAATATGAAAATGTTGTCTGCAAATGCTTTCAATTTGGACAGATCTAAAATTTTGCCATGTGGTAAAGGGTTAAAGGCTTTGACAGCATTTTTTCTCTCTGGCAGTTAGGATGTATCTTTGAACATTGTGTCCATTGTATTTCGAGTTCATTTTTGTTCATTCATGTAACTCTGTAGTACAGATTTTATCTTGTAAATCTTAGAAGTCATTATAATTTTTGTTCTTCAGTTTGTGGTGTTTGTCTTAATTTATAATAAGTTTATGACCCCCCCCCCCCCCCCGATAGATTTTGGGCATATACTCCATCATGAATTGAAGTACCATTTGAAAGATCTGTTCAGGTAGGGCCAAGGTCAATGTCACACTTGAAGGTCAAATTTTTGTAAGCTGGACGCATTGAAAGGTTGGTGCAAGACTATTGCAAGTGTAAATACATTGTTTATGTGTTTACAATAGCAATTACCCATGAACATGTCCCAGGACAACCACTGTAGTTGTTGGTGTATTTAACAACATTATAATACCAACTTGTATAGAAAGTCTTGAATCGGCAAACATTCTCTACTAAGTTTGTTCAAATCAGGCAACTTTTTGCCACACACCAAAAGGCCTAAGGCTTTGTTATTATTCCTTCAAAACTCTGTTCTGGAGGTATATAGGAGTCAGCTTGTCGGTCCATCCATCCATCCATCCATCCATCCATCAGTCTTTCTGTAGCATTTTCTTGTCAGAGCTAGTTCTCAACAACTACAGGACAGATTTCATTCAAACTTTAGAGAGACTCGGTGCCAAGCAAGAATGTGCATATTATATTTTGGTGACGGTTCATTGAATTTTTACAAAGTTATTTTCCTTTGATGAAATTTCTTGTTCTCCCTATTTTTCAACAACTATTGGACAAATATCATTCAAACTTCTCACAAATATGTATATAACCGGGTTTGGTTAAGAAAGATTATCTTCTTGTCTAAACCATGAAGACCTAGAGCTTTGGCCTTGCACTTCGATATTTGGTATTTATCCTCATTGTAGACCTTTACTGCTTGGTACTCAGGTGAGCGATACAGGACCATCATGGTCCTCTTGTTACTAACTGCCACATGGCGGGCTCACATATGTTGCCCCTGGGCAATCTTCTAGTTCTCCTTTTCCAACAGTAATTTTCTTCAGCTTTATTTCTCTGGGACGTTGTAACTAGGGTTAAAGTACAAAGGTAGAATTTTGGCCAAGACTTTATATCGCTCTGTCTAGTCTTTTTGCATATTTAGTCCAAACGACTAACGGCCTTAAGCTAGATTCATCTATTTTATTGATGTCATTTATTGGCCTTCAGAGTAATATATAGAGTTTAGTAGGGGCCCTAAGGAGATACATAGCCTGTTTCCTATGAAAATCAGTACATGAAACTTTGAGCAACTAAATGCTATGCTTAACTCTTTACCACACAATCCCGTGTTTTAACGATATTAAGGGAGAAGGCATTGTCTTCCGCTAGGTGGCATTCATCAAATATATTCCTGTCTGATTTGGGCATTCTGGGTACAGAACCGGACTATTTTCTAAGATGCTGCGAATTTTAGAATGAATTACCCGTTTATTCAAAACAACGGTAACTGGTATGATTCATCCAGCCATGGTTAGCTAAGGGAGAAGGCTTTTGAAAACATTGCGGAACCACTATTCTATTATAGATCTTTGGCCCACTTGTACCAATTTTGAATATTTCATCTGCAGTTACTCTCAATTTGGAAAAGTAGAGAACTAGAGAAGTAGAGAACTAGTTGTTTGAGTTAACGACCCTTAGGAAGAATGCTTAAGATTTAAACATTATGAGAAAAGAAGAAAATGCTTGTATCTAGCATTTTCTCCTTTTCAAGCAAAGTTTTTAGCTCACCTGAGCACAAAGTACTCAAGGTGAGCTTTGTGATAGTGCTGATAGTGCTGTATCCGTCGTGCCTCGTGCCTCGTCCAGACGTCAACAATTACTTGTACCTTGTGTGCACTCTAGAGGCCATATTTTCAGCGAAATACTCATGAAACTTAGTCAAAATGTTTGTCTTGATAATATCTGGGACAAGTTCATAATTTGATCATGTCGGGCCGAGCCGCGTAGCTCAGTCGATAGCGTACAGGACTTGAGAACAGGAAGTCGCTGGTTCGATCCCCGGCTCGGCCAATTTCTTTCCGAGGATTGATGATAGTCATCGCGACAGGATTCATTCCTCTCTCACCGCTGACCACTGTTTCGATGATGGTTATGTGGGAAAGCAGCCAGTGGCTTGGAAAGAATATTGTGCGAAGTACTGGTAAAAGAAACTCCAGGAAAGCATGGATAGGTGCACTGGCCTCCGCGATGTATCTGAAATAATGTTGAAAACGGTGTTAAACACCATACAATCTATCAATCAGTCATGATCATGTCGGGCCAAAAAAGAGGTCACCAGGTCAAATTTCAGATAAACCTTGTGTACTCTCTTGAAGCCATATTGTTTGTCTTGATAATGTCTCGGACAATGTCTCGGACAAGTTCGAAATTGGGTCATGTTGGGTCAAAAAGTAGGTCAGCAGGTCACATTTTAGAAAAACACAGTGTGCACTCTAGAGGCCGCATTTCAGTCTAATACTTCTGAAACTTGGTCAGATTGTTTATCTTGATAATATCTCGGACAAATATAAAATTGGGTCACATTAGGTCAACAGGTAGGTCATCAGGTCAAATCTTAGATAACATTATGTGCACTCTAGAGGCCACATTTCACAATTTCATGAAACTTAGTCAGAATGTCTGTCTTGCTGATAACTCGGACAAGTGGAATTCGGTCACGTAGGGTCAAAAGGTACGTCACTGGGCCAGATCCTAGAAATAGGGTTCTTCTAAGATTTGTCCCAGTGACCTACTTTTTTTTTGACCCGACATGACCCAATTTTGAACTCGTGTGATGTATCATCAAGACTTATTCTCACCAATTTCCATGAGACTCTCATCATGAGACTCCAAGACTTATTCTCACCAATTTCCATGAGAACTGTCCAAAACTTTATTGCCTAGGGCTACCTATTTGACGTGTAGCTTCATCTGTACCAAGTTTCCTTCAAATTAGCCGAGCCCCGTAGCTCAGTCGGTAGCGTACAAGACTTGAGAAGAGGTGGTCGCTGGTTCGATCCCCGGCTCGGCCAATTTCTTTCCGAGGATTGATGATAGTCATTGCGACAGGATTCATTCCTCTCTCACCGCTGACCATTGTTTTGACGATGGTTATGTGGGAAAGCAGCCAGTGGCTTGGAAAGAATATTGTGCGGAGTACTGGTAACAGAGACTCCAGGAAAGCATGGATAGGCGCACTGGCCGCCGCGATATAACTGAAACAATGTTGAAAACGGCGTTAAACACCATAGAATCAATCAAATCTTTCAAATTATAGCCCTGAGGTCAAAATTGGCTTCGCTTCATAGTCCACAAGTGTTACAAAGGCTTATATACTGAAAACTATAACAATCCTCTGGTTCTAAGTTTTAAGCCCACCTGGGTAGCTCAGTGGTTGGTGTATCCGAGTCATGACCTGGTGGTTGCGAATTTGATACTCCCTTGAGGCAAACTTTCTTTTCGGGGATTTTTCGCCTCCCACATCTGATGCACATGTGAGAAAAGTAGTCAGCGGCTATGGAAAGAAAGTTGAGTCAGTACTGGTGTGAGAAAGCCAGAAAACACATGGGTGTATCACTGACTGACAATCTGTTTACCCTCGAATGAAAATACTGCAAAGTTGGAATATCGAACTTACGAGGGACACTTTTTAAGTTCGTAGAGTAAGCCTATAACTTTTATACGCGATTATGAAGTTGCACGATTTTTTACACAGAACTTGCGTAATCATTCCTCTCTCTAACGGTGTCACGGTATGCGGCGCACGAGGTCCACGTGCGCGCTGCGCTGGGTATTTTCAACACGTGGTTTTATACACTATAGTAAAATATAGCGTTCAATATGGATGGAAAAATCTCTGAACAGAGGGTATATTGTAAGATTCGAGCACAGCTCGGGTTTCCGCCAACAGAAATTCATGCTGATTTGCAAAAAGTTTATGGGAATGGTGCTTTAAAATATGCTACAGTTTGCAAGTGGGTACGTCGTTTTAATGATGGTCGGGAGTCAATTGAAAATGACCCTCGGGTGGGTAGGCCGGTTTCCGTTTTGACGGAAAAGAACGTTGCTACTGTGAAAACGTTAATTGAGGAAGACGCACGTTATACTGTGCAAGAGATAGAAGAATTAAGTGGCATTCATTCGTCAAGTGTTTTGAAGATCTTACGTGAACGACTTGGGCTACGTAAGATCTGCACGCGCTGGGTGCCCCATTTGCTCACTGACGAGCAGAAACAAAGTCGGGTTAGACTTGCATCGCAAGTTATAGAAAAATATGATAAATGTGACCCACGTCGTTTGGAAGAGATAGTTACAGGTGATGAAACCTGGATCTATCATTTTCAAGCCGATTCTAAGGCTAAAAATAAGGTTTGGGTTTCATCTGAGGGCGACAGACCTGTCATTGCGCGCCATTGCAAACATCAAATCGCATGTTGTATGCGATATTCTTTGATTCGAAAGGTCCAGTCCTTCAAATTCCAGTCCCGAAAGGTAGTTCTGTCACTGGAAAGTTTTACAGAGAAAGTGTTCTTACTCAACTTGTTGATTTCTATCAGAAACGCAGACCGCGCACCGGTGTCCGCGGCATCAAATTACTCCATGATAACGCACCGGCCCATAAATCCGCTACGGTACAGGAATGTCTGAAAGAATCTGGGCTCGATGTCTTAGATCATGCCCCATACAGCCCTGACCTGTCCCCCTGTGACTTTTGGTTGTTCCCAAAACTAAAGGAAATGCTGGCAGGGCACCGTTTTGAATCCCGTTGTGGTACAGGCAGTGCGGTCTACCAGTGTCTGCAACATATACCTAAAGAGGACTACCGGGCGGCGTTCCGGAAATGGGTAGATCGGTGTAAAATGTGTGTGGAGGCAGACGGGGCATATTTCGAAGGTCTTAGATAAATAAAATTTTGATATTTCAAGCGGTTTAAAAAGACCGCCCTACTCTACGAACTTAAAAAGTGTCCCTCGTACAACACGTGTTGAGCTATCGATCGAGTTGACCCTTTCTTGGACATGTAGACAAAATTATGGTCTTTTGCGGACAGCAAAGATCAATAGGCCTACCATCCGTTTGTTTTGTCAAGCCTTTAAAATAAATCTTTTTCAGTCTTGAACAGTGGATTGTTTCACCTGTCGAAAGAGGTCGAGTTTGTATATGAGACATGCTCTATGAAAAGGGGATTCAATACATCTGCAAAACGCATCGACCTACGTAAGTCTGGGCGAGCCGATACTTGCTATTGTTAACCCTTTCCGAAACGACAAAATTTTGACTGGTCCAAATTGAAAGAGTTTGCAGACAACAATTTTAAATTTGATCAAAATGTCAGAAAGTTATCAAAAAGGGTAGAAAACTCTGTGGGAAAAGGAGAAATTGCTCGTTACGAGCAATTTCTCCTTTTCCCACAGTGTTTTCAAAAGACTTGTGCTGCAGACACGTGAAAACCAGGGCTTGTTTGGGAAAGGGTTAAAGTTCATGCTTGTTCAAGAACCACTAAACCACAGGATTCGGCTGGTTGTGAAACAAAATGGATTTTATCGAACCATAAATTTATGTGATGACTTTCTCGGTACAGTATATAATGTGTCACAGAAATGCATTAAACCCCGTTTTGCCTGAGCATGACGTATTTATTTTTGAAGCTGAAAAGGTTATCGGGGTTCATCTTAACATAATGAACAAACTTTCATTTAAATGGTTGTATAGAATCTGCAATACAGCAAATGTTCATAAAAGTTCACGAAATCAAACGCAAAGAGACCATGTAGAAAAGGTCACTTGTGTAAAACAATAAATCTTTTCTTTATCAAAGAAAAGGAAGAGATGGAATTATAATATGCAAAATGTAAGTACTGGACCCATGAATTTATTTATATGCTATCGTTGTGGGAATAAGCATTCCCCGGGGTATCGATTTACTGTAGCCACCCTCATATATTGTTCTCATGAATAAGCCTGCAAATGTGTCTGTAGATGCCTGCAGAATAAACATGTCCACACTGGATCTGTTAAATATGCCACCCCCAGGCCATTCATTAATTCGAGGGAGGAATACAAACTATTTTTCTCAGTCATGTAAACCATTTAGTGCCATGAATGCGACTTCTAGTCATATCCCAGACATGACCAATCCACACAAGTTTATGTTTCATTCTCATTCCAGAAATGGCCCGCAACATTTGAAATGAGACCTTCGGACATATGCGTAAATTGTCGGTTCGGATTAGCCTGCGCAGTGCGCGGCATTTTACGACTGTATAAGATTTTTTCATAAAGTAGACTTTCATGAAACAGAAAATCGCACAAAAACGGAGTGTCGTCTCGGATTGGTCACAGACTGCACAGGCTGATCTGGGACGACACACTTTTACGCATATGTCTGAAAGCCCCTTTTCGTGTGTTGCACGCCATAATGATGTAGCTACACTGATACAATGTTCTGCAAATGACACAATTACAATGATAAGCTTCATCAAAGTGAGTTAGTCATATCACTATTTGCTCTACACTTACAAGTTTAAAAAAAATGACTTCTAGTCATTGTATACGCATTTAAAGGTCGTGAATGCGACTTCTAGTCATCAAATGGCGAATAGATCTATATGAGATGTTTCTACTCATATGCCACAAATGAGATCTGTAGGCAACACTTAAATGACCAACGTTTTATTAATGTTACTTAAGTTTCTCGTTCTTAACTTTCTAAGGCTCCACTTGGCGTTGAGGTGTGAAATACCAGAGACATACAATACTGAAGAAGTTGCCAATCTCTCTAATCTATGTCTCTGGAAATACCATTAACTAAAAAAAAAAAAAAAATATTTAAGGAAACTCACTGATTACTTTATCAAAACACTAACAGTTGTAGAAGGATATTTTCAGCATCAAGTGATATTTTAGCTGAATTCGATCAATATATAAGAGCCTTCTAATGTCTGATGAAAAAACTGGGGCGAAAAAGCCCATGGATGAACGAGCTCAGGGACGAACTAGTTTTAGGACGAAAAAGCCCGGGACCGTTCTAAACAGATAAAATTTACACAGCGTCTTAGTAACGATGACAAGATGAAATATTTCTCTTAAGGAAATTCGACTCGATTCAAAACTTTTATGAACAAAGCACAAAATTAAACAAGAATTTAAATATCCAATTTTCTATTTCATGTTAAAACACTAAACAAGGACTGGCGAGGTAAGTGGCAGACACGAAATCTAAAAGTCTTTCACCACCTAACCTGAATTCGGAAACAACCTCTTTTCGGACGGGCCTGGAAAGCCGATTTAGTTATTCTACAATTTTCTGCAAACCTCGGGTGATCCCTCAATCACATCCCTTGAATTTTCTACGGTGGATACTTTGCACCTACAGGGTACATTTCTTCGCCAGAAATACTCTGTTTTACCGTTCTTTAAATTGTAAAGCCCATTTAAAAAAAAAAAAAAAAAAGAAACCCGAGTCACAATTTTTATCGAAATCTTTCTTAATTCTTTACCACACAATCCCGAATTTTAACGACCCACAGGAAGAGGCCTTTTTAAAACATTTGGGAAAAGGAGAAAATGCTGGTAACAGTATTTTCTCCTTTTCCCACAATGTTTTCTTCCCGTTCATAGACAGCAATCAACCTTTTAGCTACATATGAATTGTAGTCTGCAAATGCTTTAAATTTGAGAGGGTCCAGTGTTTTGTCGTTCCGTAAAGGGTTGATACATTTCTGTTGACAAACAGTTTTTTACATTCAATGTTTAACATGGTGTAATTGTGTTGGCAGTTTTCAGCGACAAAATGGTAGATTTGAATAACTTCACCATGGTGATTGATGTCTTTGCTAATCAATTTACAAAGGCACTGCCATGTTTAAGACTATAATGACTGACAGTAAATCAAAATGAAAATCTCGATATAAGCGAGTTTAGATCTATGCAGTTATTGAATCAGCCAAGTTGTGACAAGTGATTCTATAAATCAAGTCTTTTCTGGTTTCGATACTAGTACAGATTACTGTACCCGAAGGCGATTTTTATTTTTGACTAGTCGCCTCCGGGTACAGAGACAATCGTGGAAAAAAAAAACCAGATTTTGTGCGCACTTTGCAACTCTCTTATTTTCACGAATAGAGTACAAAACTAAAATTTGAAAAAAAAACATGTTGCTTACGTATTCAATAATCCTTCGTTTCAAACATAAATATTTCCAATTTAAACGCTACACAGCAAAAAAACAGTTTAATTCATCTGTTACCCGAGATGTTTACGTTCACCTAGATAGAGACAAAATGGCCACCAAGAGTGATAAATTTCCAAAGTTTTTTTCGAGGTTACACGTCATGAACGATTCTTTACAAGCGCTTTTGGTAATGAAACGTTTAATATTTTTGTCACAATGTTTTCAAAAAGACGTTTTCCTAATGGCCATCAAAATATGCGAGACTGGGGCTAGGAAAAAAATTTATCTTTTTTTTTTCATTTTTTTTAATATAAAATTTTCTTATTGATAATACAAACAAAACATGTCACGATGTGTATCTGCATAGATCTACAACAATAATAACAACAGAATATTGTTGGGTTTTCTTCAATTATTTATTTACTAAACAACCCCTTCTTCTAAAGACGAAAGGAAGAAGACGCTAAAAATATTTTGGGAAAAAGAAACATGTTGGAAACCGGCATATTCTCCTTTTCACAATGTTTTCTATCCTTTCAGGGACAAATCCTATCAATTAGAACATATCATTTTCTTCTACAAATGCCTTCCGTTTTGGACCAGTGTAAAATTTTGTTGTCTAGTAAAGAGTCAAAGATCTGACTTTCCTTATTCTTTCTTTTCTGCAGGAAAGATTGTCAGAACAAAAAGTGAAAAATGGAGTAAATACTGGAGAATGAGATCTCAGACACTGATGATGCCGCAGGGGGTGAAAATGTAGTCACATAACATGATGGCAATGATTTGGAAGGTGAAAACAACAGAAGATTAAAAAAGAGTAGTATACGATATCAGAGTTGCATATCTTCTTGGAGTCAGAAATAAAATGAATGCTACTATTCACAGGAGTTTTGAGTGTGAATATAGCCAGACTAATAATGTTGACAAACTTTTTGAAACTGAAGAGGGAATGGCTAATGATATTGACAGAAGGTTGGTAGGTGAGAGTGGAATAGCTAGTCATTTTGAGATAAGATTAGAAGATGAGGAAGTTTGTGAGGAACCAAGTTCTTCCCAAACTTCAGTGACCCAAATGAACATATCTATTAGTGAAAATGGACATACAAATGCCAGAATATGCTACTGGGAGTCTGACTATGATAGTTGTAATGATAATGGAGATTGTGGTGATGGTGTTTGGCAGACTGACGCAGATGACATCCAGAATGAGTACATTTGTGATACATGTAACCAGGGTTTCAGAAAGAAAAAATACCTAATAAAACACATAGCACATCATATTTATGATAGAAAGTTATATAAATGCAGATTCTGTCCTAAGGAATTATCCTCAAACCAGAGTCTTAGAGCTCATGAAACATTGCATACAGATGAGAAATTGTATGAATGCAAAGTTTGTAAATTATCTTTTCGTCTAAGAAACACTCTTCAATTGCATGTCAAAAAGATACACTGCAGTCATGCTCACTATATCTGTGAAGTTTGTGGTCTCTCATTTCACAAAGAAATATATTTAAAGCGGCATAGCACTATACACACCGGAGAGAAAAAGTTCGAATGCAAGTACTGTGAGAAAACATTTCGTAGGTCAAATCTGTGTTCTAAACATATGAGAACGCAGCATCAAAGATTAACTTGTGATAAATGTGACTTGATATTCAGCAATAGAACACAGTTGAAAAGGCATCAAACTGTGCATTTAGACAGGCCGTTTAAATGTGATCAGTGTGAGGCCTCATTTACTCAAAATACAAATTTAACAAAACATAAAGTCATTCATTCAGGTATCAAACCTTACAAATGTACTCTGTGTGGAAAAGCATATGCTCACAAAAGTAATCTAAATAAGCATTATAAGGAGAGACATTCCATGCAATGGTGAAGTCTTTCACACTATTTTTTACATATATGAAAATTTTTCGGCTCAAACACATGCATCATATGGAGGTAAAATATACATCTCAGAAAACATTGGTAGAGATATACATATTGTCAAATACGGTTCTAAATATGGTATGATCATGCGAGAAATATGTGTACTGATTTGATTGGTCAAAATGCTACGCTTTGATATTCATCCGCTCTTCATGAAAACAAAGTCACCACCGGGTAACCAACTACAGCATTACTTGTTTTATTTTGTTTACTACTTTTGATTAAAATGCCAACAATTGCAAATTTTTGTTGTTGAATGTTATAGGTATATAATCAAAGGAATATAATGTTGTTGTAACTCTCTTGGTGCACCGTGCTTATATGTGCTTCTCACTGCATAGGAAAATGATGTCATCTCACTCGACCTTTTGGTCCCGTGCGATATCAAATTTTCTCGCATTGCTTGAATCAAATTCAAACACCAGGAAAGTTACAACAACATAATGTACTGTATGTATTACACATTGTTTGAAAAAAATACCATAAACAAGTATTGGCAGACTTAAATCTCTACCCAATGACAAAATTTTACACGTGTCCACTTTGAAATCATTTGCATGCATTATATTACATGTAGTTCAACCGATAGTACATGTATTTATCAGTGAAAGGTTAGAAAATACAAAGATAATTGCTGTTGGTTACCTTTATTTTAGTCGTGCCCCCTTGTGGTGAGCGAGACATAGTTGCCACAATGTCACTTTGGTGTATGGCCGCCTGTCCGTGCGTTAGTGCGTGTGTCCATGTGTCCCAATTGGTCCAGACCATTACTTTTACATTTGTGGATGGATTTCAAAATAATTTGGCACGATTGTTCTCATTTATGAATAGAAGTGCCATTTGAAACAGTTGTTCAAGTAGGTCCAAGGTCACACTTGAAGGTCAAATGATAAAATTGTCATAAATATAGCTTGTACAAGCTTTCACATTTATGAATGGACTTCAAAATAAATTGTCACAATTATTCTCGATAACAAGTAGAAGTGCCATTTGCTACATTTATTCTGGTAGGTCCAAGGTCAAGGTCACACTTGGAGGTCAAATTATTAAATTGTTATACATAGAGCTTGTCCGAGCTACAACTTCTACATTTATTGATTGATTTCAGAATAATTTGGCACAGTTGTTTTCCTTTATGAGTAGAAGTGCCATTTGAAAAAAATGTTCTGGTAGGTCCAGGGTCAAGGTCACTCTTGAAGGTCAAATGATGAAATAGTCATACATATAGCTTGTTTGAGCTTTTACATTTATGAATGGATTTCAAAATAAATTGGTACAATTGTTCTCGTTTGTAAGAAGAAATGCCATTTGAAACATTTGCTCTGGTAGGTCCAAGATCAAGGTCACACTTGGAGGTCAAATTATAAAATTGTTCTACATAGGGCTTGTCCGAGCTACAAATTCTACATTTAAGGATGGATTTCAGAATAATTTGGCACAGTTGTTCTCCTTTATGAGTAGAAGTGCCGTTTGAAACAATGTTCTGGTAGGTCCATGGTCAAGGTCACACTTTAAAGTCGAATGATAAAAATTGTCATTCATAGAGCTTCTCCCAGCCACAAATTCTATTTGCATGGATGCATTTAAAGATAACTTGGCAGAATTGTACTCCTTTACCAGTAGAAATGTCATTTGAAACATCTGTCTTGGTAGGTCTAAGGTCAAGGTCACACTTAAAGGTCAAATGGTAAAGTTTTCGTACATAGAGCTTGTCCGAGCTACGACTTCTATATTTATCAATGGATTTAAAAATAAGTTCAGACATGTGCTCCTGTACCAGTACAAGAGCCATTTGAATCTTTCGTTCTAGTAGATCCAAGGTCAAAGTCACACTTAAAGGTCAGATGATAAAATTGTCATTAATGGAGCATTTCTGAGCCATAAATTCTACATTTTAGATGGATTCCAAAGTTTTTGGGCACAATTGTTTTCCATCATGAGTAGATATGCACTTTAAAATCTTAAATAGATCTTGTCCGAGCCATAACTTCTACACATATGGATGGATTTCCCAAATGTCCTACTTTATGGGTAGGTGTGCCACATTTTTAAGTTTGTTCAGGTAGGTCCAAGGTCAAGTTCACACTTGATGGTCAAATGATAAAACTTTTGACAACATTTCTACTTAATGAGTAGTAAGTGTCTTTCTGAATTATTCACTTTAGTGGTTTCAAGGTCAAGGTCATAGTTAAAGGTCATAAATTAAGCATCTTAATGGAGAATACTCTTATCCCCATGCACATTTGAAAACAAAGGGGTCTGAAATGAGTTAGATGTACATTGAGTAAATTAGTTACTTTTTTTCCATGTGTAGCTTATGAGGTTTTTTACTAACTGCCACATGGCGGGCTCGACATATGTTGCCCCTGGGCAACCTTCTAGTTCTCCTTTTCCAACAGTAATTTTCTTCAGCTTTTTTTTTTTCTCTGGGACGTTATAACTCGGGTTAAAGGACAAAGGTAGAATTTTGGCCAATACTTTATATTGCTCTGTCTAGTCTTTTTGTATATTTAGTCCAAACAACACACGGCCTTAACCCTTTACCACACAATCCCGACTTTTAACGACCCTTAGAAAGAAGCCTTTTGAAAACATTGTGGTAACCAGCATTTTCTCCTTTTCCCACAATGTTTTCTATCCTTCCAAAAACAGTTTCCATTTTTTTAATCATATTTATTTTGTCATCTGCAAATGCTTTCAATCTGGAAGTGTCTAAAATATTGCCATGTGGTAAAGGGTTAAGCTAGATTCATTTATTTTATTGATGTCATTTATTGGCCTTCAGAGTAATATAGAGTTTAGTAGGGGCCCTAAGGAGATACATAGCCTTTTAAAACTGTTTCATATGAAAATCAGTACATGAAAATTTGGGCAACTAAATGCTATGCTTAACTCTTTACCACACACTCCCGTGTTTTAATGATATTAAGGGAGAAGGCATTGTCTTCCGCTAGGTGGCATTCATCAAATATATTCCTGTCTGATTTGGGCATTCTGTGTACAGAACCGGACTATTTTCTAAGATGCTGCGAATTTTAGAATGAATTACCCGTTTATTCAAAACAACGGTAACTGGTATGATTCATCCAGCCATGGTTAGCTAAGGGAGAAGGCTTTTGAAAAAATTGCGGAACCACTATTCTGTTATAGATCTTTGGCCCACTTGTACCAATTTTGAATATTTCATCTGCAGTTACTCTCAATTTGGAAAAGTAGAGAACTAGTTGTTTGAGTTAACGACCCTTAGGAAGAATGCTTAAGATTTAAACATTATGAGAAAAGAAGAAAATGCTTGTATCTAGCATTTTCTCCTTTTCAAGCAAAGTTTTTAGCTCACCTGAGCACAAAGTACTCAAGGTGAGCTTTTGTGATAGTGCTGTATCCGTCGTGCCTCGTCCAGACGTCAACAATTACTTGTCCCTTGTGTGCACTCTAGAGGCCATATTTTCAGCGAAATACTCATGAAACTTAGTCAAAATGTTTGTCTTGATAATATCTGGGACAAGTTCATAATTTGATCATGTCGGGCCGAGCCGCGTAGCTCAGTCGATAGCGTACAGGACTTGAGAACAGGAAGTCGCTGGTTCGATCCCCGGCTCGGCCAATTTCTTTCCGAGGATTGATGATAGTCATCGCCACAGGCTTCATTCCTCTCTCACCGCTGACCATTGTTTCGAAAATGGCTATGTGGGAAAGCAGCAAGTGGCTTGGAAAGAATATTGTGCGAAGTACTGGTAAGAGAAACTCCAGGAAAGCATGGATAGGTGCACTGGCCTCCGCGATGTATCTGAAATAATGTTAAAAACGGCGTTAAACACCATACAATCTATCAATCAATCATGATTATTTCGGGCCGAAAAAGAGGTCACCAGGTCAAATTTCAGATAAACCTTGTGTACTCTCTTGAAGCCATATTGTTTGTCTTGATAATGTCTCGGACAATTTCTCGGACAAGTTCGAAATTGGGTCATGTTGGGTCAAAAAGTAGGTCAGCAGGTCACATTTTAGAAAAACACAGTGTGCACTCTAGAGGCCGCATTTCAGTCTGATACTTCTTAAACTTGGTCAGATTGTTTATCTTGATAATATCTCGGACAAGTATAAAACTGGGTCACATTAGGTCAACAGGTAGGTCATCAGGTCAAATCTTAGATAAACATTATGTGCACTCTAGAGGCCATATTTTAGCCCGAAACTCATGAAACTTAGTCAGAATGTTTGTCTTGCTGATAACTCGGAAAAGTGGAATTCGGTCACCTAGGGTCAAAAAGTACGTCACTGGGCCAAATCCTAGAAATAGGATTTTTCTAAGATTTGTCCCAGTGACCTACTTTTTTTTGACCCGACATGACCCAATTTTGAACTTGTGTGATATATCATCAAGACTTATTCTCATCAATTTCCATGAGACTCCATGAGACTCCAAGACTTATTCTCACCAATTTCCATGAGAACTGTCCAAAACTTTATTGCCTAGGGCTACCAGTTTGACATGTAGCTTCATCTGTACCAAGTTTCCTTCAAATTATAGCCCTAAGGTCAAAATTGGCTTCGCCTCATGGTCCACAAGTTTTACAAAGGCTTATATAGTGAAAACTGTAACAATCCCCTGGTTCTAAGTTTTAAGCCCACCTGGGTAACTCGGTGGTTGGTGTATCTGACTCATGACCTGGTGGTTGCGAATTTGATACTCCCTTGAGGCAAACTTTCTTTTCGGCGATTTTTCGCCTCCCACCTCTGATGCACATGTGAGAAAAGTAGTCAGCGGCTATGGAAAGAAAGTTGTGTCAGTACTGGGGTGAGAAAGCCAGAAAACACATGGGTGCATCACTGACTGACAATCTGTTTACCCTCGAATGAAAAGACTGCAAAGGTGGAGTATCGAACTTACAACACGTGTTGAGCTATCGATCGAGTTGACCCTTTCTTGGACATGTAGACAAAATTATGGTCTTTTGCGGACAGCAAAGATCAATAGACCTACCATCCGTTTGTTTTGTCAAGCCTATAAAATAAATCATTTTTAGTTTTGAACAGTGGATTGTTTCACCTGTCGAAAGAGGTCGAGTTTGTATATGAGACATGCTCTATGAAAAGGGGATTCAATACATCTGCAAAACGCATCGACCTACGTAATCCTGTGCGAGCCGATACTTGCTATTGTTAACCCTTTCCCAAACGACAGAATTTTGACTGGTCCAAATTGAAAGAGTTTGCAGACAACAATTTTAAATTTGATCAAAATGTCAGAAAGTTATCAAAAAGGGTAGAAAACACTGTGGGAAAAGGAGAAATTGCTCGTTACGAGCAATTTCTCCTTTTCCCACAGTGTTTTCAAAAGACTTGTGCTGCAGACACGTGAAAACCAGGGCTTGTTTGGGAAAGGGTTAAAGTTCATGCTTGTTCAAGAACCACTAAACCCCAGGATTCGGCTGGTTGTTAAACAAAATGGATTTTATCGAACCATAATTATGTGATGACTTTTCAGTACAGTATATAATCACAGAAATGCATTAAACCCCGTTTTGCCAGAGCATGACTGATTTATTTTTGAAACTGAAAAGGTTATCGGGGTTCGTCTTAACATAATTAACAAACTTTCATTTAAATGGTTGTATAGAAACTAGAAATTATGCAATACAAGCCAAAAAAGTTTACACGTGTACAAATATTCAAGATTTATCTACAATACAGCAAATGTTCATAAAAGTTCACGAAATCAAACGCAAAGAGACAATGTAGAAAAGGTCACTTGTGTAAAACAATAAATCTTTTCTTTATCAAAGAAAAGAAAGAGATGGAATTATAATATGCAAAATGTAAGCACTGGCCCCATGAATTTATTTATATGCTATCGTTGTGGGAATAAGCATTCCCCGGGGTATCAATTTACTGTAGCCACCCTCATATATTGTTCTCAGGAATAAGCCTGCAAATGTGTCTGTAGATGCCTGCGGAATAAACATGTCCACACTAGGTCTGTTAAATATGCCACCCCCAGGCCATTCATTAACGCGAGGGAGGAATACAAACTATTTTTCTCAAAGTCATGTAAATCACTTAGTGCCATGAATGTGACTTCTAGTCATATCCTAAACATAACCAATCCACACAAGTTTATGTTTCATTCACATTCCAGAAATGGCCCGCAACATTTGAAATGAGACCTTCGGACATATGCGTAAATTGTCGGTTCGGATTAGCCTGCGCAGTGCGCGCAGGCTAATCCGAGACGGCACTTTACGACTATATAAGATTTTTTCATAAAGTAGACTTTCGTGAAACAGAAAATCGCACAAAAACGGGAAGTGTCGTCTCGGTCACAGACTGCACAGGGTAATCTGGGACGACACACTTTTACGCATATGTCTGAAAGCCCCTTTTCGTGTGTTGCACGCCATAATGATGTAGCTACACTGATACAATGTTCTGCAAATGACACAATTACACTGACAAGCTTCATTAACGTGAGTTAGTCATATCACTATTTCAAAATGACTGCTCTACACTTACAAGTTTAAAAAAAAAAAAAAATGACTTCTAGTCATTGTATACGCAATTAAAGGTCGCGAATGTGACTTCTAGTCATCAAATGGCGTATAGATCTGTATGAGATGTTTCTACTCATATGCCACAAATGAGATCCGTAGGCAACACTTAAATGACCAACGTTTTATTAATGTTACTTTAGTTTCTCGTTCTTAACTTTGTAAGGTTCCACTTGGCGTTGAGGTGTGAAATACTATTAACTAAAGAAAAAACATTTAAGAAAACTCACTGATTACTTTATCAAAACACTAACAGTTGTGGAAGGATATTTTCAGCATTAAGTGATATTTTAGCTGAATTCGATCGATATATAAGCGCCTTCTAATGTCTGATGAAAAAACTAGGGCGAAAAAGCCCATGGATGAACAAGCTCAGGGACGAACTAGTTTTAGGACGAACAAGCCCGGGACCGTTCTAAACAGATCAAATTTACACAGCGTCTTAGAACTAAGACAAGATGATAATATTTCTCCAAAGGAAATTCGAGTTGATATATCGGTAAAACTTCGAAACTTTAATGAACAAAGTACAAAATTAAATCAAGAATTTAAATATCCAATTTTCTATTTCACGTTAAAACAAGGACTGGCGAGGTGAGTGCCAGACACGAAATCTAAAAGTCTTTCACCACCTAACCTGAATTCGGAAAGAACCTCTTTTCGGACGGGCCTGGAAAGCGGATTTACTTCTTCTACAATTTTCTGCAAACCTCGGGTGATCCCTCAATCAAATCCCTTGAATTTTCTACGGTGGATACTTTGCACCTACAGGGTACATTTCTTCGCCAGAAATACTCTGTTTTACCGTTCTTTAAATTGTAAAGCCCATTTAAAAAAAAAAAAAAGAAAGAAACCCGAGTCACAATTTTTATCGAAATCTTTCTTAATTCTTTACCACACAATCTCGAATTTTAACGACCCACAGGAAAAGGCCTTTTTAAAACATTTGGGAAAAGGAGAAAATGCTGGTAACAGCATTTTCTCCTTTTCCCACAATGTTTTCTTCCCGTTCATAGACAGCAATCAAACTTTTAGTTACATATGAATTGTAGTCTGCAAATGCTTTAAATTTGAGAGGGTCCAGTGTTTTGTCGTTTCGTAAAGGGTTGATACATTTCTGTTGACAAACAGTTTTTACATTCAATGTTTAACATGGTGTAATTGTGTTGGCAGTTTTCACCGACAAAATGATAGATTTGAAAAACTTAACCATGGTGGTTGATGTCTTTGCTAATCAATTTACAAAGGCACTGCCATGTTTAAGACTATGATGACTGACAGTAGTTCGAAATGAAAATCTCGATATGAACGAGGTTAGATCTATGCAGTTACGGAATCAGCCGTGACAAGTGATTCTATAAATCAAGTCTTTTCTGGTTTCGATACTAGTACAGATTACTGTCCCCGAAGGCGATTTTTATTTTTGACTGGTCGCCTCCGGGTTCAGAGACAATCAGGGAAAATAAAATTGAAATCTGCGCACAGATTTTGTGCGCACTTTGCAACTCTCTTATTTTCACGAATAGAGTACAAAACTAAAATTTGAAAAACATGTTGCTTACGTATTCAATGATCCTTCGTTTCAAACATAAATATTTCCAATTTAAACGCTACACAGCAAAAAAACAGTTTAATTCATCTGTCACCTGAGATGTTTACGTTCAACTAGATAGAGACAAAATGGCCGCCAAGAGTGATAAATTTCCAAATTTTTTTTCGAGATTACACGTCATGAACGATTCTCTACAAGATTCTCTACAATCGCTTTTGGTAATGAAACGTTTAATATTTTTGTCACAATGTTTTCAAAAAGACGTTTTCCTAATGGTCATCAAAATATGCGAGACTTTTTTTTTTTTTCATTTTTTTTTAATATAAAATTTTCTCATTGATACAAAACATGTCACGATGTGTATCTGCATAGATTTACAACAATAACAACAACAGAATGCTGTTGGGTCTTCTTCAATTATTTATTTACTAAGCAACCCCTTCTTCTAAAGACCAAAGGAAAAAGACGCTAAAAATATTTTGGAAACCGGTATATTCTCCTTTTCACAAAGTTTTCTATCATTTCAGGGACAAATCCTATCAATTAGAACAAACCTTTTTCTTCTGCAAATGTCTTCCATTTGGACCAGTGTAAAATTTTGTTGTCTAGTAAAGAGTCAAAGATCTGACTTCCTTTATGTTTTTTTTTTTCTGTAGGAAAGTTTGTCTGAACAAAAAGTGTAAAATGGAGTAATTACTGAAGACTGATGAGATCTCAGACACTGATGATGCCGCAGGGGACGAAATGTAGTCACATAACATGTTAGCAATGATTTTGAAGGTGAAAACAGAGCAGAAGATTAAAAAAGAGTGGTATACGATACCAGACTCGCAGGTCTTATTGGAGCCAGAAATAAAATGAATGATATTAAAATAAAATGAATAAAATGAATGAAATAAAATGAACGCAGATGACATCCAGAATGAGTACATTTGTGATACATGTAACCAGGGTTTCAGAAAGAAAAAAATATCTAATAAAACACATAGCACATCATATTTATGATAGAAAGTTATATAAATGCAGATTCTGTCCTAAGGAATTATCCTCAAACCAGAGTCTTAGAGCTCATGAAACATTGCATACAGATGAGAAATTGTATGAATGCAAAGTTTGTAAATTATCTTTTCGTCTAAGAAACAGTCTTCAATTGCATGTCAAAAAGATACACAGCAGTCATGCTCACTATATCTGTGAAGTTTGTGGTCTCTCATTTCACAAAGAAATATATTTAAAGCGGCATAGCACTATACACACCGGAGAGAAAAAGTTCGAATGCAAGTACTGTGAGAAAACATTTCGTAGGTCAAATCTGTGTTCTAAACATATGAGAACGCAGCATCAAAAATTAACTTGTGATAAATGTGACTTGATATTCAGCAACAGAAGACAGTTGAAAAAGCATCAAACTGTGCATTTAGACAGGCCGTTTAAATGTGATCAGTGTGAAGCTTCATTTACTCAAAGTACAAACCTAACAAAACATAAAGTCATTCATTCTGGTATCAAACCTTATAAATGTACTCTGTGTGGAAATGCATACAATCATCAAAGTAATCTAAATAGGCATTTTAAGGATAGACATTCCGTATATTGATGAAGTCTCACATTATTATAAAACTTTTTTTTTCAGCTCAAACACATCTGTCGTACGCGGGTAAAATAACACACACAAGAGAAAGGAAAAACCGTATCTACACAGTGTAAAAATCGGTATCAAACGCTATATTGTTCATCTCATTCTGCCATTCATAAAAGCAAAGTTACTAACCACTACGCCATTATTTGTTTTATTTTGTTTACCGTTTTCGAATAAAATATCAATGACGGCAAAATTTTGTTTTTGAAAGTTGTAGGTACATGTATATAGTAGAAGGAATATGTTACAGGGACTCACTTCATCTATATGTACAGGCCTTGTGTAGTGAGTTATTGGCTTTTAAATGAAGACCTCTGCCCTATAGGTCTGGCGTGTGGTGTCTAGCGATTCTAACTGATCGAACGTCATGTATCAGAGGCTTAATATATAGGATTATATAGACCTGGTTTGCTATAACGGATCTGACGTGCCTCAAAGTTTTTTTTTTTCCCTACAAAGACCATTTACTCAGTTTCACCAGGCTCTATCTACTACCCTCGAATAAAAAGACTGCCAAGCTGGAGAATCGAACTTAAACACGTGTTGAGCTGTCGATTGAGTTAACCCTTTCAGCGAAATGTTGACGAAAATATGGTCTTTTGCTACCGCAAAGATCAGTACCATTCGTTTGTGTGGTCAAGCCTATAGAATAAAAATCTGTTTTTGTTTCGATGGATAGTAATTTCATCTCTCGAAAGAAGTCGGTTTTATATATGAGCCATACTCTGTGAAAAGGGGGTGTAATGTATCTGCTTAAAGCACTGACCACATCAGCCTGCGCAGGCCGATACTTGCCGTTGTCTTAAAATTTCATGCTTGTCCGAGAACCATTCCACCTCAGGATAAGTTCAATAAATCAAAAGCAAAGAAACAATGTAGAAAGTCACATGTGTAAAAAGGGAAATATTTTCAGTATCAACAAAAAAATAGATGGTAATATAGATACCAGGAATTAAACCGTTAAGCCTTGAACCTATAGATGAATTTATTCATATGCTATAGTGGGAATAAGCAGCCTGGGGTAATGGTTTACGGTAGCTACCCTTGTATATTTGTTGTCTTAATATTTATAAGCCCGCAAATATGCCCATATATGGTAGCGGAATAATCGCTTCCACACTTTTTAGCAGGAGGCAGATAGGTTTGTTGAATATGCCCCCCCCCCCCCCATGCCATGCATAAATCCGAACCTCAGCGGAGGAACATGTACTTCTTTTTTCCGAAGGCATCTAAACTATTTAGTGTCATGAATTTGATTTCTAGTCATATCTCAAATATGACCCATCTACACAAATACTCGTACGCTTCAGTCACAGTCCAGAAATGACGCAGCTACACTATTACTGCAAACCCACCTATACTGACAAGTTTTGTGAGAGTGACTTAGTCATATCCCTATAATGACTGCTCTTTACTTACAAGTTTCAAAAATATGACTTATATCTCACAAATGACCTGTATACACAATTAAAGGCCGCGAATATGACTTCCAGTCATCACATGGCATTTCTATACGAGATGTTTCACATTCCACAAATGAGGCATCTACAATTATACTTAAACGACCAACGTTTCATAAATGTTAGTTTATAGTCTGTTAGTCATATGGATCACACAATGGACTTGTTTACACTTATAGATTCAATGAATATTTTAGTGACCTCCCACAAATGACATCTTTAGGTACACTTTTAAATTCGGCAAACCTCGGATGATTCGTTGATCAAATCCCTCGACTGTTTTACGATGGGTGATAGGCACCTACCCAGTACATATCTTCGCCGGTTGATTGTTGATTGTATGGTGTTTAACGCCATTTTCAACATTATTTCAGTTATATCACGGCGACCACAGCACCTATCCATGCTCTCCTGGAGTTTCATTTACCAGTACTTCGCACAATATTCTTTCCAAGCCACCGGCTGCATTCCCACATAACCGTCGTCGAAACAATGGTCAGCGGTGAGAGAGGAATGAATCCTGTCCCGATGACTATCATCAATCCGCGGAAAGAAATTGGCCAAGCCGGGGATCGAACCAGCGACGTCCTTTTCTCAAGTCCTGTACGCTACCGACTGGTAGCTTGGCATATCTTCGCCGGAAACACATCGTTTTGTCGTTCTTAAAATTGTAAGGCTTCACACACAAACACACACACACACACAAAAAAAACTACTAGTCACACTTTTCTGGCCAACGCTTTCTAAATACATTTCCGTGGACAAGCAGTTTGTATATTCAATGTTTAACGTGGTCTATCAACTCCGTTGGCAAATTTCACCGAAAGATTCGTGATAGACGTGAATAACTTCACCGTGGTTGTTGACGTTAAATTGCATATCGAATTACAAAGGCATCACCATGTTTAAGAGCCTGTGACTGACAGTACATGTGCATCAGAATAGATTCTTGTTATGGAGGAAGTTAGCTGTAGTACTTTACAGAATCAGCCGAGTTGTGACGAGTGCACTATAAAGTGTCATTAATGCGAGTTCTAGTCTTATCCACAAATGACACGTCTACACTTACATTGCACCATTTCCAAAGGTAGAGTTGTGATTGTTATCTTAAGGTATAAGCCCATGATGGGAAAAAAAAAAAGGTTTAGAGTTCGAATAAAAGAGACGGTCAACCAAAGGTATGAATCAACCATGTGACGAAGCACATTCTGAATAAAACCATTTTTTTTTTCCCTCAAGTTTTGATGAAGGGAGGACAACAATCATCAGGAACACATTTATCGAAAATGTTAAATTGTGCTTGTTATTTCGTCTGTACAACAAATGGTAAGATGTAGATATATACTTTGTACAGTATTTTTTCCTGTCATGGCAAGGTATTTTAAAGAGGCAGATACATGTTGCCTGAAATTGATTTTGGCAGGTGTGCGAAAGTAAAAATTGATTTTGGCAGGGGTGCGAAAGTGATAAATGTAGGTAATCACCCAAACTACAAACTTAACTCAAGTATATAACTATCGGAAGATTAAATTTAATAGTTGATCCAGTGACGATATGTAACGTAATGTCAAAATATCGAAGATGGAGCGAGGTGTAAAATTCTATGAATTGAAAGCTATTGAAGAAAGGTCATTGGTTATGTTATTAAATCAGTAATTGTTGTAAAATAATATTTTTATCATCAAACGATATTTTAGCAGAATTCGATAAATGTATAAGCTCAACTAATGTGGGACGAACAGGTCTGCGCGAACAAGCCCTGGATAAACAAGCTCTGGGACGAACAGGATTTAGGACGAATAAGCCGGAGCAGACAAAATTTGCACAACGTTTCAATGACCAAGATCTGTATATATTAAATATGTTTTTCCAGAGAAAATTCGAGTTGATGTATTGGTAAAACTCCAAAACTTCTGTACACGTACAGCGTACAAAAATAAACAAGAATTTAAATCTACAATTTTCTATTTAATGTTTAAACGCGGACTTCCGTTGCTAAGTGACAAGAACCCGAAACTGCGAGTCTATTAAATAACATGAATTCGGACATAACCACTTTACGGACGGCCCTAGAAAGCTTGGTTGTTCTATAACGTTTAGCATACCTCTGGCGATTCGTAGGTCGAATCCAGCGACTGTATTACGATGAATGATGTATACACACGGTACATTTTTTCCCCGGAAATACACTGCTTTACCTTTTAAAAATTGTAGAGGAGTAAGTCTTTGCAGCTCCTTGTTTAAGATTATTTGACTGACAGTACTTCGTAATGGAAACCGTCTTGATACTGATGAGGCTAGATGTAGTTAGGCAATCGATCCGAGTTGTGACAAGTGTTTCCAAAAATCAAGCCTTAAGCACACGCAGGAAGTTTTACAACAATATTCTTGTCTTTCGTGTCGTTTCACATTCCGGAAGCCTTTCCAAACTTTTTTCAACATCAGATAAATGTTGATGATTATATAGGGAATGTACGTGTTTAAATATTTAGACGAAATGACTGAATACTTGTATATGGCGTGCAACACACGAAAAGGGGCCTTCGGACATATGCGTAAAAGTGTGTCATCCCAGGTCAGCCTTTGTAGTCTGTGACAAATCCGAATCGACTCTTCCCGTTCTTGTGTGATTTTCTGTTTCACGAAAGTCTCTCATGTAGTCATAAATTGCCGTCTCTGATTAGCCTGCACGGACTGCGAAGGCTAATCCAGGACGACAATGTTCGCAAATGTCCAATGGTCTCATTTCGCATGTTGCGGGCCATATACATGTATGAACCAGCTGCATCTCAAATACAATCATGAGCTCATCAGATTGGACTGAATTGGACTTGATAACCGATTTGTGTGTTTGTATGGTGTTTCACGCCACTTTCAACATTACTTCAGTTATATGTTCTGGCGGCCATTGCACCCATGGCTTCCTTGGGTTTCTTTTACCAGTACTTGATAAGCTGATGTTAACCCTGAACAAAACAAAGTTTTGGAATTTTCTGAATTCAAAGCTCTTGCAGAAGACAAATTAACTCTCTACCAAACAACAAACATTTGGACTTGTCCATCTTGAAAGCATCTGCAGACAACATTTTAGATTTACCTCAAATGATTAGTTTTATCCTTGAAAGAGTATGTAACGTCTTGGGAAAAAGAAGAAAATGTTGACAAGCATTTTCTCCTTGTCGCACAATGTTTCCAAAAGACTTCCATTAAAACTCGGGGCAGTTTTATGAGGGGTTAAATGTGGCTCAAATGGTGGAAAATTGTTTTCGAAAGGGTAGAAAACATTGCGGAAAAAGGAAAACAAGGTGATCAGCATTTTTTCTTTAAAAAAAAAAAAAAAAAAAATACTCGATGTTTTCATAGTCGTCTTCCTCAGAAAAGTCCTATCAATTTCAACTCATCTTATTTTTCGTCAGCAAATGCTTTCAATCGGGACTAGTGAAAAATTTTGTTGTCTGGTAAAGAGTTAAACATGTGATTTTATTTCATGCTTTCCGGTAGGATATCGAGAAATAGCGGTGAAAATATTTTTCGATATTACACGGACCCGTACGACCAGTGAGAATACCGACCACGGGGAGTTTGTACTGATTTTTTATGGAAGTGTCGACTAAAAAAGGCGTTAGATGCATAAAATAAATAGAATATTTGTTTTTTTCCGTGAAAGATCGAAATTTATTTCATCTCGTGAACATCATCGGTAATATTTTCACTCGTGGCTGTGCCACTCGTGAAAATATTACCGATGATGTTCACTCGATGAAATAAATTTCGATCTTTCACCGAAAAAAGATACAAATATCCTTTTTTTTTTTTTTTTTTGCTGTAGGAAAAAGGGCTTCAACAAAAAGTGTAAAAATGGAGGAAACAGTGAGAAATGGTGAGATGTTAGACACGGACGATGCTTCAGGGGGTGAAAATGTAGTTACAGAACATGTTGGCAATGATTTGGCACTGTGAAAACATTAGTGGGAAGAAAAAAAAAAGAGTGGCATGTGAAATCAGACTTGCAGATCTTCTTGGAGTCGGAAATAAAATTAACGGTACTATTCAAGGGAGTTTTGAGTGTGAAAACAGCGTGACAAATAATGTTGACAAATTTTTGAAACTGAAAAGGGAATGGCTTAGGATAATCATAAAAAGTTGGTGGGTGAAAATGGGATGGCTGGTCATTTTGACATACGATTAAAGGATGAGGACATCGGTGAGAATCCAACTTATTCCCAAACCTCAAGGATGCAAACACACGTACCTATCAGTCAAAATGGACATGCGAACTCCAGAATATGCCATGGGCAGTCTTATTATGATAGTTTTAACGATGATGGCGAATGTGGTGATGACTTTCGGCAGACTGACGCAGATGACAGTCAGAATGAGTACATTTGTGATACAGGTAACCAGTGTTTCAGAGAGAAAAAATACCTAATAAAACACATAGTACAACATATGTATGATAGAAAGTTATATAAATGCAGATTCTGTCCTAAGGAAGTAACCTCAAAACAGAGTCTTAGAGCTCACGAAACATTACATACAGATGAGAAACCTTTTGAATGCAAAGTTTGTACACTATCTTTTCGTACTAGAGACAGTCTTGAAATGCATATCAAAAAGACACACTGCAATGATGCACACTATATCTGTGAAGTTTGTGGTCTCTCATTTCACAAACAGCAGAATTTTAAGCGGCACAGCACTCTGCACACTGGAGAGAAAAAATACGAGTGCAAATACTGCGAGAAAACATTTCGCAGGCCTTGTTCGCTTAGTGTTCATCAGAGAACGCAGCATCAAAGATTAACTTGTGATAAATGTGACTTGATATTCAGCAACAGAAGACAGTTGGCAAAGCATCAAATGGTGCATTTAGATAGGCCGTTTAAATGTGATCAGTGTGAAGCCTCATTTACCCAAAGTTCAAACCTAACAAAACATAAAATCATTCATTCTGGAATCAAACCTTACAAATGCACTCTGTGTGGAAATGCATATAATCACCCAAGTAGTCTAAATAAGCATTTTAAGGATAGACATTCTTTGTATTGATGGTCTTTCACATTATTATAAACCTGATTTTTTTCCGGCTCGAAATGCGTCGGCCGCGAATAAAATATCACACACGACAGAAAAAATCTGTATCTACACAGTGTGAAATACATGTACAGTACCAAGTATGGTGTGATGACGTATCTCATGCGAGGAATACGTGCATATTGATTCGGATGGTCAAAATGTTACGCTGTAATGTTCACCTCATTCTGCCATTCATAATAGCAAAGTTACTACCCACTACACCATTGTTTGTTTTCTTTTGTGTACAGTTTTCCAATAAAATGTCGATAGTTTCAAAATTTTATTGTTGAAAGGTGTAGGTATACAATATAAGGATTATTTTATCGTAAGTTTTCTGGTGCTTGTACTTGCTTGTTGCTGCGTACGAAAATTTAGACATCTTGCTGGACCTTCGGTCTTCCGCTGTATCAAATTGTCTCACGCTGCTCGAATCACAAGCACCAAGTAAGTTACAACATCTTATTCTGGATTAATTACACATTGTTTGAAATAATAACATATGTATTCACCACAAACAAGTACTGTAGACTTAAGTCTTTACCCAGTGACAAAATTTTACACATGCCCATTTTGAAAGCATTTCCATGCAACATGTTAAATGTGGTTCAACTGATATTAGATGTATTTGTCTTTGACAGGTTAGAGAATACTATGAACTATGAGAAAAGGAGAAAATGTTGCTCACCTACATTTTCTCCTGTTTCAACAATACCTTTCTTAAGTTTTTTTTTTTCCGGGTTAAACTTCATGAAAGGGACATACATGTAGGTAAAGTTTTGGTCAAGACTCTAAATATTGCTCTATTCACAATTGTCCTTTTTGTATGTGCAGTCCACTCGACATTAGGCCTTAAGCTATGATTCATTTATTTCATCGATAACATTTATTTGCCTTCAGAGTAATATAGGCAAAATACGGCGTCCCCAAGAGATACAGAGCATTTAAAATGGTTTCCTATGAAAATCAGTACATGGAAATGTGGGCAACTGAATGCTGTACCGAACTCTATACCAGATAATCCCGTCTATTAACGACCCAAGGGGAATAGGTGTTTGAAAACATTGTGGAACCTCTATGGTTTTACCCTATCACAGATATGGTATGTCGATTCTATGGATTCAAACTGATAACGTTAGTAACTCAGGCCTGACATGTCGAGGCTAGACTTTCTTAATGATAACTCTGGTATTATAGGCCTTGCAAGTCGAGCCTATGGTATCTGACTGATATTAATTTATTTTAGTATTGCAGGCCTCGATGCATGTCGATTCTAGGGATTATGATAACTCTAGTATTGCAGGCCTGGCATGTCGAGTCTAGGGATTCTGGTAACTCTAGTATTGCAGGCCTGGTATGTCGAATCTAGGGATTCTAACTTGTAACTCTAGTAATGCAGGCCTAGCATATCGAGTCTAGGGATTCTAACAGGTAACTCAAGTATTGCAGGCCTAGTTTGTCTAGTGTATAGGGATTCTGATAACACTTGGATTGCAGGCCTGGCATGTCGAGTCTAAAGATTCTAACTGATAAATCTGGTATTGCATGCTTGGCATGTCGAGTCTAGGGATTCTAATTGATAATTCTAGTATTGAAGGCCTTGCATGACGAGTCAAGGGATTCTATTTTGGTAACTCTGGTACTGCAGGCCTGGCAAACGAGCCTAGGGATTCCTATTGATAACTCTGGTATTGCGTGTCGAGTCTAGCGATTCTAACTTATTACTCTACTATTGCAGGCCTAGCATGTTGAGTCTCGGGATTCTATTTGATAAATCTGGTATTGCAGGCCTTGCATATCGAGCATAGGGATTCTAATTGATAACTCTAGGATTGCATGCCTGGCATGTCGGGTCTAGGAATTATGATAGTCACTCGCGTATTGCAGCACTATTATGTTGAGTCTAGAGATTCTAACTGATGAAATAATGTTGAAAGCGGCGTAAAACACCATTCAATCAATCAATTCTAACTGACGACTTTAGTATTTCAGGCCTAGCATGTCGATCCTACGGAAAATAAAGTATAATAATTTTAGTATTGCAGACCCGGTATGTGCATTCCAGGGATTTAAATTCATAGCTCTAGCGATGCCTGTCATGTCGAGCCAAGGGCATTTGACTGTTAATGACTCCAATAATAGAGTCTGGACAGTGTTTGTATTCACCAACCGCTCAATGACATTCTTAGTCATATTCTCATGAACTTCTATATTTGAAAGGAACAAAACTTCTGATTGGCTAAACCAAATGATTTAGCCAATCAGAGTTTGTGTTACTTTCTAAATCTATAATTAGACTTAGAATTCTTAAGAATGGTTGGTGAATACAGACCATTGTAAGTCGAGTCAAGGGGATCTAAATGATAACCCTAGTATTGCAGGACTGGCATGTCAAGTTTAAGGAATTCGACTGATAGACCGAACTCTAGTATCGGAGGCCTGTAATGTCGATTGTATAGATCGGTACTGATAACTTTAGTATTGCAGGCCTGGTTTGTCAAGTTTATGGTTTCTTACCGATCACTCTTAGCATTACGGTCCTGGTATGTTGAGTGCAAGGAATCTGACAACTTAAGTATTGCACACCCGGCATGTCTTGTCTAGGGACTCTGAGAACTCTGGTATTGGAGGCTAATTGGTAACTCGGGAATTGCAGTCCTGATATAGCGTGTTTAGCGACTCACTTTACCTGTGTAGGCATTGTGTGGTGCGTTATTTGATTTGAACTAATGACCCCTGTCCTACAGGTCTTGCATGTCGAATCGAACGATTCTAACTGATAAGTCATGTATTAGGGACTTAACAAGTCGAGTGTAACACCAGCTTTATTCGTCAAATCTTGAGATTCCAAATAATAGCCCCTTTAAAACTGATCTACTTTGCCGATTCTTCGGAATTTGAACTTAAAACCCATGGATTATGTAGATCTGGTTTGCTATGACGGAGCTGACGTGTCTCTAACTTTTATCCTCTACATAGACCATTTGCTCAGTTTCACCAGGCTCTATCTACCCTCGAATAAAAAGACTACTTAGATGGAGCATCGAACTTAAACACGTGTTGAGCTATTGATTGATTTAATTAACCCTCTCAGTGACATATAGACGAAAATGTGGTCTTTTGAGGCCCCAAAGATCAATACCGTCCATTTGTTTAGTCAAGCCTATATATAACATAAAAATCTTTTTTTGTTTCGATGGATGGTATTTTCATCCCTCGAAAGAGGTCGGGTTTGTATATGAGTCAAGCTATGTGAAAAGGGAGTTCAATGCATCTGCTAAAAGTGTCAACCCACGTTAGTCTGCGCAGGCCGATACTCGCTATTGTTGAATTTTATACTTGTCCTAGTACGATTCTACCTCAGGATTCAGTCGGTTGTTAGACAAAATAGATTTTATGGAACCGTGGTTATGTGATTACTTCCTTGGTATCATGTGTCACGGAGATGCATGAAAACCTCTTTTGCCAGAGCTTGTTTGGCTCATATATTTCTGACGCGGTAAGGAGTAGTTATATGAAACTAGAAATAATGAAAAACACAACAAAGCAAAAGTTCATACAAGTGCAGATACTCAGAGTTTTTTTTAGCTCACCTTAGCACAAAGTGCTCAATGTGAGCTTTTGTGACCATGCCGTGTCCGTCGTCCGTCGTGCGGTCGTCAACATTTACCTTGTGTGCACTCTAGAGGCCACAGTTTCAGCCAGATCCTCATGAAACTTGGTCAGAATGTTTGTCAGGATGAAATCTTGGACAATTTCGAAATTGGGTCACTTGGGGTCAAAAAGTAGGTCACAGGGCCAGATCTTAGAGTAACATTGTGTGCACTCTAGAGGCTACATTTTCAGCCTGATACTCATGAAACTTGGCCAGAATGTTTGTCTGGATGAAAATACCACACAAGTTCGAAATTGGGTCACGTGGGCTCAAAAAGTAGGTCACGGCGCCAAATCTTAGAAAAAGCTTGTGGGCACTCTAGAGGCCACATTTTCAGCCTTATACACATGAAACTTGCTCAGAATGTTTGTCTGGATAAAATCTCGGACAAGTTCGAAATTGGGTCACGTGGGGTCAAAAAGTAGGTTACGGGTCGAATCTTAGAAAAAGCTTGTGTGCACTCTAGAGGCCACATTGTCAGCTGGATACGTGCACGAAACTTGCTCAGAATGTTTGTCTTGATAAAATCTCGGACAGGTTCGAAATTGGGTCATGTCGGGTCAAATCTAAGAAAAAACTTGTGTGCACCCTAGAGGTGACATTTCCAGCCTGATACTCATGAAACTTGCTTAGAATCTTTGCCTAGATAAAATCTTGGACAGGTTCGAAGTCAGTTTATGCTGGGTCAAAAAAAAGGTCATGGGGCCAAATCTTAGAAAAAGCTTGTGGGCACTTCAAGAGACCACATCTCCAGTCTTATATTCGTGAAAATTAGTCAGTATGTTTGTCTGGATAAAATCTCGGACTAGTTCGAAATTGGGCCATGTCGGGTCAAAAAGTAGGTCACTTGGCCAAATCTTAGAAAAACCTTGTGTATACTCTATAGGCCACATTTTCAGCCTGATACGCATGAAACTTGGTTAGAATGTTTGATTTGATAAAATCTTGGACACATAGAAAATTGGGTTATGTCGAGTCAAAAAGTAGGTCACTGGGCCAAATCATAGAAGAACCTTGTGTGCACTCTAGAGGCCACATTTTCAGCTTGGTACTCATGAAACTTGGTCAGAATGTTTGTCAGGATAAAATCCCAGGCAAGTTTGAAATTGGGTCAAAAAGTTGGTCACAGGTCCAAATCTTAGAAAAACCTTGTGTGACTCTAGAGGCCACATTTTGAGCCAGATTAGAAATTCAAAAATAGGCTAAAGCAGTCAAAAAGTAGATCACTTACACTCATGCGTTTTACATCATCACGACCAGGATCTCTTTAGCCTTTTCAATCCTAGATGACCTAACTTACTCAGGTGAGCGCATTAAGGCCAATGGCCCTCTTGCTTACAATACTGGCGAAGGTTTAAAAAAAGTTCAATAAATCAAAAGCAAAGAAACAATGTAGAAAAGTCACTCGTGTAAAAAGTGAAATCTTTCAGCATCTAATGTGGGACGAACAGGATTTGAGCGAACTAGCCCTGGGATGAGCAAGCTTTTGGACGAGCAGGAAATTTACACAGCGTCTCAATGATCAAGACTAGATTAAATCTTTCTCCAGTGCATAATATTATACGATTTGATGAATACCGGTAAAATTTCAAAACTTTTGTGTTCAGCGTACAAAAAAAGCAAGAATTTAAATCTACAACTTCCACGTTTAAACACGGATTGGCGAAGTAGAGTTCCAAAGAATCTACAAATCTATCGTATAACATGAATTCGGTCGAAACCAATTTTCGGACGGCACCGAAAAGCTTTTTTCATTCTATAACGTTCAGCAAACCTCGGGTGATCCGTCGGTCGAACTCTCGACTGTATTACGATTGTTGATAAACACCCACAGGGTTTCGCGGTACATTTCTTCGCCGAAAATACACTGCTTTACCATTCTAAAATCTAAACTTTTGAGGCCCCATTTAAAGGAAAACACTTCTCAACAATTTCTATTGAAATCTGTTTAAACAAATTTCTGTCGCCAAACAGTTTTTATATTCAATCTTTGGCAGAATTTTTAACCTGGCCTATCAATTCTTTTGGCAGTTTTCACCGACACAAAGATAGATTTGAATTAATTCACAGTGGTCATTGATGTCGTTGCTAATTAATTTACAAAGGATGGTAATGTGACTGACATTACCTTGTAATAAAATTCTCCTCGATACTGACGAGGCTAGATGTAGTTAACCCTTTCCCAAACGACAAATTTTGGACTGGTCCAAATTGAAAGAGTTTGCAGACGACAAATTCAAATTCGATGAAGATGGCAGAAAGTTATCAAAAAGAGTAGAAAACACTGTGGGAAAAGGAGAAATTGCTCGTTATGAGCAATTTCTCCTTTTCCCACAGTGTTTTCAAAAGACTTGTACTGCAGACACGTGAAAACCAGGGCTTGTTTGGGAAAGGGTTAAGGAATCAGCTCTAGTTGTGAAAAGTGATTTTATAAATCAAGTCTTTTCTGGTTCCAGCACACGCAGGAAGTTTTTACAATAATACTTTTTGTCTTTCGTTAGATATACCAGAGTATATAGGCATGTACATGTCTAAATATTCGGATTAAGTGGCTGAATACTTGAATATATGAACTCAGTGACTTCAGTCATCCAGGTGCATCTCAAATACAATCGTCGACTCATCGGATTGGACTGAATTGGACTTGATAGGTGATTTGTTTGTATGGTGCTTCATGCCACCTTCAACATTATTTCAGTTATATCTTGGCGGCCATTGCACCTATTGATGCTTTCCTAGGGTTTCTTTTACCAGTAATTACTTGATAAGCTGATGTTAATCCTTAACCAAACGACAAAGTTTTGGAATTTTGTAAATTCAAAGCATTTGCAGATCACAAATTAACTCTTGACCAAACAACACAAATTTAGACTTGTCCAGCGTGAAAGCATCTGCAGACAACATTTTAGATATAGCTCAAATGATAAGTTTTGACTTTGAATGAGTAAGTGATGGGGGGGAGGAGAAGATTGACCAGCATTTGTCTCCTTGTCCCACAATGTTTTCGAATGGCCTTCCACAATGGGATTATTAAAACTCGTGACTGTTTTATTAGGGGTTAAATGTGGCTCAAATGGTGGAAATTGTCTTTGAAAGGATAGTAAACATTGTGGAAAAAGGAAGAAAAATGCTGGTAATCAGTATTTCTTTCTTTACTCACAGTGTTTTCAAAATATGTCTTCATAAGGAAAATCCTATCAATTAGAACACACCTGTTTTTTTGTCTGTAAATTGCTTTCAGTTTAGACTAGTGTAAAATTCTCTTGTGTAGTAAAGAATCAAAGATCTGATATTCTTTTATTCTTTCTGCTGTAGGAAAGAAGGGCTGAACAAAAAGTGTAAAATGGAGGAAATACTGAGGATTGGTGAGATCTCAGACACAGATGATGCTTCCGGGGGTGAAAATGTAGAACTTTACAGAACATGTTGGCAATGATTTGGAAGGTGAAAACAGGGTGGGAGATGAAAAAAGACTGATGTATGCAATCAGACTTGCAGATCATCTTGGAGTCAGAAATAAAATGAATGATACTATTCACATGAGTTTTGAGTGTGAAGTGCCTGAAAATGAAAAGGGATCGGCTAATGATATTGACAAAAGGTTGATGGGTGAGAGTGGAATGGCGGGCCATTTTGATACGAAATTAAAAAATGAGAAGGTCAGTGAGGAACCAAGTTATTCCAAAACTTCAATGACCCAAACACACATATCTATCAGTCAAAATGGACATGCAAATGCAAGAATATGCTATGGGAAGTCTTATTATGGTAGTTGTAATGATGATGGTGATTATTGTGATAAATTTTTGCAGAGTGACGGAGATGACAGCCAGAATGAGTACATTTGTGATACATGTAATCAGTGTTTCAGAGAGAAAAGATACCTAATAAAACACATAGTACAACACATGTATGATAGAAAGTTATATAAATGCAGATTCTGTCCTAAGGAAGTAACCTCAAAACAGAGTCTTAGAGCTCATGAAACATTACATACAGATGAGAAACCTTTTGAATGCAAAGTTTGTACACTATCTTTTCGTACTAGAGACAGTCTTGAAACGCATATCAAAAAGATACACTGCAATCATGCACACTATATCTGTGAAGTTTGTGGTCTCTCATTTCACAAACAACGGAATTTTGAGCGGCACAGCACTCTTCACACTGGAGAGAAAAAGTATGAGTGCAAATACTGCGAGAAAACATTTCGCAGGCCTGATCAGTGTAGTGTACATCAGAGAACGCAGCATCAAAGATTAACTTGTGATAAATGTGACTTGATATTCAGCAACAGAAGACAGTTGAAAAAGCATCAAATGGTGCATTTAGATAGGCAGTTTAAATGTGATCAATGTGAAGCCTCATTCACTCAAAGTACAAACCTTACAAAACATAAAGTCATTCATTCTGGTATCAAACCTTATAAATGTAATCTGTGCGGAAATGCATATAATCACCAAAGTAATCTAAATAAGCATTTTAAGGATAAACATTCTGTGTATCCATAAAGTATTTCACTAATTGAAAACATTTTCCAATGACTGTTTAACCCTTTCCCAAACGATAAATTTTAGACTGGTCCAAATTGAAAGAGTTTGCAGACAACAATTTTAAATTTGATGAAAATGGCAGAAAGTTCTCAAAAAGGGTAGAAAACACTGTGGGAAAAGGAGAAATTGCTCGTTACGAGCAATTTCTCCTTTTCCCACAGTGTTTTCAAAAGACTTGCACTGCAGGCACGTGAAAACCAGGTCTTGTTTGGGAAAGGGTTAAATATGCCTCAAATGATGTTATATGTTTTTGAAAGAGCAGACGACATTTTGTGAAATAGAGAAAATGCTTGTTACCAGCATCTCCTCCTTTTCCCACAATGTTTTCAAAAGGCTTCTCCCTCGTGATCGTTAAAAAAGTCAGGATTGTGTTGTAAAGAGTTGAAATGGTTTCCTATGAAATTCAGTACATGAAAATCTAAATTTTCTGCTTAAGCCTTCACCACACAATCCAGAGTTTTAACAACGCCGAGGAAATAACTTTTTGAAAACATTGTGAGAAAAGGAGAAAGTGCTGTAAACCAGCATTAGCAAATGCTTTCAATATGGAAGAGTGTATGATGTTGCCGTCATGCAAAGATTTTAAGCACGAGAAGTGAAGTGAATTACCCTTCAACAAGTTGCATGGAAAATTAAGCATTCAAATTTTGGCATTTGCTTTTGTAAAAGTAAAAATCATTGTGTCAAAAGGAGAAAATGCTGATAATCAGCATTTTTTTCTTTTCCCACAGCATTTTCAAAAGCTGTCTTTCTAACCCCTAACCTCAAGGTCACAATAACCGGGGATGGTTTGGTAACAGGTTAATGTTTACCAAACGACAAAATTTAGGACTCAACCAAATCGAAAGCATTTGCAGACGACAAATTACATGCAGCACAAATGTTGATTTTTGGCTTTGAATTTAGAGTGGAAGCATTGTGGGAAAAGGAGAAAATGCTGGTTACCAGCATTTGCAGATGACAAATACAGCACAGATGTTTGTTTGTGTCTTTAATAGGTTAGAAAACATTGTGGGGAAAGGAGAAAATGCTGGTTACCACCATTTTCTCCTTTTCCCAAAATGTTTTCGAAAGCCTCCTTTTGCAGGGTCATTAAAACTCAGGATTTTATAGTATAGTGCTGATAAAGAGTGCTGATCAAATTAAATAGACTTTTTCTGACCTTGAAAAGACAAAACACTGCTGTTTCAAAGATATTTTGCCAATATATTTCAGTATATGAAAGATCTATGCCGTCTGATCTTGATCTACTTTGCCATCAAAATAAGGCAGTCTGATCTTGATCTACACTGTAGGAAAAACAACTAAAGATCTGCTTTGTGATGTAGGAGTGAACATGGTTTCACATAATTATGTGCTAGTGATTTTAAGCTCTACTGGCCGAAGGCCAGCGGGCTTTTGTCATAGCCCAGTGTCTGCAGAGTGTGTCACTCTTTCCATGTGTGCCTGAATTCAGCCATGTGTGTGACGATTTTTGTATTAATCATCTTCTTCTCTTAAACTACACATCCAGTTTTGATGAAACTTCCCAGAAATAATCCTGCCGTGGCCCTCTTTAGAATTTTTTCATAGAATTTGATTGCAATAAAAACTCTGGTTGCCTTGGCAACAAAACAAAAAAACAAAAAAAAAATGAAAAACTTTAAAAATCTTCTTGTTGGAAACCATAAGACCTTGGACTACCAAATTTAAGATGTAGCTTCATCTAACCGACCTCTACAAAATTCTTGAAACTATAGCCCTGTGGTCAAAATTGGCCTTGCCCTGGGGATCACAAGCTCTACACAGGCTAACATAGTGAAAACTTAAAAATTTTCATTTTTTCAAAGCCATAAAGGATAGGGCTACCAAATTTCACATGTAGCTTCATTTACTGGACCCCAACTATATTAATTTTTTTTTTTTTTCAAATTATACCCCTGGGGTTAAAATTGGTCCCACCCCAGAGGTCTCAAGTTTTACATGGGCTTCTAGAGTGAAAACTTCAGAAATCTTTTTGATCTTGACTGTAAGGCATAGGCCTACCAAATTTGCCATGCTGCTTTATATAGTAAACCTTTACCATGATTGTCCCATTTGTAGTCCTGGGGTCAAAACTGCCCACCCCAGGTTTTATATGGGCTTACAAACTGAAAACCAAAAGAGTAGTCCGGTTCTAACCTTACCCTTTACCACACGAGAAAAATTTAGACGGGTCCAAATTGAAAGCATTTGCAGACAACAAAATAGATTTGACTCAGATAATGGAATTTGTCTTGGATAGGGTTGAAAACATTGTGGGAAAAGGAGAAAATGCTGGTAACCAGCATTTTCTCCTTTTCCCACAATGTTTTCAAAAGGCCTCTTCCTCAGGGTCGTTAAAAGTCAGGATTGTGTGGTAAAGGGTTAAGTCAAGGCTTTCAAAACTTTGCATCTAGTGGACCTGTAGGAAGGTTGTTAAAACTATACCTCTCAGGGTAACAAATTTTACAAAGGCTTGAATAGTGAAAACTTTAAAAACATTCTTTTAGTACATGAAGTGACTAACTAATGACTTAAACTTATCATTATGTGTACTTATCAAGGCAAATAACTCCTTTTATAAGATATATAGAATGTTACCATTTACCTATGTTGATTATCATACTGCATTATTGCATGAATGGTGTTGGGTATTCAAGTTTTTTGCAAAAGAAAATTTCAGTTTTTAGTGAGAATGATTTATTTTGATGTTTAAAGTTGTGCTAAAACGAGTCTAATATTTAGTATAAAGTAAGGTTCTATCATTCAGGTTTTTTTTTGTCCCAGAACTTTACCATTCATGCCCTTGAAAAAATGCTTTCTCCTTCTTAACTCTTTACCAGACTTGTCCAAATTCAACGCATATGCAGATGACAAATTTAAATGTTGCGCAAGTGATGGAATTTGTCTTTGGTAGGATAGAAAACATTGTGGGAAATGGAGAAAATGCTGGTTACCAGCATTTTCTCCTTTTCCCACAATGTTTTCAAAAGGCTTCTTCCTTGGGGGTCGTTAAAACTCAGGACTGTGTGGTAAAGAGAATCTAGAAATCTTCATTTTTACAGTTTATCAACATTTTATATGAATGATACTTGATAGGATCTGCCTGTATTCACTGACATAATTTTTTTTTTTGGGGGGGGGGGGGGGTTAGGCTATTTTTTCCTATGAATGTTTATTGTTATCCGGACTTCTTATAATTTATGTCTGTGTTAATGCCAATTAAGAGCATGATACATCTATTTAACTCTTTACCACACAATCCCGAGTTTTAATGACCCTGAGGAAGAGGCCTTGTGAAAACATTGTGGGAAAAGGAGAAAATGCTGGTAACAAGCATTTTCTCCTTTTCCCACAATGTTTTCTACCCTTCCCAAAACAAATTTCAATTTTTGAGTCACATTTATTTTGTCTTCTGCAAATGCTTTCAATTTGGACTAGTATGAATTTTGTCGATTGGTAAAGAGTTAAAAGGAAGTGGAGCGGTACAGGGCCATCATGGCCCTCTTGTTGATTTTTATCGCATAACTACCGTTGTTTTCAGCATAATACAGCAATTACTTAATGTTTGAGAGAAACATAATAGAGCTAAAAAAAAATCGGCTCCATTTAGTTGGCAGCAAAAGAATTATTAATATTTTTTTCTCGAATGCCAACAAGATGTGACAATGTTTGCAGCCTTACTCAGCAAGTAGCCTAAAGATATGTTTTACAAATGAGCCACGCTCTGTCAAAAGGGGGCTTAATACATCTCCGTGATGCATTTTACTCATCAAGCCATCACATTACTATGGATCCAAATTAGCCTCTTTCTTTAAAAACCAATTCCATCGTGAGGTAGAATGGTCCTTGGACATGTAGAAAATTGACAAACAGTGAAAAGTTTCGGTCCAGGTCAGCTTGCGCAGACTGCGCAAGCTGACCTGGGTCGATACTTTTCGCAGATGAGTAAAGTCCCCTTTTCACAGAGCATGGTTCAAATATAGATTTATCACTAACATTCCAGTCTGACTAACATTAACTCATTGCCAACTGAAAACTTTCTGTGTCCCACTTTTTAGCTCGGCTATTTTCGAAGAAAACATCAAGGTATTGTGTGAACATAGCCCTAGCGTCGTCTGCGTCGTGCAAAAACTTTGACATTTTATAACATCTCTGGTATTACTGAACATATTTGCTTCAAACTTGAACAAGTTTTTAACTTTCAAAAGGGGAACTAAACAACAAGGGTAGATAACCATCAAATATTTTGACACAGTTATGCCCCTTTTTTGACTTCAAATTTTCACTGAAAATCAAGTAGTTGCAGCCTAGTGTTGGCACCCATATAGGATGCTCTTGTTTTTTTCGGTGTACTTTGCAGTCTGTCTCTGTCTGTCCGTCTGTCTGTCTGTCTTTGGACATTCACATGGGTACATTTGTGTTGCATACTCCTCCCTCAGATTTGCTCTCATTGTATTGAAACTTTGTACATGTATTGACTTTTTAAAGCGCTTTTCATGATAGCGGTTGCCTTTGCAGCCAGCGTAGGTCAAGATCAGAATGCACAAAATGTGCAGTCTGGTCTTTGATCTGCACTGTCCACTTTGCAGGGAACACTACAGACAAAAGCAAGCGTGAAATTACAATAATTTGGGTCATAATTCTAAACCGAAATTGTCTGTAGAGTTTATTTAGCTCTCATAGGGTGTTACCAAAAACTGTAGATGAACAAGAGGCAATTTTCAGATCTCTTGGCAAAAGAGTGAAGGAATTATGTCCTCTCCAAGTTAACCCTTTACAAAACAATCCACTGGAAAAGAGCTTTTGAAATCATTGTGGGAAATGGAGAAAAATGCTGTTTTCCAGCCTTTCTTTCTCATGGTCATTAAATACTATTGTATTGGTAAATGGCTGTTTGAGTTTCCAAGTTATCTCTCCTCTTTTATTTCAAAATTATATATGAGCCATGCTCTGTGAAAATGGGACTTAATGCATTTGCACCAATGTTGACCAGTCAAATCTTTTTACCATTGGTCAATTTTCTGCATGTCAAAGGATTATCCTACCTCCAGATCCAGTCGATTGTTAGGGAAAAACGGATTTTATGGATCCAAAATTATGTGACGACTTGCTTAGTATAATGCATCACGGAGACGCACCAAGACCCTTTTTGCCAGAGCATGGCTTTAAGTTTGGTATCCTGTCGTTAAAGTCCATCAGTTTTTAAGTGCCGGTTATGATTTGAATTGTTAAGTGACCTCTTGGCTCATATTCACCAACCATTCTAAATTGTTTCTGAAGTTTTATTCTAAATTTAGAAAGTAACGCAATTTCTGATTGCCTAAACTAAATGGTTTAGCCAATCAGAAGGTGCGCTACTTTGTTATTTGGGAAATTCATGAGAACAAGATTGAAGACTATTAAGTATGGTGTATGAGTGTCTTGGAAAATATTTCGTAGTAAATCCATCGTAAAAACACTTTACCTATCCAGTCCAACATCTATTTATCTGTTGAAATTTTATGTACTTAACTCTAGAGTTGTCGTTATCTTAACATGCCAAAACGATAATTTCTATCAGCAGAAATACTATGTCTATGTACATGCGTTTATTTGGACAATGATAAAAATCCAAAGACTGGTTCTAAAATAGGACACTGTAGGGAGTGTAGACGGAGATCAAAAAGCAAAATTGCTGGTCGTGATGCCAGTCTATACTCTCTGCTGGATGCAGCTTAAACTCTCTCAATGTACTATGTAATATATAATGGGCCAGTGGCCTTAGTATTGAATAAACTATTGTATTGTATTGTATTGGTGGGTGAAAACGTGCACCTGTTTATAAGGTAAGGTTGTCAGACTCACTTGCTGCAGAATTGTTTCAGGAGATCTCACATAATAAAGAGCTGCAATTAACAATGGATTTGTTTAGAAAATAAAACCTAAGATTTGTGATTTTGCAGTGGAACTTGTTTGTTTTACCCTGTCATCCTTAAAGCTTCATTAGCTTTAGTAAATACCTATCCATTAACCCTTTACTGCACAATGACGCCTTTTGACGCCCCAGGGAAAGAAGCCTTTGGAAAACATTGTGGGAAAAGGAGAAAATGCTGGTAACCAGCATTTTCTCCTTTTCCCACAATGTTTTCTACCCTATCAGAGAAAAGTTGCACCATTTGAGCCACAATGAAATTGTCGTCTGCAAATGCTTTCAATTTGGACAAGGCTAAAATTTTGTCGTCTGGTAAAGGGTTTAAAGCTTCATTGGCTTTAGTAAATACCTATCCATTAAAAAGTGTAGCTATTACAGTCAGTTCTCTTGTTTAGCTACAGACAAGACTTGTAAGTCAGTGAGGCAATTCAGAGCTTTAATGAACCTCTTGTATAGCCATAGATATGGAAAAGACTCATGCTTAAGGTAGATGAGTTCTACAGGGCAACAATGGCCTAGTCGTTCAGCTGTAGAGAAAAAAATATAAGGCAGTGGATCGATTCAGGACCAACATGGTCCTCTTGTTAGAAACTCATTTACACGGCACCAGTGCAACGTAGGCTATCATACCCCCCCCTCCATTGTTGAGCTATAGTGCAAGTTTACTAGTTCTAAGGCAGGGAAGCGTTACAAGGTTACAAGACTACCGTGTTTCTCTTGCATAACTGTAGTAGGAACCTAACCGTTAGGCTGCTAGACGCGACTCAAAGACCTTTTGTGGACAGTGTAGATCAAGATCTGTGTAGATCAAGATCAGATTGCATAAAACGCGGTCTGGTCTTGTATCTACACTGTCCGATACGGAGATATCTTTTCCAGAAAATTACCTTTGAAATAGCAAAATTTGGGTTTTCATCATCGGTTTGAAAGTTTCTTGTAACTTATATGGCAGGTCAAGGGCTAAACAGTAGTAACTATGTCCAAACTCCTTCTTTAATATTGCCATCATTGTTTGAAACAACGGTGGACCAGAAACTGTAGATGTACAAGGAAACAAAAAAAAAAAAAAAAAATGAAGTCAAAGAAAATAATGAAAACAGCAAAGGTTTTTTTTTCTGTAGTATTGCTATGTCTTGGAAACGTATTACAAATATTTCTTAAAGGAATGATTTCAAGAGAGTTATTCAGATTTTTTTTTTTTTATATCCCAAAACTTAAAAATGATTTACCATTGAATAAAGTACGGGATAGCTGGCGAATCATTAGTAAAAAAGAAAGAAAGACGAAAAAAAACCTTATTTCAAGGGTGTTTGCTTAATAGGCTACGTAGCCTCTTTAGGGATTTTTTTTTTTAGATTTCCCCCCCAGTTTTACAAATACTTGTGGGGATGTCACATGATCAGTAACACGTGTCAATGGCAAAAATTTCACCTTAACCGATTGCAAAGTAAAAATATATCTTATTGTAGATCTAATTATTGGTATTTTAGAGTTGTAGATCTGTTTTTTGGTGTTTTAAAAGAAATTATGATCTACAGTATAAAAAAAAGGGTCAAGGAGGCGGAACAATCTATCCAATTATAACACCACCCATGTTTAAGTAGTAGAAACAGAAATGGAGTTTGTGACCGTGTCCACCGTCATCTAGAGGATGTGCACCGGAAGTACTATCATCGTTAAAGAGATCTGCCGTGTCCCATTGGATGTAGACTTCGCGCATGCTCATTCCGTATACTTTTTGACACAATCCTTTGTAACGTAGCAACACAAATGGACGATCTACTGGAAGAGTAATTGGATTTGAAGTTGATCCATCATTTCTGCAACAATAATAATGTGTTGATTATTATACAAAATGTATTAGATATTGGTTAAACTTGTTGCATATGCCTGATTATCGTTTTCTCAAAAATTGTTATATAATGTTAAAAAGTTTAGGTGATATTGATAGACGAACATGGGCTTCAAACATAAAACATTTATTATATCTCTATGGCTTTGGGCATGTTTGGTTGTCCCAAACAGTTGGTAACCAAGATCTAACTCTAAGTACCTTTAAACAACGAATTAGAGACTGTATGAAGCAAAATTGGAATGATTCTGTCAATACAGACTCTCGTTGTTCAGCATACATGCTTTTCAAATCAATGTTAAATCCTGAAAAGTATTTGTGTATTGATTTATCTGTTTCTTTGAAAATATCTCTTGCAAGATTTAGGTGTTCTAATCATAAGTTTAATATAGAACTTGGCAGGCATACAGGTGTAGGAAAAGCTGACAGAATATGCAACTTCTGCAGACAAAACTATAATCTTTCATGTATAGAAGATGAGTGCCATGCTTTTTTCGAATGTTTTCAATATAGGGTAGAGAGACAACGATTACTTTTTAATTGGTATAGAGGTAATATAAGTAAAGAATGTTTCTACAGTCTCGTGCAAACTTCAAAAGAGTCTACTGTCAGAAAATTGGCAATATACATTAATGCAATCATGAATATAAAAGAAGCTGAAATAAACTCTTAATACTTAGGTTCAGGATCTCATTACATCATTGATCATTTTCTTCTTAACCAAACAATCTTGGGGTTTAACGACCCTAGAAAAACGCCTTTCGAAAACATTGTGGGAAAAGGAGAAAACCCCGGTAGCCAGTTTTTTTCTCCTCCCACAATGTTTTCTATTATATCAAGGACAAATTCTGCCATTTCAGCTGTCCTTAATTTGAAGTCTGCAAATGCTTTAAATTTGAACTGCAAATGCTATAAATTTGAACTGCAAATGCTTTAAATCTGGACAGGACTATATATTTGTGGTTTGGTAAGGAGTTAAATCTATCCGATAACTGTAAATATTCATTTATATATTTTGTTATGTATCTTGGGCCAGTGGCCTATATGTACAATAAAGAAGAATTGAAACTGAAAATAATAATGATAATAATAATCAAATTTCAAGCAATTGCTTTTAAGTTTAGCTTACAAAACCTTCGAAAAATCTCTCTTACGACGGTTCAGATACAAGATAAAACCTGAAATTTGAAGTTCAAAGAGCCACTTTTCTTTTTTCCTTTTCTCTGTTTTCTTTTTAAATCCATGCTTCACAAAAAGATTGCAAAAACCAGCAAGTGATCGTGAATTTTCCGATAGCTTCTCAACAATTATTGATGTGATTAACTTAACCAAAGCACAGACTTGCAGACTTGTCCATATTAAAATGAATTGTAGATAATAAATTACATGCGACTCAATCGATGCATTTGCCTGTAATAGGAAAAGAAAAAATAAACATTTTGGAAAAAATAGTAATTATTTACCGGTTAACACCATTTTTTAAAAAATTTCCCACGATATTTTCAAAAGCCTTTTTTATCAAGGTGATAAGAACACTAGATTTATTAGAAAAATTTAAAGGCAAACTTTTTCAGTTTTACCCAAAAGGTTGAATTGAAATATTCGTTTCCATTTCTTCAGTCCACCTACATACCCTACATATTTCTCCAGATAAAAGTTCCATGCTTTCAGAACTGTATAAGGTAAATAAAGAGCATTGGTACACAGGCTTTGAAGGTCTATCACGGAACACTAAAATTTTCCATGGTCGATCATCGAACACTTTTGCACATTGGTGCATCGCCTGTATATCACGGAATACTCAAATTTTCATTTACATCGTTACTATAAATTGCACATTGGCGACTGCCTCTATATACTATACATAGGCAGACACCAGTGTGATATTTATAGTAACGGTGTCCGATAAGGAAAATTTCTTTTCCCGTAATAGACCAATGGAGTTTCAGTGGCCTATGCTTTAAAATATACATGTTTTGCTAAGAAACTCAATACTTAGCCCTTCAACTGCTAAATAAATGAAACAAAAATTTTCACTCAACAGTAAAAACCCAAATATAGCGATTTCAAAGTTGATTTTATCAGGAAGAAAATACCTTATCGGACAGTTTAGATCAAAGATCAGACTGAACGCTTTGTGCAGTCTGATCTTGATCGACATGCCCGCAAAGGTGCCTTGGATCGCGCTTAGCAGCCTAAGGGTTAAAATATGTACAACTACATCCCGACTTCATTTTGTACTGTCAGAGCAATCTGACATGGATTGAAACTCGTTGCTACTCGTTGTTACTGGTAAATTTTCTGCATGTCAAAGGACCTTTTTACCTCATGATTTAGCCGGTCCCAATTATCTGACGACTTGCTTTTTGTAATTTATCACAAAGATGCGTTAAAACTCCTTTTTTATTTCCCAGACAGCCGCTTATTTTATTACATCGTTGTCGTAGACAGTAATTATCCGTCATGCTTTATTGCATTCCAAGTCGAATGCACAAGGATATTCTAAAGTTCAAAGGAACGCTATATTTGAAATTGTTTTACTCTCTGATTACAGATTTAGATAAATGATACTGTTTAAAAGGTTTGCTGAATTCGGCCACAGATCCCCATTTTACCTCTCAAATTTTGCGGCGCATGCAGTTTTACATAATTACATACATGATTTTAATTACATACCTGTAAGTTTTTAAGCTGAAAATACAGGCGCCCCACACATACAAAGTAACACACACGACAGCAAAAAACCCCCCATATTTACTCTGTGTCAAATACTGCTCCAGATATGATGATTTGTCTCGCGCATGGAATGCGCATGTATTGATTTGCCATTTGATTGGTCAGAATGTTAGGCTAACATATTGATCCGCCATTCATAAAAACAAAGGTACTACGCACTTAACCGTTATTTGTTTTATTTTGCTGTCCCTTTTCGAAAATAATGTCAAAAAAATAAAGTATTTTGTCCTTGAGAGTTGTCAGTATACAGTAAATAAGGAATATTAAGAGTATATTGTAGTAACTTTCCTGGTGCTTGTATTTAATTCGAGCAGCGTGAGAAAACTTGATATCGCGCGAGACCGAAGGTCGAGCGAGATTTCAAAGTTTTCTTACGCAGCAAGAAGTAAATACAAGCACCAGGAAAGATACTACAACATAATATTCTTTTTATTATATACCTACAACTTCCAAGGACAAAATTTTGCAGTCCTTGACATTCTATTCGTAAATTGATAAACAAAATAAACAAGCATTCTGATAGTATTGCATAGCAATACACAGTCCCCTACCGGCCGTATGTATCGCTGACATGTCAGTGAAATTTTTAAAGTCGAAGGCCCGTAAATGCGTCAAAAAGCTGTGGAGCGGGACGAAACTCGAATTTGATGTGTAAGTCATGGTGGTTGATGTACACACCAAAAATCAGCTCTATATGTAGCAGCGTTTAGAAAATAACTGCGGAAAAATGTTTTATCAGTGAAATTTTGTAAGTCCAAGGCCCGTAAATGCGTCAAAAAACACTGGAGCGGGACGAAACTCGAACTTGATGTGTAAGTCATGGTGGTTGATGTACACACCAAAAATCAGCTCTATATGTAGCAGCGTTTAGAAAAAAACTGCGGAAAAATGTTTTATCAGTGAAATTTTGTAAGTCCAAGGCCCGTAAATGCGTGAAAAAGCAGTGGAGCGGGACGAAACTCGAATTTGATCTGTAAGTAATGGTGGTTGACTTACACAGCAAAAGTCAGGTGAATATCTACCAGCATTTAGAGAAAAAAGTCGGAAAACTGATTCATCAGTGAAATTTTGTAAGTCCAAGGCCCGTAAATCCGTGAAAAACCAGTGGACGGGAACGAAAGTAGAACTTGATCTGTAAGTCATGGTGGTTGAGTTACACAGCAAATCTGAGATCAATACCTACCAGCGTTTAGGAAAAAAGTCCGGAAAACTGATTTATCAGTGAAATTTTGTAAGTCCAATGTCCATAAATCTATGAAAAACCAGTGGACCGGAACGAAACTCGAACTTGATCTGTAAATCACGATGGTTGAGTTACACACCAAATCTGAGATCAATACCTACCAGCGTTTAGGAAAAAAGTCCGGAAAACTGATTTATCAGTGAAATTTTGTAAGTCCAAAGCCCGTAAATCCGTGAAAAACCAGTGGACCGGAACGAAGGTCGAACTTGATCTGTAAGTGATGGTGGGTGACTTACACACCAAAACTCAGCTCAATATGTACCAGTGTTTAGAAAAAAAGTCCGGAAAACTGAATTGCCGGACTGACAGACGGACGGAGTGCAAACCTAAAGTCCCCTTCGGCTTCGCCGGTAGGGGACTAACAATGCAGTAGCTAGAAACCTCATTTTTATGAATGGTGGATAAATATCATAGCGTAAATTTTGACCAATCAACTCGTAGATCAATATCTACGTTTTCCACGCATAAGTTACGTCATCAACACCAGAGTGTAGATACGGATTTTTTTTTCTGTCGTGTATGTTAATTTATCCGCGTACGACGCATGTATTCGAGCTGGACAATTTCAGGTATAGAATAAAAGGGAATATTAAGTTGTAACTTTCCTTCTTTCCTTGTGCTTGCTGCATAAGAAAATTTGGACATCTCACCCGACCTTCGGTCAGGCGTGATATGAAATTTTCTCACGCCGCTCAAATCAAATTAGGCACCTGGAAAGTTTCTACAACATTATTTATTCCGTATGTATCGCCTTCCCGTTATACAACACATGAACTGATACGGTAAAAAAAGTCAGAAAGACAAAAATAACAAGCATTCTGATAGTATTGCATAGCAATACTCAGTCCCCCACCGGCCGTATGTATCACTGGCATGTCAGCGAAATTTTTTAAGTCCAAGTCATGATGGTTGATGTACACACCAAAAATCAGCTCTATATGTAGCAGCGTTTAGAAAAAAACTGCGGAAAAATGTTTTATCAGTGAAATTTTGTAAGTCCAAGGCCCGTAAATGCGTCAAAAAGCAGTGGAGCGGGACGAAACTCGAACTTGATGTGTAAGTCATGATGGTTGATGTACACACCAAAAATCAGCTCTATATGTAGCAGCGTTTCGAAAATAGTGTGGAAAAATGTTTTATCAGTGAAATTTTGTAAGTCCAAGGCCCGTAAATGCGTGAAAAAGCAGCGGAGCGGGACGAAACTCGAACTTGATCTGTAAGTCATGCTGGTTGACTTACACAGCAAAAGTCAGGTGAATATCTACTAGCATTTAGAAAAAAACGTGCGGAAAACTGATTCATCAGTGAAATTTTTGTAAGTCCAAGGCCTGTAAATCCGCGAAAAACCAGTGGACGGGAACGAAAGTCGAACTTGATCTGTAAGTCATGGTGGTTGAGTTACACAGCAAATCTGAGATCAATACCTACCAGCGTTTAGGAAAAAAGTCCGGAAAACTGATTTATCAGTGAAATTTTTTATCTCCAAGGCCAGTAAATCCATGAAAAACCAGTGGACCGGAACGAAACTCGAACTTGATCTGTAAGTGTTGGTGGGTGACTTACACACCAAAACTCAGCTCAGTATGTACCAGCGTTTTGAAAAAAAGTCCGGAAAACTGAATTGTCGGACAGATGGACAGTCGGACAGACGGACGCTGGACTGCAAACCTAAAGTCCCCTTCGGCTTCGCCGGTAGGGGACTAAAAAAAAAAACCGTAAAATAACCTGCAGCAGTAATCGATTCGTGTATTTTTGTTGTAGGAACCGTCTGGCAATGTTCCGCTCTTTTCATTCTGGTTGATAAAATCTGTATCGTCCCAATATACGCTCCCAGCAGCAAAACCTGTTAATATAACCAGGGTCTGTATTCACCAACCTTGGATTTTGAAATTAACACACCATCTGACTGGCTAAACCATTTGGTTTAAACAATTAGAAAATGATTTAGCCAATTAGAAGTTGTGTTACTTTCAAATACAGAAAATTCTTGAGAATAAGACTAGGAATCTTCTTAAGAATGGTTTGATGAATACAAACCCAGGATACAGCTTCAACAGATAACAAAAGTTTAGATTTGTTTAAATTTACAGCATTTGCAGACGTAATATTAACTCATTCCCGCACGACAACATTTTGGATTTGACCAAATTACATTTTGAGACAAGTGAAATGCAACTCAAGTGATGGAAATTGTCTTTGAACGGTCAGAAAATATTGTGAGAAAAGTAGAAAACGAAGGTTAAGCATTTTCTTCTTTCCCCGCAATATTTTCTAAGCTGTTTTCCTTCGGGCTGTTCAAACCCAGTTTCGTGACGTAAGGGGTAAATATGGTTAAAATAAGTGGAACTGTTTTAATAGGGTGGAAAGCAATGTCCAAAAATGAAAAAAAAAAAATGCTGAATACCAGCACTTTATCGTTTTCATACAATATTTTCAGAAGTCCTTTTCCTCAAGGTCGTCAACACAGGAACTTCTTGGTGAAAAGGTTAAACTATCATCTCGTTTTGAAATGTCGTGGCTCGGGATAACAAGGTGATTGTCCCGAGATAATGTTGTGGAAACGAGTTCGTAGTGTCTTTGTCATGAGATTGCAATGTTGTGGTCATGATTTAACAATGTCGTCAAGAGATAACAATGTCACGTTCACGAGATAACTATGTCATTGTCATGGTCAGGATATACTAGTAAGAATGCTGTGGTGATGATATAACGATGCCATGGTAACGAGATATCAATGTTGTAGTCACAAAAATGGAAATGTGTCGGCCACTAGATAATAATGTGGTAGTAAGGAGATACCATTTAGCTCAGGATATAACAATATCTTGGTCACGTGTTAACAATTTCATGGTTGTGGCCATGAAAAGAGCAATGTGGTCACGTGATAACAATGACTTGGTCATGAGATAACAATGTCGTGATCAAGAGATGGCAATGTCACGGTGGGGAGATAGCAATGTTATTGTCATGGTCACGAGATAACAATGTCATGGTCAACAAATATTCTCATGGTCATGAGAGAACATTGTTGGGGTAACAAGATGGAAATGCCTTGGTCACGAGGTAGTAATGTTGTAGTCAGGAAATGCCCTGTTTAGCTTAGGAGATAACTATGTCTTAGTCACTAGATAACAATGTCATGGTTTTGGTCATCAGATAACAATGTCGCGGTCACAAGATAACACTGTACTGGTCACGGGGTAACAATATCGTGGTCAAGAGATTACAATGCCGTGGTCACAAGTTAACAATGCCGTGGTCAAGAGACAATGGTATGGTCACGAGTTAATATCATGGTCATAAGATTATTATGTTGTAGTAACAAGATGTGGGAAGGAGATATTTTGTCGTGTGAACAAGATCTTTTTTTCCGTTGTCTCCTCTTTCACTCCATTCCTATATGAGGATCGTTGAGTGACCTTCTTAGATAGATGGAATCGACTTCAACTATCAGAACACAACTCATTAAAGATGATTATAGCTTCAGGCCTTATGTTTAGAACAAGAAGATTTCTACAACTATTCATTATATTTGCCCAGTGTAGAACATGTAGCATGGGATATGGGTCTCTTTTGAGCCCGGGACTACTATTCAAAGAGTCTTGTTAGAGGTTGCTGATGTTAAATGCCGAACTTGACAGTCCTCGGCCTTATATTATCCGACAGCCAAATTTTCCCCATTTTGTTGTCATGCAGCTCTGAGCGAAGTTCCATTCTTAGAACAAACATGACCTAAGGAACATCTTTAAATTCGGTAGGTCATGTGATGTGGGAAATGTTTCATGATTGTTGATACACAGCGCATGGTGAAAAACGACGGACAATGATTGACCACAAGGTTTCACCGTGATCACATGTATTCTGGATTAATATGCACCAACAATTCTTAAGAGCGTTCTTAGTCTTATTCTGCAGAATAGAATTTTCTAGATTTGAAAGTAACTCAACTTCTGATTGGCTAAACCATTTGGTTAAGCCAATCATAAGTTAGATTACTTTCAAACCTAGAAAATCCTGGAGAATAAGTCTATGAACGTTCGTAAGAATGACAGGGTGAGCTAAAATGATGTGACTGCTTTTCTTCATTATTGTTACCTGTCGGACAGCTGCCTTTCTTCAATAGACAGTAACTTCCCCTCGGCCAATCAGTATCGTAGGGGCTGATGTTTGAGTCTGTTTTCATGCAGAAACGTGTAACGATTCTATCACCGAATGTCCCTGTAATAGAAGAACAAGAGGCAGATGAGGGCCTGAATTCTTCTAGTGGCACTTACTGTCCAGTATATTTAAATGTGAAAGAGTAGTTAAAAGATAAATCTATGTACTATCAGCTCTAAACCACGAATAGAAAATCTTTTATGACATAAAATACCCTCTAGCAGCGTATTAAACCCATTATTTACTTTTGATAATACACTAGTGTATTATCATTTTTTGGGTCCCGGTTCTGATTATTTTGAGCACGTGCCGGATTTTTACTACTTCGTCATTTCGTGGGAAACTGACATCATTGTTGCTAGGACGTATACGCGTGGAACTTTTTGTGATTTTCATTTTCAATAACAACAAGAAATGAAGCGATAGTTATTTAAAATCTATAAAGTTGTAGAAATATTTCGATTTACTCCTTTTATAAATTGTTTCAATTCTACTTTCCATGTAAATGTGGGGCACAGCTGTCTTCCTGTGTATGTACACATTTCTGACCGAACTACATCGATAAACATGGTTCCGTGGACGGTTTAAAGGCTAAAGGTGATGATTCAAGATACTTATTTGTCTGTCATTCGTCTCATATTTGCACTTGCCAAGAGCGTCATATAATTTTAGTCAACTCGTTTGATGAAAAAGATAATACATAAACATTCATGGGGACCATGACCATGTCTAAGATTAACTATTTCTAGTATGTTGAAACGCTCAACCTTTATTTCACGTTGTAGGATTTCATGTACGAGTACATAGAAGCATAATAACTTGGGAGACACCCCCGCACCTTCTCAACAAACTTCGAAACAAAGAGCCATAGTATTTTTTTCCAAAAACTTTTCAGATCAATGAACAGACAAGTATATGCCATTTGATAATAGAAATCAAGATGCGGATTGAAAAACTGTGCAAGCCAATAACACAAACAGTGAACTTCACGGTTATATGTCATAGAATTAGCTCTACATTTGAAATTGGCCACGTTTTGCTGCTTTGACATGGCTCCTAGTTTGTAAATTCTAATCGCGGATGAGTAAATCAGAGAAATACCCCCAAAACACCCAAAACCACTGTCATTACACCCTAAACCACTTTCCTAACACATAAAACCGGATATAAAGCGCACAGATAACCTATTTTATGGAAAATAATTATGAAAAATATATCAATCTTAGAGAGAAAAAACCATCAGATGAATGAATTTCTAATGAAATGGTCTACTATTAAAACCTATTGGCTAGCAAATTTCCACCATCACCTTCTATTAATTAATACTTTCAGTACTTTCACTTAATAATACGCACTTGTAGACTGTGTGTCATGGGCCTTGCGCCCTTGTGAAGTAACGATAGAAATCCTACCTGACAATGTATTAGAAATGCCAGCAGTGAAATGGTGGTGCGTGCTTAAATGGCTTAATGAATCTTGTGCCCTCCAGCCTTCCCGCCAGGTCACATGACCACTCGGACATCCACTAGTGGCTTTCATGAGCCCGTAAGTTCCTTTCGGCCAAGTTACTGGCATCTGTAGGTCACCATCTAATGAAACAAAGACGTCGGAGGTCTTATTTGACCCTTTACTAAAGGAAACAATTCTAGATTTGTTCAAATTGAAAGCGTTTGCAGACGAAAAGTTAAATGTGGCTCACAGGAATCAGAATTGACCGTAAAGGGATAAACACATTCAGGAAAAGAAAAAAATGCTAGTCAACAGCATTTTCTCCTTTTCCAACAGTGTTTACAAAAGCTGTCCTCCTAATGCCCGTGAAAATACGGAATTGTTTCGTTAAGGATAAAAGGAACATACATTTACTTACATTTTCGTCAAGACTTTAAATATACATCTAAACTCGTATTCATCCAGTTTTTAACCCACTTCATCTTTACTTTATCAGTGTATAATAATTCTTGTACCTTCATGCCAAATGTTGCGCCTGACGGTTGCAAGGTTGCATAGATTACGACCGATAGAAAATTGCATTTCATTTTCTTGGGGCCATCAAAGAAGTCACTGTTCTGACGTTTCCGGTTTTAAATCAAAGATTTCAGTACATATATTTATCCCTTACACCATAGATATGAGCAAATTATCTATGTACACAGATGACACAGTCTATCAAATATTTACAGCGTTTATTTCTCTGGCTGTTAGGATGTATCTTTACATATACCAGTTTGTTTCTATTATTGTACTTACCCTTTACCACACAATCCCGAGTTTTAATGACCCTGAAAAAGAAGACTTTTGAAAACATTGTGGGAAAAGGAGATAATGCTGGTAAACAGCTTTTTTCCATTTTCCCTCAATGTTTTCTATACTTTTAGAGTCAGTTTTTATCAAATGAGCCACATTCAAGTTGTCGTCTGCAACAACTTTGAATTTGGACATGTGTAGAATTTTGTTGTTTGGTAAAAAGTTTCAATGGTAATAAACAAGATGTTGATCCATTTTTTTGGGAATGGGGGGTGGGGGGTGGAGAAAGTTGATATTTTGTAAGACGGATGTGACTGTTTACCTTAATGGAGGGGGTGCAAACGGGAAAGTGGAAAAAATTACCTCCGGTGAGACTCGAACCCAGGACCTTCAAAACAACAGTCGCTGGTTCTGTAACTGAGCTACGCAGACATAACATTTTCCTGCGTTGCCAATGTATTCATCCCTTGTTATGCAATAACAGATATACCGTTACTAACGGAAAAGAAAGTTTTACAGTACAAATACTAAAAACTTGGCCATTCTCCGCGTTTTCTGCACGTATTTCTATTCATGTCTTCAATTTAATTCTATTTTTTTTTCATGCAAATGAAAATTAGCATTCTTCCTTAAGATTTCTATAAAAAAAAAAAAATGAAAAACAAAATCTGGTGTAAAGTCTCTTTAAGTCCGTAAAGATATAATCCCGGTATCATTATTTAAATACTAGAAAGAATTAAAGTTTCATCAACAGCAAGGACGACAACTAGAACAATAAAAGCGATGTCGACGACAAAGACGACGATTGCAGCGACGCAGAAAACAACGACGACGAAGTCAACAACAACAACAACAAGGTAGTTCAGAATGGCCATTACTGAAACAACGACAATGACGACGACGAAGTCGACGACGGCGACAAAAATTAAAAAAAGCCTACCAAACAAATAATAATAATAATAATAAAACAGCAAGTACAATACATATACAAAATAAAGGCAGATCTATATCAAGAGGTGAACGCGAAAGTATTCCATCTGCGTTTTGAAAAAATAAATACAGGGGAAGGAAAAAACCTCATTTCTGTGAAATACATTGTTAGATGTGTTGAATTCCTTTTCATAATTAAACACACAACACAAGATAATCTAACAATGCTTTTCACAAATTGACAAGGTGTTTTACCTTCCCTGTAAAATTTTCAAAAACGCAAGTGGAATAGGTTCTCATTCAACCCTCGATGTGTAGAAATGAATCACCATTTACCTGTCAGCGGGGATACATGTAAACCAGATAAAGAATTCTTCGCTGCGAAATACTGCGGTAAAGTTTTGTTGATATTTTCTGCCATATTTTGAATGCTTGACATTGTTATTCCTTCTCTGCACAACCCTTCTGCCACGTAATCTCCAAGTACCTTTAAAATAGCAAAGATGAAATAAAAATAAGAAAATTACAACAAATGACAATGTGTCGAAAACCTTGTAATGCAAAACAAACAAGTTGTTTCTTAGAAATAAAATCCCTTGCCGAAGTAGTCCTCTTTTTTGTAACAGAAACATGTCACATGGTTTTGGCAGCATCAGCTGTTTGAATAAAATCTGAGACCACTGAACTCAAGATGTACGCTTGATCTTGGATCCTGCCAGATATTTTGACAAAAAGGGCTTTGAAATCCCGATATCTGCATCTGTAAGTAGTACTGATTCAGAATTACCTTTCAATCATTCAGCACCACAAGGGCTAATGTACTCAGCCAGTTAAATGTCCAAGGGTATTTTTCAGCATCCTAGGATTAAGCTTTAAAAGAAAGAATTGAGGTTACTAAAGCCTTGACAATCAGACAAACAAGTTCAGAGAAAGACAAAGCGACAGATAAACAAATGACCAGACAACCAGAACAACAAGCATTCTGATAGTATTGCATAGCAATACACAGTCCCCTACCGGCCGTATGTATCGCTGGCATGTCAGTGAAATTTTTTAAGTCCAAGGCCCGTAAATGCGTCAAAAACCTGTGGAGCGGGACGAAACTCGAATTTGATGTGTAAGTCATGGTGGTTGACGTACACACCAAAAATCAGCTCTATATGAAGCAGCGTTTAGAAAATAACTGCGGAAAAATGTTTTATCAGTGAAATTTTGTAAGTCCAAGGCCCGTAAATGCGTCAAAAAACACTGGAGCGGGACGAAACTTGAACTTGATGTGCAAGTCATGGTGGTTGATTTACACACCAAAAATCAGCTCTATATGTAGCAGCGTTTAGAAAAAAAGTGAGGAAAAATGTTTTATCAGTGAAATTTTGTAAGTCCAAGGCCCGTAAATGCGTGAGAAAGCAGTGGAGCGGGACGAAACTCGAACTTGATCTGTAAGTCATGGTGGTTGACTTACACAGCAAAAGTCAGGTGAATATCTACCAGCATTTAGAAAAAAAGTCCGGAAAACAGATTTATCAGTGAAATTTTGTAGTTAGTTTAAACATATTTTATTTCATAAGTTGAAATGGGGTTGGGCCACAACTTCTCACAACTTAGAATTGGCCCTTCCCCTACAGCACAAATTATAAAATTCTAACAACGGTATGTACAAATACAACAAGATTGAAGTATGAAAAAGAAAAGAAACGCAGTAGGAGAGAGCTAAAAGTTGAAATAGAAAGATTACAAAGAATAACAAAAAAAGAAACAAAAAAAAAAAGGTTCAAAACAGGAAAAAGAAAAAAAGAAAAAAAGATGGTGTTCTCTGTGATTGCCCAAAACTTTATAAAGTTTTCATTAACAGTTACAAAAATAGACTGAAAATTACGAAAAACGTTTAGATTCTTTAATGTACAACTGAACTGCTTCAAATAGTAAACAATTTTGGTCGTGACTTAGATCAGCACTGCCGAAAAGAAGTTTTATAGTATTTAGAGGATGAAATAATCTTGTTGCTTGGAAAAGTGAGATTCTTATGTCTGTAAAGCGAGAGCACTTGAAAAAATAGTGTTCAGCATTTTCAATGCCATTACCACAGTCACATGTAGGATCTGGTTTTAAGTGATTCTGAAAAAGGTCCCCGTTTAAATTACTACAATAGTTCCTTAATCGAGCATGAATTACTGATATATATCTATTACCAATACAGTAGAGACTTAAATCTCTCGCGGGCCCGGTATGTGTTCTTAATTTTGATTTAAAAGAATGGTATGTTGTACTACATCGTATTTCTTGTTCGAGATTATTCCATAGAGAAATTGAGGATGGGATACATGACTTTTGTAACAAACTTGTTCTGGTGCGAACGTTTTCATAATTTTGGCTGTCTCTCAATTGGTATTGAGATATATTTCCAACTAATGGAGGAATTAATTCTTCTATGTAATGAGGAACAATACTGTTTGACACTTTATACATAAAACAGAGCTTAGAATTTTTCCTTCTAGATGATAAGGTTTCCCATCCACATTCTTTGTAAAGATTTTCAAGAGTTACTGATCTTGTGAGGCCTGTTACAATACGTGCAGCTTCATTTTGTAATTTTTCAATGGAATCCGAACATGAAATGGAGCAACCGTCCCATACAATAGATGAATATTCGAGAATAGGTCTTACATATGATAGATAAATTTGATTTAATGCTGCGCGAGTAAGAATAAACTGAAGTCTCCGCATAATTTGTATTATTTTGGATGCAGCCTCCAAATTATTATTAATGTGATCGTTCCATTGGCCTGAACTACTAAAAGTTAAACCCAGATGTTTATGTTGATCTACAGTTTTAATTTTAGTATTATCAAAAAAAAAAGAGCTGGTTTGCCGTGATCTTTTTTCGTTGAAAATATAACAGCTTCAGTTTTGTCTGGGTTGAAATCAACTAACCATTGTTTTGCCCATTTTGAAACATTTCTTAGGTCATAGTTAATTATACCCTCTATATCACGTACCGAAGAAGCGGAATAATATAAAGAGCTGTCATCGGCGTACAATCTTGTAAGACTCAAAAGAGATTCAGCAATATCGTTAACATAGATTAGAAACAAAAGAGGCCCTAGAACAGAGCCCTGTGGTACCCCTGCTCTTAGGGGTAGGAGAGTAGATTCTGTGGCTTGGATTACTACTTTCTGCTTTCTATTCTTGAGATAACTAGTCAGCCAAGTAAGAAGACTATCACTAATGCCATGTTCTTTAAGTTTAAACAAAATACATGTGTGCCACACTCTGTCAAATGCTTTTGAAATATCACAGAATACAATACAAGAGAGTTGGCCATGATCAATAGCTTGGCATATATGGTGATATATGTCTATTAACTGGTAAGTGGTAGAATGTTTTGGTAAAAAACCAGATTGGTATTTATATACGAGGTCGTTAGACATAAGGAAATTATACATATGTTTAAAAATAATTCGTTCAAGAAGTTTTCCACAACAACTTAATAACGAGACAGGTCTGTAGCTAGAAGGTAAGGACTTGTCTCCTTTTTTATAAATAGGTGTAACAATTGCTTTTTTCCAAGATTCAGGGAAAACCCCTTCTGACAATGATCGATTGAATATGATGTGCAATGGGTTACAGATCGTGTTGATGCATCCTTTGAGCATCCTATGACTTATATCGTCTGGACCACTGGCCTTGTTGATATTGATAGAATGAATGGCATCCTTAATTTCCGAAATTGTAACTTCGTTAATTAACAGTTTATTTAGAGTTTTGAGTTGACAGTTAGGTAATATGCTGTTTTTGTCATCAACCGTTGAAATGGATGCAAAATAGTTGTTTAAGCAATTTGCTTTTTCTTGGGAGGATGTGAACCAAATTTCATCTCCATTAGGTTGAATTTCACTCAAAGGTGGAAAGCATGATTTGGAATTTTGTTTTTTTAGAAAGTGCCTAATAATTTTCCAAAAACTTTTTTTATCGTTACTTTGTAGTTCTCTCAATGTTGTTTCCAAATTTCTGAAAAATATTTCTTTCGCATGTTTTTTCATATTATTAACAGTATTACGTAAATTCTTATATTTTTGCCAATCGGTCGATTTGCATGAGTATTTGGCAATGTTTTTCATTCTATCTCTTTTTCGCGATATCCTTCTTATTGCACTATCGTACCAGGGTTGGTCGTCGGGACGAATACACAGTTTTCCACGGAATACATTGCTTAGCAAGCTCAGTAAAAATTTTGGTAAATACGTCGCATGATTCATCAACAGAACCATTGTGCAAAATATTCCAATTAAAGTTTAATATTTTGTGATTAAGCAGTTCATAATTAGCTTTACTGTATAACCAAATATTTCTTTTGTAACACGGTTGGATCTGATATGTAAAGGGTATAGAAACATAGGTAGCAGAGTGATCACTGACCTCAGGGGGCATTACGATAGTACCACTGTCTGAATATGCCATGTCATTAGAAATTAAAATAGGATCAAGAAGAGCATTTTGACGTGTTGGTGTATTAATTATATTAATCATAGAGTTCAGTATCAGTATATCCTTTAAATTATGAAAATTGTCATTTAATAAGTCCTCGTTCAAGTCGCCTAATATAATTACATTTTTTGAAATGTTAAAAGCCGCTTCGATGTTCAAATGAAGGTTTGTAAAAAAGTCGTCATCTGCAGTTTTAGGGCTATAGAAAGTTCCAATCAAAATAATTTCGGAGTTGAGAGAAAGTTTTACCCATATCGATTCATTGCAATATCCTTCAAGATCAGTAACTCTGGAATGTATAAGGTCTTTGTTTAAATATACAAAAATCCCACCGCCGTGATTTATTCTATCTTTTCTGTAAGGTATGTCAAATGAGTCAGATAAACACAGAAAGTCGTCTGTAATTCTATCATTCAGATGGGTTTCTGTAAAACATAGTATGTTAAAATCTAGAAAATTATCTCTTATAAAGCTTAACTTGTTTCTTATACTTCTTATGTTACAATGTAACAATGATAGTAAAAACTTTTTTTCAGATGTAACAGGCCCTGGGTTGAGTTCAACATCCCCAGCTTGAAGAATGATTAGCCAAATAAAAATACAATATGTTGAAAAAATGTTGTATGTCATGAGACATTTTGCTGTGGATAAGATCAGATTCACGCCCTTAACCAATTTTATGAGAATATATGATAGTAAGGTGTACAGATTCAGTCGTATATGCTGCTTAAGTACTTTGTAAAGGACATATAATTTGCCGTGAAACAGACCAATGGATGCTCTCCATGCATTCAGATCATTACCCATCAGGAAGCAAAATAATCCGTCTGCGCAGAACATCCATCAGGCCTGAGTCATAACAAGCGTAATTCACAGAGGCACCATCAGAGACAAAAAGATGTAAAAGACATGAGAAACAAATAACATATATACAATGATAACATATTCTGTGCACAAACATGCGATTTAAGGAGGGAAAGAGATATCTGAGATGGGTTATTTCGTACATTTTGGTTTAAGTATTTAAAGGGGTTAACAAATAGTTCTCATACAATAGTAAACAGAATGGCCAGTGTTGGAATATATGGTACCCATTATAACTCTCTATTGAAACGAAACATAGAGCTGTTATTAGGGTAGATGGACTTATCTCTATATCAAACTTGGTTTGGACGATAATGACAATATTTGATTTTAACGGGTCTACATTTGTCGTTTAGAAATGGGTTAAAGATTATGTTTCGTTTTAAGTTTCATATGCCATTAAAATATACATCTTGACAATAACAACAACAACAACAAGCAATACAATAAAAAGGAAAAAACGTAATTAAATCAACAAATTTTGTCTTTAACACGTTAGAAAACTTTGGGGGTAAAGGAGAAAATGCAGGTAACCAGCATTTTCTCCCTTTCCCACATTGTTTACAAAGGCACCTTCTTCATATTTGTTAAGATGAAATAATGGACAGTGTAGATCACAGATCAGACTGCACAGAAGGTAATGAAACAATGGATAGTGTAGATCAGAGATCAAACTGCACAAAAAATAATGAAATAATAGATCAGACTGCACAAACGATAATGAAATAATGGACATTGTTGATCGCAGATCAGACTGCACAGACAATAATGAAACAATAGACAGTGTAGATCAAAGATCAGACTGCACAAAAGATAATGAAATAATGCACAGCGTGAATCAAAAACAGGCTGTACAGTAGATAATGAAATAATGCAAAGTGCAGATCACAGATCAAACTGCACAGAAAATAATGAAATAATGGACAGTATAGATCAAAGATCAGACTGCACAGACAATAATGAAATAATAGACACTGTAGGTCAAAAAGCAGGCTGTACAGTAGATAATGAAGTAATGCACCGTGTAGATCAAAGATCAGACTGCACAGAAGATAATGAAATAATGCACAGTGTAGATCAAAAAGCAGGCTGTACAGTAGATAATGAAATAATGCACAGTGTAGATCAAAGGTCAGACTGCACAAACAGTAATGAAATAATGGACAGTGTAAATCAAAGATCAGACTACACAGACCATAATGAAACAATGGACAGTTTAGATCAAAAAGCAGGCTCTACAGTAGATAGTGAAATAATGCACAGCGTAGATCAAAACACATGCTGTACAGTAGATAATGAAATAATGCACAGTGTAGATCAAAGATCAGACTGCACAGACAATAATGAAACAATGGACAGTGTAGATCAAAGATCAGACTGCATAAAAGATAATGAAATAATGCACAGTGTGGATCAAAAAGCAGGCTGTACAGTAGATAATGAAACAATGGACAGTGTAGATCGCAGATCAGACTGCACGATCGATATTAAGATAATGCACAGTGTAGATAAAAAAACAGGCTGTACAGTAGATAATGAAATAATGCACATTGTAGATCAAAGATCAGACTACACCTACACAGAGGATAATGAAATAATGGACAGTGTAGGTCAAAAAGCAGGCTGTACAGTAGATAACGAAACAATAGACAGTGAAGATCACAGATAAGACTGCACAGAAGATAATGAAAAAAAGCACAGTGTAATCAAAGACCAGACTGCACAGAAGATAATGAAATAATGCACAGTGTAGATCAAAGATTAGACTGCACAGACGATAAAGGAATAAAAGACAGTGTAGATCAAAAAGCAGGCTGTAAAGTAGATAATGGAATAATGGACAGTGTAGATCAAAGATCAAACTGCACAATCGATAATAAAATAATGCACAGTGTAGATCAAAGATCAGACTGCTCAGAACAATAATGAAATAATGGACAGTGTAGATCGAAGATCAGACTGCACAAAAGATAATAAAATAATGCACAGTGTAGATCAAACATCAAACTGCACAATCGATAATAAGATAATGCACAGTGTAGATCAAAGATCAGACTGCACAATCGATAATAAGATAATGCACAGTGCAGATCAAAAAGCAGGCTGTACAGTAGATAATGAAATAACGCACAGTGTAGATCAAAGATCGAAATGCACAGACAATAATGAAACAATAGACAGTGTAGATCAAAGATCAGACTGCACAAAAGATAATGAATAATGCACAGTGTAGATCAAAAAGCAGACTGTACAGTAGATAATGAAATAATGCACAGTGAAGATAGTTAAATAATGCACAGTGTAGATCACAGATCAGACTACACAATCGATAATAAAATAATGCACAATGTAATCAAAGATCAGACTGCACAGACAATAATGAAATAATGCACACTGTAGATCACAGATTAGGCTGCACAGACAATAATGAAATAATGGGCAGTATAGATCAAAAGCAGGCTGTATAGTAGATAATGAAATAATGCACAGGATAGATCAAAGATCAGACTGCACAAACAATAATGAAATAATACACAGTGTAGATCACAGATCAGACTACACAATCGATAATAAAATAATGCACAATGTAATCAAAGATCAGACTGCACAGACAATAATGAAGTAATGCACAGTGTAGATCAAAGATTAGACTGCACAGACAATAATGAAATAATGGGCAGTATAGATCAAAAAGCAGACTGTATAGTAGATAATGAAATACTGCACAGGGTAGATCAAAGATCAGACTGCACAAACGATAATAAAATAATGCACAGTATAGATCAAAGATCAGACTGCACAAAAGATAAAGAAATAATGGACAATATAGATCAATGATCTAACTGCACATAAGACAATGAAAGAATGAATAATGCGGATCAAAGATCAGACTGCACTTTCTGTTCAGTCTGATCTCCGTCCGCACCGTCCGCATAACAACTTAAGTCAATTTAACGCCCATTGGATAAAATCCGATCATCACAAAGACTGATAGAGTATTAATTAATTTAGACTCTAATTTAGTTTTGAGCACAAAACTCGACACTCTGTGGTCAGTTTACGACTGTTTTATCTGTAGACGGTGTTCCACGTCTACTGATTGATTTAACCTGATGGCCCTACTCTCCTCAAATTTTTTAACAAAGGTTCTGCCGTTGGAGGTCCAGAAGCTGTGCAACATGTTTGCCTTTTTCAATGGCTGGAGTTTTTTAATGATCGCATAATTTGACCGAGTAAGATCTTCGCTGACGAATACAGGAGTATTTCGCAGGTTTGCTTTTGCAGAAAATACTCTGTGTTTGATGTGGTAGCTTGCAAATTTCACAATAATTCGGGGAGGCACATTGTTTCTTACTTGACCAATAGGATGGCATCGATCGATGTCTGTCTCGGACAACAAAGGGCCGTTTGGTAGCATTCGATCATTGATGAAAGCAGTGACTTTCTTTGTTAGTTCATTCTCCGGAAGCTTTGGATCGAATCCCATGTTTGAAAAACGCAAAGAGTTTCGTCGGCCATATTGTTCTAGATCATTTACTGATGTTTTAACTTTGTTTAGTTCAACTGATAAATTTTCACATTTCTGCTCCAATTCGACGATCAATTTTGTTTTCTCATCGAGTTTGTCTGCCTGTTCCTTTATTATCTTATTTTGTTGTTCAGAAACTTTGATCTGTTCGTCAATAGTTTTTTTCAGTTGAACATTACTGGAAACAATATCGTTAAGGACACTCGAGCGAAGCATTTCAGTTGCCGAGTCAACAGCCTTCTCGATTGCGGTTTGAATAGTCGGAGCTATCATTGTCTGCAATAATGGTGCGATGGAATTAGCAAAGTCGGGGTCCTTGACAGCCGCCAAAAATGATTCAGAAGAAAGCTGGTTTTTCTTGGAGTGTATGGATTTCCGGGCAGGGGTTGTTTTTTTGGCAGCTGATTTAAACAGGGGAGATGCTTTGCGTTTACCAATTTTCCGTTTACTCTGGCTGTCAGCGAAGGGAGTAGACGCAGAAGGCAAGCTGGTGTCGAGGGAATGGAAGGACCGTCATTGTCTATATCGAAAGGCTCTGTGCTGGTGTCCTCTGTTATATTGGAAGCCATTATCAAACGAGAAGAGATCAACTCACCATACACACAACTGATCCCAACTGATTCAAACTGATTCAAACAGTACAGCACAACACAATGATTCAATTGTGTTTACAATTAGAAGTCTATATTCAGAAGTTGATGGGAACTCGTGAATAGTATTTCAAACCGGTTTTTATCTGTCAGATACTGTATATCTAAAAATATCTATCTTGTATACATGTACAATAGAGTTAGGAGAATAGATCAGTCTTTTCTAAAGAACAAAGGAATTACCGTTCAAATCAATACAAAGTCCTTATCCTTCATTAAATAAGTCCAGCACATATCCCACTAATCATATCAATAACTTAAATAAGTCAAAAAACACAGAACAGACCATAGTTATGGGAATAACAACACTACATCTCACAATATCATCAGACCTAACTCACACGCGTCCATGACATACCGCCATCTTCAAATTTTGTAAGTCCAAAGTCCGTAAATCCGTGAAAAACCAGTGGACCGGAACGAAAGTCGAATTTGATCTGTAAGTCATAGTGGTTGAGTTACACAGCAAATTAATATCAATACCTACCAGCGTTTAGGAAAAAAGTCCGGAAAACTGATTTATTAGTGAAATTTTGAAAGTCTAAGGCCTGTAAATCCGTGAAAAACCAGTGGACCGGAACGAAAGTCGAACTTGATCTGTAAGTGATGGTGGGTGACTTACACACCAAAACTCAGCTCAATATGTACCAGCGTTTAGAAAAAAAGTCCGGAAAACTGAATTGCCGGACTGACGGACAGACGGACAGATGGACAGACGGACAGACGGACTGACGGAGTGCAAACCTAATGTCCCCTTCGGCTTCGCCGGTAGGGGACTAACGACCAACCAGAAAACCAGACAAACGACCAGACTCAGAGAATGACAAAGATACTTGACAACCAAAGAAATAGATAACAAGTACACCAGAAAAGCAATCAGACAACCGGAATAAGATATATACAGACAGAGAAACAGACGATGCGAATGAGAGACTGAATAGACAATATTACGCACATCTTTCCAAAATTTCCAGGCAAAAGCATAGGTCATAGGCTCAAGTTTAAGTCCTACTGGCACCATTCCTCCATCAGTTTTATAGACAGTTGCAGCTGACCCGGGGTTTGTGATTTTGGCGAGATAGGTGATGTAATCCTGTCGTGAGAGGGTCAAGGACGAAGCATAGCCCATGTAGGCACCAGAATGGTGGATAAGGCTTGAGTTCTGAAAGAGAGATAACACAAAATCAGGACGATTAGAAAAGTTTATATAAGTATCCTCAGGATGCTTGTAATATTTTATAAAATGTATCATTTGGATAGTTGTAATATTTTTTAAAAGTACCCTTAAAGCGCATTTGATATTTTATAAAAGTAACCTTAAATTGCTTGTAATATTTTATAAAAGTATTTTTTGGGTGTTTATAGTATTTTGAAGTATCCGTTGGATGCTTGTAATATTTTATAAAAATATTCTTTAGGTGCATGTAATATTTTGTCGAAGCACCAACAGATGTACTTACCTATTGATTGAGTAATATTCTACACCTTCCTTTTGATCCTTTGATATTCAGTGCCTTCCTCTAGGCTCAATAATAGTCTGTGCTTTTGATTTTGTTACATTACAATACACTTTGTGATACAATAGTATTTTAATTCTGTACCTCATCGCGCTAATAATTTGATTCAATAACATCATGCACACAACTTTTGATTCAATATACATCAAATGATATATTTGTACATACCTTTTGATTCAATGATTACTTATTCACCTTTTGATTGAAAAATATTAGGTGCTGTATTCCTCTTGATTAAGAAAGGGTAGACATGTACATACCCTTTAACTGAATAAGATTATACATTTACTTTTTGATTCAATAAAATTACAAAATATCTTTTGATAATATATCATCATTTTCGTATCCTTTAATTGTGTATTTCGAATGTATCTTTGGATGCATGTTTTTTATGCTTAATTGGAGCCATTAATGTTTTTATGCTTAATGTTTGACTAAGTCATATTCTATGATTGCATTCCCCCCCCCCCCCCCATAATACTGTATGTATTTTTCTTTGACCAATAAAACTATGTACATACCCTTTGATTGAATACCATTATGCATTTAATTTTTGGTTCTATATTATTCAGTACTAATCCTTTGATTCAAAACCACTCTTTACGTCGCTTTTGATTATTTGTTACTTTATCATATTAGTATTTTGTAAGTTAATTTTGGTTAAGTAATATACAGTAAGTCTCTGTTTATTCAGTCATATTCTGCTCGTACATGTTAATTCAGATATACTGATCGTACCTTTTGATTCACAGTGCGAAAGAGTTCTTGTTCGGTAGTTTGGTATCTTTTCAGTTCTTTCGTTCCCAACACTGCTTCCACAACAATGCTCTAAAAGTAGTAAAAATGTCAAAAGCAGGGTATAATGATTTCAAACAGACAGTTATTTTGCTCATGTGTTTGATCTTTATAACAGTATAAGTCTGTAATTAGGCCCATGACCCCATTAGCACTAGTTACAATTTATTTCCCACGAGATAATTGTACAGTTACCTCATCATGATATCGGTTTCGTATGCACTGATTATCAAATAAAAACTAATTTCAAAGTATGTGTTGGACAATAACCTCTTTGGAACGCAATTTTATGCCGTTGAAATGAGAGAATACTCTCGCAAGAACGACATGATTTTGGCTTGGAACGACAGATTATACATAAATCTCGAGAACCAGATAATTTTGTTATGCTCACATGTACCCTCTATGCTCCCGTCGTCAGCTTGTATTTGATCAAGATGTCATCTTTTTGAAATGAAGTGAAGGTGGATGGCAAAATCATCTCAAGTGACGATAAAAAAAGGACTAGATCTATATAATATACCGTGCCCCTTTTATCAAGTAAGTTTGTAAAGGTAGCATTAAGGGAAAGGTAGAAAATGCTGGTTACCCAGCAATTTTTCCTTTTTCCACCACGTTTTAAAAGCCTAATTTCATCAGGATCGTTGAAACACATGATTGTTTGAAAAGGGGTAAAAATGAAATAAAAGTGGAAGACAAAGCCATCTCATGTGACAAGAAACAAGAAAACTGCAACATACCGTGCCCCATTTATCCAAGAAATTTATATACTCAGTGACATCATAAATCAATGGCAAATCACAAGCGTCTTTGGCGAAGTCACGTGTTATCGATAGTGGTTCAGTATCGGCCAGCTCGTCTTTAAATCTTAGTTTTTCTTGTGAGCAAATCGTGAGCAAATCCTCGTATAAATTGGTGTTTTGTGTATTTTCGGTGTAGGAACGCATCTTTTTGAACTCTGAAAATTTGTCAATGAAAGTATGACGAGTAGGCAAAAACGTCATTATCATCCGCCAGGTGGCATTTTTCAAATACATAACCTATCTGTTATGGGCATTCTTGGTACAGAATCGGACTACTTTTTCTTGGCGGGAATCAATGCAACGAATTTCAAAATAAAATATATACGTTTCCTCTCTAAAACCTACCTTGTAGATTTCATCCAGCCATTGTTAGCTAGCATATAAACCTATGCACCAGCCATTTATAAACATAAGCCCCTATTAGTTTGGGAAAAGCCCCAGTATAAGCCCAGCAAGGTGGGGGCGTTATTTTTGTTGTCAGTCTGTTGCATAAATCGCGGTTTTCCCCATGTCTATATTTAGAAACTGTCTACAAAGATTTGCAGTAAACAGTTGATATTCTAAAAAAATATTTTCCCCGTTTGAAATCATTTCGACTTTTAGGAAATTTGTAGTGAAAAAACTGGCTTGATTTTTTCACAGACATATTATTTATTGCCCTTTTCGCCTGCCCTTTTTAAGCGGCTATTTACGCACCGCGTATAAAAATATATGTCCATTTTTTATCAGGTGATGCGTCATAGCAGACAGGTCACATCTTCGAAGGATATGACATGCGCAGACAACGGCAAAAATGGTAAGATCAGATTTCTCGTTTTGTGCAGTTTAATCTTGCACTGTTTGTACTCATTATAGCGCTTGTCTTTCTCAAGTTAAACAAATGCTGACGAAAGCTTTACGAACTTGTGTCAGAGTGTAATTACTACGAATAAAATATCTATTCAGATATATAAGTGGTCATATATACAAAGTATTACTTTGTTGAACAATTAATCCCGAGTAGTTTTGGGAGATTGTAAGAATAAAACAGAGAAAGATCAAGGCAGCTAAATGAAAGTAAGGTCACACAGAAACTTCTTTAATATCAATAAGAGAGAGACAGACAGAGAGACAGACAGAGACAGAGAGACAGAGTGAAGTAAAACCTATTCTATTCGCCAGTAAAGAAATATTGGGCTGCATTTTACAATAGGTAAAAACAATCATTTATGAGAAATGTACCGAAGAAAAGTATCAGAATGATAGGGAAAAAAAAAGCTGAAACTAACAGAATTCTACTAAGTAATGGAAAGAAAAGATAAAAAAAAAAAAATGAGAACCATGGTGCAAAAAAGAGCATGGAGAGTGAAAAATGAAAAAGCAACATTTCACGTACCGGTGTTAAACATAAAAGCAGAATCTATCAACTGTTGTGGGTGTTGAACTGAAATGAAAGAAAAAGGGTTGCAAGCTTATATATCAGCCATGCTCTATGAAAGGAGGCCTAATGCATCTGCTTTGCATGTGTTAAAAGCATCTGCTTAATGCATCTGCTCAAGTCATCTGCAAAAAAAAGTGTCGACTATGGACGCAATTTTTTGCCAGATGTAAATATTCTGCATGTCAAAGGACCAGTCTACCTAACGATTCAGTCGGTTGTTAGACAAAATGGATGTCATGGATCCATAATCATGTGAGGACTTGCTTGGTATAATGCATCACGGAGATGTATTAACCCTTTCCCGAACGACAAATTTTAGGCTGGTCCAAATTGAAAGAGTTTGCAGACGACAATTCTAAATTTGATGAAAATGACAGAAAGTTCTCCAATAGGGTAGAAAACACTGTGGGAAAAGGAGAAATTGCTCGTTACGAGCAATTTCTCCTTTTCCCACAGTGTTTTCGAAAGACTTGTACTGCAGACATGTGAAAACCAGGGCTTGTTTGGGAAAGGGTTAAACCCACTCTTGCCAGAGTATGACTCATATGTTTTGTATTATTTACATTTTTGTGACTATATATAAGATTATTTCCTAGTCCACATGCAAAAGATCAGCTGGAACACATCAAATTGCACGAGGCTTGTAGGCAACAAATCTCGGGACAATTAAGGATGTGGGTTCCATATCCACCGCTGGAAATTAAAAAAAAAAAAACATTACTAACACACTTTCGCATGAGACGTTAAAAATAGTTCCTGTATGACGGTACTATACACCGATCACGTTATTTAAAGAACCAGGCTTAACATGGGATGAGTTTAGTCCTGTATATTGCACTAAACCCCGCAACATCACTGAGTCTTCGAGGGACGTTGTCTATATGTGCAACCGATGACGATGATAAATAAACGAAAATCAATTAAAAATCCACAAACAAAAATTAAATGAAAGCGCTTATAATTACTTCATCGTCATAATGAGGATACTGGTAATTGAGAGTAAAACGTTTATGCCTACTCGCTACGTCACTTTCAAACCTTTCTCATACAGGCTTGTTAGTATAGTGTTTAATGCATGCCCCGTCAATATCATTTCAGTTCCATTGCAGTGACCGATACACTCATCCATGCTTCATTATACCAGTGCTTCTCACAACGTTTTTTTCCAGGCCATTGGCTGCCTATTTACGAAAACATCGTCGAAGCAATAATCAGCGGCGACAGAGGAGGGATGACTAAATCATATCGCATTGACTTTCGTCAATCCTCGGAGAGAAGTAGTACGAGCTGGGAATTAAAACAAGCGACCCCTGGGTTTCAAGCCAAGTACGCAATCGACAGAGCTACCGGGCTAAACTTTTCACATAGGACGATAAAATTTCATATTTGTAGTTGAAACGAGTTTATTTATTTTCAGGTTATCATAATTACTTCCCCTTAACGAATGCAAATAAGATGGGCTGGTCTGGTCAATGTGTTATAGTCTTGTGTACATATATTAATTGAAATAAACTGCAACCTCTTACCATACGATCCATACCGAGTTTTGAAATAACGACCTCATGGAAAAAAACGCTTTTGAAAATATTGAGGGTAAAGCAGAAAATGCTGGTAAGCACCATTTTCTCCTTTTCTAACCTTTAATTGACAAAAATAGTCTAAAAATTTTACCGTCTGGTTGGGAGTTAAATACTACTGAAATCAGAGTAAAACATTGCTCAAACAATTAACTCACCTGTAGGTCGAACAAGGGAAAATAACTCGTCTTGATAGCTTTTCCCATTCTGGATTAACGAATATTGGGTATAACAATGTCCAGACGTGTTAGAAAGTTCCACTTCTCGCCATGTACCGTTGGGGAATTCGTTCAGCTTGGAACATGTAAAGAATTGAACAAGAGCGCTGCATGCTGCTGACGCTCGGCTGCGGTTACTTTTTCAATTTAATTTTATGTCGAACAAGGGGCATGGTCGTGTCAGAAATTTTTCAGAGTTATCTACCTTTGGTTAATGGGTTTTCCTATTGATAGTTCACAACTCGCCCAAATTCGAAATAAACGTCTTCAGTAATAAATAAACATCTTCAGTAATAACTAGATGTGGAAAAAATGTCGACGTTTTCGCACCACGACGACGATGCAAAAGACGACGACAGGGTTAACATGACAATACCCCGACGTTTTCTTTGAAAACAACCAATCTACAAAGAAATGGAAGATAGTCTTACTTAAAAAGACTACCTAACTATCAATAGGTTGTCTTGACAAAAGTCTGGATTTCGCTAAAAATAGCTCAGCTAACCGGAAAAGTCGTTTGGTTCATCCTACCGTTTGACGTGATGGGCCAGTGGCTTGGAAAGAATATTATTCAAAGTGATAGTAAAAAGAAACTACCGAAAATTGATTGTATGGTGTTTAACGCCATTTTCAACATTATTTCAGTTATATCGCAGCGGCCAGTGCACTTATCCATGCTTTCATGGAGTTTCTTTTACCAGCACTCCGCACAATATTCTTTCCAAGCCATTGGCTGCTTTCCCACATAACCATCATCGAAACAATGATCAGCGGTGAGAGAGGAATGAATCCTGTCGCGATGACTATCATCAATCGTCGGAAAGAAATTGGCCAAGCCAGGGATCGAACCAGCGACCTCCTGTTCTCAAGTCCTGTACGCTACCGACTGACCTACTGGGGCTTGGCACTACCGGAAAGCATGGGTTAAAGGAGGTGTACTGGCCTCTGCGGACAAACGAACAAAGGAAGGAACGAACGAATGGGCGGACGAAGGTAGAGATAGACAGACAATTTGGGTTAATGTTTACCTGAAAGACCTGGTTGCCGGGCAATAGACCAGGATCAGTCATGGAAGGTGTTTCTGTACCTCGAATTGGATTTCCATTCGTTAGATTGTATGATACACCAATATACTGTAGCTTTGTGTTCGTCACATTAGCTGTTAAAATAGCAAAAGAAATGCTGAATGTGTATGATACATCAATAAAGTGTAGCTTTGAGTTCGTCACGTTAACTGTTACAATAGCAATGAAAACATTAATGAGATTGTATGATACACAAATATACTGTAGCTTTGTGTTCGTCAGGTTAGCTTTTACAAAAAAAGCAACGAATACATTAGTTAGATTGTATAGTACGCCAATATACTGCAGCCCTGAGTTCGACAGATCTAAGCCTTTACAAAAACAATGAAGACATTGGTTAGATTGTATAGTACAAGAATATACAGCTGCTATACTATGTGTGTGTCTCGTAAGCTGTTACAATAGTAATTAACGCGTCCATAAGAAAGTATGTAGATACACCAATATACTGCAGCTACATGTATGTGCTTATCTCGTTAGTTTCTACAGTAGCAATTGATACATTGATGAGAAAGTATGATACACCAATATACTGAAGCTGTTTACAAGTCCGTCTCGTCAGTTGTTAGAAAGGCAATTGATACACTTGTGATAAGGCATAATACAGCTATAAACTACATCTTGAAGTCCCACATGTAAGGCGTAGCAACGAATGCATTAGTCAGACTGTAAGGGGCCCCAGTATACTGCAAATTGCTTTTCGCCACATGATCATTCATAAAAGCAACTGATACATTACGAAGGTCGTTTAAAGTGCTCTTTATACAGCTGGCTTTGGGTTTGTGACGTTAGCTGTTAATGCACTGGTTAGACTGTATAATGCACCGATGTAATGCAACTCGATGTTTATTAGCACATGATACCACAATAGGCAACAGCTTTGTGCTTTGTCATGTTAGCTGTTACAATGGCAACTAACAACTTCATGAGGTTGTATAAAACGGAAATATACAACAGTACGTAACTGCTGTTTTGAAATGTTAATGCTGATACAAAATACAAGCTTACTTACATCTGTGATACATAACCGTAGTGTATGTCTTTAAAGTCGAAACTGTGGTTGGCAAGTTGTAAACTGTTGTCTTTGTCCTAGTTATTTGAAACATTGTAGACATTCGCCTGGTAGATTGACTTGTCGGCCTTTGTGTTGTGGGCAACATTGTCGACATTTGTGTCGTAAACAGAGTTGTAGGCCTTTGTGTTGTATTAAGGGTGGTCATAGTAGGTGGGACCGTTGTTACTGTCGAAAATATATGAATTTGTAGTTCATTGAAACGTTCTGGAGTCTTTACCAAACGAAAAAAAAAAGTTAGACTTGTCGAAATTGAAAGCTTTTGCAGACGACAAATTCAATGTTCTTGAAATGATAGTACTTGTCTTTGAAAGTGTAGAAAACCCTGTGGAAAAAGGAGAAAATGCTGGTAACCAACATTTCCTCCTTCTCCCACAAGGTTTTGAAAAAGGCTTTTTCCTCGGGTTCGTTAAAATTCGTGACTGGAAGATAAAAGCTTAAACCATAGTTCGGTCATAATAGAAAGACTACTTCGAATTGAAAATGTTGCAGATGATAAACTTGACTGTGACTAAAAGGAAGGGATTTGTGTATCTGATGCACCGTAGAAATCATTGTAGGAAAAGATGAACATGTACTGTGAAAAAAGGAGAAAATGGTGAAAACCAGCATTATTCTCTTTTCCCTTTCCACAATTGATAAAATCCATTTTCTTCAGAATAGCTAAGACACGGAATTGTTTGATAAAGGATTTACAGACCAAAGTAAGACATTAAATTTTCGTTTGTCGTAATGCTGCTCATGTCATTGCTTCTTTTTCATGCATGTTGAAAACAGGTCTTTATGTCCAGACAGACAGACAGGTTATTGCCTACCTATGTCAAAAGGCGAAGGATCACCCACACACGTCTGTACCTGAATGTTTGACTTCGCGTCTATGTAGCCTACCTATACAAGTATATAAATATAAAACCTGCTTATACAATAAAAGTGCTGAAAGTAGCCTACTAATTGAAGGTGATCGTAAAACTTTGTCAGCAAATACGTTTTATCAGTGGACTATTTCATTAACCCTTTTCCAAACAAGCCCTGGTTTTCACGTGTCTGCAGTACAAGTCTTTTGAAAACACTGTGGGAAAAGGAGAAATTGCTCGTAAAGAGCAATTTCTCCTTTTCCCACGGTGTTTTCTACCCTTTTGGAGAACTTTCTGTCATTTTCATCAAATTAAAATTGCCGTCTGCAAACTCTGTCAATTTTGACCAGTCCAAAATTTGTCGTTTGGGAAAGGAAAGAGTTCATTCATCTAACGCTGACATTTTTTTTTTTCAAGACTGATAGCATTATTTCGTCACTATTTTCCATAAAATCGCGTATCTAAGCGTTTTGCATGCGGTTTTAGGTATTAGGAGAGTAGTTTATGTTGTTATCGAGTAATTTGGGGGCTGTTTCTCTTACTTATTCATCTGCGATGTAGACTTCATAAACTAGATTATGTCAAAGTTGCCGTGCGAGGCCAATTTCAAATCTAGGGCTAATTTTATGAAATTTCAACTCTGAATTTTATTGTTTGTGTAATTGCCTTGCACAGTTTTTCAACCCATATGCTAATTTCACGTATCAGATGATACAGACGCGTCTGGTCATTGATCTATTAGGACCTATTTTTCTTGAAACAGAGGAGTGATTCGCCTTGGCTCTTGTCATAAGAAGGTAAGACCTGAAAGGGCATCGCCCTCTAAAAACCATTCGCACTCTTTCAGTGCCAAATATATAAACTCGACCTCTTTCGATAGCCGTAGGTTCGATCCCACTGGCTAGCCACCTAAAATTACTAATAGCCTTTCGAATGGAACGATAAACCGAGGTCCCATGTGACGTTGCTATAAACTGAGTACGCTTAAGAACCAGACGTAACATAGGATGGGTTTCGTCCTGTATCTTGCACTATCGCCTGAAACAAAACTAACAGTCTTCTGTGGGCGTCGCCCATATGGGCTACCGGTGGCGACGTTAAATAAACGAAAACCAATAAATCACGGCTGTGCAGTCTGATCTTGACCTTTGCCGTCCGTAATGCCCCACGCTTTCACCTTTGGGACTGTAAAGAGAGAAAGGCAGGCTCATTCGAGACAGTTTTAGGTAAAAAGGTTGCAATATCAAAACCACGTTCTTATTTTCCTTTTGGTATCCATCCATCCATCCACCCAGCCATCCATCCGCCCCGCCATCCAGCCTGTAAGAAGGTCTATCGGCCAGTCAGTCAGCCAGCCAATCAGACAACCAGCCAACTAGCCCGCCTGCCAGCCAGCCAACCAGTCATTCGCCTAGTCATTTATCAATACGTTCTCTGCCGAGCCCCGGTAGCTCAGTCGGTAGCGTACAAGATATGAGAACTGATGGTTTCCCTGGTTCGAATCCCCAGCGCGGCCAGTTTCTTTTCGAAGATTGATGATAGTCATTGCGACAGGATTCATTCCTCTCTCACCGCTAACCATTTTATCGGCCATGGTTATCTTAGAAAGCAGCCATTGGCTTGGGAAGAATATTGTGTGAAGTACTGGTGAAAGAAACTCCGGGAAAGAATGGATAGGTACACTGGTCGCCGTGATATGACTGAAATAATGTTGGAAACGGCGGAAAACACCATACAATCAACCAATCCGTCCACTAAAATAGTCTTCAGTCATGCCGAGACTTTTACACCCGTCCATCGGACCAATCAGTTATACGAGGAGTGTTCAAATATGAATGCATCTAAGCACCTAAAATTTATATTCTTCATAGATTTCACTGAAATTTTTATTTTGTACCCTCAAAGTACATTTTCATAGTCTTTTTTTAGTACATGTATACTATGAAGACACTGGAATTCATTTTCTGTCAACTCTCTTTCAACGTGTGTAAACCATCAGTTTCAGTCATTGTCTTTTGTACGAGGTGTAAGATTTTCTGAAGCAGGAAAAAGTCGTTGTTCTCCCCCACCCTCCGTATTCACCTGACCTTGACTCTTGTGACTTCTGTTTGTTTCCAAAGCTAAAAAAAAAAATACCTTTCAGGTCGAAAATTTGTTCAGCGCAAACACCTCGGTTCTGTAATATTCCAGTATCTTCATAGTATACCTAACAAAGACTGTGAAATGCCTTCAAAGATTGGATCCGGAGGCTGAAACTTTGTATATCTGTTGGAGGTGAATACTTTGAGGGAATAAAATAAAAATTTCAGTGAAACCTATGAAGAATCAAATTTTAGGTGCTTAGATGCATTCATATTTGAACACTCCTCGTACATCACTAGTATTTTCCTTGTGTAATATATACTCACTTTTCCCCCAATTTGTACGGCTACAAAATTATTTCCATTGTATCCACTATAAGAGGGTTTACAGTCGAATTCATACATATGATCTATAGCTGCGGACTGGGGGTCGGGCTGAGACCGCACAAGGTTATCATCTTCGTAGTTACACACACACGGGTGGTCAGCTAAACCCAGGGTCAAGACACATGACAGGGTCAGGAAATGTCCTAGTCTCGTCATTCTGTAAATCAGTAAGTAGATTTATCTAAAATCTTCACTCATAACGCACAATACGCCATGGCGTAATGTAGAAAAAATTGAGACAAGCAAAAGATGCCAGTTAGACTGTGTTTTCCAAGGCATAACGCCCATAACAATAATTCACTGCGTAACGTAAAGAAATGAGAACGGGCGAAAAGCTCTTTCCTGATTTTGGCATTCTGCGTACAGAAAAGTTATTTTCTCTTCTCAAAAACCCCATCATCATCATCATCATCATCATCATCAACAACAACAACAACATCATTAACAACAACACCATCATCACCATTATTAGTACTATTATCATTATTATTATTATTATTAGTAGTAGTAGTATCATCAGTAAGAATAGTAGGAGTAGAAAAACTAACTATAGTAGAAATACAAGCAGAAGTACTAACATGTACGTTTCTCGGCTAAAAGTCAAATGAAACAAGAAATATCTTTAAAAAAGATAGAAGGCATACATTTGCCCGCAAATAGGCAAGGGCTCTTAAAACATGTCTACATTTTTTACCACAGGGGCCCTGATAATAAACATGTCTACATATGTGTCAGTGACTGCAGAAATGGATCTTATGGCCAAAAAATCACTTTTTCGGGTTTTCCCATGTTTGGATACAGCCAATGTCTAGAACATATCTATGAATAAGGAATGAAAATTCCTAAAAATAAGGAAGTTATGAGCTTTTTACCAAAGGGAGTCAATGGTAAAAGATCTATGACGTCGTGCACATGACGTCATTAGTCTACACGAGGTGAACGTTTTGCTTCAATGCTTTAAAATTCATCGGCAAATAGATTAAATAATTGACTAAAATGATTCTATTTCGATGATATCTTTAATTCATCTCATATACCTTTGTCTGTCTTCCACAGAACAATCAAACCTACACTGTAACCCTTTACTTTACCAGCTATTTTTACACTGTCCAAACCCCATTACAAATTACATATAGGACAAACAGATTTACTTATAACAGAGGAAAACGTATTTTTTCAGCTGCATCAAAAACAGGATAAGATGATATTCAATTAACTTTTACATGCAATTTTTCCTTTTAAAGCTATCAGTTTCAGAGACATAAAAAGCCGTTTTAACTCCAGTTAGAGCCGGATGTCAATACAAGCCTGACAGTGACAAAAAACACTATTACTATTCCAAGTTGTTTATTTCTGTAACATACCGCAACTAATGATTATATTTCATTTGTAATAAACTAAGCAAATATCCAAATTTGTCAAAAATTGATGTACTGAAATATACAAATTGGTTTAACCCCTACAATACAATTTAACCCTTTACCACACAATCCAGAGTTTTATCGCCCCCTCCCCCCCTCCCCCGCAGAAAACTAGAGGCCCTTGAGGGCCTGAATTGCTCTACTGGCATCGATTTTGCTTTTTTTTTTTTCTAGTTATGAATTCATGATGCAAAAAAGAAAAAAAGCAAACACACAAAAAAATGGGGGGTGGGGTGTTGCTGCGACTGAACTTAAATCCACTAAGACAGTGCAAATAGGCATGGTGAATTAAACAAATAGTGAAAAAAAAAAAAAAAAAACTGAAACACAATTTCTTAAAACCAATTATTTAGAATCCAGCCAAATCTGATAGGGTTTTAGTACTCATTGTTTTAAACAATCTCTGCAAGTTTCAAAGAAAAGTGACTAATAATGTGGACTGTGTTGAGTAAACAATACTAAGTCATCAAATGGCTGCTTTTCCTAAATTAATTGTTAGATTTTCTTCCTTCTTAATAGAGTTCAGTCCCTTGATGATACAAATAATCTCTGCAAGTTTCAAAAGAACTGAATAAAAATGCGACTTAATTGCATAAACAAGACATGTAAATATTCAACTTTAAATGGCTCCTTTTCCCATACTGATTGTCATTTTCTTTTATTTTTCAAAATCAATAGGGTTCAAGCTATAAAGCAACAGATGCCGACGTTATTGCGTAAAAAGAAATTGTAAATTTTCAAATTTAATTGGCTTCTTTTCCTATACTGATTTTCGATTTTTTTTTTTTTTTTCAAAATCAATGGGGTTCAAGCTGTTGATGATACAATGAAAATCTGATGAAAAATGCAGACTTAATTGCATAAACAAGAAATTGAAATTGAAATTGAAATTTTGAACTTTAAATGGCTACTTTTCCCACACTGATTGTCAGATTTGGTTCAAAAGCAATAGGATTCAAGCTATTGGTGAGATAAACAAACTGTGCAAGTTTCACGAAAATCCGGCCGCAAGTGTAGACTTTATCGTGTAAACAAGAAAAGACTAACGGACGGACGGACGACGGAAACCATGCTTACAGCCAGTAGAGCTAAAAATGCTTTCGGAAACATTATTGGAACAGGAGAAACTGTTGGTAACCAGCATTTTCTCCTTTTCCCCTAATGTTTTCTACCCCATCAAAAAGAGAGATCATCAACATCATTTTATCAACAGTTAATGTCATTGCAAATGCTTTCAGTTTGGTCCAGGCTAGAATTTTGTCATTTGGTAAGGTGTTAAATGGACTTTTTCCAGTCTAAGAAAAAAGGACAATAGTAATATGATTTGACTGGTGTCTGCCATAATATTGTCAACACAAAAGAAAGATGTAGATCAAAGATCAGATTGCACAGTTTTTGCAGTCTGATCTTGATCTACACTGTCTGTAAAAGAAGTCTGATCTTGAGCTAATTGTCAGTAAAAAAAAAAGGAATATCTAGCTGACTGCACATTTGCAACTTAAATGGTTCAAACAGCTTTGGTTTAAAAGAAAAAGATTAATTGCACAAGTGACATATTCAAGTATCTTTCACCAACTGTGACACACTGTGGACACTTTTACACAAATGTTCAACTGATTTAATTAAATTATGCAATAGCTCTCCATTTCAGCCTCTCATAACACCAAGGCACCCGTCTGGTGAAATATTGGTATGGTATGGTCCAGGCACCATCATACTGTACTGAATGTCTTTATTTTTACCTATTCAATGTAGAAATGCATTCTTTAAAGGAGTGAGAATTAATGATGTTAACCCTTTGTTTTGTAAACATTGTGACAAAAGGAGAAAATACTAGTAATCGATATTTTCTCCATTAACCACAATGTTTTATACCTTTTGAGACTGTTTCATCATTTGAGCCACACATCAATTTGTTGTCTAAAATGTTTTAAATTTGGACCAATCCTTAACTTTTCAATTTGGTTTAAAGTTAAGTGATGGATGTCATCTCTGAATGACAGTTACACAGACCTACCCAGCTCACTTTTGTAACTTTGATGCAATATATCATGAGTGAAATTTTGCCTTTGTGCACCAAATTCAGTCTTTATGTTCATGCAGTCTTTCTACAAACAGTCAAATTTTAGTCTCAACCTTTCACTTCTTCTTTGAGAAATTTATCACCAAAAAGTCTACTGAAAATGATTGATTGAACATGGTATAGTAAACTGTATAGATTTGGCAGTTGAGGTAAAGGATAATGTTCTGAAATTCCCTTTCAAAGTGTATTATGACTATCACAGATCTTTGTTTTATAAGTTGACCATGCTATAACTTTTAATGTTTACCAAGTCTGATACCAAAGGAAGTGAACACCTTTTTTTTTTTTAATGTTCACCTTTTCATTTCTACAGAGAAACTATCTTTGACAAGAAAATACACAAACCTGTTAATACTCTCCACAATGAAGCAGATTTACAACAATATTTCTTGTTGATAGTAGATCTATTTACCAAAGTGGATCTGAGAAAGACTTCACAACATGTTCCTATAACCATTGATATATCAACAGTAATTATTGCTTCCCAGGCTATTTATTTTTTGGTGCTCATGTACGTAAATATGTCAGTTTCAGTAAGACAGCAATTTATTTTGTATAACTAGAAAATTGCTCAAGTCTGTAAAACGGGTATGTATCACTTGCAATCATACACATAATTAGGTGCAAAAAATATGCAAGATTGTGCATAATTATAGAACACAAATGTGACAGAAAAAGTCATCTTTGCATGTTATATGTAAGGGGAAAAGCTGCCTTTGGATGTATATATTTAATCTACTTTCAGATCTTGAAATAATCTGAATTTATTTATTTTGGCTGCAAAAGAGTTAAATGCAACATTCAGTAAGTTAGATTGTTGAACAAGACACACCTGTCATTTTCTATGAATCCTGACCTCAAGGTCTTGAAGATCAGAAATGATGCTGTGCCATGCTAACTACACTGTCTGTTCCTTCACTAACCACTTCACCATCACTCATATGTGTCAATTTACATGGGATGAGAATGAAAGTAATGAAAGTTTTGTATTGACAAGAATAAAACTAATATACATACTGAAAATAACTTAAACAACATGAGACCTGTGTTGTGGGTACTTAGTGGAATTAAAGAAAGAATATCTGCTATACAGGTTTTAGAATTCCAATCACCATCTGATAATCTGAAATCAACCAATGGCCTGATCCTCTGTCAAATTACTTAAGAATCATTGTTACTTTCCATATGCCTGACTATTTGCCATATAGTGCTCCCACCCCCAGTTTATTTGTTATTAAATGGTATAAATACAAGCTAAACTGAAGTCAGACAATACATAGGTAAATAATGATAAGTTTCAGACTCTAACATGTTCATCATGTTACATTTGCAAACTTTAGGCAACTTAACAAGAGATGCAAAACATACAGTTCTACTTCAATGTCTGCCTTTGCACTGAATAAGCATATTCTTTAAACGAAAAATAAAGGACAACACGCACAAACATAAAGATTCTTAGTTTTCGGTTTCAAATTTAACACTGTTGCCATTGCCTGAATAATTATCGGACTCACATTGAATCTCTATGTCTACATTTACAACACTGGATTCTGGATCAAATTTGTTTTTAAAGGTTGGGTAGTTTTTCACCTGTGACAACCAATATCTTGCTCTCAATCATTCAACAAACACATCGTCCTGATACACAATTATTCTATGTAGAATCGTTCTAACAGTGGGAGAGTGAGTTTACGGACTTATTTGTCCAATTACTTTTCAAATTTTGGCGGACAATGTACAACAAAACCGTTGCTATAAACAAAAGTTGTTCTGGTAAGTTACCGATGACACAACTTCCGGGGCATTGAAAGTGCAGAAAATTTGCATTTTCGCCAAGAAATGTTGCGAAAGAAATTCTTATTGCAAAATATAAAATACACAAATCTTACCTTAGACATATTCTTGTATGTGGTCACCATAGTTATCTTTAAAACCGATGTTTATGTCACCGTACCTAGACGAGGTTATCACTGTTTTCAAGCAGGAAGTGACACACTCGGTACGGACTAAATCACTTCGGTGGCCTTAATTTTATCGTAATACGATCGGATCACTCAGATTTGTGACTGAATTACGTGTTGACAGACCTAAGAGACTATATACAAACAAAAATATGTTTTTAAACCCAAAATTATGGCGGTAGTCGTATAAAAATACGACGCGCAAACTTTAAAATGTGTTTTCTCGAAATTGACGTCGGAGCCGTAAGGCCCCTTTCTCTTGCCGACGTCACATATATGACCAATCAAAACTTTCTATTTATTCATTTTTTATCAGTATCAAAAGGTAGATCAAAAGCCAGTAAATTCGGCTAAAACCCAGCCGAGACTCAAGCGCCAAATATTATGATTTCATCAAATTTCTCTTCACTGTGAAATCTCACTGTAACGTACAATGTAGATCAAGATCAGACAGCACGCATTGTACAGTCTGATCTTGGTCTATACCGTCCGCGACAGCTCTTCGAGTCGCGCTTCACAGCCTTAGGGTTAGACAGCAGTCTCGATTTTAAGTGCTTTACGATTCTAAACTGCCGGTTGCGCCACAGCTGGCCACCATATTTGACAGAAAAATCCTTCGGAAGAGACGTTAAACCGAGGTTCCGTGTGACAGTGCTATACACTTACCAAGCTAAAGAAACAGGGGTAACTTAGGATGGGTTTAGTCCTGTATCTTGTACTATCGCCGTAGTATAACCAAAAGTCTTCCGGGGCGTCGCCCATGTTGGGCAACCGGTGGCGACGATAAAAAAAAAAAAGAAAAATGACAATCTGCTGATTCCCCTGGAAATGCATCATCGTTTTAAAAAGCGCAGCAACATTGCTTCGACAATGTTTGTGTGGAAAAGCAGCCAGCGGCTTGAAGAAAGTGTGTGCAAACAATTGGTTAAGGAAACTCTAGTATAGGTTGCAGCCAGCCAGCCAGTCAGTCAGTCATTCAGTTTATTTGTTTGTGACCAGCCAGCCGGCCAGCCAGCCAACCAACCAACCAGCCAACCAACCAAACAAACAAACAACACAAACAAACAAACAATTGATTGATTGATTGTATGGTGTTTAACGCCGTTTTCAACATTATTTCAGTTATATCGCGGCGGCCAGTGCACCTATCCATGCTTTCCTGGAGTTTCTTTTATTAGTACTCCGCACAATATTCTTTTCAAGCCACTGGCTGCTTTCCCACATAACCATCGTCAAAACAATGGTCAGCTGTGAGAGAGGAATGTCGCAATGACTATCATCAATCCTCGGAAAGAAATTGGCCAAGCCGGGGATTGAACCAGCAACCTCCTGTTCTCAAGTCCTGTACGCTACCGACTGAGCTACGGGGGCTTTGCACAAACAAACAAACTTACTTTCGAGCTAAGATTCGTTTATCTTTATCAGTGTTCAACACGAAGTCCAAGTGGTCTGATGTTTGGTGTACTTTTTCCTTAAGAATTCTAAATTTGAAATTCCTTATCATAAATGTTTATTATCAGTTGAACGTTTTAGAGTTGCCACCTTACGTATTTCTCTTACCCCTTAGTTTTCAAGTTATAAACTGACTTAAGAATCATATCAGAAAGAAACCTTTTACAAAACAATCCATATTTTTAACGATCTGAAAGAAAACGACGTTTGAAAACATTGTGGGAAAAGGACTAAAACACATTTTATTTGAAGTAACTCAAAAGTGAATTGCGTTTTCAGCAAGCCTTGAAAAAATATGTTCAAAAACTAATAATCTTTACCAACATGTAACGAAGGCCCTTAATCTTTTACAAATCAACTGCATAGTTATTCCCCACCCCCCCTGTGGTATATTTAATAACAGATACTCTTCAATCGAAAAGTGTACTTTTGGTCTATGAGTAAAAACATGTGACTGGAAAAACTAAGAATTAAAAAGTTGAAGCTAAAATCATCTTGTTCTTGTTGCATAACGATGTGACAAATTGGCGACGAGGATCAATCAACGTGTCATAAGAGTCGAGTCAAAGGCGCTACGACAAATCCAGTGGTACAATGGCTACCCACGGGAAAATTGATGAATTTCAACCGGACACGGATAACTGGACGCAGTATGTAGAGCGGCTAGATCATTATTTTTTCGCCAATGATATTGATGACAACGACAAAAAGAAGTCGATATTTCTGTCAGTGGTTGGCAGTAAAGTGTACAAACTGATTAGTGATTTGTTGGCACCAACTAAACCAGGTGATAAGACATTTGCCGAATTGACTGAATTGGTAAAGAACCATTTACAGCCAAAACCCTCAGAAAGAGTTCAAAGATACAAATTTCATAGTCATTTTAGAGCATCAAACCAATCAGTATCTGATTACGTTGCCAAGCTAAGACACCTTTCAATGGAGTGTAATTTTGGGGCCACACTAGAGCTTATGTTAAGAGACAGATTAGTCTGTGGGGGTAAATAATGACCGTATTCAACGCCGATTACTAGCCGAGAAGGAATTGACTTTCGCAAAAGCTCTTGAATTAGCTCAAGGCATGGAAATGGCAGAAAAATCAGCCATGGACTTGCAGAATAAAGACAAACTGTTTGTCAATCTGGTTCGCCACAAAAAAGCAAAAACGAAACCGTCAGCATCTAATAGGGAACCAGAATGTTGGAGGCGTGGTGGAAAGAACCATTCCCCCCAAGATTGCTTTTTTAAGGACTCAGAATGTTTTAAGTGTAAGAAGAAAGGACACTTGAAAAAGAAATGCAAAAATCAGGAGGGGATGGAAAATGATACAAAGGATAGGAAAAAAGGTCAAGAGCATAATAGAAAGAAAAAAAGGATCAAATCAAAAATATCTGGCTGATGAACAGGACGATGGATCTAGTTACAATGAAAATGAGTATACTTTCTTTAAGATTGGAAACTCCAGTGAGAAACCAATAAAACATGAATTTGAACGGGTTCATAGTGCCTATGGAGGTAGACACAGGAGCATCAAAATCAGTAATTTCGGTAGAAACACTACAAGAAACTAAAGGTAAAATAGAGCCAACAAATATCAAATTAAAAACATACTGGTCAAGAAATTCCTATCTTGGGACAATCAAGGATAAAAGTGATTTCTGGTCAACAGAATAGAGAATTGTCTGCAATTGTGACAGATAGAGGACTAAATTTGATAGGGAGAGACTGGTTGCATGTCGTTAAGCTGAACTGGAGAGAGATTTTTAAAACTGTGTCTGAAAGGAGTTATGAGAACGAGTTAACCAGGGGTTACGAAGATATTTTTAAGTCGGAATTAGGCAAATATAAGGGTTTAAAGTCTCAGAGAAGGTGCAAAACACAAATATTGTAAAGCAAGGTCAGTTCCGTACAACTTGAAAGAAAAAATAGGACAAGAATTAGATAGGCTTGAACAGGAAGGAACAATCACAGCAGTTCAGTACTCGGAATGGGCGGCACCGATTGTGCCCATCGTTAAGGAGGATGGAAGTATCCGTATTTGTGGAGACTATAAAGTAACAATTAATCCAGTTTCAAACTTGGACAATTATCCTATTCCAAAGGTAGAGGACTTATTCGCCAACATCAGAAGGAAAGTGTTTTTCCAAGTTAGATTTGAGCAATGCCTATCAACAAATAGAACTTGATGAAAATTCAAAAATGTTTACGACCATCAACATGCACAAAGGATTGAATCAATATAATCGTCTTTGTTATGGGATTTCGTCTAGTCCCGGTATTTTCAAGGGGTGATGAACAACATATTACAAGGATTAGATAGAGTGAGAGTCAGGGTCGATGACACTTTGGTAGCAGGTGACTCAATTTAAGAACATGATGCCAGAGTTCGGGAAGTTTTCAAGAGACTTCAGACTGCTGGAATGAGATTGAAAAACGGTAAATGTGTTTTCAGAAGCACTGAAATAGATTACTTAGGACATAAGATTTCTGAGAAGGGTATTGAACCATTGAAAGTGAAGATTCAGGCTATAGAACAGATGGAGAGACCAAAAGATAAAAAAGAATTGCAAAGTTATTTAGGTCTGATCAATTATTACTCTAGATTTTTATCAAGAATATCTACAGTAATGGCATCATTATATGAGCTTTTACAGAAAGGAGCTAAATTCAACTGGGGAAGTGGACAAGAGAAAGCTTGGACTTCATCAAAGAAATTACTAGTTGAATCAGATTTGCTGGTACACTACGACCAAAGCAAAGAGCTAGTTTTAACATGTGATGCATCACCCTACGGTGTCGGTGTTGTGCTGTCACACAGAATGGAAGACGGGAAAGACAAACCAATTGCGTTTGCGTCTAGAACTCTCAGTAAAAGTGAAAAGAACTATAGTCAAATTGAAAAAGAAGGACTAGCAGTGATAGTTGGAGTGAAAAAGTTTCACCAGTATCTATATGCTAATAGGAGATTTGACATAATTACAGATCACAAGCCACTGTTAGGACTATTTAAAGAAGACAAGGGCATTTCAATGTTATCCTCTGCAAGAGTGGTCAGATGGTCTTGGATATTACGTGCATATAACTACAGACTGATACACAAAGCTGGTACAAGCATAGGGAATGCAGATGGACTAAGTCGTTTTCCTGTAAAAAGTGAAAATGTGGAACCGCCGGTACCAGGAAAAACAATACTGCTTATGAACTTTTTGAATGAACGAGCCCTGTGACGGCAAAGCAAATTGCCCGCTGGACAAACAATGATAGACATTTAAGCACAGTAAAAGACTTTATCAAATAAGGATGGCCCAGTGAAATGACCAATGATGAACTAAAGCCGTATTTCAATAGGCGGAATGAGTTGAGCATGGTAGATGATTGTATTCTATGGGGTACAAGGGTCATAGTTCCAGAACAAGGGAAAAAACCTCTTCTGAATCAATTAAGGACATGTAGGAATGAGTACAACGGAAGCCATTGCTCGTTCATACATATGGTGGCCATGCATAGATCGTGAAATTGAACATACAGTTAAAAACTGTACAGAGTGTTTGCAAAGTAGTACCATGCCAAAACAGTCTTTGCAGACATGGAATTGGCCAAAGAGACCGTGATCTCGTTTGCATATCGATTACGCAGGTCCGTTCATGGGGAAAATGTTCCTTATAGTCATTGACGCATACACTAAATGGATGGATGTCTATCAATCGCGTTCTTCGGACACTGGCATTACAATTGAACATCTGAGGCAGTCATTTGCAAACCAGGGATTGCCTGATACGATCGTCTCGGATAATGGTCCATGTTTCGCGAGCAAAGAATTTATGGAATTCATGAATAACAATGGAATAAATCACATAACGTCTGCACCGTATCATCCGTCTACAAATGGTTTGGCTGAACGGGCAGTTCAAACGTTCAAAGCGGGAATGAAAAAAAAAAAAAAAAAACAGGGTGAAGGGTCGATTCAAACAAAAGTATCAAGATTTCTGCTACAGTATAGAACTACAGTACAGTCTACAACAGGACAAACACTGGCAGAACTTTTGTTGAAAGGGAAACCCAAAACCAAAATGGATCTGGTTAAGCCAGATTTGCGGAAAAATGTGGAGAAGAAGCAAATACAACAGAAAATCAATCATCCAGACAAGAGAATAAGTGCTTTCCAAAGAGGGGAGATGGTGTATGTGAGAAATTTTGCAGTAAATGGAGAAAAATGGTTAAATGGTTGTGTTATTCAAAAAACAAAGTGAAAATAAATGAGGAAAATGTCATTGTGAAAAGGCATGTAGAGCAGATGAAAAAGTGTTATGATCAGGGAAATGTGGTTTTACCAAGTGAGCAGAGTGTAATAAATGAAAGTGTAAGAAAAGAAAAAGTGTCAATTCAAGATAAGAGTGTTCAGGATAGAGAGGAACCGGTATTCGTTGAACCAGAAAGCCAGAGAGATCCTATTAGTGTGACAGAGAAAGAAACCATACCAGAAAAGAAGTCAACCAGACCGCACAGAGAAAAGAAACAACCAGAAAGATTTAAAGATTTTGTTTAAGTGATCAGAGATATGTTAAAAAATGTTGAAAGTGATTTTAAAAACAGGGATTGATAAAGGTTGAAAGCTGTTACTTTACCATTGCATTGAGAGATGAGAGCATTATTGAGCATTAATAATTGAGCATGAGTATTCTGTATTTTGTAATTCTTATTTTGAGAATTCAACAAGAAATACAAATCAGAATTAGAATTTGAGTGATTATTTCTGTTAAATGTAAAGCTAGGTAAGCTTTGTTTCATTATTTAGTTAAAACTCACGATTGTTTAGTTAATAGTTGAAGTCACAAATACTATGAAAAAGTTACAGAAACATCGGAAAAATAATTTACTAATGGAAATATTTTCGATTTTCTAAAACATACTGTGTTAAAAATTGAAAACATTCCAAGGGGAAGGATATTGTGGTATATTTAGGTAAAGGGAGAGTAATGCCTATGAACTGTTTAACTTTGAAAACGTAAGTTAACTCTCTTTTTAATAACAGATGCTCTTTAATCGAAAAGTGTAGTTTTGGTCTATGAGAAAAAACATGTGACTGGAAAAACTAAGAATTAAAAAGTTGAAGCTAAAATCATCGTGTTCTTGTTGCATAACGATGTGACACCCCCGATGTTTTCAAAATATTTTTGTCTCATGAGCAAGGAATGGTTTGGAAAACGGTTTTGTAGATTTTGGTTCCAAACTCTAGATCAAAAAGTTTTGGGTATGTCTATTTCTCACAGTGTACTTACATCCCATACGTCCCACGCCCACCTCGCCACGAAGAAAAGAAAATGGTGAAAAAAGTCACTGCAAAACAGACCGTTGACTCTCTCTCTATTTTAAATTATTTCCCCTCCTCAACGCTTAGAGGCCCTTTCGTTGCCAAAAGTAAACAATGAGGGTGCTAAAATATCTTTAGATTTAAATCTTACCATTTAAAACTGTCGAAATCATTGTGAAGATGACAATTTATTATTGTGCAGTCGGTGCAAGTATTAGTCTCTGGCAGAAAAGTGAATTTCAAAACTAGGTTAAAAGTTGACAGATCGCTTTATCTTTTGTTACTGTTTACCTGATTTGAAAATTTATTTTTCTGCCTGCAACTAACACTTGGTTGATTAATTGATTGTATGGTGTTTAACGCCGTTTTCAACATTATTTCAGTTATATCACAGCGGCCAGTGCACCTATCCATGGTTTCATGGAGCTTCTTTTTACCAGTTCTCCACACAATATTCTTTCCAAGCCACTGGCTGCTTTCCCACATAACCATCGTCGAAAAAATGGTCAGCGGTGAGAGAGGAATGAATCCTGTCGCAATGACTATCATCAATCCTTGGAAAGAAATTGGCCAGGCCGGAGATCGAACCAGCGACCTCCTGTTCTCAAGTCCTGTAGGCTACCGACTGAGCTACGGGGCTTGGCAACTAACAATTGGACCGACCGTACAATAACAGATTGTCATCTTCATAATAATTTCCATAATTTCTATATTTTTAAATGGTATAGTTTAAATTTAGATGCATTTTTAACATCCTCTTTGTTTAATTGCCAGCTACATACGGCCTTTAAAACCCTTTACCACACAATGCCTCCTTTTGACAACCCTGATGAAGAATGCTTTTGAAAACATTGTGGGAAAAGGAGAAAATGCTGGTAACCAGCATTTTCTCCTTTTCCCACAACGTTTTCTATCCTTCCAGAAACAATTTCAAATTTCTGCATCATATTTATTTTGTCGTCTGCAAATGCTTTGAATTTGGAAATGTTTAAAATACTGCCGTGTGGTAAAGGGTTAATCTTAGTTGATTGATTGTATGGTGTTTAACGCCGTTTTCAACATTATTTCAGTTATATCGCAGCGGCCAGTGTACCTATCCATGCTTTCCTGGAGTTTCTTTTACCAGTACTCCGCACAATATTCTTTCTAAGCCACTGGCTGCTTTCCCACATAACCATCGTCGAAACAATGGTCAGCGGTGAGAGAGGAATGAATCCTGTCGCAATGACTATCATCAATCCTTGGAAAGAATTTGGCCAAGCTGGGGATCGAACCAGCGACCCCCTGTTCTCAAGTCCTGTACGCTACCGACTGAGCTACCGGGGCTTGGCTTAATCTTCGTGAATATTTTAGTAACAGTGTTACTTGCAGCAATGTCTTGATAACTGCTCTAATAACGTTTGACTTATAACAAGAGTCACGAGTGTACTTGATCCTAGTGACATGTGCTTTCCTTATGATAAGAGCTCGGCGTTCATTCCATATAGGTGAACAGCGCTAAGGCAAAAGGAGGTTTAATGCATCTTCGTAGTGCCACATAGCAAGAAAGTCGTCACATAATTACAAATCCATATTTATTTTTCTTTCAACCGATTCAATCATCTGAATCATGAAATGAATTGGTCCTTTGACACATAGAGAATTGTCTGAAAGCTAAAACGTTCGACTCAGATCAGCCAACGCGGAGTGCGCAGGCTGACCGGTTGGATACTTTTTGCAGATGTATTAAACCCCCTTTTTCACAGAGCATAGCTCATACAAAGTTGGTTCCTTTCTCGATGCTGTGGGTTTTTCTTGTATACATTTGTCCTTTGACAGACACTTTAGGGCCGATGTCTAGCGCTAATGATGCCCATGAACAGGTGGGCTGTAGCCGCTATATTATTTAAATGATGTTTTAAGGCGGCGTTAAATACAGTGCACTAAAGATAATCCTTTTAACACAATGTGTGAAATAAATCGCCGATTCGAATGGCATACCTGTGGGTCTGCTGAACGTGCTTTCTTAGATTTACATCGTCTGCTTCTTGAGTTTTTGAGCTTCGGGCGTTTAGGAGCCTTGGCCTTAATCACACAGCGTTATTCGGCGTTTTGTTTGAATGTCTCATTCCTACTTCACATTTGTATTATTGCACACAGTCACAGTTTCTGATTGGCTGGAACCGCCTCACGAGCATCCGATCGCGGTGTAAAATAGTGCGGATTGTCTGAATTAAATGTTACTACTCAGTTTCTCTGTTGGGAGTGGGGTTTTATTCCTGGTCTCTACAAAGTCTCACATTGTCGTATTCTGCTCCAGTGCGTTTAAAACCTTTACAATACAATCCCTAGTGTTATTACCCTGGGAAAGATGTTTAGCAAAACATTATTGAAAACGCAGAAAATGCTTGATTAACAAACATTTTCCGCGTTTCCCACAATGTTTTCTGACCTTTGAAGGATAGATCGCACTACTTGAGCCACAATCAAAGTGTCGTCTGAAAATGCTTTGAATTTCGCCGATTATGAACATTTTTTTATGGTCATAACGTGGCACAATATAGGAAACATTTGTCAGAAAACAGACAAATTTCATGGCTGAAAACAAATGAATACTGTTGAATATTTACCACACGTCGAAACTTTAGATTGGTAGTAAACACTTTGTTCAACGATCTTTTCCACTGGGTAATTAAATAATGGGATATTACGGTAAAGGTTTAAAAAAAATAAATACATCTTTAAAACATACACTCAAGCCGGCCTTCCAGGACAAAAATCTATAGAAAGATGGTTAACACACGTGGTATCTTCATTCAAGATGGCGTCCATTAGTTAGTTAACCTGCCGCCATTACTCTTTCCCAAACGACAAATTTTGGACCGGTCCAAATTGAAAGAGTTTGCAAACGACAATTTCAAATTTGATGAAAATGGCAGAAAGGTCTCAAAAAGGGTAGATAACACTGTAGGAAAAGGAGAAATTGCTCGGTACGAGCAATTTCTCCTTTTCCCACAGTGTTTTCAAAAGACTTGTACAGCAGACACGTGAAAACCAGGGCTTGTTTGGGAAAGGGTTAAGCGACTGAAACAGTTCTGTTAGAAATCGTGTTAAATGTAAGAAAAAAACAACAAAAAGTCAACTGTATATTTTTATGTATATTATATTAAAACAACAACAAAAACAACAACAAAACCAACAACAACAACATCACGTGAACTGGCAGTGAAACATTCGAAACACAGGAAACAGAACATGCAAGGAATAAAAAATTAAAGGGTATTTAACTATTTGCCCGACAACAAAGGTTTCTGACTTATCCGTTTTGAAAACTGTGTTGACTACAAATCAAATGTGGCTTAAAAATGGAATTTCGTCTTTGAAAGGATAAAACACTTTGTAGGAAAAGAAGATACCACTGGCTACCTTCAAACATCAAAAGCTTAATTCTAAAAAATTGTTAAAACCAGGGACCGTTTTGTAAAGAGTTAACGACCATTAACCCTTTCAGCGCCATAGGCCAAAACAGGGACTTTTGCGGACGGCATAGATCAAGATCAGACTGCACAGAACGTGCAGTCTGATCTTTGATCTATGCCCTCCGCTTGTTTTGTCAAGCCTATACAATAAAAATCTTCCGGAGACTCCGTGGATTCTATTTACAGCCATCAAAAGAGGCCGAAATTGTTTATTTGGCGCCGAAAGAGTTAATATTTACAAATGGGTCATACTCTGTAAAAAGGAACTTGACGCATCTGCAAAAAGTATCGCGCAGGCTAACCTGGGTCGAAACGTTTTGCTTTTGGTAATTCTCTGCATTTCCATGAACCATTCTACGTCAGTATTCAGTTCGTTGTTTGACGGAGTGCATTTTATGGATCAATGATTATATGGTGAGATGCATTAAACTCCCTTTTGCTAGGGCATGGCTCATATGTATTTTTTTTTTAACTCTTTCACTACTAATGACGATACTAGTAGCTTTTGCAGATGGTGTAGATCAAGATCAGACTGCACAGAACGTGCAGTCTGATCTTTGATCTACACCATCCGCTACCTGATGCTAGATTATGGCACAATTCATATTCAGTAGCAGTGGGAATCTTCTTTTAGACCTCGAAAAAAAAGTGGAATTTCTTGAATCAGTAATAAAAGAGTTAATGTATTTTTCGGTCCACACGTTTAAGCTATGTCGCGTATGACGCTGCTATACGTCGAACATAACTTGTACTGTATCTTGCACTATCTCTCTTGACATGCATGTAACTAGCAACCTTCTGGGGGCGTCGCCCATTCGGGCAACCAGTGGCGACTATAATAAACGAAAATAAATCACTGAACCGACGGATCTATTTCAAACGAAGAACTGCCATTTTGAGTAAACAATCGATTAAATAAACATATATCGATAAAGCTGCAACTAAGATATGTAAACATAAATTACGGAAACGTTATATACAAAAGTTAAAAATGTAATATAGCACTGGCTTGTTTGTTGTACATGTAAAGATAGTTATGCTCTGGGAGAAGGGGGCTTAATGCATTATACCAAGCAAGTCATCACACATCTATGGCTCCATAAAATCAGTTTTGTTTAGCAACAATCTAAATCATGAGATAGAAAGGTCCTTGGACATGCAGAAAATTGACACATAGCAAAACGTTCCGACCCAAGTCAGCCTGCGCGAACGGCGCAGGCTGACATGGGTCGATACTTTTCGCAGATGCATCAAGCCCCCTTTTCACAAAGCACGGCTTAATTATACATGTAGAGCTTAATGAAGATAACCAACAGTTTTCGCTGCTTTAATTAGTTGCTGCTTGTTTCTTCTTCAACAGCCGCCATCTTGAAAGTCAGTTAACTCCACGTGAAAGCCATGGTTGACTAAAAGAAAAACCCTTTCAGCGCGAAAGGCGAAAATACAGCTTTTGTGGACGGCAAAGATCAAGATCAGACTGTACAGGACGTGCTGTCTGATCTTGGATCTATACCGACCGTATGTTTAGCCAAGCTTTAAGATGAAAAAAAAAATGAAGAAAAATCTTCTTCGGTATCAGTGGATTCTATTTTTAGTAGTCGAATCAGGACGAGTTCGTTTGGTGCTGAGAGAGGTAACCCTTAAACAGCTAAATAAATTAAACCTAAGATAATATATCGGACAGTGTAGATCAAAGGTCAGACTACACGTTCTATGCAGTCTGATCTTGATCTACACGGTCTGCAGAAGCCCGCATAGCAGCCTAAGTGTTTATTAACTGTTAGGTGTGAAGTGACGTAATTCGAACAATATTGTATCAAATCGAGAGTTTCAGTTGAACTCGACCAAGGTGTGTCCATGCAATATCGTCGATGACTGGAAATATTTACAGAGTATCATGAGGTCTCGATGAAAAACTGTCTGTAGATCCCGCACCGGTGCAGCGTGTTTTATTGCGCCGTACACATGTAAAATTCAAACTGGAAGAAGTAAAAGTAAATACGAATGAATAAATGAATGAATAAATCGATCGATCGATCGATCGATCGATTGATCGATCAATCAATCGATCAATGTAAAGAAGAAAGAAGAGGGTAAATAAGTACTATGATTTGGTAGAATAGCGAGAAGAGCAGAATGTTGGTTAGTCAGTCGGACGGTAGAAATCTTCTCTCGCCGCTAAAATTGTTTGACGACTTTTACGTGCGAAAATAGCCAGTGGCACGGGATCATAAAAGAACGAAAGGGCCAGGACTCCTGTAACAGACGTTCAATTTCAATGAAAATTTTAGATGCACGAACTGCTTGGTAAGCTTTGAAAACCAGTAAGTTCTGCAACCGATCCTCACATCAGGTGGTGTCCTTGGCCAAGTCACTCGAGAGCCCAACTCAGTACTGGTGAAACCCAGGACACACATGAATAAGCGACCTGTGGCCGTGATTTGTTAAATATAATGTTGAAAGCGGCGTAAAACACCTTCCAATCAGTCAGTCTATACAAAGACACCACCTCTCCTCGAGACAGTTCACCCCATCATGTGTCCACTCTAAAGTTGCTACACAGAGCAAATGATACGAATTACACCAGCTCGACGGAGGCGCCTGGTTGGTACACTTAAAACACACAAATAGACAATAGAACAACTTTATCCTCAGCCTAGAATTATATTCACACAGAGAATCCCAACAATTTTTGTAGCCATTCTAATTTGCATAAACCCTTAGGCTGCTAAGTTCGACTCGAGGACCTTTTGCGGACAATATAGATCAAGATCAGACTGCACAGAATGTGCAGCCTGATCTTGGATCTATACTCTCTGATAAGGAGATATTTTTCCTCAAAAATTAACTTTGAAATGACGATAAGGTTAATAACTAATTAAAGGGAGGTAATATATTAATAGTCATAACGATAAGAACATGCACTGATAACAATACAATACTACGTACATCATCCAATAATCCTTGGTAAGGTCCTGACTCACTGCAGGCTCCAATCATTAACGGGTCCGGCCGTAATTGAATGTCCCCTGTGTTAAAAGTGAAAAAAAAAAAAAAAAAAATTGAGCAATGCTCTTGCAAAAGTGGGGCTTGATGCATCTCCGTGATGCATTATACCAAGCAAGTCGTAACATAATCATGTATTCATAAAACAAAACATTTTGTCTAACAACCGACTTGATCTGGAGGTAGTCCGGTTCTTCGACAGGCATAAAATTCACAAATAGCTCAGAGTTTCGACCCATATTAGCCAGTGCGGACTGCACAGGCTGACACTGGTCAATACTTTTTGCAGAGGCATTGAAGCCCCTTTTCACACAGTATGGCTAAAATATTTGGGTCGTGCTTTGTGAAAAAGGTAGTTTAATGTAGTGCAAAAAATATCGACCCATGTCAGCCTGCGCAGACCGCGCAGGCTGACATGGGGCGACACTTTTTGCTTGGGTGAAAATTTTCTGCATGTTAAAGGAACATTTACGCCTCATTGTTCAGTCAGTTAGAAAATAGAGCTGTATAGTACGGCGACTTGCCTGGTGTAATGCATCACGAAAGATGCATTAAACCTTTGTCTTTTACAAAAGACCTCTCTTATATTTATTGACAAGCATTAAAGGTACATCCTTACAGAGAGAGAGAGAACGCTGTAAAAATTTGATAGGACTTTAGAATGTTTCAAAATTTACAATGACACTATAAATTCCTCAGAGAATGAATTAAACTACATATTCATATATCGGTAATTTTCGAAAACAACACTCTATTGTTCGATATTTCGGCTACTGCCTTTTTCAAGAGTTCGAATCACTTTGTCCACGAGAACCTATTTTTATTGATTGATTGATTGATTGTATGGTGTTTAACGTCGTTTTCAACATTATTTAAGTTATATCGCGGCGGCCAGTGCACCTATCCATGCTTTCCTGGAGTTTCCTTTACCAGTACTACGCACAATATTCTTTCCAAGCCACTTAACCATCGTCGAAACAATGGTCAGCGGTGAGAGAGGAATGAATCCTGTCGCAATGACTATCATCAATCCTCGGAAAGAAATTAGCCGAGCCGGGGATCGAACCAGCCACCTCCTGTTCTCAAGTCCTGCACGCTACCGACTGAGCCACGGGGGCTCGACAGAACATATTTTTAGCGTGAATTACCACAGCAATATTGTTTTAAAAGAATACGGCTGCAGTAATTCACGCTAAAAATGTCCTTGTGGAAAAAGTGTTTCGAGCTTTTGAAAAAGGCCGAAATATCGAACAATAGAGTGTTGCTTTTTTATAGTGTTTCAAAACTTAGTCAGCTGTTTAGACATAGAAAAATTACCGATATATGAATATGAAAGGGATGAATACATATATCGGAAATCTTCGATTTAAAACCAGGAACATCATACGAGTGGTTTCTTTGATGGCCCCCAAATGCATTTTCTATTGGTCGTAATCTATGAAACCTTGCATTTGTCAGGGGGAATATTTGGCACGAAGATACAAGAATGATTGTAGTTTCATAAAATAAAGATGAAATGGGTTTAAAAAAAAAAATGGCCGAAAACGAGTACCTTTAACCCCGGGCAACACAAACTCGAGCTAAAGCGCGGGGTTGTTGGGTAAAGTGTAAACAGACATACGGTTTATTTCAACATTTTTACATTTAATGTTGATACATTTCAAAAAAGGTAATTAATTAACACGAAACCACCCTCCGAAGAGAAATCTTTATGGAGATTGTGTTCACTTTAATGGCTAGTTGATGAGACTTTAATTGCGTGAGATTCATTCATGCCACTTTCTTTTATCTTGTTTCTTTTAGGCGACAAGAAAATTTTATACTCGTCGAAAATATAAACCTATGCAGAAGACAGATTAAATGCAGCTCAATGATTGGATTTCCTGTTTAAAGGATAAAAAATATTGTGAGTAAACGGAAAAATGCTGGTTACCAGCATTTTCCCTTCTCCTTCAATGTTTTCAAATGCCTTTTTTAGGGTCGGCAAAGCACATGATTGCTAGGTAGAGGGAAAGGAAATATAAGACAAACAATCCGCGTCTTTCTAAAGCAATTTTACGCCAAAAACGTAGATTTAAAACAATCAAAATGACAACTAGAAATCTTAATATTTCTATTTCTAAAAAAAATTTTGACGGGTCTAAAACGTTTGTCATCTATATATGAAGTAAAACTTTAATGATGGCCGGAAAGACCTATCGTGACTGAAATATCTGTTTGAAAGAGAGATACAGAAGAAGACCCTACCCCTCTCTCTCTCTCTCACTCTCTCATAAACTTGACTCACCTATAATCTTTTTACTCTCTGTTATTGAATTTACTGTCCCAGATAAAGTCGAACCGTCGTATGTATAAGTCAGCCTGTTCCACCCAGTAAACTGTAATAATAATAAAAATAATGATAATAATAATAATAATAGCCAAGCCCCGTAGCTCAGTCGGTAGCGCACAGGACTTGAAAACAGGAGGTCGCTGGTTCGATCCCCGGCTTGGCCAATTTCTTTCCGAGGACTGATGATAGTCATTGCGACAGGATTCATTCCTCTCTCACCGCTGACCATTGTATCGACCATGATTATGTGGGAGAGCAGCCAGTGGCTTGGAAAGAATATTATGCGGAGTACTGGTAAAAGAAACCCCAGGAAAGCATAGATAGGTGCACTGGCCGCCGCGATATAACTGAAATAAGGTTGAAAACGGCGTTAAACACCATACAATCAATCAATCAATCAATCAATCACAATCAATCAATAATAATAGTAACGACGAAGACAACGATGATGCTGGTGGTGATGATGATGGCCTTATTTCGTGAGGGTCGAAACCCCCAACAAGCACAGTATATCAGTGGTACCTTTTCTCGCAATGATTTCTACCAGTTCGAAGGCTATTTGCAATATTTGAAGCATTATAGAATTTGTCGTCTGCAGATGGTTTAGACTCGCACAAATCTAAAACTTTGCCGTTTGGTAAAGTGTTAACCCTTCAACAAACAAGCTCTCGTTTTAAAGACCTTGATTTGAAAACACTGTGGGAAAAGGAGAAAATGCTGGTAACCAGCATTTTCTCATTTTCCCACAGTGTTTTCAAACCTTTCGAGGACAAATCCCATCATTTGTGTAACATTAAACTTGTCTTCTGCAAATGTCTCCAATTTGGACCAGACTACAAATTTGTCGTTTGGCTTTTTAAAACACTGTGGGAAAGGGAGAAAAAGCTAGTTACCAGCATTTTCCCCTTTTCCCACAGTGCTTCCAAACCTATCGAAGAGAAATCCCATCATTTGTGCAACATTAAAATTGTCGTCTGCAAATGCTTTCAATTTGGACCAGTCTACAATTTGTCGTTTGGTAAAGAATTTAACACATTCTTCTACTGAAAACACTATGGGAAAAGAAGAAAATGCTGGTTACCAGCATTTTCTCCTTTTCCCTAAGTGTTTCCAAACCTATCAAAGGCAAATCTTATCATTTGCGCAAAATTAAACTGTCGTCTGCAAATACTTTCAATTTGGACCAGTCTACAATTTTGTCGTTTGGTAAAGAGTTCAACACATTCTTTTCTTGAAACCTACTCACAGTATCTTCATAATGTACAAAGACAAAATTTTCTCCAGCCACGTCCGTCGAGGCTCTGAACACGGCTACACCCCCGTTGTCCCCCGGGATGATGGCGATATCAATGGAAGGCTTGGGGGTATAACCACACTTATAGCAACAGTTGGATACGATGTGCATCAGGAGGTTTTTGGGAGCCCAGACGCTGATTCGAAATCGAAATGTTATCTTAAGCTTCTGACCGAAAGTGACTCTGAAATGGAAAAAACGGAAAAGAGGCCATTTAACCCTTTATCACACAATCCCGACTTTTGACGACGCTGCAGAAAATGCCTTTTGAAAACATCGTGGGAAAAGGAGAAAATGCTGGTAACCAGCATTTTCTCCTTTTCCCACAATGTTTTCTACCCTTCCCAAATCATATTTCAATTTTTGAGCCACATTGGATTTGTCGTCTGCAAATGCTTCCAATTTGGACCAGTTTAAAATTTCGTCGTTTAGCAAAGAGTTAATAAAGGATAGAAGAGAGACAATCAAATATAGTATCGTAAAGGGACCATTAAATACAGAATTGGAAAAAAAATACATAAAGGATCAAATTCGGGCTTTGTATTAAAAAGGGATTGAAAACAGACCATTCAAATAAGGGGTTGTGAAGAGACCGTTAAATAATGGATCGAAAAAGAGGCAGGATCAAAAACAGACCGTTTCATAAAGGATCGTAAGAAGACCATTAAATAATGGATCGAAAAGAGACGATTAAATACAGGATTATCAAGAAACCATCACATAAAGAACCTAAAACGGAATGTTAAATGAAGGATCGAAAGAGATAATCAAAAGAATACTATGGAGACCATGGACTAGAGGATCGAAAACAGACCATTGAAGAAAGGATCGCAAAAAGACCGTTCAATAAAGAATCGAAATATAGGATCCTAAAGAGACTTAAATATACAATCGAAAAGAGATCATTTGATAAAGGAAAGAGATAATAAAATAAAGGATCACAAAGAGACTATTAAATAAAGGATGGAAAGCGGAACATTAAAAAAAGGATCGTAAGAGACCATGAAATAAATGATCATACAGAGACCATTAAATACGGTATCGTAGACAAACCATTACATATAGGATTAAAAACGAACTATCAAATAAAGGATCGAAAAGAGACTATTTAAAAAAGGGGTCGCAAAGATACAATTAAATAAAGGATCAAAAAGAGACATAGAATCGAAAACAAACCATTTCATAAGAATCGAAAACAAACCATTTCATAAACGATCGAAAAGAGACCATTACATACAAGATTGTCAAAAAATAATTACATAAAGGATCGAAAACGGACTTTTAAATAACGTTCGAAAAGAAATCATCCAATAAACAGTAAAGAGACTTTAAACTTAATGATCGAAAATGCATCATTTAACGAAAGGTTGCAAAGAGTTCAATTAAATAAAAGATCGAAAAATAGGATCGAAAAGAGACTATTAAATTTAGAATCGAAAAAAGACCATTTAATACAGGAAAGATATCATGAAAAAAAAAAAAAAGGATCGTGAAAACACCATTAAATAATGGATGGAAAAGAGACCAATAATTAACGAACGGAAAAGAGACCAACAATTAACGAATAAAAAAGAGATCATCAAATGAAGGATCGAAAAGAGAGCATTATTTAAAGGATCGAAAATAAATCATTAAATTTATGATCGAAAAGTGATCATTAAACAGAGGATCGAAAATGGACTATCAAAAAAAGGATCGAAAATAGGTCATTGAATAAAGGATCAAAAAGAGATCATCAAATAAAGGATCATGAGGGTACCATGAAATAAAATATCGAGGCGAGACCATTAAACTAAAGAGATCATTCAATTAAGGTTCGAAAAGTGACCATTGAATAAAGGACCGAAAAGAGACAATTAAGTAAAGGATCGAAAAGAGACCTTTAAATATAGGATCGAGAACAGATCTTTGGATAAAGTATCGAATAGAGATCATTAAATAATGCCTTAAACGACATACTGGTCGCCATTGGCAATAAAAGAGTTAACCTTCTTACCCCGAAAATCTCCACAGCGTCAAATGTGAACGTCCGTCGAACTGCCCGGATCCAAACTCTACCCCAACGTTCTCGTTTCCCATTGCAAGCTGGTTCCCGGATTTGTCAAATACACCATCTTCAAAGTTTAGATACAGCTCGGGTCGGCAAGCTGTAATAAAAACAGTGTGAAATACTTTGTGAGCAGTTATCAGTCAGTCAAAGTAGCTATCAAAGTGATAGGTCGTAAGACTTGCAAGCAACAAAACTCGGGACACTTGAGGACAATACTAAATATCTATAGATTTCTTTGAGGTTGTAGGTTCCAGCCCCACTGCTGGCCAACTAAAAGATTTACCAACAGTCTTTCGGATGAGACATAAAACTGAGGTGCCGTGTGACGGTGTTTTACACCGAAAACGTTAAAGAACCAGGCGTAATTTCGTCTTGTATCCAGGTTTATCTTGCGTAACATAATTAATGTTAAGCCTTCTGAAGGGCCTCACCCATATGGTAACCGGTGGTAACAATAAATATACGGGAAATCATATATGACAAAGAATAGGGACAATTTTGGAACTGAATCTGTCCCTTAAAAGGGACATGGTTCGACCTTTGGCTGTGAATCAATATTCCTCCTAAAACACTGATAAATACTACTAAATATCTATAGATTTCTTTGCAGCCATAAATGAATCAGACAGTTACATTTGGTAGCTTTCGAATATCGTTGATAATCGTGAAGGGGGTTTTTCATCTGGTGACGCTCTTCTTATATTATATCAGATATGACGTCATCATAGCTATTTAAATGTCGTCACACATTATCAACCATTGTGTGATTAATCCATTCGGCATACATCGAGCGATTCGGTGATCAAATCCCTCGGGGGTATAACGTAGCTTGAAATGCACCTACACAGTACATTTCGTACGTCGCCGGATGCACACCGTTTTACCGATATTGAAATTGTAAGGCTCCTCTTAAAAGAAAACATGTGTCACAATTTTGTTTGGATAATTAGATATCTTTCTAAGAGTATTTTAGTCGGCAAACAGTTTGTGCATTCAATTTTTAGCGTGGTTTATCAATTCTGTTGGGAGCTTTCATCGACAGATCGATAGATGTGAATAACTTCACCGCGGCTGTTCATGTCGTTGCTAAGCGATTTACAGGGGCGCCGCCATATTTAAGATCATGTAATTGGTAGTTCAAAATGGAAGCCTCCTTTGTACAGACGAGGTTAGATGTAGGTAGGAATTCGGCCGATTTGTAACGAGTGTGATTTATCATGTCAAATTCCAGGTAAAAATTCTTGGCAGAAATATAAAAGTACCATACACAGTTACGTTTCGCAGATAGGGAATGCCATACTTTGCCATATTTTCCCCGACACTTCTATCTATGGATGGTTTACCAGCTTATGTCATTAGTTACTTTACTAAATTCAGTAATAAAACATTTTTGAAGTTTCGCGTGATTAAAAAATATCTGTGTAGCCCCATCTAACGCTTCACCACACAATCCCTTCTTGTAAAGACCTTGAGAAAAACTGCTTTTGAAAAGATTGTGCGAAAAGGGGAAAATACTGGTTACCAGCATTTTCTCCTTTTCTCACAATTCTTTGTAACCCTTTGAAGAACAAAAACCATTATGTGAGCAATAATCATTTTATTGTTTGCAAATCTTTTTGAATTTGGACCAGGCTGTAATTTTGTCGACTTGTCGTCTGGCAATCATTAAAGCCATTAAACGGCTCTTGAACAATGACTAGTAACGTTGATAGCTATAATTCAAGACAAATGTTCGACACATGACTATAAATTATCCAACAAAATTATCTAATAAAAGTATTTCATAATTATAATACACTATTATTTAGACACATTTGATTGATCGATTGCAAAGGACAAACTAGAAGGTCAGACAGCCGTCCTTTAACTCTTTACCAGATGGCGAAATTTTAGACTTGTCCAAATTGAAAGTATTTGCAGACGTAAAAATAAAATGTAGCTAAAATGTTGGAATGTGTCCCAGGAAAAAGTAGAAAACATTGTGGCAAGTAAGAAACGTTTGTTACCATAATGTTTAAAGAATGGATTATCCCCCGGTTCGTTAAGACTCGGGCTTGTGCTGTAAAGGATTAACATTTCCGCTGTCAACATAATTGAGTTTTTCCCGAGATCTAAAACTAAATCTTTTTCCGTGGCCTAAATATAGATTTTTTCCGAAGTCTAAAAATAGAATTTTTCCCGAGGTCAAAAGGTAGGGTTTTTTTTTTCCCCTCGAGGTCTACAAGATTTTTCCCCGAGGTTCGAGAGTAAATTTTTTTCCGAGTTCTACAAATAGATGTTTTTCCCGAGGTCTAAAAGCAGATTTTCTTTCCCTCGAGGTCGGTAAGTAGATGTTTTTCCCAAAGTCTACAACTACATTTTACCCCCTTCAGATGTTTTCCCCGAGGTCTAAAGGTAGATCCCCCACAGGCCCACAAATATATATATTTTTCTAACGTCTACAATTAGATGTTTTTACCGAGGTTTACAAGTACATGTAGATGTTTTTCTCCAGGTCTACAAGTCATCCCCCCAAAGGCCACAAATAGACGTTTTTCCTGACATCTTCAAGTAGATGTTTTCACCGAGGTCTATAAGTAGATTTTTTTCCCGAGGCCTTCGGAAGCAGATTTCTCTCCTCCCCTCAACGTCCAAAAGTAGATTTTCCTCGTGGTCTACAAAAAAATTCCCACCCCTATCCCCGAGGTCAACAAGAAGACTTTTTCCCCCAAGGTCTACACGTAGATTTTCCCGAGGTCTACACGCAGACATTTTTTGTTCTCGAGGTCTACAAGAAGATTTCTCCCGAGGTCTACAAGTAGACCTTTTTCTCTAGATCTTCAAAAAGATTTTTCCGGAGGTCTACAAGTAGATTTTTTTCGCGGGGTCTACAAGCAGACGTTTTTTCTCAAGGTCTACAAGTAGATTTTCTCCGAGGTCTACGAGTAGAATTTTCTCGAGGTGTACAATTTTTCCGAGGTCTACACATTGATATTTCCCGAGGTCTACAAGTAGATTTTTCTCGAGGTCTACAAGTAGATTTACACCAAAATCTACATGTAGATTTTTCCCGAGATCTATAAGCACCTTTTTCCCGAGGTCTACAAGTAGATTTTTTCCTCAAGGTCTGCAAGTAGGTTTTTGTTTCCTCTAGGTCTATAAGCACATTATTTTCCCAAGGTCAACGAGTGGATTTTCCCCGAGATCTCCAGTTGATTGTTTCCCGAGGTCTACAAGAAGATTTCTCCAGAGGTCTACATGTAGATTTTTCGTAATGTCTGCACGTAGACTTTTCCCCCTCGCGGTCTGCAAGAAAATTTTTTTCACGAGAACTACAAATAGATTTTTCCGAGGTTTACGAGTACACCCCCTGTCTACAAGGAGTTTTTTTCTCCCAAGGTCCACAATTATTTTTTTTCCACCAAAAAGTATTTTTTTTCCCCGAGTTCTACCAGTAGATTTTTCCTGAGGTCTACGAGATTTTTCTCTGAGGTCCTCAAGTAGAATTGCACTTCATCGGGTAGAGGAATGTTGATAGTAATCATTGTCTAACCAGGTTTTTAAACAGTAACTGTTGACGACCTACGGATGGTCAAATACAATGGTACCATATGCGGGTGTCTACACTCGCTCGCTTTTCAGTAAAATTTCGAAGTCGAAAAATGGGCAGAGCTATACAAAGCAAGTCTTATCATAATTATGGATCCATTTTTCTCAACATCCGACGAAATGATGAGGTAGAGTGGTCCTTTGACAAGCAAAAGATTTACAAGACCGTGCAGGCTGACATGGGACGATACTTTACTGCAGATGCATTAAACAAGCTTTTCAAAGAGAATGGCTCAAATTACTGTACATATTTGCATTCCAAAAAGAAATGTAAAATACAGTTAGAATGGGTGACATTTTCAACCCCGCCTATTTTCAGTTGATAAATATAAAAGTCGCCCATACATGAGGCAATACTTACATGGTTTGAATATCTTGTCCGGCTTGTTACAGTTACACTCGGCGTGGTCAAACCTTGAGCCCGGGGGACATGATCTCACCATCCAGCCCACGCCGGACACCCGCTCGAAGAAAAACTTGTCGTTAGATTCCATAGGTAACAATCGGCACTTAGCTGTGAGGAGGAAAATAGAACAGACATGAATTGCAATATTTTGTTCAAGCTAACATCATAACTTATAGTTTACACAGATTTCAATTTAGTGGCAACATACCATAAACTCACAGCCCGACAACGAAATTTTAGGGTCGTATTCTTAGAGAACATTTGCAAAGGAATATTTGAGTATGGCTTAACCGATGGTATTTGTCATTAAAAGGGAAGAAAACGTCGTGGTAAAAGGATGTACCCCATTTTTCTTCGGAATCGTTTTGTGAGGTGAATTTACATTGACATCTTGATAATTTGTTTACGGATCAAACCAAGAAATACGTTCGATTTATCTGTAACGAACCTTTTCACAATTTTCAGCTATTTTTCTACAGTTTCTAAAACAATTCCTGTCATTTGGGCCATACTAACTTTCCTGTGCATAGGGTTTTGTTATAGACAAGTCACTTACTTATTTCGTTCAGTAACCATCCACATTACAGTTTAATTATACCTCCCGAACCTATCACCTGATTGGTTGAAGAACACTTCACCTGATTGGTTGACGAATAGTCACCTGATTGGTTAATGAATAATCACCTGATTGGTTGATAAAGTGTCACCTGATTGGTTGATGTACACTTTTCTAGCTTCTATTACAATTGAAAGGTGTTTTACGCCTCCTTCAAAATTTCATATCATGGCGATAGTTCACTTCTTCGTATTATGCTCTGGGGTTTACCAGCACTAGGCCAACACACTGAAGTGTCTTTACAAAGGACACTCCAACGATAGATCTAGCGCGTCGAGTGATGATAGAACCCGGGATTTTAAGATTACAAGTTCCACACATCAAAACTCTCAACAAATCAAACGGTTTGTCCTAGAAATTGAACTGAGACGGAGGATGACAACAGCTGGTGCCTTAATGTCTAAATGTTTAACAGGTTTACGTTCACTAAAATTACAACAACAACAACAACAACATGATCATCATCATCATCATCATCATCAACAACAACATCAACAACAATAAAAATAAACAAGAGGGCCATGATGGCCCTGGGTCGCTCACCTGAGTCAATAGGCGAAATTCACTCAACGTGCATAATCCAATTTCTGACAAATTATCAGGTCAATTGATGAACAAACTTGGTAGAGGTCCACTAGGAGATGCTACATGCCAGATATCAAAGCTCCATGCCTTCCAGTTTCAGAGAAGAAGAACTTTAAAGTTTTACTTCTTTGTTCCTATGTTCGAAATTTGTGACCCCCGGGGCGGGGCCAGTTTTGACCCCAGGGACATCATATGATCAAACTTGGTAGAGTTCCACTAGGAGATGCTACATGCCAAATATCAAAGCTCTACGCCTTCCAGTTTCAGAGAAGAAGAATTTTAAAGTTTTCATTCTTTGTTCCTATGTTTGAAACTTGTGACCCCCGGCGCGGGGCCAGTTTTGACCCCAGGGGCATCATATGAACAAACTTGGTAGAGGTCCACTAGGAGATGCTACAAGCCAAATATCAAAGCTCCATGCCTTCCAGTTTCAGAGGAGAAGAATTTTAAAGTTTTCCTTCTTTGTTCCTATGTTCGAAATTTGTGACCTCTGGGGCGCGGCCAGTTTTGACCCCAGGAACATCATATGAACAAACTTGGTAGATGTCCACTAGGAGATGCTACATGCTAAATATCAAAGCTCCACGCCTTCCATTTTCAGAGAAGAAGAATTTTAAAGTTTTCCTTCTTTGTTCCTATGTTTGAAACTTGTGACCCCCGGGTCGGGGCCAGTTTTGACCCCAGGGACATCATATGAACAAACTTGGTAGAGGTCCACTAGGAGATGCTACATACTAAATATCAAAGCTTTACGCCTTCTAGTTTCAGAGAAGAATAATTTTAAAGTTTTCCTTCTTTGTTCCTATGTTTGAAACTTGTGACCCCCGGGGCGGGGCCAGTTTTGACCCCAGGGACGTCATATGACCAAATTTGGTAGAGGTCCACTAGGAGATGCTACATGCCAAATATCAAAGCTCCACGCCTTCCAGTTTCAGAGAAGAAGAATTTTAAAGTTTTCCTTCTTTGTTCCTATGTTCGAAACTTGTGACCCCCGGGGCGGGGCCAGTTTTGACCCCAGGGACGTCATATGAGCAAACTTGGTAGAGGTCCACTAGGAGATGCTACATGCCAAATATCAAAGCTCCACGCCTTCCAGTTTCAGAGAAGAAGAATTTTAAAGTTTTCATTCTTTGTTCCTATGTTCGAAACTTGTGACCCCCGGGGCGGGGCCAGTTTTGACCCCTGGGACATCATATGAACCAACTTGGTAGGGGTCCACTAGGAGATGCTACATGCCAAATATCAAAGCTCCACGCCTTCCAGTTTCAGAGAAGAAGAATTTTAAAGTTTTCCTTCTTTGTTCCTATGTTTGAAACTTGTGACCCCCGGGGCGCGGCCAGTTTTGACCCCAGGGGCGTCATATGAACAAACTTGGTAGAGGTCCACTAGGAGATGCTACATGCTAAATATCAAAGCTCCACGCCTTCCAGTTTCAGAGAAGAAGAATTTTAAAGTTTTTATTCTTTGTTCCTATGTTTGAAACTTGTGACCCCCGGGGCGGGGCCAGTTTTGACCCCTCGGGCGTTATATGAACAAACTTGGTAGAGGTCCACTAGGAGATGCTACATGCTAATTATCAAAGCTCCATGCCTTCCAGTTTCAGAGAAGAAGAATTTTAAAGTTTTCCTTCTTTGTTCCTATGTTCGAAATTTGTGACCCCTGGGGCGCGGCCAGTTTTGACCCCAGGGACATCATATGAACAAACTTGGTAGATGTCCACTAGGAGATGCTACATGCCAAATATCAAAGCTCCACGCCTTCCAGTTTCAGAGAAGAAGAATTTTAAAGTTTTCCTTCTTTGTTCCTATGTTTGAAACTTGTGACCCCCGGGGCGGGGCCAGTTTTGACCCCAGGGACATCATATGAACAAACTTGGTAGAGGTCCACGAGGAGATGCCACATACTAAATATCAAAGCTTTACGCCTTCTAGTTTCAGAGAAGAAGAATTTTAAAGTTCTCATTCTTTGTTCCTATGTTTGAAACTTGTGACCCCTGGGGCGGCGCCAGTTTTGACCCCAGGGACGTCATATGACCAAATTTGGTAGAGGTCCACTAGGAGATGCTACATGCCAAATATCAAAGCTCCACGCCTTCCAGTTTCAGAGAAGAAGAATTTTAAAGTTTTCCTTCTTTGTTCCTATGTTCGAAACTTGTGACCCCCGGGGCGGGGCCAGTTTTGACCCCAGGGACGTCATATGAGCAAACTTGGTAGAGGTCCACTAGGAGATGCTACATGCCAAATATCAAAGCTCCACGCCTTCCAGTTTCAGAGAAGAAGAATTTTAAAGTTTTCCTTCTTTGTTCCTATGTTCGAAACTTGTGACCCCCGGGGCGGGGCCAGTTTTGACCCCAGGGACATCATATGACCAAATTTGGTAGAGGTCCACTAGGAGATGCTACATGCCAAATATCAAAGCTCCACGCCTTCCAGTTTCAGAGAAGAAGAATTTTAAAGTTTTCCTTCTTTGTTCCTATGTTCGAAATTTGTGACCCCCGGGACATCATATGAACAAACTTGGTAGGGGTCCACTAGGAGATGCTACATGCCAAATATCAAAGCTCCACGCCTTCCAGTTTCAGAGAAGAAGAATTTTAAAGTTTTCCTTCTTTGTTCCTATGTTTAAAACTTGTGACCCCCGGGGCGGGGCCAGTTTTGACCCCAGGGGCGTCATATGAACAAACTTGGTAGAGGTCCACTAGGAGATGCTACATGCCAAATATCAAAGCTCCACGCCTTCCAGTTTCAGAGAAGAAGAATTTTAAAGTTTTCCTTCTTTGTTCCTATGTTTGAAACTTGTGACCCCCGGGGCGGGGCCAGTTTTGACCCCAGGGGCATCATATGAACAAACTTGGTAGAGGTCCACTAGGAGATGCTACATGCCAAACATCAAAGCTCCACGCCTTCCTGTTTCAGAGAACAAGAATTTTAAAGTTTTCCTTCTTTGTTCCTATGTTTGAACTTGTGACCCCCGGGTCGGGGCCAGTTTTGACCTTAGGGACATCATATGAACAAACTTGGTAGAGGTCCATTGGAAGATGCTACATACCAAATATCAAAGCTCTACACCTTCTAGTTTCAGAGAAGAAGAATTTTAAAAATTTTGCTATTTTTTTCCTTTTGGTTGCCATGGCAACCAGAGTTATGGGTGGAATTCAATCTCTTGAACAACTTTGGTAGAGCTTCACCTGAGGAACATCCCTGCCAAGTTTCATCAAGATTGGCCCAGTGGTTTAGGAGGAGAAGATGTTTAAAGAAATTGTGGACGACGGACGACGGACATTGGGCGATCACAAAAGCTCACCTTGAGCACTTCGTGCTCAGGTGAGCTAAAAAAATAATACATACTAGCCGATACAACTTCATTAATATTTCCAAAATCCATACAAGTATCTTGACAGGTCACATTTCGGACACAACCAAAATTCGGATTGAAAGACGATCCAAGTGGACAACAACCTGGTTTTGAGGACCCGGATTTGCAGTCCCAGTAAGCTCTGCAGTTACCCGGATGTCTGTAAGAATCTGCTTTTTTCTGGGAGCAAGGATCTGGAATTCAAGAAACATAGTCTTTGTTAACTCATAATAAAAAAAAAAGTCCCGTGTTTTTATGGGCCCGAGAAAGAAGGCTTTGAAAACATTGTAGGAAAAGGAGAAAATGCCCGTAACCGCCAATTTCTCCTTTTCCCAAAATGTTTTCTACCTTATCCGAGATCTTCGGCTAATTTGTACCAAGATTGAAATTTAGTCTACAGTCGCCCCCATTTGGAAAGGCGTAAAATTTGTTGCCGTTTCATAACGGGTCAATGACAATTCACGACAATAGTGGCTAACATAGCTTTTACAGACGGTGTAGATCCTAGATAAGACTGTACATTGTGTGCACGTTGCATTCTGATCATGGATCTATACTGTATGCTACATTATACTCAAGAGGTTCAAAATGACCATCTACAGCTGCCCGGATGCTTGTAGGAATCTGCAAATGAAATTGTACCATTATCATTTGTGTCATTTGCCAATGACATTTTACGACAATATAATAGAAGACAGTAAGACTGAAATCTACTTTACGATAATTGTCTGGTAACTTCTCCGTGCCCATGGCAGCTTACATAACCTTTACGAACGGCGTAGATCAAGATCAGACTTCACAGTGCAGTATGATCTTGGACAACAGATTGCGCTACAGGATACCAAAGTAGGATCACAATAATCTCTTATCTTGGAAAGACACATTTGCCGCTTCCTTAATATATATCACTAACTTAACTCTTTACCAGACTACAAAATTTTAATCATGCTCTGTGAAAAGGGGGTTTAATGCATCTGCAAAAAGTTTCGACCTAGGTCAGTCAGCAGTCCGTGCAGGCCGACCTGGGTCGAAACTTTCTGTTTTTGGTCAATTTTCTGCATGTCCAAGGACCAGTCTACGTCATGAATGATTCAGTCGGTTGTCACACAAATTACAGTTTATGGGTTCATAATTATGGGAAGACTTGCTTGGTATATTGCATTGCACTGCAGAGATGCATTAAACCTTCTTTTGCCAGAGCATGGCTTATTTGTGATCATCATACGGTAATATTTTCACGAGTGGCTCAGCCACTTGTGAAAATATTACCGATGATGTTCACTCGATGAAAGGAATTTCGATGTTTCACAACACACACACACACACACACACACACAAGACAGGAGCACCGCATGTGGATGCAGTTGCTCGACTGCAAGTTGCTTGATTTTCGCAAAAAATCGAACTCGAAAAAGGGGGCATAACTGTGTCAATTATTTTGTTGGTTATATGCCCTTGTTATATTGGTTGTTCCCCTTTTGACTGATTGATTGAATGGTGTTTTACGCCGCTTTCAACATTATTTCAGTCACATCACGGCGACAGCTCACATATTCATGTATTTCCTGGGTTTTACCAGTACTAGGCTAGGGCTCTGAAGTGTCTTGCCCAAGGACACACCAACGAAAATCCCAGCGGATCAGGCAGGGCTCGAACCCGGGGCCGCCAGGTTACGAGTCCCACGCTTTACCACTGAACCACGCAGGACCCCTCCCCTTTTGACAAAGAACAACTTGTCCAAGTTAGAAGTTAATATCTTAGTATTGACAGATATTATAAAATGTCAAAAATTTTGCAAGACGATGCAAACGATGACTCAGATGACGCAAGGGGTACCACATTACCTCGAGGTTTCCTTCGAAAATAGGCAAGCTAAGAAGTATTGTTATAGAAATATGATATAGGACTTCCGACAAATTAAGTTACAAGAAAGATGAGAACGAAGGAGATTGTGGAGAGGGATAGAGCCAAAACGGTTTGTTTACGCGCACCTACTATTCACGTGACAAGATGTAGAAAAAAAAAAAAGATCGTACACACCGCGATTATAAACTAAAGGTAATAACATTATATTATTATGCAGAGCTCCAGATAGAGGGAGTGATTTTGATTTCAAAATTGAAATGATTTTGATTTCAAAATTGAAAATATTAATTATTCTCCACTAAACCCCATGTTATGGGTACTAATTAGAATCGTCTCATCGAGACGATTCTAATGAGTACCCACAACGTAGGGTTTTGCAGAGAAATAATGGATTTAAAATACAATCACTCCCTCTTATCTGGAGCTCTGATTATGTACCTGAAAAGTTTCCGGCTCAAAGACATGCCCGCACGCGGACAGAATATCACACACGACAATTATTGTATGGTGTTATTGTATGATGTTTAACGCCGTTTTCAACATTATTTCAGTTATATCGCGGCGGCCAGTGCACCTATCCATGCTTTCCTGGAGTTTTTTTTACCAGTACTCCGCACAATATTCTTTCCAAGCCACTGGCTGCTTTCCCACATAACCATCGTGGAAACGATGGTCATCGGTGAGAGAGGAATGAATCCTGTCGCAATGACTATCATCAGTCCTCGGAAAGAAATTGGCCGAGCCGGGGATCGAACCAGCGACCTCCCATTCTCAAGTCCTGTATGCTACTGACTGAGCTACGGGGGCTCAGACACACGACAAAAAAAAAACCCCAAAATCCGTAACTATACAGTGTCAAATATGGTTCCAAATATGGTATGAAGACGTATCTCACGCGGAATACGTACATATTGATTTGTGATTTGACTGGTCGAAAAGTTACGCTACAATATTCATCCGCCATTCATAAAAACGAAGTAACTACCCGCTAAACCATTTTTTGTTTTTATTTTGTTTGCCGTTTTCGAGTAAATTGACAATAATTATAATAATACAAAATTTTGTCGTTGAAAGTCGTAGGTCTACAAAAAAAGGAATATTGTGTTGTAGTAACTTTCCTGGGGCTTAAATTTGCTTTTCGCTGTGTAAGAAAGTTTTGACATCTCGCTCCACTTTCAGTCTCGAACGATATCAGATTTTCTAACGCTGTTCGAATCAAATACAAGGACAAGTTACTACAAGTAATATTCCGTATATACAACCTCGCCAGCAGTTCTGCACGCCGTGGTACTTGCACACGGCACTCCTTTCGTCAAAGAAAGTCTCAAACGGACATCGGGCCACTTCCGCGTTGGTTTTACCGTTTTCACGTATACACTGGAGGAAGTCTGTGCAGCTGCCGGGGACGTACGTCAGTCCAATACCATTGACATATCGTCCCTTCGAACATTGATCTGTATAAAATAAAAAAAGGGAGAAAAACGATGTGGGAAAAGAAGTAAATGCTGGTAACCAGCATTTTCTCCTTTTCCAACAATATTTTCAAAAGCCGCTTGGCAAAGGTCTAATTATATCAAATTTTCATTTAAACACAAGACATACCTTTGCTCCACATCGTCCCTTTGAACATTGATCTGTAAAAACAAAAGGATGGAAACACATTGTAGGGAAATGAGAAAATGCTGGTTGTCAGCATTTTTTTCCCGCAGTGTTTTTTTTTTTTAACCATTTCAAAGACAGAAATCATGTTTTGATCTTCATGCTATTTGTTGTCTGCAAATGGTTTCAATTCGGTCGAGCTAAATATGCGGAAAGAAGAGTATGGTTCGGACATAGGTTGATATAGACACGTTGTCGGTATAGCCTTTTCCGGAAACTAGGTTATCCGCCCCTGATAAAGTCACCTGACGCGCATGCGTCACTTTTACATTCCACTTCCGGGGACTATCGAACGCGATCAATAATAAACAACTGTCAATAATATGCCATTAAAAAAAGGGAAAAAGTACTGCTCAATGTGCAGTAACTATCGAGGGAAAATGGTGGAAGAAAAGGTAGTTTCACTTCACAGATTTCCAAAGAATGACAGGATACGGAAAGTTTGGATTCAGCGTTGCAAACTCTCAATGAAAACGTTTCGCTACACAGAGAATAGTAAACTCTGTTCTGAACACTTCGAGGAACGATGCGGACCGACAATGATGAATCCTTTACCTACAGTCTTTGGAAAGAAAAGATATAAAACCTCTGTAAGTTTGAATTGAATCTCTTTTTAGAGGCGATCTCCTTTGATTAGCTTTATTCATTTTTTCCCCCAAATGGCGATCTTTTCCCTGTGGTAAGATAGCGGTCCCGTACGTTAGAACTTCGTCGGCATGTCCAACATTGACGTCTACGGAAAAATTAAACCCACAGATTTCTCAAGACAGAATGACAAACTGCTGTTCCTTTTCTTTTTTTCACCGCTGTTAAAGTTGAGTAGTATTTTAACTACAATCATAACTGACAATTCCATAAGAATTTTCTAAATGTTCAGTCAATCAGTGTGGAGGGTTTCAGTGGATGGAAGGCCGTTTGATGATACATAGAAATCATTACCACTCTTTCTCATTCTATTTTTTTTTTGTAGAGATTTGATGAAAATACCATGGAACAAGCTAATGAAACACTAGATACACTCAACAACAGTGACTCTTCTTCATCTTCATATGGGTACCACGATACAAGTTACAGTGCATCCGAGTCAATTTTGGACACTTCAATATCTTTTCATGACTACTGTGGGATTCCAAGGGTATTATCATCTATCAGGCACCAATGTTGCCAAACATATCTTGAGGTTGTTTCAACCGCATCCCAAACCATGGAAGTCAAAATTGTGAAGGAAAAGGAATCAGCCACACAGACAGAAAAACCAACTACTGCTGATTTCAGTGTACAGGTGAATATGCCTCTGCTGACATTTGATGATATAAGAGGAGATGATCAAAAATGTTCATTCTACACTGGAATTACTGAATCTGTTGTTTTTGACGCATTATATGAAGAAATGATTGAGGATGCAGAGGAGTGTACTGGAGGAAATAACGACAAAAGTACAGGGGGAAGACCAAGGTCTTTGAGATTGATAGATGAATTATTCATGGTCTTGATGCGTCTTCGGCTTGGTCTGCTACTGGAGGATTTGGCGTTCCGGTTTTGTGTTTCTACCACCACTTGCAGTGAGATATTTAACAAGTGGATTGATTATTTGGAGCCCAAACTTTCTTTCTTGCTTGTATGGCCATCCCGTGAAATTATTGACAATGAAATGCCAGATGTTTTCAAAGAAAAGTTTCCAAATACAAGAGTTATAATCGACTGTACAGAAATAAAAACTGAAACACCAAATTCACTTCAGCTGAAGTCAGTCATGTATAGTGATTACAAATCTCACATGACTTGGAAAGCATTAGTTGGCATTAGTCCAACAGGTGTTCCAACATTCACATCTGATCTTTGGAGTGGTTCAATAAGTGACAAAAAAATTACTCAAAATAGTGGATTATTAGACTTATGTCAGCCAGGAGATGCAATTATGGCAGATAAAGGTTTTATAATTTCTGACCTTACCACACCAAGAGGTATCCATCTAAATATTCCTCCATTCAAAAGAAAAAAGAGACAGTTCACCAAGAGAGATGTACAAAAAACAAAGGACATTGCAAATTTACGGATTCATGTTGAACGTGAGATGGAAAGGATAAAAAACTTCAGAATTCTTCAGGGTATCATGCCTATTACAATGGCACCTCGTGCTACAAGCATATGGAAAATATGTGTCTATCTGACAGCTCTTCTGCCCCCACTTATACCACTCCACAAGACGAAGTAGTTTTGTCACTGTTATAGTACATGAAGGTGAAAAAACAATCCCAATTTCTAAAATGAATTTGCACCAAACAACTTTCAAAGTATCTTTCTACAAACAGGATGGTCAACTTGACTCGCAATCCATTCATGGATACATATGGAAACATTGTAGTAGGACAAGAATTCATTTTATTGCCAGAAACTTTTCCTTTTGGTAGCATTCTTTGATAAATTATGATCATCTCTTGCAAATTACAAAATTATGTCTAAGTAAAGCAAAAAAGAGAGATACCTTTTTTCAATGGAAACATTTATTAAGTGTCATTAATTGTCATTCAAAAGGAATTTTCTTTGTGTTTAAAACTAACAAGAGTATTGTTGGAAAAATATGGCCTGCTACACATTAACTCTCTACCAAGCAAGAAAATTAGGCTTGTGAAAATGGATTTCAAGCATTTATGGAAGACAAAATGAATTTAGCTTCATTTATCCATTTTCCAATATACTAGTATTTTGAACTTTCGAGCCTTCCAAACTGAAAATAAATTAACAATTTCAACTCTTTACCACACGAGAAAATTTTAGACAGGTCCAAATTGAAAGCATTTGCAGACGACAAAATAAAGGTGACTGAAAATAGAAATTTGTACTGGGAAGGGCAGAAAACACTGTGGGAAAAGGAGAAAATGCTGGTTACCAGCATTTTCTCCTTTTCCCATAGTGTTATCAAAAGGCTTCGTTCTCAGGGGTGTCAAAAGTAGGGATTGTGTGGTAATGGGTTAACCAATTACCAGACGACAAAATTTTCGACTGGTCCAAACTAAAAGAAATCGCAGATGACATCTTAAAGTGCTTTTAGAATAAAAAATATGTGTCATGAAAGGAAGAAAACATTGCGAGAAAATGAGAAATTGCTTGTTCCAAGCAATTTCGCCTTTTTTCACAATGTTTTCCACAGTTATATATATTTAGTGCATCAAAATGCAGCATGGTGTGGTTATTAGTTAAATTTTATGTACATAGCAGAAAGTTCTCCAATGCGGTAGAAAATACCTTTGAAAATGGAGCAATTGCTCACTAAGAGGAATTTCTCCTTTTCCCACAGTGTTTTCAAAAGAATTTTACAGCAGACACATAAAAACACAGCCTTGTTTGCGAAAGGGTTATGCAACTGGTGATTAAACGGTATTAAGTATTTTGGATTAAGAAAATGCCAATTACCTGAATTACATTTTTCCATGCAACCTTTTCAAAAGCATTTTCATTGAGGTTGCAAAAACACAGGATTAATGTACACCATCAACTCTCAATAACAAATCGAAAAAATTGCAGGCAGGAAAATATATTTTTGCTGAAATAAGATAGAAAACATTGTAAGAAAGGAAGAAAATGCTGGTTACCAGCGGTAATCAGCATTTTCTCCTTTTTCCACAATATTTTCCTTTTCTTCACATGGTAGAAAACATGGTAGGAAAGCAAGAAATTGCTGTTTACCAGCATAGTAAAATCTTTATGCATGTATATAGATCTATAATCATATACCACATGTTCAATAAATGAAATGATAAAGCATTGACAAAAGGAGTGATTACTTGTATGAGACACTGCCATTTACCACAATGTTTCAAATGCCTCCATACTCAGAGCCATAATAATTCTTGACTTTCATGGCAATGGATCAAGAAAATATGTACAGTATTTACAGAAAATTTTGCATCTTCAAGTCAAATCATACTTATTGAAAAGGAGGAAACATTAAACTATGCGACAAAATCATATTAGTTATTTCAGATTCTTAAACAAATTTGCAGTAGACAAACTAAAAAAATCCTAAGAAAATATACTGTGTAGAAATAAAACTTAAAAAACATTGTGGAAAAGGATGAAATGATGGTAACCAGCATTTTTCCTTTTCTCACAATATTTTTAATCATTTGCACTGATTACAAGGTCTCTTAACTTGTGTAACTTTTGTCACAATCTCATCCAAGCTGTCTTCTACAAGGCAACTATAATTCAAATGTAAACAATTATTTTGATATTTACATGTAAAAATACATTTTTCTGCCAGTGACCAACACTTGGACCTATCACACAATATTGGATTTTCATCATCAAAATATTTTTCTTTCTTTTAGTTTGCATGATTCAAATTTAACCCATTACCACACAATCCCTACCTTTGACACCCCTGAGAAAGAAACCTTTAGAAAACATTGTGGGAAAAGTACAAAGTGCTGGTAACCAGCATTTCCTCCTTTTCCCATGATGTTTTTTATCTTTTACAAAACAAATTTCAAATTTTCAATCACTTTTATTATGTTGTTTGCTTTTGACGCCTCTGAGAAAGAAACCTTTAGAAAACATTGTGGGAAAAGTAGAAAATGCTGGTAACCAGCATTTCCTCCTTTTCCAACGATGTTTTTTATCTTTTACAAAACAAATTTCAAATTTTCAATCACTTTTATTATGTCGTCTGCAAATTTTTTCGATTTGGACAAGCCTAAAATTTTGTTGTTTGGTAATGAGTTAATGCATTTCAAGATCCAAATTGGTTCTATGGACTTTGAGGAAAACAATCACAATTCTCATGTAATTTTTTCCCACGCATAACCCGTCTTGAGAATAATTCTGGTATAAATGATTTCAAGTAAAAGTCATTCAGTTTTTTAAGTGTATTCATCCAGAAATCTGGGTCAAACGAAATTCTCTCGACTGAAACATTTCCGGTGCAAGTCCATACCACAAAGTCACACCAGCCCGTTTTACTTATAGCCATTTGACCCTGGACCTGGTAGAAATACTTGTGATTTCTTTTTAACGTAACTTGTCCATTTTTATCTAGATAGCAGAAAAAGTTTGGGTCCTTGGAACAGTCATCTGGAGTAAGCATTCTCCATTTTCCTGATGCAGGACATTTAATTTCTAAAACCCCATTTGGATTGGGACAGTGTCCACAGTGTACAAGCCCATCTGGACTGGCTCCAAGATGAGGGTATTCATGGTTGACTAGTAGCCCACATTGTTTCACTTTCACCCCAGGATGAGTCTTCTTCATAACGCCTATATATGTTCTTCGAGCTGCTGCTTCATGGTTCCTTCCCCATTCCATATACTTTGAGTCAAATGTTCTATATCCCATCAAACTCTTTAGAAGGGAATCAGGAGGCGTATCCATTTTTCGTTTCACTACATGCCCAAAGTTTGAGGCAGTAAGTCTTTCTTCCCTCGCTTTTTTCCAAATAAGACTGTCTGATTGCTCGCGAGTTAAACACTCAATGATCGAAGTTTCTGCATGACTAACTGCCAGCGACTTAAAATATTGTTCAAATGTCTTTATTCTCAAATCATCACATATTGTTTCAGAGTCTGCGTACTGGTATAAAATATTGTGCAACAACGGCAACTCTGGACCTTTCTTTCCATTTGTTGTGTTCTCTGGAGAAAAGTTTCTTAACCATCCTGCTTTAGAATTTGCACTAACAAGTTTACGTTTAAATCTGTTTACGTCAGTTTTAATATTCATTTTGGTTGTCATGGCTTGTGTTAAGTTTCTGTTTAAGGTTTCTCTCCCCCATATCTGTTTTCGAAATTTTATGTCCTGCGCCTTTTGGGGGCTTAATTTCCTTTTGCGTGGATTATTCCACTTGCACTTCTCTGATGTTGGTGCTAATGTCCCATCTTTCTTCCTCTTTGATATGTCAGCAACCGCATACATCAGTGCTGCAATGTGGTTGCATGCTTCTCCTTCTCTGGAAAGATGTTATAAAAATAGAATTAATTGAATGAATTATTGGTACTACTGACTTGGCAGTAGCTATATTTTTTATAAGACTCTTAAATGGCAGAAAATGAAATCCACCCATGAAATATTACACATTTTTTCTAATTTTGAATAATTTTCTGCCATTGTAAGTGCATGTGATGTTAAAGGATGCTGATCATTACAATTTAAGTCTTTCTCAGATGACACATTTTAGACGCTTCCAAACTGAAAGAGTTTGCAGATGACAATTTCAAATTTGATGAAAATGGCAGAAAGTATTCCAAAAGGGCAGAAAACACTGTGGGAAAAAAGAGAAATTGCTCATTATGTGCAATTTCTCCTTTTTCCTACAGTGTTTTTACGAAGACTTTTACTGCAGACACATAAAAACCAGGGATTGTTTGGGAAAGGGTTAAGAAAGTTTTATGTGGTTATTTTTCTTTCTCGAGACAGTTCCTTTATATCAAAAGTTGCTTTTTAAAATCTTAAAGCCTTTATAAGTAGATGAAAAAAAAAAAAAAAATAGAGAATTGAACTGTGAGGAAAACTAAGATTGGAAAAAAATATCCCACAATTTCAATAATAAGGACTTACCCAGCTGTGCAGTTGCATTCTGCTGAATTTATACTTCCAGTCACTTTTGACAGCATAACCCAAACTTTGTAATCAGGGGTGTGTGTCTTCTTTTCTGTTGGCAAAGATGGTATGACTTTTGACTTGATGTAGTATTGGCTGAAATGATTGTCCAATTCATTTATTTCCACATCGTGAACATGCCTGTCCTCATAAAATACCTTCGACTTAAGCTGCTTCTTACTGTTCATTTTCAACACTAAATAATTATATATTTCTTTCTCTGTAAAGTCTGGGACACGCTGAAAGTCCGTTGACCAGTTTCTTAGTGTATCTGGATGCGGTAAACGTTCGCCAAGTTGGGTGGATAATTTGTCCGTTTTTCTTTGCTGATCGAGTTTTTCACTCTCCTTCGCGACGCTATTCACGTCCTTCAATCCCAAAAGCCGAACCCCCTTGATCCTTGCTATCAGCTCATTTTTATTTCCTGACACATTCTGTCCATGCTCGCTCAAATATTTTTTCAGCTCGAACACCCTAAAGGCATTTAAGTCGTCATTCTTATCGCACGCATCATTGATCCTTTTGTATTCCGCCATTGTTTAATTTCACGATAGTCCCCGGAAGTGAAGCGCTGTCGCTGAAGAGTATACGGTCAAGGGAGATAACTTAGTTTCCGAAAAGAGCTATAACGAGACCTTACACTGAGATATTCCGCAATCAATTCATGTTCTCACCTAGGTGCCATTTGCCAATAAAGGGGTTTTTGGGAACGGTATAGATCAAGGTCAAACTGCACAGACCGTTCAGCCTTATCTTGGATCTATATCGAGGTAAACATGCACAGCGGTCGAAGTGTATAGTTCGGGAAAACATTGATAAGGAGACGTCGTCGGTATAACGAGACCCTACACGGAGACTTCTCGCGATCAATTCATGTTCTCACCTAGGTAACCTTTCCAGTGCCATTGGTGAAAACAGGGGCTTTTGCAGTCCACAGAGATAAAGATCAAGCTGCAAAGAATGTGCAGCCTGTTCTTGAATCTACATCAAGCTACATTTGCATAGCAGTGGAGGTGTACAGTTTTGGACAAATAATGATATAGACACGTCGTCGGTAAAACGATACACTACGCGGAGACTTCCCGCCATCATTTCATGGGCCTACACGGTAATCTTTCTAGCGCCATAGGTAAATACAGGGGCATTAACGGACGGCATTGATCAAGATCAGACTGCACAGAACTACATCGCCCGCCTGTTCAGGCAAATAAGGTTAAAACGCTCTTTGTGCTTTAGTGGATTGTATTTTATTTCATGCTTTCTGGTAGGATATCGAGAAATAGCAGTGAAAATATTTTTCGATATAACACGGGTACGACCAGTGAGAATACCGACCACGGGGAGTTTGTACTGATTTTTATGGAAGTCTCGACAAAAAAAGGCGTTAGAAGCATGAAATAAATAGAATATTTGTTTTTTTCGGTGAAAGATCGAAATTCATTTCATCTCGTGAACATCATCGGTAATATTTTCACTCGTGGCTGCTGTGCCACGAGTGAAAATATTACCGATGATGTTCACGAGATGAAATAAATTTCGATCTTTCACTGAAAAAAACAAATATCCTCTATGTATTATCATCCGTCGAAAGAGGTCAAGTTTACATATATCCTGTGCTGAAAGAGTTATATACAATACATTTAAAATTTGAGACATGCCCTGTGAAAAGGAAGCTTAGTGCATCTACAAAAAGTATCGACTCGGGTCGGCCTGCGCAGTCCGTGCAGGCTGACCTGGGTCGAAACATTTTGCCATTGGTCAATTTTCTGCATGTCAAAGGACCATTCTACCTTCAGATCCAGTTGATTGATAGGTAAAATGGATTTTATGGATCCATGATTATGAGTTGACTTGCTTGGTATATTGCATCACGGAGATGCATTAAGCCCCCTTTTACCAGAGCATGGCTCATTTGTTTGTTGCTTACCGTTTTAGTTTTTGGCAAGTATTCAAATACAAGTGTTCAAACTGAATTCATATTTCACACCTTTCAAACCTAATGTGACTATCATGCCAAAAATTGTCGTAAAAGTTTCAAAACAGACGCCCAGACGAAAATTGGAAAACGGAACGAGACGGTATGAAATATGGTTAAAATTCTTAAAATAAGTTTTTACCTTGTTGTGTATCTGTCTTTGGCTTGTTTATGTCATTTCCGGCTGGTGGCGCCAAAATGTCGTTTGGTGCGGTAGTCGAATATCGCTCCGTTTTGACGTCGGATACAAAAGTCTCTTTCATGACAGGAATCTGTATAGATGGCTTCGAAAACTTCAAAGGCACACCAATATTCAGACCGGAATTCGGAATTTTCTCAGGTCCGAAAACACTTCCGGCTGGCAAGCCTTGTATGAAAGGCTGCGGCTCCGCGATTCCGCCATTGAAATTGATTCCAAATCCAGTAGTTGCAGATGGACCTGATTTTGTTACCAGTGAATCTCGAGGTAACGTCTCGGTTGTTATTCTTGTTGGTATTTGTTCAATAACGTTTAGGCTGGTATCGGTCTGTCCGAGCAATTGCGATGGAAGTCCCGCCATGTTGAGTATTTCATAAAAGTTCTTCTCAGGGAAATTCATTCCTTGAATGACCGCTTGAGTGGGTGTGTTTTGGCTGTTTGCCAATGTATCTGGATTTATTTGAGCGGGTATGTTTTGGCTGTTCGCGAGTGTATCTGGGTTTATCTGCGCCGGTATGTTTAGGCTGTTCGCGAGTGTATCTGGGTTTATCTGAGCGGGTATGTTTAGGCTGTTCGCAAGTGTATCTGGGTTTATCTCAGCGGGTATGTTTAGGCTGTTCGCTAGTGTATCTGGGTTTATCTGAGTTAGTATGTTTTGGCTGTTTGCCAATGTCTCTGGATTTATCTGAGCAAGTATATTTTGGCTGTTCGCCGATGTGTCTGGTTTTATCTGAGCGGGTGTGTTTTGGGTGTTCGACAGTGTATCCGGATTCACAATATCCGGAACGCCTGCGTTCTGGCGTATATTCTCTGACAGAGCTTTGAAGGGCATGTCGGCGATTTGTTTCATTTTCGGATCAGTTTCGGCTTTTAGCATATCAAGCAGGGTAGCTGCATTGCCTAAAAATAAAAACAAGAATGGAAATAAATCTATAACATTTCATTTTTTCCACAAAAACCAACAAAGATTCACTATCACAACTATACAATTGCTTTACAACTGTACATGTTATTTCGTAATATATGTTACAGTTCAAATATGCCAAGGGTATATCATTTCCAAAGGATAAATAATAACGTTTATGCCAATTGATAAGTTTAAGAATACATTTTTATGACATGCAGACTATGTAAGGTAATATTAAAGAATAAAGGCGGCTAGCACCTTTCAAAACATCAATTTACATCAAATGTTCAAAATGGCGTCCATTCTGACGTTGCATGACATTCGGGCTCATAACCTCTAGACTGCTAAGAGCGACTCACTGACCTTTTGCGGACAGAGTAGATCAGATCAGACTGCACAGAACGTGCATTCTGATCTTGGATCTACTCTGTCCGACAGGGAGATACCTTTCCCCCCAAAATACCTTTGAAATGGCAAAACTTGGGACTTTTACTATCGGTTTGGAAATTTCATTTCACTTATTTAGTGAGATAAGGGTTAGTGAAATTTGCATTCATTGATCTGGGTTGTGATCAGGCTCATCTCTGGAACTATTGATGCCTTAACCCTTTCCCAAACAACAAATTTTGGACTGATCCAAATTGAAAGAGTTTGCAGAAGACAATTTTAAATTTGATGAAAATGGCAGAAAGGTCTCAAAACGGGTAGAAAACAACTTCTCATTTTCCCACGGTGTTTTCAAAAGACTTGTACTGCAGACACGTGAAAACCAGGGCTTGTTTGGGAAAGGGTTAAGCAATGGAGGCTACTCTCCCTTAACTTTGCTAGACGACCTCTGAAAATTGATCGGAAAATAAGTCTTTGTTGACACGGAACAATATTTCTAATTACTACTGTGATCTGTTTACTGCCTTGATTTTTTCTATTAATCCTTTTTACTGTTGGCAAATATCACATTTCTAGCAATATTCATTTATTTGAGCAGTGTTTGTTACTTTAAGAACCTTTTTTAAGGTTCGAAATTAAAGCCTATTTGCTGCAATTTTGATTGATTGAATGGTGTTTTACGCCGCTTTTAACAATATTTCAGTCATATCACGGCGACAGCTCACATATTCATGTATTTCCTGGGTTTCACCAATACTAGGCTAGGGCTCTGAAGTGTCTTACCCAAGGACACTCCCACGAAAAACCCAGTGGATCCAGTGAGGCTCGAACCCGGGGCCTCCAGGTTACGAGTTCTACACTTTACCACTGAGCCACGCAAGACCCCTGCTGCAATTTTGATAAGAGTTAATAGATTAGAAGAACTATATCTTTGTATTTTGCACCGCAACATAGTGATTTTCTTTTCATCTTTTTTTTTCTTCGCATATATTATATCTTTTCATTTTTTACTTCGTATACATTACATTATCATATTATGAGAGAAAATAAAAAAAAATCTATCCATATGTCATTAAGCAAAGGAGGCCACCCTCCCCTAACTTTACTAGATGACCTAAAACTTTTACGTGACTGCAAGACAAATAAACCATTGATACTGATTCCACATTGTCTTCCTACATAATTCTGTCAATGGATCAGACCCGCCCTGTCAAGACCTGTCAAATAAGCCCACGCGCCATGACGACTGACTTTTCCCTTCAGTGCCTGTCAAATAGTTAATGTAATCAGCTGGTAACAGGTGAAGTCTCTGTGGACCATTGTTTGGTTCATTTGAATATCGGCTTTGATACTACATTGGAGCCATGATCTATGAAAAGGGAGTGTAATTCATCTGCAAAAAGTATCGACTCAGGTCAGCCTGTGCAGGCTGACCTGGATCGAAACGTTCTGCTGTTTGTCAGTTTTACTTCATGCCAAAGGACTAGTCCACCTTTTCTACTTTTAACAAAATTTTACAATACTTAACATAAATTTGCTCAACAGCTGAACTTCTGTTGAAACCCCATACCTCACGACCATAGTTAGAAATAGGAGTTATCAAAAGACAAATCCAAGCATTTGAGCCACATTTAATTTCTCGTCTGTAAATTGCCCTCAGTGTGGACTAGTATAATATTTTGTCGTCTGGTAAAAAGTTTTAACCCTTTCCCAAATGACAAATTTTGGACTGGTCCAAACTGAAAGAGCTTGCAGACGACAATTTTAAGTTTGATGAAAATGGCAGAAAGGTCTCAAAAAGGGTAGAAAACACGTTACGAGCAATTTCTCCTTTTCCCACAGTGTTTTCAAAAGACTTGTACTGCAGAGACGTGAAACCCAGGGCTTGGTTGGGATTAAGCCAATTTTAATTACCATGTTAAATTCCTCAGCCCGTCAGATATCCGTCCAAACTTTTTGCTATTGATATTAATTTTTTGCGGGTCCAATGACCTTGTACCTCGTTGGTCAGCCGGTTGTTAGACAAAACGGATTTTATGGATCCAGTATTCTGTGATGACTTGCTATAATGCATCATAGAGATGCATTAAACAACCCTTTTTAATTTCAATAACATACTTAAAATAATTAATATTAATTCGCTCTACAGCTAAACTCTTGTTAAAAACACCATACCTCACAACCATAGTTTAAAATAGGAGTTATCAGTTCACGAAAAGACAAATCCCAGCATTTGGGCCATATTTAATATCTCGTCTGCAAATGGCTCTAGGTGTGAACTAGTCAAATATTTTGTCGGCTGGTAAAAATCTAAACGGAAAGTTGGCGATATAGGCGCTTATTTCGCCGATGCCAAGGAGAGATTTAAAGCTTATTCTGGGCTTCAACATCTGCTTTCACCACGATTTCTTGCCATTTCTTTGGTGTTGCTGTATTCGCTTTATTTTGCCCTACTTCTTGGTGTTAATCTATTTGAATGAATAGATAAAAAACCGTGATTGGTTAAAATATGAAAATATCTGTTCTGCTGGCCCCTAAAAGCCTATTCGGTGAGCAACGTAGGCCGGCTGTCTTTTTTTAAAAAGATATTTCTTGTTTGTTTTACGGAAGCAGTTTCGTCAAATTATGCAAAATTATTGAAGAAAATTACTTTTTTACCAAGGATATGCCACAGAATGATTTATTATTGCAAGCCTAATGGTTTCGTTGAAATATAAAGAATAATTTAATCAGTAATCTATTTGCTTTGTTTTTGAGAAGGATGACTGTACACTCAAGATTGCGGTACCAACTGCAACGAAAGAGACGTGTTCAAATGTCACCTGTGGGTTGCTTAACCCTTTTTACCACACAGTCCCGAGTTTTTAGGACCCTGAGGAAGAAGCCTTTTGAAAACATAGTTGGAAAAGGAGAAAATGCTGGTTACCAGCATTTTCTCCTTTTCCAACAATGTTTTCTACCCCGTCGTATACATTTTCCATCAACTAAACAACATATAAATTGTCGTCTGCCAATGTTGCAATTGGGACAAGTCTAAGTATTTGTCGTGTGGTGAAGATTTAATTTACCATCTTTAACCTTTAGCCAGCCGAATAAGTTAAACGAAAATTTCTAGCCGATAATATTAAAAAAAAAGTAATAATAATAATAATAATAATGCGATTTCTTAGTAATCTTTTCGAAGAAAAATATCTCCGCATCAGACAGTGTAGATTCAAGATCAGACTGCATGCTCTGTGCAGTTTGATCTTGATCTAAACTGGCCAAAAAACGCATTAAGTTGCGCTCACCAGCCTATGGGTTAACTCTTCACTAATAGACAAAATGTTTGACTTGTCCAGTTTGAAAACATTTGCAGACGACAAATTAACCCTTTCCCAAACAAGCCCTGGTTTTCACGTGTCTGCAGTACAAGTCTTATGAAAACACTGTGGGAAAAGGAGAAATTGCTCGTAACGAGCAATTTCTCCTTTTCCCACAGCGTTTTCTACCCTTTTTGAGACCTTTCTGCCATTTTCATCAAATTTAAAATTGTCGTCTGCAAACTCTTTCAGTTTGGACCAGTCCAAAATTTGTCGTTTGGGAAAGGGTTAAACATGGCTCAAAAATGATTTTTTTTTCTTTGAAAGGGTAGGAAACACTAAAAAAAAGGAAAAAAATGCTGGCAACCATCATTTTTTTCCTTTTCTCCCCAAAAAGGTTTTTAAAAAATACGTTATTCCTCAAGGTCGTTAAAACAAGAAGTTTTATTCCGTAAAGGGTTAGCTCTTTAAATCAATTTTACAGTATATTAAATCATCAATCTTTATTTCCCATGCATTCATGTTGCAGAATAAAAAAAATGTTTTGTGTCGAGTTTAATTATCATATTTAAAACTGTCCCTTAGCTCGACAGACATCCGCTTCCTTAAAGGCCCAATACCGGCAAAAAAACAACGTGGGTGTTAAAATGCATCTAAATTTAAATTAACATAACATTATCTTTATTTGGAATTAAATACAAATATTATTTATAGCCAATACAATGAACAATATAAATAAACTCAAGATGTGAACAAAAAAAAAACCAGATTAATCATACCATTTAATAGTAAGGAAAATACTGTGAATATGACACTCTGTAATTGTACGTACGGTCTCAAGGTAACTCTATCGTTTGTTTACTTTTTGCTTGATTTTAAAATTCATTTTTCTGCCAGTGACTAAAGCTTGGACCAACCACACAATAGTAGATCGTCATCTTCACAGTATTTTCCATACTTTTAAGTGGTATGATTTAAATCTAAATTCATTTTAACACTGCATTGATTTTTGGCCGCTATTGGGCCTTTAATGTGTACACATCTCTCCCTCCCTTTGCAAAATTATGGATAACGCTAATTTCTTTTTTTTTTCAAGTTCCACTACATAAAATAGAGGACGTGCTAATGACCCTTAGACAGAAAGCTTTTAAACTCATTTAAGATTAAGGAGAAAATGTTGGTAACCAGCATTTTCTCAATTTCCCACAATGATTTCTAGCATTTCACTGATAGCTTTTTTTTTTATAGTTGATCTATGTTTGATTTGTCGTCTGCAAATGCTTTGAATTCGGACAAGTCTAAAACTTTTTCGGCTAATTAAAGAGTTACAGAACGGTTCTGTTTGGTTTAGGGTTAGGTTTTCAATTAGTTTTATTGCCAGTCAATCTGCCAGTTGAAAACACATAAAAAGGTTCTCGTGTGGTATATAAATAAACTCACACCATTAGATGCAAGCATCGTTGAAGCACCTGCATGGGACACCAACGAATGAGTCATGCTCTGCGAAAAAGTGGTTTAATGCATCTGTAAAAAGTATCGACCCCGGTCAGCCTCCGCAGTCCGTGCAGGCTGACCTGGGTCGATACTTTTTGCAGATTCATACTTCTTTTCACAGAACATGTATAGCCATATAGGATCATATAAAACCTGACATAAGATGACATTTGAGATAACATCTTACTAACAGAATATGTAAAATACTGTAAAGCGACGCCCCCCCCCCCCCCCCGGTCGTTAGAACACGAGGATTGTGTAGTAAGGGTTATAATTTTCCGTATTTTTCAAAAACTTTGAAAAAAATCAGGCTGATTGATTGATTGTATAGTGTTCAACGCCGTTTTCAACATTATTTCAGTTATATCGTGGCGGCCAGTGTACCTATCCATGCTTTCCTGAAGTTTCTTTTACCAGTATAACGCACAATATTCTTTCCAAGCCATTGACTGCTTTCCCACATAACCATCGTTGAAACAATGATCAGCGGTGAGAGAGGAATGAATCCTGTCGCAATGACTTCCATCAATTCTCGGAAAGCAATTGGCCGAGCCTGGGATCGAACCAGCGATCCCCTGTACTCAAGTCCTGCACTACCGACTAAGCTACCGGGACTCGGCAAAAATATCTGGGAACTTAATTTGCATAATGATGTCATATTTAACAAGAGCTTTTGCTTTCTCAAACATTTTTTCCCCCTATTATGTACTTTGCAGGTGCACTGTTAGCAATTTGTGCAAATGTTATCCAAGCAAACATGATGGCAACATCCTAAGTGTCACATGTCACGCTATTTGTGAAACTATTAAACAGTTCGCATTGTAAGAAATAGGGAATTAAAATGAACATTAATTTATCATAATGTTTTTATAAAACAACTTGACAAGAATTAAAAGACGAGAGTCTTTGCAAGTGTCATTTTAAATTCCAGTCGACGAGTTGATACATGTAAGCATGATTACACCTAAACACAATTGCGAGATTTTATAAAGAAATAATCTTCTTTCTATCATAGATTGTCGTTCAATAAACCACGGTTGTGAGTTATTAAGCACAATAAAAAAAGCCACGAGGGAGGCAGTTCGAGTGGATTATTCATTGCGCCTCATAACTCACAACCGTGGTTTACTGAACGACCAGCCACGATAGAAAGAAGATTATTTCGACTCCTAACATGGCCAACACTTGATCAAAGGAAAACAAATTCAAAAATAAAAAAAAGAAAAAATGTCTTCATCCGCCACAACTTTTTTTCCGCGGGTAAACGTCACGTTCATGACGTAATCATACATCACTTTACTCATACTATACATGAATAATAAAAGACGGTTGTCCGGCTCTTGGGATGTTAGAGCCTTATTCTAACATGAGACACGAATTCGGGTCTATAAACAAAGTGCGACGGAAGCTTGATGAAATCGACGTCATTCTATATTCTACGTAAAGTAAGAATTAATCCGCATCCGCTTTTGTGTACTAAACATGAACTTGTTTTCCTTTAATCAAGAGCTGGTCATGTTAGAACCACAATAATCTTCTTTCTATCGTGCTTTATCGTTCAATAAACCACGGCCGCGAGTTGTAAGGTACAATAAATATTCCACTCGGGCTGTATAGCCCGAGTGGATTATTTATTGTGCCTCATAACCCACAACACTTTACCAGACTATACTATTTAAGACTTAATCCATACAGCAGGCCACAAATTAATTGTCGATCAAGATGATCGGCTTTATCTTCGAAAGAGAAGAAAACGTTGTAGACTAGCAAATGCAGAAAATGTTATTCATTTCCAAGTTTTTAAAAGCATTCAAGGACCAATCCCATCGTTTGAGCCTCATATAAAACGTGGATGTCGTCTGCTCACAATTTTGAAATTGGAATATTCTAAAATTTTGTCGTCAGGTATGGAAATACATATAATCTTACCCGCACAGCTTTCCCGGCCCAGTACCTCGATACTGTCTGTAAGTAGTTTGGAAGAAATTTCTAGCGGGACTAGATTGTAGGCATTGCTTGTGGTCGAGGCGATCTTTTCTAACTCTGCAAACTGAAAGGGGGGGAAACATTTTTTTTTTTGATCTATACATGAATCTCCTTCTGGGTCCGTATTCACCAACCATTCTTAAGGACATTCTTAGACTTACTCTTCAAGATTTTCCAAGTTTGAAAGTAACACAACTTCTGATTGGCTATTTAAACCAAATGGTTTAGCCAATCAGAAGGTGTGTTGCTTTCAAGTTTGGAAAATTTTGGAGAACAAGACCAAGAATATTCTTAAGAATGGTTGGTGAATACGGACCCTGTTCTGATACGAGTATCATATCAGCCGTGCTCTGGCATCTACATGATGCAGTATACCAAGCAAGTCATCACATACATGTAATTATGAATCCATAAAATCCACAGTCTAACAGCCGACTGGACTTTGGGATAGAATGGTCCTCTGACATGCAAAAAAAAAAGCAAAAAGTTTCGACACGTGTCAGCCAACGCAAACTGCGCAGGCTGACGTGGGTCGATTTTTTTTTTTTTTTTTTTTGCAGATGAATTAAGACCCCTTTTCACAGAACATATAGGATCATGTAGGATCTGATATGAGTTGGTATTTGAGATAAAATTTTATTAAAGGAGTCTAGAAAAATTTTATCAAGCAAGCCTCTGACGAGCTTAATAAAAACTTTCGCATACGAGCTTAGTTTAGACGAAAATAAACAAGAGGACCATGATGGTCCTATATCGCTCACCTGAGTACCAAGCACTTTGTTAAATCCAAGACCACACAACATAGGGCAATTTTTGATTCAAGGGTCACAATTTGATACCTTTTCATAGAGGTCCATTTCACAATCCTACATACAAAATATGAAAGCTCTAGGTCTTATGATTTGAGGACAAGTTTTAAAAACATTTCCTCATTTATCTTTAAGTAAAATTTGGCAAATATAGCAATTTTTCTAATTCAAGGGAAGATAACTCCAGTTGTTCTGGTCCTATTAGACCTATAATCACGGACGACGGACGGACGGTGAGTGATCACAATAGCTCATCCTTCGTGCTCAGGTGAGCTAAAAAAAGGCAAAGATTGCCAGATTTTTGTTATCACAAAGCGATATCTCACGAATTATAGGTCAAAATATGCACAACCATACACGTACATGTGTGAATTTCCATTTGTGAAATCCACATGTCTGTCTCTAAAACTAGTATAAAATGGCATCACATACGATGTACTACTTATCTCAAACGTGTGTTTACAAGTTAAGAAATTCGTAGTAACAGTATTACAATAAAAAAACAATTATAGTTATGTGATAAAACGATTATCACATAACGTTCTTTGTTTCCAGTGAAATGTAACCATTTCGAATTTTCTTGTCTTGCACATGTGTGAGATAATCATTCTGTGACGTCATATGTGACTTCATTTTAAACTTTTTCAGACAAGTGAATCAGGTTTTTACATGGAAATGACCGCTTGTGCATGTATGGTTTTGCATATTCTGACCAATAATTCGTGAAATATTGTTATGTGATTTAAAAAAATCTGACATTAATTGGCTTTTGAGATAATTTTTTTTTTTTATTAAACTCTCCTACAAAATATGCCATTAAACTTGCCAAAGGCTCGCTTAATAACATTTTTCGAGACTCGTCTAATAAAATTTTATCTAAAATACCAACTTATGTCAGCCAAATCCTTTATACCAGAAATAGAAAAAAAAATATATTCCACCCTCTGGCCATTTACAACACAATCCCAAGTTTTAACGACCATAAAGAAGACATTTTAAAATATTGCTGGCAACCAGCATGTTTCTCCTTTTGTCGCGATGTTTTCTACCCTCTCCAAAGAAGAAGAAGAAGATTAAAAAAAACTTCCAATTCTTGATTCACCATTCAGCTTTATCTGAACCAAACAACGATAGACTTGCCTAGTTTGAAAGCATTTGCTTTCAAACTAGGCAAGTCTATCGTTGTTTGGTTCAGTTCGTTTGTATTGGAGTTTAACGCCATTTTAACAGCTTAGGTCATATCATGGCGGTCAGTGACGCACCCACGTGTTTCCTGGCTTTCTCACACCAGTACTGACACAACTTCCTTTCCAAAGCCACTGACTACTTTTCTCACATGCATTAGAGGCGAGAGGCGAAAATGTTTGGTTCAGAGCAAAAGCTCCAATGGCGGCCAAAAGTAGACTCTGTGGGTGTTACAATACATTTAGATTTAAATCTTACCACTTTAAAGTATGGAATTTATTGTGAAGATGACAATATGTTATTGTATAGCCGGTCAAAGTGTTGATGCCAGGTATATGAATTTTAAAACCACGTAAAATGAAAACGAAAAAATAAAATAGCGCAACCTGGCCCATTACCCAAAAGCTTGAGCCAATCGGCAAATGAGCGACTTGTCCGTCCCCTTACCCAAAGGTTGAGCCAATCAAAAACTGCGTCACTAGGGTTAAACATTCAGCATAAGGTCAGGACCAGGCTAAATCATTAATACCTTGATAAGACGTCCAACTCCGATGGCAATCAGAAAAATACCAGAACTCTTGACGACCGCAGCCTCGTTTTCTGTTGCTTTTTCGAATTTGGCGCGCCCGTCTGTCATGATAACGCCGATCTTCAGCACCCCACGGCGACCTAATAATGATAATACTGAAAGATTAATTGAATGATGTTGTACGCCGCTTTAAACAATAAATCAGTCTTACATATCCATGGATATCCATGGATGTCCTGGATTTCATCAGTACTATGCTAGGGCACTGAAGAATAACTTTAATAATGCTTTCAAAGTCCTATGCTTAACCTCTTAACATAATCTTACTCGTTGTAATATTAATTGGTTACCAAATCCATAGAGCCCTAAACTGAAGATACATTCTTACAACCAGAGATAAGGAAAACGCTGTTACAACTTGAAAGTGTGTAGAATGGCTCAGAATTTGGTCAGCTGTGTAGGGCGCCAAAAAATGAAACGCATTTTCTATCCCTCGTAATCTGTGCAACCTTGCAACCGTCAGGGCCAAGGTTTGCCTTGAAGACACAAGAATGATTATAGTTTCATAAAAAAAAAAAGATGAAATGGGTTAAAAACTGGCTGAAAACGAGAATAGATATATCTTAAAGGAAATGAACCGTTTCAATTAGGAAACAGTGCCAAAATAGTGCAATTTCAAGCATGGTTTTGTTGCAGTAGTATGTTGCAAAGTTGCAGATGATGTAGATCAAACAAATTGACAACGACATCCGCTTTCCCTTGTTTCAGTGGCCGTTGCTATGGCATGCTTCGGTAAAAATATAACTGCTCGGTAGCTCAGCATCCCACTGTTACTTATACTCGGTCGCCCGTTTAGCGTCTATATGGCGGCCTTCTGTATGAATACCAATGTAATGATATCACAAGGCGATAACACGGGCGCATAGCGACAAGAATGACTTGCCGGTAACACCTTTGTTTGCTATTTACAATCCATTGCAGTTCCTCAAAGTTAATGACATTTAACACCATGCCTCAATTGTTTACAATCTATTTGACAGACATGAATAATAGGTAGCAGAGTACATAAATTAGAAAACAAAAACCTACTGATATATTCTAGTTAATCTAGAGTCTAAAATCTAACATCTGACGCACGTGTGCCGTAAAACCGTGTAATGGCATGACAATGGTGTGTCGAATGTTACAACGAATAAAATGTCAAAGGAAAAATATCATTACACCTTTTAATTATACACAGAGACCTTTACACTCTATAAAATACACGAAATTCTAACATGCCCCGTGAATTTGGCTCTATAAACACAATGCACGGGAAGCATGGTAAAATCGACGTCATACCATAAATCAAAGTGCTGAAAGTACTGACAGACAAGCAAATTTGATTAATTGATTGTTTCTATGCTGTTTAATCCTGTTTTCAACATTATTTCAGCTATGTAGCGGTGACCAGTGAACATATCCATGCTTTCCTGGAGTTTCTTTTAACAGTACTCCGCACAATAATAGTATTCTTTCCAAGCCACTGGCTGCTTTTCCACATAACCATTGTTGAAACGTGAGAGAGAAATGAATCCTGTCACAATGACTATATCATAAATCCTCGGAAAGAAATTTGCCGGGTCGGGGATCGAACCAGCGACCTCCTGTTCTCACGTCCTGTATGCTATCGACTGAGCTGCCAGGGCTATTCATGCTATTGGTTAACTATAATCCTGGTTAAGTTTAAGTTTAACCCTTAACCCGCTAAAAATGTTAAACGAAACTTTCAAGCCGATGGTAAACACCTGAATATTGCTATGAATATTGCTATTTCAAAGCTACATTTTGGAAAAAATATATCCTCTTATCGGACAGTGTAGATCCAAGATCAGACTGCACGCGCTGTGCAGTCTGAACTTAATCCACACAGTCCGCAAATGGTCATTGAGTCGCGGTAGAGCTGGTAAAAGAAACTCCGCGAAAGCCTGGATAGGTGCTCTGGCAGCTGCAATATCACTGAAATAATGTTGAAAATGTCATTTAACACAATCAATTTGTAAATATCCAATAGCACAAGATGTAGTTAACTATTTATCTCTCTTTACAAAACGAAATTTTACACTCGTCCAAATTCAAAGCTGTTGCAGACCGTAACTTAAATGTGGCTGAACTGATGAAAGCTGATTCCAAAAGGGCAGAAAACAATGTGGGAAAAGGAAAAAAATAATGGTTACCAGCATTTTCTCCATCCGGCAATGTTTTCAAAGGGATTCTTCCACGGTGTCATTAAAACTTGGGATTGTTTGGTAAAGGGTTAATATTCAAGACGTAGAATAACAGTTTAACTGTACACAATGATCTAAATAATGACTGACTTAAGGAATGACAAGGGTTCCCTGTCCAGTGAGGGTTAATATTGCTGGGATTTGCTACAAGTAACCTAGGTGTATCTATTAATAGATTCATTCATCATGCTGCAGTGGTGTAGGAATAAGTGATTCTCTGCTTTGTATAGGTCACTTAATTTACATGTAAGCAAAGTTCTTGCACCTTATAAATGACATCTTGTTCAGTTTATTACTTTGGAAGACGACATGTTCAAACTGGAGTGGTAGAGATTTAATGGTTTTTGTCAAAATTGTCATATATAACAGAATTAAGTTTTTTTTTTTCACAGAAAGAATTATTTTCTGTGAGGCAGTATTTGGCAACTGTGGGTTTTTTTTGTTTATTTTGACTCTAGGTCAGTCGTAATGCCTATAGACTAGCTTCACTAGTCTAAAAAGTAGGTCTGCTCCTTGTCTCTGCCCTCGGATATTTCATCAATGACAGCAACGCGTCATTTCATAATTATCAACATGATGTACATCTAAATTCATTTTTGTTTGTCGTTTGAAAGGGAGAAAATAAAACAATTAACTATGAATAAAGATAAAGATCTCTTTATCTAAAACGTCTTTAGCCTATACTAGTATTATGTAGCTGTAATAATGATGTCATGAATGTGATGTTTACTCATTGAAAAAAGTTATGAATAATCCAGTCGTGCTATCCCCCCCTCCACCGTGGTTTATTCACTCTGCCTCGTAACTCATAACCGTGGTTCCTTGGACGACAAACCACGATAGAAAGATAATTTTTAAACTGCATATGGTGAGTCCGCGACTGGAATGAATTCTTTTGGTAGTTGAAAAATCTTAATTTCAGAGGCCAACGTATCAAAGCCGTATAGCAAATAGACGGAGGCATGGAGTCAAGCTTCGTGAAATAATAATTTCATTACGCGGCATTTTATATATGTGTGTGTGTGTGTGTGTGTGTGTGAACTGTGCTCTGGCAAAAGGGGGTTTAATGCATCTTCGTGATGCATTATACCAAGCAGGTCATCACTTGACTATGGATCAACAAAATCCATTTTGTCGAACAACCTACTGTTTTACGAGGTAACTGGTCCTTTGGCTTGCAGATAGTGAAAAGGCTGACCTGGGTGGATACTTTTTGCAGATGCAATAAGCCCCCTTTTCAGAAAGCATGGTTGATATGTATCGTGGGCTATTTTCTGACAAAACCTCGAATCTTATTCACTTTTGGGACTTTTGACCAGCCCAATGAAAGGTTCAAAATCATCTTTTCTTTAAGATTGCCACCGTCTAATTTTGTTTGTTAACAAAACTGAAGTAACAAAACCCAAACTTCATAGCTGGACTAATATTGAAGACTTTCTACTGAAACAAGACTATTGCCACTATTTAGCACACACACAACGAGATTGCAACAAACTTTGCTTACGGCTGATAATAGAGTATATTTACGTAAAAACGAGCGTGCGAACCGACGTTGCAACGGTAGCAAGCGATCGATTTACAAAATGTATAATTGTAACATATGTTTTATCAATGGCTGTATATTTCTTGTTGGAGATTTTGTGGTTACGATTTGATTTAGCCCTGTTTTCGATCAATCAACAATAACTTAACAATTTGCATTTCACAAGTACAGTATTGTTTTTTTTTTCTACGGCATCTACCTATACCGACCGGTTTTTTGCCGGACGACCCTCAGAACGATTGCTTTTAACCACTGTCCTACTAAATAAGTTAACACTTTACAAATGACAAATTTGAAGACTTGTCTAAAGAATAGTAGTATCGTTTGATGTAACTTTCTTAGGGTCTGCGTATTTTGGACAAATTAATAAGAAGTGATATTCGTTGTCAATCATATTTGAATTACAGCTTCTACAAATTATTCTTGGGATATAAATGTCCTTCTCCCTCAATTTGTAATTTAAGTGATGAAATTCTAAAACTTGCCAAGGCTGATCTAAATCTGTTATCGGTAATATAATCTAGGAAGTATTCGAATTTGAATTCAAATTTAATTAATTCTGACATTTTCCAAGACGTGCTTATTATTCGGCATAGCTGTATACACTGGTTTTTGTCCTCCTATTGATCTAAGTCTCGAATGAAGTTAAAGTGATTTGTAATTGCTAATACATATGGACATGTTTATTCCGCGGGCACGGCAAGCCTATTTGAGAGCCCATTTATGGCACCAATAAACAAGAGCATCACATGCGGGTACCGAAGCTCGGCTGGAGGAGTCGAAAAAGGGGGCATAACTGTGTCAGAAATACTTTGATGGTTACCTGTCCTTGTTGTATGGGTTCCCCTATTGATAGTTAACAACTTGTTTAAGTTTGAAGTAAATACTTTCAGAGATATTATAAAATGTCAGTTTTTTTTTTCACCACGACGATGCAGACGAAACGACAGGGCTATGGCAATAACTTGACGTTTTCTTCGAAAAAAGCCGAGCCAACAAGTGTTATGAGTTAACCCTTATGCTGCTAAGCGCGACTCAATGACCTTTTGCCGATGAGATATTTCTCTCAAAAAAAAAAAAAGTTTGAAATAACATCATTCGGGCTTTTACTCTCGGTTTGAAAGTTTTATTTAACTTATCTATGTGGATATAAGATAATATTTTCATTATGCCTTACCGTCTGACCCATTACAGTATAGTCGACATTTTTTGTCAGACACAACATTTTTGGCAGCAACTGCTCATTTCTGAAAGATGCCTTGGATAAACATCTAATCTTTATAATGTTTTTCCAATTAAAATTTTAGTTTTCAAATATTAGTAGATCTACGGTAAATAATAGCGAAATAGTGCAACTTTCTGGCGTGGTAACTTTTCATTATCTCTCCTTATATTGACACACAAAAATAGTTTTGAATATTCATATTCCAGTATCTCTAACGCCGTATTTAAAAAAAAAAATGTCTTGTTCATAACGGTGATAAAGATTCATTTTTCAAGTTCACATATTCCTCAAAAAAAGACATTTTAAATACCTATAAAAATATATAATTACTGAGCTTCATAACGTGAGAACGTTTCAATTTAAGTAAGCGTAAACACACGTCATAATTATTAATAGTTTTTGTTAATTCGGTAGAAGTTGTCATTTATTAACGCTTAGGCCAATAAAGCGACTCAAGGAACTTTTGTGAATAGTTAAGATAAGGATTAGACTGCACAGAACATGCAGTCTGACCATGGATCTACACTGTCCCAAATGTTGAAAATTTCCAGGCAAAATGAACGTTTGAGTCGCGCTATTTTGGTCTTCACTATCGCCTACAAATCTTCATTTCGTTTATGTAGCATTTTTCGGCGTAGTTGAATGTGCTGGCTTTTAACCTACTTTTTGGTACTGATAACAAATGAATGAATAGAAATTTCTGATTGGTCAAAAATGTAGTTAAATTTATTCTAAGGGCCTCTGCCTATTTGCTGACAAATTCACACCATCTATCTTTTTGCGGCGTAGCTGAATGCGCTGGCTTTTGACCTACTTCTTGGTATGGATAAAAGATAAATAAATGGTAATTTGCGATTGGTCCATAATTACACATGTTTATTCGGCTGATCCCTGCTGGCATACTTACTCACACATTTATGAAACCACTATTAACAAACGTTGCTACTGCTAATCGATATCCCGGGGCACTGATTCATACCATAGCAAAATAATGTAGTAGAGAATGATGACGATAACTTATGTGGTTCATACGATGAGATTTATATGTGAAAGAATAGAAAATATTGTGGGAAAAGGAGAAAATGCTGCTTGCAAGCATTTTCTCCTTTTCCCATAATGTTTTCTAAAGCCTTCTTATTCAGGGTCCTTACAAACAAGGATTGTGTGGTAAAGGCTTAATTTTCTTTTCGCGTGACAGCCATTCCGTAGCTAGATCATAAATTCTACAGTTTTTCCTGATAATTGAATTCATAGAATTTACATAATAAATAGCTCAATAAATTTCAGGTAAATTTTTTCAGCAAAGCTGAATGTGCTAACTTTTGACCTACTTTTTGGTACTGATAACAAATGAATGAATAATGATTTGTGATTGGTAAAAAAAGTAGACAAGTTTATTTTAAGGGCCCCTGCCTATTTGCGGGCAAATTTACGCCGTCTATTTTTTTAAAAGATATTTCTTGATTCTTTTTCTTTTTTCTAAGTTAAAGTTCATAAAATATGAATGATTGATGAATGTATTCTTATTCATTATGTATTCTTATTCATTATATTTACCATTAACTCTTTACAAACCGATTTTTTGTTTTTTTCTTACTTGGCCCAATCCAAAGCATTTGCAGTCAACAACTTAAATGTGGCTCAAATTATAGATATTGTCTTTGAATAGGTAGAAAACCTTATGGGGAAAGGAGAAAATGCTGGTAACCAGCATTTTCTCCTTTTTCCCATAATGTTTTTTCAAAAGCCTTGTTCTAGTATTGTAATTTTAACATCTTGTTAAAAAACCATATATGCCCCTTTAAAAACATTTCCAGTGAACAGAAAACCTCAATAATGTGATGTTTCATTTTCCAACATTTTTTTGAATATACTCGTACATCCAGAAACAAATACCTTTCAGTGGCCAATAGTTAACTTTGTTGTCTGCAGTTGCTTTCAATTTGTAATAGTTTTACTCTCTGTCCTCTGGTAAAGGATTAACCCTTTACCACACAATCCCTACTTTCAACGACCCTGAGAAAGAGGCCTTTTGAAAACAATGTGGGAAAAGGAGAAAATGCTGGTAACCAGCATTTTCTCCATTTCCCACAATGTTTTCTAACCTTTCAGAAACAAATGCAATAATTCTAGCCACATTTAATTCGTCGTCTGCAGATGCTTTCAATTTGGACCAGTGCGAAATATTGTCGATTGGTAAAGAGTTAAAAATTAGGTATTTAAGGAATGGTATAGAAAACAGTGCCGGAAAAAACAAGCAATTTCTTTGAACAAACAATTTCTAATTTTTCAAAGAAAAAAAAAATGTTTATTTTTTTACCCTGATAAAGAACTGAGACTCAGTCGGCCACATACAGGGCTCAAAATCCAGGGATCTAAATTATTCGATTTCCAGCTTGGCCAAATTCTTGACGATGACTGATAAGTCATTGAGACAGGATTCATATCTCTCGTACCTCTGAACAGTATGACGATGTTTATATGGGAAAGCAATGGCTTTGAGAGAATGTTGCGCGAGGTACTAATAAAAGAAGCTCATGAAAAGCATAGAAAGGTACAATTGCCGCCGCGATATAACTGATAGAAGTTGAAAAGGGCGTTAGGTACCAGACAAAAAAAAAGCAAGAACACTGCATGCCGGTACCAACTCAAGGCTACGGTTTTTTGAATTTCAGTGAAACTTCTAGGTCGAAAAAGAGGTATGACTATGTCAAAAGTACTTTGATGGTAACCTGAGTCTGTATTCACCAACCATTCTTAAGAACATTCTTAGTCTTAATCTCCAAGATTTTCTAAATTTGAAAGTAACACAACCTCCGATTGGTTAAACCAAATGGTTTACCCAATCAGAAGTTGTGTAACTTTCAAATGTAGAAAATTCTGGAGAATAAGACTAGGAATGTTCTTAAGAATGGTTGGTGAATACGGACCCTTGCCTTACTGTATAGGTTCCCCTTTTGATAATAAGCAACCAGTCCAAGTTTGAAGCAATGATAACAGAAATATTATAAAATGTCAAAGTTTTCGCATGATGACGCATACAACACAGTCGAGAACGCCAGTGCTACGAAAATACCTCGACGTTTTCTTCGAAAACAGCCGACCTAAAAAAACGGCGAAGATAACCCACAAACCTTGTTTCCCTAACATTTGCTCCATCTGAACCAGACCAAGATCCGTTCTGCTGCCTTCTTGAGGTTGCGTCAAGTTATATATACCCGCCATTAGCGTGTCCTTGTTTACACCAGCAGCTAGCGGAAACTCGTCACCGATCGTGGTGCTCACCACTGAAAATCCAACCCGTATTCTCTCCGGTCCTATGTGCGAGCCGTTGACAAACAGAGACATCAGCTCTATTTGTTGTTGGAATTCATCGTTGGAGATGCTATCTGAGCCGTCCAGTAAAAACATGACGTCAGCCGTGGGAAGACAGCCTGGAAAAAAAAAAAAAAATTCATAGAACTAAAAGTACAAGTATACAACCGAGACTGAACACACATGTCCAAGCAAACATATACTGTATAAGATGCATCCTTACAGCCAGAGAGAAAATACACTGTTAAAACTAGAAAGTGTGTAGAATGGTTCAGATGTTGGTCAGCTGAGTAAACATAGATAAATTACCAATTTGTATAGTGTAAGGGATAGAGAAATTAAAGGGATTTGTCCTAATTTACAACCGGAAACGACAACACAGAAGTCTTTGAAGGCCTCCACAAAATAAAATGTATTTTTCTATCTATCGTAGTCTGTGCAACCCCGCAGCTGTCAGGGTCAACATTTGGCATGAAGATACAAGAATGATTATAGTTTGGTACTGATAACAAATTAATGAATAAACAGAGATTTGTGCTTGGTTAAAAATGTAGACAAGTTTATTTTTAGGGCCCCTACCTATTTGCGGGCAAATTTACGCCGTCTTTTTTTTTTTTTTTCGCTGTCCATAAAATAAAGATGAAATGGGTTAAAAACTGCCTGAAAACGAGTACAGAGGAATCTTTAAGAAAAGACACGTTCTGTAACCAATCATGCTTTTCACCCCCCCCCCCCCACCCCCAATGTGGACTGTTACGCTGTCTAAAGTATATACGCGTTTCAGAGTTTAATTTATACAGAGAGACAGTAACTGTTCATTTTTGCAACACTTATACTCTTTCGGCCTACTCTAGGCTTTTTTGCGAGCAGTGTAGATTAAGATCAGACTGCAAAGAAAGTGCAGTCTGATCTTAAGTCAACACTGTCCGATACGGTGACGGGAACGCTGAAATTATAATATTTTTGGATTTAAAACTATCGACTGAAGATGTTTGTTTAATTTATTTGACAGTTTCGGGATTTGATTTTTTTAACCCTTTGCCAAACAATCCCGAATTTTAACTACCCCGAAGAAGATTGCTCTTGAAAACATTGTGGGGAAAAAGAGAAAATGCTGGTTACCAGCATTTTCTCTTTTTCCCACAATGTTTTCTACCCTATCAAAGACAGAAAATTGAGAAACACCATCCTTTGAGCTACATTCAGTTTGTCGTCTGCAAATACTTTCAATTTGGACCAATCTAAAATATTGTCGTTTGGTAAAGAGTTAAGGAAATTAACCTTTTACTGCACAATGACGCCTTTTGACGCCCCTGGGAAAGAAGCCTTTTGAAAACATTGTGGGAAAAGGAGAAAATGCTGGTAACCAGCATTTTCTCCTTTTCCCACAATGTTTTCTACCTGATCAAAGAAAAATTGCACCATCTGAGCCACATTGAAATTGTCGTCTGCAAATGCTTTCAATTTGGACAAGGCTGTAATTTTGTCGTCTGGTAAAGGGTTAATCAACTAGACTAACCATACAACAAAATTTTAGACTCTCCCATACTGAAAGCAATTGCAGACGATAAATTCAATGTGCTTCAAATAACGGAATTTGTCTTTGAAAGGACTGAAAACAGTGGTAACAAGTATGATTCTCCTTTTCTCACAACGTTTCAAAAATTCCTTTTCCTCGTGGTCTTCAAAACACGTGACCGTTTGGTTAACCCTTTACCACACAATCCCGAGTTTTAACGTCTCTAAAGAAGAAAGCTTTTGAAAACATTGCTGGTAACCAGCATTTTCTCCTTTTCCCACAATGTTTTGTACTCAATTAAAGGCAAATTGCACCATATTAGCCACCTTTCATTTGTCGTCTGCAAATACTTTGAATTTGGTCAAGTCTCAAATATTGTCGTCTGGTAAAGAATTAAGGATCAAATTAAGTTTATAGTTGCAACGTTAAGTATATCAAAAATGGCATTTCTGTAAACGCCAACTTTTCTGTCACGACAATCCCGGAAAAAAAAATAAAAGTTCAGTGTTTTTAAAACCATAATTCTGATATATTGGAGATATATTTCTAGTTGGATAACGGCAGCTTTAGATCAAAGATCATAAATGGTTGTATGATGTTTAACGCCGTTTTCAACATTATTTCAGGTATATCGCGGCGGCTAGTGCACCTATCCATGCTTTCCTGGAGGTTCTTTTACCAGTACTCTGCACAATATTCTTTCCATGCCACTGGCTGCTTTCCCACATAACCACCGTTGAAACAATGAGAGAGGAATGAATCCTGTCGCGATGACTATCATCAATCCTCGGAAAGAAATTGGCCAAGCCGGGGATTGAACCGGCGACCTCCTGTTCTCGTCCTGTACGCTACCGACTGAGCTACGGGAGCTTGGCAGATCAAAGATCAGAGAGCACGTTCTACACAGCCTTATCTTGATCTACGCCTTCCGAAAAAAAAAAAGTAACATTTGTCGCCGATTGACGTGACAAATTTCGAAGGGCGAATTGAAGTCGAGCTATTTACTGTCAGCCATTAATATGGAAATTATTTCAAACATTGATTTATATTCGCGCGCCTGTCCTTTAACCCTTGACCACACAATCTAGACTTTGAACGACCCTGTGAAAGAAGCATTTTGAAAACATTGTGGGAAAAGGAGAAAATGCTGGTAACCAGCATTTTCTCCTTTTCCCACAATGTTTTCTACCCTTCCCAAAGCAAATTTAAATTTTTCAGTCACATTTATTTTGTCGTCTGCAAATGCTTTCAATTTGGACCAGTCTGAAATTTTGTCGTTTGGTAAAGAGTTAACCGTTTTCTGTTTATTTATATCCATTTTTTTCTGTTCCATAAACTTCAAAGCTTACAAGTGACTAAAACTTTCTTTCTTCAACCTAAAGAAAATCACATGTGATTCACTTTCATGTATTTTCTTAAAGTCTACTAAACCAATTAAATGCTTTTTATATGATTTTGGATACTGATTAAGATAATTTGATAAAGATCCGTAATAAAAAAAAAAAATAAATAACTAAATAAATAAATAAATAAATAAATAAATAAAAATTTATTACATAAAATTTATGAATTAATTAAAGATGGAAATTATTTCAAACGTTGATATATTTTCGCGCGCCTATACTTCAACCGATTTCTTTTATCTATATCCATTTTTTGCTGTTCCATAAACTTACAGTAACTTTTATCCTGCTATAGAACTTAAAACTTTCAAGCCGATGGTTAAAAACTAAAATGTTGGTAATTCAAAGTTACGGGGGTTGGGGAAATATCTCCTCATAGGACAGGGTAGGTCAAAGATCAGACTGCACGTTCTGTGCAGTCTGATCATGATCTCCACTGTCCGAAAAAGGCCCGTGAGTCGCGCTTGGCAGCCTAAGGGGCAATGTTCATGTACAGCTCAAAGTTTGCTAGAGGTAGCCATGTTTTTAACCCACGTAGAGAAAATCTACAGTGATTCGGATCGATGTGTTTTTTTGAACGTCTATAAGACTAAATTGAATGAGCCATGCTCTGGCAAAAGGGGGCTTAATGCATCTCCGTGGTGCATGATACCTGTGAGACATCACATAATTATGGATCTATAACATAATTCTGGATCCATAAAGTCTATTTACTGGATCTGGATGTAGACTGGTCCTTTGACATTCAAAATATTGACCAATAGCGAAAAGTTTCGGCCCAGGTCAGCCTGCGCGGACTGCGCAGGCTGACCTGGGCCGATACTGTTCGCAGATGCATTAAGCCCCCTTTTCAGAGCATGGCTCAAATGTTTTTTGTTTTTTTTTTTTGTAATGACTTTGGATACTAATTAAAACAATTCAGTAAAGATCTTTATTGAAAATAATATTGACAATTAAGTTTCATTTCGTTTAGATTTCTAAATTGAAATTGCGAACTTCGCGTTCTTTTTACATGTTTCAACTTGTTAAATTACATGCGAGCCATGCTCTGGCACAAGGCGGCTTAATACACCTCTCTAATGCATTATACCAAGCCAGTCATCACATATTTATGGATCCATAAAATCCATTTTGCCTTACAACCGACTGAATCATGAGGTAGATTGGGCCTTTGAGCAGAAAAACGGCCGATATCAAAAGGTTTCGAACCAGGTCAGCCTGCATGGACTGCGCCGATACTGGATCGATATTGTTTGGCAGATGCATTAAACCCCCTTTTCACAGAGCAAGGCACATTATTATCAAAACCTTGACGTGACACGGAGTCTTTAAAAACCATAAGGTGAAAAGAAGCGACCGATTTATGTAAAATAATAACTTCTTCTTTCTCATTGTCTTCCACGCAAAAATCGAAAAAAGGGTTCTTTATATTTTTTTAAGAAGTCTCTCATTTGCTTAATTAACACTAATTATTAAGTGGCATTAAATCAGTCGTAGTGGTTATGCGTTGAACAATATACGATGTGCAGAGCCTACTAGGCGCCAGTCATTTTTGTTACGGCCACAACTCTAGTATTGCGATGCGCACGCGTACAAACAGACACAAAACTTTTAATTTTACTTTTACATTAAATGAGCCATGCTCTAGCAAAAAGGGGCTTAATGCATCCCTGTGATGCCATTGTACCAAGCAAGACATCGCATACGTGTGGATCCGTAAAATCCTTTGAGTCTGACAAATGACTGGATACTGGGGTAGAATGGTCCTTGGGCACGCATAAAATTTACCAAGAGCAAAAAGTTTCGGTTCATGTCAGCCTGCGCGGACTGCGCAGGCTGACATGAATCGATACTTTTTGCAGATGCACTAAGCCCCCTTTTCACAGAGCATGGTTCATTTATGTGCCTATATGATTTTCTGAAATAATCTTCTTATCCATCACGATATAAATTTCAATTCTTTGACGCCCTGTCCGAAGCGCAGTCGGTAGCATACAGGAGTCGAGACCAGTAGATGGCTTGTTCGCATGCACAGCTCAGCCAATTTCTTTCAGTTGTATCACAATGCACACGTTAAAAAGCGCACAAAACTTACTATACTTTCACATTTTTATGCCCATATGGTTTTCTGAAATACTTTTCCTTTTTACAGCAATATAAATCTAAAACGAAAGATTATGATATAACGTGCTTTTGTTCTATAAAGAGCTGACAGTTTGAGATAACACTTCCTGGCCAAAAACAGCTTTCATTATAAATAATGAACAAAGAAAGGGGAAGTCAAAGTCTAAAAGACATCATCTGATGTTTCCCTTGAATCGAATTTTTTAGTTCAACATTGATTAATAGTACTTTTAATAACTTTTTTTAAAGGCCCAATAGCAGCTGAAAAAAAAAAAAAAAAAAAAAATACAGGTGTTAAAACGCATTTAAATTTAATTCATACCATTTAAAAGTATGGAAAATATTGTGAAGATGACAATCTGGTATCGTGTGGTCAGTCTAAGTGTAAGTGGATGGCAGAAAAATGAATTTTAAAATCAGCCAAAAAGTAAACAAAAGATAGAGTGACCTGGCAGCATTTAACCTAGTTTTGAAATTAATTTCACTGCCACCGAGAAACACTTGAACCGATGTACAATTACAGGTTGTCATCTTCACTATAATTTCCATACTTTTAAATGACACGATTTAAATTTAACTGCATTTTAACACCTGCTATGTTTACCTTTGGCAGGTATTGATATTTTAAAGAAACTGTATGGTAAAAATTGATTAGAACGGTGAAATTATGGCGTTTAAACAACGAATAGCCGTTTGCCAATCGGGAACTCTGACTTTTCTCCGGTGTTCAGGGTCCGTATTCACCAACCATTCTTAAGAATATTCTTGCTCTTGTTCTTCAAAATTTTCCAAATTTGAAAGTAACACGCCTTCTGATTGGCTAAACCATACGGTTTAGCCAATCAGAAGTTGTGTTACTTTCAAACTTGGAAAATCTTGAAGAATAATTCCAAGAACGTTCTTAAGAATGGTTGGTGAATACGGACCCAGAAGTGACGTCATCATCCTTATTTGAATACGATCACTCATAAATGACGACTTCAATTTATCATGTGTACTCTACTCCCACCAACTATTGCAAAAATTTGGTACGAAATCTAAAACCAGCCCGGGTAGCTCAGTGGTTAGCGTATCCGACTCATAACCTGATGGTTGCGGTTTCAATACCCGGTTGAGGCAAACTTTCCTTCCGGCGATTTTTAGCCTCTCACCTCTGATGCATGTGAGAAAAGTAGTCAGTGGATTGGAAAGAAAGTTGTGTTAGTACTGGCGTGACAAAGCCAGGAAACACATGTGTAGGTGAACTGACCGCCGTGATATGACCTTAGCCATTAGAACGGCCTGAAACTCCAATACAAGCTAACAAACAACCTCCTACCGTGTGAGTGCTCTACTAATTAAGCTACCAGGCTATGTCCGGTCCATCGTAGATTTAAATCCATTTGGTTTAGCCAATAAGATGTTTTGTTACTTTCCAAATTTAGAAAATTGGTTGGTTGGTTGTATTGGGGTTTAACGCCACTTTAACAGCTAAGGTCATATCATGGCGGTCGGTGACGCACATGTGTTTCCTGGCTTTCTCACACCAGTACTAACACAGCTTTCTTTCCAAAGCCACCGACTACTTTTCTCACATGCTTCAGCAGAGGTGAGAGGCGAAAATACGCCGGAAAGAAAGTTCGCCTCAACCGGGTATCGAACTCACAACCACCAGGTCATGAGTCCGACACGCTCACCACTGAGCCACCCAGGCGGGCCCAAATTTAGAAAATCTCACATATAATGACTTCAAAGAATGTCATTAAGAATTGTTGATGAACACAGACCCAGATAACACTACTGCAGCAGGAATGGATTGTTACACAAGATATTAGTAATAACAGTTACCAACCTTGTTGCACCTGGGCTGTTGTCGACATGAATGCGACCTCCAGAAGACATCTGATAAACAAGACATCGCGTAGTATCTGAAAAATGAAGAGAGAGAAAAAAAATCTAAATCTCTTGTCAATCACTTAGGACTTCAGCAGGCACAAACGTTAAACCATGATATGTCTGCTTTTGCTTAATTTATAACGTGACCATCACGAGGACCAGGCCTTATACAAAATCTAAATACAGGTCAATCAATGTTTACCTCACATACATCCAGTCGCATAAACTCGATCTTTACTGTTGGTTTGGTTTGTATTGGAGTTTAACGCCATTTTAACAGCACAGGTCATATTATGGCGGTCAGTGACGCACCCATGTTTCCTGGCTTTCTCACACCAGTACTGACACAACTTTCTTTCCACTTTTCTCACATGCATCAGAGGGAAGAGGCAAAAAATCGCCAGAAAGAAAGTTTGCCTCAACCAGGTATCGAACACGCAACCACCAGGTCACCACTGAGCTACGGGCACTCGATCTGTAAAGTTATACTCTGTATAAAGTAACTTGTTGACTCTGAGGTTTGACATCTGTCTTTTGGTTAAACCAGACAAGTTTATCTTAATTGCTCACTATCTGATATAAGTAACTAAACTAAGCTGATATAAGTAACTAAACTAAGCTGATATAAGTAACTAAACTAAGAAGGAATTTTCTTGAGTAGGCTATTTATTAATCCTTATCCTGCTAAATAAAAGCGATGAAACTTTCAAGCCGATCGTAAAAACCCAAATTTTCCTGCTTCAGAGGTATTTTCGAGGAAAGGTATCTCCTTATCGGACAGTGAAGATCTAAGATCAGACTGCACGTTCTGTGCAGTCTGATCTTGATCTACGCTGTCCGCAAAAGGTCAGTGAGTCGCGCTTAGCAGCCTATGGGTTAACCCAGTCACAATGAACAAGAGGGAGAGAGAGAGAGAAGGAGAGAGGGGGAGGGAGAAAGGGGAGGGTGGACAGAACGAGCGAGAGAGTAGGTGGAAAGAAGAAAGGAAGGATGGAGACAGAGAAGAGAGAGAGAGAGCGAAAAATTGATTGACAGCCAGAGACTGAGAGTGACAGACATGGAGACTGAACGTCACACACAGGGCGAAACAGACAGACGAAAAGATGGAGAGAACAGGAAATCAAAATGAACATTTATAAAAACCCACATCCTTTTAACACACAAGGAACCCCACAAAACAAAGCTTTAAAACAAAAATTGAAGAAAAAAAGCAAGCCACAATAGACATTTGAATGTCCGTTTTCGTAGAATATATTCCTATGGAAGCAAAGAGGCGACATGCAAGTTAGATAAAACTTCCCGTTCCCACGCGTTTGTTATCTCTTGGAAACAAAACAACTCGTGCGAAAGATATACGAGTATCAAGAACTGTCATCAGACAGCACAGCTCGTCTGGAAAAGTCAATTGTTCGCATGCCTTGAAACAGCCACAGGGTCCTAGCCTAGGACATAAGATCCAACACTTACTCCGATGCCAGGTTTGTGCAATAAACCTTCCTGGATTTCGTCCAGGAAATTGTCTGTGACCTTGACCTTTTTGGCCACAGGCATGGATAGAAGTATAGCTGAATGAAACTGTTGACCTATATCCATCATGATACTCAATTTGAACCCAAATCTTTCGGTCTGGAAAATATGGGCTCTAGAAGAATTTTAACATGAAATTGTAAAATCTGGGACCTTGACGATAAGCACGGGCATGGCTAGGGAATTACTGAATGAAAGTTTGAACTCGTATCTGTCAGCAAGTCAAATATAAACCAAATCCATCATCCAGTTTGGAAAATATGAGCTCTTAAGAAAACTTTAAAGCAACACTTTAATGAAAAATATCAAAATCTGAGACCTTGACCTGAAATTCATGGACGAGAGTATTGCTGAAAGAAGCTCTCTACTCCCATCTTTCGTCATACTAAATATGAACCAAATCATATAGTTCGGAAAATGTGAGCTCTTAAAAAACTTGACTTTGTGATCATGAACATACATGAAACGTGGACCTGTACCCGTCATCAAGCCAAACTGAGCCAAATCCATCATTCAATTTGGAAAATATGAGCTCTTAAAAAAACTTAAATGTAAAACTTAGACAGGGCTATTGCTCCCAGGAACATTGGACCTATATCTATCTATGGACCTTCATGAATCCAGTCCATCATATAATTTGGAAACTGTGAACTCTTAAAAACTTTGACGTCAATCTGGACGCCGACTCCAACGCTAACGCTAACGCCAGTGCCGACGTCGAGGGTTGTGCAATTCAGCTCCTCCCGGGTCCGTATTCACCAACCATTCTTAAGAACATTCTTGGTCTTGTTCTTCAAAATTTTCCAAATTTGAAAGTAACACACCTTCTGATTGGCTAAACTACATGGTTTAGCCAATCAGAAGTTGTGTTACTTTCAAACTTGGAAAATCCTGAAGAATAATTCTAAGAACGTTCTTAAGAATGGTTGGTGAATATGGACCCTGGAAATCGCCTAGGCGAGTTATAAATGATAAACGCAATGAAACTAGTTTTCAATATAGCACGTCGGAACGTGATATTTTGTTGTCGGAACGAGATCATACATGTAGAGTCTTTACCACTCGACAAAAGTTTAGACTTTGCCATACAAAAAATATCCATAAAATATTAAAGTGTCTTTGATAGAGTAAAAAAAGCACTGTAGAAACAGACGAAATGCTGATTACAGTTTCTCCTTTTCCTATGATATTTTGAAAGGTATTTTCCTCAGTAAAATTACTGGATCATGAAGTAAAAGGCAAGCTCGTGTTGTAGTAATGAGGTGGCAATCTCGTAGGAACAATACATCAATCACATAGCTACAGTTGTTTTCAATGTAATACAGCCATTACGAATTTTCTTATCTTACACACGTTTGAGACAAGCAAATAGTACCGTATTAGGTCAACACAATGTAATCATACGCTTCATTTCATCACATTGCTGAACAAGAATTTTTTGCGAAATTAACTGTCAAACATAGTGATTGCGACAAAGCTGCAAATTTTAAATAATCCTTATATTCAAAACAAAATCATTATATGCATGCTTCTTTGGAACTATTTTTCGTCAGTGATGTACACATCTATTAAAGAAGCGAAAAGATTTCATGAAAATTTCAGCATACATATACGTGTAGGCCTATGTTTTAACACATCATGACCTATAGTTCTTGATATACAGTTTTGTGATAAAATCTGACATTCGTTGGCTTTTGAGCTAAAGCTTTATTACTTCGTCTACACAATAAATGTTATTAAGCCCGCCAAAGGCTCCTGTTATAAAACTTTTTCTACACTTGTTTAATAAAATTTTATTTCAAATGCCATCTCATGTCAAATCCTATATATTTCGTGGGTATGCGAGAGTTACATGTGTAAACGAGATTCTATGTTGTAGGAACGAGATTATTATTATTTTTTTTGCATGGCCTCTCTGTGCTTCCGTACATTCAAAACAAATGAACTTGGTTGTTTTTATTTTCCCCGGATGCTTTCGAGCAGAAAGCGGTGTCCTGTGTTTGATGTAAGTAAAACTCTTCATCAAACAAACCCATGTTTTAACGACCCTGTGGAAGAAGGCATTTCAAAACATTGCAGGAAAAGGAGAAAATGCTGGTTTCCAGCATTTTCTCGTTTTCCCACAACGTTTTTCTTCTGTCCTTTCAAAGAAAAATCCTGACAATTAAGCTATATTTAATTTTTCGTCTGCAACGGCTTTCAATTTGGACGGGTCTAAAATTATATTTTCTGGTTAATCGTGAACTTTTTCTCTGCCAGTGGAATAGATGAATTTTCCCAGCGGCACTGAGTACCATTTCATTTCAAACGACAAACCATTTCAACAATCATTTAGAGCACCCAAGCGGACGGTGTTGATCAGGGATCAGACCGCATGTTCTGTGCAGTCTGATCTTGATCTACGCCGTCCGCAAAAGCAAGCCATCTTGTTAGTCACATGCAAAAGCGTTAGATACGTGTGTGGTGAATGGAAAATGCAAATGAATGCATCATTTCCGTTTTGAGTGCGTACATGGCACCGTAACCGCGGTCATGAACGTTCAAATTTTAGCCGAGTCTTGATGCCCAGCCGGTAACGTACAGGGCGTGAATCCAAGGGGTCGCTTGTTTGAATCCCAGCCCGGCCGAATTTCTTTATTTCAAAAAAAAAAAAGAAAAAAAAAGGAAAAAAAAAAAAAAAGAATCGACTTATGTCAGACTCAGCAGTCCGCGCAGGCAGACATGAGCCGGAACTTTTCGCTATTGGTCAATTTTTTGTGTGACGAAGGACCTGTCTCAGCTGATGGTACAATCGATTGTTAGACAAAATGAATTTTATGGATCCTTAATTATGTGATGACTTGCTCGGTACAATGCATCACAGAAAGGCGTTAAGCCCCCATCTTTTACAAGAGAATGGACCAAATCTCATTAGATGGGTTTACAGCCTTTCAGTGGCCTTCGGGTCAAACTGTTTCAATAAATCAAAATTACTCAGATACGGTCGAGACAAAATTTATGAAACGGCGTACTCTACCGATCTCCTCGTAGCCATATCCGTCACCGCGCCTGACACTGTGGAGACAACGATTTTATGATTTTGAAGAATGTCTAGGGTCATTTAAATCATTTTTGATATGTAGCTAGTTACGTGGTCTTATTTTAGACAGACAACTAACTGTCGACAACGATTTTACGATATTTATATAACTTCGGGGTCGTTTAAATTACTTTTTAATTGGTATCTAGTCACGTGGCCCTTTTTCGGCGAGTCAGTAACTGTCAATTAACACGCCATCAAGGTGACACAACGTGAATATAGGGACCTGTTGATCTACTATATTGAACCAGGTCATCTAAAAACGACAATATAATAAAATCACCAATAAATTGTAACCACAAAAGAAATGCAGATTACTACGTTTTAAAGCCTCGCACATATGCATAAATAGGAAGTACAATGTTAACTTGCGCATGCGCAGAGTGTCACCAGACTTTTTGTTCTGTTTGTACGAGCAGTTTTACCCATATCTGCGTTTAACTCTGTACCACACAATCAGGGGTTTTAACGACCCTGAAGGAAAAGTCTTCTAAAAACATTGTGGGAAAAGGAGAAAATGCTGGTAACCAGCATTTTCTCCTTTTCCCACAACGTTTTCTGACCTTCCCAAAACAAATTTCAGTTTTTCAGTCACATTTATTTTGTCGTCTGCAAATGCTTTTCAATTTGGACCAGTCTAAAATTTTGTCGTTTGGTAAAGGGTTAAGGGAAGAAAAATGCTGTAAAATCAGACAAAGTACCTCGTCAGGAAAACATGAAAATCCGATTGTTAAACTCTTTGCCAAACGAAAAAGTACACAAAAAGTTTCATATTTAACACGATCTCAGACGACAAAATAAATCTGTTAGAAACGACGTCAACAATCACGGTGTAGCTATTCATATCAATCAATCTGTCAGTGAAAACTGCCAGCGAAAATGCGCGGACTGTGCATGATAAACTCGATCGCTAACTTTTGCAGATGCATTAGACCCCCTTTTCACAGAGCATGGCCGGCATCTATCATGGCAGCCAGTAACTCGAATGCACGAAACCTACTTAACTCTTTACCAAACGACAAAATTTTAGAGTGGTCCAAATTGAAAGCATTTGCAGACGACAAAATGAATGTGACTCAAAAACTGAAATTTGTTTTGGGAAAGGAACAAAACATTATGGGAAAAGGAGAAAATGCTGGTTACCAGCATTTTCTCCTTTTCCCACAATGTTTTCAAAAGGCTTCTTCCCCAGGGTCGTTAAAAGTCGGGATTGTGTAGTAAAGTGTTAAACATTGATTTTTGCTAATCAGAACTCTTTACCTGACGACAAAAAATTCAGACTTAACAAAACTGAAAGAATTTGCAGACGATAATTCAGATAGGGCTAAAAAGAATGCAATTTACCTCTGAAATGTTAGAAACATTGTGGGAAAATTATATAAAGCCGGTTGTTTGGTTCAAGAAGGTTTAACCAGTAACGCACACAACACTATTTTCCAACTACTGACTCATTCGACCTGACACAATGTTGATCTTTGGCGTTTTTGTTTAAATCTCCGTGCTTTATTTGCAATCTTAATTCAAGAATGAAACACAGATAGGTATGTGTATGTGACCAGTAGATGTCCAGTTCTAAAACCCTTAAAGAGGGGTATTTAGATTTTTTATAATGTTACCAAACTTCAAAAAAAAAAACATCGCTGAATAAAGTAAGACAACAGCTTGCAAAACATTAGTTAAGAAGAAAGACAAATGTTAGAAAAATGTTTTTTTTTTTTCGTAAGATTTCCTTAATTGGCTATCTATAGGCCCTTCATGTTCGATTCTTTTAAGAATCGCAACAGAATATCATAATCTTCCGTTAGTATCCGTGATACTAGACATTTTCCGTCCATTAGAATATTTTTAAAGCGAGAAGATGCGTCAAAATGACCTTTCAGCAAGGGTTGAAGACTCTGCAAGATTTAAGAGGATTTACGGTTTGATTATTTATATGGATATAAGCGTCACTCGGAGTAATTAATGACAAATGTTTGCACTTCGTCATAGCAAATCAACAGATCAGAACAAAATGTTCTTTTACAAGGTGACTCCTCAGTATGAGCATATATCATAGAAAATGAGATTGATTGATTAAATAGTGTTTAACGCCGTTTTCCACATTATTTCAGTTATATCGCGGCGGCCAGTGCACCTATCCATGCTTTCCTGGAGTTTCTTTTACCAGTACTCCGCACAATATTCTTTCCAAGCCACTGGCTGCTTTCCCACATAACCATCGTCGAAACAATGGTAAGCGGTGAGAGAGGAATGAATCCTGTCACAATGACTATCATCAATCCTCGAAAAGAAATTGGCCAAGCCGGGGCTCGAACCAGCGACCTTCTGTTCTAAAGTCCTACACGCTACCGACTGAGCTACGGGGGCTTGACCCATAGAAAATGAGGAAAAACTACAGTACAAAAAGAAAAAAAAAAATTGGTAGAGAATGTAACAAAGACTTTGAACACCTGAACATGCCTATAGATTGATTGCATGGTGTTTAACGCCGTTTTCAACATTATTTCAGTTATATCGCGGCGGGAACATGTCTATAGAAAGACGAATAATCCTAATCCTGTTAAATGAGCGAAATAAAACTTTCAAGCCGGCAGTAAAAACCAAACTTCTGCTGATATTTTGGGGGAAAAACATCTCCTAATGGGACAATGTAGATCTAAGATCAGATTGCACGTTCTGTGCAGTCTGATCTTGATCTACACTGTCCTCAAAAGGTCCTTAAGACGCACTTAGTAGCCAAAGGGTAACGAAATTCTAATCTGGACCGTTACTGCTTCTTTATTAAGTGTACCTTATAATGACAATAATAAATGAGCCATGCATTGAGAAAAGGGGGCTTAATGCATCTGCGAAAAATATCGACCCAGGTCAGCCTGCGCAGTTCGCGCAGGCTTACCTGGGTCGAAACTTTTCGCTATCGGTCAATTTTCTGGAAATTCAATGACCAGTGTATCCCATGATTCAGTCAGTTGTTAGAGAAAATGGATTTTATGCATCCACTATTGTATGATGACTTGCCTACAATCATGGATCCCGGAGATGCATTTACCCCCCTTTTGCCACAGCACGGTTCAAATTAATTTTGTTTCTTGTTAGGAGGTAGTCTTGTCTGACCCTCCAATCAAATTGTATTTGTCCGAATACGATCTTCCTTGTACAAGATATATAGATAAGAATAATTTGAATGTGTGTAAAAATAACACGTCGAGACAATTGTCAGAAAATCGCTATAAACAAGTAATGTGTACCAGATCGACTGTATCTCCCTGGTGTATTCCAATAAAGCATTTATTTTAGACCACATCTTTAACCCAATACAGCTAAATCAATTAAATTGATTTTTTTTTTCAGACATGAAATCAGTCAGAAGTATTGTGACTTCAAAAGGATTTATTCCGGAATAGTTTATGAAATGGCGGTCATTGTAGATCAAATATCAGACTGTGCAGTCAGTGCTTTTGATCTCCGCTGTTCGTAAAAGGCATCTGATATTGATCAACATTGTTTATACAAGAAAAAAAAAAGCTTTTGTTGCAGTTGGCGCTTTCAGGTTCAAAAAGGTGGCTATAAACAACAAATTGAACTCGGTCTGGGATATCTCCTTGGTGTATTCCAATAAACCATCCACATCCGGCTACCTGTCTTAGATAAAAGATTTTGTCCCCCCCCCCCCCAAAAAAAAAAAAATCACGAGGTTTCTATCATACAGTAGCATTTACGTTTTCTCAATTTTTGTAGCATATTACCGTGGCAAGTCAACACAACAGAGGGAGTTCAATTTAATGGTCCGAGCTTTTGCAGATTAAACCTTGTTCTTAACTATCTGTCCTACAGATAAAACGAATTCTAGCATGTATCTATCACACACTGTAACATACACTGTCGGATGCAACCTTATTCTCTGCAGTCAGTCCCCACTCATAGCAGTTGGAGATTGGAATATAGCAACTTCGATTTTCCTTAACATGAATGGGCTACAAAACCGACTGTTCATCAAATCCTTGGTCAAAAGATCCGCAAAATATTAACACGAAATCATCGAGAACTCAAGTTTCAGTAATCCTTTATGAGAACGAGGTAAGGTTTTTCATATTTCCAATCCTGGCTTCAAGCTTCAAGGTTTGCAGATTTTGTTGGTCTTTTAGGGCATAATTCAACAATAAAATGCCAACTTCTCAAAAATTGAAAGAACCAGGAAGTATGTAGCTATGAATCATCAGTGGGTTCAGTTATTTTCCATTTTTCGCGGATATGAAGCCCAAGCATACTCTAATATACGCATGCAATCCATGTATTCAAATTTTTTAGAGTTATTAGCCTATTCAATTCGATCTCGCCAAACTTAGTATGTCCAAAAAAAAAAAAAACGCTTATGAAGAAAGCAGTCAGACGAGGTTTAGTTGGCCTATAACACAGTGCGTGAGAGTAGGTTATTGCACTTTACTCAATTTGACTGTACTCTCAAGTTCTCCTTTAGTAGATCTTTGTAAACAATTGAGCATTTGCTGCATGAGTAAACAGGGTATACACGTTATACACGTCTACGTATTTGTACCAAGAACCAGGTTAACTCGGTGGACAATTCTATTCTAGAAATAAGACTATGATAACAGCATTTTAATGTTGCTGTTGCACAGAATGTCTACGTAAAGCGGACAGTGTTGATCAAAGATCAGGCTGCACGTTTTGTGCAATCTGATCATGATCTACATTGGCCGCAGAGGTAATAAAAATTGCTGAAGGCGCTTTAAAGGTTAACTGGTTTTCTGTTTATTTTTGTTGTACACAAGTACCACGGGCATTGTCCTCAACATACAACCAGTGCTATTATAAGCATAGGATCTCCCTTGTCTTTGTTTATAACGTCAGATTGCATGTATTATGCATCACATCAGGTGAAAATAATAGATCCTGCCCTATGCATACACCAGCACAAAAACCGCTTTGTCAGGACTTTCGGTCTTTTGATTTCCGCTTACACATGACCTGTTTGTAGTCTATTTACATATCTCAAGCATAAGTCGCGAAGACCATAACCACTATAATTCGACTGTATAGACGGCGAGTTAAAAATCTGCTTGAAAAGGCTGTAACTTAGAGAAAGCAATTGCTATTTTTCAAATAATTTTAAACATAATCCTAACTACAAATAAGCGTCACAATTATAATTATTATTATTTTTATCATTATTATTACTATTACTTCACACCGGTTTCCATTCTTAACCAGACAACAAATTTTTGGCTTGACCATTTTTGAAAGCATTCGTACACTACTTATTGAAATGCTGCTAAAAACCATGCGACAGGTTTTTGAAAAGTTAGAATCGTGAGAAAAGGAGAAAATGTTTCTTTTTTTTTTTTTTTAAACTTTTTTGTTTACTTGGAAGGGGGGAGGAGGTAAAACAAAGATTTGGCTTTTGTTTGATCCAAACCTTTATTTGAACTCTAAAATTGCTCTTTTTTACTGCATGTAACGGTCCAGTATCTTTCGTATGCGCGGAGAAGTATAGTTCGTCGTTTTTACCGGTGTTTAACAAAAAAAAATCACAGCAAAAAGGTATTGAAATTTATTCATGACCTTTCAAATATTTTGTTTAAAAAAAATCGATACATGAAATTTTCTGCAACTATTACATGCTTAATTTAAATAATGTTTATCAACTTTCACTGCGGTTTATGGAAATCAGACGCTAACTGTAAACATTGAAAAAAAAACAGAAAAAAATATTTTTCCAACAAAACGACCTAAGTATCCCCCTTTTAAACTTGCTAGTTAACCTCTACCAAAAAAATCCCGAATTTTAAGGTCCTTGTAAAAGAGCCCTTTGAAAACATTTTTGGGAAAAGGAGGAAATGCTGATGACCAGCGTTTCTTTCTTTTCCCACAATGTTTTTTTAGCCCTCCCAAGACAAAATTCAATTCAGTCATTTTCATTTCAACTTGTAGTCTGCAAATGCTTCAAAAACTGACAAGTCAAAAACTTGTTTTCTTGAAAAGAGTAAAAACAAATATTAGTGATGTAGATAAAAACAAGATTTCTAATATTGATTCTATTTTGTAGAATTGTAATATCACAAAATGAATGCTTTGAGATAAAAAGATGGCGTCAAAATACCTCACAAGGTTGTATGAACAGTTAACAAAAGTAATGTACATACGATATAACTGGAGTTCTAAAAATAGACCTCTAGACGGCAAAATTTGCCGATAGAGGGAGCCGAAAGCGGCGCATCGACACTTCTGCAGGCCGATATTAGTAAAACAACGATAGATGTAATCGTTGTTTTAAAACTTGTGGAGGGCTTCAAGATACTTTTTAATGACTTGTATATGGTCAAAAAAGCACTGGAAAAGGAGTTATGTGCTATTACTGTTTGCCTTACATTATATTTGTCGTCTGCAAAATGTCTTCTAGTTGAACAAGTCTAAAACTGTCGTCTGATAACGAATTAAAACAAATTTGAGTAACATAAATGAAAATAACACAATAACTTTTTTTTCAATTGCATGCACGTGTATATGGTAAACAATACTATAAAAACAGCAACTGATTATTTCACGCTAAAGCTGTTTGCCTCACAATTTTAATTTGTCGTCTGCAAATGCCTTGCTTTTGGACAAGTCTTTAATTTTGTCGTCTGGTGAAGAGTTTAAGTTAATGGGTCTTATACTGTAACAAATGAGTTATTTTCTAGCAGTTAAACCTTTCGGCACATGGGAAGAAAACAGAGCCTTTTTTGCGGACGGCATAGATCCAAGATCAGACTGCACAGAATGTGCAGTCTGATCTTGGATCTATACTGTCCGCTTGTTCAGTCAAATTCATAATATACAAATCTCTCTGGGTGTCAATGGATGTTTTTTAGCCGTCTAAAGAGGGTCGGGTTTATGATATGTGGCCGCTGAAAGGGTTTAAGTTACATAAAAGTCATATCCCATCTACCTTTACATAACTCTTCACGTAACGACAAAATTTTATACTCGTCAATATTGAGAGATTTTTCGCACGATTAAAAAAAAAACTGCGACTCAAAAATGGAAATTTACTTTTGAAAAGGTAGAAAACATTGTGGGAAAGGGAGAAAATGCTGGTTTACTAGCATTTTCTCCTTTTCCACAATGATTTCAAAAAGACTTTTTTCCATAGGGTCGTTTAGACTCGACTGATTGTGTGATAAAGGATTAAATCACGATCCTCTTTGCCGGGTGTTAATTTTTTTTGTCTGTACGAATGCTGACAGTTGGTGGTTTTTTTTTTTCAAAAACCTTGTAAAGCGGTTACAAGATTTTAGAAATTCAAAATTTTTTTGTGCATATTTTGTGGCATTTATACTATTTTTTTTACAGCTCATTCATATTTGAAGTTTAAATTTAGAATTATACGCACTACGAGTGTGATCCTAAGTGTTTCAAAAAATTTATATATCAGTTTATATATTATGTTTGTTGGTCCAAATTCATATTTGTCTAATAGTTAATGTACGCGTGGAATATTATCTCTTCGAAACATTTCTGTACATGACATGTACGGAAATATTTAAAATTTTACTAGTAGACAAGAAGGCGCAGATATGTCAATTCCGAGACCGTAGTTCATCACAGCATTGTAAACCTAAACATGTTGCAAAAAGTACAGATACGTAGAATCTGACATAAGTTGGCATTTGAGATAAATTTCTATCAAACAAGTCTAGAAAAAAATGATTTATAGGCGAGCCTCTGACGACCTTAACATTTTTTTTTTTTCGTAGACAAATTTAATTTAAAAAAAAAAGAATTCATCTCGAAATCCAACGAATGTTAAATTCTTTTTTGCAAATAACGATATTTTACGAGTTATAGGTCAGAATATATATGCAAAACGATAAGTGCACCCGTGGTGATGTCCATGAATAAAAAACCGACTCACTACTTTTAAAGAAGTAAAAATGACACCAAACAATGCTTATCTCTAACGTGTATAAGATAGGAAAATTCGAAATGGGTATATTTCGAAATGGGTATATTTAACTGAAAACGATGGCGATTCACTGATAAAGTACTGTTCACACCCTATGTATTTTTTTATTATAAATAAAACCAAGTCTAAAGTGCATGTAAATAAGACGGATTCCTGCTGACACCGTTAAGTTTTCAGCATAAGGTGTCATACCACCTTTTTTTTTTTCCTAGAATGAGTGTAGAGTGAAAGTCACATCTTTGACCCTCTTCTGTGCTTTTATTGGCGAACCCACACCTTTTGTTGTTTCTTTCTATCAAATATATGTCCAGATGCCTACACAGGAAGTACCGTAAACAAAATGTAACCACAACCAATTGGAATTTTGCTTTTCCATCTGAAACACAGAGCTCTAACCTTGAAAAAAAAAACAGTGAAAAAAATACCTCTGTGGTGGCAGATCATGTTTCTTTACGTCAACGACACAAAATTGTCCCCCCCCCCCCCACCCCAAAAAAAAACATAACTATACTTGGACTAAGTGTCCACATAAATCATCAAATCAACACGAGAAACAAATTTTGGACCTGTCCTTCAATTCTCTCTGATAAAAGAGAGAAACATAAGTGCTCGATGTCAAATTTTCCAAAGTTGGGAACATTTGAAGCAGTTCATGGTTGTGGTACCATAAACACGTAGCTAGGACTTGAACTTAGGGTAGACATTTCTATAAACTGACAACCTGTAATCTACCTGCGTATCGACTTCTTGGTAAATTCTGCTTAGTTCGGATCTTTACAGAGTACCGCGCGAGAGGTTGCGTTATATGAAAATTAAAATTATCGCATTATCTTTAATTCTTATTTTGACCCCGGACAGACTAGTTAATGTTTGTGGTTAATGAACATTTTAGCAAAGAATACAATTCCGTTCATTGCACTTTGTTACATGTTGTCTTATTCTTGCATATTACAACTAACAGCAGGTTGACATGGGTCAGTACTTTTTGCAGATACATTAAACCACGTTTTCAAAGAGAATAAATCATTTCTTTTATTTCATGGATGTTGACGTATTGTTTGGCATGTGCTGTGGATAAAATTACATAACAATGATTTAAAGTAGGAGTCTAAATTTCATTTTTTTTTTATGTCAAAACATGATGGCGGCGGCAGCATACCGTTTGTCTGTCCCATATCTTAGGGTCACATGGGTGACCTTCTGCAAAAATAAAATGAGCCATGCTTTATGAAAAGGGTGCTTAATGCATTGGCAAAAAGTATCGACTCATGTCAGCCTGCGCAGTCCGCGCAGGCTGACATGGGTCGAAACTTTTTGGATCTGCATGTCTAAGGACCGGTCTACCTCAGGAGCATTCTGTCAGTTTTTAGACAAAATAGATTTTACGGGTCAATGATTGTGCGACGCCCTGCATGGTATCATGCATCACGGAGATGCATTAAGCCCCCTTTCAGCCAGAGTATTGCTCAAGTAAAACTTGATACTTGAAAACTCCGACACTTTGTTCCTTTGCTTTTATCCTTCATACATATTGAGGTGCAGCGATGTTTGTTCCTTAGATTTATAAGCAATGCTTATTTCTAAGGTTTTACTCATAGAAGAATTTTGCTTCCGGAAACCAATGAAATTCAAATATGGAATGAAAAGGTTCAGCTGGGTTGTTCAGGTTTTACCTAGATAACATCAACAGTTCTATGTAGAGCTTGAAAATTCCATGCTAGTTTAACTCTTTACCACACAATCTCGGGTTTGAACGACCCCGATAAAAATGTTTTTTTTTTAAACACTGTACAGGAAAAAGAGTAAATGCTGGTAAACATGCTTACATTGGATAATAATACGATACAATACAATATCTTTATTGGTGTAATAAGGCCTCTGGCCTTCAATACAAATATTACTGTTTTATATGTACATTTCGCTAAGTGATTTAGATTTTTCGCAAACCAAAAAAGCATGTTACTCATATTCTAACACTAAAAGATCATAATTGATAAAACAATAAGTACAAACATTTTATTTCATGCTTTTTGGTAGTTCATCGAGAAATAATGGTGGATTATGGTTTGACATTTCATCGTTACGACCAGTGAAAATACCGATTTTATATTTTCTAACTCTTCAATTGAAGGCGGAAAAAGTAGTACCCGCGCACTAGTTACCAAGGTAATTTGCGCCTGCCATTCAAATGGAGGGAAATATGACGTAATTTAAGCTATATTTCTCGCGCTTGACGTAATATTGTAATGCATTGTTATGTGAGGGGGGTACGCCACGGGGAATTACCGAAAACAACTGTACTGGATTTCGATGAAAGTTCCAACAAGATAGGGATTAGAAGCATGAAATAAGCAGAATATTTGGTTTTTTCGGTGACAGATCGAAATTTATTTCATCTCGTGAACATCATCGGTAATATATTCACTCATGGCTGCGCCACACGTGAAAATATTACCGATGATGTTCACTCGATGAAATAAATTTCGATCTTTCACCGAAAAAAAAAAACAAATATCCTCTATTATCTTCTCTGCTCACGTTGAAATGTCGACCGTATTCAATATTTAATTTATGACTTGAACAGCGGAAATGAGATAATGAGCGTTTTTGCTGAAACGGAAATATTTTAATTTGGAACCCCATGTCACGTCGTGGAAAAGAGCAAAAAAAAATATCGTGGGGCCAAAAAAAATATCTTTTAGGCGCGAGATACATGTAATTGTGTTGATTGATTGATTGATTGAATGGTGTTTTGCGCCGCTTTCAACATTATTTCAGCCATATCACGGCAACAGCTCACAAATTCATGTATTTTCTGGGTTTCACCAGTGCTAGGCTAGGGCTCTGAAGTGCCTTGCCCACAGGTACTCTCACGAAAAACCCAGCGGATCAGGTGGGGCTCGAACTCTGGACCTTAGGTTACGAGTCCCACACATTACCACTGAGCCTCGCATGACCCCTATGTAATTGTTTTACAAAAGTGAAAGGATTATGTTGTGGTAGCGAAATGATTAATCCTTTACAACGCAAACCAGAGTTTCAACAACCTTGAGTAAGAAGATTTTTGAAAACGTCGTGGAAAAAAGAGAAAATGCTGGTAACCAGCATTTTCTCTTTTTCCCGCAATATTTTCAATCCATTTAAAAGACAAATTCCACCACAGAGCCACCTTGAAGTTGTCTTTATGCAAATGCACTGGACTTGGGATAAATCCAAACTTCTGTCGTTTGGTTGAAAGTTAATGCTTGGAAGCAAGATGAATACCATGCATGCTGCAGGTATTAATGTCGTGCAGATGTTTATCTGTCGTTTGTTCTCTCTGTTACCATATATATATGTGTGTGTGTGTGTGTGTGCGTGTGTGTGTGTGTAAGAGATATTTTTAAAACCATTTCTTGTAAGACAGGTCTTCCGTCAAAGCTATGAGGGCTGACTGATAAGTTGTAAGTCTTGTATTAAAGGAGCTAAGCAGGAACGTCCTTTTTCAGACCCACTGTTCACTGATTGTTTAAGACTGTACACCTGACGACTGGTGTAATATGGTCAATTCATGTCGAAGAGGTAGCACTCAAAAGTAATCAAGGCAAGAGACTTTTGCTCTACCAGGACAGTGTCCATGTTCACAAGTCAGTCATTGCCGTGGCTGCCATTAATAACCATTAACAGAGATATGAATTGGTGGAGCATCCGCCTTAATTGCCTGATCACGCTGCGTCACACTTTCATCTATTACCAGAATAGATTAAGGTTATTTCTGGTACCCACTTCCGGTCAGATGATGACGTCATGACATGTAGTGGAGGACTTTCTGAACGGTCGAGAAAAGAACTTCTTTAAAAGTTCCATTGAAATATCGCTGGCAAAGTTGTATAGATACTGAAGGGGATTAATAATGAAAAATAGTGGATTTTGTCCAACACAAGTCAAACCCTTACAAAGTAGGCTCAGAACTTGTCAATCAGCCCTCGCAAGTTCGCCTCGTACAAATATCATTTTAAGTTTATTCTTAAAACTTTGTTGTTAAAATATCTAGTTTTTCCCAGTAAACAGCGTGAAACAAGATCAAATCCCGTATTTCATGACGCTTAAATTCTAATTTCGCTGATAGCAAAGGAAATTTTCAAGCACTGTCGAATTGGAAGGATTTTACCTAACAACGCCATGTTGAAAGGACCATGAGGAAAACGTTTTGCCTTTTTCAGCATTGTGTAAAAAGGAACATAAAAAAAAAGGTCTTATCCTCGTCCCACAATATTTTCTACCCTTTCAAAGTCAAATTCCACAGTTCAGCAACATTTAGTTTGTCTTCATTAAAATCTTTCAATACATGCGAGAATTTAATTTTGTCGTCCGAAATAAAATAGATACATAATAAGAAAAAAACATGAAAGAATTTCATGAATGGCTCCTCAAAATTGTTTTATCTGGTGCGCGTGAAAACCAAGTAATATCACTGGAGCCATGCTCTGTGAAAAGGTGGTTTAATGTGTCTGCAAAAAGTATCGACCCATGTCAGCCTGCGCGGACTGCGCAGGCTGACATGGGTCGAAACTTTTTGAAATTTTGTAAATTTTTTGCATGTCAAAGGGCCATTCCAAGCCATGATTCAGTCGGCTGTTAGACAAAAGTGTCGTTATGGATCAAAGATTATGTAATGACTCGTTTGGTGTAATATATCATGCATTCGATTGATTGATTGATTGTATAGCGTTTAACGCCGTTTTCAACATTATTTCAGTTATATCGCGGCGGCCAGTGCACCTATCCATGCTTTCCTGGAGTTTCTTTTACCAGTACTCCGCACAATATTCTTTCCAAGCCACTGGCTGGGGCCATTCCAAGCCATGATTCAGTCGGCTGTCAGACATGAGTGTCGTTATGGATCAAAGATTATGTAATGACTCGTTTGGTGTAATATATCATGCATTCGATTGATTGATTGACTGTATAGCGTTTAACGCCGTTTTCAACATTATTTCAGTTATATCGCGGCGGCCAGTGCACCTATCCATGCTTTCCTGGAGTTTCTTTTACCAGTACTCCGCACAATATTCTTTCCAAGCCACTGGCTGGGGCCATTCCAAGCCATGATTCAGTCGGCTGTCAGACATGAGTGTCGTTATGGATCAAAGATTATGTAATGACTCGTTTGGTGTAATATATCATGCATTCGATTGATTGATTGATTGTATAGCGTTTAACGCCGTTTTCAACATTATTTCAGTTATATCGCGGCGGCCAGTGCACCTATCCATGCTTTCCTGGAGTTTCTTTTACCAGTACTCCGCACAATATTCTTTCCAAGCCACTGGCTGCTTTCCCACATAACCATCGTCGAAGCAATGGTCAGCGGTGAGAGAGGAATGAATCCTGTCGCAATGACTATCATCAATCCTCGGAAAGAAATTGGCCGAGCCGGGGATCGAGCCAGCGACCTCCTGTTCTCAAGTCCTGTACTCTACCGACTGAGCTACGGGGGCTCGGCTCATGCATTCGAGAAGCGACGAAATTTTCCTATTGCTAATTTCTGGAAGTCTATAATTTTTGTCTGATCTAACCAATTATCCAACATGTGAGTAAATGTACGGAAACATATTTGAAACTGACAGCGAGTTAAAGGCCCATGGGGCCGGGTGTATGTTTGTCATAATTTTTGTTTTATCTTTTTATGTTATTCTGTACACATGTCACCATAATAAACTACTACTTACTCACTGTTGTATCACGGAGATGCATTAAACCCCTTTTGTCAGAGCATGGCTCATATATTTCGTGCCGAAAGATTTATAATTGCGTATGCTAACCTATAAAATCAAGAGTACGAAAAAAGTTCTAACAATTTGATTCGCGCTGTCAACTGTATCCTTTCAGCACACAATCCCGACTTTTAACGACCGTTAAACAAACAAGCCCTTCCTTTTTCCGGCAATGTTGTCTATCGTTTCTGTGACAGATTCCATAATTTGAAATGAATCGAATTTTGCGAGTGGAAGATTAAAGTATCGAAATTCCCGGGTAGTTTTTGTTTGTATTATAGTTTATAACGCCGTTTTAACAGTTTAGGTTATATCACGACAGTTAGTGCACCAACATATGTGTTTCCTGGCTTTCTCACACCAGTATGACACGACTTTCTTTCCAAGCGACTGACTACTTTCTCTCACATGCATCAGAGGTGAGAGGCGAAAAATCGCCGGAAAGAAACTTTGCCACAACCGGGTATCGGACATAAAACCACCAGGTCACGAGTCAGATACGCTTACCACCGAGTTACTCGGCCGGGCTCCCGCGAAGTGCTCGAACTCATTGATGCAAACTTGAGAAGTGTCGACTTTAGAAGCTGCCAACTTTTTCAGAAAGCAGCGTTCCGTAACCCAGCCGTCAAGAGTGATTAATTGAACATTTAACAACACGACCCCTAGTTTAAACGACCCCGGTTAAGACGGCTTTTTTGGAAAACATTGCTGAAAAAGAATAATGATTAAAAACAATGCAGCTGAAAAGAATTTTTTCCTTTTCCAGCCTACTTTTTCCATGATAAATCCAATCATTTAAGCAACATTTAATTTTTCGTTTGAAAAACTTGCAATGTGGACAATTCCACAATTGTGTTGTTCTGTAAAGGGTTAAAAAAAAATCTCCTGACGCCAAAACCTAGACACAGATAGTCGTCAGCAGAAAGAAGAATATGTTTATTACATAAGCTTTGCTCTGTGAAAAGGGGGTTTAATGCATCTGCAAATATATGAGCCATGCTCTGTGAAAAGGGGCTTAATACATCTGCAAAAAGTATCGACCCAAGTCAGCCTTGGCAGTTCGCGCAGGCTGAACTGGATCGAAACTTTTTGCTATCGGTCAAGTTTTTGCATGCCAAAGGATCAGTTTACCTCATGATTCAGTCGGTTGTTTGGCAAAATTGATTTTATGGATCCCCAGCTAGGCCAAAATTCACTCCAAGGATTGATGATAGTCATTGCGACAGAATGAATCGGATGCCTAACCGCTGTTTGACCTTATTTTGAAGTTTATGTGGGAAAGCAGCCAGGGGCTCAGAAAGAAGGGGTTTTGCAAAATAACACGGGCACAAGAAAAAGCATAGATAGGTGCACTGGCTGCCACGATATGAATGGCATGAGCCATGCTCTGACAAAATGGGGCTAAATGCTTGATACCAAGCAAGTCATCACATAATTATGAATCAGTAACAGCCATTTTTAAACAACCAACTGAACCATGAGACAGAATAGTCCTTTGATACCTAAAGACTTGACCAATAGCGAAACGTTTCGGCCCAAGTCAGCCTGCGCGGACTGCGCAGGCTGACCTGGGTCGATTCTTTTCGCAGATGCATTAAGCCCCTTTTTCACAGAGCATGACTGAAATGATTTTGAAAGCGGCTTTAAACACCAAAGAAACAAATAAAGATAGGTGTTTATGGGCACCGCCTTTGTTCCGAGTGATGAAGAATTTTGGTTGTTTAATCTATTTATGGTGTAAGGCTTTTATAAGTTACAATTTTCAGTATGTTCTTATTTAGTCATCGCCTACATACTTAACATGTTTGTCTTTATAACCGGCTAAACATTACTATATCATGCTGTTTTATATTCAGCGTGTCAGGTAAAAACATGAAATCAAAAACCAACAGACAGGCAGGCAGCAGAAATAGAAAGCGAGAGACAGAAAGAGTCTGACGGACAGACGGACGGACAGATAGGTAAGACCGAGAGAGATAAAGATAGCCACGAAGAAAAAGACAGGGAAAGACAGACAGACAGAGACAGAAGGACGGACGGACAGACAGGCAGAGAGACAGCTTTTTCATAAACGTTTTCAAGTATCTAAGACACCATACATCTATAGAGAGAGCATGTGGAGAAAAAAAATATTGCATTTAATTTCGTTTTAATGTTCCTAAAGTTTATTCTTACATATAATTGTTAATTACCGTTAATAGCTATTTAACCCTCCGAGCACCGAATAAACCCAACAGACGTTCTACGTCTAGAAATAATACCCAAATAATTGAGTCGTGCTTTGGCAAAAGAGGACTTAATGCATCTCCGTGATCCATGATACCTAGCAAGTCATTGCATAATTGTGGATCCATAAAATCCATTTTGTATAACAATCGACTGATTCATGAGGTACACTGGTCCTTTGACATACAGAAAATTGACTGATAGCGAAAAGTTTCGGCCCAGAAACTGGGTCGATACTTTTCGCAGATGCATTAAGCCGCCTTTTCACAGAGTGTGGCTCAATTGCAATTCCATGGTTCCTTTTATCCAGAAAGTCTCAGGACAACTGATGAATTATACTCACGTGTTCCAAAAGTATATACCCCTCATTACGCAATATTGGCCAACCCGTTACTAACGGGAAAGGAGATAGGAAATTTTACCAACAAAAAAGGGTAATTCCTACCTAGTGATTTCTACATATATTTCTATCTATATTGCAGTTTTAAAGGCATCTCTTCACGCAAAAGAAAATTATCAATCCTTGTCAAGATTTTCTTAAAAAAAAAACTTGTTTTGTGCCACTTTAACTCTTTACCACACAACAAAAATGTAGACTTATCCAAATTGAAGGCACTTGCAGCTTAAGTAGTGTCATTCTTCTTCGATACTGTAGAAAACATTGTGGGAAAAGGAGAAAATGCTGGTTACCAGCATTTTCTCCTTTTCCAACAATGTTTTCATGAGGCTTTTCCCCCAGGGTCGCTAAAAGTCGGTATTGTATGGGTGGAAACTTTTTTGCTGCTTGTAAATTTTCTGCATGCCAAAGGACCAGTTTACCGCCAGATCCAGTCATGTTTTAGACAAAATATGTTTTGTGGATCCATAGTTTTGCTGGATTGATTGATTGTATGGTATTTAACGCCGTTTTCAAAATTATTTCAGTTATATCGCGGTGGCCAGTGCACCTATCAATGCTCTCCTGGAGTCTCTGTTACCAGTACTCCGCACAATATTCTTTCCAAGCCACTGGCTGCTTTTCCACATAACCATCGTCGAAACAATGGTCAGCGGTGAGAGAGGAATGACTCCTGTCGCAATGACTTTCATCAGTCCTCGGAAAGAAATTGGCCGAGCTGGGGATCGAAGAAGCGACCTCCTGTTCTCAAATCCTGTACGCTACCGATTGACCTACGGGGGCTCGGCCCATAGTTACGCGATGACCTGCATGGTACAACGGATCCCGGAGATGCATTTGACCCCCTTCTGCCAGAGAATGGCTCACATGTAGTTTATTGGTCAGAATTTCAGTTAGCGTTATGCCAGTCTTTGCCTTCTTTTTTTTTTATTTATCAATGTTTCACATATCACATGATACAAAATACCTCAACTAACTACTCTTTGATATGTTATAATTGGCGTGCAACACACTAAAAGGGGCCTTCGGACATATGCGTAAAAGTGTGTCGTCCCAGATCAGCCTATGCAGTCTGTGACTGATCCGAGACGACACTTCCCGTTTTTGTGCGATTTTCTGTTTCACGAAAGTCTACTGAATGAAAAAAATCTTATGTAGTCGTAAAGTGCCGTCTCGGATTAGCCTGCGCGGACTGCGCAGGCAAATCCGGGACGACACTTTACGCAAATGTCTGAAGGTCTCATTTCGCATGTTGCGGGCCATATATGCATCCAGAGTTGTATGGAGTGTATAAGGAACCTTAAAGTATAACGTAGCATTTTCGTGTTTTCCTATGAAAATCAATATCATAAAATACGTGTAACAACATATTGATTTTACATAATAAGCATATACAGATTAGCCGTTTACAAAACAAGAGCTCCGCATGCGATGCCAACGCTCGGCTGCGGATGCTTGATTTTCAGTGAAAATTCCAAGTCGAAAAAGGGGCATAACCCTGTCAAAAATACTTTGATAGTTACCTGCCCTTGTTGTATAGGTTTCCCGTTTGATAATTAACAACTTGTCCAAGTTTGAAGAAAATATCTTCAGTAGTATAACAACAGCTCTAGATATTATGAAATGTCAAAAGTTTTCGCACGACGCAGACGACGATGAGGACGCAGACGACGATTCCAGGGCTACGGCAATAACTTCGAAAACAGCCAAGCTTAAGAAACCCCTTAAACAGAAAATCCATATTTTGAAAAAAAAAAAAAAAAAGGGGGGGGATCCCTTTAAGGTCCAGAGGCGACTTGGTCCAACTGCTCTCTCTCTCTCTCTCTCTCTCAGAATATAGGTTAATTTTCTACGTTTCTAAACTGAAATAATCGATTATCTTTTCCTTTGAAAAAGATAGATTCGACCTTAATAGAAATAAGGCACGTATACAAGGACATTTTACCTTCATTTTTCCTGTTTGTTCTATAACTAAAATAATCCTTTTAGAAATGCTTGTTAACAATTAACACTTCTGGCTTTGCATTAATCTTTTAGCTCCATTAAATAAACTCAGCGTATACGGAGCAATAAATGACCTGACAAAAGAAAGAGGTGGGTCTATGGTGGAACCAAGACGTTTGACAAACACGAGCGGGGTCATTAAAACCTCGCGTCATAATTCAATCTTCCATTTACGGTGAAATATTACCTGTCACTCAAGCAAGCAGGGGCGTGCGGTAATTCTGTATGCATTTTGCACACAGATAATTTTCTGTTCCTGTCAGTTTTTTTTTTTCTTTTGTTCTTTAGATACACAACCCTTTTGTTCCGGGCTAGATAGATTAAGTATCGATGCAAAAACGCTTCAAAATGAGTAAGTATTGACGGACTCAAGCCAAGAAAGGTTAGGTATCAAAGGATCAAGTAAAGCCACTTTCAGATGGTTAAATATCGAAGCAGAAAGAATGAAATCCCATCCAGATTGTGTAGACAAGAAGAAAAGAAGTTACTCTCTTGAGTGAAAAAACGTCCAGATACCGTTATCGAAGTGATTATAGTAAAACCCATCCAGATACTTTGGTATCGAAGCAGTTATAGCAAAAACCCATGAAGATCGTCTGGTACCGATAGGCAAAGGCAAGAACAGTGAAACCCGCCCAGATGTTTTGGTATCAAAGCAGTTATAGTAAAACCCCTCCCAGATCGTCTTATATCGACAGACAAAAGCTAGAATAGTAAAACCCATCCAGATGCTTTGGTAACGAAGCAGTTGAAGGAAAACCGCATGCAGATTGGTTAGTATCGACAGACATTGAAATTGAAGTTGAAATTGTGAAACCCCGTCCAGGGTCCGTATTCACCAACCATTCTTAAGAACATTCTTAGTCTTATTCTTCAACATTTTCTGGATTTGACAGTAACATAAGTTCTGATTGGCTAAACCATTTGGTTTAGCCAATCAGAAGTTGTGTTACTTTCAAATTTGGACAACCTTGGAGAATAAGACTAAGAATGTTCTTAAGAATGGTTGGTGAATACGGACCCAGATGTTAAAGTATTGAAAAACTGAACGAACTTGGCGAATCTCTGTTGAGATGGTGAGTTGTCTAGGGAACAAGACATACAGCGAAGCTCGGCGAGAAGGACTGATAACGAAGGACTACGGCCATTTTAATGCAACATTGACAAGGGAGCTAAGTACAGAAGGACCTAAGTAAATAAATTGCGTCCATGTCCAGATTGTTAAATAGTGAATGACCGGATCCAGATTTTGTTAAACCCAATCTAAGTGGTTTAGTATCGAAAGTTTGAAGCGAGTATCGAAAACCTTAATTGTATCGAAAGACAGAAACCAAATGTAGAAAAATTACGTTCAAGTGATTTAATACCGGAGGATCTGGGGCAATATTGTGAAGCCCCTTCCAAATAGTTTAGTATCAAAAGCCCAAGCGAATAAAATAAAACACCGTCAAGATCGTTCGTTAGTATCTGAGGACCGAGGCAAATACAGCCAAACCCGTCCAAAAAACAAAGCCAAACATAACGCCGATAGTGTAGTATCGAAGTACCGAGGTCGATATGATAAAAATCATCTCAAATCTTTTAGAATCGAAGAATCGAGGCAAACATAGTAAACCCCGTCTGGACCGTATAGTATTGTAGTGCCAATATAGTAAAGCCCTGTCCTGATTTGATATAGTAAAACTCCGCCATGATGGCTAAGTGTCGAAGGATCGTTGCCAACATACCAAAACCCCGTCGAAACTGTTTGGTAACGAAGGGTCCAGGCCAATGAAGTGTAATACGGTTTGGTATTGAAGGACCATATCGGAGAACCGAGGCCATAATTACAGACGGGTTGGAGTCTAGGAATCAAGGTTAATGTAGCGTAACGTAACCCCGTTCAGATGGTTTAGTGTTGAAGGACCAATGCAAACAATGATAGAAAAAAAAAACAATATTTAGATGATTAAATACTAAAGGATGGAGGCCAATATGGTGAAATCCCCGTCTTTAGTATTAAGTATCGAAGTATCGAGGCAAATATTTTGAAATCTTGTCAATATGGTTCAGTATCGAAGGAGCGAAATAAATGAAGTTAAACCCCAATCAAAATTGTTTAGTACAGGAGTACCGAGGTCAATAAAAAGGAAAACCTGAAAAGATGGTATCGCAACAGAGGATCGAGTCAGCTATACCCCACTCAGATGGTTTAGTAACAAAATGTCCATGCAAATACCACCCCCTCCCCGCAAAACTGCATGATTTGGTATCTAAGTATCGACGTAAATAAGATAAAGCCCCGTGCAGATGGTTTAGTATCGAAGCCGATATAGTGAAACCCCGTCCAGATGGTTCTGTATCGAAGCCAATAAAGTAAAACCGAACGCTGATGATTAAGTATCGAAGCCACCACAGTGAAAACTCGTGCAAATGGTACAGTACCGGGGCGAAAATAGTGAAAGCCCGTCCAGATGGTTTTGTATCTGAGCCAATTTATTGAAACCCCGTGCAGATTGTTTTGTATAGAAGCCAATATAGTGACAGCCAGTCTTGGTGATTCTGTATCGAAGCCAATATAGTGAAATCTCGTACAAATGGTTTTATATCGAAGCCCATATAATGAAACCACGTACAGATAGTTTTGTATTGAAGCCCATATAGTGCAAACTCATTCAGATGGTTTTGTATCGAAGCCAATATGGTGAAACCTCGTTCAGATAGTTTTTGAATCGAAGCTAATATAGTGAGACCACGTACAGATAGTTTTGTATCGAAGCCAATATAGTGAAAACCACGTTCAGATGGTTTTGTATCAAGCCAATACAGTGAAACCCCGTTCAGATGGTTTTTTATCGAAGTTAATATATTGAAAGCCAGTCTTGATGCTTTAGTATCGAAGCCAATACTGTGAAATCTCGTGCTGATGGTTTTGTATTGAAGCCAATGCAGTGAAAGCCCGTCCAGATGGTTTAGTATCGAAGACAATATAAAGTGAGGACCCGTCCAGATAGCATCCAGCCAATATAGTGAAACCTCGTGCAGATGGTTTTGTACCGAAGCCAATATGCTAAAGCCTCGTCCAGATGGTTTAGTATCGAAGCCCATATAGTGAAAGCCAGTCTAGATGGTATAGTATCGCAGCCAATACTGAGAAAACTCGTGCCGATGGTTTTGTATTGAAGCCAATATAGTGAAAGCCCGACCATTGTGAAAACTCGTGCAAATGGTATAGCCCGTCCAGATGGTTTAATAGCGAAGTCAATATAGTGAAACGCCTTCCAGATGGTTGATTGACTGATTGATTGTATGGTGTTTAACGCCGTTTTCTACATTATTTCAGTTATATCGCGGCGGCCTGTGCACCTATCATGCTTTCCTGGAGTTTCTTTTACCAGTACTCCGCACAATATTCTTTACAAGCCACTGGCTGCTTTCCCACATAACCATCGTCGAAACAATGGTCAGCGGTGAGAGAGGAATGAATCCTTTCGCAATGACTATCATCAATCCTCGGAAAGAAATTGGCCAAGCCGGGGATCGAACCAGCGACCTCCTGTTCTGAAGTCCTGTACGCTACCGACTGAGCTACGGGGCTTGGCCCGTCCAGATGGTTTTGTATCTGAGCCAATTTATTGAAACCCCGTGCAGATTGTTTTGTATAAAAGCCAATATAGTGACAGCCAGTCCTGGTAGTTTTGTATCGAAGCCAATATAGTGAAATCTCATATCGAAGCCCATATAATGAAACCACGTACAGACAGTTTTGTATGAAAGCCAATATAGTGAAACCTCGTTCAGATGGTTTTGTATCAAGCCAATATGGTGAAAGCCAGTCTAGATGGTTTAGTATCGCAGCCAATACTGTGAAATCTCGTGCTGATGGTTTTGTACTGAAGCCAATATAGTGAAAGCCCGTCCAGAAGGTTTAGTATCTAAGCCAATAAAGTGAAGGCCCGTCCAGATGGTTAAGTATCGCAGTCAATACAGTGAAACCTCGTGCAGATGGTTTTGTACCGAAGCCAATATGCTAAAACCTCGTCCAGGTGGTTTAGTATCGAAGCCAGTATGATGTAACCTTGTCCAGATGGTTTAGTATCGAAACAAAAGGCGTTTTTTCATAGACTTGGATTCATGAGCACAAAACATGAGGGAAAACTAACATTTGAAAAAGCATAGTAAATGTAAAGGACAAAAGTGGATATATTTCAGCCGGAGAGAGCATCATAATTATATACATTTGGATTCAACAAAATCATGTCGGATAGAACAATAAATGTAGAGAAGATAAGACAAAGAATGTACAGGGAAAGTGTAAACGGTACGCTTTTTCAAGTTTTTTTTTTTTGTTCTCTGTTAGTGTCCTGTTCTTTGCTGCAGTGTAAAACACGACAGGACTCGTCATACTTTAGGTACTGTTGAATTGAATCTAGCTGTTTGGCTATTACAGCTTTATTTTTTTTTTTACAACTTACTGCACTTATGCTTAAATGCTGCCCTATATAGATACTATAACGCAGCCTCTTCACTGTGAAAAAAACACATCAATCAAGCAACTCTTGACAACTCTGAAGCTGAGGAGGAGTAATGTCTCCGTGTGTCAACGTTCTTTATAGCTTTCGTTGAAGGTGCATGCTGCTGTGTGTCCATAAATTGTTTATTTACCTATGTGTCCAGCACTGCCTTTCTTTTATGCTACACATTTTAATATTACTTTGTAAGTGACGAAGAAGATTGGTGTGTGGCAAGAGCCTCGTCCAGCACTGCCTAATATACACACCGGCGTAAGAATGTGCCTTTCTATAACATGTATTGTGGTAAAAAACTGATACTTTTAATGACATAAATTCAAATTATCATGCTTTATCCCCTGTTGTCGAGCATGCCATTTTCTTGCGTTCACAGAACTTAACACTTAATCACTTAATACTTAACAACGGGGTGTCCGAGAAGTCACGCACCATCCTGAGTTTTCTTTTGGCTTCCGTGTCTCCGATTTAATACTGATTTTTATTCTCTCTCTCTCAGCTGTAATTATAGCTTATAGACTAAAGTCACAAGAAAGAGTTACATTGCTACGCATTGTGACTATGGTCAATAAAGTTATTTTTTTAACATTTTTTTTAAAACCTGGATGGTGCTCAACTTCTGGGACACCTTGTATACACCATTTTCTTCACACGTGTTCACCAGGCTGCAAAAAGTGATGTGCACTACATATTTTAGATTTATTGGTCCATGATTACAAAACTGGGTTTTCCATAGTGTTATTTATTTTACGAAAACAAATTCAGTTCTTCGAAACCTTCACTTGTAACCACACAGCTCATAAATTCAAATGAGCCATGGTCTGTGAAAAGGGGCTTAATGCATCTCTTTAATGCATGATACCAAGCAAGTCATTACATAAATAGGGATCCATAAAAATACATTAATATGTCTAACAACCGACTGTATCATAAGGTATACCGGTCCTTTGACGTACAGAAAATTGACCAATAGCGAAAAGTTTCGGCCCAGGTCAGCCTGTGCGGCCTGCACAGGCTAATCTGGGTCGATACTTTTCGCAGATGCATTAAACCCCTTTTCACAGAGCATGGCTCATTAAATAGAGGGAACGAAATGTCGTGATCTTGATTAAAACCAAATAAAACTCAAGTCCCAACCGTATTTTCAAGTTCAACAAATGATTTATGACTTATGTAAATCAACATGAAAGGAAAGCTCCTTGACGTGAAAAGAAAACGAAAAAAGTTGTGACAAGAAAGATTACGTTTATTTTGACTTCATGAACTTCCTCGTCTAGTTTGATAAACCTCATATGCTTTTCTGGATAAACCACTGACAACAATCTCCGTTCTGCAGTCCTCTTTGTTGACGTGAAATAATTACCGGTATAGCTCTCACTCGATAAACCTTTAATTTTCAGTTTATATCATTGTTTATGTTTGGGATAACAGGTTTAAAATCACGTATAGTTCTCACTCGATATACCTTTCATTTTCAATATAATATTGTATTATTGTTTATGTTTGGGATAACAGGTTTAAAATCACGTATAGTTCTTACCCAAAAACAAGCAATAATATAAACAGTTAATGAAATGTTTATCGAGTTAGAGTTATAGTCACGAACTATTCTTCCTTCAAACTGATAAAACTCCTTAGCAGACTGCAAAATTTAGACTCCTCTAAATTAAAAAGCTTTTTGCAGACGACAAATTAAATGTGGTCCGAATGATGGTTCTTGTCTTTGAAAGGATAAAAATGGGGGGAAATGGAGAACGATTACCAGCATTTTCTCTCCTTTTCCGACAATTTTTTCAAAAGGTTTCTTCCAGGATTGTTTGTTGAAGGTTTGTCTCGAACTTTTCTTCCTTTCGATGGTTAAATAAAAGGATATGGACATGAGTCGTGCTCTGGCAAAAGGGGGCTTAATGCATCCCTGTGACGCTTTATACCTGGTAAGTCATTACTTAATCATGTATCCACAGAATCTATTGACTGATTGATTGTATGGTGTTTAACGCCGTTTTCAACATTATTTCAGTTAAATCGCTTGGGCCAGCGCACATATCCATGGTCCTTTGACATGCAGAAAATTGCCCAATAGCAAAAAGTTTCGGCGATGATTGCGCAGGCTAACCCGGATCGATACTTTTTGCAGACGTGTTTAACCCCCTTTGCACAGAGCATGGCCCACATATTTCGTCTGTAATTAAGCTATTGTCTAGAAATAAGCAACGGAGTAACTGAAGGTGCTGGCTATTGACCTACTTCTTGGTACTGATAAATACTGAATCGATGGTAATTTGGGATTGGGAAAAAATGTGTACATGTTTATTCGGCGGACCCCTGCTGGCACATTTTTGCTCGCACATTTAGGAAACCACTAGACAAGCATTGCCCACCGCTAATCGATACACCGGGGCTTAGATTCATACCATAGCCAAATAATGTTGTGGAAAAGGATTCTTTTCTTGTGCTTTTTGGAAATTGGTATTTGCATAAACGTTACCAAATAATCCAATACCACTTTTCCGAAAAAAAAAAGTGAGGAAAGAGAAACACTTGCTTGTGAGGTTACTTTTCATTTTACTTCATACTGAGCCACAAAAAGATAGACGGCATAAATTTGCCAGCAAATAGGCAGGGGCTCCTAGAATAAACATATCTACATTTTTGTGGCCGCCAATTTGAAAATCATGTATCGTAGTTTGTGCAAAACCGAAGGAAGTAAACCCAATTAAAATCAATTTTTCTGCGACAAATAAATGTTTCGATTGCACTCAGATATGAAATTGAAAATGGCGTATTACAATAAATTGGATTAGGCCATCGATCGTGGAAATACTTCCTTTTTATCGAAAATAGCTTGATCCGCTATGGCCTTCTATAGTGGCGTAATGATACACACATACCGTGCTTGTTCGTCCCAAAACCGGTTCGTTCCTGGACTTATTCGTCCCAGGGCTTGTTCGCCCGGACTTGTTCGTCCCACGAGATTGCACTCTTCTCTATCGGATTTTACATGACTATATAGTAGGTTGACTTTCAAGCAATTATTTAGAAAATATCTTGTTGTTTATTTTTCAAATTATCAATTCCACACAATGGCTCCCTTGACAAATGCCACATCAGTGTTTTCAACGCTTTAATTTACCACAGGGGCCCTTAGAATAAACATGTCTACATACTTGACCAATCACAAATTTCTATTAATTGATTTTTTATAAGAACAAAAAAGTAGGTCAAAAGCCAGCACATTCAGCTACGCCGAGAAAAACCGAACTTTGCTATTTTCAATGGTATTTTTGTTATCGGACCATGCAGATCCAAGATCAGACTGCACGTTCTGTGCAGTCTGATCTTGATCTACACTTTCCGCAAAAGTTCAGTGAGTCGCGCTTAGTAGCCCAAAGGTTAACTGGGTCGAATTTCTAGATCGAAAATTTCATCTGGGTTTTTTTTTTGGCGCTCTAGGGGTTAAAAAAGCTGCACATAGGTTTAAAAGATACATCTCGATTTTGAAAAAGGATTTGAAAAAAAAAAAAAAACTGAGCTTACAAAGTACTTCACCTATTCCAACGAAATTGTGAAAAATACAAAAACTGGAATCCATTAAAACGCAGATAAGAATCAAGTGAGCCATGCTCTGTGAAAAAGGGGCTTAATACATCTGCAAAAAGTATCGACCCAGGGTCAGCCCACGCAGTCCGCGCAGGCTGACCTTGGCCGAAACGTTTTGCTTTTCGTCAATTTTCTACACGTCAAAGAATCATACTGCCTCAGGATTCAGTCATTTGTTACATAAATTGGATTCTATGGGTCCAGAATTATACGATGACTTGCTTTGTACCATGCATTACGGATATGCATTAAGCCCCCCTTTTGCCAGAGCATGACTCATATGCGTATGATAGGGAGAAACTTTTAAAACTTTGTGGTGAAGCTGACCTTACCGACCGACTGTTCACTGTTGTTCGTTTTTTCTTCTTTAGCTGCTATGTTGAAAATCAAATGACCCGGCACTTCTTCTTCTTCTCCTTCTTCCGCGTTCGATTCTGTAGTGGTGAACTCCACAGTAGGGTTTTTCGGCGTAGCTGAAGACGATGGTTTTTGACCTACTTCTTGGTACTGATAGAGAATGATGTGGTTTTTTTTTTAAGGTGATGACCTTCAGGTCTCTCCACCTTATGCCTACCGTCAATCCTGAAATCCGAATCACCAGCCTGTTTCAAGAAAAGTAGTTCCTCACAGATTAATGAACAGACGCGTCTGTGTCATTTGATAAGTGAAAAAAAAAATGCAGACTGAAAAACTATGCAAGCCAATCAAACAAACAAGGAACTTCAAAGTTAAATGTCATGAATGAATGAATGAATGTTGTTTTATGGCGTTAAATGTCATAGGATTAACTCTAGATTTGAAATTGGGCTCACTTCGCAGCTATGACATGGCCTAGTTTACAAAGTCTACATCACAGATGAATAAGTAAGAAAAAACACCCAACTACTCGAAAAAAGCCTGAAACCACTATTATTCAACCCCAAACCACTTTCCTAACACCTAAAACCGCATGCAGAATGCTTAGATTATACGGTTTATGGATAATACATGTAGGCAAGAAATAATGCTATCGGTCTTAAGGAAAAATGTTGTTAGCCGTTAGATGAGTGAGTTTTTAATGAAATGATCTACTGTTAAAATCAACTAGTATTTGCTAGCAAACTTCTACCATCACCTTCCACTAGTATTTTCATTACTTTGATTTCTACAAGTGTGTCGACAAAACAAAGTTCAGAGGTAATACAGAAATGATTCTCACCTTGATAAATTCTTTTCGTGGATTGCTGATAGTCAGGAAATACTTCCGTCCATTTCTGAAAGGGTAGAAAATGGTTTTGGAAGTACTTTTCGTCAGAATCGTTAGTACATGAGATTGTTCGATAAAGTGTTCAGTATCTGTATTCGCTAGCCATTTTCAAGAACATCTTAGTCTTTATACCTGAGATTTTCTAAATTTGCAAGTAACAAAACTTCTGATTGGCAAAACCAAATAGTATAGCCAATCAGAAGTTTTGTTACTTTCAAAATTAGAAAATCTTGAAGAGTAACACTAACAATGTTCTAAAGAATGATTGGTGAATATGGACCCAGGTCTTAAATCCATTTTCACTCATCAAAGATAGTAACGGAGTTCACACTTTGTTCCCGTTCCGATTGTACACTGAACATAAGGGTTTTTCACACACACACACACACACACACACATAACGTAAATTTTATGAGCACCTATTTTAATCGGATTTGTATAGCAAATGCGCTTACTGTGATCAGTATGACCGGAACCAAATACTTTCATACACGCTTGCGCTTTACTTATTCTCCTTTCCGTTTTAGCTAGTACACCTATAACCTCGCTTTTATCACTACCGTATGTACAGTCCTACGTGTGTACACATACAATCCTAGAGACCTATACCCGATACCAGCAGAGGACTCGAATAGATTGATGGATCAAATTACTCTCCTTGATAAGTGATAACATAACCGTTACTGCGCGACCCGCTGGCAGAAGACCTCGACACCCCTTGCCATTGCTAACTCCGGTAATTAATAACATACACATGTATCACATGTGATGGAAATTTTAGTTTTCATTGCGTCTTGTTATGACTAAATGCTGCTCCACAAATCTGCTTTTTAGGACTTTCAGTCCTTTGATTTTTCCCACGACTGTTAGAAATTCAGTTCTGTCTCGGCCAACTGAATAAAGTGAACAGTTTTCGAGGCATTATCAATTTCAGCGCCATGGACGAAAGTATGGGCTTTTACGGACGGCATAGATCAAGATCAGACTGCACAGAACGTGCAATCTGATCTTGGATCTGGACCATTCGCTTGTTAGATCAAGCCTGTAAGGTATGTAAGCCATGCTCTGTGAAAAGGGAACTTAATGCATTTGCGAAAAGTATCGACCAGGTCAGCCTGCGCAGTCTGCACAGGCTGACCTGGGCCAAAACTTTTCGCTATTGGTCAATTTTCTGTATGTCAAAGGACCAGTCTACCTAATTATACAGTCGGTTGTTAGACACAATGGATTTTGTGGATCCATAATACCGTGATGACTTGCTTGGTATCATGCATTACGGAGATGCATTAAGCCCCCTTTTCCAAGAGCACAGTTCATACATACACACACACACACACACACACACATATATATATATATTTTTCTATATATATATATAGAAAAAAATCCGACTTTCCCTGGATTTTATTTTCAGCCGTCGAAAAGGTTCGCGTTTATAGTATAAACCATGCTCTGTAAAAAGGACGCTTAAAGCATCTGCAAAAATTATCGACTCAGGTCAGCCTGCGCAGTCCACGCAGGCTGACCCGAGTCGAAACTTTTTGTCACTGGTAATTTTTCTGCACGTACAAGGACCACTCTACCTCAGGATTCAGCCGGTTGTTCAGTAAAATGAATCTTATAGATCCATAGTACTTGTTTGACAGTTAAGCGGCCTCAGGATTCAGCCGGTTGTTCAGCAAAATGAATCTTATAGATCCATAGTACTTGTTCGACGGTTAGGCGGCCTCAGGATTCAGCTGGTTGTTCTGTAAAATGAATCTTATAGATCCATAATATTTGTTCGACAGTTAAGCGGCCTCAGGATTCAGCCGGTTGTTCAGTAAAACGAATCTTATAGATCCATAGTGTTTGTTCGACAGTTAAGCGGCCTCAGGATTCAGCCGGTTGTTCAGTAAAACGAATCTTATAGATCCATAGTGTTTGTTCGACAGTTAAGCGGCCTCAGGATTCAGCCGGTTGTTCAGTAAAATGAATCTAGTGGATCCATAGTGTTTGTTCGACAGTTAAGCGGCCTCAGGATTCAATCAGCCGGTTGTTCAGTAAAATGAATCTAGTGGATCCATAGTGTTTGTTCGACAGTTAAGCGGCCTCAGGATTCAGCCGGTTGTTCAGCAAAATGAATCTTGTGGATCCACAATACTTGTTCGACAGTTAAGCGGCCGAGTTTTCGACGTGTTCAATTTGAAAGCAAATTGCAGACGACAAAATTTAATTCTTTCTCGGGTCGAGTACTGTATTTGCCCTTGAAGGAGTAGAAAAACCAGCACGTTCTATTTTCCTCGCAATGTTTTCAAAAGCTTTATTTTTCAGGTTCGTTAAAACATAGAATTGTTTGGTCAAGAGTTAAGGGTTTTATTTATAGTTGTAAAATGATGTCTTTATATTTTTCCGACCTTTGATATTCAAAGTTCGTGTATGTCGTAAGTTGATAGGGTTCGGGAATAAAAAAAATCGTGACTGTTTTAGCCAGTCTAGTGATAAAACTTAAAAAAACACGTTAAATCATCTCTGGAAATTGTCACTGATTGTAACCAGGATTTTCCCCTTTTCCCCTCGATATTTTCAACTATCTAAAAAAGAAAAAATATATATGTCATTTCAGCCACATTTAATTTGTCGTTTTCAAATGATTTTAGTTTGAACAAGTCTAAATTTTGTCGATTAGACTACAATAGTGTGTCACCACACCAAAAGAAAATCTAGCCGCTGTTCTAGCTGAAGGGGGTTTAATGCATCTCCGTGATGCGTTATTTCAATGCGTTATACCAAGCTAGACATCACATAACTATAGATATATAAAACCCATCTCGTCCAAGGACCAGTTTATCTCGTATTTCAGCCGACTGAAATATGATATAAACTATGAAATATGAGATAAACTGGTCCTTGGGCATGCTTAGAATTGACTTATAGCAAAACGTTTTGACTCCTGTCATCCTCGTTGACCCAGCTCCGATGTATTCCGTAAACTACATTCATCGCCCTTGGGTTATCTCGCGTATGTTTTCTTGTTCTCATGAATTATTCATGAGGCATTTTGATTGGTAATCTCAGTTTTTCAGTGAGAAAATTTAATCTATTTTTATCAACCATATGCCATCACTTCTATTTTTACCTCGTCTACAATCAACCAAATCGATGAATGTAGTTTAAGGTAATACATCGGAACTGGGTAAACGAGGATGACGTCACCACAGCTACATAACCCTATGCACTCTCTTGCACTCCGGTTCATTCACATTCACCTCTGTAGTGGGCTCAGAAAGTAGTCCGTCCTCTCGCGAGATTTTCCGTCACATGACCATAACCCCAAATGGCGACACAAACGCCGGTGAAAGAAAGATGTATCGATTGTTTTGTTTGCTGTTCAAACAGCATACGGCCAATCAAACTTAGTGGGAGAAAATGTGGAAAAGAGGGGTTTTCTGAAAAGCTAAAATGTGTTTTAAAGGACGACAATCTCTTCTTTGATGTTACAAACTTAGATCCATCGGTTTGTCGAAACTGTCATAGGACTGTATAATTTTGTTTAACTTGTCTTCATTTGTGGGCGCAGCCATTCGGTTTACAATTGGCGTAGGAATCTGATCAGTGAAGAAACTCGAAAAAATAGTTCCATTGTATACAGGTAAATTCATCAATTTAAATGCACCTATAATGCATCTGGAATCATATTTGCTTTGTCTACTTTATCATGTTACACATGAAATAGTTAAACAGTAACAAAACATGTTTTCCTCGGTTTGACAAGATTCTTGTCATTTAGCCCATCGCAGAGATGTATGTGAGGTAACGAACGACAACTCTGCTCGGAGATTGAACCCTATGGACTGCAACAGCACGCTGTATTTCTGAATATTTGCTTTTGTATACAAGTATTTATAATGTCTGCCCTGGGTTGTCGTAAGGCAAATGCCACAGAAGGAAGGCTCACCGGCGGACGCCATATTCGTTGACAATGATGTGGGTTTTACCTGGTTCATTCATAACAACGGAAAAAATATGATTATCCTCTAGTACAATAGAGTATCATTATGCCATCGACAATTCGATTGGCTATTGGCTGTAATTCGCAATCTTATGAATATCCATAGAAACGACGGTTTCGCAATTGAATGTCCCGGGGGTAATGAATGGCAATACTTCACACCTGGGTTAACGAGGGTGGACTCATGTCAGCCTGCGTGGATTGCGCAGGCTGACATGAGTCAATACTTTTTGCAGATGCATTAAGCGCCCCTTTTCACGGAGCATGGCTTATTATTTAAATTCACCAAGATTCGTGTCGGTGTGGTGTTATGTAGCGGTCGTAAATAACCAAGATACAAGGGTTTTTACGACGCAAAAATGTTCTGAAGTTTAACTACAAAATAAAAATATCGTAACTGACATACTTGTTGTCAAGCACGTGCAAAGTTATTTCAAATATGACGTCACACTTAATTCTTTACCAGACGACAGAATTTTAAACCAGTCTGAAATTGAAAGCACTTGCCGACGACGAATCATGTATGACTGGGATGATTGGATTTTTCTGTGAAAGGGTGGGGAAAATGCAAACTTAGGAGAAATGGTGCAAATGGTTTCTTCCCTTTCTCACAACGTTTACGTTAGCCTTCTTGGCAGGGTCTTTAATACGGAGGTTTCTTTGGTAAAAGGTTAACAGGGGCAATGTTCGTGACCCGACCATCTGTTTTAAACAGCCATTCTAGATTGTATTCTTTGTCTAATCCTAGATTTCGAAAGTAACAAAATTTCTGATTGGCTAAACCGAAAGGTTTAGCCAATCAAAAATTGTGTTACTTGCAAATCTAGTAAATTCTCAGGTAAAAGCCTAAAAATGTTACTAGACACAGTAAGTACATGTACGCACTCTGAACCGCTAAAGTGACGTGCTAGACTTTTCTGTAAAACGCAAGTCTTTCATATTATTTCGTTTTTACAAAATAAAAGAATCAAAGCGGTGAAAGCGCTGTTGAGGTGGGTGCTTGTAATCCTGCTCAAATTAAAAAATCTAACTGTTGTACCAAATAATAAGCACGTAGTGCTACTAGAAAGAATTGAGTAAAAGCAAGCAGACATTTAAAGAGCTGAGAGGTATCTCTCCTACAAATCTCAGAGCAAATTGACAAATTTCTCTTTATTTGTGTGTGAGGGGAGGGGGTTCTATAGAATGTCAAAATGAAACGACGTGAGAAGTATTATTAAGCAATATATATATACAAATACAGCAATCCTATTCAAAGAAATTACCACAAGAGTTCTCATGATGCTTCTAAGCTTTTCGTGGCACTTGTTGGCGCTTCTTGACGCTATTTTTTGGAACTGATACATAGATGCATATACGTATGCATGCCTCATAGTAGTCTAACACTTTTTTTTTTTTTTTAAATTATATTGTGATAATGTTTTTTTTTTTTACATATTTATCGTCCAAGTCGTGTAAGTTCCTCTATTTTTAACGTTTCAGTCATGCCTTGATGCCAAAGTGAATAAAATGCTTTCTTAATAGAACTATTTTTCCAGGTAATAATTTTGCAATGTTAGGTACCCCCAAATCATATTTTTTAGGTTCAATTTCCCACATGATAAATCTGAGCTGGGAATGCTTCGCACCCAACCTCAAAAATACAGTACGTGTATATTTTACTACGTAACTTAATGAAACATTATTCATTGCAAAAACAAAATATCATGTCGTAATAACGGTATGGTACCTTGTAAATACGGTAAAAATGCTTCGTAAAAACGAACAATTATTCGTAATCCCGAAATTATGATTATTGTTGGCACTGGAGTTTAATGCCCGGGTTTTAACAGCTTAGGTCATATCACGGCGGTCAGTGCACCTATGCATGTGTTTCCTGGCTAGTACTGACACAACGTTCTTTCCAAGCCACATATTACTTTTCTCACATGCATCAGAGGTGAGTGGCGATAAATCGCCGGAGAGAAAGTTTGCCTCAACAATAATTAGATAAATGAGTACTAAAGCGGCTTGGAGTTCAGTTCTGGTTCAAATCCCTTGGGTTGATGTTTGATGGGGCCCTTTTGACAAGTAGCTAGCCCCGTGACCGTATCCTGGAAGCGATGGTTAAGTGAGCATCACCGAATATGCTGGCCGAAACACATTTTCGGAAAATTAATAATCATTCAGCCTACCTACCTCCCTCTCTTTCATCGCCCGCCCGCCTGCCTGCCATTCCCGCAAAGGAGAAAATGCTGGTATCCAGCATTTTCTTCTTTTCCCATGATTTTTTTCACTCTTTCAATTACGAATTTCATCATTTGAGTCAGTATTTAATTTGCTATCTGGTTTGAACATAGACTAGTCCAAATTTAGTGGTTTTTTTTGTATATAAAGTTTAGCATCTTTTTCTATGAACATCGTAACTTAAAGAACCCTATTGATGAAACATATAGAGGCTCTAGCTTAACTCTTTACTTGACAGAAAAAATTATATTGGACCATATTGGAAGAATTTGCAGAGAAGAAATTAAAAACGTTTACAACCAAAATTTCACACTATGGACAATGCAAAAAGCTCTATCAAGGGAGTTAACTCAATTCAATAGATATGTTGTACAACTGGAATTAATGTTATTGGAGAGGTCATCAGACCTCTCCAACAGCGGTGAATTCAATAGGCAGACTGCCTCAGAAATTGCTGCCTAACTTCATGCTTTTTTGCGAAATTGTTCTGATACACAGTCTGTTTCGTCATGGTTTTATAAATAAACCGAAATCAAAAAACTGAAATAGGAAATAAACGTGGTTTGTTTTTATATGACGGATTTCAAAAAGGATTTGTTATATTGATTTGATTGCAGATGACCTTTCCAGTAGTTATAAATTTTCATTAAACAAATTAAGCAACACGCACACGAAAAGAATTTCGTTAAAAAAGAGAACACCGCGGTAAAAGATCACGCGACTTAAAAACGTGGGAAGAAGGTCACGTGTCTGTCATATAATGCATTAGAAGTTTCTCCTTTCTATACAGCGGCAATCATAAAATGCCTTATTTGTTTACATGTACCAAACTATATTGAAATTAAAAGCAATAAACTATTTGAAAACATTGATGCTGACCTCTCCTGGCTTCTTTTTTAAAGGGGCCAACTTGTTCTATAGTGCTCCCATTTAACCCTGGGTCGATACTTTTCGCAGATGCATTAAGCCCCCTTTTCACAGAGCATGGCTCAATTAATCATTCAGCCTACCTACCCTCCCCCCCCCTTCCATTGCCCGCCCGCCATTCCCGCAAAGTAGAAAATGCTGGTATCCAGCAATTTCTTCTTTTCCCATGATGTTTTTCAGCCTTTCAATTACAAATTTTATCATTTGAGTCAGTATTTAATCTGCTATCTAGTTTGAACATAGACTGGTCCAAAATTTGTGGGTTTTTTTTTTTTGTATATAAAGCTAAGCATCTTTTTCTATGAACATCGTAACTTAAAGAACCCTATTGATTAAACATATAGAGGCTCTAGCTTAACTCTTTACTTGACAGAAAAAATTATATTGGACCATATTGGAAGAATTTGCAGAGAAGAAATTAAAAACGTTTACAACCAAAATTTCACACTAAGGACAATGTAAAAAGCTCTATCAAGGGAGTTAACTCCATTCAATAGATATGTAGTACAACTGGAATTATCGTTATTGGAGAGGTCATCAGACCTCTCCAACAGTGGCGAGTTTAAAAGGCAGACTGCCTCAGAAATTGCTGCTTAACTTCATGCTTTTTTGCGAAGTTGTTCTGATACACAGTCTGTTTCGTCATGGTTTTATAAATAAACCGAAATCAAAAAACTGAAATTGGAAATAAACGTGGTTTGTTTTTATATGACGGATTTCAAAAAGGATTTGTTATATTGATTTGATTACAAATGACCTTTCCAGTAGTTGTAAATTTTCATTTAACAAATTAAGCTACACACACACAAAAAAAAAAGAATTTCGTAAAAAAAAAAAGGGAACACCGCGGTAAAAGATCACGCGACTTGAAAACGTGGGAAGGTCACGTGTCTGTCAAATAATGCATTAGAGGTTTCTCCTTTCTACACAGCGGCAGTTATAAAATGCCTTACATATTTGTTTACATGTACCAAAATATATTGAAATTAAATGCAATAAACTATTTGAATACATTGATGCCGACCTCTCCTGGCTTCTTTATTAATTGATTGATTGAATGGTGTTTTACGCCGCTTTCAACAATATTTCAGTCATATCACGGCGACAGCTCACATATTCATGTATTTCCTGGGTTTCACCAGCACTAGGCTAGGGCTCTGAAGTGTCTTGCCCAAGGACACCCCCGCGAAAAACCCAGCGGATCCAGTGAGGCTCGAACCCGAGGCCTCCAGGTTACGAGTCCTGCACTTTACCTCTGAGCCACGCAGGACCCCCGGCTTGTTTTTTAAAGAAGCCAACCTGTTCTATAGTGCTCCCATTTAACCCAAAGGTGTCCTGCGCTACAGAACACGCTGTAGTGTCGCTTAAGATCAGACAGTGCAAAACGTGCAGTCTTTCCGGCAACAAAAAGATTGAAATCGCAAATCTGAGTACTACTATTGACAGGAGATTTTCGATTTCAAACTCATTCAGCGCTTCAAAAGTCATAGTTGGATGCAGGTTTGCTTTCTAAAGGGAGATAACTCTTTTGATGTTGAAGTAATATTAGAGCAGGAGTTACGGTTTTGCCGTCAGAGGAGGTCGCCGGTTCGATTCTGGACATGGCCAATTTCTTTCCGAGGATTGATGATAGTCATTGCGACAGGATTCATTCTCCTCTCACCGCTGACTATTGTTTCGACTATGGTTATGTGGGAAAGCAGCCAGTGGCTTGCAAAGAATATTGTGTGGAGTACTGGTAAATGAAACTCCAGGAAAACATGGATAGGTGCACTGGCCGCCGCGATATAACTGAAATAATGTAGAAAACGGCGAGTAACACAACTTCTGATTGGCTAAACCAATTGGTTTAGCCAATCAGAAGTTGTGTTACTTTCAACTTGAAATCTTGAGATATAAAGACTGCGAATGTTCCTAAGAATTGTTGTTATTAACGAACCCCGATTCTTGATTTACACAGTCCGCATAATTTCCGAGAGTATAATACACAAAAATTCCAGAGCTAGACTTCCACGGAAGGGGTTGGGTATATAAAAAAAAATTAAACAATTAGAACGAGTCCTGGTGACAATATAATATCAGTGATTTCTTTGATGGCCCCCCAAAAAATGAAATTCATTTTCTATCCGTCGTAAAATCTATGCAACCTTGTAACTGTCAGGGTCAGCATTTGGCTTGGAGATACAAGAATGATTACATTTCGATAAAATAAAGATGAAATGGGTTAAAAACTGGCTGAAAACGAGTATAGATATATCTTTGAATTGTCCGCTTGGGTTTATTCGGCTCAGCCCTTTACCACACAATCACTTCGTTCAATAACCCTGGAAAAAAGGGCTTTTGAAAACATTGCGGGAAAAAGAAGAAAATATCGGTAGCCAGCATTTTCTCCTTTTCTTACAATGTTTTTTTTTTATTACAAACGTAGTAATCGTGATTTAAGATGTTTCAATTTCTCATCTACATGTCCAATCAAATTCAAATCTTCACAACAAAAGATATATGAGCATTGTCAACATATGGCCCGCAACACGCGAAATGAGACCTTCAGATATGCGCGTAAAGTGTCGTCCCGGATTAGCCTGCGCAGATGGCACTTTACGACTACATAAGATTTTTTCATACAGTAGACTTTCGTGAAACTGAAAATCACACTAAACCGGGAAGTGTCGTCTCGGATTAGTCAGACTGCACAGGCTGATCTGAGACGACTCACTTTTCCGCATATGTACGAAGGCGCCTTTTCGTGCGTTGCTCGCCATATCATATTAACTGTGTGACGACGCGGGGTTTCTTTTTGCTACAGTGGGGAAAATCTAAATAAGCACACTATAAAGAACCATCATTATACAGCATTTTAAATCCTTACTCCGCAAACAATAATAGGAGATGGACTATAGACATAAAATACTTTTGAGAAATTCAGACAAGTATTTTTACTTCCTATGTAGTTTAGGATTTTTTTTTTTTAAAAGCCGGACTTCAAAGAGTCTGGTGACAAGAGCGCCTCTTCACCGGCCGTTGTCCCGTAATTGTATATATACAGTAGTCTATGTAAATAGACGTGAACTCGGCTCAACTTCGAAATAAACTTATGAACCTTTGGGCAAGGAAAAAAATATAATTAGGGGCTAAAGTAAATATAGCGGATAAAAATGTACAAAATACAAAAAAGACACCTATCTCAATTTTCACCCTCATTTTTGCGGTGTAGCTATGTAATTACGTTCGTTTTCAGGCGTAATTATCTTTTTTTTTCTGTCTGTCACTGAGAATTTTCAACCTTCCTTGTATAATATCAGGGGTCTTAAAGGTGCATTATTCCAGATTTTGATCCTATTAGGGTGACAAAGTTGATAATTTTTAAGTAAAAAATTATACAGATTTTTACTATTTACACTTAGGGGGTCCTGCTTGGCTCAGTGGTAAAGTGTAGCACTCGTGACCTAGAAGCCCCGGGTTCGAGCCTCACTTGATCCACTGGTTTTTCGTAGGGATGTCCTTGGGCAAGACACTTAAAAGTCCTAGCCTGATACTGCTGAAACCCAGGATATACATGAATATGAGGGCTGTCGCCGTGATATGACTGATATAATGTTGAAAGCGGCGTAAAACACCATTTAATCAATCAAAAAATGGGCCATGCTCTGTGAAAGAGGGACTTAATACCGTACATCTGCGAAAAGTATCGACCCAGGTCAGCCTGCGCAGTCCGCGCAGGCTGACCTGGGCCGAAACTTTTCGTTATTGGTCAAATTTCTGCATGTCAAAGGATCATTCTAATTCAAGATTAGGTCGGTTGTTGGAAAAAGTGGCTATTATGGATCCATAATTATGTGATGGCTTGATAGGTAGGATGCATTAAGCCCCCTTTTGCCAGATCATGGCTCAAATGAATTGACACTTAGCTGGGGAAAAAAAGCAAAACAAAAATTCAAGTTGAATAAAATTGCATCGAAGACTATAAGAGATGAGCTACTGTCTTCAGAATATATTTATGCATGATGGCTAAAAAAATAGTTCTAGTAGAAATGCAACAAAATGCATCCATTCTCTGAAGAAATAACAAAATCAACTTCAGATACACATTTTAGACATGTCCTATCATCTCTCATGATAAACAGTGTGACAGAAGTGCTTGATATGAAATTTTAAAGTGGGACTACTTTTTGGGTACTACGACCCGGAAGCATTCCATTCTGGTGTTACACCTGACATGTACTCGTCACAACTCGGCCGATTCCGTACCTACATCTAACCTCGTCTGTATAAAGGAGGCTTCCATTTTGAACTACCAATCACATGATCTTAAACATGGCGGCGCCCCTGTAGATCGCTTAGCAACAACATGAACAACCACGGTGAAGTTATTCACTTCTATCGATCTGTCGATGAAAGTTCCCAACGGAATTGATAAACCACGCTAAAAATTGAATGTACAAGCTGTTTGCCGACTGAAATATTCTTAGAAAGATAACGGCAGAAAATTTACTCATGTTTTCTTTTATAAGAGGAGCCTTACAATTTCAATAACGGTGAAGGGGCGTGCTTCCGGAGATGTGCGAAATGTACCGTGTAGGTGCATATCAAGCTACGTGATACAGCCGATGGATTTGATCACCAGATCACCCGATGTATGCCGAATGACCTGACATGGACAGAAGATTGTGCCTGATATAAAAACACAAGTATTTAACGTTTAGTCGTCCTTGTACGCTATTAAAGGCCAACAAGCGGCTAAGAGTAAACATTATGGGAGTCAAAATGCAAGCAAAATTACTTCATACCATTTAAAAGTATTGGTATTATAAGTCTGACAGTGTGTCACAGTACAGTCTGTCAACGTTCCAGTCGCTGGCAGAAATACAAATTGTAAAACAAGAATTGGTCGGTTGGTTGATTGGTTGGTTGGTTGGTTGGTTGGTCGGTCGGTCGGTCGATTGGTTGGTTGGTTGGTTGGTCGGTTGATTGATTGATTGGTTGGTTGGTTGGTTGGTTTCAACACTATTTCAGTCGTGTTACGGCGATAGCTCCCATATTCATGTATTTCCTGGATTCCACCAGTACCAGGCTAGGGCTCTGAAGTGTCTTGCCCCAAGACACTCTCACGAAAAACCCAGTAGATCCAGTGAGGATTGACCCGGGGCCTCCAAGTCGCGGGCCCTACACTTTACCACTTAGCCACGCATGGCCCCTGAGTTACTTTTGAAAAAAGCTTTAAAAAAACACACACATAATAGCAACTATAGACCTATGACTAGCTGAAGTGTTTATCAGCATGACTAATGAAAAAAAAAAATGAGATACGCAACAAAAACTAATCAGCCCATCAATATTTCAGCGATGGAAATGATCCGTACTCTAGCAAAAAGGGGCTTAACATCTCCGTGATGCATTGTACCAAGCAAGTCATCACATAATTAACTCTTTCACTACTAATGACGACTTGACTACCTTTTGCAGACAGCGTAGATCAAGATCAGACTGCACAGAACGTGCAGTCTGATCTTGATCTATGCTGTCCGCTACTCTATTTTTAAGCTATGGTGAATGTCGTTTTTAAATGGCAGTGGAAATCTGTTTTTAGAGCTCAGAAAAAACATGTAATTTCTGGAGTTAGTAGTGAAAGAGTTAACCCTTTACCGCTCAATGCCGCCGTTCGACGCCCCTTGGAAAGAAGCCTTTTGAAAACATTGTGGGAAAAGGAAAAAATGCTGGTAACCAGCATTTTCTCCTTTTCCCACAATGTTTTCTACCCCACCAAAGGAAAGTTGCACCATTTGAGCCACATTAAAATTGTCGTCTGCAAATGCTTTCAATTTGGACAAGGCTAAAATTTTGTCGTCTGGTAAAGGGTTAAGGATCCACAAAATCCACCTTGCCTGACAACCCACGGAATCATGAGGTAGACTGGTCTTTGGACATGAAGAAATATGACCAACAGCAGAAAGCTTCGGCCCAGGTCAGCCTGCGTGGACTGCGCAGGCTAATCTCGGTCTATACTTTTTTTTTGCAGATGCATTGAGCCCCCCTTTTCACAGAGCATTGCTCAAATAAATATACATGACGATCGCAACTGCTGTTTTTTATTTCTCTCTCACATTTCTGGGCCGTCTGGTGTTATCTAGAGGTCATTCACCGGAGAGCATCATTTATCTGTAACCCCAGCGCCATCGAACAAAACCCTTCACATAACAGCCTTTTTTATTCGATTTGACGGGAAGAAGATACAATGAGAATTCGATCGGTCTGACTACCTTTCAACCTTAGACTGTTAAGCACGACTCGGGGCGCTTTTGCGGACAGTGAAGGTCAAGATCAAAACGTGCAGTCTGATCTTTAATCTACACTGTCCCACACGTTATTTTCTTTCCAGTGAAATCAACTCTGGAACCGCAATATCTGGGTTTTTTACTGTTGAGTCGAAATTTGTTTCAATTATCAAGTGGGTTACGGGTTAACCCGAAGGCTAGCGAGAACAGTTCAATGCCCCTTTGGCAGATAATGTAGAACAAGATCAGACTGCACGTTCTGTGCAGTCTGATCGGGCTCTATAGCGTCCGATACAATCGGATTCTTTTCGGTGAAAAGAATTTTGAAAGCACAATATTTGGCTTTGTTTTTTTCACAAATTTTCACAAATTTCGTTTAATTGGCAGCTGAGGGGTTCGTTCAAAATGTCTGCTGGAGCGGGGAGGGTGATGGAGAATGGAAATGGGGGGAGGTGGAGGAGAAATGGAGCGGCGGGGGGGGGGGGGGGGGGGGGGGGCGAGGAAGGGAGATGGCCCTCGGGTAAATAAAAAAGTGTAAAAGTAGTTCTGATTAAATTTTGCTCAAACATCCATCAGAACTACTAAAGCATTATTTTCGAAGAAAAGCATCATTCATAATTATCATGAAGTCTAAACACAATGATCATACCAGCATTTTCACCTTTTTCCACAATGTTCTCTGTATAGTTATTCATAGTTATCTTAACCCTTTAACAATTTACAAAGCAACAAAAATCTTGGACCTGTCCAAATTGAAAGCATTTGCAGACGACAATTTATATGTGCCTCAAATAATGAAATTTGTCCTTGAAAGGGTTCAAAAAACATTGTGGGAAAAGGAGAAAATGCTGATTTTTATGCTTCTTCGATCTATCAAACATTCTGCTGAATTGTTTTCGAAGAAAAGTGTCATTCGTAATTATCATGACGTCTTTAGACATAAGACATAGTTATTTTTAACCCAGTAACTCTTTACCAAACAACAAAATCTTAGACCTCTCCAAATTCAAAGCATTCGCAGACGACAACTTAAACGTGCCTCAAATTATGGAATTTGTCTTTGATAAGGAAGAAAACATTGTGGGGAAAATAAGAAAATGCTGGTTTTATGCTAATACGATCAATCAAAACTTCTGCCGCATTATTTTCGAAAAAAAAAAAATATCAATAATTATTATGACGTCTGAAGACAATGGACATAGTTATTTTTAACCCAGTAACTCTTTACCAAACAATAAAAATCTTAGACCTCTCCAAATTGAAAGCATTTGCAGACGACAATTTAAAAGTGCCTCAAATAATGGATTTTGTCTTTGAAAGGGGTTGAAAACATGATGGTAAAAGGAGAAAATGCTGGTTACCAGCATTTTCTCCTTTTCCGACAGTGTTTTCAAAAGGCCTCTTACTTATGGTCATTAAAACTCGGGATTGTACAGGAAACAGTTAAGCGCCGTCTTCAACTAATTGATATTTTTAAACATCCAAGACATTGCCATTTCAACAGTTGTTTGACCAAAATATGTAACAAAGACGCGGAGGGTGTTGATCGGTTAGACTGCACGTTCTATGCTGTCTGATCTTGATCTACACAATCCGATAGTTTCAAGACATTTCTCTGTAATACGTAAAAACATCGATTTCTTGTTGCAAGTATATTAACTTGTATTCCAATTGGAAACCTAGAAAGTAACACGACTTCTGATTGGTTAAACCAACTGGTCTAGCCAATCAGAAGTTATGTTATTTTCTAGCTTGGCATCAGGTTCAATGACCTTCTTTCTGCTTCCTCAGCCACCAATATAGAACACTCCCCGGGAAATCACAGTGAAAAGTAGGCCTTTATCGATTACAAGCCTTTCTTCCCCCCCCCCCCCGCCTCCTGTGAATTCACAGGCTCTCTCAAAGCTCGCCATAGAACGGCAAAAAATGCGTTTATTTCTTTGAGAATTCATCAAATTGTCCACACCAAAAACACTTAAAACATTGAGAATGCATCAAGTTGTTCACGGAACAAAAATTTCTAGCTTTTCAACTTTTCTGAGTGAGTGAGTGACTGGATGGATGGTGATTGGGTGGATGTACGGATGTTTGGATGAATAGAACGACAGAGGTTTGGATTGGACAAATACAATTAAATAGATCAAATCATAAATATTGGTCGAAGAACATGTTACAATACACGACGCTCACAGTGCGATAATACTACCAGAATTCACTTCCCATTATAAGACGGTTTTCAAAAAGACCACTGGGTTTTTTCGTGGAAGTCACCTCGAGCAAGACACTTCCTAGCCCCAGCCTAGTACTGGTGAATCCCAGAACATACATGAATTAGTGAGCTGTCGACGTGATATGACTGAAATAATGTTGAACGCGGCGAAAATACCATTCAATCAAACAATCAGTCGAACAGACCACGATCCGGTATCGTTCCATTGCGGTCTTTCAGCCAAAGTAAGGTGAAGGTCAGAGTAAGGTGAATTCCTTTGACATAAAGTCCCGTATTCTTACGACCCTGAAGAAGAAAGCTTATAAAAACCTTGTGGGAAAAAATGTGGAAAAAGGAGAAAAATCTGGTAATCAGCATTTTATCCTTTTCCCACAATGCTTTCTACCCTTTTGAAGGACAACACTACCTGACCCACGTTCAATACATTGTCTGCAAATGTTTTCATTTTTTTTAAAAATATAAACTTTTGTCGTTTGAGAAAGAGTTAAAGATAGATCTATACCCGTTTTCAGCCAGTTTTAAACCCATTTCATCTTTATTTTATCAAACTATAATCATTCTTGGATCTTCATGCCAAATGTTACCCCTGAGCTTGCATAGATGACGACCGATAGAAAATGCATCAAAGAAATCACTGTGGTGACGTTTCCGGTTTTAATATGTATTTATCCGCTACACAATACCTCGGTAAATCGGTAATTTATCGATGTTTACACAGCTGACTAAATTCTGAACCACTCTACAGTCGATCAACTTTTAACGGCGTTCTCTCTTTCTCAGGCTGTATAGATGTATCTTTAAAGGCAGGTTTTGTCTATGGGGCTACTTTATATACAAGGACCCGTTTGGTTTGTATTACACGACACCTGACTAGCCTGGGCTCCAGTCCAGTCATTTTCTTCTTTCATATATTCGGACGAAACTTTGTCAAAAATGACGGTAATGATTAAAGCCCCACTAGCTGCCAAGAGTAAACAATGCAGGCGTTAAAATGTATTCCGAGTTAAACCATACCATTTAGAAGTATGGAAATTATTGTGAAGATTACCATCTGTTGTTCTACGGTCGGTCCAAGAATTAGACGCTGGCAGAAAAATGAATTTTAAAAGTAGATCAAAAGTTGCCAGGTCGCTCTATCTTTTGTTTACTTTTTACCTGATTTTAAATTCCAAATTTTATTTTTCTGCCCGCGACTAAAACTTGGACCGACCGCGCAATAACAGATTGTCATCTTCACAATATTTTCCATACTTTAAATATTTCAAATTCACATGCATTTTTAACACCTGCATTGTTTTACTTTTGGCCTCTACAGGGCCTTTAATCAACAGGCCAGAGAGGACGAAAACCCACAAAGGGGAAATGATAAACAGCGCTGAAAGAAGACCTACTCTTAGAATTTCCGGGACAATAGTTCACGCTACTTAACCCTTAGGGCGCCGAATAAACCCAGCAAACAGTTTCTGTCGAGAAATAAAACCCATAATACTTGCAATTTCATTCTTGCTTTTTTTTTCTGTGGTGTTTCATTAAAGCAGACAGTGTAGATCAAGATCAGACTGCATAAATGTGCGCATTTTTTGCTGTATTATCTTGATCTACTCTAACCCCAAAGGCCACCGTTTTTGTGAACGGAGCTTAAACTGTATACCCCACAATCCCAACTTTTGAATGACCCTGGGAAAGAAAGCTTCTGAAAACATTGTGGGGGGAAAGGAGAAAATGCTGGTGACCAGCATTTTCTCCTTTTTCCCACAATGTTTTCTACCTTTCCCAGATTCCAATTTCAATTTTTGATTCACTTTTATATTGTCGTCTGCGAATTCTTTTAATTTCGACTAGTCTAAAATTTGGTCTTTTCGTAAAGGGTTAAGGGTTGAGTATCCCATAATGAACGCTATGAAGTGGTCACTGACCGGGATGGAACGTTATAAAGTGGACAGCTACCTTGCCCTTTACCCACTGACCATTGTTTCGACGATGGTTATGTGGAAAAGCAGCCAGTGCAAAGAATATTGTGCGGAGTACTGGTAAAAGAAACTCCAGGAAAGGATGGATAGGTGCACTGGCCGCCGCGATGTAACTGAAATAATTTTGAAAACGGCGTTAAACAACATACAACAAACCAACCAACCAACCTTTCCCTTTACCTAGAAATCCTGTATTTTAAAATCCCTGCAAAAAGGTAATCTTTTTGAAAACATTGCGGGAAAAGATGGCAGCCAACATTTTCTCCCCCCCCCCCCCCACGAGGTTTATTTGACCTATGTCAAGGTAAATTCGGTTATTTTTGTATCATGTAAATTTTTTTGGTCACGCAAAAATTTTCTAGATGGGAAGTCTTCAAGCAAAGAGATAAAGGGGAGGAATATAATAAAAAAAAAACAAATAGTTTTATCATGGATCGTGACCAACCCCCCCCCCCCCTCCTAAACTGTCAATGAACTTTCATTCCCCACGCCTACATAATAATACATGTACATTTGGCCTGTTCAACGTTTTCACTTTTACGGCCTAAAAATGGAATTCTAAAAGAAACTAATGAATGTTCGTTGTCATACTTGGGATGGTTTAGATCTATGATCAAATGCCACATTATGTGTAGCCTGATCTTGATCTACACCGTCCGCTAACCTTATTATTGTAGCCTACCGGTGAGCTATACTTTTCAGAGGCGTAGCTAGCCAAAAAAAAAGGACCAGAGGCGTAGCTAGCCCAAAATAAAGACCAGAGGCGTAGCTAGCCCACAATAAGGACCAGAAGCGTAGCTAGCCCACAATAAAGACCAGAGACGTAGCTAGCCCAAAATAAAGACCAGAGGCGTAGCTAGCCCAAAATAAAGAGTAGCAGAAGTATACAGAAGATATTACCCATTTACCAAACAATCACGATTTTTAACGACTCCAAAGATCTTTTAAAAAACATTGAGGGAAAAGGAGAAAATGCTGGTAACCAGCATTTTCTCCTTTTCCCACAATGCTTTTTTACCATTCCGAAGAGAAATGTCCTAATTTCCATAATACTATCTGCAGATACCTTTAATTTAGACTAGCCTGAAATTTTGTCATGTAGTTAAAAGTAAACCGAGGCGCGAAGTGCCGAGAGAGGGAAAGGGAATTTTCCAGGAGGGCCTGGAAGTTGAGGGAAAGGAGATTTCCCAGGAGGGTCTGGAAGTCTCCCTCCCTCCCCCCCATGGAAAATCATGTATTAAATTGTGGAAGCTTACTGGTGATGTCTGGTGACGTTTTCTGGCAAATATGTCTTTTTAACTAGCGAAGCTAGTCTATAGGCTTCAAGACTGACCTAGATTCAAAGTAAACAAAAAACCCCACAGTCGCCAAATACTGCCTCACAGAAAATACTTCTTTCTGTTACAAATCTTAATTGTGTTATATATGACATTTTTTACAAAAACCACTAAATCTCTACCACTCCAAGGTGAACATGTTGTCTTACAAAGTAATAAAGTGAACAAGATGTCATTTATAAGGTACAAGAGCTTTGCTTATGTGTAAATTAGGTGACCTATGCAAAGCAGAGAATCACTTATTCCTACACCACTGTAACATTATGACTGAATCTATTAATAGATACACCTAGGCATTAACTTGTAGCAAATGCCAGCTATATCAACCCTCACTGGACAGAGAACCCTTGTCATTCATTATTTAGATCTTTGTGCAAAGTTTAACTGTTATGCTGAACTGTTTTTCTACCTCTTGAATATTAACCCTTTTCCAAACAATTCCAAGTTTTAACGACACTGGGAAAGAATCCCTTTGAAAATATTGCGGAAAAAGGAGAAAATGCTGATAACCACCATTTTCTCGTTTTCTAACATTGTTTTCTGCCCTTTTGGAATCACATTTCACCAGTTCAGCCACATTTAACATTTATGGTCTGCTACAGCTTTGAATTTGGACGAGTGTACAATATTCAGGTGTTTACCATCGGCTGCTGTTTCGTCCCCCGACTCTGCAACTTTCTTTCTGAGGACTGATGATAGTCATTGCGACAGGATTCATTTCTCTCTCACATTTCGACGATGGTTATGTGGGAAGCAGCCAGTGGCTTGGAAAGAATATTGTGCGAAGTACTGGCGGGAGAAACTCAAGGAAAGCATGGATATGTGCACTGTCCACCGCTACATAACTGAAATAACTTTGAAAACAGTGTCAAACACCATACAAACAATCAATCAATCAATCAATCAAATTCGCTAGTCCGTCAGTACTTTCAGTACTTTGATTTATTTTTCTTGCCAAGTGTACGCAACTGCGTTTTTGCGTATAGGCAGCTACGTCCCTGTGTTTTATACCTTCTGGCGTTTTTTCCCTGAATCATCTCCGCGCTAAAAATGAATATATATTGTATGGTGTTTAACGCCATTTTCAACATTATCTCAGTGATATCACGGCGGCCAGTGCACCTATCCATGCTTTCCTGGAGTTTCATTTACCAGTACTCCGCACAATATTCTTTCCAAGCCACTGGCTGCTTTCCCACATAACCATCGTCGAAACAATAGTCAGCGGTGAGAGAGTTTCTTTTACCAGTACTCCGCACAATATTCTTTCCAAGCCACTGGCTGCTTTCCCACATAACCATCGTCGAAACAATGGTCAGCGGTGAGAGAGGAATGAATCCTGTCGCGATGACTATCATCAATCCTCGGAAAGAAATTGGCCAAAACGGGGATCGAACCAGCGACCTCCTGTTCTCAAGTCCTGTAAGCTACCGACTGAGCTACGGGGGCTTGGCAGCGCTAAAAATGAGTAATCCTTGCTAAAATATCGATCCGTTATTCCTAAACTTACTATATGATTTAAACGAAACTGTCCAGCCTATAGTAAAAGAACCAACTGTTGTAATTTCAAAATTGTTAATTGGGAAAAAAATATCTCTTTATCGGACAGTGTAGATCAAAGATCAGACTGCATGTTCTGTGCAGTCTGATCTTGATCTTCACTGTCCGCAAAAGCGTCTAGAGTCGCGCATAACAGCCTAAGGGTTAATGGAAATTAACAGGAGCAAATGAAAAATATCATGACAATGCTGTTTCTAAGCCGATCCTTACTTATTACTTAATATTTCCATTCACCTTTACCCTGCTTTACCATACAATCCCGACTGTTAACGACCCTGTGAAAGAAACCTTTTGAAAACCTTGTGGGAAAAGGAGAAAATGCTGGTAACCAGCACTTTCTCATATTCCCACAATATTTGCAAAACCTTCAGGGTTGTTTAACCCTTTACCACACAATCCCGACTTTTAACAACCCTGAGAAAAAAGCCTCTTGAAAACATTGTGAAAAAAGGAGAAAATGCTGGTAACCAGCATTTTCTCCTTTTCCCACAATGTTTTGCTACCCTTCCCAAAAAAAATTTCAATTTTTCAATCACATTTATTTTGTAGTCTGCAAATGCTTTCAACTTGGGCCAGTCTAAAACTTTGTCGTTTGGTAAAGCGTTAATTGAAACAAAAGAAGCACGAGTATATTTGATTAATTATTGCCTTAATTAAATGGAATTTTACGCCGCTTCCAGCACAATTTAAGTCACACCTCAAACCATGTGTTGATCATGGGTCAACCGGGTCACCCCAGTACTGGTCTTGGGCTCTCAAGTGTTTTACCCTAGTGGACAGCCACAAACACCCGAATGGTTTCGATCCCACGGCTGGCTACCTAGAATAACCAAACGTTTTTCGTAAGAGAAAATAAAACTAAGTTACCTTATGACGTTGCTATACACTGAGCAGGTTAAAGAACCAGGCAGGGTTCACTCTGTTCTTCAAATACAAGTACTGCAGGGTACCAGACTAGGGGTAGTGCAGGAAACAAGACCTAAGCATTCGGCAAACATCGGGTGATCCAGTGATCAAGACCCTCGGCTGTATCACATAGTTTGATATTGACCTACACGGTACTTTTCTTCGCCGGAAGTACACCGTTTTACCGTTATTAGAAATGTAAGGCTCCTCTTAAAAAAGAAAACATGAGTCACAATTTTCTATCGATCTCTTTCTAAGAATATTTCTGTAGGCAAACAGTTTGTACATTCAATTTTAGCGTCGTTTAACAGTGTCGTTGGGAGCTTTCATCGACAGATCAATAGATGTAAATAACTTCACCGTGGTTGTTCATGTCGTTGCTTGTCGATTTACATCAGTGCCGCCATGTTCAAGATCATATGATTGGTAATGTTGGTACGGAATAGGCCGAGATGTGACGAGTGAGGACGAAAACCATCCTAAGGATGGTTCTCGTCCTGTATCCTGCACTATCCCTAGTCTGGTACCCTACCGTACTTCAAGACCGATAACATAGTGGTAGGGGCAAGTAATCCAGACTTCGTTTATGTATGAACGACCGGCGACGACGTTAAATAAACGAGAATAAAACAAGCAAATATCCGAGTACACCCGTTCAGGGTCGAACTCAGAATCCTTTGTTTGCTCAATAACTGTTTCGATAAGAGCTTCATTCTTCGTGGCCATCATTACCCACAAATAATTCAGCCTTGTGCGCAAGACAATGGCACGACCTGCAACTCTCAACAACAAGAGGGCCATGATGGCCCTGTATCGCTCCACTGGCTTATAAATATAAACCATAAATACTAAACATTTCAATTCTGAGCCAAATGGTTTCAAAATGAAGACTTACAAAGTTTTCTCTGTAAAAGCCCATGTGAATGTTGAGACCCGCAGGGCAAAGCCATTTTTTGATCCCAGAGCTATAATTACTTGAACCCTGGTAGAAGTCCACAAGATAAAGCCACATACCAAAATAATACAAGTCTATGCTGTATGGCTATAAATATGGTGATTTTCAAGTTTTGTCAATATGAAGCTCTGTAAAACATAAGACCCCTGATGCAAGGCTAATTTCAAAAAAAAAAAAAAAAATCAAAACAGGAAGATTTCTTAAGTTGTCACTATGTAAGCCCATGTAAAACTTGTGACCCCTGTGGTGAGGCCAATTTTGACCCCAGGGCTAAAATTTTGGCCTGCTTGGTAGAGGCCCACTAGATATAGCTACATGCAAAATTTGGTAGCTCTAGGCCTTATGGCTAGGTACAGGAAGATTTTTAAAGTTTTCTCTATATAAACCTATGTAAAACTTGTGACCCCTGGGGCAGAGCCAATTTTGACCCCAGGGCTATAATTTGAAGAAACTTGATAGAGGTCTACTACATAAAGCTACATGCCAAATTTGGTAGCCCTATGCCTTATGGTTTCAGACAAGAAGATTTTTACAGATTTCCAATATTTTTCAGTTTTGTTGCCATGGCAACCAGAGTTTCTGAAGGAATCAAATTCTTTCAAGAAATTCTGAAGAGGACCATGGCAGGATCATTTCTGTGAAGTTTCATGAAAATTGGATGAGTAGTTTCGGAGAAGAAGATGTTTGAAATAAAAGTTAAAGCACGGACGCACGGACGGACGGACGCACGGACGGACGCACGGACGCACGACGGACACCGGGCCATGACATAAGCCCGCTGGCCTTTGGCCAGTGGAGCTAAAAAGCAACACACTGGAAATAAGACAAACCAAACAAATGATTCAAGAAAGAGAGATAGAGAGAGAGAAAGAGAGAGAGAGAGGGGGGGAAGAGAGAGAGAGGGAGAGAGGGGGGAGAGAGAAAGACAGAGAGAGAGATGATTGATTGATTGACTGAATGGTGTTTTACGCCACTTTCAACATTATTTCAGTCATATCACGGCGACAGCTCACAAATTCATGTATTTCCTGGGTTTTACCAGTACTAGGCTAGGGCTCTGAAGTGTCTTGCCCAAGGACACACCCACGAAAACCCAGTGGATCAGATGGAGCTCGAACTCAGGTTACGAGTCCCACACTCCACCACTGTGTCCACGAAGGACCCCGAGAGAGAGAGAGAGAGAGAGGCAGAGAGATCTTAAGAGTATTGTTCCTACATAGTACATTTCGTGCGTCTCGGCATTCGTTTTAGACGGAATCGGTGAACACATAAATCAGCAACCCATGAACATTTAACAGACTCTAGTTGTCGAAAGTTGGACACCAAGATCCCGCTGAACGGAATTGAAGGCTTATATCGGTCCACACATCGGGCAAAGGAGATCAAAGGTCAAGAGAGGAAGGTTAACCCTTTCCCAAACAACAAATTTTGGACTGGTCCAAATTCAAAGAGTTTGCAGACGACAATTTTGAATTTGATGAAAATGGCAGAACGGTCTCAAAAAGGGTAGAAAACACTGTGGGAAAAGGAGAAATTGCTCGTTACGAGCAATTTCTCCTTTTCCCACAGTGTTTTCAAAAGACTTGTACTGCAGACACGTGAAAACCATGGCTTGTTTGGGAATGGGTTAAAGAGTGAGAGAGAGCTCTATACGTATTGTCCGTTCGTGCACGTCATGCGTCTGGGCATTCGCTTTTGAATGAATCTGAACACATAAATTAGCAACTCTGGAAGATTTTGCTGACACTGGTAGCTTGAAGTTGATAACCAAGATCCGACTGAACGGGATTGGAGTCTGATTTTTGTCTTAACCCTTAAAATTCTAAATAAATGAAACAATCATTTCCACTCAATAGTAAAAAAACCAAATATTGCAGTTTCAAAGTTAATTTCACAGGAAAGGAAATACCGTATGATCGGTCAGTGTAGATCTACGATCAGACGGCATGTTTGGTTCAGTCTGATCTTGATCTATACTGTCCGCAAAAGCTCCCAGAGTCGCGCTTAGCCTAAGGGTTAACAGTGGGCTAGGGAGATCAAAGGCGAAGAGATGCAGATTGATGCCCAATATTTCTGAACCATGGCGGGACAGGTAAAAACCGGTGAAGGACGGTCTGTGTTGGGGGTGTAAAACCTTCCGTGTCATAAAGAAGTCAAGGGCGAATCGTTTGATATTAGGAGATTTTTGTTTCATTTACATGTAAGCCGTACTTTGGCAAAAGGCGGCTTAATGCACCTCGTTAAGCCATGATACCAATCATGTCATCACAATTACATTTGTGGATACATAAAATCCATTTTTTCTAACAACCGACTGAATCCCGAGGTTTACTGGTCCTCTGACATGCAGAAATTTGACCAAAAAGCAAAAAAAGTTTCGGCCCAGGTCAGCCTGCGCAGTCCGCGGACTGCGCAGGCTGAACTGAGTCGAAACTTTTTTGCAGATGCTTTAAGCCCCCTTTTGTCAGAGGATGGTTCGTGTATTTACCGCTTGATATCGTATAACTCTGACTGTCGTGAATCGAAATTTTCTGTCAAGCCAAGATAGATACTGCTAATTAGCCATGCTACGTGAAAAGGGGGCTTAATGCAGCTGCAAAAGGTATCGACTCAGGTCAGCCTGCGCAGTCCGCTGCTACTGTGTCTTGCCCAAGGACACACCCACGACATACCCAGCAGATCAGGCGGGGCTCGAACCCGGGGCCTCCAGGTTACGAGTCCCCCACTTTACCACTGAGCCACGCAGGACCCTTGTATTTTGTATTATATCAAAGTCTAAATAAATCTAGCCCCGTTTGAAAGATGGAAGATATCTAGATATTTTGTGAAGAAATTGAATAACAAATACTGAATTTATTCCTTTTTTTTTCCCAAGCCCAGGTCCGTAAACAAGAACAACAACAGCAATGGCGGAAAGTTGGGGGGGGGGGGGATTGCTGGCTGGTAAATTCGAATTATCTTCCTTGTCACATAAAGTTCAAGGACAACCAAACTGTTTATTGGTCCTGTTATCTGCGTTCACTCCAAGATGGTGCGATTTATATAACTTGCTTTAATGCTCTTTATGAGACGTGCTCTGGCAAAAGGAGGCTTAATGCATCTCCGTGATGGATGACACCAAGCAAGTCGCCATGTTATTATAGATCCATCAATTCCATTTTGTGGAAAAAAAAAACTGTAAATCATGAGGTAGACTGGTCCTTTGACATATAATGACCAAAAGCGTAAAGTTTCGGTCCAGGAAAACTCTGTAAATCATGAGGTAGACTGGTCCTTTGACATACAAAAAAATTGACCAAAAGCGAAAAGTTTCGGTCCAGGTCAGCCTGCGCGGACTGCGCAGGCTGACCTGGATCGATACTTTTCGCAGATGCATTAAGTCCCCTTTTCACAGAGCAGGCCTCATATATTTTGGTCAGTGGTTAAGAGAGGAATGAATCCTACCGAAATGACTCGAAATCAGTCCTCGGAAAGAATTTACCGGAGCCGGGAATCATCGAACCTGCGACCCCTTCCCATTCCCTCTGGTTACAAGCAAGACTTGTCATCACTTCTGATGGAAAAGCCAAGCCCTGGTAGCTCAGTCGATAGCGTACAGGACTTGAGAACAGGAGGTCGCTGGTTCGATCCTCGGCTTGGCCAATTTCTTTCTTAGGACTGATGATAGTCATCGCGACAGGATTCATTCCTCTCTCACCACTGACCATTGTTTCGACGATGGTTATGTGGGAAAGCAGCCAGTGGCTTGCAAAGAATATTGTGTGGAATACTAGTAAAAGAAACTCCAGGAAAGCATGGATAGGTGCACTGGCCGTCGTGATATAACTGAAATAATGTTGAAAACAGCGTTAAACACCATACAATCAATCAATCAGTCAATCTGATGGAAAAGAAACAAAACAATAATTCGTTCGCTCAGACGTACCTGTATTTGACTGATTTCTCCTTAATCTGGCATTCGTAGTAAGGGCGCAGTGAAGGACACTAGCTAGCTATCGCTTAGACTGGCGAGCTTGCAGCTTGCAGCAGTTTATTTCTCCGTCCCAGAGCTTCTTTGGTCAATCTCGGCATCTTCAACGCGGCTAAGCTGTACAATACCTGTGCTAAAATGACGCCTCAACTCTCTCGGAGAAAGTAATATCGCGGGATAATCACGTGCTGCACGTGGAACTCACTTGGCGCCAAACACGTGGTTTGTTATTTGTTCGGTCAACTGTGACAGAAAATCAATAAAATGTACACTGCGAATTTCACATATACGCTGGAGAAATTGGTTGTGAAATTTTAAATATTTACCCCATAGAAATTAAATTTGAAAAAAAAAGTAGCACGTAACTTTGGTGTTGCGTTGGAAGTTTGGTAAAGTCTACAGACTTTATTTTTATTGAAAAAAAAAAACCCTGTCGTTTTTGTTAGGCATTCAAATATTCTTACACGTAGGTAATGAAATAAAAGCCCAGTTTTTATTATTCATACAAACTTTTTAATTCAATAGGTGGTTTGTATCTTATAATAACGAATATTTACCATTTACAGAAAAATTCCAAGTTTTCACGACCTTGGGGAGGAAATTTCTTCCCCTTTTCCAAAAATGCTTTAGCAAGACTTTACTTGTCTGAGATACTGACTTAGTGAGTGGTTGACTGACTGACTGAATGTTGTTTAACCCTTTCCCAAACGACAAAGTTTGGACTGGTCCAAATTGAAAGGGTTTGCAGACGACAATTTTAAATTTGATGAAAATGGCAGAAAGTTCTCTAAAAGGGTAGAAAACACTGTGGGAAAAGGAGAAATTGCTCGTTACGAGCAATTTCTCCTTTTCCCACAGTGTTTTCAAAAGACTTGTACTGCAGACACGTGAAAACCAGGACTTGTTTGGGAAAGGGTTAACGATGTTTTCAAAATTATTTAAGTTATATCGAGGGGGTAGTGTACCCGTCCATGCTTTCGTAGAGTTCCTAATCAGTTTTTGCAAAATTTTCTCCCAAAACCACTGGCGGCTTTCCCACATAACCACCGTCGAAACAACGATCAGCGGTGAGAGAGGAACGTATCTTGTCGCGATGACTTTGATCATTCCTGACCGCAAATTGGTCGAGCTTGTGATTTGAACAAGCGACAACCTCGTTTCCACTCCTGCAAGTTACCCATCAAGCTACCGGGCTCGGTCGGAAACACGGAAAGAAAGACAGATAGACGGATAACGTCAAAATGATATGCATGGTTGGGGTGGGGGTTGTTTGAGATAGATTACAAAAAGTGTAAAAAGTTATAAACAGCGTTGAATTGGTTGTCCGCGCCGTAAGGATATTTTTTAAGTTCACGAAACTAATGGACAGACAATCGGACGAACGGACAACGTCAAACTGGTAGGCTATTCCTCCGCCTCTCGGCAGTGAGGAGGGGGGGGGGGATTAGTTTAAAGTGTGAAAGGAAAATTGACCGACAAATCCGGTAATAGGTTTCAAAAAGTTCCTTGGTCGATTAGCCGATATATTTTAACCCTGTACCATACGACAAAATAAGTAGACTTATCCAAACTGAAAGCATGTGCAGGCGAAAATTCAAATATGGCTCGAATGATGGAAATTGTCTTTGATGGGATAGAAAACATTGTGGAAAAAGGAGAAAATGCTGGTTTTTCAGCATTTTCTCCTTTTCCCACAATGCTTTCAATTGGCTTCTTTCTCGGTGTCGTCAAAACCCGGGATTGAGTGGTAAAGAATTAAACACTTTTAGCGGTTAAACAAACTATTATGACCATCGATTGTCATTTAAAAGTTCTTTTCCGCCACAGAAAAAATCATACCGCCTCTAACACTGTAGATCCAAGATCAGGCTGCACGTTCTCTGCAGTCTGATCTTGTATTTTCCTTTCCGCAAAAGGGCACAAAGTCCCTTTTACGGAGCCAGAGGGTCTGTGGCTCACCTTTTGTCGCAATGTAGGGCTGTCATAATTCTCGTGTAACCCAGTTAAGTAACTAAACAAACCACAAACGACCCCGAAGTCGAACTTTACATGAGGCATGCTCTGTGAAAAGGGGGCTTAAGTCATCTGCGAAAAGTATCGTCCAGGTCAGCCTGTGCAATCCGCGTTTTCAAAATCAAAACATTGTGTGGGAAAATTAAAAATGTTGGTTACTAGTATGATTAGGTCCTTGGTCTTTGGAAGGTTAGAAAACATTGTGGAAAAAGAAGAAAATTCTTGTAACAATCTTCCTCAGGATAGTAAAACCATTAGATTGTTTGGAAGAGGGTTAAAACCCGCCTGCCAAATGTAGGGATTTCGTATTTGTATTGTTTCAGGAATTTCTCCTTTTGTTATGATGTTTTCATCAGTCACCTGATGCACAGTTGGGTTAAAAAGCTGGGAACTGTAAAGGGGCACCGTTCACCCTTTGCCACACAATCTCGAGTTTCAACGAACCTAAGAAAAATGGTCATCGAAAACAATGTGGGAAAAGGAGAAAATGCTGGTAACCAGCATTTTCTCCTTTTCCCACAATGTTTTCTGCCCTTTCAAAAGACAAATCAGGTTATTTGTAAGACACCGTATTTGTCGTCTGCAAATGCTTTCATTTTGGACAAGTCTAAACATTTTGTTGTCAGGTAAACAATTAGTCCACACATAACCCGGTTAACCCTTTCCCAAACGACAAATTTTGGGCTGGTCCAAATTGAAAGAGTTTGCAGACGACAATTTTAAATTTGATGAAAATGGCAGAAAGGTCTAAAAAAAGGGTAGAAAACACTGTGGGAAAAGGAGAAATTGCTCGTTACGAGCAATTTCTCCTTTTCCCACAGTGTTTTCAAAAGACTTGTACTGCAGACACGTGAAAACCAGGGCTTGTTTGGGAAAGGGTTAAACAATCATACGAGTTGACCCCCAAGTTCAAGTTCATAACAGGTGACTCTGTACGGTCGTAAATATAATATTGATCTGTGATTATTTAAATATGGTGGCATATTTCTGCCACGAGATACGAGATAGCTACCATGATAATTTTAGAGAACTATCGCGATAAAACAAACTTTCCTGGAAATATTATCTAGATAACAAAAAGTTTCACGATAGAAATATCGCGAACTTTCTAACTGTTATCACGATTTTCTTTTACGCTCGTGCCCACAACTGACATTCACGGTATCTATAATTAGATATGGTTTCGGATCATCTTTGTCCCCTGTACAGTCAAAAACTTCCGAGTTCATCCAAATGGTGATTTTTCTATTTATAGATATCGAGAAACGGGGAGAACTATCGTGATAATTTTACCTCGATATCAGCTTCGTGCACGAATGAGAAATAATCAATATAAAATTTTCAAGATAACAAAGTTTATTGTGATATTTCTTTCAGAAAACTTTTCACTATCTTGATAAAATTTCCAGGAAACTTCGAATTATCGTGAAAGTTTTCTAAAATTATCAAGATAGCTATCTCGTATCTCGCGGCAGAAATGTGCCACCATATTTAAAGGCCCAATAGCGGCCAAAAAGACAATAGAGGCGTTAAAATGCGTTTCAATTTAAATCATACCATTCAAAAGTATGGAACATTCTAAAGATGACAATCTTTTAATGTGTGGTCCGTCTAAGAATTAGTCGCAGGCAGAAAAAAAAAAATGAATTTTGACTTCGGGCAAAAAGGGAACACAACATTGCACTTTAAACCCAATTTTGAAATTAATTTCTCTGCCAGCGACTAAAACCTGGACCGACCAATTAATCAAAGATTGTCATCTTCACAATAATTCCATACTTTGAAATGATATGACGTAAGTTTAAATACATTTAGATACCTGCTTTGTTTATTTTTGGCAGCTATTGTTACTTTAAGTCAGTGGTAGTAGTTGCTGGTGTTAGGTCATTTTTAAAAGTTCACCTTTTTGTTTTACCACACAATCCCGACTTTTAACGACCCTGAGGAAGAAGGCTTTTGAAAATATTGTAGAAAAAGAGCAAATACTGGTAACAGCTTTTTCTCCATTTCCCACAATGTTTTCTACACCATTAACCCTTTACTACACAATACCGACTTTTAACGACCCTGAGAAAGAAGCCTTTTGAAAACATTGTGGGAAAAGGAGAAAATGCTGGTAACCAGCATTTTCTCCTTTTCCCACAATGTTTTCTACTGTTCCAGAAGCATATTTCAAATCTTAAGTCGCATTTATTTTGTCGTCTGCAAATGCTTTCAATTTGGACTAGTCTGAAATTTTGTCGTTTGGTAAAGAGTTAAGGATAAACTTCGCCATTTGGGCCTTTTATTTGTACGTCTGAAAATGCTTTCAATTTGGACCAGTCTGGAATTTTGTCGTTTGGTAAGGAGTTAAACTGCTTAGTAGGAAATTATGCCTTTTCCAGAAAACGAAGTTTTAGACTTGTCCAATTTCTAAAGCATTTGCAGATGACAAAAGAAAGTTGGCTGAGATATTGGAAATTATGATTAAGAGGGTAGAAAATATCGTAGGAAAAGGAGGAAATGTTGGTTACCGTTATTTTCTCCTCTTTCTGTAATTTTTTTGAATGCTTTCTTCCTCTGGGTCATTAAAACGTGGAATTGTGTGGGTACTACATAGTAGGAAAAAATTCGTCGTGTCAGAAAGTGAAGATCCAAAATAAGACTTCGTGTTCTGTGCAGTTTAACATACTGTTAGGAGAAACGCAAGAAATTGCAGTAGGCTTTTCTAATAGGGTAAATAACTGATCTGTCTGTTGTTATGCGTAAAAAATATCCTTAAAAAGTACAGAGGAAAAGACAGACAAATAAACAGACGGATAGCCAGACAGTCGGACAGACAGAAAGACAGCCAGTCGGTATGCAGGCTGGTTCTCGCACCCAACAAGCCACGACTTCACTCTATCACTGTTTTGCTGACTGGCCGACTGTTTGAAAGACAGACAGACAGACAGACGGACGGACGGACAGACGGACGAACAGACAGACAGACAATCAATTTATGTTTTCGGTTATATAGCTTCTTTATTTCTATCGACTCTGACTAAACTATGATAAATGAAGAATGTAAATAATGTTAGGTAAACTTGAGTGAAAGAATGGAAGGTCAAACACCGGCCAGCTAGGTTCAAAGTCGGACAAACCCTTATTTACTACTGCCCTTTGTGACCCTTTAGATTCTTCTGTTCGTGTGGTGTTTAAAGCCGTTTTCAACATAATTTCAGTTACATAATTATCGAGACGGCCAGTGCACTTTTTCATGCTTTCCTGGAGTTCTTTTTAAAACATTAGACGGCTAAGCGCGACAAAATGGCCTTTTGAGAACAGTGTAGATCAAGATCAGATTGTTTTCTGGAGTTTCTTTTAACACTTAGGCTGCTTTGATCGACTTAATGACCTTTTGCGGACAGTGTAGATCAAGATCAGACTGCACAAAATGTGCAGTCTGATCTTTGATCTACACTGTCCGATAAGGAGATATCTTTTCAAAAACACAAACCTTCGAAACAGCAATATTTGGGTTTTTACTATCGATTTGAATGTTTCATTTCACTTATTCAGCAGGATAGGGGTTTACAATTCTTCGCACAATATTCTTCCCCAGCCACTGGCTTCTTTCCCATGTAACCACTGTCGAAAAAACGAACAGCGGTGACTGAGAAATGGATCCTGTCGCAATTACCTATCATCAATCCTCGGAAAGAAATTGGAAGAGCCGAGGATTCGAACCTATGACCCAATGGTTTCAAGCAGTAGCCGTTACTGACTGAGCTATTACGCTGGGCATAAACCCTTCGGAACGGAAACACTAACTTATATTGTTCCTACGGTCAGTGTATATTAAGATCAGGCTGCAATCTGGTACAGTCTAATCTAGATCTGCTGGCCGATCTCTGCACTGGTTTAAGGATACATCTATACTCATTTTTAGCCAGTTTTTAACCCATTTCATATTTATTTTATCAACCTATAACCATTCTTGCATCTTTTTGCCAAATCTTGCCCCTGACGGTTGCAAGGTTGCACAGGTTACGACGGATAGAACATGCACTTTCGTTTACTTGAGGCCTTCAAAGAAATCAGTGTTATGATGTTTCCGATTTTAAATCGAAGATTTCTGATATATGTTTTTATCCCTTACACTATATTTATCGGTAATTTATCTATGTCTACACTGCTGACTAATTCTGATCCATTCTACAGTCTATCAAATTTTAATAGTGTTTTTTCTCTCTGGCTGTAAGGATGTATCTTTAAGCCTAAGAGTGCTGAATTAATGAAAAGGGCCTCTTTATTTGGGAAAAACACCCAAAATATGGTCATTTCAAGGTTGTTTGTTCATGACATGAAACAAAGTAGCGGGCAGTGTAGATCCAAGATCAGACTGCACGTTCTGTGCAGTCTGATCTTGATCTACACTGTCCGCAAAAACAAATTAAGTCGGTTCCAGTGCTTTATGGGTTAACAGTTGTGGGAATATATTCTGATCAATCGCAACATTTTGGTCGCTTCACCTAACTGAATGTCCCTTTATGAATGTGTTTTTTTCGGTGTAGCAGAATGTGCTGGCTTTTGACCTACTTTTAGTACTGATAAAGAATGAATAAATAGAAAATTATGATTGGTCAAATATGTAGACATGTTTATTCTAGGGGCTCCTGTGGTAAAAAATGTAGACATGTTTATTCTAAGAGCCCCTGTCTATTTGCCGGTAAATTTACGCCGTCTATCTTTTTAAAGATATTTTTTTTTTTTAACCTTTTGAGGGTCATTCCAATGCTTAGCTCTTTACCCCACAATACAGTGTTTTAAAGACCCTTTTGAAAACATTATGGAAAAAGGAGAAAACCTGATAACAAGAATTTCCTCTCTTTCTCTCTTTTGTACATTTTTTAAATCCTCGTTTTAGCCGTGTCTAGTAATTAAATCATGTACATGTAGTCAGCAATGGCTGAAATTAGGAACGAGTCTAAAATTTTGTTGAGTGATAATGAGTTAAATTTGGGCAAAAGATAAATTTACTTCTCTTTCAAAAACAGTTTCAGTTACGGCCTTCATTAAAATATTATTTCTACGTCCGTATTTTCATGCTCCCTAAGCAGCAAGGCTTTCGAAAACATTGTGGGAAAAAAAGTAAAATGTCGGGAAGTCCATTTCACGTGATAATTGCTATCTATTATAAGACAATTTCTATCATTTATCACAGATTGCTATGTCGGTTTGAATTGCTTTGAAATGAGGACGAGCCTTTCTGCAGCATGGTAGATCCAAAATCATACAGCACGTTCTCTGCAGTCTGATCTTGATCTTCACTGTCCGCAAAGGCACGTAGAATCATGCGTAACAGCATTAGGTCTTTAACGCTTTACCACATGAGAAAAATGTACATAGGCTTTGAAATTGTAAGGATTTGCAGACGACAATTTAGCTCTTTTACCAAACGAAAAAATTTAAGACTGCTACAAATTGAAAGTATTTGCAGACGACAAAATTAAATGCGGCCAGAATCATGGAATTTGTCGTGGAAAAAAAAAAGAACATCGTGGGAAAAGGAGAAGATGATAGTTACCAACATTGCCTCCTTTCCCCAAGATTTTTTTCCAAAGCCCTCTACATCACGGTCGTTAAAACTCGGCGTTGTGTGGCAAAGGGTAAAACGTGGCTCAAAGGATAAATTGTCTTTGATAGGATAGAAAACATTGCGGGAAAAGTAGAAAATGCTGGTTACCAAAAGGCTTCTTCCTCAGAGTCGTTAAAACTCTGGATTAACTCTTTATCAAACGACAAAATTTTAGACTGAACCAAATTGAAAGTATTTGCAGACGACAAAATAAATGTGACTCAAAAATTGAAATTTATTTTGGGAAGGGTAGAAAACATTGTGGGAAAAGGAGAAAATGCTGGTTACCAGCATTTTCTCCTTTTCCCACAATGTTTTTAAAAGGCCTCTTTCTTGGGGGGTCGTTAAGAGTCGGGATTGTGTTGTAAAGGGTTAGGCGGTAAAGGGTTAAGGACCGTTTACTAGTGGAAATAAAGGTCATCGTACAGCCGAAACTTTCCTCTTAATTTCTAACCTGGAACGGTCCTGAAAAGAAAATAATAAAAAAAAAACATGTTTATTTCTCGTGAAATTAACATCGATACAAAAATAACAACGATTATTACAAAATACCTGCTTTATTACAAAACGTTAATAGAAAACAGAAAGTTTACTATACATCTAGTTGATTATTTATTCATGTATTTCGTTACACGATAACTAAGTTTAACGATACATCTATACTCGTTTTCAGCCAGTTTTGGGTTTTTTTTTTTACCTTTTTTCTCGTGAAATTAACATCGATACAAAAATAACAACGATCATTACAAAATACCTGCTTTATTACAAAACGTTAACAGAAAACAGAAAGTTTACTATACATCTAGTTGATTATTTATTCATGTATTTCGTTACACGATGACTATGTTTAACGATACATCTATACTCGTTTTCAGCCAGTTTTGGGGGTTTTTTTTACCTTTTTTCTCGTGAAATTAACATCGATACAAAAATAACAACGATTATTACAAAATACCTGCTTTATTACAAAACGTTAATAGAAAACAGAAAGTTTACTATACATCTAGTTGATTATTTATTCATGTATTTCGTTACACGATAACTATGTTTAACAACACATCTATACTCGTTTTCAGCTAGTTTTTTTTTTACCTATTTCATCTTTATTTTATAAAAAAATGACCATTATTGTATCTTCATGCCAAATATTGCCCCTGACGGTTGGATAGATTACGACCGATAGAAAGTTAATTTCATTTCATTTCAGGGGCCATCAAAAAAAAAAATCATTTTTTGCGATGTTTTCGGTTTCAAATCGAAGATTTCTGATATAATTATGTATTTATCCCTTATATAATATTTATCGGTATTTTTTTCTATCTTTACACAGCTGACTAAATTTTAAACCATTCTACAGTCCATCAAATTTATTTTCTTTCTGGCTGTAAAGATGTACCTTTAAGGTACTCCGTTTTTGTTTGTTTGGCGTTTTCAGTTTTCACTTTGCAGTCAGTGCACCTTTTTGTTGCGTTTTTTTGGGAATTTCTTTATACGGATTAAAAAGGAAGTATTTACAAAGCCGATGGCTGCTTTCAAGGCTGTGCAATTTTCAACAGTCTTGATGGAATACTCGCAACGACTATCATCAATCCTCAGAAAGAATTTGGGCCTAGCCAAGTGACACAGTCGGTAGTATACCGGACTTGAAACCAAGTGGTCGCTGGTTCAAATCTCCAGCCCTGCTAAATTCCGAGGATTAATAATAGTCATTACGACAGAATTCATTCCTATCCCTAAGTTGATCCTTCCTTCCTTCCTTCCTTCCTTCCCCCTCCCTCGCTTGCAGAGCTGAAATCGAACCAGCGACTACAAGGTTTCAAGCCCTATACTCTATCGAAAGAGCTGCCGGACCCGACACCTCGGAATGGATTGTCAATCAAAAGACTAACGCCCGAGTTGACCATTTCCCTCAGTCTAGTTCATTTATTCCTTAACCTGCTAAATAAGTGAAATGAAACTTTAAAATGATGGTTAAAAAAAACAACAAAATTTTGTTATTTCAAAGGTATTTTCGGGGGAATGATATCTATTATCGGAAAGTGTAGATCCCAGGATCAGACTGCACGTTTCGTGCAGTCTGATATTAATCTACATTGTCCGCAAAAGGTCATTGAGTTGCGCTTAGCAGCCTAAGGGATCGAAAACATTCAAACGCTATAAATGATTTAGTGGCCCCAATACCGGGTCTATTTGGATAAAGTAAAACGGTCAAATGTCCGAAATTAAACGGTTACGAATGTTCAATCTTTCCCTAACGCCAAAATTTAAAACTCGCCTAAATTGAAAGCCTGTGCAGACGACAATTGCAATGGGCCTCTAATGTCGCATATTTGTGCATGAAAAGGATAAATAAACATTGTGGGAAAAGGAGAAAATGCTGGCTACCAGCATTTTCTCCTTTTCTCACAATGTTTTTTTGAAGATCCTACTAGAGAAAGGGATCGTTTTGTAAAGGGTAAATGGGCGGGAACAGTGTGATTTATGAGTATTTAATCGATAGTTTATGATTTATTGGCTTATCTTCGGCCATAGATACGTATCAAGGTCAAGCGAATTGGTTTGGTTTGTATTGGAGTTTAACGCCATTTTAACAGCTCCGGTCATATTATGGCAGTCAGTGACGCACCCATGTGCTTCCTGGCTTTCTCACACCAGTACTGACACAACTTTCTTTCCAAAGCCACTGGCTAATTTTCTCGCACGCATCCGTGGTGAGAGGAGAAAAATCGCCGGAAAGTAAGTGTGCCTCAAGCGGGTATCGAACTCGCAACCACCAGATCACGAGTCAGATACGCTAACCACTGAGTTACCCGGAAGGGCTAAGGTCAGGCGAACGAGTCAAAATATTGAACTGGTCCCCGTTGTATGTACGAAATAGGATCCTGCGTAGCTCAGTCGTAAAATGTAGGACTCATAATCTGGAGATCAAGGTTCGAGCCCCATTGGAAGCACTGGATTTTTCGTGGGAGTGTCCTTGGGCAAGGCCCTTCAGAGACTGGTGAAATACAGGAAATTTATCAATAATGATAGCTGTCGCCGTGATATGACTGAAATAATGTTGAAAGCGGCGTAAAACACCATTAAATCAACCAATCAACTTACGAGATACGCTGTATCAGGGGCGATAACCAATCGGCAAACCTGGGTGATTTGTTGATCAAACCCCTCGGCCTTACGTTATTTGATATGTGCATTCACCTTACATTTCTACGCCGGATATAGACCGCTTTACTGTTTGCAAAACAATAAAACTCCACTTAGCAGAGGGGTGCATAAGTCTCAATTTTCATTCTCTTAACCCTTTGCCAAACTATAAAAATTTAGACTTGTCTAAATTGAAAGCATTCGCAGAGGACAAAATAAAATTGAAATTTGTTTTGGGAAGGTTAGAAAACCATCATCATCATCATCATCATCATCATTTCCATCATCATCATCATCATCATCATCATTATTTTATTATTATTATTATTATTACGGTCCCTTTTCTACGTGCAACCAAATAAATCTCAGAAAGATTTCAGTCTTACAGGCTTGACTTACCAAGCGGACGGTTAGTCTAGGTGTGGATTCAGTTTGGACCAGTCTACATTTTTGTCGTGTGGTAAAGAGTTGAAGTTATCACCTACATACCGGATACGCTCCACGCTCTGGTAAAAGGGGGCTTAATTCGTCTCCGTGATGCATTATACAAAGCAAGTCATCACACAAGTATGGATCTTTGACCCTTTCCCAAACAAGTCCTGGTTTTCACGTATCTGCAGTACAAGTCTTTTGAAAACACTGTGGGAAAATGAGAAATTGCTCGTAACAAGCAATTTCTCGTTTTCCCACAGTGTTTACTAACCTTTTGGAGAACTTTCTGTCATTTTCATCAAATTTAAAATTGTCATCTGCTAACTCTTTCAATTTGGACCAGTCTAAAATTCATCGTTTGGGAAAGGGTTAAGATCCTTTTTCTCTAACAATCATCTAAATTAGGGTGGGTGGCGGGGGAGGGGGGAATGGTCCTTTGACATGCAGAAAATTGATCGGTGGCAAAAAAAAGTTTCGACCCATGTCAGCCTGCGCGGACTGCGCAGGCTGACATGGGTCGATACTTTTTGCAGATGCATTAAATCCCCTATTCACAGAGCACGAATCATAACCAAAACGTCAGATGTGACGGACGGGTCTGAGAAATTTATGGGTTTCACCTTTCCATGACCTTTTTGTGGGTTTGAAAAAAAATTTATCGAGTATATTTGATTAGGTCATGTCCGGCTAGCGCCGTTATATCTCTCTAATTTTAGAATTTCACTCGACTCAATTTTACGTAAAGACTCGTCATCGGTCAGTACTTGTTATCACTAGTCCTATAGAGTTATATCCGTTTGAGCACTCTTCTACATATTTGGTAAAAAAATGAAATGAAAAGTCTCGCGAGACAGCGCGATATTACAGGAACATACGCAGTGCCCGTAGCGTTGAAAAAGCATGAATTCACCCATGACAAAAATAATGAATGAGAAATAAAAGTCTTAATATACTTAAAGATACATCCTTATAACAAAAAGAAAACGTTGTTCAAACTTGACAGTGTGTAGAATGGCTTAGAGTTTAGTCAGCTGTGTAAACATAGATAAATTACCAACATATATGGTGTGAGAGATACAGAAACCCACGGGATTTGTGCTCATTTTAAACCGGAAACGACAACATTGAATTCTATGAAGCCTTCTAAAAAATGAACTGCATTTTCTATCCGTCTTAAACTGTGCAACCTTGCAGCCGTCAGGGGCAACATTTGGCATGAAGATACAAAAATGATCATAGTTCCATAAAATAAAGATGAAATGGGTTAAAAGCTGGTCGAAAACGAGCATAGATGTATCTTTAAGTGTAGCTGAAATGGTGGAATCTTTACAACACAATCCCGACTTTTAACAACCCTGGGACAGAAAACTTTAGAAAATATATTGGGAAAATAAAAAAAAAAATGATGGAAACCAGTATTTTGTCCTTTTCCGACGATGTCTTTTTTCTGAACGTTTACTAGAAAAAAAATGCCATTATTTGAGCCACATTTCATTTGTCGTCTGTAGATGCATTCAATTTGATTGAGTTTAAAATTTTGTTGTTTGGTTAAGGGTTAACCCAGCCTACTAAATAAGTGAAATGAAACTTTCAAACTTATTGTGAAAATCCCAAGTTTTTACCACTTCAAATGTATTTCTAAGGAAAAAATATCTTCTTTTGGGACAGTGTAGATCCAAGATCAGACTGCACGTTCTGTGCAGTCTGATCTTGGATCTACACTGTCCGCAAAAGGTCCTTGAGTCGTGTATAGTAACCAAAGGGTTAGAAAAAGGTAGAAAACTTTGTGAGAAATGGAGAAAATGCTGGTTACCAGCATTTTCTCTTTTTCTCACGATGTTTTCAAAAGCCTTCTTCAATTAGATTGTCCGGTTAAGGGTTCATTGATGTATTTATGTTCCCAGATGATAATATAATATGACAGAAGCTTATTTTAATCTTTATCTTGTTTTTGATTAACCTAATCACGCTCGAATTCTTGGAAATAAACATATTTCACCCGCTTCATTCAAAAAGGGCTTACACCATTCTTTTCTGTGATGCGACTTGAGTCACTATGGAACCAAGGAAATAAACAGATGTTTACCATACAAAGGTTATTAATGGGAAAAAATTATCGGAAGATATAAATAAACAATAGAAGTGGGCACGGGTCAAATAAAGTTCACTTCCGCCCAACTACACTATTTTTGGAATAAAAAACGTATAATGTATGGCGGTATGGCACGGACGATGCTCTCGAGTAGATTTTTCCGGATTGAATTTCAACATTCGTATCGAAGTCGCGGGTTTAACTAGTCTTTACAAACTATCCCGTGTTTAACGACCCTAATAAAGAAGGTTTTTGAAAACATTGTGAGAAAAGAAGTTGCCGGTAACCAGAATTTTCTCCTTTTCCAAAGTTTTCCAGAGTTTGAAAGCCAGTGCCCGATTTCAAAAAAAAGCTTCAGTCTGTTATTTTACTCAAATCCACTAACCTATTTATTTTTCGACTTAAGTTGAGTTTCTTATTTTAGATGCATTTTACTAACATAGACAAACTTAAGTAACATTCTCAAGTCCTAAGCTGACATAACGTTTCAGACTCGACTCCGCTAAATAATAGATTTAAGTCTGTTTACTGAGTTGAGTTCGTTTATTTTGCTGAATTGAGTCTGAAACGTCGTGTCAACTCAGGATTTGAAAATGTTACAATAGTTTGTTAATGCTAGTAAAATGCGTCTCAAATCACAAACTCAACTTATGTCAGAACTTAAGACCGTAAGTGGCTTTGAGTAAAATAAGATACTTAAGTTTTTTTTCGTGAAACAGCCCTGGTTCCGTATTCACCAACCATTCTTGAGAATATTTTCAGTCTTATGCTGAAGAATTTTCTAAATTTGAAAGTAACACAACTTCTGATTGGCTAAACCATTTGGTTTAGCCAATTAGAAGTTGTGTCACTTTCAAATCTAGAAAATTCTTGAGAGTGTGAGACAAAAGTCAGTTACTTCCCTTGATAGCTCTCCACTACTTATTAGATCCTGAATTATAAGGTATTACTTGGTTTTTATCGTTGATATTCTTTGCACTATTTAGGAATGTTCAGGTTTAAATATCTCCTTCAAAATTTATGAAACCACAAATTTGATCTATTTGATACATTTCAATGGTAATAGTGTGTGAAATTTGTTTTGCAAATATTATGAAGACCTTAAATACACATCATAAGTCAAATTATCATAATCGCAACATCTCTTAGTAAATCAAGAATAAAAACAAAGGAAATCAAATAAAAGGACCCAGTTGCAACTTGGTTACCTTGGGTTTAATCTAACAAGAGAAATAATCTGAAATTCACTTTTTTCTCCCATTAGACAAAGAATATTCTTAAGATTGATTGGTGAATATGGACCCCGATCTTTGCACCTGAACCAAGTTTAAATTGTTGGCTGCATTTGCTTTCAATTTGGAGAAGTGTTGACAATTTCTATGAGATTTGACAAACGACAAAAATCTAGAATCTTCCAAATTGGAAGCACTTGTAAACAATAAATTCAACGTAGCATAATTCTTTACGTAACAACAAGATTTTAATCATGTCAAAATTGAAAGTATGTACAAACGACGAAATAAATGTGACTCAGAAATCGAATTTTGCGTTTGGAAGAGTAGAAAGCATTGCAGGAAAAAAAGAAAATGCTGGTTACCAGCATTTTCTCGTTTTCCTACCATGTCTTCAAAATGCTTTTTTCCTCGGGGTAACCAGCATTTTCTCATTTTCCTACTACGTCTTCAAAATACTTTATTCCTCATGGTCGTTCAAATCTGGGCTTGTGTCGTAAAGCGTTAACCCTTTCCCAAACGACAAATTTTGGACTGGTCCAAATTGAAAGAGTTTGCAGACGACAATTTTAAATTTGATGAAAATGGCAGAAAGGTCTCAAAAAGGGTAGAAAACACTGTGGGAAAAGGAGAAATTGCTCGTTACGAGCAATTTCTCCTTTTCCCACAGTGTTTTCGAAAGACTTCTACTTCAGACACGTGAAAACCAGGCCTTGTTTGAGAAAGGGTTAAATAATAATACTTGGGTGATCTTTTGAAGGGTAGAAAACACTGCGGAGAAAGGAGGAAGGAGAATACGTTGGTTACTTGCGTTTTCTCGTTTTCCGGCAATGTTGTCAAAAGCTTTCTCACTCAGAGGTCGTCAAAGCATTTGATCTCTTGGTGAAAAAAAAACCCTTTATCACACGACAAAAGTTTAGACTTGTCTTAACCTAATGCATATGCAGACGCCAAATTAAATGTTGCTACAATTGTCGAAGTTGTCTTTGGTAGGGTAGAAAACATTGTGGAAAAAGGAGACATGACACAAGAAGTTACCAGCATTTTCTCCTTTTCCCACAGTGTTTTCAAAAATCTTTTTGCCCAGTGTCGTTAAAAGTTGGCACTGTATGGTAAAGGGTTAACCTCGAGGGCGCTTTGTACAAAATGAATCATTTCGGAGGGGCCAAAATGGCCTGGATATTGCACTGTGAAAAGGGAGATATTAAAATATTCAAAATGTTAGGACACACACACACAAAACAAAGTTCTCTTTTCAAGGTAATTTCTTTACGAATCGGGCAATGTATGTTATGCCTCAGACCGTATATATCGATGGCTGTGTTTTGCTCAGAGCAGCTAAGAGGATAGTGAAAAAAAACTTGTTCTGACTAAGAGGATAGTGAAAAAAAACTGACCCGTCTGATCTAGATTTTACACTATGATTATGCAAAGGCAACCAATACTGTTCGCACTCTAAGAACTTCAGTTAAAAAATTGTATATGGTGGTCATTCAATGTTCTTTCAAGAACGTGATCTTTGATATTCAGCCTGTTACTAAACGCTCCGGTGTTTTACCAACCCCAAAGCAAATTGCTTTTTAGAACATTGTGGGAATAGAAGCTATCCAGCGTAGAACTTTGTAGCATTAATTTTAGTATTTTTTTTTTCTCTCATAGAAAGGTGCGTGTTTCTCTTTACCGCCACAAAAAATCCAGATCAATCAACCTCTTAATCTGCTGATGCAGTCTAGTTGAATGGTTAAAGTTTTTCCTAATTGACAAGCGCGTGTTCTCTCTACCGATAGAAAACCAGTCCAGTTAGCCTCGTGATCTGATGCAGTCTCGTTGAATCGTTCAAGTGTTTCCTCATTGAACAGCGCGTGTTTCTTTCTACAGATAGAAAACCAGTCCCAAATGCCTCGTAATCTGATAATCGCATGGCTCGTGTCCAGACGTGCATGGCAAAAATAAATACTTTAGTGATAAGCTGTCGATGACCTCTCCTGACCTTTGAGAGCCGCAGAGTAGTTTTCTTCCATACTACATTGACTCTTCACTGAGCGCAAATGCTGTTGGTTTTGTGGATAGTGTAGATCAAGATCAGACTGCACAGAACGTGTAGTCTGATCTTGGATCCGCACTTTCACATTTTCTGGTCTAATGATCTTAGAAAATGCTCAATTTGTCTGTGTGTGTGTGGTTTTTTTTTTTTTTTTTTCATTATTGACAAAATCCATTTCATTGATAAATGAATTGTCCTCTGTGAAAAGGGTATTAATTCATCTCATGGCAAAAAGTTTCGACTCATGTCAGCCTGCGCAGTTCACGCAGGCTGACATGAGTCATAACTTTTTGCAATTAAATTCTCTGCATGACGAGGGATCATTCTAACCCATGATTCCGGCGGTTGTTTAAAAATACATTTTAAGGATCCATAAATAATTATGTGATGGCTTGCTTGGTATAATGCATCACGGAGATTTATTAAACCGCCTTTTGCCAGAGCATGGCTCAAATTCACTGATTTAGGTCTCTGAAGGTTACCTGTATCGCCGGTTTAACATGTTTTTTTCTGGGATCGAATGTCAATGTGACTGGTCACGTATTTATATCGCTCGTCACAACTCGGCCGGTTCCGTACCTACATCTAACCCTAGGCTTCCATTTTGAACTACCAATCACATGATCTTAAACATGGCGGCGCCCCTGTAGATCGCTTAGCAACGACATGAACAACCACGGTGAAGTTATTCACTTCTATCGATCTGTGGATGAAAGCTCCTAACGGAATTGATAAACCACGCTAAAAATTAAATTTACAAACTGTTTGCCGACTGAAATATTCTTAGAAAGATAACGATAGAAAATTTTCTCATGTTTTCTTTTTTGAGAGAAGTCTTAAAATTTCAATAACGGTAAAGCGGTGTGTTTCCGGAGATGTGCGAAATGTACCGTGTAGGTGCATATCAAACTACGTGATACAGCCGAGGGATTTGATCACCGGATCACCCGAGGTATGCCGAATGGTATTTATATGAGCCATACTCCGACATGCTTTTTGTTAAAAGAAAATGGTGATTTACAAAATGTGAAACCCATTAACACCAATAAAAAACAATAGGCAGATTTTCTTTTTTCTTGTAAAATATTAAAATTATGTACCCGCACAGCTAATTTTTGAACTTAAAGAATGCCTAAATTCGTTGTCTTCCCGGGGTGCTTCGCCCTCTCCCCCACCCACCCCTTCCACTTTTGCATAAATTAACCCTTAGGCTGCTTATCGCGGCTCACTGACCTTTCGCGGACAGCGTAGATCAAGATCAGACTGCATAGAACGCGCAGTCTGATCTTTGATCTACACTGTCCGATAAGGAGATATCTTCCCTCCAAAACTCCTTTTGAAACAGGAAAGTTTTGGGTTTATACCAACGGCTTGAAAGTTTCATTTCTGTTATTCAGCAGGATAAGGGTAAAAAAAGGTTCAGCTACGCTCCTGGGATGGACGAGACACAAATTCAGAGTTATCCATATTGATTGACTGATTGTTTGGTGTTTAACGCAGTTCTGAACATGATTTTAGTTATATCGCGGCGGACAGTGACCCTATCCATGCTTTCCTGGAGTTTCTTTTACCAGTACTCCGCACAATATTCCTTCCAAGCCACTGGCTGCTTTCCCACATAACTATTGTCGACGCAATGCTCAGCGGTGAAAGAGGAATGAATCCTGTCGCATTTACTATCGTCAATCCTCGGAAAGAAATTGGCCAAGCCGGGGATCGAACCGGCGATCTCCTGTTCTCAAGTCGTGCACGCTAACGGGTCTCGGCTTTTCCACGTTGAAAGCATTGACAGACGATAAATTGAATTCAGCTCGAATTATTGGATTTGTCTGCATGGGAGTAGAACATAAATTGAAGCTTGTGAAAAACATCGAGGTGGTTGTGAAATAAAAACGCTGAATTGTTTTATCCCTGATAAAAACGTTGTCTAATGAAGGAAATATCATGAAAAGCTAATTAGAAGCTTTGAAAACATTGAGGGAAAAGTAGAAATTGCTGTTTTCACAAGCCTCCCCCTGTTGGCTGTAAAATAAAAACACCGGATTGTGTGGTCAAGTGATGAACCAGTCTAACAGAAGAAATAATATCATGAAAATTGAAAACAGACGCTGATGAAAAAACATCGAGGGGAAAGGAGAAATTGCAGTTTTCACATCCATACCCCCCTTTCCCCGCTGGTTGTGAATAAAAACACTAAATTGTGTGGTAAAGGGATAAAAACATAGTCTAAAAGAGGAAATATCATGAAAAGCGAAAAGAGACCAACTATTCACCTCTATTTACACACACAAGTTCAGACTGCGGGCATCGGCGGTCGTTGACCCCTAGATGGCGTAGTTCTAATATTATGTTCAGACGGAGGTTAGGCCAAACTATTTTTATTCTTGGATCGTTGAATGCGGTATAAAATAATGTGTGTATCAATTAACAATTGGGTTGCTAAGCGCTATTTTGTGGGCTTTTGCGGACAGTGTAGATCAAGATCAGACTGCACAGAACGTGCAGTCTGATCTTGGATCTACACTGTCCGATACGGTGAGATCTCTCCGAAGAGAATCCTTTTTAATAAAAAAGAATTATGGTTTTTGCTATTGGCTCGAAATTTTTAGTTTAATTTATTCAACAGCCTAAGGGTTAGAGGTGGCTTAGTGTGCCCTTCGAAAAAGGACTTGAATACATCTTCGTAATGCATTATATCAAGAAAGTTGCCTCATAATTTGGACTGTCTATGGACTGCCTAATTTCAATACCCATTTACACTGTATACATACACATAGGCCTACCTTTTCATATATTACAGGCTATAATTCTTGATATACGTTAATGTGATAAAAAAAAAAAAAATGCGACATTCGCTGGCTTTTGATTTAGAATTTCTTTAACCCTTTACCACACAATCCCGACTTTTAACGACCCTGGGGAAGAAGGCTTTTCAAAACATTGTGGGAAAAGGAGAAAATGCTGGTAAGTATTTTCTCCTTTTCCCACAATGTTTTCTAACCTATCAAGGACAAAAATCGTCATTTAGTCCACCATCAATTTGTCGTCTGCAAATGCTTGACTTTGGACCAGTCTAAAATTTTGTCGTTTGGCAAAGAGTTAAACTCGCCGATTAGTAAAAAATAAAGAATGGTTAGCCAAAGGCTTGCTCAATAACACTTAGCTACACACGTTTAATATATATATTTTTTAATCTCGAATGCCTACTTATGTCAGATCCTTTATGGTCGTAGCCTGGCATTCAGGCTTTGCATTGGAATCGTTGTAATAAACAAGGTACAAAATTAGATTGACCTAAAGGATTGGTTGTGTACCCTTTATCTAAGGTAAGGGGCCCAGTGACCCCTAAAATGCAGTATTTATTTATTTATTTATTTATTTATTCTTTTTTTGGAAAATACTATATATAACCGACTGATACAAATCTACAATGGCTGCAACGATTTGTCATTTAGAAAGGGTAATTAAAGATAACAAAACCACACAAAACGTTTCCTGTAGCCTATTTTATTCCTGAAAACCAGCCCGCACTATGTACATTGATCCGGCATGTACAATATCGATATAGAAGAAAGGGGTCAACTAGGGGTCATAGACTGAGGTTAGTACCCACTGGACTTTGGTCAGGGGAAAATATAATATATGCACATTCTTACATATATTTAGACTGACCGGATTATTTTGTGGTCATTAATAAGTCGGTATTATCTGTTAAGTTTGATAGTTTATTAGATTAAATATAAAATATAGATCTAAATATTTAATTTTTAATTCTGCACCGTTTTTAAACGGGAATGATATAATTTCCCGACTATCGAAGAACTTTGAGGAAGACGAGCAGAAGCCCGGTGAACCCAAACACGAGCGAAGTAAGTTACATCTGCCGTTCTTTTTATTATCTACCTTTTTTTGTCTGTCTTTGTATGTTTCTGTCTCTATCGCCTGTCTGTGTTTCTGTTTGTCTGTGTGTCGGTCTGTCCACTCCAGTTCTCTCCCTCCCCTCCATCCTCATCCTCTATCAATCTGTCTGTCTGTCTGTCTGCCTGTTTGTCTCCCTCCTACGCACAATCCCACAGACACCGCTTTTTTCCCATCCTTAACAGGGATCCTGTATAGCTCAGTGGTAAAGTGTAGGGCTCGTAACCTGGAGGTCATGGGTTCGAGCCTCACTGGATCCACTGGGTTTTTCGTGGGAGTTTCCTTGGGCAAGACACCTCAGAGCCCTAGCCTAGTACTGGTGAAACCCAGGAAATACATGAATATGTGAGCTGTCGCCGTGATATGACTGAAATATTGTTGAAAGCGGCGTAAAACACCATTCAATCAATCAATGAATTCCCATCCTTAACCTCCATCCCTCAATCCTTCCTCCCCTCCCCTCTCTCTCGTCTTCTTCTTCTTCTTCTTCTCCTTGTTTTTAATTCTTATTCTTCATCCTCTTTGCTTCCTAGACGTTCATCGTTTTGACTTGTCGCTTAACCTTTAACCCTTAAGCTGCTCAGAGCGACTCAAGGAATATTTGCGGACATTGTAGATCAAGATCAGACTGCACAGAACGTGCAGTCTGATCTGTGATCTGCTCTGTCCGAGGCCATAGGGAAGTATTCCCCCCCCCCCCCAAAAAAAAAAAAACTTTTGAAATAGCAATATTTGGGATTTTGGTATCGTCTTCAAAGTTTCATTTTTTTTCGTTTTAGTTAGCTGAGCTCTTGTATATCAGTCGGTAGCGTACAGGACTTGAGAACAGAGGGGGCGAGGGGGGGGGGGGTCGCTGGTTCGATCCCCGGCTCGGCCAATTTCTTTCCCAGGATTCAAGGATGATAGTCATTGCGACAGGATTCATTCCTCTCTTATTTCGATAATGGTTATGTGGGAAAGCAGCCAGTGACTTGGAAAGAATATTTTTGTGCGAAGTACTGGTAAAAGAAACTCCAGGAAAGCATGGATAGGTGCTCTGGCCGCCGCGATATAAATGAAATAATGTTGAAAAGGGCGTTTAACACCATACAATCAATTAATCAATCAATCAGTCAACCAATCAATCAATCAATTATTGACCAAGCTCACGTTGATGGTACTCAAGTGAATTGACTTTTTGTCACACAATTCGTGTAACTACCCACAGCATGGGTTTTGATGGAAGACCCCGCGATTTTTGTTTAATAGAAAAGTATACTCAGCTATTATCTGACTCCCCCTGGTCTTTCCTTTTTTCTACGAGTATGTGGCCAGACTGGGTCGGCTCTAAACCCCAAGAGCGCCAGATTATCTTTTACCACACAGTCCCAAGCCTTAACGACATCAAAGGAAAAGGACTTTTGAAAACATTGTGGGGAAAAAGGAGAAAATGCTTGTAAACTAGCATTTTCTCCTTTTCCACAATGTTTTCTACCCTTACAAAGAAAGATTTTCCAATTTGCGTAACATTTAGTTTGTCTGATGCAACTGCATTCAATTTGGACCATTCTAAATTTCTTTTCTTTGGCATATACCCAATGATCATGTTTAGTCTAGAAATATTGCAATTTCAATGTTACTTCTTGGCCAAAACATCTCAGCAAGGGAAACAGTGTAAATCAAAGATCAGACTGCACGTTCTGTGCAGTCTGATCTTGATCTACATTGGGCGCATAGGCAAGTTTTGTTGGAAGAGGCACTTTACAGCAAGATCAAAAGATCTAACCAGACGACTCCGCTGGAAATATGTAAGTCACAGTGGTATTCAAGCTGTTGCACCACAACTATATGCTTCCGCGTGCTTCCGGGTCGCAGAACTCAAAAGATCAAAAGTAGTTCCGCTGTCCGATAAGGAGATATTTTTCTCCAAAAAAAAAAAAGTTTGACATATATTATTCGGGTTTTTACTATCGACTTGAAAGTTTTATTTAACCCTTTCCCAAACGACAAAGTTGGACTGGTCCAAATTCAAAGAGTTTGCAGACGACAATTTTAAATTTGATGAAAATGGCAGAAAGGTCTCAAAAAGGGTAGAAAACACTTTGGGAAAAGGAGAAATTGCTCGTTATGAGCAATTTCTCCTTTTCCCACAGTGTTTTCAAAAGACTTGTACTGCAGACACGTGAAAACCAGGGCTTGTTTGGGAAAGGGTTAACTTATTTAGTAGGATACGTATGGAAAAACCCCTTTATGCAAATTTCGAGACAAGATATGGTAATAAGGTGTGAGATAATTTGCATACTGTAGGTCGTACATGTCCTTATCATTATCCTGCTAAATAAGTTGAATAAAACTTTCAAGCCTGCAGTAAAAACCTGAATTTCAAACTTATTTTTTGGAGAATGATATTTCCATACCGGACAGTCTAGATCTAAGATAAGACTGCACGTTCTGATTTTGATCTACGCTCTCCGCAAAAGGTCAATGAGTCACGCTTTGCAGCTTAAGGGTTAAAATAATAATAATAATAAATCAAGAAGAACTTAAATTTACTCTGAAGTTTTTCAATTGCTCAGTTCGATGCTGCTTGCTACCACCATCTTTGATACGTTGTTGACTTCCAGATATGCGCGCGCATCTCTCCGCCTCTTCTTCTATTTTTGGCGTGGACTATTTTCACGACGGAATCTCCGTCAACAGAAATGCGTCTTGTCATGTTGCTATACCGATTTCTTCTACTTTTTTTTACACCAAATCTTGATGAGACTTTACCCGCTTCAAGAAAATTGAAAGAAAAAAAGAAAAGAAAAGTGAAGATGGCATAGGGACTTAACCCTTTCCCAAACGACAAATTGTGGACTGGTCCAAATTGAAAGAGTTTGCAGACGACAATTTTAAATTTGATGAAAACGGCAGAAAGTTATCAAAAAGGGTAGAAAACACTGTGGGAAAAGGAGAAATTGCTCGTTAGGAGCAATTTCTCCTTTTCCCACAGTGTTTTCAAAAGACTTGTACTGCAGACACGTGAAAACCAGGGCTTGTTTGGGAAAGGGTTAAGGACAATTTACTGTGTGATTTTCCAATATACGGTTGTTTAAGAAGGCATAAAAAGTATATATCAATCGGTCGTGATGCCTCTTTCTCTTACATCTTTGTGGAGACCATTCTGGAGAAAACAGTAGAACGCCAGTTTTGTCAGCGAAAGAGCGGTAGAGGTTTAAAAGATAGTTGTTTTTACTCTTTCATCAACGTACAAAAAAGGTTACTGGTATGACACCCTGCGTCTAGCCCAGAGTCTTGTACTTCCAAGTGGAAGATCAAAGAATCTAGGCAGACGACAACGAGGGAAACTGGTAAGAAACGGCGGGGCTTTTAGGGCTTGGGGTCGCTCCAGGTCGCTTCTAATAAAATTTTCAAAATAATAAAACAAAAAAATCATGAGTGCTGGCCATTTCTTTTTCTATACTGTCATTTGTGACTTACTTTTGGTTCGAAAGGAGGAAACACCATAGTCACTAATTAATGGCGCTAAGTTTCGAATTTCAGCTTTACATTTTGGTTTCGAATTTCAGACTGTGAATTGAACGGCGATGGACAAAAAAAGGACAATGGTAATTTAACTCTTTACCAGACGACAAAATTGTAGACTCGTCCAAATTGAAAGCATTTGCAGACGACACAATAAATGAAGCAATAATCACGAGATTTGTTTTTGGAAAAGGTTGAAAGCATTGTGGGAAAAGGATAAAATGCTGGTTACCAGCATTTTCTCCTTTTTCCACAAGGTTTTCAAAAGCCTTCTTCTTCAGGACCGTTAATAGACAGGGTTGTTTGGACAACGTGTATTTACAGACCATCACAAAAAAGATCTGCCGCCAATTATTTTATTAAACAAATGACCCACGAGTGCCCTTAAAGCCATGATCATTCGTGGGAAGGGGTTCTATAGTTTTTCACATGCAAAGAACAGTTTGAGTATACATAAATAACAAAATGAGCTTTTTTTCTAACCATTTTTTATAATAGCCTAATACGGAAATACTGACTTTTAAAGAGTCTGATTTCCTTCTACACTGTCCGCAAAAGCCCCATTAGTTCCATTTAGGGCATTAAAGTGGCTGATTTAGAGTTTTAGAATCATACTGAACGATGTAAAAAGGAAAAAAAAAAAATGTTTTATCATCAAATTTAGGAGGCAATAGTTTGCAAACCCTTGATATGTAGAGAGAGAGAGAGAGAGAGAGGTGTCAGAGAAAAAAAAAGTTTAAATGGTATTTCCTTAACGTGATACGTATCCTCCTATGGTATTTTAAGTTTAGGGGTCAGACTTTCGCAAAGGTTTGTGGGAATGTCACATGCGTCATATTTTATTGGGTCGTATTCATATATGTATAATGACGTCATATCTTTAAAAAAAATCCCATTACTAAATGACCTTCCAGTGGGAAACAAAAGTAAGTTACTTCCCTTGGTAGCTCTCCACTACTTACTAGGTCCTGAATAAGGTATTACTTGGTTTTTATCGTTGATATTTTTTGCACTCTTTGGGAATGTTCAGGTTTAAATATCTCATTCAAAATTTATCATACTACAAATTTAATCTATTTGATGTATTTCAATGGTAATAGTGTATGAAATTCGTTTTCGCATTTCTCAGAGCACCACTCATTTCAATTGAGCCATGCTCTCTGAAAAGGGTCTTAATGCATCTGTGAAAAGTATCGACTCAGGTCAGCCTGCGCAGTCTGCGCAGGCTGACCTGGGCCGAAACTTTTCGCTTTTGGTCAATTTTCTTTCTGTCAAGGGACCAGTCTACCTTAACCCTTTCCCAAACGACAAATTTTGGACTGGTCCAAATTGAAAGAGTTTGCAGACGACAATTTTAAATTTGATGAAAATGGCAGAAAGGTCTCAAAAAGGGTAGAAAACACTGTGGGAAAAGGAGAAATTGCTCGTTACGAGCAATTTCTCCTTTTCCCACAGTGTTTTCAAAAGACTTGTACTGCAGACACGTGAAAACCAGGGCTTGTTTGGGAAAGGGTTAATACGATACAGGTATGTACATAATGGATTTTATGGATTCCTACTTATCACATAAAACCTCCTCCGGCAGTGTATTAAACCCATGACTTATTTTTCATAATACACTAGTGTATTATCGTTTTTTGGGTCCCGGTTCTGATCAGTTTTTAGTCATAAGCGCGTGAAGCCAGAGAAACCAACCACAGCACGTGCCGAAATTTGTACTACTACGCCGTTTCGCGGAAAAATGACGTCACTGTTGCTAAGAGTATACGCGTGGAAAGTGTTTGATTTTCATGTCTAATAAAAACCGAAAAAAATGCGGCGAAAGTCTTTTAAAACAACAAAATTGCGGAAATAGGTAGACTAAATCCCTCTAGAACCTGTTTCATTCTACTTTCGGAGTTCATGTCAAAGATCTATCTACTTGTGTATGTACACATTTCAAACCGAACTACAACTGTAAACATGGACCCGTGAATGCTGTATAGGCTAAGGGTAACAATGTAGAATATTTTTTGCCTTTCATTTGTTTTATGTGATAAACAGAATCTCACATTCGTGTTTATGATGATACATAAACAGTCATGTAAGATCCTCTATTTATATGATGACTTGGTTGGTATCATGTGTCACAGAGATGCGTTAAACCCTCTTTTGCCAGAGCATTGGTCAATTATTTTACGATTCCTGCAGAGATTGATTACATGCGAGAGCATTTTTCTCGCCGAGTCCGAGTCCTCAAATTGGCTATTTACACGAGTTTTAACCCTTGGAAAGTCATATCGAATCCCATCTCAGCCAAAGTCTTTTAAAAAAAGGGGGCTGATGATAGTCACGACACGATCCATTCTTGCCTCGCCTCTGATCTTTGTTTTGTTATTATATTTATGAAAGCAGCCAGATACTTGGAGAAATATTGTTGTGCGAATTACAGGTAAAAGAAAGCTAGCTTCAGAAAAGCGTGGAAAGGTGCACTGATCGCCGTGATATGACTGAAATAATGTTGAAACATTAACATTCAATCAACCGCAATTTAACGACCCTGGAGAATAAAGCTTTTGAAAACATCGAGGGGAAAAGGAGTACATGCTGGCGATCAGTATGCTGGTGACCAGTATTTTTCTCCTTTTCCCTGAATGTTTTGTACCCTGTCATAGACAAACCCCATTATTTTTTTGCCACATTTACCATACATGTATATTTCATGTCGTCTGCAAATGCGTTGAATTTGGATCAGGCTAAGATTTATTCGCTTGGTAACGAGTTATTTTGCTGATATACACTGTCATACCATACATATGAGTCATGCTCTGGCAAAAGGGGGCTTAATGCATCTCCGTAATGCAAGCCATTACATAATTATGGATCAATTATGGATCAATAATGGCAACTTTTTTTTTTTTTAAACAACCAACTTAATCGCGAAGTAGACTGGCCCTTAAACATATAGAGAATTGACCAAGAGCGAAAAGTGTCGATACTTTTCGCAGATGCATTAAGCTCCCTTTTCACAGAGCATGGCTCATATCGATTTGGCCTCTTTTTTTTTTCTTATTTCAAATAATAAAAAAACAGAATGTTACCATAATGCCGAGTCTTTCCCGGTACAAAATTGGTTTTGACACATATTTCAACTGCAGCAGGTCTAGGTCTATATATTATGCGGGTTTATTTTTAGAAACACCAGTGCAGTAAAGTGAAAGCGCGGTCACGAAGGTTCTTTCCATACAATATTAATGAATGCAATACTCCCGACTCCTTGGAAGAAACCGTTTGAAAACCTTGTTGGAAAAGCAGAAAACGCTGATAATCAACAATTGTCCCTTTTCCCGCAATGTTTATTTTTTTGTTTCAAAGACAAATTACAATCATTTTAAGGTTGCAAATGTTTTCAAATTGGACGAGTCTAAAAGTTTGTCTCCACGCAGTGCCGTTGAAAAATTAACGCCAACTTAAACCCTATATTGTGGGTAACCGTTTTCTCATTTTTGTCTCATTGCCGCAATTTTAACTAATCACCAAACTACAAAATTTTGGACTTGACCAAATTAAAAGCATTTGCAGAGAAAACATTGCGGGCAAAGGAGAAAATGCTGGTTTCCATCATTTTCTCCTTTTCCCACAGTGTTTTCAAAAGCCTTCTATTTCAGAGTCCTTAAAACTCGGGATTGTGTGGTAAAGAGTTAATGAGTACCAACAACTCAGGTTTTAGTGAAGGTGCATAGATTTTGGCATGTAGCTAATGTTTTCAGTGAACCTCAGACAGGCGTCTAGACGCTAATATTGGCAAATGCATGCAGTAACCAACGTTATCCTTTTTCCCTAATAAACTATCTCGAACCTTTTCAGTAAATTCGAGCACTTAAAGGCACAATAGAGGCCAAAAGTAAACAAGTCGAAATGCAGACAAATTTTATTCACACCATTTTAAAGTAGTATGGATATTTTCAGGAGTCTGGTCATGTGTTAAAATGTTTTAAGTCAAAGTTTCAGTCGCTGGCAGAATGATGTATTGTAAAACTAGAACAGAAATTGCCCGCTTTTGTTCTAGTTTTACGATACATTTTTCCTGCCAGCAACCGTAAATTTGACAGATTCCACTATCAACACACTCACGTCACTGTCAGACGTATAATGCCAGCCACACTGTTAACTCCTGAATCCCTACTAATGACGACATAACTGGCTTTTGCGGATGGTGTAGATCAAAGATCAAACTGCACAGAACATGCATTCTGATCTTTAATCTGCACCATCCGCTACTTGGTGATAAACTTTGACGTAATTCATATTTAGTAACAGTGGGAATCTTCTTTTAGACCTCGAAGAAAAACTGGAATTTCTTGAGACAGTATTGAAAGAGTTATATGGTTTGAATGAAATTCCTCTGCAATTTGACCCCGGATTGTTTACATTTGGCAGCTAGTGTGCCTTTAAGTCACATCTAATTTTCTGGCAAACGCTTTGAATTTTGAAGTGTCTAACATTTCGTAGTCTTTTAACCCTTCACCAAACAATCCCGTGTTTTCGCGTCCCTGAGGATGAGGCCTTTTGAAAACATTGTGGGAAAAAGGAGAAAATGCTGGTAACCAGCATTTTCTCCTTTTCCCACAATGTTTTCTACACTATCACAGACAAATTCCATCAGTTAAGTCGCATTTAATTTGTCGTCTGCGAATGCTTTCAACTTGGACTAGTCTAAAATTTTGTCGTTTGGTAAAGAGTTAAAGATGTAACTCTTATATTGCCAAATATATAAACTCTCCCTTTTTTTCACATCTGAAAATACAATTTGAAACATTTGATCCACATTTAATTTGTCGTCTGCTAATGCTTTTAAATTGGACAAGTCTAAATTTTTGTCGTCTGGTGAAGGATGAATGGTGTATATAATCCGACTTCCCGCGTTTACTGGAAACTTTGTTCGCATATTTTACTACCGATACCCAGTTTGAGCTCACCTTAGCATGTTTGGGTTAGTTAGGTGTTTGTGGTCTGTCTTGCAACATCAGCATAGTCCTCTCGTTGATAAAACCATAGGCCAGTGAAGTTTCTTTGGTCTATTACGGAACACCCAAATTTTCATTGCTCGATCACCTCACACCGTTACTAAAAATAGCACAGTGGCGCATCGCTTCTAAATACGATATAGAGGCGAAGCGCAAATCAGCTATTTTTAGTAACGGTGTCCGATGATCGAGCCATGAAAATTCTGGTGTTTCGTAATAGAGCAATGGAGCTTCAAAGGCCTGTGATAAAACCGATTTACATGTCCGAACATTACTTGTTTTATGAGTCAAGTCTTTCAGTTTTGACCAGTTCCTGAGGAACACGTGTTTTGTAAACATAATTTTGAAAAGGAGAAATGCTTCTCCAAAACCACCATTGCCTGTCTCAGCTATAACGTTGTCCACGCTTTCAAAGACAAATCCCATCATCCAAGCCACGTTTGATATGTCGTCTTTAAATGTGCTTCAGTTTGGACAAGTTCACAATTCTGTCGTCAGGTGGAGTTAAAAGAACGCAAACATATAGGAGTTTACCCCCCTCCCCCCGCCCGATTAAGCTTCGAAAAAGTTAATTAACTGATGAAGCACATCTGATTAGGATATCACTATGAAGATTGCGCATGCGTAGCCATACGTAATGTAGACTGTGTCATTGATAATTACACGAAAAAGACCTAGTTTTAAAGTCGTTCTGAATCTGAATGTTTGCTCTCAAACATGATATTAAATGCGGGGCTAATGACCTCTAGAATAATAGATTAGGAAATAAACACAATAAATGTACGGAAGCATAGAGGAGACACGCGAAATTTGCAAAAATAAATTGCTCTGTTTCCACGAAATAATTTATTTGTTCCCACGACATAATTGTCTCGCTGCTACGATATTGAATTTGGTCACCACGGTATTAGTGTCTTGTTTCCGCGCCATGGTTTTATTGTTCCTGTGACATAATATCTCGTTATGCTACATAATTAATTCGTTCTCATGACAAAAAAAACCCTCGTTCCTAAGACAAAAAATACCTTTTAAATTCTGAAATAACTCGTTTCCGTGGCAAAATTACCTCGTTTCCACAACATTAAGTCTTATTCCACTGCGCGATCCACTCTTTCTCTTTACAAAATTATCCCGTTCCGCCATTTAATCAACGTGCGCATTAGAAAAGTAAATTTCTCGATTTAATAACAAATACATTCTTGCAACGGCATGATTGATTCGTTTCCACGACAGTATTGTATTGTTTCCACGACAAGATCGTGTCGTTTCCATGATGTGGTTGTATTGTTTCAACGGCATAATTGTATTGTTTCCACGAAATGATTGTAATATGTCCACGACATGATTGTATTTTTCCACGACATGATTGTATTGTTTCCACACCGTGATTGTATTGCATTCACGACACGAATGTATTAATTCCACATCATGATTGTATTGTTTCCACGACATGATTGTATTGTTTCCACGTCATGATGTATTGTTAAAACATGATTGTACTATTTCCACAACACAATTGTATTGTTTCCACATCATGATTGTATTGATTCCACTACATGATTGAATATTTTCCACGACAAGTATGTCTTGTTTCCACGACATGAATGTCTCCTTTTCACGACATGAATATCTCGTTTCCGTGAGGTGAATCATCGGATGGTAACGGCATTACTATCTTGTCTCGGCGAGATGATAATATGTCGAGTTAACGAGAGATGATTGAATTGTAATGTAACTATGTGTTTATTACCGCGAGAGCACGAGATACCATATTTTTACGCATGTCCCTTCTTTGCTTCCGTAACATGATAAAATGTGTTTTGATGTAACTTTTGATTGACCGCAAAAGATCGCCGTCATTAATACGAAGTGTGTCATATTTGAAACGGAGGACAATGGTTCTGAACTGTAAAACTATGCCAAGAAGAGAAAAACAGTATTCATGGCTCATTTTCTCATTTTTCTCCTCATACCACGACGGAAAGTTTAAACCAGATTTCATTTTGCAAGTTATATGGAAAAACTTAACAAAGAGTGCCTTCTTTCATTCGGCAAAAATGGATTAAAAATTAAAATATACATGTAGATAGAGATGCTTGTAAAAATCACCAGGAATTACCAAAGTTTGCTTTTTTGTGTAATTTATTTATTCCACTAGCGATGTAGTTATTGCTTTACAGGTTGCATTTTTTACAAGGCAGAATAACCGTTTTTTTTTTTATTTCCTATTCCGTTAAAGGATAATTGTTTTTGTTTAACAAGGAATAAATGCATTTTTTTTTTTTTGACACAAACTAATATCGTTTGGTACGATATCTCAGTTGGCAGAGAAGCCAACTAAGATTAAAGGTCGTTGGGTAAAGTCCCACCCAGTCATTTTTTCCCAGCAGTTTTCCCCAACTAAGGGTTAGCATTAGCCACCTCCTCATAATTCTTCCTCACAAAATATCCGACCAACTCTTCCTTAACCACCCCGCCCCCTCAAAAAAAAAAAGTGGGGGGGCAATCAAAATCTGGTTTAGTTCTTTACCAAATGACAATATTTTAGACTGGTTTGCATTCAAAGCATTTGTAGACGACAAATAAAATGATACTTGGATTATGGGATTTGTATCGGAAAGGGTAAAAAACACTGTTCGAAAAGGAGAAAATGATTACCAGCATTTTCGCCTTTTCTCACAGTGTTTTCAAAGGTCCTTTACAGCAGGGTGTTAAAACTCGAGACTGTATGGTGAAGGGTAAACTTTCAAACAACTACACAACAGATGACTCTCAGGACTGTCAGTCCTTTGATTATGTTTAAGGTTTGAAAATTGACTTTGATGCAGTAGATTCCATACCAAGCAATCCTGCTTTTTTACGACCAAGATGATGCTGGCTTTTTTAAATATTGTAGAGAAAGAGGAGAACATGCTGGTATATCCTTTCAAGAACAACTTTGGTTGGTTGAATCGATCGAATATTATTAATTTAACGCCGTTTTCAACATTATTTCAGTTATATCATCGCGGTCAGTGTAACTACCCATGCTTTCCTGGAGTTTCTTTTACCAGTACTACGCACAATATTCTTTCCAAGCCACTGACTGCTCTCCCACATAACCATCGTCGAAACAATGGTCAGCGGTGAGAGAGGAATGAATCCTGTCGCAATGACTATCATCAATCCGCGGAAAGAAATCGGCCAAGCCGGGGATCGAACCAGCGAACTTCTTCTCAAGTCCTGTACGCTGCCGACTGAGCTCTGTCCGATTAGGAAATATTTTTGCCCCTAAAAATATCCTTGTAATAACAAAATTTGGGTTTTTTACTATCGACTTGAAGGTTTTATCTCCCCTATCAAGCATAGTAAAGGCCCAATAGCTGCCAAAAGTAAACAATCTGGTGGTAAAATGCGTTTAAATTTAAATCAAACCATTTGAAGTTATGTAAATTATTGTGACGATGACAATCTGTTATTGTACAGTCGGTACAAGTGTTAGTCGCTGGCATAAAAATGAATTTTCAAATTAGATTTAAATTAAACAAAAGATAGGGCGACCTGGCAAACTTCAACCTAGTTTTAGGTTTCATTTTTTTTTTCTGCCAGCGACTTACACATGGACCGACCGTACTATAACAGATTATCATCTTCACAATAATTCCCATAGTTTTAAAAAGTGTGATTTAAATCTAAATGCACTTTAGCACCCATATTGTGTACTTTTGGCAGCTATTGGGCCTTTTAGAGTTAAATTTGTCGTTTGGTAAAATATTACAGTAACAATCAGAAATAAAGTCAAACTTGCGTGTATCTAAGATAAAAAATAACCTATTTCCTTCAGAAGGTGAAACTTTTTTTTTCCGATCAACATTTGTTTGTGGAGTAGCGATACACTGCGGGAACTATTTCACAGCGGATGAAAAATCCATCAACCAGTTTAACCGCTAGGCCATTCACCTTCTCTGTAAAGTTATGTCGACCTAGATATGTAACAAATGTCATCGAACCTTCCTACAGCACAGGCTCGTTAGTAGACGACATTCTGCGAAATGTATCGTGCATTCTATACTTTCTTATCAGCGCAGATTCCTTTTCGTCAATGAGAGACTTTGGAATAATTTTTATGCACGATTAAGTCTGTTACGATTCATTTAATTTGCATTTCGTGCAGTCCATTATTTCTCATTTATGGTCGTCAGGGCGACGGTGTCATATTTAGCAGCAGAAGATAACTTTCCGATATGTAAGCAGACGACAGTTTTCAGTGTTCATTGACGCCACGTTATTTAAAGACTGTGTAACTGTTATTTTCTTAGTTGGGTAATTGGAATTTAAATTATCGGGATTATTGACATCGTTCACGTATGTATTATCCATTGTTTACTTTATTTTCACATCTGTGCTAGGCGACGAAATTGTAGACGCTTCCGTGGTAGACGCCAAGCCCCCCGTAGCTCAGTCGGTAGCGTACAGGACTTGAGAACAGGAGATCGCTGGTTCGATCCCCGGCGCGGCCAATTTCTTTCCGAGGATTGATGATAGTCATGGCAACAGGATTCATCCCTCTCTCACCGCTGACCATTGTTTCGACGATGGTTATGTGGGAAAGCAGCCAGTGGCTTGGAAAGAATATTGTGCGGAGTACTGGTAAAAGAAACTCCAGGAAAGCATGGATAGGTGCACTGGCCGCCGCGATATAACTGAAATAATGTTGAAAACGGCGTTGAACCTTTACCACACAATCCCGACTTTTAACGACCCTTAAAAAGAAAGCTTTTGAAAACATTGTGGAAAAAGGAGAAAATGCTGGTGACCAGCATTTTCTCCTTTCCCCACAGGGTTTTCTGCCCTTCCCAGCATAAAGTTTAATTTCTGAGTCACATTCATTTTGTTGTCTGCAAATGCTTTCAATTTGGACAAGTCTAAACTGTTGTTGTTTGGATAAGGGTTAAACCCCATACAATCAGTCAATCAATTCCGTATTAGACAATTCTGTATCTGCAGACGACAGATGAAATGGGGCTAAAATTGATGAAACCTGGCTTTTAAAAGGGTTGAAAAATCTGGGTTTTCCCTGGATTTTCTTAATTCGGGGCCATTCGACTCCCTTCAAATGAATAAAAGCAGGCAAGCATTTAAATTTTGGGGGTCACTCAGAAAATTTGGGGTTCCAAATTCAAAGAGACGGGGGGGGGGGGGGGGTGTGTTCAGGAAAAACTCTGGGCAAAGAAGAAAATGCTGATTACCAGCGTTTTCTTCTTTTCCCATATTGTTATTTTCGATACTTGCTGAGGATTTATATATGTAACCCTTATCCTGCTAAAGAAGTATTTAGAAACTTTCCAAGCCGATACTTAAAGCCCAACTTTTGCTGTTTCATAGATATTTTTGGGGAGAAAGATATTTCCTTATCGGACAGTGTAGATCCAAGATCATACTGCACGTTCTGTGCAGTCTGATCTTGATCTGCACTGTCCGCAAAAGGTCTTTGAGTCGCGCTTAGCAATCTAAGGGTTACTTTCGGTTCGATAAGACAAGCTTTCATTTTCCTGCCTCCTTGGGGAGTTTCTCACAATTCCTGCCAATAAGTCTAGAATCTTGGACCTGGCAGTCTATTCTAAAGTGCATTGTAATTGTAATTCAGAAGATCGGTTTGCTATAAAATTTCAAAGGAACGCAGTCAGCAGAAATTGAGTTACTTTTAAAATTTAGTTAGTAGACTAAGGAAAATATTTCTTGCGATTCGTTGGTGAAGAAGAAACCAAATTATGTACAAGTCTTGTTTTCAAGGGTCGGCAGTTCGAGTCCTGGGCCCGGCCGGGTAGCTCAGTGGTTCAGCGTATCTAACTCGTGACCTGGTGGTTGTGAGGTTGAGGCAAACTTTCTTTCCGGCGATTTTTGGCCTCTCACCTCTGATGCATGTGAGAAAAGTAGTCAGTAACTTTGACAGAAAGTTGTGTCAGTACCGGTGTAAGAAAGCTAGTAAACACAGTGTTATAGTCCAATTCAATCAATCAGTCAATCGATCGATCTATCCATCTGTCTATCTATCTATCTTATCTTATCTATCTATCTACCTACCTACCTACCTAGTACCTACCTACCTACTCACAAAGCGTAACTCAAATTATTTTGCCTTGTGTGAATGACCCTGACAGACTAATGTACGCACTGACTTGAACTTTATTCTAGTTTACGAAGGAAGTTTTCCGATTATATGGTACAAAAAAACAGAATCAATCAATCAATCAACCAATCAATTTAATCAATCAATCAATCGATCAATCGATCAATCTTGGCTCATCCAAGTTCTTGATGATAGTCATCCTGAAAGTGTTCATTGCTGTTCATCGCTGATCATTTTTTTTTTTTCGGCGATGTTTATTGGAGAAGCAGCCAGTGGCTCGAGAAGGGTCGTGTGTGGAGCAGCCAGTGGCTTGGGAAGGGTATTGTGCGGAGTACAGTGAAAAAATCTTAGGGACGTATGGACAGGTGCACTGGTCGTAGTAACATAACCGAAGTAATTTTTAAAACGGCGTTAACTTAAATAACACAAACTCGTGGAGAGAGAGTCAATATCGCCGGTACTGGATTGAAAGCCCAGTATGTTACTACTGACCCTACCATGGTTACCATGGTTACCGCTTCATTTGAGCCATGCTCTGTGAAAAGGGAGCTTAATACATTTGCAAAAAGTATCGACCAGGTCAGCCTGCGCATTCCGCGCAGGCTGACCTGGATCGAAACTTTTTGGTATCTCGGTCAATTTTCTGTATGCGAAAGGACCGTTCTGGATACCTCAAGATTCGATGGGTTGTTAGATAAAATGGATTCTATTAATGTTATGATAGCTTCCTTGGTTAACAGCATCATGGAGATGAATTGAAACTCCTTTTGCCACAGTATGGCACACTTGTATGTTTGTGTTGGGCCAGGGTTAACATATAGGTCTTGTGACCCAGGGGTTATGTATTCGAATCCCAGCTTGCTTGGTGGCCTTGGGCCTGTTTTCACCATCAGTTCCAAATTCCCTTGACTCTGTACCAAACGACAAAATTTTAGGCCAGTTAGAATTGAAAGCTTGTGCAGACGACAAAATATTTGTAGAGCAAATCCGCTTTCTGTGATCGTTCTGACTGGAACTAAATACAGCATGCGTAGCGAAGCATGCGCCCTCACACTGTACTGTAATATCGATTTGACCTGAACCAAATATATACTGTCATTCACGCTTGCTTCCATTCTACTTTCAGTTTCAGCTGATACACCTCAACCTCGCTTTTGTCGCTACCGTATATACTGTCCTACACGTGTTTACATGTTTACTCCGAAATCTAATATCATCAATCAAAGGACTGATAGTCCTGAGAGTCGCCTGGAGGGCAATGGGTTAGAACTTTTCACCCTTTTCTGTTCAAATCTGTTAAAAGCATTCAAGATACAAAATAACTTAACCATTAGACAGTATTATATGCAAGCATATTTCTTAGTTGTTACCCTAAAGTTGCAAACATTTAGGCACCAGGAACAGGTTTAAAAAGTTCAAAGTCTCTTACCCCGGGTGACTTCATTTAACAAATGATTTTCAAAAGGTAAAATCATTACAAAACAAGTCATTCGTTAAAATGATATCCACCGCCGAAAAAAAAAACAACATTTTTTTTAGATAGAAACATAATTATAAGAGGTATCGTGTTTTGCATGTAAATGGCCTTTTTGTCATTGGTGAAAATATACGTTAAGCCCCCTTTTTCTGTGACACGGTATTTCATTAAATAAAAACAAATACTGATTGTCTGTGGCTTATGATAAACAATATAAATACGAAGTTTCATAAAATTTTGTCCAGTAGTTAAAGAGATATTGATCCATAATGGAAATATACATCAAGCCCCCTTTTTCCATGACACTGCATTAAAAACAAAAACAAAATAAAACAAAACAAGCAGACCGGAGGACATCAAGCCTCCTCTTTCCATGAAAAGGCATTACATTTAAAAAAAAAAAGTATATCGGCGGACTATCATGAGGAACACATGTTTGAAGTTTCATTAACTTCGTCAACGAATTAAGAATATATCTGTCTGGATGGACGGAAGATCGGACCGATGAACAGACAGACGGACAGACAACATGAAAACTATATCCCCCACCCCGAAATTCAGCGGGGCATAATAACTGTCGAAGTTCCATCAATATTTACAGTTCCTTCCCAGCGTAACAATGCCTGTAAATCAGGCTTCTAGGTTGATAAAAATGTTTTTTCTAGCGCAGAAACTGGGTGATTTAACTTACATGTATATCTTAATTCTTACACATATTGCTAAAACAAACATTCTAAATAATTTCAGTAAAACAGGGCATACATTTTCTCTCCAGATTTAGAACAAGCTGTTTTTGTATGACACAATTTTTCTAAAATTGGACCATGTGGTTATACATATATCTGTTAAATTGAATAATTGTCCTTTCCAAATACAGGATGCTAGATATGAAATTTGGGTGTAATTGCTTATACAGTTTCAGAGGCCGTGATTTTGATATGTTACTACTCAGTTCTGAAGCTTCTGTAAAGTTTATAGAAACAGAGCAGAACCACTTGAACAATTTTACAAGAGGGCCATTTAGGCAACATTAGTATGGAACTCAACTGAAGTTTGTCTTTTGGTACAGGATCTAGTGACATACTTTTAGACCAAAATTGCCTTTTTGAAACTCACCCATATCTAATCTAAGCAGTCTGACAAAGTTTCGTGAGTATTGGACTGAACATAAATGGATTCTACAGCACTAGATCTATTACGGTTTCGTCTGATTTGACCTAATGACAACCTTTTTCTTTTAAACCTCGGTGACCTACTTTCAGTTTTGTCAAAAATTATTATTGAGACAAACAGCTGGGCAATTTCATGATCATTGGACTGAAATGTAGCCGCTGGAGCACACACAAATATTTGACTCAGTAATCTACGGTCCTTTAGAAATAATTTGTTTTTGTTGTTGTCCGGGTTCAAGTTTTGTCCACAGTGGACTCTAGAAATGTGGCTGCTACAGCTCAAGAAAAACAATATAACCCAAAAGCATGATCATCAGCCTTTTAACTTTGTCTGCGTGTTATAACGGCCCAGGAATTAGTACTGCTTCCACACCAATTGAAAATTGTAGAGATCTACATGTGTATTGCTTTGGTGTAAACTACATATGTTTGCGATTAGCTCTAGTACCCTGTACAACAACCCTTTACAAGATTACAAACACTCCAATAAAGACCTTGTTGTTCGAGTGGGTTAACATTGACCTGTTCTATTATATTTGAAATATAGTGAAGTAAAAGTCAAGTTCTCAGATTGCTGGGAGTTAGAACTGCGTAGTTTCAAGTCGAATTCCCGTGTGACTTCATATTTTGGCAATTACGAAAGCACCTTTCGTTCTGACACCGGCACTCATAAATTGTTTCATAAATACTAGATCTAGGTTAATCGCACATTGAAAAAAAAAAGAGCAGACTTTGACAAATTCACCTCTTTAAAAACGAAAAACAATTAATTGAACACGGTAAACTTTAAAACATTCTCTCTGCATGGGTCGGTGAGGCGCTAGGTCGGTGTACTCTGAAAATAAAGGCCGCATCAGCGACTGATTCATTCATAAATATGTAAATTTATAGAGAATTCCGTGGTGCACATGACGTTATACGTCACGTGATTATAAGATCTATATTTGTCACACAGCTACATTCCAGAAAGCACCTGCTAAGCGATGACTTGGTGCACCTAGAATATGGGTGTGCAAAGTAGTTGATGTCTAGAATAAAAAGCTCTGAAGAAGCAACGTTTAAGAATGTCTAAGAAGGTAACGCAACCATTCCAAGTCGTTATAAATTTGTTAAAAAAAAAATAGCCTACTGTTGGGAAAAATCTCCATTGAAAGCTTCCACGTCAACTCGGTATCGCCTTTCTCTTTCCGATCATAGGTTGAATGTTGGATTGAAATAAGACTTGCAATTACGGACAGATTGTAACATTTTGAGTGTGCTTCTAATGGGTAATTATCAAACCTTTTTTCACTGAGAACTGTCCACAAATAGAAGCGTGCCGTAGTGAAGACGTTTGTCGTCGAAGAGTATTTTGCAGTGTGTTCGCAAACTTATTCAGTTCACGACGGCTATTTTTAGATACATACATAATGCGCTATTTTAAGAGATGATGTCTGTGTAAGAGACAGGCTATCGTGTACCTTGTCGACGAAATGATTTTTCAAAGGCTTAAACCGTTAAAGAGCTCAGTCTTTGTAGACACATTCATTATCACAAAGGCACAATTGTAAGTGAATTACTTCAGAAAAATTGGGTTGTTTACCGAATAATTAGAAAACTATGTTTTATCTCGTAAACCGGAACTTGGGACAGGAAGCAGTACAAGGCCGGAGGTATGCTTACGTCACCCCATAGATCAAGATGATAACAATGAGAGCCTGGTTGCTACGCAACCAGGCGACTCAAAAACCTGCTCAAGACTGACTGATCAAATTACCACTCCTTAAACAGTAGTAGACTATCACTTACTGCGTGACCCGCACGGCAGAAAAAATTTGACTTTCCCTGCCCCTCCTAATTCCATTTTAAGATCATTGCTCATGTGTTGCATGTGATCTTATTTTTAGACTAGCGAAGCTAGTCTATAGGCATCATGATTGACCCAGAGTCAAAGTAAACAAAAAACCCCACGGTTGCCAAATACTGCCTCACAGAAAAATACTTCTTTCTATTGGAAATCCTAATTCTGTTATATATGGCAATTCTGACAAAAACTACTAAATCTCTACCACTCCAATTTGAACATGTCTTCTTACAAAGTAATATATTGAACAAGATGTCATTTATAAGGTACACGATCTTTGCTTTTATGTAAATTAATCAAGTGACCTATGCAAAGCAGGCTATTATCGGTTATTCCTACACCACTGTAACATTATGAATTAATCTAAAAATAGATACACCCAGGTAACTTATAGCAAATCCCAGCTGCATTAACACTGAACAAGGAACCCTTATCATTCCTTCAGTCATTCATTATTTAGATCATTGCGTACAGTTAAAGTGTTATGTGAAACTGTTATTTTACGTTTAGAATGCAAAACCCTTTACCACACAATCCGGAGTTTTAATAGCACTCGGGAAGAAGCCGTGGTAACCAGCATTTTCTCCTTTTCCCACATAGTTTTCTGCTCTTTTGGAATCAGGTGTCATCTATTCAGCCACATTTAATTTGTGGTCTGTAACAGCTTTGAATTTGGTTTCGTAAAGAGTTAAATAGTTCACTACATCTTGGGCTATTGGATATTGACTTATTGATTGTATGGTGTTTAACAACGTTTGCAACATTATTTTGGTGATATCATGGCGGCCAGTGCACCTATTCATGCTTTTCTGGAGTTTCCTTTACCAGCACCACCGCGACTCAGTGACCTTTTGTGGACAGTGTGTATTAAGATCAGACTGAAGAGAACAGCAGTCTTTTCTTGGATCTACACTGTCCGATAAGAGGATATATTTTCTCCAAAATGTAACTTCGAAATAGCAATAATCAGGTGTTTACCATTGGCTTGAAAGTTTCATTTATTTTTTCTACCAGGTTAAGGGTTAAACTTTCACTGGATGATAGTCAACCAGTAGCATGCAAAGCCCCGGTAGCTCAGTCGGTAGCATACAGGACATGAGAACAAGAGGTCGCTGGTTCCATCCCCGTCTCGGCCAATTTCTTTCCGAGGATTCATGATAGTCATTGCGTCAGGATACATTCCTCTCTCAAGTTTCGACGGTGGTTATGTAGGAAAGCAGCCAGTGGTTTAAAAAAAATATTGTGCGGAGTGCTGGTAAAAGATACTCCAGGAAAGCATGGATATGTGCACTGGCCGCTGCTATATAACTAAAGTAATGTTAAAAATAGGCTTAAACACCATACAATCAGTCAATGAATCAAATTCGCTAGTCTGTCAGTACTTTCAGTACTTTGATTTATTAAAACGTATTATGTACAGCTTTATGCTACTCCACAAATCCGCTTTCCTAGAGTTTGAGTCCTTTGATTTTAGCCTCGTTTCATTTGTCGTCTGCAACTCCTTTCAGTATAGGAGAGTCTAAGGTTTTGTCTTCTGATGAAGATTTGTTTGAACATTCCAGCCAGCGTTTTTCTTAACTCTTAACCAAACAATAAAATTTTTGTCTTGTCCAAATTGATAACATTTGCAGGCGACAAATTGGATTTTACTCAAAAAGTTTAAACTTGCTTTTGGGAGGATAGAAAACATGATGGAACTAGGAGAAAATGTTGGTTATCAGTATTTATTCCATTTTCCACAATGTTTACAAATATCTTTCTGTTTAGGGTCGGTAAAACTCGGGATTGCATGGTAAAGGGTTAACCCTTGACCACACGACAAAATTTTAGACTTGTCTAAACCCAAAGCATTATTATGCAAACGCCAAATTAAATGTGGTTAAAATTGTGGAAGTTGGTTGGATAGAAAACATTGTGGGTAAAAGGAGAAAATGCTGGTTACCAGCATTTTCTCCTTTTTCCACAATGTTTTCCAAAGTCTTCCTTCTCAAGGTTGTTAAAAGTTGGTAGTGTTTGGTAAAGGGTAAGGACAAAATACTACTTTTTGTTGAGTACAGAAAGGTCATTAAGAGGGGACTGACTGAATTACCCTGTAGTGGTAATATTATCACAGAACCAGTCATGCCCCGGCCTTGGTCTTAGTCCAAACCCTATTCAGAGAACCAGTCTGTACCAGTCGATAATATTCTGGACTCTCCCATACTGAAAGCATTTTGCAGACGAAAAACTTAAATTGGGCTCAAAGGATATCAAGACAGTTCCCCGAAAATTCATTACAGGGAAATGTCTTGTTCTCGCTCAAGTCATGAATGTGAAATTTGGTTGTTTTTATTTTTCAATAGATTTTAAACTTCTTCTGCGATGGTTTCATAAGCTTTGTTCTTCAAAGTCTGACCGCTGACCATTGTTTCGACGATGGTTATGTGGGAAAGCAGCCAATGGCTTGGAAAGAATATTGTGCGGATTACTGGTGGAAGAAAATCAAGGAAAGCATGGTAAGGTGTACTGGCCGCCGCGATATAACTGAAATAATGTTGAAAGCACCATACAATCAATCAATCAGTCTTCAAAGTCTAAAAAAAGGGGGGTTAATATAATTAAGCCGTGCTCGGGCAAAAAGGGGGTTTAATGCATCTCCGTAATGGATCGCACCTAGCAAGTCATGACATAATTATGAATTCTAAAAATCCATTTTATTTAACCACCATCTTGAGGTAGGATGGGCTTTGGACATGCAGAAAAAAATATCAGCATCAAAAAGTTTCGACACCGGTCGATTCTTTTTGCAAGATGCGTTAATTTCCTTTTTAACAGAGCATGAATATATATGTGAAACAAGGACAACACAGCTTCGATTCTTTTCTGAAAGACTGAGAGAGAAAATGAATAAATAATAAATTTAAAACATCCCTCCGAGTCTTGTCTGTGTGTCTGTTTCTGTGTCTGTCAATCTGTGTGTCTGTTTCTCTCTCTCTCTCTCTCTCTCAAAAATCTGTCTGTCTGTCTGTCTATCTACCTGTCTGTCTGTCTGTCTCAAAAATCTGTCTGTCTCCCTCTCTCCCTCTCTCTCTCTTTCTCTCTCTCTCTCAAAATATTTCATAAATTTGTAATATCTTTCTCTGTCTCAGCCTCCCTCCCTCTCTCTCTCCACTTCTCTCTCTCTTTCTCTCTCTCCCCTCCTATCCTCCTCCCTAGTAGTATTTCATAAATTTGTCTAAAGTAAGTAAGATACGTTTGAATGAGCGCAAAGATTATGTCGGAAATGCGAAGGGCCGTATTTTGCGGTCTAATGAACTTTGTCTGTAAGGGGCATCCGCCGGTCAACCTTCTCTATATGTCAAAACCCTTCGCGTTTTAAATACCTTTTAGCTGCTAAGCGCGACTCACTGACCTTTTGCGGACAGTGTAGATCAAGATCAGACTGCACAGAACGTGCAGTCTGATCTTGCATCTACATTGTCCGATACAGTGAATCTTTTTTTTTTCTCTGCTGAAAGCAACTTTGAAATCGCATTACTTCTTGACATGTACTTAAACCTGTTAATAGGTTAAGAGAGATGCTCATTAAATTTATGTTTGAATAAATAAAGTAAATAAAATTATAATAAAACGTTCGAAACGTTATATCTTAAGTTCATACCATTACTAAATGTTGGACCGAGTAGATCAAAGATCAGACGGATATATGTGAGCCTGATCTAGATCTATACTGTCTGTACATTGCTCACAGTGCCGAAAGAGTTTTCTCTTTAACCCTTTACCACACAATCCCGACTTTTAACGACCCTTTTGAAAACCTTGTGGGAAAAGGAGAAAATGCTGGTAACCAGCATTTTCTCCTTTTTCCCACAATGTTTTCAACGCTTTCCAAAACAAATTGAATTTTTCAATCACATTTATTTTGTCGTCTGCAAATGCTTTGAATTTGGACCAGTCTAAAATTTTGTCGTTTGGTAAAGAGTTAACCCTTATCCTGCTGGATAAATGAAATGGAATTTTCAAACCGACTGTAAAAATCTGAATAATGCTATTTTAAACTTATTTTTTGGAAAAATAAATCTCCTAATCGGACAGTGTAGATCAAGATCAGACTGCACGTTCTGTACAGTCTGATATTGATCTACACTGTCCGCAAAAGGTCAGTGATTCGCGCTTAGCAGCCTGTGAGTTCATTGACAACAAGGTTGTAGACTTGTCTAAATTGAAGGTATAATACGCAAAGATTAAGTTTCAAATGATGGCATTTACCTTTGAAAGAGGAGAAAGAAAAACATTGTGTGAAAAGGAGAAAATTCTGGTTACCAGCATTTTCTCCTTTTCCCTCTATGTTTTCAAACGCCATCTTCCTCAAGGTTGTTAGAATACGGGATTGTTTGGTAAAGGGTAAATCTCGTACCGTATTAAACAACTTTTTACTCTCCTAGATGAATACTTGAACTGATTCCGTATTTTAAAATCATTGTGAGAAGAGAAGCTTCTGCATGTCACGTAATGTACAATCGCCCCTTCTTCCACAATGTTTTATTTCTCTGTCAATTAAAATACATATTTTCCTTGCCGTACAATACTTGCGTTATTTGCTAATAAGTTGTGTTATGTAAAAAATCCCTATAGTTTAACCCTTGTCCTGCTAAATAACTTAAATAAAGCTTTTTAAGCCGATAGTAAAAACCCGAAAAATGTTATTTCTAACTTATTGTTTGGAATCGGACAGCGTAGATCCAAGATCAGACTGCACGTTCTGTGCAGTCTGATCTTGATCTACACTGTCCGCAGAAGGTCAGTGCGTCGAGCTTGGCAGCTAAAGAGTTAATCGGTGAACTCTGCACGGTTAATCTTCTATGTACCTTATTTGAACCTTTTGCACTTGTGTGTTTTGTCCGCTAGCCCAGGGTCCATATTCACCAACCATTCTTAACAGTAACCCTTGTCTTATTCTAGAGTTGCAAAGTAACGCAAGTTCTGATTGGCTTAACCAAATGGTTTAGCCAATCAGACCTTGTATAACTTTTAAATCTAGAAAATTCATGAGAATAAGATTAATGTTCTTCAGACTGGTTGGTGGATACGAGACCTTAGGTTCCGTATTCGCCAACCATTCTTTGGTTTAGCCAATCAGAAGTTAGTTGGTGATGAATAAGGACGCTAAAAAACCAGCCCACGGCAAGCCTTGGTTGATCCGTTGATCAAATCTCTTAGCTGTGTTACTGTGGGTGATATGCGCCTACGCGGTACATTTCTTCGCCGGAAATACACCGCTTTACCGTTCTTAAAATTGTTTGTAAGCCGTCATTTAAAAAAAAAGAAGACACGATTCATATTTTTCGCTCACCTGAGCACAAAGTGCTCAAGGTGAGCTTTTGTGACCGTGCTGTGTCCGGCGTCCGTCGTGCGGTCGTCAACATTTACCTGGTGTGCACTCTAGAGGCCACATTTTCAGCCAGATCCTCATGGAGCTTTGAATTTTTGTCATGATAAAATCTTGGACAAGTTCGAAATTAGGCCACATGGGGTCAAAAAGTAGGTCATAGGGCCAGATCTTAGAAAAACCTTGTGTGCACTCCAGAGGCTACATTTTAACCCTGATACTCATGAAACTTGGTCAGAATATTTGTCTAAATAAAATCTGGAACTAGTTTGAAATTGGATTATGAGGGCTCAAAAAGTAGGTCACGGGTCTAAATCTTAGAAAAAGCTTGTGTGCACTCTAGAGGCCACATTTTCAGCCCGATAAGCATGAAACTTGGTCAGAATGTTTTTCTTGATAAAATCTCGGACAAGTGTGAAACAGGGTCATGTCAGGTCAAAAAGTAGGTCACCGGGCCAAATCTTTGAAAAAGCCTGTGTGCACATTTTCAGCCTTTTACTCATGTTATTTGGTCAAAATGATTGTTTCTTTTATGAAATCATGGACAATTTTAAAGTTGGATGACGTCGGGTTAAAAAGTAGGTCACTGGGCCAAATCTTCGAAAAACCTTTTGAACATTCTAGAGGCCACATTTTCAGTCTGATGCTCATGAGTCGCGGTCAGAATCTTTGTCATGATAAAATCTTGGACAAGTTTGAAATTTGGTCAAGTCAGGTAAAAAAGTAGGTCACGGGGCCAAATCTTAGAAAAACCTTGTGTGCACTCAGACGTCCACATTTTCATCCTTATACTCATGAAACTTGATCTGAATGTTTGTCTGGATGAAATTTTAGAAAGAATGATATCCGAGTCTTGTCAGGTCAAAAAGTAGGTCACCAGGCCAAATCTTAGAAAAACCTTGTGTGACTCTAGAGGCCACATTTTGAGCCAGATTAGAAATTCAAAAATATGCTAAACCAGTCAAAAAGTAGGTCACTTACACTCATGCGTTTTACATCATCACAACCAGGATCTTTTCAGCCTTACCAATCCTAGATGACCTTACTCAGGTGAGCGCTTTAGGGCCAATGGCCCTCTTGTTAACCCATCTTTATTTTCAGCCAGTTTTTAACCCATTTCGTCTTAATCTTATGAAACTATATTCTTGTATCTTCAATCCAAATGTTGTCCCTAACGTCTGCAAGGCTGCACAGATAACGAGTGATGGAAAATGCATTCCATTTTTTGCCAGCCTTCAAAAAAGCTGAGCAGTTTGTGCTCAGGTGAGCTAAAAACTGGCTGATAAAGAGTATAGATGTAACTTTAACCCTTTGCCGCACAATGCCGCCTTTTGACGCCCCGAAGAAAGAAGCCTTTTGAAAACATTGTGGGAAAAGGAGAAAATGCTGGTAACCAGCATTTTCTCCTTTTCCCACAATCTTTTCTACCATATCCAAGAAAAAAAGGCACTATTTGAGCCATTAAGATTGTCGTCTGCAAATGCTTTCAATTTGGACTAGGCTAAAATTTTGTCGTCTGGTAAAGGGTTAATGTACAGACGCTGGAAAGCCAAGACGATGGTAATGAGCTAATATTTGATAACAGTCCGTAAACCGTATCAAGACAAACAGAACTCGACCGGGCCTTGACCGAACGTTCACCTTCGGCCACAAAAATATACAGACACCGTTATAGTGCTGTTCCCTGAAACGCCGACCCTTCCCCAAGGTTAACATTTTACAACCTTATAAATTACTTGAACCAATTGGCCATCGTAAATTCAAAAGCCGCCCTAAATTGTATTCTTTGTCTGTATTCACCAACCATTTTTAAGAACATTCTTAGTCTTACTATGAAAAAGAAAATTCAAAAATTTGAAAGTAACACAACTTCTGATTGGCTAAACCATTTGGTCTGAGAATACAATTAGGATTGGATGGTGAATCTGATTGGCAGTTTTCCTTCGGTTGCAAAAAAAAAAACAGAATTTTTGATTGGCTGAAACAGACCAACTTGTTTGGCCAATCAGAAATTGTGCCTCTATTTTATTTAAAATTAGATTTTGGATACTGTTTTTTCAGGCCAAGGTTTAAAGTCGCTTCTAGTGGTATTTCGTTACATTACGGAGGCAGTTCACTTACTTAAATGTTCACTTTGTTTATTTCTACAACCTGTTTACAGGTTCAAATCTGAAACAGCATCACATTAATTAACATCATCATCATCATCATTTTGTTCCTTCTCACTCTCCTCCTCCTCCTCCCCCTCGTTCTTCTTCTTCTTCTTCTTCCATAATATTTATCTTTCGCTTGATTTTCGAGCTGTATTGATTGTTGATTGTCTATTCCTAGGACAGGTGATAGACGGGGATAGAGTCACTGAGTACGCAAAATTAATTCACATGTTTATGACATGTTAATCCATACATAAAGATGCATCTCTACTCTTTTTCAGCCAGTTTTTAAACCCATTTCATCTCTATTTTGTCAAATTATATAATCATCCTTGTATCTTCATGTCAATTGTTGTCTGTCGGGTGTAAGGTTGCATAGATTGCGATTGTATGAGTGTATGGTGTTTAACCCTTTCCCAAACAAGCCCTGGTTTTCACGTGTCTGCAGTACCAGTCTTTTGAAAACACGGTGGGAAAAGGAGAAATTGCTCGTAACGAGCAATTTCTCCTTTTCCCACAGTGTTTTCTACCCTTTTTGAGACCTTTCTGCCATTGTCATCAAATTTAAAATTGTCGTCTGCAAACTCTTTCAATTTGGACCAGTCCAAGATTTGTCGTTTGGGAAAGGGTTGTTAACGCAGGCTGACAGGAGTCGAAATTTCTTGCATTCAGTAAATGTTCTGCTTGTCCAAAGATAATTCTACCTCAGGATTCCGTTGGTTGTCTGACAAAATACATTTTATGAACCCATAATGATTTGATGACTAGTTTATTATGATGGATCACGGAGATCTGCATTTAGCCCCCTTTTGCCAGAGCGGGGCTCATATATGATTGTTATTCTGTCTAGCTATCCTTTCATTGACCCGATATTCAACTTGTAAAACGAGAATCCTGTAGAAAGTTGAATGTTTGCGTCACGAGGTCAATGTACGGAGGTCACCTCTGACCACTGGAAAAAAATCGATTGCCATCCTTGTCTTGGTGTGTACATGCGCGCTCTCAAAGTAGACGAACTATTTTTCTTTCAAAGCACGAAAAATATATTGAAAATGTAAAAGAAAATGATAATTGAATACAATCGTTAAATTATGGACTTAATTCTAATGTAATAGGGTTTTGTGGTTGGAAATCGGGAAATAGCATTCAAGATAACCTATCAAGTATTCTCAAAGCTGTGACTGAAAAAGGTGATTTCGAAAATATATGTACCTTTCACCTTTCGTATCGCGAGCCCCGCGATAAACTTTGTGAATGGTGTAGACTACGATGAGCCGACTGGTTCGTGCAAGCTGAACTTGTCAACATTATCGATTTTTTTTTCATAATTTTACTGTTTTATTTTTCAGTCCATCCATTTAAAATTAATACGGAGTAAATTCGAAATGACGGTTTGATTCCCTTGGTTATTTGTCTTGGACCGATATTACTCTTAGGTTAATGAATGCGACTCTCAAGCGAGTTTTAGTAGACAGTGTAGATCAAGATCACATTGCACGGAACATACAGTCTGATCTTCGATCTGAATCATGGAATTAGGGTGATAATTTTCGGGGGATTTTTTAATAATTTAAATTATAAGGGTTTTTTACCATATTGACTGGAAATATTCGTCAAACGTATGTACCGGTAGCAGTTTAACGCCACGGGTTAAAAAGGGACTCTTGTAGATGGCATAGATCAGGATTAGACTGCACAGAACATGTAGTCTGATCTGGATCTATACTGTCTGCTTTTTAAGTCAATCCCTTACGCCCATGAAAATTCTCTTGCCTCTGTAGTGGATTGTAAAGATTTACACACGTGAGTCTGTACTTAGTAGTTAAGGGTATCCGCTTACGACGCTTTTCAAAACTATAGTTGACTATGCGGACAGTATAGATCAAAGATCAGACTGCACAGAACGTGCAGTCCGATCTTTGATCTACACTGCCGCCTTTTGCTGAGAAATTCTATACGAAACCAATTTTGAAATTGCAATAGTTTTGGCCTTATTCTTAGACTAAAAACCTATATTGGGTTTCTCCGGCGCTGTAAGGGTTTAGGCTACGAAGGAGTGGCTATTTTATATGCGATATATATGACGCGCGTGTTTGACAGAGATTCTCAGATAGAAATCCATGTGTTTTCGCTAAACAGTTCTGGGGGAAAAAATAAACATATTGTACATTAATAAGCAAATCGTTTGTTATAGAGTGGACAGAATCTTAGATCTTTATAAATTTTCATACAGAATATTAGTGATTTTAATTGAGTTCTTACTCCGTGAATTTTAAAAACGGTCTTTGTAAAATATAATTGGAAATACGAAAAGGATTGTTTTAGAAAGGAGACTGATGTAAAAATATGTATATATACATGTGTTTTCAATGACCAGATAAATAAGATTTAACATTATTATATTTGTTAGAAGTTAATGAATGATGCCTCAAATGCTGCGATAGACGGTAGAAAATGTGGTGTAGATTGAATCAATGAAAAAATAAACAAACCAAATACTTTTAACCTTAAAACAATATATTGCACATCTTCAAGTATACCGTGTATGAAAAATAATAGTGACTTTTTTTTAAACTTGATTCTCTGGAATATTTTTGTGAAAAAATGTATTTTTTGTGTCCGTGAAATGATTTTATCAAATATAGGTAATGATATTTTTTGTGTTCGGGGAATGCTTTCTTAAATAAATGACTTCTGCAAATTTCTCTTGACACTGCTATGTTCTTATTTATTTATTTATTTATTTATTTGCCTACACACCTACCCACCTACCTACCTATTTATTTATTTGTCTATTTATTTCTTCGTTAATTTATATTGATCCTTTGACCTATCCATCGATCGACCCATCCATCCATCTGATGATGATGATGATGATGATTATTATTATTATTATTATTATTACTCGATAAACCTTTCATTATCAGTTTATATTATCGTTAATGTTTGGGATAACAGGCTTATATTCACGTACCATGACGAGATAATTTATAAACCCAACTCGATAACGTTTATATTATCTTGTCACGGTTCGTGGTTTTAAACATGTCATATTCAAGTCGTCTTCCATACTGTTATGATTATCGTTAGAATTATTGTTATGACTACGAGTTGTAGTGGTATAACTTTAACTCGATAAACCTTTCACTAACAGTTTATATTATATTTTGTTTTGGGAATACATGAATATAACTAACTCGATAAACCTTTCATTAATAGTTTATATTATTGTTAGTTTTTGAGTTTTAGTTTTTTTTACATGCTTAAAACCACGAACCGTAATGAGAATATATAAACTTTATCGAGTAGGGTTTATAAATTATCTTGTCACGGTACATGATTTTAAACCTGATATCCAAAACATAAACAATAATATAAACTGGTAATGAAAGGTTTACCGAATGAGAGCTATACCGATATTAGTGGTATAATTATTAAGTTGATATTATTATCATTATCTTATCCATTACATTTAGGATTACTGTGACTAGCACTAATTCTCTTATGCTGTAACTGCTGCTACTACTTCCATCACAAACAAATATGAGTCATGCATTGTGAATAGGGAGCTTCATGCATTTGCAAAAAGTATCGACCCATGTCAGCCTTCGCAGTCTGCGCAGGCTGACATGGGTCGAAACTCTTATGCAATTTATAAATTTTCTGCATGTCAAAGGACCATTCTACCTCCAGATCCAGTTGGTCGTTAGACAAAGTGATTTTATGGATCCATAATTATGTGATGACTTGCCTAGTACGCTGCATCACGGAGATGCATTAGACTACCCCCCTCCCTTTTGCCAGAGCATGGCTCATTCATTTTTCTTTGTTTTTATTCTAGGTCCACACAAACTGATGAGGAAAAAATAGAGGTATCTAACGAGTCACTAAGAGTCATCGTCCCGAGCATAGAAATAGTTTATAAGGTATGTTTCGAACTGGGTAGCTCAGTTGTAAGCGTATCTGACTCGTGACCTGGTGGTTGCGGGTTGAGGCAATCTGTCTTTCCGGCGATTTTACGCCTCTCACCTCTGATGCACGTGAGAAAAGTAGTCAATGGATTTGAAAATCTAATGTGTCAGTACTGGTGTGAGTAGGTTGGAAAACATACACGTAGGCACACTGACTGCTGTCATATGACCTAAGCTGTTAACTCGAATACAAACAAACATATATATCGATTTGTAAACGTTCGAAGAGTGAAATTGGTACAAAATAATTGCCAAGCATCTTATGCAATTCTGATTGGTTTGTTGGTTGGTCGGTTGATTGATTGACTGATTGGTTGGTTGGTTTGTTGGTTGGTTGGTTGATTGATTATTGACCGACCGACCGGCCGGCCGACAGACCGACGCTGTTTAACGCCACTTTCAATAATATATTGTCATGCTCAAAGGCTCTCTCTCTCTCTCTCTCTCTCTCTCTCTAGGTAAATGGTCAAATCCCTACCAGACAATAAAATTGTTGGATAGCCCACATAGAAAACATTTTCATAGAACATATAAAACGTTGCTCATATGATGATCGGGGTGGAACGGGTAGAAAACTTTACGGAAAAAGGAGATATTTCTCCTTTTGCACAACGTTTTTAACTCTTTACCACACAACCCGACTTTTAATGACGCTGAGAAAGAAAGCTTTTGAAAACGTTGTGGGTAAAAAAGAATATCCTGGTAACCAGCATTTTCTTCTTTTCTCACAACGTTTTCTAACCTTCCCTAAACGAGTTTCAATTTCTGAGTCATATTTAATATGTCGTCTGCAAACGCTTTCTATTTCGACTAGTCTAAAACTTTGTCGTTTGGTAAGGTGTTAAAACTTTCATCCTTAAAGTAGGAACAAGCAATATCTTTCAAAAAGAAAGACGGTGTAAATTTGCCAGAAAATGGGCAGGGACCCTTAGAATAAACCTGTTTACATGTTTTACCACAGGGGCCCTTAGAATAAACATGTCCTACATTTTTTACCAATCAAACATTTCTATTTATTCATATTTGTCAGTTTTTAAAAAGAATGTCAAAAGCACATTCAGCTACGCCGAAAAAGCAAAGGATTGTTTTGGTAAAGGGTTTATCTATGGGAAATGTTACTCTTGCAGGAACAGCATTTACTCTACCGGTTGGGTCAGTGTATGAAAGGTTATGTCCAGTAGTGACACTCCGTTCATGTCCAATTCCACGGAATCGCCGCTCGACCTGACTGTTAAACGTCTCGACATGGACGATCCCTCAAATGCAATGCAGACCTACGAGTATAACAGATACATGCCCTACAGTAATGCGATGACTGTGCCAATCACCTCGGAATATGTCTACAATCAATATCCCCAAACCTCGGCACCAGAAGAAGATTACCAATATACAAACGGTTACTGTTCCGATATAGCTTACAATCAGAGGCCCGTTTATTCGACCTCCCCCTTACCGGTGTCCCAACCGTCTTTCACAACCCAGGCCGAGTCGTATGGCTGTTCCCAAGGTCAGAATTGCGTTGATTCGTATGACACGTACGGAACACAGTCTCATTCTCCAACCTACGACAGCAGTATTATTCCTAAGAAGAGAAAAAATCTATGGCGGCCATATGATAGTAAACGTGCACAACAAGGAGGCGATGTCGAGAGAGAAAGTGACAGTGGTTCGGATACTGCCTCCGGATCCAGTTCAGATCAGGAATACAAGACCACTTCACCCTCCGCAGACCCGGTGAAAAAGCGTAGAATACATCGTATCAACCACAATAACAGGGAGTCCAGCATTAATGACAAACCAGTGAAATCCGGTAGCCCAGATGGTACTCATGCTAAACATAATCAAATTGATAAGTCAAAAAACGTCAATTGGTATGTGGCACCATCTAGCGATGAAACGATGGGTCCACTGCCGACGATGACCTCTGATGGTACCGGTAACAATTTACCGCGGATTGCAGAAGACCGCGACAAACTGATCTCAGGTATGAAGAAACGTGATATTTTCGGTTGGTCTCTCAAGCTGAAAACTCCAGCTGTCTCCGAAGACGTAACAATCAATAATGACATTGATGCTAGTCAAAATGATGAACAAAGAGTTTGCACAGATGGGAATAAAACATACATTGAGCTGCAAACAGTTAAGAAGACCTCCTCACCCGAACCACAGCATGTGCAGAAACTGAAGGAAGAGCCATCGTCGCCTCGACCTCAACTCGAAAAATGTTCATCAGCTCCCCATCACATTGACTCGCAAAACGAGCAGAAAATGGATAATACAATGCTTGAAGCTAATTTAAGTGAAAGCGAAAAGGAAAATAGAGTTTCAAATTACGTAGGAAAGAAAGTTTATATTCAGCGAAGAGATAATGTTATAGAATGTTGTAACGAAGCAGACTCCAAAAAGAAAGCGGAACCGGAAACAAAGAAAGGGCTCTCGCTAATCGATCTTATAGAAGAGATAGAAGCCTCGGCCCGAACGCAGGATAAAGACGAAATCGAAAAGACCAATCAAAGAAACAGAAACATTGCTAAATTATTAGATCAATGTAATTATGTCAAACTTCAGGCTCTTGATTATCTGATGGCGAATGTATTAATACAAGATAAACAGACCCAGTTCAAATCGAAAAACGAGAAAGTTCAAAAAATGTTAAATGGGGACAAAATAAACTCGGTGAACATGTTGGATGTCGTGGAACTACAAGTGGAGATGGGACTCAATTGATGAACGATTGCAGATATTAGTTTTCTTCAGGGACATTTTCTTTTATTGTTAGACGTGTCAGGTGATCATCTCGGACCGTACTCACCATCCGTTATAAATGGAATCTTACTTTGATAATTGCTTAAACGTCAAGTGAACGCAACTTTAAATTGGCTTAACCAACTGCTTCCAGCCAATCAGAAAATCCTTTACTATAACTCTTTATCTAATGATAAAGTTTTACACGCGTCAAAATTTTTAGCTCCACTGGCCGAAGGCCAGCGGGCTTATGTCATGGCCCGGTGTCCGTCGTGCGTCCGTCCGTCCGTCCGTCCGTCCGTCCGGTCGTCCGTCCGCCCGTCCGTCCGTCCGTCCGTCCGTGCGTTAACTTTTATTTCAAACATCTTCTTCTCTGAAACTACCCATCCGATTTTCACGAAACTTCACAGAAATGATCCTGACATGGTCCTCTTCAGAATTTCTTGAAAGAATTTGATTCCTTCAAAAACTCTGGTTGCCATGGCAACAAAACTGAAAAATATTGGAAATCTTTAAAAATCTTCTTGTCTGAAACCATAAGGCATAGGGCTACCAAATTTGGCATGTAGCTTTATGTAGTAGACCTCTATCAAGTTTCTTCAAATTATAGCCCTGGGGTCAAAATTGGCTCTGCCCCAGGGGTCACAAGTTTTACATAGGCTTATATAGAGAAAACTTTAAAAATCTTCTTGTCTGAAACCATAAGGCATAGGGCTACCAAATTTGGCATGTAGCTTTATGTAGTAGACCTCTATCAAGTTTCTTCAAATTATAGCCCTGGGGTCAAAATTGGCTCTGCCCCAGGGGTCACAAGTTTTACATAGGCTTATATAGAGAAAACTTTAAAAATCTTCTTGTCTGAAACCATAAGGCATAGGGCTACCAAATTTGGCATGTAGCTTTATGTAGTAGACCTCTATCAAGTTTCTTCAAATTATAGCCCTGGGGTCAAAATTGGCTCTGCCCCAGGGGTCACAAGTTTTACATAGGCTTATATAGAGAAAACTTTAAAAATCTTCTTGTCTGAAACCATAAGGCATAGGGCTACCAAATTTGGCATGTAGCTTTATGTAGTAGACCTCTATCATGTTTCTTGAAATTATAGCCCTGGGGTCAAAATTGGCTCTTCCCCAGGGGTCACAAGTTTTACATAGGCTTATATAGAGAAAACTTTAAAAATCTTCTTGTCTGAAACCATAAGGCATAGGGCTACCAAATTTGGCATGTAGCTTTATGTAGTAGACCTCTATCATGTTTCTTGAAATTATAGCCCTGGGGTCAAAATTGGCTCTTCCCCAGGGGTCACAAGTTTTATACATAGGCTTATATAGAGAAAACTTTAAATATCTTCTTGTCTGAAACCATAAGGCCTAGAGCTACCAAATTTGGCATTTAGCTTGATCTAGTTGGAGTCTACCAAAAGTGCCCAAAGTATAGTCCTGGGGTCAATTTGGCCTCATACTTGGAGGGGGGGGGTTCACAAGATTTACATAGGCTTACATAGGGAAAACTTTTAAATTTTGGTGTACATAGCCATAAGGCTTAGGCTACCAAATTTTGCATATAATTATAGCATTATTTAGTGGACAGTTACAAAGAGGGCCCAAGTTACAGCTCTAGGATCAAGTTTGGCCCTGCACCAGGGATCACAAGTTTTACATGGGTTTATGGAGTGAAAAGTTCAGAAACCATCTTGTTACCAGCCATAAGGCCAAGAACTCCCACATTTGGCATGTTATTCTTCTAATACAATATTCCCCATTTAGTCAGACTGTAGCCATGAGGTCAAAGTTTTATAAGGGCTTATATAGTGAAGACTTTTCTTCGTGGTTTATATTTATAAGCCAGTGGAGCGATACAGGGCCATCATGGCCCTCTTGTTAAATGTATGTTGCCCGATTGATGAAACCTGACTTTAAACGGGTAGAAGACATTATTGGGAAAGGAGAACATGCTGGTTACCACCACTTTCTCCTTTACCAACAAAGTTTTTAAAATGTTTCCTCCCACTGGTCGCTAAAACTCAGGATTGTGTCTAAAGGGTTAGCCATTACGCTAAGACTTGAATGTTTTTCAATTATTTGGTGAATACTGGCCTAGAGGTCACTTGCAATGAGATAGAACGGTTGACAATCATTGTCTTTTGTTGTTAAGTTAATCAATACCCTATTGAAATAAGGATGAGAAAGAAAGCAACCACGGCTCAGGATCTGTCCGTTGATATAAAATGGATACTGCATTTCGTAAAGGGAGATAAACTTTAGACCAGTTTTTAATGTTATTAGTTCAGATTAGAAGCTAAGAAAAACATTGAAAAACAAAAAAAATACATCTAGACAAAAAGTCTTAGTTATCTACCTTTAATCAATAAATCAGATGTTGAGAATTGCAGAACAAGATCAGAGGGTATGGACGTGCAAGCTGATCTTGAACAATCTCAGCGGAAGTGACGTCAGAGGTGATTATCAGGATATTGGTTATGCTTTCGATAAATACTAGCACTCTTTTCTTCTTGTAATCCTTTTCTAGACAATGTCGTATTTAACTACCCTTTTAACTACCCTTTGAAAAAGACTTTTGAAAACATTGTTGTAAAGGAGAGAAAATGTTGGAAACCACCATTTCTCTTTTTTCCACAACAATTTCTAGCCTGTTCAAGACAGAAATCATCTTGAAAGCCATATTTAATTGTCGTCTGCAAAACCTCCGATATGGACCCGTCTAGAATTTTGTCGTCTGATAAAGTGTTAATTTCATGATAATTGTTTTTGTATGATATACATATATGTAGAGTGTAGAAAGAAGCATTTGTATGGAATAATATTCATGTCATCGACCTTTCGACCCAAGCGGAAGTAGAAAACAGGAAAGCGGGCACCATTATAAAAGAATTAAATGATAAACATTTTTATTGCTCGGTAAAAAAAAAAACCCTCTTCACCTGTGGCCCATAGTCATCCAAGAAAATTAAAAATTAAGATACCTAATTCAAGGTTTTTACTTTCACTTGGGTCGATAAGTCAGGACTAGGCTTAAACAGGATTCCGTGCGTTTGAGATAATAAAGGAGACGTGCTCTGTGAAAAGATGGTTTAATGCATAATAATAATCGACTGATGTCAGCCTGCCATGTCAGCCATGCTTTGTGAAAAGGGGGCTTAATGCATCTGTTAAAAAAAAAAAAAAAAAAAAAGAAATTGACCCATGTCAGCCTGCGCAGTCCACGCAGGCTAACCTGGGTCGAACCTTTTTGCCATCGGTAAATTTTCTGCATATAAAAAGACCATTCTAGCTCATGATTCAGCCGGTTAAAGGCAAAATGGATCTTACTGAGCGACAACTTACATGTATAATGCATTACGAGGCTGCATTAAAACCTCTTTTGCCGGAGCGCAGCTCAGTTATATACATGTGTTTGTAAGAGGCGATCGAAGATTTTTGCCTTCTGACCGCAGGTCTCTTAAGCTCTATTGTTCTATAAAGAAACATCAAAATTTTCATTGGTCGATTATCAAACATCTTTACTATAAATAGCACAATGGCGCATCGCCTCTGTATCGTTATTGTACAAGTATAGAAGCGATGGGCCAATTTGCTATTTTTAGTAATGGTGTTCGAGATTAACCAATGAAAATGTCGATGTTCCGTGATAGCCCAATAGAGCTTCAGTGACCTATTTTCCTGTTGATGAAATGTAGAGAATGTTTGTGTAAGAGAGAGAGAGAACTGACTTTTGTCAATGGTTGCAAAAAAGAAGTACTGAATTCCTTACTTTACGATTGAGGCTTACTTTTTGTCGCGGAGGTAGATCTGTTAACGGAAATGCGACTTTTTTTGTTGCTGAACACAGCTACAATTTATCGGCTAAAGCCTAAACCATACAACCTCGAGGCTCAGCGATCCTTAGGAAAAAGACTTTTGAAAATATTTAGGGAATATGAGCAATGCCCAAAAGATCCCTTCTAAAGATAAATGGGATCCTGCGTGGCTCTGTGGTAAAGTGTAGGACTCGTGGCCTGGAGGCCCCGAGTTCTAGCCCCACTAGATCCACTACATTGTTTGTGGGAGTTTCCTTGGGCAAAACACTTTAAAGCCATGGCCTAGTACTGGTGGAACCTAGGAAATACATCAACATGTGAGTTGTCGCTGTGCTATGACTGAAATAATGTTGAACATCATTCAATCAAATCAAAAGATAAATTCTGTAATTAGAGTCAGTATTACTTTGTCGTCTGCAAATACTTCTAGAACAGAACAGAACAAAATGGACGTTTAAAATTTTGTTGTCTGCTAAGGAATTCAACATGGCAAAAAAAACCCAAAATGGTCGCACGTATTTCTGTGGTTTTCATTAGGTTTCCATGAATACTCGATAATTTAGAATAAGCACGATCTTAACCTTTCTCTTGGTAGGTAAGATTGTTGGTTGTGTTTAATCCTTTACCACACAACCCCGACTTTTAACGACCCTGTGAAAGAATCCTTTTGAAAACATTCTGGGAAAAGGAGAAAATGCTGGTAACCAGCATTTTCTCCTTTTCTCACAATGTTTTCTACCCTTCCCAAAATAAATTTTAGTTTTTCACTCATGTTTATTTTGTCGTCTGCAAATGCTTTCAATTTGAACCAGTCTAAAATTATGTCGTTCGGTAAAGAGTTAAAAATAGTTTGACGGGTTAATAAAACGCTCAACATTTTGAACACATAGTTTTCTTGTCGCTGTTCAACTTAACGTGCTGCGTTTGTTTTTTCGGCGTAACTGAGTGTCTTGGCTTTTGACCTACTTTTTGAAAGTGATAACAAATGAATAGACAGAAGTTCGTGATTGGTCAAAAAATGCAGGCACGGTTATTTTAAGGGCCCCTGTCTGTTTGCTGGCAAATTCTATGCCGTCTATCTTTTTTAAAGATATTTCTTGTTTCATTTCTTAATTTTTTTTTCCCGATACAAAGTAAGTTTATAATGCAAATCTTTATTAACCCTCAAGCTGCCAAGCGCGACTCAAGGACTTTTTGCTGACAGAGTAAATTAAGATCAGACTGCACAGAAAGTGCAGTTTGATCCTGGATCTACACTGTCCGAGGAGATACCTTTTCCAAAAACAAAGTACCTTTGAAATAGCAAAGTTTGGGTTTTTACCCTCGGCTTTAAAGTTTCATTTTACTTATTTAGCGGGTTCAGGGTTTATTTTCCACAAGACGTCAAAATCTTTGACGTGCCCGAATTTAAAGCACGGTAACTTAAAAGTGCCTCAAAATAGGGAATTTGTCGTTGGAATAGAGATAACATATTAAGAAACAAAGAAAATGATAGTAACCAGCATTTTCTTCTTTTCCTACAATGTTTTTCATAGGTCTTCTTCCTCAAAGTGGTTAAAACATGGGATCATCTAGTTAACTACATGTACATTATAAGGTATAGAATTACTGTTAGACTGGTATCAGCCTTAAATATTGCATTTTCACTAAAAAAAAATCATAAAACAAAACTGCAGAACAAATACACTAATATAATTTTCTCAACGTCTGGGCCCGTATTCACCAACCATTCTTAAGAATATTCTTAGTCTTATTCTCCAAGATTTTCCACATTTGAAAGTAACACAACTCCTGATTGGCTAAACCAAATGGTTTAGCCAATCAGGAGCTGTGTTACTTTCAAATATAGAAAATTCTGGAGAACAAGACAAAGAACATTCTTAAGAATGGTTGGTGAATATGAACCCTGCTGATGTAACGTAAGGTCTGTGATTTAGATATAGATCTAGAGTAACAACACATATTTCTGTTGGTTTACTCTAATTGTGAACCTTGTTTACTGGAATGACCCAAATGCGGGGCTTGAATGCTTAGCTAAATCACTGTAGGCGCGTCTTGGAGCTGGATTTTCTTTTTTAGAGAAGACGGGAAAGTCTTAAGTGTGAAATCTTTTTAAGTAGTTGACAGACGGGCGTGTCTTGCCTACTACAGTTTGTCGGGCTTACAAGCCTAAACTGTAGGAGCGGTACTTTGTGTGATAAGTCTTTAAATAGACAATTTTTGTTTGGTTACCTTGATGAAGTTTTTACAATGACATTAAAGGGAGGTAATTAAGATTTTGCTATCTTTCCAAGGTTTTTTTTTTTTTCCATGTTTAATGACCACGTGACAAATGCTTGGGTCCACCATTTATATGGATCAAAGTGATATACCAAAATGTTTATGAAATGTACAAGGAAGCTTAAAAAGAATAAATTTGTCGTTTGACCGAAACGAATGTGAATGTCTCCATTTTTTTAAAAAGTAAACCATGAATTATCCGAAAGAAAAGAGAATTAAGTTTAATAGCAGAACTAAGTTTAATAGTATATAATGAGAACTAAGTTTAACCCTTTACCACACAATCCTGACTTTTAACGACCCTGAGAAAGTAGCCTTTTGAAAACATTGTGGGAAAAGGAGAAAATGCTGGTAACCAGCATTTTCTCTTTTTCCCACAATGTTTTCTACCAAATCAAAAGGAGAAATAATCATTTTAGCAACATTAAATTTGTCGTCTGCAAATGCTTTCAATTTGGTCCAGTCCAAAATTTTGTCGTTTGGTAAAGAGTTAATTAATAGCATATTATGGATCATCTGAGAGAATTTTAGAGAAGTATGTAACCTCCCCACCCCCTTTCCCCACCCCCTTTCATTGTTTTTGTTGGTATTCTTAAATAAATTGCCTTAAAACTGTTAAAAAATCTATTGGATATTGTCATTAGTTATCGTGTAGCCAATGAGTTTAACCCTTTCCCAAACAAGCCCTGGTTTTCACGTGTCTGCAGTACAAGTCTTTTGAAAACACTGTAAGAAAAGGAGAAATTGCTCGTAACGAGCAATTTCTCCTTTTCCCACAGTGTTTTCTACCCTTTTTGAGACCTTTCTGCCATTTTCATCAAATTTAAAATTGTCGTCTGCAAACGCTTTCAATTTGGACGAGTCCAAAATTTGTCGTTTGGGAAAGGGTTTAATGGCCCACTGCTGACAAAAATACCGGTTTTAATGTATCAAACACCACTATCTTGGACTTGTTCAAATTGAAAGCATTTGCAGACGACAAATTAAATGAGGCTGAAATCACGGAATCTGTGAAAGGACAGAAAATATTGTAGGGAGAAAAGGAGAAAATGCTGGTTACCAGCATTTTCTCCTTTTCCCACAATGTTTTCAAAAGGCTTGTTCCCTGTGGCCTTTTAAAATCTTGGATTGTTTGGTAAAGCTTTACAAAAATTGTTTTTAAACCCTTCACTACACAATCCCGAGTTTTGACAACACTGAAGAAGAGGGATTTTGAAAACATTGAGAGAAAAGGGGAAGATGCTGGTAAAACATTTTCTCCTTATCCATCCGCGGTTTCTGCCCTCTAAATCCCAACATTTGATTCACACCCAATTTGTCCTTTGCAAACGCTTGGGAATTGGATTTAGGCTAAAATTTTGTCGTATGGTAATGGGTTAAGTTGAATCTCATTCATGTGAGGTGATATCTTTTTTTTTTCTGCTGAAGATATAGAAAATTTCTTTTCTTTAAGTCTGTACGATTAAACCCTTTACAGCACAATCCCAAATTTAACGGCCGTAAGAAGATTATTGAAAACATTTTGGGAAGAGGAGAAATGCTGGTAACCAGCAGCATTTTCTCCTTTTTACACATTGTTTTCTACCCTTTAAAAGACCAATCTTTTTAAATATTATGTAACTCTTAAACTGCTAAGCGAGACTTCAGGACCTTTTGGGGACAGTCTCAATCAAGATCAGCTGCAAGACTGCACAGGACTTGATCTGATCTTGGATCTACACTGTCCGATAAAGAGATATCTTTCCCCCCCAAAAAATACCTTTGAAAGAGCAAAATTTGGGTGTTTACTGTTGGCTTGAAAGTTTCATTTCAGATATTTTGCAGAATAAGGGTTAATTTGTCGCCCGCAAAATGCTTTCTAAATAGAAAAATCTCTAATTTCATTGTGTGGTAATGATTTAGTTATCTTGTTAGGACCCAGACAATTATCTTTATGGAAACAAGTAAATTTCTTATCAATCCTTAACTTGCTGTATAAGTGAAATCAAACTTTTAAGTCAATAGTAAGAAGCCCAAGTTTACTATTTATATTTCTCTAAATGGGAAAAATATCTCCTTATTGGACAGTGTATATTCAAGATCAGACTGCACATTCTGTGCAGCCTGATCTTGATCTACACTGCCCACAAAGGGTCTTTGAGTTGCGTGTAGCAGCCTAAGGTTTAACATGTCCCTTTTGTGCTTCCGTAAGATGGCGCTCTGTACTGTAGATATTAAAATGTCACAAACGTACTAGTAAACAAATATCAAAGTGTTAGATTTTAATTCCGGAACTTTTTCTCTTTGCTTTCGTTTTCTATGAATCCAGATTTATATCTTTTATCAAAATGTGTATAACCTCTATTATTTTTACATGTATGTTCATATAAACTACATGTCGTAATGACTTCAAGATGTACATGTAAATTTATATGTATGTCCATGTTAGTGTTTTTTCTTCATAACTAAAATAAAGTCTAATTATAAAGTTCATAGTTTTATTTTATATTACCTCATATCTTAGTTGGAAAAAAAATATATAAAAGAAAAAATTGTATAAAACCTTTACCAGACAGTCTCAAGATTTAACAACCTAGAGAAAGAGGCCTTTTAAAAACATTGTGAAAAAGGGGGAAATAATGATTACAAGCATATTCTCCTTTTCCCACAACGTTTTTTTACCATTTCACAGACAACTAACATAATTTGAGCCACATCTATATGCCGTCTACAGCCCTTTAACCCTTTACCACACAATCACATGTTTGAACAACCCCAAGAAAACGGACTTTGAAAACATGCTGGGAAAAGAAGAAAATGCTGGCAACCAGCATTTTCTCCTTTTCACGCAATGTTTTCTACTCTTTCAAAAACAAATTTCATAATTTGTGCTACATTTGTTGTCTGCAAATGCCTCCAATTTGGAGCAGTCTAAAATTTTGTCATTTGGTAATGAGTTAATAAAATGCAGCAAAGTCTATAAAAACTGTCAACTGGTTAGCCCTTTACCAGTCAATCCGGAGTTTTAACAACCCTGAGGAAGAAGGCTTTTGGAAACATTATGGTAAAGAAAAAAAATGCTGGTAACCGGCATTTTATCCTGGCATTAATATCTCTTGTCACAACATATCCCAGCATTAAAATTGCCTTTCACAAACATAACATGAATAAGACATGAAATTATCATTAATGTCTCCTGACATGATTTATCCCAGCATTAATATCTCCTGACATGATATATCCCAGCATTAATGTCTCCTGTCATGATATATCCCAGCATTAATATCTACTGACATGATATATCCCAGCATTAATGTCTCCTGACATGATATATCCCAACATCAATGTCTCCTGACATGATATATCCCAGCATTAATGTCTCCTGTCATGATATATCACAGCATTAATGTCTCCTGACATGATATATCCCAGCATTAATATCTCATGACATGATATCTCCCAGCATTAATGTCTCCTGTCATGATATATCCCAGTATTAATGTCTCCTGTCATGATATATCCCAGCATTAATATCTACTGACATGATATATCCCAGCATTAATGTCTCCTGACATGATATATCCCAGCAGTAATATCTCCTGTCATGATATATCCCAGAATTGATGTCTCCTGACATGATATATCCCAGCATTAATATCTCCTGACATGATATCTCCCAGCATTAATATCTCCTGTCATGATATATCCCAGCAGTAATATCTCCTGTCATGATATATCCCAGCATTAATATCTCATGACATGATATATCCCAGCAGTAATATCTACTGTCATGATATATTCCAGCATTAATGTCTCCTGACATGATATATCCCAGCATTAATATCTCCTGACATGATATATCCCAGCATTAATGTCTCCAGACATGATATATCCCAGCATTAATATCTCCTGTCATGATATATCCCAGAATTAATGTCTCCTGACATGATATATCCCAGCATTAATATCTCCTGACATGATATATCCCAGAATTAATATCTCCTGACATGATATATCGCAGCATTAATGTCTCCTGTCATGATATATCCCAGCATTAATATCTCCTGACATGATACATCCCAGCATTAATGTCTCCTGACATGATATATCCCAGCATTAATGTCTCCTGTCATGATATATCCCAGCATTAATATCTCCTGACATGATATATCCCAGAATTAATATCTCCTGACATGATATATCCCAGCATTAATGTCTCCTGTCATGATATATCCCAGCATTAATATCTCCTGTCATGATATATCCCAGAATTAATGTCTCCGGACATGATATATCCCAGCATTAATATCTCCTGACATGATATATCCCAGAATTAATATCTCCTGACATGATATATCCCAGCATTAATGTCTCCTGTCATGATATATCACAGCATTAATGTCTCCGGACATGATATATCCCAGCATTAATATCTCCTGACATGATACATCCCAGCATTAATGTCTCCTGACATGATATATCCCAGCATTAATGTCTCCTGTCATGATATATCCCAGCACCAATATCTCATATCACAACAAAATAAACCAGCATTATAATCTCTTGTCATGATATATCCAAGCATTCATATTCCCTCTCACAACAAATCCAAGCTCTATTATCTCCTATCACAACAATGTAACTAGCATTAATATCTCCTGGCACGGTATATCCCAGCATTAATAGCTTCTGATATGATATATCCCTGCATTAACAAGTCTTGCCTCAACAAGTCCAAGCATTAATATCTCCTATCACAACGATGAAATCAGCATTAATGTCATATCACAGCATGAATATCTTATGCCACAACATATCCAAGCATTAATATCTATCAAAACACAGTAATTGGCATTAATATCTCTTGTCATGATATATCCCAGCATTCATATTTCCTGTCACAACATATTCAAACATTAATGTCTCCAATCACAACATAATCATGACAATCAAATCTGTTGCAACATATCCCAGCATTCAAATCTGCTCTCACATCATATCCCAGCATTCACATTTCCTGTCACAACATGTCCAAGTGCTTGAATCTCCTGTTATGACATATCCCAGTGTTCAGCACCAAGTGGATCATCGTTTTCTAGAAAGTCATCAAATTCATCATAATCTTCCTCCCAGTCGTCGTAAGCTTTGATAGGCCCATCTGGTGCATAATCTACAAAGACATCATACTAAAATTTTACCTTTTTTCCTTTGCTACACAATCCAGTGTTTTAATGACCCTTTAATAACTTCATTTCAGACATACCACATCTAGGGCATGTATCTGTTATTTCCTGGGTTTTCTCTCACCAGTATTTTGTGCAACATTCTTTCCAAGCCACTGGCTGCCTCACACTGTGAAATATATTCAGCAGTGAGAAAGAGCTGAGAGCTGACAGACAGCTGAGAATTGACCGAGTTGTTTGACCCGATTGCAATACCGCAGCTCCTGAGTCTCTATGCTGTTCTGAAAGTTGATCAATCTGTGCTTGAATTGTAGCAAGTCTAACATCCAAAATGCATAACACATAAGTGTAGACAAGTAGAAAAAATTGAATTAGATCAGTGAATTTTGTCACTTTAACCCTTTACCACACAATCATGGGTTTTAATGACCCTGAACAAAAAGCCTTTTGAAAGCATCGTGGGAAAAGGAGAAAATGCTGGTAACCAGCATTTTCTCCATTTCCCACAATGTTTTCTACCCTTCCCAAGACAAATTTCAATTTTTGAGTCTCATTTATTTTGTCGTCTCCAAATGCTTTCAATTTGGACAAATTTAAAATTTCGTTGTGTGGTAAAGAGTTAAAACATAAAGTTATTTTCATCACTAATCCCAAGAGTGCTAACCTCGGTTTTACCTTCTCCCAAACAACAAACTTTAGACACTTCCAAATTTAAACATCTGGAGACGACAACCTTGAAACTGGTATATACTGTTAACTGGTATAAATGAGGTTAAATTCCCTGGCAGGGTAGAAAACATTGTGGAGAAAAGGAGAAAATGCTGATAACCAGCATTCTCTCCTTTGGCTGCAATGTTTTCGAACACTATCTCCAGTGAGATCATTAACACTCAGAATTGATTGGTAAAGGGTTGAACTGTTTTTGAAGCCAAGACAAAGTATATCAAGATCAGACTGCCTTCCGGAGACAGGTAGGTCAAGATCAGATTGCACAGTACTTGCAATTGTTGTCTTTGAAATACTGGATGTTAACCCTTTACCAAGCAATCCTGTGATTTAACAACCTTGGGGAAAAAAGGATTTCAAAAACATTGCAGGAAAATGAGAAAATGTTGGTAACAGTGCTTTCTAATATTTTCAAGACAAAGCCAATCATTTAACCCTTTACAACACAATCTAGAGTTTTTACAAAACTAGCAAATAGTGCTTTTGAAAACATTGTAAGAGAAGGAGAAAATGCTAGTTATAAACATTTGCTCCTTTTCACACAATGTTTTCAATACTTTCAAAGAAATATTTCATCATTGCAGAGATACAGAATCTGTCGTCTGCAATGGCTTTCAATTTCATAAAGTCTAACATTTTGCCATTTGGAAATGAGTTAACCCTTGACCACACAATCCCGACTTTAAACGACCTTGAGGAAGACCCTGGTGACCAGCATTTTCTCCTTTTTCCACAATGTTTTCTACTCTTCCCAAAACAAATTTCAATTTTTGAGTCACATTTGTCATTTGCGAAAGCTTTCAATTTGGGCTGGTCTAAAATTTTGCCGTTTGGTAAAGAATTAAGTAACAATATATTTGACATCTGCAGCTGCCTTCAATTTGAACCAGTCCAAAATTTTCTCATCTGTAGAGAGTTAAAACTGTCTTTTTTCGAAAATCTATGTTAAAACTAGACTACTACAAGAATACCTACCACTGATGGGCCGATGAGGTGCATATTCCTCTTCTGAGTCCTCGTCTACATCTACAATCAAAGTATTGGAAGTACTAAGTGTCATGCTTTTTGGTACAATTAAACAAAGTTGATAGTTAAATGGCCAAGAATCTGGTTTTGTGGTAACCTTTCCACAAAGCCTCTTGAAAACATTGTTCTATCATTGTCATCCCTGACAGTTTTACAATTTCACGCATCTCTAGAATATCATTTATAAACTAGTATCATACGCACAAAATTCTTTGCAGGCAAGTGACTGCTTTCCAACATAACAAACGTCGAAACAATGATCAGTGGTGAGATAGGAATGAATCCTGTTGCAAAGATAATCATCAGTCCTCAGAAAGTAATTATCCAAGCTGGGGATTTGAAGCAATATACAATGGGTACCAGAGGAACTGAAACAGAGACCCTGTGGACTGATATGAAGAGCGATAAAATATAAATTTTGACAAGTATTTACACCCATGCAGAAAGATCTTTTAACCCAAACAACAAGAAGTCCATATTGAAAGCATTTGGAAGATGACTGTTTGAATATGGCTCAAACAATTGAATTTGTCTTTTTGAAAAGGTTATCAGCATTTTCTCCCTTTTCCACAATGTTCCAAAAGTGTTTTCCCTCTGGGTAGTTAAACATGATTTTGATAACCCAAGCAGAAGAACGTAAGAGGTAAACAGATATCTCAAAAAGCTGTATGTGAGGTAAATATAGAATATTACAACAGTCTGCATTTCTGCGTGGTCAGATCATATTGGATAAGACAGGTCAGATCCGATGTGGATCTCTTTACACACGCAACGAGACATGATCCGACCATGCAGAAACGCAGACTGTTGTAGTATTCCTATTATTATATACCTCACCACTATAACTGTAAAGAAACATCCCAAAATCAATATGAATAACCAAAAAATCTGAGAACTATGCTTTATTGTAGATATGTACAATTTTTATGAATGGCGGATGAATAAACATAGATAACTGTAAGTCTGCATAGATCTAGGATGCATTTAAAAATGGTGGTTACTGTTTGAGCCGCTACAAGAAAATAAACAACAACAGTGGCTTAAAACCTATTTCTCAAACAATGAAAAGGTAGTCAGTGGTTGTTATTCACTGTCATTTTCAAGAATAGTACACTTTTTTCCGTTTCAGTGCAGGATTCGAGTCAACCTTGTGATTATTAATCGCGATGCTGAATTCATGAGTCTGTGCAGTAGCATTTGGAAATACCCTTTGGAGACAAAACATGTTTATGTAATGGGCACTGATCAGTTTTGGACAAAAATCAAGTTCTACATAAAAACGATTTTTGAAAAAAGTAGATGACAAACAACAGTCGAAATATCTATAAATACACTGATAGGTGGGGTTTTCGTGCTTTGTCATGCTAGCTTTATCATGATAGCCGTGAACGTTAAGGTTGAAAGTCCTGAACGTTATTACACAGAAGTAGTCCGTGTACATGATTATGCTGTACACACGGTACTAGAGTGATACAAGTTGTATTGTGAAGTTAGATAACGCCTGAATTTTACTCAGATCATTTATAGGTATGTAATAAACAGATATATCAAAAAGCATGGCATGAGATATACAGATATCTCAAAATGCAAGACAAAAACAGACATCTCAAAAATCTGTGTAAAGAAAACAGATACATCAAAAAGCTTGAGTGCAAAAAACCCATATCTCACAAAGCTATGTGTGAGATAAAAAGTTATGTCAAAAAGCTTAGCATTTAGGTAAAGAGATATCTCAAAAAGCTTGTAATACAAAAATAGATACCTCACAAAGCTATTTGTGATGTAAATAGGTATATAAAAAAATCTAGTGTGAAGTAAACAGATATCTTAAATAGCTTTGTGCGAGGTAAAAAGGTATATAAAAAAGCTTTATGTGAGGTAAAAAGGTATATCAAAAAACTTGGTGTGAGGTAAACAGTTATCCTAAAAAGCTTTGTGTGAGGTAAATATACACATGTATTTCAAAAACCTTTGAATAAGGTAAAGAGCAATCTTACCTTGCATAATAAGGTCTCTATACAAACCTGGACTGTTCATAAATACTTTGAGGTGAGAAAACCCTGAAACCCAATCTATATCTTCTCCAATCCAGTCCACTGAGGTTCCTATTATAAGGAAGAGTTTAATCTTTCATCAAACAATCTAGAGTTTTAACCCTTTACCACACAATCCTGAGTTTTAAAGACTGTGAGGTGAAAGAAGAAATGCTTGTAACCAGCATTTTCTCCTTTACACACAAGGTTTTTACCCTTTCAAAACAAAGTAAATCATTTGAGTCACATTCGATTTATTGTCTGCAAAAGCTTTGAAGTTGGACTAGTCTCACATTTTGTTGCCTGGAAAAGGGTTAACATTCGAGAGAAAAAACTTTGGCAACATGGTGGGATTTTTTAATGTTATTGATAGTAGAATGCTGAACAATCACATTAACTCTTTACCGCAAATGACGCCTTTTAACACCCCTGGGAAAGAGGCCTTTTGAAAACATTGTGGGAAAAGGAGAAAATGCTGGTAACCAGCATTTTCTCCTTTTCCCACAATGTTTTCTATCCTGTCAAAGAAAAATTGCACCATTTGAGCCACATTGAAATTGTTGTCTGCAAATGCTTTCAATTTGGACAAGGCTAAAGTTTTGTTGTCTGGTAAAGGGTTAAATAAAATGCTTAGAGCATTTCTGTAGGGGGCAACCAAAGGTATGGCTTGGGAGACATTTCAAAATCTGTCCTATTTCAACTGCAGCCTTTTAACCCTTTACCAAACGACAAAATTTTAGACTGGACCAAATTGAAAGCATTTGCAGACGACAAATTAAATGTGGCTTAAATAGTGTTTTATGTATTGGATAGGGTGGAAGACATTGTGAGAAAAGGAGAAAATGCTGGTTACCAGCATTTTCTCCTTTTTCCACAATGTTTTCAAAAGGCTTCTTTCACAGGGTCGTTAAAAGTTGGGATTGTGTGGTAAAGGGTTTAAGAATTTTTAAAGAATGTCACCAAAATAAAACAACCATGAAAAATTATCTATAACATCTGTCTATCCATGTCATCACAGTAATTCTGAAAAGAAAAACCTAACCCTTTGAGTGAGGATAGAAGCCTGGGCCTCAAATGAACCCCGGGTCTCATATTGAATCAAAGGCCTCAAATTCAGACCTGGGCCTCATATTAATGGATTGAATGGTGTTTCAACATTATTTCAGTTATGTCATGGCAACAGCTCACATATTCATGTATTTCCTGGGTTTCACTAGTACCAGGCCAGGGCTATGAAGTGTCTTGCCCAAGGAGACTCCCATGAAGGGCCCAGTGGATCCAGTAAGGCTCAAACCTGGGGCCTCCAGGTCACAAGTCCTACACTATACCACTGAGGCACCGTGGACCCCAGGCTTTATATTTAACCCGCGGACCCAAAATTGAACCCTGGGCCTCAACTTGAACCCAGTGCCTTCAGTGTGCAAATCCTACACCTTCATAAATAAGCCACACAGGTCCCTGACTTCTTTCTGAAAGAGTTAACACCATTGAGGCAAAAGGAGCTAAAACTGTATTTATCAGGGCTGTTAAGACACAGGAGAGTTTAGTAAAGGAATTAAAGACTTGGTCTTACCTCCGAGGTACAGTTCTACAGTTTTATCCTCATCCATAACGCTTGTTTTGAATGCTTCGAAAATTTGATTGGTAATGTTAAAACATTCACTCAGGTCTAAATGTTCTAGGTGTGGACTGGAAGTGATGATTTGCATAATACCTAAAAATAGATTTAAAAGCAAGTGAGCCATTGGGGTTTTAACCCTTTAACCCTTAGGCTGCTAAGCATGACTTGAGAACCCTTTGTGGACAGTATAGATCAAGATCAGACTGCACAGGACGTGCAGCCTGATCTTGGATCTACACTGTCCCATAAAGAGATTTTTCTGCCAAAAAAATAACTTTGAAATAGCAAAATTATGGGTTTTACTATCGGCTTGAAAGTTTCATTTCACTTATTTAGCAGGTAAATGGTTAATATAAACACTCTCTTGTGACAACGACCCTAAGGAAAAAATGCTTTTGAACCATGTTTACTTCTCTTCAAAATACAAATGAGACATGCTCTTTGAAAAGGGGGCTTAATTCATCAGCGAAAAGCATCGAACCAGGTCAGCCTGCGCAGTCCATGCTGGCTGACCTGGCCGAAACTTTTCGCTATCGGTCAGTTTTCTGTATGTCCAAGGACCAGTCTACCTCATGATTAAGTCGGTTGTTTAAAAAAAGTGGCTATTATGGATCCATGATCATGTGATGACTTGCTTGGTATCAATCATCACGGAGATGCATTAAGCCCCCTTTTGCTAGAGCACCATACAAATTTCAGTGTTTGAATCATGTTTTACTTTGTTGCCTGCAATGCTTTCAGGTTGGTCAAGTCCAATAATATATTGTCTGGTTGAGGGTTAATCTTACAAGACAGACACTGGTTACCAGCATTTTCTCCTTTTCCCACAATGTTTTCAAAAGGCCTCTTTTGCAGGGTCATTTAAACTCGGGATCCTGTGATAAAAGGTTAAATGTTTCAAGAAGGAAATTGTGGGTGTGGGTGAGGGTGAAACTGCTGCTTCCAGCATTTTCTCCTTTTCAAAACCCTTCTTCCTTAGGGTTGTTAACTCTTTCCCAAACAAGCCCTGGTTTTCACGTGTCTGCAGTACAAGTCTTTTGAAAACACTGTGGGAAAAGGAGAAATTGCTCGTAACGAGCAATTTCTCCTTTTCCCACCGTGTTTTCTACCCTTTTTGATAACTTTCTGCCATTTTCATCAAATTTAAAATTGTCGTCTGCAAACTCTTTCAATTTGGACCAGTCCAAAATTTGTTGTTTGGGAAAGGGTTAAAACACAGGATTGAATGGTAAAAAAATTATCTACCTTGATTTGTGAGGTATGGGGACGCTCTTGTGATAAGCTTTCTTAAGCTTCCTCCTTCAGCAATCTTGACAAGGGTATCTTCAATCTGTAATTGAAACAAAAAACATATGAGTCATGCTCTGTTGAAAGGGGGTTTAATGCGTCTGCAAAAAGTACTCACCCATGTCAGCCTGTGCTGTCCGTGCAGGCTGACCTGGGTCAAAACTTTTTACTACCAGTCAATTTTCTGTATGGCAAAGGACCAGTTTACCTCATAATTCAGTTGGTTTTCAGACAACTGATTGATTGTATGGTGTTTAACGCCGTTTTCAACATTATTTCAGTTATATCACGGCGGCCAGTGCTCCAATTCATGCTTTCCTGGAGTTTCATTTACCAGTACTCCGCACAATATTCTTTCCAAGCCACTGGCTGCTTTCCCACATAACCATCGTCGAAACAATGGTCAGCGGTGAGAGAAGAATGAATCCTGTCGCGATGACTATCATCAATCCTCGGAAAGAAATTGGCCAAGCCGGGGATCGAACCTGTGACCTCCTGTTCTCAAGTCCTGTACGCTACCGACTGAGCTATGGGGGCTTGGCTGGTTTTCAGACAAAATGGATTCTATAAATCCATAATTATGTAATGATTTGCTCGATACAATGCATCACAGCGATGCACTAAGCTCCCTTCTGCCAGATCATGGCTAACATTAATCAAATCTTTACTGATCAATTATGTGTTCTAACAATCCAAAAGACAAAGACTTTAACTCTTACAGTGCTGAATTAATGAAATGCACCTTTTCAATCAGGAAAAATATACAAAAATATTGTTACTTCAATATAGTTTTGGCTAGAACATGTAATGAAGTAGCAGACAGTGTAGATCCAAGATCAGCGCGTTCTGTGCAGTCTGATCTTGATCTACACTGTACAATAACAACTTAAGTCGGTTCCAGCACTTTAAGGGTTAAAAATATTTTGAGGAGTGGACAAAATGCTGGTTACCAGCCCTTTCCTTCTTTAGCAATGTTTCCTACCCTGCCAAAGACCGACCTCTTTGACTGACATTAATATTCATCTGCCAAAGCTTTCAAAATGCAAAAGCCTAAAATTTTTGGTAAAGAGTTAATGTCACTGCAGCTTTGGAAAGCTATTATTCTTTTCTTTTCATTTTCTTCAAATATTTTTCCTTTGTGTTAATTGTAATAGTTTTAGTCAAAACTAAAAACAGCCAATGGAGTAAAGGGTTTGGTTCAGCCAATTGGAAAGGCTGTTCCTTTGAAATTGGCTAAATAAATGTTTGGGCATTAGAATGAGTTGCAATTTAGAATGAGAGGCAGATAAGGTACATGTAGGTAAAGCCCCTGGGCCTGTATTCACCAACTGGTCTTAAAATCATTCTTAGTCTAATTCTTAAGAATTTTCTAATTTGTTTGTTTGTTTGTATTAGAGTTTAAAACCGTCTTCACAGATTAAGTCATATCAAGGCGGTCAGTGCACCTATGTACGTGTTTCCTGGCTTTCTTACACCAGTGTTGACACAACTTTCTTTCCAAGCCACTGACTACTTTTTCCACATGAATCAGAGGTGAGAGGCTAAAAATCTCCAGAAAGAAAGTTTTCCTTAAACAGGTATTGAACCCACAACCACCATGTCACCAGTCAGATACGCTAATCACTGAGATACTTGACCAGGCTGAGAATTTTCTAAACTTCAAAGTAACACAACTCCAAATTGGCTAAACCTGGAATTTGACCAAGAATGCATTTAGAATGACTGGCACATTAAGGCCTCTGGACATGGACACACAAAAGAAATGCAACAAATGGAAAATCTCTCACCTTACTGTTTCTCTGAAGAAAGCTAGCACCAAGTGTGTGCAAATATTGCAGGTATACAAGACTTCCCATCCCTTCGTCTGTGATCTGAATGCAGCCACTGACATCTAAATACCTTAAATGCACAGTAGCAGCCAAATGTAAACAATGCAAGTGTTAAAATTGGTGATAAAGTAGATTTGTTTGGTGAAGGGTAAACTCTTCATTACACGACAAAAATTTTAAACTGGTCCAACTTGAAAGCATTTGCAGACAATTCATATGTGGCTGGAATTGCGAGTTTTGACTGTGAAAGAGAAGAAAACATAGTGGGAAAAGGAGAAAATGCTGGTTACCAGCATTTTCTCCTTTTCCCACAATGTTTTCAAAACCTGTCTTTCTCAGGGTGAAAGCCAAGGCCCGGTAGCTCAGTCGGTGGCGTACAGGACTTGAGAACAGGAGGTCGCTGATTTGATCCCCGGCTTGGCCAATTTCTTTCCAAGGACTGACGATAGTCATTGCCACAGGATTCATTCCTCTCTCACCGCTGACCATTGTTTGGACAATGGTTAAGTGGGAAAGCAGCCAGTGGCTTGGAAAGAATATTGTGCAGAGTACTGGTAAAAGAAACTCCATGAAAGCATGAATAGGTGCACTAGCCACCCTGATATAACTGAAATAATGTTGAAAACAGCGTTAAACACCATACAATCCATCAACCGACTCTCAGGGTGGTAAAAACTTGTGATTGTGTGTTAGTGGGTTAATCAATAACAAGTTTATAAAATAGACCCCTACAGTGCTATGACAATACCTCCAGTTTTTTTTTATCTAAAAACAGCCGAGCTAAAAAGGGGGCTTTTGAAAATACTGTGGGAGAAGCAGAAATAGCTGTTAACCAGCATTTTCTCCATTATCCTCATAATGTTGTCAAAGCCCTTTCAGGCACAGGGTCGTTTACAGTCAGGTAGGTAGTTACAAAGGTTAACAGATTGACAAACAAACATGCAGACACACAGACAAAATTTTTGAGAAATGCAGACAGACACATGAATTTATGAAAACAAGAGGGCCATGATGGCCCTGTATCGCTCCACTGGCTTATAAATATAAACCATAAATACTAAACATTTCAATTCTGAGCCAAATGGTTTCAAAATGAAGACTTACAAAGTTTTCTCTATAAAAGCCCATGTGAAAGTTGAGACCCGCAGGGCAAAGCCATTTTTGATCCCAGAGCGATAATTACTTGAACCCTGGTCGAGGTCCACAAGATAAAGCCACATGCCAAAATAATACAAGTCTATGCTGTATGGTTATAAATAAGGTGATTTTCAAGTTTCGTCCATATGAAGCCCCTGTAAAACATAAGACCCCTGATGCAAGGCTAATTTCAAAAAAAAAAAAAAATCAAAAGTGATCCAGATTTGGTAGCCCTTGGGTTTGCGGTTAGGAGCAAAAGGATTTTTTGAATTTTCACCCTATAAGCATATGTTTATGACCAAATTTGGGAGTTCTTGGTCTTATGGCTAGTAACAAGACGGTTTCTGAAGTTTTCACTCGATAAACCCATGTAAAACTTGTGACCCCTGGTGCAGGGCCAAACTTGATCCTAGGTTTGTAACTTGGGCCCTCTTTGTAGTTGTCCACTAGATAGTGCTATAATTATGCAAAATTTGGTAGCCCTAAGCCTTATGGCTAGGTACACCAAGGTTTAAAAGTTTTCCCTATATAAGCCCATGTAAATCTTGTGAACCCCCCCCCACCCCAGCATGAGGCCAAATTGACCCCAGGACTGTAATTTGGGCACTTTTGGTAGACCCCCACTAGATCAAGCTAAATGCAAAATTTGGTAGCTCTAGGCCTTATGGCTAGGTACCGGAAGATTTCTTAAGTTATCACTATGTACTCCCATGTAAAACTTGTGACCCCTCCAGCAGGGCCAATTTTGACCCCTGGGCTAAAATTTTGGCCTGCTTGGTAGAGGCCCACTAGATATAGCTACATGCAAAATTTGGTAGTTCTAGGCCTTATGGCTAGGTACAGGAAGATTTTTAAAGTTTTCTCTATATAAGCCTATGTAAAACTTGTGACCCCTGGGGCAGAGCCAATTTTGACCCCAGAGCTATAATTTGAAGAAACATGATAGAGGTCTACTACATAAAGCTACATGCCAAATTTGGTAGCCCTACGCCTTACGGTTTCAGATAAGAAGATTTTTCAAGATTTCCAATATTTTTCAGTTTTGTTGCCATGGCAACCAGAGTTTTTGAAGGAATCAAATTCTTTCAAGAAATTCTGAAGAGGACCATGGCAGGATCATTTCTGTGAAGTTTCATGAAAATTGGATGGGTAGTTTCAGAGAAGAAGATGTTTGAAATAAAAGTTAACGCACGGACGGACGCACGCATGCACGCATGGACGGACGGACGCACGACGGACACCGGGCCATGACATTAGCCCACTGGCCTTTGGCCAGTGGAGCTAAAAATGAAAGAAAAACAATAATACATACCTAAGGTTTGGACAGTTTTTAGCCAATGCTTTTAAGCATTTGTCACAAAACTCCACATTATGAGAAAAGTCAGCCTGTTCCTGGAACAGACAATTAAATACATGAGAAATTACTACATAGTGCAAATATTCCTACACTGAATCATACAGGAGGTTTGTTTGTTTGTACTGGAGTTTAACGCCATTTTAACAGCTCAGGTCATATCATGGCGGTCAGTGACCCACCCATGTGTGTCCTTGCTTTCTCACAACTTTCTTTCCAAAACCACTGACTACTTTTATCATATGCATCAGAGGTGAGAGGCAAAATCGCCAGAAAGAAAGTTTGCCTCAATGAGGTATCAAACTCGCAACCACCAGGTCACGAGTCAGATACGCTAACCACTGAGCTACCCCAGTGGGCTCATACGGGAGGACTGGATGGACAAATGGACAAATGGAAGGACAGATGAATTGACAGACAGCACCAAATCAATATCCCCAAGGTCCATATTCACCAACTATTCTTAAAAATGTTCTCAGTCTTATTCTCCAAGATTTTCTAAATTTGAAAGTAACTCATCTTCTGATTGGTAAGTAACACAAATGGTTTAGCCAATCAGATTTGGTTTAGCCAATCAGACGATTTAGCCAGTCAGAAGATATGTTACTTTCAAATCTAGAAAATTTTTGAGAATTAGGTGAATAGTTTTAAGAATGGTTGGTGAATATGAGCCCTGTTCACCATCCGGCTGCGGATAAAATCCCTCACTATAGCACCAAGAAATTCCTTTAACTCTTTACCAAACAACGAAATTTTAGATGAGTCCAAATTGAAAGCATTTGCAGACGATAAAATGGTGGTGACAGAAGAAATGAAATTTGTTCTGGAAAGGGTAGAAAATATTGTAGGAAAAGGAGAAAATGCTGGTTAACCGGCATTTTCTCTTTTTCCCACAATGTTTTCAAAAGGCTTCTTTCTCAGGGTCGTTAAAAGTCGGAATTGTGTGGTAAAGGGTTAACTCTTTACCACTCAATCCCAATTTTCAACAACCCTGGGAAAGAAACCTTTTGAAAACATTGTGGAAAAAGGAGAAAATGACCAACATTTTCTCCTTTTCCCACAATGTTTTCTACCATTCCAAAAACAAATTTCAATTTTTGAGTCACATTTATTTTGTTGTCTGCAAATGCTTTCAATCTGGACTATTTTAAAATTACGGGTTTGGTAAAGAGTTAATTATCACTTTATGCAGACAAACAAGACAATACATAATTTCAAGAGTCATTCTAGGGATAAAAAGAGATTGATTGATTGGTTGGTTGGTTGGTTGGTTGGTCGATCAATCGATTGATTAATTAAATTTGATTTGCACCACTTTTAACAGTATTTCAGTCACATCACTGCAACAGCTCACATTCATGTATTTCCTGGGTTCCACCAATACTAGGCTAGGGCTCTGAAGTGTCTTGCTCAAGGACACTCCCACTAAAAGCGCAGTGCTTCCTGTGAGGCTCAAACTCAGGGCCTTCAGGCCACGACACTTTACCACTGAGCCACACAGGACCCAGATAAAAAGAGAATCGCACATGAATGCTTATGCAGAGTTATCATTTTTTAGGAGACAGGTTTACTAAAATTAACCCTTTGCCAAACAATCCTGCATTGTAATGACCCTAGGGAAGAAGGCTTTTGACAGCATTGAGGAAAAATAAAGAAAATGCTGGTAACCAGCATTTTCTCCTTTTCCCACAATGTTTTCTACCCTTCCAAAAGTAAGTTTCAATTTTTGAGTCTAAAATTTTGTCTTTTGGTAGAGTTTAATGATGCAAGTCTTGGCCACACAGAATCCAGACAATACTTGCAAAGTTCAAGGTACCCAAATTAAGTTGAAAGTTTACAAATATTACTGTTTTAATTAGTAATTACATTAGTATTAATCAACAGTACTCACCAGATTTTTTAGCTGTGTTTCACCAGTTAATGCCTTGAATGGATCTGTCATGACAAATACAAGATCACATAAATACTGTAAAAGTGGATATTATTTCGGGTCAAAAATTTCACAAACTACCAAATACAGACGTTACAGGTATTTTAATTTCCATGAAAACTGCATCAGATATAATAAATCTCCATTTTTACTTCAGTGAAATATGTTTAATAGGCAGTATCAACTGCCACTAGACTGGTAATCTGGTCGACTTTGATGAAAAAAAGGCACACATAGATGTCGACATGGGTACCAGTCAATCAGACTCACATGCCAGTGTCTAGGTAAAATATAAAGTAATGTAGCTTAAATTTTCGCTAGCCTAAATCTTCACCATTTTCATCAATACACAAAAAATGCACAGATTTGTACAATGGGAACATTTCCGGTTTGACAGTAGCTATACCTGTAAAGAAAACAGAAACATAAACAATTACAGGAGAAGTAAATATGTTTAGATAATCTTTCAAAAAATTTAACTTCAAAAGATGTATACCTGATAAACTTGCTGAGCTAATATTTAAAGTTCTGAGGGCCTTGAAATTCTGAAAGTAATGAAAAAGAAGGAAAAACAGAAAGTGAGTAAGTTTGTTTGATTGTATTGGTTTTTTAATGTGAGATGGTTCTGAATCACTCCAGTATCTTAACTCTTTACCAAACGACAAAAATGTTGACTGGTCAAAATTGAAAGCATCAACAGACGACAATTCAAATGCAACTCAAATGATGGAAACTTGTTTTTGACTGGGTAGAAAACATTATGGGAAAAGGAGAAAATGCTGGATGCCAGCATTTTCTCCTTTTCCCAGAATGTTTTCAAAAGGTTTCTTCCGTAGGGCTTTTAAAACTCAGGATTGTGTGGTAAAGAGTTAAAGATATAAGAGCCACACATGTAATTGGCTTAGAGAAACACTGAACAGTAAGAAGCCCGTATTTAAAAAAGTTCATAGAGATAAAAAGCCTAGACTCAGAAATGTTATGTTTTTTACATGTTTTCACATACCATGGTAATGTCAATGAATATAAAGTCTAGTCGAGGATCATTCATACCAAATATCAATGGACACTGACAGTTATTTAGACAAGAGGACCATGATGGTCCTAAATCGCTCACCTGAAATGCAACTCAGCTGTCATTGTTATGGCCACTTGCCTCTTGTTTTTTGCTCTGCATATAAGCCATCGCTCACAGATATGGCCTTCATATTCAGTCTTAATATTGTGATTATACCTTTTTTATGAGTAGGTCCAAAAATAAATTAGATATGCAATGACCTTTTTGATAGACAGGCAAATGAAAAGTTGACAACAATTAGACAATAATTGCAGAAAGCAGTTAAAAGACTCAGTGTTTCCCAATAGTGGCACATACCCGGTACGGGTTGACATCTGCGACAGCCCAAAATAGGGTTCCACTTATAATGATACTCAGGGGACCGAAGATATCATATCGTTTTATCTGAATATCGTTTTAACTGATGTATATTCTTATAAAAAGAGACCCTGTTGGGACCAAGGGATTAACGTCATTATAAGCAATATATCGTATTAAGCAATATAGTAATAAGCAAAGTTTACTGTAATTGTTGAGAGATGCTCAAGAAATTAATTAATATTTTAGCAGATCAGTATTGAGTTGACTCTTTTCAAGATATAATGGTGATCACCCTCTTTCCCACAACTACTTGCAAGAAGACTCAACACCATAATGCTACATGCCAAATATGAAAGCTCTAGCCCTTACGGTTTGGGACAAGAAGATTTTTAAAGACTTCTGTCTTTATCTCTGTGTGAAATCTGAGACCAACAAAATATGGCTAATTTTCATACCAGGGCCATAATTTTGAGTGTTTTGGTAGAAGGCCACTAGATGATGCTACATGCCAAATATGAAAGCTCTAGCCCTTACGGTTTGGGACAAGAAGATTTTTAAAGATTTCCTTCTTTATTTCTATGTGAAATCCGAGACCCCACAACATAGGGCCAATTTTTAACACCAGGGCCATAATTTGAAGTATTTGGTAGAGGATCACTAGATGATGCTACATGCCATATATGAAAGCTCTAGCCCTTACGGTTTGGGACAAGTAGATTTTTAAAGATTTCCTTCTTTATCTCTATGTGAAATCCGAGAACCCACAACATCGGGCCAATTTCCACACTCGGGCCATAATTTGAAGTATTTTGCTAGAGGGCCACTGGATGATGCTACATGCCATATATGAAAGCTCTAGCCCTTTCAATTTGGGACAAGAAGATTTTTAAAGTTTTTTCTTTCGGCTGCCATGGCAACCAGAGTTCTTCATGGAATTCAATTCTTTGAAGTATTTTGAAAGAGCATGACCTAAGGATCATTTTTGTGAAGTTTGATTGAAATCTGATTGTTAGTTTAGGAGGAGAAGAATTTTTTTGTAATTGTGAACGGACGGACAGACTGACGGACGGACAGACGGATGACGGACATTGACCGATCACAATAGCTCACCTTGAGCACTTCGTGCTCAGGTGAGCTAATAAGAAAATCTCCAGAAATCTTTGACCAGAAAAACATTTTTATCTTTTGCATGAATGGTACACAAATCAAGAACACCACATGTAGATGCCAACACTTGGCTTCAGTTGCTTGATTTTCAGTGAAAATTCTTAGTCCAAAAAGGGGCACTACTGTGTCAAAATTATTTTGATAGTTACCTGCCTCTGTTGTATAGGTAACCCTTTTGATAGTTAAAAACATGTTTAAGTTTGCAGGTAATATCTTCAGTAATGACAAAGATATTACAAAATGTCAAACGTTATCACGACCACAACACAGACAAGGATGATAGCAGGGCTATGACAATACCTCAGTGTTTCTCTGAAAATAGCAGAGCTAAAAATAGAATGATACAAACCTTACTTCCTACCATATTAAATACATGTAAATACTCAACACAACTGAGTATAACCTCAAACACCAAACTAAATTCTTTTGATTGAAAACTGAACATATTTCTATCCAGAAAACTAAAATATACCATACCAACTACATTACAGTGTGCCTATCAAGAAATTCCAACCCTCTGCTGTGTGTTCTATATCTATAGTAGCATTTTCTCCCTTTTTCCAACATGTTTTTCAAAAGCCATCTTACTCAGGGTCGCAGAAACACTGGGCTGTTTGATGCAATGTCAAATGGGTTAACACTTTACCAAACAAAGAATTTTAGACTTTTCCAAATTATAAGCATCTGCAGACAACAAATCTAAAAGTGATACCAAAGAACTCCGCTTCTTCAAGAGGGTAGAAAACATTGTACGAAAAGGAGAAAATGCTGGTTACCACCATTTTCTCCTTTTCCACAATGTTTTCAAAAGGCTTCTTTCTTAAGGTCGTTAAAAGTCGGGATTGTGTGGTAAAGGGTTAAAGGACAAGATGAAATTCAAATCTCTGCTGTGTTTTATACCTTTACCAGCATTTTCTCCATTTTCCACAATGTTTTCAAAAGCTAAACAAGATATTGTTCGATGAAGTGTTAAATGGCTTAACCCTTTACCACACAATCCCGAGTTTTAACAACCCTGAGGATGAAGCCTTTTGAAAACATTGTGGGAAAAGGAGAAAATGCTGGTAACCAGCATTTTCTCCTTTTCCCACAATATTTTCTACCCTATCAAAGAAATATCATATCATTTGAGCCACACTGACATTGTCGTCTGCAAATGCTTTCAATTTGGATGAGTCTAACATTTTTTTATGTGGTGAAGGGTTAAGGAGTGAAGTTACAAACCTCTGCTATGTGTTTGAGACCTTCCCATGTAATACCTTTACACTCCGACAGATTTAACTCTTCCAACTCGGGACAGTTTTTGCCCAGTGAATATATACACTTATCTGTAACCTGTACAAATGTATAACATAAGATGAGCAATGCATGCAGGTACATGCACTTGGCTACAGCTGCTTGATTTTCAGTGAAAGAGGCGTTAAGTGTGTCAAAAATAGTTTGATGCTTATCTGCCCTTGGTGTATGGGTTCCCCTTTTGATAATTAATAACCTTTCAAGGTTTGAAGTAAATATCTTCAGGAATGATAGAGATTACAAAATGTCATAGTTTTTGCATAACTATCCAGATGATGACCCAGATACCAATGACGCAGTCGATGCTAGGGCTATGTCAGTAACTCGACGTTTTCTTCGAAAACAGCTCAGCTTAGCCCTTTCCCAAACGACAAATTTTGGAATGGTCCAAACTGAAAGAGTTTGCAGACAACAATTTTAAATTTGATAAAAATGGCAGAAAGGTCTCAAAAAGAGTAGAAAAACTGTGGGAAAAGGAGAAATTGCTCGTTACGAGCAATTTCTCCTTTTCCCAGAGTGTTTTCAAAAGACTTGTACTGCAGACACGTGAAAACCAGGGCTTGTTTGGGAAAGGGTTAAAGTGAGAATGAAAATGAGGATGAGAAGGAGGAGGGAAAAAAGAGCGAAACAAGAAGGAGAAAAAGGAGAAGGAAAAAGGAGGAGGAAAAAGGAGGAGGGGGGAAAAAGGAGGTGGAGGAAAAAGGATGAAACAGAAGCACAAGGAGAGTAAGAGGAGGGTATCACTGCTTTTTGATCATCTACTTTTACATGTAGCCCTCTTAGTAGCCTAGTGGGTAAGACATCCACCATCAGAGTGGGAGGTTAATGATTTAAATCCCATTGGGAGAGTGATAGTCATTGTGATATGGCTGGTTGACGAGTCTCCAGCCATTTAAAATAACATTTACAAACGCCTACCTACCTGTTAACCTTTAGCACACAATCCCAAAGTTTTAACCACCCTGAGAAAGAAGTCTTTTAAAAACATTGTGGGAAAAGGAGAAAATACTGGGAAGCAGCATCTTCTCCTTTTCCAACAATGTTTTCTACCCTATCAAAGACATACTCCATCATTTGAGCCACATTTAAATTCTACAAATGCTTTCAATTCGGACAAGTCTACATTTTTGTCTTGTGGTTAAGGGTTAAATGATTAGGTTTCCAGAAGTAAAAATGCTCAACAAAGCTTTCATGTAAGTCAGAAATCAGCTGGCCTTTTCAAAAAGAGGTGACACTAATAATACACACTTCGTACTTAACTCTTTACCAAAGGACAAAATTTTAGACTGGTCCAATTTGAAGGCATTTGCAGATGCCAAATAAATGTGCCTCAAAAATTAAAATTTGTTATGGGGAGGATAGAAAACATGGTGGGAAAAGGAAAAAATGCTGGTTACCAGCATTTTCTTCTTTTCCCACAATGTTTTCTGAAGGCTTCTTTCTCAGGGTCGTTAAAATTCGCGATTGTGTGGTAAAGGGTTAATATTGGAAAAAATACCATGCCCTGTTACAGTTCAAGCATGACTGGCTTTAGCCTGGGTGAAGGCGGTGAAAATTTTTTAATAATTCCATATCACACTTTCCTAATTGCGGTCTGCCATCACGCTGCTAAATAAGTTAAATAAAAATTTCAAGCCGACAGTAAAAACACAAATACTGTTCTTTTAAACTTACCTTTTGGAGAAAAATATCTCCTTATCGGACAATGTAGATCCAAGATTAGACTGCACAATCTGTGCAGTCTGATCTTGATCTACACTGACCGCAAAAGGTCGCTGAGTCTGGCTCAGCAGCTTTAAGGTTAAACGTGGTGTTGTTTGGAGTTACTAAGAATTGATACAAACTTTACAGTGTATTATGCCAAGCCCCCATAGCTCAGTCGGTAGCATACAGGACTTGAGAACAGGAGGTCGCTGGTTCGATCCCTGGCTTGGCCAATTTCTTTCTGAGGATTGATGATAGTCATTGCGACAGGATTCATTCTCCTCTCACCGCTGACCATTGTTTCGACGATGGTTATGTGGGAAAGCAGCCAGTGGCTTGGAAAGAATATTGTGTGGAGTACTGGTAAAAGAAACTCCAGGAAAGCATGGCTAGGTGCACTGGCCGCCGTGATATAACTGAAATAATGTTGAAAACGGCATTAAACACCATACAATCGATCAATTACAGTATATTACACATAAATCAAAGACTCACAGCAACACATTTAGACAGTACAACACTCTTTAAAGTGGGCCAGGCCATCTTGAAACTCTACAATGTAAAAGGTATACCTTTATTTTCTTTATTTAACTGTTTACCAGATAACAAACTTTAGGACCAGTTCAAATTGAAAGCACTTGCAGTTAACAAATTAGATGTTTGTATTGTATTGGAGTTTAACGCCATTTTAACAGCTCAGGTCATATCATGGCGGTCAGTGACGCAGCCATGTGTTTCCTGGTTTTCTTACACCAGTACTGACACAACCTTCTTTCCAAAGCCACTGACTACCTTTCTCACATGCATCAGATACGCTCACATACGCTAACCACTGAGCTACCCGGGCAGGCATAAATTAGATGTGGCTATACAAATGGGTAGGATTTGTTGTTGATAGGGTAGAAAACAACGTGGGCAAAGGAGAAAATGCTGGCTACCAGCATTTTCTCCTTTTCCAACAATGCTTCCTAAAGCTCATTGAAATGAGGGATTATTTATTACAGGTTCAACTTTTTACCACACAATCCCAACTTTTAACGACCCGAAGGAGGAGTGCTTTTGAAAACATTGTGGGAAAAGGAGAAAATGCTGGTAACCAGCATTTTCTCCTTTTCCCACAATGTTTTCTACACTATCAAAGAGAGAAATCGTCATTTTAGCAACATTTGATTTGTCGTCTGCAAATGCTTTCAATTTGGAGTAGTCCTAAATTTTGTCGTTTGGTAGAGTTAATTAATGCAACAAGTTGTTATATTACCTTTGTGAAAATTCTTGACATAGCTGAAAAGACTGAAGCAATGTAATATGGCGTGCAACACATGAAAAGGGGCCTTCGGACATTTGTGTAAAGTGTTGTCTCGGATTAGCCTGCGCAGTCCGCACAGGCTAATCCGAGACAAAACTTTACGACTACATAAGATTTTTTCATACAGTAGACTTTCGTGAAACAGAAAATCGCACAAAAACGGGAAGTGTCATCTTGGATTAGTCACAGACTGCACAGGCTGATCTTGGACGACATAGTTTTACACATATGTCCGAAGGTCCTTTTTCATGTGTTGCACGCCCTATATGGCTTTGTATAAACACACAGGCTGCAAAGGGCAACTAAAGTAGTAAAAAGCACTTTAACCCTTTACCGGAAGACATTATTTTAGCCTTGTCCGAACTGAAAGCACTTGCATTCGACAATTTCATTGTGGCTCAAATGGTACAAGCTTTCTTTGATAGGGGAGAAAACATTATGGGAAAAGGAGAAGCATTTTCTCCTTTTCCCACAATGTTGCCAACAGGCTTCTTTCCCAGGGTCATTAAAAGGCAGAATCATGCAGTGAAAGGGTTAAGGATTAATTACAAATTTCTTCAATAAAACAACCTAATAGGATTTTTTTTGCACTGCATTTCAACATTATCTAAATCAATTCAGAGCAACTATCCATGAGTTCCTATAGTTTCCTTTGCAAGTGCTTGTCACAAGATGCGTTGAAAGCCACTGGCTGCTTTCTCACATAAACTTTCTGGAAACAATGTTCAATGCACAGACAGACAGAGAAAGAGAGGGGGGAGAGAGAAAGAAGAGAGAGAGAGAAGAGAGAGAGAGAGAGAGAGAGAAAGAGACTGTTAGTCCTGTTGCAATGACTATCATCCATCCTAGAAAAACTTAACAGGTCTTGGTTTCGAACTCATGACCCTTGGATGACAACGCCTGTATGTTACAGCTGAGCAACAGTGCTCGGCATCGAATGACCTGGACCACATTTTCACGTACTTACCTCACCTGTAATTTGCAGATTTTGAGACAAATCAATGTATTCTAATTCTGGACTTCCCTTCAGTAAAGGCTTCACACTAAGGGGGAGAATTCAAAAGAAAAGCTGTCACAAAATTTCCTTTTTTTCATAACTGTTTAACACCCAACAAAATTTTAGATTTGTCCAAATCCAAAGCATTTGCACACAACAAATTAAAAGCGGTTAGTTCAAATGGTGGGTTTGCCTTTGAAAGGGTAGCATTTTCTCCTTTTCCCACAATGTTTTCAAAAGCTTTCTTCCTCAGTCATTATAATTTGTGATTGCATGGTAAAGGGTTATTGTTTGTATTGGAGTTTAACGCTGTTTTAACAGTTTATGACATATCATGGCGGTCAGTGCACCTATGCATGTGTTTCCTGGTATTCTCACACCAGTACTGAAAAAACTTTCATTCAAAGTCATTGACTACTTTTCTCACATGCATCAAAGGTAAGAGGCGAAAAATTGACAGAAAGAAAGTTTGCCTCAACCGGGTATTGAACAACCACCACAAGGTCACAAGTCAGATATGGTAATCCACTGAGCTACCCGGTCAGGCAGTTAAAGGGTTAACTCTTTCATAGATGACAGGTATGAGACCTACCCATAACAAAAGCATTTGTACCTAACATTGAACATGACTCAAATGGTTGGATTTACCTTTGAACAGGCAGAAAACATTATAGGAAAAGGAGATACCACTGGATACAAGCATTTCCTTCTTTACCCACACTGTTTTTTTCTAAGGGCCTACTAAACTCAATTAAAGAGTAGATGGAAAAGAAATTATAAGTGAAAATATTAAACAGGAATAATATTATACCATATAAAAACACTGGAGACTGCTTAGCAACTATTCAGAGCTTGCATTTCACCCTCTACCACACAATCCTGAGTTTTAATGACCCAGAGAAAGAGGTCTTTTGAAAACCTGGTGGAAAAAATGGAAAAATGCTGATTACCAGCATTTTCTCTTTTTTCCCACAATGTTTTCTCAATTTTCATCAGCAAATCCCATCATTGTAGTGGCATTTACTTTGTTGTCTGCAAAATTAATGCTTTCAACATGGACAACTTTAAAACTTTGTCATGTGGTAAAAAGTTAACTCTTTACCAAACGACAAATTCTAGACTCTTTCAAATTGAAATCATCTGCAGACAACAAATTCAAAAATGATATAAATGTACCAATGTTCTTTGACCGGGTGGAAAACATTGTGGGAAAAGGAGAAAATGCTGGTTACCAGCATTTTCTCCTTTTCCCACAATGTTTTTAAAAGCCTTCTCTGTCAGGGTTGTTAAAATTCAGGATTGTGTGGTAAAGGGTTAAAGACCACAGGAGGTAAGAGACCACTCTTCCTACCTCTTTTGGGTAGGTTCTACAGTTTGACTGTCCTCGAAAGCTATTATGTAAATGTCAGACAAAGTTTAAACATATTCATTTTACATCAATTGAAAAACAAGTTCTTGCAATTTGTACTAATCTCTCTCAATTCTGCTCCCTTGAAACTACACCAGTACTCCTGCCGCATGTGCGGGCCAATGAACATTCCCAAAGTTGCAACCACTCACGGGTATCGAACTCTGGAACCTTATATTTACCAGGCCGACATTTTACCTCACCAGACACAATGTTAGACTTGCTTACCCTTTATTTTCTGTGATGTGAATGCAGCGACTTAGTTTAATTTTCTGCAAGACAAAGGTAAAAAGATAAAATTGACGACAGTCAAACAATTTTGAATTATTTAGCAACTGAAGTAAATCCAACTATGCTTGGTTTAACCTTTACAAAAAAATTTTGGTGTTTTAACAGTCCTGGAGAAAAAAGCTTTTGAAGGCCGACCTCGAAACTTTCTGCCATTGGTAATTTTCTGTATGCCCAAGGACCAGTTTACCTCATGATTAAGTCCAACATTAAAAAAGGGGCTATCATGGATCCATAATAATTATGTGATGGCTTGATTGGCAACATGCTTCATTTACTTAGCTGTGACAGAGGTAAGTAAGGGAGGTTGTTTGTTGAGCTTGCACATTAAAAGATGCACTGACTGCATTAACATAACAAATACTGTTGATAGTAGCGGACAGTAGTACTGGGGTAGGACATCAACTTATGACACAATAGGTTCTGGGTTTGAATCCAATGATGATTTGTATCAACCTATGTCATGCCATGAATCTTGGTTCTGTTTTCCTGGTATCAATTTTAGTCTGGATTACCTGCCCCTTACACTACATTATCGAGTCAGGCAAAGGGCAATAATGGCGGCCTCCATGGCAGCCTCAAGCATAGCTCAGCATGCTTTCCTGTTTTTCACAATTTCATATGATCCGGGTTGACTAATGAATAAAATGAGATCAATTTTGTACAAATTATACATTACCAAACCTAAAACATGCTGTTGAGTTATGGTTTTAACATAAATTTGACTACGAATCTTTTTTAAAAGTAGCCCTATTTTCGGACACTACGTGGATCCATTGACATTTCGGATACCCAAAGTATTTATGATATGTAGTTTTTCTTGCTAAATAAGAACGATCATTAAAAGAAAAACACCTCACTGCCATTACTTTATCGCAACCGATGTGTTTTTGATTCAGTCTACAGTCCAATTTGATCAAGTGAAATAGCAACATCCCACTACCTCTGCATATTGCCAACAGGGGCCGCCATTATTGCCCTTTGCCTGACATACTTTTGAAGTATGGCGGGTACCAAGACTAGTATAAATCATCAAGAGCTATTGATCCAAGCCGTAGACCTTGTTTCATAATCCATAAACACTGGAAAACTGTTGAAAATGGTGCTAAAACACCAGAGAAACAAACAAACCTGATACAAAACTCACCCGTAATCTGGTACATTTTGCAACCAGATTTTTCAGGGAAATGTCGGTTATCTTGACGTTAGACACATCTAGCTCCCGCAAACCTGGACTGTAGTTTCCTGTAATGCCACAATGACCCTTTAACACACAATCCCGAGTTTCAACGACCCTATGAAAGATAGCTTTTAAAACCATTGTGGGAAAAGGAGAAAATGCTGGTAACCAGCATTTTCTCCATTTCCCACAATGTTTCCTACCCTTCCAGTGACAACTCATATTAGAAGAGGCTCAAAAATTGAAATTTCTTTTTGGAAGTCTAGAAATCATTGCAGGAGAGGAGAAAATGCTGGTTACCATGTTTTCAAAAGTCCTCTTGCTCAGGGTCATTAAAACATGAGATCTGATAAAAGAGTTAAACATCAGAAAAATAAGTCATGCTCAGATGAGCTATAAAAAACCTTTGGGGCTTCTCACCTATAACATCCATGCTGAAATCTGTTAACATCCCGGGTGAGCCTGACAGATCTAGAGACTCTAGGTATGGACCACATCTTTGTAATGAATAGTTAAGGTTCTTGTCAGTCAAACCTGCAATTATTACACATAATGTCCTTTTACAACTCTTGTATCAAAATACTTCCAGGTTTTAAGAAGCCTGAAGAAGATGGTTTTTTGAAAACATTTTGAGGAAAAGGAGAAAATGCTGGTAACCAATATTTTCTCATTTTCCTGCAATGTTTTCTCCTCTGTCAAAGACAGATTCAATTATTTAACCCTTAAGCTTCTAAGCGGAACTCACTGACCTTAAGCGGACAGTGTAGATTGAGATCAGAGTGCACAGAATGTGCTGTCTGATCTTGGATCTGCACTGTCTGATATGGAGATATTCTTTCTCCAAAGCGTATGTTTGAAATAACATTATTCAGGTTTTTACGATCAGCTTAAAGGTTTTATTTAGCAGGATGAAGATTAACCCTTTACCAGACGACAAAATTTTAGCCTTGTCCAAATTGAAAGCATTTGCAGACGACAATTTCAATTTGGCTTAAATGGTGCAATTTTTATTTGATTGGGTAGAAAACATTGTGGGAAAAGGAGAAAATGCTGGTTACCAGCATTTTCTTCTTTTCCCACAATGTTTTCAAAAGACTTCTTTCCCAGGGGCGTCAAAAGGCGTCATTGTGTGGTAAAGGGTTAAGACACATATAGATAATTGCCAGTGATGTTTTCAATATGGACCTGTAAAAATTTTGTCACCTGGTAAAGAGTTGAGAAACTCAAACTCATCTTCATTTATTATTGAGTCTCATTCAAATTTTGCAATGTATCCCATTCCTACAATGTTTTCACATAACTACCTAATGCTGGAGCATATTGTGTATAAGGTGTGTAATGCATAGTAACATGTGAGTTAACCATCTACCAAACGAAAAAATTTTAGACTGGTCCAAATTGAAAGCACTTGCAGACGACAAAATAAATGTAACTGAAAAATTGAAATTTGTTTTGGGAAGGGTAAAAAATATTGTGGGAAAAAGAGAAAATACTGGTTACCAGCATTTTCTCCTTTTCCCACAATGTTTTCAAAAGGCTTCTTTCTTTGGGTCATTAAAAGTCAGGATTGTGTGGTAAAGGGTTAACAATTTCAAGATTTATTGCAATGAGACGTGTCACTGAGAAGTACGGCAAATGATGCCCCTGATAATAATTTAACCCTTTCCTGTGAGCTGTGAACATGAAGATTGAATATGGACACAACTCTTTCAAAAAATTCTTGCGGTGACCTTGACCACTTACCGGTACCTACAGACATAGTTCTTGGGCACAACACATTGTGTTTAAGTGATGAACAACTTCGATTATTCATTCTGACATTCATGTATAATGTATTAGAAAAAGTTACAGGCAATACACCAACATAACCCTAAGATTTCTCTATTAAAACACATTTGAACTTTCTGTGACCTTGACCTTTGATCTACGGACATGACTCTTGCTTATCACACATCATAACCTGAGGTTAACATTTGTGCAAAGCTATTTTCTATGGAAAAAGGTTATGATCCACACACAAAAACATTATTGACTGACAGACAGACTGACAGATAAATGAGCGGCTGGACAGACCAAACAAAAACTGTATAGATCAGAGGTAATATTATGTTCTAAAATATCTTACCACCAAATCTTTTAAAGAAATTGTGGAAACTAAGTGACTTCAGAGAAATCCACGTATCTTGAACCACCTGTCTCCATCGCTGACATACCCTTTCAACAGCGACCCGTTCTTTGAAAGTCAGCATTGAGAATATGTGTATCAAAACATCATCAAATAGTTCATTGATATTGGTACCATTGGCCTTCTGTTTAAAAAAGATAAAATGCTAAATCTTAACAAACAGTGTTTCTCCAAGAGGAAGATAGGTTCTGAAAACATCTTGGAAAAAGGAGAAAATGCCAGAAACAATTTTCTTCTAAAGACAAATCCTATTCACAATTTACCAAACAGTTTTAACAACCTTGAGAAGGAAACCTTTTAAAAACATTGTGGGAAAAGGAGAAAAAGCTGGCAACCATCATTTTCTCCTTTTGCACCGATGTTTTCCACTAAATTACAGGCAAGTATCATCATTTGAATAGCCCTTGATTTCTCGTCTGCATATGTTGGACCAGTCTAAAATTTTGCCATGTGGTGAAGGATTAATTGAGACACATTTGTCGTCTGCAAATACTTTCAATTTGGACAATTCTATAACTTTGTCGTCTAATTAAGTATTAGAGGGTCATATAACATTATAACAAACATAGGAGCCTTTTATCCCTGCAGCCCACACTGATCACTTAAACTCTTTACCAAATGACAAATTCTTAGACTGGTTCAAATTGAAAGCATTTGCAAACGACAAATTACCAGTAGATTCCACTGAATTGCTAAAATAGGCCTTCTGAAAACATTGATGGAAAAGGAGAAAATGCTGGATACCAGCACTTTCTCCTTTCAAACAGTATTTTTTTCTTTCATTGAAAACAGATTTATGCATATTATTGGCATCTACCTTGTCCTCTAAAAATGCTTTCCATTTGAACCAGTCTACGAACTTTGTCATCTGATAAAACATTTGAGGGTCGTAAAAATTACAATACACGTAGGAGCCATTTAACCCTTTACCACACAATCTCGACTTTTAACGACCCCAAGAAAGAGGCCTTTTGAAAACATTGCGGGAAAAGGAGAAAATGCTGGTAACCAGCATTTTCTCCTTTTCCCACAATGTTTTCTACCCTTCCCAAAATAAATTTCAATTTTTGAGTCGCATTTATTTTGTCGTCTGCAAATGCCTTCAATTTGGACCAGTCTAAAATTTTGTCGTTTGGTAAAGAGTTAATCCCTGCAAGCCCACACTGGCAGCTTCAGCTCTTTACCATATGAAAACTTCTTTTACTGGTTCAAATTAAAAGCATTTGCAAAGTAGATGCCACTAAAAAGATCAGATCTGCTTTCGAAAACACATTTTCTCTTTTTCAAAAAATGTTTTCAAAAGACCTTTTCTCCAAGGTCGTTAAAACTTGTGATTGTGTGGAAAAGGGTAAGAACTATTAACTCTTTACAACATAATCCCGACATTCAACGACCCTACGGAAGCAGGCTTTTGAAAAAATAGTGAGACAAAGGGAAAATGCTGGTGAGAAATTCCTATTTTTCCACAATGTTTTCTACAATATAAAACAAAGAAATCCTCATTTTAGCAACTTTTTATTGTTGTCTGCTAATGTTTTCAATTTGGTCCAGTCCTGAATATTGTTGTTTGGAAAAAATTCAAAGGAAAACGATCATTACTTACAATAGTTGTTCCTTTTAAAAGTTTGTTCTCATTTTAATAAAAAAAACATATTCAAAAATATCCTATAAGAGTCAATCAGCTGTCTTTACTTCAGACGAGTCTCATTTGTAAATAAAAATTTGGTTCCTATTACAAAAATTTAGCTCTAACCAACCACAGTCAAAAAAAGATTTCTTCAAAACTTTCATCCGAACAAGGAATTTTCAGCTTTACATACATATAAAACAAATGTACTCACCTCACTTTGATCTATCTCATCATGTGACTTGATCTTACATTCTGATTGGCCATTTGAGTCACATGCTGTATCCCATAATTCCTCATCCTCATTCAATGATGAGCTTTGCCAAAAAGTTGTTTTATTGGAGAGTTCTGCTGGTTTCACTCGCATCAGTCTGAAAAAAGAAAAGTACAGGACTGGCAGTATTGTCATAGTTTTTGTGGTTTGATTATAAGCAATTAAAACCAGTCATACAGTTGAGCTATCTTTTTCAACATTATGGTTTAGTGAGATGATAATTGAGAGCAATAAATTCATAAAAGGTAAAATTTCAAGTGAAGTGAACTGCATAGCATTTTAAGTCACATAGTTTCATTCATAACATTGCCACAGCTCACTTATATAATTAATTATGTGTATGTGCCCTGGGTTTCAGCACTTTTAGGGCAGGGCATTGAAGTGTCTTGCCCAAGGATGCTCTTACTAAGAAAAAAAAAAAAAAAAAGAAGAAAAAATTCCCTTAAAGGGAGACAGGATACAGCATTAACCTCTCACATCAAAGGTACCAGGTTCTAATCCCATGATGAGCCAGTCAACCTTGGAAATACCCATCAATCATGGCGCAAGTACTAGTTAAGGTTTCCGGAAGTTATTCATTAAGAGCGATTACTGGTATTTTTAGTTGTCAGAACTTGGTTGTAAAATAAATAAGTCTAAACTAAAACAACCCGTTCCCTGGGGCCTAGGGTGAGGAAAAAATGGGCCTGGTTTATTTTCTTATTTTGCTGAAAGCTGCTGACAGACTCAGTTTCGGACTTAGATTGAGTTCGTCACTTGAGATGCATTTCACCACTACTAAGAGACTTTTGAAACATTCTCACATCTTTAGTGAACACCTTGTTTCAAGCTCAGCCCAGCAAAATAATGGACTTAAGTCTTTTAAACTGAATTAAATCCATTATTTTGCTGAGTTGAGTCTGGATCATTGTGTCAACTTGGGATTTAAAGATGCTTCAAAGTCTGTTAATGTTGGTGAAATGCATCTAACATAGCATACCCAACTTCAGTCGGAGAATAAGTCTGTTAGCAGATCTGAGCAAAATAAGAGACCAAAGTTTTTGCGTGAAACCAGGCCCTAACACTGTATAAACCTAGAAATGTTCACGGCAAGAATTGTTTGCGTTTTTCCGTCGGCGGACATTTTTGCGAAGATAATGGTTTGCAATCGACAGAGGGTTGTGAAACTCGCGAATATTAATTAGGTGCCATGAATATGTTAAAACAACTTCTAGTATAGGTCTCAGGCAACAGAACAGGTGAACGGGTGATCAATTAATTTGGCGTTAATCCCCAGTTGTATATGTCAGAAATTTGTTATTGTATATAAAAGATATAATAAAAAGTACTTGGATCCGTTCAGGTATTAAAAAGTAAACTAAACTGTTGTACAAACTGAACTTGACTTTCTCTATGTGGTAAAATTCGAACATGCCTCTGTGTAGAGTCATGTGTGTATATACATGTATGATGGTAACTAGTTGTGTTGTTGTTCGTGTGTTTCTGTCCTGTTGTTTTGAAGGTCAGTAAAGTGTGTGAGAATTCTATAAATGCTCATTTTTTCAAACCCAAGCTAGAAATGTTCGCGACTTTGTAGCAACAGCCAATTTCACGACTATTAAAGTTCACTAAGTCAATGCATCTGTGAACTCTGTTAACTTAAAGAGCGTGAAATAATTTTCAGGTTTACAGTATAGCAAAGTTAAAAACCTAATGCCTTCACCACTAAGTCACACAGAACCAAACAGACAAGACATTTGATAGCGACATTGATCGAAAACTTTCTTTATATATAAACCCTTTACCAGACAACATGATATTAGACTTGCTCAAAATGAAGACATTTGAAGATGACAAATTAAAATATACTCAAAATATAGAACATTGCTTTGAAAGGATAGAAAACATTGTGCAAAAAGGAGAAAATGCTGGTTACCAGCATTTTCTCCTTTTCCCACAATGTTTTCAAAAGCCTTCTTCCTCAGGGTCATGTAAAACTCAAGTCTTGTGTGGTAAAGGGTTAACTGGAGATATGAACCAAGTACATTCTTTTGTTTACCTGTCATCAAGAATCAGTTCACCTTCTGTTGCTTCCAGAGATCTTTTCATTGAGTCTTCATCTTTGAAAGTTATGAATGCAATGCTGCAAAAACAAATGAGCAATGCTCTAGCAAAAGGGAGCTTAATGCATCTTTGTGATCCATGATACTAAGAAAGTCATCACATAATTATGGATTCATAAAATCCATTTTATCTAACAACAGACTGAATCCCGAGGCTGTCCTTTGACATGCAGAAAATTGACCAAAAGCAAAATGTTTCAGCCTCGGTCAACCTATGCGGACTGCACAGGCTGACCGGAGTCGATACTTTTCGCAGATGCATTAAGCTCCCTTTTCACAGAGCATGGCTCAAATCATTTATAAATCCCACATGTCAAGCCCCAGTAGCTCAGTCGGTAGCATACAGGACTTGAGAGCAGAGGGTTCCAGCTTGGAAAATTTCTGTTCCATGCATTGATGATAGTCATTGCAACAGGATTTATTCCTCTCTCACCGCTGACCATTGCTTCAACAATGGTAATGTGGCAAAGCAGCCAGTGGCTTGGAAAGAATATTGTGCTAAGTACTGGTAAAAGAAATTACAGGAAAGCATTTATAATTGCACTGGCAGCTGCAATAGGACTGAAATAATGTTGAAAACAGTGTTAAAAACCATACAATCAACCAACTAACCAAAACTTCCACAAAGCAAAAATTACCTCACATCAAAATTTTGGTCCAAATTGAAAGCACTTGCAGGACAACCTAACCCTTTCCCAAACAACAGATTTTAGATTCTTTCACATTCGAAAGATGTGCAAATGATAAATTCAAAATTTGACAGAAATAAACCTCAGCTCTACGATAGGGTAAAAACATAATTACCATTATGGGGGAAAAAGGAGAAAATTCTGGTTACCAGCATTTTCTCCTTTTCCCACAATGGTTTTAAAAGCCTTCTTTCCAAGGGTCGTGAAAATCCGGAATTGTTTGGACCAAACTGAAAGCATTTGCAGATGACAAGAGTAAATGTAGCTCAAATACTGATGTCTGTCTTTCATAGGATAGAAATCATTGTGGGAAAAGGAGAAATGCTGGTTAAAGCATTTTCTACTTTTCCCTCCATGTTTTCAAAAAACGTCTTCTTCAGAATCATTTACAGAGTTCCAGACAGAGGGAGTGATTTTGATTTCAAAATTGAAAATATTAGTTATTCTCCTCTGAACCCTATGATATGGGTACTCATTAGAATCGTCTCATTGAGACGATTCTAATGAGTACCCACTGCATAAGGTTTGGAAGAGAAATAATGAATTTAGAATACCATCACTCCATCTTATCTGGAGCTCTGATTTACTCTTGCCATTGTGTGCTAATGCGTCAAACAGGAAATAAAATAATGTTTGGCTAAATTACCCTCTAGACCAGCCCTTTAAATGATCCTTCACAATGTAGCAATGTTGCACAGGACCAAACTTTTTGAAAAACTTTGTCAGCTGATGTGACCTTATCTGAAAGAGAAAAAATGTAATGTGACAAATTTTAACCTTTACAGCTCCAAATACCCAAATTTAAATTTCTTTCAGTCAGTCATTAGCTCATTGCAACAGAATTCAACTCTCTCTCTCACTCTGGAATGCTGGAACATTACTTCGATCCCATCATTCCTACAGCTCAGTTATTCCTATATATGTCTAGGGTTTCACCAGTTCTTTGTTGTTCAACCTTGAGGAAGAAAATGAAATTATGACGTCTGATGGCTTGGTCACCCATCCAAGCACAAACCACAACACATGTCGCTTATCACAGAATACACCATGCTACACCGCTGTAAATGCTAGCTCAACAGCTAGGCAAGTTTTAACCCTTTCCCAAACAAGCCCTGGTTTTCACGTGTCTGCAGTACAAGTCTTTTGAAAACATTGTGGGAAAAGGAGAAATTGCTCATAACGAGCAATTTCTCCTTTTCCCACAGTGTTTTCTATCCTTTTTGAGAACTTCCTGCCATTTTCATTAGATTTAAAATTGTCGTCTGCAAACTCTTTCCGTTTGGACGAGTCCAAAATTTGTCGTTTGGGAAAGGGTCAAGTGCTTAGAGATTAAAGCACTCTCCTCAACAAAGCATTTACTCCTTACCCACATTTTTAACCCTTCCAAATTCAAAATCAAGTTCCTGATTACTTACGGACTTCCAAAAGCAATAAGATTTCTTTGGGTGTTCAAAATTACAGACAAGCCACTTAAATTTGACTTTATATAGTAAAGTTCTCTCTCTCGTAAGCACACAGGTTGGGTGATTGGTTGTCAGCCTATTTCGGCGACCACTTTCTGCGAGGAAACGTAAACCTACCTTGTAGCTGACATTTCCAACGAATATCTTCCTATTGATGTTGTAAGCACTGTCTTTCGGAAGTTTCTCGCTGTTGCGTGTGATGTTGTCAACACTCATAGCTACTACAATTTAAAACTGATACTAGCAATGATATATTTAGTCTGCTTTTTGTGATGATAATCTGTTTTAGAGAATTAAAAGCACTCTCACATGCTTTCTTCCTATCTACTTTTATATGTCGAGTTTTGAATAAGGGGAAGTAACTTTTCTCGAAATCGTTCTCTATATCTCCGGTCTAGCTTTCAATATTGATTCGTACCATACAAAGTTCGATCTCAACCGTTTGCATTAGTGGGAGAAGCGAATAATATCGCTGAGGGAAGTAAAAAATAAATAAATAAAAAAAAAAAGCAAAAAATTTATATATATATAATTTTATTATCGGTAGATATTCCATTAATCTAACATAACCCCTAGAGCTCTAAAAATCAACCTTTTCACCTTACTCTTTCAGCATTAAATGTTTAACTCTTTACCAAAAGACAAAACTTTAGACTGGTCCATTATGAAAGCATGTGCAGACGAAAAATTCAGTGTGGCTTTAATGGTGGAATTTGTCTTTAAAATGTTAGAAAACATTATGGGAAAAGGAGAAAATGCTTGTTACAAGCATTTTCTCCTTTTCCCATTATGTTTTCAAAAGTCTTTTTTTTTTCCAAAGGGTCATTCCTCTTTTGATAGCTGAAAATACAACTCACTAAACCCAGAACGATTTATATCTTACTGGCTTCACTAAACAAGGGCATGGTATGAATCAAAGAACAGACGGCATGGAGTCTGATGGTGATCTCTGCTGTCCAGAAAAACCAGGTTTGGCATATGGCACTCAAAGAATCAAGAAAAAACAGCTGCAATTTTTAAGGTTGTTTTAACCAGAATTCATTACAAAGTAGGTGACAGTGTAGATCTATGATCCAACAGGATGCTCTGTGCAGTCTGATCGTAATCTACACTGTCTTCAAAAGTCATACAATTTTCGCTTAGGGCTCTAAGGGGTTTGTATTACAAAGGTTGGCTATAAATGCATAACAACAATTCTTAAATATTTGACTGTGTATTCACCAACCATTCTGAAGAATACTAGTATTCTTTGGTCTTATTCAAGACAAGTAATGCAGGTTTTGATTGGTTAAACCAAATGGTTCAGCCAATCAGAACTTGCATTACTTTCAAATTTAGAAAACTCTTGTGAATAAGACTAAGAATGTTCGTAAGAATGGTTGGTGAATATGGACCTGGCAGGTAAATTAAAGCTATCTAATTAAATACATAAAAGATATTAAAGTGTTTACAAACCTCTTCGAATTTCATCAATCTGCAGAAAATACTGATAAAGGAAATGGAATTTTACAAACTGTCCTGAAATTTTAGAAGCAAATTAACCCTTTATCACAAAGTGCCGACTTTGAACAACCCTGAGGAAGACAGGTTTTGAAAACATTATTGGAAAAGGAGAAAATGCTGGTAACCAGCATTTTCTCCTTTTCCCACAATGTTTTCTACCTAAAGACAAGGTTTTGTCATTTGAGCCACCTTTGTCATCTGCAAATTCTTTCAATTTGGACAGGTCTAAAATGTCATTGTGTGGTAAAGAGTTAACTTTTTACCACACAATCCCATGTTTAAGCGACCTTGAGAAATAAGCTTTTCGAAAACATTGCAGGAAATGGAGAAAAATGCTGGTAACCAGCATTTCTTGGTTACCAGCATTTTCTCCTTGTCCCACTATCTTTTCCACCTTACCAAAGACAGAAATCATCATTGTAGCTACCATTAATTTTTCGTCTGCAAATGCTTCCCATTTAGTCCAGTCAAAAATTTTGTTGTTTGAGAAAGAGTTGAGGTCAGTTTTTGTTTACTGTTTTCTGAACTGGCTCCTGTCAGAACTCTGACACAAGAGAAGCAATTGGCAAACCTCGGGTGATCTGTGGGTCAAAGCTCTCAGCTGTATTACAAAGGGTGATATGCACCTACACCTATATTTATATAAATATTTATATAAGACCTATATTTCATTGCCAGAACACATTGCTTTACTGCTCTAAAAATTGTAAGGCTCCACTTAACCCATTACCAGACGACAAAATTTTAGTTTTGTCCAAATTGAAAGCATTTGCAGACGACAATTTCAATGTGGCTCAAATGGTACAATTTTTCTTCGAAAGGATAGAAAACATTGTGGGAAAAGGAGAAAATGCTGGTTACCAGCATTTTCTCCTTTTCCCCCAAATGTTTTCAAAAGGCTTCTTTCCCAGGGGTGTCAAAAGGCGGCTTTGTGCGGTAAACAGTTAACCCTTTACAACACAATCCTAACTTTTAATGACCCTGAGGAAGAAAGGTTTTGAAAACATTATGGGTAAAGGAGAAAATGCTGGTGACCAGGATTTTCTCCTTTTCTCACGATGTTTTCTACTCTTCCCAAAACGAATTTCAGTTTTTGAGTAACATTTATTTTTTCGTCAGCCAAAGCTTTCAATTTGGACTGGTCTTAAATTTTGTTGTTTGGTAAAGAGTGAAAAAGAAAAAGAAAATACAGGTCACAATTTCTATCAAAATCTTTCTAAATAAATATCCATTTTTCAAATGATAGTATTTGTCTTTGAATGGTTGAAAACATTGTGGGATAAGGAAAAAATGCTGGTTACCAGCATTTTCTCCTTTTCCCACAATGTTTTCCAAAGGCTTTTTCTTCAGGGTTGTAAAAGCTCGGAATTGTGTGGTACAGGGCTAACTTTTCAGCCAAACTGATTTCAAAAACAGAGGAAAAGGCCCCAAGACCTGAAGTAAATAGCTTTAGTTATGACTGAGATATTATAAAATATCAAATTTTTACACGGCGACAATGAAGAAGACCTGAGGGTTATGACATGTACCTCTATGTTTTCTTCAAAAACAATAAAAGCTAAAAATGATATGTAAACTTGTGAAAAGAGACTTGAAAATTTAAAGCCCTGATCACATACAAACATTATAACAGTAACTAAATTACAGGACATGGCAATGTAACAACTCAACGAGAGCATCGCATGTGTGTACCACCGCTCGGCTGCAGTAACTTAATTTTCAGTGAAAATTCTCGAAAAAAAGGGCATAAAATCAAAAGTACTTTGATGGTTACTTGCCCTTGTTGTTCAGCTTTCGCTTTTGATAATTAAAAACATGTCTAAGTTTGAAGAAAATATCTTTAATAATAACAAAGATATTATAAAATGTCAAAGTTTTCCCAAGACAACGCATACAAGAACGCCAGGGCTACGGCAAACCCTCGACGTTTTCTTCGGAAACAGCCAAGCTAATAAGTTGACTTGATGCCTTTTAGAAAACAATATGGGAAAAAGGGAAAATGCAGGTTATCAGCATTTTGACATTGCACAACCATTCTGACCACAACAATCATAGACGTATGTATACATGATGTGTAACTCTTTACCAGATGATAAAATTTTACATCTGTCCTTATTTCAAGCATTTGCAGACAATAAAGTAAGGTGTGGCTTAACTCTTTACCACACAATCCCGACTTTTAACGACCCTAAAAAGGAAGCCTTATGAAAACATTGTGCAAAAAGGAGAAAATGCTGGTAACCAGCATTTTCTCCTTTTCCCACAATGTTTTCTACCTGTCCCATAACAAATTTCAATTTCTAAGTCACATTTAATTTGTCGTCTGCAAATGCTTTCAATTTGGACTAGTCTAATATTTTGCTGTTTGGTAAAGAGTTAAATGATAAAACTAGTGTAAAGTTTTATTGTGTGGTAAAGAATTAAACAAATCCCTCTTTAGGCCAAACTTCATCTGTCGTCTGCAAATGCTCTAAAATAGGAGGATTCTAAATTCTGTTGTCTGGTAAAGAGTACAGCAGTTCATTGCTTAACCCTTTACCACACAATCCCGAATTTTAACGACCCCAAGGAAGAAGCCTTTTGAAAACATTGTGGAAAAAGGAGAAAATGCTGGTAACCAGCATTTTCTCCTTTTTCCACAATGTTTTCTATCCTTCCAAAGGCGAATTTCTTTTTTGCGTAACATTTATTTTGTCATCTGCTAGAGCTTTCAAATTGGGCAAGTCTAAAATTTTGTTGTATGGTAAAGGGTTAACCACTTATGGAATTATCCCAAGATTTAATGACCCTGAGCGTAAAAGCTTTTTGAAAACAATGTGGGAAAAGGAGAAAATACTGGTAACCAGCATTTTCTCCTTTTCCAAAAACGTTTTCGACTGTATCAGAGATCGTAAGCCCATGTGTTCCAATTTCAAATTTGTCGTCTGCAGATGTTTTGAAATTGGAAGGGAAAAAGATTTGGGAAAAAAATGCAGGAAAAGAAGAAAATGTTTGTAACCAGCATTTCATCCTTTTTCATTGCTGTTTTCTACTGTATCAAGGATCATAAGCCCTTGTGTACAAATTTCAAATTTGCCGTCTGCAGACGTTTTGAATTTGAAGGAGGCTAAAATTTGTCGTCTTGTTCGGACACGAGTGATGACGGGTTCAACTGTGTTCAAACTATTGCATTTTAAGTCCTTTTGAATTTATCGGATCAAAAATCCATGAAAGGTGCTGAATAGATCAGTCTTTCCTCCTCACTATTGTCTGACAGTGCATCTACGATATCACGTTCCTGAAACTTGACAGATCTCTTCTTACGCTTCCATCGCCATCTTTTACTAAGCCTTACAATACTTTGTGGAAGATATGGTCTTTTTAAAGCAAGAATTTCTGAAATAATAAAAAGCAAATAATTAGAAATACAATAAGAGTAACTGTTTGTATAATTGAGTGTTAACTCTTTACCAAACTACAAAAGTTTAGACTTGTCCAAATTGGAAGCATTTGAAGACAACAAAATAAATGCAACTGAAAAATTGAAATTTACACAATCCAGGAAAAGAAGGCTTTTGAAAACATTATGGGAAACATTATGAGAACATTATGACCAGCATTTTCTCCTTTTCCCACAATGCTTTCCACCCTATCAGAGACCTTAAGCTCGCTTGTACAAATGTTGAATTTGTCATCTGCAGATGTTTTGAATTTGACCAGCATTTTCTCCTTTTCCAACAATATTTTCAAAAGGTTTCCTTCTCAGGGTCGTTCAGAAGTTGGGATTGTGTGATAAAGGACTTTAAATGCCATGTTCAGTATCATTCCAGTTTCTCACTGACTGCTGCCCCTGCACATATTCATGCTTTCCTAGAGTTTCTTTTACCAATACTCCACGTAGCATTCTTTCCAAGCAACCAGTTATTTTCCCTCATTCACAGCAAAGAAACAGCTTTCAGCTGTGAGAGAGGAATGAATCCATTGCAAATGATCATCATCAACCCTTGCCATGCTTCAACTCAGAGTGTTTAACCCCTTTTCAACATTATTTTAGTTATATCACGGCAGCCAGTGCTCCTATCCATGCGTTTCTTTTGAACATCAAGACAGACAATCTGACTTAGTTTCACGAGTATCAGGCTAAAACTGTGGCCTCTTGAGTGTACGCAAGGTTTTTCTGAGATTTAGCCCCGTGACCTACTTTTTGACTTGACATGACCAAATTTCAAACTTGTCCAAGATATCATCAAAATAAACATTCCCAGCAACTTTCATTGTGTTTCAGGCTGAAAATGTGGCCTCTAGAGTGCACACAAGATTTTTCTAAGATTTGGATCAGTGACCTACTTTTTGACCCAACATGACCCAATCTGGAACCTGTCCAAGATATTATCAAGACCAACATTCTGACCAAGTTTCAAAAGTATCAGGCTGATCATGTGGCCTCTAGGGTGTACACATGATTTTTCTAAGATTTAGCTGGGAGACCTACTTTTTCACCCGACATGATGCAATTTCGAACTCATCCCAGATTTCATCAAGACAAACATTCTGACCAAGTCTCATGAGTATCTGACTGAAAATGTGGCCTCTAGCGTGCACACAAGGTAAATGTTGATGCTTGCACGATGGACAACATATGCTGGATACAGCACAATCACAAAAGGTCACCTTGAGTACTTCATGCTCAGGTGAGTTAAAAATCATCAATTAAGCTACACACTAACAATAATTGCCTTTGCCACACATGTAGATCAAGATCAGACTGCTTAAAATAAGCAGTCTGATCTTTGGTCTGCAGCTTACGCTGACTTGAAACATTACAGACCACTGCAACTGTGAAAATTGCAATAATTTGGGTCTTAACCCTTTCAGCGCCATAGGCAAAAACAGGGACTTCTGCGGATGGCACAGATCAAGATCAGACTGCACAGAATGTGCAGTCTGATCTTTGATCTGTACCATCCGCTTAATTAGTCGAGCCCCTACAATACAAATCTTCCTCGGTCTCTGTGGATTGCATTTACAGCCACCTAAAGAAGTCGAGTTTATTTATTTTGCGCCGAAAGAGTTAATTATTTCTTGACTGAAAATGTCCATTTGGGTTTGTCTGGTGCTCTAAGGCTTAACCCTTAACCTTCTAAAATTAAAATGAAATCTTCAACCCGATAGCAAAATCCCAAATGTTGCTATTTCAAAGTTATTATTGGGGGATCTCCTTATCAGACAGTGTAGTCTGATCTTGATCTACACTGTCCACAAAAGGTCCTTGAGTCGCACTTAGCTGCCTAAGGTTTAACATTGGCTAGCAAGTATTCCTTTGTAAATATTTACCTCTAATGCTGGCTGTATGGTGGTCACTTTCACGAAATACATAGTCTAGATGTCTCTCATGACTGCGCTTCATTGGTTTCAGACCACAGACCTTCATGGCAAACATCATCACCACAATCAGACAGACGATACTCAACATGGCCCACACATGATCTCTTGACCTGTAGAAACACGTGTGTGAGTGATGCTCTGACAAAAGGATGTTTAATACGTCTCAGTGATTCATTATAACAAGCAAGCCATCATATAAGTATGGATCCATAAAATCCATTTTATATAACAACTGACTGAATAATGAGGTAGACTGTTCTTTTGACATGCAGAAAGTTTACCAATGGTGATTGTTTTGATGCAGATCAGCCTGCACGGACAAAATGTACAGGTCTACAACCGTGTCATGAGGTATGAGGACAAAATTTTGTACAAAAAAACAAACAAGTGTACTGCATGAAGTGACAACACTCAACTGCAGTTGCTTTTAGTGAAAATTCTAAGTCAAAAAGGAGCAAAACCATGTCAAAAATATTTTGATGGTTACCTGCCCCTGCTGTATGGGTTTCCCTTTTGATAGTTAACAAGTGGTCTGAGTTAGAAGTAAGTACCATCATTCATCAGTAATGACAGACATATCATTAACCTTTTACCGCACAATGCCACCTTTTGATGCCCCTGAAAAAGAAGCCTTTTGAAAATATTGTGGGAAAAGGAGAAAATGCTGGTAACCAGCATTTTCTCCTTTTCCCACAATGTTTTCTACCCTATCAAAGAAAAATTGCACCATTTGAGCCACACTGAAATTGTCATCTGCAAATGCTTTCAATTTGGGCAAGGCTAAAATTTTGTCGTCTGGTAAAGGGTTAAATGTCAAGATTTTCGTACAATGACGCAGACCATGATGGCAGGGCTTTGACAATACCTCAATAATTTCTTGAAAACAGCCAAGCTAAAAAAACTATGTATTACATGTCATGCACTTCATGCAATTCATAAAGTGTATAACTTTTATCCAGAGAAGTGAGAAGATTGAAGCTTTTGTCAGGTGGACTTAACCCTTTCCCAAACAAGCCCAGGTTTTCACGTGTTTGCAGTACAAGTCTTTTGAAAACACTGTGGAAAAAGGACAAATTGCTCATAATGAGCAATTTCTCCTTTTCCCACAGTGTTTTCTACCCTTCTGGAGAACTTTCTGTCATTTTCATCAAATTTAAAATTGTCGTCTGCAAACTCTTTCAATTTGGACCAGTCTAAAATTTATCGTTTGGGAAAGGGTTAATACATGAAAATGAATAGAAACAAATTAGAATATTGCACTCCAGAATGTTTATGAAGAATTATATCATCCCCCTTGGATCCTTTAGGACATAATCCTGAGTTTTAATGACCCTGAGAAAGAAGCCTTTTGAAAACATTGTTGGAAAAGGAGAAAATGTTGGTTACCAGCATTTTCTCCTTCTCCCGCAATCTTTTCAACCATATCAAAAATTCCATCACTTAAGCCATATTTCTGAATATACTTTCAATTTGGACAAGTCTAAGATTTTGTTGTACAGTTAAGAGTTAACCCTTTACCACACAATCGTGATTTTTAACGACCCTGAGGAAGAAGCTGTTTGAAAACATTGTAGGAAAAGAAGAAAATGCTGGTAACCAGCATTTTCTTTTTTTCCAATAATGTTTCTACCTATTGAAACAAATTTTATAATTTGATTAATATATAATATGACGTCTGCAAATGCTTTAAAGTTGAACAAGTCCAAGATTTTGTTGTACTATAAAGAGTTAACCCTTTCCCAAACGATAAATTTTTGACTGGTCCAAATTGAAAGAGTTTGCAGACGACATTTTTATATTTTATGAAAATGGCAGAAAGTTCTTAAAAAGAGTAGAAAACACAGTGGAAAAAGGAGAAATTGCTCGTTACGAGCAATTTCTCCTTTTCCCACAGTGTTTTCAAAAGACTTGTACTGCAGACACGTGAAAACCAGGGCTTGTTTGGGAAAGGGTTAAGCTTACATGTTCCGCTGCAGTGCTTCTATTAACTCTCTCCACTGTTTGTAACTCAGTCCATTAAAGGTAGAATTCCTCAGAGAACTATTTCTGTAGCTTCCTCCTTCTATCAATATTACCCTGCTTTCTTCAGCACTGAAATCACTGTAATGTATACTCTCAGACCCTAACTGTAAAAGTTTCCTATGTCTTAAAGAAAATCTAAGAGGGGAGTCTTCATTTTTCTGCTGTTTTAGGGTATCGCAACATGCTTTTAGATGTTTAAATGTTCTACAAGTCCCATGTTTTTGTCTTCCAGTTTTAATCAAATTTAAAAAAATGTGCCTCTCTTTGAATGCCTGTAGATGTCTGTAGTTTAATAAGTCATCTATCTTGAGTTTATGTCTTGGCTTCCATGCGATGTCATGACTCACGAATATATCATGTGATGTGGACTTTTTATAGTCAGAAGGGTCTAGATTGCGTAATTCTTTCTGTTGCTCAAACCACCACAATCTGCAACAACAATCTTTTATTTGATCGGTCAACTGATTGATTCCAACTCTGTTGCCATGGCCATCTGATATATCAGTATGTATGCCACACAGTGATTCTGCATCTTCTATCTGCCTGGCCACTTGTCTTCTTTGGACTTTTAATGATATATCATGATCCAAACTGTTATCTAATCTCTGCTGAAAAAAGGAGGAAGAATTTCTTATTTCATGCTTTTAGTGGTTAATCAGGAAATGATGGTGGATTATTGTTCAATAATTCCACTGTTTTTACCAGTGGATTTACCAATTAACCCTTTCCCAAACAAGCCCTGGTTTTCACGTGTCTGCAGTACAAGACTTTGGAAAACACTGTGGGAAAAGGAGAAATTGCCCGTAACGAGCAATTTCTCCTTTTCCCACAGTGTATTCTACCCTTTTTGAGACCTTTCTGCCATTTTCATCAAATTTAAAATTGTCGTCTGCAAACTCTTTCAATTTGGACCAGTCCAAAATTTGTCGTTTGGGAAAGGGTTAATAAACTCACTGGTATGGAAATTCTGAGAGATCTCATGTACTTTGCAAGTCCAAACAAAAAAGGGGCTTCAAACATAAAGTATATACTCTTGTTATTTGGGGTTAAAGATCAAAATTTATCTCATCTCGTGAACATCATACAGTAATATTTTCACTTGTGGCTCTGCTACTTGTGAAAATATTACTGATAATGTTCACTAGATGAAATAAATTTTGATCATTCACCAAAAAAAAAAAAACCCACCAAATATCCTCTTTATAATCTTTGCTACGTTTTTATAAAAGAAAAAGAAAACAGGCTGGTCCACCTTAAAACCATTTGAAGACAACAAACCATGTGGGGCTCATACGGTGGGACTTGTCTTTGAAAAGTTGGAAACCTTTTTCCTTTTCCCACAATGCTTTCAGGGCTCTTATTCCTTCAGGTTACACAAACATGGGGTTGTTTGGTACAAAGTTCAAGGTGGTTTGAGGTAGAATATTATCTCATTATTTGTTGGGCAGTGTTTGACATGTTAAATCTGCCATCAGCAATTTAGAATTAAATTAACCGATAAATTATCTTCACTTTAACCCATTACTATACCATTCCAACTTACTCCTTTTGTCACAAACTTTTCTACACTTTGAAAAACAAATCTCAATTTTTGAGTCACAAAAATTAGATCGGGGAAAACATCATCAAAAAGGGCCTTTAGAAGCTAAATTGTACAGCTGGCATCGATTCTACATATGAATTATTTTGTCGTCTGCAAATGCTTTCAGTTTGGACCAGTCTAGAATTTTGTTGTATAGTAAAGAGGGCATACCCCGCCCTGTTTAGAAAAGTTAATCTTCACTTTAAGTCTTTAACACATGACAAAGTTTTACAATAGGGATTTGGACTTCCGATAAAATATTTATGGCCACTAGTTTAGTTTTCACTCAATGATTTTTTCAAATATGATGTCAGATTATTTAAAGTGGTTTCGACTTGAATGATCTACAGATTAACACCTGTATAGCCTATAGGGTTTGAGTCTGAAATCATCTCCTCACCGAATAAATTGCCATCACAAACAAATTTTGTATGAAAAACCCATGTATAATATTCATAACTTCTTTGCTGACACATTTGGGTGTAAGTTTTTTCGTCAGTTTTTTCTTACGTGTTGGTCGATTCTTTTTTAGTACAAGGGAAGTAACTGATTAAGTTCCCGAAAACAAGGGAAGTAACCTACTAATTAGTAACTTTGTATATCTCGGTTTGCGAGTCAAAAAAATTTTACTACGACTCATATTCCCCTATTTTTGTCCAAATGCACAATGCTACGAGTAGTTACATGTAGGGAGGTGTCGTGTGGTCCAAGTGGCTCAAGCAGTTTAACCATAATTAAGTAAGGGGTGTCGGGTTCAAGCCCCGAACCTTCTGCACTTAAAAATTTTACCCTGGAAATTGCCACAGATGTCTATCCCTTTACTACACAAAATTCCGGGTTTTAATGATCCTGAAGAAAAAAAAAAAAAAAAAAAAATATCGTGAGAATAGGGGGAAAGGCCAGTAGGCTAGCAGCACTTGCTCCTTTTCTCCAAGTCGTTTCTGCTCTTTTCTTACCTTCAGTCTGAAGGTGTCTGCTCCGATGCTAATTTTGCGACTGTTCTTCGCATGCGAAGAACAGTCGCAAAATTAGCATCGGAGCAGACACCGATGCTAATTTTGCGACTGTTCTTCGCATACATGTATGCGAAGAACAGTCGCAAAATTAGCATCGGAGCAGACACCTTCAGACTGAAGGTACTCTTTTCTATACTCTGATATTTTACAACAGTGTTCACCTTGATGAGATGATGTGCAGAGTGGAGGCAGGGGCAAAATTGTGAGGTCAAGGTCATAGTGGAAGTTCAAAAGTCACCGTGTTTGCTCCATATCTCTTGAAACACTGACCTGATCTTTAAACTATTTTAAACATATGTGCAACTTCATGAGAAGACATGCAAAGCCAGATTTCAGATGTGACTACAAGGTCAAGGTCACTGCAGGAGTCACATGCTCATAAATTGTGTCTGCTCCAACTCTTGAACCCCTGACCTGACTTTTAAAATACATGTATTTCACATACATGTGTGCACCTGGATTAGTCAATGTGAAGAACAAAGATATAAGTCCCAAGGCTCAAATGTCAAGGTCATAGATGGGGGTCAGAGATCTTGTCCCTTGCAAAAACCTCTTGAATGTCTGGTTTGTCACTGAAAAATATGTCAAAACGATGGGCAAGTTGAATGTGCAGAGTTGATGTTTCACATTCCAGGCTATGAAGTCAAGGTCACAGCAGGTGCATTAACCCTTTCCCAAACGACAAATTTTGGACTGGTCCAACTTAAAAGAGTTTGCAGACAGCAACTTTAAATTTGATGAAAATGGTCGAAAGTTCTAAAAAAGGGTAGAAAACACTTGGAAAAGGAGAAATTGCTCGTTACGAGCAATTTCTCCTTTTCCCACAGTGTTTTCAAAAGACTTGTACTGCAGACACGTGAAACACAGGGCTTGTTTGGGAAAGGGTTAAACAAACAACAAAATTTTAGGCAAGTCCAAATCAAAAGCATTTGCAGACAACAAATTTAATGTGGTGCAAAGGATGGGACTTTTATGGTAAAGAGTAGAAAACATTGTGGCAAAAAGGAGAAAATGCTGGTTACCAATATTTTCTCCTTTTCTGATAATGTTTTCAAAAATTGAAAGCAGATGGCAAATTTACTGTGGTGCAAAGAATGGGACTTTTATGAGAAAGGGTAGAAAACATTGCAGAACAAGAGGGCCATTGGCCAAAAAGCCCTCACCTGAGGAAGGTCATCTAGGATTGCTCAGGCTGAAAAGATCCTCAATGTGATGGTGTAAAACGCATGAGTGTAAGTGATCTACTTTTTGACTGGTTTAGCCTATTTTTGAAATTCTAATCAGGCTCAAAATTTGGCATCTAGAATCACACAAGATTTTCTAAGATTTGGCCCTGTGACCTACTTTTTGAGCTGATGTGACTCGATGTCATTCTTTTCCGAGATTTCATCCAGACAAACATTCTGACCAAGTTTCATGTGTATCAGACTGAAAATGTGGCCCTTAAAGTGCACACAAGGTTTGTCTAAGATTTGGCCCCTTGACCTACTTTTTGCAAATTTCTCCAAGATTTTATCAAGAAAAACATTTGGACCACGTTTCATGAGTATCAGGCTGAAAATGTAGCCTCTAGAGTGCACACAAGATTTTTCTAAGATTTGGCCCCGTGACCTACTTTTTGACCCGACATGACCCAATTTCAAACTTGTCCAATATTCTATCCAGACAAACATTCTGGCCAAGTTTCATGAGTATCAAACTGAAAATGTGGCCTCTAGAGTGTACCAAAAATTTTTCTAAGATTTAGAGAGTGCACACAAAGTTTTTCTGAGATCTGGCCCTGTGACCTACTTTTTGACCCCAAGTGATCCAATTCCGAACTTGTCCATTATTTCATCATGACAAACATTCTGACCAAGTTTCATGAGGATGTGGCTGAAAATGTGGACTCTAGAGTGCACACAAGGTAAACGTTGATGACCGCACCACGCACACAGCACGATCACAAAAGCTCTTCTTGAGCACTTTGTGCTCAGGTGAGCTAAAAAGGAAAACATGCTGGTCACCAGCATTTTCTCCTTTTCCCAAAAGCATTTGCAGACAACAAATTTAATGTGGTGCAAAGGATGGGACTTACATGGTAAAGAGTAGAACACATTGTGGTGACCAGCATTTTCTCCCTTTCCCACGATGTTTTCTAACCTTTTGAATCAGGTTTCACCATTTGGGCCACATTAAACATGTCATCTGCAACAGCTTTGAATTTGGAAGAATTTAAAATTCTGTCGTTTGATAAAGAGTTAAAGTAATACTTGGAGCTTGATCTCTTTTATTCATTCATATCTAACCCTTTACCAAACGATAAAAGTTAGACTTGTCCAAATTGAAAGCATTCGCAGACGACAAAATAAATGCGACTCAAAAATTGAAATTTGTTTTGGAAAGTATAGAAAACATTTTGGGAAAAGGAGAAAATGCTGTTTACCAGCATTTTCTTCTTTTTCCACAATGTTTTCAAAAGGCTTCTTTCTCGGGGTCATTAAAAACTTGGGATTGTGTGGTAAAGTGTTAATGGAGGGCATACAAATCAAAATCAATATTCTAGAATAAAAACAAGCTTCATAACAGCATTTCTTTATGCTTTTAATACAACAATATGACTGATTAACAAGGCGGCCACTGACAGCCCTGAAATCCCTCGCCAAAAATAACAGGATGCAACAATGTGCAAATCTGGAAGAAAGTTATTTTAAAAGTTGGTTTTATTGCGGGTCTAAAATTTCTTGAGTTACCAAATACTGACCTAATGTGTGGTTTAGTTTCTGCGAAAATTGACAATCTTGCATAAATGTCTTTTTTGTGCCATGGTCCTATTCTTACAAACTACAACCCCTTTAATTGGCAGGATTAACTGTTACTATTTAGACCGGTATCCTGGTCAATTTTGATAAAAAAAAAAAGGTACTCACTGATAGACTGATTGATTGAATGGTGTTTTATGCCGCTTTCAACATTCAGTCATATCATGGCGACAGCTCACATATTCATGTATTTCCTAGGTTCCTCTAGAACTAGGCTAGTGTCTTGCCCAAGGACGCTCCCATGATAAACCCAGAAGATCTAGTGGGGCTTCAAGTCATAAGTCCTACACTTTACCATTGAGCCACGCAGGACCCTTGACACTCACTGATGTCGACAAGGGTCTAAGGCAATTGCTCCCACGTGACCCAGTGTCTGGGTAAAATATACCTTAATGTAGCGTAAATTTACCCTGGCGGATAACAATGCCTTATCACAAAGACCACTGTAAATGTCATCAAACAATGCCTTGCTGTAAAGACCATTGTAAATGTCACTAAGCAATGCTTTGTTGCAAAGACCATTGTAACTCTCACCAAACAATGCCTTGTTGCAAAGACCATTGTAACTCTCACCAAACAATGCCTTGTTGCAAAGACCATTGTAACTCTCACCAAACAATGCTTTGCTGCAATGACCATTGTAAATGTCACCAAAAAATGCCTTGTTACAAAGACCATTGTTAATGTAACCAAACAATGCCCTGTTCAAAAGACTAAACAATGGCTTATTTAACAGACCATTATTACTGTCACCAAACAATGCTTTGTTTAAAAGACCATGGCAACTGTCACCAAACAATGCCTTGTTTAAAAGGCCATTGTAACTGTCACCAAACCATGCCCTGTAACATAGACCATTGTAACTGTCACAAAACAATGCCCTGTTAAAAAGACCATAGTAAATGTCACCACACAATGCCTTGTTACAAAATTTAAAACCAATGTAAATGTCACCAAACAATGTTTTGTCACAAAGACCATGGTACCTGTCACCAAACAATGCTTTGTCACAAAGACCATAGCAAGTGTCACCAAACAATGCCTTGTTTAAAGGCCATTGTAACTGTCACCAAACCATGCCCTGTTAAAAAGACCATTGTAAATGTCACAACACAATGCCTTATTACAAAAACCAATGTAAATGTCACAAAACAATGCCCTGTTACAAAGAACATTGTAACTGTCACCAAACAATGCTATGATACAAAGACCATTTTAACTATCACCATACAATGCCTTGTTTAAAAGACCAATGTAATTGTCACCAAACAATGCCCTGTTACAAAGGCCATTGAAACTGTCACCAAGCAATGTCCTGTTACAAAGGCCATTTTAACTGTCACCAAGCAATGTCCTGTTCAAAAGACAGTTTTAAATGTCACCAAAAAATGCCTTGTTGAAAAGACTATTGTAAATGTCACCAAACAATGCCTTGGTGCAAAGACCATTGTAAATGTCACAAACAGTGCCTTGTTTAAAAGACCATTGTAAATGTCACCAAACAATGCACTGTTACATAGACTATTGTAACTGTCACAAAACAATGTCCTGCTTTAAAGACCATTGTAACTGTCACAAAACAATGCCTTGTGACAAAGATCATTGTAAATGTCACCAACAACGCCCTGATACAAAGACCATTGTAACTGTCACCAAATGATGCCCTGTTACAAGGACCATTGTAACTGTCACCAAACACTGTCCTATTTAAAAGACAATGAGGATAAAGGCTTTTGAAAACATTGTGTGGAAAGGAAAAAAAATGCTGTTTACCAGCATTTTACCTTTTGCCACAGTTTGCTACCCTTTCTGAGCCGATACCTTGTCTGCCGATACTTTCTATGAAGACATGTCTAAACCTTTTTCATGTGGTACAGACATAATCCTCTACCAAACAATCCGGAGTTTTAACAACCCTTGGGAAGAAGCCTTTTTGAAAACTGTGTGGGAAAAAGAGAAAATGCAGGGCACCACCATTTTCTCCTTTTCCCGAGATGTTTTCTATCCCTTTAAAAAAAAAGCCTGTTTTATATGACAGGTTTCACTGGTTGTCTGCAAATGCTTCTAAAATGGACAAGTCTAAATCAATCATTCTAACATGAAAGGCAATTTGGTGTTTTAGGTAACATTTAATTCGTTGTCTGTAAATGCTTTCAATTCGGACATGTCCAAAATTCTGTCGCTTGGTAAAGAGTAGATGATTTCTGGATCAAACTACTGGTGTATCACAAGGCTAAATCTTCAAGAAAGTTATTCACAAGCTCTACAAATTTGTCTTTCTGTTCATAGTGCACCCAATGACCTGCAGCGGCCACATATTCTATTCTTGCTGATGGAAACAATTTCTTTATTCTTGGGTAGTCTTCATTCCTGTGAAAATTAAAAAAAAATCTGGGTCTGTATTCATCAACCAGTCTTAAGAATATTCATTGTCTAACTTTGAAGAATTTTCTAGATTTGAAAGTAACGCAAGTTCTGATCGGCTAAACCATTTCATTTAGCAAATGCCAAGCCCCTGTAGCTCAATCGGTAGTGTATAGAACTTGAGCACAGGAGGTCGCTGGTTCAATCCCCAGCTTGGCCAATTTCTTTCAGAGGATTGATGATAGTCATCGCAACAGGATTCATCCCTCTCTTACAACTGACCATTTTTTCTACGATGGTTATGTGGGAAGGCAGCCAGTGGCTTTGAAAGAATATTGTGCTGGTAAAAGAAACTCCAGGAAAGCATGGATAGGTGCACTGGCCGCAGTGATATAACTGAAATAATGTTGAAAATGGAGTTAAACACCATACAATCAATACAATCAATCGTTTAGCAAATCAGAAGTTGTGTTACTTTCAATTCAGAAAATTCTTCAGCATTTGACTAAGATATATTCTTAAGAATGGTTGGTGAATACAGACCCTGTTATTCTCTTACTACGTAACATACATGTAGGTTTGACTCTTTCCTTCATAAGGGGTATTCAAGCTTTCCACATTCACCCTTTACCATACAATCCCCATTTTTTTTGTCTCCAAGGAAAAGGAATCTAGAAAACATTGTGGGAAACCTGAGAAAATGCTGGTAACCAGCATTTTCTCTATTTCCCACAATGTTTTCTATTCTATCCAAGACTTTACCATTTACCAAACGATCCTAAGTTATAACAACCCTGAGGGAGAGTTCTTTCAAAAACATTGTGGGAAAAGGAGAAAATGCTGGTAACCAGCATTCTCTCCATTTCACACAATGTTTCCTACCCCATCAGACAGCCTAAGTTCATTTGTTGTCTGCAGATGCTTTGAATTTGATAAAAGTTTAGATTATTTTCCTCAGGAAGGGGTTAAGTATGCAATTGTACATAACTATAACGTAACAAAGTTAAAGATTTGTGGCTAATAGACCCAAACCACTTTAGTTTAACCCTTTACCAGACGACAAAATTTTAGCCTTGTCCAAATTGAAAGCATCTGCAGACGACAATTTCAATGTTGCTCAAATGGTGCAACTTTTCTTTGATAGGTTAGATAACATTGTGGGAAATGGAGGAAATGCCGGTTACCAGCATTTTCTCCTTTTCCCACAATGTTTTCAGAAGGCTTCTTTCCCAGGGGCGTCAAAAAGCGGCATTGTGTGGTAAAGGGTTAAACAATTTCTATTACATCAATTGAGAAACAAGTTTATGCAACCTACACTAATCTCTCTCCATTCTGCTTCTTGGAAACCACAAAAGTACTCGCGCCAAATGTGTGGGCCAACGAACAGTCCCAAAGTTGACGCCCGCTCCAAGGAATCAAACTTGGGACCTTATGGTTACCAGGCCAACGCTCTACCTCACAATCAAAGACACCACTTTAACTTGTTACTTAATGAATATTCCGTGTTTTTTTGTGAACTACCTACAGATCTTTTAACATGAACGGCATCCAATAAATTTTACAATTTTATAGGACGTTTACCTTGAGATCACGTGTCCAGGGACAAGATAAGTTTATCATATAAACATATTAAACATTTAAACTCCGTTTAAAATAAGGCAAATATCGGAAAACCAAACACAGTCACAGAAACAAAGTAGTGACAAGTTAAATTGGTTTTACAATAACCACCAATTCCATATGCTAGTGTATGCTTAGAAGCAAGCTAAGAAAAAAATAAACTTTCAACTTACTGGATATAACTAGATTTTGCACCACCAACAAAAAAAGTTTTCCCTTCATATCTAATATCATCACTAAATTTTGGAAAAGAAGCTAATGTCCTATAATGATTACATATTGCATCTAAATTTAACATCCATCCATATTTCCTTCCTTTGCTGATTAAATTCTGGGCGAGAAAGTGGGCTACCATCATGTCCTGTAACAAGATAATTAACAAAAGCAACTCTCAAAAAATATCGTTTTTCAACAAATCTAGGGCAGAAAGCTTTGCAAAACAAATAGTTAATCTTTTACCCTTTAATGACAAAATTTTAGACCTGTCCAAATTGAAAGTATTTGCAGACGACAAATTAAATGTGACTCAAAAATTGAAATCTGTGTTGGGAAGGGTAGAAAACATTGCGGGAAAAGGAGAAAATGCTGGTAACCAGCATTTTCTCCTTTTCCCACAATGTTTTCAAAAGTCTTCTTTCTTAGGGTCGTTAAAAGTTGGGATTGTGTGGTAAAGAGTTAACCCTTAGAGGCCTCGTAGTGCCCAAAAGTAAAGGATGCATGTGTTAAAATGCATTTCCCATTTAAAAGTATGAAGCTAATGTGACAATGATAATCTGTTATTGTATGGTAGGTATAAGTGTTAGTTGCTGGCAGAAAATGAATTTTCAAATTAGGGAAAAGGTACAAAAAGATTGAGCTACTTAGCAACTTTTGACCTAGTTTTAAAATTCATTTACATTTTTCATCTTTCCCCACAACGTTTTCAAAAATAATTTAAGAAAAAAAAGACAAATTTAATCTGTCATCTCAAGTGCTCCCCAATTGGAAAAGTCTAAAATTTATCATCTGGTAAAGATTCAGGCATGGTATGTGAAAGACCTAGTTTAACCCTTTACTAAACAATCCTGTGTTTTCACGTCCCTGAGGAAGAGGCCTTTTGAAAACATTGTGGGAAAAAGGAGAAAATGCTGGTAACCAGCATTTTCTCCTTTTCCCACAATGTTTTCTACCATTCCCAAAACAAATATTAATTTTTCATTCCCATTTTTTTTGTCATCTGCAACTGCTTTCAATTTGGACCAGTCTAAAATTTTGTCGTTTGGTAAAGGTTTAAGCCCCACTTTTGCCGCACTTAATTTTTTCCCACAATGTTTTCTACCATTCCCAAAACAAATATTAATTTTTCATTCCCATTTTTTTGTCATCTGCAACTGCTTTCAATTTGGACCAGTCTAAAATTTTGTCGTTTGGTAAAGGTTTAAGCCCCACTTTTGCCGCACTTAATTGTCTCTTTATGGACTACCTGTCCCGTATCATCATGTATCTTTTTCACAACTTCCTCTCGCACCCTGGACATGGGCCGTGATAAATCCGTCTCCTGGAACATACTGTTGATTTCTAGCATTTTACTGATATAGGTTGGAGTCATTGACGCGCTGGAACTGTCCGCCGGCGAAACATCAACGACTATTAGGCCTGACACCCTCTCTGGCTGCATTGACAAAAACTCTTGGTGATTAACACACAGGCAGTAGCACAAATTAAGTTTGTCAACTGATTGATACATAGAGAATAGATGGTTGGTGTCTTGAATTGGGAAAATTTATCAGGCGAGGCATAGGAATCTTTATCCTGTGACCCCAAGGTATACTGGATAAAATTCCAGAACCAGACTCGATAAACTTTCTCAATCTAAGACACCAACCATCTTTTCTATTTATCCCGTTTCTAAGTTTTAGGCCATATTCGATCAAAATCCAATTATTTTTTGAATTATTGCACATGTTGGCATCTTTTCAATAAAGAAAAATGAAGAACTATGTAAAGCATCCCTATACTGATTATGCAGTGGCAATAATGTCATAAATAATATTGATTACATCATAAATGCAACATTTACTTGTGGAAAAAAAAATGTGGTGTCTACCCTGTCTTGTCCAAGGGCATCCAACACAAAACCTGGTGCCTCAGGTGTGTATAGAACCCAAGACCTCCTGATAACTAATCCAACAAAGTTACCTTTTACCACATGACAAAACTTTAGACCTGTCCAATATGAAAGCATTAACCCTTTACCACACAATCCCAAGTTTTAACAACCCTGAGGAAGAAGCCTTTTGAAAACATTGTAGGAAAAGGAGAAAATGCTGGTAACCAGCATTTTCTCCTTTCCCCACAATGTTTTCTACCCTGTCTAAGACAATTTACATCATTTGATTCACATTTCAATTGTCGTCTGCAAATGCTTTCAATTTGGACCAGTCTACATTTTTGTTGTTTGGTAAAGAGTTAAAAGACTACAAATAAAAATTGGTTCAATGTTGAAGCTGTCCGTAAAAGAGTAGAAAACATTATCGGAAAAAGAGAAAATGCTGGTTACTAAAAGTCTTTAAAATATGTGATTGTTCGGTAAATGTTTAACCACTGATGATTAAATTGTCCGTAAAAGTTTAGAAAACATTTTGGTAAAAGAAGAAAATGCTGGTTGCTGGTAAAGGATTTACCACAGGGCCACGCAGGACCTCCTGGTGTAACATTGACCAGTATCAAGCCAGACAACTTCTCTGACTGAAATGATATGAATGGTATATAACACCATCATTTCAGTCATATCATGGCAATAGCTCCTTTGTGCATGACTGTATACCAGTGTTTTTCCCAAAGCAAATGTTCTGCGTCTTTGACAGATTTATTACTAACTTGTCCCGCTGATATTGCAAAGTATCTGATTGAAAATATTTGTAACGAAGCTGAACGATAAATTCAACTGGTTCCCTAATGTGATCACCATGCTCCACTGCAAAAGTCGAGATCAGATGTATTGGTTTCTGATTCTAAACGCAAAAGTCCTTACAACAGGCAATAAACTGGGAACCGATTTAGTCTCATTTCAAGCACAGAAGAAACTCGACCATTCATTGACATGAGATATCATACTGGGCAGGGGGTCAAAAATGACCTGCAAAATTTTATATCTCAAGACCATGCTGATATACTAGTGTCATCACCAGAGCTACACCAAGACTAAAGTCTCTTGCCAAAGAACCCTTCCACAAAAAAGTCCCTCAAGTGAAGATAAAATCCATGACTACTAGATTTTGACTCCTATACCTTCATCACCTGGCCACACAGCACCCGTACATAAGCTTGTATGATAAATAGCTTAGCAATGCTCTGGGAATAGGGATTTTAATGCATCTCCATGGTTCATTACAATGATTAAATTTATACAAGCGGTGATTAACCCTTTACCAAACAATCCCGTGTTTTAATGACCCTAAAGAAGACAGCTTTTGAAAAGATTGTGGGAAAAGGAGAAAATGCTGGTTAACAGCATTTTCTCCTTTTCCAACAACATTTTCTACCCGTACAAAGATAAAAATCATCACTTGGGCTGTTTTTGATTTGTTGTCTGCAGGTGCCAACAATCTGGACAAGGCTGGAACTTTGCCGTTTGGTAAAGAGTTGAAACAGGTTATACTGTATGTACAGGATATACCTTTGTTAGAGCTGTGACCATACAGGCTTTACCCCCCATACTGTGCCCCATCAACACCGCCTGCTGTATTTCCTCTTTATCCATTAAGTTAACAATATCGTCACGCATCACAAAGTAATCCATGTCGTCTGTATGCGGACTCTCTCCATGATTTCTGGTGTCTATGGCATAAATCTAGAGATAAAGAATGGAAGCAAAGCATTTTTATGGAATTAGCCCTATACAAAAAATCCCGTTATCTCACTAAACCTGAGGAAAATGGCTTCTGCGACAAAATGGTAACCAGCACCCCTCCTTTTTCCCAAATGTTTTTTATCCTCTAAAACACACTTTTCCTCAAGGACACTCATACACAGGTGAAAACACAGCTAAAAGGTTAATATGCTGTCTCATTAAGCCTTTACCACACAATCTGACTTTTAACCACCCCAGAAAGAAACCTTTGTGGGAAAACATTGTGAGAAAAGGAGAAAATGCTGGTAACCAGCAATTTCTCCTTTTTCCACAATGTTTTCTACCCTTCTGAACACAAATTTCACTTTTTGAGTCACATTCATTTTGTCTTCTGCAAATGCTTTCAATCTGGACAAGCCTAAGATTTTGTTGTTTGGTAAAGAGTTAAAATGATAGAGAGATCTGTATGCGGGCTGAACTGGTTTTTTCCCATCTTTCTTTTCCCCTGAAAAAATACATCGTGGGTATAAAATCATTAGTTTGGTCCAATTGTATCACAAAGTCTTAACTCTTTACCACATGACAAAAAATGTAGCCTTGTCCGAACTGAAAGCACTAACAGACGACAATTTTGATATGGCTCAACTGATGTAATTCATCTTTGATATGGTAGAAAACATTGTGGGAAAAGGAGAAAATGCTGGTTACCATCATTTTTCCTTTTCTCACTATGTTTTCAAAAGCCTTCCCCTTCAGGGGCGTTAAAACTCGTAATTGTGTGGTAGAACAGATTGATTGATTGATTGCATGGTGTTTAATACAGTTTTCAACATTATTTCAGTTATATCACAGTGGCCAGTGCACCTATCCATGCTTTCCTGGAGTTCCTTTTATCAGCACTCTGCACAATATTTTCTTTCCAAACCACTGGCTGTTATCCCACATAATCATAGTTGAAACAATGGTCAGCGGTGAGAGAGGAATGAATCCTGTCGCGATGACTATCATCCATCCTTGGAAAGAAATTGGCCAAGCCGGGGATTGAACGAGCAACCTCCTGTTCTCAAGTCCTGTACGCAACCGACTGTACGCTACAGGGGCTGGGCAAATGTGTGGTAGTGGGATAATGTAATTTTCATTATCTCATTTTTTTTTTTTTCATCATAAAATATATCTGAGCCAAGATTAAGAGACAGGGTTCATCAAATGAAACCTAAGAGGACTTAAAACAACTTATATTCCTTTTGCAGGCAGTAAAGATCAAGAGGAGACTGCACAGAACATGCAGTCTGACCTTAAAAACACAGTGTCTCCTACTTTGTAAAATTTTTGGCAGGAACAAACTAGACATTGCAATATTTAAGTTGTTTTCCCCAAACAAGACCAATCAGCAGCATTGGGTCCAGCCATGTTGGGAGCACTTCTTCAGCGCAATATGATACTGGCCATACTGGTTTTTCTTTTTTATTCCTATTTCCTTCTTTGCTTTTTTTGAAGCACAGATGGTATCAAAATACATAAGAATTATTTCTAATCTACACTGTCTACAGTTCCAAAATCTCTTTATAACATTATTCATTTTAATACAGAATTTTAACACAAAACCCAACTATGGTGTTTTAAAGAGATTAATGTGTATTACCTTTCTTCCATTTTGACCAAATACTTTTGCCAGATGTTGCCAGTTAGTTTTCTGTCCCATCATGCCATGCTGTATGATCAAAGGATGAAGGTACTCAACGTTGTTCTTTCTGTTTTCATAAGAATAGTATGCCAGTTCAACTGCTCGACTGGAAGAAATGTACATAGAATAGTTTAGTTAACTCTTAACGCTTTACCACACAATCCCAAATTTTAACAACCCTGAGAAAGAAGGCTTTTAAATCGTTATGCAAAAAGGAGAAAATGCTGGTAACCAGCATTTTCTCCTGATACCACAATGTTTTCTACCATATCAAAGACAGAAATCATCATTTGAGCTTCATTCAGTTTGTCGTCTGCAGATGCTTGCACTTTGGTCCAGTCCAAAGTTTTGTCGTTTGGTAAAGGGTACAGCCTCTGTAACAACTATAGTTGTCTTTGCGGCCAGCATAGATCAAGATCAGACTGCACAAAATCTGCGGTCTGATCAATGATCTACTCTGTCTGCCTTTCTGAAACACTACAGACAAAAGCAATCAAGAAATAACACTTATTTTGGTCTTATTTCAAGACTGAAAATGTAATTTGGGTTCACCGCTCTGAGTAAACAGTTTGGTTGTTTGGTTTTCAATGTTATTTAACCCTTTCCCAAACGACAAATTTTGGACTGGTCCAAATTGAAAGAGTTTGCAGACGACAATTTTAAATTTGATGAAAATGGCAGAAAGTTCTCAAAAAGGGTAGAAAACACTGTGGGAAAAGGAGAAATTGTTCATTATGAGCAATTTTTCCTTTTCCCACAGTGTTTTCAAAAGACTTGTACTGCAGACACGTGAAAACCAGGGCTTGTTTGGGAAAGGGTTAAGACCTCTTATGGAGGACATTGTACCTATTCATGCTTTCCTAAAGTTTCTTTTATCAGTATCTCACAAAGCAATCTTTTCAAGCCACTGTATGCATTCCAACACAAACATCATAATACAATATTCACAGATTAATGAAGGAATAGATTCTGTCAAAATGATTACCCTCAATCCTAAAAAATGTGAGCCATTATCTGTGAAAAGGGGGTTTAATGCATCTACAAAATCCACGCAGACTGACCTGTGTCAAAACTTTTTGCATTTGATAAATTTTCTGCATGACCAAAGACCATTCTAGTTTAGGCTTCAGCCGGTTGTGAGACAAAATAGATTTTATGGATCCATAATTGTGTGATGACTTGCTTGCTATAATGCACCACATAGATACTTTAAACCCCCTTTTGCCAGAGCATGGCAAAAATATTATCATGTTGGCAAGTGCCAGTTAATTCTTTCCTGGATTATTTTTTTTCTACCAGTACCTCACACAATATTCTTCTCAAGCCACGTAGAGACAATAATCAGTGGTGAGAGAGGTACTGTATGACCCCTGCCCCTATGACTATCATCTATCTTGCAAACACAGTAGTTGAGCTGGGGATTTGAACCAGTAATCCCCTGGTTCCAAGTCCTGTATGCCACCAACTATGGAACCAGACTCAGTCCATTTGATGAAATTTTGCTACACTTCTGTCAATAAAAGATTCATGCATACCTGCTACTAATGACTACATTGGCTGGTAAATCATAGGACCAGAATCTTACGCAGAACAATTTTCTAGATTTGAAAGTAAGGCAACTTCTCATTGGCTAAACCGAATGGTTTAGCCAATCAGAAGTTGTGTTACTTTTAAAACTAGAAAATTCTTGAGAATATTAGACAAAGAATATCTTAAGAATGGTTGGTGAAACAAAGATTAACTCTTAACCAAACAATTCTCTGCTCTAACCCTTTACTACATGACAAGATTTTGGACTTGTCCAAGGCTAAAGCATTTGCATACAACAAATTAAATTTGCCTCAAATGGTAGACTTTTTTTTGAAAAAGCAGAAAACATTGAGGGAAAAGCAGAATATGCTGGTAACCAGCATTTTCTACTTTCCCCATGACATTTACAAAGGCCTTCTTCTTCAAGGTCATTAAAACTGAGGATTGTGTAGAAAAGGGTCAACAACCCCAAGGAAGAAAGCATTTGAAAACATTGTGGGAAAAGGAGAAAATGCCTTTTCTTACAATGTTTTCTATCCTTTGAAAGATAACTCCCATAATGCTCTCAATTTTGTCAAGTCTACCATTTTGTTGCTTGGTAAAGAGTTAACCCTTTAGCAAATAACCCTGTTTTGAATACCCTAAAAAGGGAAGGCTTGTAAAAGCATTGTTGGAAAAGGAGAAAATTCTTGTTTTCTGCAATTTTTCCTTTTCCCATGACATTTTCAAAAGATTTATTACCCAGGATTGTCAGATAAAGGGTCCATTTACCATGCAATCCCAAGTTTTAACATTCCTAAAGGAAGAAACCTTTTGAAAACATTGTGGGAAAAGGAGAAAATGCTGATCACCAGCATTTTCACCAGCATTTTCTCCTTTTCCCACAGTGTTTTCTATCCTATCAAAAACAAATCTTACCCTCAGATCAATATTTCTTTTGTCGTCTGCAAATGCTTTCAATTTGGACCAGTCTAAAATTTTGTTGTCTGGTCATCTAAGATTCTTACCTCTCACATAAAGATCTCTTTTGCATACATTTTATACAACCAAGCTGTTGAGTCTTATTAAGTATCTGCGTGTATAGTGTAGTGGCTGATTTTATCATCTTGGCACTTGACAGAAAAACTGTAAAAAAAAAATATACAGAGCATTTCATTGAAAGCATTTGCAGACCACATAATAAAAGTGACTCAAAAAGAAAAAAATGAAATTTGTTTTGAGTCGGGTAGAAAACATTGTGGAAAAAGGAGAAAATGCTGGTTACCAGCATTTTCTCCTTTTCCCACAGTGGAAAAAGGAGAAAATGGTGGTTACCAGCATTTTCTCCTTTTCTCACAAAATTTTCTAGTGCAATCTTTCTTTGGGGCGGGGGGGGGGATGTCGTCATCAAAAGCCAGCATTCTGTGGTAAAGGGTTCAGAAAACCTCAGAGGGAAAAGTCCAGTGGGCTTATGTCCGGCATTTAGGAATATACTTAACCCTTTCCCAAACAAGCCCTGGTTTTCACATGTCTGCAGTACAAGTCTTTTGAAAACACTGTGGGAAAAGGAGAAATTTCTCCTTTTCCCACAGCGTTTTCTACCCTTTTTGAGACCTTTTTGCCATTTTCATCAAATTTAAAATTGTCGTCTGCAAACTCTTTCAATTTGGACCAGTCCAGAATTTGTCGTTTGGGAAAGGGTTAATGCACATTGTATGGGATTCTTTATGCTAGCACATCGGGGTAAGAAAACTCAATATCTATATGTAGAACTAAAGGAAAATACCCCTAGTATGCTTACAGTTACTTTTTAAACATAATTTTCGATACTTTTTTTCAAATCATATGTCAGCATAGTGACAAATGCATGACTATGCATTCTGCTGACAGATATGTCCGAACAGAAGTGTTGTCCGAAAAACATCACACTTTTGGTCTGAGTTTTGCCCAGTATTGAATCCGTAAAACAGTACTTGAAATGTATAGACAAAAATTAGAAATAAAAGAAAAACGAATATTCCAGCATCACCTATCGGATGTATGATTTGCTTTCAACTGATGATGATCTTTAAAAGAAATCGAAATGACCTTTCGTCACCCTCCTTGGCTACAACTTTTTGAGAACCATTTAAATCTCATGCTATTGACCTGCGATAAGCGTTTGTCTACGTGCAAACATTTTGAGTGGCTGACACCTGAAAGCTCCGCCCTTTTTAATGAAGAGCTCAATGACTGACAGTCTTCAAAGAGGTTGCTCATAGTTGCTCCCTTGTTCAATATATAATGTTACAGAAATGACACCCCACTTGTTGTTTTTTTTCGCAAAATAGAAAACAATTTGAAGGGTAAGTAACTTAATATTTTACGAATTATCTTTGATTTATCAATTGTCTGAGTTTCAGATGTAATGATCATTTACAGGAATCATGTGTTGTAATTGAACCCGGAAGTACAAAAACAGCAGGCCACTTGCAGTTCTTGGGATATTTCTCTTTTTAACTATCTTTTGATCCACTGTCTGTATCCTTTATTTGTAAATCAAACTCATTAATGTTTATCCTTAAGCCCTGTCACACACGTATCTGAAATAAAATTTGTCTTTAAAAGGGTTGAAAAACAGTTTTGAGCTTTTTATACGCAGTTCCTTTTCCACAATGTTTTCGAATGCTTTTTACACAGGGGGTTGAAAAACAGGATTGGTAAATGGTTATTTCTGTAATCCCATACAGTTCATGTGGCTATAATTATAAGACAGCAATTTATATTGGAAAGTAAATCAGATGACAGAAGTTTATACTTGTTTTAAACTGAAAGCACATGTAATGACAAATTTATTGTGGCTTAGAACGTGAGATTTTTCGTAATGGGTTAAGAGTAACTGTTTAACATACAATCCAGACTTTTAACGATCTCGAGAAAGCAGCCTTTTGAAAACATTGAAGGAAAAGGAGAAATCCTGGTAACCACAATGTTTCTACCTATCCTGAAAAAAAAATTCAGCTCATTAGTCACATCTCTGTTGTCATCTGCTAATGCTTTCAGTTTGAGAGAGAAGCCTTTAGAAAACATTGTGGGAAAAGGAGAAAATGCTGGTTACCAGCATTTTCTCCTATTCCCAAAATGCTTTCTATTTTTCCAAAAACAATTTTCAATTTTCAGTCACATCTATTTTATTGTCTGCAAATGCTCTCAGTTTTGACTGGTCTGTAATTCTGTTATTTGGTAAAGGGTTGATTGATATTCCGTTTCAGGAAAAAGGATGGAAAATAAAGGACATGGAAGCCTTGAAACACCGGAAGTAAAACCATCCAGTTTTAATCCTTTGGAATCCTTCCATGCTTACTCTCCATTGACACCTGGTCAGTCTCCAGAGGGTATTGTCTTTGAAGTGACCAGTGAGGAGGGAAGTGAATTATTAACACTACTGCCTGCGATAAGAGCTTACCCTGTTAATGAGGAATGTATTGCACAGAAAGAAAGCGGGGAAAGTGAAGAGTCAACGAAGGTTTTTATAACTCCACAATCATCACCTTACGGGAATACTGAAGGTGCCGACCAGGTTTTAACTGTATCAGTAAGTTATGAGACAGGTGAAGAAAAAGTACATGCTACTGAAGATGAGAGCAAAAAGGTAAAAAAAAGACGAGTAAGAAACAAAGATGACATGTTAGATTCTGTTTGTAAACCAACCACGAGGGCCTTACAATATCCTCCATGTTCTGTGTGTGGCGGGAAAGCATCAGGGGACCATTATGGGGTGAATTCTTGTGAAGCTTGCAAAGGGTTTTTTAGGCGATACCTTCTACGAGAAAAAGGTGCCTATCAGTGTAAAAAGAGTGGAAACTGCGAAGTGACACATAGCATTAAGGGTATTTGCGCTGGATGTCGCCTTCGGAAATGTTTGGACTTGGGAATGGCCAAAGAAAAGTGCAAGCTTGGACGATACAGTTCTGAAAAAAGGACGGAGAAAATCAAGACAGCCCTGGAATTGAAGGGTGACCAAACAACCCCTCAGGTAAACCAAACTGTTTCCTTTCAAGAGGATAATTTTGTTCCATTAGAGAGTCCATGTCTGGATACGGCACAGGATGAAATCATCGCGCGTACATTGTCTCAACTAAATATATCTAAGGAGCGTCAGAACACATTCTGTGATGAACTTGTCACTGACCTGATAAAAGCTAAAGATGACATGAGACCGTTTGACAAGGAGAAATGTCTGACAGACGAGGAGATCAAGAGTAGAATGAAGGAGTATCACGATACCTATATGTTGAAAGAGAAAATGTACGGTGAGATGAAAACAGTGCCAAAAGAGGAGTTTACTAAGCTGTATGGAGATTTTGGCATTGATGTTGACGACAGAATGAAAGATTTGAAAGTATGTCAAGAAAATATTGAGACAGAAGTAAACAATTTTTGTAATTTTGCTAAACGCATTCCATACTTTTCCAAGTTGTCTTTCAGGGACCAGTCCAATCTACTGAAGGCAGGCCGCATGGATTTTTATACAACAATGGCGTGTCAAGCATATGACCCTGACCTTCAAATTTACCTCCATAAGTTCCGAGCATATCACATAAATGAAATGGATAAATTTTTCTCAAAAGAACTGATTCAAGAGACTGTGGTACAATATCAGCGATGTCAGAAACTGAACTTGAATGACGGAGAAAAAAGCCTGGTCATGGCAATCTGCCTTTTCTTCACAGATAGATGCATCCTTGAAAACTCCAAGTTGGTTGAAATGATTCAGCTGTCATTGGCACAAATGTTACGCAAGGAGTTAGAAAAAACCTGTCCGAGAACGGCTCATTCACGCTTTACTAAGATCATTGATTATCTAACAAGCTTGAGAGAGTCTGGGGATAAATACTTCAAGGAGTATGAAGATTTGTGCCGAGATGATCTCTACGTGAACGAATGTCCGGTCTTGACAGATTTTCTGTTTGAAACATGATTTACAGTGGAACTTGTTTAACTCTTTACCAAACAACAAAATTTTAGACTGGTTCAAATTGAAAGCATTTGCACACGACAAAATAAATGTGATTGAAAAATTGAAATTTGTATAGGGAAGGATAGAAAACATTGCGGGAAAAGGTGAAAATGCTGTTTCTCCTTTTCCCACAATGTTTTCAAAAGGCTCCTTTCTCAAGGTCGTTAAAAGTCGGGATTGTGTGGTCAAGGGTTAAGAAAGTCCTTATGTTAAACATTTAACCCTTTACTGCACAATGACGCCTTTTGACGCCCCTGGAAAAGAAGCCCTTTGAAAACATTGTGGGAAAAGGAGAAAATGCTGGTAACTAGCATTTTCTCCTTTTCCCACAATGTTTTCTACCCTATCAAAGAAAAGTTGTACCATTTGAGCCACATTGAAATTGCCGTCTGCAAATGCTTTCAATTTGGACAAGGGTATAATTTTGTCGTCTGGTAAAGGGTTAACAGTCTCTAAAAGTGCTGGACCAGAAATTTAATTATGGTCGTATTAATTGGGTTTGTCTTTGAAAGGAAAGAAAACATGGAAATTGATGTAAAACAAGGGTTCACACTATGGAATTTGTCTTTTGAAAGGTAGAAAATATGAAAGGAAAATTTTTGTGCAATGTTTTTTCAAAAAGGCTTTTGCCTCTTGGCTGCATGCATTCTTGGATTTTTTGTCCCATTGCTTTGCACAACACTCCTACCGTGTCAATGGCTGCTTTCCCACATAAACACTGTTGAAACAATGCTCAACAGCAAGAATGAGATCATGTGGCAATGACTATTACAGTGTTGAGCCTAGGGCAGGCCATCACGGAATTCCCAGATTTTTTTTAAAATGTCCCCTAAAAAATGCAAAAAGTGCTGGCCGTAAACTGTGGCATATTAGGCACGCTCTAGTTCTCAATTTTCTCATCACTTTTCATTTTTTAACACACGCAGTGCACACTCCAATCTGTTCTATATTGGATAGTGAATAGTAGACTGTGCCTTGATTTTTTCCAATATTTGTTCACTTACGGTTTAGCATGTATTATAAATTCTGGAATTCAAACTTATAACCCTAGGATTATTTGTAAGCCTTTTAGGTTACAAACTAAGCTGCGGGACTGGACACAAACTGTTTAACTCTTTACCAAACAATCCCTGGTTTTTACGACTCTGGGAAAGTGGCCTTTTTGAAAATATTGTGGGAAAAGGAGAAAATGCTGGTAACCAGCATTTTCTCCTTTTCCCACAATGTTTTCTACCCTTCCCAAAACAAATTTCAGTTTTTGAGTCACATTTATGTTGTCATCTGCAATTGCTTTCAATTCGGATGATACTAAAATTCTGTTGTTTGGTTAAGAGTTAAATTTTCTACAGTAAACCAAGCTGAAATATGTCAGAGCATCTGTTTTTCTGTTACGATAGTGTTGACATTGATAATTAGATTACTGTTATTTTGTTAATTTTGTAAATTTTATGGCTTGTTTCCTTTCACTCAATCTACCTCTACTTTAAAGGCTCTATACCTGCCAAAAGTAAACAATGCAGTTGGGAAAAGGAGAAAGCACTGGTTGCTAACAATGTTTTGAAAAGCCTTCTTCCTCAAGGTCATCAAATCTCAGGGTTGTTTGATTATAGCGTTAAACCAGATTTTGAGCAGAAAATGTGTTGAAAATGTATTTATCACCATTATATGCAGTAACTGCTAAAATACCCCGAAAAAATGGAATAGGCAGTCTCACAGTAAAAATACCCCCCAAAAAATTGAAATTCCACCTGTTTTCTACATGTATTTCTATCTACATGTATGTTTAACTCTTTACCAAACGCCAAATTTTTAGACCAGTTCAAATTGAAAGAATTTGCAGATGACAAATTTTTAGACCAATTCAAATTGAAAGAATTTGCAGGCGACAAAATAAATGTAACTCAAAACCTGAAAATTGTTTTGGGAAGGCTAAAAACATTGTGGGAAAAGGAGAAAATGCTGGTTACCAGCATTTTCTCTTTTTCCCAAAATGTTTTCAAAAGGCTTCTCTGTCAGGGTCGTTAAAAGTCGGGATTTTGTTTTAAGCCATCTTTGCATGGGAATAAAAAAAGCAGTCTTTGTAAAAATTTTCTCAAAAACAAGTGAAACGCAATCTGGTTTAATCCTGTACCAAACAACAAGATGTTGTACTCTACCAAGTTGAAAGCATTTGCAGAGGACAAATTGACTGTAGCTCAAATGACATTTTCTGTCTTTGATAGGATAGAAAACATTGTGGGAAAAGGAGAAAATGCATTTTAACACCCCCTCTATTTACTTTTGGCAGCTACTGTTTCTTTAACATGGGTCAGTGAACAAGATTTATCTCTTTGCAGGTCAAAAAAATTTTGGGAAAAAAGAAAGATTGCTTCTTGTAAGCAATTTCTCTTGTTTCATAGAATGTTTTAACTCTTAAACAAACTGCAGAATTTTAGACTCATCCAAATTGAAAGCATTTGCAGACAGAATGATAAATGATGGTAACCTCTTGGAATTGTTCCCCAATTTGGTAGAAAACATTGTGGTATTATGAGAAAATGCTGGTTACCAGCATTTTCTCCTTTTCCCACAATGTTTTCAGAAGGCTTTTTCCTTAGGGTCGTTAAAACCCGGGATTGTGTGGTAAAGGGTTAATGCCTTTTAAAAATTTACCATACACAATAAAATTCAGCTTCTGAAAATTGAAAGCATTTACAAGTGACAAATGTGATGTTTAATGATTAACTCTTTACCACACAAGCAAAATAAAGACTTCTAAATTGTAAGTACTTTCAGATGTACAATTTAAATATGGCTCAAGTGATATAATCTATCTTTGACAGAGTAGAAAACATTGTGGGAAAAGGAGAAAATATAGGTTACCAGCATTTTCTCCTTTTTCCACATTGTTTCCAAAAGGCTTCCCCCTCAGAGTTAAAACTCGGGATTATGTAGTAAAGGGTTAAATCTTTACATACTGGTCACCAGTACATTCTCTTTTTCCCAGTGCTTTTTTAAATGCCTCTCTCCTTTAACTCTTTACCAAACAATCACAAGTTTTAAACAAATCCAAGAAACAAGGCTTTTGAAAATATTCTTGGAAAAGGAGAAAATGCTGGTAACCAGCATTTTCTCCTTTTCCCACAATGTTTTCTACCCTTCCCAAAACAAATTTCAGTTTTTGAGTCACATTTATGTTGTCATCTGCAATTGCTTTCAATTCGGATGATACTAAAATTCTGTTGTTTGGTTGAATGTTAAATGTTCTACAGTAAATCAAGCTGAAATGTATCAGAGCATCTGTTTTTCTGTTACGATAGTGTTGACATTGATAATTAGATTACTGTTATTTTGTTAATTTTGTAAATTTTATGGCTTGTTTCCTTTCACTCAATCTACCTCTACTTTAAAGGCCCTATACCTGCCAAAAGTAAACAATGCAGTTGGGAAAAGGAAAAAGCACTGGTTGCTAACAATGTTTTGAAAAGCCTTCTTCCTCAAGGTCATCAAATCTCAGGGTTGTTTGATTATAGCGTTAAACCAGATTTTGAACAGAAAATGTATTGAAAATGTATTTATCACCATTATATGCAGTAACTGCTAAAATACCCCTAACAAATGGAATAGGCAGTCTCACACTAAAAATACCCCCCAAAAAATTGAAATTCCACATGTTTTTCTACATGTATTTCTATCTACATGTATGTTTAACTCTTTACCAAGCGCCAAATTTTTAGACCAGTTCAAATTGAAAGAATTTGCAGATGACAAATTTTTAGACCAATTCAAATTGAAAGAATTTGCAGGCGACGAAATAAATGTAACTCAAAACCTGAAAATTGTTTTGGGAAGGCTAAAAACATTGTGGGAAAAGGAGAAAATGCTGGTTACCAGCATTTTCTCTTTTTCCCACAATGTTTTCAAAAGGCTTCTCTGTCAGGGTCGTTAAAAGTCGGGATTTTGTTTTAAGCCATCTTTGCATGGGAATGAAAAAAACAGTTTTTGTAAAAATTTTCTCAAAAACAAGTGAAACGCAGTCTGGTTTAACCCTGTACCAAACAACAAGATGTTGTACTCTACCAAGTTGAAAGCATTTGCAGAGGACAAATTGAATGTAGCTCAAATGACATTTTCTGTCTTTGATAGGATAGAAAACATTGTGGGAAAAGGAGAAAATGCATTTTAACACCCCCTCTATTTACTTTTGGCAGCTACTGTTTCTTTAACATGGGTCAGTGGACAAGATTTATCTCTTTGCAGGTCAAAAAAAATTTGGGAAAAAAGAAAGATTGCTTCTTGTAAGCAATTTCTCTTGTTTCATAGAATGTTTTAACTCTTAACAAACAGCAGAATTTTAGACTCATCCAAATTGAAAGCATTTGCAGACAGAATGATAAATGATGGTAACCTCTTGGAATTGTTCCCCAATTTGGTAGAAAACATTGTGGTATTATGAGAAAATGCTGGTTACCAGCATTTTCTCCTTTTCCCACAATGTTTTCAGAAGGCTTTTTCCTTAGGGTCGTTAAAACCCGGGATTGTGTGGTAAAGGGTTAATGCCTTTTAAAAATTTACCATACACAATAAAATTCAGCTTCTGAAAATTGAAAGCATTTACAAGTGACAAATGTGATGTTAAATGATTAACTCTTTACCACACAAGCAAAGTAAAGACTTCTAAATTGTAAGTACTTTCAGATGTACAATTTAAATATGGCTCAAGTGATATAATCTATCTTTGACAGGATAGAAAACATTGTGGGAAAAGGAGAAAATGTAGGTTACCAGCATTTTCTCCTTTTTCCACAATGTTTTCAAAAGGCTTCCCCCTCAGAGTTGTTAAAACTCGGGATTATGTAGTAAAGGGTTAAATCTTTACATACTGGTCACCAGTACATTCTCTTTTTCCCAGTGTGTTTTTAAATGCCGCTCTCCTTTAACTCTTTACCAAACAATCACAAGTTTTAAACAAATCCAAGAAACAAGGCTTTTGAAAATATTCTTGGAAAAGGAGAAAATGCTAATAACCAGCATTTTCTCCTTTTCCCACAATGTTTTTTACCCTATCACTGACAATTTCCCTTATTTGTGCCACATTTAAAAAGTTGTCAGCACGTGGTATCAGTTTGGACCAGTCTAAAATTTTGTCTTTTGGTAAGGGGTTAAGTGTGAAATAAGATTTGCTGTGGATTTGATGCAAATAGAACTTCATGTTGCATTAACTCTTCACCAAATGACAATGTCGTTACTATGTGGATGACAGAATAACTTTAAAGGCCTGTTATCGGCTAAAAAGTCAATACTTAACCCTTTCCCAAACGACAAATTTTAGACCCTTCCAAACTGAAAGTGTTTGCAGACGACAATTTCAAATTTGATGAAAATGGCAGTAAGTTCTCCAAAAGGATAGAAAACACTGTGGGAAAAGGAGAAATTGCTCATTACGAGCAATTTCTCCTTTTCCCACAGTATTTTTAAAAGACTTGAACTGCAGACACGTGAAAACCAGGGAAAGGGTTAAATTGCATCTAAATTATACCTGGTGCATGCATTTAAAAGTATGGAAAATACTGTGAACATGACAATCTGTTACTATGTTGTTTGCCCAAGTGTTTGTCACTGGCAGAAAAAATGAATTTTAAAATCAGGCAAATAGTGAAGAGGACACTGTGACCTGGCAACTTTTAACCAAGTTTTGCAATTGATTTCTCTGCCAGGGACTATCACTTGGACTGACCACACAATAACAGATTGTCATCTTCACAATAATTTCCATACTTTTGAATGGTATGCTAAGAATTTAAATGCATTTTAACACCCCCTCTATTTACTTTTGGCAGCTATTGTTTAACATGGGTCAGTGGACAAGATTTATCTCTTTGCAGGTCAAAAAAATTTTGGGAAAAAGGAAAGATTGCTACTTGTAAGCAATTTCTCTTGTGTAATAAAATCTTTTAACTCTTAATCAAACTGCAGAATTTTAGACTCATCCAAATTGAAAGCATTTGCAGACGGAATGATAAATGATGGTAACCTCTTGGAATTGTTCCCCAATTTGGTAGAAAACATTGTGGTATTATGAGAAAATGCTCGTTACCGGCATTTTCTCCTTTTCCCACAATGTTTTCAAAAGCTTTCTTCCTCAAAGTCGTTAAAAGTCAGGATTGTGTGATAAATTATTAAGGACCTTCTTTAATTGGGGGGGTCTTTCAAAAATGAAGTGTTAAAGGGTATTCTTGCTATATATGCCCATGTTTCATTATGGACAGTGTGAACCAAGATCAGACTGCACATGCGTGCAGTCTGATCTTGATCAACCCTGGTTAGAATGTCTATTATAGTCACGAAAGGTCCTATTAATATTCTGAATGCTCTGTCCATGAATGTGCCTTTACTCAAGTAAAACATAATTCGAAAATGTTTCTATATCTTCTTTTGTCTTTGTCCATTAACCATTAACTAAATGTCAAAACTTCAGGGTGGCGTCCTTAGGCGAGACACTGCAGAGCTCTAGCTTAGTACCAAAACCAAGGACATACATGAAGAACTGTGGCTATGAATGTTTTCAAAAGCTTTCATACTCATAACGGTAACAATACATTACAATTGATTGGTAAAAGGTGAATCTAAGTTGGAAGTATAACTTTCAGAATTAAACAAAGTCCAGTGTTTTAATAACCACAGGAATTGAAATGCTTTTGAAAACATCGCGGGAAATGCAAATTCCATTTCAGTGTATTTGAGCCACCCTGAATAAGTCATCTACCAAAGCTTTCAGTTTGGATAAGTTTTAAATTTTTGCATGCCTGGAAAATGAATTTTAAAACCAGGTAAAAACTAAAGAAAAAGATGGAGCAACCTGGCAACTTTTGACCTAGTTTTAAAATCTATTTTTCTGCCTGCAACTAACACTCGGACCGACCGTACAATGACAGAATGTCATCTTCACAATAGTTCCCTATACTATTAAAAGATATGATTTAAAATTCAAATAGATTTAAACACACATATTGTTTACTTTTGGCCACAACTGTACCTTTAATTAACCCTTTACCACACAATCCCGACTTTAAAAGACCCAGAAGATAAAGGCTTTTGAAAACATTGTGGGAAAAGTAGAAAATGCTCCTTTTCCCACAATGTTTCCTACCCTATCAAGGACAAATTTTGTTATTAGGGCCACCTTTAATTTGTTGTCTGCTAATGCTTTCAATTTGGACCGGTCTAAAATTTTGGTGTGAGGTAAAGAGTTACGGAAATACCATTGGAAAATATTCTTATCTTACTTTTGTGTATCCTCTTTACTGACGATGTGCCAGTTATCGGCTTACTTAATTCAATAAATCATTTTTTTTATAAGTCTGGTGAGGTTATAAATTTCTGAATAATTTCCCTAAAATGTTTTTACTCATTTTTCGTCTGTGTCCAAGGGACGCAATGAGCTGTTGTATTTTGCACCCAAGCAGATTTTCAAACAGTGCTTAAATTACCCTCAATGAACTGATAATCGCGGTATTAAGCTTCAGTGTTTGTTAACTTAAGTTGCAGGGGTACAAATGAAACTCCACTTGCCTGTATGTGTTATTTGATTAATGTCCTTCAAGTACACAAGACATATCCAATTATTTCAAATATTCAAAAAATTTATTCAGGGAGCATGACACAGCTGACACAAGGCAGCCATTTTGTCATGCAGGTATATTCGTGGAAAGTGAGAATAAATCGGCATTTTGAATATAGACTGACCATCAATCTCCACTTCTAACACAGTCACATGACATGAACAGCAAAACCTTGTGATAGTATAATTATTTTCAAATGTGATTCTGTCTTGAAATAATTTGTAGGTTTTATGGGAAGGGGTCTTTGCGCAACTGAAATTACCTGTTTTGAATACATATGAGCTTTTCAAATTTGCCGATTTGCCTATCTAAACCTCATTTTCCTGTGATTTTTGCAGATGATAACAAAATCAACAATGGTATGACTTAATCCACCTCGATTTGGATAAAGTATCTTGTGACTTATAAGAAGAACAAATTGGTCACAAATTTCAATGTATCTCGATTTTTAGATGATTCGGGGATCGTATATTACAATATGAGGTCCCTGGATGTTTCGACGATAATTTTCTGAGAACATTATCCTTTAGAGTAATCTTTTCTAATCATTGGGCGTTTCTGAGCTGTGATAACCTGTTCAGCGCTACCAGCGCTTTGATTAAATAAAGTTGACATTTAACCACGTTTAGTATGATCTACGAAATATACCACCTTGCACATTTAAAAAGATAAAACAGTACATTCATCATAACAAAATAGATTTTCAATATTTTATGGGATGAGACTTCAGGTGGTGTGACACACGGGGTTTTCCCCTTGCGTCAAACTCACATGACGAGCGCACCCATAATTCATCTGCACATTTATGTACTCGAGTAACATTTCTATCGAAGTCAACTGCAGAGAAGGGTCGAAATATGTGACAAATATTGGCTTTGCAGGTAAGGTTTTATCAGACATTATTTCTGAAAGCGAAAATAGAGAGAAAAATTGATAAGGAGCTTAAAACTTATCTAATAAAATACTACTGAGTAGGCTGCCAAATTTTAGGGTGGTCCAATTTGAAACCGTTAGCAGACGATCTCGAGGAAGAAAGATTTTGACAACATTCAGGAAAAGGAGAAAAATGTTGGTTACCAGCATTTTTTCCTTTTCCCAAAATGCTTTCTACTCTTTCATGAACAGACAAATCCCATAATTTGAGTCAAGTATGAGTTGTTGTCTGCAACCCTTAGGCTTTACCAAACAATCCTGTCTTTTAACAACTCGTGAGAAAAAAAAAAGCTTTTGAAAACATTGTGGGACATTCACACAATGTTTTATACCCTTCCAAAAACAAATTTATTGTTTTGAGTTATATGATTTTTTGTCTTCAGATGCTTTCATTTTGGACATGTCTAAAGTTTTAGACACAGATCTATCTGCATTAACCCTTTACCACACAATCCCGACTTAACGTCCCCAAGAAAAACAGTTTTCGAAAACATTGTGGGAAATTGTGGTAATCAGCATTTTCTCCTTTTCCCACAATGTTTCATACCCATCCAAAAACAATTTTTTTTTTTTTTAATTTATATATTTTTTTTTTTGTTGTTGTCTTCAGATGCTTTCAATTTGGACATGCCTAAAGTTTTAGACATAGATCTATCTGCATTAACCCTTTACCACACAATCCCGACTTTTAATGCCCCCAAGAAAAACAGTTTTCGAAAACATTGTGGGAAATGGTGGTAACCAGCATTTTCTCCTTTTCCCACAATGTTTCATACCCTTCCAAAAACAAATTTATTTTTTTGAGTTATATATTTTTTTTGTTATCTTCAGATGCTTTCAATTTGGACAAGTCTAAAGTTTGGTGGTTTTGGTGAAGGTTTTACTCTGTATCAAACAACAAAATTTAAGAGTCATCCAAATTGAAGGCATTTGCAGATGACAAATTCAGTGTAACTCGAAAATTGAAATGTGTGTTGGGAAGGGTAGAAAACATTGTGGGAAAAGGAGAAAATGCTGGTTACCAGCATTTTCTCCTTTTCCTACAATGTTTTCAAAAGGCTTCTTTCTCAGGGTCATTAAAAGTCGAGATTGTGTGGTAAAGAGTTAACTCTTTGCCAAATGACAAAATTTTAGACTGATCCAAATTAAAAGCATTTGCAGACGACAAAATAAATGAAACTCAAAAATCAAAATTTGTTTCGGGAAGGATAGAAAACATTGTGGGAAAAGGAGAAAATGCTGGTTACCACAATTTCCCACAATGTTTTCGAAAACTGTTTTTCTTGGGGATGTTAAAAGTTAGGATTGTGTGGTAAAGGGTTTATGCAGATAGATTTGTGTCTAAAACTTTGGCTCTGGTAAAGAGTTTAAAATTAACAATTGTTGTCTGCCTTGAAAGTTCAGCTGGTGTAAAAAGGACCTTGTATTATTTTGTACTATGTGAAGTATTTGTGTATTTTGCACTGTTTACCCTGACAGCACCTTTCACGACTTGAGTCGCCTGTGCTCTTAGTGTTGATTAAGACAGGAGTCAAATTTACAATCCCTGATTAAGATCAGACTGCCCGAAAGATGCAGTCTGATTTTTTAGATCTATTCTGTCGACATTGCCGAGACATTCTGGTCAGGAGCAACCTTGAAATTGCGATTACCTGGGTCTTTTTGTAGACTGAAAATTTCTTGTTAGGTTTAGCTCTATTGGATGCTCTAAGTATTACAAAAACCCAGTGAATCATGTAGACACTACATGTACTGAATTCATGGAAAATGACGCAATGACCAAATTAACCCGTAACCACACAATCTAGAGTTTTAACGACTCTGATGGAGAATGCTTTTGAAAACATTGTCAGAAAAGGAGAAAATGCTGATAACCAGCATTTTCTCCATTTCCCACAATGTTTTTAATCCTATCAGGCAACTTAGTTCATTTGTACCAATATCAAATTTGTCATCTGGAGATGGTTTGAATATGGAAGAGTCTAAAATTTGTCATTTGGGAAGGGTTAACTCTTTACCACACTACATCACGACTTTTAACAACCCTGATGAAGAATCATTTTGAAAACATTTTGGGAAAAGGAGGAAATGCTGGTAACCAGCATTTCTCCTTTTCCCACATTTTCTGCCATATTAAAGGCAAAATTCCTCATTTGAGTCAAATTTAAATTGTCGTCTGCAAATGCTCTCCATTTAGATTGGTCTACATTTTCCTCGCATGGTAAAGAGTTAAAGCATGATCAAATTCCTTATTCAGATAGAAGTATATAACATTTTATATAGATGCGGATCTGATAAATTTGTTTGAAGATTGGGGGAATTTTGAAAATATGTTATGTAGATCTATGGGATTTATGGATCAATATAGATCTGTAAAACTACTGGTAAATACGTTATTTAACTCTTTACCAGACGACAAAACTTAAGATAGGCATAATTTGAAAACATTTTCAGATCACAAATCAAGTGTGGCACAGGTAATGGGATTTGTACCAAAAAAGGATAGAAAACATTGTGGGAAAATGAGAAAATGCTGTTTTCCAGCATGTTCTCCTTTGACCACTATGTTTTCAAAGGCCTTCATCCTATGCAAGTTGAAGAAACAAAAGACATTGTTTATACATGTAAACTTACCTAAATTTTAATTGTCACTGAACTTGTTCTTTTTGAAAACATTCTTTGTCTTGACTCTATTTCAGTGTAAAAAGAGAGATGGATATACAAAAAGTAGATATGCATGTCAATCAATCAGCCATGCTTCATGATAAGAAAGAGATCCTTTCATTTGCTAGTCTATCAAAAACACATCAAGATGCTGCACAGAGGTATAACTCACACACAGAGTTCAGTCTTGCACCCTTTATCGATCAGTCATGGCGTGATGATCATAGAAAAACTTTGGACAACCCTGACACATCTCCATCCATGACTGGCAGTACCCCTGAACACTGTAACGAGGAACCAGACATTATAGAGGAAATTCTGTCTAACAAAGAAGACAAGGCTACAATGATACCCTCCAGCAAAGAGGACAAAGAAGTTGCTGGGAAACTAAAATCTAAGATAAAAAGCAAAGATGAAGCAGTGATAAAATGGCCAACGAGAGCGCTGCAGTATCCGCCATGTTTTGTGTGCGGGAGTAAAGCATCAGGTGACCACTATGGAGTAAACTCTTGCGAGGCGTGCAAAGGTTTCTTTAGACGTTATTTGCTAAGGAAAAGAGGAGCCTACGAATGCAAGAATGGGGGCAATTGTGAAGTGATTTATACTAGAAAAGGAATGTGCCCTGGCTGTAGGTTGAGAAAATGTCTTGAACTTGGTATGTCAAAGGACAGGTGTAAGCTAGGTCGTTACAGTGCAGCAAAACGAACGGAGAAAATTCGAACAGCAAAGGAAATTAATGAAAGTATTACAATTTATGATACTGATTTTTCTATGTTTAACAATTCAAGTGAAGATGTTAGTGCAGAAACTGATATGATATCAAAAACCCTTGCAGGACTCAAAATTAATGAAGACATGGAGGTTACATTCTCAGATGATTTAATTCAAGTTTTGATAAAAGCAAAGAATGAAATGTGGCCGTTTGGTAAGAAAGTTATCAATACATGTGAAGGTGTGAGAGAGGCTATTAGAAATTACCATGAGGAATTTGAGCTAAAGGTAAAACTTTATGGTAATATGAGAGCAGTCTCAAAAGAAGAATTTTTGGAACTGTATCACACATATGGGATTGATATTGATAATAGACTGGATGACATCAAGCAGGCCACAGCAGACATTGATGATGAAGTGTTTGAAATGTGTAATTTTGCAAAACACATACCTTTCTTCTCAAAACTGTCCATAAAGGATCAATCAAATTTGCTAAAGGTTGGAATTATGGAGATGTATACAACTTTGGCGTGCCATGGTTATGATCCTGAACTTCAGATATGTCTTGACAGGAATAAGGCATTCCATATAAGTGAAATGAACAAACTATTTTCAGAGGGTTTTGTGTTGGAGAGTTTGAAGTGTTTCTTGCATTGTCAACGGCTTCAGTTAAGTGAAGAGGAGCAGGTTTTGGTGATGGCATTAAGCTTATTCTTCACTGATCGGTGTTCATTGGAGAATCCTCATCTGGTGGAGAAAATCCAGTTGTCTTTGACACAGTTGCTTAAGCGATATCTTGAAAGAACATGCCCAGGAAATCCTCGTAAAAGACTTACAGATATAATAGAGTACTTAACAAACATGAGAAAAGCTGCAGGTATGTTTTTTACAGAATATGAAGAGATTTGCAAGGATGAGGTATATCGCAGTGAATTTCCATTTATACTAGATTACCTTCCCAAAGACTGAACATACAGGGCAATCTATATACTCTCTAAGCCAGAAAAAAAGAAACCTGTGTTTCAGGTGACCTTTGCAAAAAAGAAAAAAAACGGGGTTGGCAGCTAGGAAAAACTTTTTCTTTTTGCTTTATTTCCTTTCTGAAATAAATGTAATATCAAAGAATTCCAGCTGTTTTCTTCTCTGTAATAAATATATCATATATAACAACTGCAAAACAACCATGAATTTAAAGTAATTCCTGCCTGAATGAAAATTATAAGATGATTTGTGTACAAATTCCATGTGACGTCTAGATATTTTTACCATGTTTTCTATCTCTTGTCCCATTATTATCACTGCAGTGCCCTTCCCTGGTGATGGATGGTACTGCAGCTAAATATTGCACATGGGCAAAGTATTTGGTAGGATCCGAGCTTGTAAATGTCTCCGAAATGGGAACATTTTTTCATGTTGACTGTGAGAATGGCAATGGCCATTTTTGGAGGAAGTCAACAACTATGCAGATGCTGATTTCAAGCAGCTGGGAAAGGGTAGGCATCAAATATGCACTGGAAATTTTTTCACAAGATGGATGAAATGGGAATTGTTTCACAAAATGGAAATGGTCATGGTCGTGAATTGAAGGTTGAAAAAAAAAATCCAATATATAGTTTAGACCTGCCATGTAAAGAAATCAGCAGCAGTCACACTATTTACTGAAATGGGATAAAGTGGCTCGGGATGAAAAAAATGGCACGAAATAGGCAAAAACCGTGTGGAAAAAATTTACTGGTTGGCGGCCGCAGAGTAGGGTTGGCTTTTACAGTACTAGACTTTGTTACTCATTGTTTATAGCCTGGGTCCATAATTATATTGTTTCTGTCATTGTTGACAAAGTAATTTTGTAATACAAAAAAGGAAAAAAATGACTTGAACAGATCTCGTACGTGTCTGTATTGTTTATCAACTGCTTTAACCCTTTACCACATAATCCCCACTTTTAACGACCCGGAGAAAGAAGCCTTTTGAAAACATTGTGGAAAAAGGAGAAAATGCTGGTAACCAGCATTGTCTCCTTTTCCCACCATGTTTTCTACTCTTCCCAAAATAAATTTCAATTTTTGAGTCACATTCATTTTGTCCTCTGCAAAAGCTTTTAATTTGGACTGGTCTAAAATTTTGTCGTTTGGTAAAGAGTTAAGCTTTGTTCAATGTGCTTTTGTTTTAGATAATTTTTGTTTGAATCTCATTTTGTATTTACCTTTATTCACTAACTGTTCTGTATTCGATATTTTCAATTCCTACAAATTTGAGCCATGCTCTGTGAAAAGGGGGCCTAATGCATCTGCAAAAAGTAATGACCCAGGTCAGCCTGCACAGTCCACACACAGCAAAACTTTTTGCTTTTTGTCAATTTAATTTTCTGTATATTAATAGACCAGTGTACATGTACCTCACATTTCAGTAGGCTGTTATACAAAACTGATTTTATAAATCCATAGTCATAATGATAATTTGCTTGGTGTCAAGCATCACGGAGATGCATTAAGCCCCCTTTTGCCAGAGCATGGCTCACTTATTCTAGACTGGCCACATGACTAGCCGAGACAAAACATATCAGTCACTCAGAAGGCCGTACGTGGAGTGGAGCATGTGTGCAAATTCCTAGGGAAAGGTGACTTTTGAATTCATGTTTCTCCTTTCACACTATTTTTTTTAACCTTATAAGAACGAATCTCATCATTTGAGACACATAGAAATTATTGACTGATTGATTGATTGTATAATGGTGTTGCAACGGCCAGTGCACTTATCCATGCTTTCCTGGAGTTTGTTTTACCAGTACTAAGCACAATATTCTTTCCAAGCCACTGGCTGTTTTCTCACATAACCATCGTCAAAACAATAGTGAGTGGTGACAGAGGAATGAATACTGTTGCAATTACTATCATCAATCCTCGGAAAGAAGGTAGCCGAACCTGGGATCGACCCAGTGATCCCCTGTTCTCAAGTCCGATACGCTACTGATTGAGCTACCGGGGGTCGACACATTAAAATTGTCGTCTGCAAATGCATTCAGTTTTGACAAGTGTAAAATTTGTCATTCGTGAAAGAGTAAAAGTGCTTTTCAAGAGTGAGAGCATTTAGAGGTGCATTTTCTGCTTTTCCCACAATGTTTTTTACCCTGTCAAGGACAACTTCCACAATTTGAGCCCCATGCAATTTGTTGCCTGCAAATGCTTTGGGTATGGACAAGTCTAAAATTTTGTCTTGGCCATACAGGTTTAACCCTTTCCCAAACGACAAATTTTGGACTGGTCTAAATTGAAAGAGTTTGCAGACGACAATTTCAAATTTGATGAAAATGGCAGAAAGGTCTCAAAAAGGATAGAAAACGCTGTGGGAAAAGGAGAAATTGCTCGTTACGAGCAATTTCTCCTTTTCCCACAGTGTTTTCATAAGACTTGTACTGCAGACATGTGAAAACCAGGGCTTGTTTGGGAAAGGGTTAAGAGAATGTGTCATCCACTCACAAGTCTGATCTTTGAAATTTAGGGCTTGAACTGTACTTAGTATTTAGAACTGTAGGTGAATGTAGAAGAGACAGATGTCCATGGTTTCATCTCGGTGAATGCTGTAGAAATTGTTTTATAGTTTATGTTTAATAAAAGATTTTTATGTGTTTGATTTCTTTCTTTGTGTTTTTGTCTGAACTCCTACCCCCCTCACCGCTGACCCGTGTTTCGATGATGGTTATGTGGGAAAGGAGCCTGTGGCTTGGAAAGAATATTATGCATAGTACTGGTATAAGAACCTCCAGGAAAGCATAGATTTGTGCATGGCTGTCATGATATAACTGAAATAGTGTTGAAAACAGCGTTAAACACCATACAATCAATCAATCAATCAATCAGTCTCTCTCTCTCTCCCTCTCTCTCTGAATGCATTACCTTTGGTAGGTGATTTCTGTATCCTTGCAACAGGCATTTGGAAAAAATGAAAAATTGAATTTAAGAATTAACTTCTTCTTTTGCCATGTTTTTACCTGTTTATTAATACACTGAACCATGTTTACTTGACACAAATAACAAATCAGTTTGGCTACCATGACCAAGTGCAAAGTAAAATTTTTGAGCTATGCTCTGTAAAAAGGGGTATAAAGCATCTGCAAAAACTATCGACCCGTATCAGTCTGCACAGGCAGACATGGTCGAAACTTTTTTCTACTAGTAAATTTTCTGCATGACAAAGGACCATTCTACCTGCAGATCCAATCGATTGTTAGAGAAAAAGAATTCTATGGATCCATAAATATATGATATCTTGCTTGGTACAATGCATCAGGAAGATTTATTAAGCCCCCTGTTGTCAGAGCATGGCATATTTTGATTCACGTACATAGTATTTGTGGCCAATCACTTCACTGCATGTAGTGTGTACAGGTTTTCTTAACCCTTTACCCCTCGATAAAATTTAAGATTTATCCATATTGAAAGCATATTGAAGAGGAAAAACTTAACATGGCTTAACCTTTTACCGTACAATGCCGCCTTTTAACGCCCCTGGGAAAGAAGCCTTTTGAAAACATTGTGGGAAAAGGAGAAAATGCTGGTAACCAGCATTTTCTCCTTTTCCCACAATGTTTTCTACTCTATCAAAGAAAAATTGCACAATTTGAGCCACACTGAAATTGTCGTCTGCAAATACTTTCAATTTGAACAAGGCTAAAATTTTGTCGTCTGGTAAAGAGTTAAATGATGAAATCTGTTTCAGAAAGGATAGAAAACATTGAGGGAAAAGGAGAAAATGCTGGTAACCAGCATTTTCTCCTTTTCCCACAATGTTTTCAAAAGCCTCCTTCCTCAGGATTGAAGGGTCCTGCGTGGCCCAGTGGTAAAATGTAGGACTCTGACCTGGAGGTCCCGGGTTCGAGCCGCACTGGATCCACTGAGGTTTTTGTGGGAGTCTCCTTGGGCAAGACACTTCAGAGCCCTAGCCCATACTGGCGAAATCCAGAAAATGCATGAATGTGTGGGCTTTCGCCATGGTATAACTAAAATAATGTTGAAAGCGGCGTTAAACACCATTCAATCAATCCTCGGGATCGTATAAAAGTCGGGATTGTATGGTAAAGGTCTAAGGGAGGTAACCTAACAAAACTTTCTACAAAGAAAACCGCCGGATTATCGCTCTTACAATGCCCAAAAAAGTTGCATTGCACCAACACCGACGTAAATAAATTTTGAAAACAATGACATAGAATAGGAACAATTAATTGTGATCAGTGACTTTCCATTGCCGACATGTCCTCCTAAAATGTGAAGAAGAAAGAACGGACGAAAGAAAGAAAGAAAGAAAGAAATATTTGCTGTCTTACAATGGAACATGAATATTTTTCATATTATTTTTTCGGCGTAGCCGATTACACTAGCTTTTGACCTACTTCTTGGCCACTGATACACTCGAATGAATAAATAGTAATTTGTGATTTGTAAAAAAAAAAATGTGGACATGTTTATTCTGAGGATCCTGCTGACCTATTTCGGGCAAATCTATAGCATGCTATACAAGCATTGAGCTACCGCTGATTTATTTTTTTCCCCAATCGTTACCTTATAACCCATTACTGTACGTGTACATCTATTTGCAGAAACGTCAGTATTTTCTCCTTTTCGCACAATGTTTTCAAAAGGCTTCTTTCCCAGGGGCGTCAATAGGCGGCATTGTACGGTAAAGGGTTAAACCTTTAACATATACAATTCCGAGTTTTAACGACCCTGAGAAAGAAGGCTTTTGAAAACATTTTGGGAAAAGGAGAAAATACTGGTAACCAGCATTTTCTCCTCATCCCAAAATGTTTCTACCCTTTCAACGACGAATTCCGATGTTTGGGCTACATTTGCGTAATTTGTCGTCTGCAAATACTGTCAAATTGGACAGTTCCAAAATGTTGTCGTTTGGTAAAGAGCTAACCAGAAATCACTCGTCACAACTCGGCCGATTCCGTACCTACATCTAATCACCGGATTACCCGAGGTATGCCGAATGACCAGAAATTACTTCTTTCAGGAATATGGGAGAGAACTCCTTTTGTTGTTTTGCCCGCTCGGGTAGCTCAGTGGTTAGCGTATCTGACTCATGACCTGATGATTGCAGGTTCGATGCCCGATTGAGGCAAACTTTCTTTCCGGAGATTTTTCGCCTCTCACTTCTGATGCATGTGGGAAAAGTACCGAGTCCGTGATCTGGAAAGAAAGTTGTGTCAGCGCTGGTGTGAGAAAGCCAGGAAACCGTTGTCTGCGCATGTCATATTCTGCGAAGATTGAATCAAAGGACTGATAGTCCTGAGAGTCGCCTGGATGGTAATGGGTTAGAAGTTTTCACCCTTTTTTGTTCAAATATATTAAACGCATTCGAGATACAAAATAACTCAACTATAAGGCAGTATTATATGCAAGCATATTTCTAAGTTGTCATCCTAAAATTACAAACATATTAAAATTTACATTAAAACAAATATATGTGGTGAGAATTAAAATTTAGGCACAAGGAACAGGTTTAAAAAGTTCAAAGTCTCTTACCCCAGGCGACTTCATTTAAAAAATGGTTTTCAAAAGGTACAATCAATACAAAACATGTCATTTCGTTGAAATGATATCCACCTCCGAAAAAAGAACCTTTTTTTTTTTTTCTATCAACATAATTATAAGAGGTATTTTGTTTTGCATGGAGATGACCTTTTTCTGTTATTGGTGAAAATATACATTAAGCCCCCTTTTTCCATCATAGGGAATTTCATTAAATAAAAACAAATACTGATTGTCTGTGGCTTGTGATAAACAATATAAATATGAATTTTCATAAAATTTTGTCCAGTAGTTAAAGAGATTGGTCCAGAATGGAAATATACATCAAACCCCCTTTTGCTATGACACCGCTTTAAAAACAAAAACAAAATACAACCGAAAGACATCAAGCGCCCTTTTTCCATGACAAGGCATTACATTTAAAAAAAAAAAGTGTATCGGCGGACTATCATGAGGACCACATGTATGAAGTTTCATTAACTTTCGTCGATGATTTTAGAACATATCTGTCTGAATGGACGGAAGATCGGACGGACGAACAGACGGACGGACAGACAACATGAAAACCATATCTCTCCCCCCCCCACCCCAAAATTCAACGGGGCGTAATAACTGTCTAAGTTAAATCAATATTTACAGTTCCTCCCTAGCTTGATAATGCCTGTAAAGAATGTGGACAAAACTTATGGTTCTAGTTTGATAAAAATGTTTTTTCTAGCGCAGAATCTGGGTGACTTAACTTACATGTATATCTTCATTCTTACACATTTTGCTAAAACTGTATAATAGTGGAGTAAAAAGTCAAGTTCTCAGATTGCTGGTGTTAGAACTGCGTAGTTTCAAGTCGAATTCCCGTGTGAATTCAGAGTTTGGCAGTTACGAAAACACCTTGCATTCTGACACCCGCACTAATAAATTGTTTCATAAGTACTAGATCTACGTTAATCGCACATTAAAAAAAAAAAAAAAAAAAAGCAGACTTTTACAAATTCACCTCTTTAAAAACGAAAAACAATTAATCAAAAAAAGTATACTTTAAACACTCTCTCTGCATGGATCGGTAATGCATTAGGTCGGCGTACGCTGAAAGTAAGGGCCGCTTTGAACTGCGACTGATTCATAAATATGTAAATTTATAAAGAATTCCGTGGTGCAAATGACGTTATACGTCACGTGATTATAAGATCTATATTTGTCGCACAGTTACATTCCAGAAAGCACCTGCTAAGCGATGACTTGGTACAGCCTAGAACCGTGCGCATTACATACGCTATGTACGATCTCTTTGCACCTAGTATGTGTGTGTGCTAAGTATTTAAAGTCTAGAATAAAAAGCCCTGAAGAAGCAACGTGTAAGAATGTTTAAGAAGGCAATGCAACCATTCCAAGTCGTTATAAATTTGTTTTAAAAAAAATAGCCAACTGTTGGGAAAAATCTCCATTGAAATCTTCAATGTCAACTCGGTATCGCCTTTCTCTTTCCGACCATAAGTTGAGTGTTGAATTGTAATGAGACTTTTAACAATTAAGGACAGATTGTGAGATTTAGAATGTACTTCTAATGGGTAATTATCGAACCATTTTCACTGAGAACTGTCCACAAATAAATGCGTGTCGTGGTTAAGACGCTTGTCGTCGGAGAGTAATTTTCAGCGTGTCCGCAAACTTGTTTAGGTCACGACGGCTATTTTTAGATATATACATAATACGCTATATTTAGAGATGACGTCTGTGTAAGCGATAGGATATCGTGTACCCATGTGGACGAAAAGATTGTTTCAAAGTTTTAAACCGTTAAAAAGCTAAGTCTTTGTAGACATATTCATTATCACAAAGGCACAATTGTAAGTTATTTACGACAGAAACTGGGTTGTTTACCGAATAATTAGAAAACTATGTTTTATCTCGTAAACCGGAACTGGGCCAGGAAGCAGTACAAGGCCGGAGGTATACCTACGTCACCCCATAGATCAGGATGATAACAATGAGAGCCTGGTTGCTACGCAACCAGGCGACTCAAAAATGACACCTAGCGGAAGATAATGGCCAGGAAACACATGCGTAGGTGCACCGACCGCCGTAATATGACGTGAGCTGTTAAAACAGCATTAAATCCGATACAAAAATAGAAGAATCTATCTTTTCCTTCTTCAAATATTGTCCGGCATTTTCCTTCAATAGTCGGCAGTGACCTATAAAAAGAAAAGAGCCCCTATACTGACACATTTGATGATTTCTCAATGCATCTTTTTTCGGTGGTTTTATAGCATATTCTCTTTCTTTACTGGACTGGGCTGAACTAAAAGCATTTAGACGAGAAATTAAATGTAGCTTAAATGATGATTCCCGTCGTTAGGGTAGAAAACATTGTGGGAGAAGGAGAAAATGCTGGTTAACAGCATTTTCTCCTTTTTCCACAATATTTTCAAAAGCCTTCTCTTCGATGGGTCGTCAAAACTGGGGATTGTGTGTCACAGGCTTAATCATGAATGGGGTTAAAATCGGGGACGCGTATGAATACGTCATCTTGTATCATAATGCAATTTTAACCAACATTTTGTGGGTGTGTCTGATTTTTGACGATATAACTCGACAAATCTTTCTATAAAATGCTTGAAACAAACAATTACTCCATTTTTTTTTTTTTTCTGGGTTTCTGGTTGTTTCTAGATGACCCGAGAAAACTCTAGTAGTATTTTAAGTTTGTTTCTATTCCTATTCATGTATTTTAAATGTACAACTTAACAGTTAACATATACGTATGAGCCATGCTCTGTGAAAAGGGGCTTAATGCATCTGCGAAAAGTATCGACTCAGGTCAGCCTGCGCAGTCCGCGCAGGCTGACCTGGGCCGAAACTTTTTGCCGTATGTCAATTTTCTGTATGTCAAAGGACCAGTCTACTTTATGATACAGTCGGTTGTTAGACAAAATGGTCTTTGTGGATCCATGAGTATATGATGACTTGCTTGGTACAATCAGGGATCGTATATAACAATCCCTAGTATACTACATCATGCAGATGCATTAAACCCCCTTTTGCCAGGGCAAATACGTGAAAAGAAATAGCACGTAAAGCCTATCCTTGCGTGAAAAGTAGAACTTGGCTTTCTTTTCTGAATTTGTGGATTTTATATTTTTGGCTTTTCGGTTAGTATCATCTACACTAGCACAACAGCCGATCGATATGCAAAGTTTAAATCTCAAACCAATTCTCCCTTGATTGATTAAACAGGAAATTGGTGGAATAAAACTAGAAGAATTATTAGAATTAACACGGTAAACATATTTGTTATTGGTACTGCGACAAAAGAGGTTAAAATCTGGGACTGTGTACAGCAGCTTGATGGACACGTTTATGTATGCGTTACAGGGTTATATAAAAAAGTCGTTCAAAGAGAACAAAATCATTTTACAGCTCAGTTTGAGTGTAAATTGTTGGATATTCTAGATTTAGTAAGTGTATTATTAATTTATTACCAGGCGACAGAAGTTTAGACTCGTCCAAATTCAAAGCATTTGCAGACGACAAATTGTATATGGCTTAAATGCACAGTAAACTTCCAAATAAGAAAAGAAGCACCGCGAACGTCTCATTGAGACTAAAGATTGATTGATTTTATGGTGTTTAACGCCGTTTTCAACATTATTTCAGTTACATCGCGGCGGCCAGTGCACCTACCCATGCTTTCCTGGAGTTTCTTTTACCATTTCTCCGCACAATATTCTTTCCAAGCCACTGGCTGCTTTCCTACATAACTATCGTCGAAACAATGGTCAGCGGTGACAGAGGAATGAATCCTGTCGCAATGAATATCATCAATCCTCGGAAAGAAATTGGCCAAGCCGGGGATCGAACCAGTGACCTCAAGTCCTGTACGCTACCGGCTGAGCTACGGTGTCTTGGCATTGAGGCTAAAGATTAGAGTGCACAGAACAGGTATTCTGATCTTTGATCTATGCCTTCCGCTTGTGTAGACAAGCCTAATAAGATTTTTAAAAAATCGTTGAGTTCAAGTGTCATAAGTGTCAGCTGACAGAAGAGGTTGAGTATAGATCTGTATATGAGCCATGATCTGGCAAAAGGGGGCTTAATGCATCTCCCTGATGCATAATACCAAGCAAGTCATCACATGACCATGGATCCATAAGGTCCATTTTGTATAACAGCCGACTGAATCATGCAATAGACTGGTCCTTGGACTTGCAGAAAATTGACCAATAGCAAAAAGTTTCGGCCAAGGTCAGCCTGCGCGGATTGCTCTGGCTGACCTGGTCGATACTTTTTTTTTTCTTCTTCATCATCATCATCGTCAGATGCATTAAGCCCCCTTCTCTCAGGGCATGGTTTATATATTTGGCTTGGAAAGAGAAGGGTTTTGAAAACAGTGGGAACAGGAGTAAGTGCTGATAACCAGCATTTTCTCCCATCCCATATTTTTTTCTACCCAATCAAAGACAGAAAGCATCATTTACCAACATTCATTTTGTCAACTGCAAATGCTTTCAATTTGGACCAGCCTAAAAAGCTAAAGAGTTAATGACAAAGACTTTGATATAACCCTTTACCACACAATCCCGACTTTTAACGACCCTTTACTTTTTGAAAACAATGTTGGAAAAGGAGAAAATGCTGGTAACCAGCATTTTCTCCTTTTCCCACAATGTTTTCTGACCTTTCAAGGACAAATTTCATTAACTGGGCCACTTTTATTGTGTCGTCTGTAAATGCTTTCAATTTGGACCTGTCTAAAATCTTGTTGTTTGGCAAAGAGTTAAAGAGTTAAGCAATAGTTGACAGAACTTTGTCGTCTGCAAGTGCTTCAATGTGCTCAAGTCTCAAATTTTGTCATCTGGTTTGTAGAGTTACTCTTCCTGACTGTCTTAAAACAGGATTAGCTGAACAGGGAAAAAGGACAGATACTTCACAATGACAACATTCGAGAAAATTGAAACAACATTGCCAAACGGCCAAGTGCTTTCTTTCCTCAAACATGAGGATTTGAACTTTCCTGAGCTTATGATAAAGAAGATGATGCCAGCCAAAGATCTGGGTCTACAATTGAAGTGGATTAAAGAGACAGAAGTTTGAGATGATGATGTGATGATTGTAGCTTTTCCGAAAACAGGTATAGAGAGATTTATCTTTTTTCTGCCTCTCTCTCTCTGGTCTTTCTCCCCCTATCTGTCCCTCTTTCTCCTGTCTATCTGTCTGTCTCTTTCTCCACTCTTTTTGCCTGTCTTTCTCTCCATCACCTTCTTCATCACTATTATATGAAGCAACCAATCTCCCAATCTCTGTAGTCTGTGTGTGTGTCTCTCTCTCCCCATCTCTCTTTCTCTCTCTCCCTCACCTGTCTCTCTCTCTCCCTGTCTCCCTCGCTCTTTTTCCCACCCCCATCGGTTTGTACAAAATAAAATATCGTTTGATTGAATTATGACAGGGTTATGATATTTTGGAACAAAGGGCATAAACTGAAAGATGCACATTATTTCCCCTGAAATTGAATACCGGTACTGTGACTTTGATTTGGTTGAATGATGTTTTATGATGGTGACACTGTCTGTGTCTGTATGTTTCCTTGCTTTAAATTTCTCCATTAATGGACTAGGATTCTGAATTGCCTTGCTTAAGGACAATCTCCCAGAAAAGAGAGAGAGATTACAGTGAAGACCCATGTATTTTTGACTTATGTTAACTCCTAACCACACTACAACAATGTAGACTTGGCCAAACTGAAAGCATTCGCAGATGACAATTCAGATGTGCTTCAAATGATGTCATTTGCCTTTGATGGGGCAGAAAACATTGTGTGAATAGGAGAAAATACTGGTAACCAGCATTTTCTCCTATTCCCACAATGTTTTCAAAAGGCCTCTGTTTCAGGGTTGTTAAAATTCTGGATTGTGTGGTAAAGGGTTGATACATTAACCCTTTACCACACAATCCCGACTTTTAACAACCCTGAGAAAGAAGCATTTTGAAAACATTGTGGGAAAAGGATAAAGTGCTGGTAACCAGCATTTTCTCCTTTTCCCACAATGTTTTCTACTCTATCAAGAACAAATTTCTTCATTCCAGCCACCTTGAATTTGTCATCTGCAAATGCTTTGAATTTTGACCAGGCTAAATTTTTGTTGTTTGGTAAAGAGTTAAAGAACTATTTTGACATCGATCTGTAGTAAACAGAATCAAACCAAAATAAAATGAGCCGTGCTCTCGGAAAAGGGGAGTTAATTTAACTGCAAAAAGTATCGTTCCATGTCGGCCTACACAGTCAGTGCAGGCTAACCTAGCTGGCTTGATCAAAACCTTTTTGCTACCGATTGGTCAATTATCTGCATTTCAAAGGACCATTCTACCTCGTAAGTTAGTCAGCTGTTAGAAATAATGGATTTTGTGGATCTGTAATTATGTAATGACTTGCTCAGTATAATGTTTTGTTTGTTTGTTTTGGAGTTTAACTCTTTACCAAATGACAAAATTTTAGCCTTGTCCAAATTGAAAGCATTTGCAGACAGCAAAATAAATATAACCCCAAAAATTAAATTTTGTTTTGGGAAGGATAGAAAACATTGTGGAAAAAGGAGAAAATGCTGGTTACCAGCATTTTCTCCTTTTCCCACATTGTTTTCAAAAGGCCTCTTTCTCAGGGTCATTAAAACTCAGGATTATATGTTTCCTGTTGGTGCACGACATTTCGTCTAAAATGTGTTTCGTCGAAATCCATGTATGTTGTAAAATACTGATCACTAAATTTCTAGATTTATGTCATGGAAAGCTCTGTCGGGGAGGGAGATTTGGGCCACATTTCGTCTGGGTTAGGGTAAGGGTCAGGGCTAGCCTGGGATTGTTTTCGACGGACATGGTTTTCAACGAAATGTTGCACACCCATTTCCTGGCTTTCTCACACCAGTACTTATACAACTTTCTTTCCAAGTCACTGACTACTTTTCACATTATAAATCCCCTCTTGCCAGAGCATGGATCATTTTTTTTTATTATTTCAGGGACACACTGGACATGGGAGATTGTCAACATGGTCTTGCGTGGATCTGCCGAGTATCAAAATTTCACCAAACTGGCTGCCAACATCGAGTTTTCTACACCAGAAATGATGTCTTCGCTTGACTCACCACGTGTTTTGAATACACATTTAACACAATCACTTCTGCCTGCGGGATTTATAAAAAAGAAGTGCAAAATTATTCACGTTATGAGAAATCCTAAAGATGTGGTTGTGTCATTATACTTTCACTTATTGAGCCAGTTAAAAGGTATGGGAAGGCAAGAACGCCTTCCACCATTTGAAGCATTCGTCCAGAATTTCCGAGGCGGTTTAGGAGGAGTTCGTAAGTAGAAATGGGCACATGTTCAAAATTCCATCGGTGGAATCATTTGTCTAAAATAAGAAACAATATTAGTTGGCTTGTCCAGTGGTATGGCATTTGGAAACTTGTTCAAGGCTGTGGCAAATCATGTCGTCCCACCAGGTGCATTCCCTAAAAAGTATTGCCGTAACAATGTTCAGCTTTGAGAGACAAATGAGTCCTGTCACAATGACCATGAATGCTTTTCAGTAAGAATGTGGCTGAGAAAAATAACATTAAGTTGTTTATTCATTCCATGTATGAAAGATTTCAAACAGAAATACACTGATGCCTCATGAAACATTTTTTTCATTGTAGAAATGTGTTCATACCTGTGGTACATTAAACATTGGGAAGAATTTCAGAAAGACCATTCTGGCTACCCCATACTTAGTGTGTTCTATGAAGATGTCAAAAAGGTTTGTTTAGTTCGCAGATATTTAATTTTTCTCAAGTGAAGGGATTTGTCTTTGAAAGGGTAGACAACATTTGTGGAAAAAGGACAAAAACCTGTTCACCAGCATTTCTCGTTTTCCCATGATGATTTCAAAGAATTGTTTGGTATGTAAACCCACGCAATAGTTTGGTTTTTACAGCTTATCAAAGATATGATGCGGTGCAAACCCCTAAAAAACTTTTAACCCTTTTAGCGCCATAGGCGAAAACAGGGACTTTTGCGGACAGCATAGATCAAGATCAGACTGCACAGAACGTGCAGTCTGATCTTTGATCTATGCCCTCCGCTTGTTTGGTCAAGCCTATAGGATATAAATCTTCCAGAGACTCAGTGGATTGTATTTACAGCCATCAAAAGAGGCGGAGTTTGTTTATTTGGCACCGAAAGAGTTAACATTTTTTGGAATTGATCCCTAAACTCTTCAACACAAAAGACAAAAATGTAGACTTATCCAAATTGAAAGAATTTTTAGACAACAATATGAATGTGGCTCAAATGATGGAAATTGTCTTTTATAGGGTAGAAAACATTGTTGGAAAAGGAAAAAATCCTGGTAACCAGGTTTTTACCCTTTTCCTACAATTTATTTAAAAGTCTTCTTCAGGATCGTTAAAACTTGGGATTGTGTTGTAAAGGGTTAACTCTGTACTAAGTAACAATATTTTCAGACTACCGCAGTCATTTTTCTGACTAATCAAATGTGCCAGAAGTTCGACTCAAAACTTGGATTTTTTCTCTTTGGAAGTATAGAAAACTTTGTGGGAAAGGGAGAAAATGCTAGTTACCAGCATTTTCTCCTTTTCCCACAATGTTTTCTAAAGCTTTTTTCATTAGGGTTGTTAAAAGTGGTGACCACGTGGTAAAGGGTTGATTGGCCAAAGCATCAGATAAACAAGGTTATTTGAATCCTTAACCCTTTACCACACAATCCCAACTTTTAACGACCCTGAGAAAGAAGCCTTTTGAAAACAATACCACACAATCCCGACTTTTAACGACCCTGAGAAAGAAGCCTTTTGAAAACAATGTGGGAAAAGGAGAAAATGCTGGTAATCAGCATTTTCTCCTTTTCCCACAATGTTTTCATACCCTATCAAAGACTAATTCTATCAATTAACCCACATTTAAACTGTCGACTGCAAATGCTTTCAGTTTGGACAAGTCTATATTTTTGTTGTTTGGTAAAGGGTTAAATCTTTTACTTGTTCACTCAGGCTAATGATATGCGTGGTTATTAGAATTGTCTGGATAAGAAGATTCTAATTACTACCCACATTATAGGTTTTAACCCTTTACGAGATGACAAAATTTTAGCTTTGTCCAAATTGAAAGCATTTGCAGATGACAATTTCAGTGTGGCTCAAATGGTACAATTTTTCTTTGATAGGGTAGAAAATATTGTGGGAAAAGGAGAAAATGCTGGTTACCAGCATTTTCTCCTTTTCCCACAATGTTTTCAAATAGCTTCTTTCCCAGGGGCGTTAAAAGGCGGCATCATGCAGTAAAGGGTTAATGAGGAACAAAAGTGCTATGACTACATAGGTTTTAGTGAAGAATTAACTCTTTACCAAACAACAAAATTTTAGACTTGTCCAAATTGAAAGCATTTTGCAGACGACAAAGTAAATGTGACTCAAAAATTGAAATTTGTTTTGGGAAGGGTAGAAAACACTGTGGGAATAGGAGAAAATGCTGGTGACCAGCATTTTTTCCTTTTCCCACAATGCTTTCAAAAAGCTTTCTTTCTCAGGGTCGTTAAAAGTCGGGATTGTGTGGTAAAGGGTTAAAATGCTTTGACTACATAGGTTTTAATGCAGAACTTAAGTGCTATGACTCCTTGGTCCCTCTGGTGCTTCTTTTTTTCTGTACCACTGTATTAGCTATTATATTCAATTTTACAGAACCCTGAAGAACAAATTGTGAGAATTGCCAAGTTTTTGGGAAAGAAGCTAGATGATGAAACAGTGAGTGAAATAAACAAGAGATGTCAGTTTCAAAATCTGAAACAAGCCCATGAGAAGAAAGACGATTTAATGAAAGATGTAATGAAGAGTGGTGGTGGCTTTATTTATAGAAAAGGTATATTTTGATATTGATGCAAAGAAAAGGTAAATGTATTATGTTGACACTGATAGTAAAAGGTAAATGTATTATGTTGACATTGATAGGAAAAGGTAAATGATGGTATTTATAGAAAAGGTAAATGTTGACATAAAAATAAAAGGTAAATGGTATTTATAGAAAAGGTAAATGTTGGTATATAGTGTAAAAGTAAATGTTGGTATTTGTTGTAAAGGTAAATTTTGGTATTTATTGTAAAGGTAGATTTTGGTATTTATTTAAAAGGTAGATGTTGGTTTTTACTGTAAAGGTAAATCTTGGTACTTTACTGTTAAGTTCAAACTTGGTATTTACTGTAAAGTTAAATGTAAATGATGTCAGCAATTTTACTTTTTCCCACAATGTTTTTTTATCCTGTCATTATTTGAGCAACATTTGTCATGTGCAAACCTTTTAATACATGTGAGTCTAAGTACTCAGTAGTTAGTATATACTAGTATGACTTATGACTTGGGGTTGCAGGGTTGATACCCGGTTGAGGCAATCTTTGTTTCCAGTGATTTTTCACCTCTCACCTCTGAGACATGTGAAAAAAGTATTCAGTGGCTTGGAAAGAAAGTTTTGTAAGTACTGGTGTGAGATAGCCAGGAAACACATGCTTAGGTGCACTGATCACTGTGATATGATCCAAGCTGTTAAAACAATGTTAACCCTTTACCCCTTTATTAATAACTGTTGAATGCCAAACACAAACAACAAATTACTTCTTTCACCATAGCTGAATGTGCTTACTTTTGACCTAATTTTAGGTATTGATGTATTCGACTGAATAACTAGAAATTTGCAATTGGTAAAATATGTGGACATGTTTATTCCGAGGGTTCCTGCAGGCCATTTGTGGGCAAATTTACTCCGTCTTTTTTAATAAATACTTCCTGTTATCTTTCAATTCAGGTACAGTGGGTGACTGGAAGAATCATTTTACGGTGGCAGAAAGCGAGGCATTTGACACGTGGATTGAGGCCGAGATGAAAGACTCTAACGTGAAATTTCAGTTTGAATGAGAGGGCTTCTTACCTTTTACCTAACAACTCCTGAGTTTTAACAATCCCGGAGGAAGGAGTCATTTCAAAACATTGTAGGAAAAGGAGAAAATGCTGACTTTTCTACTCTTTAACCCTTTACCACATGGCAAAATTTTAGACTTGCCCAAATTAAAAACATTTAGGACAACAAATTACACATGGATCAAATGATTGGTTTGTCTCTGAAAGGTTAGTAAACATTGTGGGAAAAGGAGAAAATGCTGGTTACCAGCATTTTCTCCTTTTCCCACAATGTTTTCCAAAGGCTTCTTTCACAGGGTCGTTAAAAGTCGGGATTGTGTGCTAAAGGGTCAATAGATGAATTCCAATATTTAAACCTTATGTAATTTGTTGTCTGCAAATGCCTCCTGTCTTGCTGTTTGATTGATTGTATGATGTTTAAGGCCGTTTTCAATATTATTTCAGTTATATCCCAGCGGCCAGTGCACTTTATTCATTCCTAGCCAGTGCTGCTTACACACATAACCATTGTCGATACAATTGTCAGCGGTGAGAGAGGAATGAATCCTGTCACAATGACTATCATCAATCCTTGGAAAGAAATTGGCCGAGCCGGGGATCAAACCAGCAACCCCCTGTTCTCAAGTCTTGTACGCTGCCGACTGAATTACCAGGGTTGGGCTCCTGTCTTGCACTGAAGAGCAAAAGCATCACTTTGAGGGAAAAAAATAGTTCTCCATTTCCAAAAGATCGAATTTTAGACATCCAAATTGAAATTATTCGCAGGTGACAAGCTTGAAATTGGTACATATTACATGTAGTTGAATTCCTCAGATGAAGTAGAAAACTTTGTAACAAACAGTTTTTCCTTTTCCCACAATTTTTCAAGAGACCTTTCTCTGCAGATGTGTTGAAACACAGGAATGTTTGTGTAAGGGTAAAACAATTCTCAAACTAACTGTTTTTATTATATACCTGTAAGTTTACCGGGTTAAATACATGCATCACACGTGGCTAAAATCACACATGACGGAAAAAAAATCCGTATTCCACTCAGTGGAATACGGTTCCAAATATGGTATGATGACGTCATTCTCGATTTGATTTTACGCAACGTAGTAAAATCAAGCATGATCTCAAGACGTGTTCAATCTATTTTTAGCAATGCCAAATCTTATTTTTCTGTGTGTGAAGATCTGCCCCAAAATAAATTTAAAGCATTATTCCAAGTCTAAAACAAAACATACGAATAATATTAATCAACTATTTGCCCTTTATTGAAAAAAGTACAATTGTAACGCAATATTAAACGAGATTATCGTGACATCAACTGTCAGCTGCTAGATCGAATATTAGTGTTTTATATGTTAACACAATGGGCGTGGTGGAAATAATACTAAATAAAATTCATCCGCCATTCATGAAAAAAAGATGTTAACGCCTACTAAACCAATTTTTCTTATAACTATGCTTCGTTTTCGAATAAAATTGTCACTAAATGCATATATTTTGGTTTTTGGTAGTTTAGGTATATAATAAATGGAATATTATATTGTAGTGTGTTTCCTGGGGCTTGTATTTACTTCTCGCTGCATGGGAAAATTTTGATATCGCGTGAGACCAAAGGTCTCGCGCGATATCAAATTTTCCCACACAGCTCGAAGTAAATACAAGCCCCAGGAAACACACTACAACATAATATTCCGTATGTATTGCCTGTATGACAGTTTTTATGTTGAAGGGTAAAACATTTGAGCCATCATCTGTGAAAAGGGTTTTTTTTTATGAATCTGCAAAAAGTATTGAGCCATGTCCGTCTCCACGGTCCGCACAGGCTGACATGGGTCAAAGAGTTATGCCATTGGTTAGTTTTCTGCCTTATCAAAGGACCATTCTACCTCAAGATTCCATTGCTTGTAAGCCAAACTAAATTTTATGGATCCATAATTATGTGATAACTTGCTTGGTATAATGCATCACAGAGATGCTTTAACCCTTTCCCAAACAAGCCCTGGTTTTCACGTGCCTACAGTACAAGTCTTTTGAAAACACTGTGACAAGCAATTTCTCATTTTCCCACAGTGTTTTCTACCCTTTTTGATAACTTTCTGCCATTTTCATCAAATTTAAAATTGTCGTCTGTAAACTCTTTCAATTTGGACCAGTCCAAAATTAGTCGTTTGGGAAAGGGTTAAATTTCTCCATTAATGGACTAGGATTCTGAATTGCCTTGCTTAAGGACAATCTCCCAGAAAAGAGAGAGAGATTACAGTGAAGACCCAGGTATTTTTGACTTACAGTATCTATTAACCACACTACAACAATGTAGACTTGGCCAAACTGAAAGCATTCGCAGATGACAATTCAGATGTGCTTCAAATGATGTTGTTTGCCTTTGATAGGGCAGAAAACATTGTGTGAAGAAGAGAAAATGCTGGTAACCGGCATTTTCTCCTATTCCCACAATGTTTTCAAAAAGCCTCTGTTTCAGGGTTGTTAAAATTCTGGATTGTGTGATAAAGGGTTGATACATTAACCCTTTACCACACAATCCCGACTTTTAACAACCCTGAGAAAAAAGCCTTTTGAAAACTTTGTGGGAAAAGGATAAAGTGCTGGTAACCAGCATTTTCTCCTTTTCCCACAATGTTTTCTACTTTATCAAGAACAAAATTCTTCATTCCAGCCACCTTGAATTTGTCATCTGCAAATGCTTTGAATTTTGACCAGGCTAAATTTTTGTCATTTGGTAAAGAGTTAAAGAACTATTTTGACATCGATCTGTAGTAAACAGAATCAAACCAAAATAAAATGAACCGTGCTCTCGGAAAAGCGGAGTTAATTTAACTGCAAAAAATATTCCATGTCGGCCTACACAGTCAGTGCAGGCTGACCTGGCTTGATCGAAACCTTTTTGCTATCGATTGGTCAATTATCTGCATTTCAAAGTGTTTTCTACCCTTTTTGAGAACTTTCTGCCATTTTCATCAAATAGAACATTGTCGTCTGCAAACTCTTTCAATTTGGACCAGTCCAAAATTTGTCGTTTTGGAAAGGGTTAACTCTTTACCAAACGACAAAATTTTAGATTTGTCAAAATTGAAAGCATTTGCAGACAACAAAACAAACGTGACTGAAAAATTGAAATTTGTCTTGGGAAGGGTTGAAAACATTGTGGGAAAAGGAGAAAATGCTGGTTCCCACCATTTTCTCCTTTTCCCACAATGTTTTCAAAAGTCTTCTTTCTCAGGGTCGTTAAAACCCGTGATTGTTTGGCAAAGGGTTAAATATTCTTTTGCCAGAGCATTGCTCTCTTGGTTTTTGTAAGCCCCACTGGCCAAAGGCCAGCGAGCTTATGTCATGGTCCTGTGTCCATCGTGTGTCTGTCTGTGCATTAACTTTTATTTAAACATCTTCTTCTCTGAAACTGCCCATCCAATTTTAACCAAACTTCACAGAAATGATCCTGCCATGGTCCTCTTCAGAATTTCTTGAAAAAAAAAAAATGATTCCAGTAAAAACTCTGGTTGTCATGGCAACAAAACTGAAAAATACTGGAAATCTTTGAAAATCATCTTGTCCGAAACCATAAGGCCTAGGGCTACCCAATTTCGCATGTAATTTCATCTGATAGACCTCTATCAACTGTCTTGCAATTGTACCCCTGGGGTCAAAATTGGCCCCATCCTGAGGATCACAAGTTTAACACAGGCTTATAGGATGACTTGGAGTTATATAGTGGTCAAGGGAAATAACTCCTGATATGACATATAAGTTTGGTATTGTTTATCTCCCTTGATTGTCAAACTCCACTTTTACATGATTGGTGCCAGGTATTTAAGTTTTTTGGGTAGAAAATTTTCAGGTTTAGGGCGAGTGATTTATTTTGATGCTAATAGTTATTCTCAGATGGGGTGGAATATTTGATATAAAGTAAGGTTTCCATCATTTCAGTTTTTTTTTTCATTCACGTTACCTTTCATACCATTTAGAAAACCTGCATGTATTCACTGACACCATCTTTGCATTTGAGAAAGATATGACTTTCCTTTTTGTTGGGGGGAGGGGGTGTTTCTTTTTTTTTTCCATGTAAGTTTATTGCCCTACAGACTTTTTATGCTGTTTGTCTCTGTCAATGACACTTAAGTGCTCGATACATTTATTTCACTCTTTACGAAAGGACACATTTTTTGACTGGACCAAATTAAAATTAAAAGCCATTGCAGATGACCAATAAATTGTAGGTTAAATGATTATAACTGCCTTTAATAGGGTAGGAAACATTGTAGGAAAAGGAGAAAATGCTGTTTGACAACATTTTCTCCTTTTCCCACAATGTTTTCAAAAGCCTTCTCTTTCAGGATCATTTAAACTCGGAATTGTGTGGTAAAGGGTTAAAAGCCAGTGGAGCAATACAGGGCCATCATGGCCCTCTTGTTATTTTTAGCGTACATGTTGGGAAGAATGTATTCAGTGGTGTTGAATGCCACTTTCAACATTATTTCATTCATATCAGGGCAACAGGTCACATTGTTATCAACCTATTTTACATTTGGGTCGTTAACTCTTTACCAAGTAACAAAACTTTGGACTCAACTAAATTGAAAACATGTGCAGATGACAAAATAAATGTAGCTCAAATAATGATTTTTGCCTTTGACAGGGTAGAAAATATTGTGGGAAAAGGAGAAAATGCTGGTTACCAGCATTTTCTCCTTTTCCCACAATGTTTTGAAAAGCCACCTTTCTTCATGACCCTTATAACTCTAGATTGTGTGGTAAAGAGTTAAAAACAATGGATTCTTTGATAAAGGATGAAGGGTGAAATATCTGGAAGCAGACGGAATTGTAAACTGTACATACAATAGAACATTGTAATTAAAGAATAACTCGGCAATGTTTTTTTTTTTCTGATATTTATTTCATAATCTCTTCTTAAGTACAAAACACAAGCAACCATATAGGATTCTATCATTCACCAACTTTCAAACTAGTCCAGTAGAAACAGAAATAAATCTTGAAAAGAATTCTTGAAATCAAAATGGAAGGAAATGTATGAATAATTGAAAACAGGAAAGGATGGCCTAACTTTGCATCCATACCGCTACAAAAAATGTGCCATAAATGAAAAGATAGCGCAGTTCTGGGTCATCTTATAGTTGACAGAGAGTTTGTATTAACTCATTACCACACCATCCTGAGTTTTAACGAACCGGGGATATTAGACTTTTGAAAAAGTGGAAAAAGGAGAAAAATGCTGGTAACAGCATTTTTGTCCTTTTCCCACAATGTTTTCTAACTTTTCAAAAACAAATCCAATCACTTTAGCCACATTTAATTTGTCTTCTGCAAAGGCTTTCAATTTGGACCAGTCTAAAGTTTTGTTGTGTGGTAAAGAGTTAATTCTCTACCACACAATCCAGAGTTTCAACGACCCTGAGAAAAAAGCCTTTTGAAAACATTGTGGGAAAAGGAGAAAATGCTGGTAAGCAGCATTTTCTCCTTTTCCCACAATGTTTTCTTACTTTTTAGAAATAAATCCAATAATTTCAGCCAAGTTTAATTTGTCATCTGCAAATGCTTTGAATTTGGACCAGTCTAAATTATTGTTGTGTGGTAAAGACTTAATTCTCTACCACACAATCCTGAGTTTTAATGACCCAGAAAATTACACTTTTGAAAACATTTAGAAAAAGGAGAAAAATGCTGATAACCAGCATTTTGTCCTGTTCCCACAATGTTTTCTAACTTTTCAAAAACAAGTCCAATCATTCTAGCCACATTTAATTTGTCCGCTGCAAAGGCTTTCAACTTGGACCAGTCTAAAGTTTTGTGGCAAAGGGAGTTAATTCTTTAGCAAATAAAAAAAATTGGATTGGATCTAATTGAAAGTATTTGCAGATGACAAATGTTTCAAAATAATTTCAGCCTTTGATAGGGTAGAAAAGATTGTGGGAAAAGGAGAAAATGCTGGTAACCAGCATTTCTCCTTTTCACACAATGTTTTCAAAAGTCTTTTTCTTCAAGGTCGTCAAAACTCAGTATTATGTGGTAAAGGGTTAACTATAATGTTTTGTAAACATAGAGACTATTTCCTGCTTTCTTCCATTTCTCACAATCTTTAGTAACCTACCACATTTGGATTTAACCTTTAAGCAAATGACAAAATTTTTACTCTTTGGAGTTGGAAGCAATAGTTTTGCTATGGTATAAATCAAGGCCCCAGGGTATTGATTAGCGGTAGCAACGCTTGTAAAATAGTGGTTTCATAAATGTGTGAGCAAATATGCCAGCAGGGGCCTGCCGAATAAACATGTGCACAATTTTGACCAATTGCAAATTACCATCTATTCATTCTTTATCCGTGCCAAGAAAAAGGTCAAAAACAAGCCCATTCAGCTATACTGAAAACAGGATTTGTCATTGGGTGATGAATGGATCCTCTGACATGATTTATATACATGTAGTGATGAATACAAGTCATATATAAAATAGAAAAAAATAAATAAATAACATGTTTTCTATATCTTGTATGATCTCAAACACCAAACATTCATCATTGTACATCGTCAATCAATACATCTGTGGAAAAGCAGCTCACTTAAGTCTTCACATCAATTTTAAAGAGAGATATTTTGATATTATGTCAAAACTTTCCATCGCAATATTCTTTTCCTCTGGGGTTGGTCAACACGTACACTTTAACCCATTACCTTACTATGCCGAGTTTTAACGCCCCTGGGAATGAGACTTATAAAAAAATTAGACTTGTAAAAACACTGTGGGGAAAAGGAGAAAATGCTGGTAACCAGCAATTTCTCTTTTTCCCACAATGATTTCTAACCTTTCAGAAACAAATCCAATCATTTGAGCCACATTTGTCGTCTGCAAATGCTTTGAATTTGGACCAGTCTAAAATTTTGTCATGTGGTAAAGAGTTAACCCTTTCAAAAACAATTTCGTTTACTCACAAGCCTGGTGGGAGGGGCAGCTTTCTACCCTTTCAGAGACAATCCTATAATTTGAGTCATTTTTGCTATGCTGTCTGTAAATGCTTTTAATACGGACAAATCTGAAATTCCTAACCATACAATAAAATTGTAGACCTATCCAAAATGGGGGGAGGGGGGAGGAGACATTCTTCTTCTAAGTCAAATTATCTCCCTTGCAAAAAGACTAAAGGAATTTCAAATAACACACTGGTCCGTTAACCTGCATTCCTTTGTTTTTATCCTTGATTACATTGGGGATAAAATGATAAATGTAACTTAACTCTTTCCCAAACAACCAAACAAGCCCTGGTTTTCACGTGTCTGCAGTACAAGTCTTTTGAAAACACTGTGGGAAAAGGTGAAATTGCTCGTAACGAGCAATTTCTCCTTTTCCCACAGTGTTTTCTACCCTTCTTGAAACCTTTCTGCCATTTTCATCAAATTTAAAATTGTCATCTGCAAACTCTTTCAATTTGGACCAGTCCAAAATTTGTCATTCGGGAAAGGGTTAATGTATGATATCTATGTAAGGACTCCATATAATTCTAAAGCAACTTTTGTTTCCAATCATCAGAGAAAAGTGAATCATTGATTTGTAAAACAATTTGACATGATTTAGTCAAGGTACCATCACAAAAACATATCTGTGTACTGCAAGAAAACCAAGGATAAAAACCAAGTAATTCCCTTATACCAATGTAGTACTGCAGAGGAATCAGGGAAGTTACTGAAGAATGGCCTTCAATGAAACCATCTGCAAACAAACATACTTTTTGCAACCACAACTGTAAGGGGAGACTATCTTGTGTACAAGTCATGCAGTTTGATGGAGATAGCACACAAATTTAGAAAACATTAATGTCAAACTAGAACTGTCACAAAATGCACACATACCCCCCAACAGCACCTTGTCACTGAAGCAGCACAATCAGAGAATGGAAACGATTTTCAAAACAAAGCTCACCAGTGACCTTGACCTTTCACCCATCTGACCCCAAAACAATAGGGCACCTCCTTGGGTCATGAGCAACACTTGAGTAAAGTTTCAGGGTCCTAGGTCAAATGACTTTTTAGTTAGAATATGGAAAGGAAAACAAGCAGACAGACAGACATGGTGGAACCAGTAAACCCCCTCTTACTTCGTGGAGGGGGGGGCAGAGGTAAAACAAGCAAAAGCAAAGCTACAAAATGTCAAACAACAACAGCAACAATAAAAATGTTCCAGGGTTTGTGTCCACCAACCATTCTTAAGACCATTCTTCATCTTAATCTCAAGAATTTTCCAAATTTGAATGTAGCACAACATCTGATTTGCAAACCAAGAGGTTGTGTTACTTTTAAAATCAAGAAAATCTTTAGAGAATAAGACTAAGAATATTCTTAAGAATGGTTCATGAACACAAATCCTAGTTTTCAGTTTAACATAATTCTTTTTCAGCCTTTTACCAAACAATCCCAAATTTTAACAACCCTGAGGGAGAAATCTTCTGAAAACATGGAGGGAAAAGGAGAAAATGCTGGTGATCAGCATTTCCTCCTTTTCCCACAATGTTTTCTACTCTATCAGAGAACTTCAGCTCATTTGTATCAATTTTGAATATTTCATCTGCAGATGTTTTGAATTTGAATGAGTCTAAATTTTTGCCATGAGGGAAAGGGCTCAGAAATTCGCACTAAATCAGGGTCTGTATTCACCAAACATTCTAAACAACATTCTTGGTCTAAAATATAGGTTTTGAAACAACTTCTGATGAAAATCAACACATTGAAAACACTGGTGTAGCATTTGTCAAGGGAGCCACTGTGTGGAATTAATAATTTGAAAAATAAGCAACAGAAATAGTTTCAAAGTATTCGCTTGAAAGTCAACCTACTATAATAGTCATGCAAAATCTGATAGAGAAGGGTGCAATTTTGTGGGACGAACAAGTCCAGGCGAACAAGCCCTGGGACGAATAAGCCCAGGAACAAACTGGTTTTGGGATGAACAAGCATGGTATGTGTGTATCATTACGCCACTATAGAAGGCCCTAGTGGATTGAGCTATTTTCGAAAAAAAGGAAGTATTTCCGAGATCAATGGCCTAATCCAATTTATTGTAATACGCCATTTTCAATTTCATATCCAAGTGCAATCGAAACACTCATTTGTCTCAGAAAAATTGATTTTGATTGGTTTTTTTTTTTTTTTTCCCTTCATTTTTTTTCACAAACTATGATACATGATTTTCAAAATGCCATATTGAACTCATAGTGGCATTGTCTTCAACAAATGCCACCCCAAAAAAAGCAGGTGACAAATCAAAATTTATCTACAAAAGGGTAGAAAAAAAGCAGGTAACCAGCGATTTCTCCTTTTCCCAGTACATTTTTAAATGCCTTCTTCTTTCAGGTTTTAAAAACACAGGACTGCTGTTATCCTGACCTTGGAAACTGGGATGTGAAAGTGTGCATTACGTCTCATCAAGGTGAATACACGTGCGAGATATTTTCAATACTGGGCATGCGATTCCGTGGATATAGAGTGGACACATAACATGACAGACAGACGGATGGACGGACGGACAGACAGACAGACAACTCAACTAAAACAATCTACATGTACATGTCACTTCTGGAGGAGACATAATAATCAAATTGTGTGATACAATTACACAAATGTAAAAATACAGGTCGGAAATGGTTGATGTACAAAAAGTCGTCAAAACAGCCAAGAATATATTGGAAATTAAAAAAAAAAATAAGTATGAATAACAATTTTAGGAAGAATATTTGAGTTATACCTTAATTACACCCATTCACCCAAGACCAGCATCTCATTGAGTTCACACTAATGTAACAAAAAAATGCAAAAAGTTATTTATCTACAAAGTCAGACTATCAAAATGATTAACTCTTTACCAAGCGACATCATTTTACGCTTGTCTGAATTGAAAGCATTTTCAGACGACAAAATTAATGTGACTCAAAAATTTAAATTTGTTTTGGGAATGGTAGAAAACATTGTGGGAAAAGGAGAAAAAGCTGGTTACCAGCATTTTCTCCTTTTCCCACAATGTTTTCAAAAGGCTTCTTTTTTTTAGGGTTGTGAAAACCCGGGATTGTCTGGTAAAGGGTTAACACTTTATGACACAATCCCAAATTTAATGATCCTGGAGAAAAAAGGATTTTGAAAACACCGCGGGAAAACAGAAAAAATGCTGGCAGTCAGCATTTTCTCCTTTTCCCACAATGTTTTCTACCATTTCAAAGCCATATTAACCTTATTTTCTGGGAATACGTCCAGTTTCAAGGACTAGACTGATTTTTCTCTCTTTCTTCTTAAGAAATTGATAAATGATAATAACAAGATAAAGAAGAATAATAAAAAAGCTTTTAACCCTTGAAGTGTCCTTCACTATAGTTGCCTTTGCGGCCAGTGAAGATCAAGATCAGGTGGCACAAAACATGCCTGATCTTTGATCTACACTGTCCGCTTGGGTGAAACACGGTAGATGAAAACAACCATGAAACTGCAATTACCTGGGTCAAATTTCAAGAATGAAAATGTCTGATATATTTATTCGGCACTCTAAGGGTTAAATCAAATATTAATTTGTCCCATACACACTATACAAATATCTCATTCTTAACAGAAGGAACAGGTACAAAACTTTATAAAATGGAATAAATTCACAGCATCTTATATGTTATGACCAGTCATATTGCAATACAGCACTAATGCAACCAACCACACTTTCAATATGTATCAATACATCACTACAGACAAATATGGAGCAGCCACCCAGCTGGCACATCCGTCTACGACAAACAGACTAAGGCATTTGACATTGGGATAAAAAAAGTTAATTGATTGGTTTTTCCTTTTATTTACTGTTGCCAGCTTACCACTGGTTGCCCATACGGGCAACACCCCTCAAGGGCTATTAGTGTTGTTAAGCGGGATAGGGCATCATACAGGACGAAACCCATCCTAAGTTATTGCAGGCGAAAAATCATACGTGCCTTATATTGCAGAAATCGTTATCGAAAGTTTCCAAAAGGCATCTTGTCTCAGGGTCGGATCCGGATTTGCGTGGTAAATGCCTAACTCTTCAGCTGGGAAAGAAGCCTTTTGAAAACATTGTGGGAAATGGAGAAAATGCTGGTAACCAGCATTTCCTCCTTTTCCAATGTTTTCACCGCTATCAAAGACAATCTGCACCATTTCAGCCACATTGAAATTGTCGACTGCAAATGCTTTCAATTTGGACAAGGCAAAAATTTTGTCGTCTGGTAAAGGGTTAGGGTGGGGATAATTTAATGTGAAATACAACAGTATTATTAACCCCTTTCAGCACCATAGGCAAAAACTGGCTTTTGCGGACAGTATAGATCAAAATCAGACTGTACAGAACGTGCAGTCTGATCTTTGACCTATGCCATCCGCTTCTTTTTGTCTAGCCTAGCCTATAGGGCAAAAATCTTTCTCCGTTTTAAAGCATGGTATTTTAAGCCGTCAGAAGAGGTCTAGTTTGTATATTTGGTGCTGAAAAAAGTTAAGAATTCACATGACTCATAACCAATTTTTTGTAAGACTGCATGTATGGAAAATTACTTTGCTAGCACAAGATTTATGGAAGATTGCATTGACATAAAATTTTCCATGGAAAACTACTAGTCCATATTTCAAACAAAACTTGCAATGGAATCACATGATCTATGCAAAAAAAAAAAATCTATGGAAAGTTTCTTTAAAATTGCATAATTCCCCCGAAAATATTCTGTATCCCTTAACTCTTTACCAAACGACAAAATTTTACACTGGTCCAAACTGAAAGCAGTTGCAGACGACAAAATAAATGTGACTGAAAAATTGAAAATTGTTTTGGGAAGGGTAGAAAACATTGTGGGAATAGGAAAAAATGCTGGTTGCCATCATTTTCTCCTTTTCCCACAATGTTTTCAAAAGGATTCTTTCTCAGGGTCGTTAAAACTCGGGATTGTGTGGGAAAGGGTTAACCCATCACACCATACAATCCCCAGTTTTAATGAACCTAAGAAAAAAAGTTTTTGGAAAACACAGTGGGAAAAGAGGAAAATGCTGGTTACCGGCATTTTTCTCCTTTTTCCACAATGTTTTAAACCTTCAAAGACAAAAACATCATTTGAGCTGCATTTAATTTGTTGTCTGCAAAAGCTTTGAATTTGGACGAGTCCAAATATTTTTGTTTGGTAAAGAGTTAAACTGCCTAAATAAAATGAACATTTTCAGCCAATTGTAAAACTTTAAATATTGCGATGTCATAGTTCTTTTTTATCCAAATAAGTCTCATCTTATTGGACAATGTAGGTCAAAGATCAGACTGCACATTCTTTGTTGTCTGATCTTGGTCTAAACTGTCTACAAAGCATAATAAGTTGAGGTTAGCAGCCAAACAGATACGGTTAGAATATTCCATGGAAAATTTCTTACTCATATAATATACACAGGTTTGTAATGAAATCACAAGTCACAAGTATGTGGAAAACTTCTTATTCATATTATATAAACAAGTTTGCAATGGAATCACAAAATACAAGTATAACGGAAAATTTCTTCTTCATATACATGTAATGTAAACAAGTTTGCAATGGAATCACAAGAAAGAAGTATATGAATAATTACTTCTTCATACAATAAACATAAATTTGCAAAAGAATCACAAAATATAATGGGAACTTCTTTCAAGTATAAAAAGATTAATGGAAATTGCATAATTCAGCAGGAAACTATTAGAGTTAACGATTAGAGTTTATTTGCACACTACATTAATGTAAAATAATCCTGGAAAATTACTGTGATTTCATAAGTCTATGGAAAATAACCGTAATGTCTATGGAAAATTACTGAGAGATTGCACACCAGTAGCTACCGTAACTTTTTAACAAACTACAAAATTTTAGACTGGTCAAAATTAAAAGCATTTGCAGACGACAAATTAAAAGTGACCCACATGACAAAATTTGTCCTTAAACAGGGTAGAAAACATTCTGGGAAAAGAAGAAAATGCTGGTTACCAGCATTTTCTTTTTTTCCCACAATGTTTTCAAAAGGATGATAAGGCTTCTTTCCCACAGTCGTTAAAATTCAGGATTGTGTGGTAAAGGGTTAAAGCTACCAATTTACTAAAGTTATGTTTCTGTACGGATTGCAAGCTATCTGTTTTTCTGAGCTTTGTATGTGCAGTGAATTCATAATCTAAGAATTTCACTTATCCCTTGAGACCTTGGATTACGCTGATATGCTGTGTTCTTGATGTTTTAATGCTTAGCAATGCAGAGATATTTAACAACTCTGAGAGAGAAAGTTTTAGGAAACATTGTGGGAAGAGGAAAAACAAACTTTCTTGTCCTGTTCCAAAAATGTTTTCAAATGCCTTTCCTCCAGGTTGATTAACCCTTTACCAGACGACAAAATTTTAGCCTTGTCCAAATTGAAAGCAATTGCAGACGACAATTTCAATGTGGCTCAAATGGTGCAGTTTTTCTTAGATATGGTAGAAAACATTGTGGGAAAAGGAGAAAATTCTGGTTACCAGCATTTTCTCCTTTTCCCACCATGTTTTCAACAGGCTTCTTTCCCAGAGGCGTTAAAAGCTGGCATTGTACGGTTAAGAGTTACACACAAAAATGTTTTGTGGAGTTTTAAAAGTAAAAAAAGGGAATCACATGTTTTGATCATACATTTATCTATTTGATTGAATAAACCATCCTTTTTGTACAGTGTATTCTATAAACTGTTTGTGACCTTGACCTACAATATATACCGATATGCTATTTCCAGTCACAACATTAGAGAAGATATGAACCTATTTTGAGACCACAAGTTTGACCTTGACCTTGAGTTTGATTGGATTTGTATGGTGTAATGGTGTTTTCAACATTATTTCAGTCATAATCGCATTAGCCAGTACACCTATCCATGCTTTCCTGGAGTTTCTTTTACCAGTGCTTCACACAATATTCTTCCCAAGCCACCGGCTGCTCTCCCACATAACCATTGTCAAGAAAATAATAAGCAGTGACAGAGGCATTAATCCTGCTGCAATAACTACCATCAATCCCCAGAAAGACATTGAATGAGCAGGAAATTCAAACAAGGGAGCCCCTGGTTCCAAGTCCTGTACACTACCGACCTTGAGTACATATATGCTATTTCAACTGTAACAGTGTGACCTTGATCTTGAATACCTACAGGCTATTTCAATCATAACATTTGAGAAAATATGAACCCATATTTACGTCTTGGCAAAATTAATATAAATAAAAGTACCAAAAATGGAAAAAATGTTCAGGAAAGAAAGTGCAATATTATAAAATACCAGTAATTGATCCTTTTTCCCTGAATATTTTGAAGTTTAACTCAGCAAATGTTTTTGTGTAGGATGTGGAAACAACTCTATACCAAAGGACAAAATTTTAGACTTCTCCAAATGGTATGCATGTGTTGAATGTGGCTAAGTGACCAATTTGACTTTGGAAGGGTAACAAATATTGTGGGAAAAGGAGACTGGTCACTTCAAAGCCTTCTTCCTGTGAGTCATAAGAGCAAAGCGATTGCTTGTTGACAAATAGTTTGAAAATATGAAGAAGAAGCATTTTAAAAACACTGTGGGTGACTGGTGGCCAGCATTTTCACCTTTGTCACAATGTTTCTACCCCTTCAGAAAAAAATCCCATTATCTGAGCAACAATCAACTTGTTGGCTGCCAATGTTTTCAATTTGGACCAGTCTAAAATTTTATCCTCTGGTAAGAGTTAACTCTTTAACACACACAATCCCGACTTTTAATGACCCCGAGAAAGAAGCCTTTTGAAAACATTGTGGGAAAAGGAGAAAATGCTGGTAACCAGCATTTTCTCCTTTTCCCACAATGTTTTCTACCTTTCCCAAAACAAATTTCAATTTTTTAGTCACATTTGTCGTCTGCAATTGCTTTCAATTTGGACCAGTCTAAAATTTTGTCGTGTGGTAAAGAATTAAACAAACATTTCCACCCCACAGTAAAAACTCAAGGTTTACAATTTCAAAGCTGTTTTTTTTGCCATACAAATCTCACAATACTAGACAATGTGGATTTAAGATTAGACCATAAGGTCTGTACTGTCTGATCTTAGATCTACAATGTTCACAAAAGCTCCTTGAATCTCAATAAGCAGACTAACAGTTAAATTTGAACTCGGGTCAGGTAGTTTCCTATCCCATACTGTAGGGCAGTTAAAAGGGCCAGCCCTTGACCCATGATGTGGGGGTTTACTGAGTCCGCTATTTCAGTCCAGGTCCCTTTGTCCTTCACCCCTACAAAAGTGAGCTGAAAAAGCAAAAAAAAAAAAGGGGGAGGTAAAAATGGGTAATACTCTGGTACATGTTTACCTTTTCATTATATACCTGAAAATTTTCTGACTCATATACATTCATCATGCATGGATAAAATAATACATATGACAGAAAAAAAATCCATATCTACATACTGTCAAATACGGTTCCAAATATGGTATGATGACATATCTCATGCATGGAGTATGCATGCATTTATTTGCAATTTGTCAAAATATTACGCTGAGATATTCATCTGCCATTCATAAAAATGAAGTTATTACCAACAAAACCATTATTTGTTTGATTTTGTGAACCGTTTTCAAATAAAGGTCAATCGTTGCAACTATTTGTTAATGATAGTTTAAGTATATAATACAAGAGGGTCATTGGCCCTAAAGTGCTCACCTGAGTAAAGTCATCTAGGACTGATAAAGTTGAACACATCATGGTTGTGATGATGTAGACACATGAGTGTTAGAGACCTACTTTTTGACCTGATGTGACCCAATTTCAAATCTATCCAAGATATTGTCAAGACAAATGTTCTGATCAAATTTGATGAGTCCGAGACTGAAAATATGGCGTCTAGATTCCATATAAGTTTCTTCTAAGATTTGTCCTGGTGATCTACATTTTTACCCAACATGACCCAATTTTAAACTTGTTCCAGAAATTATATCAGGACAAACATTCTGACCAACTTTCATGAATATCTGACAGAACATATGGCCTCCAGAGTGTACACAAGATTTGTCCCTGAGGCCTACTTTTTGACCTGACATGATCCAATTTCATTCTTGTCCTAGACTCATCAAGACAAACATTCTGACATTTCATGTGCACTGGGCTGAAAATGTGGCCTCTAGAGTGCACAGAAGGATTTTCTGACTTGTCCCAATGACCTCCCATTTGGCTCAACATGAGACCCAATTTCAAAGTTATACCAGATTTCATCAAGCTCAACATTCTGACAAAGTGTCACGGGTATCAGATTGAAAAAGTGGCCTCTAGAGTACACACAGGATTTTTCAAAGATTTGTCACAGTGACCTAGTTTTTGAGCCAACATGACCCAATTTTGGACTTGTCCAAGATATTATCAAGACAAACATTCTAACTTTCACGAAGTACTGGGCCGAAAGTGTGGCCTCTACAGTGCACACAAGATTTTCCTACGATTTGACCTAGTGACCTAGTTTTTGACCCGACATGATCCAATTTCGAACTCGTCTGAGATAGTATCGAGACAAAAATTCTGGCCAAGTTTACTGATTATTGGGCTGAACATGTGGCCTCTGGAGTGCACACAATGTAATTGTTAACCAACGCAAGACTGACGACGCACAAGGGACACAGCATGATCACAAAAGCTTATCTTGAGCACTTTGTGCTCAGGTAAGCTAAAAAGTAATATAATGTTGAAGAAACTTTCCTGGTGCTTGTAGTTATTTCCCGTGGCTTAAGAAAATTTTGGCATTTCGCTTGAAGTTTGGTCTCGCACAATATCACATTTTCTCACGCCGCTCGAATAAAATACAAGGACCAGGAAAGTTATGGCAAAATATATTCCTTTTTTATCACACAATCCAAAGTTTTATTGATTTTTAGGGTGAAAGGCTTTTAAAAACATTGGGGGGAAAGGAGAAAATGCTGGTCAACAGCATTTTCTCCTTTTCACACAATGTTTTCCTTTGCAAATCCCATCATTTGAACCATGTGTAATTTGTTGTCTGCAAAACACATTTGTGCAAATGGGCTGAAAAAGGACACGTTTACGCTATGAAAACTGACTTACCACGGCTAAAATCGATGTCATGACCATACTGACCAGTAAATAGTTACGGATGGATGTGTATGTGACCATGTTTGTCGCCTTCGCAAAACATGTGGCTATAAATACGGGAATGAAGAGCTGAAAAAGAACAGAGAACCACCTTAACTCTTTACCACACAATCCTAAAGTTTTAACGACCCTGACAGAGGAGCTTTTGAAAATATTGTGAGAAAAGGAGAAAATGCTGGTAGCCAGAATTTCGTCCTTTTCCGACAATGTTTTCTACCCGATCCAAAACATTTATCGCTGTCTCTTGAGGCCACTATATTGTATATTCTGTATCACACATTAATATGGCTCTGTAAACATAGTGTATCGGAAGTGAGGTAAAATCGACGTCATTCTATATTCTATGGAAAGTAAGAATGAATCCGCATCCCCTTTTGTATACTAAGTATGAACTTGTTTTCCTTTTATCAAGAGTTGGTCATGTTAGAATTGAAAAAAATCTTCTTTCTATCGTGGTTTATCCTTCATTAAACCACGGCATACTGAATAAACAACTAGGGCTATTTCCATAACTCACAACTGGGATTTATTAAACGATAAACCACGATAGAAAAAAGATTGTTTCTTAAATTTCATTTTTAAAGGAGAATAGATAAATCATGTATAAAGGCAGCCCTTCATTAAAGATCACATCTATTCTGTTACCCCTTGTGTTAAAATGCCACCATATTTTAGTCAACTGGATATATCTGTGGTAAAAAAGATCAGAAAACCAGTCAACTCTGCATAAGAGACCACCTGTATTATCCTAATACTGGTCACCAGCATTGTCTCCTTTTCCCACAATGTTTTCAAAATCCTTTTCCCTCAACAGTGTTGCTTCTAGGATTTTCCAAAATGGGGCCCCAGGGCCCCCTCACTTCCAAAAAAGGGGCCCCTTACCCATGAAAGGGGGCCTCAAATTTGAAAGCCAGAAAACATTTACTTGGAAGCTAAATTGTTTCAAATACCTTAACACAACTTTGAACAATAACATATTGGTAGTATTTAACATTGATAAAACAAGAAAATCCAAATCATTCTCTCATGCTTACCTCAATTTATTCTGGCATTGTTAGGAAGGGTTAAACTCTTTGAAAATATCAAATATAAGTCTGAAGAAAATATCCAGATGTAGTAGAAACAAACTTATAACTCAGGTAGTAAATCAACAGTTTTCTTCAACATAATTTATAACTTATTTACAAACAGCTGCATGTAGTTCTATCAGTTTTAATGTTTTTTGAATAGCCTCCTGTCTTTCTTATTTTTCCATGTGTGAACTGCAGATTTGAAATCATGTTCACCAACAGGTTCTCCTTCACACTTAATTGTCATAAGAACATTGAGACTCTTTTCTTTAAGTCTATTTCTTCTTGCAGTTTTTATACCATTTTGGCAGCTAAATCCCCTCTCACAATCAGCTGTCTGATAGGGCATGATAAGGGCCAAATTACATAATATCATCAAATTTGGTAAGACATCCCTGTGAAACTCAAAAAGAAGTTTTAGCAATATTTTAGTAGAATCTCTGGGGTAATGCTGCTCAAGAACAATTTTTCTGGCTAGGGCCCACTCCTCTCGACATTTCACTTTATCAATCATTGGGTTGCTAATTATGTCTCCACTTTTTGCTGACTCTCCATAGTGGTTGGTCAGCACTTGTAATTCTTTATTACCATAGGACTCTTGCTCTTCTTCACTTAAGAAAGAGAGAGGTCTCATTGAGAGCACACTGAATGCTGTGGCCACACTAATTGCATCTTTAGGAAATCTATCCTCTATGTTTTTAGATAAGTTATCACAGAATTCAACTCTTACATTCTCAATTTCCTTCGTTGTTTCTTTTAAACTTTTCCCATAGTATAATTTGTGTCCCTTGTATATTACTTCTTTTGTTACACCATCTTTGTCCTTCCTCTTTTCTAGCTTTTCCAATAGTTCTTTCTGATAATGTGCATTTCCTCTCTTCACTAGTTTAATCCTGTCTTTAAGATTTGACAGGGCCACATTTGCTACAGCAATATCTACATCTTGCTTCTGTAAAATCATTGAAACCTGAGCTACAGCTGGGAGAGTGTCCATCAAAATTGATAACAAAGTCACAAACTTGAAGTCTGTCAAAGTTTTTCTAAACATCCTTGCTTTGCTGTCATCATGATTTTTGAAATATGTAATGAGGGATTGCCAACATTTATATACAGCATGAACAGCCTCATAAAATGCAATCCACCTTATTTCATGGCATTCCTTAATTTTCACAGTAGGTTCCTCAAGTATGTTCTGTATTTCCTCCAGCTCACATTTTCTGTTACCAGATTTGCTACCTCCAAAGTAATAATAGTGATCACTAAGAGTTTTTTCAAAGTCTTTCAACACAGCAATGTTTTTTGATGCTTGAGAAGTTGCCAGATTAAATCTATGAGCCATACAGTGGATACTTATACAATGTGGACTTCTGTCTTTCACTTTTGAAGCCACTCCTTTGTGTCGACCAACAATCACAGAGGCCCCGTCAGATCCAAACCCTTTTAACTTGTCAAATGGTATGCCATTTTCTTCCAGAGATTTCTCAATGCAAGAGAACAAAACAGTTGCATCAGATTTTGTTTCAGTAATAGTTACATTTTTAAGAAAATATGTGTGGGGAATGAAGTTTTGGTCCACAATTTTGATGTATATAACCATTTGTTTACAAATTGATATATCTGTGCTTTCATCCACTAAAACTGAATACATTTCAGCATTATTAATGTTGTTAACAATTTGTTGGTGAATATCTTCAGCAACACATGACTGAAAATCTTCTCCTGCCATTCTCGAGGTGTAGGTAGCATTTTGGGCAACAGACAGTTGGGCGATAGATTGGCAACCTTGAACTCTCTGAAAGTCCATTAAACTGGAATATTTCTTTATTGGTATGTCTTCTTTTGCCATCCAATAAACAGTTCTCATAGCCCCCACAACACTCTGATCTGCTTCAGACATACTTCTATTTATTGCCTCATCAGTAGCCTGAAAATACAAAATTTTTAAACACATCAGCAACCTAATAAATGGGCATAGTGGCCCCAAGCTTAGGCATTTTCTATTTTTCCACCACTCGCTCTCCCTTCCAATTTTATAGTAGTTTGAACATAAAAAATGGGCATAGTGGCCCCTAGCCTAGGCATTTTTCATCTAACCCCATCCTCTTCTCCTTTCCAATTTCTTTTAAAGATTTTAGCAACCTTAAAAAAATGGGCAGAGTGGCCCCTAGCATAGGCTTTTTTTTTTCTATCTCACTACCCCCATCCACTTCTCAATTTCAAATATTTTAGGAACCTAACAAAAAAAATTGGGCATGGTGGCCCCTAGCCTAGGCATTTTTTTTTATCTCACCCCCACCCACTTCTCCCGGCCAATTGAAAGTTTGGGTAAAAGACAGATAAAGACAAGCTGGGACCGATTTCACTTATTCTAATGAAATCTTACTTGCCTTTAGAGTGATAGATGATATTTAAATCAAAATGAAAACTTGACATACCTTCTTAAACTCTTTCTGTAAGGCTTCCGCTTTCAGGGCTTCCACGTGATCCGTCGTTCTAGCGTGACGTATGAATGTACTTGTTCTATAGTTTGTGCAGTTTGCTGTTGTAAATGCATTTTTCTTTTTGTGTCTTAAACACAGACTGCACTGCATACCCTTTTCCGTATTTTCAAGCCACGGCCATTTAGTCAGCCAGGAATCTTGGAACAGTTTCGTCTTTTTCTGTTTGCTTGGTCCATCATTATTTTGATTTTTGGGTCGAATTTTCTATTTCATTGTCAGATTCATTAATCACATCAACACTACCATTATTTCTTTCAGAAACCGTTGGCGGTTCCTCGGCACTACAGTCAGTTGCCTTACTGAAGTTAAAATCAAATAATGTCCGCTTCATTTCATCTTTTGAATTTTAAAACTCAAGAAACTTAAACACGATCAACGACGCATGAGGTCAAGGTTATCGAATCATGATACGAAGACGGTGATTGGCTAAAAATGAAGGAAAAACACTTTTCTAACCAACCGCTGTCCTCGATACACAATAATGGCGGATAGCTTCATAGTATGGTGGCACACCAATATTTTTTAAACTGGCGCACCTGACGGCGAAAATTGCGGGAAGATATGTAATTGTGCGGCATGAGGGGCGCACGGCAATGATTTTTTTGCGCCAATCCTTTAATTTTCGAGGGATTCCCGCAATCCCGCGCCCTAGAAGCAACACTGCCTCAAGGTCCTTAACCCTTTCCAAAACAACAAATTTTGGACTGGTCCAAATTGAAGGAGTTTGCAGGCGACAATTTTAAATTTGATGAAAATGGCAGAAAGTTATCAAAAAGGGTAGAAAACATTGTGGGAAAAGGAGAAATTGCTCGTTACGGACAATTTCTCCTTTTCCCACAGTGTTTTCAAAAGACTTGTACTGCAGACACGTGAAAACCAGGGCTTGTTTGGGAAAGAGTTAACTCTTTACCACACAATCCCAACTTTTAACAACCCTGAGAAAGACGCCTTTTGAAAACATTGTGGGAAAAGGAGAAAATGCTAGTAGCATTTTCTCCTTTTCCCACGATGTTTTCTGCCCTTCCCAAAACAAACTTTCATTTTTCAGTAATATTTATTTTGACTTCTGCAAATGCTTTCAATTTGGACTGATCTAAAATTTTGCCATTTGTTAACCCTTCCCAAACAAGCCCTGGTTTTCATGTGTCTACAGTACAAGTCTTTAGAAAACACTGTGGGAAAAGGAGAAATTGCTCGTAATGAGCAATTTCTCCTTTTCCCACAGTGTTTTCTACACTTTTTGAGAACTTTCTGCCATTTTCATCAATTTAAAATTGTTGTCTGCAAACTCTTTCAATTTGGACCAGTCCAAAATTTGTCGTTTGGGAAAGGGTTAAAGGGTTAAAACACAGGATTAATTGATAAAGAATTCAATATTACAACTTACCTTAAATACCAACAAAACGCCCATGCTCGGGGGATGCGAAATTGTAATAAAATTGACAACAGACATCGTGTCAAAGCTGAAAAGTAAAAATCTTAAAATGTTTTGAGTCATGCTCGGGCAAAAAGGGGCTTAACCCTTTACCAGACGACAAAATTTTAGCCTTGTCCAAATTGAAAGCATTTGCAGATGACAATTTCAATGCAGATCAAATGGTGCAATTTTTCTTTGATAGGGTAGAAAACATTGTGGGAAAAGGAGAAAATGCTGGTTACCAGCATTTTCTCCTTTTCCTACAATGTTTTCAAAAGGCTTCTTTTCCAGGGGCGTCAAAAGGCGGCATTGTGCTGTAAAGGGTTAATGCATCTCCGTGACCCATGATAACAAGCAGATCATCACATAATTATGGATCGATGAAATCCATTTTGTATAACAATCAACTGAATTATGAGGTGCACTGGTCCCTTGACAGGCAGAAAATTAGCCAATAGTCAAAACTATCGACCCAGGGCAGACTGCGCAGGCTGGTCTGGGTGGATACTGTTTGCAGATGCATTAAGCCCCCTTTTCTCAGAGTGCAGCTCACTTACTGTATTTTGGAGGTAGACCTTGATAGTACAATATTATTATTATTTGGCCCGCAACATGCGAAATGAGACCTTCGGACATTTGTGTAAAGTGTCATTCCGGATTAGCCTGTGCAGTTCGCACAGGCTAATCCGAGACGGCATTTTACGACTACATAAGATTTTTTCATACAGCAGACTTTCGTGAAACAGAAAATCAAACAAAAACAGGAAGTGTCGTCTCGGATTAGTCACAGACTGCATAGGCTGATCTGGGACGACATACTTTCACGCCTATGTCCGAAGGCCCCCTTTTCATGTGTTGCACACCATTTATGTGTTATATTGGATTTAAATGCCACTTTAACAACTTAGGTCAGTGACGCACTCATGTGTTTTCTGGCTTTCTCACACCAATACTGATACAACTTTCTTTCCAAGTCACTGACAACTTTTCTCACATGTATCAGAGGTGAAAGGCGAAAAATTGCCAGAAAGGAAGTTTGCCTCAACCGGCTATCAAACCAGCAACCATCAGGTCACAAGTCAGATACACTAACCACTGAGCTACCCGTCTGGGCTAGTGCAAAACTCATCCTACCAAATGAAAAAAATTTAGACTTAACCCTTTCCCAAACGACAAATTTTGGACTGGTCCAAATTGAAAGAGTTTGCAGACGACAATTTTAAATTTGATGAAAATGGCAGGAAGTTATCAAAAAGGGTAGAAAACACTGTGGAAAAAGGAGAAATTGCTCGTTACGAGCAATTTCTCCTTTTCCCACAGTGTTTTCAAAAGACTTGTACTGCAGACACATGAAAACCAGGGCTTGTTTGGGAAAGGGTTAATTAAATTTAATTAACGGTATTTGCAGGCAATAAAATGTATGCAACTCAAATGATGGGATTTTTCTTTGAAAGGGTAGAAAACGTGAATAGGAGAAAATATTGGTTACCAACATTTTCTTCTTTTTCCACAGTGCTATCAAAAGCTTTTATTCCAAGGGTCATTAAACAAGGGATCAGGGTTAAACATCAAAAGGGCTTGAAAAAAAGGGGGTGGCCAAAATAATAGGTTTTACCTTGTTGTCCAAATGTGTGTGTCCCGAAAAAATAAGAGTAAAATCCAACAAATTCAGATCTATTTATAGCACTGATGAGGGGGTCAAAATTGTAATATATCTAAAGTTCCAGCGTGTTTTCAATCTTAAAAGCATGCGTTTTAAATATTTCTTAATTTCTTAGACCTTAAGCAGTAGCTTTCTAAAATCATAGTTCAGTAGTGTATATATCCAAGATCAGACTGCACATTCTCTATAATCTGATCTCAATCTACACCGTGCGCTTTTTAAACTCCGCCATCTTGCCATCATCAAAGAGCCATCTGTCAACAAGAATTCACACTTGTCGTTGCAAATCATCCAGAGCGAGAGGGTTGTAAAGCACCTATTGTTGTACACACTCTCCCGGGTTACGTGCTGACCTCCAATCGACATAAAATGACCACGCAATAAGCGTATATCATGCGCACTTTATACTAGCTGATAGTGTCTTTTTGCGGTTAGTAATGGTTGTTTCAGGAACACCTGGGCAGCTTTGTCGCATAATTTGTGTAGCCAGCAGAAAAAAAGTCTGCCTGTTTTTTTCTTTAGAAAATATTCCTTGCAACCAAAATAAAACGGAATGCATACGACAATTAATGCATTGGATCTAATTTTATATATACATGTAAATGGATTTAATACGGATAAATAAAGGAAAGAAACAATGAGGTTTGGTACTTAAATTTTTTTTAATATTGTTCATGGAGGGACAATTTCACGGTTCTGCAGGTGCCTTTTGAAAACGTTATGAAAAAAGGGACAAGAGGGCCATGATGGCCCTGTATCGCTCCACTGGCTTATAAATATAAACCATAAATAGTAAACATTTCAATTCTCAGCCAAATGGTTTCAAAATGAAGACTTAAAAAGTTTTCTCTGTAAAAGCCCATATGAATGTTGAGACCCAGAGGGCAAAGCCATTTTTGATCCCAGAGCTATAATTACTTGAACCCTGCTAGAGGTCCACAAGATAAAGCCACATGCCAAAATAATACAAATCTATGCTGTATGGTTATAAATAAGGTGATTTTCAAGTTTTGTCCATATGAAGCCTCTGTAAAACATAAGACCCCTGATGCAAGGCTAATTTCAAAAAAAAAATCAAAACAAGAAGATTTCTTAAGTTGTCACTATGTAAGCCCATGTAAAACTTGTGACCCCTGCGGTGGGGCCAATTATGACCCCAGGACTAAAATTTTGGCCCACTTGGTAGAGGCCCACTAGATATAGCTACATGCAAAATTTGGTAGATCTAGGCCTTATGGCTAGGTACAGGAAGATTTTTAAAGTTTTCTCTATATAAGCCTATGTAAAACTTGTGACCCCGTGCGGCGGGGCCAATTTTGACCCCAGGGCTAAAGTTTTGGCCCACTTTGTAGAGGCCCAGTAGATAAAGCTACATGCAAAATTTGGTAGCTCTAGGCCTTATGGCTAGGTACAGGAAGATTTGTGAAGTTTTCTCTATATAAGCCTATGTAAAACTTGTGACCCCTGGGGCGGAGCCAATTTTGACCCCAGGGCTATAATTTGAAGAAACTTGATAGAGGTCTACTACATAAAGCTACATGCCAAATTTGGTAGCCCTATGCCTTATGGTTTCAGACAAGAAGATTTTTAAAGATTTCCAATATTTTTCAGTTTTGTTGCCATGGCAACCAGAGTTTTTGAAGGAATCAAATTCTTTCAAGAAATTCTGAAGAGGACCATGGCAGGATCATTTCTGTGAAGTTTCATGAAAATTGGATGGGTAGTTTCAGAGAAGAGGATGTTTGAAATAAAAGTTAACGCACGGACGGACGGACGGACGCACGGACGACGGACACCGGGCCATGACATAAGCCCGCTGGCCTTTGGCCAGTGGAGCTAAAAAACTGCCTGCACAACACCGAAAAAGCCGAGAAACATTAAACTCCTTTCAAAACTAGTTGTTTGAGCGGCCTGTGTAGATCAAGATCACACTAGGCAGAATGTTTGGTCTGATCTAGATCTACTCTGTCTTGATGAGAAGTTTTCAACAAAGACAACCTTGGTATTGCTTTTTTTTTTTTTTTTGGTCTTATTTCATGACTTAAAATAATCGCCGAGTTACTTGACTCTTAAGGAATTCATGTTCATAATGATGAATATCAGCGATGCAGAAATGTGCAAATATGCAGCCGATCATTATCGGCAACATTTTCTAAATAAAAGATATGTATTTACTGGCTGATTTTTCGGAAAATTAATGCTACAGGCTGTCCGAATATATAGGAAAATTATTTTTTTGGACTGTCCGGAATAAGGACTCAAAATAAATTATTTTTGAAAATTTTTGACCGTGTCCGAACTTTTAGGGTGTCCGAATATGAAATATTGCAAAGTTAGCTTTTAAGAATAAATTTGTTAGTCAAGGGATAAGAGAACAAAGTGCTTTGCTTTGGATTAAAAAGAGACGATAAATGAGTGAAAAAATCGCTGTATGATCGATTGCTATCGCTATCTAGAATACAACGTATTGTATCCATTCGAACCAAGTAGCCCAGTTTTTATACAGAAAATGGCTTGTGTAAGCTTGTGTTTGACCATTCTTTATTCACTCAAGTGTCACACAGTTTGGCTGAAGACTGAAGTCCTATCGTAATCAACTGAGCGTGTATTTGTCAAACAATGTCAAACAACCAATTAACGATTGCCAGCGGTCATACAGGTAACAACCAAAAAAGGTGTGAAAGACTGTCTGATTATGTGCACGCGTATCGATTTTGAGCAATTGATTAGTAGGTTGTTTTTTTTTTACATTGAGCATCCAGATCAGCGTATCCTAGATCCTGATCGGACGCAAAATGGTCAACCCCCCCAAATTTTGGGAGCCACAGGACACCCACGTTCTAACGGAATCAGCGAGTTAACGAAGTTCGTTATAACGGGGCTCCACTGTACCACACAATCCCACATCTTAACAACCCCGAGAAACATTTGAAATCGCTGTGGGAAAAGAGATAATGCTGGCAGCCAGCATTTTCTCCTTTTTCCATAATGTTTTCTATCCTATCAAGGAGAAATTCCATTAAGTGAGCCACATTTAAATTGTCGTCTGCAACTGCTTTCATTTTGGACAAGTCAACAATTTTGCCATTTGTGGTAAAGAGTTATTTAACCCTTTACCACACAACAAAATTTTAGACTAGACCAATTGCAAAGCACTTGCAGACCACAAATTTAACATTGGTACAAATGAGCTTTAGCCCTCTGATAGACCAGAAAACATTGTGGGAAAAGGAGAAAATGCTGGTTACCAGCATTTTCTCCTTTTCCCACAATATCTTCAAAAGCCTTCCTTTCCAGGGTCGTGAAAACCAGGGCTTGTTTGGTAAGGGGTTAAAGTGGCTTTAACCCTTTCCCAAACAAGCCCTGGTTTTCATGTGTCTGCAGTACAAGTCTTTTGAAAACACTGTGGGAAAAGGAGAAATTGCTCCCAACGAGCAATTTCTCCTTTTCCCACAGTGTTTTCTACCCTTTTTGAGACCTTTCTTCCATTTTCATCAAATTTAAAATTGTCGTCTGCAAGCTCTTTCAATTTGGACCAGTCCAAAATTTGTCGTTTGGGAAAGGGTTAAACCAGATTTTGCAGCAAATACCGGAAGTTGGAGTATTTTAACCCTTTACCATACAATCTCATGTTCCAACAACCCTGAGAAAGAAGACTTTTGAAAACATTGTTGCTAAAAGAGAAAATGCTAGTGGCCATCATTTTCTGCCCCTACTATGTTTTCTATCCCTTCAAAGACAAATCCTATTCTTTGAGTTACATACATTTTGCCGTCTGCTTATACCTTCGATTTCAACAAGTCCTAAATTTTGGTGTTTAGTAAAGGTTAAATATTGCACAAAATATCTAAAAAGACTATGTTTTATACCTTACCAAAGGCAAATCCGCAAAATCGATCTACTTTTAATTTGTCGTCTGCAAATGCTTTCATTTTGTATAAGTCCCAAATTTCTGTGTTTGGTAAAGGTTAAATATTGCACAAGATACCTAAAAAGACTATGTTTTATACCTTATCAAAGGCAAAGACGCTCAATCAATCTACACGTAATTTGTCGTCTGCAAATGCTTTCATTTTGGACCAGTTGAACTTTTTTTTCATTTGACAAAGATTGAACAAAAACTAATATTTCATATTCACTAGCAAAGATGGCTATGGAACTTAGGTTGTGACAGAAAATATTTTAGCTCTTTATCAAACAACAAAATTCTAGACTGGTCCAAATTGAAAGCAATTGCGCACACGACAAATTAAATGTGAATCGAAAATTGAAATTTGTTTCGGGAAAGGTAGAAAACATTGTGGGAAAAGGAGAAAATGCTGGTTACCAGCATTTTCTCCTTTTCCCACTATGTTTTCAAAAGGCTTCTTTCTCTGGATCCTTTAGAATTCGGAATGTGTGGTGAAGATGTAAGAAAACAAGTGAATACACCACTGTTTCTATATTGTTCTCCGTAAAATTTCATATCCTGTTTGTTACGTAACAAGGTACAAATACATTCTAAATACACTTCAATATTTACTAAACGAAACAATTTTGGACTAGTCCAAATCCAAAGCATGTGCAGACAACATATCAAATATGATTCAAACTGTGGAATTTGTCTCTGAAAGTTCATATGAATCCGCCACTCTTCGAGAAAGCATGCATGTATGTATCTACCTTGACAGATTGCACTCAGAATGTTTAATTAGTTTAATATGTTTAAACCTATTTATCTTACATCGATCGAGAAACAAAACCTTGCAACTTATACTGATCTCTCTCAATTCAGCTTCCTGGAAACTACATCAGTACTTGGCCCGAATATGTGGGCCAATGAACAGCTCAAGAGTTGACACCCACCCCCAGGAACCTTATGGTTACAGGGCAGGCACTCTACCTCAGACACAACTGCAAAATTGCACTCAGATTTATGATCAAAAGGGTTTATAGGCATAGTATAAGTTTATCATTTCACTACAACAGGTGTGAGCCGTGCTCTGGCAAATGGGGCTTTCATGCATCATATCCATTATACCAAGCAAGTTTTCACATAATTATGGATCTTTACAATCCATTTTGTCTAACAACACGCTGAATGAGGTAGAATGGTCCTTGGACACGCAGAAAATTTACAAACAGCAAAAAGTTTCGACCCATGTCAGCCTGCGCGGACTGCGAAGGCTGACATAGGTTGATACATTTTGCAGATGGTTTAGACCCCCTTTTCACAGAGTATGACTCATGTGTGGACTCATTCCAAGCACTTTGTGCGCTGTTGCCCTAAAAGACGAGAACTTACGTGCTGACGCTGGGGTACATCCCAGATCCATATATACAGCTTGCAAGCATTACAAGGACATAGAAGGATCTCCGCAAGTCTCCTGCCGTGATTATTCGTTTACACATCGTCTCATGTTCATCTGCTTTGCCAAAGTCGTAGGTCAGCCACTAAAACATCGAGAATAACTCCCATAATCTTTCTACCCTGCTTTCACCCTCTACCAAGCAATAAAAGTGTTTTTTTTTTTTTGACCCTACAGAAGATGACTTTTCAAAATATTGTGGGAAAAGAATACAAGAGCACCGCATACAGGTAGCAATGCTCAGCTGGCGTTGCTTGACTTTCAGTGAAAATTCAAAGTTGAAAATGGGGCATAACTGTGTCAAAAATACTTTGATTGTTATCTGACCTTGTTGTGTGGATTCCCCCTGTGATAGTGAACAACTTGTCCAAGTCTTGAAGTAAATTTTGAAGTTTGAAGTAAATATCTTCAGTAATGACAGAGACATTACAAAATGTCAAAGTTTTTGGAAAATGTCAAAACCTTTGCAAGACAACAACACAGGCGATGATGACGAAGCCAGGGCCACAACAATGACTCGATGCTTTCCTAGAAACAGCCAAGCTAAACATGCTGGTGACCTGCGTTTGATTATTTGTTCTCAATGTTTTCCACCTTATCAAAACAAAGATGAGCCACGCTCTGTGAAAAGGGTGCTTAATGCATCTGCAAAAAGTATCGACCCAGGTCAGCCTGCACAATCCATGCAGGCTGACCTGGGCCGAAACTTTCGCTATTGGTCAAATTTCCGTATGTCAGAGGACCATTCTACCTAAGGATTCTGTCAGTTGTTAGACAAAACAGACTTTATGGATCCATGGTCATGTCTTGACTTTCTACATATCATGCATCGCAGAGATGCATTAAGCCCCCTTTTGCCAGAGCATGGCTCATATGGCAGATTACGTTTTAACTCTTTACCAAACGACACTAATTTAGACTGGTCCAATTTGAAAGAAGTTGCAGACGACAATTTAAAGGTGGCTCAAATGACACATTTTTGTTGGGAAAAAGGGGAAAATACTGGTTAGAAGCATTTTCCTTTACCACACAATCCAGAGCTGTATGACATCAGAGTACGAGCCTTTTGAAAACACTGTGGGAAAATGCTGGTAACCAGTTCCTTTCCCAAGATGTTGTCTACCCTTTCATAGCCAAATCCTACTATCTAAGCCACATTTAGTTTTCACCTGAAAATGCTTTCAATCTCACTAGTCTATAATTTTGTTGTTTGGAAAGGAGTTAGGCATTCATTAATCTTTGCTGAAAAACCAAAAAAAGACCATAATTGGCAAAACAAATACAAAAAATGTTAACTCTTTAAAGACGACAAAATTTTACACTAGTTCAAATTGAAAGCAATAGGAGACAACGAAATAAATGAAACTCAAAAACTGAAATTTGATTTGGGAGGGGGAGAAAACAATGTGGGTAAAGGAGAAAATCCTTTTCCTGTCATGGTTTCAAAAGCTTTCTTCTCTAGGTAGTTATTAGCCTGGGCTGTGCAAAAAAAGGTTACCAAAGAATTTACACAAAACATGACTTAGAGATACACAAACTGGAAGACAGACAGACAGACAGATAAATTTGTAATTAAAAGAAGGAGACTGATGCTATCTTCACCAGTTATTCTAAATTTCATTCTACTGCTAATTCTCCTGAATTCTCTAAATTTCGAAGTAACACAATTTCTGATTGGCTTAACCATATTATCCTTAGCCAATCAGCCCTTTTCCAAACAAAAAATTGTTGACCCTTCAAAATTGAAACAACAGGTAACTGCAGATGAAAATTTCAAAAATGGTGACAATGAGCTGCAGTTCTCCGATACGGTAGAAAATAGTGTGGGAAAAGGAGAAAGTCCTTTCCCAACAATGTTTTCAAAAGCCTTTTTTCCTCAAGGTCTTCAACCCTTTACCACACAACCCTGACTTTTAACGACCCGAGACAGAAGCCTTTGGAAAACATTGTGGGAAAATAAGAAAATGCTGGTAACCAGCATTTTCTCCTTTTCCCACAATTTTTTTCTACCCTATCAAAGACCAATTCTATCATTTGACCCTCATTTACATTGTTGTTTGCAAATACTTTCAATTTGGACAAGTCTACATTTTTTCGTGTGGTAAAGAATTAAAAGGTGGGATTATGTTAGGAAGGCGTTAAGAAATAGACTATGAAGGCAATTTAGAACATTTGGTGAATAAAGGCCCTGAAAAACTGACTTATACCTCTGTTAAAATTTGAGACACCATCAAAATGTCGTTGGATTTTGTATGTTTATGCTGTTTGATAAGACCGCCATGTCCGTTGGAAGCCCCTGACGACAGATGAGGTTGGTTGCCGTTTATTTCGTGCTTTGAAGTTTTAGGTAACATCATCGCCATGGGTTTAGTGATATTTTTCTCCACCTCGATAAATGTGTAGAGGTTCCAGCATAATATAAGAACATGGAGAACCTCTTGCTTGATCAGTGTTAAGGAATAACAGTTTTTTTACCAACAGTAATATTTTACCTTAGGTTGCTAAGTGTGACTCAAGGACCCTTTTGCGGACAGTGTAGATCAAAGATCAGACTGCACAGAATGGAGATATTTTTCCCTCCAAAAAATTGTTTTGAAATAGCAACATTGGGGTTCCCACTATCAGATTAACCCTTTCCCAAACAAGACCTGGTTTTCACATGTCTGCAGTACAAGTCTTTTGAAAACACTGTGGGAAAAGGAGAAATTGCTCCTAATGAGCAATTTCTCCATTTCCCACAGTGTTTTCTACCCTTTTTGAGACCTTTCTGCCATTTTCATCAAATTTAAAATTGTCGTCTGCAAACTCTTTCAATTTGGACCAGTCCAGAATTTGTCGTTTGGGAAAGGGTTAAAGATTTAATTAAACTTATGTAGCAGGTCAAGACTTAACCCTTAGGCTGCTAAGCGTGACTCATGGACCTTTTGTGGATATTGTAGATCAAGACCACTTTTTCCCACAATATTTCTTACCCTATCAAAGAAAAATTCCACCATTTGAGCCACACTGAAATTGTCGTCTGCAAATGTTTTCAATTTGGACATGGCTAAAATTTTGTCATCTGGTAAAGAGTTTAAAAAACCACAATCTCTCAATGGCTGAATCATATTGACTAACCCATACGGATTACCCAATCAGATATTGTGTTACATTCTTTAGAATTAAAATGTCAAGAACTTAATGCTTAATCAGATTCAAGAAATATCGAGTTGTTTGTTTGCAGTCTATTCCTCGAAATAACTTAACCTTTGACCAAAAGATCATGTGTTTTAACCCTATTACTAGACGACAAAATTTAAGATTGGTCTAAACTGAAAGCATTTGCAGACGACAAAATTAATATTGCTCAGATGGTGAGAACTATCCATGATAAGATAGAAAACATTGTGGGAAAAGGAGAAAATGCTGGTTACCAGCATTTTCTCCTTTTCCTACAATGTTTTCAAAGGTTTCTTCTTCAGGGTCGTTAAAAGTCGGGATTGTGTGGTAAAGGGTCAATCACCCCTCTTATGAACATAAAAGTTCGCAACAAAGCATACCAAATACCAACCGCCTCGGCTGGGATTGAAACAAAGATTCTCGTTTTCGAGTATTAGAAGACCAATACACTACCCACAGAGCTAAAAAGAATTCTGCCTAACTCAGTCACTAGATAATGATCTTATATGGAAAGAAGCTATGCTTAACTCTTTACCAAACGACAAAATTATAGACTGGTCCAAATTCAAAGCATTTGCAGACGACAAATTGGATGTGGCGCAAATAATGGAATTTATGTCCAAAAGAGTAGAAAACATTGTGGGAAAAGGAGAAAATGCTGGTTACCAGCATTTACTCCTTTTCCCACAATGTTTTCAAAAACCTTCTTTCTACTGGGTCGTTAAAAGTCGGGAAAGGGTTAAGGAAGGAGTGATCTCCTGTAACACCCGCAACAGAAAAGTTTTGAAAATGTTGCTGGAAAAGGAGAAAATGCAGGTAGCTAGCATTTTCCTCTTCCTCCACAATGTTTTCTACTCTTTTGATGACCAAAATCATCATTTGAGCTACAATTTATTTGTCTTCTTCAAATGCTTTCGTGCTGGTCAAGTCTAAGATTTCGTTGTTTGGTAGAAAGAATTAATCCTTTACCACACAATCCCGGGCTTTAACAACCCTAATGAAAAAGCCTTTTAAAAACATTGTTGGAAAAGGAGACAGCATATGCTGGTAACCTTGTGGGATTGTGTGATTAGCTCTTCACCACACAGTCCCGGGTTTTAACGACCCTGGGGAAGAAGGCTTTTGAAAACATTGTGGGAAAAGGAGGAAATGCTGGTAACCAGCATTTACTCCTTTTCATACAATGTTTTCTACTCTTTCAAACATATATTTCAATTTCCGAGTAACATTTTTTTGTTGTCTGCAAATGCTTTCAATTTGGACTAGTCTAAAGTTTTGTCGTTTGGTAAAGAGTTCAGCAGTAATAAAATGAAAAACATCCAATCAAAGGATATCCCATGCTGAGTAAAATAGACAACGACAAAAACCCACAACATATCGTGACCAGGCGACTCTGTATCTCTGTGGAGACGGCTAGAGGGGCAACGAGGGCCAGCACTGAAACAGAAAAGGTGGAAATTAAAAACTTTAACACTTTACCAAACAAGAAAATTTTTGACTAGACCAAATTGACAGCATTTGCAGAAGACAAAGTAAATGTTGCTAAAATGACGATTTCTGTCTTTGATAGGGTAGAAACCTTGGTGGGAAAAAGAGAAAATGCTGGTTACCAACATTTTCTCCTTCTCCCACAATGTTTTCAAAAGCCTTCCCTTTCAGGGTTGTTAAAAGCCGGGATTGTGTGGTAAAGGTTTACCAAAGTTAAAAAGCAAACAAAATTCCATTGTTTCTATAACCGTGAGGAGCAAATATTTTGAAAACATTTTGGCAAAAGGAGGAAGTGCTACTTTTACCAGAATGTTTTCTACCCTTTCAAATTCAAATCCCATTATAAAGAGTGTTACCAAACAGGGTTTCTATATACATGTACATAATGTTAAGCATGTAACCAGGGTTTCAAACATTGTGAGAACGGGAGAAATTGCTGGCTGATGGCATTTTCTTTTTTCTTCCACAATGTTTTCAAAAGCTGCCCCAAGAAAGTTCAAACACAGCATTACTTAGTAAAGTGTTAAAATACAAATTCCATTGTTTTAGCTGTAATAAATTTATCTGCAAATACTTTCAATTTGGACATGTCTAAAGGACATTTATCACATAAAACTTCCTCTGGCAGTGTATTAAACACATGACTTACTTTTGATAAATCACTAGTGAATTATCGTTTTTTGGGTCCCGGTTCTGAACAGTTTTTAGTCATGAACATGTGAAGCCAGAGAAACCAGCCACAGCACGTGCCGGAATTTGTACTACTATGCCATTTCACGGAAAAATGATGTCAAGACATATGCACATGGAAAAAATTTTTTTATTTTCATGTTTAATAAAAACCAAGAAATGCAGCGAAAGTTTTTTAAAATCAACAAAATTGCAGAAATAGGTGGAACTAACCCCTCTAGAAATTGTTTCATTCTACTTTCAGTGTAAATGTCAAAGAGCTATCTACCTGTACTTGTCTATGTGCACATTTTAAACCGAACTACAACTGTAAACATGGACCTCGGAATTATGTACAGACTAAGCTTGATGATGCAGGATATTTTTTTTGTCTGTCATTTGTTTAATGTGATATAGAATCATGTTTATGTATCATCATTTTTATCAAAATCATTGACTAAATGTATTTGACGCTAGCCAAGGCTTGCGTCACACATTTTTAGTCAACTTGTTTGACAAAAACGATAATACATAAACAATCATGTAATGATGCCTTATTTCCAAAATTTTGTGGTCTGGAAAAAGGTTAACCAATTTCTAACATCCCTGAAGAAGAAGACTTTTGAAAACATTATGGGAAAAGTATGAAATACTCATTTTTCCACAAAGTTTTCTTCCCTAAAAATGTGGATTAATTCTTACTTCACACAGAATAAAGGGTCCGTATTCACCAACCATTCTTAAGAACGTTCTCAGACTTATTCTCCAAAATTTTCTACATTTGAAAGTAACACAACTTCTGATTGGCTAAACCATTCGGTGTAGCCGATCAGAAGTTGTGTTACTTTCAAATTTTCTAAATCTTGAAGAATAAGACTAAGAATATTCTTAAGAATGGTTGGTGAATACGGACCTAGAACGACGTCAAATTTACCACACTTCTGTTGCACTGTGTTTATAGAGCCGAATTCGCGTGTCATGGTAGAATAAGGTCAGACTGAGACACAATAAAGGACTCACCAAAGATGGACCAACTCAGGACCTGATTAATGAAGGGTGTGTGTTGATCATGATTCATAAGGTATGTAGTGTAGGCCTGCATGGCTGTGGACAGTGCTATCACAAAGATCTGAAAGGAAGCCATATTGATATATTGACCTTTTACCAAACAAGCCTTTCTTTTAATTACCCTAAGCCAGAAGGCTTTTGAAAACTGTTAACCAGTATTTTCTCCTTTTCCCACAATGTCTTTTCACCTAGTAAAGACAAATCCCAGCATTTAAGACACACCTAAATTGTTGGACGCAAAAAGTGAAATTTAGAGGGGTCTAAAAATTTTGACATCTGAAAAATGCTTTCATCATCATTTACGTCAGAACATAATGATAGCTCATCTATTAATGTGTGCCCTGGGTTTCAACAGCGCAAGGCTGGGGCTCCAAAGTGTCTTGCCAAAGGAAATTTAAAAGTTACCATTTAGTATACTATATGAATGCAAAATATTATTGAAATCACTTTGTCATGTTACATACATGGTTTATTCCTAAACTGGATAATACAAAGCCAAAATTTAGGCATGTCATACAAGTGAGTAGAAACTAATTGCACATAGGAATTTTATGCCAGTTTTATCCTAAGTTATTGTATCTGGTACTGCATAAGAAAGCGTGTAACCTTCCAATTATGAGTAACAAATGAGTGTTAGCATTATCTTAACGAAACCCTCTTTGGATTAGAATTACCCCACCCACGTTTATCAAGAGCACAACGCACAAACCTAAACCAATTGATTTGATTGCTAGAAATTACATCCAACATTTATAAGTTTCAGCATATAAAATTTAAAGAAAATCAGTGGTGACCATGACAACAGCTTTTTAACCCTTTACCACTCAATCCCAAATTTTGACGACCCTGACACACTAAAGCTTTTGAAAACATTGCGGAAGAAGGAGAAAATGCTGGTAACCAGCATTTTCTCCTTTTCAGGCTATGTTTTCTTGCCTTTCAAGGACAAATCACACCATTTAACCCTTTACCACACAATGCCGCCTTTTGACGCCCCTGGGAAAGAAGCCTTTTGAAAACATTGTGGAAAAAGGAGAAAATGCTGGTTACCAGCATTTTCTCCTTTTCCCACAATGTTTTCTACCCTATCAAAGAAAAATTGCACCACATGAGCCACATTGAAATTGTTGTCTGCAAATGCTTTCAATTTGGACAAGGCTAAAATTTTGTCATCTGGTAAAGGGTTAAGCAACATTTAATTTATCATCTGCACATGCTTTTGATTTAGACAAGTCCGAAAATTTTGTCATGTAGTAAAGAGTTAAGACACTGCTCTGATTTAGAAGTAAGATACTTTCTAATTTGCTCATCCACCTGATTTAGATGATCAGAAATTAGAGTCCATAAGATATAGAAACTTCTTGAGGATTTAAATATGATTTATGATGGTTTGTGAATACAGCCCCAGGTTTCATGTGTTCTTGATGTCAGCAAATAAAGTGATATATCAAATAAAGTGAACAAACCAGAAAATTTGTAAACTTGGATCGAAGATTTCTAAACAAGCGCATGGATATCAAAGGTCTGTCTGATTGTCTGCAAAGTAAAATAAACGAAACTATTAGAATGATATGTTGGTTGATAAGTGGTCATTAGTAAACAAAATTCAGCTTACTCTTCCTTTATTTTTGTAATGGTTATCAGCTATAATAATAGCATACGGATAACCGAATATGCACCGAGGGCACATCCAAATTTGTCTCATAATTTTTAAGTTCTCAAGATTAACACAGTGACCAGAGTACCTTCCTGTTGTGACCAGCACTTCACAACAAAGAGCAATTCAACAATTGCTGTGAAGGTATTTGCTAGGGTACTTGTTGCAGAGAAACAGACTGAGGAATCTGAGATATCAGATGAAATTTTCAGCCTCACAATATATAGATACACAAAGAACAAAATAGTTTGCCTACCCTATCTCATTTGCATATATTAAAGGGAGGTAATTAATCAAGCCCCAACACTTTCCATTAGCTCCTTGAGTTTTGTCTTGATAGAGCTAAGTACAACGCTCTTTTCCCAGCCACTGACAGCTTTCCAACATACAAGTCATCAAAAAAATGTTCACAGGACAGACAAAAATGTATCTAGTTGCAATGACAATAACCTATTCTAAAAAAAAACAAAGGCACTGCATGTGGGTGCCAATGCTTGGCTGTGGATGCTTGATTTTTAGTGAAAATTCTAATTCGAAAAAGGGTAAAAATACTTTGATGGTTACCTGCTTTTGCTGTATAGGATAATTAACGACTTTTCCAAGTTTGGGGAAAATATCTTCAGTAATAAGAGAGATATGATAAAATGTAAAAGTTTTTGCACGACAATGCAGATATCAATGACACCAGGCCTACAACAATGCCTTGTTGTCTTCTTCAAAAACAGACAAGCTAATATCTTAACACTTTACAGCCCCTTGTTTAACCCTTTCCCAAACAAGCCCTGGTTTTCACGTGTCTGCAGTACAAGTCTTTTGAAAACACTGTGGGAAAAGGAGAAATTGCTCGTAACGAGCAATTTCTCCTTTTCCCACAGTGTTTTCTACCCTTTTTGAGAACTTTCTGCCATTTTCATAAAATTTAAAATTGTTGTCTGCAAACTCTTTCAATTTGGACCAGTCCAAAATTTGTCGTTTGGGAAAGGGTTAAATGATCCTGAGGAAGACAGCTTTTGAAAATATTGTGGGAAAAAGGAGAAACTGCTGGTCACCAGCTTTTTCCCCTTTCCTCCACAATGTTTTCTATACTCTCTCAACAATGAATCCTGTCATTTCAGCCACATTTACTTTGTCATCTACAACAAATGCTTTTAACCCTTATCCTGTTAAATAATTGAAACAAATTTTTCAAGCTGAGAGTAAAAAAGCAAATTTTGCCATTTAAGCCTTTACCACACAATCCCGACTATTAACGACCCTGAAGAAGAAGGCTTTTGAAAACATTGTGGGAAAAGGAGAAAATGCTGGTAACCAGCATTTTCTCCTTTTTCCACTATGTTTTCTACCCTATCAAAAAGAGAAATCATCATTTTAGCAACATAAAATTTGCAACCTGCAAATGCTTCCAATTTGGTCCAGTCCAAAATTTTGTCGTTTGGTAAAGAGTCAAAAGGTACTTTTGAGGGAGAGGTATCGCCTTATCGGACAGTGTAGATCAAAGATCAGGCTGCACATTCTGTGCAGCCTGATCTTGATCTGCACTGTCTGCAAAAGGTCGGTGAATTGCGCTTAGCAGCCTAAGGGTTATTACGGAAAAGTTAACAATCATCTAGTAAAGACTCAACTCACAATCTACAAGGACTAACAGTTCATTTTACAAAGATACATAACTTACCTTTTCAATAAAATACATAGTACAACTGCTGCACAACCCGATAGTATGCTGAAAACAGAAAATTAGGATTTTTAAAACATCAATTAAAATATTATCAACATTTGTGACTTTTATGGTTATGCCTTTTTTTCTTTTTAACTTCCCAGTCTTTACCAAACAAAATTTTAGACTTGTCCCAACTGAAAGCATTTGGAGACAACAAATGAAATGTGACTCAAATGATGAAATATGTCTTCAAAATAGTAGGAAAAAATTTGGGAAGAGGAGAAACTGCTGTTTATTAGCAGTTTCTGCTTTTTCAACAATGTTTTTAAAAGTTTTTTTTCTCAGAATCATTCAACCCTATACCACATGATCCCGAGTTTTAACGACGCTGAGGAAGTAGCCTTTTGAAAACTTTGTGGGAAAAAGAGAGAAATGCTGGTAACCAGCATTTTCTCCCATTCCCACAAAGTTTTCTACACTTTCTCTGGCAATTACCACCATTTCAGCTAAATTTAAAATGTCATCTGCAAATGCTTTCAATTTGGACAAGTCTAAAATTTTGTCGTTTGGTAAAGGGTTAAACACAGGATTGTTTGGTAATGGGTTAAAATACTATCAATTGAAGCATTTTGGGAAAATCTATGGTTGAAACACTATTTTTCAGTCATTATTGCTGTGTGAAACACTGATTTGGTAAAATTTCAATTACTTTAATCTTTCACTCTTTAATCCTTTACTGCACAATGCCGCCTTTTAACAACCCTAGGAAAGAAGCCTTTTGAAAACGTTGTGGGAAAAGGAGAAAATGCTGGTAACCAGCATTTTCTCCTTTTCCCACAATGTTTTCTACCCTATCAAAGAAAAATTGCACCTTTTGAGCCACAAAGAAATTGTCATCTGCAAATGCTTTCAAATCGGACGGGTCTAAAATTTTGTCGTTTGGTAAAGGGTTAAATTGGTTGGAAACATTGCAGCATTTTCAGCATGGCTACCAGCATTTTCTCCTTTTGCCAAAATGTTTTCAAAAGCCTCCTTCCTCCCTGTCTTTTAACACAACATTGTTAACTCCTTACCAAACGACAAAATTTTAGGCTGGTCCAAATTGAAAGCATTCGCAGACGAGAAATTAAAGGTGGCCAAAATGAGGACATTTGTCCTTGATAGACTAGAAAACATTGTGGGAAAAGGAGAAAATGCTGGTTACCAGCATTTTCTCCTTTTCCCACAATGTTTCCAAAAGCCTTCTTCAGCAGGGTCGTTAAAAGTCAGGATTGTGTGGTAAAGAGTTAACTCTTTACTAAACCACAATATTTCGGACTGAACGAAATTGAAGGCATATGCAGACGACAAATTAACTGATGCTCGAATAATTATTTCTTTCTTTGATAGGGTTGAAAACGTTGCAGGAAAGGGAGAAAATGCTGGTTACCAGCATGTTCTCCTTTTCCCATAATTGTTTCAAAAGCCTTCTCTTTCAGGGTCGTTAAAAGTCCGGATTGTGCGGTAAAGAGTTAAAAATGGTCAACTCTTTACCAAACGACAAAATTTTTGACTTTTGACCAAACTGAATGCATTTGCAATCAACAAATTAAATGTGGCTCAAATGGTGATTTCTGTCTTTTATAGGGAAGAAAAAAGTTTGGGAATAGCACAAAATGCTGGGTACTAGTTTTTCAAAAGCCTTTTCTTTCAGAGTAGTTAAAACTGGGGATTGTGTGATAAAGGGTTACAAAAACAAAACTTACGCTAGAGTGTAATGCGGTTCTCTTGTTCCTAATGGGCGAATTGAAAGTAGTCCGAAGGCAAACGTTGAGCAAATCCAATGTTTGAGCAATGACTGTAAAAATGAAACAAACAGAGAAATTTAATCCTTTACCCAGTGATACTGTATTTAAATCGTTACCTAACAACAAAATTTTAGACTAGTCCAAATTGAAAGCATTTGCAGACCACAAAATAAATGTGACCCGAAAATTAATATTTGTGTTGGATCGGGTAGAAAACATTGTGGAAAAAGGAGAAAATGCTAGTTACCAGCATTTTCTCCTTTTCCCACAATGTTTTCAAAGGCTTTCTATCCTATTAAAGACATATTGCATCTTTCGAGCCATATTTAATTTGTCGTCTGCAAATGCTTTCAATTTGGACAGGTCTACAATTTTGTCATTTGGTATAAAGTTAAGGGAAGAAAACACGTTTGAAAACATTGTGGGTAAAGGAGAAAATTTTGCTACTTTAAACAGCACTTTCTCCTTTTCCTACATTGTTTTCTAACTTATTAAAAACAAATTCCATCAATCAGGCAACGCTTAACCTTTACCATACAATGCCACATTTTAATGACCCTGATACAATGCTGCATTTTAATGACCCTGGGAAAGAAGCCTTTTGAAAACATTGCGGGAAAGGGAGAAAATGCTGGCCACCAGCATTTTCTCCTTTTCCTACAATTTTTTCAACCCTATCAAAGAAAAATTGTACCATTTGAGCCTCATCGAAATTGTCGTCTGCAAATGCTTTCAATTTGGACAAGGATAAAATTTTGTCATCTGGTAAAGCATCAATTTTGTCATCTGTAATTGCTTTCAATCTGGACACGATTGTCTAAACTTCTATCATCTGGTCACAGGATAAACTGATTTTGACTCCTAGAGTGTCATAATTTCTGCTATTTTTTCCATAAATTGTGAATAAAGATCGTATAACATGTTCTATGCTGTCTGATCTTGAACAATATGGTGCACAAAAGACAGTCTCATTTTGATTGATATTATCTACAAAACAAGAGCACCACATGTGGGTGCCAACGCTCTGCTGCAGTTGCTTGATTTACAGTGAAATTTCTAAGCGGAAAAAAGGGGCATAACTGTGTAACAAATACTTTGATAGTTATCTGCCCTGTTGTATAGGTTCCCCTTTTTATTGTGAACAATTTTTCCAGGTTTGAAGGAAATATCTTCAGTGATAACAGAGATATTGTAAAAGGTCAAAGCTTTTGCATGAGACGCAGACAACGACAATGCCAGGGCTACAAGAACAACTCGACTATTTTTTTTTCCTTGAGAAAGCCAAGTTAAAATTTTTCATCATAGACTAGGTAAACGACAAGAAACAAGAAAAAGACATACCTTATCTAATGTTTCTGTTCCACTTTTAAGGAGGACAGGCCACAGACCATAGGCAAAGAGAATGAGACCATAAAATATACGGTAATATAGGGCCATAACCTGTAAGAAATACCAAATACATTATGAATGTTAATCCTTATCCTGCTAAGCGCTACTAACTGATCTTTTGTAGACAGCGTAGATCAAGATCAGACTGCATAGAATGTGCAGTCTGATCTTGGATCTACACTGTCCGATAAGGAAATATATATCCTCAAAAAAAAAAAAACATTGAAACAGGAAAATTTGAGTTTTTACTGTCGGCTTTAAAGTTTCATTTAACTTAATCAGCAGGTCGAGGGTTAACCCTTATTCTGCTAGCCATGCCCCCCGTAGCTCAGTTGGTAGCGTGTAGGACTTGAGAACAGGAGGTCGCTGGTTCTATCCCAGGCTTGGCCAATTTCTTTCCGAGGACTAATGATAATCATCGCGACAGGATTCATTCCTCTCTCACCTCTGACCATTGTTTCAACGATGGCTATGTGGGAAAGCAGCAAGTGGCTTGGAAAGAATATTGTGCAGAGTACTGATAAAAGAAACTCCAGGAAAGCATGGGTAGGTGCACTGGCCACCACGATATAACTGAAATAATGTTGAAAACAGCGTTAAATACAATACATTCATTCGTTCGTATCTTATCCTGCTAAATAAGTGGAATGAAATTTTCAAACCGATAGTAAAAACCCCAATAATGCCATTTTAAATTCATTTTTAGGAAGAAAATATCTCCTTTACTCTGCCAAATGACAAAAATGTAGACTTTTCCAAATTGAAAGCATTTGCAAGCGACAATTTATTTGTGATTCAAATTGTGAAATTTGTCTTTGATTGGGAAAAAACATTGTGGGAAAAGGAGAAAATGCTGGTTACCAGCATTTTCTTCTTTTCCCACAATGTTTTCAAAAGGCTTCTACTTCAGGGTCGTTAAAACCCGGGATTGTGTGGTAAAGGATTAAAAGACAGTGTAGATCCAAGATCGGACATTCTGTGCAGTCTGATCTCGATCTGCACTGTCCGCAAAAGGTCAGCGAGTCACGCTAAGCAGCCTAAAGGTTAAATTGGTTCAAACTCACACATCATGATAATCTATAAATAAACTGTTTTATCCTGTTACTTGATAACAGGGTGCTGTATATTCATTTTGTTATCTGTCAGCTGGTCATGTGACCAAAGAAGTGTGCACCTGCCAACTTGAACTCTCCGACTTTAAAATAAGCATCCCAATGAAAAGAACATTTTGGCAGCAAGAATTGTAGTTGAATATCAAAAATGTGTTAATAGTTTCAATACATATACCCTTTTTTTTTGTTTACTTACATGTTAAAACACTAAAAACAGAGAAATATTTGTCTTCACTTGACACAATGGTTTTCCGCAGGTAAATGTCACATTCATGATGTAATCATACATCATTCATGACGCCATTATTGCAGCTGCAGATACGGTATGGGAATGCTTTATACAATTCTTCATGCTTCCTTTTTTCAACTAAATATTTAATTTAGTATGATATGGATTATAAAGGAGAAACAGGATAAACAGAATAGATGGTTGGTGTCTAGGATTGGGAAAGTCACCCGATAAAATTCCTACGCCTTGCCCAATGAACTTTCCAGTTCAAGACACCAACCATCTAGTCCCTGTTTCTATTAGCTGAGAGCCCTCCCCAGCCCAATTAATACTTTGAGATATTGACAAGCCTGAGACTTTTTTCTAATTTACTGTCAGTTTCTAATTTAATAAACCCTTAAAGCACCTTTCATGACTTTAGTTGCTTTAGTAGCTGCCAGTGTAGATCAAGATCAGGCTGCACAAAATGCAACAGATATTTCCAGTGGAGTAATAAGACCCTAATATGTACAAATTCAAGGTTGTTTTTGTCAACAGTGTTTAAGCGAAGCGGACAGTGTAGATCAAGATCAGACTGCACATTTTGTGCAGTCTGATCTTGATCTACACTGGCTGCAAAGCTTACTATAGTTGTAAAAGGTGCTTTATGGATTAAAACACTTGATCATTTAGGTAACATTTAACTCTTTACTACACAAACCTGTGATTTAATGACCCAGTAGAAAAAAGCTTTTTAAAACATTGTGGGAAAAGGAGAAAATGTTGGTAGCCAGCATTTTCTCCTTTTTTCACAATATTTCCTACCCTATCAAAGAGAGAAATTGTCATTTTAGCAACATTTGATTAGTCGTCTGCTAATGCTTTCAATTTGGACAAGTCTAAAATTTTGTCGCCAAGCCCCTGTAGCTCAGTCGGTAGCATACAGGACTTGAGAACAGGAGGTCGCTGGTTCGATCCCTGGCTTGGCCAATTTCTTTCCGAGGACTGACGATAGTCATTGTGACAGGATTCATTCCTCTCTCACCGCTGACCATTGTTTCGACGATGGTTATGTGGGAAAGCAGCCAGTAGCTTGGAAAGAATATTGTGTGGAGTACTAGTAAAAGAAACTCCAGGAAAGCATGGATAGGTGCACTGGCCGCCGCAATTTAACTGAAATAATGTTGAAAACGGCGTTAAACACTATTTAATCAATCAATCAATCAACTAAAATTTTGTCTTCTGGTAAAGAGTTCAAAACACTTGATCATTTAGCTGACAGCTAATGCACTTACCAGAAGCAGCATAGCAAACAACATGAGAAGGGCAACTGGCAATAGATCTTTCTGTCTTTTAATTATGGGTAAAACTGTCCCTATTTCATAATACCTGTAAATAAAATGTATACATGCATGTAACCATGGTACAAGACTTTTCTGTGGGTATATACATGTATATATATGCCCATATATGGGTACATGTATATACATGTATGTTGCATTTCATAAAACCTGGGTATATACATGTATATATATGCCCATATATGGGTACATGTATATACATGTATGTTGCATTTCATAAAACCTGCAAGTAAAATTTATATGTACATAACCCATGTGTGCTGCCTTTTAACCCTTTACCACACAATGCTGACTTTTAACAACCTTGAGAAAGAAGACTTTTTACAAAAAATTGTGGGAAAAGAGAAAATGCTAGTCACCACAATGTTTTCTACCCTATCAAAAACAATTTCACAATTTTTGCCACATTTGACACCTGCATATGGTTTGGGTTTGGACAGGTCTAAAATGTTGTAATGTGGAGAGAATTAATAATGGGTAAACAAGTTTCCTAATATATGTTGATCAACTGGCAAAAATAAACTTTTATGCACAAAATATTAATTTGGGTCACATGAGCACATAATGCTCATGAATATTCATGTTACATGTAGCTCATGAATATTCATGAAAATGAGATTTTGTCAGTAAGATCTCTCCTTATCACACATCCTTTCCATGAGAAATACATCTACTTGAGCCATACTTGTCATCTGAAATTGCTTTATAAAATCTTATTGTCTGGTTAAAAACTGACTGTTAACCACACAATGCCGACCTTTAATGACCTTGAAATTAAAGACTTTTGAAAACATTGTGGGAAAAGGAGAAAATGCTGGTAGCCAGTACTGTCTCCTTTCCCCACAGTGTTTTCTACCCTATCAAAGATGAATTCCATCATTTGAACCATGTTTTAAATGTTGTCTGCAATCGCTTTTGATTTGGACAGGTGTACATTTTTCTCGTGCGGTAAAGAATTAACACAAGAGCCTGGTGCACGACATGTGGGTGCCTACGCTCGGCTGCAGTTGCTCTAAGAAACAGATTGATTTTCAATAAAACTTTAAATCAAAAAAGAGGCATAACTGTCAAAAATAATTTCGTGTATATCTGCTCCTGTTTTAGGGGTAACCCTTATGACAGTTAAGAACTAGTCCGTGTTTGTAGTTAACCCTTTCCCAAACAAGCCCTGGTTTTCACGTGTCTGCAGTACAAGTCTTTTGAAAACGCTGAGGGAAAAGGAGAAATTGCTCGTAACGAGCAATTTCTCCTTTTCCCACAGTGTTTTCTACCCTTTTTGAGACCTTTCTGCCATTTTCATCAAATTTAAAATTGTCGTCTGCAAACTCTTTCAATTTGCACCAGTCCAAAATTTGTCGTTTGGGAAAGGGTTAATATCTTCAGTAAAGACAGAGATAATATAAAACGTCAAAGTTTTTGCATGATGACGATGCAGAAAAAGACCGGGCTATGACAATACCTCGACGTTTCCTTCGAAAACAGCCGAGCTAGACATTGTTACTTACTTTATTATGGCTGCTGTCCAGACAGGAATGGGCAAAATCAGGTGTAAGCAATTTGTAACAGAGGCAGAACTGGCTGTGAACAAACAAAATCTGACAGTAAGTTAACCATTAACCCTTCAGTTCACAACACTATCACAAGCTTTACCAACCTTGAAGAAAAAGGCCTCTGAAAACATTGTGAGAAAAGGAGAAAATGCTGGTTACCAGCTTTTTCTCCTTTTCCCACTATGTTTTCTACCCTCTTAAAGCCAAATTTCAGCATTTTTTCCAAGTAATTCTATCATCAGCAAATGTTCTCAAATGAGACAGGTCTAAAATTCTGGTTGTTTGGTAAAGAGTTAACCCTATGTTCTGGTGCTTTGGTGCCCTTAAAGAAGCTTTTTGAAAATAATGTCGAAAAAAGGAGAAAACTCAGCTTACTAGGCCTTTACTACACAATTCCGAGCTTCAACAACCCTGGTAAAGACATTTTTGGAAAACATTGTGGTTACCAGCATTTTTTCCTTTTCCCACAATGCTTTCAAAAGGTTTCTTCTTCAGGGTCATTAAGATCAGAACTGTATGATAAAGGGTTATGCAGTAAAAAGAGAGTTTTTGTAATCCCTAACACAATGGTCTTCCACAGGACTACATCACAATCTTGACATGAATTGTTTTTTTTTATCTACTTTATAATTTAAAAGCGATAAAACTCAGCACAGCCTTTTTAGAGTAACTTGTTCTATAAAGACAATGAACTAATGTAATATTTGATTGACTGATTGGCTGGTTGGTTGGTTGGTTGGTTGACTGATTGACCGAAAGATTGATTGATGCTGGCCTGCCAGACGACCAGCAGACCAACTGATTGATTAATCAATCGATTGATGCTATCGATTGATTAGATCGATTGATGATTTTTGATCAACCGATTGATTTCATCAACTGATGGATTCAATTGATAGATTGATTGATTTGATTGATTGATTGACTGATTGATTGATGCCGCTTTTGATGTTATTTCAGTCACAGCATTGCAACAGCTCACATATTCATGTGTTTACAGGGTTTCACCAGTACTAGGCTGGGGCTCTGAAGCGTCTTGCCAAAAGAACTTCCAATGAAAAACCCAGTGCTGCCAGTGAGAACCCACAGCCTCCAGATTACAAGTCCTACACATTACCACACAGGACCCTTGAATTTGTGTGAACATTTGTGGACCAAATGAGGTAAAACTTTACCATAGAGAAATAAGAAATCGAAGATGGCTACCGCAGCGGCACATTGCATGATGATGTGTTTTGTGTTCATCATCAAGGGTGAGTTGTATTTGATGTCCTCCCAGTTCTGATGCTGTTGGGCAAGTGTCAACCCACACAACACAAACCAGCCAACTAGTGATGCTAGTGTGGCATACCTGTAAAGGATAAAAAAATATGGTTGATGAAAAATTGGCACTAACCATTTACCAAACCATCCCATGTTTTAATGACCTTAAGATTGATTGGTTGGCTGATTGGTTAGTTGATTGATTGGCTGATTGGTTTGTTGACCAAACGATTGATTGATTGATTGATTGATTAACTCGGTTTTCAACATTTATTTAAATTATATGATCGCAGCAGCCAGTGCACCTTTCTATGCTTTTCCTGGAATTTCTGTTACCAGTACCTAGCACAATATTCTTCCCAGGCCACCGGCTGCTTTCCCACATAACCATCGTCGAAACAATGATCAGAGGTGAGAGAGGTGAGAGAGGAATGAATCCTATTGCTATTACTATCATCAATCCTCCAAAAGAAATTGGCCGAGCTTGGGATTTGAAATAACCCCCGTTCTCAAGTCCTGTACGCTACCGACTGTGCTACTGGGGCTCAGTTTGACCCTCAGGAAGAGGCCTTTTGAAAACATTATGGGATAAGGCGAAAAATAAAAGGAGAAAAGTTTATTAGTACCACTTGAATTTGTTATTTTCAGTTTCTTCCAAAGTGAGCATTAGTGAAGAGGAGGCTATCAATGAGCAGTTGCTTCTTTTTTCACACTATTTTCAGTGTTTTGACGTATTAATCCTTACCAAAGAGCACTAGATGTATATCTTCTATAATGATGGATCCCTTGTGTGGTCAGAGTAATCTTCTTTTTAATTATTATAGGGGCTTGGAAATATAACTTCCTACCTCTGGCATAGTGAGAGTAATTGAAAAAGAAGCTATCAATGAGCAGCTGCTTCTTTTTTCACACTATTTTCAGTGTTTGATATATTAATCCTTACCAAAGAGCACTAGATGTATATCTTCTATAATGATGGATCCCTTCTGTGGTCAGAGTTATCTTCTCTTTAATCATTTTGGAAGCTTGGAAATAACTTTCTGTCTTCATCAGGCTGTCAATGTCTGTCTTGATAGATTCCTGCAAACAGTCCAAACTTATCATAGGTGTATGTAGGAACTGATAAAATGGCATTGGAGATACAATTTATTAAGCAATCTATTATGTTACTTAGTAAACAATAACATTCTTCTGGTTTGGTTTGGTTTGATTTGGTTTGTATTCGAGTTTAACGCCATTTTAACAGCTCACGTCATATCATGGCAGTCAGTGACACACCCATGTGTTTCCTGGCTTTCTCACACCAGTACTAACACAACTTTCTTTCCAATCCACTGACTACTTTTCTCACATGCATCAGAGGTGAGAGGCAAAAAATCGCCGGAAAGAAAGTGTCTCAACCGGGTATAAAACTTGCAACCACCAGGTCACGAGTCCGACATGCTAACCACTCAGCTACCCGGGTGGGCCAACATCTTTCTGTATGGGTTTAACTCACTAAGGGACAACCAAATGTAAAACCTGTCTGTACTGAAAGCATTTTTTTCTATTCTATAAGAGAAGACATCACAAATAAATTATACTTACAATATTCTTGTGGCTGAGGGCCCTGTAGAATGAAATAAAATGGGAATATTGTGAATCTACAGAGTACCAAATAAACTAGATGTTTAGAATAACTCTTTACCAAATGATGAAAATGTAGGCTTGTCGAAATTCAAAACGTTTACAGACGACAATTTAAATGTGACTCAAAGGATGGAACTTGTCTTTAATAGGGTAGGAAACATAGTGGGAAAAGGAGAAAATGCTGGGTACCAGCATTTTCTCCTCTTCCCACTATGTTTTAAAAAGGCCTCTTCCTTAGGGTCGTTAAAACTTGGCATTGTGTGGAAAAGAATTAAATGTTATTTACTTCATATTTGAGATGGTGAGAGTTGTTTCTTACCTTATAAGACTATAATCATTAATAAGATTTTATCAATGGCGTGCACTTAAACAACAGTACATTTTTAACAAGTCAAAAAGAATAAATTGATGATTGATTGAATGATGTTTTACCCCACTATCAAAATCATTGCAAATATATCATGGCAACAACTCACATATTCATGTATGTCCTTGGTTTTACAAGTACTAGGCTAGAACTCTGAAGTGTCTTGCCCAACAAAACTCCCCAAAAAAGACCCACTGCTTTAAGATAAGATCAAACCCAAGGCCTCCAGGTTTAAAATCTGGTGCTCTACCACTGAGCCACAAAAAAAAAAGCAATTGAGTCATTATAGAAGAAATTAAGTTGGAGTTTACATTAGCTAATTGGTCAATACCTACAGGATGCAATGTCACTGCTGTTAGACATTAATTCTGAAGTCTAAAAACTATGAAAATTGGTAAGAAATCAAAGGACTCAAAGTCCTGAAAAGCAGCTTTGTGGAACAGTGATAAGCTATGACATGGTGTAATGAAAAATAAACTTTCCATTACATGAAATGCATGTACATGTATATGTTATTAGTCATTTGAGTTAACAAGGGCACGGAAAGTCAGTCTGCTTTTGATGTGCAGTAACTGTTATTTTAATACATATTAACCCTTTCCCAAACAAGCCCTGGTTTTCACGTGTCTGCAGTACAAGTCTTTTGAAAACACTGTGGGAAAAGGAGAAATTGCTCGTAACGAGCAATTTCTCCTTTTCCCACAGTGTTTTCTACCCTTTTTGAGAACTTTCTGCCATTTTCATCAAATTTAAAATTGTCGTCTGCAAACTCTTTCAATTTGGACCAGTCCAAAATTTGTCGTTTGGGAAAGGGTTAAGGAGTAGCAGTTTGATCCATCAGTCTGACTCGGTTTTCTCCTGGTATAACATTTAGGATGGTATGTACACGTAGAGGACTGTATATACTGTTGTGACAAAAACGAAGTCATGATGTATTGGTTAAAACAAAAGGAGAATGAGTACAGCGCAAGCTTGATGACAGTATTTGGTTCAGGTCAAACCGATAACATAGTACAGACCAGCTATTCAAAACTGAAAGTGAGCGTGCATACATCGTAACACATGATGTATGTGGTTGCCGCCAGTTCGATCACATGTAAGCAGATATGCAATACAAATCCACTGAAAAAAGTACCAAGTATTTTCTCCTTTTCCAACAATGTCTTCAAAGGCTTTCGTCCTCAGGACGGAAAAAATACAGAAGACTTTGTTGAAGGGTTAAGTTCCCCCTATGTAAAGAGTCAACAATGTGAATGTAAATAAGCCATGCTCTGGCAAAAGGGGATTTAACCCTTTACCAAACAACAAAGTTTTAGACTTTCCCAAATTGAAAGCATATGTAGACGACTAAATAAATGTGACTCAAAAATTGAAATTTGTTTTAGGAAGATTAGAACACATTGTGGGAGAAGGAGAAAATGATGGTTACCAGCATTTTCTCCTTTTCCCACAATGTTTTCAAAAGGCTTTTTCTTTAGGGTCGTTAAAACCCGTGATTGTGTGGCAAACAGTTAATGCATCTGCCTGAGGCAATATACCAAGCTAGTCATCATCTAATTATGGACACCTAAAATCCATTTTGTTTAGCAACCGACTGAGTAGCATGGTGGTATGGTTCTTTGACATGCAGAAAATTTAAAGATAGCAAAAAGTTTCTGCCTGTGTAGACTGCACAAGCTGACATGGGTCGATACTTTTTGCAGATGCATTAAGCCCCCTTTTCGCAGAGAATGGCTCAAATGAAAATGACAATAAAACAATATAATCGAAAACTTACGTAAATGCTCTAAAATTGAAAGCAAGTGCCCCTCTATGGACTTTCCGTTCAATAGTAACAAAATTCGCCAACAGTTGTCTTAAATTAGCATACAACATCTCTGCCATCTCTCGGTCCGGAATGTCAAACAATTCATGTGGGACTGGATACTGCAACAAGAATGTACAACATGAACATGACATAACTCTTCAGTAGAAGACATAATTTATGACTCTTCTGTACTAACTTTTACCAAGAGAAATTAGAGGATGGCCGTCACATGAACTGAGTACATGAAAAAGAATTGAAATTAACTGGAATCTTGTTTAACATTCAACAGCTTCGTCATGCAAACATCCAAGCACTGACCATGTCACCTGTTGCTTAACTATCAAGGAAGAAAATACAACAAACCAGGGCCCTGTTTCATGGAAAAACTTAAGTCCGTTATTTTGCTCAAATTCGCTAACAGACTCAGTTTCTGACTTAAGTTTATTATTTAAGATGTGTTTCACGAAAATTAACAGACTCAGTAACAATCTCAAACCTTGAGTTAAGTCTGTTATTTTGAGTCTACCGCTATGCTGACTTACGTAGCTTGTTGTAGACTCAAATATGGCGGACTTCTGAAGGGTTCGCCACTGGAAAGATGTAAACTGACAGAACATCTTTTTAGGGACAGAAATTATCCATTTCAAATCTTAAGCGTGGATGAAATTTTTCAAAGAATCATCTCTGAGTCAGAATATTCATAAAAGGTGTTCTGTTTAGGAATACTGAAGCATCTATTCTGGGCTACTGGAGAATTGATTGATTGATTGTATGGTGCTTAACGCCGTTTTCAACATTATTTCAGTTATATCGTGATGGCCAGTGCACCTATCCATGTTTTCCTGGAGCTTCTTTTATCAGTACTCCGCACAATATTCTTTCCAAGCCACTGGCTGCTTTCCCACATAACCATCGTCCAAACAATGGTCAGCGGTGAGAGAGGAATGAATTTTGTCACAATGACTATCATCAATCCTCGGAAAGAAATTGGCCAAGCCGGGGATTGAACCAGCGACCTCCTGTTCTCAAGTCCTGTACTCTACCGAATGAGCTACAGGGGCTTGGCGGTTACTGGAGAAATCGATACTGACAGGCGTTACCAAACTTTTACAATTTTTTACCCCTGTTTCCAGATAGTACCAAAGTACCGCTTGAAGACGTTTGAAAAATCATGGAAATAAGCGATTAGCTGAGAATGGACAGACTCAACGTTTCAAACTAAACTCAGCAATTTAACAGACTTAACTCTGTAAACTCAGTTGAGCTGAGTATAGACTTGAGTTTTTTTGTGAAACCGGGCCCTGATCACTGTATGGTTAGCTCAACAGCAAGGCAGGTATAAGTGCTCAATATACAGGTATTCAACTGCCTTCTGTAAGAGCTGCTATCAACGTTTTGGCATAAAATCTTTATGTCTGTCTTTAAACAAAAACCTCATGCTGGTGCCAATGCTTAGCTGTAGTTGCTTTTAGTGAAAATCCTTAGTCAAAAATGGGGCATACCTGTGTCAAAAAATGTTTGATGGTTACCTGCCCCTGTTGTATGGCTTTCCCCTTTTGATAGTTTACCATTAGTCCAAGTATGAAGCAAATATTTTCAGTAATGACAGAGATATGACAAAATGGCAAAGTTTTTGCAATATGAGAATGCAGACAACAACAGGGTAACGGCAATACCTCAAATTTTTCTTTGAGAACAGTCGAGCTAAAAATGCACTCTTATCTTGAGAATTAAGATGATGGTAGTTTCTCTCATGTAAACCAAGTACATGAAACAAAATTGAAACTAGCAGGAATGTTGCTTTGAAAGTTTTGACGTAAAATCTATATAATCTCTTTTTAACAAATGTAGGTACATATACTTACAATGGCATTCTTTGGGAAAGGGACACCAATCAGTGCTGCCATAAATGGAGCCAGACTAGCCTGCAAAAATATGGTATCTGGGATTTAAGTCATTATACTTCTTTACCAAACAAAAAAACTTTAGACTGCGGCAAATTGAAAGCATATGCATATCTGATTATAAAACAGGGCATGTATTCACAAAACATTCTTATAAACATTCTTAGTCTTATTCTCAAGAATTTTCTAAATGTGAAAGTAACACAACTTCTGATTAGCTAAACTAAGAGGTTAAGCAAAAAGCATCTTTCATGACTGTAGTCGCATTTGCAGTCACAGTAGATCAAGATCAGACAGCACAAACTTGCAAACTGATCTCTGGTATACACTGTTTGCTCTGCTGAGGCATTCTGGGAAAGAGCAACCTTAACACTGCTATTACATTGGTGTTATTTTTAGCTTGAAAATGTCTCCAGGCCCTTTAACCCTTTACCGCACAATGACGCCTTTTAACGACCCTGGGAAAGAAGCCTTTTGAAAAGATTGAGGGAAAAGGAGAAAATGCTGGTAACCAGCATTTTCTCCTTTTCCCACAATGTTTTCTGCTCTATCAAAGGAAAATTGGACCATTTGAGCCACATTGAAACTGTCGTCTGCAAATGCTTTCAGTTTGGACAAGGCTGAAATTTTGTCGTCTGTTAAAGGGTTAAGGGTTAATTTTACAAGACTATAGAATGCACTATACCTGATCTATATCTGTTCTTTTTGATTTTGCCAAGGACCAATCTATAACGACAGAAAAGAGAAATATTCTACATTAACCCTTTACCAGACGACAAAATTTTAGTCTTGTCAAAATTAAAAGCATTTGCAGACACCAATTTCAATGTGGCTCAAATAGTGCAATTTTTCTTTGATAGGGTAGAAAACATTGTGGGAAAAGGAGAAAATGCTGGTTACCAGCATTTTCTCCTTTTCCCATAATGTTTTCAAAAGGCTTCTTTCCCAGGGGTGTCAAAAGGCGGCATTGTGCGGTAAAGGGTTAAAATCAAATGAGTCATGCTCTGGCAAAAGGGGAATTCATGCACCTCTGTGATGCATGAAACAAAAAGCCAGTCACTACATGAACATGGGGATCCATGAAATCTATCTATTCTAGCAACCCACTGAATCATGGGGTCGAATAGTCCTTTGACATGCAGAAAATTTAAAAGTTAGCAAAAAGTTTCGGCCCAGGTCAGCCTGCGCAAACTGTGCAGGCTGAGCTGGGTCGATACTTTTTGTGGATGCATTTGACCCCTTTTCACAAAGCATGGCCTGTTTTTGTTTCAGGTTAATTTTCTTCTACTCTTATACTGGTAAAATTCCAAGAGGATTAAATGGTGTTTTACACCACTTTCAAGAATATTTTGGTCATATCATGGCAACAGCTTCCATAAATTATCCATATAAGTCCTTGGTTTCACCAGTTATTAGGCTAGGACTCAGAAGTGGCTCGCCCAAGGACACTCCATAGAAAACCTGTACTTCAAGTGAGGCTGAAACATGGGGCCCACAAGTTATAAGTCAGTAAGTTTACCAATAAGCTATGCAGGAACTGTGGAAACGGTGCATGATTTTTGTGGGTGATGATGCCAGGGCTATGGCAATATCTCAACATTTTCTTCAAATACAGCCAAGCCAACAAGTAAACAAATGAGCCACTGTCTGGGAAAAGAAGGTTGAATGCTTCTCCATGATCCAATACACAAATCAAATCATCACTTGATTTACAAAATCCACTTTGTCTAACAACAAACTGACTCATGAGTTATAATGCTCTTTTGACATGCAGAAATTTGACAAGTAACAAAAAGTTTTGGCTCAAGCCAGACTGCACAGGCTGACCTTGGTCAACACTTTTTGCAGATGCATTAATCCCCCTTTTCACAGAGCATGACTTGAATGTTTTTCTATCCACTTCACTTAGAACTAGATCTACACCAAAATTTACAAAACTTGAAATTTAAGAAATTATTGAATCACTAGGAAATGTGAAATTTAACCTGTTAGGCACTAACTATGTCACATGAACTTTTACTAGCTACGAAAGAAGATTTAAACACAAGCATATTTTTGATTGGATATTCAACAAAATAGCAAATAGAAGTGATCAAATATCAGACTGCATGTTCTGTGCAGTCTGATCTTGATCATTACTGTCTGCAAAAGACAGTATGATCTTAACTCTTTACTAGATGACAAAATTTTAGACTTATCCAAATTGAAAACTTTTTGCAGATAACAATGCTCAAATGCTGGAAAGGGAAGAAAACATTGTGGATAAAGGAGAAAATACTGTTACCAGCATTTTCTCCTTTCCTAACAATGTTTTCTAAAGATTTCTTTTTCAGGGTCATAAAAAGTGGGGGTTGAGTTGTAAAGGGTCAATTCTGGTTACCAGCATTTTCTCCTTTTACCATGAAGTGTTTTACAGGCTGTTTTCCCAAGGTTGTTAAAAAGTTAGGGGAGTGTTGTAAAGGGTTAATCCATCTTGTCTACGAAATAACATAAGGTTAACCCTTTCCCAAACAATGAATTTTAGACTGATCCAAATCAAAAGAGTTTGCAGATGACAATTTTAAATTTGATGAAAATGACAGAAAGTTCTCCAAAAGGGTAGAAAACACTGTGGGAAAAGGAGAAATTGCTCATTATGAGCAATTTCTCCTTTTCCCACAGTGTTTTCAAAAGACTTGTACTGCAGACACGTGAAAACCAGGGCTTGTTTGGGAAAGGGTTAAAACAAGACAAATACCTTCAGAAATTGTGTCTTTAAATTTACTCAGTTGATTCTCAAGTACAGCCTTCCTGATTCCTGCCCCCCACGCAATAAGTGGACAGTTGATTTCTTCTGGGGTTCCATCGCCATGTGCACCTAGAGAAGGAAAACATCAATCGGAATTATACAGGGCAAAAAGTTTGTATATTTGGCGCTTAACCCTGTACTACATAATCAGGGTTTTCATTTTGAAATGAAGCAACCGATTGATTGACAAAAACAACAGGCCAAGGATCAAGGGGGCCGCCTAGGCTTTGGCGTCCATGATTACTAAATGGAGATCGGAGAAACGTATCGTCGTCTACGATTGGATAATTGGATGCAAGTATCCAATGAATGACCGCGTAACATTCATAAACCAATTGTTTCTGGTTTCGCGGTAAAATTGAACTGGTGTCGCAGTGCAGTTACCAACGCGTGAAATATTTTCGATATAAACAACGCGATCGATTTTTCAAAGATCCAGCAAAAACAACCAATTAAAGGCCGATTTCAACCGATGTTTTTGATCGGCAATCGGCATTAAATGAAAACCCTGCATAATCCTGAGTTTTAAAATCCCCCAAGAAGAAGGCTTCTGAAAACATTGCGGGAAAGGAGAAAATGCTGGTTACAAGCATTTTCTCCTTTTTCCACAATGTTTTCTATCTTATCAAAGGCAAAATTTCATCATTTGAAAATTGTCGCCTGCAAACACGTTCAATGTTGACAAGTTAACAATTTTGGCATGTAGCAAAGAGTCAACCCCTTCCCATACAACAAAATTCAAATGAACATTGAATGCATTTGTAGATCTATCAAATAAAATGTAGCTCAAATGATGTTCTGTCTTTGGAAGAGTATAAAACATTGCTAAAAAAGGAGAAAATTCTGGTTAGCAGCATTTTTTTAAGTCATTGACCCTTTATCACAGAATCCTCAGTTTTAACAACCCCTAGAAAGAAGGCTTTTGAAAACATGGTGCAGAGCTCCAGATAGAGGGAGTGATTTTGATTTCAAAATTGAAAATATTAATTACTTTCCACTAAACCCTATGTTGTGGGTACTCATTAGAATCGTCTCATTGGAACGATTCTAATGAGTACCCACAACATAGGGTTTGGAGGAGAAATAATGGATTTAGAATACTATCACTCCCTCTTATCTGGAGGTCTGATGGTGGGAAAAGGAGAAAATGGTGGTTACCTGCCTTTTCTCCATTTTTCAGAATGTCTTTTGCGCATTCAAGAACAAATACCATCACATGAACTACTTTTGATTTGTTGACTGTAAATTCCTTTAACTCTTTACCAAACGACAAAATTTTAGACTGGTCCAAATTGAAAGCATTTGCAGACGACAAATTAAACATGACTCATTAATTAAACTTTTCCTTTGGAATAGAAGAAAACATTGTGGGAAAAGAAGAAAATGCTGGTTTCCCCAGGGTCATGAAAACCTGGGACTGTTTGGTAAAGGGTTAATATAGGGAAGTCTAAAAGTTTGCTGTGTGATTAACCCTTTACCAGACAACAAAGTTTTAGACTCATCAAAAGTGGAAGTACTTGCAGACGACAAATAAAAAGTGTCTCAAATAACGAAGATTTTCTGGAAAAGGGCAGAAAACATTCTGGGAAAAGGAGAAAATGCTGGTTACCAGCATTTTCTCCTTTTCCACACAATGTTTTCAAAAGCTTTCTTCCCCAAGGTAGTTAAAAGTCAGGACTGTGCGGGAAAGGGACAAGGGTCAAAATTGGGAATTGTTTGGGAAAGGGATGTGGCATCAAGTGCATCTATTTGTGTTTTCCTAGAATTTTGTTTACCGGTATCTTTAACAACATTTTTCAACCTTTTCAAGTTTTTCAAAACTGTCTATCCAATCCAGTAGCTGCTTTCCCATATGAATATTGTCAAAACAATACTCAGTAACGAGAGAGGAATAAATCTTGTCACAATGCCTATCATCGAACCTTGAATTGAATTGGCAAAGCTTAGATTTGATTTCATGACCCCTTGATTACCCCTAAGCCATGTAAAAGTTTGCATGTTACTAACTGAGCTAGCTTGGCGATCAGAATTGTGAAATTAAGTGGCATTTACTATTTTATCACATAAAACCTCCTCCAGCAGTGTATTAAACCCATGACTTATTTTCAATAATACACGAGTGTATTATCGTTTTTTGGGTCCCCGTTCTGATCAGTTTTTAGTCATGAGCGCGTGAAGCCGGAGAAACCAGCCACAGCACATGCCAGAATTTATGCTACTATGCCGTTTCGTGGAAAAATTACGTAATTGTTGCTAGGGCGTATACATGTAGGAAGATTTTTTATTTTCAGGTGTAATAAAAACCAAAAAATGCAGCTGAAGTTTTTTAAAATCAACAAAATTGCGGAAATAGGTGGAATTATCCCCTGTAGAAATTGTTTCATTCTATTTTCGGGGTAAATGTCAAAGACCTATCTACTTGTGCATGTACACGCTTGAAACCGAACTACAACTGTAAACATGGACCCGTGAACGGTATAAAGGCTGAAGGTGATTATGCAGGATACATATTTGTCTGTCATTTGTTTTATGTGATAAATAGAGTCTCACATTCGTGTTTATGTATTATCATTTTTATCAAACTTGTTGACTAAAATGTATATGACGCTCGCCAAGGCTCGCGTCATATAATTTTAGTCAACTCGTTTGACAAAAATGATAATACATAAACACTCATGTAAGATCCTTTTTTACAACATGTTATAAAACTTGTATGACCACTCTAAATCTATACAACTTACCAATAATCTTGTTTATAACTGTACTGAATGGCATTACAAACAGTGGAATAATGTTTAGTTTAGAAGCTTTACCCTTCCCTTTCACTTAGACCTTTACAAAACAATCCATGTTTTTAAGCACCCCAAGGAAAAGAAAACTTTTGAAAACATTGTGGGAAAAGGAGAAAATGTTGGTAACCAGCATTTATCTCTTTCCAACAATGTTTTCTACCCTTTCATAGACATATCCTGTTTCATCTTAATATTTTCCAAGGCTGCCCTCTGCATCAGTGCTGAAAAGCTCCGGTGCAGAAAAATAACTGCATTGAAGAGGTATACGGAGCTGAACAAAAGTTAGTGTTGCATGGACAGACAGACAGATGGACGATGCCAAAACTATATGAGTCATGCTCTGTGAAGAGGTGGTTTAATGCACCTGTGAAAAGCAACGACCCAGTTCAGCCTGCGCAATCTGTGCAAGCTGACCTGGGCCGAAACTTTTCGCCGTAGGCCAATTTTCTGAATGTCCAAGGACCAGTCTACCTCATGATTCAGTCAGTTACTAGACAAAATTGGCTTTATGAATCCATGATAATGTGCATGATGACTTGCTTGGTACCATGCATCATGAAGATGCATTAAGTTTCCTTTTGCCAGAGCATGGCTCACACACACACACACACACACATATATATATCACTCCACCTATCAACAGAGAATAAAAAATATACCCCAGTCATTCATTCCATGATCCGATGTAAACAGGTATGCAGTCTGGCCGTCATAATTATAGAATTCCTCAACTTCTTCGTAAACTTTCCGCACGCCATCGTCAATTAATTTCAAATGCACATCATACTCACTGAAAAATAATAACTTACAGTCCAACTTCTACTGAAAGGACACACATGTTTGGTTTAGACAGGCGATTGCTTAATACAGCTCAAGTATACTTCATAATCACTGATACTGGTAAGTAACAATTTGCACTTTAACCTGTGCTTAAGGGACACACATGCTTTTTTTAGACAAGTCCTTGCTTATTACAGTTCAGATGTACACAGTAATCACTGATAAATAACAATTTACAGTTCAACCTGTACTTAAGGGACACACTTGTTTGGTTTTGACAGGCACTTGCTTTGTACAGTTTCAAATGTACATTGTAATCACTGAAAAATAACAATTATCAGTCCAACCTCTACTTAAGGGACACACAAAATATGCTTGCTTTAGACAGGTGCATGCTGAGTACAAGAACAGTTGAAATGTACATAATAATAAGTAAAAAATAACAATTCACAGTCTAACCTTTTACCACACAAACCTGAGTTTTGACGACCTTAAGGAAGAAGGCTTTGAAAACACTGTGGGAAAAGGAGAAAATGCTGGTAACCAGCATTTTCTCCTTTTCCCACAATGTTTCTACCCCTACAGTGACAAATTCCACAATGTGAATGATACTAGTATTTGATATGTCATCTGCAAATGCTTTGGATTTGGAAAAAAATTGTGTGGTAAAGAGTTAACCCTTTCCCAAACGACAAATTTTGGACTGGTCCAAATTGAAAGAGTTTGCAGACGACAATTTTAAATTTGATGAAAGTGGCAGAAAGTTGTCAAAAAGGGTAGAAAACACTGTGGGAAAAGGAGAAATTGCTCGTTACGAGCAATTTCTCCTTTTCCCACAATGTTTTCAAAAGACTTGTACTGCAGACATATGAAAACCAGGGCTTGTTTGGGAAAGGGTTAAAGAAGGAAGAAACAGCCCTAAAATCAAGGAAGTTACTGCAATAGGTGTTTTGAATTACTTTTACAAATAATTTTGAACTTTTGTGATCAACCTAGTGGGGCATGGAGAAAGTTTTTATATAAGCGCTGTGACTTAGCCTGTTCCTATTGATGTTCAGATTATTCTAAATTTTACCATACTAATTAACCATTTACGACACAGTTCTGCCTCTTAACGACTCTCGGGAGAAAGGCTTTTAAAAACATTGTGGGAAAAGGAGATTGGTGTTTTACACTGCTTTCAACATTATTTCAGTTATATAAGACCCAAAGCTCAAACACTGATGTATATCCTGGGTTTCACAAATACGATGTCAGGGCTCTGAAATGTTTTGCCCGAGGTCACTCCCACAAAAGGCCAAGTGCTTCAAGTGAGGCTCAAACCCAGGGCTTCCAGGTTATGACTCTCACACTTTACCACTGAGCCACACAGGGTCCCTGGGAAAAAGACAAATTGCAGATGACCAGCATTAATTTTTCTCCGATTCCCACAACAATTTTTACCTTTTCATAGATTGCTTGATTGATTGAATGGTGTTTTATGCCGCTTTCAACAATATTTCAGTCATATCACAACAACAGCTCACATATTCATGTATTTCCTGGGTTCCACCAGTACTAGGCTAGGGCTGTAAAGTGTCTTGCCCAAGGGCCCAAGGACACTCCCACGAAAAACCCAGTGGATCCAGCGAGGCTCGAACCCAGGGCCTCCAGGTTATGAGTCCTACACTTTACCACTGAGCCACGCAGGACCCCACCTTTCACAGAAAATCTAATCATTTGAGCCTCTGCAGATGCTTTCAACTTGGACTAATCTAATATTTTGTTGTCTAGTAAAGAGTTATGAAACTAGTTAATAGACCGTTACCAAAAGCTGGAGCACTAATTACATCAAAAGGATATTTCCAGCATGTTCTCCATTTCCCACAATGTTTTCAGAAGTCTTTTTCCTTGGGGTATGAAACCACATTAGTGTTTTGTAAAAGGATAACAATCCTGAGGAAAACCACTTTTAGAAACATTCTGGGCAAAGGAGGAAATCCTGGTGACAAGCATTTCAACCTTTTCCATGATGTTTTCTGTCCTGTAAGAAAAAAAATCTCATCATTTCAGCTGCAAGTAATTTGTCATCTACAATTTGTTTCACTTGGATATGTCTAAAATATTGCCTTGTAGTAGAGGGTCAAAGGTTAAGACTTACGGAGCATTAGGGCGAACGATGTACCCGCTATGATCTATACCACCAAGGTGAAGAAACATCAGTATCTCCTCTCCCTTAAGTTTTGCGCCCAAATCTTGGTCTTGTTTTCCCTCCTGCAGGAATTTCTGTAGATAAAAATTGAGGAAAAACAATCTGAAAAAACTTTCAGCTAAAATCTGTTCAGTGTGGAGTCTTGCAAAGATGACAAAATTTTAGGTGAGTTTGTTACTTAACTATTTACTGAACAACAAAATTTACAGACTGGCCCTGATTGAAAGCATTTGTAGATGACAAAGGTGGCTCCATGACAAAAACTGCCCTTGATAGGGTAGAAAACATTGTGAGGGAAGGAGAAAATGCGGGTTACCAGCATTTTCTCCAGGGGCTTTTTCAACCATGTTTTAAATTTCCTTCTTCATCAGGGTCGTTAAACATCAGGATTATGTGGTACAGGGTTAAATTCAGATTTTGTAATAAAGTTTCATCAGGAAAATGCTCTCCTATGCAGAATTTGTCATTGGTCAAAAGTTCTGCAAAATATTATAATATTTGAAGAAAAAAAAATCTTAATGGCAAGAGAGCCATAACAGCCCTATATTGCTCCACTGCCTTATAAACAAATGCATTATATATATAGTTGGCATTGGCATAGACATTTGACACAGACATTTAACCCTTTCAGTGCCACAGGCAAAAACAGGGACTTTCATAGATGGCATAGATCAAGATCAGACGGCACAGAATGTGCAATCTGCTCTTTGATCTATACCTTCCGCTTGTTTGGTCAAGCTTAAATGATAAAAATCTTCCGGAGACTCAGTGGATTGTGTTTACAGGTATCAAAAGAGGTCAAGTCTGTTTATTTGGCACCGAAAAAGTTAACCATAAGAAGCCTGTATTGAAATAAAATTTTATAGAGAAAATAAGCCTAGCCCAAAAAATATTCTATCTTTTCCACATGCCATGATCATGTCTACTGGTACATATGGAATATCATGCTGTAGTAACTTTCCCAGTCCTTGTAACTGGTTTGAGCAGTGCGAGAAAATTTGATATCATGCGAGACCAAAGGTCGAGCCAGATGTCAAAATTTTCTTAGGCTGTGAGAAGCAAATACAAGTACCAGTAAAGTTACCACAACATACCATATTGTCTCTTTTTAACACTCCCTGTCATGAGATGAAGTGTAACATAATCGAAGTACGTACTTCCCAACTCTCCCAATTTCATACAAAGTATCCCGATTCAAGACAAATTACCTGATTGCCCCCGACAGACGATTAACAAAACCCTGATATGGAAAAAATCCGACATAAGGGTAAAAAGGGTGTAAAAAATTTGTACCCAAGGTACATGTACATCCAAAGTTGACAAGTAGTTGACAAGGGTGTATATTTTACTGTCAATTGGGTTCATTGTCTATAAATAGAAATCAAGATACTGAGGTTTACTGATTGATGATCGTGAACCAAATGTGTATTTTGGTTTTCCAGAAATCAGGGATCCTCTCAAGCTGCTGTTTATCATTCAAAATGTCATTTTATGTATGAAGTGAAAAGAGTTGTATTTCACTGGATAAGTATGCAACAGATCTTTGTTTCAAAATTCTTCCCTATTTTCTACTTGTCCGTGGACAACAATACTGAAAAAAAATCACTTCTCCTCAGCGGAATTTTCCCGAGTCCGGCGAGTCAGACATGGTATTTCCATACCCTTGTAAAACATTATGGGTACAATATAAAATGGATGAATATCTTTAAAAAATAAGTCAAAACTAAATGAAATACTTACAAAACAGTGAAAACATAACGGACAAAGTATCACTTGATGATAAACATTACAGTGCTTCTTCACCATAATCACTGCTTTCTATATATTCATTGATTGATTTTTTTTTTTTTGCTCTAAATATTCACACACATTTAAAAAAAACAATATTTGATAAAGAATAAAAAGAAATTAATGATAAACCAGACTTTTGTTCAATTACAATGTATAAAGATATTTGACCTAGAATGGTTTAAAAATGATCTTTAGAGAGACTGTCCCCTCAAAAAGTCTCCCTCTTGAAAACCCAAATTCCCCCTTGGAAACTCTCAAAAAACCCCCTTTGGTGTTCGAAAAAGTTGGGAAGCATGAAAGTATTGTCTCTTTTTAATCCCCACCCCCGTCATGTAACATAATCAAAGTATGGTAGGTAAACAACTTTGATAACTTAAGTTAACCCTTTACTAAACAATCAATGTTGATAAAAAATTGCACTCTTGGAAACATATGTAAAAGAAGTTGCTGTGTCCAGCCTTTTTTTATTTCTTTCCACCATTTGTTAAAATCCTTTTAAAGAGAAATCCCACAGGGCAAATCTAAGTATTTCTTGGTTTCATAAAGAGTTAACTGATCATTCTAATTACATGTAATTTTATCGTGAGCAGTCTTCCTTACCCAAGCCATGTGGAAAGAGACAAATTAGTTTCTTGGCCTTACTGACACATGTATCTAAATAATCCATGACAAGTATTAAATCTGCCGTATCTGTTAAAAGCCACGTTTTTAGCCTGATTCTAAATTAGAAAGTTACACATTTCCTTCTTATCAGAAACTCTATTTCTTTGAAATTTAGAAAATTCTTCAAAGTACTAGAATGCATTTTACAATGGTTGGTGAATACAGTCCCAGACTAGAAGCATGCAGACAACAAAATCAACTGACCTGAAATTCATTAAAGACCCATGTGTCCATTTCTGCCGGATGAGCTCCAACCAGGTATTTCAAACTTCCGGTGTACTTCATTGAAAAGATGTGATCTTTGTGATCTGTCAGGAAACAAAAGTCTAGAATTTACTGTGAAGTCTACAAAATCAAATGACCTTAAGTTTTTCCAGACTACACAGTTCTAGACCCCTTCAAATTCATAGCAGTTGCAGACGACAAAACAAATACAATTCAAACTATTTGTCTTTGAAAAGGTTTAAAACATTGTGGAAAGAGAAGAAAATGCTGGTTACCAGCATTTTCTCCCTTTCCCACAGTGTTTTCAGGAGGCTGTCTTTCTCAGGGTCATTAAATTGCCTTGTTTGTTTGTTTGTTATGTGTCAAATGATTTCCTGAAACAAAGTTTACAAGCAAGTAAAAACCTGCTTGTTTGCTTGTTTGTTTGACTGTTTTTCTCCAACAAGCTCTGCATCTCTGTAACGCATTAACCCTTTCCCAAACGACAAATTTTGGACAGGTCCAAACTGAAAGAGTTTGCAGACGACAATTTTAACTTTGATGAAAATGGCAGGAAGTTCTCCAAAAGGGTAGAAAACACTGTGGGAAAAGGAGAAATTGCTCGTTACGAGCAATTTCTCCTTTTCCCACAGTGTTTTCAAAAGACTTGTACTGCAGACACGTGAAAACCAGGGCTTCTTTGGGAAAGGGTTAAACCAAGTAAGTCATCATATGATTATGGATCCATAAAATCCATTTTGTCTAACAACCATTTTGTCTAACAACCATTTTGTCTAAACCCCAAGGTAGACTGGTCCTTGTACATGCAGAAAATTTACCAAAAGCAAAAGGTTTTGACCTAGGTCAGCCTGCACAGACTGCTTAGGCTGACCTGGGTTGATACTTTGTGCACATGGTTTAAACCCCCTTTTCACAGAGCATGGCTCATTTGTTTTCACCAATGTTTTCTTGTATAGGATGCAGTTTCCATGGCAACAACTGCTTTTCAACAAAAATGTGGAAAATCCAAAATCTTAGATAATGCATGAATATAATAAAAACAAGAGGGCCATGATGGCCCTGTATCGCTCCACCGGACCAATTTTGACACCTGGGCTATAACTGGTATAAGGCCATATGGTTTTGGACAAGAAGACTTAAAGTTTTCACTATATAAGCTTATGTAAAAGTTGTGACCTGCAGGTTAGGGCCAGTTTTGACCACAGTTTTTTGTAGAGGTCCATTAGATGAAGCTACATGCAAACTTTAATAGCCCTAGGCCATATGGTTTTAGGACAGGAAAATATTTTAAAGTTTTCACTATACAAACATATGTAAAACTTGTGACCCCTGGGGCAGGGCCAATTTTGACCACAAGGCTATAATTTGAATAGTTTAAAGATCTATCAGGTGAGGCTACATGCCAAATTTGGCATTCCTAGGCCTTATGATTTCAGATAAGAAGAATTTTAAAAATTTTCTATATTTTTCAGTCTTTGACCCACGGGGCGGGACCAATTTTGACCCTGAAGCTATAATGTGAAGGATTTTTGTTGAAGTCCATTAGATGAACAGGGTTTTCATTTTGAAATGAAGCAACAGATTGATTGACAAAAACAACAGGCCGGGGGTCAAGGGGGCCTCCTAGGCTTTGTTGTCCATGATTACCAAATGGAGATCAGAGAAACATATCGTCGTCTACAATTGGATAATTGGATGCAGGTACCCAATGAATGACCGCGTAACATTCATAAACCAATTGTTTCTGGTTTCGCGGTAAAATTGAACTGGTGTCGCAGTACAGTTACCAACGCGTGAAATATTTTTGATATAAACAATGCGATCGATTTTTCAAAGATCCAGCAAAAACAACCGATTAAAGGCCGATTTCAACCGATGTTTCTGATCGGCAATCAGCTTTAAATGAAAACCCTGGATGAAGCTACATGCTAAATTTTGTAGCTCTGGGCCATATGGTTTAGAACAAGAAGATATTTAAAATTTTCATCATGTAAACCTATGTAAAACTTGTGACCCCCGTGGCAGGGCCAATTTTGACCCCGGGACTATAATTTGAAGAGTTTTTATAGAGGTCCATAAGATGAAGGTACATGCCAAATTTGCCAAGGCCTTATGGTTTTAGACAAGAAGATTTTTAAAGATTTCCAATATTTTTCAGTTTTGTTGCCATGGCAACCACAGTTTTGATAGGAATCTAATTCTTTGAAGAGTTTCTGAAGAGGGCCGTGCCTGGATCATTTCTGTAAAGTTTCATTAAAATTCCAGAGAAGAAAAGTTAACACACCCACGCACGCACACAAGCACGCACCCACACATGCATGACGGACACAAGGCCATAACATAAGCCCACTGGCCTTTTGGCCAGTGGAGCTAAAAATTATATAAAAATTTACTTTTTTCTTTTTAAATACCATTTCAATAGAAGAAAAAAGTTCTACGAAACCTGCTGCGACTTTGTCCAGAAACTGGGGCGTATCCCAGGTCCATGTGTAGCGAGTCTCGTTGAAAACTGTGTCAAAGTCGATCTTCGTACCGAATATGTCTGAAATATGCATGTCACAGATTTTTTTTTTTCATTTGAAGATTCTATATCACCTTTATTGATTAAACTGACAAAATTTTTGACTTGTCAAAATTAAAAGCATTTGCAGACAATAAATCAAATATATCTCAAATGATGAGATTTGCCTTAGTAAGAGTATAAAACATCTTGGAAAAAAGAAGAAAAAGCTGGTTTGTAACCATTACCAGCATTTTCTCCTTTAAGCCACCTTTTTCAGAGTTGTAAAAACATAAAATAATTTGATACGGGGTTAACTATTTACCACATTTGTAGACGACAAATTATATTTGACTCAAAAACTAAAATTTTTCTTTTGAAGTTTAGAAAACATTGTGGAAAAAGGAGAAAATGCTGGTTACCAGAATTTTCTCCTTTTCCAACAATGTACTCAAAATTTCCATTTCCTAAGGGTCATTAAAACTTGGGACTGACAGGTAAAGGCTTATAGACCACCTGTACTCAGCAATCCACTGTATTAAGGGACCACTGTTTTGATTCTACATCCTCTCTAAAACATAGAATTCTGTGTTTTAATGACCTTATGAAAAAAGACTTTTGAAAACATTGTTTGCAAAGCAGAAAATGCTGGTCGCCTGCAATTGCTTTTCATTTGACCAACCAAGTCTAAAAAATGGAGGCATACTCAGGACACTGGCAAATAAGGGAATGTATCCTAATGAGGGGGGAGGGGTTGAAGGGAAATATCTCTGAGCCATGATCTGTGAAAAGGGGACTTAATGCATCTGCAAAAAGTATTGCAGTCCATGCAGGATGACATGGGTCAAAACTTTTTGCTATCGGTAAATTTTTTGTGTGTCAAAGGACCAGTTTATCACAATGGTTCAGTTGGTTATGGATTCATAACTATGTTTTGATTTGCTTGGTGTAATGGATCACAGAGTTGTATTAAACCCCCTTTTGCCAGAGGGCAGTTTATTTATTAGACCAATTTAAGGGGGTTTGGGGTCTCATATTTACCTTTCCCCAGTGTTGAAGGGTCTTCATAAAATCCTCCAGTTAAAGCCACATGTCCAGGTCTGGTTGCTGTGGGGATAGCCGTCACAGACACGCCCCATACCCCTTCTCTTTCTGCTATAGACCTGGAAAAAAGTAACAAGACCTTAGTTCATGTCTAAATGATTGACCTTTTTTAACTCTTTACGACACACTCCCGAGTTTTATTGACCCTGAAAGAGGAGGCTTTTGAAAACATTGTGGGAAAAGGCGAAAATGCTGATAATCAGCATTTTCTCCTTTTCCCACAATGTTTTCTACCCCATCACAGACAGAAATTATCATTAATTTGTTGTCTGCAAATGACTTAATTCGGACTGGTCCAATTCTTTATCTGAAGAATAAATATTAGACTCCATGTTTTCACTCTTTACGAAACAAAAAAAATTCAGTCTGGTCCAAATTGAAAGTGTTCGCAGACAACAATTTAAGTGCTGTATAAATGATCAGATTTGTATCAGAAAGGGTAGAAAACATTGTGGAAGAAGGAGAAAATGCTGATTACCATCATTTTCTCTTTTTTCTATAATTTTTAACTTTTCAAAAGCCCTTTTTCTATCAACATTGCTAAAACTCAAGATTGTGTGGTAAAGAGTTAACTCTTTACTATACAATAAAATTTTAGACTTGTCCAAACCCAAAGCATTTGCAGACAACAAACTAAAGGTGGCTCAAATTATGGAAATTGTCCTTGATAGGATAGAAAACACTGGTGGAAGATGAGAAAATGCCATTTACCACTATTTCTCCTTTTCCCACAATGTTTTTCTAAATATCTTCATCTAAATATCTTTTAGAGGTTTGTTTACCCTATACCAAACAATCCCAGGTTTTCACCACCCTGGGAAAGAAGGCTTTTGAAAACATTGTGGGAAAAGGAGAAAATGCTGGTAACGAGCATTTTCTCCTTTTCCCACAATGTTTTTCACCCAATCAAAGACAGAAATCATCTTTTAACCCTTTCCCAAACGATGAATTTTAGACTGGTCCAAATTGAAAGAGTTTGCAGACAACAATTTTAAATTTAATGAAAATGGCAGAAAGGTCTCAAAAAGAGTAGAGAACACTGTGGGAAAAGGAGAAATTGCTCCTTTTCCCACAGTGTTTTCAAAAGACTTGTACTGCAGACACGTGAAAACCAGGGCTTGTTTGGGAAAGGGTTAAGCTACATTTGTCATCTGCTGATGCTTTCAATTTGGACAAGTCTAAAATTTTGTCATTTGAAAGAGAGTTAGATCTAGAAAGGTTGAAGACAATTTCAATCCATACATTTACATCATAAAAGGGCAGTTTTGATATGCACACAGTCTTTTCAGGACACCAAATTGTAACAGCTTTACAACAGCTTCACTCCATTACAAATTCAAATTCAAAAATTGTAAAATTGTTTAACTCACAGGGTGGCAAGATTATGCTTTTTGCAGTCTGTAATGACCAAGATCAGACTGCACGAAAAGTGCTGTCTGATCTATGATCTACACTGTCTGCTATAATGTCTTTAACCCTTTACTGCAGGACAACGTTTCAACTGCTACTAATTGAAAGCATTTGCAGACAACAAAATTTCACAATGTGGCTCAGATAAAGGGAATTAATTTTGCAAGGGTAGAAAATATTTTGTAGGAAAAGAAGAAAATACTGGTTACCAATATTTTCTCCTTTTCCCACAATGTATTCTGTACTATCAAAGAAGGAGTGATTTTGATTTCAAAATTGAAAATATTAATCACTCTCCACTAAACCCTATGTTACGGGTACTCATTAGAATTGTCTCAGCAAGACGATTCTAATGGGTACCCACAACATAGGGTCTGGAAGAGAAATAATGGATTTAGAATACATGTACTATCACTCCCTCTTATCTGGAGGTCTGTGGGAGGAAAATTATAGACAAGGATATCAGTACATGCATAACCATCATTTTGTCCTTTTACCACAATGTTTTCAGAGGCTGTTTCAGACAGAATCGTTAGAATATGGGATTGCTTGGTAAATGGTTGGAAAACACAGGAGGAAAATTATTGACAAAGATATTGGTATCATTTTTTTCCCTGCTGTCCTTTTGTGACACTGATCTGTAATATGACTGCACACAAAGTCACATGTTACCTAGATTTCTGATATTAAATTGCACGTTGCTAGGAAGTGGCACACGCCTAGAAAAATTATAAAATGAAGATTCTTGGCTTGAATATGATATTTTAAGGGGGCTATTCATGTTCTGACAAAACCTCAAAAATGATTCATCACTGAATAAAGCTAGGCTATAAATGGCAAACAAAGAGTAAAGAAAAAAGTATTTCTTGGTCGTGCAATTGTTTAACCCTTTACCACACCACAGAATTTTACACTTGTCCTAATTGAAAGCATTTGCAGACGACAAATTAGATATGGCTCCTATGGTGAGATTTGTCCATAAAAGGTTACCAGCATTCTCCTTTTCCCACAATGTTTTGAAAAGGCCTCTTTCTCATCTCACGGTCATTAAAACTCAGGATTGTATGGTAAAGGGCTAATGGACTACATAGCCTCTTAACTCTTTACCACACAACAAAAATATAGACTTGTCCAAATTCAAAGCAGTGAATGCAGGGTATGAAACATTTTGGCAAAAGGAAAAAATGCTGCATGGTTACCAGCATTTTCTCCTTTTCCCACGATATCTTCAAAAGACTTCTTCCTTGGGATTGTGTGTTAATGCCTTACTTGGTTCGGTTTGTATTGGAGTTTAACGCTATTTTAACAGCTCAGGTCACATCATGGCAGTCAGTGACGCACCCAGTTTTCTGGCTTTCTCTAACTAGCCACTGGGTTTTTCGTGGGAGTGTCCTAGGGCAAGACACTTCACAGCCCTAGCCCAGTACAGGAAATACATGAAATTGTGAGCTGTAGCCGTGATATTACTGAAATAATGTTGAGAGCGGCGTAAAACACCTTTCAACCATTCAATCTCTCACCAGAACTGACACAACTTTCTTTCCGAAGCCATTGACTACTTTTCTCACATACATCAGAGGTGAGAAACAAAAACTCGCCGAAAAGAAAGTTTGCCTCAACCTGGTATCAAACTTGTCCAGGTCACGAGTCAGATATGCCAACCACTAAGCGGGCGTTAATGCCTTTCTACATGTAGATTTCATTCCAGAATTTGTCAAGGATTTGGAACGGATGTAACATGATCAATAACGTGTGTCGATTATGAGGAAAATATCTACAGTGATGTCAGATTTGATCTCATAAAAATAGACGGAGTTATCGAATGCATAGCCATCAACCATTTATCCGAATGCCAATTTTGCACCTTTATAATCCATGTAACCATTTAGTTAATATATGCAGAGAAAAGTAAATTTTGTAATATATATATCAGTCTTTAACAGAACGTTTTGATTTCCAGCAAAAAAAATCTTAATAGGCCCCTTTAACCCTTTACCAAACAATCCAAGGTTTTGACGACCCTGAGAAAAAAGCCTTTTGAAAACCTTGTGGGAAAAGGAGAAAATGCTGGTAACCAGCATTTTCTCCTTTTCCCACAAGGTTTTCTACACTTTCACAGACAATAACCATCATTTCAACTAATTTTGATATGTGGTCTGCAAATACTTTCAATTTGGACCTGTCTGAAATTTTGTCCTTTGGGAAAGAGTAAAGCCACTTTAAACATTATTATAATCATATCAAGGCATCAGCTCAATAAATGGCGCTTGAATAAATGACAGAGTGGAAATTCATAGCAAGAATCGTACACCCGAGACTACAGTCAGAAATCAGTGAGCCCTGCTTCACGAAAAAACTAAAGTCTCTTATTTTACTCCAATCCACAAACGCCCCCAGGTTCTGACTTCAGTTGAGTTTGTTGGCTGAGACGTTCATTTTAGCAAATTAACAGACTGTAGTAACATTCTCAAATCGCGTGTTGACACTATGTTTCAGTCTCAACTGAGCAAAATAAATGGACTTTAGTTAATAAACATACTTAAGTCCATTATTTTGCCGAGTTGAGTCGGAAACATTGTGTCAACACAAGACTCGAGAATCTTACATAACTTTGTTAATGTTAGTAAAATGCGTCTAGAATAACAAACTCAAATTTACTCTTTACCAAACAACAAAATTTTAGACTCATCCAAATTAAAAGAATTTGCAGACGACAAAATTAAAGTGCCTAAAAATTGAAATTTGTTTTGGGAAGGGTAGAAAACATTGTGGGAAAAGGTGAAAATGCTGGTTACCAGCATTTTCTCCTTTTCCCACAATGTTTTCAAAAGGCTTCTTTCTCAGGGTCGTGAAAACCCTGGACTGTTTGGTAAAGGGTTAAGTCAGAAGTCTGTTTGCAGATTAGAAATTTCATGTGTTTCGCTAAGAATAGCGTGAAATATTTGTCTTCGTGTAACATCCCATAGTCTGATGCTACTGGCTTGGGTCGGAGCGGATTGCACGAGTTTTTGATGTCCTACGTATATGTATGTTTCGTATATTTGGTAGATGTGGGTTCATTATACCAGGCGACAGCAAGCTAGACACTTCATGAATTCGTGTTTAAACATTCATAGTTCTGTCACATTCGTTAAGTATTTTTTATGGATGCGGTCCAACATTCTCAATCTGTCATTGACAAATGGACACAGGTTTCCAGAATTTTTTGCCCTAAGGGTTTTATCTCTGGCTGTTCCAGGGCGAGACGGATCGGAAAAGATGACCTATTAGAAGAGATTAGACTGTCTTTTATTTATACAGCCATGCTGAATATTGCCATGCCTAAGTTTTCCATTTTCATTTATACGTATTCATGTTGACTTCTGCTGTTCTCAAATACATCTATAGACGCCTCGTCTGGTATTGCAAAGAGTTGCGTTGTGTTTTATGTACATTAAGAGAAGACTTTAGTAAAACAAAGGATTAAAGTTTTTTCGCGAAACCGGGGCCTGGCCCTGCTTTACGAAAAAACTTCAGTATCTTACTTTACTCAAGTCCAATAACAGGCTTGTTTTCCTACTTAAGTTCAATAACAGGCTTGTTTTCCTACTTAAGTTGAGTTCGTTACCTGAGACGCATTTCACAAACATTAACCCTTTACCATGCAATCCCGAATTTTAACAACCCTGAGAGAGAAGCCTTTTGAAAACATTGTGGGAAAAGGAGAAAATGCTGGTAACCACCATTTTCTTCTTTTCCCCACATGTTTTCTACCCTATGAAAGACATATTCTATGGTTAGAGCCACACTTAAATTGTCGTCTGCAAATGCTTTCAAATTGGACAAGTCTACATTTTTACTGTGTGGTAAAGAGTTAACAGGCTTCAGTAACATTCTCAACTCCTGAGTTGACATGAGGTTTCGGACTCAGCTAGGCAAAACTAACAGACTAAAATGATGGGATTTGTCCAGAAATGGGTAGAAAACATTGTGGAAAAAGGAGAAAATGCTGGTGACCTGCAATTCCTCGTTTTCCCGCAATGTTTTCATAAGCTTTCTTCCTAAACATCCTCAAAACTAAGGATTGTAGGTAAAGGGCTAATGGATGAATTTTGCATAACTGTATACCGGTATCTTGTTTCATGATTGTATTATGAATATACCCAATATTAAAATACCCACCTGAGTAAACCCTGTATTTGCATTGTCAGCTTTTGGCCCTTTACTGCACAATGCCGCCTTTTAATGCCTCTTAGATTGATTTTATGGTGTTTGAGGCCGTTTTCAACATTATTTCAGTTATATCATGGCGGCTAATGCACCTATCCATGCTTTCCTGGAGTTTCTTTTACCAGTACTCTGCATGATATTCTTTCCAAGCCACTGGCTGCTTTCCCACATAACCATTGTCGAAACAATGGTCAGCAGTGAGAGAGGAATGAATCCTGTCGCGATGACTATCATCAATCCTCAGAAAGAAATTGGCCAAGCCAGGGATCGAACCAGCGACCTCCTGTTCTCAAGTCCTGTACGCTACCGACTGAGCTACAGGGGCTTGGCAGAAAGGTCGCCATATAAGGGGACTGTTTGTAATTTAACCCTTTACCAGACGACAAAATTTTAGCCTTGTCCAAATCGAAAGCATTTGCAGATGACAATTTCAGTGTGGCTCAAATGGCGCAATTTTTATTTGCGCAGTTTTTATTTGATAGGCTAAAAAACATTGTGGGAAAAGGAGAAGATACTGGTTACCAGCATTTTCTCCTTTTCCCACATTGTTTTCAAAAGGCTTCTCTTCCAAAACAAATTTCAATTTTTCAGTCACATTTATTTTGTTGTCTGTAAATGCTTTCAATCTGGAAGAGCCTGAAATTTTGTTGCTTGGTAAAGAGTTAAACAAAAATCTCACCTTATCGGTTAGTATAGATCCAAGATCTGACTGCATGTTCTGTATAGCCTGATCTTAACCCTTTCCCAAACAAGCCCTGGTTTTCACGTGTCTGCAGTACAAGTCTTTTGAAAACACTGTGGGAAAAGGAGAAATTGCTCATAATGAGCAATTTCTCCTTTTCCCACAGTGTTTTCTACCCTTTTTGAGACCTTTCTGCCATTTTCATCAAATTTAAAATTGTCGTCTGCAAACTCTTTCAATTTGGATCAGTCCAAAATTTGTCGTATGGGAAAGGGTTAATCTACATTGCCAGAAAAATAAATTATACTTGCTGCCTCAAGAGTTAACTCTCTACATCAGACAATGGTCTTAGATTTGTCCAAATTGAAACCATCTGCATATATGACTCAAACATTGAAATTTTTCTTGCAAAGGGTAGAAAAAACATTGTAGATAAAGAAGAAAATGCTGGTTACCGGCATTTTCTCCTTTATCAACAATGTTTTCAAAAGGCTTCTTTCTCAGGGTCGTTAAAATTAGGGATTGTGTGGTAAAGGCTTAAATGGCCCATCTTATCAAAGTGTTGTATCACAAAGAGAGTCAACTGCGATCAATATTTTACCTGTAATAATCAAGTCAAACCTGGTGAGTTTAATTGTTTATATCGGAGTTTAACGCAGTTTTCACAGCTTAGTACATAGCACAGCTGTCCGTGCACCTACCCATGTATTTCCTGGCTTTCTCACACCACACAACTTTCTTTCCAAGTCACTCACTACTCATCTCATATGCATCAGAAGTGAAAGGCAAAAAGTCGCCCAAACGAAAGTTTGCCTCAGTCGTGTATTGAACCCACAGGGCCACAATCAGATCACAAGTCAGAGACGCTGACCACTGAGCTACCCAGCCGGGCTAGAAAATCTCTGAACAAACCTTCCTACATCATTGTTGTTTTGAAATACAAAGCGAGTCCGGTTATGTGGGAAAGCAGCCAGTGGCTTGGGAAGAATATTGTACAAAGCACTGCTAACAGAAACACCAGAAAAAGCATGGATAGGTGCAATGGCTGTTCAATATAACTGAAATAATGTTGAAAACAGCATTAACCCTTTCCCAAACAAGCCCTGGTTTTCATGTGTCTGCAGTACAAGTCTTTTGAAAACACAGGGAAACGGAGAAATTGCTCATAACGAGCAATTTCTCCTTTTCCCACAGTGTTTTCTACCCTTTTTGAGAACTTTCTACCATTTTCATCAAATTTAAAATTGTCATCTTCAAACTCTTTCAATTTGGACCAGTCCAAAATTTGTCATTTGGGAAAGGGTTAAACAACATACAAACAAACAAACAAAAAAACAAAGTGAGTCAAATGCAATCAGTATTTTACCTGTATACAATCTGTTGTATCCTTAACTCTTTAACCCTTTACCACACACAATCCCGACTTTTAACAAACCTGATGTAAAGGGCTTTTGAAAACATTGTGGGAAAAGGAGAAAATGCTGGTAACAAGCATTTTCTGCTTTTCCCACAATGTTTTCTACACAATCAATGGCAAATTTCATTATTTGAGCCACCTCAAATTTGTTGTCTGCAAATGCCTTCAATTTGGACAAAATTCTGTCGTCTGGTAAAGGGTTAATATGAAACCATTTGCAGGTGACTGATTACATGTGGTTCCAATGGTTGCATTGGCCTGTGAAAGGTAAGAAAACTTTGTTGGAAAGAGAGAAAATGCTGGTTACCAGTATCTTCTCCTCTTCCCACAATGTTTTCAAAAGTCCTGTACCTAAGGATTATAAATACATGGGCTTCTTGATAAAGAGTTTAACAAAATTTTAAACTTGTCCAAATTGAAAGCATTTGCAGACGTTTAAAATTGTAACTCAAAAATTGAAATTTGTTTTGAGAAAAGTTGAAAACATTGTAGAAAAAGGAGAAAATGATGGTTACCAGCATTTTCTCTTTTTCCCATAATGTTTTCAAAAGGTCTCTTCACCAAGGTTGTTAAAACTAGGGCTTGTGTGGTAAAGGATTAAAAAGAGAGATTGTAGGTGCAAGTATCTTCTTGGATACAAGCTTTTCTATCTCGGAGTTGTATCAAGATACAAAGTGAGTCAATTCAGCGATCAATATTTTATCTGTAAACAATCTGTCCGACCTTAACCCTTTACCACACGACAAAAATTTAGACTCTTCCAAATTGAAAGCATTTGCAGACAACATCTGGCTCACAGAGTTTGTCTTTGATAGGGTTGAAAACATTGTGGGAAAAGGAGAAAATGCTGGATACCAGCACTTTCTCCTTTTCCCACAATGTTTTCAAAAGTCTTTTTTCCCAGGGTTGTTAAAACTTGGAATTGCGTAGTAAAGGGTTAAACTTTTTACTACACAATCCCATGTCTTAACTCTTTACCAAACGATAAATTTTTAGAGAAGTCAAAATTTAAAGAATTGCAGTTGACAAATAAACATGAAACAAAAACTGAAACTCATTTCAGGAAAGGGTGAAAACATTGTAGGAAAAGGAGAAAATGCTCCTTATCAGCCTTTTTTCCACGATGTCTTCAAAAGGCTTTTTTTAGGGTCATTAAAACTCATTATCGTGTCGTAAAGAGTTAAAGACCCTGAGTGGGAGGAATTATGAAATAAGTTTGGGAAAAGAAGAAAATGCTGATAACCAGCATTTTCTACTTTTCTCACAGTCTTTTCTACTCTTTTAAAAACAGATTTCATAATTAGAGCTACATTTAATTCGTTGTCTGCAAATGCTTTGGACTTGGACAAGTTTAAAATTTAAACTCTTTACTGGACCACAAAATTGTACACCTAACCTAGCATTTATGCAGATGACATTGTGGTTCAAATGATGTGATTTGTTTGTGAAAAGGAAGAAAACATAATGGAAAAAGAAGAAAATCCTTCTATTTTTTTCAACAAGATGTTCAAAAGCCTAAATTCTCAGGGTTGTACAAAACATGCGATTGTTTGGAAAAGGGTTTCACATGTTTGTGGTAACATAAGGCAGTGGGAAAAATGCTGTTTTGTGCTGTTTTTAACAATAACTCTTTACCAGACGACAAAATTTTAGCCTCGTCCAAATTGACAGGATTTGCAGACGACAAATTAAATGTAGTGCAAATGACAATTTCTGTCTTCGACAGAATAATAAACATTGTGGGAAATGGAGAAAATGCTGGTTACCAACATTTCCTCGTTTTTCAGCAATGTTTTCAAAAGGAATTTTCCTTCGAGTCGTTTAAAGTCTCAGGATTGTGTGGTAAAGGATTCATTCAACCATGTCACAAAGAACAAGTCACCTATTGATATGTAAAGAGAATCGATTGCAGTTATTAATATTTTACCAGTACACATCCTTTTGATGTTTGATTTAATCTATCTTTATTATGTTATCGGAAGTAACATAATTAACCCATTACCACACAACAAAATTTTAGACTGGTCCAAATCAAAAGTATTTACAAAAAAACTATTATAATTATGTGCCTAAAATGATTGGATTATTTTTCTGTAAAGATTAGAAAACATTGTGGGAAGGGAAGAAAATGCTGGTTACCAGCATTTTCTCCTTTTCCAACAATGTTTTCTACCTTTCACACACACAAAAAAAAATCCTTAGTTTTACCAACCCTTGGAGAGGGAGGCTTTTGAAAAAATTATGGGAAAAGGGGAAAATGCTGGTAACCAGCATTTCCTCCTTTTTCCACAATGTTTTCTATCCTTCCCAAAATAAATTTCACTTTTTTGAGTCACAGTTATTTTTTCATCTGCAAATGCTTATAATTTGGACAAGCCTAACTCTTTACCAAACAACAAATTTTAGATTCGTCTAAATTGAAATTACTTGCAGATGACACAATAAATGTGGCACAAATGATGGACTTTTAATCAGACAGAGAAAAAAACACTGTGGGAAAAAAGGAGAAAATGCTGGTTAACAGCATTTTCTCCTTTTCAACAATGTTTTCAGAAGCCTTCTTTCTCAGGATCATTAAATCTACAGATTGTATGGTAATGGGTTACAGAGTGAAAACGTCGGATTTTGTGCAATAATGGACCAAAGCCTTTCAATACCAGTTACTGATCAATATGGACAGACTAGAGAGTTTAATTATAAACTCTCTGCCAAACGACAAAATTTCAAACTTGTCCAACCTCAAAGAAATTTGCAGATGACTAATTAACCCTTTACCACACAGTCCCGACTTTTAACGACTCTGTGATAGAGGCCTTTTCAAAAACATTACGGGAAAAGGAGAAAATGCTGGTAACCAGCATTTTCTCCTTTTCCCACAATGTTTTCTATCCTATCATAGACTGATTGATTGTATGGAGTTTAACACCGTTTTCAATGTTATTTTAGTTAAATCACAGTGGCCAGTGCACCTATCCATGCTTTCCTAGGGTTTCTTTTACCAGTACTCCACACAATATTCTTTCCAAGCCACTGGCTGCTTTCCCACATAACAATCATTGAAACAATGGTCAGCGGTGAGAGAGGAATGAATCCTGTAGCGATGACTATCATCAATCCTCGGAAAGAAATTGGCCAAGCTGGGGATTGAACCAGCGACCTCCTGTTCTCAAGTCCTGCACACCACCCACTGAGCTACGGGGGCTTGGCCCTATCAAAGACAAGTTCCATCCTTTGAGCAACATTAAATTGTCGTCTGCAAATGCTTTCAATTTGGACAAGTCTATATTTTGGGCGTGTGGTAATGAGTTAAAAGTGTCTGAAATGACGAGGTTTGTCAATGAAATTGTAGAAAACTCTGAAGTGAAAAGAGAAAATACTGGAAACCAGCACTCCCTCCCCCCCCCACACTGCCAAAATAAAAATCTTTTCAAGAATCTCTTCCTTCTGGGTCATAAAAAAGTGGGACTTTTTGTTAAGGGTTGGCTCTTTACCTGACAACAAAATTTTGGTTAATTGATTTTATTGTTTAATATTGTTCGTTGTCTGCGCATGTCATATTCTTCGAAGATTCAACCTGTCTTATATGACGCATCACCCATCCCCCGTATACCGGGAAAAAGTAGGGCTTATATTGAAGCTATTAGCCTATTACCAAAGCATGTCGGGGCTGTTTTAATAAATGGTCGGTGCATAGGTTACATGTTAGCCAATCATAGCTGAATGAATGGCACCAAGTAGCGTTTTATTGAGTAAACGTTTATTTTATTTGAAATTCAAAGTCATGGTTGTTGTTTTGAAAAATTACTCCGCTTCTGTACCCAGGATGCCCAAATTAGATAGATGTGTATTCATAGAATGCCATCTAGCGGGAGATAATGAATATTGTTTTTTCAACATTATTTTAGTTATATCGCCGAAACCAGTGCACCTATCCATGCTTTCCTGGAGTGTCTTTTTCCAGTACTATCCACAATATTCTTTCCAAGCCACTGGCTGCTTTCCCAAATAACCATCATAGAAACAATGGTCAGCTGTGAGAGTCAGGAATGAATCCTGTTGCAATAACTATCATCAATCCTCCAAAAGAAATTGGCTGAGCCAGGGATCAAATGATTGATTGATTGTATGGTGTTTAACGCCGTTTTCAACATTATTTCAGTTATAACGCGGTGGCCAACGCACCTATCCATGCTTTCCTGGAGTTTCTTTTTTTACCAGTACTCTGCACAATATTCTTTCCAAGCCACTGGCTACTTTCACACATAACATCGTCGAAACCAGCAACCTCCTGTTCTCAAGTCCTGTATGCTACTGACTGAGCTACCTGGGCTTGGCACGAAAGTCTGTACTCGGCCAGACTGAAAGTATTTGCCGACAACACATCAAATAAGGCTTAAATGCTGCCAGGACTCATTTCGAAAAAGTGAGGAACATAGTGGAAAAGGCAGAATTTTCTCCTTCTCCCATGATGCTTTCAAGGACCTTCTTACTGAGAGTCTTAAAATCACAGGATTGCTTTGTAGAGTTGACCCTATACTACACATTCCCGACTTCTAACGATCCAGATTAAATAAGAAATATATAACTTTTGAAAACATAGTGGGAAAAGGGAGAAAATGCTGGTAACCAGCATTTTCTCCTTTTCCCACAATGTTTTCTATCCATCCAAAGTTCCAAACACAAAACTATCATTTTAGCTACATTAAATTTGTCGTCTGCAAGTGCTTTCAATTTGGACAGGTCTAAAATTCTGTCGTTTGATAAAGAGTTAATCAATACAAGTTATTGAACTTATCCCAGTGCAGTTCACGCCCATAATGAGATTATTATAAATTTTCCAGCTCAAATATGTGCATCGAATGCGGATAAAGTAACACACACGACAGAAAAACAAAAAAATCTGTATCTACGCACTGTGAAACACCATTCCAAATTTGGTACGATGACGTTTCTCACACACCGAATATGTAAGCATCTTTTCGCAATTTGATTGGTCTGAATGTTGCTCTGTAATATTCATCCGCCATTCATAAAAACCAAACTACTAGTCACTTAGCATTGTATGTCCGATTCCGTTTACTGTTATTGAATAAAATGTCAGTAATTGCAAATTTTGTTTTTGAAAGTGGTAGGTATATAAGAAAAGGAATATTATGTTGTAGTAACTTTCCTGGCACTTGTATTTAATTCTCGCAGCGTAAGAAAATTTTGACATCTCGCTCGACCTTAGGTCTCATGCGATATCAGATTTCTCACGCTGCTCGAATTACATACAAGTACCAGGAAAGTCAGTACAACACAGTATTTCGTATATACTTTGTTAGAGACATATATTTGTGTTTTGTGATACTTTCAACATTGACTGATTGATTGATTGATTGATTGATTGATTGACTGTATGGTGTTTAACGCCTTTTTCAACACTATTTCAGTTATATCACGGTGGCCAGTGCACCTCTCCATGCTTTCCTGGAGTTTCCTTTACCAGTACTTTGCACAATATTCTTTCCAAGCCACTGACTGCTTTCCCACATAGCCATTGTCAAAACAATGGTCAGCGTTAAGAGAGGAATGAATCCTGTCGCAATGACTATCATAAATCCTCGGAAAGAAATTGGCCGAGCCATGGATCGAACCAGTGACCTCCTGTTCTCAAGTCCTGTATGCTACCGACTGAGCTACGGGGTGTGAAGGCTTTTCAGTAATTATTAATATTCAGTTACATAATATATATTAATACATGTACAATTTCTGTATCCCGTAACCAGCATTTTCTCCTTTTCCTACAATGTTTTCTACCATTTCTGGTACAAATCCCATTACTTGCGTATAATTTTATTTGTCGTCTGCAAATGCTTTGAATTTGGATCAGTCTAAAATTTTGTGGTTTAGTAAAGAGTTGACAGACTTAAATCCATTGTATTGCTTTGTTGAGTCTGGAATGCTCGGTCAACTCACAAATTTTAGAATGCTTACTAATGTCTGTTAAGTCAGGCGAAAATTGCATATAAGAGACTTACGTTTTTCGTGAAACCCAGCTTAGTTTATCACCATCACCGCAATCATTATAATTTTTATTATCACCATTATTATCATTTTTCGGAAGAGGGAGTGATGGTATTCTAAATCCGTTATTTCCATTCCAAACCCTATGTTGTGGGTACTCATTAGAATCATCTCGATGAGACAATTCTAATGAGTACCCATAACATATGGTTTAGTGACTAATAGTAAATATTTTCAATTTTGAAATCAAAATCACTTGCTCTATCTGGAGCTCTGTGAATATAATAATCTCAGTATCCCTACTTTGTAACTAATAATTCTTTACCCTTTTACCAACAGACAAAATTTTACAATCATCCAAATTCAGTGCAAATTAAATGTAGCTCTAAAGATGGAACTTGTGTGTGAAAGGGAAGAAAACAACATGGGAAAAAGACAAAAATGCTGGTTACCAGCATTTTTTTCATTTTCCCTAAATAATATCCAAAGCCTTCTCCCTCAGGGTTGATAAAAATCCAGATTTTGTGGTAAGGTGTTAAGTGATACTTACAACCATTAACCCTTTACCAGACGACAAAATTTTAGCCTTGTCCAAATTGAAAGCATTTGCAGACGAAAATTTCAATGTGGCTCAAATGGTGCAATTTTTCTTTGATAGGGTAGAAAACATTGTGGGAAAAGGAGAAAATGCTGGTTACCAGCATTTTCTCCTTTTCCCACAATGTTTTCAAAAGGCTTCTTTCCCAAGGGCGTCAAAAGGGGGCATTGTGCGGTAAAGGGTTAATTTTCATTCACTGGAAAAAACTCTTTTAACCCTTTACCACACAATACTGAGTTTTTTTACCAACCCATCAGTGGGGATCTTTTGGAAACTTTGAAGGAAAAGGAGAATATATTGGTAACCTGCTTTTTCTCCTCTTCTGACAATGTTTGCTATCACTTCAAAGGCAAATTTTGGCCACAATGATGCTGTCACCTGCATAAGCTTTCGACTTGGACAATCCTAAAACTTGCGTCATTTGGTAAAGAGTTAAATTTGTCTCTGAAAGGGTAGAAAACACCCTGGCACTCAGAGAAAATACTTCTTTCTAACAGCTTTCTTCCTCGGGGTTATAAAAACTCTTGATTGTTTGATGATGAGATAAAAAATATCTGCTTCATTAGTCGCATGGCGAAATTTTCCGGATCGATGAAAACAAAATCAATTCGAAGGTAAGAAACTGGGCCTATATTCACCAACCATTCTTAAGAACATTCTTTGTCTTGTTCTCCAGAATTTTCAACATTTGAAAGTAACACAACAATTGATTGGCCAAACCAAATGGTTTAGCCAATCAGGAGTTGTGTTACTTTCAAATGTAGAAAATCTTGGAGAATAAGACTAAAGAATATTCTTAAGAATGGTTGGTGACTACAGAACCTGATGTCAAGATTTTAGATATGAGCCATGCTCTGTGGAAATGGGATTAAATGCATCTACAAAAAGTATCTATCCATGTCAGCCCGTGCAGTCCGCACAGGCTGACATGGGTCGAAACTTTTTGCTATAGCAGTGATTCAGATTGCACATTATTTTTACCAGACAGCTGTCCTAAATGTGAAATTTTTTATAGGCCATTTTGTCCTGACCTAGAAAAAAAACTTCGGCCACAAAATTAATAATAAAATACCGCTAGGTAGGTGTTAACATTTAAATTGAACAAACAATGTGAACTCAAACAGAGTGTTTTATTGAACAGACCATCAACAGTAATAATCAGTTGTTCACAGAGTCAGGGTTCCAATTTAGCACTCGCATAGATTTACTCGCAAAATGCGAGCTGAACCTTAGCCATTTATGCAGCAAAAGCCATTCAGTTTGGAACTTGCGGGGTTTTTTGTGTGGCCGCTTGACTGTTCATTGTCTTCGAGTTTTTTTTCTTCATTTTCAGGCCAAGAAACACCAACGGCGAACAAAGTTTTCTGACCCAAGTCAAGTTTTCTTTTTCTGGTTGCCATGGCTTACTGACGGGATCATAAGACGCTTGATTTTCTTACTGCGTAGTCTAGAGCAGCTACAAGACATTGACTGATCACAAGAACGCATTAAATCACAAACACCCAGAATCCTTTGCAAAGAATCAAGGGAATTAATCGTGCAAATAAAAAAGAAAATGAATTAGGGGAGATCACTGCACAAGAAAAAACGTAATTCTGCTTCGTACTGAACGTATTTCGACCTGAAATATAGCGTTGTCATATTTCTTGAAAAAACAGTCGGCCATTTTGTCCCACAAAGTAAATTTTTATCGGCAATTTTGTCCTGATTCTTGAAAAAAAATCGGCAATTTGTATTTTTTATCAGCAATTTGCCGAGGGCCGACGCCAATCTGAATCACTGCTATAGGTCAATTTTTCTGGGTGTCAAAGGACCAGTCTACCTCATGATTCAGTCAGTTACTAGCATCAGACAAAATGGATTTTATGGATCCATAATTATACATTATGATGACTTGCTTGGTATAATGCATCACAGAGATGTATTGACCCTTTACCAGACGACAAAATTTTAGACTTGTCCAAATTGAAAGCATTTGCAGACGACAATTTCAGTGTGGATCAAATGGTGCAATTTTTCTTTGATAGGGTAGAAAACATTGTGGGAAAAGGAGAAAATGCTGGTAACCAGCATTTTCTCCTTTTTCCACAATGTTTTCAAAAGGCTTAAACCTCATTTTGCCAGAGCATAACTCATATTAGTCCTATTTATAAGCCCCTACGTACGTTATTTTTCATTCTGACATTCATCGTTACATGCAATAAGAAAAATGAAATGTGAAATGTCCGATGATAAATGTTGAAAGGTAAATAAGCATGTATACGTCTAAATATTTGGACTAAACTCATATAATAGTGCTCAACATTACATTATGGCAAATGGAGAAGTTTCTCATTCTGAACAACTTCTATACAGTGTTCCCACTCACATCTCTTTTTGGGAGTGCATGCGCTCCCTGGAATACAAGTTTGGGAGTGCAAGAGAAATTCTAGGAGTGCACTTAATATTGACAATTATAGAGCATCTATGGAGGACAGTAAGGGTCTGTTGTACTGAAAATTTGTTTTGATGAGTCTTACTCTGCAGTCAGCTGCTCTTGAAAACAGTATCGGTAATTTAAAAAAAGAAGATGCTTGTTATAATTTCCTTACTCACGGGGCCAGTTTCAGAGGGACAACTCACAGCCTGATGGCCAGTGGAATTTTCCATTTCACTGTCAATTTCAGACACTAATTAGCTTTCACTTATTGTTTTATAGAGATATTTATGTAAATTTACTGTTTAAAGTCATTGATAAAACTGAATAGAGTTTGAAATGCCTATGATCAGACGATGTCAAACCAATTTTTGTTGTGTCATGGGTTTTTGCGTTTCTTGCAGCAATCTTTTTTTCATGCCTGTTAAGTTTTGGAGTAGTATTTCTGCATGATTTGACATAGATTTGTCAATAAGAATTGCATGAAACTTCAAAACCTTTAATTTTACACGGGAAGAGCGGATTGATACCAAGTTTGATTTGCGGTATTAAACAGTGACTTTCACACTTGTTAACTTGTCCCAACCAGCGCCACTGGTTATCGACAACAGGAGCCCTGAAATCTGTGCGTGCATGCACGTTCACCTCATGTTTTTGTGCGTGATTATTCAATTCAGTGCGTGAATCACGCACATATGTGCGTGAATGGGAACCCTGCTATACATATATTTTGTTGTTTTAAAAGCTGATCTGTTTTAATTCTTTTCTGACATATCCTGATTCTTAAAAAACCCTGAGGAGGACAGCATTTGAAACTGAAAACTATGTCGAACTAGAACTGTCGCAAAGCGGACAAAAATACCGCCCCCCCCCCCCCCCCCCCCCCGTCCCACCCACCGGCACCTTGTCACTGAAGCAGCACAATCAGAGAAAACAAAGTTCCTCTGAGACCTTGACCTTTGATCTATGTGACCCAAAAACCTCCTTGGGTCATGTGGAACACTTGTATAAAATTTCAGGGTCCTATGTGAAATGGCTTTTTTAGTTAGAGCATGAAAACAAAAACAAGACAGACAGATTGACAGACAGATGGATGGATGGACAGATGGATGGACAGACAGACAGACAGACAGGCAGATAGAGAGACAGACATGTTAAAACCAGTATAGCCCCCCTCTACTACCTAGGTTGGGGGGTATTGCTTACTTCGTGAATATATAGGTAGGCATATAAATAGAACTCCGACTATTATCCGGGAAGTTAAGGTTGCATTCACTGAAGTTACGGAAGACTTGACCTAGTTCTCTGTATATATGCAGGTAAGCCATTTAGTTAACACACACCATACGTAATATTTCCGTGACCATTCAGGACATATGCCGAAGACAGTCCCGTGCTAATGATGTGAGCTACATAAAAAGAAAAAATGCTGGTACATGCACTATTTTTTGAAAGACCAATCCTTTAACCCTTTCCCAAACGACAAATTTTGGACTGGTCCAAATTGAAAGAGTTTGCAGACGACAATTTTCAATTTGATGAAAATGGCAGAAAATGATCAAAAAGGGTAGAAAACACTGTGGGAAAGGGAGAAATTGCTCGTTACGAGCAATTTCTCCTTTTTCCACAGTGTTTTCAAAACACTTGTACTGCAGACACGTGAAAACCAGGGCTTGTTTGGGAAAGGGTTAATTGGAACCTCATTTAACTCTTTACCAAACAACCCGGAGTTTTAATCACCCTGAAGAAGAGGGCTTTTGAAAACATAGTGGGCAATTAATGAAGAAAATGCTGGTAACCAGCATTTTCTTCTTTTCCCACAATGTTTTCAACAATCTCAAAGAGAAATACTGTCGTTTGTACCCCATTTTATTTGTCGGTTTGAAGTGTTAAACTTTTACCATGCTTTTTAAATTCCTGAGGATAAAGGAGCTAGACAACGTCATGGGAATAGGAAATTTGTGTCTGTATGTGCTTTCAAAATCAACAAGTCTACAAGTTTATCCTTTGGTAAAGAGCTAATTTTTCTCTGCAAATCCTTTTAACCCTTTCCCAAATAAGCCCTGGTTTTCACGTGTCTGTGCAGTACAAGTCTTTTGAAAACACTGTTGGAAAAGGAGAAATTGCTCGTAACGAGCAATTTCTCCTTTTCCCACAGTGTTTTCGACCCTTTTGGAGAACTTTCTGTCATTTTCATTAAATTTAAAATTGTCATCTGCAAACTCTTTGAATTTGGACCAGTCTAAAGTTTGTCATTTGGTAAAGGGTTAATTTGGACAAGTCTACAATTTGTCAACTGCCAGGTGTTTAACTCTTTACCACACAATCACGACTTTTAACAAAGCTTTTGAAAACATTGTGGGAAAAGGCGAAAATGCTGGTAACCAGCATTTTCTCCTTTTCCCACAGCATTTTCTACCCTGTCAAAGACAGAAATCATCCTTTGAGCTAGATTTAATGTGTCGTCTGCAAATGCCTTGAATTTGTTCAAGTCCAAAGTCTGTCGTAAGGGCTAAATGTGTAGATAACAGATTTTTCCAAAGACTTTTTCAACTGGGTGTCCTTTGATCCCCCTAACCTTCAAATGTGTAACACAAGGCACACAATCAAATCTTAGACAACATTTGGAAAATATGAAGGTTTAAATTCAATAACATAGAGAGAATAAGGAAAATCCTGGCCCAAGTAAAGAGTCAAAATCGAGTTTGTTTGTGCTTACCTATTTAAATATTTGACAAACCTACACAGTCAAGTATTGAATTTCATTTGTACGCTAACACAGACATTTATCAGCGCTTCAGTAAATACATGGGACACTGACTCTATCTGCCAAGTTATTCATCCATATCATAGTACATAATATTGCAGCAGGAGTTCTTAAAATCTTAGGAATTATACCAGTTAAAGGGGGATAATTAAGATTAATTTTTCTATTGGCCCAACTATATATTTCCTGTATTTCATTGTTTTTTAGGTTAGGTACTGATTTGTATAAACCACAGTGAAATTGCCAAAAAGTTACTTCACCATTTACAACACATTCCGAGTTTCTATAACCTAACAGGCACAAGGCTTTTGAAAACATTGAGAGAAAAGGAAAGAATACTGGTTACCAGCATTTTCTCCTTTATCCAGAAAGTTTTCTGTTCTTTCAAGACGGTACCCATCATTCAAGTCATATTCAAAATATCCTCTGAAAATGCTTTCCATATAGTAGGTGTGGCATCTCAGATTTTGTCATTTGATAATAGGGAAATCTGAAGTCTATATAATTATACTTTTCCATGTTACGATAGTATAGCGGAAAAGAGTTGTCTTCTCGCTATGCGCCTGTAAAATTGTTATGATCTTGTTATGAATTCCTGACCAATCAGAATGCATCCTGAAAAGTGTATGGGTAAAATTGTACATGGAGAAATCAGTTCTAGTGAGCACGCTTGGCCTTAACACACCTTCATTTCATTTAATAAGGCACGTCGGCCTTTACACACCTTCATTTCATTTAATTAAATTATGGTTTTTAATATTGTCAGAGGAAATGTTTTAGACGATTTACTGTACGAAGTCCCACGTATGCCGCAGAGCAAGACGCTGAATTGTTTTGGGATACAGCTTTTTTCAGAGTAACTTCTCTGTTTTTTGTGGCTGGACGTCATATTCTTGTCTATGAAGTGGGTTCTATGTATCGTAAAATGTTATTTCAGCCTAGCTAGAATATGGTCTCATTGCTTTCAATGTTCTCCCCTATGTCGGGGTTTTTGTTAACAGCGCCGCTGTATCTTACTGACATGCTCCATTGTATTGATATAGCTGACGTGCTCCGCCGTATTCAATAAAGAAAAGAGAAATGTATATCGCATTCATTTTGATTCTAAGTAGGGAGTGAAAGGCAGATTCATAGTATAGACGTATATTTACATGCATTTTTATGTTCTGATTTTCATTGGAAAACATTAAAAAGTCATATTTCACTTTAAAGTGTTTCATACACCCCCATACATTTCAAGATTAACACTTTACCAAACAGTCCCGAGGTAGGTTTGCTTTTAAAGTAATGTCACGTGAATAAAAAAGACAGAAAATGGCGTTTGACAAGTAAAACTTAAGGAAACTTCAAATTATCTGCGAGATTCTGCATTATGCACATGCATATGGTGTGTAATGAGAACAGTGCCCTTGACAGGGCTAGACATCAAGCATTGACTGATCATGAGGAAGAGAACTTTTTGAAGCATTGTGGGAAAAGAAGAACATTTTCTCCTTTTCCCACAATGTTTTCCACTCTTTCAATTTGCTCTAATTGAGCCACAATGGATTCATCATCTGGATTTGTATATGTCAAAATTTTTTCACTTGGTAAAGACTAAATGCTTTACCATGCAATAGAATTTTGAACTTTCCAAATTTTAACCCTTTACCAAACGACAAAATTTTAGGCCTGTCCAAATTCAAAGCATTTGCAGACGACAAAATAAATGTGACTCAGAACATGAAATTCATTTTAGGGAGGATAGAAAATATTGTGGGAAAAAGAGAAAATGCTGGTAACCAGCATTTTCTCCTTTTTCCACAATGTTTTCAAAAGGCTTTTTCACCAGGGTCGTTAAAACTCCTGACTGTGTGGTAAAGAGTTAAAGCACTTACAGATGACAAATGAAATGTTGTTCAAATACATGTCGTAGGATTTGTCTAAGAAACACGATTCGAAAAGGAGAAAATGTTGGTTACCAGAAATGTCTTCTTTTCCTGAAGTGTTTTCAAAAGCCTTCTTGCTTTCGGTCATTTAACCCTTTCCCAAACAAGCCCTGGTTTTCACGTGTCTGCAGTACAAGTCTTTTGAAAACACTGTGGGAAAAGGAGAAATTGCTCGTAACGAGCAATTTCTCCTTTTCCCACAGTGTTTTCTACCCTTTTTGAGACCTTTCTGCCATTTTCATCAAATTTAAAACAGTTGTCTGCAAACGCTTTGAATTTGGACCAGTCCAAAATTTGTTGTTTGGGAAAGGGTTAAACCAGGGCTTGTGTGGTAAAGTATTATGGTACAGTTTCACATTACCAACAAACTTGTTTAGTATTTTATCAAAGACACATCACTACACATAGTATCTTGAGACAGTGTTGCCACTCTTTTTAACCCTTTACCACACAATCCCAACTTTGAACTACCCTTAGAAAGAAAGCTTTTTAAACCATCATGGGAAAAGGAGAAAATGCTGGAAACCAACATTTTCTCCTTTTCCCACAATGTTCTCTACCCTTCTAATGGCAAATCACATCATTTGATTAAAAATGAATTTCTTGTCTGCAATATGCTTTCAAGCTGGACAACTCTAAAATTTTGACGCTTGGTAATGAGTTAAACAAAAGGATGCACTGGTGTAGGGGTAGAGTGTTGGCTGTCTCTACATCACTCTTTTCTCTGTGGGTAAGTGCACCTATCCATGCCTCGCTGGAATTTCCTTTATCACTACTTTGCAAACACTAATTCAAAACCACTGGGTGCTTTCCCACATAAACATTCACAAAATAATCTTCAAGAGTTGTAGTTTTATCTAAGCTGAATTTTGTAGATTTACCCTTTCAATTGGATATTTAAATTCCAGATCTAATCATGTGCAAAATTTTCCACTCTTTATCAAAATGAGGCTCAAACAGGGTACGCGCAGACCTAACCTGTGTACCAGACAACAAACCTTTAGACTTGTCCAAACTGAAAAATATTTTCAATCTACATAATAGGTAATTTGGCTCATTAGTCAGGAACACCCCCCCCCCCCTCCACCAGATAAAAGGGACTGGGAGTGATAGTATTCTAAATCCATTATTTCTCTTCCAAACCCTATGTTGTGGGTACTCATTATGAATACCCATAACATAGGGTTTAGTGAAGAGTGATTAATATTTTGAAGCTTGAAATCAAAACCGCTCCCTCTATCTGGAGCTCTGATTAGTGTTTAGTATTAGCACTAACGAAGAAGAAAACATTTACTGGTATCGGTTAGTTACCGTCTTTTTTTTTTTTGCTTCTCCCACAGTGTTTTTAAAAGGCTTTTTCCGAGGGTCTTTACAACAGGTGGTTGTCTGGCAAAGGATCAAATAGTATGAGATCTTCAACAAGATACTTGGTGCACCAGCTGAACTCACGAAAATTTCTGATTATTTTATATACATATTCACTTCTTGCATGTCATCTTACATTTTAACCCTTTCCCAAACGACAAATTTTGGACTGCTCCAAATTGAATGAAAGAGTTTGCAGACAACAATTTTAAATTTGATGAAAATAGCAGAAAGTTCTCAAAAAGGGTAGAAAACACTGTGGGAAAAGGAGAAATTGCTCTTTATGAGCAATTTCTCCTTTTCCCACAGTGTTTTCAAAAGACTTGTACTGCAGACACGTGAAAACCAGGGCTTGTTTGGGAAAGGGTCAAATGTTCACCATATGACAGACTCTTAGATGAGACCAAATTGATGGCAATCACAGATGACAAACTAAGTGTAGCTGATTTAACTTGAAAGGGAGGAAAACATTTTGGAAACAAGAGGGCCATGATGGCCTTGTATTGCTCCACTTCCTTTTAAACAGATGTATCATGCATTGAACTGGCATTGAAAAGAGACATAAATTATAAGAAGTCTGTATGGAAAATAAACTTTCATAGAAAAATAGCCTAGCCCAGTTCATTCCCCCCCACCCCCAAAAAAAGGCATATCTTATGCAAAGATTATCCCAGTGACCACACACAGGTCTAACAGGGTTCATTCTAGAAATGATTTTGATGGGGCCACATGGCCCCCTTGTCAGAAAAAAGAGGGGCCATCACAGAAAAGTATGGGCCACTTAAAAATAAATGTTAACTTACCTTGTATTTGCTAGACATGATGAAATATGCGAGATCACTTTCTATTCGTTGAAAGAAAACGATGGCAGCGATTTCGACACGCACCGGTTACGCTGGTACCCGGTTACCAAATGTATCCAAAGTAAGCGCCCCCCCTGCGAAGATCGAAAGCAGGCTGCCAGCTCAGCGGTGTACAACAGCACTCTCGATTAGTTAACTAGTGCTTATCGATCGAGAAGCGCGAGATTTGAAAGCATGGGCGTATAATTGGCAGGAAAAACGTGCGCCGGATCGGCCCGTCTTTTAGATTTTGTGTGCGCCAAAATTGAAAAATATGCGCATTTGGCGCAAGGGCGCAGCCTAGAATGAACCCTGGTCTAATCAAATATCATTCATACATAGTATCAATGAACTTTGAAAAAAATGTGCTTTGACAAGAAGATTTCCAGGTCTTAGTAGCAGAAAACATTTTTTCAGTGGCATGAATAGTAAAGTTCTGGATCAAAAAAAAAAACTGAGTGACGGAAACCTTACTTTATACTAAATATTAGACTCATCTGGCTATAAATATAAACATCAAAATAAATGGCTCTTACTAACAAATGAACATTTTCTTTTTTTCAAAAAACTTAAATACCCAACACCATTCACATATTAGTGTTGTGTGGTGAAAATTAATGGAGATACATGGTCAAAAAAGTATGTATCTGTTACTACAGGAGTTATTTCCCTTGATGAGCACAACATAAGTTTAAATAGTGATTTTTAAAAAAAAAACTTTTCACTATATAAGCCCATGTAAAACTTGTGACCCTTGGGGTAGGGCCAGTTTTGACCCCAGGGCTATAATCTGAATAACATTAGAAGGGGTCCACTACATGATGCTACATGCAAAATTAGCCCTATACTTTATGGTTTAGAAAAAAGAATATTTTTAAATGTTAACTATATAAATCTATGTAAATCTCTTGACCCTGGGCTATTTCAAGGAATTCGGTAGAGGCCTATTAAATGAGGATGCATGCTAAATTTGGTAGCCGCTAAGGCCTTATGTTTTCTGACAAGAAGATCTTTCAAGATTTTCCCAGAGCTCCAGATAGAGGGAGTGATTTTGATTTCAAAATTGAAAATATTAAGTATTCTCCACTAAACCCTATGTTATGCGTACTCATTAGAATCGTTTCATCGAGACGATTCTAATGAGTACCCACAATGTAGGGTTTGGAGGAGAAATAATGGATTTAGAATACATCACTCCCTCTTATCTAGAGCTCTGTTTTCCATATCTATCAGTTTTATTGTCATAGCAACCAGAGTTTTCACTGGAATCAAACTCTCTGAAGGAATTCTGAAGAGGGCTATGGCAGGATCATTTCTGTAAAGTTTCCTCGAAACTGGATTGGTTGTTTCCGAGATGTTTGAAATTGAAGTTCAAGCCAACACGGGCGGAAGGACTGGCGAACGGACGCACGCACGCACGACAGACGCCGGGCCATGACATAAACCTGTTGGCCTTCTGCCATTGGAGCTAAAAATGACAAAAGGTGGTTACCAGCATTACCTCCTTTTCCCTCCATTTTTCGAAAACTCTTGCTCTGCGACCGTTAAAACACGGGATTGTCCGGTACAAGGTCGTGAGGGTAAAGCCGAGATTTCACAATACAGGTAGCTAAGCTCTGTGATATTTATATAGCTTTACATTTGGTCGACACAGGACATGTCAAGATCAGACAATTTAGGTATTACTAACCACAAAAAATGTTTATCTTTACATATACTCATCTCAATGCTTAGCGAAATATCGGATAGGCGTTCAGAGTATAAGAATACCCACAGATGGACCACAGGCATCTTTCTTTTTCCACAAACTACGCCCTCATAGAAATCTGATGCATAACTCAAACAAAAGAGGGAATTTGTCAAAACAAATACCGATAAGGTCGACTGCGGAGGACCTTAATTAAGGTGAATACACCATGGGTTATCTTTATTTTGGCAGACGGTTGCAAGGACAAGTTTCACCCTCTATTACCTATAATATAAGACACGGTGTCCAACAGCCTGGGTTGCAATCCGATCATTTTTCCTTTTTTATATTCGGACTTTACTTTGACAAAGTAAAGCCCGAATTGTGTCAAATTAAAGTCCGAATATAAAAATGGAAAAAATGATCGGACTGGAACCGAGGCCAGGTGTCCAAATGCTTTACCTAAAACAACACCTACAGTCAGAGACATAGATTATTGTGTATTGTATGTCTCTGCTACAGTCAACTAGTATTTTTCACGTATTTCTAAACTAGAATGGCAAAAAAAAAAAGTCGTTTCATTTATTGTGTTCTGTGAATTTATCTATCTGGTATAAAACGGAATAAATACATGTGGATGAGTTGGCTTTATTTCGTGCTTTTCGGTACAGTTAATAGGGAAATAATGGTGGATTATGGTTTGATTATTCCAACGTTTCGATCAGCGAATTTACCGATTGATAAACTCACTAGTACGGAAATGCCGACTGCTCCCCTGTACTTCGCGATTCCCAATATTAAAATGAGGTTAGAAACATGACATACATAGAATATTTGCTTTAATTCGGTGAAAGATCGAAATTTATTCCATCTCGTGAACATCATATGCACCACTCGTGAAGATATTACCGATGATGCCCACTCGATGAAATAAATTTCGATTTTTCACCGAAAAAAACACACACACACACAAACAAATATCCTCTATATAACAGACCAGGGGCGCTGCTATTCCAAAATAAAGAATACCTATACGCAAAAAGTAATAGGCCTATCGGAAGGTATTATCCGAGGCCGCGGCGAAGTGCCGAGAGATGGGAGGGGGATTTCCCAGGAAGGTCGGACGGCCTCACACCAAAACATTTTGAGCTGTAGAAGCTATTTGGTGACCTCTGGTGAGGCTTTTTTTTTTTTTGCAAAGTATTTTTTTTTTGCAAAGTTCTATGCTTTGGCGTAGCTACGACTCTGTTAATGGTGTAATAATGGTTGAAACTTTGGACGCGGACAAGTTTTTTCTTCTTCCACCGTGACATGGAAATTTTAATCCCGCAGTGGATATACTGAAGAAACATGATTTGACAATGAAAACTGAATATATGCTATCCCTAGGGACTTCAGACACAGATTTGCAGGGCGAAATTATAGAAATTATCGGCGTTTTAGGAATCCGTCGGCGTTAAATCAGAATACCCCAGATGAACTACAGACTATTTTTTTCCTTTTTGACAAACTTTACTCTCTTAGGTTTTCTAGGTTAACTTTACCAAAACACAAAATTTCAGACTAGTCCAAATTGAAAGCATTTGCAGACGAGGATATAAATATGACTGAAAAAATGAAATTTGTTTTGGAAAGGGTAGAAAATATTTTGGAATAAGGAGAAAATGCTGATACCAGCATTTTCTATTTTTCCCACAATGTTTTCAAAAAGCTTCGTAGAGTCGTTAAGAGTCGGGATTGTGTGGAAACGAGTTAAGGAGGACGAATGTTGTCAAAAAAAAAATGTGCCTATGAGCTGAACTGTGAAGGAGGGAGGAGTAAACACTTCGACCCCTGGCCCTTAAGAACCCTTAGTCTTATCTTTGATGACACTTCGAACACCCCATAGGGACATATTCATAAACTCCCTCCCCCCCCTCCCCCGGGAGACAATTTATGCTGAAGGACCTCGAGGTAAATACCCTATGGGTTATCTTAACCCTTAAGCTGCTAAGCGCGACTCACTGACCTTCTGCAGACAATGTAGATCAAGATCAGACTGCACAGAACGTGAAGTCTGATCTTGGATCTTCACTGTCCGATAAGGAGATACTTTTCGAAAAAAAGAAAAACAGGTTTGAAACAACATTATTCGAGTTTTTGCTATCTGCTTGAAAGTTCTGTTTAACTTACTTAGCAGCACAACGGTTAATTTACTGAGACAGTTGCACGACGAGTCGAACCTTTTCCGCGCCATCGGCCAAAACAGAGGCTTAACTCTTTACCAAACGACAATATTCTAGACCGGTCCAAATTGAAAGCATTTGCAGACGACAACATAAATGCTGCTCAAAAACTGAAATTTGTTTTGGGAAGTGTCGAAAACATTGTGGGAAAAGGAGAAAATGCTGGTTACCAGCATTTTCTCCTCTTCCCAAAATGTTTTCAAAACGCTTCTTTCTCAGGGTCGTTAAAAGTCGGGATTGTGTGGTAAAGGGTTAAATTGCGGACAGAACGGTCAAGATTAAACTACACTGAACGTGGAGTCTGATCTTGATCTATACCGTTTACTTATTACGTCACGTCTTATCGATGAAAATCTTTCAGAGTTTCGGTGGATTCTATTACCAACAATCGAAAAGGGGTAAGTTTATATACACGTATTAGCTGCTGAAAGATTTGGTGTATAACCAAACGACAAAATATTGGACTTGTCCAAATTGAAAGCATTTGCAGACGACTAAGTAAATGTGGAATTCGTCCTTGAACGGGTAGAAAATATTGTGGAAAAAGGAGAAAATGTTGGTTACCAGCATTTTCTCCTTTTCCCATAATGTTTTCAAAGGATTTCATCGTCAAGGTCGTTAAAAGTCGTTATTGAGTGGTAAAAGGTTAACACTTCACCACACAATTCCGACTTTTAACGACCCAGGGAAAGAAAGCTTTAGAAAACATTGTGAGAAAAGGAGAAAATGCTGGTAACCAGCATTTTCTCCATTTCCCACAATGTTTTCCATTCTTCCCAAAACAAATTTCGATTTTTAAGTCACATTAACTTTGTCGTCTGCAAATGCTCTGACTTTGGAAGAGTCTAAAATTCTGTCGTTTGGTAAAGAGTTTATCTACCCATAGATAAAGGGACTTATCTAAAAAGTAGTTCTGACGGCGTATCGGCTTGAGCAATCAACAAAACGACCCCCGCCCCCCCCCCCCCCCCCCATGTTGATTTGTTCGTTTGTTTATTTCTTTGTTTGTATTGGAGTTTAACGCCCGGGTTTTAACAGCTTAGGTCATATCGCGGCGGTCAGTGCACCTACGCATGTGTTTCCTGGCTTTCTCACACCAGTACTTACAGAACTTTCTTTCCAAGCTACTGACTACTTTTCTCATATGCACCAGAGGTGGGAGGCGAAAAACCGCTGGAAATAAAGTTTAACTAATCCGGGGTATCGAACCCGCCACCACCAGGTCACGAGTCGGATATGCTAACAACTGAGCTACTCAGCCTAGCCCAATATGCTGGAGTGGACAACTGCATTACTTGAGAATGAAAATTTGAAAGGAAATCGTTGAGATTAAACCTTCCGCACCCCCTCCCCCCGTCACCAGAAAAATAAAACAGTTGATACCATAGGCGCTATGGTACTCCAAGAAGGCTTCCATAGTGACGAAAAATTAAAGACATGGCCTGTTGAAATACTAGTATACTATATACTAAGCCTCGCAGAGCTAAATAACTCTGCCAAATGAGATCAAATTTAGACTTGTCCAAATTTAACTCTCTACCAAACACCAAAATTTTGGACTTGACCAAACTGAAAGCATTTGCAGATGTCAGACAAATGAAATGCAGCTCAAATGACGATTTTCAGTATTTTAATTGTGTAGAAACATTGTGAGACAAGGAGAAAATGCTGGTCACCAGCAATTTCTCCTCTTCCCACCGTATGTTTTCGAAAGCGTTCTCTTTCGGGGTCTTTAAAACTCGGGATTGTGTTAAAGTCTTCGCAGACGGCGAATTCAGCGTGGCTAAAATGATGGGATTTGTCCTTAAAGAGTAGAAAAACGTCGTGGAAAACGGAGGAAAATGCTAGTTAACCCAAATGAGCGAAGTCTGTCTTTTCCCCACGATGTTTGCAAGCCAATAGTCTTCTCCCTCGGGTCTGGGATCGTGGATACGCATACCGTCCATGCTCAGGGTCGCTAGTTAAACGTGGGATATTGTTAAACCCTTTACTACACTATTTCGAGTTTTACTACTTTGGTGAAGAAATCTTTGGAAAACATTGTGAGAAAAGAAAAATGCTGGTTACCAGCATTTTTTTCACTTTCCCCACGATGTTTTCTACCCTTCAAAAAGGAAAATTTCAGTTTTCGAGCCACGTTTAACCCTTTCCCAAACAAGCCCTGGTTTTCACGTGTCTGCAGTACAAGTCTTTTGAAAACACTGTGGGAAAAGGAGAAATTGCTCGTAACGAGCAATTTCTCCTTTTCCCACAGTGTTTTCTACCCTTTTTGATAACTTTCTGCCATTTTCATCAAATTTGAAATTGTCGTCTGCAAACTCTTTCAATTTGGACCACTCCAACATTTATCGTTTGGGAAAGGGTTAATTTGTTTTCTGGAATTGCTTTCAATCTGAACAAGTGTTTTGTCTTCTGTTTGAGCGTTAAATAGTTAACTCTTTACCATGCGACAAAATTTCCGACTCGTCCGAACTCAAAACAGTCGCAGACGACAAATTCAGTGTGCGACAGATGGTGATATTTGTCTCTGAGAGGTTAGTAAAAAGTGTGGGAAAAGAGAAAATGCTGATTATCAGCATTTTCCTCTTTTCCAACACTGTTTTTGAAAGCTTTTTTTCCCCTTGCGGTCGTTAAAAAAAAAGGTTATAGGGTAGACTTTAATGATTCATTGAACGATGTTTTACGCCGCTTCAACATTAGTTCAGTCGTATCACGGCGACAGCTCACATATTCATGTATTTCTAGGTTTTCAACTGTATCAGGCTGGGACTCTGAAGTGTCTTGCTCCGGCGAAAAAAAAAAACCAGTGGATCCAGTGAGGCTTGCACCGGGTGTAAAGGGTTAAAATATGTAACTGTGCCTGTGGTATATACATGTATCTGTGTATGGGGAAAAAAGATATTTCTGAATCAATAACCACATTGTACAACTTACCTTATGAATGGGGCAGGTGTCTTGCCGCCCGGCCTCAGGGAAAGCATTTTATCGGCCCGGAGCCCATCGGCCACGATGAACACAAGTCTTTTCGCTGGGGGTGCGAGGGGCGACGAGTGTGGGGTCTGTCCCCCAGTTATTGGCATGGAGAAATTGATGTCGAACACGCTTATAAAGGCAAGGCCGTGAACGACAATCGCACCCAGGACTAACTGCCATGTTTTCATTTCCACTCGTAGTTAAATCCTTCTCACAGAGGAGCCGTGTTTGAGTGTCTAAAAATCAAATCGACGAATTTTTCTCCTCAACGAAATATATTCGAAATGTCCACCACAATATATTTTCTCAAACTTATCAGCCAGAACGAAATAAATGAAGCCAAAGTATACCTAGAAAGGGGGTAAAATCAAGTCTGTATTTGATTAGTAAGACCTAAATGTCCATTTAGAATATAATTTATTAAAATTACCAGGAAAACACGTACTAAATTTTTTAATCAAACCACATTACGTTGAAGAAGAAGGGGAATATTTATATTCCTGTATATAAATATGTACGCGAACACCTTCTCAGATCACTTGCATAGAATTTCTAAAATCACCACGAAAGCCCGCACGAAAACTGAGTTTAATAAAATTCTTGTCTTCAGAAAAAGAGAGGTTAAAATCCAGCATATATCTGCAGAGTACACGAACACCTTGACAAATGGATATTCCAGGTATGTGACAGACAAGTTTACACAAATGAATAATCCAATATTAAACACGGTATAATATAAAGCTAACCGATACCATATATGAGTAAAGCCGACGAACACGATATTTATTTATAGAATCACTCCCACCCGGCATTTATTTCATACACTTCTACCTTTCAAACAACCACGTTACATGTATGAACAACCATGGCGTAGAAAGTTTTTTGAAAACATTGTGGGAAAAGAAGAAACCACAATTTCTTCTACCCTATTACAGTCAAATCCAATCAATTGGGCCATATTTAAGTTGTCGTCTGCAAATGCTTTGAATTTAGACGAGTCCATGACTTTGTCGTTTGGTAAAGCATATTTTGGAACGAAATATGGATCTCCTAATATTTTCGACGATTATTTTAAAAAAACAAACATGTGTAACCATGTTAGATCTATTTTTCTTCCCATTTCTTGTTGACCCTGGAAAAGAAGCCCTTTGAAAACATTGTGGGAAGAGGAGAAACTGCTGGTCAGCATTTTCTCCTTTTCCCACAATGTTTTTTAACCTATTAAAGCCAAGTTCCATCATTTGAATCACATCTAAACTGTCGTCTGCAAATGCTTTCAATTTGAAAGTCTACATATTTGTCGTCTGGTGTTAGTTAGATTTCTATTTCATCAAAACCAATATAGGCCGTCAGCCAACCCATATACCTCAATAGGTATCTCACCTGTTTGATTATTCAATTATAATTAAGAACAAACGCACAGTATATAATATTCAGATACCACACTTTGATCTCTAAAAACCTTTCTACCCCGAATAGAATCAATATTCCACCATGTACGAACCCGCTCACCTATACAATGATAGACGGTAAAGTAATCTACCCTCAATATTGAACGTACCAACTCGTCGAAGATTATCCCTTAACTCTTTATAACACAATGACGAGTTTTAACGCCTGTAGAAAAGTAGACTTTTGAAAACATCGTGGGAAAAGGAGAAAATGCTGGTAACCAGCATTTTCTCCCTTTCCCACAGTGTTTTCTAACCTTGGAGTAACAAACCCTATCATTTGAGACACAATTATATGTAGACTTTCAAATTGAAAGCATTTGCAGACGACAATTTAGATGTGATTCAAATGATGGAACTTGTCTTTAATAGGTTAAAAAACATTGTGGGAAAAGGAGAAAATGCTGGTAACCAGCATTTTCTCCCTTTCCCACAGTGTTTTCTAACCTTGGAGTAACAAACCCTATCATTTGAGACACAATTAATTTGTTAGCTGCAGATGCTTCGAATTTGGGCCAGTCTAAAATTGCGTCGTCTGGTAAAGTTGTCGGCTTAAGAGCTAACTCTTTACCAAACGAAAAAAAATTGGAGGTGAACAAATTGAAAGGATTTACAGACGACAGAACTAAATATGGCTCAAATGTTGAGACTCTTTCTGGAATGGGTAGAAAACATTGTGGGAAAAGGAGAAAATGATGGCTACCGGCATTTTCTCCTTTTCCCACAATGTTTTCAAAAGTTTTTTTTCCCCCTGAGGGAAGTTAAACTTCGGGACTGTGTGTTAAAGGGTTCACCCCTTCATCAAACAATCCCGAGTTATGCTTTAAGTACATTGAGAATGAATGCTTTTTAGAAAATTGTGAGAAAACGAGAAAATGCTGGAAACCAACCATTTATCTTTTTGTCACATTGTTTTCCACCGTTCCTAAGACAAATGCCACAAATCTTAGCCATACTTAAGTTTCCGTCTGCAAATGGTTTGAATCTGGACAGATCTAAAAATTTCATCGTCTGGTAGAGTTTTTCAGACGATAAAATCTTGAACTCGACTATGTTCAAAAGCATTTGCAGATTTAAAAAAAAAAAAATGATTTAGATCTAGCTCTAAGCCGATAAAAGAATTATATGGCTCAAATGACGGGATATGTCTTCATGGGGTGAAAAATATTGTAGTAAAAAGAGAAATTAATGCATTCATTATTTTCTCCTTTTCTCATCATATGTCCAACTCTTTACCAGACGACAAAATTTTAGACTGACCCAAATTCAAAGCATTTGCAAACGACAAACTAAATGTGGCTCAAATGATAGTAATTGTTTCTGAAAGGTTAGAAAACATCGTGGGAAAAGGAGAAAATGCTGGTAACCAGCATTTTCTCCTTTTCCCACAATGTTTTCAAAAGTCTACTTTCCCAGATGTGTTAAAACTCGTCATTGTGTGGTAAAGAGTTAACCCTTTCCCGTACAATGACGCCTTTTAACGCCCCTGGGAAAGAGGCCTTTTGAAAACATTGTGGGAAAAGGAGAAAATGCTGGTAACCAGCCTTTTCTCCTTTACCCACAATGTTTTCTACCCTATCAAATAAAACTTGCACCGTTTTTTTTTTAGCCACACTGAAATTGTCTTCTGCAAATGCTTTCAATTTGGACGAGGCTAAAATTTTGTCGTCTGGTAAAGAGTTAAAAGCGATTTTCCAAAGGGTTCATAAAATACGGTGTCGTTTGGTAAAGGATTAAGAAATTCAATAATTTATGCTACAAGCTGTGTGTACCCTGATATAGCTTCGTGACGCATAACGACCAATCGTCTTCACTCGGCCGATCCCGTAGTGTTTAATCAATGGAACAGCCGAGGTTTGTCGAATGGCCCAGAGACTCCATTCGGTAAATCTCAGCCGAGTTGTGACGAGTTCTGACACCCCGCGTGCCCGAACCCGTCTGCTGTTTCAAATACGGATTTATCACGCCCATGGTAAACGGTGTGAGAAAAGAGAGCAAAAGTTTCCAATGCGACGAGTTGCTTGCTCAAGTTTAGGACTTTAACATAGCTTTTGAAAACGTTAAGAGGAAAAGAGAACTTTAACATAGCTTTTGAAAACGTTAAGAGGAAAAGAGAGCAACATCGTTTCTTACGAGCAATTACTCCATTTTCCTAATTGTTTTGCATGACTTAACCCTTTACCACACAATCCCGACTTTTAACGACCCTGAGAAAGAAGCCTTTTGAAAACATTGTGGGAAAAGGAGAAAATGCTGGTAACCAGCATTTTCTCCTTTTCCCACAGTGTTTTCTACCCTTCTCAAAACACATTTCAATTTTTCAGTCACATTTATATCGTCGTCTGCAAAATGCTTTCAATTTGGACTAGTCTAAAATTTTGTCGTTTGGTAGAGTTAAATCCTTTACCACTTTTAATGACCCTGAAAAAAGAAGGCATTTGAAAACACTATGGGTAAAGGAGAAAACCGCTGTTTACCAACATTTTCTTTTTTTCCCTGCACAACGTTTTCTTCACTTTGAACAGGGATCGTATATAACAATTTACGATCCTGACTTTAAAAGACAATTTCATTTTTTTGTTGTTGTTGTTGTTGCCTGAAATTGCTTTCAATATGGAGAAGTATTAAAGATAATACACCCCTACAGCCGGAGGGAAAAAAAAAAAAAACGCTGTTAAAACTTGAAAATGTATAGAATGGCTCAGAATTTGGTCAGCTGGGTAAACATAGTTAAATTACCAATATATGCTGAGTGCCAATGAAAACGCAACCCTAAGATTTTTATGAATAGACATAATATAAAACTAGTTGCATATAAACAAATCGTGTTTTGAAAATATCACATCCATCAACAACAAATTAATGTGAAAACTGGATTATCAACTTTCGTTTTTGTTACCTAATGAAACATTAAATAAACCACAGCTAAATCACAAACTCACAGTATCAGTACTGAATGTGCCCTCCATTTGCAGCTACTCGTAATCTGCATCTCCTTGGCATCGAGCGCACCATACGACGGATTCAACCTTATGGAACGTTATTCCATTCATCCTGCAATGCAATTTCAAGCTGACGTAACGTTATTGGCATCGGATAACGTCTTCTTACAGCTTGCCCCAGTTGATCCCAAAGGTGTTCGACCGGGCTCAAGTCTGGGGAGAAAGATGGTCATGGACGTGTCAGTGCATCGTTGGCATTAAGGAAGTCACGTTTGATGCGAGAGGAGTGGGCACGGGTTTTATCGTGTTAAAACAAACGAACTTCCGGGTATCTGCCAAGAAACAGAAGCATGTTGGGGACGTAACATTTCATCGATGTAGCGTTGAGCTGTTAGAGTTCTTTTTTTTTTACGTCAAGACGTGTCCGGTGATTCAGTGATATAGCCACTATACCATAACGCTGCCTCCAACAAAACGACTGGCTTGTTGAACGCACGGATCCAAATAACGTTATCCTTTACGTCTTCAAATATGCATTTGACCGTCACTGTGAAGTAAATGAAAAGGCGACTCGTCGGACAACAATACTGATGCCCATTGTCTGTGTGGTGGCCGTCGCTGACATTGCTGTGTCCATACAAGACGGTTGAGACGTCTCTGGGTCGTCAACATGTTTCCACGAAAATACCGTCTGGTTCTACGACCGTTACAGCGAAGACATAGGCGGACTGTATTTGCACCTATACGTCTACCACTGTCTCCCGTGCAGTTTGAGTTGCATTACGGAATCTGTCACGCAGATCCTGAAGAAGAATTTAACGATCATGCTGAGGCGTTGCAACTCGAAGCCTCCTGGGACGAGGTGCGTCTTTCAAAGATCCGGTCTGATGAAAATCTTTGCGCCAGGCGTGTAATAGTGGAAGGTGAATATTGCATTCGACGAGCAATTTCTCGCTGAGACATGCCCCCCCTTGGATCATACCAAGCACCTCATGTTGCTGGTTGTCTGAAAGCCTTAGCATATTCACATATGTCGCTGCTTAGAAATTGGAAACGCTGATAAGATAATTAAACACGTTTGTCCGAGTCGTTGTACTTTACATGCATGTGCTTCATGTGCCATTTGCTGAAGCCTTGTCATTCAGCTCTGGACTAATGACCTGAGCAGACGTGGCAAAACTCTGACAGAGGAAAATGGAGAATTATGTATTCATTTCAGCACTATCTTATCAGAACTGACCAGCCTAAAACAAGAGCTGAAGGGTACGAACCAGAATGTTGCTACTAAGATAAAAAGCTTCTTACAGAAGAGAAAAGTGTAGAATTGTTCGTTTCCGTGATAATTTGGGTTCCGGAAATTGCCCGAGTCTTGGCGAAGTGTTGTTGACAATACAACTCGAAGCGACAACTAATGATAATTGAGTTGCCCATCCTGCGTGTGCACAGGCCTTAATCTGAACCTGAACTAAACCTAGTATTCGGCGCACTTGACGTTACTCCACTTACCTGGACAGACCTTTAGAAGGACAGCTACCCCGCGAGGAAACTAGCCAACATTGCGAACAACAGACTGGCAGGCCAGCAAATCAGAATTCCGTATCTAGAAAACCGTACTTTGCCGGCTAAACGGTTATTTATTTTTATACAGACCAGGTTCTCTATCAAAGGATTTGCTTTGGAAATTCCGAGATAACACATTTCTGTACGAAGATTTGGAAAAAAAAAAGGGCATTTCTGGCAGTTTCAGACAAGTGCAATTGACGATTGAAAACCACGTGTTGCCTTATCAGCTAAAGGTGGCTTAGTATAAGCTTCATACCCGAAACAAACAACATACAGTATGTGTATTGCTGACACTTCAACGAAGTTTGCAAACTTTGAGGCAGTATAAATCCAATCCTATAGCAAGAAACAATCAGGTCGAGTCCAATATTTCTAAAGCGGAGAAACGAGTACTCAAGAAGAAGAAGTGTTCTTGTATCAGGAGCAGTACCAGCACTTCTTTTGCTGGTGCTTCTACTTCCAACAATTCCGGGATCCATCTCTCAGCGCAGGCATGTCACTGTCTTACAGTAATGTGTGGTTTTCATTATCAAAACAGTCAAACCAGTAGCCACGGCAACATCGGGGGGTTTTGGAGCAGCACCGGATAACGTCTTCTTACAGCTTGCCCAAGTTGATCCCAAAGGTGTTCGATCGGGCTAGAATCTGGGGAGAAAGATGGCCATGGACGTGTCAGTGCATCGTTGGCATTAAAGAAGTCACGTTTGATGCGAGAGGAGTGGGCACGGGTGTTATCGTGTTTAACAAACCAACTTCCGGGTATTTGCAAAGAAATAGAAGCATGTTGGGGGACGTAACATTTCATCGATGTAGCGTTGAGCTATTAGAGTTCCTTTTATACCGGTTATTGTTAAGGAAGGAGGAAAGCACCTACACTACCGCAAAAACTGTCCATATATGTGGCTAACAGGAGTTGCTACGCATTAGCCAGCAGCTCTGTACACCAGTAAATGATTCAAGGACAGATGAGAATTCTGATTTCTACAAAGGTAGATTTACCCATAAATTTTATGAGTATGAACAAGGTCAGAAAAGTATTTTTGTTAGAAATAGGTTGAAACATAATACATAAGTATCTGGTCAACCGTAGGAGCCAGCGAGTTCATTTTAGATGTTATGGAGAATGGCTAATGGTTTGGAAGTCGACCTCTTTCTGGCCATTATTTTGCCAGAATGGTTATTTCAAGGACTTTGTAAGACATTGGATAGATTTAGACTCAGAGGGAATTTTATGTTATGTGTAGAAGTGGGAAAGGAATTTTTGGAAAACCACTGCAACTTAATTTCCGTCCCGCAGAAAACAAGGGAAACAACTCTTGCAATGAAAATCGGAACGGGGAAAGATGTTATCTTGTTCAAATATAGCGGTTAGTTAACCCTTTCCCAAACAAGCCCTGGTTTTCACGTGTCTGCAGCACAAGTCTTTTGAAAACACTGTGGGAAAAGGAGAAATTGCTCGTAACGAGCAATTTCTCCTTTTCCCACAGTGTTTTCTACCCTATTGGAGAACTTTCTGTCATTTTCATCAAATTTGAAACTGTCGTCTGCAAACTCTTTCAATTTGGACCAGTCTAAAATTATTCGTTTGGGAAAGGGTTAAATGAAGAGGCATTGAACAGGTGGTGCACTATTCTGTCGACCAAAAGTACTGTAGTATGTACGTTACTATAAACTTCATCGGTGTGGTTGAAAACTACACGATATCCCTTATACTTGGTTCCTAGAGTTTCAGATACATATATGACGCCATACATTTCCACTGTGATATAAAGTGTTGAGTATAGCACATGTCAATTTATTCAACGAGCTGATATGGTTAATTAACATGTCAGCATCATCCGTTGTTGCTGTTCAAAAAAGTGACTTCGACAATTACCAAATAAATGGTTAGTATGGATCTACGAGACTATGTGAACAGGTCTTTCAGGAATTAATCTGTAAATTGTTTCCATCGTATTTTTCATCATGACCTCCGATTCTTGTCTAATTTTATTCAATTTTAATAACCCCTCTTTAAATAACAAGTTTGCAAGCCTCCGGGCCCTTTTGAACGGCCTATAATGTCCAATACATTTTGACCTTTTGGCAATTTCAATGTAAAGGTATAGGTCCAGCTTACGGCATTTTATTCTGCGGCTAGAAAATCATTAAGTTCAGACGCTGGCGCTCGTTCAGCGAATTACAAGACATCATGTAGCAAAATAAAACAAACGAGACCAGGAACAGCATCGGTGGCGTACAGGAATTGCGACCAGGAGCTCTCAGTAGTAAGTGCATCTTGAACTGTAAAGAGAGCATTTTGGCATTTTTCCTGACCAAACAAAAGTCGTATCTTTTCTTTCATAAGTTCAAAAAGTGGGGCACATATTTTGTTGTAGTCCAATTTTTTTCATAATTACTTCTTAATTCAAACAGAATTTTAAAACCCCTTTGATTCGTTGAAGTTACCAAGTTACGCACTTGTTACACGTTGTTTTGATCTACTTCAGTGCCTAACTTACTGATTACATGATTTAAGTCGGACTTATCGTATACGATCGAAACTTTCTGAAATGTGGTTCAGATGTTTTTTTTGTTTTTTTTAATAATCATGACGTCATCAAGAGTGCACAGTGCGAATTTCCAGGCAACACATCAGAACTTCTATCATCAAAGACTGAAAGGTGGCTGGTGCTCTTGCAAGACCAAATAGCATCATTTGAAACTCGTAGATTCCGGTTTGTGTTATCCATGGAGACTTTTCTTTTCTAGATTCACTAAACGGAACGTGCTCAAAAGCATTATTAAGGTTCTATTGCCTGTAAGACCATCTTGGAAGTAGATATGCAATCTGTTTTGTGATTTTATTTAGTTTTCGATAATTAACAGCAAAGCGATATGAATTCACCTGTGTTATCAGTGTCTGATTTCCAAACTATAACAAGGTGAGTACCATACAGGACTGCTTTCTTTAATTACTAATATATCATCGTCCTTTATTTCTAATAACATACGACCTAAAACACGTAGCTTGTCAGATGTTTGTTTATAAAATGATGTTAGCAGTGGCTTATCCTTTTCGATATCCTACTCATGTACCTGTAAATTGGTTTTTCCTATAACATACATCTTCTCGAAAAGAGGCCCAGCCGGGTATCTCGGTGGTTAGCATATACGACTCGTGAATTGGTAGTTGCGGGTTCGATATCCTGTTGAGGCAAACTATCTTTCCGGCGATGTTTGCCTCTCATCTCCGATGCATGTGACAAAAGTAGTCTGTAACTTGGAAAGAAAGCTGTGTCAGTACTGGTGTGAGAAAGCCAGGAAACACGTGCATACGTGCACTGGCCACCGTGATATGACCTAAGCTGTTAAACAGCGTCGAACTCCATTACAAAACAAGAACAACAAAAGAAACAAACAAAATGCTTCCAAAATTATTTCCTAGTATGAACGAGTGGTGTAGATCTTAAGAAATGTTTAACCATACTTTACGAGTCGTAGGTTGGCTGCCACCACAAACGCTTTTCACTGATGTGTTAGAAATTTGGTTTAGCAGTCTTTGAAACCTTTAACAAAAGGACTTACTAATAAAAGAAACCTTTGCACCCATAGCACAAAAGGCATTTTTTCTGGCGATTAACTGAAACCATTACAGTATATTTAGCCATACCGATTTGAAAGTTTGCCCTAACCTCTGTTTCCTGGCTGTTTTCCTCTATAGCACTACATTCTGAAGTTGTTAATTCATTACTTAAAACAATACAGTTTTTGTGAAGCACCCTAATGGCTTTAATTAATTTTGTTACCTAAAATTTTCATTATACAGTAGCACCGTGTTTGACCGATAGTTTATCGTGATAAATAGGAGTGTGCCCATCTATCAGTTTTAGAAACTCATTCCTGTAGACAGACGAGAGTCTTTGACTATTGCATATGCACAGTATTAGTCGGACCGTTTTAGAAATATATCTATGTCCTCCCTGGTATCATCCCGAGACTTATAAAGTGGATTCTGAACAGCCGTCCCAGAGTTAACACGTTCGTCAGTGTCTAAAATGAACCATGCTGTGTGAAAAGGGGGCTTAATGCATCTGCGAAATGTATCTATCCAGGTCACCCTGCTCAGTCCGCGCAGGCTGACCTGGGCCGAAACTTTTCGCTATTGGTCAATTTTTTTGTACGTCCAAGGACCAGTCTACCCCGTGATTAAGTTGGTTGTAAAAAAAGTGGCCATTATGGATCCATAATTATGTGATGGCTTGAATGGTATCATACATCACGGAGATGCATTAGGCCCTCTTTTACCACAGCATGGCTCAAATAACACTGGTCTCGGCTGTCTCGACTGATGTCGATTGTTTGGAAGGTTGTTGTAATGCCTGGGATCTAGTCTGTGTAATGCTGATTCCCGAAGGTCGTGTCCTCAAAGTCATTCCACTTGGCTGATCGAGAGCTTAGGATCGACGTGATACCCGGCAAGTTTTTGTGCCTTTGCTCTCACCTTCATAATAATGATTTTCAAGCCTGCAAGCCTGAGGAATGTGACAGATCTCAACCAGTCTTAACAGTAATTTGTTGTTCGATCTAATATATTGTGGCAAACAGTATTTTTCTCCTTTTTCTACATCGTTTTCAAAAACTTTTTCCCTAAACTTTGTAATAACACGGTATCGTTTTGCAAAGAGTAAAAAGAAAAATGAATTTACCCTGAAAGCTCGATTCCATCCGTTCCTGATCGGTCGACTATTTATTAACAATCAGCTGGTAACCATCATTTTTTGCTATTACAAAGTTTTCAAAAAACCTCTTCCTGAAGGTCGCACAAACATTAAATTGGTTGGCAAAGGACAGAATTTCAGTTGACACGATTTGATAGAACAAAATATTAACCTAAAATTAGCCAAAAGTACAAGGTTCAGGGTTCCAGATATTTGCCGTTTCGGTGAAGTTCGTTTACGGATTCGCACCAGTGTACAGGTCGCTTCTTTAGTTTCTGTGGATTTTCTTTATAAGTTAAAATGGTCATGACATCCTTACTCACATCTCCATATTATTAAACATTTTTCAATATGTTTGAACCTTTCTTCATACTTCTATAGTCAACTTTTGATGTTTCTAGAGCAAAACGACATTTTACCTGTCTGCAGCACACGACTTTAAAAAAATGCTGTCAGATTTTTCGTATCTCACCTCTGACAAAAGTAATCAGTGGCTTGGATAGAAAGTTCTTTCAGTACTGGTTTGAGCAAGCCAGGACCACATGCGTAGGTGCACTGGCCGCCATGATATGACCTAAGCTGGCCTTAAACTCAAATAAAAACAAAACAATCTACATGTGCCTTCAATAGAAACCGGATTCGATGCCCTCCGCGTGCTGTGCAGAGAAAAAATGTTCCCTACATGCACACGGCTTTTTCAGTGCTGTCATTTACATAGTAAAATATTTGTAAAGTGATGGAAACGATTCAGCTTAGCCTATAATGATATTAACTTGAATTTTAACAAGCTTTGCAAACTTTAACATTTCACAATGTTAGTTCGTATAACTAATGATACATTACCCCTTTTCCACCAGCAAAACAAAACGGCTAATTTCAATCAGCTGTGTACAGAGACCATGATATTGCATGTACAAAGTTCAATCATCGAGGAGAGTAAACTTATCTATACACATTTTAGATCAGACTGTATGTTAAATGTGCAGTGGACGGTTTGAACTATATCTACGTCGTGCGCTTTCTCACATAAGAAGTTGTGCCCTAAAAGATGTATAGGATACGGTGGCACTGAGTTGACATGTGCATTTTTTTGTATTTATCTCGTTCCCACGAGATAATAATTCGTTTTCTAGAGTTTTTTTTTATAAAAAATTATGCAAAAAACAAAATTCGTTTTCTAGAGTTTTTTTTTATAAAAAATTATGCAAAAAACAAAATTCGTTTTCTAGAGTTTTTTTTTTTTTTTTTATAAAAAATTATGCAAAAAACGAAATATTATCTCGTTCGAACGAGATAATCAGCCAATCCAAGTCATCCATTATGTCGTTCGCACGAGATAATAAGTCGTGCTCACGACATAATCATCCAATCAGATTCCTCCTACTAATTCCTTTTTTTACACGGCGTCTATATTCTTCATAGTTTTATTCAACAATGTAGTTTGCACCCGCGATTGTTAAAACGGTTTTCTGTTAAATCGCGGATGCAAACTACATTGTTGAATAAAACGATAAAGAACAAAGACGCCATGTAAAAACGGTACGTCTAAAATACGAAAAGACTGCTTTTCGCGAAAAGAACTCCTTTTCGCGAAAAGAACTTTCGATTTTACGAAAAGGAGTCAGTCCTCTCAGTCCGTTTCACGAAAAGGACTTTACATTCCACACACACAAAATTCCTTCTCAAAGTAGGACTTCTTTTCACGAAAAGATTTGTTTGTATGGTGTTTCGAACATTATTTCAGTTATATCGCGGAGGCCAGTGCACCTATCTATGTTTTCCTGGTTGATTGATTGATTGTATGGTGTTTAACGCCGTTTTTACCATTATTCCAGTTATATCTCGCCGACCAGTGCACCTATGCATGCTTTCCTGGAGTTTCTTTCCAAGTCACTGGCTACTTCCACACATAACCATCGCTAACTATCATTAATCCTCGGAGAGAAAGTGGCCGAGCCGGGGATCGAACCACCGACCTCCTATTCTCAAGTCCTGTGCGCTACTGACTGAGCTATGGGGTCTCGGCTATGCCGGCTTTCCTGGAGTTCCTTTCTAACAGTATATCGCACAACATTTTTCCCAAAACTGGCTGCTTTTCCAGACAACTGTTATCGACATAATAATCAGCGGTGAGAAAGGAATGATTCTTGTTGCAATAACTGATCATCAACTCTTGGAAAGAAATTCGCCAAACTGGGGAACCGAACCAGCGACCCTTGGTCTCAAGTCATATACGCTACCGATTGTGCCACCGGTTCGGCTATACGAAAGTAAATTTTTACTCCTTTTCATGCTGTAAGCTTACTCTTTTTCATTCAACAAAAAGGAATCCTTTTTACAACAAAACACTCCCCTTTAAAAAAGGACTCCTTTCCGAATAAGAATAGGAATGCAGGCCGTTAGAGTGCATGAATAGAGAGTCCTTTTCCTTTTCGTGATAAGGATATATTGCTTTCAAGCCTTGAAAAAAAAAAAAAAAAAAAGATTTCACGAAAGGAATTCAAAGCATTTCTTGCAAATAACCCATATTCTGTCCGTGTGAAGTCTGACAGTACATCTGAAACGCCACCAAGTTAATTTATAAGAATCGGATTTTAAAAGAGAGGTGGGGGTTACATCACATCCGTCTGCATATATGTGAATACCGACTGTGATCTACAGATCTCCCACGATATACACGTACATAAAAGGTCAGGCTTGACAGGATAAGGATTAAATCACCAAAATTTTCGCTTTCAGCCCGCCTCTATCAATAATTTTATATAATATTTGGTTATTAGGTTCTCTCCATAGAAATGTACCGTTTGGCCTATGAAATCATTGTGGAAAAAGAAGTAAGTTGTAACGAGCAGTGACCTTTGTGTGCAATGTCTTCTTTTTGGAAATGTCCGCCCGGGTAGCTCAGTGGTTAGCGTACATGACTCGTGACCTGGTAGTTGCGAGTTCGATACCAGGTTGGGGCAAACTTTCTTTTCGGCGATTTTTCGCCTCTCACCTCTGATGCACGTGAGAAAAGTCTTATCGGTGGTCAGTGCACCTAGCCATGCATTCATGGAGTTTCATTTTGCCAAGTCCCGGTCTCAGTCTCACATGAAGCAGAAGCTGAGCATTGTTTACTTCCAGTTTTGATATTTTACGAGAGTTATTGTTGAATTTATTACTTAATGAACTTTATGTCTAGGCCGCAATATAGTATGCTGCCTTCATAATGGCATGTTAGCAAAACTTTGGCGAAAATTTCTGGCCAAAATTGGTTTTAAAAACTGTCGTTAGGGGAGAATATATCTCTACATAACGGACCAAGTAGATCCAAGATCACGGCGCATGTTGATCACAGAACATGCAGTATCGTTGAGGGAGAATCGCACTAAATAATGTGAACTCTTATGTGAACTTTTATGTTTCTTGTAAAAAAAATGGGACTGGATAATTTCGAAAAAAGTACCATTTCCATGTCTGTCTGTCTGTCTGCCTGTCTGTCTCTGTCTGTCTGTCTGTCTGTCTGTCTGCGCAGTCCGCACAGGCTGACATTGGTCGAACTTTTTTGCTATTTGTAAATTTTCTGCATGTCCAAGGACCATTCTACCTCTATATCCCGTCAATTGTCAGATTCTATGGATTTTATGGGTCCCTACATTATGTGATGTCTTGCTTGGTGTAATGCATTACGGAGATGCATTAAGCCCCCTTTTGCCAGATCATGGCTCATTTGTTTTTGTCTCGCTTTAAACAAATGTTTTTAAAAACATTATTCAAGGACCGTTTTTAACGTTAATAAATTGTTGCCAAAATCCAATTCCATATTTTTGGCATGAAATAAATTTGTTCGAACTATTAATATGCAAACTACCTTATCCTCTCGCATCCTTTCACGAAATCTAACCTTCTTTTCAGAAATGTCTTCTTGGTTGCTATAACGACTCCCATTGCGAAAAGCATTTTAATTTGTGAAATTTAAAGTCCTTTGCGCGAAAAGGACTTATTCCTTTTGTTAAAATATGGAGCTCTTATACGAAAAGTAGCTCATATCGCCAAATCTACAGTTCTTTTCAAGCAGATGAGGTTTATTTTTCATCGAAAGAGTCCTTTCTGTGAAGTCTATTGCTTTTGCACGAAAAGGTATCATTTTCGTATTTCAGACTCACTTTACAAAAAGGACTCCTTTTCGCAAGCGGAAGCGATCCATGCTCTGTGAAAAGGGGTCTTCATGCATCTACGATAAGTACCGACCGTGAACTGGGCCGAAACTTTTCGCTATTGGTCAATTTTCTGTATGTTCAAGGACCAGTCTACCTCATGATTTAGCCGGTTTGTTAAAAAAGTGGCTATTACGGATCCATTATTACATGTATATGATGGCTTGATTGGTACAATGCCTCACGGAGATGCATTAAGCCTCCTTTTGCCAAAGCATGACTCAGGTCTTTTGCATAAAATTTTATGAGAGTCCTCGCAAAAGAGGAGTCCTTTTCGTATTAAAGACACTCCTTTTCGAAAGTCCGGGAAAGCATAGATAGGTGCACTGGCCGCCGCGATATAACTAAAATGATGTAAGAAACACCATTCAAACACATCTTTTTGTGAAATTTACAAAGGGTCTATTCTGTGGAACGTAAAGTGCTTTTCGCGAAAAGGACTGACTGCTTTTCGTAAAATTAAAACTCCTTTTCGCAAAAAGGAGTCAAGATGAGTCCTTTTCGTATTTTAGACGTACCCGTGTAAAAATAGGAATTAGTAGGAGGAATCTGATTGGATGATTATGTCGTGAGCACGAGATAATATTTCGTTTTTTGCATAATTTTTTGTAGGGAAAAAAAATCGCGAAAATGAAAGTTGGGTTTTTTTTACGAAATTGTTTATAAAAAAAAAACTCGAGAAAACGAATTTTGTTTTTTGCATAATTTTTTATAAAAAAAAAAAACTCAAGAAAACGAATTTTGTTTTTTGCAAAATTTTTTATAAAAAAAACTCTAGAAAACGAATTATTATCTCGTGGGAACGAGATAAATACAAAAAAATGCACATGTCACCTCAGTGCCACCGTAATAGGATATCGACCGAGTATTTTTTTGTATGCAAAACGTTTTCAGTGTGACTAAAGCTTTGTCATCAAGGTAACCTGAGTCCACAAACTTCCCCGTCCATTTGGACAAAACACGTTTCTGGGTAGAGTACCCTTTTGTAACCTTTCTCATTACCCATCGTCACCGAAGTGAATCTCGGGACATTTTTTCTGGATTTAGATAAACCCTCTCCCATCAATTTCTATCGTTCTATGATATGCATGAGCAAAAACATCACATTTCTGGGCGCAAACATAGCGGCTAGGATCTCGGCTTGACGGACGAAATAAATTGGGCTACCTAACTGGTTAATTATCAATTTTCACAGATCCATGAATTCCGTTCTTGTTCTGTAAATGAAAAAAGCAAAAACGCAGCTGAGACCACTAACTCCCTGAAAATGTCATATGCTGCATGGTGAACCTGTGGCAGCGGTAAGTATCTCTTGATATTCCTTGCTTACGAACGCCGTATCTAAGCCATAGAGCAAATAGGACCATTTTTTAAAAACTCTACATATTCATAATTATTTAGAGGATATTCAAAGTTAGTGTTATATGGGTATGTATTCACCGACCATTGCTTTCTCGGCTATTTTGGCAGCTTTCACGTGCTTTCTCAGCTAATTGGACAGCTTTCACGTCCTTTCTCAGCTATTTGGATAGCTTACACATTCTTTCCTAGCTATCTGATCAGCTTACACGTTCTTTTTCAGCTTTTCAGATTGCTACTCGTGGAAATCAGAATAATAACAATGCATTGGTGAATACAGTCCTTGTCTATTTGTCTTTCCAGTCAGTCACTGTTTTTCTGCAATAAATCTTTGTTTCTAATCTCTCCAGTTCACCTTCAATGAGATCAATATCACCAGATTTGTTTTCATTCATTTTTTTCAGTTCCATCTCGGATTCCAATTCACAAAGTAAAAGTTTAATGGGAGGTAACTCTGCCTTCCACTGTTTCTCCGTTGCCAACTTATGTGCCTCTGTAGCATACATGATGGCCATATCACTCTGTCCTTGATGCTTGAAGTACTCCGCCTTAGCTAAATTAAACAACATCTTTCTTCTTGCTTCCATACCTTCCCAAATTTCCGGAAACTCAATGAAATCGAGATAATTTTTAGCAACATGTAAATCTCTCCCTGTAACAACAGTGCCTTCTATGCGGTTTCCAAATAGTCCAATACCCAACCTACAGAAAACCATCTTCAAAAGGAGCATTCGTTTATAATCATTTCGTATACTCTCAGGTTCGTCTACAAATTGTGAAATAGCAAGTTCAGCTGTTTTAAGTATCCTCTCTTTTAGAGAGTCTGTTGGTTCACGTTCGTAGATTTGAAACAGAAGGTTTATTTCGATGTAATAAACCATCCCACTATCCCGACATGGCACTATATTTTCTGCATGTTGTTTGGAAAATTGCAAAATACTTAGTCCCGTCTCTATACCCTCATTCATGGATCTAGAAGAACCATATCTGCAATAACAAAAAGTATCGTAAGAGTAGTGTTTCTAAGTGATTGAATGGTGTTTTAGGCCGCTTTCAACATTATTTCAGTCATATCACGGCGACAGCGCACACATTCATGTATTTCCTGAATTCCACCAGTACTAGGCTAGGGCTCTGAAGTGTCTTGCCAAAGGACACTCCAACGAAAAACCCAGTGGATCCAGTGAGGCCCGAATCCGGGGCCTCCAGATTACGAGTCATACACTTTACCACTGAGCAACGCAGGACCCACAACAGTAGTAGAAGTGATAATAACGCGCACAACTCGTTTTGCGGTCATACCGTTTTAGATTGTCTTTAAAAAACCTAACTTTGTTCTTGGTTTTAGTTTTAATCAGTACTGTGATGGCAAAAAAATATGAGCCATGCTCCGGTGAAAGGGGGGGGGGGTAATACGTCTCCGTGATGCTTTATACCAATCAGGTCATTACACACACATGGATTCATAAAATTTATTTTGTCTAACAGCCATCTGAATCACGAGGCATGCAGAAAATTGACCACTACAAACAAGTTTCGGCCCAGGTCAGCCTGCACAGGCTGATCTGCGTCGATACTTTTCGCAGATGCATTAAGCCTCCTTTTCAATGAGCATGGCTCAGAGTATGACTTCTGGCTAGTCGGTCGTGCAACATCACATGTATAACAATCTTTCGAACATTTTCTTGATTGGTCAAAAATGACATACATGATATCCCAATCGGATGTTGACTGAAAAAATCATCGTCAGTTTACCGAGTATATAGTTTATCTAAATTCCAGCTTACTTCCAGCGTATTAAACTTAAATAAGAATTATATCCGCAATGTAAATTGCTAGAATGACTGTACGATTTACACCTTTTTTCACATCTGGAACAAGCTGTTAACCCGCGAAAACCCTTGCGTGGAAGTATTCATGATAATTCAAACACGTTTTCTGATTGTCTTTAACTGCCAGCAAAAAGAGTAAGTAGGTTTTAAGTTTTTACTTTTTATAGTTATACATATTCTGGTTGTAGATCTTATGTTTATATTTCTAAAGCCTGTTAGCATGTGAGTTTCGGTCGTATATAAGGAATCGTAACATTGATATTGTATTTCATTGAAATGTGCAATCAAATTCAACAAGTTGTCTGCTTATAATATCGTGCTAGATCTACATAAAGACATAAAACACGTGTTGGTCTTCTTGGCAAGAACAGTAACAACAACAAAACCCTTACACTAACAAGCTTTAACATGAATACGCTATGTAACAGCGTAGCCGAAGGTTACAATCTTTATTGCCATCGTAATACTGATTAAGACTAAAACCCAGAACGACGTCGGAATTAGGGCACAGTGTCGAAAGGCCCTGTCGGGGAACTGCCCTGGTCAGGAAACTATCTCGATTCCATCTAGAAAATTAAAGACTGTTCGCACTATTTAAAAAAAATCTGATCGCCCTTTGCACAGTTTGCCTGGGTTTGTTTGTCTTTATTCATGTTCATGTACGAGGGAAGAATGCATTCTATTGCAATGATTTTTGAAAATCGCAAAAATTAGGTTTGGCAACGTCAGGATTCGAACTAACCTCGCCAGAAAAGTCATGCTCGTCACTGTTGGATTGCTTGTAAAAGGTATCACTTTCTCTATTTCCTTAAAGATGTCGTGTTTATACAGGGACTCGTCATAAAACACTCTCATCATTATAACTTCAGCTTCCAGACACGTAAAATAAAGGTCGGCAATTTGCATCCGCTTTGCAATGTCTGTATCGATCGCTTTTTGTTTTTTCTTGTAAATCCTATAAATTCTATTGACATATCTTTTGAACGACTGCACATCTCCGTCACGTGACAAACGTTTCAGGGTATGACCCAAAGCTTCAACCCGTTTACGTGCGTTCGTGTACACGTTGATCTTTCTGACCTTTTCGTAAACGATAGCTTCTGGTTCCATTTTGACGATCGGCACACCGTAACTATTCGCGGTCTCTTCTATATCTTTCGCTAGACCAGCAAGCCATTCTCCGGATTGTTTGAGAACCTCGACAAAGTCATACAAAGAGCATCGACTATTATCCTCACTGATCATATGCAGCAGATGTTGGCACTTCCCCACAGTACTTAGGTTCGAGTCATATAAATCTTCAATCTGAAATTCTGTCACATTTCCTCGTTGAAAGAGAATGTCTGCTATTTCTGTTGGTTTCGAAATAGCGTCTGAAATACATCTTTGTTTCATTCGCAACACCTCCCTCTCGTCCTCTTTCATTTTAACTCATGACCCCCCTGAAAGAAATTTGCAATAAAAAACTTTGAAATCATCTATGTAAAATTTCCATATCAAATGCCCCCTCCCCCAAAAGGATAATGCTGAAGAGAAAATTTATGTTTGATAAAAGTATGACCTCGTTTTGCTATTTTTCAAAAGCGGTCTGCTTCAATACTCTACAGAAGGTACCGAGTTAAACTGGTGCTTATTTCAAGTGTCCTGTTTTAAACTTATTTTACGCATACGAAATATACTAAGACCAGTTGGAATTCTTACCGCATTCAATAAATGAAATGGTGACATTTACAATACACGTTTACAAAAAGAACATGGGCTAACACGATATGTACAAATTCCAAGACCAGTCCACTGTATGACTCAAACTTTCCAAACTAATCTGAAAGGTAGTCTTTCAGTTTAGCAATAGAAAATTGTTTGGTCAACGCTCTTCCTACCAGAATAATTTAGCGATCTTGATTATTTATTCGTTGTTTATATTTTTCGCAGCCAAGTCCTGTGCATTTAAATGTGAGAAAATCAGTGTTTCAGGGGTTATCAAACATACTGCTTATATTTCGGTGTTAAGTATTCATTTCTTGCTGGATTCCATTGCTAACAGATGCGCACTGTGATGTCAAAAACTTGCAGCCGTGTTTAAACTGAACTGTTCGGAGCGTACGAGACAGTTTCCGCCATCTGTCGTTTGTACCTTTTATATACAAACATAAACAAAGGGTGTCGATCGACTACTTATCTGCTGACATTCTTGAAATGGTGCTTCAGAAGTAATATTTTCAGTAGATTTTTCTATTTGCCGAAGTTCTCATTCAGTTACTGCTGTCTATTTTTTTGCATTATGTGCACTGTTTGTCGTAGCCATGAAGATGACAATGAGGAAACCGCCTCGAAGAAACCGATATATTCCGTTGAGCAACCTCTTACAACAAGGCTGGCCTTCAGCCAACGACACCAATCACTGTTTCCATTGGGACCAAACCAGAACTTGCTACTAGCAAGCAACATATCCAACAAAGCTGCGGAAGCTATGGATAGGGAAAGCAGAGCATTTCTAAAGGTCTTTAGAAGTTTACTGTTTAAATATGCCCCAAAATAAACAGAAGACTTGAGAGAATTGGCAATGGCTGAAGGGAAAAAAATCCGAGGAAAGAAGAGAGACAGATGAAGAAGAACAACAAAAGAATTCCTCCGACACTAATCTGTCTTTACATTCTTAATAGCGTTCCATAGAAAGAGTTTCATAGCTTATCATGAGTTTTATACCACACGAAAATGTTAATGTCTACAAGTGATGATTTTCACATGCTCGAAATCAGACTGAGTCTCAATTCTGTAGTATTTCGAGTCATTAATTTTGACTAATAGTTTATAATGGTACCGTCTTTGGTCCATGTGCCTTGAATGAGCTTTTTCTTCACCATTTTTCTCGTTTGATACCAAACATTGTCTCTTATTAGGTCCTCATTGGTAAACACTGTATTTAATCCTTTCTTTTTTTCGTTTGTTTGTTGTTTTGTTTTGTTTTGGAGTAGATCTAGTTTCTAAAGTAATCGGTAGCGCGTAAATTTGATAATTATATCACGTGGTTTTATAGAAGTCGCAGTGTCCCTCACCTTACCCAGACGATGTGGTCGATAAATTTTATCAATGTTCAGATTTGCTCCCACGGTTTCAGCAATTTCTAAAACCTAATCGTCTACCGACTCGCCCTTGATTGTGGCGTGCCAGGTAGTTGTATGCAGTTGCGTCGACTGTACTGTTCCACTTTGCCAGCCTTGTTTACCAGAGAAAGAACTTTAAGTTGTTTATTTTCTCCTTCTAAATTAGTAATCTTGCTACTTAGACCGTGTAAAACCCCTTCTACTACATTAGATTAATGTACAAAAGCTGAGTGTTGACTCTCTAGTGATTCCTTGACAATGTTTGTAATTTGGGAAATATGTTCCTCAGTTAGAGTAATATTGGCCATTTGCGCAGAAATGAATGATAGTTCAGAGGTTGCTTCATTGGTCGACTCGAGCATAGATCTTGTAAGACTATCAGTAGATTTCTCTTACAGAACAACGTTTCATTAGAACCATGCAACATTATTTGTTTACTTTTCTTTCAGTTAAAAAGATAACAGCCGATGATAATGATTTTTTCTTTGTTACCTGAAGAGTATCTGGTATTGCATCTGTGCTCATGCAAAATAATATTGTAGTAAATTTGAGTATATTTTTTGTGCGTGATAAGTATAATGATGTACACCGTTATCTTTTTTTTGTTTTAGAAACAGACCAAGCGTTACAGGAAAGGGTAAAAATTGTTATATGGATAGGTTGCACCTTTATACAGTTTTTCTACGTTGTTTTCACACTTAATGCTATGAGGAAGATAATAAAGTACAATTCGAGAGTATTTTCGTCTGGTTTTGATTACAACACCCTTTAAAAGTTGCGAAAATCTTTTTTGACAGCTTTGGTCAAATGTTTAGTTTTCCATAATAAGAGCCGGAAATAAACATAATTTAGTTACTTGCTACTTGTAAGGAGTTATGTGTTCCTGTTGATTTGTCCTTTCTGCAAACCTAGACTTGTAGAGATTTTCCGAAGTCCAAAGCCGAGATCTTTGTCATACATCAATTCTTAACCTGTTCTAACTAAATTACAAAAGATGTTCTATTGATTACCTCTTATACCAGCAATGAAATAAACTACATGTATGTAACCTATTCAATTTCATTTTGTCACTTGCTATTTAATATGCGCGTGTAGTTACCGTAGCCAATATTTGTTAATTCGGTATATATTCGTATTTGTTAGATACAAAGCAGAAAACTTGTTCCAAGACTTTCGATTTTCGAAACCGTCATTGTTACAATGGACCTTTTTTTGCCGTGAATTAAAAAAAAAATGTATTACACTTATGATCCCTGATGATCAACTACAAATATCCTCACATGAAGAAGCAAGTGAAGACAGCGACGTCATGTTGAATCAATGAAAACAAATGACAGTGGTACAGCGCAGCAAGCCCGAGATCAACACATAGGCCAACCTTACATTCAGACCAACCAACCTACAAAAGAGACTGCTCGGCCGACATCAAAAGAAATAGGACCAGTCGATACTACATTGAGAGTTATTTTGAGGAGCGGACGTCTTATCAAGAAACTGTCTTAGTATAAAGAGTCTGTTTCTAATATGTCACTTGATAAGGTAACGATCTGATTGTACAGTCTGTATATGTATATACAGGCCATAAATATTTCATCAAAGTTAGAACCCCAAATGACTTTCATGTATTTCCAACTTTACTTCTTAATCTATTGTGGTTTAAAAACTGGAGCTTAAGTTATGGAACTTGTATGAAAATAAAGTTACGTGAATTTTACAATGAAATATCTATTTTCAGACTCGATACGATTTAATATAATATAAATGCAGTTATTTAAAAAGTTTACAATATTTTCGAGAAAAGATTTTTTACATTGACGTCGATGGCGACGTCGCCAAAATTTAGCGGAAAAATAACACCAATATGTTTTCGAGAGCTACAACTTTGACGTCAATCGACGAACACTACTAACACATTAATGTAAACAGCTCCAGTAACCTCGGTGTCTACCAGTAAAGTTTTTTTTTTTTCTTATAATAGCATGATCAGAAGGTGTAATTAGTTTTCCCGCACACTGAAAAATACATGTAAGTCAATGGGAATTCGGAATTTGATGAAATTTTTATTGCCACTTACTGTGCAATATAAAGAAATACTCCGAGATATTACACTAATTGTATTCATATAGTCAAATACATGTACCCGTATTTCTTTAGTTTAACGAAGAAAAGCCACCCAGGGTCGATAATCAATATTTCATAACTGCTTTTGAGTTGATATTCATTTCTTTGTTTGATATACTCCATGTAATTTGATCTGCACTATGACGGAATACTTTACTGTCGCGTAGCTCATCTTGCGCATTTAACGTTTTGAGATTATCAATTTTTTGTATATTTTCCATTTCGGGAAGTTCTTATTCTAGCATTACTGTCCACGGTTTGCCGTGTGTGCACTGTTTAGTTTGTGGGCATGTGTAAGCAGCAAAATTTATACCCGTAATGCAAAACAATTCTGCGAGACTAAAAAGAGTATGGAAGCAATCCCATTCTGCGTCCAAGAACTTCTTTTCACAATTGACTCAACTCCCGACTCAACATCTGAAACTACCTACTATACATCAGTATGTCTTTCTTTTGCAGAAAAGAAGTTCACCACGTATTAGTCGTTACTTTTAGTTAAACAAGCCTTTCGCTTGTTGCGAGTATTTTTGTTTTTCAACTGAGATATTCTAAACAAAACTGACTTTTTTATTAAAGAAAATAAGCTGAAATTTGATTCTTTTGTTTCATGATCAAGATCACCACGGATCTATTTCTACCCCTGAGCGCCCAAAATATTCTATCGGAAATAAGAGAAAACCGAAAGTTTTTCATCAGAGTAAAATTATTGAAATATTTGTATGATTTCAATAAAATGTTTAAACAAATGTATGCTTTTTAACTTTTTTGAGTGATTTTTTTTTTACAGAAATCTTTATTCCTATACCAGTTAGCATGTGGTTAGCCTACGCTCTTTCTGAAATTCGATCACCAGTAAGTGTTCCCGGGCGGCTTGCGATCACTGCACTAACTCGTTGAACCAAGTTATCGCGATGCCGGTAGACATGTTTTCGTATGTCTGATCTTAAGAGAGTAAATCTTTATACATGAATGAGCAGCAAACGTCGCCACTGAGCCAGCCAGGAACAAAATTGACATGTATGCATTCACGTAAGTGGCAGGACAATGTAAGGACGTCGTGGCGTTAAACCAACATCCCGCAACCGATTTCTGATCGTCCTAGCCCTTACTCGACGCCTGTTAGTGCCAGTAATGTCTCTCGCTGTCTGCAACGCGGTCCTAAATCTGATATGGAGATATGAGAGACCTATTGCCGTCTTAACATTGCGACTTTACTCGAGGACGGTCAGCGATCGTTTCGTGACAAAGATCGACATCTATATGCATGTATAATGTAACAGAAGATGACAATGTCTATTACCTACCGTACACCACCAGTGGTCATTAATCGGTAATTTTTACATATTCCATGGCTTGAATGAAAAAGACGATGCTTTTATGGTGCTCTGCATAATTTATCTATCAATTGGTGAAGAATGAGACGTTTTCGTGTGTAATTCAACCATTTATCAACGCTCAAAACTCTCGAAATTGTACAGCCCTACTCTTGCTATCAGGAAACGGAAATTTTAATCATGATTGAATCTCATTCCAGATTGGCCACTGAGGAGACGACGTTGAGTATACAGGTCTAGTGATGAGAATACATGTATACTTCTTCTTACGTCGTCTTAAGAAAAAAACAATCGTTGCTTATTTCGCATACCTTTCCGTTTTAATTTCGATTATGTCTGCAAATCATGCCTTTCTTTGGAACAGCAAAATGTCTAAGTTTTAAGATCTGTAAAAAGGACTAAAAATACAATCTTTTTGAAACCGTCTGCGGTTAAAGGTTGAAAAAGAAAGAGAAACCAGAGCAATGTGAGCCGGGTCAAGGCAGATAGATTTTAGTTAAAACACCACATGTAAATCCAGAGGAAATAGACATCAAGGTAAACATTGGCACAATGTCCTTACACTGCATCTAGTTATCATATCAAAGCTGAGCTAGTCCCAAAATTCAAATAAACTCACACTTCGGTATTAGATTCACGGAAATTAAAAAGGGTTTTCCAAGAAGCAATCGAATTCACTAAATACACCCCGACAACCATGTTAACCCTTTAAAAGGTGTTGAACGCGTCTCACTGGCCTTTTGGGGACAGTGTAGATCCAAGATCAGACTACACAGAAAGTGCATCTGATCTTGGATCTACACTCTCCGATAATGAGATGTTTTCCTACAAAAATATGTTTAAATCGGGTTTTACTATGACTTTCAAGTTTTCTTCAACTTATTTAGCAGGAAAAGTTTCTTATTACATAAAGGTATACATGTACAGTATTGTTACGGCGTGTTACAGGGAGTATTTTTAAACCAGTTTAACTCCAAATGTGCATTTTGCTGCACCGATCTAAATCTATATTAGATCTAATGTCGAAATTAAGAGATTTACGTTATAGTTGTTAAATATGTACACAACAGCTTGCTAATTAGACCGTCCAAAAGACAAAAACTCCGATCTTTTATTTTAAAAAAAAAGGCTCTTGCTACACTGCAGTGTAAACCTTTAGTGCAAATGATTTCTATATATTTGGCAGGACCTTGTCAAACGAATGGCTCTTTATTCCAAAGGATTGTTTTTTTTACGTCTGTAAGTTTACACAACTTTACTTCAAACAACTAATTCAAGGCGAATAGTTGACAGGACAAAACATCTTTGAAATAAAGGTGATATAATTATATTCAACCTTTTGTCCAAAATACAAACTTAAGACTCTTCCAAACTGGAGACATATGCAAACGAATTCGAAAGTGGTACAAATGAGCCAAAGTTCTTTGACAGGGTAAAAAACATTGTTTGCAAAAGAGAAAACTTTAGAAACAGATGAATATGTGAGCAGTGTCCGTGATATGACTAAAATAATGTTGAAAGCGGTGTAAAACACCAGTCAATCAAATGGAAAACTTACATTGCCAATGGAAGCATCGTCCTCGAAAAAAACGACCATACGGATAGACGATAAAAAAAAAAAAAAAAAAAAACTGACAGACAGGCGGGTAGGCAGACGGGCAGAGAGAGATATCAGAAAGCAGACACACTGAAAATTTGAAAAGACAACAATGAAATCGTGAACAAATAGAAGAATCTGGGTGACAAGATTCGCCACAGCCGTGAAAAAGTTTCCAAGTGTCCTGCCACGTGACCGGAGAAGGAATGGAGTTGTGCGGAAAGAAAATACGGCAACAGCTTGAGGGTTTCCGATGAATCTGAATGTTCTGGTGTGGGAGCTCGGCCAATTTCTTTTCGAGGATCAATAACATTCATTGCAACAGGATTCATTCCTCTCTAACCACTGATCATTGTTTCGACGATAGTTATATGGGAAAGCAGCTGGTGGCTTAAGAGGAATATTTTGCGAAGTACTGGTAACAGAAACTCCAGGAAAGCATGGATAGGTACACTGGCCGCCGCAATATTACTAAAATAATGTTGAAAACGGCGTTAACATCAATCAATCAATCATGTGTGGGGTAGTTGTTAACAAGAGACCCCACCTTTGCTCGGATACCCACTGCATTTAGTTTACCATGGACAGAATGGTATTAACATTGGACTCCGATTCCCTCATGATTTCAGTTTCTCGCAGGTAAAAGGCAACAGGCTTGTGATCCTTGATAAGAAGGAATATTTCTTCATAGATATACTCAAGAACTTGACAATTCCATTGGATAATTGTATTTTCCACTGCACTCATGACAAACAATATATAAAACAAATATAAAATTAAAAATGTGATGTATTAGCTAAATCAATCATGATCTGATTACTTTAATCTCAGATAATAAGCTAAATTTGTCATGACTGGATGACTTTAATCTCAAGTAATGAGGAGGACCAGCTATTGGTGCCTATGTTCCATGTATCTTTACATGGGCCATAGACACTTGATTGTTCACTATCTGAGACATCAATCTAGCAACCCAGTCACGGCCATATCCTTTAAAGATTCAAATGGTTTGGAGGTGGAGAAGATTCTGCTTTTGGATTAGAAATAAAACCTACCTCTTCAGGACTCTGATCTGAATACTGACTTTCTTCAAAGCATTATTCCGCCGCGATATAAATGACTGATTGATTGAATAGTGTTTACGCCGCTATCAACATAATTTCAGTCATATCACGGCGACAGCTCACATATTCATGTAGTTCCTTGGTTCCACCAGTACTAGGCTAGAGCTCTGAAGTTTCTTGCCCAAGAACATTCCCACAAAAAACCCAGTGGATCCAGCGAGACTCCAACCCGAGTCCTCCAGGTCAGGAGTCCTACACTTCACCACTGAGCCATGCAGGACCCCTGATATAACTGAAATAATGTTGAAAACGGCGTTAAACAACAGAAAATCAATTAGTCAAAGCATTGTTGATCAGCATGCTGCTTTTAAATTCGAAAAAAAAAAAATCGATGGATCAAGAAATGATGCATATATACCAACCTAATCAATGTGCTTTAAGTATTTTACCTTTAGACTTAGGATCTTTTATGTCTGTAAACAAAGGGATTAATATTGTAAATCGAAGAGCCTCCTATTGTTAACATCACATTAAATTTTGGACCGGATGGGTCTGGGTGAAACCATCTTCTGAGCTGTCTAATCTTGATGTTTCATGCAATAATCTCTGAGCTTTCTGATCTTGATCTTTCATGCAACAATAAGTATCTACAGTTATTTCTTGCATGGCAAGAGTAAAGGAGAAAATGTGATAACTATCTCTCCAAAATTCCTACTTATCATCGACTCACTTATTGACCAGTACCTGGGCTCGTATCCACCAACAATTCTTTAGAACCGTCTGAGTCTTATTTCCCAGAATTTTCTAAATTTGAAAGTACTGCAACTTCTAATTTGCTAAACCAAACGGTTTAGGAGTTGTGTTACATTCAAATGTAGAAAATTCTGGAGAATAAGACTAAGAATGTTCTTAAGAATGGTTGGTGAATACGGGCCCTGTTTTTAAAGTAAAAATTGCAGTTACCCTCTAAATATTTACTCAACGTTGTTATTGTACATAAGGACAATCGGAAAGAACCTGAAATGAACAACAGATATTTAAAAGATATTTTTCATAAGAAATGAGCAAAGAATAACCTTTAAAAAATTCTTGAGAATCAGAATGTAATGAAGAATTGTGGGTGAATATGACCACAGACCTGACTTTCAAAGACCTTTTAGTTTTTCCATTTGTGCCATTTGGCTACACCATTGTTCCACTGAAACAGCTGGATTCTTGTCGACTTTGGTCCGTCTTCACCCCGTTACTTCCCAATGCAAATGTTTCGCGCTCATACAGGTTACATTGAGAACCTGTTTCTGCAGGCTACTGGCCCAGTTTTGAAATTTCCATTAGTGGTCAATTACTATCGCTCGTATCACTTTCCATGTAACGAAGTTGCGTCATGATTATAACACGTCTCTTGGATACCATTGAAACACTTGAGATTATCAATTTTTACCGTATTAACATTATCAACTTTCACTGGCACATCACAGGACTCTTTCAGAAAGTCAATTTGTATTTTTTCCTCGTTAGTTGAATAGTTTAGGCTTGATGCCGACTGAAAAGAAGAATGTTCCATGTTTCTCGTGGTATTTGCTGTGTTATCTTGGACATTCATTTTAAGTTCTTCCATTTCTAATGAATAATCTGGTGCCGATTGAAAAGAAAAATGCTTCATGTTTTTCATGGTATTCGCTCTGTTATCTTGGACGTCAATTTTAAGTTCTTCCATTTCTAATGAATAATCTTCATCGTCAAACTCATCCAGCCATTGGTCCACACTATCACGTTCTTTAGGGGCACTCGGATGAGATCGGGCAACTTTCATTTCATCCTCAAGGTCTTCTAGACGTTTTTTGAAATTTGGTGACTCCGCATGCCAATGATTCTCTTCAGCTATCCTTACAGCTTCCTTAGCATGAGGAACAGCTAGCTCATACTGTTTTCTCTGTCGATATAATTCGGATTTAGCCACTTGAAATAACATCTTCCTTCGTTTTTCCATTCCATTCCAAATCTCTGGCCTCTCAATGAAGTCTAAATAATCCTTTGCGGCATCTTTGTCAGAATCATTTGAAACAACATTTTCAATTCTATTTCCAAACAAGCCTATCCCTAATCTACAAAACACCATTTTTAACATGAGCATTCTTTGATAGTCCTTTTGAACAGCATCTTCCTCCCCTGTAAACTGTGACATGGCTAACTCTGCGGTTTTGAGAATTTTCATTTTGAGATCTGAGTCCGGCTCTTTCTCATATTTCTGAGAGAGAAGGTTAACCTCAATATAATACACCATTCCTGTCTCTTTACATGGTACAACATGTTCAGCGTGGTGTTTTGAATACTGTAAAATGGCAAGACCGCTGTCAAGAGACTCCAACATGGAGACAGCCGAACCATATCTGAAAGAAGGAAAAAGATGAAATACTGTTTATTCCCCTTTACTCGCCTACAATTGAGAATTTAAAATCGTATAAAACATACTGTACGTTACATATTCATATAAAATAAATATTTTACGCTTCCTTTCTTGGTCAAACAAGGTCGGCAACTTACATGATACACATCTTGAATATTTTCTGCGTCGTAGGTATTGCTGTAGCCCAAGTTCTTATCACCTTAGTTCATGGTACGCAATGAGTCCAACCGGCTCAGAGTGTTATTGTATTAGGGTATGGATAGAAGATAAGGTTGATACATTCATGGTGACCAGTCCGAATAGCTCAAGTGATGGAGCAAGAGACTTGTGAACGACAAGTCTCGGGCAACCTGAGGGTTCGATTCTCATGACTAGCCAGCCAAAAGTTACTATCAGTCTTTCAGATGAGACGTCAATCAGAGGTCCCGTCGGTGCTATACATCGAGCACGTTAAAGAAGCAGACTTAACTAATTATGAGGCTGCATCTTGCACCTTACCCGCAACATAACTAACAGCCTTCTGGTAAGCAACGATAAACGAAAATTAATCAGTGGAATCATTCATGTTGGAATGACGGATTCCCCAGTTTGTTGCTACATTGGATACTCTACCTGGGTGATATTTCGGACTGTTAGTTTCTTGATACGTTTGAATTAGGTTCTATTCGAAATCGATGGTTATGCTTTCACTTGTCATCGTATTCACCTTTTTAGTTATATTCGTTGTAAAACGATTATTGATCATGTGCAATGTATTAAATGGGGTCTTGCGTGGCTCAGTGGTAAAGTGTAGGACTCGTAACCTGGAGGCCACGGGTTCAAGCCTAACTGGAAGCACTTGGATTCTCGTGGGAGTTTCCTTGGGAAAGACACTTCAGAGCCCCAACCTAGTACTGGTGAAACCCAGGACTTACATGGATATGTGCACTGTCGCCGTGATATGACTGAAATACAGTTTAAAGCAGCATAAAACACCATTCAATCAATCAACAATTAAGTAATGAGGAAAAAGATGTTATTTTACAATATTGTTTACCTATCTAGAATACTGAAAATGTACTTAATATTTACAGCTTGCAATTACAATTCACAACAAATGACCGAATTTTTTGGCAACATTGTTAATAGAATTACGTTGAGATGCCATTTCGTTTTCAATCCATAGGGCTAAAAAGAATGTTAACGGAAAAGACATATCCAAAATGAAATTTCTTACTAGAATCCAATATGAAAGAAACAAATAAAGAAAGGCTGTTCATACTACAATCTCAATCGTAAAATTTACAAAAAGAAAAATGATATAGTCACTTTGACAGACGTTGAGCGAATTGGATTGAGAATTGAGAAAAAATCAAGCAAGTATTCTTGTAATTTGGAAAAACAGCATATGAAATGAAAAATATATCCCTTTCATAGAGAAAGGGGGGTGACAAAACAACTCTAGACCGGGACGAATTCCTAGAGGAGTCAAAATGTAATACTACGAAAATTTATACGCGGAGCAGAATATTGATAAATTCTTGTTATCTAATAGATCACAGAAAATTGCAATGTAAACAAGCTAAACGAAAACGGAAATAATATCACTGAAGGATTATTAAATTACAGCAAAATATCAAAAACCTTACAAAAATAAATTGAAATGTTAAAAGTCCAGGAAGTTATGGGTTTACTTTAAATTCCTACAAATGTTTTGGAGTAAAATAAATCATTAGTGAAGATCTTGGATTTTTCTTTCATCCATAATTCCTTCTTGCAAAATATTAGAACAGGAATTATTGCTCGTATTCAAAAATACAATTAACCTAGACAGTTTTTGATTTAAAAAAAAAGATGGGGACTCATTATACTTTTAAATATATAAAGTTGTGTCTGACAGTATTGCTCATGGAATGAAAACGATTTTAAACCACATTATATCGAAGGAACAAAATATTTTTTTAAAGACAGATTCAGTAAATACGCTATTGTGCTACACTTCGAAGAGAATCATATCGCAACGCTGTTAACCCTTATGCTGCCAAGCGCGACCTAGGGACATTTACATACAGTGTAGATCAAGATCAGACTGCACAGAACGTGCAGTCTGATCTTAAATCAACACTGTCCGATACGGAGATATTTCCCAAACCCCCATAACTTTGATTAAAATTTTGGTTTTTACATATCAGCTTGAAAGTTTCATTTAAGTTACATTCAGTGCATTTAAAAACGAAACACTCGTTGTAGCTTGAAAATCACCTGAAAAATAACAAGTTTTGATCAAATTTAGCTATAATGCAATTCATTGTTATTCCATGGAATGATTCACCAAGTTTTGGTTGACTGCTTTAAGATTTTCAAATGGAAAGTGACACAAAAAAGTTCCTTACTACAAATCAAAAAGCCACATGATTAACATCGAGTATGGCCACTCCTTGCATTTATCATAACTTGCCAGCTTCGTCTCATTGATAAAATTGTGAGATTACTCCATACCGTGGGATGTTGTTCGGTTCTTCAAGAAGGGCACTTTGTGTGTGTGTGTGTGTGTGTGTGTGTGTTTTCATTAAAATAGGTTATTCCTGCTCAAGGCTCTGCGGGACGTCTATGCAAAGCAGCGTGACTCCTGGATCATGAGAGACAAGACCATCATGGCCCAGAGGACACCTCCGTTTCAAAAGGCTTCAAATAAACTATGTGGTTTTTGTCAAATAAACGGTGTTCTGTTCCTTCTTTTCTCGAATGAATCTACGATTCAATTATCAAAACTCGAGGGTCGTAGTAGAGTTTAGTGTTGACAGAATGAGCATTTTTGTGATGCTTGCATTATCAAGCATGATCAAAAGGATGGTTGATCAGTTCGTTTATGGGCTGGCATAACCTAATTCATCAAATCACGACTCTCATTTTTTTTTAAAAGTCAAAAGTTAATTCTAATGAGTACATAAAAGGGTTACAATGCGTTTGGTTCCGCCGTTTTTAGGTCAGTTGATTGATTGATTGATTGAATGGTGTTTACGCCGCTTTCAACATTATTTCAGTCATATCACGGCGACAGCTCACATGTTCATGTATTTCCTGGGTTTTACTAGTACTTGGCTAGGGCTCTGAAGTGTCTTGCCTATTGACACACCCACGAAAAGCCCAGCGGATCAGGTCGGGCTCGAACCCGGGGCTTCCAGGTTATGAGTCCCACACTTTACCACTGAGCCACGCAGGACCCCTTTTTAGGTCAAAATTTTAGTCGAGCTTACAATAGATCGCAGAATGATGTTACTGCTGCACATACAGCCGTTTTCGCTAGAAACTTTCTTGATCAGTTAAATTGTTTGACAGGGCACACTATCATCTGATACTGCACTGAAAATGTCTGGGATGCTTTGAAAAAATGATTGCATACCAGCGTTTATCGCCGACAACAGTTCTGGAGCTTTGCAGTGCCCTTCTGAAGGAAGCGGACAATGCCCTACAGTATGGAATAACCTCACAATTTTGTCAATGAGTCGAGGCTGACAAGTTTTGGTAAATGCAAGGAGTGTTCATACTCGATGTTAATCATGTGATTTTTTTTTTAAATTTGCGGTATGGAACATTATGTACATTTTCCATTTGAAATCTTACAGCATTCTCACGAAACTTTGTGAATCACTAAAAGCAATAACAATGAATTACATTATAGTTAAATTTGATCAATACTTGTTATTTTCCGACTGATTTTTAACTTACAACTAGTATTGCGTTTTTAAATGTACTGAGTGTATACAGCAGGATAAAGGTTAATGCTAATAGAATTGGAAAAGGCATTTGATTCGACTTCATGTCATTTTATTGAAAAGACGTAGGTCTTCTTTAACTTTGGAATGAATGAATGAATGAATTTTTACGACCCGTAGACATCAAAAGTTATATTTGGCGATCTTGCAACTAACGCCATGCACTTAATTGATAATAGTGTAATATTACAGTATTGATAAGAAAAAAATATTGGATGTTTAAACAATAAACGAACAACCAGTGTTAGAGACATAGTCTAAAAATGTAGATGGTAAATATAACCTAAAATTATATCTTTTTATTGAGATTTAACTTTTTCAAAAGCTAAAAATTTAGACTGTAATCGAATACAGTTTGCATGCTATCGACAAAAAAACCTTTCTCCGGTGCAAGATCGATGCAGTCTACAAGTGAGCCATGCTCTGTGAAAAGAGGGCTTAATATATCTCCATGATGAATAATACCAAGCAAGTCATGACATATTAACACTTAAGCTGCTGCATAAATGCAACACAGATTTCTACTTAATACTAAAAGCCCAAACATTGCGGTTTCGAAGTTGATTTCACCCGAAAGAAAATACCGTATCGGAGAGTGTAGATCAAAGATCAGACTGCACGTTATGTGCAGTCTGATCTTGATCTACACTGTCCGCAAAAGGTCAGTGAGTCGCGATTAGCAGCTTAATGGTTAATTGTAGTTTCTTAAAATCCATTTAGCCTAACAATTAACTACATCTGGAGGTAGAATGATCCTTGCGCACGTAAAACATTTAAAGACAGCAAAAGGTTTCGGCCCATGTCAGCCTGTGCGGACTGCACAGGCTGACATGGATCGATACTATTTGCAGTTGCAATAAGCACCCTTTTCACAGAGCATAAGTCAAGTATATGTTTTAAGAGACGCATTGCAGGAGTTGCATTTTCTCTTCTTTGAAGAGTGTGTTACATATGCCATAGGCGACTGAAATTCCATTAGTCTATCACGGGATAATAAAATTTTCCTTAGCGGACACCGTTACTATAAATAGCACATCGGCGACTGCCTCTACATCGTATATAGTACATATACACAATGTAGAGGCAGTCGGCAATGTACTATTTATAGTAACGGTGTAAATGAAAATTTGAAAGTTCCGTGATATACAGGTGATGCACCAACGTGCAAATGTGTTCGATGATGGAGCAAGGAAAATTTTAGTGGTCCGTGATAGACCAATGGAGTTTCAAAGGCCTGTGCATATGCGAAGACGGGCAAAAATAATTTCCTCGCAGCGACTTGTTCAAGTGTTAGTCTCTGGCGTAAAAATGAAATTAAAAGCCAGGTAAAGAGTAAACTAAAGATAGAGCGACCTGCCAATTTTTTGCCTAGTTATAAAAATCCATTTTCTGCCAGTGACCAAGAGCGACCGGCCAATTTTTTGCCTAGTTATAAAAATCGATTTTCTGCCGGTGACCAACTCTTGAACCGACTGTACAATAACAGATCATCATCACAATGATTTCCATACTTTTAACTGGTATGTTTTAAATATAAATACATCTAAACACCCGCATTGTTTACTTTTAGGCGCTTTTAGTCCTTTCATTGGCAACTGCCGTTTGGTCAATAGCGTTAATCAGAATCTATGAATAAGGGAAAAGAAATTAAAAAATTCTGGCACGTAGAACAGTAAGATTACCTGGCAAGATACGTCATACTGCTAACTCTTGGATTTGTTGTGTAAGGGATCATAGATTCCATCTCCTCAAACAGAGGGTTTCCGTATAATGTTACGTCATATTGCACTCTTTTAAAGCTTGCCTCCGCCTCCAACGCTGTGAACTTCATGTCCGCAAAATTCATTCTCTGCTCGATGTCTTTCAAAGTATCTAATTTATGTTTCTTGAAAATCCTGTCAACTTTCGAGACGATTCTTCGGAATTTATCCACATCCCCGTCGTGCGATAATCGTTTAAGTTTATGCGCAAGTTCGGCTATTTCCGGTCTATTTGGATTAAACACGTCAATTTTTCTAACTGGCTCGAATAAAGGAGTACCTGCCGACGGTGGAGAATTATCGCGTGATCTCCCACCTTGAGGGAGGTTGTCATGTGATCGCTCACGTGGCAGCAAACTATCAGGTGACCTCTGTCCTTGAGTAAGTTTTACTAGTGTTTGCTCATCTTTAGTTTCGCTCCTTTTCCCATTTTCAACGTGGTTTTGGTTTAGTGTCTGTAATTTTTCTTCTAGCTTATCCGCTATGAATGAATAGACGTCCCCGTATCTTAGTGCCGACAGAAGTCCTGTAAATGTACAACAACTGGACTCGGACGTGATGATATTCAGAAACTTCTGACATAGTTTATATCGCGTTAAATTGGAATTCGTAAGTTCCTGGTACTGACTTTTCGTCAAATATTCATACTGAAATAAATATGGCGTCACATGCGCTGGGTCAAGATCATCCAACAAGAGAAGCATAGATTTTTGTATCGCTGTCTTTTCTTTGTCTTCCATCTGATATTCATCTTATTTGACCAAAAGGGAACGTTTCCATTAAGCTGTCACGTGATAGTTTACCTCTTTTATGCTGGCCAGTACTTGTGTCTTATACTTAGTGGTGGTGGTTTCAGTCAACTACTCTTGTGCTGAAAGAAAAAAGGGGTTGTAATAACCAATAAACATCTCGAACAAGATGACGTTGGGGCCCTGAATCCCTTTACTGGCAGTTGCAAGCCTTGTCGAAACCAGTAAAACTGGTTATGAGAAAGACTAAAATAATGTGTTTTGTATGTATTTTTCAGTCTGAATTTTAGGTTTCCACGTGCATATAAGTATAAAAGACTTGGTGGAACCCATCCCGCTTTCAAGTAAATTTAAACAATTTTAATCTTTTTAAATAAAATCTCAATAAGTTTTGATTATTTTTAACACCTTTCGAAATTCCCCACTCTATCTTTTACCATGTATACGTATACGTGTTGATAGTCATATTGATAAGATACTATACGTATTCATAGCCAGTTGAAATACTCTCTGGTGTGGAGGTTTATTACAACTTTGGAGCGTGAATAAAAGGTATGCTCTTAATTAACTTAAACGAGTGTTTAGACCGATACATTTTTAGGGGTTTCAAGTAGGCGTGAGCCGACAGACTTTGGAGTTACAGCATACCAAAATTTTAAAGGAAACAGTTCGAATTTTCATTATCAAACCAAACTTCAAAAAAGTACATTACCACTGAATATAGTACGGGAATAGCTAGGAAACCATCAACAAATAAGAAACTAAAGCTTCATTAAAAACAAGAGGGCCATTGGCCCTGAAGCGCTCACCTGAGTAAAGTCATCTGCAGTTGATAAAGCTGAAGAGATCCTGGTTTTAATGATGTAAAACACATGAGTGTAAGTGACCTACTTTTTGAACCAAAGTGACTAAATTCCAAACTTGTCCAAGATATCATTAAACAAACATTCTAACCACGTTTCATGAGTATCAGACTGAAAATGTGGCCTCTATGGTGCACACAAAATTTTTCTAAGATTTGGTCCAGTGACATACTTTTTGACCAGATATGACCCATTTTGAAACTTGTCCAAGACATCATTAGGACAAACTTTCTGACCAAGTTTTACGAAAATCAGGCTGAAAATGTGGCCTCTAGAGTGCACACAAGGTTTATCTAAGATTTGAACATGTGACCTCCTTTTTGCCCCGACATGACCCACTTTCAAACTTGTCCGAGACATCAAAAAGATAAACATTCTGGCCAATCTTTATCAGTATAAGGCTGAAAATGTGGCCTCTATGGAGCACCCAAGGTTTTCCTAAGATATGAGATATCATCAAGACAGACAATCTGACCTAGTTTCATATGAGTATCCCATCACAAATGTGGTCACTAGAGTGCACACAAGGTTTTTCCAAGATTTAGCCCTGTGACCTACTTTTTGACCCAACATGACCCAATTTTGAAATTGTCCCAGATATCATCAAAACAAACATTCTACCAAACTTCCATGAGTCTCAGGCTGAAAATGTGGCCTCTAGAGGGCACATAAGATTTTTCTAAGATTTAGCCCCGTGACTTACTTTTTGACCATACATGACCCGATTCCGAAGCCGAGATATCATCAAGACAAACATTTTGACCAAGTTTCATGATTATATGACTGAAAATGTAGCCTCTAGAGTGCACACAAGGTAATTGTTGACGCCTGGACGACGCACGACGGATGACGGACACCGGACACGGCGCGATCACAAAAGCTCACCTTGAGCACTTTGTGCTCAGGTGAGCTAAAAAATTGGATGCTATTTCCTTAAAGGGATACGTAGCCTCTCAAGGTATTTTTATAGCGCCTGAATTTAGCAAAGGATAGTGGGAAAGCCACACAATCAATTACTCATCAATTATCAGTTATGTGGGAAAGTATTTAAAAACCCAGTTCACTGATGTCATAATTTATCTTTTAAAGATACACGTAGTTAGCGATTGCAAAACAACCGACAGTTATTTGATCGTTGAAATTGCTCCTTTTTTACTGAACCGTCCAATCCCTTTAACCCGTATCCTGCTAAAGATTGATTGACTGAATGGTGTTTTACGCCGCTTTCAACATTATTTCAGTTATATCACGGCGATAGCTCACATATTCATGTATTTCCTGGGTTTAACCAGTACTAGGTACGTATTCACCAACCATTCTTACGAACGTTCTTTGTCTTGTTCTCCAGAATTTTCTACATTTGAAAGTAACACAACTCCTGATTGGCTAAACCAAATGGTTTAGCCAATCAGGAGTTGTGTTACTTTCAAATGTTGAAAATCTTGGAGAATAAGACTAAGAATATTCTTAAGAATGGTTGGTGAATACGGACCCTAGGCTAGGGCTCTGAAATGTCTTGCCCAAGGATACATCCATGTAAAAACCCAGCGGATCAGATGGGGCTCGAACTCGGAGCCTCCAGGTTGCGAGTCCCACACTCTACCATTGAACCACGCAGGACCCCTTATCCAGCGAAAGAAAAGAACTGAAACTTTCAAGGTTAGAGTAAAAACCCGAATTTTCCTATTCCAAAGGTATTTTTGAAGGAGAGGTATCCCCTTATCGGACAGTGTGGATCCAAGATCAGACTGCACCTTTTGTGCAGTCTGATCTTGATCTACGCTGTCCGCAAAAGGTCAGAGAGTCGCGCTTAGCATCGAAAAGCATTTCCCTTATTTACATTATGGTTTCTGCCATTGATGGTTTGACACGGGGAGCCATGAATCACGAATAAAAATACACAACACAAACCTTGCGGTAAATTATACATCTAGATCTGTATGTACCCTGTCCGATATAGCGAGTTCTGTGTGCTGAAAATGGCTTTAAAATCGTACAGCTCCCGTCTGCACTACAAAGTATGAATATCCGTTCGACTCGGATAGAATCAGGGGTTTGATATTATCGGTTTTTGTAATCCGATATCGGTGTTTCGGTTACAATATAACTGGAAATTCCAAAATCTAAAATTACCGCAAGGCTTTCAAACTTTCAAGCCAGTCTTACTTTCCTTTTTAAAGTGTGATTAAAAAAATGGTACGCTGAAAAACTGTCGAATTTTATCGATCTACTAGTTTTCCTTGCCTTCTGAGGTATTCTTTTCAGCAGATTTTAGTCCACCAAAGAATTCATGTCTAGACCAGGGTCTGTATTCATGATGGATTGTGTGGTATAGGGTTGAATTATCTTTAAACAATTTTTCACCATTTCAGCAATATTACATCTGTCGTCTGCAAATTCTATTCATTTGGATAGGTCCAAAATTTTGTCGTTTGGTAAAGTGTTACCTTGCACTTAACCCTTTACCACACAATCCCGACTTTTAACGACCCTTAACGACCCTGACAAAGAAGCCTTTTGAAAACATTGTGGGAAAAGGAGAAAATGCTGGTAACCAGCATTTTCTCCTTTTCCCACAATGTTTTCTAACCTGTCAAACAAATAATTTTTAAGAGATCAAACTCCAACTATCACTATCAGACTCCCAGTATCATTTCAAAAAAAGAAATATATATATATATATATATAAAGAATATATATAGCATTGTGGAAAAACGAGAAAAAAAAAAAAAAAATTTACCTGCATGTGTTGAAAAATAGCGGTTGTTTGGCCTCAACTCATTACAAAAACCCCCTCCAAGAACTGTGACTTAGAAACTATTTCTAAAAAGCTGAAAAGGTAGTCAGTGGTTCCTATTCACTTTCATTGTCAAGAATATTACGAATTTATTTTCGTTTGAACGCGGGAGGCGAGCTAAGCTTATGATGACTAATCCTGATGCTGCAATTCACCAGAGTATCATTTGGAAATACCGTTTCGAAACCATACATGTTTGTGTACAGAGCATTGATATCCGACAAAAACGCTAAAATAGAGTTTCGTGAGCATTACGTCATGCTAGCCGATCGTTCTCGTCGTTTCGCTGGAAAATCCAAACGTCAATACACAAGCAGTCCGCGTACACCGTTATATTCAAGTCTAGACAGGGTATATGACAAGTCTATATGAAATAATTTGTGGTCAGTTGTATTTGCGAATTTAGATAATGCCCATATTTCACTCAGAAGATAACGGGGAAAACACAATCAAAACGAAAGCAGAATTATAAAACGTAACTTTCCTCTATTCCAGATCCACTGTTTCGGGTAGGCCTTAAATTAAATGTGTATTTTCTGCTCGAAGTGGGAATCGGTACAATTCTAGAATTATCCTTCGCAATGTGGGAATTCCTAGATTGTTGCAGGGCTATTCTAGAATTGCTCCTGTGCAAAGAAGAATATTGGACCAAGTGAGAAATTCATCATGTGCGGTTGAAGACGCTTTTTCGCTCGATTGATTTAATTGAACTGCTATATTATCAAGTCTTGGGCCACTTGGGTTCGCGCCAAACGGCTTACCATTTAAAATTAGGCAACTAATAGTCTTTTGTTTGAGAAGTTAAACCGAGGTCCTGTGTGGCAGTGCTATACAACGAGTACGTTACAAAATAAGGAGCGACTTAGAATGGCTTTCGTCCTGTATCTTGCGCTTTCCCCTTTAACAAAAACTAAGAGCCTTCACGTGGCGTCGCCCATATGGGAAACCGGTGGCGACGGTAAATACACGCAAATTCGATCAATCAACCTCTCGCACTTAGACCAGCCGCATTAGCTCAGGTGGTAGAGCAGGGTCCTTGTGAACTTCAAATCTCTGGCCACTTGAGATTATGGATTCGATCTCCAAGGCTTGCCACCTAAAATCACTGACAATTTTTTTCGAGTGAGAAGTTAAACTAGGTCCCATGTGACGGTGAGCACTATACACCAAGCACGTTAAAGAACCAGACATAAATTATAATGGGTTTCGTCCTGTGTCTTGCACTATCCCACGTAACAAAACCATCAGTCTTCCAGGGGCGTAGCCAAAATGGACAACCGGTGGCGAAGATAAATAAATGTAGCCTAATCAATCAATCAATCAATCAACCGACCAACCGATCGATCGATCGATCAAACAATCAATCAATCAATCAATCAACCCTCTTGCAAGTATCGAGACGGTAAAGGGTGGGATATTCTAAATACCTACTATCAAGGATTGATTGATTAAACGTGTTTTAAGCCACTTTAAAAATCATTTCAGTCATATCACAGCAACGGCTCTCAAATTCATGTACAATGTATAGTCGCTTCCGGTATTATCGTGGGTTCTTCAATATCGTGGTATTTACAATTTCCGAAAGTGAGGCTGAAATGTGCCTCCTTGAGGATGTCCTCACGTGAGCATTTGTAAGTCAGATACAGTCAACAGACTTTGCAAATTTACTTCGGCAAATTTTCCGAAAATGGTAGGTAAAATCGAGTTTTCATCCGAATAGTAAGAAAACTTGGCTCTTTGCAAAATCACTCCATCCCCTAGATGAAGTTGGTGATCTTCTCAGCGTAACAAAATCAATATCATTTTAACAGTCCTGTAAAATTTGTTTCCCTGTCACTGAAGTTTATCAAATGGGAAAGTAAATTTCAGACGACCGTTAAATGATGACGTCACCGCTTTCCAAATACGGTAATGAAAATAAGAAGCCCTGACAAAATTTTTGACTCGCTAAGTATAAAAATCTTCTTCTCAAAGCACTACATTTTTTTAATTAAGTTCCCTGATCTACTGAAATGAAAGAACACTTTAGAAATTATATATTCATTTTTTTTTTTAAATCCACAAAAGAGGTCCAAAATGGGGTATTTGATGCTATTTTAATCAAAGATCTGTAGACGTCGTTTTTCCCTCCATTTTTTACAGGTGCGCAAAGTAAAACCTCGCTTACAAAATGACAGGGAGAATTTATTTATATATGTTGCTCAAAATTCTTGATAAAATTATGTCAACACTTTGAAAATAACTTGATTTTCATTTGTCAAAGTTTTGAACATAAATAGGGCGAGCATGTAAATCTTCCAAGGCCTCATCTCAGTGCCACGATAATACCGGAAGTAAGCCTTTTTAAAAGTTGGTAAATGCTGTCCCCTGCTTTGCCTTGATTTAAAATCGTTAACTGACAAAAGGAAAACCAGTTATCGTAGAAATATACATGAGGTATCATCGCATGATTTTTGCAACAGAAAAATAGCAGGCAAGACACTAATTTTTCTTCACACAGTGGAATGTTTTAGTACCACGATAATAGGGAATTCAATCCTATATCCTTGGTTTCACAAGTGCTAGGCTACGACTCCGAAGTATCCTAATCAGGGGACACTCCCACGAATAACCTAGTACTTCCAGTGAGGCTTGCGCCTGGGGCCTCCAGATTACGAGTCCAACACTTTACCACTAAGCTACGCAGGATCCCTAGCCTAAGTACTAGATTTATCAACACATTTCTCTTAATGACCTTTGCCACACAATCCCGAGTTTTAACGACCCGCAGGAAGAAAGCTTTAAAATAGAGCATTTTCTCCTTTCCTCACAATGTTTTCTACCTTTCAAAATGTAAATTTTAGGGTTTTTTTTTTTTTTTTTAATGTCACTTTTAATTCATTGCAATTTTTTATGCTTTCAAATTGAAATAGTCTAACATTTTATATATATAAATCACATTCTAAATACGGTATGACCATCCTAACTCGATCCAAATGCCTCTGAATGCATCCTGGCATGGTGCCTAATTTCGTAAATAAGTCAAATTTGTACTTACATCCTTATCTAACCGATTTCCAGCTGAAATCTTCAGTTTAGGGATAGATCTAGAGATTTATATGGGATAACATGTATTAAGAATACACATCTTCAGTTGCACTACACATTATATAATGTGTAAATTTACAATAGCAAAGTCCGTTCAAGCAGTTCCGCTCGAACACGCTTTACCCATGAACATACACTTAAGACAATCTTTATATATAGATCTACTATAGACCTTTTCGTGTTTTCTCTCTTCCGGTATCTCGCACATGCGCAGAAACGCTTCCGGACGGCAACCAAAATATGTTTACATTGACAGCTGTCAAACATGGTTATTCAGTGTGTTGTCTTCCGCTGTTCTAATAGACAATATCTTTAAGAGTTCTCAAATGTTCCAGATTTTGATTGGCATCGACTGCACGGTCTGATGTATGGCGGGGATCAAAATTGCAAACGGTGTCTGTTTCTATGCGAGCTTCTGGCACTTGCTGTAAAGCTTTTCTTGTCTTCAGCACACTCATTGGTTGGGGCTTAACAGTGAGGCGTGGTACATTCCACTGGCATAATTTTGATGTACAGCTCTGCTGATCCGTGTCCTTTGGCATATCTCCTACAGTCTTTGCATTACTAAGTGCAAAAAGAAGGCTCCCAAATAGAGCTGGGATGAGTACTCAAGTACCCGGGTATCGGGTAGGGTGACGACGGTACCCGGGTACTAAATCATTACCCGGGTACCCGATAATTATATACATAGTGACTTTTTAAGTAAAGCTATAATTTTGAAGTTCCAATGAAATAATCTGATCTTAATTTAAATACAAGCGAAAAACATGTTACCCACTCCCGTACATGAACCGGAAGTAGATAATCGAAATAGCTTGAAATAAGGCTGTACTGCTTATATCCGCTGCAACGCATAACTCGTCAGTAATGGGTAAATATTGTTATATATTTGCCCATTCACCGTTTTAGGTTTATTTGACATAGACAGTGGTAATCTGAATTAAAAGCAAAACATGCGTGCGTATTTTGTGATTTATTTATAACAGCACAAATCATCACGGAAAACTCAACACAATCAAAGGCCTTTTCAACAGTAATAAGAAAGAGTCTATCCAGAGAATAATCCGCATTTTGCAGGCGTTGCATGATCATGACAATCTGGCGCTAACTTTTTAATATAATCATTGTTATTAAAGGTCTTTAAGACAATATGAAACAATTTAAATGACAAAATTTATTCAGCGACTAGGATGTATAAAGATAGACAACTATTGGTGTTTTTAATCGGAAGTAATAACATCGGGTACCCGAGTACCCGCGGGTAATACGGCCACGGGTACCCGGGTACAAAATTTCTACCCGGCCCAGCTCTACTCCCAATGTGACTGCATGCTTGAGCAAGTCTGAAAAATTACAGTGAACATCTATATGAAGAATGGGATTATATAATATTTAATCTGTTTTTGTTTCTTTTTTTTTAAAATGAAAATCCAATACTAGAATGGATTCAAACTAAAAAGAAAGTTCTGCTTTGTTTTAATGAAGTTTGAAAGGTTCACAAGCAACTGCATACAACATGGGGGGGGGGGGGTCGTCCTGCGTGGCTTAGTGGTTAGGGCATCGGACTGGTAATCCGGGAATCCGAGAGGTGTCGAGGGTTGCGGGTTCGAGTCAACCCCGCGCCGCTGGTCACCTGAGTATGTCCTTGGACAAGACATGTCGGAGCCCCAGCCTAGTACTGGTAATACCCAGGAAGCACATGAGTAAGTGAACTTCGCCGTGATATAACTGAAAGATTGTTCAAAACGGCGTAAAACCCAATTCAAATCAAATCAAAGCATACGACATGGAAAATTAGGTAAATGTAATACATGACTTACAGTTTATATATACTGGAAAGTATTTCGTAAACAGCAACTACATACTTTATCTGCATATGTTTGTAGATGGTCAGATGATGCAAACAAGTTTTGTTCATTGAAAATATATGTGACCCGACACATGAATAGTGACCTTGGAGCAGTGAAAAGTTTTGACCCTGTTCGGACTGTGCGGACTTTACAGGCTGACCAGGGTCGAAACTTTTTGCTTTTTGGAGATTTTCTGGGAGTAGGATAATCATTCTACCTTACTTTACATTATTTTTAGAATATTTGCCCTGGTTGATCTGACTTGATCCAATCTCTTTTTCAAAATTTTGATTTACAGATTTCCCAGATGGCCCCTTTTCGTGTGACGGGTCACATATGTATTGCGTATGGAGTAACATCTGGGTCCAGACATGAATGGTTCACCAAAAATTTTTACACTGGTCCTAAAAGTATTGAAGGTAAATGACTTACCCAATAGGACACTGACAAAACCATACTGTATGACTGAATCACCACTGTTACATATGGATACACAAACATAGACTTGGTATCTCACTTTTTTCATGGATGCCTGGCAGGTTGCTCTTACATACACAATAGAGGAATCGATGTGAAAGAAATAATATTGGATATAATATAATCACTGAACATTGTGAAATGTTAAATCCAGTGTTGTATATAATGTATAGCTAGTTTTACTTTTTTTTTTGGTGGTCCTGAGAAGGGTCTAGCCCTGCCTGACTCATAACTTTTATTTTTAATCTCCTTTTTCATACCACGGGGTGACAAATACTTTCGGGACTGCACATCCATTAGTAAATTCAACAGTCATCTACTAATTTTATCGACTAATCGCATAGTACTAATAAGATGGTTGCTCGGCAAGTGGTTGTGGACCAAGGCTGAGGGTAAATCCGACGCTCCCCCTCCAAGAAACCCGAAACAAGGCCCCGCATTCAGACCTGGAGGGATGCCTAGGTCGGCATCCCGGGGGAGGACATCATAAAGGATCCATGTTGTTCTTTGTATAAACTTTCTGTGAGAGTACCTTATCAGTTGTGTTACTGACACATACTCAGATGTCTGCTCAATCTTTGTGTGTGTGTGTGTGTGTGTGTGTGTGTAAAAATGGCCATGGAGAGCCTTTTTTTTTCAACTCTATATTGCCTTATTTTCGTTCCCCCAGGTCTCCCTAAGGGGGACTGCCCCCCCCCCCCTTAACCCCTGTCTGGGGAGGACCCCCAAACCCCTTCAAATGTGCATACTGTGATTTAGGCTTCAGCTACGCCACTGACATAAATGCACACAAATTATTAAGATCAATGAGAAACTGTTATACTCATTTGAAGGGTAGATCTGGTTACCCTGACGTTTTATTTTATTTCATTTTTAACCATAACAGGTTAATTAGAAATTGATTTGCATGCTGTCTACTCAGCTACTGCAAAGTTTTCTCTCTCTTTTATTTTTAAATTTCAGACAAACGAAAATAACAAAATGTCCAAGTCATACCTTTGAACAGCTAATGTCTTGATTATCGCCGGCTTCGAAGTGCTTAACGGCTCTGTCTAGCCCTTTAAAGTTGTTGACGCGACCACCAGACACTGTCGGACGCAATATCATGAAATTATAAATGTCATTAAAAGTGATTTTCGGTACATGACAAGTCTCAGAATAGGTTACTTTGTTGAACGGTGGTAGGTTTTGGTCACTCTGAGATATGATTGCCCGCAGCTCGGACTCTTGATATACAACAGGGGTGAGAACAGATTCTGGAGCCTGCGACGTTAAAATCTCACTTATTAGGTCATCTTTCTTCTTGTTCTTGACTTCTATACCGTGTTCTCTAGCTAAAATTACAACGGATTGTTTATTCAATTTTTTTTAAACCTTCCCGCTTCGACATTTCCGAGAGTAACCAATGTAAACAACAATGCGGAATATATCGGCTGCCGTCCGGAAGTCTTTGTGCGCATGTGCGAGAATTAGCGTGAAAAGGTCTATTGTTTTAATATAGATCTATATGACGTACACATGCACTGTGTTAGACAATGTCCGTCCTTGACGCTCCAACTGTTAACTGTCGAACACCACTCCCAGTTATTTGTCATCAGTTTTAACATACACTACATTTCAAGGCGCAACACTAGTTGTAAGTTGAAAATACGTCGGACAATAACAAGTATTGATCAAATTTCATTGTTATTCCATGGAATGATTCACAAAGTTTTCGTACAAATCTTTACGATGTTCAAATGGAAAATGATATACCTACAAAAAGTTCCTTGCCGCATTGCCACACACCAAAAAGTCACATAATAAACATCGAGTATGGCCACGCCACTCCTTGCATTTATCAAAACGTTCCAGCTTCGTCCCATTGACGAGACTGTAAGGTTTTTCCATACTGTGGGTTGTCCGGTTCTTTCGGAACGCTGTGTGTACATGTGTGTGTGTGTGTGTGTTTTAACCCTTAAGCTGCTAATCGCGACCACTGACCTTTTGCGGACAATGTAGATCAAGATCAGACTGCACAGAACGTGCAGTCTGATCATTGATCTACACTGTCCGATGCGATATTTTCTTTCTGGTGAAATCAACTTTGAAACCGCAATGTTTAGGCGTTTAGTATTGAGTAGAAATTTGTGTTTCATTTATTCAGCAGCTTAAGTGTTAAGGAGTTTATTCCTGCACATAGCTCTTCGAGACATCCATGCAAATCAGTGTGACTCATAAAAATGAAGAGACAAGATTACCATCGCCCAGAGGATACCCTTTTCAGTAGGCATCAAATCAGCCGTGTTCTGTTCTCGAATGAACCTAGGATTCCATTATCTAAGCTCGAGAGTCGTAGTAGAGTTTGGCATTGACAGAATGAGCATTCTTGTGATGCTCGCATTATCGAGTATGACCGAAAGGCTGGCTGATCAGTTCGTTTATGGGCAGGACCTAATTCATCAATGAAAGTTCAAAGAAGCTAAATTGTGTTTTGTTCCGCCATTTTTAGGTTAAAATTTTGGACGAGCTTACAACAGATCGCATGATGGTGCTGCTGCATATACAGCCCTTTTCACTGGAAACTTTCTTGATCAGAACAACGTTAAATTGTTTGACTGGGAGCATTATCACTTAATATTGAACTGAGCATGTCTGGGATGCTTTAACAATGTGTTCGTACTAGTGTTAATCGCCGACAACAGTTCTGGAACTTTGCAGTGCCCAGAACCGAACAAATCTCACAGGTTGGAATAACCTCATAGGTTTGTCAAGGAGATGAGACTGGCAAGTTTTGATAAATGCAAGGAGTGGCCATACTCGATGTTAACTTTTATTTGCGGTAAGGACATTTTTGTACCATTTTCCATTTGAAAATCAAGTAAAGCACTTTAAATAACGAGACTTAGTGAATCACTTTAAATGGAATAACAATAAATTACATTAGAGCTAAATTGGATCAAAACTTGTTATTTTCTGGCTGATAATCAACCTACAACTAGTGTTGCGTTTTCAAATGTGCTGAGTGTACTTCTAGACTGTCCAGAGTGGAATTCAGAAAAGGTTGTGTATTCTGTGGTGATTCATCTTCAATTTGTTTATTAATTAGAACAGAACAAATGGATTTAGATCTAGAGAGGTTTAAAAGTCAAAACTGTGGAACGTGACTGTTGTTCTCTTGCAACCGTAAAATTGTAATTTTAGTACCACTGTAAATGTGTTGAATGAATATAGAACTTAGCAATCGGTTCTTGAAATAACTACGAGCTGCTAATATACATTATTGACTATTCAGATTCGTCAAATTTATTCACCGCGGTATACAAATTTCAAATTCGCGTTGGGACGAGACAAAATTGTCGACCTTCAAGGTTTCGACCTTTTTCGTTTAACTCTTGTAATGTTTAGGCCCTATTTATTTAATTATTTATTTTCGTCCTGTCACGGATATGCAATGACTTTAATTATATCAGAAAGGATATATTTAGTAATGCCCAGATGTTTTTCTTTACTTGATTTACTTTGTTTGGTAAAGGGTTAATGTTTGAGCTTGTAGATGATCGATTTAAAGTTTCATAATTTGAAGGAAAACTGGTCCTTTATTGAAAACCCTCTCCAAATGCTAGTGATACATGCTCATTTGCTTTTACGATATTGTGCTTATATTCACTGCATAAATATCGGAGTCGGTAATTTAATATAATTTGATAAGATCTAACTCTTTTCCAAACGACAAAATTCTAGACTTGCACAAATTGAAAGCTTTTGCAGATGACAAATTTCATGAAATAAGTCTCAAATGATGGAAATTTGTCTTTGAAAGCACAGAAAACATTTTTTGAATAGGAAAAAAAAGCTGGTTTAGGTAACCAGCACTTGCTTATAATCGGCAGTGTTTTCAACAGTCTTCTTTCTAAAGGTCGTTAAACTCGATTGTTTGAAAAAGGGCTGAAATAATTCTATACACTGATTGGCAATTGACAGTCCAAATCAAGTTAAAACATTTGAATATATTCTATTCATATTTCACATTAAGTGTATGCAGTACAAAATAAACCACATTTATGTACCACAGATTAATAAAGTCACCATTTCATAAAAAGAAACCACATCTACACGTGAGTTATGTGGTTGACTGTGCAAACAATATTTTGTAGCTTGTTCATGAGTGTACCAGTCTGATCGTTGCGATCTCTGTAGATTAGATTTATACCTATGCCTTATATCCAGAATGGTTTAGGTAGTGGTCGCACAAAATATACCGTTGTGAGCCATACTCTATGCAAAGGGGGCTTAATACAATCTACTTTAAAAAGTATCGACCTAGGTCAGCCTGCGCAGTCCGCGCAGGCTGACCTGGGCCGAAACTTTTTTACTTTTGGTATGTCAAAGAACAAGTATGCCTCATGATTCAGTCGGTTGTGAAGGAAAATGAATTTTATGAATCCGTTGTTGTATGATGAACTGTGTGGTACAGTGAGTCACGGAGATGCATTAAGCCCCCTTTTGCCGGAGCATGGTACAATGGTAGTCTTGTCAACGCAACCCTCTGAGACCTGATAAATACCCTCATTCCACTGGGCGGCGATTCTACTGCGCTCATGGCGCTTCTCCAAAATCTTCCATTATCGCCGCAGAAGCGCCGACATTTGTAAAATTTTGGGATTTCACCGTTTCCAGTACGCTTCAATAACGATCTCGCCGCGCTGGTCACGATCCTGACAACGTTGTTGTGCTTGAGAACTCTCCAAGACGCTTCTAAGTTCTACTACGCTTTCACTTCGGCACAGGATTTCAGGCTATGCTTCTTAGCCTACGCTTACGGCTGCGATTTACGGCTGCGCCTCTGTTGCGATTTTGGAAAGCTTCTCCATAAAATCGGCGGTTTTACTGCTTTAGCAGCAGTCGACCATCAGCCTTCGAAGAAAGTGGATCGAATTGTTCCAGAAGCTCCACTCGAGATCTTTGCAGCTTCTGATTGTGCTGTAACAATGGTATGAGACATACTCTACGAAAAGGGGCTTAATGCATCTGCGAAAAGTAGGCTATCGACTCAGGTCAGCCTGCGCAGCTGGGCTGAAACTTTTCGCTATTGGCCAATTTTCTATGTGTCCAAGGACCAGTCTTCCTTAAGATCAGTTCGGTTATTTTGAAAAAGAAAGAAAAAAAAAAAAAAAAAAATGGCTTTAATGGATCCATAATTATATGATGGCTTGATCGGTCATGATACTGCATCACGGAGATGCATTAAATCACCGTTTGCCAGAGCATGGCTTATATATACTGGTAGAAAGCGAGGTTAATGGTTGGTTGGTTGATTGATTGATTTTTTTTTTTAAATTTCGTTTTCAACATTATTTTACTTTCATCGCGGCGACCAGTGCACCTATCCATGCTTCCCCTGCTGTTTCTTTGACCAGTACTTCGGACAATATCCGTCGCAAGCCACTGGATGCTTTCCCACATAACCATCGTCGAAATAGTGATTGACGGTGGAAGAGGATGAGTCCTATCCGATCAGTCATCGGAAAGAAATTAGCCTAGCTGGGGATTCAAGCCAGCAACCCCCTGTTCTCAAGTCCTAGGTAGGCCTAGGTTGCTGGATGGTTGAACTCTGGCGTTATCAAATACAGAATGTCTGAGCGCTGAACCATTGAATACAGCTGATCAAATATTGAGTTCCTTTGGAGTTTAGAACATGTTTGTGAATTAGAATTGGAATGCTGTTTAGAGTGGTTTCTGAATACAAACCCTATCTACCACCATAGAGCAGTTTTGCAACAACGTAATGCGAAAGTGCAAGGACGGTTCGTCGAAGCCGGGGAATAAACACGTAGTATACATTAAATAGACCGGAAGTTAGAAATCTGGAAAAAATCGTCGACAAAATGACAACAAAACAAACTCAACTTGAAACTTTTTGATAATTTGGAAATCGAGTAAGTCATCGAACTGTTGATTCTTGCCTTTGAAGCTTTTAGATATAACCGAATATCTGGTTAGTATCCAACAAGTTCTTGAGACGAAATGTATTGTAGTAATTACTCATCAAATCGGAACTACTGGTGAATTATTGCTGTTGTTGCTGACACTCGAAGTCGGATCTAAGACAAATCGACCCAAGAATATCAATTGCTCATCAAATATGACTTGACAGCTCTCCCCTACTGGACGACTCGTTATTTATTCACAAACAGTATCGACTCTAAAGGATATCCGAATTTTCATGGGTGCTACCCTGGAGAAGCTCTACTGCCGGGCCCATCCATTTTTTAGGATTGAATCACATATTATCGTGGGACTAAAACATCCCACTGTGTGTAAAAAAATTAGTGTCGTGTCTCACCGAGCGGTGAAAAATGTTAGTATAGAGCGGCAAATAAAAGAGCGGGAAAGAAAAACACAGGCAAAGACAACTTGCACACATCAGCATACTAAAAAGTACTAACAATCGTACATATACACAGGACATATACTAGTGCATATATACATGATATGGCATTGCATAATCAAAATAAAACCCTGGTTACATATATTTCTACGATTAACAGATTTTCTGTTAACCATTTAACTATTCTTATCAGGCAAAGCAGGGGGCAGCACTGACTAACTTTCAAAAAGGCTTACTTCCAGTATTATCTTGGCATTGAGATCGGGCCATGGAAGATGTACATGCTCACCCTATTTTTAGTCAAAACTTTGGCTATGAAAATTGTTATTTTCAAAGTGTTGAGACAATTTCATTTTGAGCAATACATAATTCTCCCTGTCATTTTGTAAACAAAGTTTTACTTCGCGTACCTGTAAAAATTGAGAAAAATATAAAGACATACAGCTTAAAATAGTATCAAATAACCTATTTTGGACCTCTTTCGTGGATAAAAAATGGATGATTTCTAGTGTGTTATCTCATTTCAATAGAACAGGGAACACAAGACTTAAGTTTAAAAAAAAAATAATAATTTGTAGTGCCTTGAGAATAAAATTTTTATAATTAGCAAGTCAAAAATTTCGTCAGGGCTTCTTTTTTTCATTCCCATATTTGGAAAGCTGTGACATCATTATTACAAAGTTGTCTGAAATTTACTTACCTTTTTCATAAACTTTAGTGACAGGAAAACAAATCTTCCATCTTCAATAACTGTATACTGATGTTGCTTCTGTTACGCTGATAAGGTCATCAGTTTGAACTAGGGGATAGTGTGATTTTGCAAAGAGGCAAGTTTTCTCACCATTTGGATGAAAACTTGATTTAAGTTACCATTTTTGGAAAATTTGTGGAGATAAGGTTGCAAAGTGTGTTGATGGTTCTGACCTACAAATGCTCCCGTGAGAAAGTATTCCAGGTGGCGCATTTCAGCCAGAATTTCAGAAATTGTAAATAGCATGATAACAAAGAACCCATGATAATACCGGAAGCAACGATACAATATTGTGTCTCCACAAGTTTTTTTTTTTTTTTATAATGTGTAGATGACTCATTAAATGATACTCAGATATTGATATTTGTCTTTGAAAGAGAAGAAAACATTGTGGTATGAGGATAAGGAGAAAATGCTGGTCACCATTTTCTCCACGGCCCACAAGGTTTTCAAAAGTCCCATTCTTCATGATAATTTATTGATTGTTAAAACTCAAGACTGTTTGGTAAAGAATTGAAATAAAAGTTGTTGCTTGTGTATTAATGGATTTGTTTTCCTTTGTGTCAACAGATGAAAACTGAAGGAGCTAAAAGAATGTGAAACATGGAAGTTGCAGATCAAGAACCAATCATCATTCCGTTTACACAGAAACAGGTTTCCAAGCATACCAAAATTATTTCTGTCTCTGACAGTAAACTCTTTTCCATAAAAGATCCACCTCCCAGAGAGAAACTCAAGAGATTAGAATCAGAGGAGAATGAAAGGCGCGACCTTATTTTACCAGTCAAGAAGAGAAAGGTGAACAGTAATATCAAGAAGCAGAGAGCTAAAAATACAGCTGTGTCACAGAAACAGTGTAAGCTAGATTTTCCTCCATGTAAAGTGTGTCACGGGAAAGGTTCCGGTCTCCATTATGGTGTAAATAGCTGTGAGTCGTGTAAGTCATTCTTTCGACGATGTTTGACAAGAAAAGAGGAATACAAGTGCATGAAATACAATGATTGTCCTGTCACATCGCAGGTCCGTGGAAATTGTTCAGGATGCAGGTATCGACGGTGTCTTGAGGTCGGAATGTCTAAAGAAGCAGCGTGTCTTGGTAGGTACACTTTATCAAGAAGGACACAGACCATCATGGAAGCAAAGGGGAATAAATCAGACGATACTGAGCAGGCTCATCAGTCAGAATTGTCTCCATTTGATTCATCGATCATTCAGAGTCCAGAATACCTAAGAAATGAAGGGAATGACTCTTCACCAGATCTAAATAGAACAGGTTATCAGGTAGATTGTGGAAGCTCAAGTGTGGGCTTGTCTCTAGTTGAGGTTGAAATTGGGGAAGGATCAGGAGTGAAAGTGCAGTTAATTGCGGATGATTTTACAGGTAATATTATTGCAGAACTAACTTTGATTGAAAAACTAGTAGCAGCAATGGAAACAATCAAACCATTTGGAAATATTGTGACAGAAGAACAAATCAAAGCTAAGCTCCTGGAGGATTATGAAAGTTACACAGCAAAAGCTCAGGTTTTCGGAAAAATGAAACCAGTTCCACAGGATGAATATTTTACACTGTTAGAATCAACGGGTATCGATATAGATGGTCGTCAGGAATTTTTGAGACAATCAGCTCTGTCATGCCAGCCTGTCCTTCATAGCTACATTGCATTTGCAAATGTAGTTCCTGGCTTCTCTTGTTTATCTCTGGAGGATCAGTGTAGTTTATTAAAGACATCTCACTTTGAAGTATTTTTAGTCTTGACCTACAAAGGTTATGATCCTGATCTTCAAATGATCTTAACAGAAACAGGCAAGGCTTATCATATAGATCAGGCAGCGGACATCTTCTACTCAAGGAATCTCATTGATGCGATTTTTGACGTGTGCAAAAAAATCCAATCACTATGCCTGAGTAAAGAGGAAACTGCTTTCTTACTCGCCATAGCAGTGACATTCGGTGATCGTTGTCAACTGGAAGACGCATCAAAGGTTGAAGAAATTCAGTTGGAAATTGTAAGTCTGTTTCGTTCGTATTTAAAGCGAACTCGATTCCAGGAAGCGTCAAAATTCTTCACAAAGGTTGTGGATTGTTTCATAGTGATGCGGGCAGTGGGTGATCAGTATCTGAAAGAGTATGGTGTGATATGTCAAGATAAACTTGTGCAGAAAGAAGCCCCAATATGGTTGGCTTATATCAATGCTAATACAGTTAAAAAGGCAAATGAGAACACCACAGAGATACAAGCTGAACCAGGTACCTCAGAAACAGTGCCCACTAATACAGTTTCCACAAGAACATTTGAGTCAGAAAACTCCAGATTGGACTCGGGCTCCTGATTTATAGCTTGGCTGTTTAGAAGAAAAGGTTGAGATATTGTCATCGCCTATCATTGTCTGTGTCTGAGCCATCTTGCAAAAACTTTAACATTCTCTAATATCTCTGTTCTAAAGATGTTTATTTCAAGCTTGGACAAATTGCTAAGTATCAAAAGCACAACCTATCCACAAGGGTTGGTAACCATCAAAGTATTTTTGATCCAGTTATGCCCCTTTTTCGACTTCCAACTTTCACGGAAAATCAAGCAAGTTATAGTTTCGTTTTCTTTTTGAACCATTTTCCAGCCTGCATTTACCATTGAATACCCAGCAACATATTTTTTCTAGAGCTTGTTAGATTGTAAGTATTTGCAGATGTCAAATTAATTACTGTGGAACAAAATGATGCAATATAGGGATTGCCTTGTAAAAGGCAGAAAAAAATTGTGAGAAAATGGACAAAAGCTGGTTTTTGACAAAATTGCTATGCCTGTGTTTTTATGACTCTGAGAAAGAAGGCCTTTGGAAACATTTTGGAAAAAGAAGAAAAAGAAGATAGTAACCTGCATTTCCTCCTTTTTCCACTGTATTTTCTACCCTTTGAAAGACAAATATATCATTAGTAGATAGAATAAAGATAGACTTTGTCATTTCACCATTTACCACACAATCTGGAGTTTTAACAACCCTAGTGAACTGATCTTTTAAAAACATAGTGGAAAAAGGAAAAAATGCTGGTAACCAGCATTTTCTCCTTTTCCCACGTTTTCTACATATTCCAGGACAAAAACTATCATTTAACCCATTATCACACAATCCCGACTTTTAACGACCCTGAGGAAGAGGCCTTTTGAAAAAATTGTGGGAAAAGGAGAAAATGCTGGTTACCAGCATTTTCTCCTTTTCCCACAATTTTTTCTACCCTATCCAAGACAAATTCCATTATTTGAGTCACATTTAAATTGTACTCTGCAAATGCTTTCAATTTGGACCAGTCTAAATTTTTCATGTGTGGTAAAGAGTTAAAAAACATTTGAGATGTCATCTTTAAATTTCCCCAATATGGGCAAGTCCATAATTTTGCTGTGTGGTAAAAGGTAAATGAAATGGCCTGATATTTGCATCTCCTTCTTGTTGACTTTTTAGCAAACAATAAATTTTGGACTAGACGGAATGGAAAGCACTTGCAGACGACAAATAAAATGTTGCTAAAATTATTATTTCTGTCTTTGGTAAGGTCTAAAAACATTGTGGGAAAAAGAGAAAATGCTGGTCACCAGTATTTTCTCCATTTCCCACAGTGTTTTAACAATCCTTCTCTTTTAGGTCGTTAAAACTCGGGATTGTGTAATAAAGGGTAAACTGACACAGATCATTTGCTTTTATTCAAAATTTTGAAGCCTGTGGTATTACAGAAACATTCCACAAGCTAGTTCAGTGTAGCGAAAGGAATCATGTGACCTTTTACCATACAATCGCTTCTTATAACCGCCCTGAAGTGAAAGGCTTTAGAAAACATTGTGGGAAAAGGAAAAAATGCTGGTTACCAGCATTTTCACCTTTTCCCACAATGTTTTCAAAAGGCTCCTTTCTCAGGGTTGTTAAAAGTCGGGATTGTTTGGTAAAGAGTTTTAACTCTTTACCACACTGCAACTAAAATTTTGACTGGTCCAAATTGAAAGCATTTGCAGACAACATAGTAAATGTGGCAGAAATGATGGGATATACTTATCAAAGGCTAGAAAACATTGTGGGAAAAGGAGAAAATGCTGGTTACCAGCATTTTCTCCTTTTCCCACTATGTTTTCAAAAGCTTATTCTTTTTTCTCAGAAATTGTGTGGTATGGAGTTAAAACCATAAAATCTATTGGAAACATCTACAATATACATGAAGTTCATGGCCTGTAGTCTGTCAGGCCCCATCAGGCCTCTTGTATTAGTTAGTATTTGAGTCATGCTCAGTGAAAAGGGGGCTTAATGCATCTGCAAAAAGTATCGACCCCGGTCAGTCTGCGCAGGCTGACATGCGCCGAAATTTTTTGCTGTTGGTCAATTTTTTGCCTGTCAAAGGACCCAACTACCTCATGAATCAATAGGTTGTTAGACAAAATGGATTTTATGGATCCATGATCATTTGACGACATGCTTGGTATCATGCATCATCGAGATGCATTAAGTCCCCTTTTGTGAGAGGATGGCTTTTTTTTTTTTTTTTTTAATCATGAAAGTTAAATATCAAATATCAGTTTTGTATCAAATGTGCATTTTATTCCATTCATTTTGTCAACCCTTTACACTTTTCCATACGAGAAAATTTTAGCATGGTCCAAATTGGAAGCAAATGCAGACACTATACTAGTATATAAATGTTACACTTAACCCTTTCCCAAACGACAAATTTTGGACTGGTCCAAATTGAAAGAGTTTGCAGACGACAATTTTAAATTTGATGAAAATGGCAGAAAGGTCTCAAAAAGGGTAGAAAACACTGTGGGAAAAGGAGAAATTGCTCGTTACGAGCAATTTCTCCTTTTCCCACAGTATTTTCAAAAGACTTGTATTGCAGACACGTGAAAACCAGGGCTTGTTTGGGAAAGGGTTAATATAAATTTTGTCTTTCAAAGGGTAGAAAACATTATGAGAAAAGAAGAAAATGCTGGTCACCAGCATTGTCTTCTTTTTCCCACAGTGTTTTCAAAAGGCCCCACTCTCAGGGATATTATATTTCGGGATTGTTTGGTAAAGGGTTAAACTGCTAGATAAATCAGATGATTTCAGAAAAAAAGTAGAATCCCATTTACATATATTGCGATTTCAAAATTCTTTTTGCTACAAAAATCTCACTTGGATCCAAGATTGGACTTCATTTTCTACTTGATCTACATTGTGGCACTATGCTGCCAAAAGGTTAAAATTTCCCAAAATAATTTAGTAGACTGATGAAAACTAATATAATGAATTAAAAATGATAATTGAGTTTTATTCACTCATTGCTCTGTTTTCGAAAATCAGAAAACAGGGTCCGTATTCCGCAACCATATTCAAAAAGTCTAATTCTTGATTTAAAAAATAACACAAGTAACACAACTTCTAATTGGCTAAACCAAATGGTTTAGCCAATCAGAATTTGTGTTACTAAGTCAGAAAATTCTCTAGCATAAGACTAGGAATATTCTTCCATTCTTCCATTTTTTGAATCACATTTAGTGTATCCTCTGCTAATGCATTCATTTGGACGAGTCTTAACCCTTAGAGCGCCAAATAAACCTGCCAGACATTTTCATCCTAGAAATACGACCCAAATCATTGCAGTTTCATGGTTGCTTTTGTCTACAGTGATTCAGCAAAGCGGACAGTGTAGATCAAAGATCAGGCTGCACGTTTTGTGCAGCCTGATCTTAACCTACACTGGCCGAAAATGCAATTATAGTCGCGAAAGGCGCTTCAAGGGTTAAATATTGTGGTGTGGCATAGGGTGAATTCATCTGCAAGTGGCTTCAATATTGGCTAGTCTAAAATGTTTTATGGTTCAGTGTGAGGCTTTGAATTTGTGCACTTTTTGTTGTTTGACGGGAAACCTGTATTCAAAGACCACTAAAGGGAAGTAAGGGAAATGGTTGCTTAGAGCAGGTGGTCTTTTAATGCAAATTCAAGTTAATTAAAGAAAGATTGCATAATAAAATATAGTGGCTTACTTAACTGTTTACCTGGTTACATAATTTTGGATGTGTCAAGGTAGTTAGAAGCATTTGCAGATGACAAATTAATCCTTTACCAAACGACAAATTTTGGGCTTGACCAAATTGAGAGCATTTACAGACGACAAATGCAACGTTTCAAAAATGACAACTGATGCCTTTGGTAGGGTAGAAAATACTGTGGGAAAAATGAGAAAATACTGGTTACCAGTATTTTCTCCTTTTTGCACAATGTTTTCAAAAGCATTCTCTTTCAGGGCCTTCAAAAGTCTGGATTTTGTGGTAAAGGGTTAAATATGGTTAACCCCTTACCAAACAAGAAAATTTTACAGTTGCCCAAATTGAAAGGTTTTGAAGACAACAAATTCAAAATGGCTCAGACCATGAAATTTGCCCTTGGAAGGGTAGAAAACATTGTGGGAAATGGAGAAAATGCTGATTACCAGCATTTCCTCCTTTTCCCACATTGTTTTCAAAGGGCTTCTTTCTACAGGTCCTTAAAACCTGGGATTTTGAGGTAAAATATTAAGTCCTGGGATTTTTTTCTGAGAGAGTAGAAAGTGTTGTTGGTAAAGAAGGAAATGCTGGTTACCAGCAATTTCTCCTTTTCCCACAATGTTTTCGTAAAGCTTTCTTCTTCAGGGTCATTCAAACATGGGATTATTTGGTAGAGGTTTAATTACAACCCTGGCTCCTAAAGACAAGCAATTGTTTTGCACAGGGATTATTATTTCGTTTAACTCTCTTTTAAACCAAGTCTTGTGACCCTGTGGAAGACAGCTTTTGAAAACATTGTGGGAAAAGAAAATGCTAGTGACCAGCATTTTCTCCTTTACCCACAATTTTTTCTATTCTTCCAAAGATAGATATCATCATTTGGACTACCTTTGTCATACAGAAATGCTTTCGATCTGGTAAAGAGTTAAAATTATGGCTTGAGGACTAATGAGAGAAATGCTTATTAGAGGTAATTATTAAACACAAGACACCAAGGACACAAGTTTTCCAGTATTTCAATTTGTTTGATAAGATTCATATACCGTGTTTGATAGTTTCTGTAAAATCATGTTTTAGTATGTATAAACTGCACTCTGGCAAAAGGGGGTTTACTGCATCCCCGTAATGCATTATACCAAACAAGCCGTCTCATAATCGTCGTGAATTTATAATAGCGAATTTTTTAAACAACCAACTTAATCATGAGGCAGACTGGTCCTTTGACATACAGAAAATAGATCCAGTAGCAGAAAGTTTCGGCCCAGGTCAGCCTGTGCAGTCTGTGCAGGCTAACGTGGGTCGATATTTTTCGCACATGCATTAAGCCCCCTTTTCACAGAGCATGGCTTATAATTATATATTTGACTATTCCTTGTTTCTTCTTTTAACCTAATTTTTGAACCCAGTATACTTTGGATCTATATTTTCTTTCTCTATTCTTGTCAATTTCCTATGCTTAATGCTTTTACCTACCAGTGCCATATTTCTGTGACCCAGTGGAAGATGGGTTTTGAAAGCATCCTGGGCAAAAGAGAAAATGCTGGTATTAAGCGTTTTCACTATGTTTCGTACCCTTTTATTGACAAAGCTCATCATCTGAGCTACTATTAATATTTTGGCGTCTGCAAAAGCTTTTACTGCATTAATATATTGACAAATCCAAAACTTTGTTGTTTAGTTATGAGTAAACTCTTTACCACACAATCCCGACTTTTAACGACCCTGAGCCTTTTGAAAAAATCATGGGAAAAGGAGAAAATGCTGGTAACCAGCATTTTCTCCTTTTCCCACAATGTTTTCTAGCCTTCCCAGAACAAATTTCAAATATTTGAGTTACGTTTATTTTGTTGTCTGCCAATGCTTTCAGTTAGAAATAGTCTAAAAATTTGTCGTTTGGTAAGGAGGTAAAGAAAACAATACATAATGCCTGCAGTAAACTCTTTAGACTTGCTTGAGTCAGAAAAATTTGCAGGGGACAAATTTTGTGTGGCTCAAATGACGGGGACTGTCGTTGAAAAGGTAGATAACATTAAGAGAACAAGGTCCGTATTCACCAACCATTCTTAAGAACATTCCTGGTCTTGTTCTTCAAATTTTCCAAATCTGAAAGTAACTCACCTTCTGATTGGCTAAACCATATGGTTTAGCCAATCAGAAGTTGTGTTACTTTCAAACTTGGAAAATCTTAAAGAATAAGTCTAAGAACGTTCTTAAGAATGGTTGATGAATACGGACCCAGGAGAAATAAGTGATTATCAGTATTTTCTCCTTTTCCCACAGTGTTTTCAAAAGCTATCTTGCTCAAGGTTATGTAAACATGGGATCCTTTGGAAAGAGGTGTTTTATTATTATAGTGCTTTATTATTGATTGAATACACATTATGTCCATATGATAGAAATATTCTTTTATAAAATATGATTTATAGATTAAAATACAAAATAATGTGTATATGCTGTTGTTTTGTGTGCAATCAGTTGGATACTGTAATGACTTCCTGTTTACACAGTCATACAGATGAGATGAGCTATAATTCAACATTTCATTAACAGTTAATATTGGTTTTTTTTGGGGGGGGGGGGGGATACATGTTTAACCCTTTACCAAACGACAAAATTTTAGACTTGTCCAAATTGAAAGCATTTGCAGACCACAAAATAAATGTGACTCAAAAATTAAAATTTATTTTGGGAAGGTTAGAAAACATTGTGGGGAAAGGGGAAAATGCTGGTTTACCAGCATTTTCTCCTTTTCCCACAATGTTTTCCAAAGGCTTTTTCGTCAGGGTCATTAAAACCTGTGATTGTGTGGTAAAGAGTTAAAACCATGAACAATGATGGCACAATATAAACATTATCGAGTTTGGTTTATAAATTATCTCGTCATGGTATGTGATTTTAAACCTATTCTCCCAAACATAATAATAAAAACTGATAATGAAATGTTTATCGAGTTAAAGCTACAGTCAAGATGTTTGGGTTATTTTTGTGAATTTATCAGTTGAGGCTTAACTCTTTACCACACAGCCATCTTTTGGACTTGTCCGAATTGAAAGCATTTGCAGACGACAAAATAAATGTGACTCAAAAACTGAAATTTGTGTTGGAAAGGGTAGAAAACATTGTGGGAAGAGGAGAAAATGCTGGTTACCAGCATTTTCTCCTTTTCCCACAATGTTTTCACAAGGCTTTTTGTTCACCAGCATTTTTAGCTCACCTGAGCACGAAGTGCTCATAGTGAGCTATTGTGATTGTGCTGTGTCCGTCGTGCGGTGTGCGTCATCAACTTTTTACCTTGTGTACGCTCTAGAGGCCACATTTTCAGTCCAATCCTCATGAAACTTGGTCAGAATGTTTGTCTTGATAAAATCTCGGACGAGTTCGAAATTGGGTCATGTGAGGTCAAAAACTAGGTCAAATCTTAGAAAAACCTTGTGTACGCTCTAGAGGCCACATTTTCAGTCAGATACTTGTGAAATTTGGTCAGAATGTTTGTCTTGATAAAATCTCGGACGAGTTCGAAATTGGGTCATGTGGGGTCAAAAACTAGGTCACTAGGTCAAATCTTAGAAAAACCTTGTGTACGCTCTAGAGGCCACATTTTCAGTCCAATCCTCATGAAATTTGGTCAGAATGTTTGTCTTGATAAAATCTCGGACGAGTTTGAAATTGGGTCATGTGGGGTCAAAAACTAGGTCACTAGGTCAAATCTTAGAAAAACATTGTGTACGCTCTAGAGGCCACATTTTCGGTCAGATACTTGTGAAATTTGGTCAGAATGTTTGTCTTGATAAAATCTTGGACGAGTTCGAAATTTGGTCATGTGGGGTCAAAAACTAGGTCACTAGGTCAAATCTTAGAAAAACCTTGTGTACGCTCTAGAGGCCACATTTTCAGTCCGATCCTCATGAAATTTGGTCAGAATGTTTGTCTTGATAAAATCTCGGACGAGTTCGAAATTGATTCATGTGGGTCAAAAACTAGGTCACTAGGTCAAATCTTAGTAAAACCTTGTGTATGCTCTAGAGGCCACATTTTCAGTCAGATACTTGTGAAACTTGTTCAGAATATTTGTCTTGTTAAAATCTCAGACGAGTTCCAAATTGGGTCATGTGGGGTCAAAAACTAGGTCACTAGGTCAAATCTTTGAAAAACATTGTGTACGCTCTAGAGGCCACAGTTTCAGTCAGATACTTGTGAAACTTGGTCAGAATGTTTGTCTTGATAAAATCTCGGACGAGTTCCAAATTGGGTCATGTGGGGTCAAAAACTACGTCACTAGGTCAAATCTTAGAAAAACCTTGTGTACGCTCTAGAGGCCACATTTTCAGTCCAATCCTCATGAAACTTGGCTAGAATGTTTGTCTTGATAAAATCTTGGACAAGTTTGAAATTGGGTTGTGTGGGGTCAAAAACTAGGTCACTAGGTCAAATCTTAGAAAAACCTTTTGTACACTATAGAGGCCACATTTTCAGTCCAATACTCTTGAAAAATGATCAGAATGTTTGTCTTGATTATATCTTGAAATAGTACGAAAATGTGCCATGTTGGGTGAAAAACTAGGTCACCAGGTCAAATCTAAGAAAAATGTTGCGTATGCTCTAGAGGCCATATTTTCTGTCCAGTACTCTTGAAAGTTGGTCAGAATGTTTGCCTTGATAATATCTCTGACTAGTTTGAAAATAGGTCATGTCAGGTGAAAAACTAGGTCACTAGGTCAAATCTTAGAAAAACCTTGTGTAAGCTCCAGAAGCCACATTTTCTGTCTGATACTCTTGAAAGTTGGTCAGAATATTTGTCTCGGTGATATCTCAGTCGAATTTGAAAATGGGTCATGTTGGGTCAAAAACTAGGTCACCTGGTCAAATCTTAGAAAAACCATGTGTACACTGTTGTGGCCACATTTTTTGTTCAATACTCTTTTAAAGTTGCTCAGAATGTTTGCCTTGGTAATATCTTGGATGAGTTTGAAAATGGGTCATGTTGGGTCAAAATCTAGGTCACTAGGTCAGATCTTAGAAAAACCTTGTGTATGCTGTAGAGGCCACATTTTCAGTCCAATACTCTTGAAATTTGGTAAGAATGTTTGTCCTGATGATATCTTGGACCAGTGCGAAAATGTGTCATGTTGGCTGAAAAACTAGGTCACTAGGTCAAATCTTAGAAAAACCTAGTGTACGAATGACTCTCAGAAAAAAGCCTTTTGAAAACACTGTTTGAAAATGAGAAAATGCTAGTATCCAGCATTTTTTCCCTTTTTCACAATGTTTTCTACCCCTTTGAGAGACCAATTCCACAGCATGATCCACATATTATTTGTTTTATGCAGAAGGTTCAGACTGATGAATTTAAAATTTTATTGTTTGGTAATACATATATCTCACAAGACGTTGGAAATTGGTTGTGCTTGGTCAAAAGGCTCAGGTGAGCGACTCCAGGGCCATCATGGCCCTCTTGTCTCCTTTTCCCACAATGTTTTCAAAAGGCTTTTTGTTCACCTGTGATTGTGTGGTAAAGAGCTAAAGCTTTCTGGGCACACAGCTAGTGTATGTTAGCTTTGTCTCATTTTGGTTTTGTTGTGGCTTGCTGGTAACAAGTAAGACTGCAGGCAGGTTCAAGAACTTGTAGTATAGTCGTCTATCCCATTGACATAAATGCATGTAGCTTTAACCCTTTACCAGACGACTAAATTTTAGCCTCATCCAAATGGAAAGCATTTGTATACGACAATTTCAATGTGGCTCAAATGGTGCAATTTTTCTTTGATAGTTTAGAAAACATTGCAGGAAAAGGAGAAAATGCTGGTTATCAGCATTTTCTCCTTTTTCCACAATGTTTTCAAAAGACTTCTTTCCTACAGCCATTAAAAGGCAGCATTGTGTGGTAAAGGGTTAACCCTTTAGAGGCCTTTCACTACTGAAGTTGCCTTTGCGATAAAGTAGATAAAGTACAGACTGCAAAGCAATCAGTGTAGATCAAAGATCAGACTGCATGTTCTGTGCAGTCTGATGTTTGATTTACACTCTGCTTTTCTGTGATAGTCTGGGAAAGAGTGACCTTGAACTTGCAATAACATGGGTCTTATTTCTAGATTAAAAATGCCTGCAGGTTTTTTCCTGGGCTCTACTGACTAAACCTTTACCAAACAATCCTGCTCTGTAACGACCCTGACGAGAAAGGCTTTTGAAAACATAGTGGGAAAAGGAGAAAATGCTGGTTACCCAGCATTTTCTCCTTTTCCCACTATGTTTTCTATTATTTCAAAGACAGAAATCGTTGCTTGAGATACAGTGAATTTGTCATCTGCAAATGTTTTGTATTTGGACAAGTCTAAAATTTTCTTGTGTGATACAGAATAGAACACCCAATGAAACAACTCAAGCAATCCAGGTTTGATTTTTACATAATGGACCAAGAAAAAGGAGTAATGCTGGCTTTTCCATCAATTTAATATAAGAACATAATTCGAAAATGAACATGTAACTTTGCAATTTCGCAACAAGTAGATATCTTATCAATGATTTCGATGAAAATATAAAACAGAGAATAGATTGAAATACAAGAGCACCTCATGTGGGTGCCAACGCTCAGCAGTAGTTGACTGATTGTCATAGATTATGATTGAATGGCGTTTTATGCAGCTTTCAACATTATTTTAGTCATATCACGGTAACAGCTCACATATTAATGTATTTCCAGGGTTTCACCTCATTAGGCTTGGGCTCTGAGGTATCTTGCCCAAGGACAATTCCCATGAAAAACCCAGGGATTTTCAGAGAAAATTGTAAGTCGAAAAAGGTCAAAACTGTCAAAAATACTTTGATGGCTACCTACCCTTGTTGTATAGCTCCACCTTTTGATAATTAACAGCTTGCTGAAGTTTGAAACAGTATCTCCAAGAGATATCATAAAATGACAAAGCTTTTGCACAACGACGATGACGGACGACGCAAAGGCTACGATAGTAACTCGATATTTTTTAGAAAACAGGGAAGCTAAAATAATGAAGATGAAATTTGTGATGTATGAAAAAAATTTTTTCTGCCTTGAAATGGAGAAGATTTAAAAAGGAAAACAAAAGGAGATTGAAAAGCAGCTGTTTAGCTTCAATTTTAGAACAAAATAATAAGCAGCATGTTTGTTTGTTTGTTGACCTCTATATCAGACAATAACCTAGACTTGTTAATATTTAACCCATTACCACACAACCCCGAGTTTTAATAAACCCGAGGAAACAGCCTTTTGAAAACATTGTGGGAAAAGGAGAAAATGCTGGTAACCAACATTTTCTCCTTTTCCCACAATGTTTTCTACCCTATCACAGACAAATTCCAACATTTGAGCCAAAGTTAAATTGTTGTCTGAAAATGTTTTCACTTTGGACAAGTCCAAATTTTTCTTGTGTGGTAAAGGGTTAAATCAATAGCAGCCATGCTCTGGCAAAAGGAGGCTTATTGCATCTCCATAATGAATTGTAGCAAGCAAAACATCACATTGACAGAGATCCATAAAATCCACTTTGTCTAACAACAGACTGATCCATGAGGTACACTGGTCCTTTGACATGCAGAAAATTTACCAATAGCAAAAAGTATCAACCCAGGACAGCCTGCGCAGACTGCACAGCCTGACCTGCGCCAATACTTTTTGCAGATGCATTAAGCCCCCTTTTCAAAGGGCATGGCTCAATAAAATGTGGCTCAAATGACAGGATATGACCTTGAAGGGGTAGAAAAAATTGTGGGTACCGGCATGTTGTCCTTTTTCCACAATCTTTTCAGAAGTCTTCCTTGTCAGGGAAGTAAAAAAACGTGTGACTGTTTTGTAAGTGTTCACTCCTACATCTAACAATCCTGTTTTTATATATTTCAACCCCAAAGTAGACTTGTGAAAACTTGGGTTTGCCTGGGTCCGTATTCACCAACCATTCTTAACCCTTAAAGCGCCAAACAAACCTGTCAGACTGTTTCAAACTAGAAATACAACCCAAATAATTGCAACTTCATGGTTGCTTTTGTCTACATTGTTTCAACAAAGCGGACAGTGTAGATCAAAGATCAGGCTGCACATTTTGTGCAGCCTGATCTTGATCTACACTGGCCGCAAAAGCAACTATAGTCGCGAAAGGCGCTTTAAGGGTTAAGAAAGTTCTTAGTCTTATTCTTCAAAATTTTCTACATTTGAAAGTAACACAACTTCTGATTGGCTAAACCATTTGGTTTAGCAAATCAAAAGTTGTGTTACTTTCAAATGTAGAAATTCTTGAAGAATAAGACTAAGAATATTCTTAAGAATGGTTGGTGAATACGGACCCTCATCTTTTTTTCCTATTATCACATTTTTTTTTTTAAAAGCCCTTTCAAAGACAAAGTCCCATTCTTTCAGCCATATTTAATTTTTCTCACAATGATTTCTACTCGACATTGCATAGTATTGATCCATTTGACTTAACCCTTTACCACACAATCCTGACTTTTAACGACCCTGAAGAAAAAGCCTTTTGAAAACATGGTGAGAAAAGGAGAAAATGCTGGTAACCAGCATTTTCTCCTTTTCCCACAATGTTTTCTACCCTTCCCAAAAATTTCAATTTTTGAGCCACATTTAATTTGTCATCTGCAGATGCTTTCAATTTGGACCAGTCAAAAATTTTGTCTTTTGGTAAAGAGTTAATCATGTGTAAGAGTGGTCCTTTGACGTGCAGAAAATTTATGTATGGCAAAAAGTTTTGACCCAAATAAGCCTGCACAATCTGCATTCTGCACATGCATTAACTCTTTACCAAACGACAATATTTGAGACTAGTCCAAACTGAAAGCATTTGCAGACAACAAATCAAATGTGGCTAAAAATTTGAAATATATTTTTGGAAGGGTAGAAAACCAGCATTTTCTCCTTTTCCCACAATGTTTTCAAAAGGCTTTTTGTTCACCAGCATTTTCTCCTTTTCCTACAGTGTTTTCAAAAGGCTTTTTGTTCACTCTTTACCAAACGACGAATGCTCTCACATTTTGACAAGTTTGAAATTATGTCGTTGGGTAAAGTGTTAAGCTCACTAGAGGCTTGCATAATATTATTCTGGACTGGTTTAATAAAATTTTATCTCAAATGCCAACTTTTGCCAGATCCTATAAATCTCATATAACTAATATTTCACCAGGTGGATGAATCATAATGATTCCAGATGAATCAAAATCATAAAACTCTACTTCTGAAAATTTTCGAATTCTTTGGGTTTCTGCACCCAGTGTCCGAGTCCAATTTTCACAGCAAATTTTCGAAAGATGGACTTTGCAGCTTGGTAGTCTTTCGCTAACTGTTTAGCACTAATGTAGTTGGGCGTCTGTTCTACCTGAGAATTTTTTAACAACTTGCCAATGTCACGGTATCGGAAAAGAAAAGCTGCTTTACAAAGTCGACTAGAACACAGCCCTGGGTTCTTGGTACTGCGATGTGGTGACCTGGAAAAGTGATGTTAACCTTTAGGGCTGCTTAGCCTGACTCATTGACCTCTTGCGGACAGTGTAGACCAAGATCAAGGTCCATATTCATCAACCATTCTTAAGAACATTCCCAGTCTTATTCTCCAAAATTTTCTAAATTTGAAAGTGACACAACTTCTTGGTTTAGCAATCAGCCTTGCCAACAATAATTTGTGTTACTCGTAATTAGAATAAAGAAAATGTAGAATTAGTCTGCATTTTAGAGAGGCAAAGACAGTACAGTGATCTAAAGACAGTACTGTGATCCGAAGGGCAGTCCTATAATCCCAATGACAGTCCTGTTATCCTAAAGGCAGTCCCATGGTCAAAAGGACAGTCATATAATCAATCCCAAGACAGTCCTGTGATTCTTAGGGCAGTCCTGTGGTCAAAAGGACAGTCATATAATCCCAAAGACAGTCCTGTTATCCTAAGGGTAGTCCCATGGTCAAAAGGACAGTCATATAATCCCAAAGACAGTCCTGTGATCCTAAGGGCAGTCCTGTGGTCAAAAGGACAGTCATATAATCCCAAAGACAGTCCTGTTATCCTAAGGGTAGTCCCATGGTCAAAAGGACAGTCATATAATCCCAAAGACAGTCCTGTTATCCTAAGGGCAATCCCATGGTCAAGAGGATAGTCATATAATCCCAAAGACACTCCTGTGATCCTAAGGGCAGTCCTATGGTCAAAATGACAGTCATATAATCCCAAGACAGTCCTGTGATCCTAAGGGCAGTCCCATGGTCAAGAGGACAGTCATATAATCCAAATGAGTCCTGTGATCCTAAGGGCAGTCCAATGTTCAAGAGGACAGTCATATAATCCCAAAGACAGTCTTTTGATCCTAAGGGCAGTCCAATGTTCAAGAGGACAGTCATATAATCCCAAAGACAGTCCTGTTATCCTACAGGCATTCCCATGGTCAAGAGGACAGTCATATAATCCCAAAGACAATCCTGTGATCTTGTGGACATCCTGTGATCCAAGAAACATTCCTGTGAGCCCAAAGACAGGCCTCTAATCCCAAAGACAGTCCTGTGATCCCAAAGACGGTCCTGTAATACCTAGGACTGTCCTGTGGTCCTGAGTTAAGTTCTAGTTATCCCAAAGACAGTCATTTGATCCAAAGGACTGTCCCGTGATCCAGTTCTGTGATCCTAAGACCAGTCTTCAAACCCCAAGGACATTCTGTAGATTGTTCCAGAAGACAAGCCTATGATCCCAAAGACAATCCTGTGATCCAAACGACAATCCTGTTATACCAAGAAAAGTCCTGGTTTAGCCAACCAGAAGTTGTTACTTTCAAATCCAGAAGATGCTGGAGAATAAGACTAAGAATGTTCTTACGAATGGTTGGTGAATACGGATCCTCTGTAATCCAAAGCACAGTCCTTAGATCCCAGACATCTTGTAATCCAAAGGCAGTCCTGTGATCCCAAAGACAGACCAGTGCTCCTACAGACACTTCAATATGCCCATGCATAGGTGATCCTGAGGGAAGTCTTTTGATCCAAAGGGCAGTTCTGTGTTCCAAAGGACAGTCCTGTAATCCCAAGCACAGTCTAGTGAACCTAAGTTCAGTCAAGTGGTCCAAATGAATGTCAAGGAACCTAAGTACAGTATTGTAATCCCAAGGTTTTGTAATGGAGTATAACACCATTTTAATAGCTCAGGTCATATCATGGTGGTCAGTGACGCATCCATGTGTTTTCTGGCTTTCTCACACCAGTACTGACACAACTTTCTTTCCAAAACCACTGACTACTTTTCTCACATGCATCAGAGGTGAGAGGCAAAAAATCACCAGAAAGGAAGTTGCCTCAACTGGGTATCGAACTCACAACCACCAGGTCCAGAGTCTGATACACTAACCACTGAGCTACCTGTGAGGGCATAATCCCAAGGACAATCCTGTGATCTAAAGGACAATCTTGTGATCCTAAAGACAGTCCTATAATCTCAAAGAAAAGTCATGTGAACTCAAGGGCAGACAAATGATCCCAAGGTCAGTCCCATGTACCAAGGTCAGTCTCATGATCAGAAAGACAGTCCCATGATCCCCAAGACATTCCCTTGATCCTGAGAGCAGTCCTGTAATCCTGAGGACAGTCCTGTGAACCCAAGGACACATCCATGACCCAAACAACAGTCCTGTGGTCCCCTGTACAGTCAAGTTATCCCATGGACAATCAAGCGATCACATGGACAGTCCTGTAAATCCCAGGGACTATCCTGTAATCACAAAGGGCATGCATATTAACCCAAGTAAACCCCTATGATCCCAAGGACAGTCTCACGATTAGAAGGAGAGTCCTGTGGTCTGACAGACAGTCCTATGATCCTGAGGACAGTCCTTTGATCTTGCGAAGAGCCCTGTGATACTGAAGACAGTCTCATGCTCCCCAGTGCTGTCAAATGATCCCAAGGACCAATGATGACAAAGAATGCCCTGTAATACAAAGAATATGACTGTGATCCTGAGGACAGTCCTGTTTTCCTAATGACAGTCCTGTGATTTAAAAAAAAGTCTTGTGATCCTAAGACAGTCCTGTGATTCCAAAAAAACAGTCTTCTGATCCTAAGACAAGTCTTCTGATCCTGAGACAGTCCTTTGACCCCCAAAACAGTCTTGTGATCCTAAGACAGTCCTGCAATCCCAAGGGAAGTCCTGTGTTCCTGGGGACAGTCCTGTGATCCTGAGGACAGTCCTGTGAACCAAGGATAGTCTGCTGATCACAAGGTGAATCCCATGATCCCAAAGACAGTCCCATAACCCAGGGGCAGGCCACATAATTCCATACACAATCCTGTCATCAAAAGGTCAGTCCTACGTAAGATAGTCCTGTGATCCAAAGATCATCCCCAGGACAGTGCTGTAGTTTGTTGTCTTGAAATCTGCTGTATAATGGCTTCAGGGTTTGTTTTCACCAACTATTCTGAAGAACATTCTTAGTCTTATTTGTTGAGAATGTTCTAAATTTGAGAGTAACACAACTTTTGATTGGATAAACCAATTGGTTTAGCCAATCAGAAGTTGTGTTACTTTCAAATTTAGAAAACCTTGGAGCATAAGACTAAGAATCTTCTTAAGAATGGTCAGTGAGTATGATTTCCAGTGAAAGTTAACTTTGTGCTCTTAAGTTTAAAGTCAGTTTCCTGTATACTTACTCGTCCACCACTTTTCCAGAGAACCCTTCCACAACTTCTGGGAGTTCATCACCTTGAGACCAGTTCAGACTATGACTAGTGGGTTTTCCATGTAGCTCCTCTATCTCCATGGTAACTGTAGATAATATTGGGTGATTGATTTTGTAATGAAGTGGGAGATACTTTTCCAAGATCTGATGGACTCGACAACACGCTGCTCTGGCCAGATGTCCATGATGATAACTATTTCCTGAAACAAATTAATAAATTTTTTGTTTTGGTGCAGTGACAGCTAGGGTAATTTAGCCCCTATGATAAATAATGAACCTACCTAGAAGAATAGATGTAAGATAGACAGGTCTCACAAAGTTACTGTACAGTGCTCCCGGTACTCCTACAATGTTGTAACAACAGACAGACAAACAAAGAGGCAAACAGACATATCAACCTACCTAGAAGAATAGATATAAGATAGATAGTTCTCATAAAGTTACTGTACGGTGCTCCCTGTATACCCAAAATGTTGTAACAACAGACAGACGTATCAACCTACCTAGAACAATAGATGTAAGATAGATAGGTCTCATAAAGTTACTGTACAGTGCTCCCCTGTATACCCACAATGTTGTAACAACACACAGACAGACAAACAGAGAGGCAGACAGACATATCAAACTACCTAAAACAGTAGATGTAAGATAGATAGGTCTCAGAAAGTTACTGTACAGTGCCCCCTGTATACCCACAATGTTGAAACAACAGACAAACATATAAACCTACCTAGAACAATAGATGTAAGATAGACAGGTCTCATAAAGTTACTGTACAGTGCCCCCTGTACTCCCACAATGTTGTAAAGAAGAAGTTTGTCACTACAGGACATCACTAGTAAATCTTCCTCCCCCTCCTGTAGTTTGGAAAATTCCTGAAATGGGGGCTGGTCCTCCTCTACAGCCTCTACAAGTCCTGTAAGAAATATATATATATAATTGTACCATCAGTTCTGTATTTATCACTCCCACCCCTCCCAAAATTAACCCTTTACCAAACAATCCAGTTTTTAATTAAGAGAACTTTTGAAAACATTGTGGCAAAAGGAGAAAATGCTGGTGACCAGCATTTTCTCCTTTTCCCACAATGTTTTATACCCTTCAAAATATGATTTTTTTAATCACACTTATTGTGTTGGAAAGCACAAGAGAAGAGCAATGCATGTGGCAGTCAACGCTTGGCTGCAGTTGCGTTTAGTGAAGCGAAAATTCTAATAAGAGAAGGGCCATAACTTTGTCAAAAATATTTTGATGGTTACCTGCCCCTGTTGTATGGGTTCCCTTTTTGATAGTTAACAACTAGTCAAAGTAAAATATATATATATATCTAAAGTATTATAATAGATATTTAACTCTTTACCAAATGACAAAAATGTAGACTTGTCCAAATTGAAAGCATTTGCAGACAACAATTTATATGTGCCTCAAATTGTGGAACTTGTCTTTGATAAGGGAGAAAACATTGTGGGAAAAGGAGAAAATGCTGGTTACCAGTATTTTCTCCTTTTCCCACAATGTTTTCAAAAGCCTTCTTCCTCAGGGTCATTAAAGTCCGAGATTGTATGGTAAAGAGTTAAAGTAAAGTAATATAATATAGCTTTTTAAAGTAAATATCTTCAGTAATAACAGAGATATTATAAAACCAAAGTTTTTGCACAAAAACAATGACAAAGACAGCACCAGGGCTATGGCAATGCCTTGACATTTTCTTCAAAGACAGTCGAGCTAGAAATTAAACAGTAATCTCTGTAAATAAAAGAGAATCCTACTTAGCTCTTTACAAGGCAACAAAGTTTCAGACTTGTACATATTGAATGTATTGGCAAATGACAAAATTTATAAAATGTATCTCAATTACTGGAAACTGTTCCTGAAAGGCTATGAAACATTGTGGGAAACAAAGGGAATGCTGGTTTACAGAGAACCAGCCAAATTACAACACAGAATCAGCTTTAAAGTACTGATTTATGTGCCTTTACACCAGAAAATGATGCTAAAACAAAGAGCCTCACCATCTTCATTTTTTACAGAGAACCAGCCAGGCAGATCCTCATTGAACACAGGATAATGGGCACCATTCTCTAAATCCATTTCCTGTTCCTCTGTGAGTGGATCACATGTGCTGTTAAAAACAAGAGAAAATATCACTTTCCTTTAAAGGGAGAAATTCTGATTTTTTTTTGCTGAAATGTAAATTTCGTTTTTTAATGTTTAATGTTGGTTTCCGATCCGTACATACTACAGTAAAAACTGCTAACACTTCTTAGCCCTTTACTACATGTACACTGTTCCAAGTTTCAACAACCCTGTGGTAAAGGGCTTATGAAAACATTGTTGGAACATTGTGGTAACCAGCATTTTCTCCTGTTCCCGCAATGTTTTCTGCTATTCCGAAAACAAATTTCAATCTTTGATTTACATTTATTTTGTGGTCGGCAAATGCTTTCAGTCGTGACTGGTCTAAAATTCTGTTGTCTGGTTGAGAGTTATGACAGTCCTCTGCTGTAACAGGAAACTGTTTTGATTCTACATTCCTTCTTGAATTAACTCATTACCAAACAACAAAATTTCAGACTTATTCAGATTGAAAGCATTTGCCAACGACAGATTAAATGTGGCTCAAATAATGGGATTTGACTTTGATTGGGTAGAAAACATTGTCCCTGACATGTTCACAAGTTCACAAATTTTGAGTCTAGCGTAACAAGTTTACCCCCCTCCCCGTAACAGAAAACTGTTTTGGACCCTTCTTGAATCACCTCATTACAAAAGGACACTATTCTAGACTTATCCAAACTGAAAGCATTTTCAGACGACAAATTCAGTGTGGCTCAAATGATGGAATTTGACTTTGATAGGGTAGAAGAAATTGTGGGAAAGGGAGAAAATGTTGGTTACCAGCATTTTCTCCTTATCCTACAATGCTTTCAAAAGCCTTCTTCCTTAGGTCATTAATATTCATAATTCTGTGGGAAGGGTTACCAGCATTTTCTCCTTATCCTAAATGTTTTCAAAAGCCTTCTTCTTTAGGTCATTAATATTCATAATTGTGTTGGAAGGGTTAAGTTAATTGGACTTGTAATACTTCTCTTACTTCCCTAAACTCTTTATCAAACAATAAATTTTACACTCATCTAACAAATTTTACACTCATCCAAATTGAAAGCACTTGCAGACGACAAACTGAAGAAGGCTCAAATTTTCAGATTTGTCCTTGATAAGTCAGAAAACATCATGGAGAGGAAGAAAATACTGCTTGCCAGCATTTTCTCCTTTTTCTTCAATTTTCACATAGGCTTTATTCCTCAGGTTCATTAAAACTTGAGATAGTCTGGTAGGTGAAGGCTTGAGTGTACTGACATGTATGGGGTCCTGTGTGGCTCAATGGTAAAGTGTAGGACTTATAGCCTGGAAGCTGAGGTTCGAGCCTCACTGGAATCACTAGTTTTTTCATGGGAATGTCCTTGGGAAAGACACCTCAGAGCCCTAGCCTAGCACTGGTGAAATCCATAACATACATGTATAAATAAGCAAGCTGTTGCAGCAATATGACTGAAATAATGTTGAAAGTGGCACTGAACACTGTTCAATAAATTAATCAGTCAACTTACATATCTAGACATTCCCTGTAATCTCCAGGTGGTGCATGATTCAAATAAAGATGTAATGTAATGTGATCTTTTAGCTTTAGCATCCCTGGTTCTTCACTCTCCTCAAATACAGACAACACTTTGGCGTCCTCAAAGTAACTCTTAATTTCTTTGTGAAAATACCTGTTTGAAACAAAAAGTATCATAACTCTTGATTTCTTTCAGAAAATACCTTTTTAGTACAAAAAGTGACTTTTGATTTCTTTGTGAAAATACCTGCTTGAATCAAGTAGTACTTCTTAATTTCTTTGTGAAAATATGTTTGAAACAGATTTCTTTGTGAAAATACCTGTTTGAAACGAAAGTACCTCTTTATTTCTCTGTGAAAATACCTTTTTGAAACAAAAGTAACTCTTCATTTCTTTGTGAAAACATCTTTTTGAAACAAAAAATAACTCTTGATTTCTGTGAAAATATTTGTTTGAAACAAAAAGTAACTTTTGATATATGCTCTTGAAGGATTCATTTTTCAAACAAATTCGTTTGGGAATGTACACAGATGGACAGACAGATGTAACCCTGTTTCTAGTACATCCAAATGCCATTTTATTTTGGAGTGGGGGGATATATAATAATGTTTTAATATAAGAATGATTTTCTTGCCAAAGTTTAAGTATCTACAAAAGATCTTCTGGCAGTGATGACTTAAAAACAGCAGTGGTACAAGAAAAAGACATATGAACTTACTTTAACAATGCCCTTCTTGCAGTGGCTAGAGCATAACTGTCTATCAGGGAACGGCCATCTGTGGTGATGTTCTCACAGGATAGTAGAGTATTGCCTGTGCCAAACGCAACGATTTCTCCTTTATCATTCACTGAAATGATTTTGCACATGTATCATAATTATTATCAGTTATCAAAATCTTGTGATTGAAAAGCAATCAATTCTAACTCCTTACCAGAAGACAAAAGTTTGGACTTGTCCAAAACCAATGCATTTGCTGATGACAAATCCATCATGAGTTAAAAGGTGGGACTTGTCATTGAAAGGAAAAAAACATTGCGGAGAAAGCACAAAATGCTGGTTACCATTTTGTTAACTCTTTACCAAACGACAAAATTTTAGACTAGCCCAAATTGAAAGCATTTGCAGACTACAAATTAAATATGACTTAAAAATTGAAATTTGTTATGGAATTGGTAGAAAACATTGTGGGAAAAGGAGAAAATGCCGGTTACCAGCATTTTCTCCTTTTTCCAAAATGTTTTCAAAAGGCTTCCTTTTTAGGGTCGTTAAAAGCTGGGATTGTGCAGTAAAGAGTTAAGCCAATCAGAAGTTGTGCAACTTTCAAACTTAAAAAAAATCTTAAGAGTAAGACTGAAAATGTTCTAAGAAAAGGTTGGTGAATACAGACTTTGATGATTAAAAAGTCAGAAAACTGATGTGCCTCTCTGATTTGAGAAATGCAATCACTCTTTTAACAACCCTGGCAACAATGCCGGTTACCAGCATTTTCTCCTTTTTCCAAAATGTTTTCAAAAGGCTTCCTTTTTAGGGTCGTTAAAAGCTGGGATTGTGCAGTAAAGAGTTAAGCCAATCAGAAGTTGTGCAACTTTCAAACTTAAAAAAAATCTTAAGAGTAAGACTGAAAATGTTCTAAGAAAAGGTTGGTGAATACAGACTTTGATGATTAAAAAGTCAGAAAACTGATGTGCCTCTCTGATTTGAGAAATGCAAATACTTTAAAATACAATCACTCTTTTAACAACCCTGGCAACAAAGGCTTTTGAAAACATTGTGAAGAAAGGAGGAAATGCTAGTAATCAGCGTTTTCTCCGTGTCCCACGATATTATCTACCCTGTAAAAGGACACATCTCATTTTTTGAGCCCATTCAATTTGCCGCCCACAAATGGTCTGAATTTCAACCAGTCCCAAATTTTGTCATTTGCCAAAACAACAAAATTTCAGACTTGTCCAAACTGAGAGCATTAAATTTTGCAGTCTACAAATTAATAGTAACCCAAAGGAAGGGCATTATTTGTTCTGGATAGGGTAGAAAACATTGTGGGAAAAAGAAAAAAAATGCTTCATCTGCAAGGCCTTTGAAAGTTGGGATTGTGTGGTGTAATGTTAACAGTTACCTACACTAGTATAACCATTTTACAAATTTTAGACTTACCGAACCATTTACCGAACAACAAAATTTTAGCCTTGTCCAAATTGAAAGCATTTGCAGACGACAATTTCAATTTGGCTCAAATGGTATAATTTTCTCTTTATAGGGTAGAAAACATTGTGGGAAAAGGAGAAAATGCTGGTTACCAGCATTTTCTCCTTTCCCCACAGTGTTTTCAAAAGGCTTCTTACCCAGGGTCGTTAAAAGGCGGCAACATGCGGTAAAGGGTTAAAAAAAAATTAAAACGCAGAATTGTTTCATAGAGGGCTTTCTTACCTGATCGCTTGATGATAAAAGCTGCAAAACTGTGTTTTGCCTCTCCGATGTGTGGAATCTTGACACATTTCTGTATCAGCTGCTCCAAAAATTTGTAACATTCCTTGGCAAAAATATTCTCCATTGAATCTTTAGTCAACATCTCATGCAACTGCAAACATAAGTGCACCATTAACTTCTTTACTAGACAACATTTCACAAAAGTTGTGACTTATCAAATTTTGTGGCCATTTTGTTTTTCATGTAAGTCATGTGATTGTTCACAGAGATTGAGGCCGTCATATGATATGTTGTCATTGTTACCGTCTGCAAGAATCACAGAAAAATGAGATTTAAATAGGTTAATCAGCCTCCAGTCAGCTAGCTCAGAGCTTAGTGTGTCCGACTCCTGACCTGGTGGTTGTGGATTAAATACCTGGTTGCGGCAAACTTTCATTCTGGTGATTTTTCGCCTCTCACCTCAACTGCAAGTGAGGAAACTTCCGAAAGTTATCAGCGGTTTGAACAGAAAGATGTGTCAGTAATGGTGTGAGAAAGCCAGAAAACATATGCATAAGTGCACTGACTGCCGTGATATGATCTAAGCTTTTAAAATGGCTTTAAACTCCAATACAAACACACAAACAGCCTTGGCAAATTTCAAGAGCACATACATTGTATTCAAAACATGATTTCATTAACATCAAAAATCTTTCTAACAGAAACAGGGTCCATATTCACCAACCATTCTTAAGAACGTTCTTTGTCTTATTCTCCAGAATTTTCTAAATTTGAAAGTAACACAAATTCTGATTGGCTAAACCATTTGGTTTAGCCAATCAGAAGGTGTGTTACTTTCAATTTTTCAAAATCTTGAAGAGTAAGACTAAGAATATTCTTAAGAGCAGTTGGTGAATACAGGCCCAGGTTTTGCTATTAATGGCTGTCGACATGACCAAGCCAGAAATGGAGATTTATGATCAGCCTTTTTATAAATTGCTGATTTATTCTTACTCCCTGCGAATATACCTACATAACAAAATGGCTGCTCTGTCTCGTATGTGTCATGCTCTCTGAAATAATTTTGTGAATATTTAACCCTTTACCACATAATCCTGAGTTTTAACGACCCAGAGAAAAGGGCCTTTTGAAAACATTGTGGCAAAAGGAGAAAATGCTGGTAACCAGCATTTTCTCTTTTTCCCACAATGTTTTCTACCCTCTCAAGGGCATATTTCATCCTTTGAGCCATGTTTTATTTCACGTCTGCAAATCCTCTCAATTTAGGCAAGTCTAAAATTTTGGTGATTGGTAAAGAGTTAAAAAGAAAAAAAATCTATTATGTCATGTATACTTAAACCCTTTACCACACAATCCTGACCTTTAACGACCCTGAAGAAGAAGCCTTTTGAAAACATTGTGGAAGGAGAAAATGCTGGTAACCAGCATTTTCTCCTTTTCCCGCAATGTTTTCTACTCTATCAAGGACAAATTTCATCATTTGAGCCACCTTAAATTTGTCGTCTGCAAATGCTCTCAATTTGGACAATTTGTCATTTGGTAAAGTTAATGGACATTATACTCTTTATCACATGACAAAATTTTAGACTTGTCTAAATTCAAAGCATTTGCAGACAACAAATCAAAGATGGCTCAAATGATGAAACTTGTCTAAAGTCTTTACCACACAATCCCGAGTTTAAACGATCCTGAGGATACAGGCTTTGGAAAATGTTGTGGGGAAAAAGGAGAAAATGCTGGTAACCAGTATTTTCTCCTTTCCCACAATATTTTCTACCCCTTCTGGTACAAATTCAATAGTTTTGAACTTATGTAATTTGTCATCTGCAAATGCTTTCAATATGGAGCTGTCTGAAATTTTGTCATTTCGTAGGGTTAAATTGAGTAGAAAACATTTCCCCACAATGTTTTCAAAAGCTTTCTATCTCGGGGTTGTTACACCTTGTGATTGTGTGGTAAAGGGTTAATTTATACAGGTGAGTAAAGTTTCGTTTTTCTCCCATAATTCATGTTAACAAACACTGCAGCTTAATGTCACAGGCTAAAGTGTTGGCATTTCACATTCAAACCTCTTGATCAGAGTACTAGTGCATGTTTCCCTCATCCAAACTAAGTACATGTAAGATAAATTGTAGAATTTGTCAACAAACTGGGTTTTCCATGACGCACAAATGCTGCGTCAATGACACATTTTTATTTGAAATGACCTCCAAAATAAATTACAGTGCACCATCAGTGACACAACTTCCCTAAATCTAAATCATCTAGGAAATTGAATAACTCATCATTAATCCAAGTCTGTTCTAGCTACATGCTGTGTCAATATCAGAGGTTTTTTTTTTTTCACTACAGGGTTAATTTTAGATAACGAGGTTTTCCGGTAATTCATATATAAAATAAGAATGGTTCACACATAATTAGAGTAAAGCACTGCAAACAGTTGTCATAAATACGGGTCCCGTCAAATTCATAGTCAGGTTCTCTGTATTTTACATCACATTTAACGTGGCTTCCGCTAGATAAAAGTACACAATACCAGTTTATTCTGTCTGCAGAAAAGATGTCACATCAGAGTAAACTGCAGCACTTTTAGTGTCTGCTTCGAGCCGATCACGCCACATCAAGCAGTGATTCGGACAAGAATGTACTGTCTGCCATAAAACAAAGTCGAGCTTTCCATCAGAAATGGCTTAAAGACTTTAGTTGGTAAGAGTTTAAAGAAGGTAAAATGTAATGAAGACGAAGAAACTGAACCTCGTTTCAAGTGGTTGTACGAACCGTTGCTTGTCTGACTTAGAACGTTATGAAAAACGCGGAGCAATATAGAAGCGAACAACAGTAAATATTGTATTTTCCTTTCATCTACAAAACATGGTTCATACAAACTCATTTATTTTGACCCTCAAAGTTAAGGAAATGACCCTCAACCTAGGAGACAAGGGGTCACAATGACCCCCCAATTTTTAATGCTGAGGGAAAACCCTGACAAACAATGTAAGTAGACAGTTTACCTCTTTACCAAACCAATAAAATGTAGACTTATCTAAACTGAAAGCTTGCAAACGACACTTCAAGTGTGACTCAACCATATCAAAGATAGAAATCGTCATTTTAGCAACATTTAATTTGTCGTCTGCAAATGCTTCGGATTTGGTCCAGTCCAGAAATTTGTCGTTTGGTAATGAGTTAATTGACCAAATGATATACCACGGTTATTCTCTGAATAAAAACGAGGGTACTCTTTCATCATATTGCACGAATTCTCATGAAAAGATGTTCATTCTAGGGTAATCTATGCTTTGCATAGAGGTCATTTTTACGTCAATTTGTTTGAGTTATACAGGGTTATTACTACTACTACTACAACTACCACTACTACCACTTCTTACCGCATGTTCCATTTGAAGGACTTCTACTGCTGACTTGACAGCTGCTTGCCGAGCATGCTTTTTTGTTTTCCCTGTTGCCTCGGCAACCTGCCTACCACTGAACTTGATCCTAGCAATAAACCTGTAAGCAGCAATGTCAGTTGTCAACAAGTTATTTCGCTAAAATGATATCCCCGGCAAAAAAGACCTTTTTTGACAGAAACATGTAAGAGGTTGTGTTTTGCATGTACATGTGGCCTTTTTGTTATTGGTCTAAAATGAAATTATACAGTAAGCCCCCTTTTTCCATGACATGGCATTTCATTAATATGAAAACAAATAACTATTGTCTGTGGCTTATGATAAACAATATAAATATTAAGTTTCATAAAATTTTGTCCAGTAGTTAAAGAGATATTGGTCTACAATGAAAATACACATCAAGCCCCTTTTTCCTAGACACAGTATTACAGCATTAAACTGAAAAAAAAAAAAAAATATATATATATATATATATTGGCAGACTATTGTAAGGAACACATGTATGAAGTTTCATTAAATTTTGTCAAGGATTTTAGAAGATATCTGTCTAGATGGACAGTCGAACAGACGGACGGACAACGCAAACACTATATCCCATTGCTTTCGGCGAGGGATAATAAGCCCCTTCCTTATATTGCAACTAGTTTTGTTAAATTTTAATTTGCTTATGAAGTGGTGTCATCTATTTAACTCTTTACCACAATCTTGACTTTTAATGACCTTGACTGCTATTGAAAACATGGTGGAAAAAGGAGAAAATGCTGGTCACCAGCATTTTCTCCTTTTTCCATAATGTTTTCTACCCTGTCAAACAACTTTCATTCACGTTTATCACATTAAAATTTTTCATCTGCAGAAGCTTTCAATTTGGAAGAGTCTAGAGTCTGTTGTTTGGTAAAAAGATAGCCTTTACCAGATGATAAAATTTTACACTTAAAAGGGCAGAAAATATTGTGGGGAAAGAAGACAGTTCTGGTTACCAAGGACACTTCCACGAAAAATCCAGTGGTGAAGATCTAAGCATTGAAGGGATAGAGATATGTGAAAAAAAAGATGAATTTGATATGTGGAAAAAAAAAAAAAAAAAAAAAAAAAAAGAATTAAAAAAAAAAAGATGAATTTGATATGTGAAAAAAATAAAAGATGAATTTGATATGTAGAAAAAAAGATGAATTTGATATGTGAAAAAACGATGAATTAGACAAAAGATGAATTTGATATGGGTGGGGTGGGGGGGGGGGGGGGAAGATGAATTTGATATGTGAAAAAAAGATGAATTTGATATGTGAAAAACAGATGAATTTGATATGTGAAAAAAAGATGAATTTGATGAAGCATGTCTAACTAAACATGGTGATTTCAGAATTTCTACCAACAACTGCCAAAAAAGCCAATCCAACTTACCCAAATGGTCCTGGGTCATCAAGGACTTCTATTTGTCCATTTTTCTTCATAACTTTACAATATTCATTGAAGATTTTTGTCATGTCTTTCTGTTGAGGTTTCGGCTCATACTCACCTTCTGGCTTTAAAAACTGTAAGTAAATGAAATTAAAGGAAATAAATAAATGAGCTATGCTCTTTGAAAAGGGGGCTCACTCAATCTGCAAAAAAAAAAAAAAAAAAAAAAAGTATCAACCCATGTCAGCCTGCACAGTTCACACAGGCTGACATCGGCCGAAACTTCTTGTTTTGCAAACATTTTCTGCATGTCAAAGGACTATTCTATCCCATAATTTAGTTGGCTGCAAGACAAAATGGATTTTATGGATCCATAATTATGTGAGGACTTCCTTGATACTATGCATTAAAGACGTGCAAAAAGCCCCCTTTTGGCAGAGCATGGCTCATATATACATACAAGAGAGCCCACCTGAGTAAAGTCATTTATGGTTGATAAAGCTGAAGAGATCCTGGTTTTAATTATGTAAAACAAAATGAGTGTAAGTTACCTAGTTTTCCACTCGACATGACTAAATTTCAGATTTGTCCAAGATATCATCAGGATAAACACTGACCAAGTTTCATGAGTATCAGGCTGAAAATGTGGCCTCTATGGTGAACACAAGGTTTTTCAAAGAATTGGCACTGCGACCTACTTTTTGACCTGATATGACCCAATTTCCAACATCTCCAAGACATCATCAAGACAAACATTCTAACCAAGTTTCATGAGTATCAGGCTGAAAATGTGGCCTCTAAACCGCACACAAGGTTTTTCTAAGATTTTGCTCAGTGACCTACTTTTTGACCCAACATGACCCAATTTCAACCTCTTCCAAGATATCATTTAAACAAACCAAACTTCATGAGTACCAGGCTGAAAATGTAGCCTCTAACATCGACACAAGATTTTTTTTTGATTTGGCCCAGTGGCCTACTTTCTGACCTGACATGACCCAATTTCAAACTTGTCCAAGACATCATCAAGACAAAAATTCTGGCAAAATTTCATGGGTATCAGGCTGAAAATGTAGCCTCTAGACTGCACACAATGTTTTTCTAAGATTTGGCCCAGTGACCTACTTTTTAACCTGACAAGACTCAATTTCGAACTTGTCCAAGATTTTCTCAAGACAAACATTCTGACCAATCTTCATGAGTATCTGACTGGAAATGTGGCCTCTAAAGTGCACACAAGGTAAATGTTGACGATTGCAAGACCGACACCGGATGATGCACGAAGGACACAGCTCGATCACAATAGCTCACCTTGAGTACTTCATGCTCGGATGAGCTAATAAAAAATTTTAAAAACAGTTTGAAAATGCCACAATTCAAAGTATTTCAATTCTATCAAATCTCTTGGCACTTGCGAAAAAACATTCATATTTTATGAATAATAAATATGAAAGTTGGCTCGAGAGTTTGAAGACGTATTGTGGTATATTTGTACACACAAGATGGCCGTCTGACAGTCAGTTACCAGTATATCCCACCCAGCCAAGTTTTCTTAAAAATCCTTCCAGGGGTAAATATCTATCTATGAATATCTTTGAGGGTTCAGGAGATATAAAGCAAGCGAGCGTCACAGACAGACAGTTTGACAGAAGGACATTTTGACAGGCAGTTTGACAGACAGACTGACAGATGGATCAAAAGATGGACGGATGGACAGACAGACAACATACAGTGTGAGGGCCATTCATATAATCCTCCAATATCTGACTCCAGGTTTATGAAAATCCCTCCATGCAAATGAATTGATATCGAAAGTGGCCTGGAATTAAAAGATTTAAACTCATGATCTTCCATTGTGACCTTGACCTTAAACTAGCCTGTTGAATTATGGCTTCTGCACATCATCATTGCTAAGCCAAACACTCGCCCAAAACTTTTTTTGCAAGTCTTCACGTGGTTAACCCATCACCACACAATGCCAAATTTTAAAGTTCAAGGTCTTGACCCTCAACTGTGACTTCGACCTTGAGGCTGCATGGTTGAGCCATGAGATCTGAACAGTGTCTTACTGAGGTGAACATCTGGTCACAAGCATTTTCTCATATTCCCTTAATGTTTCCAAAAGACTTTTTCAATAGGGTCATTAAAATACTAAACTGTTTGGTAAAGGTTTAATTTACTTTGCTTGCTTTTTAACACTCTAATTTACTTCGCTTGCTGTTTAACAGTTTTATTTACTTTGCTTTTTAACAGTGCAGTTTTACTTTGTTTGCTTTTAACCCTTTACTGTAAAATGGTGCCTTTTGACGCCCCTGGGAAAGAAGCCTTTTGAAAACATTGTGGGAAAGGAGAAAATGCTTGTAACCAGATTTTCTCCTTTTCCCATAATGTTTTCTACCCTATCTAAGAAAAATTGCACCATTTGAGCCACATCGAAATTGTCGTCTGCAAATGCTTTCAATTTGGACAAGTCTACATTTTTGTTGTCTGGTAAAGGGTTAAACACTTTTATTCTGATTTATCTCACACCTTGTTCTCTTTTCTTCTGTTATATATTTCTTCTGGTTGATTTGGATTTGACTCTGAAATAAAAATTTCAAAAACCAATGTGTGACAAATCTCACAATGGAAACCAATTATATTTTCTGTTTTCAATAAATCTAGGTCCATATTCACCAACCATTCTTAAGAACGTTCTTAGTCTTATTCTCCAAGATTTTCCAGATTTGAAAGCAACACAACTTCTGACTGGCTAAACCAAATGGTTTAGCCAATCAGAAGATGTGTTACTTTCAAATTTGGAAAAATCTGGAGAATTAGACGAAGAATCTTCTTGAGAATGGTTGGTGAATACGGACCCTGGTAACCATTACCATGTAATTTAAAGGACTGACTGATTGTATAAAGTTTAACGCCGTTTATGACGTTATTTCAGTATTATCTCGGCGGCAAGTTCACCTATCCATGCTTTCCCTGTTTTTCTTTTACCAGCACTAGGCAAAATATTCTTTCCAAGCCACTGGCTGCTTTCCCGGATAACCCATCGTTGAAACAATAGACAGCCATGAAAGAGAAATGAATCTTGTTGCAATGACTATCAAGAAATTGGCCAAGCCAGGGATCGAACCAGCCACCCTATTCTCAAGTCCTGTACATTAATGACAGACCCAGGGTCTGGCATAATTTAGAGAAAGAAAAATATATATAAAAGCCATGCTATGGCAAAAGGGGGCTTAATGCATCTGCAAAAAGTATTGACTCGGCACAAGCAGGCTGACATGGGCCGAACCTTTTTGCTATCTTTGAATTTGACGCATGTCATAGGATCAGTCTACCTCATGATTAAGTCGGTTTTTAAACAAAATGGACTTTAGGGGGTCCATAATTATGTGATGTCTTGCTAGGTATAATGCATCACGGAGATGCATTAAGCCCCCTTTTGCTAGAGAATGGCTCATATACATGTACAGCTCTGAACCTTAACCATATGATTATTCTGAAAGGGGCTAAGAGCTGTATACTTTTCTTCCCTAAACAACCCAACCCTATGTTTAATCATCCTGAGATAGAAGGACTTTGAAGGCTTTCTCAAAATTGGCTTTGAAAGAGTTGAAAACATTGTAAAACAAGGTGACATAATCAGCAAACAAAAGACATGCGCATTTAGTGAAATTGGATTTGAAAAATAGAGGTAGACTTCGAATCTTGCCGCCAGGGGGAGCCTCTAAAAATGGCACATCAACAATACTTGAAAGCGATATTATTAAAACAGCAATTGCTGTTTCAGAAAGGGCAAAGTGCTTGTTACCAGCATTTTCTTCTATTCCTAACAATGTTTTCTAAAGAATTCTTCCTCGGCATTCTTAAAATCTGGGATTGCTTGATACAGGATCTATACAGGTGTGTCTCTATGACAGGTACAACCTACCTCCATAAGATTCGAAGTCCTCCACACCAAGTATGATATTCAAAGCAATCTCTGCGGCTGCCTTCTTGGCCTTTGCCTTTGTTTGCCCACACCCCTGAGGATATTGTACTCCGTTGACTGTGCACTGGTTGGCAAATTTATTCGCCAATGAGTAATTCTTCAACGGGACCTCTTTGAACTGAATATTTAATCTTTTCATGGCTCCAAACTCCATCAATGCACTTACAGGCTGAAACAGAATGAAGAAAAAAAAGCAGGTTAACATGTCTAAAAATCAAACTTGTGCCCTTTCATTTAACCTTTGATGCATAATCCCCAATTTTAATGAACCCGCCCTCCCAAAAGTGAAGGCTTTTGAAAACATTGTGGGGAAAGGATAAAATGTTGATAACTTGGTAACCAGCATTTTCTTTTTTCTCGCGATGTTTTCTTCCTTTTCAAAGACAAATCCCATTATTAAATTTTTATCGTCTGCAAATACTTTCAATATGAATAAGTCTTAAATTTTGTTGTTTGGTAGGGAATTATTCAAGTTAACCCTCAACAACCAATCACAGCATTAACCACCCTCAGAAAGAAAGCCATTTCCCTCAAATCTCTAACCTTTCTAAGACAAATGCCATCATTTAACTCTTTACCAAACGAAAAAATTTTAGACTGGTCCAAATTGAAAGCATTTGGAGACGACAAAATAAATGTGACTGAAAAATTGAAATTTGTTTTAGGAAGGGTAGAAAACATTGTGGGAAAAGGAGAAAATGCTGGTTACCAGCATTTTCTCCTTTTCCCACAATGTTTTCAAAAGCCTTCTACCGCAGGGTCGATAAAAGTTGGGATTAAGTGGTAAAGAGTAAAGCCACATTTTATTAAATTTTGTCGTCTTCAAATTTTTTCCAATGGACAAGTCTAAAATTTTGTTGTCTAGCAGAGTAAAACTGTGATTAAATTTACCTTCTTCAACCAAAATCGATTCACTTGTTTTTCTTTCTTCTTAGGGTCGAGTGAACCTAAATGAAGGATGAGTAAGTTCGTCAATTCACTCATCCCACAGGACAAGTTGGTCTTAGAAAAAATTTCAAACCCTGAAGGTGGGATTTGTCTTTACCTAATGTTAATAAGCATTTTCTCATAAATTTTCCTACAATGTTTCTACAATTTCAAAAGACAAATTCCATCATGACAGCCACTTCAACTCTTTACCACAGGATGAAATTTTAGGCTTGGCCATATTCAAAGCACATGCAGACGACATATCAAGGGTGGCTCGAATGTGAAACTTGCCTTTAACTCTTTACCACATGACAAAATTTTAGACCCGTCCAAATTGAAAGCATTTGCAGATGACAATTTCGATGTGACTCAAAGGATACAATTTGTCTTTGATAGGGTAGAAAACATTGTGGGAAAAGGAGAAAATGCTGGTTACCAGCATTTTCTCCTTTTCCTACAATGTTTTAAACAAGCTTCAACATCAGGGTCGTTAAAAGTCGGGATTGTGTGGTAAAGGGTTAACTGTGTGGAAAACATTGTGGGAAAAAGAGAAAATGTTGGTTAACAACATTTTCTCCTTTTCCCACAATGTTTTCAAAAGCTTTCTTTCCCAAGGTTGTTAAAACTTGGAATTGTGAAGTGTTAAATATCATCTCCAAATGCTTTCAATACGGACAGGTCTAAAATTTTCTTATCTGGTATACACTTAAAATTACTCACATGCTTGTCTTTATTCAGGAAGTCATCAATCAATTCTTGCGGAACATCTTTCTGCGTGACGGGCATTTCTGCTGCTGGCACATCGTCAGGTCTCGGTGTCAGTCCCGGTATGTATCTCTGAGCCATGCTTCTTCTAAAACAGATAAATTTTTATCTTTCATCTTACCAGATATCCATACAGTAACACCCATGCCATATTTATTTTTGGTATAATATGGATATTCATAGAACATGAATGTATTTTTCACGGGTAAACATCACGTTTTATGACGTAGTCAACATCACTTATGACGCCGTCAGTATAGCTAATCTATATCCCAACTTTTTATGACCCTAAGAAAGATGCCTTTTGAAAACATTATTTAAAAAGGAGAAAAGAAGTCTGTATGGCAATAAACAATCATAGAGAAAATAGCCTAACACCGCCCCTCCCCCCCACAACCTAAAAATTAAAAAAAAAAAAAATCTTTTCTTTTTTTCTTCTTTTTTTTTTTTCAAATGCAAAGATAATATCAATTGATACCAGCAGGTCTAATCAAGAATCATTCATACCAAATATCAATGAACTGTAACAAAGAGTGCTTTATCTAGAAAATTTCCAGAACATTCACAGCAGAAAATATTTTATCAATGGCATGAATGGTAAAGTTCTGGAAGAAAAAACTAAATGTTACAAACCTTAGATCTACTTAATATTAGATATATTCAACTCATCCGAGCATGACAAATAATACTGCAATAAATCATTCTCACTGAAAACTGAACTTTTTCTATCCAAAAAGCTTGAATAAACAACACCAATCAGGTAACAGCACAGTTTGATAATCAAGGGAGGTAAATAGTAACAAACTCTTTAAGACTGAACTGAGGTTAGTTCCTGTGAACACTATATTGATATATGTTTCACTCGGTTATATTGTCTTATGTTATACAAGATTTTTACAGTTTTCATAATAAAAGCCTTTGAAAATTGTGTAACCTCAAGGGCTGACCCCAGGGCTACAGTTTCAACAATCTTGCTACAGATCTGTTAGATTAAACTACATCAGTGTTCCCACTCACATCTACTTTTTTTGGAAGTGCATGCACTACCTGCGGTACAAGTTTGGGAGTGCAAGAGAAATTCTAGGAGTGCACTTAATAATGACAATTTTTGAGCTTCTGTGGAGGAAAGTAAGGGTCTGTTGTATTGAAAATTTGTTTTGATGAGTCTCACTGGGCAGTCATCTGCTCTTGAAAACAATATTGGTAATTTAAAACAGAAGATATTTGTTATGTTTTCTTACTCACGGAACCAGTTTCAGAGGGGCAACTTACAACCTGCAGGCCAGCAGAAATGAATGTTCCATTTCACTGTCAATTTCAGACAATTTCAGACATTAATAAGCTTTCACTGATTGTTTTATAGATGTATTAATGTAAATTTACTGTTTAACATCATTGATAAAGCTGAATAGACAGCTTGAAATGCATATGATCGGACAATGTCAAACTGATTTTTTTTTGTGTCATGGGTTTTCGCGGGTTTTCTTTGCCGCGATCTTTTTTCATGCCTGTTAGGTTTTGGAGTAGTATTTCCGCATGATTTGACATAGATTTGTCAGTGAGGGTAGCATATAACTTCAAGGCCTATAACTTTACACTAGAAAAGCGGATTGATACCATTAATACTTTGAATTAAATGACAACAGTTTGATTAGCGGTGATATACAGTGACTTTCACATTTGATACCTATTGTATATGTCAGAGTTTACATCTTTCAAATATCATGTAAAGACATTACTTCTTGCCAGAAGATTAGCCAGTGCTTAAGTTTGGCAGATATTTTTTCTGACTAGTCCTAATTGGTGCAACTGGTGATCGACAGCAGGAGCCCAGAGACCTGTACGTGCATGCACGTTTCACTTCATATTTTTGTGTGTGCTTATTCAGTTAAGTGTGTGAATCATGCACACATGATGCGTGAATGGGAACCCTGCAACATGCAAAATTTTGGTACACCTAGACTGTAGACTGTACACCAGACGATTTTTTTAGTTTTCAGTTTGTAAGCCCATGTAAAACTTATGACCCTGCAGCGGGGTCAATTTTGATCCCAGAACTATAATTGGGACAATACTGGTAGATGTCCACTAGATGAAGATGCATGACAAATTTCGTAGCTCTATGCCTTACAGTTAAGAACAAGAAGATTTTAAGTTTTCACTATATAAGCCCAAGTAAAACTTTTGGCCCTTCCCCTCCCCTCTCCTGGGTGTGGCCTATGGCTATAGTTTCAAGGAATCTGTTAAACATATACATGTACAAGATGAAGCTACATGCCAAATTTGGTAGCCATAGGTCTTATGGTTTGGGACAAGATCTTTGAACATTTTTTATATTTTTCAGTTTTATGGCCATGGCAAGGAGTTTTTATCAGAATCAAATGCTTTGGAGAAATTCTAAAGAGGACCATGGCAGGATCATTTCTGTGAAGTTTCATCAATATTGGATGGGTAGTTTCAGATAAGAAGATGCTTGAAATAAATGTTAATGCACATACAGACAAATGCATGCACAGACTCTTGACAGACACTGGCCATGATATAATGTTATGCTCACGGACCAAAGTAGCTTACACCATGATTTTCTCAAAGTATCCTGGCACAACCTATTTTCCTCCACCTACCAATATTTTCAAGTGGCATTCCAAACAGGCAAACTCAATTAATTTCCTTAGTGAAGCATATTTTCTATCATCAAAATATAACAAATCAACAACAAAACTGATTAACCTAACTACGTGTTTATCCATCAAGAGACACCATTTTGAAAACGGTCAAAATCTGATGGTCCTGGAGATACACAACCTAAATTCGTCCATATATCATAACTATACTGTTCAAGAAAATTAAAATACCAAATGACACATTTTCATCAAGCTAGAGAGAACTTAAATTTTGGAACAAGGATTCACCATGGAAAACCTAATTTAACATATCCTCAGCAATTTGTCCTATTTATGGTTTAATGGCAGTGGGTAATAGGATCACAAATGGGACAAAAGAATGTGTCATCCCATCACTAACACTACAGAGCAGAGAGACAAATGAACCCACCTGATCTTTATTCAATGAATTTTATTTAGGCAAGTGAAATTTGTGAGTAAAAATGGTTTAAATCAACCTTACGAACTTTTCACATACAACCAAGTACCTCTTCAGTAGCTAAGAATTGATGACTAACACTTAAGGACGGTAATCACAAAATAGTGCTTTATCTATTATGAGCAGTATACTTATAAAGCTATGCACGTGAGCATCTAGGGACAAATACTTCCGTAGAGCAGATGCACTGTAAACTGATATTTCTTGTTTGCATGATCTTTTGTGATCCAAACTTTTATATTATACGGCATCAGGCAGATTGCACAAAAATGGCGTCTTCGAACTTCGAGAAAACCTTTATTGCCTTTCTGATCTCCACATTTTGACTTGGAAACAAGTTTGACGTTTCTATCTCCAATGTGAACAAAGGCGCGTGCGAAACACAAAAATCTCGCGAGTGATGAATTTTTATTTATCCGTTTTCGAGGCCGGACGCAAACATGTTGTGGACGCAAACATGTTGTGCGGCGATAATTTAAATGCGAAATCCAATGAAAATTGACATTAACATGTCATACAAAAAAATAAAATAAAGTACATAACGTTTAAAACGGTATTGACAATATCTATGGCAGTATACATTTATTATGCGATGGCCGATGCACTGTCAGCACTTAGAATTATGATCATCTATATATTTCCTTCTTTTCCTGATGGTTCATTCCTTGAAACGGAAGTTCGACTGCCTCCAGTGAATTTTACCTTCTCAAGTGAAGATTCACTACGGTGAACTGCCGGATCCCGGCTTCATAGCCCGTATAAAATTGAGAGCCAACGTAATGTTAACTCATTTCCTGCTCCGACCGTTGAGCAAATAAGCTGAAGTAGTAGTTCGTGAAATAAATAACAAGGGAATTCTCTGAAAGCTCCGAATAAAATAGAAAGATGTCATTGCAAGAGAACAGTTATGAAACGAAAGGTATTTCGAATATTCGTTTAAATTAATTCATTGATGGTTACTTGTCATTGTTTAGTTAGCAAAGTTTACATAAGACTTAAGTCTGTGTAAGTCTTAGTGATAAATTGGTTTGCAGTTGAGACGTCCTCTAGTCAAACGTCCAATAACAGTCAAAACGTCTAAAATTTGGTCGAAACGTACACCAACTTGGGCTAAAAAGTCTCATTCTTGAATAATAATGCTCCAAATATCACCTTTTATAATTTAAAAGCTCTTATATCATTGAATAACACATTTATGAAGAAAGAAGAAAAAAATAGCTTAACCCTTTCCCAAACAACAAATTTTGGACTGGTCCAAACTGATAGAGTTTGCAGACGACAATTTGAAATTTGATGAAAATGGCAGAAAGTTATAAAAAGGGGTAGAAAACACTGTGGGAAAAGGAGAAATTGTTCGTTACGAGCAATTTCTCCTTTTCCCACAGTGTTTTCAAAAGACCTGTACTGCAGACACGTGAAAACCAGGGCTCGTTTGGGAAAGGGTTAAGAATGGAGACGTTTTGAGGGACAACGCTTTCTATTGTTGATCCCATTCAGTTATGGATCCTTCGTTAATTTTCTTATTTTAACCCTTAAAGTGCCTTTCACAACTGTAGATGCCTTTGCTGCTAGTGTAGATCAAGATCAGGCTGCACTAAATGTGCAGCCTGACCTTTGATCTACACAGTCCACTTTGCTGAAACACTGCAGCCAAGAGCAACCATGAAATTGCTGTTAATTTGTTTATATTTCTACAATGGAAATATCTGATAGGTTTATTCGGTGCTCAAAGGGTTAACTTGTGTCAACTACACTTTAGCAGACATGTCTATACTCAGACACATCTGTACTTATAGACATATCTGCACTTAAAGATTTGTAATTGAGTACTATGTGAGGACTGCTGCCCCCACACACCTGCATATTTTCAGGTTAATTCTTTACCACACAACAAAATTTTCGACACGTCCAAATTGAAAGCATTTGCAGACAACAAATTTAATGCAACCCAAGAATTGAAATTTGTTTTTTAAAGGGTAGAAAACATTGTTTTCAAAAGGCTTCTTTTCCAGGGTTGTTAACAGTCGGGATTGTGTGGTAAAGAGTTAAAAGTCTCCTGTCAAACCAAATCGGTAACACAGAACGGACGGACATTATTGACAAGATGGCGAAAGTGTGTCCGCTAAAGTGCGTTCTACCCTTTAGCTTTTTACTACATGATAGAATTTGGACGCGATCAAGTTGAAAATGTTTGTAGAAGACAAGTTAAATGTGGCTCAAGTGATGATTTCTGTTCTTGATAGGGTAGATACATTGTGGGAAAAGGAGAAAATGCTTGTTGTCAGCATTTTATCCTTGTCTTGCAATGTTTTCAAAAGGCTTCTTTCCCAGGGTTGTTAAAAGGTGGCATTTTGCGGTAAAGGGTGAATAGTTTTCCACTTTTCAGAACAACAGATTTGGAAGCAATTAATATATGATGTCATTGTACTTCACCTCTGCTTCCTTCAATCTGAAGGCAAGCTTTGATGTTATTTTTGTGTTTGTTTCTCCACTCTCCTTCACAGAAACCATTCTTCTAATGCTTTGTGGAATTTCAAATTCTTGCCAAACATCTTTCAGCCAGCTGTACATGTCTTTAAACCTTTACCGCACAATGCCGCCTTTGGACGCCCCTGGGAAAGAAGCCTTTTGAAAACATTGTGGGAAAAGGAGAAAATGCTGGTAACCAGCATTTTCTCCTTTTCCCACAATGTTTTCTACCCTATCAAAGAAAAATTGCACCATTTGAGCCGCATTGAAATTATCGTCTGCAAATGCTTTCAATTTGGACAAGGCTAAAATTTTGTCGTCTGGTAAAGGGTTAAACCCATCAGCTAAGAAAATGGACAAGAATAGAGAGATGAACAAACTTCAGATAGACACCAAGTTTAGCTCGAGGTTTTTATTGTATTGTGTTGTAAATTCCAAAGAAAGAAATTCCAAGCCAGAAGTTAAACACCCAAATATGACAGTTTCAAAGTTCTTTTCACTAAAAGTAGAGTCCCTATTCTTGAGCAGTCTCAAATCAATAATGAGACGTTTACAGTGTTTCCTTTCTTATTTGAACATTTATTGTGCACCAGAGGCAACCAATCAAAAACTAATATCGCCTGCAGGGACTGTTATCTGTACTATATTCTTATTTATGCAGTCAAAATGTCCTCTAGTCATAACGTCCCATAGTCGAAACATTCAAAATTTGGTCTAAACCTCCATCAGCTTTGGTTAAAACATCTTGTTATTGCAAAAAACGTCACCTTTGATGATGTATTCATTCTAGGAAGAAGACAGTTCCTCGACAAGACCGTTCCCTATGTAGCTCATAGGATGATTGCTGTGTTCGAAAGGGTCCATAATAGAAAACACTGTGATAAACCTTATCCTAATCAGTAATGTCTTCTTTTTTGTTTTTTTTTTGTGTCGTTTGTTCCCAGAGTGTTTTGAAAAAGCCTCTTGATGAATGTCATTAAAGTACAGGATTGTGAAGTAGCAAGTTATCACTCTATTCCAGTTGCTCTAGTGGAGAGTAATAGCAGACCAGGCGGACTACAGTTAGTCAACAGTCACATGACCAACAGAAATGCTGATCCAATGGATCTTGTAGAATTGGCAAAACAAATTAAAAAGGTACGCGTACAGTCAAATATATATCCTTAATTACAGCCCTTATATGTTAACTTTTTACCAAACGACAAAGTTTTAGACTAGTCCAAATTGAAAGAATTTGCAGACGACAAAATAAATGTAACTCAAAAAATGAAATTTGTTTTGGGAAGGTTAGAAAACATTGTGGGAAAAGGAGAAAATGCTGGTTACCAGCATTTTCTCCTTTTCCCACAGTGTTTTCAAAAGGCTTCTTTTTGAGGGTCGTTAAAAGTCGGGATTGTGTGGCAAAGAGTTAACCCTTTAACAAACCATCCCAACTTTTAACAACGCTTGGAAACAAGGCTTATGAAAACAATGTGGGAAAAGGAGAAAATGCTGGTAACCAGCATTTTCTCCTTTTCCCACAATGTTTTCTAACCTGTCAAAGAGAGAAATCATCATTTTAATTTGTTGTCTGCAAACGTTTTCAAGTTGGACTCTAGTCCTTAATTTTGTCGTTTGGTAACCCTTTACCACACAACGAAGTGCGAGACTCATCCAAAGTCAAAGCATTTGCAGGTGACTCAAATGATGGAGCTTAAATTGCCATAATACTTCTAGAGTAGAAAATGTGGGAAAAGGAAAAAAATGCTGGCTACCGGAGCTTAAATCGCCATAATACTTCTAGAGTAGAAAATGTGGGAAAAGGAAAAAATGCTGGCTACCAGCATTTTCTCCTTTTCCCACAAGGTTTTCAAAAGTCTTCTTTCTCAAGGTCATTAGAAGTCATCATTGTGTGGTAAAGAGATAAAACTTTTTAAGTCAGTGGAACTGTATTTGTAGCCTTTAAAGTGTGAAGTACTGGTAATTAATTTAATGGAGTGTGAAAGAGTCAATATAATTGAGCCATGCTCTGTGAAAAGGGGGTTAGTGCATTACGGGAAAAGTATCGACCCATGTCAGCCTGCGAAGTCTGTGCAGGCTGACAAAGGCCGAAAGTTTTTGCTATTTTTAAATTTTCTGCCTGTCAAGGATAATTCTACCCCATGATTCAGTTGGTTGTTTGACTGATTTTATGGATCCACAATTATGTCTTGCTTGGTATAAAGTTAATTGGGTGATGTCCTGCTTGGTACAATGAATGACGGAGATGCATTAAGCCCCCTTTTGCAAGAGCATGGTGCAATTGAAACTGTGGGGTCCTGCATGACTGGTAAATTGTAGGATCTGTAACCTTGAGGCCCCTGTTTTGACAAACTGGATGTTTCATGGGAGTGTCCTTTGGCAAGACACTTTAGAACCCTAGCCTAGTACTGGTGAAACCAATAACATACATGAATATTTGAGCTATGCCCATAATATGACTGAAATAATGTTGAAAGCAACAAAAAATGCCATTCAACCCTTTACCGGACGACAAAATTTTACCCTTGTCCAAATTGAAAGCATTTGCAGACGACAGTTTTCATGTGGCTTAAATGGTGCAATGTTCTCTTGATAGGGTAGAAAACATTGTGGGAAAACAAGAAAATGCTGGTTACCAGCATTTTCTCCTTTTTCCACAATGTTTTCAAAAAGCTTCTTTCCCAGGGACGTTAAAAGGTGGCATTGTTCGATAAAGGGACAATCCCTAGTTCGAAGGACCTTGAAGAAGCTAGGTTTTTGAAAATATTGTGGGAATAAGAGAATATACTGGTAACCAGAATTCTCTCCTTTTCCCACTATGATTTGTACCCATGAAACTCATCATTTGAGCTACATTTAATTTGTTGTCTTTCATTTTGGGGGGGGGAGGGGGGAGTCCAAAATTTTGTCATTTGAAAAATAGTTAATCAATTCAAAACTCATTTAAACAGACATACAGAAGACCGGGGATGATATTCACTGACCAGGCCAAATTGCATTCTAATTCTGAAGAATTTTCCAAGTTTCATGAAAACTTGATTTTTGAATGGTTCAGCCAATCACAAATTGACTTACTGTGTAAAGTTAGCCCTTAAGCTGCTCAGCGCAACTCTAGGACTTTTTGTGGACAGTGTAGATGAAGATTCTGTGCAGTCTGATCTTGGATCTATACCGTCTGATAAGGAGATATATCTTTCTGCCGAAAGTACCTTTGAAATAGCAAAATTTGGTTTTTCACTACTGGCTTAAAAGTTTCATTTCACTCCTTTAGCATGATAAGGGTTAAAACCAGACCGTATTTTAGAATGGTTTTCGCATAAGGGCTGTGCTTTTTGCTCATGAACTCTGTACCAAATGACAATATTCTAGACCAGTCCAAATTGAAAGCATTTGTAAACGACAAAATAAATGTGGCTCAAAAATAGAAACTTGTTTTGGGAAGTGTAGAAAACATTGTTGGAAAAGGAGAAAATGCTGGTTGCCAGCATTTTCTTCTTTTTCCACAATGTTTTCAAAAGGCTTCTTTCCCAGGGTCTTTAAAACTCGGGTCTGTGTGGTAAAGGGTTAACAAAGAAACGAGTGTGTAATAATGCTGTTATTTTTCCTGTCCATGATCAGGCTGACGAGTTCACGAAGGCGACAGCAGGAGGAAAGCTGATGGTGATTGCGGACCAAATTAAATATTTACAGGAACAAGCCAGAAAGGTATTTAGCCCTCTAACAAACTGTGTTGTAAAGATCTTGATGCAGATTGATCAATTGATTGTATGGTTTTTAAGAGCGTTTTCAACATTATTTCAGTTATATTGCCACAGTTATGCAAGGGAGGGGGACAAAGTTGTAATTTTATAGGGTGTTTTTGTCAGAATGTTTCTCAGAATAGAATTATGTGTCAAATCAAGATCACACTGTGCATTCTGATCTTCATTTGTGTACAAATAACTTTTTAACTTTTACCAAACAAGAGTTTTTTTAGACTGGTCCAAAATCGAAAGCATTTGCAGACAACAAATTAAATATGACAGAGCAGAAGTGTATATGAAAAAAAATAATTGAATCTTTTGTTTCACAGAAAATACTAGTGGAAGAGATGGCAAGTTCAATGTTGTTTTGGCTAGAACATGTCACAAAGTAGCAGACAGTGTGAGTCAGGATAAAAGTGCACATTTTGTGTGGTCTCATCCAGGGTCGGTGATCACCAACCACTCTTGAAAACTGTTTAAGTCTTATTCTCAAGAATTTTCCAAATTTGAAGCAAAAAGAAACACAACTTTTGATTGGTTAAACCATTTTGTTTAGCTAATCAGAAATTGTGTTACTTTCTAAATCCAGAATTAGACTATAGACAAAATTAAGAATGGTTAAATATAGCACTGGTGTGCTTATTCACCAACCATTCTTAAGAATATCCTCAGTCTTATTCTCCAGAATTTTCCAAATTTGAAAAGAAGTACAGCTTCCATGTTTGTATTCACCAACCATTTCTTAAGAACATTCTTACTCTTATTCTCCAGAATTTTCAAAATTTGAAAGTAAACCAAATTCCGATTGGCTAAACCATTTGGTTTAGCCTAACCATTTGGTTTAGCCTATTAGAAGATATATTTTCAAATTAAGAAAAATCTTAGAGAAAAAGACAAAAAATGTTCTTGAGAATGGTTGGTGAATATGGACCCTGATTGGCTAAACCAGATGGTTTAGCCAAATGGTTTTGCCAGTCAGAAGTTGTGTTCACTTTAAAGTCAAGAAAATTCTTGAGAATTTGACAAAAAATATTCTTAAGAATGGTTGGTGAAGACGAAACCTGACCTACTCAGTCCACAAGCAATCCAAGTTTTACTGAGCTCTCTATGGTTTAACCCTTACAGCACTGAATTAATGAAATGGACCTTTTTAAAAAGGAAAAACTTCCAAAATATTGTCATTTCAAGGTTGTTTTGGCCAAAATATGTAAAAAAGTAGCAGACAGTGTAGATCCAAGAGCAGACTGCATGTTCTGTGCAGTCTGATCTTGATCTACACTGTCCGCAAAAACAACTTAAGTCGGTTCCAGCGCTTTATGGGTTAATAGATCTAACTTTCTGTTCTTTTTAGATACTAGAGGAAGCAAAACGGGATACAATGTTACACCATGCGGCCTGTAACCTTGTGAAGAAACCGGGTCAGATTTACTATCTGTACGAGAGAGAGTCAGGGCAACATTATTTCTCTATACTGTCTCCACAGGTAAGAGAAATAGGATCCGACGCAAGTTTGTGTTTGAGATAAATTTTTTTCAGTCTGGGAAAAATGATATTAACTCTTTACCACAAAATCCCGAGTTTCAACGACCCTGGGAATGAAGCCTTTTGAAGACATTGTGGGAAAAGGAGAAAATGCTGGTAACCAGCATTTTCTCCTTTTTCCCCACAATGTTTTCGAACCTATCAAAGACAAATTCCACTACTGGAGCCACATTTAAATTGTCGTCTGCAAATGTTTTCAATTTGGACAATGTGGTAAAGAGTTAAGCAAGCCTTTGGTAAGCTTAATAACATTTTTTTCCTGATGAGATTAATAAAATTTTATCTCAAATACCAAGGAATATCAGACTATTTTTATCACCTAGCTGTATCTCAAGAACTACTTGAAAATCATTAGATCTCTTAGAGAGGCCTACGTTAGTCTGGTACCCGCCGTACTACAAGAATATGTCAGGCAAAGCGCAATAATGGCGGCCCCCGTTGGTAATATGCAGAGGAGACGGGATATTGTTATTTTACATGATCAAATCGGATCATAGGCTGAATTCAAAACAGATCGCTTGCAATAAAGTCATGGTAGTGGGTTTTTCTACATATCGTTCTTATTTAGCGAGAAAAACTACATATCCAAAATGCTTTTAAGTATCCAAAATGTCAATGGACCTATATAACGTCCAAAAACAGGGCTACTTTTAAAATGATTCATAGTTGAATTTATATTTAAACCATACCCCAACAGTACATTTTAGATTCGGTAATGCATTTTTTGTACAAAATTGATCTCATTTTATTAACTGATCAAACTGGATCACGTAAAATTGGGGAAAATGGGGAAGCATGTAGGGGTACGCTTGAGGACACTTAGGAGGCCGCCATTATTGCGCTTTGCCCGACCCGACAACGTAGTGGTAGGGGCAGGTAATCCAGACTAGGCCTACATATTCATAAATGAGACTGATTTGCTGCATTCATATAAGTGCGCTTGGAGCTTAAAATAGTTCCAAAGAAGCTGACGTATGATTATTAATTTTGATCTTAAATCCAAAAATAGTACAAACCTCACCTTTACCAAAATCATCAATTTTTCAGTTGAATTGACCAGAAAATTTAAGCAGGACATTGTTTTTTGGAAATAATAGGCAAGAATACAGTGTTTTAACACGTGACATCACATGATGTCACATGACGCCCTTGTAAGGCATCTTACAGGACATGACAAAATCTGATCTCAAACATGTGTAAGGTAAGAAAATTCGTAATGACTACATTAAGCCTTTACCACACAATCCCGACTTTTAACGATCCTGAGAAAGAGGAATTTTGAAAACATTGTGGGAAAAGGAGAAAATGCTGGTAACCAGCATTTTCTCCTTTTCCTACAATGTTTTCTACCCCACCCAAAACAAGTGTCAATTTTTGATTCACATTTATTTTGTCGTCTGCAATTGCTTTCAATTTGGACAGGTCCAAAATTTTGTCGTTTGATAAAGAGTTAATATGAATAAGTTAAGTTTCATTGACTACAACATGTGCCATTATACTGAAAGCATTCGGAACAATTTATCTGAAGTTTATCAAGGGCAGTCTTCAACCAATGAACAATTTATCTGAACTATATCTAGGGATGGTAAATAACACAATGATACTATGATTTCCTCAGGGAATGAATGAAACACTTTGAAAAATAGAGTCTTGTTTTTTTATATCTAGGGAAATTTTCAACCAATCTAAATTTTGTTTAATCATTTCAAGATTTTTTAAAACAGTTTAATAAACCTTGCCACACATTAGCCTGCGAGTTTTGATGACTGTGCAGAAGAATGATTTTGAAAACATCGTGGGAAAAGGAGAATATGCTAGTAATCAGCATTTTTCTCCTTTTCCCACAATCTTTTCTACCTTTTCCAAGACAAAATGTGGCTGTCTGAGGCACATTCAATTTATTGTCTACAAATGCTTGGATTAAGACAAGTCAAGAAGGTTGGTTAATGCCTGCCCTGGATTTCAAAGAGGCGTTTTTGAATTAATCTTTTTCTTTTTCATGAGGTCTTTATTTTTCTGATAGGAATGGGGAGCCAGCTTGCCACACAAGTTTGTTGGTGCGTTTAAACTGATGGCGGACATGAGCTGGACGCCGTACGAAGACATAGAAAAACGGGAACAAGACTATGCTGTGATAGATAAAATTATGAATGCACAGAAAGCTATTGTTGATGCTGAAGCACCAAATTTTAAAGGACTTACAGCGGACTCTAGAAACAGTTCAACAGCAAAATTATTAGACGTCTCGGATAAAACGGGAGAATGAAAGTTGTTTTTGAATTATAGTTTTGTCTCTTTTATCACCTATCCTTATGACTATAATGTGATAATTATCCAAGAACGTTTTAGTTCATAGTTATTGTATATTTAACTCTTTACCAAACAATAAAATTTTTGACAAAATAAATGTGACTGAAGGGTAGAAAACAATGTGGGAAGGGAAAATGCTGGTTACCGGCATTTTCTCCTTTTCCCACAAAGTTTTCAAAAGCTTTCTTTCCCGGGGTCGACAAAAGTCAGGATTATGTGGTAAAGGGCTGAATCTTCACAAGAAAACACAATTTTAGACTCCTCCAAATTGCAGATGTCTATATAAATAGCAAATGTGGCGAAAAGGATTAGATTTGTCTTTGAAAATGTCAATAACATTGTGGGAAAAAGAGAAAAGTCTAGTTACCAGTTGTCTCCTCTTTCCCTGGATGTTTTCTAAATCTTTCTTTTTAATCGTTTTCCATGCAATCCTGAGTTTTGACAACCCTGACAGAGGCTTTTGAAAACATTGTGGGAAAAGGAGAAAATGCCGGAAAACAGCAATTTCTCCTTTTCCCACATTGCTTTCTATCTCTGAAAGAAATCATCATTGAGCTCACTGAACTCGTCGTCTGCTAATGCATTCAAATTAGTATTCTAAAATTTTGTGGTTTAGTTGAGACTTATGGGTTATAAAAACTAGGGATCATTTGGAAAAGTGTCAAAGCATGGGCTCTCTCTCTCAAAAAGGGAGAATGAAGCATGCAACTGGTATTGGTTAACTCTTTACCAAACAACAGAATTTTGGACTGGTCCAAATTGAAAGCGCTTGCAGATGACAAATTAAAGGTGGCCAAAATGACAAATTATTTCTGTGATAGGTTTGAAAACATTGTGGGAAAAGAAGAAAATGCTGGTTACCAGCATTTTCTTCTTTTCCCACAAGGTTTTCAAAAGCATACTTTCTCAGGGTCGTTAAAAGTCGGGATTGTGTGGTAAAGGGTTAATAGTTTTTCCCTCTTTCTCTTTTATCTGTATTATGGAATTGTGATACTACATGTATTATAGAATATCTTAATTGTTTATTCTTTTATATTCATGATATTCAAAGAAAAGCTAAGCCCTGGTAGCTCAGTCTGTAGCATAGACTGTAGCAGAACAGGGGATTGCTGGTTCGATATCCGGCTTGGCCTATTTCTTTCCGAGGATCGATGATAAGTCATTGGGACAGGATTCATTCCTCTCGTACCGCAGATCGCTGTTCCGATGATGGTTATGTGGGAAGGCAGCCAGTGACTTGGAAAGAATACTGTATGTAGTACTGTTAAAAGAAACTCTAGGAAAGCATGGATAGGTGCACTGGCACACCCCATCATTTGAGCAACAGTTAATAATGTCCTCTGCAAATACTTTCAATTTGGACAAGTTTAAAATTTCGGTGTGATAAAGTGTATACTTCACACTGCAGAACAGAAGAAAACAACAATGGAAAAGTTATTGTAGCCAGAAAGCCATAATTATTGCAATATCAAGGGCTTTCTGGCTACAGTACAGGACAGTGTTTTGTGTAGTCTGATTCTGCTTTGCCCTCAAAGGTACCTGCGGTGCCCTAGGCATTCAGTGAAAGCTGGAAATGGAGACAGATAAGGTGAAACTAGAGCTATCACTAAAAGTGATCATACCCCCCACCAGCTCCTTGTCACAAAACAGCTCTTTGTCACAGAATGCAGAATGGGTTTCGTAAAAAAATAAGAGTTGGGAAAAAAAAAGTGGGAAAAGAGTTATGGTACTTGTAAACTGCGCTTCTCATTAATGTGGTCTATCTGTATATGAAGTCTGATGTCACTAGCTTAAATGATTCAAAAGTTATGCCCCGGACAAATATCCAAAGTTAAAACTTACAAAGGGCAATAGCTCGAAAAATAAATGGAATAGAGTTATGGTTCTTGTACACTGCACTTCGCCTTATAGTGATCTATCTGTGTGTGAAGTTTGAAGTCATAAGCTTCTATACTTTGGAAGTTATGCCCTGGATTAAAAATCCAAAGTTAAAATTTACAAAGGGCAATAACTCGAAAAATAAATGAAATAGAGTTACTGTTCTTGTACACTGCACTTCTCCTTAATGTGATCTAACTTTGTGTGAAGTTTGAAGTTCCTAGCTTCTATACTTTGGAAGTTATGCCCTGGACAAAAATCCATAGTTAAAATTTACAAAGGGCAACAAGCTTAAGGGGAGATAATTCGGCAACCAATATGGCAGCAAGGTCGTGAAAATTGCACATGCACAATTTCATATGTACCCAAACATTATGTGTAAATTTCAGTGCAGTACTTGAAAAAACTGTAGGAAAAAAGCTCAGGACAAAATTGTGTCTACTGACGGACAGACGGACTGACGCATGGACAGACGGATGGACAGCCATGGCGATTCCAGTATACCCCCCTCCACTTCGTTGTGGGGGGTATAACGAGTTTATGTTTCAAAATTGACAGTAATTTATTGTTTTTGTTATGTATATGTTGTTTTAACCCTTTACCAAAAACATTTAACCCTTTGCCACACGGCAAAAGTTTAGACATGCCGAAAGTTGAAAGAATTTCCATACCACAAATTACAGGTGGATCAAATGATTGAATTTGTCTCTGAAAGGTTAGAAAACATTGTGGAAAAAGGAGAAAATGCTGATGACCAGCATTTTTCCCTTTTCCCACAGTGTTTCAAAAGCTTTCTTTCTCAGGGTTGTTAAAACTTGGGATTGTGTGGGAAAGGGTAAAACGACCCAGAGAAAAATACCTTTTGAAAACATAGTGGTAAAAGTAGAAAATGCTGGTAAACATTTTCTGCTTTTCCCACAATGTTTTCTATCCTGTTAAGGACAAATCCTGTTGTTATACCATACTTAACTTTTTGTCTCAAATGTTTTCAATGGGGACAAGTATAACATTTTGTCATCAGTATAATCATTGGTATGTTTGGTATAGGTTAACTCTTTACCACACCATCCTGACTTTTAAAGACCCTGTGAATGAAACCTTTTGAAAACCTTGTGGGAAAAGGAGAAAATGCTAGTAACTAGCATTTTCTCCTTTTCCCACAATGTTTTCTACCCTTCCCCAAACAAATTTCAATTATTATTCACATTAATTTTGTCACCTGAAAATGCTTTTAATTTGGACCAGTCTAAAATTTCGTCATTTGGTAAAGAGTTCAATAAAATGAATGGTAAGTTTTATGTTTTATGATTTTAATATTTTTAAAAATGTGAAATGATTACATTAATAAAAACTGTATGTGGGATGTTGCTTGTTGAATTTCAACTAGAATGGTTCTTCTGTGAACAACCATCTTGGTCTTCTTTTTAGTTAATTCTTTATTGCACAACAAAATTTCAGACTTGTCCAAATTGAAAGCATTTATAGGTGACAAATTACATGTGGCTATAAAGATGATTGCTGTCTTTGACATGGGAGAAAACATTGTTGGAACAAGAGCGGCAAATTGTCGCAAGATACGCCCGTCTTACCCCAAGTTGTAAAGTTGGGGCATAATAATGATAAAGGGGAGGTATAGAAAAATAGTAGTGCAGAATATTTTTTTTACTGTTGATTGAAGATAATGGCAGTGTATTTGTGTTGACGGAACTCTTGTTTATTATTGTATTACTATTAACTCTTTACCACACAGCAAAAGTTTGGACTAGTCCAAATTGAAATCATTTGCAGTTGACAAACTAAATGTAACTCAAAAATTGAAATTTGGTTTGGAAAGGGTAGAAAACATTGTGGGAAAAGGAGAAAATGCTGGTGCATAAAAAATAAGCAATTTATATTTCATGTGCACTGCACTACCCCTTGATGAGATGTATCCAGCCCTAAAATTTCATAACCCGAGGTAGTATAGTTTGAGAGATATGCATCATACAAAATTCAAGTTCGAAAAAAAAACAAGAAAGGGCAATAACTGAAAAATTAAGCAAGCAAGAGTTGAAATTTATATGCACAGCACTTCCCGTTGATGGAATGTATCCACGCATGAAATTTCATATCCTTAGCTAGTATAGTTCTGAAGATATGCACTGGACAAAATTAAAGTTTCAAAATAAAGAAAGAGCAATAAGTCAAAAATTAAGCAAGAGTTATGGTTCATGTGCACTGCACTCCCAGTTGATGAGATCTATCTACGCATGAAATTTCATAGCCATAGGTAGTATAGTTTGGAGATATGCTCGAGACAAAATTCAAGTATGAAAATAAGTCAAAAATTAAGGAAGGAAGAGTTATGATTCCTGTGCACTGCACTCCCCCTTAATGAGATGTATGCAGGCATGAAATTTCATAACCCTAGGTAGTATAGTTTTGGAGATATTCACCGGAGAAAATGCAAGTATGAAAAACAAGAAAGGGCAATAACTGAAAAATTGAGGAAGTAAGAGTTATGATTTCTGTGCACTGCACTCCCCCTTAATGAGATGTATGCAGACATGAAATTTCATAACCGTAGGTAGTATAGTATTAGAGATATTCACCGGACAAAATTCAAGTATGAAAAACAAGAAAGGGCAATAACTCAAAAATTAAGGAAGCAAGAGTTATGATTCCTGTGCACTGCACTCCCCCTTGATGAGATCTATCCACTCATGAAATTTCATAACCCTAGGTAGTATAGTATTGGAGATATTCACCGGACAAAATTCAAGTATGAAAAACAAGAAAGGGCAATAACTCAAAAATTAAGGAAGCAAGAGTTATGATTCCTGTGCACTGCACTCCCTCTTGATGAGATCTATCCACTCATGAAATTTCATAACCCTAGGTAGTATAGTATTGGAGATATTCACCGGACAAAATTCAAGTATGAAAAACAAGAAAGGGCAATAACTCAAAAATTAAGGAAGCAAGAGTTATGATTCCTGTGCACTGCACTCCCCCTTGATGAGATCTATCCACGCTTGAAATTTCATAACCGTAGGTAGTATAGTTTTGGAGATATGCTCCGGACAAAGAACTGGACGCCGCCCGCCCGCCCGCCACGGGTGATCCCATAATACGTCCCGTCTTTGACGGGCGTATAAAAAGGAGAAAATATTTTCTCTTTATCCTACAATGTTTTCAAAAGCCTTCTCAGTCACTGTCATTAAAACTTAGGACGGTGTGGTAAGGGGCAACTCTCAACCAGACCAAATTGAAAGCACTTGCAAACAAAAGTTTTTCACATGGCTTCTTCCTCACAGTTATATAAACAAGCGATCATTTGCACCAAGCAATAAAATTTAAGACTTGTCTAAATTGAAGGCATTTGTAGATGCAAATTAAATGCTGCAGAAATGATGGTAACTGTCTGTGAAAGTGTAGAAAACCTTGTGGGAAAAGGAGAAAATGCTGGTTACCAGCATTTTCTCCTTTTCCCACAAGGTTTTCAAAAAGGCTATTTCCTCAGGGTCGTTAAAGCTCGGGACTGTGTGCTAAAAAGTTAACTGAGGATCCCAATGAAAGTAATTTTATTTTATGCAAAAGTCACAAAAAATATCAGGATCCTTATTCACCAACCATTCTTAAGAACATTCTTTGTCTTGTTCTCCAAAATTTTTGACATGCGAAAGTAACACAACTCCTGATTGGCTAAAGCCAATCAGGAGTTGTGTTACTTTCAAATGTAGAAATTCTTGAAGAATAAGACTAAGAATATTCTTAAGAATGACTGGTGAATACGGACCCTGTTCTGTACCAAAATGTCCTTTCCCTACACTGGTTTCCACCCTTTCATAGACAAATCTCATCACTTGAGCTACATTTCACCTTTTACCACACAACAAAATTTTAGACTTGTCCGAACGTAAAGCATGTTCAAACAACAATTTACAAATAGCTCAAAAAATGATTGCCGTCTCTGAAATGAGAATAAACATTGGTAACCAGCATTTTCTTCTTTTTCACACAATGTTTTCAAAAACCTTCTCCTTCAGAGTTGTTAAAACTCAGGATTATTTTGTAAAGCTTGAACTCCTCGATTTAAAACTGCAAATGTTTTCAGAATGGCTCAGTCTAAAATTATGTTGTCTAGTAAAAAGTTAACATACACAATGACAACATGAATATTAGTTTTGACTACAATCACCATGAACTAAAGTCACCGAATCCCCCTGATGTTTTAGGTTTCTTTTTATTGACAGCTGGCGGAACATCCAGTGTATCAAATGGCTGAGATTGGCGTTTTCTGAAATAAGCAAAATACGCCAGAATGTTCTCACAAAAGAAAGAGAAAAGAATTGAACCATTCATCAGAGACCATGCAATTGCAATCGAAACAAAAGAAATGTTCTCTTACTGAAGATTGTCTCTGAATGCAAATTTTTGTATGTTGAAAAAGGGATGTAGAATCAACACAGTGGTCTCTTAAAACAGTGGATTGCTTCATACAGGTGATTTCTAGGTCAGATGTCTGTATACTCTTGACTATTTAACATCATCATCATGTAATACTTTATATGATTAACATGACTGATTGAATGAATGTTTTGTTACGCCACTTTCAACATTATTTCAGACGTAGCACTGCAACAGCTCATATATTCATGTATGTCCTGGGTTTCACCAAAACTAGGTCAGGGCTTAGAAGTGTCTTGCCCAAGGACAATCCCACGAAAAAACCAGTGCTTTCACTGAGGCTCAAACTCAGGGCCTCCAGGCTATGAGTCCTACACTTTACCACTGAGCCACACAGGACCCCTTGACATAAATTGAGGTAAGGGTTTCATTCAACCCGTCTCTAACAGCAGTTAGATTTATAACCACTTAAAACCTGCCTCTCTGTTTAGCTACCTTTTGCAGTCATGCCTGTGATTGTTAACTCTTTACCACACAATCCCAAGTTTTAACGACCTTGAACAAGAAAACTTTTGAAAACATTGTGGGAAAAGAAGAAAATGCTGGTAACCAGCATTTTCTTCTTTTCCCACAATGTTTTCAACAATATCAAAGACAAATACTGTTGTTTGTGCCCCATTTTATTTGTCGTCTGCAAACGCTTTCAATTTGGACTGGTCTTAAATTCTGTTGTGTGGTAAAGAGTTAATCAGTGCCTTATGGTCAGTGCTCAGATGGGTGACAAAGCTGTTGCATGTTACAAACTTGTCTAGAAAAAAATGTTACCTTGTCTGCAAATGTTTTCAATTCTGACAAGTACAAAATTTTATTGTCTGGCAAAGGAGTAACCCTAAGAGTACTAAATAAATTATTAATCAAAATTTTCAGTCAAGGAAAAGGAAACAATTCCTTTCCCAAACAAGCCCTGGTTTTCATGTGTCTGCAGTACAAGTCTTTTGAAAACACTGTGGGAAAAGGAGAAATTGCTTGTAACGAGCAATTTCTCCTTTTCCCACAGTGTTTTCTACCCTTTTTTAGACCTTTCTGCCATTTTCATCAAATTTAAAATTGTTGTCTGCAAACTCTTTCAATTTGGACCAGTCCAAAATCTGTCGTTTGGGAAAGGGTTAAAGCTCTCTATTGGCAAAATATTTCACTATAGTAGACTAAAGTTCCAAGATCAGACCACATTTTGTGCAGTCTGATCTTGGATCTTCCCCAGCTACAAAACAAGGTAAAGTTATCATCTCCACTTTATGGGTTACTTTACCACACAATCCCGAGTTTCAATGACCCTGAGGAAGGGAGTTTTTGGAAACATAAAGGGAAAAAGAGAAAGTGCTGGTAACCAGCATTTCTCCTTTCTCACAATGTTTTCTTCTTTTTAACTCTTTACCACACGGCAAAATTTTAGACCAGTCCAAATTGAAAGCATTTGCAGACGACAAATTAAATGCAACTCAAGAACTGAAATAGGTTTTGGAAAGAGTAGAAAACATTGTGGGAAAAGGAGAAAATGCTTGTTACCAGCATTTTCTCCTTTTTCCACAATGTTTTCAAAGGGTTTCTTTCCCAGGGTCGTTAAAAGTTGGGATTGTGTGGTAAAGAGTTAAAACAACAAATCTCGTCATTTGAGCCACGTTTATTTACTCTTACGCAAATGCTTTCCAATATGGGTGAGTCTAAAAGTTTGCCATACGGAAAAGAGTAAAGGTAACGTATAAACTCACAGAGATTCTGGGTTGATGTATTTGCCGACTCCAGATGAGAATGCTTTCGGAATGTTCGTCTTTTCTTCTTTCTTACTTTTTGGGCGTTTTTTCTCTGCTTCTTCCCTTGCTTGAGTAGCCAAGTCTTCTTCCCTCTCTTTGGCCAGCTTCAATGAAATGAATCAACACCCTCCTTAACCCCTTTTCCAAATGACAAAATTGTGGGCTAGTCCAAATTAAAGCCATTTGCAGATAACAAAGTAAACACAACTCAACTGGAACTGTTGCGAAGCGGACAAAGTTACCCCCACCAGCAAATTGTCACTGAAGCAGCACATCAGACAAAACAAAGTTCACCTGTGACCTTGACCATTGACCTATGTGACCCCAAAACAATAGGACCCCTCTTTGGGTCATAAGGAAAACTTGCATAAAGTTTCAGGGTCCTAGGTCAAAGGGCTTTTGAGTTTGAGTTGGAGCACAGAAACAAAACCAAGACAGATGGATTGACGGATCAATAGACAGACATGGTGGACCCAGTATACCCCCATTTACTTTGTAGGTAGGGGTATAAAATTGAAATTTGCTTAATGCAGGTAAGAAAAATTTGTAGGAAATGGAGTAAATGCTGTTTAGAAGTTAGAATTGTGTGGTAAAGGGTTATAAAAGTCATTTAGAAATATCATAAATGCCTCAGTACAATATGAACACTGATTGAATTGTATTTATACTCCCCTAAACATGATTTTGGTCATTTCACAGTAACAGCTTACTTACTCATGTGTGTCTCTGTGTAGTACTAGGCCTTGGGTCGGAAAGTCTTGCCCAAGGAAACTTTCACAAAAACTAGGCACCTTGAAGACTAATGAAGATAGGACCATCAGACTGCCAATCCTTTATCTTTAACATTTGGCCATGCAAGACCCCTATAACATTCACTGAAACTCAGCCACCTTCTGAGGTGACATTGGTCGAGATTTCAGCATGTTAACTCTTTACCACACAAAAAAATTTTAGACCAGTTTCGAACTGAAAGTATGTGCAGACAACAAATAAAAATGGGGCACAAGTGACAGTATCTGTCTTTGAGACCAATGAAAACATTGTGGGAAAAGAAGAAAATGCTGGTTACCAGCATTTTCCTATTTTCCCACAATGTTTTCAAAAGCCTTCTTCTTCTGGGTTGTTAAAACAGGGGATTGCGTGGTAAAGGGTTAAACTGTGAAATAAAATAAACAAAAGTTATCTCTCATTAGAAAAACCTAAACAATACCGTTTTAGACAATACAGATCTAAGATCAGACCTCACTTTTTGTGCAGTCTGATCTTGATTTACAATGTTTGCAAAAGTGCCCCGAGTCCCGCTTAATGGTTCATATTCCGAGATACTTAAGATAATACAAAAGACAAGTTTGATATTCTTTTGAACACAAGAGTTCGTAACAAACGCATAGCTCAAATACAAACCACCCCGGCTGGGATTCGAACCCGTGCGGCAATTATCCTCATTTATTGAGGTTTAAAAGACCAATACACTAACCCCTGAGCTAAAGAGAATTCTCCCTAACGCAGTTATCAGGTATTGATTTTATACGAGAAGAAGCTATGCTGTAAGGCAGGAGTGATCTCCCGTAACACACCCCCTCTTAAGAGAAGTCATCATTTTGATGACAGAAAGCCTTATTACGCAGTAAGTCTATTATTCAGACAACAAATGGCTCAATGGCCAGTAACGGGTAGACAACAAATGGCTTAAAGGCCAATCCCTGACGAGCCCCTATCTTACAAACATGAAAGTTCGCAACAAATGCATAGCTCAAATATTAACTGCTCCAGCTGGGATTCGAACCTGTGTGGCAAACATCCTCATTTATTGAGGTTTAATAGACCAATACACTAACCCCTGAGCTAAAGAGAATTCTCCCTAACGCAGTTGTCAGGTTTTGATTTTATACGGGACGAAGCTATGCCATAAGGAAGGAGTGATCTCCCGTAACAATACAATAAAGGTAAAGACTGATAAGCCATACCTCCTCATCCACCTCCTCAAATGGATCTACAAACACTGCCACTCCTTCAATCTTGATTTCTTTCTGAAAGTACAAAACTAAAGTTGTCATTATAAACTTTATCACAATATCTCAATGTAACCTTTGCCATATGATCGTCACAGTCCACAATATAAACTGTACCACAAGATATAGCATTAAGATACAGTCCTAGATATATACCATACCACTAGACCTTACCAAAGCAGCATTTCCTTCATTTTCCATTATATTTTCAAATGTTCTGTCACCAGAGTTGTCAAAGCATCAGATAATATTGTTTACAGTTAAATTCCATTAGACTCCTTGTGCCAAGGCAGCCATTGCCAGTCTGGCAAGTGCCGGACCACCTTTTTGGCTGAGGGGGGGAAATCCCCCTCTCTGTGCCTTATGTACTCATGGCTATCTTCTGCCAGACCACATTTCACTATATGGCAACCAGCCTGAGTGTTTATACCAAAACTTACCAAAGGTTTGTCTTTTTTGTCAACCTCTATTTTCTCTACCATATCCAGTGTATCCAAACCCCCAACAACTCTATCAAAATAAAGAATACATGTACTGAAAAAATACACCGAGATCAAACAGCTATCAGTCAGCTGACTCATCCATGTATCTGATATATTAGAAATAATGTGATCTTTTAAGAAAAGTCTCTAAATCTTTTATTTTCCATGTCTATCTTTTCTCCATATTTGGTGCATCCAAACTTCGCACAATTCCACTTACATAAAAATATATAAATTTTGAGCCATACTCTGTGAAAAGGGAGCTTAATGCATCTGCAAAAAGTATGGATCCAGGTCAGCCTGCGCAGTCCATGCATGCTGATGTGGATCAAAATGGTTTTGCTTTTGTGTAAATATTCTGCATGTCGGTTTACCTCAGTCGGTTGTACTACATAATGAACTGAATGGATCAATAATCACGAGATGATTTGCTTGGTACCATGCCTAACGGAGATGCATTTAGACCCTTTTTGCAAGAGCACCACTCAATTATTGAAATAACACACCAGAATAACCAGGTATCTGACAGTAATCTCCTAGATGTATATGATAAGTAAATGAATATACTCTTTTAACACATTACCAGACAGCATAATGTTTGACTCTTTAATATTGAGAGTATTTTGTAGGCAAACTATTAGCTCTTTACCAAACCAACCAGAGTTTCAACCACCCCACTAAGGAAAAGAACAAAAGAACTTTTGAAAACATTGTGGGAAAAGGAGAAAATGCTGGTAACCAGCATTTTCCCTTTTTCACAATATTTTCTACCCTTCAAGAGAAAAATTATCCAATTTATGCAATATTTAGTCTGTCATATGCTAATGCTTTCAATTAGTACTAGTCTAAAATTTTAATGTTTGGTAAAGGCTTAAATGTGACTGAAAGAATTGGATTTGACTTTTAAAGGATAGAAAACATTAAGGAGAAAGGAAAACAGTTTCTCTGTATTGTTTGGTAAAGGGTGAAGGACAGTACCTAAGCTTTTCAAAAGAGAAAAATCACCTACCTTCCAAATACTGAATGTTTACCATCAAGATGTTTACATGATCGAAAGGTGATGAAGCTGAAAGGAAACAATTTTCAAATAAACAACAATCTGATGATGAATTCCAACAATATGTACACCATGCTCTGTGAAAAGGGAGCTTAATGCATATGCAAAAGGTATCAACCTGCAAACTGCACAGGCTGACATGGGTCAAAACTTTCCCTCTTTGGTCAATTTTCCGTATCTCAAAGGACCATTCTACCTCATGATTCAGTCGGTTGTTAAAAAAACATTGATTTGACGGATCCATAATAATGTAATGAATTCCTTGGTATAATGCATAGTAGAGACACATTAATCCCCTTTTTGCATGGCTTATATGTATTTCTGTGACAATACAGTTCAGAGATGAGATAAAAATGGGGGTTTAGAGATAACATCAAGATATGCTTCACATTTAGAGATACATGTATGTGTGAAAAATGCAAGCCATGGTTCTCGCATGAATGCATTTATTCCAGCATCTAAAATTTGACAAAATGACCTAGTTTTTGTCCGTAAGAGACTCACTTTCAAAATCATTCATTATAGTCATGCAGACAAGCATTCTGGGTAAATGACTGAAAGTTTAGAACTATCATTCAAAACATTTTGAAGTTGACAAATGTTGCTCAAAGACTGGGGTTTTCTTTGAAAGGGTAATAAATGCTGGTAAACAGCTTTTTCTCCTTTCCAACAAGTTTTTAGAAGACCATCCTCAAGGTCCTAAAAACATGGTACAATTTCAAAAGAATTTAAGGCCACCCTGTTTCTAAGAAGAGGTGGCCACTCAGGTAGGTTTTAACATACTTACAATTGAGATTTTTTTTGTATCAGGTCCAGAAGTGGCCACTAAGTCAGGTTTTTGCAATTGAGATTTATTTGTACTTGGTCTAGACTTGGCCACTCAGTGAGGTTTTACTGTACTTACAATTGAGATTTATTTGTATCTGGTCCAGAGTTGGCCATACTGAGTACCCCACGACCACTGTGTGTAAGGTTAGGTTTAAACTGGTCCTTGAAGGTCCCACCCCATGCTGACTCGCCACCTGAAATACCAGACTGACTTCTTAATCATTTACCAAACGACAAAATTTAAGACGCGTCTAAATTGAAAGCATTTGCAGACAACAAAATAAAATTTATTACTGTGACTCAAAAAGTGTAATATGTTTTTGGAACGGTAAAAAGCATCGTGGGAAAAGGAAAAAGTGCTAGTTACTAGCATTTTCTTCTATTCCCTCAAAGTTTTCTAAAGCTTTCTCCCTCAGGGTCTTTAAAACTCGGGACTGAATAGTAAAGGGTTAAAATACCTGCCGAAAGGTGATTTACAATCTAAAATACCTTGCCGTGCTCTTAAAACAACAATCCCATCACCATTCCTTACCAAAACTGATTCCTTTAACCCTGTACCACACAATTCCAAAGTTTCACAACCCTGAGGTAAAAGTCTTGTGAAAACATCATCGGAAAAGGAGAAAATGCTGGTAACCAGCATTTTCTCCTTTCCCAAAAATGTTTTCTACCCTCTCAGAAACAAATCTCTACTTTTGAGTCACATCTATTTTGATGTCTGTGACATACATGCTTTCAATTTTGACAAAGCTAAAATTTTGTAGCGTGGTAGAGGGTTAATGTTCCACTCTATCCTGATTTTCTACCATACTGAATCCTTTAACCCTTTCCCAAACAACAAATTTTGGACTGGTCCAAATTGAAAGAGTTTGCAGACGACAATTTTAAATTTTATGAAAATGGCAGAAAGTTATCAAAAAGGGTAGAAAACACTGTGGGAAAAGGAGAAATTGCTCGTTATGAGCAATTTCTCCTTTTCCCACTGTGTTTTCAAAAGACTTGTACTGCAGACACGTGAAAACCAGGGCTTGTTTCGGAATGGGTTAAATCCCCATCTCATGCTTATTTTTTTTTTACCTAAAATACTATACTGAACACTTTAAATACACCCACCTCATGCTGACTTACTACCTAAAATACGAAACTGAACCCTTTAAATATTCAAAACTGAACCCTTTAAATACCCAAAACTGAACCCTTTAAATACCCAAAACTGAACCCTTTAAATACCCAAAACTGAACCCTTTAAATACCAAAAACTGAACCCTTAAATACCCAAAACTGAACCCTTTAAATACCCAAAACTGAACCCTTTAAATACCAACCTCATACTCATATCTAAAATACCATATTGAATCCTTTAAACACCAACCTCATGCTGATTCACTACAATACTGAAATATACTAAATACTAGTACTTTATACACCCACCTCATGCTGATTTACTGCCTGAAATACCATACTGAACCCTTTAAACACCCACCTCAAGATGATTTACTACCTAAAATACCATACTGAATCCTTTACACACCAACCTCATGCTGATTCACTACAATACTAAAATATCATACTAAATACAAGTACTATATACACCCACCTCATGCTGATTTACAACCTAAAATACCATACTGAACCCTTTACCACACAATCCCGACTTTTAACGACCCTGTGAAAGAAGCCTTTTGAAAACATTGTAGGAAAAGGAGAAAATACTGAAATATACTAAATACTAGTACTTTATACACCCACCTCATGCTGATTTACTGCCTGAAATACCATACTGAACCCTTTAAACACCCACCTCAAGATGATTTACTACCTAAAATACCACACTGAATCTTTTAAACACCCACCTCATGCTGATTCCCTACAACAATAAAATACCATACTAAATACTAGTACGTTATAAAACTATGTAATGCTGATTTACTACCTGAAATACCATACTGAATACTTTTTACACTCATCTCATACTGATTCACGATATGTACTTAAAACACCAAACAGAATCATTTAAACACCCACCTCAGGATGATTTACTACCTAAAATACCAAACTGAATCCTTTAAACACCCACCTCAGGATGATTTACTACCTAAAATACCATACTGAATCTTTTAAACACCCACCTCATGCTGATTTACTAAACAATAAAATACCATACTAAATACTACTACTTTATACACCTAGGTAATGCTGACTTACTACCTGAAATACCATACTAAATGCCTTATACATCCACCTCATACTGATTTACTATTTAAAATACCAAACTGAATCATTTAAACACCAACCTCAAGATGATTTGCTACCTAGAACACCATACTGAATCCTTTTAACACCCACCTCATGCTGATTCACTACAACAATAAAATACCATACTAAATACTAGTACTTTGTAAGACCACGTAATCTGAAATACCATACTGAATGCTTTATACACCCACCTCATACTGATTTACTACTTAAAATACCAAACTGAATCATTTAAACACCCACCTCAAGATGATTTACTACCTGAAATACCATACTGAATCTTTTAAACATCACCTCATGCTGATTTACTATGTATAATAACATACTAATTCCTTTAAACACCCACAGAAATATCCAAAATGATTCATCTATAAATCAACACATTTTAAACTTCCCCTACTTACTCTTCACCACACAATCCCGACTTTTAATGACCTTGAGAAAGACAGCTTTTGAAAACATTGTCTACTTTCCCACAATAGCTGAACCTCAAATGCAGAATTGAACATGTAAACAAGAAAAAGATGACAAAAGTTTGGAACTTATCTGTATTAACACTTTACCATACAATTCCGAGTTTGAACGACCCTGAGGAAGAAACTTTTTGAAAACATTGTGGGAAAATGAGAAAATGCAGGTAACCAGCATTTTCTCCTTTTCCCACAATGTTTTCTATACACAAATTTCCATTTTTGAGTCATATTTATTTTGTCATCTGCAAAAGCTTTCGAAAAAAAATTAACAAGTCTAGAATTAGAGTTAAAAGCACTAATTTTGCAGACAACAAATTAAATGCTGTTCAAATGACAATATTTGTCTCTGAAAGAGTAGAAATCCTTGTAAAAAAGCCCTAATGTCAGTCACTAGCCTTCGTTCTTTTAACTCTTTACCAAACCAAAATGTCTTAGACTTGTCCAAATAGAAAGCACTTACAGACAACAAATCAAATGTGACTCAGAGGATTGGTTTTAATTTTCAAAGGTAAGAAAACATTGTTACCAGCCTTTTTTCCTTTTCCCACAGTGTTTTCGGAAGTCCAATATCTGTGGGTCCCTAAGACCTGAGGATTGTGTGGTAAAGGGTTCAGGATTGGTTTTATTGACCCATGCTCTGGCAAAAGGGGCTTAATGCATCTCCACAATGCATTATACAAAGTAGATCATCACATAACAATGTATCTTTTAAATTCATTTTGTATAGCAACTGTTTGAATTATGAGAGAAATTAATTTCGATCAGAAAGTTGACAAATAGCAAAAAATTTCGGCCCAGGTCAGTCTGCGGATTGCACAGCTGACCTGGGTTGAGACTGTTTGCAGATGCATTAAGCCCCTTTTCACAGAACATGGCTCATATTGGAAAAAAAAAAAAAAATAAATAAAAAAAAAAAAAAAAAAAAGAACTGTGACTTTTTACCTGTGCCAGTTCCTGTTGGATCCCCTCCTTGAATCTGTAAAAGTAAACAAGTGCAACAAACATTATAAACCATTGGGATATAGGGTGGGATAAAAGTTTGCTTCAAAGATAAAAAATTTTGTATACTGACAAATGATAACAAGCAAGCCTTAACCCTTTACCACACAATTCTGGCTTTTAACAACCCTGAGCAAGAGAGCTTATGAAAACATTGTGGGAGAAGGAGAAAATGCTGGTAACCAGCATTTTCTCTTTTTCCCCACAATGTTGTCTATCCTTTCAAAGATAAAGTCCATCATGTAAGCAACAGTCCCATTATTGTCTTCTGATGCATTCCATATGGAAAGGTCTAAAATTTTGTTGTGTGGTAAAGGGTTAAGCAAGCTTAGTAAAGCTTTAACATTTTTTTTTAAGACATGTTTCAAACAATTTTTTACTTAATATCAGTACATAATATATGAAAACCTAGGTACACTCTGTGTTGAAAAATAGTTCCATTGAAGGTAAACAGAGTGTCTTGGTTTTAAATCCAACAATTTAACAAATCTACTGATCATCTATTGACATTTCGATCTACAGGGTTACATGTGAGTCAGATATTTGTTTCAACTTGGGATGGGACCGAATAGTCGAATATTCGAATATTCTAAAAACGGCCGAATATTCGAATATGAAATTAGTATTCGAATAGTCGTTTTGTTCTTCTTTTACGATGTTTAATAAATTGAGCGTAAATAGGAAAAAAGAACGGTTTCAAAAAAACGATATGATCCCGTGCTTTGTCACTCAGCTGTGTATCAGTCGATGTGTTGTTTACACGTGTCAAGCTGTTTTTAACACCTATTAATTTACATAACACTTTTGACTGGTCTTCTACTTATCACCCTCTATTAAGCCTGTCATTGCCCAGTCTTGATCAGTCGTACTTTACATCATTAGATTTGCCAACGCAACTTTGTCAGTGATAAGGCTAGGGTCTGTTGTTGTCGTCGGCGGCGTTGTTGTTGTATAATAATTAAGTATTATTTACACGGAGCAATTAAATGGTTTATCAATCCTAGAATTAAAACCTGTAACTTTTCCCATTCAATTGTTTATTTCGGCTTTATTGTACTTAATTTTTATGGCAAGTGAAATTTTGATGGCGAATGAGACGTGCAATACTTAGCATACTTTGATTTAGGTCTTTACTTTGATACTTACAGAAGGAAAAGTTAACGCCATAAAAAAATAAATTATGCAAGGTATGTGACTGATTTCGCATTCACTGATGCCTTTTCTCTATAAAGGTTAGTGAGCTAGCTAGTGAAAGTATCCAATGCGCATATTTAATTTGATTTTGTTAGATGTACGTGTTGCTAAAAGTGTACCAGTTGTCGGACATTCCAATTTCGGACACCGGACCATAAAACAATTATAGAATTCTGTGATCGAATGTTCGAATATATTCGAATACTAAAAACCGAATATTCGAGTATCAATATTTGAATTCGTTCCCATCCCTAGTTTCAACCCTAAGAGCACCGAATAAATGCCACAGACTATTTAAGTCCAGAAATAAGACGCCAAATAATTGCAATATCATGAATGCATTTGACTATAGTGTTTCGGGAAAGCAGACAGTGTAGGTCAAAGATCAGCAGACTGCACATACACAAGCTGCAACGGCAACTATGTAGGGCAAACCTCTCATAACAATCCAGTTCTTTTTTTGTCACATTTTCAAATTTGGACTGCTGAAAAATGCACAAAAACTCGTCAGTAAGAAGTAATGACTCGCTGTATAATATATGTAAAACCTAAAAACTTACCATGAAATTTCTGATGAGTCTGTGAAATATGGTGTTGTCATAATAACCCTTTTTACATAACATTATAAAGTTTTCACATGTTTTAGGCACCTGCAAAATGATACAAGCATGTAAAAAATCCCATCAAGTAATTCAATCAAATAACTAAAACTGTTCATGAACCTTATTCTAAAAATTCCAAAGAACACAATTTCTGACTGGCTTAACCAAGTAGTTTAGCCATATCGGAATATGTGTAAATTTCTAAATAAACCCATTACCAAACAATCACGACTTTAAACCACCCTGAGGAAGACGGCTTTTGAAAACATTGTGGGTAAAGGAGAAAATGCTGGTAACCAGCATTTTCTCCTTTTCCCACAAGGTTTTCTGCCTTTTCAAAAACAAATTACAACATTTGGGTCAATTTAATTTACAATCTGCAAATCCTTTTAATTTGGACTGATCTAAAATTCTGTTGACGGTAACGGGTTAAGAATAAAACTAAAAAGATGCTCAGGTATCAAACCTGGTTCTGAAAAGGTTCAAGAGCCAACATGAGCAAGATGAATATTTCTCCTTTCTGACACTTGTACTAGTTTTAGGCAGTTGTACACAGAGTTCTAATATTGATGACTGATGAATTATTTACCAGATTAGAAAGTTTGAAACTCGGTAGAGGGTTATCAGAGGTCTCCAGTTCGAGTTCTAGGATGAGCAGGTTGACTTGTTACCACATGACAAAAATGTAGACCTGGCCAAATTGAAAGCTCTTGCAGACAGCTGACTAAATTTTGATCCATCTATCAAATTTTTCCAGCATTTTTTCTCACTGGCTGTAAGGATGTACCTTTAACAATTTACGACACAAGAAAATTTTAGAGTCATCCATAAAGAAAACATTTACACACAACATATTAAACATAGTGTCAAAGTATAATATCTGACTTTGAAAGTGTAGAAACTCAGAGGTAAAAGGAGAAAATGCTGATTACCAGCATCTTTTCCATTTTCCACAATGCTTTCAAAACCTGTATTCCTCAGGGTTGTTAAAACATTGAATTTTTTTGATAATGGGTTAAAGAGTACTGTATTTTGTTATGAGAGTCAATACATGGAACTGTGCAACTACATATCGACTTAAAAATACTGATAAGCATTTTTTTTCTGTTGATCAAATACAAAGCAAGCAAAATATCTCCTTTTAACCAAATGACAAAATTTTGGGGGTCATCTAAATTGAAAGCATTTGCAGAAGACAAACTGAATTCAGCTAGAATTATGCTACGCTATTTGACTTTGACAGGGTAGAAAACATTGTGCTGGTTACCAGCATTTTCTCATTTTCCCAAAATGTTTTCAAAGGGCTTTTTCTTCATGGTCGTTGAAACTCATGAATGTGTGGTAAAGGGTTAAACTACATAAACTAAGAGGTTTTTAAACACTTACCATATCACAATGTAGTTCAAGATTCAGCTGACCATAGTTGGTCACCAGTCGAACATAGCCTTTCTTTTTTACCCTTCCATAGCGAATAATATCCTCATCAATTATGGCTGAAATGCAAAATTAAGTCTGTGTTTACTGACCACCCTTTACTCTCTTTATCAAATAATCCTGCACCTTCTTGCCATGACCTTCGAAAACATTGCTGGAAAAGGAGAAAATGCTGGTAACCAGTATTTTAACCTTTTCATACAATGTTTCCTACCCTTTCACTGACAAATCCCATCAGCCACATTTTTTTTTTGTCATATTAAATGCTACTAATATCAATGTATCAAATTTTTTGTTGTCTGGTAATCCCCAGTTTTAACAACCAAAAGAAATAAGCATTTTGAAAACGTTGCAGAAAAAGGAGACAATGCTGGTAACCAGCATTTTCTCCTTTTCCCACAATGTTGTCTACCCTTCTAAAGAGCAATTTCAGTTTCTCAATCACATCTACTTTGTTATCTGCAAATGCTCTTAATTTGGACATGTCTGGTTGCTAAGATTTTCTCCTTTTCACTCAATGTTTTTTAAAAGTCTGTTTCCTCTGGCTTTCTCAGTGTCGCTCAAAGTCAGGATTGTGTGGTAAAAGGTTAGAAACCAGGTGTGACGTAGGATGGGTTTCATCCTGAATCTTGCACTATCCCGCTTAACAAAACTAACAGTGTTCCAGGGGCGTCATCCATCTGGGCAACAAGTGGCTATGAGAAATAAATAAAAATCAATCAATCCCTTATCTAGCAATAAAGCTTTTGTTATAAACAGACAAGTACAAGTGTACTGAATGCCAGTCTGTATTTACCTGCCTGGTGTTCTGTTTCTGGTACCATAGCAGTTGATGTAAATGATGCTGCAACCATTCCCGTTGAATAATGGGCCTGAAAATGTCAAAAATTATTTTAAGAATTTCGCATCATTTTTCAAGCAAACATAAAAAATATCTGTATAGTTTTAAGGAGATACTAAGAATTTTGTAAAAAAATTGATTTCCTGCTTTACCATGTAGTTTTTTTTCATGTGAACTAAATACATGACAAAGAATAGAAACAAATTACAATATTGGAATCAAAGTTGTGACAAAAATGTCTCATTGCCTTAACCCTTTACCACACAATCCGGACTTTTAACGACCCTAAGAAAGAAGCCTTATGAAAACATTGTGGGAAAAGGAGAAAATGCTGGTAACCAGCATTTTCTCCTTTTCCCACAGTGTTTTCTACCTTATCAAAGACAACTTCCATTATTTCTCCTTTTCCCACAGTGTTTTCTACCTTATCAAAGACAACTTCCATTATCTGAGCCACATTTAAATTGTCGTCTGCAACTGCTTTCAATTTGGACAAGTCAACAGAATCTGCCTTATGTTGTAACTGTGAAAACTCCTTTATACAAACATGATAATACCTGTATATTTTAACCCCTAACTCTTAACCCTTTACCAAACAATCCTGGGTTTTCATGACCCTGTGAAAAAATCCTTTTGTAAACATTGTGGGAAAAGGAGAAAATGCTGGTAACCAGCATTTTCTCCTTTTCCCACAATGTTTTCTACCCTTTCCAAAACAAATTTCAATATATGAGTCACATTAATTTTGTCGTCTGCAAATGCCTTCAATTTGGACCAGTCTAACATTTTGTTGTTTGGTAACGAGTTAATCAAATGACAAAAATTTTAGAACAGTCCAAATTCAATGCATCTGCAGACAACAAAATAAATATGGCTCAAAAATGGAAATTCATTTTGAGAAGGGTTGAAAAAATTGTGGGAAGAGGAGAAAATACCGGTTTTTCTCCTTTTTACACAATTTTTTCAATGTTTTCTCCAAAGTCATTAGATGTCCTGATTGTGTTGTATGGGGTTCAAAAAGCCTTTCAAGACAATAGTTGCCTTTGCAGACAACAAAAATCAAGATCAGATTGCATATAACATGCAGTCTGATCTTTGATCTACACAGTCTGCTTTGCTGAGACATTTAGGACAAAAGTAACTTTAAAACCGCAATTATTTGGGCCTATGATCATGTTTGTTGGGTTTATTTGGCGCTCTAGGCCTTGATTCTTTACCAAATGAAGAAATTTTGGACTTAACCAAACTGAAAGCATTTGCAAACAACAAACTGAATTTAAATAATGATTTCTTTCTTTAACTTGTACTGTAGCAAAGTGGACAAATACCCACCATCAGCATCTTATCACTGAAGCAGCACAATCAGAGAAAACAAAGTTCACCTGTGACCTTGACCTTTGACCAATGTGATCCAAAAACAAAAGGGCACCTCCTTGGATCATGAGGAACACTTGTATAAAGTTTCAGGGTCCTAGGTCATATGGCCTTTGAGTTAGAGCACAGAAATGAAAACAAGACAGACAGATTGACAGATAGACGGATGCACTGACAGGCAGACAGACAGACATGGTGAAGCCAGTATACCCCCTCTACTTTGTAGGTGGGGTTATAATAACCCTTTACCTAGACAACACTGGAAAATACAGAAAATACTGGTTATCTTTACTGCTGAATGTTTTCTACTAATTCTGAATTAAATTTGAAAATTTACCCTTTACCAGACAACACAAGTTTAAGCTTGTTTGTATCAGAAGCATTTGTTCACAACCAATTAAGTAACTCTGACAATGGAAGTTGTCTTTGAAAGAGAAGAAAACATTTAGGGAAATACAGAAAATGCAATTTACCACAATCTTCTCCATAATTTTGTTATCACAGGCTTCCCTATCAGGATCATAAAAACATTACAGCATTTGATAACTGGTGAACTTAAATGGAAAGTTATGAGATAAACTACTCACAGAATTAAATCTATCTGCAACTTTCTTAGCCTCTGGCTTTTTCTCCTGCAAAAAGAAAAATACACTCCTAAAGTTCTTACAGAACTTGTCATAAAACTCTCTAACCAGAAAATTTGCAAATATTCATGTTATACGATCTTACAGATGTTAACTACAGTTTGACGGCTGTTATCAGTAAAATAGCAATACACTCTTGATTGAAACAGAATATGAGATCATAATGAAATAATTTTTTTTTCTTAAATTGACAATTTAATGAGAAAATAAACAAAATACTAATTGAATAGGGATCTTATTGTATTTGACTATAAATACTTGACTATTCATTCCCATCCCTAACAGGCAATACATACTGAATATTATGATGTACATGTACATAGAAACTTTCCTGCTGCTTGTATTTGATTCAAGCAGAGTGAGAAAATTTGATATCTTTCCAGACCAAAAGTCGTAGAGAGATGTTAAAATTTCTTATGCAGTGAGAAGTAAATACAAGCACCAGTAAAGTTACTACAATATAATATTCTTGTTATTATATACCTAAAACTTTCAACTACAAAATTTTGCAGTTATTGACATTTTATTCGTAAATTGGTAAATAAAACAAACAATGGTGTAGTGGCTAGTAACTTTTTTTGTATGAATGGCTGATAAATATCATGGCGTAAATTTTGACCAATCAAATCATAAATCAATATGTACATTTTCCACGCATGAGTTACGTCATCATACAATATTTGGAACCGTATCTGACACTGTGTAGATACAGATTTTTTTCTACTGTGTGCGATATTTTATCCATGTGTGATGCATGTATTACAGCCAGAAAATGTTTTTGGTATATATATATATCTATCTAGAGGTACATACTGGGGCTGTGTATTCTTTTTCAAGTGTTTCAAGGACGTCTCTCGTTTCAGCATTGATGTTTTTCAGTCGATACTTTGGATCTTTTCTCAAAACTTCTTCGTCTGTAAGAGAATTCATCAAATGCATTTACACTGTACATATGGAATGTTACAACAGTCTGCATTTCTGCATGGTCCGATCATGTCAAGTTGCTTGTGTAAAGAGATGCGTATCTGATGAGACCAAAGGTTGAATCCGATGCTCATCTCTTTACACAGGCAACGAGACATGATCCGACCATGCAGAAATGCAGACTATTGTAATATTCCCTTTATTATATACATCACCACTATAACTGTAGGGAAACATCACAAAATCAATACGAATAATCAAAAAATCTGAGAACTAAATTTATTGTAGATATGTACAATATTTATGAATGGTGGATGAATAAACATAGATAACGGTAAGTCTGCATAGATCTAGGATGCATTTATAAATGGTGGTTGCTGTTCGAGCCGCTACAAGAAATTAAACAACAACTGTGGCTTAAAAACTATATCTTAAACAAAGCAAAGGTAGTCAGTGGTTGTAATTCAGTGTCATTGTCAAGAACAACACATTTTTTTCTGTTTCAATCCAGGGTCGAGTCAATCTTATGATAATTAATCACAATGCCAAAATCACGAGTGAACTGTACAGTAACATTTTGACATACCCTTTTGAAACAACACATGTTTATGTATTGATCATTGATCAATATCCGACAAAATCAACAGAATAAGGAATAAAATCTCATGAGACTATTAACTCTTTGCCACACAATCCCGACTTTTAACAACCCTGAGAAAGAAGCCCTTTTGAAAACATTGCGGGAAAAGGAGAAAATGCTGGTAACCAGCATTTTCTCCATTTTCCACAATGTTTTCTACCCTTCCCAAAACACCTTTCATTTTTTCAGTCACGTTAATTTTGTCGTCTGTAAATGCCTTCAATTTGGACAAGTCTAAAATTTTGTCGTTTCGTAAACAGTTAAATGTTTTTTTTCTGTTTACCCTCTACCATGTATATCAACAACCCTGAGAAAGAGACCTTTTTGAAAACATTGTAGGAAAAGAAGAAAATGCTGGTAACCAGCATTTTTCTCCTTTTCCCACAATGTTTTCTACCATATCAAAGACAAAAAATCATCATCTGAGCTACATTTATTTTGTCGCCTGCAAATGCTTTCAGCTTGGTTTATTCTAAAATTTTCCCATGTGGTAAAGAGTTAAAGGCAAAAAGCTACTGTCCTGGGGTCTATTATCTGGACCAACAGGCAGCCCCCCCCCCCCCCCCCCCCCCCCCCCCACATACACACAAAATAATATCCTGTAATAAAATGTTCCACTTACCCTCATCTCCAAATTTCAGATTGTTTTTGACATGGAAGAACTTCTGAATATTGAATTTGTCAAGGTTGGAAGGATCCTGAAAAGCATTTAGAAGGCATCCAGTAAACTTCAGGTATTATTTAAATTCACTTGGCTATAACAATTCTTTAGCATCAAAGCCCCTTTTCACAGAGCATAGTCCATATTATTTCAGTCGTATCACCGAAGCCAGTGCATCTACCCATCTTGTCCTGAGGTTTCTTTCCCCAGAGCTTTGCAGGTGACAGCTAATTTAATCCCGTCACATTGATTATCAACAATCCTCCAAGAGAGCTTAACAAGATTGGATTCAAATTCAAGACCCCCTGGATAATTAGCCCAGGTAATCATCAAATACTCCTTTTATGACAATGCTATCTATCTTTACAAGAGAAAATCTAATCATTTGAGCAATATTCAACCCTTTACCGAACAATCCCATCTTTCCATTATGACAAAAAAACAGGAGGCTTTTGAAACATTGTGGGAAAGAAGAAAATGCTGGTACCAGCATTTTCTTCTTTTCCCACAGTGTTTTCTATGCCTATGCTCTCTATATACATCCTGATGACAAAGAAGGAGGCTTCTGAAAACATTGTGGGTAAAGAAGAAAATGCTGGTAACTAGCATTTTCTCCTTTTCCCTCAATATATTTTATCCTCTCTGATCTCCATTCATATCCTATCATTTGTGGTAACCAGCATTTTCTCCTTTTTCCACAATGTTTTCTATCGTCTCTGCCCTCCATACATATCCCATTATCTGTGGTATTCTTTCCAAAGCCACTGGCTGCTTTCCCACATAATCATCATCGAAAACAATGGTCAGCGGTGAGAGAGAAATGAATCCTGTCGCAATGACTATTATCAATCCTCTGAAAGAAATTGGCCGAGCCGGGGATCGAACCAGTGACCTCCTGTTCTCAAGTCACAATCTTTTCTATCCCTCTCTGCTTTCTATACATATCCTATCATTGCAACATTTGTCATCTGAAAAGCTTTCAATTTGGACCAGTCTAAAACTTTGTCAACTGCTAAAGGGTTAGTTTTCCCATCCCCAAAATGCTTTCAATAGGGACAAGTCCCAAATTTCGTCTCCTGGTAATGAAGAATACCTGTATAGTTAAAAGGTCTTTTCTTGTGAAGGTTTCATCGGTCAGCAGGTCTTTCCAAAAGTTAGGTTTGATGTTCAATCTCTGTATAGCCTTAAAGGGAGATAAATATATACGTACAGGTATATGTTTTTTTTCAAAGATAAATTCCTTGTTTCTCAATGTTGTCGGTCTAACCCTCTGATCTGTACAAACACAGTAACAAGACGGCCATCGACCCTAAAGCGCTCACCTGAATAAAGTCACCGAGAACTGCTAAAGTTAAAGACATTCTGGTGATGATGTAAAACACATGAGTGTTTGTGACCCATAATATTTTGAGCTGCCGGGACCCAATTTTGTTCTTGCCCGAGATTTCATCTAGACGAACATTCTGACAGAGTTTCATGAGTATCAGACTGAAAATGTGGCCTATAGAGCATACAGAAGGTTTTTCTAAGGTTTGCCCTAGAAGCCTCTTTTTTGACCCAATGTAACCAATCTTAAACTTTTTTGTACTGTTTTGTCCGGATGTGACCAAGTTTCGAACTTGTCTGAGATATTATCATGACAAGCATTCTGGCCATGTTTCATGGATTGGAGGATTGGAGTGAAAATGTGACCCCTAAGATTGCACACAAGGTTTTACTAGGATTAGTCCCAGTGGCCTACTTTTTGACCCAATGTGACCCAATATTTAACTTGTACTAGATATTATCAAGACAAGCATTCTAACTATATTTCATGAGTATTGGGCTGAAAATGCAGTCTCTAGCGTGCACACAAGGTAACTGTTGATGACAGGACAACCCATAATGGACAGAGCACAATCAGAAAAACTCATCTTGAGCCTCCAGCGTCTGTATTCCATGATGAGAAGGAAACAACACAATGGAATAAAGAGGTTAGACAAGAATAATGAATCAGAAAATACCGGTACTTGGCTTCATAGAAAAATCCTTCGTGATCAGTTAAATATGACAAAAGCACTGCATGTTGGTGCCAATAGTTGTCCGTCTTTACTTGATTTTTAGTGAAAATTCTAAGACGAAAAAGGGGCATAACAGTGTCAAAAATATTTTGATAGTTACCTGCTTTTGTTGTATGGGTTCTCCTTGTGATAGTTAACAATTTGTCCAAGTTTGAAGTAAATATCTTCGGTAACACAGATATTATAAAATGTCGAAGTTTTTTCATGGTGCGGCAGATGACAACAAGTTCAAAAATACTTACATCAAAAGCATATACATTCCCTGTGACTTTGACTGCAACTATATGTGTGTTCTCATTGAATACTTTAAAGGTCACTGGACAGTGATATTTCCCTGCAAAACAGATAAATAGAAAATGGAGGTCTAAGCCTTTACCAAATAATTCTGTATTTTAAAAGTTAGACGGCTTTCAAAAACATACTGGGAAAAGTTTCCACATTGTTTTCTGCCATATCACAGAAGATCAACTTTTTGGTATTAAAGATACATCCTTAAAGCCAGAGAGAAACACTGCTGTTAAAGCTTGATACTATGTAGAATGGCTGAGAATACAATCAGCTGTGTAAACATAGTTAAATTACCAATATATATGGTGTAAGGGATAAAGAAACTCACGGGGTTAGTCTTTGATTTAAAACCTGAAATGACAGTGATTTTTATGAAGACCCCCAGAAAATGAAATGTAACCTTCCAACCATCGGGGTCAACATTTGGCATGAAGATACAAGAATGACTATAGTTGGATAAAATAAAGATGAAATGGATTAAATATATGTATTGGCTGAAAATGAGTATGGGTGTATCTTGAATTTGACATTGTCACCTGCAGATTCTTTCAATTTCCCAGATGCAAAAAATAACCCTTTACTACACAATCCAAAGTTTTAACCACCCTGGGGAAAAGGCTTTTGAAAACATCGTGGGAAAAGAAGAAAACGCTGGTTACCAGCATTTTCTCCTTTTCCCACAAAGTTTTCTACCCTCTCAAATGCAGGTATCATCATTTGAGCTACATTTTATTTGTCGTCTGCAAATGCTCTCACTTCCGTTGAGTCCAAAATTCTGTCATATGGTAAAGAGTTAATGGGTTAAAAGATGGTGAATAAGTCAAGAATGGGACAATATTACTGTAGAAAAAACCAAAGCAAGCCATCAATTCTTCATTTGTGCCCCCCCCCCCAATCAATCGGGATAATGTGTTAACCCTTTCCCAAACAAGCCCTGGTTTTCACGTGTCTGCAGTACAAGTCTTTTGAAAACACTGTGGGAAAAGGAGAAATTGCTCGTAACGAGCAATTTCTCCTTTTCCCACAGTGTTTTCTACCCTTTTTGGAGAACTTTCTGTCATTTTCATCAAACTTAAAATTGTCGTCTGCAAACTCATTCAATTTGGACCAGTCCAAAATTTGTCGTTTGGGAAAGAGTTAACGGGATAAAAGATAGTAAATAAGTCATGTAAATGGACACCTACCTTCTGAATTCTTGTGAAAATTTAGTTTTGTCAGTTCTTTAGCACTGAGTTTTTCTCCAGTAGCTGGGTTAACTCCATATTTCTTCAGAAATGGGACAATGTTCCTGTTGAAAAATCGAAGGAGACCATCAATTCTTCATTTAACGCCCCCACCCTAACCCCAATCAATGCCCCCTACCCTCACCATCCCTCCCTCTTAATTTTTTTCTTCTTTGCAAAAATCAACAAAATCACCATCACCCTAATTACTTCACAAGTCAAGGTCTTTAACTCTTTACCACACAATTCCGAGTTTTAATGACTCTAAGAAAGAAGGCCTTTTCAAAAAATGGTGGGAAAAGGAGAAAATTATGCTGGTAACCAGCATTTTCTCCTTTTCCTACAATGTTTTCAACTCTACCACAGACAGAGATTATCATCTGAGTTACATTTTTTTGTCGTCTGCAAATGCTCTCAATTCGGTCAAGTCCAAAATTTCTTTTGTTAAGTATAGAGTTAACAACTGACTACCTCAGTATATATCAACTTCCCATTACACCATACACTTTGATAATCAACATCCTCCTCAACAAACTGGAAAGAATTTTAAGATAAACAAGAGTACCATATCTGGTAGCTACCGCTCGGCTAAGTTGCTTATAGTGAAAATTCTAACTCAAAAAAGAGCATAACTGATTCAAAAAATATTTTGATGGTTACCTGCCCCTGCTGAATGGGTTCACCTTTTGATATTGCCTACTTCATTTAATCTGGGTCCGTATTCACCAACCATTCTTAAGAATATTCTTGGTCTTGGTCTCCAAAATTTTCCAAATTTGAAAGTAACACACCTTCTGATTGGCTAAACCATTTGGTTTAGCCAATCAGAAGTTGTGTTACTTTCAAACTTGGAAAATCTTGAAGAGTAAGTCTAAGAACGTTCTTAAGAATGGTTGGTGAATACAGACCCTGATCCTGACCTTTATGCTGAATATATAAGTAGGCATATAAATAGAACTCTTGACTTATTCGTAAAGTTTAGTTCGCATTTGCTGAAGTTATGGAAGACTTGAGCTAGTTCTCTGTCAGCTACTTACATGTATATACAAAAGTAAGCAATTTAATTTGCGCATACCATTTACCTATTTGGGACATATGCTGAAGGCAGTGCCGTGCCGTGAGTAAACATAGATTTTTAATTTATGTAAATGATGTTGACCTAGGTCAGGTTAAATGATGAGGGCAATAGTTAACAACTTTTCCAAGTTTGAAGCAAATATCTCCAGTAATGTCAGAGATATTTTAAAATGTCATCGTGATGACAATGCCAGGGCTATTATAATACCTTAATGATCTTTTCTTCAAAAACAGCTGAACTAAAGATATCAAAGAGCAGTTTCTCTGATTATTTGTGCATACCATTAAGCTTCCAAAACTTTTACTAAAATCATTAGATTTGTCCTCAGAAAAATCATTTAACACCCTCCCACCCCCTTTGAGAAATGCAGGACCCCTGAGGACATTAAATGAAGAATAATTTGTAGTTAGAGGTTCTGATAAATGGGGGCATCTATGTTCTAGCAAAAGGCTGACCAGCCCGCTTAGCTCAAGTGCTAGAGTGTAGGACTTATACACATCAAGTCTTGGGTCACTTGAGGGTGTGGGTTCAAGCCCCATGGCTGGCCATCTAAAATAACAAATAGTCTTTTGGACTCCCAGCTTCTTAAAGAACCAGGGATAACAGTTAACTTAGGATGGGTATTGTCCTGTATCTTGCACTATCTCCCATAACAAAAACTAACAGCCTTCATGCGGTGCCACCCATATGGGCAACTGGTGGCGGCGATAAATAACCCTAAATTCAATCAATCAACCTAGCAAAAGGGCAATGATGGCCCTGTATGGATCCACTGCCTTTTAACCCTTTACCTCACAATCCTGTGTTTAACCCTTTCCCAAACAAGCCCTGGTTTTCACATGTCTGCAGTACAAGACTTAGTCTTTTGAAAAAACTGTGGGAAAAGGAGAAATTGCTCGTAACGTGCAATTTCTCCTTTTCCCACAGTGTTTTCTACCCTTTTTGATAACTTTCTGTCATTTTCACCAAATTTAAAATTGTCGTCTGCAAACTCTTTCAATTTGGCCCTCTCCAAAATTTGTCGTTCGGGAAAGGGTTAAACAACCCTTAGGAAGAAGCCTTTTGAAACCAGCATTTCCTCCTTTTCCCACAGTGTTTTCTACCCTACCAAAGCTGAATACCAAACTTTTTTGAAAGTTGATTTTAGATTTTGAATGTCACTAATGAAATATACTTACATCAAGTCAAAAATAACTCCATCTTTTGTACATAATGGGTTTTCAAAAGGTTGCATGGACAATCTGAAATACAGAAACAGCCCACCATAACCTTTGAAGATATATCTATACTCATTTTCAGCAAGTTTTTAACCCATTTCACTTTTATTTCATGAAACTATAATAATTCTTGTATCTTCATGCCAAATATTGCCATTGCAAGCTTGCACAGATTACGGCCAGTAGAAAATCCATTTCATTTTTTTGCAGCTTTCAAAGAAATCACTGTTGTCATTTTAGGTTTTAACTTAAATGAGGGCAAATCTCTCAAGTTTCTCCATCCCTTACCCTATATATATTGGTAATTTATCTAGGTTTAAACAACTGACCAAATTCCAAGTCATTCTACACACTTTCACCATTCTACACACTTTCAATTTTCAACATTTTTTTTTTTTCTCTCTGGCTGTAAGGACATAGCTTTTAACCCTTTCCTACACAATCCCAAGTTTAACAACCCTGAGAAAGAGGGATTTTGAAAACATTGTGGAAAAAGGAGAAAATGCTGGTAAACAGCATTTTCTCCTTTTCCAACAATGTTTTCTATCCTAATCAAGAACAAATAACACCATTTGAAAAATGTTTGACTTGTCCTTTGTGATTTCCTTCAACATGGCCAAGTCTTGACTTTTGCTGTGGGGTAAAGGGTTATAACAGTAAAATTAATATTGATTCCATATTACTGGAATATGATGAAAGATTTTCTATTTAACTCTTTACCAAATGACAAAATTTTAAACTAGTCCAAATTGAAAGGATTTGCAGATGACAAATTAAATATAGCTCAAATGATGATTTCTGTTTTGGATTGGGTAGAAAACATTGTGGGGAAAGGAGAAAATGCTGGTTACCAGCATTTTTTCCCTTTTCCCACAATGTTTGCAAAAGGCCTCTTTCATAGGGTCGTTAAAATTGTGTGGTAAAGGTTAAAACTAATTAACCCTTTACCAAACAATCCCGACTTTTTACGACCCTTGGGAAGAAGGCTTTTGGAAACATTGTGGGAAAAGAAGAAAATGCTGGTTACCAGCATTTTCTTCTTTTCCCACTATGTTTTCTGCCCTCTGAGAGACAAATTTAATGTTTTGGGTAACATTAAAAATGTCGTCTGCAAATGCTTTCAATTTGAACCAGTCTAAAATTTTGTCGTTTGGTAAAGAGTTAACCCTTTCCCCAAACAAGCCCTGGTTTTCATGTGTTTGCAGTACAAGTCTTTTGAAAACACTGTGGGAAAAGGAGAAATTGCTAGTAACGAGCAATTTCTCCTTTTCCCACAGTGTTTTCTACCCTTTTTGAGAACTTTCTGCCATTTTCATCAAATTTAAAATTGTCGTCTGCAAACTCTTTCAATTTGGACCAGTCCAAAATTTGTCGTTTGGGAAAGGGTTAAATCACACCATTTGAAAGTATGGAAATTACTTTGAACATGATAATCTGTTATTGTATGGTCGGTCCAAGTGCTAGTCACAGGCAGAGAAATTAATTGCAAAACTTGGTTAAAAGCTGCTAGGTCACTCTATCTTTTGTTAACTTTTTAACCCTTTACCACACAATCCCGAGTTTTAACAACCCTGAGGAAAAAGCCTTTTGAAAACAGTGTAGGAAAAGGAGAAAATGCTGGACACCAGCATTTTCTCCTTTTTCCCACAATGCTTTCTATCTGATCAAAAAAACTTGGCATCATTTGAGCTGCATTTAAATTGTCGTCTGCAAATGCTTTCAATTTGGGAGGGTCTAAAATTCTGTCGTGGGGTAAAGGGTTAAATAATTTTAATATTCATCCTTCTGCCAGCATCTAACACTTGGAAATTCATTTTTCTGCCAGAAGAGGCTAACATTGCACTCCCCAAAAGAAGCCGTTTGAAAACATTGTGGGAAAAGGAGAAAATGCTGGTAACAGCATTTTCTCCTTTTCCCACAATGTTTTGTACCCCATCAACAGTGTTTCTGCCAGCTTCAAATTTTTGAGGGTCATTTGTGACCCCTTATCCTAACTTTTGAGGGTCATACAGGAAAATTATGGGTCACTGTTATAACCCATTATCATTCAATCCCATGTTTTCACTAACTCTACAGTGGAAGGTTTAGAAAACAGTGTGGTTCCACAATGTATTCTATCAAATTAGAAAACCAGAAGCATTTTTTTAATGTTATGACTGGTATTGATGCTGGGAGCCGTAACATAAACTGTTAATGTAAATAAACGTGGCCGACGAAATTTTCAACCTTCGCTTACGAAACATTCTTTTACACCTTGGTTTCGCTAAATGTCACGGTTTTGTACGAAATTGTTCTTTTGGTTGAACTGATATTTTGGTTACCCCAGAAAAAACGCACAAGGCCAATTCCATTGCGCCCTGAAAGAAATAACTGCGTCAAAAATGCAAGATACGCGCTCTAGCGGAAACAATGAATGTTTAAAAAAAAAAAAAAAAAAAAAAAAAAATAAATAAATAAAATAATAATAATAATAACCTGAATAAAGCAAGCACTTGCCTTGAGCAAGCACTTTTCTTTTATCCAATAGTACCTTGCAAAATACAGGTTTAACAGTATATTTTGGTATGTTTGGTTGATATTTTATAATACAATTATGTCTAGCCACAGTCTTATAAAATTGTGAGACTTTTCATAGGATGCTTTTGGGAAAAAACTGCCACAAATCAATTATCAAAAGCAAAAGGAAATATTCATACGTGCAACAAGAAAATGGCAGCCTTTTGAATTCGCTGTTCTTTCGTTTATCTTCCTTATACCCTCCAAACTCATTTTTCCACTCCGTTGTCGTCAGATATCTGAAATAGATGGTCGATTTTAGTCATGTCATGGTGACAGCTTACCTGTTTCACCCTTTACCACATAATATGACCAAAGCCGTACAAAATAACCTGGGTATGAATGAACTGGGTACAAAATGACCTGGGTACGAAATGACTAAATCCTGTTACAGAGAGTAAACGTGTAACACTAACCACTGAATTTATTAATTCTTCTAGGGAGTTTTTAAGATTTGTTTTGCTTTTAGCTCTTTACCACACAATCCCAAGTTTTAATGACCCTGAGAAAGAAAGCTTTTGAAAACATTGTGGGAAAAGGAGAAAATGCTGGTAACCAGCATTTTCTCCTTTTTCCACAATGTTTTCTGCCCTTCCCAAAACAAATTTCAATTTTTAAATAACATTTATTTTGTTGTCTGCAAATGCTTTGAATTTGGACAAGTCGAAAAAATTTTTGTTGGGTAACGATTTAAATAGGCTCAAAAATTTAAGTTTCCATTAATGGACTGGTGGTAAATGATAAATAATCATTAATTTACGAGTCAGTCAAAGATGACTAAAATAAACCCTAAGTCTCTAAAAGTCATATTAGATAAATATACAGAGAATGATTCCATCAATAAGGTTATAGGTTTGAAAACGACGGTGTCCAATCTTCTGAACCTTTCTAGGGGCCGAATCAACTAAAAAGTTTCATTCAGGCTTGGGTACGAATCGTATCTATGGACCCAAACCCAAAACAAGGTTATTGGCGTTCAAGCCTGGCAAACCAAAAGTGTCTAAAAAACTTACAGTTTATCTTTCTGGTGTTGTTTTTTCCCCATTGTTGAGATTTGCTGAAAATTGTCAAAAGTAAGTTAGACTGCAGTGCGCTGGTTCCCTTACATTGGTCTAATTGGTTCCGAGGAGAATGGCTAATTTCACATGATGAGCAGCAAACAATACCATCGTACATTTTATATGCTGAGTAATTCGGCTTTGAATAGCGGAAACGAAGTAGATCCGGTGTTGTTGTTTTTTCATTTATATACGCATTTATATACGTATATCATTTTTTCATGAGCAATAGGCCTATGAAGCATATGAAAAATGGGAGGAATATGTTGTAATCCTGATAATGCAGCCTGTGAAATACTCTTTTACTGGCTTTTCATTTCGGACTTTTTTGTGTGTGTTTAAGTACAGATTTGACATTCTTTTTATTACAAGAATCAAATAAATAATAACTAAATTGCCATTGGTTAAAAGATGTGGACATGTTTATTCTGAAAGCCTATTTTCGGACCCGGTCATGACACCATTATACAAGGGTTGCAAACATTAATGCATGCTCATTTTCAATAGCAAATTGACGTTCTAAAATAAAATAATCTAGAGCGTCCATTAATTACACAGGTCAAGTAAAAATCTACACACAAAAACAGAATTTGCTCATAACAGTATTATTTATAACCTCGTCCCACCTCTCTCTTACGAGACAGGATTTCCGTAAAATAAATGAATATTTTTAGAGGTACGTCGCTGTTCAAATACTTTTTCTACTTATAATACATGAAGTGATAGGACTTTGGCAGTCTGTCACTCGTTCTGTAGATAGTTTGCCAGTTTCCCTCAAAATCAATTCTCAGTCCTGATCGCATTTTTTGAAGTCTGACAATGCACAATTGAAGTCAAGTTAGACTTATACATGTAAATTCACTGAATCGGATACCGACCCTAAATTTTTTGCTGTTCTGTTGTTTACTCCACACGCATACACATCTTTTATTTTCTCTGCATCCTACACTGAAGAATTTTTAATTTGAACCCCTTGACTCTGTATAAAGACTACAAGGCAGACAGATGTTTGTGCACAGTAACTTTGCAACGTCAACCCCAATCTCCGAGCAGAGTTGTCGCTCGTTACTCTCACCATACATCTTTGCAACGGGCTAAATGACAAGAATCTTGTCAAACCGAGGAAAACATGTTTTGTTACTGTTTAACTGTTTCATGTGTAACATAATAAAGTAGACAAAGGAAATATGATACCGGATACATTATAGGTGCATTCAAACTGATGAATTTACCTGTATTCAATGGAACTATTTTTTCAAGCGTCTTTACTGATCAGAATCTTACGCCAATTGTTAAAAAAAAAAAAAAAAAATGGCTGCGCCCATGAAAGATGACAATTTAAACAAAATTAAAAAAACAACTTATCGTCCTTTAAAAGACATTTAAGCTTTTCAGAAAATCCCTCTTTTTCACATTTCCTACCACTAAGTCTAATTGGCCGTATGCTGTTTGAACAGCACACAAAACAATCGATTGGTCTTTCTTTCACCGGCGTCTGTGTCGCCATTTTGAGTTATGGTCATGTGACAAAAATATCACGTGATGACGGACTACTTTCTGAGCCAACTACAGAGGCGAATGGGAATGATCCGTAGTGCAAGAGAGTGCTTCTATTCGCGTACTGATACACACACTGTTTCCCGACTGCCAGATTCTGTGCTTGATCGTCCCGAACCAGCTCGTCCCTGGGCTTATTCATCCCTGGGCTTGTTCAAGAGGACTTGTTCGTCCCACAAGATTGCACGCTAGTCTATATTGTATTGTGCATGACTATATTTCATGCTAATATTTTGAAATTATTTCTGTGGTTTATTTTTCAGATTAATAATTCCACACAATAGCTCCCTTGACAAATGCCACACCAGTGCTTTCAACGCTTTAATTATCTTTTAATAATATATTGAAGAATGTGATATACAAAAATTATGAGTTCTCACGAAAAAAACTTTTTCTTTTTCGCAGAAATTTTGGTGTCCGGTAAAAAGTTGATATTTGTTTTAACCCTTAGGCTGCTAAGCCCGACTTAAGTACCTTTTGCAGCACAGAGAACGTTCAGTCTGATCTTGATCTACACTGTCCGACATGGAGATATCTCCCAATAAATAAATAATTAAATAACTTTCAAATATCACCATTTGGGTTTTACAATCGGTTTTAAAGTTTCGTCTAATTTATTTTGCAGGTTATGGGCTTACAGCTCATTACATTGAGTTAATTACCATGCGTTTTTTCCCTGGATTAACAAATCCTCACAAAGTTTTATGGTACGAAAATTTCAAGGCTAAAAATAATCATTGAGAACTTCTTTCCCTAAAATCGGGTACGAGCTTTCCAGGGTACGCGTAGTCAGCTGATAGTCACGCGGAAGGATATATGCGGTAGGATACACACTTTGTCAGGCGTTGATTTGTGACCTACAGTAGATGATAAAAGACGGTTGCCATCGCCGATCTATATTTAGTAACATTCAATACCGCAGTTCGAACTGATTTCCTTGATTAATGTCTAATTTTTAGTTTAGGTTAAAATGTTTGAAAAGAACATAAACACTGACTTTCTACAGCAGCGATGGGGAATAATAATCCGAAACAATCCTTGAGGAAAGCTCAGTCGGTACCCGATACCCAGGTAAGTTGTCAAGTTGACAAAGTCAAGTTCTATTGACAATGATTTATGTTTTTTTGAATCGACAAGTTTTTAGATTGCAATTCACCTAGAAATAAGAAGTTATTTGATACTTATCATTCTACAGTTCAATACAGTTTCATACAAAGCATTTCAATGGTAACAGGAAAAAATGGCTAAGTTATTGCTTAGGCCAAGGTGTTTTTTATGTGTGTTTATCAGAAAGAAAAATGAGGTGTTTCCTTTATAATTTTCAGTCAGAAAAGCTTATTTGCCTCTTTGGTTCTCCCTAATTTTGTTTCTTACCTTTTACATTCAAATTAGGGTTTTTTTTTTGCAACAATAAAATCAGCTCATACTCGCCATGTCAAGCGCAGTGAGTTCAGATAACCTGCTTTGGACAGGGTAAATCATGATCAGACTGCATATCCTGAGGTGTGTGATCTGTCTTTTATTTAGACTACCAGTAGTGACAGTTATAGTTTCTAAATTTCTCTCTCTATCAGATTTTAGATGTGAATGCCGACTTCAGTCGAGGCAAGTCAAGAAGCTCATGGCGTCTTTTCAAAGGGAAATCCACGAATCATGTAGATAAGATAGACTCTGCTGACCAAGCACAGACAGACAAAGGAACCACCCAGCCACAGTTATCCGTACCTCTCGTAGAGGCCCTGTTTTTACCCGACTTTCCTGTGAAGAGCAGTGATTCAGATTTTGATGTAAATGTTTTTGTATTACTCTTTACCAAACAATCTTGTGTTATTGCAACAGTAGGATGGAGGTTTTTCAGGGTTCCCATTCACACACATGTGTGCTTGATTCGCACACTTTATTGAATATGAAGTGAAACATGCATGCCTGCACAGGTTTCAGGGGCACTGCTGTCAACCTTCAGTGGCGCCAATTAGGACAAGTTAGAAAAAAGGTCTCCAAAACTTCAGCAGGGGCAAATCTACTGGCAACAAGTAAAGTCTGTACACATCATTTAAGAGATCTAAACTTTGGCATATACAATAGGTATTAAGTGAGAAGGTCACTGTTTATTACCGGTAATCAAGCTGTTATGTCATTTGTTTAAAAGTATTAATGATATTAATCCACTTTTCTAGTGTAAGCAAAGGGTTTTGAAGTTACTTGCTCTCCTAATTGTCAAATTCATGTCAAATCATCTGGAGATACCAGTCCAAAAATTAAGTGGCATGAAAAAGGAGATCGCTGCAAAAAAACGGGAAAACCCATGACACAACAAAAAATGGTTTTACATCATCCGATCATAGGCATTTTAAACTGTCTATCCAGCTTTAATAATGACTTTAAACACTGAATTTACACAAATCACTCTATAAAACAATAGGTGATAGCTAATTAGTGTCTTAAATTGGCAGTGCATGGAAAATTCTACCTGCCATCAGGTTGTAATTTGTCCCTCTGAATCTGGTCCTGTGAGTTAGGAAACATTACAAGCAAGTCTTTTTTTTTTTTAAATTATCTATATTGTTTTCAAGAGCAGATGACTGCAGAGTAATACTCATCGAAACAAATTTTCAATACAACAGACCCATACTTTTCTTCATAGAAGCTCTAAAATTATCAGTATTAAAAGTGCATTCCTTGAATTTCTCTTGCACTCCCAAACTTGTACTCTAAAGATGTGAGTGGGAACACTGGTTTAATGAAACATGGAAAAAGAAAAAAATGCTGGTAGCCAGTATTTATGCCTTTACCCACCATGTTATCTACCCTTTCAATAAGAATACCTTGATCTGAGCCACAATTTAATGTTGTCAGCACATTTTGTTTCATGTTAAGGAGTATATGTCATCCAAATAATACCAGTATATGTCGTCTGAATAATACTGGCCAGTATTTATTCCTATACCCACAATGTTATCTACCCTTTCAGTAAGAATACTATGACCTGAGCCACAATTTAATCATTATGTTGTCAGCAAATGTTTTAAAATTTTGTTTCATGTTAAGAGTATATGTCATCTAAATAATACTGGTATATGTCATCTAAATAATAATGGTATATGTTGGCTAAATAATAATGGTATATGTTGTCTAAATAATAATGGTATATGTCGTCTAAATAGTAATGGTATATATAATTTCATTCAAAGACAAATTCCATTATTCGAGTCACATTCAATTTGTTTTCTGCAGTGCTGTTAACTCTTTACCACATGACAAAATGTATACATGTCCAAATTGAAAGCATTTGCAGACGACAATTTAAATGTTGTTCAGATGATGGAATTTGTCTTTGAGAGGGCAGAAAACATTGTGGGAAAAGGAGAAAATGCTGGTTACCAGCATTTTCTCCTTTTCCCACAATGTTTTCAAAAGGTCATGGAAACCAGGGATTGTGTGGACAAGACTCGGCTTTCATTGTCTTGTAAAGGTTTAACCCTTTACCACACAATCCTGAGTTTTAACGACCCAGAGAACGAGTCCTTTTGAAAACGTTGTGGGAGAAAGAGAAAATGCTGGTAACCAGCATTATTTCCTTTTCCCTAATGTTTTCTATCCTTCCCAAAGCAAATTTTAATTTTTGAGTCGCATTTATTTTGTCGTCTGCAAATGCTTTGACTTTGGACTAGTCTAGAATTTTATTGATTGGTAGACCTAACCCATTACATGTACTGCACATACTTGATACATTTATACTATGGAGAAACTTGAATATGGATTTTTGATACAAGCAGTTTAGATTACTTTAAAAACTCTATTTTTGTTTTGTTTTGATAGATTATAGACATAATAGCGAAAGGAGCGTATGGTAATGTTGTTAAGGTGCGACGAGAGGACGACAAACAATATTATGCCATGAAGGTGGAGTATTTACTTTCTTATGAACATGAAAGTTCGCAGCACATGCATTGCTCAAACACAAAACCGCCCCGGCTTGGATTTGAACCCTTACAGTAAAGATCATTGTTTATGGGAGGTTTAAAAGACCAATACTCTAACCGCTGAGCTAAAGAGAATTCTCCCTAACGCAGTTGCTAGGTATTCATTTTATACAGCAAGAAGCTATGCTGTAAGGAAGGAGTGATCTTCTGTAACACCCCCCCCCCTCTCTTAAAGGTCATCATTTTGATGACAAGAAGCCTTTTTAGGCAGAAAGTCTTTTTTAGACAACAAATGGCTCAATGGCCAATCTCGGACGGGCCGCCATCTTACAAACATGAAAGTTTGCAACAAATGCATTGCTGAGATACAAACTGCCCTGGCTGGGATTCAAACCCCTGCTGTAAAGATTCTCATTATTAGAAGTTTAAAAGACCAGTACACTAACCACTGAGCTAAAGAGAATTTTCCCTAAGTTGCAAGGTAGGGATCTTAGTCGGGAAGAAGCTATGTCGTAAAGAAGGCGTGATCTTTATAAGGCGTTATAGTTTTTATGTCTTTACCATATGACAAAAGTTTAGACTGCTCTATTTTTAAAGCATTTTGCAGATGTCAAAGCAACTGTAGCTTAAATGTTTATTTGTCCTTGAAAGAAAAAAAAAAATTGTTGGAAAGGGGAAAATGCTTTTTCTTCAGAGTTGATACAACACAGGATTGTTTGGTAAAGGGTTAAAAAGTTGTTTTACTACACTGAAAGTTTTGGTGAACACTGGTGACAGGGATTACAGGGGACGCATACAAGAAGGGCAGGTAACTTTTATAATATGAGCCATGCTTTTGTAAAAGGGGATTAAATGCATCTCCATGATGCATAATACTAAGCAGGTCATCATATAATTATGCAGAGCTCCAGATAGAGGGAATGATTTTGATTTCAAAATTGAAAATATCAATCACTCTCCACTAAACCCTACGTTGTGAATACTCTTTAGAATCGTCTCATCGAGATGATTCTAATGAGTACCCACAACATAGGGTTTGGAAGAGAAATAATGGATTTAGTGGACTATCACTCCCTCTTATCTGGAGGTCTGATTATAGATCCATAAAATTAATTTTGTCTAACAACCAACTGAATCAAGAGGAAGACTGGTTCCTAGATATGCAGAAAATTATCCGGACAGGCTGACCTGGGTTGATGCTTTTTGCAGATGAATGAAATACCCTTATCACAGAACATGGCTTATATTTCTTTTGACCAAGTAGTGTCTTATTTTCAGCTAATAATTATCAATGAAATAGAGGATCTTACATGAGTGTTTATGTATTATCATTTTTATCAAATGAGTTGACTAAAAATGTATGATGTGAGTCTTGGCGAGCGTCAAATACAATTTAGTCAATGAGTTTGATAAAAATGATAATACATAAACATGAATGTGAGATTCTATTTATCACATAAAACGAATGACAGGCAAAAATTATCCTGCATCATCACCTTTAGCTGATACACTATTCACGGATCGATGTTTACAGTGTAGTTTGGTTTCAAATGTGTACATACACAAGTATATAGTTCTTTGATATTTACGCCGAAAGTAGAATGAAACAGTTTCTATAGGGGGTAGTTCCACCCATTTTTCGCAATTTGGTTGATTTAAAAGACTTTCAAACATAAAAATCAAAAACCTTCCACGCATATACATCTTAGCAACAATGACGTCATTTTTCTGCGTCGTACAAATTCCAGAACGTGCTGTGGTTGGTTTCTCAGACTTCACATGCTCATGACTAAAAACTGATCAAAACCGGGACCCAAAAAATGATAATACACTAGTGTATTATCAAAAATAAGTCATGGGTTTAATACACTGTCGGAGGAGGCTTTGTGTGATAAAAAGTGATTGCACTGTTGGCACCTATATGGGGTGCTGATATTTGTCTAATTCTTTTTCAGCTTGATACACTCTTATGTCATTCAAGGCTTCCCTTTTTTCTTACATCACAGGTCCTCGACAAAAAACAAATTATAGTTGAAAGCGCAATACAACAATGTAAGGATGAAGCTGCCATTCAGGTATTTATGCATTATTATATTATATTTACACTAGTGTAGACTGCACAATACATTTGAGCCATGCTCTGTGAAAAGGGGGCTTAATGCATCTCCGCAATGCATCATACCAAGCAAGTCATCACATAATGATGGATACATAAAATTCATTTTGTATAACAACTGACTATGTCATGAGATACACTGGTCCTCGGACATGCAGAAAATTAACCAGTGACAAAAAGGTTCAGCCCAGGTCAGCCTGTGCGAACTGCGCAGGCTGACCTGGATCGATACGTTTTGCAGGTGCATTAAGCCCCCTTTTCACAGAGCATGGCTCATTTATATCGACACATACACCAGATATCAAAAATTTAGATTTGTTGAGATTAAAATTGTTCACAGGTGACAAAAAGATTGTAGTTCAGGAATGAGATTGGTCTTTGAGAGAGTAGAAGACATTGATAAGGAGAAAATGTTACCAACCAGAATGTTCTGATCAGAGTCAATAAAACTTGGAATTGCTTGGTGAAGAGTTAATTTATCTTACAGAAAAAAAAGAACCCAATGATTTCTTCATTGCTGCTCTAAAAATCAAATATTTTGTAATATGATAAAATACTGACAGGCAGATAGACAGGCCTGCAGATCAGAGATTCTTAAGCAGCATTCAAGCAGTGCTCTGCAACAGGCTGAATGCTTTGGGAAAATCAGAATTTTGCTGCAAACTTATTTATGTACAAACCTTTATCTAGAGACCACCTGATAAGCCATAATGAACATGGTCTGTAACAGCTGGTGAACTTCTAAGATAAGGTAATAAACTTGATTTGGGAAGGGATGTGATATTGAAACAGTGGTTTCTTAACCCTTTACCACACAATCCTGAGTTTTAATGACCCTGAAGAAGAAGGCTTTTGAAAACATTGTGGGAAAAGGAGAAAATGCTGGTAACCAGTATTTTCTCCTTTTCCCACAATGTGTTCTACCCTTCCTAAAACAAATTTCAATTTTTCAGTCATATTTATTTTGTCATCTGCAGATGCTTTCAATTTGGACCGGTCTAAAATTTTGTCATTTGGTAAAGAGTTAAGGCAGTGGGTTGACTAATACAGGTAGTCTCTATGACAGAACTGACTTTCGGTGTATTTGATCTGGTGCATCTTGAGATACTATTGGTTTAGATTTCCACATAGTTTAACCTTTTAGCAGCTGAGTAAATGAAACCAAACTTTAAAGCAGGTTATAAAAACCAAGTTTTTGCTGTTTCATTGGTATTTTTTTGGGGGAAAAATATCTTCTTATCAGACCGTGTAGATCCAAGATCAGACTGCCCATTCTGTGCAGTCTGATCTTGATCTACACTGTCTGCAAAAGGTCAGTGAGTCGCGATTAGCAGCCTAAGGGTTAATAACTTTGCTTCAAAAGTAAACAAAATCAGCTATTTTTGTTCCAGAAAGATGCTGTCTTGACAAAAACGATGAGACCATTTGGTATTAGTAATTATTTGAAATAGAATAAGGGGCGGTGTGCAGTCTGATCTTGATCTTAGTTGTCAGCAAATGCTGCTTATTTGGTAATGAATCAATATTCGCCAGACGATGAAACATAATTATTTCATATTTTTTAGTAGTTTATCGAGAAATAATGGTGGATTATGGTTTGATATTTCATGCTTACAACCAGTGAAAATAACGATTTTGTCTAGCTCTTCAAGTGCAGGTGGAAACAGTAGTTCCTGCGCACTAGTTACCTAGGTAATCAGTGCATGCCGCTCAAATAGAGGGAAATATGACGTTATTTATGTGCATTTACCTTATATTTCTCACGCTTCACGTAATACTGTAATGCGTTGTATTGTGAGGGGGGTATGTCACATGGAATAACGGAAAACAACTGTACTGGATTTGATGAAAGTTCCAATAAAATAGGGGTTAGAAGCATGAAATAAATGGAATATTTGTTTTTTTGGTGAAAGATCGAAATTTATTTCATCGAGTGAACATCATCAGTAATATTTTCACTCATGCCTGTGCCATGAGTGAAAATATTACTGATGATTTTCACTCAAATAAATTTCGATCTTTCACCTGCGCCTCTTGTGAAAATATTTCCAATGATGTTCAATCAATGAAATAAAATGGAAGTATTCTTCTTTTTTGAAAACATAAGCAGACAATTAAGGAAATATGGCTCTTGGCACATGCCTAAGAAAACAGTGTCCACAAAGGAGAAAATCCTGGCCTGTGCTGACATTTTCAACAATGTTTTCTGGAGCCTTTTATCACAGGGTGTTGAAAATCACAGGATTGTTTAATAAAGGGTAAAAGTGATCTTTAAACTATTTGATTTTTTATTTTTCAGTCAATTTTAGGTGATCATCCATTTATTGTCAAATGTTTAGAATACTGGCAAAGTAGAAAACACTTGTATATAGGTAAGACCTTTTATAGACTTATTTATTTGATATACAGAATATGTTAAGATCTCTGGTCAGATTTTTGAATTTAATATTTCAGTTTGTTTCTACATTTTTAGCTGGGCTGTTTTCGAAGAAAAAGTCGAGTTATTGCCGTCGTCATAGTCTGCGTCATCATGCAAAAACTTGGACATTTTATAATATCTCTGTTATTACTGGAAACTTCAAACTCGAACGAGTTGCTCACTATCAAAAGGGGATCCAGTACAACAAGGGCAGATAAGCATCAAAGTATTTTTGATACAGTTATGTCCTTTTTTGGCTTAGAGTTTTCATTGAAAATCAAGCAACTGCAGTCAAGCTTTGGCACCTACGTGCGGTTTTTGACACAGTTATGTCCCTTTTTTGGCTTAGAATTTTCACTGAAAATCAATCAAGTACAGTCGAGCTTTGGCACTTGTTTCATGCATAGCACATGACAGGAGCTGGATGACCATTTGAGTGTGGAACTTTCAAACTGTTGAAATTCAGCACCAAACACTGGTCAATAGCCCATCAAAAGTAGATGCAACTACCAAGCTTACAGAAGGTCATACTGTTGCTGGAGATGCCCTGTTGAATTGTCCAATGTTGTTACAGACAGGGCAAAATTTCAACATTTCCTTTGTCTTGTTTGGGGTAGATGAATGGGCTGGCTTTTGACCTACATCTTGGTATTGGTACATTCAAATGAATAAACAGAAATTTACGAGTGGTGAAAACTATGGATATATTTCAGAGCTCCAGATAGAGGGAGTGATTTTGATTTCAAAATTGAAAATATTAATCACTCTCCACTAAATTCTATGTTATGGGCACTCATTAGAATCGTCTCATGGAGACGATTCTAATGAGTACGCACAACATAGGATTTGGAAGAAAAATAATGGATTTAGAATACCATCACTCCCTTTTATCTGGAGGTCTGTGGTTTTTTTTTTTGAGGGGTACTACAGGCCTGTTCTTGTATACATCTTTGGGACATAGTGACTCCAGAAAAGAACATCAAAACAGACAGATAGCATGGAAATAGAGTTTGGTTTTTCAATTTCACATCTTAGATATGTCAGAAAGCATCAAAATAAATGAGCCATGGTCTGGCAAAAGGGGGCTTTTAACTCTTTACCAAACGATGAAATTCTATACTCGTCCAAATTGAAAGCATTTGCCGACGACAAAATAAATGTGCATGAAAAATTAAAATGTGTTTTGGGAACGTTGGAAAACATTGTGGGAAAAGGAGAAAATGCTGGTTACCAGCATTTTCTCCTTTTCCCACAATGTTTTCAAAAGGCTTCTTTCTATGGGTCGTTAAAAATCGGGGTTGTGTGGAGAGCCTAACCCTAACCCATTCAGTAATTATGGATCCTTAATGTCCATTTTGTCTAAAAACTGACTGAATCCTGAGGTAGGCTGGCCATTTGACATGCAGAAAATTGACCTACAGCAAAAAGTTTCGACTCCGTTAGCAAATAAATTAAGCTCCCTTTTCACAGAGCATGGCTCGTATAGCTCTATCATTCTGTATTTGGAAATGCAGAAAATTGACCAATAGCAAAAAGTTTTGACTCGGGTCAGCCTTCGTGGATTGCTGACCTGGGTCAATGCTTTTTGCAAATGCATTAAACCCTCTTTTGCCAGAGCATGGCTTAAATGTATGCTTGTCTGTCAGTTAGTCTCTCTCTCTCTCTGTCTGTCTGTGTAGGAAACTCCTCCCTCTGTTTTGCTGTCATTGATTTGAAACTTTGCTCAAGTAATGAACAGGATCTGTAGGATTTCAAAATGCAGTTTTAAGATGTCTGGCTTCTAGAAATGAAAAATTATCTTCCCTGAATAAAGACTATTACAGGAGATCACTTTTCTTCCAGTACAAAATCAATACCTAGCTAATGTGTCAGGGAGAATTCTCTTTAGCTCTGTGGTTAGAGTTGGTAAATTAAGCCTCGATAAACGAGGATCTTTACTGCATGGGTTTGAATTCCAGCCAGGGCGGTTTGTATTTCAGTTATGCTTTGTTGCGAACTTTCACGTTTGTAAGAAGATACTGTTGTGCCTATTAGTCTGTTTTACATTAGTCTAGAAGATCTGTCTTCTCTATCTGCGTTGCCCCCAGCTGGGCGGGGGGATAGAAATAGCTCAGCTGTCGCACTACAGCAGGGGTAAGACCCCCCCACTGTGCCTGCCCGTTTGCCGTGGGCTGCAACTCGTGTCGTATGATGACGGGATCCTGGTGGTTGAGTGGATTCAGGGCTCGGCCATTTGATAGCTCTGTTTTCGCAACACACCACTTTGGCCTTGAATTGAACTAAACGAGAGGTCAGGAAGGCCCGTCCTGATCAATCGGCTGGTCACGCCTTGCCCTAGGGCATCTAATATGTTCTTTCTCTTATACCCTTCTCTCCATTAAATTTACTGTCCTCTCCATATCGAACCCACACTCTTTCCAGATTTCATATTTCTTGTTCTGCCCTAGAAGGCGGTGGCTCATGGGTCAATCGGGTGAAAGTTCTTTGGTGTTTGGCTGACATTTGTAACCTCTCTATGATTGTGTAAGCTTGGTAGAACTTTCTGTGAGAATACATCTGTCCAGTCTAGCCCTTTCATACCGAGTATACCACTGATGTATCCCTGTCATGGTCTGCGAATGGGCTTTCCCCAGACCATGTCCCCTTGTTGGGCTCCATGGCGGGTGGGGAGCATCGGTGGTGAAACTTTAAACAGAAACATGGCGTCCCAAAAAAAGGCCAAGCTGAATGAAAGCAAACGTCCTCTTTCAGATAGTGAATCTGAAACAGAACCTCCACTTCCTACTTCCTCTTTTCATTCTCCACGTTTTATAATTATACAGTCCAAAGATCCTTCAAAACCTATAACAAAACTCTCACCGTTCGTAATAGAAAAACAAATCACTAGCATCCTTGGAACTCCCAAATCTGTCAAAAAACTTAAAGACCAGACCCTTCTAGTTGAATGTCTCACTAATCAACAAACACTGAATCTTTTAAAACACACAAAATTCTTCGACACGGATGTTAAAATTTTCCCACATCCTACACTCAATTCTTGTAAAGGAGTAATTAGATGCAAGGAGCTTTCCTACTGCAACTCCTTGCAAGAAATTAAAGACAACTTGAAACAACAAGGTATATCCGATGTTCAGCGAATTTCTGTACGCAGAGATGGAGAACAGAGACTCACAAACACATATATTCTGACATTTTCTTCACCTGTTCTTCCAACGTCTATCAAGATAGGTTTCCAAATTGTAAAAGTAGATGTGTATGTGCCAAATCCCTTGCGATGTTTTAAATGCCAGTGGTACGGCCATCACATCAGTAAATGTCAAAACCAAGAAACGTGCTCTAAATGTGCTCATCAAGGACCTGACCATGACAGTACTACATGTTCCAATCCCCCTCTCTGCATTAACTGCAAGTCTCCACACTCTACCTTTTCTAGAGAGTGTCCTGTATGGAGAGAAGAAAAAGAAGTCCTGTCCATTAAATATAACAATAATGTTAGCTTTCCAGAAGCAAGGAAAATATTTGAACAAAGAAAGAAAACCTCTTCTAGTCCTAGCTATGCAGGTGTTGTTGGCTCGTCAACTGAAAAGGATGACTGCAGCACTTGTAAGATTCTAGCGAAAGTTCTCCTTCAAAAATTTCCTGATGTAGCTACTGAGCTGAAAGAACTTCTCCCTCCATCCACCTTGTCCAAACTAATTCCTGACTCTCCATCTGCGTCTACAACAAACAAAACCCCTTCTGCAACCTCAAAACCCACAAACTCTCAAAGTATTTCTACACAAAAAACTTCAAAGCCGTCTACCTCTTCACAAAATATCTCTTCAAAAAAACCTTCAAAACCATCTCCCCCTTCACAACAGCCTCCAAAGAAACCCCAACCTCCATCTTCACAGTCTACAATAAAATCTAATGTTTCATCCAAAGATAACAAATCTAATCATACACCTCGATCTCCAAAAAGGTCTTCTTCCAAACCTAAACCACAATCTAGAGATTCCCATGAATCTTGTGAAATCACAGTCAGAGTAAATGATCCTGTCCCTACCTCCAACAGATTTTCGGAGCTAGAGGACATGGATGCAGATGCTGAAAATCTGGAAGGTGAGGCTTCAGATTCAGAAGCCTCTATCTGGTCCATTTCCAAAGATACTTGGAACAAGGACACTGACACTTGGCACACGTCCAAACCCGAGACAACTGTAATGAAGTCTTCATCACCCTATTTTAAAATGCATTGGTTTACAACCTCTTTTTTTACTTTAGCTTTTATACTTTCTTCATGCACAATGGATACCATAATCCAGTGGAATTGTCGAGGTCTGAAGTCAAACTTTGACGAACTTTCCCTTTTAATTAGTGATCACAAACCAGTTGCTGTTTGTCTTCAAGAAACCTTCCTTAAACGAGAGGATGATATATCAATCAAATACCATTCCATTTACAATAAAGTCTTTACCGAAGGCGAGAAAGCTAGAGGTGGTGTTTCTGTTATTGTTAATAACAACATACCTCATAAAGTTATCTCTCTTAACACAAACTTACAAGCTGTTGCCATCAGATTATCTTTACACAGTGCCGTTACACTATGTTCTTTATATCTCCCCCCGAGCACACCTGTTAATGAGACCAATCTGAATGATCTCATTTCCCAATTGCCATCCCCCTATATTCTTGCTGGGGACTTTAATGGTCACAATGTTATGTGGGGTTGTAATGACACTAACCAGAGAGGTTTACAGTTGGAGAACTTCATTTCGAACAACTCTTTGTCTTTCATGAATGATAACAAGTCCAAAACCTACCTACATCCAGCAACTGGATCTTATTCATCTATAGATTTAACCTTATGCAGCCCAGTCTTACTTCCCAATTTCACTTGGAAAGTGAAAGAGGATTTGTGTGGAAGTGATCACTTCCCTATTATCTTTTCATCTACACAACCATCCAGCAGCATAAAACCGCAGAAATGGAAGCTCTCCAAAGCCAATTGGAATAGATTTGAAACCCTCTGTGAACAGACCATTACACATGACAAATTTGGAGATTGCGATGATCCCGCAAAACTTTTCACCTCCCTATTAATTGATGCAGCTAAACAGTCCGTCCCTCAGACCTCGACAAATCCAAAACGTCCTGACAAACCTTGGTACAATGATGATTGTAAACAGGCTGTCAGAGACAGAAAACAAGCCCTTAGAAAGTTTAACCTCAGACCTACCAAAGAAAATCATAACTTATTCCGTATTTCCAGGGCAAAGGCTCGTCGTACCATTAGAGAAAGTAAGCGCAAGGCTTGGAGACAATATGTCTCTAAATTAAATAGTAGAACTACTACTAAAAAAACCTGGGACATGATTAGAAAGATCAATGGCAAAGGCCAACCCCCTCTCAGTCACCTTGAAGTTAACAATACTTCGTTGGAAACCCCCCAGGATATAGCTGATGCTCTTGCTGACACCTTTTGCAAAAAGTCCTCCTCTGCAAACTATTCTGAAAAGTTTCAGAGGAATAAAGCCAGAGAAGAAAAGAAAAAACTTAATTTCAATTCTTCTAATTCAGAGCACTATAATAAACTCTTCACTTTTAAAGAATTAAAATCAGCTCTGAATAAAGCTCACGATTCTTCTCCCGGCCAAGATAAAGTTCATTACCAGTTTTTAAAACACTTACCTTTTACTTCTCTCTCTGTTTTACTTGATATTTTTAATGATATCTGGCAGTCCGGTGATTTTCCTTCGTCCTGGCGAGAGGCACTAGTCATTCCTATCCCAAAACCTGGCAAGGATGCTAGTGACCCAGCCAACTATCGTCCAATAGCTCTTACTAGTTGTCTCTGCAAGACTCTAGAACGTATGGTCAACGACAGGCTTGTCTGGTTTCTAGAGAAAAACAACCTTATCGTTGATGTACAGAGTGGATTTCGTCGCCAGCGTGGTACCATCGATCATCTTGTCCGCTTTGAAACCTTTGTCAGAGAAGCCTTTATTAATAGACAACATGTAGTATCTGTCTTTTTCGACCTTGAAAGCGCTTATGATACGACTTGGAAATACGGAATTCTTAAAGACTTACATGACTTTGGTCTTCGAGGCCGTCTTCCTCTTTTTATCTCAGCCTTCTTGGATGAACGTCTTTTCCGTGTCCGAGTTGGCAATACTGTCTCGGGAGCCCGTGAACAGGAGATGGGTGTGCCCCAAGGATGTATTCTCTCTGTTACACTTTTTAGTGTAAAAATAAACAGTATAGTTAAAGCTATCTGTCCTGGTGTAGACTGTTCTCTTTATGTTGATGACTTTGTTATATGCTTCAGATCTCGAAATATGAATATTATTGAGAGACAACTTCAACAGTGTCTCAACAAACTCCAAACGTGGTCTGAAGAAAATGGCTTCAAATTTTCCAAGTCCATAACAAAATGCATGCACCTTTGTAATTTACGCGGTGTTCATCCAGACCCTGAACTGTATTTGGACAAAACTAAAATTGAAGTCGTTTCTGAGTTTAAATTTCTTGGAGTCATCTTTGACAGAAAGCTTTCCTTCCTTCCTCACATCACAGCACTTAAAAAGAAATGCAAGAAGGCTCTTAATCTTCTAAAGGTTGTGGCCCATTCTGAATGGGGAGCAGACCGTAAAGTCCTCTTGCGGCTTTATCGGTCTTTAGTTCGCTCCAAATTAGACTATGGATCTATCGTATACGGATCAGCCCGTAAATCTTGTCTTAAAATTCTTGATCCTATACACCACGAAGGCCTGCGTCTTGTACTTGGCGCTTTCAGAACTTCTCCCGTCAATAGTCTCTATGTTGAGGCTAATGAACCTTCTCTTTCTTACAGGAGGGAAAAACTATCGCTTCAATATCTTTTAAAACTGAAATCAAATCGTTTTAATCCAACTCATAAAGTTGTTTTTAAACCTCAGTATAAACGTCTTTTTGAAAGGAAACCAAATGTTATTCCTCCATTTGGTATCCGCATGGAGCCCGTTGTAGATGACCTTGGCATAGACATTGAGTCTATTGCCGACTATAAAATCTCTGAAATCCCTCCATGGACATTAAACAGTGCAGAATTCAGATTTGACCTTGCATCCAACAAAAAGTCAGTCACGGATAGAACTGTGTTTCATGCTAGATACAACGAGATAAAGGAGCATTATTTTTCCTTCAAACCAATCTATACAGATGGATCTAAAGAGGGAAATTCTGTAGCAGCTGCCGCTATTTATGGAGAAAGGAGCTTAAAATGCCGCCTTCCAAACAATTCCTCTATCTTCTCTGCAGAAATTAAAGCTATTGATCTTGCCCTTAATCTAGCTGAACATTCTAATTCCAACCGTTTCATTATCTTTTCGGACTCTTTGTCTACATTACAGGCCCTTTCAAATCAACGACTTGAGAATCCTTTGATCTGTACTTTACTTGAAAGGATCTCACAAATTTCTTCTATGAATAGATTGGTGTTCTGCTGGCTTCCAAGTCATGTAGGCATCAAAGGCAATGAAAATGCCGATAGGTCTGCCAAATCTGCACTTAACCTTCCCATTTCAGATTTTAAAGTTCCACACACTGATTTTAAATCCTCTGTTTTAACACATATCCAATCTTCTTGGCAATCCCAGTGGGATGCTGATGTTCTCAATAAACTACATTCAGTTAAACCTTCCCTTGGTGAATGGTACCCCGTTTACAGGTCTATTCGTCGAGAAGAAGTGATAATTGCGCGACTTCGAATTGGCCATTCACGCATTACACATTCCTGGCTTTTGACCAGAGATGATGCCCCTGAATGTATTCCATGCAATGCATCCTTTTCTATAAAACATATCCTACTAGATTGCATTGACTTTCAACCAATTCGTTCAAAATATTTCAACGTCGATAGTTTAAAAAATCTTTTTGATTCTGTCAGCGTTGAATCTATTATCGCTTTCATAAAGGAGATTGGCATTTACAATAAACTGTGATATTTACTCTTTAGTTTCTAATCCACCTTTTTACATTCTTTACTTTGAGTAGGCAGGGATTGCCCAGCCACTCAATATTATATTTTATGCACATTATCAGTTATACATAACCTTTCATCATTTAAGGACTTTTACTTATCATTTTAAGACTGTTCAAATTTTTTATCACAATCTTAAGTTTGCATCTCCTTAATGGGAGGATTACCTCTTTTGAGGGCATCTTATCTCATTGGAGACATTCATTCTTCATTTAAAGACTCCTTTATTATCAATTTAAGACTGTTCAAATCTTTTTATCACAGTCTTAACATCATTATTCCAAACCTTTTTGAGTTAATAGGGAAGCCCTGTTGCTCAATTATATCTTTTATACATACTTAGATCACACATGATCCTTCTTAATTTAACTCTTTTACTATCAGCATGTCTCAAATCTTTTTAGGAAAAAATCCGCCTTAATCGTTCCTTCAACACAGATATGCGCGCTAAATGACCAAAGCTGTCGATGCGCCATAAAACAACATTCATTCATTCATTCATTCTATCTGCGTACTTGTCGGGGATGTAAACTTTTGTTACTATTCTAGATATTTCTTTTGTTGAAATTTCAGTTTTAGAATACATTCCCTATGGAGACATGTTTACACTATGGACATTTCATGGGTTTTTCCCAGAAAGTTTAGTCAAGCTATATGTAGCAGAGTTATCTATGGTGTTAGGTAAGTTATATCTTTTAATCTTTCAGATCTGTTGGTCTTTCATTTGACCTTCTGTCAAGCAAAGCCAAACAGTTATCTGTTATGTCAGAATATTGGTTTTTCACTTGTAGACTTAACTCTTTACCAAACGACAAAATTTTGAACTAGTCCAAATTCAAAGCATTTGCATATGACAATTTTAATGCGGCTGAAATGATAGAATGTTTTTGATATGGTAAAAAACATTGTGGGAAAAGGAGAAAATGCTGGTAACCAGCATTTTCTCCTTTTCCCACAATATTTTCAAAAGGCTTTCTTTTTCAGGGTGGTTAAAACTCAGGATTGTGTGGTCATTAAATACAGATTTTGTAATAATTTCACTGTAATATAATCTGTTTGCTTGGTGTTTAATTGTTCACCAAACCACAAAACTTTTGACTTATTTTCAAAGCACTTGCAGATGACATGAAATGAGGCTCAATTTGTGGGATTTGTCTTGGAAAGGATAGAAAATATGGTTGGAAAAGGAGAAGATGCTGCATTTTCTCCTTTCGTACGATATTTTCAAAAGCCTTCTTTCTCAGGGTTTTTAAAATTTGGAATTGTGTGGTAAAGGTGTAATGCCATTTTGAGCCTTATTTTGACCGTAAGTTCACCTGTCCATCTATTCCTAGAATTTCATTTACTAAGAACTTTGCACAACACTGTTTCAAAGTCCTTACATGCAAAGCAATGCTCGCCCAACTGGGTAGCTCAGTGGTCAATGTATCCGACTCGTGACCTTGAGGTTGTGAGTTCGATACCCGTTTGAGGCAAACTTTCTTTCCGGCAATTTTTCACCTCTCACCTCTGATGCATGTGAGAAAAGGTAGTCCATGGCTTTGGAAAGAAAGTTGTGAAAGTACTGGTGTGAGAAAGCCAGGACACACACTGGTGTGTCACTGACCGCCGTGATATGAACTGAGCTGTTAAAACGGCGTTCAACTCTAATAAAAACAAACAAACAAACAAATAAGCAAAGTAATGCTCAGCAGTGAGAGAGGAATGAGCTCTGTCACAGTGACCACCATCACAGCCCCTTGTTGAAAAGCCATCTATATTACATATTTCAAAGAAGGAATTTAGGATCTAAAACAGCAGTCTCAATACACAGTGGGTTGCTTAAAACAAAAGGCCATTAAGACAGGTTTGACTCTGTGTGAAGGTGGAAGAATATAACTTGGATCCCAAGTAACTTAGAATCCTCTTTTAGATCTTTTTAAAACAATCCTATGGTTCTGTGAAACATTTTTGAAAAAGAAGAAAATGCTGATTACCTGTGTTTTCCCACAACAGCAAAAAAAAGCATATTTAAGGGATTTTGCTGTAGAATGGGTTATGGTAAAAAAAAATTGTTATGCTAAAAAATGGTTATGCTAAAAGAAAAAAAATGCTTATGATGAAAAGAAAAATGGTTATGTTAAAAAGATATGGTTATGGTGAAAGGAAATGGTTATAGTTTAAAAAAAAAATGGCTATGGTCAAAAGAAAAATGGTTATGGAAAAAAATGATTATGGTTAAAAAAAAAAAAAAATGGTTATGGTAAAAAAAAAGTTATTGATGAACCATATTTTGAAAAATTTTCATATTTTGTAATATCTTGTTTCAGATTATCTACATAAATCAGGGGTTATATACAGGGATATGAAGGTAAAATAATAGTTCTGTTATTCAGTATTTTGTTTCATTTCAAACCTCTTACAAGATGGCAGAATTTTAAACTCATTCAAATTAAAAGTATATGCAGATGTCAGAATGATTGTTATTTAAATCATAGACTTAGTTTGTGAAAAGGTGTAAAAAAAAAAAATGGTGGATACTGTGCAACAAGGATGAAATGCTTTCAGCATGATGTTTTCAAAAGCCATTTTCCTTCAGGGCTGTTATAACATGGGTTACCAAATGACAAAATTTTGGACTTGACCAAAATGAAAGCACTTGCAGATGACAAATTAGATCCAGCTCAAATGACAATTTCTATCTTTGATAGGGTAGAAAACATTGTGGGAAAAGGAGAAAATGCTGGTTACCAGCATTTTCACCTTTATCCACAATGTTTTCAAAAGCTTTTTTTTCTCATGGTCATTTAATTAAAAGTTGGGACTGTGTGGAAAAGGATTAAGGGTGACTCTGTAGAAAATTTCATCATTAGATGCTGAATAAATGAAAGGATTTCCTGATAGTCATATCTTTTATGTATATTATTGACCGAGCACCTTTTGGTTGCCTTTATATGTTTACAGTTGAATGTCTAGGTCATCTTAGACCTTTACGATACAATCCTGAGTTAAATTGGGCAGACAGAAATGGCTTTTGAAAACATGGTGGGAAAAGGAGAAAATGCTGGTTACCAGCATCTTTTCCTTTTCCCACCATGTTTTCAACCGTTTCAGAGAAAGATACCATTATTTGAGGCACATTTAATTCGTTGTCTGCAGATGCTTTGAATTTGGACCAGTTTATATTTTTGTTGTTTGGTCAAAAGTTAAGCACAGAGTGCTCTGTATGTCGTTTGTTGTCAGTTTTTTACCATGTGTACTTTCAAGAGACCAAATTTTTAGTCCAGTTTTCTGGGAAAAAACGTAATCTGTCATGTCTTAATGATACCTAACCAAATACAAAAAAGAAATGACTTAAATACTAACTTAAAGCAGCTGTAAGGATAAATAAAAGCATATCTTACCCACAGCCAGCATGCCCACTGGGTCTTCAATTTGGGGGTACATGTGCACCCTCAGGTTTTGAATTGGGGGTACAAAGAAAAAATTGGGGGTACACTGAACCCCCTAGGTTTTGAATTGGGGGTACAAAGAAAGATTAGGGGTACAGAGTAACTTTGGGCTGTTTCAGTTTTATTAATGAATTTTAACACCCTAGCTTCTTTACCATAATGAGATCTTAAATAAATTAATAAATTGTGCATTTGGTTATTATATGGATGCATCATATGTCTCCAGGGCATGAACGTACTTAGATATAATCGCAACAGCGGTCAGGGTATAAAAGCCTAACACGGCCATGAGTTTTGATAATCGACTGCCTTTATGGAAGATTTTTCACCTGTGTTCCTTTCTCAAAGTTTCGAAGTACATTAGAACTGCTTTAAAAAGAAAGCGTAGACAGATTGACGCTCTTTGTCCAAGATGATGTTCGTAGATCTGGCTATTTTAAAATCACAGAGGAGCAGGCCGATTGGCGTCCTTTTTGTACATGCATACTTTTGACAGTGTGTGCATGCACGTAAACACAAAAAAATTGTACACGTGGAGTAGAATTTATACGTGAATTACATATTGCAGTATGTGATTGGGCACCCTGACAGCTGTTTTCAAAGAAAACATCGAGGTGTTGTCATAGCCCTGGCATTGTCATCTGCTTTGTTGTGCAAAAACTTGGACATTTGTAATATCTCTTTTATTACTGAAGCTATTTACTTCAAACTAGGACTTTTTAACCCTTTACCAGACGACAAAACTCCAGTCTTATCCAAATTGAAAGCATTTGCAGACGACAATTTCAATGTGGCTCAAATGGTGCAACTTTTCTTTGATAGGGTAGAAAACATTGTGGGTAAAGGAGAAAATGCTGGTTACCAGCATTTCTCTTTTTCCAACAATGTTTTCAAAAGCCTTCTTTCCTAGGGGCGTCAAAAGGCGGCATTGTGCGGTAAAGGGTTAACTTTCAAAAGGGGAACCCATACAATAAGGGCAGATAATCATCAAAGTATTTTTGACACAGTTATGCCCCATTTTTTGACTTAGTATTTTCACTGAAGGTAAAGCAACCGCAGCCAAGCATTGGCGCCCGGATGCAGTGCTCTTGTTTTAAGTCTTTGCTTTTCAATATTTTGTAGATGGAGAATTTACTGTTCGATACAGATGGTAAGTGTTATCACATACTTTTTTTGTTTTAAACATTCTAACCATGTTGGAGTGCCCTTCTCAGAGTCTTGGTCTAATGCTGTTGAAACCCAAGACATGCACGCATAAGTGATCTATCCCCTTGATATGACTGAAATATTGTTGAAAGTGGTGTGATGGTGTGAAATACCAAGCAATCAATCAATGCTACGGTTGATTCTAACCTTTGAAATGGGAGTAGCTTCTTTTATTGAAAGGCTTCATGCCTTCTTAATTTTAAGCTTTTATATACTTTGACATAATCTGCCTTTTGTGTCCTAACATCTGAATTTCTTTTTATCTTAGAGAAGTATGCCCCTTTGGCATAGAAGGTATTATTCATAGTGACTTGTTTCGCTTGTTATTCTCTGGTCATGATGACACAGCTGACAGATATTGGTCAAGCCGCATGGGTCTAATCTCCTTTTCCCACAATGTTTTCAAAGGCCTTCTTATTCAGTGTTGTTATAATGCAGGGTCAGTTTGTTTAGGATTGGATTAGAATTTTTTTCACCTATTATTTTCAGGCCATATACAGCTGACAGACTTTGGTCTAGCTAAGTGGTTATCTAGAGGGGAGAAAACTAGGACAGTATGTGGCACTTTACAGTATATGGGTAAGAGTTACTGCCCTTGCATTTTGTACCTTTCTATGCATTTGTGCCAACTCGGTTGATTCTTTAACCATATCAAACCTGGTCCATATCAAGGTTTCCATTTTGAAATACTGCCAGCCCCATGATCTTAAACATGGCGGCACCCATGTAAATTCAATAAGCAATGGCAACAACAGTCATAGAAAAGTTATCAACCTGTCGCAGAAAAATGCTATCAGAATTGATAGACCAAGCTAAAATATGAATATACAAACTATTCGCCAAGGGAAATGTATTTAGAAAGATCCAAATAAAAGATTGTTACTGACTTTTTCTTTTTTCTGAGTGGAGTGTTACGATTTTAAGAATGGTAATGTTGTGTATTTCCCGCAAAGAAATGTACTATGTAGTTGCTCATTACTCCTCGTAATACAGCCAAGGGATTTGATCAACAGATCACCTGAGGTTTGCCAAATGCACTTCTATGGTGTGATACAATTATTCTCTCTTTTTTTCCCACCTCTACAATGTTGATAGAACTCTTTCTTGTGTACTGTACACCTTGACAAATGAGGAAAAAGGATTGTGGTTGTTGCCTGCCTTTTTAGTTATGAATTATACTGTAACATATTTTTAGCTCACCTGAGCACGAAGTGCTCATGGTGAGCTATTGTGATCGTGCTGTGTCCGTCGTCCGTCTTGCGTCGTCCGTCGTCAACTTTTTACCTTGTTCTTTCAGAAGCATAGAGATTTTTTAGAGTTTGTCAGTAGTCTTCTATTTTGTGATTATTGCTGATCATAGTTCACTGGTGACTGAACATTCAAGAATTACAATTGCTACATGTACAACAAGTAAAATTGTCTGCTTTTGCTTTAACCCTCAACCACACAATCCCGACTTTTAACGACCCTGGGCCGAGCCCCCGTAGCTCAGTCGGTAGTGTACAGGACTTGAGAACAGGAGGTCGCCTGTTCAATCCCCGGCTTAGCGAATTTCTTTCCGACAATTTATGACAGTCATTGCGACAGAATTCATTCTTCTCTCACTGCTGACCATTGTTTCAACGATGGTTATGTGGGAAAGCAGCCAGTGGCTTGGAAAAAATATTGTTCGTAGTTCTGGTAAAAGAAACTCCAGGAAAGCATGGATAGGCGCACTGGCCGCCACAGTATAACTGAAATAATTTTGAAAACGGCTTTAAACACCATACAATCATTCAATCATTCAATGACTCTGTAAAAGAAGCCTTCTGAAAACATTGTGGGAAAAGGAGAAAATGCTGGTAACCAGCATTTTCTCCTTTTCCCACGATGTTTTCTGCCATTACAATAACAAATTTCAATTCTTTAGTCCCATTTATTTTGTCGTCTGCAAATGCTTTCAATTTGGACCAGTCTAAAATTTTGCCGTTTGGTAAAGAGTTAAAGCTATCTGAAAGAGAGAGTCTCCAGCAATAATCAGAAAAAAACTGTAGCTCTTTACCAAACGACAAATTTTTGGACTAGTTCAAACTGAAAGCATTTGCAGACGACAAAATAAACGTAACTCAAAAACTAAAATTTGTCTTGTGAAGGTTAGAAAACATTGTGAGAAAAGGAGAAAATGCTGGTTACCAACATTTTCTCCTTTTCCCACAATGTTTTCAAAAGGCCTCTTTCTTAGGGTTGTTAAAAGTCGGGACTGTGTGGTAAAGGGATAAGGCAAAGATTAAGGAAGTTTGGAAGATTCCTCATAATTGGTGGCTGAGTTATCACAGACTTCCATATTGGAGAACTATATTAACCCTTTCCCAAACAAGCCCTAGTTTTCACGTGTCTGCAGTACAAGTCTTGAAAACACTGTGGGAAAAGGAGAAATTGCTCGTAACGAGCAATTTCTCCTTTTCCCATAGTGTTTTCTACCCATTTTGAGAACTTTCTGCCATTTTCATCAAATTTAAAACTGTCGTCTGCAAACTCTTTCAATTTGGACCAGTCCAAAATTTGTCATTTGGTAAAGGGTTAATGGATTTTATCACATAAAACTACCTCCAGCAGTGCATTAAACCCATGACTTATTTTCGATAATACACTAGTGTATTATCATTTTTTGGGTCCCAGTTCTGGAAAATCTTTATTTATGAGCGTTTGAAGCCAGTGAAACCAACCACAGCGGGTGCCGGAATTTGTACCACTTTGCCATTTCGTGGGAAAATGACCTCATTGTTGCTAAGGCATATATGCCTGGAAAGCTTTATGGTTTTCATGTTTAATAACAGCAAGAAATGCAGAGAAGCGTATTTAAAACCAATAAATTGTGGAAATCTTTCGATTTACTAGCTCTATATAGACTGTTTCACTCAATTTTCGATGTACATGTTTATCTTCTTAAGTATATACACAATTCAAACCGAACTACATTTGTAAACATGGATCCGTAAACAATATGTAAGCTGAAGGTGATGATGCTGGATAGTTGTTTGTCTGTCATTCATTTTTATTTGTTTATGTATTTATCATTTTTATCAAACTTGTTGACTAAAATGTATTTGATGCTCGCCAAGACTCGCGTCATACATTTTTAGTCAACTCATTTTATAAAAATGATAATACATAAACACTCGTGTAAGATCCTCTATATCTTATTGTATGATTCAGCTCCAGAAGTTTTAGCTGTTTATCCGTACGGTCATACTGCTGATTGGTGGTCACTCGGAATACTGATGTATGCAATGTTAGTGGGAAAGGTAAGACACTCTTTTGTTTGAGCCTTGCTCTGTTAAAAGAAGGTTTAATGCATCTGCAAAAAGTATTGACCCAGGTAAGCCTGCACAGTCAGTGCAGGCTGACCTGGGTCAATACTTTTTGCTATATGTAGATTTCCTGCATGTCCAAGGACCATCCTGCCTCCAGATTCAGTTGGCTGTTATACAAAATGGACCTTCTGGATCCATAATTATGTGATGACTTGATATAATGCATAAGAGAGATGCATTAAACTTCCTTTTGTCAGAGTACCTCTCATTTCTAATTGGAGATAGAAATACAAATATAGAAAAATAAAGTTGAATATGAATATTCATTTTTTTGAAGTTAGAATATACTTGAATATTTAAGTTTTCCCTTTTCACAGCAGAATGTTGATGCATGCAATGTTAGATGGAAAGGTAAACTAAATTGGTTTATTTGTTTAATTAGGAAATGGAAAGAATACAAAAACAGAGATAGTGATGGATAATTGGTACACTTTTAGCTGAAGTATACCAAGTACCTTGTGATTGCCCTCAGAATACATGTCGTAAATAATCAGAAAATATATTTAGTAGTTTAAAATATAGAGAAATCCTGCGGAAAAGTTTTGGGATTTAAGTCTAGGCTTATAGTTGACTGTTTATAAAAGTAAATAGTACACTAAATTATTTATCAGACAAGGAAACTTTGGACCGGGAGATAAAGGACTTTGTGTATTTATTGCAGTATCCTGTGGACGGTGCCAAAGATCATGTAGAGATGGCCCAGAAGGTGTTAGATTCTGACTATCTCTGTCCTAATTGTGTCTCAGATCATGCCCAGGATGTGGTCAATAAGGTAGGTTGACTTTTTTCTCAGTCCTAATCGTGACTCAGTTTATGCCCAAGATGTTGGCAATTAGGTAGGTTGACTTTTTTCTCTGTCCTTATTGTGTCTCAGATCATGCCCAGGATTTTTTCAATAAGGAAGGTTGACTTTTTTCTCTGTCCTAATTGTGTCTCAGATCATTCCCAGGATGTGGTCAATAAGGAAGGTTGACCTTTTTCTCTGTCCTAAATGTGTCACAAATCTTGCCCAGGATGTGGTCAATAAGGTAGGTTGACCACTCTCTGTCCTAATTGTGTCTCAGATCATGCAAAAGATGTTTTCAATAAGCTAGGTTGGCATTGCACCATCCCTGTCCTAACTGCTAAGCCCTACGCCGTTTTTACCAACCATTCTTAAGAATATTCTAAGTCTTATTCTCCAAGATTGTCCAACTTTGAAAGTAACACAGCTTCTGATTGGCTAAACCAAATGGTTTAGCCAATCAGAAGTTGTGTTACTTTCAAATCCGGAAAATGTTGGAGAATAAGACTAAGAATGTTTTTAAGAATGGTTGGTGAATAGGGACCCTGGTTATACAGGATAAAAATCAGAGTTCTGCAAGTTGGAACCAAGGCTTGGCCAATAGTCTTTGGATGATAAGACAATCATGTAGACAGTATTTTGACTACGAAACTTTGCATGGATTCTGTTTGTATTGGAAAACAGCAAGTGACGTTGAAAGAATGTTGGGGAAAGCAATGGATAAAAAAGGGAAAGAAATAAATGGATAGGCAGACTGACCATGGTGGTATAGTATAATGCACCAAACAAAATAAAAACAGTCAAATTTGTTATAGTGACCACTTGTTGGCTTGGCTGTTTTCAAAGAAAATATCCAGGTATTGTTATAGCCCGGGCCTAGTCATCTTTGTTGTCGTCTGTGTTGTGCAAAAACTTTGACATTTTATAATATCTCTGACATTACTGAAGATATTTACTTCACACTTTGACTAGTTGTTAACTATCAAAAAGAGAACCTATGCAAGAGGGGCAGGTAGCTGTCAAAATGTTTTTTTGATGCAGTTATGTCCCTTTTTTGACATAGAATTTTCATTGAAAATCAAGCAAGTGCAGCTGAGCATTTGCACCTGCATTTGGTGCTCTTACATTAACCCTAGGCTGCTAAACGGGACTCAAGGCCCTTTAGGGGACAGTGTAGATCAAGATCAGACTGCACACAACGTGCATTCTGGTCTTGGCTCTACTTTGTCCGATAAGGAGATATCTGTCCCAAAAAGTACTTTTGAAATAGAAAATTCTTGGTTTTTACTATCGGCTTGAAAGTTTCATTTCACTTATTTTGCAGGATAAGAGTTAAGAAACCAGACAGCAAATTACATGAAAGATTGCCACTTTTCATACAAATGTCAGAAATCTTTGTATGGAAAGGGGGGAGCGATTTATACTGCTTAGTAGCATTTTCTCGTTTTTCACAATATTCGGAAGATTCTCTTGTTTAGTGTCATAAGCTCTTTCGGCACCAAATAAACAAAACTCGGCTTCTTTTGATGGCTGTAAATAGAATCCACTGAGTCTCCGGAAGATTTTTATCATACAGGCTTGACCAAACAAGCGGAAGGTATAGATCAAAGATCAGACTGCATGTTCTGTGCAGTCTGATCTTGATCTATGCCGTCTGCAAAAGTCCCTGTTTTCGCCTATGGCGCTGAAAGGGTTAAAGCACAGGATTGTTTGATAAAGGTTAATTAGTATAGTTTTCTGTCTTATATTTTTCAGCTGTTGATGAAAAGTCCACAGAAACGCCTGGTTGATCTCTACTCATTACAGAACATCCACTTTTTTCAAAATTTGAATTTTACAGATGTGATAGAAAAAAAGGTGAGGAATTTAAACAAAAACCTTTTAATTCAACCAAATGATTAAATTTTGGACTAGGTCAAATTCAAAGCATTTTCTGATGACAATTCAAACATGACTCAAATGATGGACTTTGTTTATGCTGGTTATGAGCATTTTCTCCTTTTCACACAATGTTTTTAGAAGCATACTTCTCTGAAGTCATTAAAACTCAGAATTGTGTGTTAATGTGTTAACCCTTTACCACATAATCCAGACTTTTAACAACCCTGAAAAAGAAGCCTTTTGAAAACACTGTGGAAAAAGGAGAAAATGCTGGTAACCAGCATTTTCTCCTTTTCCCACAATGTTTTCTACACTTCCCAAAACAAATTTCAGTTTTTGAGCCACTTTTATTTTGTTGTCCGTAAATGCTTTTAATTTGGAGTGGGCTAGAATATTGTCGTTCGGTAAAGGGTGAAGAGTTTTCAGTTGAAGCTTATTACTGGAACTGTTGCTTTTGTAGCTTATGAAATTTAATATTGATGAAAAAGAGATTTTGATAGTAAGATCTTCTACGGCTAGGAATGAATTTTAAATGTAGAGGCTAATGCAGGGGCTGACAATAATATTAGGAATTCTTTATTTGGATTTCAGATTAGTCCGCACAAGTTGGTTCCACCAGATTTCTTCCCGATGACAGGCATAAGTTATAGTTATGCTCCAGGCCAACCAGATGATAATTTTCCAGATGTAAGTACATTTATTATTAATTTCAGCTCTGTACCAGATATGTTTTTACAAACTAAGAAGAAGGCTTTTGGAAACATTGTAGGAAAAGAGATAAGCCTGGTAACCAGCATTTTCTCCTTGTCTTACAATATTATCTGCATTTTCAAGGATAAATTACAGTATTTGGCCAGTAAATTCTTTCAATTTGGAAAAAGGTTTTTAAAAGAAATTGTTGTCATGTTAACCAGCATTTTATGTTTTTCTTAAAATTGTTGTCTTTTTCAGAGACAATTTCGATCATTTTTACCACATTTAATGCATTGTTGTCTGTATATGGTTTCATACTAGAGTATTCTAAAATTTTGTTGTAATGATCACAGGAGAGCCAGCATTTTCTCATTTTCCCACAATGTTTTTGACGCTATCAAAGACAGAAATCATCATTTTAGCAATATCTAATTTGTCGTCTACAAATGCTTTCAATTTGGTACAGTCCAAAATTTTGTCATTTGGTAAAGAGTTAAAGTATTGGCTGCCAAAAGTAAACAAAACAGGTTTTAAAATGCATTTAAATTGAAATTATACCGTTTAAAAGTATGGGAATAATTGTGAAGATGACAGTCTGTTATCGTACAGTCGGTCCAAATGTTGGCAGAGAAATTTACTTCAAAACTAGGTTAAAAGTTGCCAGGTTGCTCTATCTTTTGTTTACTTTTCGTTCATTTTTCTGCCAGCGACTAACATTTGGAACAGAACAGAACACAACAGAACAGAAGTTTATGTGTTCATGTGTTCATTTGGACCGACCACTCACTGATTTAAATTCAAATGCATTTCAACACCTGCATTGATTTTTTGCTACTATTGGGCCCTTAACCCTTTCCCAAACGACAAATTTTGGACTGGTCCAAATTGAAAGAGTTTGCAGACGACAATTTTAAATCTGATGAAAATGGCAGAAAGTTCTCAAAAAGGGTAGAAAACACTGTGGGAAAAGGAGAAATTGCTCATTACGTGCAATTTCTCCTTTTCCCACAGGGTTTTCTAAGGACTTGTACTGCAGACACGTGAAAACCAGGGCTTGTTTGGGAAAGGGTTAATACACGTTGCTCACTTAATACAGGTTGCTTGCATAATGAAGGTGGCCACTAAGACATGTTTTTGCTGAAATTTTCTTTGTGTCTCTTTTCAGTTTGATTTTGTATGGAACTTACCAAATGGAACAGACAAACCGGTCTATGTATGAGGAGAACTGAAACTCACTCTAAAAGCACAACCCCTCCATTCTGCTGCACCCCCTCCCCCTCTACACCCCCGCCCCCCCCCCCCCCCCCCCCCCCCAAAAAAAAAGTTGGGGGGAGGGGGGATCATGGAATCAGGTTGTCTTGTCTGACCATCTCTAGATGCAAGCCTCTGTCTTCTCTTGACATTTTTAACCCTATACAACGCTCTCCAAGTTTTAAGGACCCCTGAGAAAGAAAGCTGTAGAAAACATTGTGGGAAAAGGAGAAAATGCTGATAACCAGCATTTTCTCCTTTTCCCAAAATGTTTTCTACTCGATCAAAGGCAAGTTCCATCATTGAAGCCACCTTCAGTTTGTCATCTGCTAATGCTTTGAATTTGGACAAGTGTAAAATAGCGTCGTGTGGCAAAGAGTTAAACCAATGTGGCTGAAAATTTAACGGAAGCTCTGATATGATAAGAACTTGTTAACCTTCAATTTTCATTATGATTGGTTGACCATGACTAGAGTTTTGGTCCTTTGATATGAGACATGCTCTGGCAAAAGGGGATATAAAACAGCTTCGTGATGCATTATACCAAGCAAGTCATCACATAATTATGGATTCCATGAAATCCATTTTTTCTAACAACCTGCTGAATCTTGAAGTAGAATGGTCCTTGGGCATGCAGAAAATTTACCATAGCAAAAAGCTTCAATCCAGGTGGACTGCGCAGGCTGACCAGGGTCTATACTTTTTGCAGATGCATTAGCCCATTACCAAACAATCCCGAGTTTTAACGACGTTGAGAAAGAAGCCTTTTGAAAACATTGTGAGAAAAGGAGAAAATGCTGGTAACCAGCATTTTCTCCTTTTCCCACAATGTTTTCCACCGCATAAAAGAAAAATTTCATCATTTGAGCCACATTTAAATTGTCATCTGCAAATGCTCTCAATTTGGGCAAGTTTACATTCTTGGTCCTTTGGTAAAGAGTTAAGCCCCCTATTCACAGAGCATGGCTCATATATTTTTATTCCTTATCCAGAGACAAAGCATCTGGTGGAGGGTATTTATCGATCTGTAAAAGTTGTAGTTTGGATCTGGCTTTATTCTGACAGTAGATTTTCCTAAAAATCCAGTAACCCTTTCCCAAGCAAGCCCTGGTTTTCACGTGTCTGCAGTACAAGTCTTTTGAAAACACTGTGGGAAAAGGAGGAATTGCTCGTAACGAGCAATTTCTCCTTTTCCCACAGTGTTTTTTTGAGACCTTTCTGCCAATTTCATCAAATTTAAAATTGTCGTCTGCAAACTCTTTCAGTTTGGACCAGTCCAAAATTTGTCATTTGGGAAAGGGGTAACCTATAGTCTCAAGAAGCATATAATTAGTGCAAGTGCCATCTATTCATTAGTTGTGAGGTGCAAAAGTACTGAACATCAGTGTTTCTAAACAGGATACAGCCCCACTGCTTACTTATATAAATTGTATGAAAGGCTAAGCCATTAACCTTTTCCCAAACGGCAAATTTTGGACTGGTCCAAATTGAAAGAGTTTGCAGACGACAATTTTAAATTTGATGAAAATGGCAGAAAGTTCTCAAAAAGGTTAGAAAACACTGTGGGAAAAGGAGAAATTGCTCGTTACGAGCAATTTCTCCTTTTCCCACAGTGTTTTCAAAAGACTTGTACTGCAGACACGTGAAAACCAGGGCTTGTTTGGGAAAGGGTTAAAGGCCCAATAGTTGCCAGAAAAATCAATGCAAGTGTTAAAATGCATTTAAATTTTAATCATACCATTTAAAGGTATTGAATATATTGTAAGGATGACTATCTGTTATTTTGTGGTTGGTCCAAGTGGTAGTCACCGGCAGAAAAATGAATTTTAAAATCAGGCAAAAAGTAAACAAAAGATAGAGTGACCTGGCAACTTTTAACCTAGTTTGAAATTAATTCCTCTGACAGCGACTAACACTTGGACTGACTGTACAATAAGAGATTGTCATCTTCAGAATAATTTCCATACTTTTAAATGCTATGATTTATATTTAAATGCATTTTAACACCCACTTTGTTTAATTTTGGCAGGTATTGTTACTTTAAGGTGTAAGTTGTTGATAGAGTTATTGACTATCATTGTTTGATTCTAGAAGAGACCAGTGTAGGATTTGTGGAATATAGATATGGCATTTATATCCAAAACAGAATTGTCAGGTGGCTCAATCATATGGCCCGCAACATGCGAAATGAGACCTTCGGACATCTGCGTAAAGTGTCGTCCCGGATTAGCCTGCGCTGTCCGCGCAGGCTAATCCGAGATGGCACTTTATGTTTACATAAGATTTTTTCATATAGTAGACTTTCGTGAAACAGAAAATCGCACAAAACCAGTTAGTATTGTCTTGGATTAGTCACAGACTGCACAGGCTAATCTTGGACTACACACTTTTACGCATATGTTCGAAGGCCCCTTTTCGTGTGTTGCACGCCAATTATACATGTATTCCTATGAAGTTCATGAACATTTGGTAAAAAATGGGTAAATATACTTTTTTTTTTTAACCAACGTCACTAAATCTAATTGTATTAACATAGTGTTTACAAGAAGGTGAGATAAATGATTGCAAAATAGTTGTGTTTGAATCCATGTTTTGATTCACTACATATTGTAGACTTGTCTAAATGAATTTACAGGTGACAAATTAAAGTTGCTCAAAAGATTATATCTGTCTTTGAGATTGTAGAATACTTTGCGGGAAAAGGAGAAATTGCTGGGTACCAGCATTTTCTTCCTTTTACTCATTACCATTTCAAACTTTTTTTTTTTTTTTTTTTCAAGGTTGTGAAATCACAGAGTTATGTTGGTATTTTGGAAAGGGTTAATATTTTGATTTTTGATGGCTAAGGTTGTGCAACCATACATGAAAACTGATGAGTGACTGGTCAATTTTGTTCTATCATAAAAGTGTTTTATTGGGTCAGGATGACTCTTTGTAAAAAAGCAATTTGTGTGAGAGGGGTACTTCCAGATTCAGTCAGTTCTTAGAAAATATGGATTTTATTGACCTATAAGAAAATATGGATTCTATTGACCCATAAGAAAATATGGATTTTATTGACCCATTAGAAAATATGGATTCTATTGACCCATAAGAAAATATGGATTTTATTGACCCATAAGAAAATACGGATTTTATTGATCCATAATTACATGTATATGATGACTTGCAGTAAACCCCTTTTGCCAGAGGAAGGCTCTTATACGTATGAAAATTTTATGGCAGAAAGAGAAATTTCTGATTACAAGCAACTTGTAAGTGGTCTGCGAGACAAAATCGGTGGCTAACAGGTGGTAATCTTTTCACACAACCGACAATCTCTGCATAGATAACTTAACCCTTTACCACACAATCCTGACTTTTAATGATTCTGAGAAAGAAGCCTTTTGAAAACATTGTGGGAAAAGGAGAAAATGCTGGTAACCAGCATTTTCTCCTTTTCCCACAATGTTTTCTACCCCATCCAAAACAGAAATCATCATTTGAGCTACATTTCATTTGTCGTCTGCAAATCCTTTCAATTTGGATCAGTCTAAAATTTTGTCGTTTGGTAAAGAGTTAAGCACATTTTACTGTCAACATTGTCTTCAAACATGTCCTGTTTTGCTGCATTCACAGTTTCTGTGGGTCATTTATAGCAAATTTTTACTGCTGCATGACATTTTGTCAAAAACTACTTTGTGGAAAAATATTTTCATCAAAGACGCAACTTACCAAAACACCATTTCACCTAAAAACCATTTGGTCAAAGACATTTATGCCAATCAACTTCTTTTTTTTTTTCTTAACCATAAGGGACTGTTCGCATTGTTTACTGTTATTTATAGTGTGTATTTATTTATGTATCCTTAGTTTGCAATTGACTATTGAAAGAGGATTGCTCGTAACATTTGATACATGATTGAAGAAAAAATATGTAATTTTTACATCTTGAACTGATTCAAGATTAAACAGAGCTACATTATTTATCCTTTATTGGACTTTCGGCTGAATATATTTGTACATGTAGCTTCATCCTCTTGCTTGTAGAAGTGTTTTTATACCCCCGCAAACGAAGTTTGTGGGGGGTATACTGGAATCAGCCTGTCGGTCGGTTGGTCGGGCGGTCGGTCTGTCCGCAAAATCTTGTCAGGACAACTCCTCCTACAGTTTCAGTCCAATTCCCTTGCTACTTGGCAGAAGTGTTCATTAGGAGCTGTAGATGTGCAAGACACACATTTTGTAAAAATTCCATCAAGAATTACTGAGTTATTGCCCCTGATTTGACTTAAAAATGCTTGTCCGGACAACTCCTCCTACAGTTTCTGTCTGATTCACTTTAAACTTGGCAGAAGTGTTCATTAGGAGTTGTAGATGGGCAAGACGCAACTTTCGTGAAAATTCTATGAAGAATTAATGAGTTATTGCCCCTGATTCACATTTAAAATGCTTGTCCGGACAACTCCTCCTACAATTTCAGTCCGATTTGCTTTATACTTGGCAGAAGTGTCCATTTGGAGTTGTAGATGTGTAAGACGCAAATTTTGTGAAAATTCCATCAAGAATTACTGAGTTATTGCCCCTGATTTGACTTAAAAATGCTTGTCCGGACAACTCCTCCTACAGTTTCTGTCTGATTCACTTTAAACTTGGCAGAAGTGTTCATTAGGAGTTGTAGATGGGCAAGACGCAACTTTCATGAAAATTCTATGAAGAATTAATGAGTTATTGCCCCTGATTCACATTTAAAATGCTTGTCCGGACAACTCCTACAATTTCAGTCTGATTCGCTTTATACTTGGCAGAAGTGTCCATTTGGAGTTGTAGATGTGTAAGACGCAAATTTTGTGAAAATTCCATCAAGAATTACTGAGTTATTGCCCCTGATTTGACTTAAAAATGCTTGTCCGGACAACTCCTCCTACAGTTTCTGTCTGATTCACTTTAAACTTGGCAGAAGTGTTCATTAGGAGTTGTAGATGTGCAAAGCACAAATTTCACGAGTGTTGGCCTAATGATTATGGAGTTATTGCCCCTAAATTGACATTGCAGAGTTATTGCCCCTGTGACATGAAATGTAGGGGCGGGGGTATTTATCACCTTTAGTGATAGTTATTCTAGTTTCTTCTGTATTACCTCTGTAAATTGAACACGACCGAACCAGTCTAGACAGTTGGGTCAAATTTAAATTGTTACAGTGAAGGATTTATGGTGAAAGTTTATGTAAACCTTCTTGTCATCTTTCATATTTTTTTCGTTGAAATTCAACACAATTCAACAAAGTTCGGCAAAGTGTCGCTTTGATGAAACATTGTGTTTGGCAAGACATTGCTTTGATAAGATGGTTCTTTGACGAAAATATCTTTCGACTAAATCAATTTCAACAAAAATTAATGTAATTTATCAAGTCACCACAGATCTATCAGTATTGTATATAACAAGTTTCTTTCTGACTGTATGTCTGTAACTCATATACTGCCAAATAAATTTGGGGGTCCTGCGTGACTCAGTGGTAAAGTGTGGGACTCGTAACCTGGAGGCCCAGGGTTCGAACCTCACCTGATCTGCTGGGTTTTTTGTGGGAGTGTCCTTGGGTAAGACACTTCAGAGCCCTAGCCTAGTAATGGTGAAACCCAGGAAATACATGAATATGTGACCTGTCGCCGTGATATGATTGAAATATTGTTGAAAGTGGTTTAAACACTATTCAATCAATCAATCAACCAAATATACTTAACAGACATTTTCAGTCTAGGAATACATGTAAGACCCCAAAAAATGCAGTTTCAAGGTTGTTCTTCTCCAGAAATGTCTCAGAAAAGCAAATGATGTAGATCAAAGATCGGACTTGGCAATTTGTGCAGTCGAATCTTGATCTATGCTGGCTGCAAAGGTGCTTTTAAGCTTAGAATGTTTAATTTTTCATTGTCGGTTCCCAAAGGTACTTTAATTAGATTGTGCTATATCTATGTACTGTGGGATTTTTTGCTGACAAAATCTGGGTCTCATGAATGATTGATGAAGCATTTCATTGGTCTATGATGACATTATACAAAGTTTTTGACCAATGAATTGACAGCTTACATATCGCTTGTCTGATAGGATCTTCCTGGTCTCCGTTTAGTGAAAAAAAAAAGAATGAAGTTTTAGTAAGAAAATACCCTATTACTCATGTTAGCATGGCTCTATGTTGAAGAGGAATAAATCAAATGTAGTTGTTATTGTTTGAACATTAGCTGTTGATTAACTCTTTCCCACACATTCCTAAGTTTTAATATCTCTTAAGGAAGAGACTTTTAAAAATATTGTGGGAATATTTCCGACAATATTTTCTACCTTTCCATAAACAAATTTTAAATTTTTGGGTCAAAATTATTTGTTGTCTGCAAATGCTTTCAGTTTGGAAGTCTGAAATCGTTCATGTGGGAAAAAGTTAAAACAAGAATATGGCAGTTAAATCTCACATGGCTTGCAGGTAAATGTGAACAAAGAGACTAATATAGGGAGAGACTGTGTGAAATTCTGTACCATACTGGAGGCTCTTAACCCTTTACCACACGACAAAAATGTCGACTTGTCCAAATTCAAAGCCTCTGCAGACAACAATTTAAATGTGGTTTGAATGATTTAATTTGTCTTTGATAGGGTAGAAAACATTGTGGGATAAGGAGAAGATGCTGGTTACTGGCATTTTCTTCTTTTCTCGCAATGTTTTCAAAAGGCTTTCTACTTCAGGGTCGTTAAAACTCAGGATTGTGTGATAAAGAGGTAAATACTTACTTTTTAGCTCACCTTAGCACAACGTGCTAAAGGTGAGCTATTGTGATCGCCCTATGTCCGGCGTCCGGCGTCCGTCGTCCGTCAACAATTTCTTTAAACATCTTCTTCTCCTAAACCACTGGGCCAATCTTGATGAAACTTGGCAGGAATGTTCCTTGGGTGAAGCTCTACCAAAATTGTTCAAAGAATTGAATTCCACCAACAACTCTGGTTGCCATGGCAACAAAAAGGAAAAAAAAGCAAAATTTTTGAAAATCTTCTTCTCTGAAACTAGAAGGCGCAGAGCTTTGATATTTGGTATGTAGCATCTTCTAGTGGACCTCTACCAAGTTTGTTCATTTGATGCCCCTGGGGTCAAAACTGGCCCCGCCCCGGGGGTCACAAGTTTGAGCATAGTAACAAAGAAGGAAAACTTTAAAAATCTTCTTCTCTAAAACTAGAAGGCATAGAGCTTTAATATTTGGCATGAAGCATCTCCTAGTGGACCTCTACCTAATTTGTTCATATGATGCCCTTGGGGTCAAAACTAGCCCCGCCCCAGGGGTCACAAGTTTGAGCATAGTAACAAAAAAGGAAAACTTTAAAAATCATCTTCCTTAAAACTTGAAGGCGTAGAGCTTTGATATTTGGCATGTAGCATCTCCTAGTGGACCTCTACTAAGTTTGTTCATTTGATGCCCCTGGGGTCAAAACAGGCCCCGCCCCGGGGGTCACAAGTTTGAGCATAGTAACAAAGAAGGAAAATTTTAAAAATCTTCTTCTCTGAAATTTGAAGGCGTAGAGCTTTGATATTTGGCATGTAGCATCTCCTAGTGGACCTCTACCAAGTTTGTTCATATGATGCCCCTAGGGTCAAATCTGGCCCCGCCCCGGGGGTCACAATTTCCAACATAGGAACAAAGAAGGAAAACTTTAAAAGTCTTCTTCTGTAAAACTAGAAGGCATAGAGCTTTGATATTTGGCATGAAGCATGTCCTAGTGGACCTCTACCAAGTTTGTTCATATGATACCCTTGGGGTCAAAACTAGCCCTGCCCCAGGGGTCACAAGTTCGAACATAGGAACAAAGAGGGGAAACTTTAAAAATCATCTTCTCTGAAACTGGAAGGCGTAGAGCTTTCATATTTGGTATGTAGCATTGCCTAGTGGACCTCTACCAAGTTTGTTCATATGATGCCCCTGGGGTCAAAACAGGGCCAGCCCCGGGGGTCACAAGTTTGAGCATAGGAACAAAGAAGGAAAACTTTAAAAATCTTCTTCTCTAAAACTTGAAGGCGTAGAGCTTTGATATTTGGCATGTAGCATCTCCTAGTGGACCTCTACCAAGTTTGTTCATATGATGCCCCTAGGGTCAAAACTGGCCCCGCCCCGGGGGTCACAATTTCCAACATAGGAACAAAGAAGGAAAACTTTAAGAATCATCTTCTCTAAAATAGAAGGCATAGAGCTTTGATATTTGGCATGAAGCATCTCCTAGTGGACCTGTACCAAGTTTGTTTATATAATGCCCTTGGGGTCAAAACTGGCCCTGCCCAGGGGGTCACAAGTTCAAACATAGGAACAAAGAGGTAAAACTTTAAAAATCATCTTCTCTGAAACTGGAAGGCGTAGAGCTTTCATATTTGGTATGTAGCATTGCCTAGTGGACCTCTACCAAGTTTGTTCATATGATGCCCCTAGGGTCAAAACTGGCCCCGCCCCGGGGGTCACAATTTCCAACATAGGAACAAAGAAGGAAAACTTTAAAAATCTTCTTCTCTAAAACTAGAAGGCATAGAGCTTTGATATGTAGTATGTAGCATCTTCTAGTGGACCTCTACCAAGTTTGTGCATATGATGCCCTTGGAGCAAAAGTTGGCCCCACCCCGGGGTTCACAAGTTCGAACATAGGAACAGAGAAGGAAAACTTTAAGAATCATCTTCTCTGAAACCGGAAGGCGTAGAGCTTTGATATTTTGTATGTAGCATCGCCTAGAAGACCTCTACTAAGTTTGTTCATATGATGCCCTTGGGGTCAAAACTGGCGCAGCCCCGGGGGTCACAAGTTTAAAAATAGGACCAAAGAAGGAAAACTTTAATTTTTTTCTTCTCTTAAATGGGAAGGCATAGAGCTTTGATATTTGGTATGTAGCATCTCCTAGTGGACTTCTACCAAGTTTGTTCCAAGGATGCTGCTTGGGTCAAAACTGGCCCAGCCCCTGGGGTCACAAGTTCGAACATAGGAACAAAGAAGGAAAACTTTAAAATTCTTCTTTCCTGAAACCGAAAGGTGTGGAGCTTTGATATTTGGTATGTTGCATCTCAGAGTGGACCTCTACCAAGTTTGTTCATATGATGCCCTTGGGTCAAAACTGGCCCCGCCCCAGGGGTCACAAGTTCGAACATAGGAACAAAGAAGGAAAACTTTAAATTTCTTTTTCTCTTAAACGGGAAGGTGTAGAGCTTTGATATTTGGTATGTAGCATCTCCTAGTGGACCTTTACCAAGCTTGTTCCAAGGATGCTGCTTGGGTCAAAACTGGCCCAGCCCCGGGTGTCACAAGTTCGAACATAGGAACAAAGAAGAAAACTTTAAAATTCTTCTTTAAAACTGGAAGGCGTAGAGCTTTGATATTTGGTATGTAGTGATTCTCTTCTAAGTTTGTTTGCCCATCTAAGCACAACAAGTTCATTGAGTTCAAAATTGGGTCATCTTGGGTCATAAACTAGGTCACTAGGTCAAATTAAAGAAATACCTTGTTGGCACTCTCGAGGCCACATTATTTGCTCAGTTGCCTTGAAAATTAGTTAGAAAGTTTGTCTTTATAAAGTCTCACATAAGATTAATTTGGGTCAACTTGGGTCATAAACTAGTTTACTGGGTCAATTTAAAGAAATACCTTGTTTGCACTCTGGAGGCCACATTTATTGCTCAAATGACCTGAAATTTGGCCAGAATGTTCGTCTTGATGAAATACCAGATGAGTTTGGATTTGGGTCACCTGGAACCATAAACTAGGTCACTAGGTCAAAATAAAGAAATTCCTTGTGGGCACTCTAGAGGCCACATTATTTGCTTAATTGCCTTGAAAATTGGTCAGAATGTTTGTCTTTATAAAATTTCACATGAGTCTGAATTTGGGTCAACTGGGGTTATAAACTAGGTCACTTGGTCAAATTAAAGCAATAGCTAGTGGGCACTCTAGAGGCCACATTTATTATTCAGTTGATTTGAAAATTGCTTAAAATGTTTCTTTTGATATAGTCCAAGACCAGTTCAAATTTGGGTCACCTTGGGTCATAATCTAGGTCACAAGGTCAAATTAAAAAAATACCTTTAGGGCACTCGAGGCCACATTTTTTGCTCACTTGACTTGAAAATTGGTCAGAATGTTTGTCTTCATGAAATTTTAGTTTGACATCGGGTCACCTGCGGTCAAAAACTAGGTCACATGGTCAAATTAAAGAAATACCTTTAAGGCACTCTACTAAGGTGAGCGACCCAGGGCCATCATGGCCCTCTTGTTTCTTTCTTCCATGACTATTGTGTATATTATTATGTGATATAATTATGAGAAAATGTTCGTAAGAAAGTTATTACAGTCTTTGACAAATACAGTCATCTTATATTAACCCCCAATCAGAAAATACTATGTTTCACGACCCTGAAAAAGAGGGCATTAAAAAAAAAAAAACATTGTTTGAAAATGGAGAAAATACTGTTTAGGAGCAATTCCTCCATTCTCCCCAGTGTTTTCAATCCTTTCAATTTCAGGAGTCTAAAATTTGTCATTTGGGAAGGTTTAACCTTTTACCACACAATCTTGTCTTGTAACAACCCAAAGGAAAGAGGCTTTTAAGAACATTGTGGGAAAAGGAGATAATGCTAGTAACAAGCATTTTCTCTTTTTCCCACAATGTTTTCTATCCTATGACTAACACCTTTTATACTTTGAGAAATGTCTAATTTAGACTGCAGATTCTTTCAAATGGGACCAGTCTAAAATTTTGTTGTTTGGTAAAGAGTGAAATTGAATAAGCAACCTGTTCACAATCATGATGTAAATATAGTTGTATTATTTATTGCACTAATAATTAATTGGTTGGTTACCCATGTTTTTGAACGCATTTTGTATGGTAAACTCATTACCAAAGGACAAAATTCTAGACTAGTCCACATTGAAAGCATTTGCATATGACCAATTAAACGTGGCCCAAATGACAAAATTTGCTCTGGATAGGGTAGAAAACATTGTGGGAAAAGGAGAAAATGTTGATTATCAGCATTTCTCGCTTTACTTAGTACAGATAAATTTTATTACATAAAACACATTTAATCTATTGTCTGCAAATGCTGTCAATATGGACAAGTCTGAAATGTCTGTTGACTGATAAATACGTAACTTGGAGAATGGGATGATGGTTTAAACCAAATCATTTCAAACAAGATCCAGTTCTCATAAAACTGTTTTTTGTGTTTAACTCTTAACCATAGACTTGTCCAGATTGAAAGCATTTTCAGACATTAAATGGTTGCTCAAATGACGAAATTTGTCCTTGATAGGGTACCAGCATTTTCTCCTTTTCCCACAATGTTTTCAAAAGCTTGCTTTTTCAGGGTTGTTAAATTTTGGGATTGTGTAGTTATGGTTTAACTGAGCCAGTGCTGAAATTTTAAAATGAAATGCTTGTAGTTTTGAATACCAGTAATTTTGAATTTGAATAAATTTGAATTCGTAAATTTTTTACCTTTTCTTCTTATTAAGTTAGTGTATCATTTTCTAATTAACTAAATGCCTGACGAGTTAATGAAGCTTACAGTTTGAGCACAAACCCAGTTCTGCATGAACTCAAGTGTTGTAAGCACAAGCCACATTCTATTACAGCTTCATATACATGCCAAAATGTGACATAAGGGTTTAATGGTTTGAAATAATTTGCAAGAGAATTTTTATTCATTGATAAGACTTAAAGTACGTAAAAAGAAAAAAAAAAAAAAATCACACAAAGATAAGTTCTACATGATTGACTCTACCACACAATCCCAAGTTTTGACAGCTCAGACGGAGAGGGCTTTTGAAAACATAATAGAAAAAGGAGAAAATGCTGGTAACCGGCATTTTCTCCTTTTTCCACAATGTTTTCTACTATTTCAAACTTAAATCTTATCATTTGAATCACATTTAAGCTTTGTCTTCAAAGGCTGTCAATATGGACCTGTCTACAATTTTGCCATTTGGTAGAGACTTCATTCTAAATGGTTTCCATCTTATCAAAATGAGAAACTGTCAGTAGAGCGATACAGGGCCTTATTGGCCCCATCATTATTTTTGGGGTCACTTTTATTATTACTTTCTATTGTCTTCCAATCAGTTTGGCAGAAAAACAATATGCAATAATCATATTTATTACCCCTGTATCAAAGAATTTCATGTTTTAATGATCCTGAGGAACAGGGCTTGGGAAAACAATGTGTGAAAAGGAGAAAATGCTGGTATCCTGAATTTTCTTCTGTAACTACAGTATTTTTATTCTCTCAGTCAAATCCCATAATTTGAGCCCTAGTAAATTTTTTTTCTCCAAATGTTTTACATTTTCAGAAGTCTGGTAAATAGCTAGTTGTTGTTGTTGTAGGGCTTATTTCACGCTTAACATGATGAGAAGATTATAGACTGGCCAAAGTTGAAAGTGTTTGCAGTTAACACATTAACTGTGGCTTAAAAGGTAGACTATGTCTTTGATAGGGTAGAAAACATTGTGACGGAAAAGGGAAAGTGCAGATTACCAGCTTTTTTTCCTTTTCCAAAAGTGTTTTTAAAAGCTTTCTTACTAGAGGTCACTGGAACTCGGGATTGTGTAGTAAAGACCGAAGTCTTTATGTCATAGATTAGGACCAATATAATGCACTTTCATTTCATAGAATCAAAATGTCATTTTATATTTTTTGTCTGACACTGCTCATTATTTTCCATACATACCATTATTTGGGACAAAAATGTGACAGCACTGTGTGTATTTTCAGAATCTTACTGTGTTTGTTCAAATTTATATTTATTTCTTTTATCTCGTGAAAAAAGAGGACCATATTTTCAGATACAGCTTCACCACTTATGTAATCATTAATTTTGAATTTTATTCAATGAAATAAATAGCCATCTTAACAGTAAGATATGTATGAGCCATGCTCTGGCAAAAGGGGGCTTAATGCATCTCGGTGATACATTATACCCAGCAAGTCATCACACGATTAGGAATCCATAAAATCCATTTTGTCTAACAACCAACTGTATCATAAGGTAGAATGGTCTTTTGACATACAGAAAATTGACCAATAGTGAAAAGTTTCGGCTCCGGTCAGCCTGCGCAGGCCGACTTAAGCCGAAACTTTTCACAGATGCATTATGCTCCCTTTTCACAGAGCATGGTTCATGTACAGATTTTTGTCAAAAACTTTGAATTTCAATATTATTATTTTTTTCATGTGTTTACTCTTTACCAGACAACAAAACTTTAGGCTCAGCCAAATTAAAAGCATTTGCAGACAACAAACTGAGTATGGCTCAAATGATGGAACATGTCTGTGAAAGGGTAGAAAACATTATGTCTGTGAAAGAGTAGAAAACATTGTAGGAAAAGGGGAAAATGCTGGTAACCAGCATTTTCTTCTTCTCGTACAATGTTTTAACCCTTTCCCACACAATCCCGAGTTTTAAAGACCATGGAGAAGAGGGCTTTTGAAAACATTGTGGAAAAAGGAGAAAATGCTGGTAAACAGCATTTGCGCCTTTTCCCACAATGTTTTCTACCCTATCAGTGACAGAAATATTATTTGAGCTACCTTTAATCTGTTGTCTGCAAATGCTTTCAATTTGGTTGGGTGTAAAATTATGTTGTTTGGTAAAGAGTTAAAGGGTTCTCGCTCAGGGTCACTAAAACTTTGGATTGTAAGTTTTAAAGGGTTAATGTAACAATTACCTCCCTTTTTTTTGCTCATTTGAATTACATCTACAGCTCATAGATATCTAGCATAAGTAATCTATAAGCCCTTGGTTTTATCTGCACCTACGGCACTGGATTTTTATGGGAGTGTCTTTGGGTAAGGACCTTCAAAGCCCCAGTCAAGTACTGGTGAAACCCGGGTCACACATGAAAAAGTGAGGTATTGCTGAGATGTAACAGAAATAATGTTGAAAGTGGCATAAGACACCACTGAATCAATCAATCATTTAAAGGCCCAGTAGTAGCCAAAAGTAAACAATATTGGTGTTAAAATGCACTTAGATTTATATCGTACTGTTTAAAAACATGAAATTATTGTGAAGATGACAATCTGTTATTTTATGGTCAGTCCAAGTGTTGGTCACCGGTAGAAAAGTGAACTTTAAATTCAGATGAAAAGTAAACAAAAGATAGAGTAACCCGGCGGCTTTTTACCTAGTTTTAAATTCATTATTGTGCCAGCGATTAACACTTACACTGACCTTCCAGTAACAGATTGCCAACAATAATTTCCATACTCAAATGGTATGATGTAAATGCATTTTAACACCCATAGTGTTTACTTGTGGCCGCTATTGTGCATTTAATCATATCTATGCCTCATTATGCATTTACTATATCAGGGACAGTTTTAGATTAGTTTTAAATCATTGACAATATTATTTGTTAATGCGTGTGTTTTATTGTTGAAACAGGGTCATCCTTCCAAATTGGCAACTCATTTGCTGATCATTGTTTCGACAAAGGTTATGTGGGAAAGCAGCCAGTGGTTTTGGATGAATATTGTACCAAGCACTGGTGAGAAACTCCAGGAAAGTATGGATAGGTGCTCTGGATGCCGCAATAAACTAGTAATTGAAACAATGTTGAAACAAAGCAATTGGGCAAACAAGTGGATAGTTGATGGTTTGTATATGACCCCAAATCCTTTACCAAAGAACCTTGAAGTTTAATTACCTTTTGCAGAAAGGCATTTAAAAACATCATGGGTAAATGCGAAAATATTGGTAACCAGTAGCTGTTCTGCAAATTTAAGCCTTTACCATTCAATTACATTTTAGACTCATCCATATTGAAAGTATTTACAAAGAATTATATTGACTTAAACAATGGGATCGACTTTTGAAAGATTATGAAACGTTTTAGTAAACCAACATTTTCTCCTTTTCTCACCATAGTTTTAAAAACCTTCTGTCTCAGGGTCTTTATAGTTTAGTATAGGGTTTACATGTAAAGCTTTCTTTGGGAAAGAAATCTTACAAAATATTTGATGGTTTAGATTCAGACTAAGATGGCAAATTTGCTTACCGTTTGGGTTTGATCTACAGTCAACAAAAGTGCCTGTTTTTAGGTTTAGCAAGCTTAGAGTTAGTATGTTCATACAATATTTTTATTTGTATGATACAATAAATGAGCCATGCTGTGGCAAAAGGAGGCTTAATGCATCTCTGAGATGCATTATACCAAGCAAATCATCACATTATTGTAGATTCACTAAATCCATTTTGTATAACAACTGACTGAATCATGAGGTAGAATAGTCCTTTGACATGTAGAAAATTGACCAAAAGCAAAAAGTTTCGGCCCTGGTTAGCCTGCGCGGAGTGTGCAGGCTGACCTGGTCGATAGTTTTTGCAAATGCATGTGTACTGTAGATGTGTAAATGTATGTAAATTCATTGTTTTTTATTTTTTATGTCCTTTTTTTTTTTCATTAATAAAATGAATGAAGAGGAAAATCACTCTTCATGTATGTACAATATTTAATGTTTTTAGCTTCTTTTTTAAACAGGGCTCTAAGCTCAGGGAGGATGAAGGAATTGTAATACGGGGTCCTGCTGGTATGTGGCTTTGGAAGAAAAGTGCGCGAGGTACTGGTAAAAGAGACTCCAGGAAAACATGGGAAGGTGCCCTTGCTGCCGCGATTTAACTGAAATAATGCTTGAAAGCGGCGTTATACACCATACAAACAAACTCATCAGTATATTACACACAACACCCTTTCCAAGCCATCTTCTACCGATTTCATTTTTGCCTAGCTAGTTTCGTCGTACTTCACATGTGGTGCTCTGTGGTGAATCGCACAATTCTAATAAAACAAAATCGATTTTCAAAATCACGTCGTTCGTATGACGGCTCACGATTCGGATAGCAGATCTGTCTACAAGGCCGTTTGTGGGCGGTTTTGCAACAACGCCACTTTCTAATATCAAATGATCCACATAAATATGTTAAATTTACCCTCAATTCGGAGGCTTTCTCCAGTGTTATTTTTTATTGTGTCTCCGCAAGCCCCCATGTCAGCCATTCTTCCATATTGCTTCTGGAATGAATTTTATCATACCGGCATCTCTCCTAACTGCTTTAAGCGGCAATAATTTTCTTGATTGCTAATATTATGGACACGGAGCCTAGGATAAATGATTAATCTTTACAAAACACCAAAATGATTAAAAAATGTAACTGTTCTCCCTTGTTATAACCTTTTTTTCTTAAATGTAAATTATACGTTGATCTACTTCCACGAAAATCGAAACTATGGTTGACACTTACTGCGCATGTTCCGGAAGTCATTTCAAGTACATCGAAGTTCTTTTTTCTTTCCCACAATATTTATCGACCTTCTGTTTCATCAGCTTGGGAATGGAAAATGAACTAAATTGGTCTGGATGTATTTCAATTACGAGTCAATACTTACCATTTTAATTCCCAATCAAATGTTATTTTTTAAAAAGAAATTAAACGCGCATGCGCACTTAACTGAATTTATAATGAGTGCGTATTTACAACATAATCAGATTGTTTATGTCAAAATAAAGGTAAAATACATAAAGGTCGATGAAAAATGTGAATTAATTTGATGTCAACGTAAAGTATAAAATTTATCTATCGATCCACATCCATTTTGACAGCTGACAAGTAGATTAAAGACACAAACGTCTGACTGAAAGATGACCGGTAAGATTTTGAAATTTCCTGGCCCCCGCCACTCGGGGCCTTAGAAATTGGTGGCTGCCTTTGCCTCTGTGGTATATGGGTGGTAAAAGTCCCCAGAAACAGAGGAGACCGATAATAAAACTAAAATTAATAAAATTGGTCCAAAACAAATCAATTCAAAGTAAATATTAGGAAAAAAAAAAAAAAAAAATCAACCTAAATATGATAATAAAAACACTAAAGTCAATAAGAATAAATATTTCCAGGCAAAAAATTAACAAACCCAAAATTAAAACATAAAAGTGGCTGAAGAACAAGACAAATTAAGATCAAAGGATTTCCAAAACAATTTTTTTTATTCCAAAAATGATTTTTATTTTTTCATTTTTGAAGACATATCTTTCCTATATACTTTCCTGTCTCATATACTAACATGCTTATTTGTGTGTGTATCATCTGTGCCAGTGGGTAGCACACTGGACGAAGAATATAACATCATCTGTGTATAACATCTATGTTTTGTTCTTGTATTCGTCAACACCTTTTCCAATCTCTAGCACTATATGTTTGAAGAATTTGAAACATTTGGCATACTTGTATTTAGAACCTTACCTACAAGTAGAAACCTCTAATGAGAACTCTAGCCAGCTCTAAGTTATTAGCTCTAAGCATTAAAGTTATCATGTTATCATGTTAACACTCTATATCTAAAACTTTCTTGATTGAAAATATTTCATTGAGCAAACTTTCTTCTGATAAAAGATTTCTGTCTTTGATTCAGAAGCCACTTGTTTGCCGTGAGTGGCATCTCGTATGCCGGAAAAGGGGATCCTGGTAGTTGAGAGTGCCCAGGGATCTCCAGCACTCAACACACTGCTTTGGTCCTGGCCTTGGATAGACGAGAGGGATGGGTTAGGCCCGACTCGTCTCAATCGGCTCGGTCGTGCCTAGCTTTTAGGATTACATACTTTTATCTATATTTCTTCCTTTGTATCTTATGATACCAACCGGGTTAGATTTTTTCTCATCTTTTACATCGTTTTCCTTTATAAAGCGGCGGCTGATGGGCTAATTAATAGACCTTTAGTTTCTCTTCACTTAAGGTTTGTTAAGTATAATAGCTATGTAGCTCTGGCGTCGGAAATAGGAAACCCATTTCCATTAGACGTCCCCTTGTAGGGCTCCGAGGAAGGTGGAGCGCATAGCTATTGAAATTACACTAACAAGATCATGGCTTCCCAAAACAAAAGACCCCGACCGAATAACGAAAACGAAACTTCATACTCCAATGCTACAAAGTTCTTGGTTATCAAAAGTGAGGAGACAAAGCCCATTACATCTTTGTCTCCCTTCATAATAGAAAAACAAATAGAAAGTTTAATAGGCACTCCAAAATCAGTTAAAAAATTAAAAAACGAACTACTACTCATTGAAACATCAAGAGCAAATCAAGCCGAATCTCTATTAAAAGTTAAAAAGTTTTACAACTTGAAAGTCTCAGTCTCAGAGCACAACTCACTTAACAAATCCAGAGGAATTGTGAAAGACAGGGTACTGAAAGGAGAAACAGAGGAAGAAATTGTTGAATATCTTGCACCGCAAGGAGTTGTTGCGTGCAAAAAATTCAAGATAAAAAAAGATAATATTCAAGCTGAAAGTTGAAACTAATACAGTACTCCGCACTTTTAACACCACCACTTTGCCTTAGAGTATTAGAATCTTTTATCGTACAGTACCAGTGGAACAGTTCATCCCAAATCCTTTGCGCTATTTTAATTGTCAAAAATCTGGACACCACGAAGACAACTGCAAGCTCACAGATGCAGTAATTTGTGATAGATGTGGTGAATCCAAACACACATCTAACATCTGCCAAAGACCTTTCAAATGTGTAAATTGTGGTAAAGATCACAGTGCAAGATCAACTAACTGTGAAGTCTGGAAAAGAGAAAAAGAAATTATGAGAATTAAAACAATAAGAAAGATTTCATACTTTGAGGCAAAAAAAAAAAAAAAAAACCCAATATGAGACAGCTTTTGAACCTAGGTACTCTAAGAAAGTTCAATCAGCAGCAGCAAAACCTCAGGCGAGAACTTGTGGAACACAGTATGATCCCGCGGATTTTGGGCAAGGCGCTAAGCCTTCCTCGAAATCTACGTCTCCATCTGTCCAACCACCTCAAACATCTGAAACAGGTTCAAAATCTAAACAAAAGATCCTAGTAGATCAAGAACAGCTTCTAGATCTAGTTCGTGCCCTACATCACCAAATAAAAGCCAGAAAAAAAAAACCAGATAAAAAAGAAAAAGATAAACAACAATCAAACAGACATAAGAAAGGGTCACAGGATCCTATTAAGCTGGCAAATAAATATGAAAGTTTAGAAGATATGGAATTTGAAATTGACTCCTCAGTCAAATAACTTTTAAGTTAATTCAGACTCCCAATGTACAAGTATAATAGGTCAAAAGTCAATTTTACAATGGAATTGTAGAGGTCTAAAAGCCAACTTTAATGAACTACAAATTCTTTTATCTTTATTAAATCCAAAAATTTGTTGTCTTCAAGAAACTTTTGTAAACCCCAATGATAACTTGGAAGTTCGGAATTATTCTTCCTATCACTACATACATAATGATTGCCAAAGAGCATCTGGTGGTTCTTCTATCATAATACATTCTACGGTACTTCATCGTAAGATAGACTTAAACACAAATCTACAAGCAATAGCAATAAAAGCATCTTTAAATAAACTATAACAATATGCCTTATCTATATCCCACCAAATAAAAGAATAGATCAAAATGATTTAGAAAATCTTTTACTACAACTACCTCAACCTTACATCATATGTGGTGATTTTAATGGACATAGCGAATTATGGGGTTGTTCAGATAGCAATGATAGAGGTAAAATAATTGAAGATTTCATTACAGAGAATAATCTATGTTTATTAAATTCCAATCAACATACATACCTGCATCCTGGATCAGGTTCTTTCACAGCAATAGACCTTTCACCTTGCCACCCTTCCTTGTACCTTGATTATGAATGGAAAGTATGTGAGGATTCTCATGGAAGTGACCATTTCCCTATTATTATACAAGAAACTGAGAAAACAGAAGATGAGAAAATTCCAAAATGGAATTTTAAAAAAGCTAATTGGGAAAAATTCAATATTCTTTGCCATGAAAAATTACTGATTGACAGTTTTGAAAATTCAGGAAATCCAATGCTTTCTTTTACTGAAACTTTAATTGACATATCAAATCAGTGCATCCCAAAGATTTCAACGAATACTTTTAAGAAGAAAAAGCCATGGTTTAATCATGATTGTAAAGAAGCTATTAAAAAACGTAAAGACAGTTTAAAACGTTTCAAACAATATCCAACAAAAACAAACTTAAATGTTTGCAAAATTGTGAGAGCTAAGGCTCGACGTACCATTAAACAAGCAAAACGATCATCTTGGAAAGATTTCATTTCTAAACTTAATGCTAGAACTCCCATGACAACCATTTGGAATATGTTAAGGAAAATAAATGGAAAGAATCAAACCATGAAACACTCGCATATCAAGGTAGATGACAAAATCTTCGAAAGTAAAGAACAAATCGCTAATATTCAGGGTAAAACTTTCAAAACAAACTCTTCTTCTGCTAATTATAAACCACAATTTAAAAAACATAAGCAAGAAGCAGAAATGGAAGAACTTAATTTTGAAACGGATACAAATGAGAACTACAACTTGCCTTTCACACTACCGGAACTTGAAGATTCTCTAAAAAATGCTCACGATTCTACTTCAGGTGTAGACGAAGTACACTATCAACTTTTAAAACATTTACCTCGTATTTCATTACAAACTCTGTTAAACATTTTTAACATTATATGGGAACAAGGCATCTTCCCGAAAAGTTGGTCCAAAGCTACAATCATTCCAATTCCTAAGCCAAATAAAGATCATACAAATCCAACAAACTATAGACCCATAGCTTTAACTAGTTGTATATGTAAAACCATGGAGAGAATGATAAACAATAGAGTTAATTTTTACCTCGAATCCAATATTATATCGGAACATCAATCAGGGTTCCGAAAAAACAGAAGCACGACAGATCAATTAGTACGATTAGAATCTTTTATCAGAAATGCTTTTGTAAAGAAACAACATGTAGTTGCCATATTTTTTGATCTAGAAAAAGCTTATGACACCACATAGAAACATGGCATCTTAAAAGACATTCATAAAATTGGATTAAGGGGAAATCTACCCAAGTTTATTTCAAACTTTTTATCAAATAGATGTTTCAAAGTTAAGGTAGGCACATCTTTTTCTGATGACTATGAACAAGAACAGGGAGTTCCTCAAGGAAGTATCCTCTCACCTACTCTGTTCAATATCAAGATTAACAATATTGTAAAATGTTTAGATGACGATGTGAACTGTTCCTTATATGTGGATGATTTTTTAATATGTTACAGATCCAAAGATATGAAAACAATTGAAACCAAGCTAAAAAAAAATTTAGACAAAATTGAAAAATGGACTATAGAAAATGGTTTTAAATTTTCCAAGACAAACTGTGTACACTTCTGCCAAGAGCACAGGTTGCACTTGGATCCATCATTGAAAATATATAATAGTCCTGTTCCAATAATAGATCAAGCAAAAGTTTTAGGAGTTATCTTTGACAAAAAACTTTCTTTCATTCCACATATTAATGCTTTGAAACTGAAATGTCAAAAAGCTTTAAATGTTTTAAAAATACTTTCCCACTCTGACTGGGGAGGAGATAAGAAAACTCTTTTAAATCTATACAGATCTTTAATACGCTCAAAACTGGCTTATGGATGTATTATATATGGCTCTGCACGAAAAAGCTACCTAAACAAGTTGGACACTATTCATCATCAGGGTCTTCGGTTAGCTTTGGGAGCTTTCCGTACGTCACCTGTTCAAAGTTTGTATTCAGAGGCCCAGGAGCCATCCTTATATGATAGAAGGAAAAAACTATCCTTACAGTACGTAACTAAACTGGCTTCAAATACAAAAAATCCGGTTTACAATGACATTTTTAACCCACCAAACAAAATGCTCTTTCAAAAAAAACAAAAAAAAACATAATTTTATCAAACCACTTGGTCTACGAGTTGAACCTCTTCTTAATGAATCAAACATAAATGTAAAGAATATTAAGCCCTTTAAATTTGTAATGGATACAAAATTCCGTTTTACTCTTTGCCACCAGTGACATTTTCAAAAAACAACAAATCGGCTGTGGTAGAAAGCAATTTTGTTTCAGAAGCAGTCAGTGATCTGTTAGACAGGGGTTTAATTACAGAAACTAAAAATATTCCCACTGTTAATCCATTGACCGTTTCGATTCAGAGTGACGGTAAAAGGAGGCTTATTCTCGATTTAAGATTAGTCAATATGCAGATCTGGAAGTAGTCTGTGAAGTAAGAATGACATTAGAATTGCTCTACTATATTTAAAGCAAGGATCGTGGATGATCAAGTTCGATATTCATTCAGCTTACCATTTTTAGCTCACCTGAGCACAACGTGCTCTAGGTGAACTATTGTGATCGTCTTATGTCCGGCGTCCGTCGTCTGTCGTCCGTCGTCCGTTAACAATTTCTTTAAACATCTTCTTCTCCTAAACCACCGGGCCAATCTTGATGAAACTTGGCAGGGATGTTCCTTGGGTGAAGCTCTACCAAAGTTGTTCAAAGAATTGAATTCCACCCTTAACTTTTGTTGCCATGGCAACAAAAAGGAAAAAAAAAAAAAAAAGCAAAATCTTTAAAAATCTTCTCTGAAACTGGAAGGCGCAGAGCTTTGATATTTGGTATGTAGCATCTCCTAGTGGACCTCTACCAAGTTTGTTCATATGCCCCTGGGGTCAAAACTGGCCCCACCCCGGGGGTCACAAGTTCAAACATAGGAACAAAGAAGGAAAACTTTAAAAATCTTCTCTAAAACTAGAAGGCATAGAGCTTTGATATTTGGCATGTAGCATCTCCTAGTGGACCTCTACCAAGTTTGTTCATATGATGCCCTTTGGGTCAAAACTGGCCCTGCCACGGGGGTCACAAGTTCGAACATAGGAACAAAGCGGGAAAACTTTAAAAATCATCTTCTCTAAAAGTGGAAGGCGTAGAGCTTTGATATTTGGTATGTAGCATCTCCTAGTAGACCTTTAATAAGTTTGTTCATACGATGCCCCTGGGGTAAAAACTGGCCCTGCCCCGGGGGTCACAAGTTCGAACATAGGAACAAAGAAGGAAAACTTTAAAAATCTTCTTCTCTGAAATTGCAAGGCGTAGAGCTTTGATATTTGGTATGTAGCATTTCCTATTAGACCTCTACCAAGTTTGTTCATATGATGCCCTTTGGGTCAGAACTGGCCCTGCCCTGGGGGTCACAAGTTCGAACACAGGAACAAAGAAGGAAAACTTTAAAAATCTCCCTCTCTGAAACAGTAAGGCGTGGAGCTTTGATATTTGGTATGTAGCATCTCCTAGTGGACCTCTACCAAGGTTGTTCATATGATGGCCTTGGAGTCAAAACTGGCCCTGCCCCGGTGGTCACCAGTTCGAACATAGGAACAAGGCGGGAAAACTTTAAAATTCTTCTTTTCTGAAACCGAAAGGCGTGGAGCTTTGATATTTGATGTGTTGCCTCTCAGAGTGGACCTCTACCAGGTTTGTTTATATGATGCCCCTGAGGTCAAAACTGGCCCCGCCCCAGGGGTCACAAGTTCGAACATGGGAACAAAGAAGGAAAACTTTAAATTTATTACAGCTTTGATATTTGGTATGTAGCATCTCCTAGTGGACCTCTACCAAGTTTGTTCCAAGGATGCTGCTTGGGTCAAAACTGGCCCGGCCCCGGGGGTCACAAGTTCGAACATACGAACAAAGAAGGAAAACTTTAAAATTCTTCTTTGAAACTGGAAGGCATAGAGCTTTGGTATTTGGTATGTAGTGATTCTCTTCTAAGTTTGTTTGCCCAGCTAAGCACAACGAGTTCATTGAGTTCAAAATTGGGTCATCTTGGGTCATAAACTAGGTCACTAGGTCAAATTAAAGAAATACCTTGTTGACACTCTCGAGGCCACATTATTTGCTCAATTGCCTTGAAAATTGGTCAGAAAGTTTGTCTTTATAAAATCTCACATAAGTCTGAATTTGGGTCAACTGGGGTCATAAATTAGGTCACTGGGTCAAATTAAAGGAATACCTTGTTTGCACTCTGGAGGCTACATTTATGACTCAAATGACCTGAAATTTGGCAAGAATGTTTGTCTTGATGAATTATCAGATGAGTTTGGATTTGGGTCACCTGGAACCATGAACTAGGTCACTAGGTCAAATTAAAGAAATACCTTGTGGACACTCTAGAGGCCACATTATTTGCTTAATTGCCTTGAAAATTGGTCAGAATGTTTGTCTTTATAAAATCTCACATGAATCTGAATTTTGGTCAACTGGGTTCATAAACTAGGTCACTTGGTCAAATTAAAGAGATATCTAGTGGGCACTCTAGAGGCCACAATTATTATTCAGTTGATTTGAAAATTGGTCAAAATGTTTCTTTTGATAAAGTCCAAGACCAGTTCAAATTCGGGTCACCTGGGGTCATAATCTAGGTCACTAGGTCAAATTAAAGAAATACCTTTAGGGCACTCTAGAGGCCACATTTTTTGCTCAATTGACTTGAAAATTGGTCAGAATGTTTGTCTTCGTGAAATATGAGTTTGAAATTGGGTCACCTGCGGTCATAAACTAGGTCACTTGGTCAAATTAAAGAAATACCCTTAAGGCACTCTACTCAGGTGAGCGATCCAGGGCCATCATGGCCCTCTTGTTTAGACATCTACCCTCCCCACACAGAATTTTTAGGATTTTCATGGGTTGTAGACGGGGTAACAAAATTTTACAGATTTTTTGTTTCACCGTTCGGTTTGAGTTCAGCTCCTTATATTTTCACAAAGCTAACTAGGCCATTAATAGCTAAATGGCGGGGTGAAGCTAAAAGTGTATTGATGTTTTTAGATGATGGTTTCAGGACTGAAGACAATTTTAATGACACAGAGCGGGTTGGTCAAGAGATAAAGTGTGATTTGTTGTCTGCTTGATTTATTCCAAAGGCAGATAAATCATGCTGGATCCCTGCTCAGGAGTTCCAGTGGTTAGGGACTTTGATCAATTGTTCAGAATTTTTTATTGAAATTCCAGAAAAAGGGATTAGAAAGGCACTAGGAACTTTACAGTACTTACTGTCGTTTAAGTTTGTACCCGTCAGAAGAGTAGCCAGTTTTGTGGGGCAGATTATTTCTATGTACATTGTCGTAGGTACAGATTGTCAAATTATGACCAAGAGCCTAAGCATAGACATCACTAAAGCTGTTTCCTGGAATTCTTTCATTCAGCTATCTGACGAAAGTAAAGCACAAATTTAATCTGGAAGAGAAGTTTATTTTAGTTGAACAAAAAGAGTTTAAACCGTATAAACACTTGCTCTAGAATTGTATACAGTGATGCCAGTAATTCAGGTTATGCTGGTTATGAGGTAAATAACTATAAAGGGATAGAACATGGTATGTGGGATTCACGAGAATCCTCCAAATCTTCTACTTGGAGAGAGCTCTATGCTGTGTATAGAGTGCTGATCTCTCTTCAAGATGTTCTCAGTTGCCAAAGGTAAAGTGGTTTACTGATAACGCAAATGTAAGTAACATTGTCGCAAAAGGGTCTATGAAAGAAAATCTGCAAGAGTTGGCGTTATCGATGTACCAGTTCTGTTCTAAGAAATGTATTCAGTTAGAGATTGAATGGCTACCTAGAGCAGAAAATGAAAGGGCTGATTATTTATCCAAAATTATTGAAAGAGATGATTGGGGTATTTCAAACAGTATCGTACATATAATAACTCTAAAAATGGGGTTGTTTAGATGTTGATTATTTTGCTTCTGTTCATAATGCAAAATTTTAAAGTTCCGAATGCTAGCGTTGTATATTGATTTTGGAAACATTTCATAAGGGATAGTAATTCATGATCGATGGGCTAGATGCACTGTAAGAGTTATTTCCCTTGCATTATACTCTGTTGCAATGGGATCAGTCCTGGATGAGCATAGGATATGTTTACTCATTGCGTTTTCATTTTACATATGCTGACAGGGTGTCTTCTTTACCACAGCTTCTCAAGGAGTCGAGAGCTGACAACACCTTGATAACGTACGAACGCGGATTTCAACGTTGGCGGAAATGGGATGTTGTAAATGGTCTGAAAGTGGAGGATACCTTGCCTGCGAACGCGTTCCACGCGGCTCTTTATCTGTCAGTTTTGATTCAGTCATGTAATACTCCTACGGGTCTTAGCCCAGTTATGAATGCCTTTTACAGTATTAAACGATTTCATGATATGTTTGATTATAAATCTCCTACAGATAGTAAGCTAGTGTCTAATCTGTTGGGTGCGGCAAGAAGGAAACTTACAAAGCCGGTTCATAAGAAAGAGCCTATGACTGTTGATATTTTACATCAAGTGTATAACGGGCTTATACTGAAGGAAATGTTATGAATCAAAGAACGATATTTGTATTTGTTTAATGGCTTTTGCTGGGTTTTTGAGAGGTTCAGAGATTTTGAATTTGAAAAGAAATGACATTAATATGTTTTTTGATAGTTACATGAGCATTTTCATTGAATCTAGTAAAACTGATAAATTCAGAGAGGGTGCCTGGGTTTACACTGCTAGAACAGGACCAACCTTGTGTCCTGTGTTTAACTTAGAGAAGTATCTCAAGTGGGCTGAGATAAAGAACGAGTCTGAACAATATTTATTTTCACAGTTGAGTGCAACCAAAAAGGGTTATCAATTGAGGAAAAGTAATAAGCCAAAAGTAATAGCAATTTTCGTACCCTGTTTTTGAGAATTCTGAAGCCTGTAGTTGAAGACGTCGATAAATTTTGTTTGCATTCTTTGCGAGGTGGCGGTGCGTCCGCGGCAGCTAACAAAGGGATCTCTGACAGACTCTTGATATAGCTATCCTTGGCGGACCCACTAAGCCATCTACCATGACGTTTAAAAAGTTCTGTTGAAGAAAAATTAAGGGTTTCTGAATCCCTGAGACTATAGCATGTTTATTTTAGCTAATGTGTTTTAAATGAATGTACTTTTTTCCTAACATAGACTGTAATATTAACAGGCCCGTTCTTTTGGCTTCAGTCGGTCAACGGTTCCAACTATAATAACAAAAAATATGTCAGCGTTGTATTTATTGTGCGAGGAGTGTGAGTTTGCAAGGGAAAGGAGTCCTTTTCGTGAAATCTAGTTCTTTTAGCACGAAAAGGTGTCCTTTTTGTATTTCAAACTAAATTTACGAATAGTATTCCTTTTCGCGAAACGGATTTCTATTCTTCAGATGAAAAGTCCTCGCGAATAAAGAGTCCTTTTTCGCATTTTAGACGTACCGCATATATAAAATTAGCAGTATTTGTAGGTGCTGATTGTACATAGTGCACTGGCCTCATGAGCGGGATCACCGTGTAGCATCGACAGTGTTGGATCCCTGGCGCGGAAATCTGGCTGTTTACACTTGTAAGTTTTTACCAAACGACAAAATCTTAAGACTTGTCTAAATTGAGAGCATTTGCAGACGACAAAATAAATGTGACTCGATAATTGAAATTTGTTTTGGGAATGGTAGAAACATTGTGGGTAAAGTAGAAAATGCTGATTACCATCATTTCCTCCTTTTCCCACAATGTTTTCAAGAGCCTTCTTCCTCATGGTCGTTGAAAATCGGGATTTGAATCCCGCAATTTTGAGTTTTCATGGGTGACAACTCTCGCGGGAATTGAAAGAATTCCCCCGCTCAACAGTAGGCTATGTATAGTGCACTTGCATTTTGACAATAAGAATACTGTAGTAAGTTATGATTTTTTTTTTCAGTTAAATTTTCCTAATGATTAATGATTTGCTCGTTTGGTCACTGCAAGTACAGCTAGTCAGGCTCTCAAGGGCCTCTAGTTTTTCTAAAATAGATGTTACCATCATCACAGTGTAGGACCGATAGTATATATTGTATGTGACTTTGGATTCTGTACAGTGACGGTCTGTCACTTGGGAGTTAAAAATTGTGTTAATACAGTAAGTCAAGCTGGTGTTTTTTTTCACTTATTTTGATAGTTATTGTAAAATATTCATATCCAGTTATTTGTTTGTTATGTATATAGATCATATCAGGAACGCGTATATGCGCTGTGAATCTTTCTGTAGCAATAAGGATGCCTTGATCAGTTGACTTCTAAAAATGCAAATGATTTTGCCCCAATCTATTCGATTACTCAACTATGAAAAACCCGTTTTCTCAACCGAAAATGTATAAACACTTTCGTTATTCATATTTTTTGTGAACAGATGTCAAGGTTTAATAACAAAGGCGACAGCAATCTTCATTATCCTTCGGTTAAAATGGCACGTTGAGAAATTTTCGGTTATACAGTCACCTGAGATCTATTTTAACCGTTTACAAGTGACTCAGTACGGTACAAATTTCTTTTCTCAACATGCCATTTCTCAACATGCCAGGATAAGGAATGTTACTGTCGACTTAGTCAAACCTTGACATTTCTTCACAAAAATATGAATAAAGAAACTGTTTATACATTTTCCGTTCAGAAAACATGCTTTAACGCTAAGTAACCGAATTGAAAGTGCATTGTTTTGGGACAAAATCATCTGTATTTTTAGCATGGTCAAATGATCAAAGCATCCCCATTGCCCCATTCCAGACGACCTAACTATACGATAAAGGGGGCTACATGTGTTAAGTTTTTATGCCGTAAATTTAAAGTTCTTTTAGAATACAGATGAATACAAGCGAATATATTTTTCTTGAACTGTACGGTTAAATTCAGTAAAAAGATGCAACTTTTCGTCTCTAGATAAGGAGATGGTCGTCTACCGTTGTGTGCGCATGTCAATATGCTTTGAAGATTTGACCTGTCTCCTATGACGCATCACAGTCTTGTACAGGACAAATATTAATACGCGGTAAGTAAATATTGCCGCTTAAAATGTGCAGGCGGACAATGGCAATAAATAATACGTCTGTAGAAAAATCAAGCCAGTTTTTTTGCTACTAATTTCTCAAAAAAAAAAAAAAAATTTCAAACGGAGATTGTTTTTTAAATAACACTAACTGTCTTCTTTAGTGCAAAATTCTGTATTCTAGATATAGACATGGGGAAAACCGGGATTTGTGCAACAGATTGACAGCAAAAATAACGTCCCCACCTTGATGGGCTTATACCGTGGCCTTTTCCCAAGCTTACAGGGGCTATAAATGGCTGGTGCGTAGGTTATATACAAGGTAGGTTTTAGAGAGTATTAAAACGTATATTTTATTTCGAAATTCGTTGCATTGATTGCCGCCTTGAAAAGTTTCCGGTTCTGTAAGCGGAATGCCCATATCGGAAAGGTTACGTATTTGAAAAATGCTACCTAGAGGCAGATAATGGGTCGTTTACCAATCGGTCTATTTTATTACATCAGATATGACGTCATCATATTGATTTCTCGTCATCAGTGGGTTTTAAATGATCCAATTACATTCCCGCAAGCCTTTGCAAAACTCTGGTGCGAAATATAAAGATACCTTAGGAGGATAGGTAGCTCATTAGGAAAATTTAATTGAAAAAAAAAAAAAACTTACTTTCGTCTTTCTTTTTTATTAATGATTTGCTTTATTGAATTAAATCATTTTGTAATTTTAGTGAGATTTTGAAAATCTGAATAGCTCCCTTTAAAAACCATGTATAAACAAAGAACCTCATTTTCTAAAACAGTAACGTACAAATGTAGCTGTGGAAATGAATATTCAAATTACGACACCGTAACATGATCGGGCAGGGGTGGGGGGAGTTAAACAGGATTTTACATGAGTGTTTATGCACTGTATTATCATTTTTATCAAACGAGTTGACTAAACATGTATGACGCGAGATTTTATTTATCACATAAAACGAATAAACGAATGGAAGACAAAAAATATCTTGAATCATCGCCTTTAGCCTATACAGCATTCACGGGTCCAAGTTTACAATTGTAGTTCGGTTTCAAATGTGTACATACACAAGTAGATAGCTCTTTGACATTTTCACCGAATGTAGAATAAAACGGTTTCTAGAGGGGGCATGTCCACGTATTTCCGCAATTTTGTTGATTTTGAAAAAAACTTTCGCAGCATTTCTTGGTTTTTATTAAACATGGAAATCAAAAACTTTCCACGCGTATACGCCTTAGCAACAATGACGTCATTTTTCCGCGAAACGGCGTAGTGGTATAAATTCCGGCACGTGCTGTGGCTGGTTGCTTCGGCTTCACGCGCTCATGACTAAAAATTGATCAGATCCGGGACCCAAAAAACGATAATTATACACTAGTGTATTATCAAAAATAATCACGGACTTAATACACAGCCGGAAGAGGTTTTATGTGATAAATGCTATTATGGAATGCCTCGGGTATAATTTCAATTTGCGTGCGTCCGTAAGGAATTTCGTCAAGCCGAGTAAATTTGCTAAATTTTTATTGCGGGTTGAATTTAAAATATCAAGAGGATTATGCCACCTCAGTGCATCAAGGACTTTTTCAAGACAACGGTATTCAAGTCCGTGTAAACCAAGTTATGCTCATAAAAGTTAAGAGTAGGTACTTGGCATCATATGACTGGGCAAAATGACAATGCGGAAAAGTAAGAATGGCATTTATTTCAAGTGTAACTGTAAGTATCTATATGGTTCATAAACTTGCTTTTGTTTTTTAAAGGTATGCTAAATAAAGGTTATTAAGATAATTTTCATCTGCAATGTGCTCAGACTTTTAACCCCCCCATTTTTTTTTTTTTTTTTTACAAATGGTAAGGATCTTCCCTTCTCTGAGACCAACCTGGATGCATCACTGCATCGGCACCGATTGTGTTACTCAAAAGTGTACATTACAAATACATTTGAGCCGTGCCGTGATGCATTATACCAGTCAAGCCATCACATCATTGTGGATCCATGATAGCCACTTTTTTTAACAACCGACTGAATCGTGGGGTAGAATGGTCCTTGGACATGCAGAAAATTGACCAATGTTCAGCGAAAAGTTTCGGCCCGATACTTTTCGGGTCGATACTTTTCGTAGATGCATTAACCCTCCTTTTCACGGAGCACGGCTCATATATATCTATAATCTGTGGGATAGACCAGAAACCACAACTGACAACCTGTTCACATGTTTTTTTTTTTTTTCATTTACGAGTAATTTTTTATTGATTTACAGTCCTGTAGCTGCATGTTTTCGATAGTCTAATTCAAATTTAAAAAAAAAGTGAATATACGATGTATATAGTCATACAGGAATGGGGTGTTGCAAACGACGACCAAACCACATTTTGTTGCTTTTATAGATGCCTTATCAGGCAATGATTTAATCGAGTAAATCATGTTAAAGAAGAGGTTACCTACACTCGACTCTATTCTGGTTCACGTTCATATATTCTTTTTGAGTAACAAGTTCGCGGTCGATGGTACACGGTGATTGTACTTATCTTATCATTTAACAACCACCTAATTTATTCAGATAAGACTTGTTGGACAGTACAAGATGGTGGTAGACATCAGACTTGTCCATATCTTGTTCTTTTTCAGAGCCGTTCTTTCCTCTGACGTATTCATACCCAAATCAGAATCGCTCGAGAATGAAGAAATTGTGAGCATAGAACTGGATCTATTATCTGAGAAGATATCACAACTACAGGCAGTCGTGAACAGATACCCCTTAGAGCTTGAAAATGTGAGGGGTGAATGTGAAACGGAAATGGAAGACCTCCGACTTCAACACTCAGAGGAAATAAGAAATCTGAGGGAAGAGTTTCTATCACACATATTTGTGCTTCAGGAACAACATGATAAGCAGGTTAAGCATTTATCACAACGACTGGACTTGATGAGGCATCCTAACCATCCATTTAGAGCAGTTGATGTCTCGCTGGACGCAGAGCAGGTGTCAAAAGATGCTATGACTAGAACCTATTCCCACAGTAATGTGGGGTATGGTCACAACTCTGCAACTAAGATAAACAATTCAATCACAAAAGGTAAATTTTAAGTGACAAGTTTATCTGCAGGCCTAAGGACAACTGTACACATACGAAACTTATGTTTTCGACAGTATATTGGAACCAGCCTGTCTGCCCGTACTTGGTTATGAGTTGCAGAGAGTGCCCGACCAACTGAAGGCCATTAGTTTCAAAACAAGTGCTTCTAATGGGTTTAGCAGACTCGACAAAGGGCATATATCGATCGCACTTCAGCAATTGTGTATAGCATGCAAATGCAGGAATGCATTCAGAATCCCGTTTCATTTCAAAGGCACTCATAGAAAAGGAATTATTAAACACCTCAATGAAATCATTAACAATAAGCGGCAATCAATACAGTATATATGATAACAGTTCCGTCTTCATAATCTACGGCTACTCACTAGATCCATAAGAATATATACTCATATTCGTGTGGACAGGGATAGCACGAGAGTTGTCCACAAAAGTGGTTGACATGTTTTTTATGTTCTCCAGCGAGTAGTAGACCGCACATTCTTACTAGAGTGGAATCAATGTGGTAATAAAGCAGGCGACAACCTCTCTGTGTCTGTCTGTCTGATTAGACTTATTGGAAGCGGATGTGGAGTCTGTTGCAATGTCACTAGAAACAAAGGAACTAAAGTGCCCATATCGCATAATACGCAAGTGCATAATGTATAAGAAGGGGCAACGTGAGGCGTTTTGTTATTTTAGAGAATACTGCCATTTGCTTTGATAACTCTTTACCAAACAAATCGATTTGTATTGATCTTGGGAAACAGGACCATTGAAAACACTGTAGGAAAAGGAGAAAAGGCTGGTAACCATAATTTTTTTCCTCTTTGCTATAGCGTTTTCTCTCCTTCCAAAGACAAATGTCATTATTTGTGCTTTATTTAATTTGTCCTCTGCAGATGCTGTCAAGAAGGCCACGTCTATAATTTTGTTAAAACGAAGTCTTAATTCGGAATGCGTAATGATTCTATAAACCTGGCTACGCCCTTGCAAGAAACCTCTTAGTCGGGAAGAAATGAGTTAAGGGTCTCGTACCAGGAACTATCGGGAAAGGAAGGCCAGTGTGTATCAGTAGTGTTTACAGGCCTCGTATTTACTCGTTACTCACTGGAATTGTAACTTCTCTTTGTAACCCTTTGCTTTATTTGACACTGTGAATACTATGAACAATACACCGGACAAGCCTATCCATGTTAGCGGTATACATAATACGAAATCAATAAACTACAGCTCTTAGGTATTGGCTGGAATTTTAATTCATTTTAAGAGATTCCGTTGCTTAGGAAGACATGAACATGGATCCATATAGGTTGACAGATACAAATAGAGATCATAGCAGACGATACTTTGGGTTGACTGTGGAAGAAATTTCTGAAAAGAAGCGTCGGGAGATAAACCAGATTAGTCAATGAAATAAACTAGATCACTCAATCAGGAATTCAATCTTTGAATTAAGAAGCAGAAACGATAGAGACTGTTGCAAAAGTCGAAAGTGCCAGGTTTTCAGACGAGACAGAGCGAGGTAGATTTCTCTAGGAAAAAATAGAATACTCCTCCTTTCCCCCTCCTCTTTGTCCGTCTTCCCCTCTTTTCTTCGTTCTTCTTTTCTCTCCTCCCCCACCTCCTCCTTTCTTCATCCTCCTCCTCTTCCAGCATTGCAGTTTTCAACCATGTGCTTCAAAATGACCTCCCGGCGCACCAAAATGTTCCCCTGGCCCTCAAAGATCGCACCGGAGCCCAAAATGCTATTACGGGTCTTCCAGGGTGCTCCCTGGGATGCTCCGAAATGCGCGCCCGACGCTTCCATTTAGAAATTCTTTCCACAGCCAGCCCTAAGTATCGTCTGCAACGATCCGCCGACAGATAGATCTACATGTACGTGTCTAAAAAGAATTAAATTGTGATCACTCGTGATAACTTGTTAGCAAGGTCATGTATTGCACTGAAATGGGAGACAATACTGACGACACTTCAGGGATTCCTCGTTATATAGGCCTACATGTTCATGTATAATGTAGATCATCATATCGAAAGCTTTAAAATAATAAATCATTCTGTTTTGCAGATATAGGGAGAATGTCGAGAACAGCAGCAATACAACGACAAGTTGCAGACGCACGAGCCGCATTCTTTGCGAAGCTGTCTACCAATACCGAACATTTCGGGTACAATCAGCCTATCATATTTGATAACGTTACAACTAATGTCGGTAACCACTACGACAAACGCGTGGGCGTTTTTCGGGCCCCAGTTTCAGGTGTCTACTTATTTTCCACAACAATTACATCCCTTCAAAAAAGTTCGGGTCATTTCGGATTTTTCATTAACGACATGCGTGAGACATGGTTCTACAACAACGGGTTGGAAAACTCCTGGGACGAAAGCAGTCAAACAATCATTGTTCATCTAAAGCAAGATGATGACGTCACACTTCGTAGTCTGGAGGCTGATCATGGTGTTACAGGAGGCGGACATAGCTCAATTTCAGGCGTCTTGCTATTTGAAGAGGATTCCCAGTCGATCGTAATTGGAAAATGAGATGCCCTAGCCTGTCCAGTAGCATTGTGTTTTACCAATGACCGAAAATCGTTTCCATTATCTTAAAGCCAAAGGTCAAGACTCTCAGACTCTGGTGATCAGCTAACCTAGAACATAAATAAAAAGCGTAAAACTACATGTGGAGCTGGTATTCTTTACATAATATCCCTCCTCTTATCAATCCTCCGTCGAAAGGTCGAGCGATACAATTTTGCCTTCGTCCTTCTGACCGATTTGCTGGGGGATAGCCGTTCAGTGCAGTATAATGTATACTTGTTGAGACAAAACAATGTTCCTAGTCTTATACAGTATAATGTATACTTGTTGAGACAAAACAATGTTCCTAGTCTTACGAAGCACATAATGTATATTGGACCAATTTATGGATAAAAGTATAAATTTACACACTAAACGATACGCAACTGCACTCGTAGTGAACGTCTTCGAATAGTCCGAGTCTGTATTCACTATGCAACCTAATTCGAATTCGAATATTAGAGAAAAATAAAACTTTCTGAAAAGATGTCCCTATAAAATTTAGACAATCCTTCGAAGTAGAATTAGAATGCAGTTCAAAATGATAAGTGAATGCGGCCTTTGGAATTTAATACATTCTGATCCAAAGACTAACTTCCTGGTTGGATGAGATAAACTAAATCACTCAGTCAGGAATTCAATCATTTAATTAAGAAGCAGAAACGATGGAGACTGCTGCAAAACTCGAAAGTAACCACTTAGTTTCACAATTTTAGCAAATACCTAGCCAGATTTCTTGAAACTTGTGTCCTTATTACAGCTGGCCCCATTCGCCTAGTCTGATGACTTTTGTTAATGGTAATAGAATTCAACATTCCACAGTCACATTCAGTTTATAATGTTGTACCAAAACCATGGCGATTCTCACTAACAGTGTTAATTACCGACTATTGCAACGGTTGATCGCATTCACTACAACTTATTAATTGTTCTGCGATGGACAAAGTCCGCCGATCGATCATCCATAAACTACAGGTATCCAAAGTATCCGAAATGTTCGTATCTGAAAAAGTGCAAGTAGGCAACTCCGTATCTTTCTCACTTTCTCCTTGTCAGCACTATCATATTCTTCGAACTTTAGACCTGTCCGGTACATTATCTTCCACGAGGTGGCATTTTTCAAATACATACCTATCTGATATGGGCATTCTGGGTACAGACCGGAATACTTTTGAAGGCGGCAATCAATGCAGCGAATTTCAAAATAAAATATAAGTTTACTCACTAAAAACTACCTTGTACGTTTCATCCAGCCATGGTTAGCTACATGTAGCATATAAATTATGCACTAGCCATTTACATAAACACAGCCGTTATAAGCTTTGGGGGGAAAAAACCTGTATAAGCCCAGCAAGGTTTGACGTTATTTTTGTTGTCAGTCTGTTGCACAAATCCCGGTTTTCCCCATGTCTACATTTAGAAACTGTCAGAGATTTGCAGTGAACAATAGTATGTATAAAATTATTTTCCCCGTTTGAAATCATTATATTTTTAAGAAATATAAAACGAAAAGACTGGCTTGATTTTTCCACAGACGATTTATTTATGAATAGCCTTTTTTCCTCTTGCTATTTTAGCGTCAATATACACAACGCGTATTAATACATATATTTATCCTGTACAGGGCAGTAATGCGGCATTGTAGACTGGTCTAATCTTCGAAGAATATTGACACGCACAGACAACGTATCTGCTATGATGCATCACTATCCTATACAGGATAAATATCAATACGCAGTGCGTTAATAGAAAGTGGAAAATGGATATAAGAATACGTCTGTGGAAAAATTCAAGCCATTTTTTGGCTTCAAATTTCTTGAAAATACAATGATTTCACGCACATTTTATTTTGAAATTCGCCGAATCGACTGTCGCCTTGAAGAGTAGTCCTGTTCTGTACCCAGAATGCCCAAATCAGATAGGCATGTATTTGAAAAATGCCACCTACCGGAAGATAATGCTCACTAGAACGACGTCACATTATATGTGTTATCAAGGGATTGAACGCTATTGAAATTGAAGTCCAAAGATCGGTTTAGGAAAGGCAGCCATTTAATGACTTAGTCTTGTTTACTTTACGACGCCCACATTACAGGTCCTATTTCTATGAAACTTGCAGGGATTCTTTTACATGAAATCCTAGAATGAGACATAAGGTTTGGCTGTTTTAACTTTAAGGGGAGATACTTTTTATTCGTGGCCTAGAGCTGATGGTCAATCGGAACGTTTATTAATGATTTGCTCGTTTGGTCACTGCAAGTACAGCGAGTCATGCCCTCAAGGGCCTCTAGTTTTTCTGAAATAGATGTTACCATCATCACAGCGTATGACCGGAAGTATACATTGTATGTGACTTTGGATTCTGTACAGTGACGGTCTGTCACTTGGGAGTTAATCAAAGGACTGATAGTCCTGAGTGTCGCCTGGAGGGTAATGGGTTAGAAGTCTTGCACCCTTTTTTGTTCAAATCTATTGAAAGCATTCAAGACACAAAATAACTTAACCATAGGACAGTATTATATGCAAGCATATTTCTGAGTTGTCATCCTAAAATTACAAACATTAATATTATAATTTACATTAAAAAAAAAAAAAAAAAATGTGATGAAAATTAAAATTTAGGTACCAGGAACAGCTCTAAAAAGATCAAAGTCTCTTACCACGGGTGACTTCATTTAAAAAATGGTTTTCAAAAGGTACCATCAATATAAAACAAGTCATTTCGTTGAAATGATATCCACCGCCGAAAAAAAAAAACTTTTTTTTTTTAATATAAACATACTATTATAAGAAGTATTGTGTTTTGCATGTAAATGGCCTTTTTGTTATTGGTGAAAATATACATTAAACCCCCCTTTTCCATGACACGACATTTAATTCAATAAAAACAAATACTGATTGTCTGTGGCTTATGATAAACGATATAAATATGAAGTTTCATAAAATTTTGTCCGGTAGTTAAAGAGATATTGGTCCATAATGGAAATATACATCAAGCCCCCTTTTTCCATGACACCGCATTAAAAACAAAAACAAAACAACCACGCCGGAAGACATCAAGCCTCCTTTTTCAATGACAAGGCATTACATTAAAAAAAAAGTATATCGGCGGACTATCATGAGGAACACATGTATGAAGTTTCATTAACTTTCGTCAACGATTTTAGAATATGTCAGTCTGGATGGACGGAAGATCGGACGAACGAATGGACAGAATGTGGCTGCTACAGCTCAAGAAAAACAATATAACCCATCAGCATGATCATCAGCCTTTTAGCTTTGTCTGCGTTTTATAACTTCCCAGGAATTAATACTGCTTGCACACCAATTGAAAATTGTAGAGATCTACATATATATTGCTTTGGTGTAAACTAAATGTTTGCGATTCGCTCTATTACCCTGTACAACAACCCTTTACAAGATTACAAACTCTCCAATAAAGAACTTGTTGCTCGAGTGGGTTAACATTGATCTGTTCTATTGTATTTGAAATATAGTGGAGTAAAAAGTTAAGTTCTCAGTTTGCTGGTTGTTAGAACTGCGCAGTTTCAAGTCGAATTCCCGAGTGAATTCAGATTTTGGCAGAACTTTACGAAAGCACCTTGCGCTCTGACACCTGCACTAATAAATTGTTGTTTCATAAATACTAGATATAGGTTAATCTCACATTGAAAAAAAAAAAAAAAAAAGCAGACTTTGACAAATTCACCTCTATAACAACGAAAAACAATTAATTAAACACAGTAAACTTTAAAACACGCTACCTGCATGGATCGGTGAATCGCTAGGTCGGTGTACGCTGGAAATAGAGGCCAGTTCAGCGACTGATTCATAAATATGTAAATTTATAAAGAATTCCATGGTGCAAATGACGTTATACGTCACGTGATTATAAGATTTATATTTGTCGCACAGCTACATTCTAGAAAGCACCTGCTAAGCGATGATTTGGTACAGCCTACAACCGTGCGCATTACATACACTATACATGTACGATCTCTACTTGTGCACCTAGAATATGGGTGTGCAAAGTATTTAAAGTCTAGAATAAAAAGCTTTGAAGAAGCAACTTGTAAGAATGTCTAAGAAGGCAAAGCAGCCATTCCAAGTCGTTATAAATTTGTTTAAAAAAATAGCCTACTGTTGAAAGCTTCCATGTTAACACGGTACCGCCTTTCTCTTTCCGATCATAGGTTGAGTATTGAATTGAAATAAGTCTTACAATTAAGGTTTCTAATAGGTAATTTTCACTGAGAATTGTCCACAAATAGAAGCGTGCCGTAGTAAATACCCTTGTAGTCTAAGAGTATTTTCAGCGTGTCCGCAACCTTTAGTTGACGACCGCTATTTTTAGATACATACATAATGCGCTATTTTTAGAGATGATGTCTGTGTAAGCGATAGGCTATCGTGTACCCTTGTGGACGAAATGATTGTTTCAAAGTTTTGAACCGTTTAATAGCTCAGTCTTTATAGACACGTTCATTATCACAAAGGCACAATTGTAAAGTATTTACAACAGGGAAAAAAACTGGGTTGTTTACCGAATAATTAGAAAACTATGTTTTATCTTGTAAACCGGGACTTGGGACAGGAAGCAGTACAAGGCCGGAGGTATGATTACGTCACCCCATAGATCAGGATGATAACAATGACTCAATCAAAGGACTGATAGTCCTGAGAGTCGCCTGGGTGGCAATGGGTTAGAAGTTTTCACCCTTTTTTGTTCAAATCTATTAAACGCATTCGAGATACAAAGTAACTCAACTATAGGGCAGTATTATATGCAAGCATATTTCTAAGTTGTCATCCTAAAATTACAAACATTAAAATTTACATTAAAACAAATATATGTGGTGAGAATTAAAATTTAGGCACATGGAACAGGTTTAAAAAGTTCAAAGTCTCTTACCCCAAGCGACTTCATTTAAAAAATGGTTTTCAAAAGGTACAATCAATACAAAACATGTCATTTCGTTGAAATGATATCCACCTCCGAAAAAAGAACCTTTTTTTTTATATCAACATAATTATAAGAGGTATTTTGTTTTGCATGGAGATGACCTTTTTCTGTTATTGGTGAAAATATACATTAAGCCCCCTTTTTCCATGATAGGGCATTTCATTAAATAAAAACAAATACTGATTGTCTGTGGCTTGTGATAAACAATATAAATATGAATTTTCATAAAATTTTGTCCAGTAGTTAAAGAGATTGGTCCAGAATGGAAATATACATCAAACCCCCTTTTGCTATGACACCGCTTTAAAAACAAAAACAAAATACAACCGAAAGACATCAAGCGCCCTTTTTCCATGACAAGGCCTTACATTTAAAAAAAAAAAAGGTGTATCGGCGGACTATAATGAGGACCACATGTATGAAGTTTCATTAACTTTCGTCGATGATTTTAGAACATATCTGTCTGAATGGACGGAAGATCGGACGGACGAACAGACGGACGGACAGACAACATGAAAACCATATCTCCCCCCCCCCACCCCAAAATTCAACGGGGCGTAATATAACTGTCTAAGTTAAATCAATATTTACAGTTCCTCCCTAGCTCGATAATGCCTGTAAAGAATGTGGACAAAACTTATGGTTCTAGTTTGATAAAAATGTTTTTCTAGCGCAGAATCTGGGTGACTTAACTTACATGTATATCTTCATTCTTACACATTTTGCTAAAACTGTATAATAGTGGAGTAAAAAGTCAAGTTCTCAGATTGCTGGTGTTAGAACTGCGTAGTTTCAAGTCGAATTCCTGTGTGAATTCAGATCTTGGCAGTTACGAAAACACCTTGCATTCTGACACCCGCACTAATAAATTGTTGTTTCATAAGTACTAGATCTACGTTAATCGCACATTAAAAAAAAAAAAAAAAAACAGCAGACTTTTACAAATTCACCTCTTTAAAAACGAAAAACAATTATTCAAAAAAAGTATACTTTAAACACTCTCTCTGCATGGATCGGTAAAGCTTTAGGTCGGTGTACGCTGAAAGTAAGGGCCGCTTTGAACAGCGACTGATTCATAAATATGTTAATTTATAAAGAATTCCGTGGTGCAAATGACGTTACACGTCACGTGATTATAAGATCTATATTTGTCGCACAGTTACATTCCAGAAAGCACCTGCTAAGCGATGACTTGGTACAGCCTAGAACCGTGCGCATTACATACGCTATGTACGATCTCTTTGCACCTAGTATGTGGGTGTGCTAAATATTTAAAGTCTAGAATAAAAAGCCCTGAAGAAGCAACGTGTAAGAATGTTTAAGAAGGCAATGCAACCATTCCAAGTCGTTATAAATTTGTTTTAAAAAAATAGCCAACTGTTGGGAAAAATCTCCATTGAAATCTTCAATGTCAACTCGGTATCGCCTTTCTCTTTCCGACCATAGGTTGAGTGTTGAATTGTAATGAGACTTTTAACAATTATGGACAGATTGTGAGATTTAGAATGTACTTCTGATGGGTAATTATCGAACCATTTTCACTGAGAACTGTCCACAAATAAAAGCGTGTCGTGGTAAAGACGCTTGTCGTCGGAGAGTATTTTTCAGCGTGTCCGCAAACTTGTTTAGGTCACGACGGCTATTTTTAGATATATATATAATGCGCTATATTTAGAGATGACGGCTGTGTAAGCGTTAGGATATCGTGTACCCATGTGGACAAAAAGATTGTTTCAAAGTTTTAAACCGTTAAAAAGCTAAGTCTTTGTAGACATATTCATTATCACAAAGGCACAATTGTAAGTTATTTACGACAGAAACTGGGTTGTTTACCGAATAATTAGAAAACTATGTTTTATCTCGTAAACCGGAACTCGGCCAGGAAGCAGTACAAGGCCGGAGGTATGCCTACGTCACCCCATAGATCAGGATGATAACAATGAGAGCCTGGTTGCTACGCAACCAGGCGACTCAAAAATCTTCATATCCAGTTATTTGTTTGTTATGTATATAGATCATATCAGGAACGCGTATGTGCGCTGTGAACCTTTCTATAGCAATAAGGATGCCTTGATCAGTTGACTGTACTAAAAATACAAATGATTTTGTCCCAATCTATTCGATTACTCGGCTATAAAAAAAAAAAAAAACGTTTTCTCAACGGAAAATGTATAAACACTTTCTTTATTCATATTTTTTGTGAAAAGATGTCAAGGTTTAATAACAAAGGCGACTGCAATCTTCATTATCCGTCGGTTAAAATGGCACGATGAGAAATTTTCGGTTATACAGTCGCCTGAGATCTATTTTAACCGCTTACAAGTTGACTCAGTACGATACAAATTTCTCCTCTCAACATGCCATTTTAAACGAAGGATAAGGAAGGTTACTGTAGACTTCGTTATCAAACCTTGACATTTCTTCACAAAAATATGAATAAAGAAACTGTTTATACATTTTCCGTTCAGAAAACATGTTTTAACGCTAAGTAATCGAGTTGAAAGTGCATTGTTTTGGGACAAAATCATCTGTATTTTTAGCACGGTCAAATGATCAAAGCATCCCCATTGCTCTGAGATAGGTTCACAGCGCACATACGTGTACCTGATATGGTCTATACATAACAAACAAATAACTGGATATGAATATTTTATAATAACTATCAAAATTAATGAAAAACCACCAACTTAACTTACCGTGTTAACACAATTTTTAACACCAAGTGACAGATCGTCACTGTACAGAATCCCAAGTCACATACAATGCATACTTTCGATTCTACACTGTGATCATTGTCCCTCACTTTAATTGTCCATTATATCTCCAGCATCAAAGAACTGAAAGTACTAAGTGGATGATATTTGTACAAAGACCGAATGCTACAAGTATCCTTTTACAGGGAAATTACGAATGCTGCAAACGAAACCTTCGTTTAACGTAATTTTTAAGCGTATATGCAAATCTGTGCAGCTTCTCTATTTGATCGGTAAATGTAAGGAATAAAACATTCATTATACAATATAGAAGATAAGACTTTCACTGTAATTAAAAATATGTTCAACATCAGACTTTCCCGGATGTTTATAGTTTTGTATGCAATAAGCTACTCTTCGACCTTCATGTCTAGTTCCCACTTGCAGATATCTATGTGATAAATCGGTGTTACACAAAGACTGACCTTCATCAGGACTTCAATACCAACAGGTTTTTTTTTCAATGAAAAGAGACTTCATGTGTACAGGAGTATTTCTCAACAGGCACAGCAGATAACTTTTTATCGAACTTTAAAAGGCAACGACTGCAAAACTGTATCAAGATTTATACTTGATCGGTCCGTGAAATTGTCTTTAATCTATGACTCATCAGTGTCGAGTGAATGTGTATCTGTACAACTTGCAAGTTTCGTCACCTCAGAATTATTTATCTTGGAAACTAGGTTTTTCTGCAACCACGCTCTGTGACATTTCTCTATCTGAATGTAATGTCTCTGCAACCAAGTAGCGGTGTCAAAAAATGTTAATGCATATATTTTCAAGTGCAATGTGATGTTTGTATGATAACTTTTAAAAGAGTAAGTTAAAAATTGTTGTTTCATTGCCTCCCAGCCTTCTTTGTAAGAACTTTGTTGTACCCCAGATATCTGCCAGAAAGGTTTACTTTACTGCGCACACCTTGTATAAAAACACACGCACACATACAGAATAGCAAATAAATTCACATTAACCAACCAAGACAATTTACAAAATAAAAGAACACTATCTTACCCACTTTCACAAATTCTTGAGGCAATGCCATTTAATTTATCAGATACCATTACGTTCGTTCCTCCGCTATTCCTGTTGATTCGTACTTGATTAAAGTGTATACTTATCAGAGAGAGACAGAGAGAGAGAGAAAGATAGAAGTATCCATCGCACATTTCTATCTATATACATGTGCTTGAAATTAGCACATATTAATTATTTGTTTCATCTGGAGTAAAGAAGCATTCCTTTATAACACATGTGTTCCGTGAAATGTTGAAAACGCAGCGACATTTCTGTCATAGAATCAATTTGAGCGATATGATAATGGGCCGATTTAAAAAATGGCACCTGTTTCGATAAGACTCGGTTAACCAGCAGGAAATCCATTTTGAATTGGATTTAAGCAACAAAAAAGTTCTTAGTTAAGGGAACGAAGTCAGTATCTCATTTGTCCACCATTTGTTCAATGCACTTCGTGATTCGTCGGTGCTTGCTGTTGACGTACAGATAGGTAAAGTTAGCTACTAGTAGCCAGCTACTATTAGCCAGCTACTTGTTCAGGTAAAGTTAGCCACTAGTAGCCAGCTACTAGTAGCCAGCTACTTGTTCAGGTAAAGTTAGCTACTAGTAGCCAGCTACTAGTAGCCAGCTACTTGTTCAGGTAAAGTTAGCTTCTAGTAGCCAGCTACTAGTAGCCAGCTACTTGAGCTGGTAAAATTGGTTATTTGTAGCCAGCTACTGGTAGCCACCTTCTAGTAAGCAGTCACTTGTAAAGGAAAATCTGGCAATTCGTACCAAGCGACCAATATATAGGTTATTAAAATGGAGGTTTTTATTAGTTCCCTAAAGGTACAAGTAGCTGGCGAACCAAATGTCGACGCTTTAATCGAAATGTTTTTCTTCCATCCAGAATACTATATAAATGCATCAGAAAAATTAAAATCAAATAATTTCCTGTATTAAAGGGTCAAGCTGCGAGATCTGTCACTAGGAATTTTTTTTTTCACATTTGTTTTTAATTAGGGATTCAAAATGTACAAGTAGCTGACGAGATTAAGACAGACATTTCAAAATATTTCAAAGAATCACATTCACTGTACTACGGAGAAATTGAAAATATCATTTTCAATTCATTTTTAATCATTAAAGGGGCCAGCTACTCGTCATGAAAATGGGGACATTTTCCAATTTCACTTAGAAAGGAATTCAAAGGTACAAGTAGCTGGGGAGTCTAAGAGCTGTTTTTGTAATTAAGTGCTTGTTTTGAATAAAGTAGACTATAAATGCGTCAGAAAACTCAAAATTGAAGCATTTCCGGTTATTAGAGGGACCAGCTACTTGATATAAAAACGGGATAACTTTGCAGTTTAGCGAAATTATGATTTAAAATGTACAAGTAGCTGGCTATATTTAGAGAGATTTTTCAAAATATTTCAACGAATCATACTGAGGATACTTAGGAGAAATTAAAGATATCAAAATCAATCCATTTTTAATCATTAAAGGGGGCAGCTACTTGTCAGGAAAATGCGGATATTTTTCAATAATACTTAGTGTGAAATCAAAAGGTACAAGTAGCTGGCGAGCGAATTTTGAAATTAAATGCTTGTTTTGAATAACAGAGACCATGAATTTATGAGAAAACTCAAAATTGAATCATTTCCGATTATTAAAGGGGCTAGCTACTTGATTAAAAAACGGAACTACTTTGCTGTTTTTCGAAATCATGATTTCAAATGTACAAGTAGCAAGCTAGATTTAGAGAGATTTTTCAAAATATTTCAACGAATCATATTGAGGATATTTAGGGGAAATTAAAGGTATCAAAATCAATCCATTCTTATCATTTAAAGGGCCCAGCTACTCACCAGGAAATTCGGATATTTTTCAATTTTACTTAGAGTGAAATCAAAAGGTACAAGTAGCTGGCGAGCCTAAGAGCGAATTTTGAAATCAAATGCTTGTTTTGAATAACAGATACTATGAATTTATCAGAAAACTCAAAATTGGATTATTTCCGGTTATTAAAGGGGCCTGCTACTTGATTTGAAAACTGGACAACTTTGCTGTTTTTCGAAGTAATGATTTCAAATGTACAAGTAGTTGGCGAGATTAAAAGAGTTTTTTTTTTTTTAAATATTTGAACGACTCCTTTTGGGGACACTTACGAGAAATTAAAAATATCAATCAATTCTTATTCAGTTTAGGGTCCAGCCACTCGTCATGAAAATGTGGAAAGTTTTCAATTTTACTTAGAGTGAAATCAAAAGGTACAAGTAGCTGGCGAGCCTAAGAGGGAATTTTGAAATTGAATGCTTGTTTTGAATAACAGAGACTGTGAATGTATAAGAAAACTCAAAATTGAAGTATTTCCGGTTATTAAAGGGGCCAGCTACTTGATGTGAAAACTGGACAACTTTGCTGTTTTTCAAAGTAATGATTTCAAATGTACCAGTAGCTGGCGAGATTAAAAAGCATTTCCGGTTATTAAAGGGGCCAGCTACTTGATTTGAAAACTGGACAACTTTGCTGTTTTTCAAAGTAATGATTTCAAATGTACAAGTAGTTGGCGAGATTAAAAGAGATTTTTCAAAATATTTCAACAAATCTTTTTGGGGACACTTAGGAGAAATTAAAAATATCAAAATCAATCCATTCTCATCCATTTAAGGGACCAGCTACTCGTCATGAAAATGCGGATAGTTTTCAATTTTACTTAGAGTGAAATCAAAAGGTACAAGTAGCTGGTGAGCCTAAGAGCGAACTTTTAAATTAAATGCTTGTTTTGAATAACAGAGACTGTGAACGTATAAGAAAACTCAAAATTAAATCATTTCCGGTTATTAAAGGGGCCAGCTACTTGATTTAAAAACTGGACAACTTTGCTGTTTTTCGAAGTAATGATTTCAGATGTACAAGTAGCTGGCGAGATTAAAAGAGATTTTTCAAAATATTTCAACAAATCCTTTTGGGGACACCTAGGAGAAATTAAAGATATCAAGATCAATCCATTCTCATTCATTTAAAGGGCCAGCTACTCGTCATGAAAATGCAGATATTTTTCAATTTTACTTAGAGTAAAGTCAAAAGGTACAAGTAGCTGGCTACTAGTGGCTAACTTTACCTAAACAAGTAGCTGGCTACTAGTAGCTAACTTTACCTAAACAAGTAGCTGGCTACTAATAGCTAACTTTACTATCTGTTTGACTTATATCAAATTTATGACTTTCAATATATACCAAACTACAGATCTGAATACTATAGCGAACAAAACCTGAGAGCGATAAGTCACTGTCAAGTTTGACCTTACTTGGTCTTTAAGGTGTATTGCTTCAAACTTTACACTCGTTGTCTGCGCATGTCAATGTTATTCGAATATTTGACCTGTCTGCATAACTGTTCTGTACAGGATGAATATTAATACGCGGTGTACAAATTATCGCTTAAAAACTGCAGGCGGAAAATGGCAATAAAAACTACGTCTGTGGAAAATATCAAGCCAGCTTTCTTACAAGAAAAGGATTATCCACTATTATATCTATTTAGTAAGGTGAAAATAAGCGACCCTTGGATATTGTTGTCATAAATGAGCTAGCAAATAGGACCGATGGGGTCTGCAGAACAAACATCTCCACATTTTTACCAGTTACAAATCACTATTTATTCATTTGAGACCAATATTAATAAAAAGAAGATCAAAAGCAAGCTTGTACAGCTACGCCGGAAAAAAAAAAGAATGTTGTAACTTTTTCAAGTATTCCTTTATTAATTATAAGCCTCTCGTCGACTTTAAAGTTCTGATCATAATTTTGAATATCGAGAAATCACAAAAAATAGCGGTAACTAAAGTGATTTTGAGTGACATGAAAGATATACCATCTTGAAGACATTTTATTAAAGTGATTTTGCTTAGAAAATTATGTTTCTCTCACTTCAAGTCAGGCTTAGATGTACAGGGTGTCCCAAAATATATGTCCCAGTTTCGAAGTTCAATTTTGCTACTAAATATTCAATATAAATAGATGATTCTTTATCGTATTGTTAAAAGACATGATAAATTTTGTAGAAATAGTAATTTTAAGTACTAGTTTACCTTTTCCATCACAACACATGCTCTACATGTCTACTCCATTTTCTGCTGTACAAGTCTGACACGACGTCGAAAGTTGTTAATGACGTTTTGGGGGGTGCCCTTTGTATCTTTCCGTATTTTCCTACGTATAGCAGTTCTGAGTTCAGTTAAACATGCTGGTTTATAATCATAACCCTTGTCATACACCTCTGCACGGCGAAAAAAAAAATGACATCATTTTGGGTTGCTTTAAGCATTAAAAACGTCCTTAGACCCGATTTCTTCGAGGAAAACGGGGACACTGTCACTGTTACCTCTGATTGCTATACACTGATATTTTAAAAGATAAGTTTGTGCCTGAACTTTCAAAAAGATGTTTCTCATTTAATGATAGTTGGTATCAATGGAGCAGCAACCCATACAAGTATAGCTGCTATTGGCTTTCTGATCGAAACTTTTTGAAGGCAGCTGATTACAATGAAGCCACAGTCGAATAGCCATCTGAATCGTCCGATTTAAACCTGTTAGATTTTTTTTCTATGAGGACCCATCAAAGACAAGGTTATGATTATAAACCAGCATGTTTAACTGAACTCAGAACTGCTATTTGTAGGGAAATGCAGGAGATTACAGAGGACAGCTTCCAAAACGTCATTAACAATTTTCGACGTCGTGTCAGACTCACGAATACAGTGGACATGTAGAGCCTGTGTTATGATGGAGTGAAGGTAAACCAGTACTTAAGATTGCTGTTTGAACAAAATTTTAGATGTTTTCGATATTATCATTAAGAGCCATCTAGCTATGTTGAATATTTAGTAGCAAAATTGAACTTTGAAACTGGGACATATATTTTGGGACACCCTGTACATGTGTACAGATGCATCACCAGTTTGCTTCCATTGCAAGACAAGGTAGGCCCATGAGAAGTTTTTCAGAATTTCAAACCTTTATCATCAAGATACCATCAAAAATACCAATTCGCTATCCAAGTGTATTAGGCATTTTATAAGAGAGAAACCAGGCTGACGGTGGGTTGATTATAACTGTGCAATAAGGATTAGGCCTAAGAATGAAGCATATCTGCTATTTTTTTCTTTCAATGACTGACAATGCCACATGTGCAATGGGATATTATTTGTACACATTTTAAACACGTACAAGTCTACTATCAACCGTCTGTCATTTTCTAATTTAAATGCAGTAACAGGATGCGACACTATGTACATTGCGAATTTTTGGAGCCGGAAAAGCAGTATTCAGAAGGTTCAAGAATTCAGAGTACAAGTCAGGTACATGCATCTGTAAGAACAAACTCCAATGTGCTCGACTGTTGTTTTAAGCTTTCATCTTTTTCTGCAGAAATTAATTTTGTAGAGATCTGGCACATGCTGTGGTATATACATGTAAATGGATTAAAAAAAAATTGTAATTGTTACAGCATTTAAAACTCACGACGCCTTCAATAATGGCGGGAAAAAGAAAATATCGCTGAGCACGGACTATTTTTACGCCGATGGCCTTGTCTACAACTCAGGCATCTGATGATGATCAGTATCTTTTTCTGGCGAAGATCGATAATGCTAAAAATGTCTCCAATATACTTAAAGCAATTCACTTCAAAGAGGTGTGTGTGTGCACTAATCCTAGACTTCGAAGTGATAGGTTGTGCAGTGAACGAATCACTCCTATATCCGGATACTCGCAGTGTGGTATTATTTTTCGACCGCAGAAAGCTTTATTCTGGACTAGTTCCCTAAAGAACATAAGCATGCATGCAAGAAAGTTTATACACATTAAATGTAGTTAAATTTCTCCCAGTCCTAAATCTGTAATAGTCAAATAGAAAACAATATGAAACAATATCTAAAAAGGGAGTTCTCGTCCCTTGAATTGTTCGTCCGAGCTCGTTCGTCCGGGCTTGTTTGTTGCAACTGAACTGAACGTGGTATATTCTTGATATTCCAGTACACCATAATGCGATGTGCAAATGTGACAAGATTTCGATCCGTGATCTTTATAGTATTTATGCTGCTAACACTGGCAAAATCAACGGGCTGATAAAAAGGTAAAGAAAATCAGTTTTACCCCACTTTTGTCTTTTATGAAACCTTCATTATTATATCTAGTTGAAGACTATTGTTGCATTAAATTGTAATCACAAGTAACATGAAAAGTATACCAAAGCAAGTGCACTTGTGGCTTGGGAACTTTTTTTTTTTTTCTTACTGCATCGGTTTACAAATAGCACAATTCTGATTATTAAAGTGGCTGAAATAGAACCCAGATATTAATGTAAGGAATTATTGAATGAATCTCAGATGATTTTTAGCATTTGTAGTATGATAAATCACATATTTGGTGCATTTTTAGATTTGTGCTGGCAAGGCTCGTACCAATGCTGTCAACTTACATGTATTTCTGAAGAGAGAGACCCTTCAGAGTTACGTTGACATTCTAAAATTTAGTTTTGGTTATATATATATATATTGGGTATATCATCTCAAGAAATGACTTGTAAATCTTTTATTGTGTACTGATTTATGCTTATTACAGGTTGCAGGTTATGGGCTTATTCATCCCTGGGCTTGTTCACCTCTAGTCATTCCATGTCTGGGCTTGCTTGCCTAGGCTTTTGGGTTAGCTGCAGTATATGTATGCTGGTAATGAATCAAGCTCAAATGATGATGGAATGTCTGACATTGTTAGAACTACCAAGTTTGATGTGCATGTCAAAAAGAGTTACAAGAGACTGGAATCAAAGAAGATAATTCAAATGTCAAGTGTTTGATGTGGTTTCCAGGTTTTATGCGACAAGCCTTGAAGTTTTTTTTTCCTGACAAGTGCCCAGTATAATAAACTTTATGGAGTCTAAGGTACATCTGAATTTACAAAGCTGTGCAAGAGATTGCGACAGTGTTTACCTAGCCCTAGTGACTAAGTGTAGATTCAGACGAGATGTCTCCTAAAAATAGAACTGATTCAGGTCTCCTCAGTTTACCATTCCAATTACAATTTTTGTCATATTCCAAATAATGTCTAATTTAAAGGTTTATAAATATTTCTTTGTAAATTTTTGGCATCAAAGTTCTTAAGAATATCTATTTCATCATGAACTGTACAAATCATCTTATGGACAAATACTTGCATAGAATATCACTTTCCACAATATAGAAAATACAGTTGGAAGAGGAGGAATTACTTGTCACAAGCAATTGATCTCTTTTTTTCAACAGTCTATTCTTGACCTGTTGACTGCGTTGGTGCAAAAAATCAGGGTAAAGATTGAAAATAACCATGAAATGAATATTTTTGAAAATGGTAATTTGATGAACATCGTTCATGAAAATGACATGAAAATAAAATATAAATGCAAGGAAAACATGAAATAGTAAATCATTTTCTTGTCACGCTACAAAACAACTATGGTGATCTGGAAAATGTGGAAGCTTTTTAAATTGTTTTTAAATCAGAGCTATTGCTTGTTTGCAAGAGCCGTTTGGAACTTTTGAAGGTCAGGGTACACAAGAAAAATCATTTGTGAACCCGTCTGCAACGGTAACTAGGTTTACTTTTTCGTTTTTGGTTAAGTATTATCTCTGAAAGAGGAGAGGGGTAAAAATTTTCTACAATTTCGTAGCACACCATCTCCTACTATATAGGATATAGAGGCAGTCGCCAATGTGCTATTCATAGTAACGGTGTCTGCTAAGGAAAATTTTGTTATCCCATGATAGATCAATGGAATTTCAGTGGCCTATGGTTTTACCAACCCAGAGAAATCAAGCTTTTGTAAACATCATGGGCTTCTACCCTTTCAGAAACAAATCCCATCAGTTAAGCTACATTTGGTTTACAGTCTTGTCGTCTGCAAGTACTTGTAAAGCCCCAATAGCTGCCAAGAGTAAACAAAGTGGGTGTAAAATGCATTTGAATTTAAATGATTCTTTTTAAAAGCATGGAAATTATTGCCAGGATGACAATCTGTTATTCAATATTGTGCATGTATTATTATATTGTATTGAATTCTAAATTCAGGTAAAATGTAAACAATTAATAGATTGACTTGCCAACTTTTTAGAATTAATTTTTCTGCACGCAACTAACGCTTGGACTGGCTTAATCCCATTTGTCCCACATTTTGATTCATTGTAAGACCAAGATACAAATGTGGGACAAATGGGAATTGGTACAGATAAGGGCGCAGATAATCCTTGCCTAGGGCTATTTTACAACTATGCTCTGTATCAAAACTAGTAGTTATAGACAACTCATGTATAAAAGAAACCAAATAATCATTTTATTTTTTTATTCATTTATAAAACAAATGTTATAAATTTTGATTTTGTTTATTGTCTATAGCTATAAAGAAAAAATGCGAGATCTACATTAAAAAAAGAGTAGAAATACATAATTCTTTTCAAAATGTTAATATATCTCTTATTTTGGTTGCAATCATTTACTGTTTAACAAATCTCTCTGTCTCTCTCTTTTCTTTAAACTGAAGCACACAGCATTAAAGATTACATTAAAAATAATAAGAGAAAAAATACACACTTTACTGAAATGGGAAAAAACATTAATTTGATATAGTGTTCTCGCCTGTCACCCACTTTTCACCAGCATATACATGTAGGAAATGAGATGTAGTTATGCCCCCCTTCAACGAAGTTGGGTATATTGCTTTGCACATGTCGGTCGGTCGGTCCTTCGGTCGGTCGGTAGACCTTACCTTGTCTGGATAATAACTAGACACAGAATTGACCTGGGTTCGTCAAATTTGGCACAGACATGCGTCTCGGAGTGTAGATGATCCCTATTGATTTTGAGGTCAATTGGTCAAATGTCAAGGTCACAGTGACTGTCAACATGTTGATATATAGACCAAACCTTGTCTGGATGATAACTAGACACAGAATTGACCTAAGTTTGTCAAATTTGGCACAGACATGCGTCTCAGAGTGTAGATGATCCCTATTGATTTTGAGGTCAATCACTTAAATGTCAAGGTCACAGTGACCGTCAACATGTTGATATATAGACCAAACCTTGTCTGGATGATAACTAGACACAGAATTGACCTAAGTTCGTCAAATTTGGCACAGACATTTATATCGGAGTGTAGATGATCCCTATCGATTTTGAGGTCAGTCGGTCAAATGTCAAGGTCACAGTGACTGTCAACATGTTGATATATAGACCAAACCTTGTCCAGATAATAACTAGACACAGAATTGACCCAAGTTCGTCAAAGTTGGCACAGACATTTGTTTCGGAGTGTAGATGATCCCTATCGATTTTGAGATTAATCTGTCAAAGGTCAAGGTCACAGTGGCCTTCAACATAATGATATATAGACCAAACCTTGTCCAGATTATAACTAGACACAGAATAGACATAGGTTCTTTAAATTCTGTACAGATATTCATCTCGGAGTGTAAATGATCCCTATCGATTTGGAGATTAATCCATCAAAGGTCAAGGTCACAGTGGCCTTCAGCTTAATGATATATAGACCAAACCTTGTCCAGATGATAACTAGACACAGAATTGACCTAGGTCCTTCAGATTCTGTACAGATATTCATCTTGGAGTGTAAATGATCCCTATCAATTTTAAGGTTAATCCGTGAAAGGTCAAGGTCACAGTGACCATCAGATGATTCAGGGCCCGCGCTGCCGTTCGCCACTTGAGCCATTTGCTAAAAAAAAATTAAAGTGTCTCAAAAATCATCATATGTGGCTCAACTTGTGGCTCCAACATTTTATTCGGGTATTATCAGGGACGTAGTAAGCATCAAAGTCAACTGGGAAAAAGCGAAAACCCAGTCTGTGTATCGGCGACTGTTTACAATCTTGTATGTATACACACAGCGGTGTGGCCACTTCCTGTATCAATGTGGCAGTAGGGGGTAATGACTGTTTTACAAACAGACATCTTGTTAAAATGTTGTGTTTGACTGCTGGATTCCTAGTAGAAAAATAAGTCCGGTACTGCAACTGGGATTTCATAAGCCTTACTTAAATGAATTAACCCTTTCCCAAACAAGCCCTGGTTTTCACGTGTCTGCAGTACAAGTCTTTTGAAAACACTGTGGGAAAAGGAGAAATTGCTCGTAATGAGCAATTTCTCCTTTTCCCACAGTGTTTTCTACCCTTTTTGATAACTTTCTGCCATTTTCATCAAATATGAAATTGTCGTCTGCAAACTCTTTCAATTTGGACCAGTCCAAAATTTGTCGTCTGGGAAAGGGTTAACATAAATATATTAGTCATGTAATTCTGCTCTACGGCATGTCTGAGATAGATTTCAAGCAAGATATTGATTAAAACTTTGCTTACAAGTTATCTCTTACCAGACAACAAAGCTTTAGACTGTTCCAAATTGAAAGCATTTGCACACAACATATTGAACGAAGTAGTTTGTCATTTATAGGTTGGAGACATTGTGGAAAAAAGAAAATGTCGTCAAATATTTATGATTCATTTAATAAGTAACAGCAAGCTGCCTTTAATTACAACCATAAAAAATATGGAGGTGTGTCTGCATTATACTTGTTTACTTATAATCGAAGGCAATTGCTTTCATATTTATTGTATGGTTTTATTGTATTGGCCCTGCCCTGGCAGTCCCAAGTTTTACATGGGCTCATATAGTGAAAACTAAAATCTGCTCGCTCCTAACCAGGAACCTAGGGCTGCCAAATTTTGCTGTATATTTATCTACTGGACCTCTACCAAGATTGAATTATTGTTCAAGATGGGTCATAAATTCAACATCTGGCCTAGAATCCTAAAGTTGGTATGTATGATTTGTACTTACTAGCCAGTGGAGGGATACAGGGCCATCATGGCCCTCTTGTTTTATTAGCTGGCTGCTGACCAACTGGCCATGTCAGAAAAACACCTTCAAGCATGTGAACTCAAACTCTTAATCTCCTGTGCTGTGGACAGGTGCTTTTTAACACCACTATGCCATAGATTCATGTCAGTTATCTACATTTTTCAAAATCATATGCTGCAAATTTCTTTCAGGTGATGATGACTTCACAATGCTATTTCCCATACAAAAATTATTTACATCAGTTTCATGTACTATTCAAACATCTCAAAATGCTCCAAAAAATTAGGCTGAATTCTGGTTGCAGTTTACAGGTCTTGTGGTAGACTATTGATTGTTTGAAATGAATGCCCTGTGAGTAACAGCATTACCTTTTTTGGGGAATGTAAGTATTTATGCGAAAAATGAGTTGATGAAAATTTGGAAATGTTATGTAGAGAAAATGACCTTGTCTGAAGCCCTGTCCAGCTCCCTCTATCAAAACAAAAAAAAGAAAATAAGTTACATAGTATGTCCAAAAGAAAATGTTGGAAGTTAAAAACATTCAAAAAACGCGTCTGAGGTATCAAGACAAACATTCTGATCAAGTTACTGAGAAAAATTGCTTGCTAGTGATTAAGAGGTGCTCAGATAATTTGATTTGGCTAAGAAAAAGGTAGAAACAATGTAGAAAAGGAGAAAATGTTGGTTATAAATGTTTTCTCTTATTTCCATACTGTTTTTAGAAGCCTCACTCAGGATAGTGAGTACAGGACTTTATTGTTAAAGGGTTAAAAGATATGAGCTGTGCTCTGGCAAAGAGGGCTTGATACATACATACAAATATGAGACATGCTCTGGGAAAAGGGGGCTTAATGCATCTCCGTGACGCATGATACCAAGCTAGTCATCACATGATCATCGATTCATAAAGTCCATTTTGTCTAATAACTGACTGTATCGTGGTAAACTAGCCCCTGGACATACAGAAAATTGTCCAATAGCAAAAACTTTCAGCACAGGTCAGCCTGCATGGACTGCGCAGGCTGACCTGGGTTGATAATTTTTGCGGATGCACTAAGTCCTCTTTTCACAGAACATGGCTCATGTTTGAAATTTCAGACAGCCACAATGTTTGTCAGCCCAATGGGATTAAAAGTTACGGTAGAGGATGCCAAATGTGTTCAGGCAAATGCATTTATTCAGGAAGGAATCTTTCAAGAGTTCAGCATCAAAGATGAGCAAGCGACTTTTAGAATAAATTTGACAGTTTTACTGGTTTGTATAATGTGAGCCATGCTCTGGCAAAAAGGGGTTCAACTCCCCCCCACCCCCCCTACACACACAGAGCAAAATTCAGTTTCTTCCAAATTCAATACATCTCCATGCAACAAATTTAAAGTTTGTACAAATGAGCTTGGGTTCTCTGATAGGATGGAAAATATTGTGGGAAAAGGAGAAAATGCTGGTTACCAGCATTTTCTCCTATTCCCACAATGTTTTCAAAAGACTTTGTCCTAGGGTCGTTAAAACTTGTCATTGTGTGGGTAAAGGGTTATTGCATCTCTGTGATGCATGATTCCAAGCAAGTCATCAAATAATTATGGATCCATGAAATCCATTTAGTCTGGACTAAATTTTGAAGTAGAATGGTCCTTTGATGTACAGATAGACAAATAACCAAAAAGTTTAACCCATGTTAGCTTGCATGAACTGCAAAAGCTGACATGGGTAGATACTTTTTGTAGATGCATTAAGCCCCCTTTTTACAGAGCATGGGTCTTTTTTTGTTCTCCCTTGTTTGATATGCTTGTTTGGTGTTTAACACATGACAAAATTTTAGACTTTTCAAAATTCAAAGCATAATGCACACAACAAATCAAGGGTGGCTCAAATGATGAAACTTGCCATTAATTGAGTTAAAAACATTGTGGGAATAGGAGAAAATGCTGGTTACCAGCATTTTATCATTTTCCCACAATTTTTGCAAAGGCTCTCTTTCCTGGGGTTGTTGTAACTGGGGATTGTGTGATAAAAGGTTAGCATCATTTTCAACATTATTTCAGTCATATCTATCATATCTATCAGTTGGTGCATCTACTCATGCATTCTTGTTGTTTCTTCTACAAGTGCTTTCCAAGCCACTGGCTGCTATCCCACTTAAACATCATGAAAATAATTTGCAGCATTGAGAGAGGAATGAATCCTGTTTCAGTAACAAGCATTTTCTCCTTTTCCCACAATGTTTTCTACTCTATCGCAGAAAAATTCTATCATTTGATTCACATTTAACTCTTCACCACACAACCCTGAGTTTTAACGGCCCTGAAAGAGAAAGGTTTTGAAAACATTGTGGGAAAAGGAGAAAATGCTGGTAACCAGCATTTTCTCTATTTTCCACAGTGTTTTTTATCCTACTAAAAACAGAAATCAACATTTTAGCAACATTTTCTTTTTCATCTGCAAATACTTTGGATTTGGTCCAGTCAAAAAACTTTCAAATGCTTTCAATTTGGGCAAGGCATAAGAATTACTACATATATAAATTTTTTTTGTTTTTCAGGAATGTTTGACCATATTTGGTAGTAGTCCTATGTCAAATACATGCACAAGTTTGAAGATGTGTTATGCTGGGTATGGCTGTCCTCTGTTGCTTATGTGAGTTGATCTTTTTATCATATAAATACCCTTGTTTTTAGAAAAATTGGATCAGTCTTATCATTGAAACTCCCTTTGTACATAATTATTATGAGCCATGCTCTGGCAAAAGGGGATTTAATGCACCTCCGTGATGCATGGTGCTAAGCAAGCCATCAGTTAATTATGGATCCATACAACCCATTTTGTATAATAACAAGTCTAAATCATGGGGTACACTGGTCTTTTTCTTGCAGGAAATTGACCAGTACCAAAGAGTTTCTATCCTGATCAACCTGCGAGGACTGCGCAGGCTATCCTGGGTTGATACTTTTTGCAGATGCATTAAACCCGCTTTTCACAGAGCATGGCTCAGATATTTTTGCATAACCTGTGACCTCTATTGTTACGGTCAAAAGAACCTGACATTTTTAGCTCTGCTGTTTTCGAAGAAAAGGACAAGTTATTGACCTGGTGTCATCTGCGCCATGGAGGTGCAAAAACTTTGGCATTTTGTAAAATATCTGTTATTACTGAAGATATTTACTTTAAACTTAGACAAGTTGTACACTCTCAAAAGTTGAACCCATACAACAGGGCAGGTAACCATCAAAGTATTTCTGATACAGTTATACTCCTTGTTTGACTTAGAATTTTCAATGAAAATCCAGCAACTGAAGCCGAGCACTGGTACCCACATGCGGTGCACTTGTTGGCTTCTAAGATAAAACCATGACAATGAGTCTAGAAAAATTTATCTCAACTACCAACTTGTCAGATCCCATGTTCCCATACAAGGGGAGAGAGGTGGGGAGGGGTATAATAGCTCCCATGAGCCCAGCCGGGTAGCTCAGTGGTTAGTGCGGAGCTCCAGATAGAGGGAGTGATTTTGATTTCAAAATTGAAAATATTAATTATTCTACACTAAACCCTATGTTATGGGTACTCATTAGAATTGTCTCATCGAGACAATTCTAATGAGTACCCACAACATAGGGTTTCGAAGAGAAATAATGGATTTAGAATATCATCACTCCTTCTTATCTGGAGCTCTGGGTTAGTGTATCTGACTCATGACCTGATGGTTGTGAGTTTAAGACCTGATTGAGGCAAACTGTCTTTCCACGTCTTATTTCTGCATCATGTGTGGAAAGTAGTCAGTGGCTTTGAAAGAAAGTTGTGGCAGTACATGTATTTGTGTGAGAAAGCCAGGAAACGGGTGTAGGTGCACGACCGCAATGATATGATCTGAGCTTTAAAATGGCGTTAAACTCCAATACAAACAAACAAAGAAACAAATGCTTACATGAGCTCAGAATTGTCATGGAGAGCTTTTAGGATGGGTTTTGGTTAGGTGAGTGGTGGTGCATCATCAATAATTTCTTCAACTCTAGACCACTCAACAAAATTTTAGACTGGTCCATATTGGAAACATTTGCAGATGACAAAGTAAATGTGGCTCAAAAGATTCCAATTTCAATGTCTTTATTAAAGTATTTAGACCTCTGGCCCACATACAATTACATTGCTAAAATGATGGGATTTGCCTTTAACTCTTTACCGAACAACAAAATTTTAGACTGGACTAAATTGAAAGCATTTGCAGATGACAAAATAAATGTGACTCAAAAAATTGAAAATTGTGTTGGGAAGGGTAGAAAACATTGTGAGAAAAGGAGAAAATGCTGGTTACCAGCATTTTCTCCTTTTCCCACAATGTTTTCAAAAGGCTCTTTCTTCAGGGTCGTTAAACGTCGGGATTGTGTGGTAAAGGGTTAACTGTAGAAAACATACCGAAAACATTTGCAGATGACAATGTAAATGTAGCTAAAATGATGGGATTTGCCATTAACAGTAGAAAGCATTGTGGGAAAAGAAGACAGTGCTGATTACCAGTCTTCTTCCTCAGGGTTGTTGAAACATGAGATTGGTTGGTATATAATTAAAAATGGGAAACAAAACACAACACCAATTAAATTACTCTGAGATTAAGGTACTGTCAAACCTGTATTCAGAGACCACCCAAGGGAAGTAATAAAAGTGGTCTCCTACAAAGGGTGGGCTTTTAATGCAAGTTCAGTTAATTTCAGAAGGGATGCTATATCAAACCAGTGGTCTATAATAACAGTAGATTGTTTAATCCTACGCCAAACGATCACGTTTTAACGACTCTGAGAAAGAAAGCCATTGAAAACATTGTGGGAAAAGGAGAAAATGCTGGTAATCAGCATTTTCTCCTTTTCCTACAATGTTTTCTACCCTTCCAAATATCAGATTTCAATTTTTTGAGTCACATTTATTTTGCTGTCTGCAAATGTTTTCAATTTGGACAAGTCTAAAATGTTGTGGTTTGATAAAGAGTTAATGCAGGTGGTCTCTAAGATGAGTTTTACTGTAAACATAAGATCCAAAGATTGCTGACTGTGACCTCGTTTTTCTAGCTTGGCTGTTTTTTTAAGAAAACATTGAGGTATTGTCAAAGTGCTGGTGTCGGCTGTGTGGGCGTCATGTAAAATTTTTTACATTTTACAATATCTCTTTTATTACCAAGATCTTTACTTGAAACTCGGAACAGTTGTTAAATATTAAAGGGTGAACCAATACAAAAGGAACTGGTAACCATCAAAATATTTTTTACACTGTTATGCCCCTTTTTCCATTTAGAATTTAAAAAAAAAAAAACATTCTATATATTCTCTGTCCTTGCCACAGGCGTACGTTTTGTGACAAACTTTGCCAACTATCTGATGTAATATATATTACATCATATAGTTGGCAAAGTTCGTCACAAAACAAACGCCTGTGGTCCGTGCTGAAGAAATTTACTTCAAACATGGACTTGTTGTCAATTATCATAAGGGGACCCCTACAACAGGGGCAGCTAGCCATCAAGATATTTTTGATCTTGTTATGTCCCTTTTTAACTTAGAAATTTTGCTTAACTCTTTACCACACAATCCAGACTTTTCACAACCCTAAGAAAGAAGCCTTTTGAAAACATGGTGGGAAAAGGAGAAATTGCTGGTAACCAGCACTTTCTCCTTTTCCCACAATGTTTTCTACCCTTCCCAAAACAAATTTCTATTTTTCAGTTACATTTATTTTGTCATCCGCAAATGCTTTCAATTTGGACCAGTCTAAAATTTTGTTGTTTGGTAAGGAGTTATCCCTTTCCCAAACAAGCCCTGGTTTTGACGTGTCTGCTCGTAACGAGCAATTTCTCCTTTTCCCACAGTGTTTTCTACCCTTTTTGAGACCTTTCTGCCATTTTCATCAAATTTAAAATTGTCATCTGCAAACTCTTTCAATTTGGACCAGTCTAAAATTTTGTCATTTGGTAAGGAGTTAAGGCAACTGCAGCTTTGGCATATGGTGCTCTTGTTTTTTACCTTTTCTTAGATTAGAGGAAGATGGTGTGATTACAGACTGCAGCATTAAGACTCTGGAACCTGATGAAATTTTAGATTTCAACTTTTCAAGCACTGATGTCATCAATAAAATTATCATGAAGGTGAGTATATCTAAATGTGTGCTTCAAGCTTTGTGTATGGTTTCAAAGCCTGGCAGTATTTGACTCAATGGTAATGTCCTCAGTCGGGCAACAATGGACCATCATCATGTCACCAGCACTGAGGGACCACAAAGGAAATAAGAGTTTATCTCTTTTTTTGTGTTATTCCTGGTGCTGGTGTCCATTAACCCATTACCAGACGACAAAATATTAGCCTTCTCCAAATTGAAAGCATTTGCAGACGACAATTTCAATTTAGCTAAAATGGTGCAATTTTTCTTTGATAGGGTAGAAAACATTGTGGGAAAAGGAGAAAATGCTGGTTACCAGCATTTTCTCCTTTTCCCACAATGTTTTCAAAAGGCCTCTTTCCCAGGGGCGTCAAAAGGCGTCATTGTGCGGTAAAGGGTTAAATGGTTTATGTGATTCATTTCTTTTTCCAGCCAGCTAGAACCATCATATAAAGATGATTTAATCAGACTTTCAAACAATGAGCTTTTCTGGAAGCAAAAAAGGGTGTGTGCAAATCAGTTGGTTGACAGAACAATAATGATCAGTTAGATATTTCGCAGTCGATCCTTACAATTATTGTGTCAAAAAAGATGTGGTGGTAACCAAAGTTTGACAGATTATATTGAAGGATTTTGGTTAATGTTTTTTTGCTTGCTGAATTCCAAATTCAAGATCCCTCCCACTGCAAGCAGACAAGGAATTTAATAGTTTCCTGCTTTCTCATTATTTTCTCTATTGAAACTTATTGCCATTGAGACTTCTTATGATTCAAGTCTCTGTCAATGCTAATTAATCGCATGAAACATTTATTTAAAAGGCAGTGGAACAATACAGGGCCACCATGGCCCTCTTGCTTTGGCTATTGTTTTTTTTTTTTTTTTCAGTCGGAATGTTTGAAAGAAGCATTCAGTGAACTAGACATGACAAGCGATATTTTACAGTTTTTGCTGTCACCTGATAAGCCACATTTTAGACTGTCTACATTTGGAAATGCTGGGAGCACTCATGTAAGGATTAGAAATTATTTTCTTCATAATTTTTCACCAAACAACATAATTTAAGACTTTCCCAAATTAAAAACATTTGCACGCCAAATTAAATGTGGCTCATTTGATGTTACTGTATCTGCTCTAATATATAACCTCCCAGGGCAGGGATTGACCTCTAGATCTCAAAGTAAATGCTCTACCACGTCGCTAAAAAAGCTAGCTCTAAAGCAAGGTAGCATAAATGTCTCCTTATGCTGATACAAGCAATATATTCATATCTGTGGGATAGAACATTATACTATATACTCCCCTACCTTCTGTAGATTTGTTAATGAATTCCTCAAGGAACGTTACTCTGAACTATAAAGTGAGCTTTATGGCAGAGCTCCAGATAGAGGGAGTGATTTTGATTTCAAAATTGAAAATACTGATTATACTCCACTAAACCCTATGTTATGGGCACTCATTAGAGTCGTCTTGACGAGACGATTCTAATGAGTACCCACAACATAGGGTTTGGAAGAGAAATAATGGATTTACAATACCATTACACCCTCTTATCTGGAGCTCTGTTATGCTGGATGCCAGTGTAACAGTTCTGATACATAACCTCCAAGGGCAGGGATTGAACCAAGGACCTGTAGGTCGCAAGTTGAACGCTCCACTATGTCGCTACATAAGCTAGCTCGATAGCATGTCTGTATAAGTGTCCCCTTATAGAAATGCAAGCTATACATTTATATTTAGTTTTGGGATAGACCAGCATACTACAGTGAATGCTTTAGAAAGGCAGAAAACGTGGAAAAAGGATGCTGACCAGCATCCTCTCCTTTTTTCGCAGTGTTTTGAAAGGGGTCTACTTCAAGGTCCTTAAAACAGGATTTTTTGTAAAGGGTTAAATTTTCTGTTATTGCATGTAAAATCATGGGCATGGAATTTTAACAGTTTTTAGATGTTCAACAATTTCATTTGAATTTATTAATTTACAGTTTCTAAATGGTTGTATATAATGTACCAAACATTGTGGGAAATGGAGAAAATGCTGGTTACCGACTGAATATGATGTGCAAGAAATATTGATTTCAAAATGTTTTATTTTGCAAATAAGTGTGCCTCTCCCAGACTTGCATACATTGAATTGAAACTTTGTATATGTGTGTACTTGTAGAAAACGTAGATTTGCAAGGCACAATTTTATTATAAATATGTCTTACTTTTAGCTTGCAGAATAATCTAATGCAAGTAACATTGATATTTGCGTCGCAAACCTTCCTCCATTTTGTTGTCATTGTTTTGTAACTAAGCTATGCAACTGTAAACCTTTTACCAGACAACAATTTTGGACTGGACCAAATTAAAAGCATTTGCAGAAGACAAATTTAATGCAACTCAAAAATGAACATTTCTGTCTTTGATTTGGTAGAAAACATTGTGGAAAAAGGAGAAAATGCTGGTTGCCAGCATTTTCTCCTTTTCCCACAATGTTTTCAAAAGCCTTTTCTTTTAGGGTCATGGAAACTCAGGATTGTGTGGTAAAGGGTAAACCAGAGACTGTTTCTGGATGTCTGCTATGTAGCATTCAAAAATTGTGTCCCCCTTCAACCTTGACATTTTCATACATAACAGTTTAATCTATGGGTTGTATTATATTTGATGCTGTTTTCAACATTTCAGTTATATTGTGGTGGCCAGTGCACCTATCCATGCTTCCCTGGAATTTCTTACAGCAGTACTTTGTACAATATTCTTCCCAAGTCACTGTCTGCTTTCCCACATAACCATTGTGAAAACAGTGATCAGAGAGGAACTAATTCTGTTGCATTGATTATCATCAATCCATGAAAAGAAATTTGCTGAGCTAGGGATTTGAACCAGCAATTGACCTTTTCTCAAGTCCGGTATGCTACCGACTGCGCTACTGGGTCTTGGCTCATAAGGCATATAAGTTTGAAATGCTGGCCTTTCTAAATAATCCTTTACTGCACAATGCCACCTTTTAACAACCCTGGGAAAGGAGCCTTTTGAAAACATTGTGGGAAAAGGAGAAAATGCTGTTAACCAGTGTTTTCTCCATTTCCCACAATGTTTTCTACCCTATCAAAGACAAATTGCACCATTTTAGCCACATTGAAATTGTCACCTGCAAATGCTTTCAATTTGGACGAGGCTAAAATTAATGTCTTCCGATAGGTTAACTCTTTCACTACTAATGACGACTTGACTACCTTTTGCGGACAGCGTAGATCAAGATCAGACTGCACAGAACGTGCAGTCTGATCTTGATCTATACTGTCTGCTACTCTATTTTTAAACTATGATGAATGTCGTTTTAAATGGCAGTGGAAATCTATTTTTAGAGCTCGGAAAAAACATGTAATTTCTGGAGTTAGTAGTGAAAGAGGTAAAGCAGTTAGTTTGGGCATCAAGTCAGGTTTTGTTACTGTTGTAATTCATTCATCTTCCCAACTATTTTTCAGTCCGACTTTCCAAAGGATTCAGATTTGATGGAATCATTTCAGTGTACACAAACCCAGACCAACAGGTTAGTCATCTATGATTGTACAACACCCAGGCGATAATCTACCTTTGTAACGCATTGTGGGAGAAAGATCAATTGTTTTTTTCCCAAAATATATTGTATATCTTTTTAGCTCTTCTAACCTAGTTTCCTAGTAATGTTTCATCAAGCAGACTTGTTGCTTTGGCAACAAGTCTTGTTGCCTTAGCAACTATACTGGGACAAAAAAAAAAGAAAATCTTATGAGCCATTCTCTGATAAAAGGAGGTTTAATGCATCGCCATGACACACTATACCAAGCAAGTCATCACAATTTTGGATCCATAAAATCCATTTAGTCGAACAATAGACTGGATCAGGAGGTAAGATGGCCCTTTGACATGAAGAAAATTCACCACAGAGCTCCAGATAAGAAGGAGTGATGGCATTCTAAATCCATTATTTCTCTTCCAAACCCTATGTTGTGGGTACTCATTAGAATCGTCTCGATGAGACGATTCTAATGAGTACCCATAACGTAGGGTTTAGTGGAGAGTTATTAATATTTTCAATTTTGAAATCAAAATCACTCCCTCTATCTGGAGCTCTGTTACCAAGAGCAGAAGGTTTCGACTTCATGGACTATGCAGGCTGACCTGGTTCGAGTTTTTTTGCATGTTCATTAAGTCCCCTTTTCACATAGCATGGCTCAAATGTTTTGTCGTCAGGTAAAGACTTAACCCTTTACCACACAATCCAGAGTTTTAACAACTCTAGGAAGAGAGGCTTTTGAAAACTGTGGGAAAAGGAGAAAATGCTGGTGACCAAGGGTTAACCCCTTTTAACAACTAAAAAAATGTAGACTTGTCCAAATTGAAAGCATTTATTGTCGACAAATAAAATATAGCTCAAATGATGAAAGTTTCTGTGAAAGGGTAGAAAACATTGTGGGAAAAGGAGAAAATGCTGGTTACCAGCATTTTCTTTTTTTTCCCACAATGTTTTCAAAGGCTTTCTATTCCAGGTTCATTAAAAGTCAGGATTGTGTGGTTAAGCGTTTTAGGAAAGACTGCATGAAGGTTTTGTATCTTTACTGTTCCCATATTTTTCATATGTTACAGATACAAGATTGCATTACTAAAGCCATCAGTTAAAGCTCTCGGCCTCTCAACTAGAGTTTCTATAAGGACAGACTCCAGAGGTTTTTTATCTTTGCAGTATATGATCAAAAATGAGGATGGCCAAGTTTGTTTTGTTGAATACTTTGTAAGTAGATACAATCAAATCTGAGGTAGCAACCAAATGTATAAACAGATCTGAAATAGCTGCCAAATATTTAAAGATTTATCCGTACAGCCAGAGAGAAAAAAAATGTTAAATCTTGAAAGAGTGTAGAATGGCTCAGAATTGTTCAGCTGTGTAAACAGATATATTACTAATATAGATGATGTAAAGGGTGAAGAAACTCAATGGATTTGTCCTCAGTTAAAACAAGAAATGACATTAGTGCCTTCTTTGATGGCTGCCAAAAAATGAAATGCATTTTCTATCTGTCGTAATCAGTGCAATTTGGCATGAAGATACAAGAATGATCATATTTTCAAAAGATAAAGTTGAATTGGGTTGAGAACTGGCTGAAAATAAAGATGAGATGAGTTAAAACTCAACATTAGGCATGAAGATACAAGAACAACTATATTTTCATAAAATAAAGTTGAAATGGGTTAAGATCTGGCTGAAAATAAAGATGAAATGAGTTAAACCTTTACTGCACAATGAACCTTATAACGACCCTGGGAAAAAAGCCTTTTGAAAACATTGTGGGAAAAGGAGAAAATGCTGGTTACCAGCATTTTCTCCTTTTCCCTCAATTTTTTCAAACAACTTTTTCCTCGGGGTCATTATATCTTGGGATGTAACTGAAATGGTGGTAATTGTCTGCAAAAGTGTGGAAAACCTTGTGGGAAAAGGAGAAAATGCTGGTTACCAGCATTTTCTCCTTTTCCCACAAGGTTTTCAAAGGGCTATTTCCTCAGGGTTGTTAAAACTTGGGATTGTGAGGTAAACAGTTAAAATTATAATGACTGCTGTTTACAATTTCAGTGTGCCCCAGATGAGGATATAGAGGAGCCAGATCATTGACTGTTCACGTAAAAATCATACTTAAATCCGTTGTTAAACCAGAGCAGCTGCATTTCTGGCTCAACACTACGACGGGAGATACTGTATACTTCGATACATACTCTTACGAACATAAAAGTTCATAACAAATGCATAACTCAAATATAAACTGCTCCGGCTGGGATTTGAACCTATGTGGCAAAGTTCCTCGTTTATCGAGGTTTAAAAGACCAATACACTAAGCCCTGAGCTAAAGAGAATTCCCTCAACGCAGTTATCAGGTATTGATTTTATACGGCAAGAAGCTGTGCTGTAAGGAAGAAGTGATCTCCAGTAGCACAAACCCTCTTAGGAGAAGTCATCATTTTGATGATGGAAAGCCTTATTAGGCAGTAAGTCTATTATTTAGAGAACAAACGGCTCAATGGCCAATAACAGGCAATTTTATAAGCAACAAATGGCTCAATGGCCAATCCCAGACAAGCCCCCATCTTACGAACACGAAAGTCTGTAACAAATGCATAGCTCCAATATAAACCGCTCCGGCTGGGATTCGAACCCGTGCAGCAAAGTTCCTTGTTTATCGAGGCTTAAAAGACCAATACACTAACCACTGAGCTAAAGAGAATTCTTCCTAATGCAGTTGTCAGGTATTGATTTTATACAAGAAGAAGTGATCTTCCATAACAATACGTGTTTCGAAAAATATGTGAATTTCCGATTACAGACATTTTACATACAGAAATGTTTGCAAATTCTAGACACTTGTTATTTGTTGGTATACTCATGGTAAAATATGCAAACAGAAAAGCTTGCGGATTTTTCAATTCGCAAAATCGCAAAATTTTGCACATTGCAAAAATTTCCACTTACACGGTACTTAGATTAATTTGAAAACTTTGCCTTGCAATATTTCGGTTTATTTAGTCTTTTTCATGCATAAATACCTATTATCGCCAGTCCAATAGAGTTATCTCTCTTTTGAGCACTCTTGTGCATAAGGAGGTAAGAAAATAAACAAGTCTCACAAGACAGCTTGATATTATCGGAACCTACTCGGTGCCTGTAACATTATCAGATCATTAACTAATCCATAACTGGGAAAAAAAAATTAGAAATGAAAGTCAAAGTTTACTTAATAAACACTGCATTGCAATGAAATATGCCTTTGTCTGTGCAAATGGAAGCCTGGCATGGTAGCACAGTGGTGAGCGTATCTGACACATGATCTGGTGGTTGCGAGTTCCTTAACCGGTTGAAGCAAACTTTCTTTCCAGTGATTTTTCGCCTCACACCTCTGATGTATGGGAGAAAAGTAGTCAATGGCTTGGAAAGAAAGTTGTGCCAGTGCTGTTATGAGATAGCCAGGAAACACATAATTAGGTGCACTGACCACTGTGATATGACTTTAGCTACTAAAATGGCATTAAACTCCAATACAAGTACAAATGGCTGCATTCTGTGGTACTTCATTCATGATGCCATGATTTACACGTGGTTCCGGTTGTGGGTCTAAACATGCCTTCAAGTTGAAGAGTTCCACTAATGGAAATAAGAAGTATTCCACATTACGTGGTTCCGGTTGTGGGTCTAAATATGCCTTCAAGTTGAAGAGTTCCACTAATGGAAATAAGAAGTATTCCACATTACGTGGTCCTGGCTGTGGGTCTAAACATGCCTTTAAGTTGAAGAGTTCCACTAATGGAAATAAGAAGTATTCCACATTACGTGGTCCCGGCTGTGGGTCTAAATGTGCCTTCAAGTTGAAGAGTTCCACTAATGGAAATAAGAAGTATTCCACATTACGTGGTCCCGGCTGTGGGTCTAAACGTGCCTTCAAGTTGAAGAGTTCCACTGATGGAAATAAGAAGTATTCCACATTACGTGGTTCCGGCTGTGGGTCTAAACATGCCTTCAAGTTGAAGAGTTCCACTAATGGAAATAAGAAGTATTCCACATTACGTGGTCCCGGCTGTGGGTCTAAACATGCCTTTAAGTTGAAGAGTTCCACTAATGGAAATAAGAAGTATTCCACATTACGTGGTCCCGGCTGTGGGTCTAAATATGCCTTCAAGTTGAAGAGTTCCACTAATGGAAATAAGAAGTATTCCACATTATGTGGTCCCAGCTGTGGGTCTAAACATGCCTTCGAGACCAGACCAATTTGAAAGCATTTGCAGACGACAAAATAAATGTGACTTAAAAAAAAAAAATGAAATCCTTTTTGGGAAGGGTAGAAAACATTGTGGGAAAAGGAGAAAATGCTGCTTACCAGCATTTTCTCCTTTTCCCACAAGGTTTTCAAAAGACTATTTCTCTTACGGTTGTTAAAACCCTGGATTATGTGGTAAAGAGTTAAAGTGATAAATGGCCTATGAAAGGGGCCATTCAGATCTGTCTAATTATACTTAAGGAATGTTTCATTACTAAATAAAGTAGGATAATAGTTTTCAAACCATCAATAAACCAGATTTATGCAAGATAAAAAGCTTCTTTCAAGGTCGCGCTGAAAGGTCAAATGATAAAACTGTCAATAATAGAGCATGTTCAAACCAAATATTCTATGTTGCAGATGGATTTCACAATAACTTTGCACAATTGTTCTCCTTCATGAGTAGATGTGCTGTTTAACCCTTTACTGCACAATGACGCCTTTTGACACCCCAGGGAAAGAAGTTTTTTGAAAACATTGCGGGAAAAGGAGAAAATGCTAGTAACCAGTATTTTCGCCTTTTCCCACAATGTTTTCTACCCTATCAAAGAAAAGTTGCACCAATTGAGCCACATTAAAGTTGTCGTCTGCAAATGCTTTCAATTTGGACATGGGTAAAATTTTGTCATCTGGTAAAGGGTTAAAATATTTGATCATATAGGTCCAAGGTCAAGGTCAGACTTTAAGGTCTAACTGTAAAATGATCATAAATAGATCTTGTCCGAGCCATAACTTTTACAGATATGGATGGATTTCAAAATAAATTTTCAAAGTTGTTCACCTTTATAAGTAGATTTCAAACATTTGTTCAGGTAGGTCCAAAATCAAGTTGACACTTGATGGTCCAATAATAAAATGTTTGACAAATTTCTACTTAATGAGTAGTAAGTGTCTCTTTGAATTATTCACTTCAGTAGTTTCAAGGTCAAGGTCAAGGTCATACTTAAAGGTCAGAAATTAACCATTTACCAAACAGTCCTGAGTTTTAGCAACCCTGAGGTAGACAGCTTTTGAAAATATTGTGGGAAAAGGAGAAAATGCTGGTAACCAGCATTTTCTCCTTTTCCCACAATGTTTTCTAACCTTTTAGAGTCAGTTTTCATTAATTGAAATTTTAGTTGTCGTCTGCAGCAGCTTTGAAATTGGATGAGTGTAAAACTATGTCATTTGGTAAAGAGTTAAGCTTCCACATAGTTCATAAATAAGGAATAACCATCCACATGTAAATTTCAAAATGAAGGGTTCTTAAATAAGATAGATGTGCATTGAGTGATTACATTTTGTAGTTACTTTTTTCCAAGTGCCGCACATGATGTTCTTTACTAACTCCCACTGCCCGCATAGAAGGCTTGACATATTGTCTCTGGGCAAGCCCGCCCAGCTAGCTCAGTGGTTAGCGTATCGAACTCGTGACTTGGTGGTTCCGTTGAGGCAAACTTTCTTTCTTGGAATTTTTTGCCTCTCACCTCTGATGCAAGTGAGAAAAGTAGTCAGTGGCTTTGGAAAGAATGTTGTGTCAGTACTGGTGTGAGAAAGCCAGGAAATACATGGATGCGTCACTGACAGCCATGATATGACCGGAGCTGTTAAAATGTCAGTAAACTCCAATACAAACCAAACCAAAGCCAGTAGGCAGTCTTCTATTTTTTTCACTTCTCTTTCTTATTCATTGATGGTTTTTTCAGCTATGCAACAATTTGAGTAGTAAAACATTTTTTGATATTTGGAATGAGTGTAAAGATTTGAATAGGTCCTTTTGAAAGTCTTTCTTGTATACTTCTTCAGTAGAAGATGTTGTATGGATGCTACAATAAATGTTAATATTTGTTGAAAGTTTCTATTATTTGATGTATCTGTCCTTTGATTCTTCCCTTGCCCATTTAGGAAAATATCACATGTTTTCACGACCCTGAGGAAGATTGATGTTGAAAACATCAAGGGAAAAAAAGAAAAGCCATGCTCTAGCAAAAGGGGGCTAAATGCATCTCACTTATCCATGATACCAAGCAGGTCATCACATAATTATAAATCTGTAAATCCAGTTTATCAACTGAATCGTGAGGCAGAATGGTCCTCTGACATGTACGAAATTGACCAATAGCAAAAAGTGTTGACCCAGGTCAGCCTGCGCGGACTGCGCAGGCTGACCTGAGTCGATACTTTTTGCAAGTGCATTAAGCCCCCTTTTCACAGAGCATGGCTCAAAATTATAACAATTTCCTTTTTTCCCAGTATGTTTTCGACCTTTTGAAAGAAAACCTCCATCAGTTTAGCCACATTTCATTTGTCAATTTGTCATCCCCGAATGCTTCAAAATGGAGGAGTCTTAAGTGGACAGACTCAAAATGATTATTAGATTTAATATCTCCCCACCCTCCCTCCGGAAAGAAAGCATAAGGATATAGTTTTTGTTTTGTCTGTCTGTCCGTCCGTCCGTTTTCATGTCTGGGCCATAACTTATTTCACAATGACTTAATTTCAAAATCAGTTTGCATAAATGTTAACCACATGGAGACCACGTGTTGCACCCAAGAACCATGTCAGTAGGTCAAAGGTCAAGGTCATGCCAAAGTCCAATATTTTAAAAGAGAAATTGTGGACGTTTATTTTCATGTCCGGCCTGTAACTTTTACAATTATGAATGAATTTCAATTCAGTTGTGTATAATGATCAACCACATAAATAAGATGTGTTGCGTTAAAAAAAAAGATGTGTAAAGGTCAAGGTCACAGCAATGTCAAATGTCCGTTTCGTGTCGGGGCTGTAACTGTTTTTCCTATTCACAATAACTTTGCACAAATGTTAATCGCATGAAGATGATGTGTCATGACCAAGGGTCATGTTTGTATATTAAGGGTCAAGGTCACAGCAAAGTCAAATATGTATTTTTTGGGTTACTTTTTAATTATGTATGAATTTCAGTGATACTTTGTAGGGTAGAGATTAAATGTACACCGAATAAGTCTGTACACCGAATAAGTCTGATGCGATTAAGTCTGTACACAGAATAAGTCTGATGTCAGTCATAATACGGCAACGCCCGAATTTTCATTTTCCTAACTAGATTTGTGTAACTATAAACTCCGCCCTTTGGCGGTATCGAAACGGTGTACAGGCTTATTCGGTGGACGTTTAACTTTTACCTAGTTTGTAGAACTGTCAACAACAACAACAACAAAAAAAGCAATGTGTGGCGCCCAAGACTGTCAAGAGCACACATGAACTGCCTGGTTGGGCCAAAACCTTTTGGCGATGGTCAATTATTCTGCATGTCAAAGGACCGGGCTATCTCATGATTTTGTAGTTTGTTGGACAAAGTGGATTTTACGGATGCCAAATGGTGTGACGTATTTCTTGACAGGGTGCATTACGGAGATGGATTAAACCCTCTTTTGCCAGACCATGGCTCGTATATTTGTGGCAGAGTTCCAGTGACAGTGGCTTTAGTTGTATTGAAATTATCAGCTGTAAACTGTAGATATGCCAGATGCCATTTTTAAAAAAAAACAAAACAGTCCGACATTCACATAGGTGTGGGCTGCAGTCTGGTAACAGGGTGTTTAATGTATCGCCATTATCTCTTTACCAAACGACAAAATTTTAGACCACTGCAAATTGAAAGCTTTTGCAGACGACAATATAAATGTGACTCAACATTTGAAATTTGTTATGGGAAGAGTAGAAAACATTGTGGAAAAAGGAGAAAATGCTGGTTACCAGCATTTTCTCCTTTTTCCACAATGTTTTCAAAAGGCCTCTTTCCCAGGGTCGTTAAAAGGCAGCATTGTGCAGTTAAGGGTTAAAGCCTAGGATTGTTTGGTAAAGGGTTATTACCTATTCCCTGCTTGTAACACGAAGCATTGTAACAACGCTGTTGAAACAAACACTAGTCCAAATTGAAAGCAGTTGCAGACGACAAAATAAATATGACTGAAAGATTGAAATTTGTTTTGGGAAGAGTAGAAAACATTGTGGGAAAAGGAGAAAATGCTGGTTACCAGCATTTTCTCCTTTTCCCACAATGTTTTCAAAAGGCTTCTTCCTCAGGGTCGTTAAAAGTCGGGATTGTGTGGTAAAGAGTTATGCACCATACCAAGCAAGTCGTCACATAAATATGGGCCCATAAAATTCATTTTGTCTAACCGACTGAATCATGAGGTAGACTAGTCCTGTGACATGTAGAAAATTTACCAAAAGCAAAAAGTATTGACCCAGGTCAGCCTGCGCGGGCTGACCTGAATCGATACTTATTGCAGATGTATTACACCCCTTTTTCACAGAGCTTAATCATTTGCCAAACCATCCCCTGTTTTAATGACCCTGAAAACGTTTGGAAACATTGTGGTAAAAAGAGCACGCTAGAGTTTCCAAAGCCGCCTACCCTAGGGTGGTAAAAACATGGGTTTGCTTCACAAGCAATGGATTAACCCTTTACTGCGCAATGACACCTTTCGACGTCCCTGGGAAAGAAGCCTTTTGAAAACATTGTGGGAAAAGGAGAAAATGCTGGTAACCAGCATTTTCTCCTTTTCCCACAATGTTTTCCACCCCATCAAAGCAAGGTTGCACCATTTGGGCCACATTGAAATTGTCGTCTGCAAATGCTTTCAATTTGGACAAGGCTAAAGTTTTGTCGTCTGGTAAAGGGTTAAGCGAAATTTAATCTGCTGCATGTGTGTGCACGTGACATTTCTATGTGATCCATACAGATGTTAGGAAATGTTTCAATTTTAAACCTTGGCCTGCTAAGTCAGTGAGATGAAACGTTCAAGCTGATAGTAAAAACAGAAAGTTTGCTGTTTCACAGGTTCTTTTCGCGGAAAAATATATCCTAATCGGACAGTGTGGATCCAAATTCAGACTGCACTTTCTCTGCAGTCAGATCTTGATCTACACTGCCCGCAAAAGGGTCTTTAAGTTGCCCATAGCAGCCTAAGGGTTAACAAGCCGAGCACCGGTAACGCAATTTCTTTCCGAAGTGTGATGAAAGTCTTTGCGACAGGATTCATTCCTCTCTCACCGCTGATCATTGTTTCGACGACGGTCACATGAAAAAGCAGCCAGTGGCTTGGAAAAAATATTGTGCGAAGTACTGATAACAGAAACTCCAGAAAAGCATGGATAGGTGCAATGGCCGCTGTGATATGATTGAAATAATGTTGAAAACGGCGTCAATCACCATACAATCAATCAATCCTTCAATTGGGAACGAAGTATAACTCGAACCCGATAAACCTTTCATTAACAGTTTATATAACTGTTTGTTTTTGGGAATACATGTTTAAAACCACGACACGTGACGAGATAACATAAACGTTATCGAGTTTGGTTTAATAAATTATTTCGTCACGGTATGTGATTTTTTAACCTGTTATACCAAACAAACAATATTATAGACTGATAATGAAAGGTTTATCGAATGAGAGCTATACAGTTCAGTATTCTTGCTTTGGAAAAGAAGCTGGTGGAGGAGGATACACTGCGTCGCCTGTCGCAGAATAATAGCTAGGTGGAGGAGGTATAGCGTTAAAGTTCGTTTGTGGCATATGGTACGGATTTGGTGGAGGCTGCTGTGGCGTCTGAAGTTGTTGCCATTGGTAACCGCTTTGGTTCACGTGCATCTGCCCATAACCGCTTTGGTTCATTTGCATTGTCTGATGAAACTGCTGTTGGTTTGTCATTAAAATAGAAACTCGAGCCAAGTTCTTTTGCCGTTCGAAGCCAAGCTGTTTTTTGCTATTTTGGCAAACAGTTTGAGCTGCCACTGAGACGACCAAAGACAGTATACATCCTGCTAGTAATGCTCTAGCAATAGACCTGTTTTCGTCGATATTGACACAGTCCTCGCTATCCCTGCTAGTCGAACAATAATGGATCCCCATTATTATACTGGTAGCGACACCTGCAATGGCCGCCATCATGCTTAACAGGCTTAATAGGTTCAAACAGTCAATCTGAAAATAAAATGACGATGAACTGAAATAAAGATTATCGATATAACATAAGGAAAAAGGTGTATTGTTCCTCTGACTACTATATAAACAATTACTTGCCCTCCGCGGTTATCTTAGTCTGGATTACCTGCCCCTAACACTACGCTATCGGGTAAGGCAAAGCGCAATAATGGCGGCCTCCAAGGTGTCCTCAAGTGTACCCCAACATGCTTCCCAGTTTTCCCCAATTTCATGTGATCCAGTTTGGTCATTAATAAAATGAGATCAATTTTGTACAAAAAATACATTACAGAATCTAAAACGTGCTGTTGAGGTATGGTTTAAATATAAATTGGACTATGAATCATTTTAAAAGTAGCCCTGTTTTCGGACGTTATATAGGTCCATTGACATTTCGGATACTTAAAGCATTTCTAATATGTGGTTTTTCTCGCTAAATAAGAATGACAAGTAGAAAAACTCACTACCATAACTTTATTGCAAGCGATCTGTTTTGAATTCAGCCTATGATCCGATTTGATCATGCGAAATAACAATATCCCGTCTCCTCTGCATATTACCAACAGGGGCTGCCATTGTTGCGCTTTGCCTGACGTACTCTTGTAGTACGGCAGGGTACCTGACTACGATTATCCCACGGTATAAACTCCATTACTAGCCATGGGAGATGTCGCCGTCAATTTGCGATTTCGAGACTAACTTCATGTCTGTTTTTGTATAAGAAGATGAAAATTCTCTCGCGCCAGTGATTTGTCACGAATCCTTTCATAGAACAAAATTAATGCCCTACTAAATGTAATTTTTCATAAGATTTACGTTTCAGCAGTTAAATATCCCACGGTACATCGATGAAGTGTAAAACAGTCAAAGTATCGTGGTATCGTGGGTGCTCGACAATAGCTATACATATAAAAGTCAATTGCACGAGTATTAACGAAACTCGGACTGTACTTTATGTGTAATGTTTCATTTAGATTCCATAGATTTACATTAGAAAAAAAACATTTTTTGTTTTCTTTTTATTTTCTGTAGCCTTCTAAAAGTCAGCAATTTCTGCATTTTTTTCTGGGTTTGTATATGTGTAGGATAGACAACGAGTGGGGTTGTACATCTGATACTGACACCAGCGTTAACAAGTATCTACATCGGATATACAACACCGCGAGCCTTTGTCTATCCGTATTAGACCATGTGGATTGAAAAAGCGTTGTATATGCGATACATTATCTTCCGCTAGGTGGCATATGACATGCGCAGACAACGACATGCGATATATCAACACACAAAATACTGAGCGCTGATTGGCTAATTTATTGGAACCGTGGTCTAGCTATTTTTTCTTTTACATTTCGTTGTTTGCAATAAGAATACTTGACACTGATTGGCATTAATTAATTAATTGTTCCTGGAGTCGTGATACAAGTTTTGTTAGACCACATTGAGAGTAGACATGAGAACTAGATTTTTGCCAGTCATTAAAGTATCATTGACAACCGACTATGACCACATGTACTTGTACCAAGCACTCCAATATAGAAAAGAGAAGTGCAGCAGGTAATGGGTATCTATACACATGAGCATTAATTAAGCACCAATCATTTTCATGTTATAAGGTAATATTCAACACAATACAGTTGTCGGCCATGATATGGAAACCCAAGAGTTGGTTATTAATTCGTTAACGGAACACTCGAATTTGTCACTCAGTCCATCTACCAACACTGCTTCTACTTTTAACTGTAATTTATTGACGGTCAGATAGGGACACTGAAAACGTTAAAAAATATATCACGTCTAAAACTATGGTCAAGAGAGAGAGACAAGAATCTGACGTACACGAATTTCTCAAAAAACGTTCTGTGTTCATGCCTGAGGCAACAGCCGCGTGTGGTGACATTAGTATCTGGTGTATCCTTCTCTTGCACGGATAACTACTGCAACCCTCCTCTTCATGCTGGAAATTAAACACTGAACTCGCATCATTGGGATTCTCTGCCATTCGTCATGGAGTGTACCTGGACGAATTCCTGTAGATTTTGAACGGATGGATCCCTTGCTTGGACTTGACGCCCCAAATGGTCCCACAAATGCTCAATCGGGTTGGAGCCAGAGCTTCTTGCAGACCAAGGTAATGTGTCAATTATTTTGGGCGGTGCTTGACCATTAGGCTGCAAAGCGCGACTCACTGACCTTTTGCGGACAGTGTAGATCAAGGTCAGACTGCACAGAACGTGCAGTCTGACCACGGATCAACACTGTCCGATAAAAAGATATCTTTTCTCCAAAAAGGTCTTTGAAATAGGACAGTTTGGGTTTTTACTATCGGCTGGAAAGTTTCATTTCTTTTCTTTAGCAGGATAAGGGTTAACAAATGCTCATGTGTATAGTTCGAATAGAGAATTGCGTAAATACATGTATAAAGAAAATTATGTTTTACCATATCTTTAATGTCTTTGTCCACCTTCTCACTTTGTCCTAGCTTCATCACGATGTTGACTACTGTCAGAGCAGACAGGCAGGAAAACGTTATCTGTTGATTAAAACTAGTACTTTTAGATTTTCATGGAAGATGCTATCGTTAAGACACTTGTATACATACATATGAGCCACGCTCTGGCAAAAGGGGACTTAATGCATCTCCGTGATGCGTCCTACCATGCAAGTCATCACATAATCATGGATCCATAAAAACCATTTTGTCTAACAATCGACTGGATCTGGAGATAGAAGGTCCTTTGACGCGCAGAAAATTGACCAAAAGCAAAATGTTTCGGCCCATGTCAGCCTGCGCGGACTGACTTGGGTCGACATTTTTTTTTTTTTTTTTTTTTGCAATGCATTAATCCCCCTTTTTACAAAGCATGGCTCACATTAATTATGCGCTGTGAAAAGGTGGTTTAATGTATCTGCAAAAAAAAAGAGAAAAAAAAAAAAAAAAAAAAAAAAAAAATCGACCCATATCAGCTAGCGCAGTCCTGGCAAAATGTCCTGGGTCGGAAAGTTTTGCTACTGATAAATTTTCTGCATGTCAAAGGACCGGTCTACCTCATGATTCAGTCGGTTGTTTGTCAAAATGGATTTTATGGATCCCTAATTATATGATGACTTGCTTGGTATCATGCATTACGGAGATGCATTAAACCCCTTTTTGCCAGAGCACGGCTCATGTATTTGTCATGCTCAATAAAAAGGTGGTTTAATGCTTCGGCAAAAAGTATCGACCCAAGTCAGCCTGCGCAGTCTGCGCAGGCTGACCTGGGTCGAAACTTTTTGCTGATTATAAATTTTATGCATGTCAAAGGGACCATTCTACCCCCCCCCCCCCCCCATGTTTCAGCCAGTTTTCTGACAGAATGGATTATTTTATGTTACGATACGGCTCCATCGCTGTGATTTGTCTTTAAAAGGATAGAAAACATTATGACAAAAGTAGTAAACGATCGCTGCAAGCATTTTTTTTTAATTTACTTTTCCCCACAATGGTTCCAAAAGCCTTCTATCTCAGGATCGTTAAACACACTACTCGTTTCGTAACTTCATTGAGTATATATATATGAGACATGGTCTAGCAAAAGGGGGCTTAATGCATCTCCGTGATGCATTATACCAAGCAAGTCATCACATAATTATGGACCCATAAAACCTATTCTTTTTAACAACAGGCTAAATACTGACGTAGAATGGCCCTTGGACATGCAGAAAATTGACAAACAGCAAAAGATTATTGACCCAGGTCAGCCTGCGCGGACTGCGCAGGCTGACCTGGGTCGATACTTTTTTGCGGATGCATTAAGCCCCCTTTTCACAGAGCATGGCTCATATAATGTCTGACCCATTCATAGATTATGCAAATCCGCTGAAATGTTCAGTGCTTGAACGTATTTCCTGAAATTTAAGAGACCGAATTATATACTAGTATATATGTGTACATGTATGTAAGCCATGCTCAGGCAAAAGAGCCTTAATGCATGTTCATGATGTATTACAGCAAGCAAATCATCACGAAACTATGGATCCATAAAATCCATTTTGTCTAACAATCGACTGGATCTGGATCTATATCTTTGTTTGCAGATGCATTAAGCCCCCTTTTCACAGAGCATGCCTCATATATAGTTATTGAAATCTTGTGAGTGATGACATGCAACTTTCAGTGCTTAGAATTGTATCCATCTTGTCTAACAATCGACTGGATCTCGAAGTAGACTGGTCCTTGGCCATGCAGAAACCATTGGCAAAAGGTTTCAACTCACGTCAGCCTGCGCGGACTGCTAAGGCTGACATGGGTCGATACTTTTTGCAGATGCATTAGGCTCCCTTTTCACAGAGCTTGACTCATATAATGTCTGATCCCTTCGTTAATTATGTAAATCCACTGAAATGTTCAGTGCTTAAAAATAATTCCTGAAATTTAACAGACCAAATTATATACTAGTATATAATGTGTACACATATATTTCGCTGAAATCTTGTGAATGATGACACGTAACTTTCAGTGCTAAGAATAATTGATTACTGGTATACTTGCATACTTCCAATAGTACTTGTATATGTCATACGCAAAAATTGAATCTAGGCAGTTCCCGAAACTGCTTAGGCCAGACTGGAACTCTGATTTGTTCCAGTCCACATATACTTGTATATGTCATACCCCAGAATGGAATCTGGGCAGTTCCCGAAACTGCTTAGGCCAGACTGGAACTCTGATTTGTTCCAGTCCACATATACCTGTATATGTCATACGCCAGAATGGAATCTAGGCAGTTTCCGAAACTGCTTAGGCCAGACTGGAACTCTGATTTGTTCCAGTCCAGATATACTTGAATATGTCATACGCCAGAATGGAATCTAGGCAGTTTCCGAAACTGCTTAGGCGAGACTGGAACTCTGACTTGTTTCAGTCCAGATATACTTGTATATGTGATACCCCAGAATGGAATCTAGGCAGTTCCCGAAACTGCTTAGGCCAGATTGGAACTCTGATTTGTTCCAGTCCAGATATACTTGTATATGTCATACGCAAGAATGGAATCTAGGCAGTTCCCGAAACTGCTTAGGCCAGACTGGAATTCTGATTTGTTCCAGTCCAGATATTCTTATATATGTCATACGCAAGAATGGAATCTAGGCAGTTCCCGAAACTGCTTAGGCCTGACTGGAACTCTGATTTGTTTGTCCAGATATACTTGTATCACATATGTGATACCCCAGAATAGAATCTAGGCATTTCCCAAAACTGCTTAGGTCAGACTGGAACTCTGATTTGTTCCAGTCCAGATATACATGTATATGTGATACCCCAGAATAGAATCTAGGCATTTCCCGAAACTGCTTAGGCCAGACTGGAACTCTGATTTGTTCCAGTCCAGATAAGAATTCCAAATCTGGACAAAGCAGGTCCAGAATCCGCCTGGTCCAAATTATAGTCCAGGAGCCGTATAAATCAACCCCTCTTAAGAACATTCTTTGTTTAATTCTAAATCTAGAAAGTAACACAGCTTCTGGTTGGCTAAACCATTTTATTTAGCCAGTCAGAAGTTGTTTTACTTTCAAATTTAGAAACTTCCTGAGAATATGACTAGGAATGTTCTTATTGGTTGGTGACTACAGACCCAGATGCTGGTTCTGCTTAGTGTCAAATTGGAATCTAGTTATTAGAATAACGAACATTAGCAACGTCTAATATATATATATTTTTCATTGCAAAATAACCAATTTCATATAGCATGTACAAGAATTGAATCTAAATTTTACCTATAAATGCGCCATGCTCTGCGAAAAAGTATCGACCCAGGTCAGCCTGCGCATTCCGCGCAGGCTGACCTGGGCCGAAACTTTTCGATATTGGTTAATTTTCGGCATGTCAAATGACCAGTTTGCCTTATGATACAGTCGGTTGTTAGACATAATGAATTTTATGTATCGTCAATTATCTGACGACTTGCTCGGTATATTGCATCACGGAGATGCATTAAGCCCCCTTTTACCAGAGAATGACTCAAATGCATGAGCTATTCCAAGACATACTGTTAGCTAGGGATGCGTTACAATGAAAGAAAAATATATTTCTTTCCCTACACTAATTGGGACATATCGAGGGACCCAAATTGGGACAGTGACAGAGCTCCAGATAAGAGGGAGTGGTGGTATTCTAAATCCATTATTTCTCTTCCAAACTCTATGTTGTGGGTATTCATTAGAATCGTCTCAATGAGACGATTCTAATGAGTACCCATAGCATAGGGTTTGGTTGAGAAAAATTAAAAATTTCAATTCTATAATCAAAATCACTCCCTCTATCTGGAGCTCTGAGTGAGATCTGAGATTTAGAGATGGATAATAAGATTTATTATATACCTGTAATTTTTCCGTTTAAGAATACATATGTCGCACACAGATGAAATACCATACGACAAATTAAAAAAAAAAAAGTGGTATAAACCCAACTCAATAAACCTTTCATTAAACGTTAATATTATTGTTTGTTTTTTGGGAATACATGTTTAAAACCACAAACCATTATGAGATAATATAAAAATCATCGAGTTGGGTTTATAAATTATCTCGTCACGGTACGTGATTTTATCCCAAACATAAACAATAATATAAACTGATAGTGAAAGGTTTATCGAGTAAGAGCTATATCTACACAGTGCCAAATACGGTTTCAGATATGGTATGATGACGTAACTTGTGCAAGGAATACACATGCATTGATATGTGATTTAATATGTCAGAATGTTTCACTATGATATTAATCCGCCATTCATGAAAACGAAATAATTACCGACCTATTCATTATTCATTTTATTTTTGTTTACCGTTATCAAATAAAATGTCAATAATTGCAAAGTTTTGTCTTTAAAAAGTGGTGGGTATATAACAAAAGGAATATTATGTTGTAGTAACTTTGTTGGTGCTAGTATTTGCTTCTCGCAGCGTAAGAAAATTTTGACATATCGCTCGACCTTCGGTCTCGCGCGATATCATTTTTTTTCCTCAGACTACTCGAAGCAAATACAAGGACCTGGAAATTTACTACAACATATTATTTCATGCTTTCCGGTAGGATATCGAGAAATAGCGGTGAAAATATTTTTCGATATTACACGGGTACGACCAGTGAGAATACCGACCACGGGGAGTTTGTACTGATTTTTATGGAAGTCTCGACAAAAAAAAAAAAGGCGTTAGAAGCATGAAATAAATAGAATATTTGTTTTTTTCGGTGAAAGATCGAAATTTATTTCATCGAGTGAACATCATCGGTAATATTTTCACTCGTGGCGCATCTCGTGAACATCATCGGTAATATTTTCACTCGTGGCGCGCAGCCACGAGTGAAAATATTACCGATGATGTTCACGAGATGAAATAAATTTCGATCTTTCACCGAAAAAAACAAATATCCTCTATATATTCAGTATATAGTCTAAAAATCTAAAAAAATCCCTACCAGTGCTGCGGTTGCACAGGCCCCGGCATAGTAGGGCGAGGTTCCTTCCGCAAAATGAACTGCACACCCAACAGAAGCCCACAGTCCGAGTGTCAGGATCGCCAGCAGACAACTTATAACAGTAAACTTGAACTTCGCCCTTTCTTTAACACTCTCTGTAACTGAAATACAAAGAGTTGTTATTCCTTGAACTAATTTGATAATAGCCATTTCGACAGGATTCATTCCTCACTCCCAGCTGTCCATTGTTTTGACAGTGGTTATATGGGAAAGCAGCCAGTGGCTTGGAAAGAATATTGTGCAGAGTACTGGTAAAAGAATGGATAGGTGCACTGATCGCCGCGATATAACTGAAATAATGTTGAAAATCAATTTTTGAACTAATATACGCGATTTTATTCTAAGCTTCAACTCTTTACCAAACAATGGTGCCGCAACGGACGTGGAGTCCGTCGTTGTGAGGTAGAGCGTAGGTCTGGCAATCATTAGGTCCCGAGTTCAATTCCCGTGAGCGGGTGTCAACTCTGAGATTGTTCATTGGACCACAAATTCGGTGCGAGTACTGGTGTAGTTCCCAGGAAGTAGAATCAAGAGAGATTAGTATAAATTGTAAGACTTTGTTTCTCAATCGATGTAAAATAAATATGTTTAAACTAAACCAAACAACAAAATTTTAGACCGGTCCAAACTGGAAAGCATTTGCAGACAACAAACTAAATGTTGCACAAGTTTGGAAATTTTTCTGTCAGGCTGACCTTGGTCAATACTTTTCTTCAGATGCATTAAAACCCTTTTCACAGAGAATGGCCCATTCGGTTAAGCCTACCAGAAGATGTGTAACTTTCTTAAATCTAGAATTGGATTTGGAATGAAATAAAAAATGGTTGGTGAATACAGGTCCTGGGTCAATATTCACCAACCATTCTTGAGAACATTCTTTGTCTTATTCTCCAAGATTTTCCAAATTTGAAAGTAACATAACTTCTGATTGGCTAAACCAAATGGTTTAGCAAATCAGAAGATGTGTTACTTTCAAATTTGGAAAAATCTGGAGAATTAGACGAAGAATCTTCTTGAGAATGGTTGGTGAATACAGAGCCTGGTAACCATTACCATGTAATTTAAAGGATTGATTGACTTAACATAACTTCTGATTGGCTAAACCAAATGGTTTAGCCAATCAGAGGGTGTGTTACTTTCAATTTTGGAAAATTTTGGAGAATAAGACCAAGAATGTTCTTAAGAATGGTTGGCGAATACGGACCCTGGTCATTGGAACTCAAGTGCACTGGCCGTCGTGATATGACTGAAATAATATTGAAAACACGACATAAACAAATTATTAATAAATCAAGCACAAAAATCTGTACAGAAAATTACGTACCTGTCATTGTGTTATAGACGAATTACGTGACTTTATATTTGCCACTCATATCCGAAAGAAATATACAAATCGAAAAAAAAATAATAGGTATTAATCACGTTTAAGCAATTCTCATGAACTAAAAACCGTAAATTCTCTGTAAAGTTCGAGTCAGTTTGTTTGGTTGGTTCGATTTTTTTTTTTTAAAAAGTTGATCGCGTCACCCAGTTCAAAAACTGTGATATACCAGTACATGTATAATGATGTGAGGCCTCCTCTGGCAAAAGGGGGTTTAATGTGCATTCTACCAAGCAAGTCATCATATAATACATAAATATAGACCCCCCCCCCCCTTAAAAAAACCATTTTGTTTAACAACTGACTGAATCATGAATGCGGTAGAATGAGCCCGTTGAGATGTTGAAAATTTTGAAGACAGCAAAAAGTTTCGGCCCATGTCAGCCTGCGCGGACTGCGCAGGCGGATATGGATCGATACTTTTTGCAGATGCAATTAATCCCCCTTTTTACAGAGCATGACTCAAGTCAGTTAATCCTTCAACCTTTTACCAGGTTCCATTATCTTAGACTTTCCCTTATTGAAAAAATTTGCAGAAAACAAATTTAAATAAGGCTCAAATTATGAAAATTGTCTTAGAGATGATAGAAAACGTGATAGAAAAAGATGAAATTACTGGCCATCACCACTTTCTCCTTTTCTCACATTGTTTTCGAAAGCCCTCTTCCTCAGCGTCTTATTAAAAATACGATATTGTTCAGTAAAAGGTTAAATTAATCGGTCTGATTGTTCGTGTGTGATATTTTTAAAGCTATACTGCAAGATACCCGATATGGTTTGGAGGTCCGCCAGAAAATTGTATTGTATTTGAATGGATTATTGATTTGTAAATCGATTGTGTGATACAGTTCAGTGATCGTAAAATGAGATTGGTGTTATAACAATAATTTTCATCATCAACATCATCATCATCATCATCTTCTTCTTCTTCTTTCTCCTCCTCATCATCATCACCATCATCATCATTGCTTAATCATCATCATCATCATCATCATCATCATCGTCGTCATCATCATCCTCGTCAACAGCATCATTTTCGTCATCATCCGTATGATCATCATCCTTATCATCATCATCGTTATCATCACCGTCATAGTCGCGGTCATCGTCATCATCTTCGTCAGCATCATGATCGTCATCGACATCCTCCTGCTCCCTCTCCTGCTCCTCCTCTTCCTCCTCATCCTCATCCTCATCATCATCATGAAAATATTATAGTCGGGCCTTTGAGAGAAAAAAAAAAAAAACACACACACACTTTACTCACTTTACATTTAAAAATTAAGCACAATTAAGATCAGTATTGACACTGATCAGCAAGAAATTTGCAATCCGCCTTGGAGAATACATGTGCCGTACTCAGTATCATGAAAACTGCCCCGGACAATCCCTCCCCCCCTTTGAAAATTTCCCCGGACTTTCAGCTTATGGAAAACTTCCATCCACAAAATCCCCCATCCCCACTCCGGAAAAGAGCCCCATATACATGTAAACTGTTGTTTTATTTATATTTCATCTAAAGGTACATCCTTACAGCAAAAAGAAAAAAAGACTGTAAAAATTTGATAGACTGTAGATTGGTTTAAAATTTAGTCACCTATGTTAACATAGATGGATTATTGATATATACTGTGCACGGGATAAATATATATTCTGAAATCTTCGATTTAAAATCGGAACTTCACAACAGTGATTCTTTGATGGCTCCAAGAAAATGACATGCATTTTCTATCGGTCGTAATCTACAAGCTGCAACCTTGCAACCTTGTACATGCAACCTTGCAACCGTCAGGGGCAACCTCTGGCATGAAGATACAAGAATGATCATAGTTTCATAAAATAAAGATGAAATGGGTTAAAAACTGGCTGAAAACGAGAATAGATGTATCTTTAAATATTTACTTTCCATCCGTATTAAATGTGGAACCTACTTTTCCTGTTCTGTAACTTTATTGAAAGTGATTTTGTTTATATTCTTAATTATAAAGATAGAACATTTTCTTCTTTCTTTTTTTTTTATACATGTATCTGCTTGTAAGTGCATCTTGGGCTATATACAAAATAGAGGTGCATTGATTTATTAGGCATGCTCTCTGAAAAGGGGGTTTAATGCATCTGCAAAACGTATCGAACCATGTCAGCCTGCGCAATCCGCGCAGGCTGACATGGGTCGAAACTTTTTGCTATTGGTCAATTTTCTGCATTTCAAAGGACCAGTGTACCTCATGATTCAGTCGGCAGTTATGCAAAATGGATGTTAAAGATTCATACTTATTTGATGCCGCGCTTAGTATCATGCATCACGGAGATGCATTTAGCCCCCTTTTGCCAGAGCGTGGCTCATTTGTATCCGACTTAAATTACATATTTTTTCTTGATAAAAGTATCTGTTTGCTCTCTGTTTCATGAAGTTATTTCCAATTTACATGCAAGTTCCCCTCTGTAGCACGTTTACATTACATACAAGTCTTTTTTTAGGTTGAGTATTTATGACTCAATTTTTGTAACGATTTTGTAAAATTGAGAATAGTTCGTTTTGCTTGTTCACTCTTTCGCTTCTCAAAAGATATTGAACAGTAACACGATGAGTTTGCCTTTCAGGTTTAACCCTTTACCACACAATCCCGAGTTTTTACGACATTGTGGAAAAAGGCATTTGAAAACATTGTGGAAAAAAGAGAAAACGCTGGTAACCAGCATTTTTTTCCCCTTTCCCCGCAGTATTTCTACCCTACAAAAATAAACGAATCCCATCATGCTAGACACGTTTGAATATGACCCTTGTCGTCTGCAAGTGTTTTCATTTTGGCTAAGCCTCAAAATTTGTCATTTGGTAAAGGTTTGATGAATGCTGATCTCAGTGAAATCAATATTTGAGTCATGCCCTGTAAAAAGGGAGTTTAATGCATCTGCAAAAAGTATCGACCCATGTCAGCCTGCGCAGTCCGCGCAGGCTGACATGGGTAGAAACTTTTTGATACTGGTCAGTTTTCTGCATCTCCAAGGACCCTTCCACTCCATGATTCAGCCGTTTCTTCGACAAAATGGGTTTTGTGGGTCCATAATTATGTGATGACTTGCTTGGTATAATAAATCTCGGAGATGCACTAAACGCCCTTTTCACAGATCATGGCTTATAAACACGTAAAACACCGAACTATGACTTGGAAACAAAGAATCATCATATGTCTTTTTGCCAGAACATGGCTCTTATACAATTGAGCCGTGCCCTGTGAAAAGGGGGCTTAATGCATCTGCGAAAAGTATCGACCCGGGTCAGCCTGCGCACTCCGCGCAGGCTGACCTGGGCCGAAACTTGTCGCTATTGGTCATTGTACCACGTGTCAAAGGACCATTCTATCTTATCATTCAGTTGGTAATTAGAAAAAAAAAAAGTGGCTATTATGGATTCATAATTATGAGATGATTTGTTTGGTATCATGCATCACGGAGATGCATTAAGCCCCCTTTTCACAGAGCATGGCTTAATTGATGCAATGTTTTATTCGTGCAACGAGGATGTCCATAATCAGGGGGAAAAAAAACCCACCGATTTCTCAACTGATAAAAAAGCCGAGGCATGAAAATTTTTCCAGGGCACAATTCCTCTTGTTTACTTCTATGTTTGACGGACAAACTTCTATTTCCGGTTGTGTACACAGAAAAGTCTTAAAATATTCAATGGTTCAACTCCTGGCTGTGTTTTCTCCGAAACTTACGGCTAAATAAATGAAAAAAATTCAATCGACAGGAAATTTGGACAAAAAGAAATTGCCAATCCAGTTGTTCTATTTGTCAGGAATTTCTCATGCATTATTGGCCAGTCGTCTATGCAAGATCAGTCTGTAAGTTTGTTATAGTCCGATTTTGATCTACATCTATCGATAGAGCATCTTGTGATGTTAAAATTGCTGAAGAAGTCGTCCCCTTGAGAAATCGACCATAATTTTACTCTTTACGACAAAATTCCGAGTTTTAACGACCCTGAGGAAAAAGGCATTTTGAAAACATAGTGGGGAAAAAGGGAAAATGCTGGTAACGAGCATTTTCTGCATTCCCCACAATATTTTCTACCCTATCAAAGGCAAATTTCATCATTTGGGCTATCTTTGATTCTGTCGTCTGCAAATGCTTTCAATTTGGACAAATCTTAACTTTTGTCGTTTGGTACCCTACATGTGCTGGGTATGGAATCCTGTTTCCGCCATCCACTTTTCGACCTACGAGGAACTCGAAAAGTAGAAATTAGGCACACTAACTTCCACTTTTCTAGCAAAAAAGTTACCTCGAAAAGTCGAAAAGTTGAAGTTTTTGACCTGACAATTGTCAAAAAACTTCCGACTTTTCGACCTCACGTTTGTCTAGAAAAGTAGAAATTAGGAAGTACTAACTTCATCTTTTCGCGTTAAACTGCTAGGTCGAAAATTAGAAAAGTGGACGTTTTTCACATGACAATTGTCAATAAAACTTCCACATTTCGACCTAGAAAAGTCGAAAAGTCGAAAAGTTGAAAAGTCGAAAGGTTGAAAAGTCGAAAAGTCGAAATTAGCCGATTAAAACTTCCACTTTTCTTGTTAGGACTAATTTTTCGTAGAATAAATTGGCCGCGGGACCGGTGACACAGGAATTTTTACCCGAAACTGGCAGCCTGTTATCGATCTTTATTTTATGGTCTATCGGACGGCTACGGGAGATACAACGGGTACCAGTTTATTTTTACCCCTACACCGGCTCCAACATTATTCGGTGCTGATAAACAAACATCCCGTGATAATCAGTCCTAACTAGAAAAGTGGAAGTTTTAATCGGCTAATTTCGACTTTTCAACTTTTCTACTTTCCGACTTTCCGACTTTTCAACTTTTCGACTTTTCGACTTTTCTAGGTCGAAATGTGGAAGTTTTATTGACAATTGTCATGTGAAAAACTTCCACTTTTCTACTTTTCGACCTAGCAGTTTAACGCAAAAAGTTGAGGTTAGTACTTCCTAATTCCTTCTTTTCTAGACAAACGTGAGGTCGAAAAGTCGAAAGTTTTTTTGACAATTGTCAGGTCAAAAACTTCAACTTTTCGACTTTTCGAGGTAACTTTCTTGCTAGAAAAGTGGAAGTTAGTGTGCCTAATTTCTACTTTTCGAGTTCCTCGTAGGTCGAAAAGTGGACGGCGGAAACAGGATTCCGTACTTTGCATCATTTAATTATATAGTAGTTCGAAATTCATTTACTTCAGTCCATTTTGGAATGGTATTGGTTAAATTAGGGTAGACTTGGGAAAATTTGGGCAGATTCTGGACAGATTTGGGAATTACCTTGGGAATTACAAATCTGTTATGGAAAAATTAGGGTAGATTTGGCAAAGATTTGGCAATGTTTTGGGTAGATTTTGGAAGATATGGAATCAGGCAGTGTAGAAGAAGATCAGACTGCACGTTCTGTGCACTCTGATCTTGAGTTACGCTGTCAGCAACTTTACGTGCAATGATTCGCGCTTAAAAACCTAAAAACTAAACAGCACTCCGATCTGAATTGTGTAATGATCCTAAACCTCTTGCTACGCCCCTGCGAATGCAAAACATTATGTCCATCTTTATGACCAAATTCTTCTTTTGGCACAGTGTATTCGAAAGATGTCTGATGTAAAATGAAGAAGATTGTCTATAGGAAGTAATTTATGTCATGAGTCCTCGGACTGAACTTTTGCCAAGCTGGGAAATCGAACCTACTACCTCCGGACTGCTATTACTAGGCATTAATTACCGGGCCACTGCAGAGGGAATCGTCTGTAATTCGCCTGACTGACGGTGTTATTTTGTATAGTATATATCAAGATCAGTCTGCAGAGAACTTGCAGTATAATCTAAAATATGACCGATACTTGAAGAAAATATCCTATGATTGCCGTCTATTAATTAACACTTAAGCTGCCAAGTGCGGCTTTGTGGGCTTTTGCGGACAGTACAGATCGAGATCAGACTGCACAGAACGTGCAATATGAAATGGCCCTACGCCGTCCGACACGGTGAGAGTTTCTCCGACTAGCAAAATGTTTGAATCATGAACTTTTGGTTTTCACTATTGGCAAGAAACCTTTAGTTCAATTTTTCTCTTTTTTTTTTTGGCAGCTTAAGGGTTATGACTGAGCATGTCTGTTTTATCTGTTTAACCCCTAGGCTGCCAAGTGCGACTCAAGGACTTTTTGCGGACAGTGTAAATCAAGACCAGACTGTACAGAATGTGCAGTCTGAGCTTGGATCTACACTGTCCATATTGGAGATTTTTTGCCCGCCCCCCCCCATTAAATTTGAAATAACATCATTTGGCTTTTTACTAGCGGTTTGAAAGTTTCATTTAACTTATTTAGAAGTTTATGGGTAAATACCTTTATCTTTTCACTGTAGTCTTGACTGAGGGATGGTATGGATCGGTATCAGACTGTAGAGAATACATGGTCGCATCTTTGATGTGCATCTACAGCAAGTAGATGCTTCAATATGATCCAATTGCATCTCCAATTAGCAGCGAAAAAAAAAAAGTTAATTTTTTGTATTTGAGCCATGCTCTGTGAAAAGGAGGCTAAATGCATCTGTGAAAAGTATCGACCAGGTCAGCCTGCGCGGACTGCGCAGGCAGACCTGGGCCGAAACTTTTCGCTATTGGTCAATTTTCTGCATGTAAAAGGACCAGTGCACCTCATGAATCAGTCGGTTGTTAGACAAAATGGTTTTATCGATCCATAAGTACGTGATGACTTTCATCACGGAGATGCCTTAAGCCCCCATTTGCCAGAGCAAGACCCATTTATTTAATCTTGTGAAACGTAAAAAACGAGAGTACAAGTTTGACGAGGTAAGAAGCAAAGGGAGAAGAGAAAAAACGTCCATCAATGTATGAACGGTTTAGCTGATAAAAACAGTTATTTATACCTGCGGCGATAACGGTTCCTTAATAGTTCATCACTGCTTTCGTGAATACATCTCATCGTTTGAGTGAACATTACTCACTGCGTTTTTGAATACTTCTCATCATTTGCGTGAACATTACTCACCAGATTTGGCGAATACTTCTCATCGGTTAGGTGAACATTACTCAGGGCGTTTTTGAATACTTTTCATCATTTGCGTGAACACTACTCACTGGATTTGGTGAATACTTCTCATCGGTTAAAGTGAACATTACTCAGTGTGTTTTTTTGTGAATACTACTCACAGTTAGAGCGAACATTACTCATCGAATTTCGTGAACACTGTTCACCGGTTAAGTGAACATTACTCAGTATGTTATTTTGTGAATACTACTCACCATTTGAATGAACATTACTCATCGAATTTCGTGAACATTGTTCACCGTTTAAGTGAACATTACTCAGTGTGTTGTTTGTGAATACTAATCATCGTTCGAGTGAACATAACTCACCGGATTTCGTGAATACTTCTTGCGGTACACTTATCACTTATTACGCAATTACTTCTCACCTTATTTGTTACTGCTTGACCTTTACCCATTACCAGACAATCTCAATTTTAAATGGCCGTCAGGAAAATGCTTTTTAAAACACTTGGAAAATGAGAAAAACCTTCTGTCCTTATCCAACAATGTTTTCTGACCTATCAAAAAGCCAAACACCGTAATTTGAGCAGCAACATCGTCTGCATTTACTCTCAGTGTGATCAAACCTCAAAATTTGTCAGTCGAGTCATGGTAGCACCGTCGGTGAGCGTACAGGACTTGAGAACAGGGGGTCAGTGGTTCGATCCCTGGCTCGACCAGTTCTGGTACGTCTTGAGTAAACCTCAGAGCATATAGGCTATTTCCAAACTGCATATACATGTATTTGAGACATGCTCTGTGAAAAGGGGGCTTAATGCATCTGCAAAAAGTATCGACCAAAGTCATCCTGCGCAGGCTGTCATGGACCGAAACTTTTTGTAAGTGGTCAATTTTCTCCATGTCAAAGAATCACTCTACTCTATGATTCAATCGGATTTAAAAAAAAAAAAAAAAAAAAAAAAAGGATTTTATGGATCCATAATTATGTAATAACTGGCCTGGAATAATGGATCAATGAGATGCATTAAGCTCCGTCTGCCAGTGCGGGGTTCATTTGTTTTCAGCCATACTACAAAAACACAGGCAAAGAGCGAGACCTAAAGGCTACAAGAATGAGAAGGATAACCCATGAAGTTTACATGGATAACATATTTCTGATTCCTTACTATCTCTCTTGTTCTCCGTTATATCACAGAGTCAGGATATATCGTAACCCTTATCCTTCTAGATAAGTGGAATGAAACTTTGAACCCGATAGTAAAAACCCAAATTTGGCTATTTTAAAGGTATTTTTTCAGGGACGATATCTCCTTATCGGATAATGTAGATTCAAGATCAAACTGCACGTTCTGTGCACTCCGATCTTGATCTACATTGTCCACAAAAGGTCCTTGACGCGCTTATAAGACTAAAAGTTAACGAGGCGATTTGGAATTAGCTAAAAGAGATATATTTCCGTAGTCTGTTTTATTTTCTATAATTTGTTTGTTCTTTATAAGGTTTATTTATTTTTGTTTTACAATATTTTGCGATTTTATTTTCTGGTACACCATTTTTGCGATCTTAAGTTCCCCAATTAATTTCTTTCTCTTTTTTCTGTGGTTAGATTCCCCACATGGTAAATCTGAGTGTCGATGCTTCGCATCTCACCTCAAAAAATTGGCTTTTGAGAGGGTACTAACTGTCCCGGGTGCGTACTGATCAACCATTTTTAAGAACATTGTCAGTCCTATTCTCAAGCATTTTCTAAATTTTGTAGTAACACAACTTCAGATTGGCTAAACCATTTGGTTTAGTCATTCTTAAGTTGCGTTACTTTGAAATTAAAATAAATAAATAAATAAATAAATAAAATGGAGAATAAGACCAAGAATATTGTTAAGAATGATTGGTGAATACAGGCCCTGGATACTAATTGTCCGAAGTACCCAGTTGTCCTGGGTACAAATTGTCTTAGGATTCTATTGTCCCGGTACGAAGTACCCAAGGTACTAGTTGTGCTAATTACCAATTGCCCTAGATACAAATTGTCCTGGGTACGAATTGTCCGGCACGAATTGTTTTGGTGTGAACTGTTCGTATTGTCCAAGTCCGAATTGTCCGGGTATAAATTGTCCTGTATACCCAGTTTCGCGGATACAAATTGTCCTAGATACGACTTATCCTGGGTACGAATTGTCTGGTACAGATTGTTCTGGGAACGTATTGTCCGGTACGAATTGTTCTGGTATGAATTGTTCGTATTGTTCTCGTACGAATCGAAACGCGCTGGATACAAATTGTCAGGGAAACCCAGTTGTCCCGGGTACAAATTGTACTGGTAACTTTTGTTCTGGTACGAAGTGTTCAAAGTAGGAGTAGCCCCAATTGACAATTTTCCTAGATGGTGTCACACCGCTGGTTTTTTGCCATATTGAAAATAGAGTGAAATCGACCATCTTTGAAGCTTCATAAATAGCTTGATTGTAAAATGTTGGCTTAACCGTCCATTGTTCTCAAAAGTGCAGTCAGGGCCCTTCGATAATGCATAAAAAACATGTCAACCGATTTCGTTTTTCGCTAAATCCCAACCAACACAGGCACCCTAAACCACTTGTTCACGGCCATGACCCCAATTTTTCGTTTCTCCACTGACACAAAATAGTCCGATCAATATATGATAAAAACGCCTAAAAGTGGTCCCACACTGCCTAAATTTGAAGGAAATCTAACTTATATCCCCTCGACCCATCTCGGCTCTATGAAACATTGCAACAGAAGTGCTCCTGCAAAATTTCACGTGGGACTACTTTTCACTACTACGACCCGGAAGCAATCTCGCAGTGGCGCGACACAAGATACCAATTGTCCCGGGTACGTATCGTCCGTTAAGAATCGTCCTGGTACGAATTGTCCGGGTACAAATTGTTCTATCACCCTGGAAACAGTCCTAAAGTTGCAACAACTGGACCGTTTCTAACGCCTTGTCCTTTAGATGACCTTTTATTATTATCATCATTTCTTTCTTTAAATAATTAACGCTTTACCAGGAAGAGGCTTTGGAAAACATACTGGTAACCAGCATTTTTTCCTGTTCTCACAATGTTTTCTGTCCTTTCAAGGATGCATCTTATCACTTGAACTGAATTTACTTTGTAGTCGGAAAAATACTTTTTATTTGGAAAATTTTGAAAATTTTCGTTGTCATGTAACCGGAGCGTAGCAAGGAATGGAGAAAATATGAAGCCCAATTCATTCTAAATTTTCTTCTCTTTTTTTCTTTCTTTCTTTCGTCGTTTTTTCGCAAATAGATATTAGGACGGTGAAGAGCCAAGCAAAACTTTTCCAAAATTTTTTAGACAATGTCAGTCAAAATCAGACATTTCGCGCACAATGTAGATCAAGATCAGAATGCACAGAATGTGCAGTCTGATCTTTAATTTACATTGTCCGCTATTTATAGTTTTTTATTGTCTGGCTAAAGTCATTTAGCTGGGAAATCGAACCTACTACCTCCGGATTGCTATTACTAGGCATTTATAGTCTCAAAGGTATCGGGCCTCTGCAGAAAGGATCGCCTGCAATTCGCTTAACTGACAGTGATATTCTGTTTAGTATATATCAAGATCAATCTGCAGAGAACTTGCAAACTGATCTGAAATCTGACCGATATTTGGATAAAATATCCTAGGATATGCAGTATTGTTGCTTAGGCTGCTAAGCGCGGCTTTGTAGGCTTTTGCAGACAGTATATGTCAAGATCAGACTGCACAGAACGTGCAATATGACCTTGGCCCTACGCCGTCCGATACGGTGAGAGTTTCTCCGACTAGCAAAATGTTTAAATCATAAACTTTGGGTTTTCACTATTAGCAAGAACCCTTTAGTTTAATTTTCCTTTTTTGTTTTTGGCAGCTTAAGGGTTATGACTGAGCATGTCTGTTTTATCTGTTTAACCACTAGGCTTCCAAGCGCGACTCAAGGACCTTTTGCGGAAATTGTAGATCAAGACCAGACTGTACAGAATGTGGAGTCTGAGCTTGGATCTACACTGTCCATATTGGAGATTTTTTACCCCCAATATAATTTGAAATAACATCATTTGGCTTTTTACTAGCGGTTTGAAAGTTTCATTTAACTTATTTAGAAGTTTATGGGTAAATACCTTTATCTTTTCACTGTAGTCTTGACTGAGGGATGGTATGGATCGGTATCAGACTGCAGAGAATACATGGTCGCATCTTCGATGTGCAGCTACAGCAAGTAGATCCTTCAATATAACCCAATGGCATCTGCAATTAGCAGCAAAAAAAAAAAAAAAAATGTAAATTTTTGCATTTGAGCCATGCTCTGTGAAAAGGAGGCTAAATGCATCAGTTAAAAAATTATCGACCCAGGTCAGGTTGCGCGGACTGTGGAGGCTAACCTGGGCCGAAACTTTTCGCTATTGGTCAATTTTCTGCATGTAAAAGGACCAGTGCACCTCATGAATCAGTCGGTTGTTAGACAAAATGGTTTTATCGATCCATAAGTACGTGATGACTTTCATCACGGAGATGCCTTAAGCCCCCATTTGCCAGAGCAAGACCCATTTATTTAATCTTGTGAAACGTAAAAAACGAGAGTACAAGTTTGACGAGGTAAGAAGCAAAGGGAGAAGAGAAAAAACGTCCATCAATGTATGAACGGTTTAGCTGATAAAAACAGTTATTTATACCTGCGGCGATAACGGTTCCTTAATAGTTCATCACTGCTTTCGTGAATACATCTCATCGTTTGAGTGAACATTACTCACTGCGTTTTTGAATACTTCTCATCATTTGCGTGAACATTACTCACCAGATTTGGCGAATACTTCTCATCGGTTAGGTGAACATTACTCAGGGCGTTTTTGAATACTTTTCATCATTTGCGTGAACACTACTCACTGGATTTGGTGAATACTTCTCATCGGTTAAAGTGAACATTACTCAGTGTGTTTTTTTGTGAATACTACTCACAGTTTGAGCGAACATTACTCATCGAATTTCGCGAACACTGTTCACCGGTTAAGTGAACATTACTCAGTATGTTATTTTGTGAATACTACTCACCATTTGAATGAACATTACTCATCGAATTTCGTGAACGTTGTTCACCGTTTAAGTGAACATTACTCAGTGTGTTGTTTGTGAATACTAATCATCGTTCGAGTGAACATAACTCACCGGATTTCGTGAATACTTCTTGCGGTACACTTATCACTTATTACGCAATTACTTCTCACCTTATTTGTTACTGCTTGACCTTTACCCATTACCAGACAATCTCAATTTTAAATGGCCGTCAGGAAAATGCTTTTTAAAACACTTGGAAAATGAGAAAAACCTTCTGTCCTTATCCAACAATGTTTTCTGACCTATCAAAAAGCCAAACACCGTAATTTGAGCAGCAACATCGTCTGCATTTACTCTCAGTGTGATCAAACCTCAAAATTTGTCAGTCGAGTCATGGTAGCACCGTCGGTGAGCGTACAGGACTTGAGAACAGGGGGTCAGTGGTTCGATCCCTGGCTCGACCAGTTCTGGTACGTCTTGAGTAAACCTCAGAGCATATAGGCTATTTCCAAACTGCATATACATGTATTTGAGACATGCTCTGTGAAAAGGGGGCTTAATGCATCTGCAAAAAGTATCGACCAAAGTCATCCTGCGCAGGCTGTCATGGACCGAAACTTTTTGTAAGTGGTCAATTTTCTCCATGTCAAAGAATCACTCTACTCTATGATTCAATCGGATTTAAAAAAAAAAAAAAAAAAAAAAAAGGATTTTATGGATCCATAATTATGTAATAACTGGCCTGGAATAATGGATGAATGAGATGCATTAAGCTCCGTCTGCCAGTGCGGGGTTCATTTGTTTTCAGCCATACTACAAAGACACAGGCAAAGAGCGAGACCTAAAGGCTACAAGAATGAGAAGGATAACCCATGAAGTTTACATGGATAACATATTTCTGATTCATTACTATCTCTCTTGTTCTCCGTTATATCACAGAGTCAGGATATATCGTAACCCTTATCCTTCTAGATAAGTGGAATGAAACTTTGAACCCGATAGTAAAAACCCAAATTTGGCTATTTTAAAGGTATTTTTTCAGGGACGATATCTCCTTATCGGATAATGTAGATTCAAGATCAAACTGCACGTTCTGTGCACTCCGATCTTGATCTACATTGTCCACAAAAGGTCCTTGACGCGCTTATAAGACTAAAAGTTAACGAGGCGATTTGGAATTAGCTAAAAGAGATATATTTCCGTAGTCTGTTTTATTTTCTATAATTTGTTTGTTCTTTATAAGGTTTATTTATTTTTGTTTTACAATATTTTGCGATTTTATTTTCTGGTACACCATTTTTGCGATCTTAAGTTCCCCAATTAATTTCTTTCTCTTTTTTCTGTGGTTAGATTCCCCACGTGGTAAATCTGAGTGTCGATGCTTCGCATCTCACCTAAAAAAATTGGCTTTTGAGAGGGTACTAACTGTCCCGGGTGCGTACTGATCAACCATTTTTAAGAACATTGTCAGTCCTATTCTCAAGCATTTTCTAAATTTTGTAGTAACACAACTTCAGATTGGCTAAACCATTTGGTTTAGTCATTCTTAAGTTGCGTTACTTTGAAATTAAAATAAATAAATAAATAAATAAATAAATAAAATGGAGAATAAGACCAAGAATATTGTTAAGAATGATTGGTGAATACAGGCCCTGGATACTAATTGTCCGAAGTACCCAGTTGTCCTGGGTACAAATTGTCTTAGGATTCTATTGTCCCGGTACGAAGTACCCAAGGTACTAGTTGTGCTAATTACCAATTGCCCTAGATACAAATTGTCCTGGGTACGAATTGTCCGGCACGAATTGTTTTGGTGTGAACTGTTCGTATTGTCCAAGTCCGAATTGTCCGGGTATAAATTGTCCTGTATACCCAGTTTCGCGGGTACAAATTGTCCTAGATACGACTTATCCTGGGTACGAATTGTCTGGTACAGATTGTTCTGGGAACGTATTGTCCGGTACGAATTGTTCTGGTATGAATTGTTCGTATTGTTCTCGTACGAATCGAAACGCGCTGGATACAAATTGTCAGGGAAACCCAGTTGTCCCGGGTACAGATTGTACTGGTAACTTTTGTTCTGGTACGAAGTGTTCAAAGTAGGAGTAGCCCCAATTGACAATTTTCCTAGATGGTGTCACACCGCTGGTTTTTTGCCATATTGAAAATAGAGTGAAATCGACCATCTTTGAAGCTTCATAAATAGCTTGATTGTAAAATGTTGGCTTAACCGTCCATTGTTCTCAAAAGTGCAGTCAGGGCCCTTCGATAATGCATAAAAAACATGTCAACCGATTTCGTTTTTCGCTAAATCCCAACCAACACAGGCACCCTAAACCACTTGTTCACGGCCATGACCCCAATTTTTCGTTTCTCCACTGACACAAAATAGTCCGATCAATATATGATAAAAACGCCTAAAAGTGGTCCCACACTGCCTAAATTTGAAGGAAATCTAACTTATATCCCCCCGACCCATCTCGGCTCTATGAAACATTGCAACAGAAGTGCTCCTGCAAAATTTCACGTGGGACTACTTTTCACTACTACGACCCGGAAGCAATCTCGCAGTGGCGCGACACAAGATACCAATTGTCCCGGGTACGTATCGTCCGTTAAGAATCGTCCTGGTACGAATTGTCCGGGTACAAATTGTTCTATCACCCTGGAAACAGTCCTAAAGTTGCAACAACTGGACCGTTTCTAACGCCTTGTCCTTTAGATGACCTTTTATTATTATCATCATTTCTTTCTTTAAATAATTAACGCTTTACCAGGAAGAGGCTTTGGAAAACATACTGGTAACCAGCATTTTTTCCTGTTCTCACAATGTTTTCTGTCCTTTCAAGGATGCATCTTATCACTTGAACTGAATTTACTTTGTAGTCGGAAAAATACTTTTTATTTGGAAAATTTTGAAAATTTTCGTTGTCATGTAACCGGAGCGTAGCAAGGAATGGAGAAAATATGAAGCCCAATTCATTCTAAATTTTCTTCTCTTTTTTTCTTTCTTTCTTTTGTCGTTTTTTCGCAAATAGATATTAGGACGGTGAAGAGCCAAGCAAAACTTTTCCAAAATTTTTTAGACAATGTCAGTCAAAATCAGACATTTCGCGCACAATGTAGATCAAGATCAGAATGCACAGAATGTGCAGTCTGATCTTTAATTTACATTGTCCGCTATTTATAGTTTTTTATTGTCTGGCTAAAGTCATTTAGCTGGGAAATCGAACCTACTACCTCCGGATTGCTATTACTAGGCATTTATAGTCTCAAAGGTATCGGGCCTCTGCAGAAAGGATCGCCTGCAATTCGCTTAACTGACAGTGATATTCTGTTTAGTATATATCAAGATCAATCTGCAGAGAACTTGCAAACTGATCTGAAATCTGACCGATATTTGGATAAAATATCCTAGGATATGCAGTATTGTTGCTTAGGCTGCTAAGCGCGGCTTTGTAGGCTTTTGCAGACAGTATATGTCAAGATCAGACTGCACAGAACGTGCAATATGACCTTGGCCCTACGCCGTCCGATACGGTGAGAGTTTCTCCGACTAGCAAAATGTTTAAATCATAAACTTTGGGTTTTCACTATTAGCAAGAACCCTTTAGTTTAATTTTCCTTTTTTGTTTTTGGCAGCTTAAGGGTTATGACTGAGCATGTCTGTTTTATCTGTTTAACCACTAGGCTTCCAAGCGCGACTCAAGGACCTTTTGCGGAAATTGTAGATCAAGACCAGACTGTACAGAATGTGGAGTCTGAGCTTGGATCTACACTGTCCATATTGGAGATTTTTTACCCCCAATATAATTTGAAATAACATCATTTGGCTTTTTACTAGCGGTTTGAAAGTTTCATTTAACTTATTTAGAAGTTTATGGGTAAATACCTTTATCTTTTCACTGTAGTCTTGACTGAGGGATGGTATGGATCGGTATCAGACTGCAGAGAATACATGGTCGCATCTTCGATGTGCAACTACAGCAAGTAGATCCTTCAATATAACCCAATGGCATCTGCAATTAGCAGCAAAAAAAAAAAATGTAAATTTTTGCATTTGAGCCATGCTCTGTGAAAAGGAGGCTAAATGCATCAGTAAAAAATTATCGACCCAGGTCAGGTTGCGCGGACTGTGGAGGCTAACCTGGGCCGAAACTTTTCGCTATTGGTCAATTTTCTGCATGTAAAAGGACCAGTGCACCTCATGAATCAGTCGGTTGTTAGACAAAATGGTTTTATCGATCCATAAGTACGTGATGACTTTCATCACGGAGATGCCTTAAGCCCCCATTTGCCAGAGCAAGACCCATTTATTTAATCTTGTGAAACGTAAAAAACGAGAGTACAAGTTTGACGAGGTAAGAAGCAAAGGGAGAAGAGAAAAAACGTCCATCAATGTATGAACGGTTTAGCTGATAAAAACAGTTATTTATACCTGCGGCGATAACGGTTCCTTAATAGTTCATCACTGCTTTCGTGAATACACCTCATCGTTTGAGTGAACATTACTCACTGCGTTTTTGAATACTTCTCATCATTTGCGTGAACATTACTCACCAGATTTGGCGAATACTTCTCATCGGTTAGGTGAACATTACTCAGGGCATTTTTGAATACTTTTCATCATTTGCGTGAACACTACTCACTGGATTTGGTGAATACTTCTCATCGGTTAAAGTGAACATTACTCAGTGTGTTTTTTTGTGAATACTACTCACAGTTTGAGCGAACATTACTCATCGAATTTCGTGAACACTGTTCACCGGTTAAGTGAACATTACTCAGTATGTTATTTTGTGAATACTACTCACCATTTGAATGAACATTACTCATCGAATTTCGTGAACATTGTTCACCGTTTAAGTGAACATTACTCAGTGTGTTGTTTGTGAATACTAATCATCGTTCGAGTGAACATAACTCACCGGATTTCGTGAATACTTCTTGCGGTACACTTATCACTTATTACGCAATTACTTCTCACCTTATTTGTTACTGCTTGACCTTTACCCATTACCAGACAATCTCAATTTTAAATGGCCGTCAGGAAAATGCTTTTTAAAACACTTGGAAAATGAGAAAAACCTTCTGTCCTTATCCAACAATGTTTTCTGACCTATCAAAAAGCCAAACACTGTAATTTGAGCAGCAACATCGTCTGCATTTACTCTCAGTGTGATCAAACCTCAAAATTTGTCAGTCGAGTCATGGTAGCACCGTCGGTGAGCGTACAGGACTTGAGAACAGGGGGTCAGTGGTTCGATCCCTGGCTCGACCAGTTCTGGTACGTCTTGAGTAAACCTCAGAGCATATAGGCTATTTCCAAACTGCATATACATGTATTTGAGACATGCTCTGTGAAAAGGGGGCTTAATGCATCTGCAAAAAGTATCGACCAAAGTCATCCTGCGCAGGCTGTCATGGACCGAAACTTTTTGTAAGTGGTCAATTTTCTCCATGTCAAAGAATCACTCTACTCTATGATTCAATCGGATTTAAAAAAAAAAAAAAAAAAAAAAAAAGGATTTTATGGATCCATAATTATGTAATAACTGGCCTGGAATAATGGATCAATGAGATGCATTAAGCTCCGTCTGCCAGTGCGGGGTTCATTTGTTTTCAGCCATACTACAAAAACACAGGCAAAGAGCGAGACCTAAAGGCTACAAGAATGAGAAGGATAACCCATGAAGTTTACATGGATAACATATTTCTGATTCCTTACTATCTCTCTTGTTCTCCGTTATATCACAGAGTCAGGATATATCGTAACCCTTATCCTTCTAGATAAGTGGAATGAAACTTTGAACCCGATAGTAAAAACCCAAATTTGGCTATTTTAAAGGTATTTTTTCAGGGACGATATCTCCTTATCGGATAATGTAGATTCAAGATCAAACTGCACGTTCTGTGCACTCCGATCTTGATCTACATTGTCCACAAAAGGTCCTTGACGCGCTTATAAGACTAAAAGTTAACGAGGCGATTTGGAATTAGCTAAAAGAGATATATTTCCGTAGTCTGTTTTATTTTCTATAATTTGTTTGTTCTTTATAAGGTTTATTTATTTTTGTTTTACAATATTTTGCGATTTTATTTTCTGGTACACCATTTTTGCGATCTTAAGTTCCCCAATTAATTTCTTTCTCTTTTTTCTGTGGTTAGATTCCCCACATGGTAAATCTGAGTGTCGATGCTTCGCATCTCACCTCAAAAAATTGGCTTTTGAGAGGGTACTAACTGTCCCGGGTGCGTACTGATCAACCATTTTTAAGAACATTGTCAGTCCTATTCTCAAGCATTTTCTAAATTTTGTAGTAACACAACTTCAGATTGGCTAAACCATTTGGTTTAGTCATTCTTAAGTTGCGTTACTTTGAAATTAAAATAAATAAATAAATAAATAAATAAAATGGAGAATAAGACCAAGAATATTGTTAAGAATGATTGGTGAATACAGGCCCTGGATACTAATTGTCCGAAGTACCCAGTTGTCCTGGGTACAAATTGTCTTAGGATTCTATTGTCCCGGTACGAAGTACCCAAGGTACTAGTTGTGCTAATTACCAATTGCCCTAGATACAAATTGTCCTGGGTACGAATTGTCCGGCACGAATTGTTTTGGTGTGAACTGTTCGTATTGTCCAAGTCCGAATTGTCCGGGTATAAATTGTCCTGTATACCCAGTTTCGCGGATACAAATTGTCCTAGATACGACTTATCCTGGGTACGAATTGTCTGGTACAGATTGTTCTGGGAACGTATTGTCCGGTACGAATTGTTCTGGTATGAATTGTTCGTATTGTTCTCGTACGAATCGAAACGCGCTGGATACAAATTGTCAGGGAAACCCAGTTGTCCCGGGTACAGATTGTACTGGTAACTTTTGTTCTGGTACGAAGTGTTCAAAGTAGGAGTAGCCCCAATTGACAATTTTCCTAGATGGTGTCACACCGCTGGTTTTTTGCCATATTGAAAATAGAGTGAAATCGACCATCTTTGAAGCTTCATAAATAGCTTGATTGTAAAATGTTGGCTTAACCGTCCATTGTTCTCAAAAGTGCAGTCAGGGCCCTTCGATAATGCATAAAAAACATGTCAACCGATTTCGTTTTTCGCTAAATCCCAACCAACACAGGCACCCTAAACCACTTGTTCACGGCCATGACCCCAATTTTTCGTTTCTCCACTGACACAAAATAGTCCGATCAATATATGATAAAAACGCCTAAAAGTGGTCCCACACTGCCTAAATTTGAAGGAAATCTAACTTATATCCCCCCGACCCATCTCGGCTCTATGAAACATTGCAACAGAAGTGCTCCTGCAAAATTTCACGTGGGACTACTTTTCACTACTACGACCCGGAAGCAATCTCGCAGTGGCGCGACACAAGATACCAATTGTCCCGGGTACGTATCGTCCGTTAAGAATCGTCCTGGTACGAATTGTCCGGGTACAAATTGTTCTATCACCCTGGAAACAGTCCTAAAGTTGCAACAACTGGACCGTTTCTAACGCCTTGTCCTTTAGATGACCTTTTATTATTATCATCATTTCTTTCTTTAAATAATTAACGCTTTACCAGGAAGAGGCTTTGGAAAACATACTGGTAACCAGCATTTTTTCCTGTTCTCACAATGTTTTCTGTCCTTTCAAGGATGCATCTTATCACTTGAACTGAATTTACTTTGTAGTCGGAAAAATACTTTTTATTTGGAAAATTTTGAAAATTTTCGTTGTCATGTAACCGGAGCGTAGCAAGGAATGGAGAAAATATGAAGCCCAATTCATTCTAAATTTTCTTCTCTTTTTTTCTTTCTTTCTTTCGTCGTTTTTTCGCAAATAGATATTAGGACGGTGAAGAGCCAAGCAAAACTTTTCCAAAATTTTTTAGACAATGTCAGTCAAAATCAGACGTTTCGCGCACAATGTAGATCAAGATCAGAATGCACAGAATGTGCAGTCTGATCTTTAATTTACATTGTCCGCTATTTATAGTTTTTTATTGTCTGGCTAAAGTCATTTAGCTGGGAAATCGAACCTACTACCTCCGGATTGCTATTACTAGGCATTTATAGTCTCAAAGGTATCGGGCCTCTGCAGAAAGGATCGCCTGCAATTCGCTTAACTGACAGTGATATTCTGTTTAGTATATATCAAGATCAATCTGCAGAGAACTTGCAAACTGATCTGAAATCTGACCGATATTTGGATAAAATATCCTAGGATATGCAGTATTGTTGCTTAGGCTGCTAAGCGCGGCTTTGTAGGCTTTTGCAGACAGTATATGTCAAGATCAGACTGCACAGAACGTGCAATATGACCTTGGCCCTACGCCGTCCGATACGGTGAGAGTTTCTCCGACTAGCAAAATGTTTAAATCATAAACTTTGGGTTTTCACTATTAGCAAGAACCCTTTAGTTTAATTTTCCTTTTTTGTTTTTGGCAGCTTAAGGGTTATGACTGAGCATGTCTGTTTTATCTGTTTAACCACTAGGCTTCCAAGCGCGACTCAAGGACCTTTTGCGGAAATTGTAGATCAAGACCAGACTGTACAGAATGTGGAGTCTGAGCTTGGATCTACACTGTCCATATTGGAGATTTTTTACCCCCAATATAATTTGAAATAACATCATTTGGCTTTTTACTAGCGGTTTGAAAGTTTCATTTAACTTATTTAGAAGTTTATGGGTAAATACCTTTATCTTTTCACTGTAGTCTTGACTGAGGGATGGTATGGATCGGTATCAGACTGCAGAGAATACATGGTCGCATCTTCGATGTGCAACTACAGAAAGTAGATCCTTCAATATAACCCAATGGCATCTGCAATTAGCAGCAAAAAAAAAAAAATGTAAATTTTTGCATTTGAGCCATGCTCTGTGAAAAGGAGGCTAAATGCATCAGTAAAAAATTATCGACCCAGGTCAGGTTGCGCGGACTGTGGAGGCTAACCTGGGCCGAAACTTTTCGCTATTGGTCAATTTTCTGCATGTAAAAGGACCAGTGCACCTCATGAATCAGTCGGTTGTTAGACAAAATGGTTTTATCGATCCATAAGTACGTGATGACTTTCATCACGGAGATGCCTTAAGCCCCCATTTGCCAGAGCAAGACCCATTTATTTAATCTTGTGAAACGTAAAAAACGAGAGTACAAGTTTGACGAGGTAAGAAGCAAAGGGAGAAGAGAAAAAACGTCCATCAATGTATGAACGGTTTAGCTGATAAAAACAGTTATTTATACCTGCGGCGATAACGGTTCCTTAATAGTTCATCACTGCTTTCGTGAATACATCTCATCGTTTGAGTGAACATTACTCACTGCGTTTTTGAATACTTCTCATCATTTGCGTGAACATTACTCACCAGATTTGGCGAATACTTCTCATCGGTTAGGTGAACATTACTCAGGGCATTTTTGAATACTTTTCATCATTTGCGTGAACACTACTCACTGGATTTGGTGAATACTTCTCATCGGTTAAAGTGAACATTACTCAGTGTGTTTTTTTGTGAATACTACTCACAGTTTGAGCGAACATTACTCATCGAATTTCGTGAACACTGTTCACCGGTTAAGTGAACATTACTCAGTATGTTATTTTGTGAATACTACTCACCATTTGAATGAACATTACTCATCGAATTTCGTGAACATTGTTCACCGTTTAAGTGAACATTACTCAGTGTGTTGTTTGTGAATACTAATCATCGTTCGAGTGAACATAACTCACCGGATTTCGTGAATACTTCTTGCGGTACACTTATCACTTATTACGCAATTACTTCTCACCTTATTTGTTACTGCTTGACCTTTACCCATTACCAGACAATCTCAATTTTAAATGGCCGTCAGGAAAATGCTTTTTAAAACACTTGGAAAATGAGAAAAACCTTCTGTCCTTATCCAACAATGTTTTCTGACCTATCAAAAAGCCAAACACCGTAATTTGAGCAGCAACATCGTCTGCATTTACTCTCAGTGTGATCAAACCTCAAAATTTGTCAGTCGAGTCATGGTAGCACCGTCGGTGAGCGTACAGGACTTGAGAACAGGGGGTCAGTGGTTCGATCCCTGGCTCGACCAGTTCTGGTACGTCTTGAGTAAACCTCAGAGCATATAGGCTATTTCCAAACTGCATATACATGTATTTGAGACATGCTCTGTGAAAAGGGGGCTTAATGCATCTGCAAAAAGTATCGACCCAAGTCATCCTGCGCAGGCTGTCATGGACCGAAACTTTTTGTAAGTGGTCAATTTTCTCCATGTCAAAGAATCACTCTACTCTATGATTCAATCGGATTTAAAAAAAAAAAAAAAAAAAAAAAAAGGATTTTATGGATCCATAATTATGTAATAACTGGCCTGGAATAATGGATGAATGAGATGCATTAAGCTCCGTCTGCCAGTGCGGGGTTCATTTGTTTTCAGCCATACTACAAAGACACAGGCAAAGAGCGAGACCTAAAGGCTACAAGAATGAGAAGGATAACCCATGAAGTTTACATGGATAACATATTTCTGATTCATTACTATCTCTCTTGTTCTCCGTTATATCACAGAGTCAGGATATATCGTAACCCTTATCCTTCTAGATAAGTGGAATGAAACTTTGAACCCGATAGTAAAAACCCAAATTTGGCTATTTTAAAGGTATTTTTTCAGGGACGATATCTCCTTATCGGATAATGTAGATTCAAGATCAAACTGCACGTTCTGTGCACTCCGATCTTGATCTACATTGTCCACAAAAGGTCCTTGACGCGCTTATAAGACTAAAAGTTAACGAGGCGATTTGGAATTAGCTAAAAGAGATATATTTCCGTAGTCTGTTTTATTTTCTATAATTTGTTTGTTCTTTATAAGGTTTATTTATTTTTGTTTTACAATATTTTGCGATTTTATTTTCTGGTACACCATTTTTGCGATCTTAAGTTCCCCAATTAATTTCTTTCTCTTTTTTCTGTGGTTAGATTCCCCACGTGGTAAATCTGAGTGTCGATGCTTCGCATCTCACCTCAAAAAATTGGCTTTTGAGAGGGTACTAACTGTCCCGGGTGCGTACTGATCAACCATTTTTAAGAACATTGTCAGTCCTATTCTCAAGCATTTTCTAAATTTTGTAGTAACACAACTTCAGATTGGCTAAACCATTTGGTTTAGTCATTCTTAAGTTGCGTTACTTTGAAATTAAAATAAATAAATAAATAAATAAATAAATAAAATGGAGAATAAGACCAAGAATATTGTTAAGAATGATTGGTGAATACAGGCCCTGGATACTAATTGTCCGAAGTACCCAGTTGTCCTGGGTACAAATTGTCTTAGGATTCTATTGTCCCGGTACGAAGTACCCAAGGTACTAGTTGTGCTAATTACCAATTGCCCTAGATACAAATTGTCCTGGGTACGAATTGTCCGGCACGAATTGTTTTGGTGTGAACTGTTCGTATTGTCCAAGTCCGAATTGTCCGGGTATAAATTGTCCTGTATACCCAGTTTCGCGGATACAAATTGTCCTAGATACGACTTATCCTGGGTACGAATTGTCTGGTACAGATTGTTCTGGGAACGTATTGTCCGGTACGAATTGTTCTGGTATGAATTGTTCGTATTGTTCTCGTACGAATCGAAACGCGCTGGATACAAATTGTCAGGGAAACCCAGTTGTCCCGGGTACAAATTGTACTGGTAACTTTTGTTCTGGTACGAAGTGTTCAAAGTAGGAGTAGCCCCAATTGACAATTTTCCTAGATGGTGTCACACCGCTGGTTTTTTGCCATATTGAAAATAGAGTGAAATCGACCATCTTTGAAGCTTCATAAATAGCTTGATTGTAAAATGTTGGCTTAACCGTCCATTGTTCTCAAAAGTGCAGTCAGGGCCCTTCGATAATGCATAAAAAACATGTCAACCGATTTCGTTTTTCGCTAAATCCCAACCAACACAGGCACCCTAAACCACTTGTTCACGGCCATGACCCCAATTTTTCGTTTCTCCACTGACACAAAATAGTCCGATCAATATATGATAAAAACGCCTAAAAGTGGTCCCACACTGCCTAAATTTGAAGGAAATCTAACTTATATCCCCCCGACCCATCTCGGCTCTATGAAACATTGCAACAGAAGTGCTCCTGCAAAATTTCACGTGGGACTACTTTTCACTACTACGACCCGGAAGCAATCTCGCAGTGGCGCGACACAAGATACCAATTGTCCCGGGTACGTATCGTCCGTTAAGAATCGTCCTGGTACGAATTGTCCGGGTACAAATTGTTCTATCACCCTGGAAACAGTCCTAAAGTTGCAACAACTGGACCGTTTCTAACGCCTTGTCCTTTAGATGACCTTTTATTATTATCATCATTTCTTTCTTTAAATAATTAACGCTTTACCAGGAAGAGGCTTTGGAAAACATACTGGTAACCAGCATTTTTTCCTGTTCTCACAATGTTTTCTGTCCTTTCAAGGATGCATCTTATCACTTGAACTGAATTTACTTTGTAGTCGGAAAAATACTTTTTATTTGGAAAATTTTGAAAATTTTCGTTGTCATGTAACCGGAGCGTAGCAAGGAATGGAGAAAATATGAAGCCCAATTCATTCTAAATTTTCTTCTCTTTTTTTCTTTCTTTCTTTTGTCGTTTTTTCGCAAATAGATATTAGGACGGTGAAGAGCCAAGCAAAACTTTTCCAAAATTTTTTAGACAATGTCAGTCAAAATCAGACATTTCGCGCACAATGTAGATCAAGATCAGAATGCACAGAATGTGCAGTCTGATCTTTAATTTACATTGTCCGCTATTTATAGTTTTTTATTGTCTGGCTAAAGTCATTTAGCTGGGAAATCGAACCTACTACCTCCGGATTGCTATTACTAGGCATTTATAGTCTCAAAGGTATCGGGCCTCTGCAGAAAGGATCGCCTGCAATTCGCTTAACTGACAGTGATATTCTGTTTAGTATATATCAAGATCAATCTGCAGAGAACTTGCAAACTGATCTGAAATCTGACCGATATTTGGATAAAATATCCTAGGATATGCAGTATTGTTGCTTAGGCTGCTAAGCGCGGCTTTGTAGGCTTTTGCAGACAGTATATGTCAAGATCAGACTGCACAGAACGTGCAATATGACCTTGGCCCTACGCCGTCCGATACGGTGAGAGTTTCTCCGACTAGCAAAATGTTTAAATCATAAACTTTGGGTTTTCACTATTAGCAAGAACCCTTTAGTTTAATTTTCCTTTTTTGTTTTTGGCAGCTTAAGGGTTATGACTGAGCATGTCTGTTTTATCTGTTTAACCACTAGGCTTCCAAGCGCGACTCAAGGACCTTTTGCGGAAATTGTAGATCAAGACCAGACTGTACAGAATGTGGAGTCTGAGCTTGGATCTACACTGTCCATATTGGAGATTTTTTACCCCCAATATAATTTGAAATAACATCATTTGGCTTTTTACTAGCGGTTTGAAAGTTTCATTTAACTTATTTAGAAGTTTATGGGTAAATACCTTTATCTTTTCACTGTAGTCTTGACTGAGGGATGGTATGGATCGGTATCAGACTGCAGAGAATACATGGTCGCATCTTCGATGTGCAACTACAGAAAGTAGATCCTTCAATATAACCCAATGGCATCTGCAATTAGCAGCAAAAAAAAAAAAAAATGTAAATTTTTGCATTTGAGCCATGCTCTGTGAAAAGGAGGCTAAATGCATCAGTAAAAAATTATCGACCCAGGTCAGGTTGCGCGGACTGTGGAGGCTAACCTGGGCCGAAACTTTTCGCTATTGGTCAATTTTCTGCATGTAAAAGGACCAGTGCACCTCATGAATCAGTCGGTTGTTAGACAAAATGGTTTTATCGATCCATAAGTACGTGATGACTTTCATCACGGAGATGCCTTAAGCCCCCATTTGCCAGAGCAAGACCCATTTATTTAATCTTGTGAAACGTAAAAAACGAGAGTACAAGTTTGACGAGGTAAGAAGCAAAGGGAGAAGAGAAAAAACGTCCATCAATGTATGAACGGTTTAGCTGATAAAAACAGTTATTTATACCTGCGGCGATAACGGTTCCTTAATAGTTCATCACTGCTTTCGTGAATACATCTCATCGTTTGAGTGAACATTACTCACTGCGTTTTTGAATACTTCTCATCATTTGCGTGAACATTACTCACCAGATTTGGCGAATACTTCTCATCGGTTAGGTGAACATTACTCAGGGCGTTTTTGAATACTTTTCATCATTTGCGTGAACACTACTCACTGGATTTGGTGAATACTTCTCATCGGTTAAAGTGAACATTACTCAGTGTGTTTTTTTGTGAATACTACTCACAGTTTGAGCGAACATTACTCATCGAATTTCGTGAACACTGTTCACCGGTTAAGTGAATATTACTCAGTATGTTATTTTGTGAATACTACTCACCATTTGAATGAACATTACTCATCGAATTTCGTGAACATTGTTCACCGTTTAAGTGAACATTACTCAGTGTGTTGTTTGTGAATACTAATCATCGTTCGAGTGAACATAACTCACCGGATTTCGTGAATACTTCTTGCGGTACACTTATCACTTATTACGCAATTACTTCTCACCTTATTTGTTACTGCTTGACCTTTACCCATTACCAGACAATCTCAATTTTAAATGGCCGTCAGGAAAATGCTTTTTAAAACACTTGGAAAATGAGAAAAACCTTCTGTCCTTATCCAACAATGTTTTCTGACCTATCAAAAAGCCAAACACCGTAATTTGAGCAGCAACATCGTCTGCATTTACTCTCAGTGTGATCAAACCTCAAAATTTGTCAGTCGAGTCATGGTAGCACCGTCGGTGAGCGTACAGGACTTGAGAACAGGGGGTCAGTGGTTCGATCCCTGGCTCGACCAGTTCTGGTACGTCTTGAGTAAACCTCAGAGCATATAGGCTATTTCCAAACTGCATATACATGTATTTGAGACATGCTCTGTGAAAAGGGGGCTTAATGCATCTGCAAAAAGTATCGACCAAAGTCATCCTGCGCAGGCTGTCATGGACCGAAACTTTTTGTAAGTGGTCAATTTTCTCCATGTCAAAGAATCACTCTACTCTATGATTCAATTGGATTTAAAAAAAAAAAAAAAAAAAAAAAAAAGGATTTTATGGATCCATAATTATGTAATAACTGGCCTGGAATAATGGATCAATGAGATGCATTAAGCTCCGTCTGCCAGTGCGGGGTTCATTTGTTTTCAGCCATACTACAAAGACACAGGTAAAGAGCGAGACCTAAAGGCTACAAGAATGAGAAGGATAACCCATGAAGTTTACATGGATAACATATTTCTGATTCCTTACTATCTCTCTTGTTCTCCGTTATATCACAGAGTCAGGATATATCGTAACCCTTATCCTTCTAGATAAGTGGAATGAAACTTTGAACCCGATAGTAAAAACCCAAATTTGGCTATTTTAAAGGTATTTTTTCAGGGACGATATCTCCTTATCGGATAATGTAGATTCAAGATCAAACTGCACGTTCTGTGCACTCCGATCTTGATCTACATTGTCCACAAAAGGTCCTTGACGCGCTTATAAGACTAAAAGTTAACGAGGCGATTTGGAATTAGCTAAAAGAGATATATTTCCGTAGTCTGTTTTATTTTCTATAATTTGTTTGTTCTTTATAAGGTTTATTTATTTTTGTTTTACAATATTTTGCGATTTTATTTTCTGGTACACCATTTTTGCGATCTTAAGTTCCCCAATTAATTTCTTTCTCTTTTTTCTGTGGTTAGATTCCCCACATGGTAAATCTGAGTGTCGATGCTTCGCATCTCACCTCAAAAAATTGGCTTTTGAGAGGGTACTAACTGTCCCGGGTGCGTACTGATCAACCATTTTTAAGAACATTATCAGTCCTATTCTCAAGCATTTTCTAAATTTTGTAGTAACACAACTTCAGATTGGCTAAACCATTTGGTTTAGTCATTCTTAAATTGCGTTACTTTGAAATTAAAATAAATAAATAAATAAATAAATAAAATGGAGAATAAGACCAAGAATATTGTAGCGAGCCGCCAGTCTGGGCTTGCGTCGCTCGGGCTCTGTTCGGCTGAACTCAGGGTAGGGACTACTCTTGTTGCAATGTTTCGGTCAGTTTTTCTCCAGCTCTTATGCACAGCTGTTATCTTCTGGGCTTAGGGAGGGCACCTTTTATCACAATGTTTCCAAAAGCTAGGTATGATAATGGGTAAAAAGGGCGGGGGGTGGACTCCAACAAAAATTTAAGAAATAAGAAAACCAAAAATACTATCTTGGGAAGTAAAATATAAATTAGGCAAAGTACAATTTAACAAAATTTAATTATTCCTAAAACAAGAGAGAGTCACAGGGTTTGAATAATTAATAAATTAATCTATATTGTTTCAATAGAACTTAACAATTACAACGAGGTTATCTTTGGATAAAAAAAATCTGGTTAAAGAAAAAATAAATACCTGACTTAGACTTGAACTTGTCAAAAGGCAGTGATACAGCAACAAAATGTTAAAAAAGATACAAAGTACCTTTGCTGAGTCTCGTAGAGCCTATTGATCCTAGGGAAGATAGCACTAAATCAAATACACTTAGAAAGAGGAATCAAATAATTGCTAAGTCACTCCGCGCCTAGCGAGAAAAGTTAAATCACAATTAAAATTATCCTATTAAGAAATCGATAGTGCCAAAGTTTGCCAAAAAAAAAAAAAAACGCTGTAGATCTATGTTCGATTTACTCTAAAATCCTAGCTTTGCGTCACAAGAAAAAAAAAAAAAAAAAAGAATAAATGAACACAAATTAAAAAAAAAAAAAAAAAACTTATAGATCTAGTACCAAAGATTTTCAGAAATGGAGTCCCTGTTCTCACGAAATGCCCCAGCTTTTATACCAGCGTCTCCAGATTTGCGGGATTCCGTGCACGAAGCCCAAAATCTGCGAGAAATTTCACACAGCAGCGTCTCCCGCATCCACAAAGATGCGTGAAACTTCACGGCGGAAAAATTTGCGTGCACGACGATGTGGGATTTCTGGAGCAGTTCACAGAAAAGGATATTTACAATGTCATTTTCAATTAACTTCATAGAAATAAAATTATAAACTACTTCTAAAATGATTAATTCACCATATTGTAACAAATAAATAGCAATCTAGGTAGATTTCAAAAGACAAGGGCGGGTTAAACTTCGCTGACAGATAAGCATCTAAGGCGCCGACCAATAACTGTCAAAGCCTACCTAGCCATGTAGCTAAAATTAGAATCAGTATCGCGAGATTAGAATAAAACGAGATGTGAAATATGGCAGGCAATACACAACATGTGGGAAGACTGGAAATTAATGCTTTCACTCAATACGCAAACCATAGTAGCTAATCTATGCTGAGTATCCACTCTTAGCCTACGACATTATGGAGCCTGCATTCAGATAAAATAACAGACACATGCTCGTGAGTAAACCTTGTGTGAAAAAACCAGATCGCTACATCACCCCCTTCCAGGAGTGTTTAGTTCCATCAAACACTCCAAGAGACAGATGAAATAGTGATCATCATACAAATAGAAATAATGCAATTCATATTTAATTTAAGAAAAAAAAAAAAAAAAAAAGAAAAAACTTTTGAAAATTCATCTGCTGTAGCAACTCTAATGCTATGTGCATATAAGACATAGCACCTTTAAAATAGATCAGCATAACAGCTTACAATACATATAAACCATTTCTGCTAGTCTAAGTTAAAGCCACCAAAGACTGTAGACAGATGCTCTTAAGCAAGGCTAGGTTTTCTGCAATAGGTTAACCATAACTTGATAACAGCATATCATTACTAAGTATGTAATATAACAAGAGATATAACTCAATAACTTACAAATACTAAGCATGTAATATAACAAGAGACATAACTCAATAACTTATAAATACTAAGCATGTAACATAACAAGAGACATATTGACTAGAATAGTTAAGTACTAAGTGGATTATCTAATTTCCAAAAACATGACAATACTTGCCAAATGCTCTTGAATTTCAGAAATTAAAAGGACTTCGCTTGGATTCGCTGTCGCGCTGGGATCATAACTATCATAATCAGATAAAATGGTACTAACTAGCAACAAAAAAAAAAAAAAAAAAAAACTTATAACAGTGCAAGACTACTGTCCTTCATCAGTCTAGTACTGCATTGCTTTAATTCAGTTCACATGTCATAACCTTTTGTTTTGTGGACACTGCAGAGAAACCCACGCAAAACAGTGGGCCACTTGGCACTATCCTAAATCACAGTCAGATAACACAACAAAAGTGTACCTAGTTTCTAGGACTTCAGACAAGGTATTACAACATGATGTAAGTACAATTAAAATGCTTCTTCGGAAAGAGAGTAGGCTAAACCTTTTAAATGTTTAAATGTCAGAGCCTCAGCGCATTACTAGCGACTTTGGCTTGGACATTGAAACGATATCCCTGAGTAGTAAAACATGGGCATGTGCAAATTCAAACATACATACTATTAGCACAAAGCTGGCCTTAATTACCAGTTCACATTAAAGTACTAAAACTTTTATAAATTACTAATTTAGTGTTAACATTAAAATGCTGAGAAAACAATGAACGTTTTGGGAAATAATACAAGACCCAATAATAAAGTGAAAGCATATAGTTTGTCCTCAAGAGAACTCATGATGACAAAGCAAATAATTTCACCTGACTTTTGTTTCAGAGGCTGCGTCCCAAGTACAGTGCATAGAGGGTGCAACAAACAGTATATTTTGGTAAACGAAACAGTATGGCAAAGGAGAAAAAAAAAAAAAACATACAGCTTCTTTCGTACACAATTCTCCCTCCCCAACTCAATCTCTCTGACATCCTGTCTTTCAAATCAAGGCACTCTCATCTTTCATACACCTTTCAAACCAATCTCTCCACAATTTCTCTTACTTCCTTCTATTTTCTTTCTCTCCGAGAGGTCTTTTTCTGTCACTGTCGTCGCGTCGTCTCTGTCTGTCATCCCGGTAGTGGTCCTCTTGATAATGATGACGGTCCGATCTTGATTTTTCTGACATTGTCCGTAAGGTCTTGGTTAGATCCACTATTGCCTCTGTCTGTCTGTCTAAAGCTCTTCTGACCTCGAGCAGGACCGACCTGTTCTCACCTAACACCTCCCCTACTGTTTCCCGGAATTTCTTACCCTCCTCCCGAATAGCTGCAACAATCTCGATTGTACTGCTTGATGAGCAGGAGGAAGAAGGAGAGGCTGATCTTGCTCGCTTAGTGGGTGGCTGGAACTCCGTCTGTTTCTCCTCTCTACCTTCATCCCCAATAACTTTGTCCTCCCCTTGCCCCAAAATCTGCTGGAGGATATCTTCGGCTGGAGGGTCCTGGTTGGTGCTCATCCATTCCTCAACGGACTGGGCCTCTGTCGAAGCAATCAGCTGCTGTGTTTGCTCGGTGAGGGTTTTCAGCTGCCTCGCCAGCAACACCATAGAACCGGGTTCCATACTTTCGGTCTCTCCTACTATCGGTGGCTTGGTCGTTGTGTCAGATCTGACGGGTGTACCAGAGCAGACTGACATGCCATCTCCAGCTTGCGCCTCCAGCCAGTTGCCTGGGAAAACTTGATTGATTGGAGTTTGCAGGGGGTCTGCTCCCTTTCTCATGGTCTGCATCCAGTGTTCACGGCTTTGCTCCTGAGTTAGGATGCTTACATCGCTGTCCCCAATCTGGTGTGGGTTGGCATTTTTGACAAGGCACGTCCTTGTGTCTAAGTGCGGAGAGTCGGCCGCCATCAAACGGTGTTTCCTGTGCGAAGACACATGAGCGATCAGGTCTGCCTCCTCGGTGCACCGAAACATGCACAGGCTGCAATAGAATGGCACCTCATCTAGGCTAAGGTGAACCTTCAGAATATGGTCCTCTATCCTGTATTTCACATCTATCGTCTGTTTCCCTGTCCTTTCTAGGCACCGCAGACACTGGTATGCTCTCCCCTTCCTTCTCGCCCTTTCTTCGACACTAACGCTCGTGGCCATCTTGACTTTCTGGAAGAAGACAAGTATTTACGCCTTTATTTACAGGTAGCTTAAATTTATTGCGCACCATCGTCTGCTTTTCTAATTTTCTTTTTTTATACCATTTAACTGTATGCTTTTCTTTTCAAGCTTTTTTTTTTTTTTTTTTTTTTATATGTAGAATTCTTTTTTTTTTTTTTTTCTTTTTTTTTTTTTTTACAGAACTAGCAGCACTTGGCTCCACACTGAACTCTAGCGTGCCCCCAATTACTGCCTATTCTCAGATTTCCCTCCCTAGGTCAACAACCAGTCATACCCTGTCCTGCAAAGCTCCCATATTAGATGATACTGACTTATGCTTTACCAATTACCATTCTTAACACCATTCATGAAAGAGACTTCTCCTGGTAATTTCTAACAGCACCTCCTCCATCCAGACAGTCCACCTGTCAAAATCACCCCCAAGGTCACCAAGTTACCTAGTTCTCGCCCATCCCAGGACTCCTCAGATAACTCACCTCATTTCATGACAGGTCCTCTGTACCATCTCTCCATTTGGTTCTGTGTTACCGAGCCTCAGTCCCCATTGCCAAAGCCACTCAAAATGGTGATTTCCAAAAACTACTTCCCTCGTGTATGCAAGAATCTTCTGATCAGTTCACCTTCTCTCAGGACAACTGTTTTCTCTAGACAAATAAGGTAGACCATGAACCTACCCTTTTACCTTCGGGCATAAGTTACCACATGGACCTAAAACTTCAAAGTGGTTACATCGTGGACTGCCTCTAAGTCAAATTTTGTTCTGTCAAAAACAACAACAACCAACATCAGTAACATCGAACAATCTTGAAACTGTTTAACTGGTAAGTTATCGATTGCAATGAGGATAACTAGTAATAACTGCCATTTCCTGTCCGGAATTTTTTTTTTCTGGCCTTCTTCACCCAGCTTGGAATTACACTTCCCTCGAACAACTTCAGCTTGTCATGATGGACAACCTTCTCGGGACCAGATCTGCCTAGCTGAACAAGGTAATTTATGTCATTGAGTTTCTTCTTCAGCAAAAAAGGCCCATCATAACATTTCTCTAATTTCTGTGTGACCCCCACTTTTCTTGATTCATGTAGTAACCAGACTATGTCGCCTTCTTTATATCCTTTATGTGACAATCTGGCATCATGGACATCTTTCCGTCTTTTCGCCCTACAGCCTAGGTGCCTTCTTGCTACATCGTGAGCAGTCTGCATTCTGCGCCTCAGCTTGTCAATGTAATGCCCATATGATGTTACATTTGTATCAGCAGTAGCGGCCTGGCTCCCAAAAATCAGCTCTGCTGGCAGTCTGACTTCACGCCCTAAAGTCATCAAGTTTGGGGTCAAAGTGGTAGACTCATTAGGTGTTGCTCTATATGCCCCAGCTAGGCAACCAAGGTACAAATCCCAGTCAGTTTGCTCGCCTACGAGGTAGGCTTTTATCATTCCAATGAGAGTCCTGTTGAAACGCTCGCATTGACCATTGCCCTTTGGATTTCGTGCAGTGGTTCTGGTCTTGCGGATTTCTAACATTCTTGTGAGCTGTCTAAAGATTTCGCTCTCAAATGTGCAGCCTTGATCACTGTGTATAGCTATCGGACATCCCCAGCGGGCTATGAAGTTGTTCAAGAGTTGTCTCGTGCACTCCTCCGAGGTCTGGTCCCTCACTGGTATGATCTCGACATATTTGGTAAACAAGTCAGTAAGCACCAATATGTACCTGTTTCCCCTCTCTGTCACGGGCAAAGGTCCGAGGTAGTCTATCGCTAGCACGTCCCAGGGTGCTCCAACCTTTATTGTACCCAGCGGGGCTTTCGGTGCTTTGGATGGCTTTTTGTTTGCTGCACAAACCTCACACTTTTTGATGTAGACTGTAATGTCCTCTTTCATAGCGTGCCAGTAAAACCTCTGGAGAGTCTTCTCTTTGGTCTTTTTAATCCCAAGGTGACCAGAAAGGACAATGTCATGCATCTGTCTGAGTACCTTTTCTTTAAGCGTTCTGGGCACAATGAACTGCTGAAAACTTCCACTATTGTTCTGTTTAATAAAAGTCTTGAACAGGAGTCCGTCTCGTAAAGTAAGTGAGTCCCAAATTAGCCAGTAGTGTCTGCCTGCCGGACTATACGTCTGCACAGATTGTGGGTTGGGACGTACTTCTTCAACTTTAGCTTGGTAAATTGGCCCAATATCAGGATCTTGTTCTTGCTCTTTGCGCAAATCTTCTTTTGAGACACAACCTTCCCACATCCATTCCTCATGCTTCTGTCTAAACTTTCGTTCATCCCCTGAAGTGCTTGCCACAGGACCATTCTCTTCTACTATTGCTCGAACTTCTGCTGCTACTGACTTCCCTGACACTTCCTGCTCCTCCTGTGTATAAAAGAAGATGTTATTGTACCTACTTTGAAAAACCATGTCTTCGGGTCGCTTTCTGCACTTCCGGCATTGACCACACTTGAAGGGCTCGCTCATGTCAGCTTCTGGGCAGCTGCAGTCTCTCGGATTCTCACACCTTGACAAAGCATCGCAGTGTCCTTGTTTCTTGCCAGGGCGGTACTGCACTGAAAAGGAATATTGAGACAAAATTTCAATCCAACGAGCTATTTTACCCCGAGGCTCTTTAAGGCTGAAGAACCAAACTAGAGCCTGGTGGTCTGTTCTTACCAAAAATTTTCGTCCAAGCAATTACTGCCTGAAATATTCTACAAAGTAACGGATAGCCAGTAGCTCTTTCTCTGTCACGCAGTAGTTTCGCTCTGCTTTGTTCATAGCCCTACTTGCGTATGCAATTACTCTTTCGCGCTTGTCTTGGATCTGGAGTAAGACACCTCCAATAGCACAGTCTGAGGCATCAACGTCAAGTATAAACTCCCCACTGTCGTTGAGAGGATAACCCATCACACTTGGGCTCACAAGGGCTGTTTTCAGGCTTTCAAATGACTCTTGGCATGCAGGTGTCCATGTGAATTGTCTCCCTTTCTTGGTCAGCTCAACCATGGGTCGTGAAATCTGGGCAAAATCCTTTACAAAGCGTCTGAAATAAGAACACATGGCAACAAACTGTTTTACTTGCCTTGGAGTTTTGGGGACTGGCCATTCTAATATTTTAGATATATTGGTAGGGTTTGGTCTCACACCTTTCGCTGACACAACATGACCTAAAAATGTGACCTCTGTCTGCATCATGAAACATTTCTCTGGTTTTAGCTTGAGACCTGCCTGTCTGAGTCGTTCGAAAACTTGTTCTATTCTGCGTATATGCTCTTCCAGGTTTTCTGCAAAGACAATAATATCATCAATATATATTATACAACTTTCCCATTGCAATCCCTGAAGGGCAAGTTCCATAGTTCTTTGGAATGTGCTAGCAGAATTATTCAATCCAAATGGAAGTCGTGTCATCTCAAATTGACCGTACTTGCAGCAGAAAGTTGTCTTCGGAATATCCTCCTCTTTAACAGGAATCTGGAAGTACCCGCTAGTAAGATCGAATGTGCTGAAAAGGGTTGCGCCTGACACTGCATCCAGGCAGTCTTGAATTCGTGGAAGTGGGAAAGCATCTGGTGTGACAAGGCTATTCAGTTTTCGATAGTCTACACATGGTCTGATGCTGCCATTTTTCTTCTTTACTAATACAATGGGTGACGCCCATGGTGAAGTGCTCTTTCTCGCCACCTTTTGCTCCAACAACTTTTCTATGGCCTTCTTCTCTTCCTCGGCATATGCCATCGGCACACGTCTAGGTGGTTGTTTTATTGGAGCTGCACCCTTTGTGTCAATTGAATTCTCTGTGAGATGTGTACATCCTATGTCCCACTCGTCTTTTGAGAATACATCTTGGTATCTTGTTAATAGATCTGCAATTGCAGCCTGACCCTGCGGTTGAATATTCTTTATTGACTCATTGAACAATGACCTTAAGTGTTCAGGAAAAACACCAGGTTCTATTTGTTTGCGTGTGGCACAGTTGTCTTCTAGAGAGTTTTTTATGCAGCCCTGAAGTTCTAATCTTCGTATACTGGCATTGCTTCCCTCTGTCGCCTCATTCTTCTGTTTCACTAATATAATAGGTTGCTCTGTCACTGGCTCTGCAACACCGACGACTGCATTCTGTTTCAGTAAGACTGGTTCTGCAAAAGGATTCAATAGACGGATCTTACTTGTCACATTTTTACTGTTGTCTATCAGCGCTGCTGCCATCTCTAAGGGATAAGTATTCTTGAAACCTGCTGTTGGTTCGATAACAAACTCTGTCAAACCACAGAGTTCGTCTCTCTCAAATCGTTCAACGAAAACATCTACAAGAGTCTCGCTGTGGGCAGGAATAGTGGAATCACTAGCAATGGTGACCTGGCGGCTTCTGTTGTTCCTTCCTGTTCCTATGCACGGTACTTCTTGCTGACATAGTTTGATAATGCCCTGACTCATGAGAATATCGGCTGGACCACATGGATCATTCTGTAGGATATCCATTCCAAGTAACCCCTCATCTTCAATTTCTGCCACAATTACCTCCTTACACATGTGCACTGGTCCCAGCTTCACGTTAAAAATACCACGCCCAAGCTCTTTAATAGGTGCACCGTCTGCACTAACTAGGCTCTTTGAATGGGTCAATTGGGGTCTGATTCTAGGGTTAATCTCATTGTACACTCTACTGGATATTACGGATCTAGTTGCACCCGTGTCAGCTGTGAAAAGGATTGGTCTATCTTCAACAGAGCCCTTCACAAACAAGCTGTTACTCCCTGGCTTTCTCCTTCTAATTATTTCGGGTTTGTTTTGGTCTTGAAAATTTACTTGGGCGTCCCCTCGACCATCAGGTTCAGCCCCTAGCAGTTTAAATGACCATTGTTGCTCTGCCCTGAAGTCTTAGGGACTTTGCTCTCTCCCTGAGTACCGTCTGGCTTGTACTTTCTTTTATCATTTCTGTTGGGACAGTCTCGTATTAAGTGACCTTTTTGATTGCAAGAGTAACAAACGGGTTCCATTCTACCTCTGTTTTCTACCTTATTACCAGTGGTTAGTTTATTCAATTTCTCAAGTATTTCAAGCATCATTGAATGCATGTCTCTATCTCGTTCTTTGCATTGGTTAGGCCTATCACTCTCGGTCGTGGGTAGCCTTTCTGGTCTTGTCTTGCCTTTGCATGCCCTAATATCCTCATTGTCAAGTAAGTCATATTCACCTACATTTTCTATTCGGTCTTCGTCTAATACTTGTCTCGTAAGTTTTCTCATCTTCTTCTCTCCATATGGATCTCGGTCTCTTCCTTGCCTGGTCTGAATGAACCTTACCACGTGAAATACCGCCTCATCTATGTTCTTAGGATCCTTGTGGTACTCTACTTCAAACCTAACTTCGCTGTCTCGAAGGCCATCTAAAAATCTTCGAACTAAATCTTCTTGCCTAATTGTTTCATTCCTTCGGCCATAAGCCTTTGCGTACAATCTTTTCAAGTCAGCCGCATACTCCTCTGCTGTTTCGCCATTTCTTTGGTCTCTTCGGCTAAACTTTGCCGCAAAAGATCTCTGGGTCTCAACCACTCTAAACTGGCTGTTAAGTTCAGTAGTTAATCTGTTGTAATTGCGCAAGGTCCCTCGAGGCAGCTGTGTAAACACAAATTCTCCGGCACTACCTTGTAGTTTCGGTAGGAGCTGATCAATCATTTCCTCCTCACCCCACCTGTATCTATCTGCTAACACTTCAAATCTGTTTATCCAGACCGCCCAATCTTCTTTTCCTGTAAATGGCGGAATCTTCACATCACACAAGGGGGTTTGTCTTCTGGGTGCACTAGGAGAGTAGTCTGACAGCATACCAAAGGCAGGGTTCCTTCTGTGATTCGTTTGTACCCTCAGATGGCCCTGTCTTAGAGCTGCCCCCTCATCTGTAGCTATGCTATGTACCCTTGGCATCTGCCTGTCTTGCACATACGAATCTCTGCATGTTTCAATATGAATAGGCTCATTTGCTCTGCTATTTGCAATGCCATTATTTCCCTGTACAGAGTGTATTCTGATCTCATCCTGCACATACCTATTTTCCCCAACAAATTCTGGTTGATCTGTTTGACACCTTGTGCTTTCTGGATAACAAAGTGAACCATTATGGCTGTATGTCATTGTCCCAATTTCACTTGCCATGACTCTATGGGAAGAGGGGAGAGAACTTGGACCAGACGTTTGATCATTAACACAGCCAGCATCTTCGATCAGTATGTCTCCAGAGGCCAGCTGGAAATCTCTATATCTGGCTCCTTTTTGCTCTGTAACTTGCGGTAGAGGCATAATTGAAAGGGGTCTACCATGTTCCTTTTGGGTTTCAAGCTCGGAATCTCTGCCTGTAGCCACATCAGAATCGATTGTATTCTTCTTCCTACCCATATTGTTCAGGGCTCGTATCTCTGGATTCACTGTAAATGATGTCTGTGAATCCCACTTCTGACACCAGGAAAATTTTGTAGCGAGCCGCCAGTCTGGGCTTGCGTCGCTCGGGCTCTGTTCGGCTGAACTCAGGGTAGGGACTACTCTTGTTGCAATGTTTTTCTCCAGCTCTTGTGCACAGCTCTTATCTTCTGGGCTTAGGGAGGGCACCTTTTATCACAATGTTTCCAAAAGCTAGGTATGATAATGGGTAAAAAGGGCGGGGGGTGGACTCCAACAAAAATTTAAGAAATAAGAAAACCAAAAATACTATCTTGGGAAGTAAAATATAAATTAGGCAAAGTACAATTTAACAAAATTTAATTATTCCTAAAACAAGAGAGAGTCACAGGGTTTGAATAATTAATAAATTAATCTATATTGTTTCAATAAAACTTAACAATTACAACGAGGTTATCTTTGGATAAAAAAAATCTGGTTAAAGAAAAAATAAATACCTGACTTAGACTTGAACTTGTCAAAAGGCAGTGATACAGCAACAAAATGTTAAAAAAGATACAAAGTACCTTTGCTGAGTCTCGTAGAGCCTATTGATCCTAGGGAAGATAGCACTAAATCAAATACACTTAGAAAGAGGAATCAAATAATTGCTAAGTCACTCCGCGCCTAGCGAGAAAAGTTAAATCACAATTAAAATTATCCTATTAAGAAATCGATAGTGCCAAAGTTTGCCAAAAAAAAAAAAAAAAAAAAAAAACCGCTCTAGATCTATGTTCGATTTACTCTAAAATCCTAGCTTTGCGTCACAAGAAAAAAAAAAAAAAAAAAAAAAGAATAAATGAACACAAATTTAAAAAAAAAAACTTATAGATCTAGTACCAAAGATTTTCAGAAATGGAGTCCCTGTTCTCACGAAATGTCCCAGCTTTTATACCAGCGTCTCCAGATTTGCGGGATTCCGTGCACGAAGCCCAAAATCTGCGAGAAATTTCACACAGCAGCGTCTCCCGCATCCACAAAGATGCGTGAAACTTCGTGAAACGACGGAAAAATTTGCGTGCACGACGATGTGGGATTTCTGGAGCAGTTCACAGAAAAGGATATTTACAATGTCATTTTCAATTAACTTCATAGAAATAAAATTATAAACTACTTCTAAAATGATTAATTCACCATATTGTAACAAATAAATAGCAATCTAGGTAGATTTCAAAAGACAAGGGCGGGTTAAACTTCGCTGACAGATAAGCATCTAAGGCGCCGACCAATAACTGTCAAAGCCTACCTAGCCATGTAGCTAAAATTAGAATCAGTATCGCGAGATTAGAATAAAACGAGATGTGAAATATGGCAGGCAATACACAACATGTGGGAAGACTGGAAATTAATGCTTTCACTCAATACGCAAACCATAGTAGCTAATCTATGCTGAGTATCCACTCTTAGCCTACGACATTATGGAGCCTGCATTCAGATAAAATAACAGACACATGCTCGTGAGTAAACCTTGTGTGAAAAAACCAGATCGCTACATCATTGTTAAGAATGGTTGGTGAATACAGGCCCTGGATACTAATTGTCCGAAGTACCCAGTTGTCCTGGGTACAAATTGTCTTAGGATTCTATTGTCCCGGTACGAAGTACCCAAGGTACTAGTTGTGCTAATTACCAATTGCCCTAGATACAAATTGTCCTGGGTACGAATTGTCCGGCACGAATTGTTTTGGTGTGAACTGTTCGTATTGTCCAAGTCCGAATTGTCCGGGTATAAATTGTCCTGTATACCCAGTTTCGCGGATACAAATTGTCCTAGATACGACTTATCCTGGGTACGAATTGTCTGGTACAGATTGTTCTGGGAACGCATTGTCCGGTACGAATTGTTCTGGTATGAATTGTTCGTATTGTTCTCGTACGAATCGAAACGCGCTGGATACATATTGTCAGGGAAACCCAGTTGTCCCGGGTACAAATTGTACTAGTAACTTTTGTTCTGGTACGAAGTGTTCAAAGTAGGAGTAGCCCCAATTGACAATTTTCCTAGATGTTGTCACACCGCTGGTTTTTTGCCATATTGAAAATAGAGTGAAATCGACCATCTTTGAAGCTTCATAAATAGCTTGATTGTAAAACGTTGGCTTAACCGTCCATTGTTCTCAAAAGTGCAGTCAGGGCCCTTCGATAATGCATAAAAAACATGTCAACCGATTTCGTTTTTCGCTAAATCCCAACCAACACAGGCACCCTAGAAATTGGCCTCTCAAAAACACCTGTTCACGGCCATGACCCCAATTTTTCGTTTCTCCACTGACACAAAATAGTCCGATCAATATATGATAAAAACGCCTAAAAGTGGTCCCACACTGCCTAAATTTGAAGGAAATCTAATTTATATCCCCCCGACCCATCTCGGCTCTATGAAACATTGCAACAGAAGTGCTCCTGCAAAATTTCACGTGGGACTACTTTTCACTACTACGACCCGGAAGCAATCTCGCAGTGGTGCGACACAAGATACCAATTGTCCCGGGTACGTATCGTCCGGTAAGAATCTTCCTGGTACGAATTGCCCGGGTACAAATTGTTCTATCACCCTGGAAACAGTCCTAAAATTGCAACAACTGGACCGTTTCTAATGCCTTGTCCTTTAGATGACCTTTTATTATTATCATCATTTCTTTCTTTAAATAATTAACGCTTTACCAGGAAGAGGCTTTGGAAAACATACTGGTAACCAGCATTTTTTCCTGTTCTCACAATGTTTTCTGTCCTTTCAAGGATGCATCTTATCACTTGAACTGCATTTACTTTGTAGTCGGAAAAATACTTTTTATTTGGAAAAGTTTGAAAATTTTTGTTGTCATGTAACCGGTGCGTAGCAAGGAATGGAGTAAATATGAAGCCCAATTCATTCTAAATTTTCTTCTCTCTTTTTCTTTCTTTCTTTTGTCGTTTTTTCGCAAGTAAAATAGATATTAGCACGGTGAAGAGCCAAGCAAAACTTTTCTAAAATTTTTTAGACAATATCAATCAAAATCAGACTACATTTCGCGCACAATGTAGATCGAGATCAGAATGCACAGAATGTGCAGTCTGATCTTTAGTTTACATTGTCCGCTATTTATAGTTTTTATTGTCTGGCTAAAGTAATTTAGCTGGGAAATCGAACCTACTACCTCCGGATTGCTATTACTCGGCATTTATAGTCCCAAAGGTACCGGGCCTCTGCAGAAAGGATCATCTGCAATTCGCTTAACTGACAGTGATATTTTGTATAGTAAATATCAAGATCAATCTACAGATAACTTGCAAACTGATCTGAAATCTGACCGATATTTGGATAAAATATCCTAGGATATGCAGTATTGTTGCTTAGGCTGCTAAGCGTGGCTTTGTTGGCTTTTGCGGACAGTATAGATCAAGATCAGACTGCACAGAACGTGCAATATGACCTTGGCCCTACGCCGTCCGATACGGTGAGAGTTTCTCCGACTAGCAAAATGTTTAAATCATAAACTTAGGGTTTTCGCTATTGGCAAGAAACCTTTAGTTTAATTTTACCCCCCTTTTTTTTTGGCAGCTTAAGGGTTATGACTGAGCATATCTGTTTTATCTGTTTAACCCCTAGGCTGCCAAGCGCGACTCAAGGACTTTTTGCGGACAGTGTAGATCAAGACCAGACTGTACAGAATGTGCAGTCTGAGCTTGGATCTACACTGTCCATATTGGAGATTTTTTACCCCCAATATAATTTGAAATAACATCATTTGGCTTTTTACTAGCGGTTTGAAAGTTTCATTTAACTTATTTAGAAGTTTAAGGGTAAATACCTTTATCTTTTCACTTTAGTTTTGACTGAGGGATGGTATGAGTCGGTTTCAGACTGCAAAGAATACATGGTCGCATCTTCGATGTGCAACTACAGCAAGTAGATCCTTCAATATAACCCAATGGCATCTGCAATTAGCAGCGAAAAAAAAAAAAAAAGTAAATTTTTGCATTTGAGCCATGCTCTGTGAAAAGGAGGCTAAATGCATCAGTGAAAATTATCGATCCAGGTTAGGCTGCGCGGACTGCGAAGGCTGACCTGGGCCGAAACTTTTCGCTATTGGTCAATTTTCCGCATGTAAAAGGACCAGTGCACCTCATGAATCAGTCGGTTGTTGGACAAAATGGTTTTATCGATCCATAAGTACGTGATGACTTTCATCACGGAGATGCCTTAAGCCCCCATTTGCCAGAGCAAGACCCATTTATTTGATCTTGTGAAACGTAAAAAACGAGAGTACAAGTTTGACGAGGTAAGAAGTAAAGGGAGAAGAGAGAAAACGTCCATCAATGTATGAACGGTTTAGCTGATAAAAACAGTTATTTATACCTGCGGCGATAACGGTTCCTTTATAGTTCAACACTGCTTTCGTGAATACATCTCATCGTTTGAGTGAACATTACTCAGTGTATTTTTGAATACTTCTCATCATTTGCGTGAACACTACTCACCGGATTTGGTGAATACTTCTCATCGTTTGAGTGAACATTACTCAGTGCGTTTTTGAATACTTCTCATCATTTGCGTGAACACTACTCACCGGATATGGTGAATACTTCTCATCAGTTAAGTGAACATTACTCAGTGCGTTTTTTTGTGTGAATACTACTCACCGTTTGAGTGAACATTAGTCATCGAATTTCGTGAACACTTTTCACCGGTTAAGTGAACATCACTCAGTCCGTTTTTGTGAATACTACTCACCGTTCGAGTGAACATTACTCATCGAATTTCGTGAACACTGTTCACCGGTTAAGTGAACATTACTCAGTGTGTTTTGTGAATATTGCTCACCGTTTGAGTGAACATTACTCATCGAAATTCGTGAACATTGTTCACCGTTTAACTGAATATTACTCAGTGTGTTGTTTGTGAATACTTTGCATCGTTTGAGTGAACATTACTCACCAGATTTCTCGAATACTTCTTACCGTTTCAGTGAAAACTTCTTGCGGTTCACTTATTACGCAATTACTTCTCACCTTATTTGTAACTGCTTGACCTTTACCCATTACCAGACAATCTCAATTTTAAATGATCGTCAGGAAAATGCTTTCTAAAACACTTTGGGAAAATGTGAAAAACGTTTTGTCCTTATCCAACAATGTTTTCTGACCTATCAAAAATCCAAACACAGTAATTTGAGCAGCAACATCGTCTGCATTTACTCTCAGTGTGATCAAACCTCAAAATTTTTCAGCCGAGCCACGGTAGCTCCGTCGGTGATCGTACAGGACTTGAAAACAGGGGGTCGGTGGTTCGATCCCTGGCTCGACCAGTTCTGGTACGTCTTGAGTAAAACTCAGAGCAAATTGGCTATTTCCAAACTGCATATACATGTATTTGAGACATGCTCTGTGAAAAGGGGGCTTAATGCATCTGCAAAAAGTATCGACCAATGTCAACCTGCGCAGGCTGTCATGGGCCTAAACATTTTGTTTGTGGTCAATTTTCTCCATGTCAAAGGATCACTCTACTCTATGATTCAATTGGATAATAAAAGGAAAAAAAAAAAAAAAAAAAAAAAAAAATATTATGGATCCATAATTATGTAATAACTGGCTTGGAATAATGGATCATTTAGATGCATTAAGCTTCCTCTGCCAATGCGGGGTTCGTTTGTTTTCAGCCATACTACAAAGACACAGGTAAAGAGTGAGACCTAAAGGCTACAAGAATCCGAAGGATAACCAATGAAGTTTACATGGATAACATATTTCTGATTCCTTACTATCTCTCTTGTTCTCCGTTATATCACAGAGTCAGGATATATCGTAACCCTTATCCTGCTAGATAAGTGGAATGAAACTTTCAAACCGATAGTAAAAACCCAAATTTGGCTATTTCAAAGGTATTTCTTGAGGGAAAATATCTCCTTATCGGATAGTGTAGATCCAAGATCAGACTGCACGTTCTGTGCAGTCTGATCTTCATCTACATTGTCCGCAAAAGTTCATTGACGCGCTTATAAGACTTAAAGTTAACGAGGCGATTTGAAATTAACTAAAAGAGATAGATTTCCGTAGTCTGTTTTATTTTCTATAATTTGTTTGTTCTTTATAAGTTTATTCTATTTTCTTTTACACTATTTTGCGTTTTTATTTTCTTGTGCAACATTTTGCGATCTTAAGTTGCCCAATTCATTTCTTTCTCTTTTTTCTGCGGTTAGATTCCCACATGGTAAATCTGAGTGTCGATGCTTCGCACCCCACCTCAAAAATTGGCTTTTGAGAGGGTACTAACTGTCCCGGGTGCGTACTCATCAACCATTTTTAAGAAAATTATCAGTCCTATTCTCCAGAATTTTCTAAATTTGATAGTAACACAAATTCTGATTGGGTAAACCATTTGGTTTAGCACGAATTGTTTTGGTGTGAACTGTTCGTATTGTCCTAGTTCGAATTTTAGGGGTATAAATTGTCCTGTATACCCAGTTTTCCGGATACAAATTGTCCTAGATACGAATTGTCTTGGGTACGAATTGTCTGGTACGAATTGTTTTGGTGGGAACTGTTCGTATTGTCCTAGTTCGAATTGTCCGGGTAAGAATTGTCCTGTATACCCAGTTTTCCCGGATACAAATTGTCCTAGATACGAATTGTCTTGGGTATGAATTGTCTCGTACAACTTGTTCTGGGAACGTATTGTCCGGTACGAATTGTTCTGGTGTGAATTGTCCGTATTGTTCTCGTACGAATCGTCCCGGATACAAATTGTCATGGAAACCCAGTTGTTCCGGGTACAAATTGTTCTAGGTAACTATTGTTCTGGCACGAAGCGTTCACAGTAGGAGTAGCCCCAATTGCCAATTTTCCTAGATGGTGTCACACCGCTGGTTTTTTGCCATATTGAAAATAGAGTGAAATCGACCATCTTTGAAGCTTCATAAATTGCTTGACTGTAAAACGTTGGCTTTACCGTCCATTGCTCTCAAAAGTATAGTCAGGGCCCTTCAATAATGCATAAAAAACATGTCAACCGATTTCGTTCTTCGCTAAATCCCAACCAACACAGGAACCCTAGAAATTGGCCTCTCAAAAACACATGTTCACTTGTTTCTCTACTGACACAAAATAGTCCGATCAATATATGATAAAAACGCCTAAAAGTGGTCCCACACTGCCTAAATTTGAAGGAAATCTAATTTATATACCCCCGACCCATCTCGGCTCCATGAAACATTGCAACAGAAGTGCTCCTGCAAAATTTCACATGGGACTACTTTTCACTACTACGACCCGGAAGTAATATCGCAGTGGTGCGACACCAGATACCAATTATCTCGGGAACGTATCGTCCGGTAAGAATCGTCCTGGTATGAATCGTCCGGGTACAAATTGTTCTATAACTCTGGCAACAGTCCTTAACTTGCAACAACTGGACTTTTTCTGATACCTTGTCCTTTAGATGACCTTTTATTATTATCATCATTTCAATCTTTGATTGAATAACGCTTTACCAGGAAGAGGCTTTGGAACGCATACCGGTAACCGGCATTTTTTCCTGTTCTCACAATGTTTTCTGTCCTTTCAAGGATGCATCCTATCACTTCAGCTTTATTTACTTTGTAGTCGGAAAAATGCTTTTTATGTGGACAAATTTGAAACTTTTTGTTGTCATGTAACCGGTGCGTAGCGAGGAATGGAATAAAGATTTATTCTAAATTTTCTTCTCTCTTTTTCTTTCTTTCTTTCGTCGTTTTTTCTCAAGTAAAATAGATACTAGCACGGTGAAGAGCCAAGCAAAACTTTTTTAAAAAATTTTTTAGCCAATGTCAATCAAAATCAGGCTACATTTCGCGGACAATGTAGATTAAGATCAGAATGCGCAGAATGTGCAGTCTGATCTTTAATCTACATTGTCCGCTATTTATAGTTTTTATTTTCTGGCTAAAGTAATTCAGCCAGAAAATCGAACGTTCTACCTCCGGATTGCTATTACTAGGCATTTATAGTCCCAAAGTTAGCGGGCCTCTGTGGAAAGGATTGTCTGCAATTTGCTTAACTGACAGTGATATTTTGTATAATATATATCAAGATCAGTCTGCAGAGAACTTGCAACCTGATGTTAAATCTGACCGATATTTGGATAAAATATCCTAGGATATGCAGCATTGTTGCTTCGGCTGCCAAGCGCGGCTTTGTGGGCTTTTGCGGACAGTTTAGACAAGATCAGGCTGCACAGAGCGTGCAATCTGATCTTGGATCTACAACATCCAGTACTGTGAGATTTTCTCCGACGAGCAAAGTTTTATATCGTAAAATATAGGTTTTCACTATTGGCTGGAAATCTTTAGTTTAATTTATTTACCAGCTTAAGTGTTATGAGCGACTCGAAGATTTTTGCGGACAGTGTAGATCAAGATCAGAACGTACAGTCTGATCTTGGATCTACACTGTCCTATTAAGAGATTTTTTTTTTTTTTTTTTTTGGAGGGGGGGGGGGCAAAATAACTTTGAAATAGCATTATTTGGCTTTTTACCAGCGGTTTAAAAGTTTCATTTACCTTATTTAGCAGGCTAGGGGTTAATACCTTCACCATTTTACTATAGCTTTTTTAACTAATGGACGGTAAGGATCGGGATCAGGCCGTAGCTCTAGAATACATGGTCTCATCTTTGATCTGCAGCTTCCGCAAGTAGATACTTTAATATAACCCAATCGCATCTGCAATTTAATGCGAAAAAAAGTTTAATTTTGTATTTGAGCTATACCTTGTGAAAAGGGGGATTAATGCATCTGTAAAAAGTATGACCAAGGTCAGCCTGCGCAGTCCGCAGTCGCTGTTGATCAATATTCACCATGTCAAAGGACCAGTGCAACTCATGAATCAGGCGGTTGCTATACGAAATGGATTTATTGATCCATAAATACATGATGACTTGCGTAATATCATGCGTGACATAGATGCATTAAGCCCCTTTTGCCAGAACATGGCCCACTTATTTAACCTTGTGAAACGTAAAAACAAGAGTAAAATTTTTTGACGAAATAAGAAGTAAAGGGTGAAGAGAAAGGAAAGGGTGAAGGGTGAAGAGAAAAAACGTTCATCAATGCATGAACAGTTTAGCTGATTAAAAAGTTATTTATACCTTAAGGCGCTAACGGTTCCTTTACAGTTCAACACTGCTTTCGTGAATACTTCTCACCATTTTAGTGAACATTTCTCAGTGCGTTTCTGTGAATACTACTCATCGTTTGAGTGAACATTACTCACCGGACTTCGTGAGCACTTTTCACCTGTTAAGTGAACATTACTCAGTGCAGGTTTTTGTGAATATTACTCATCGTTCTAGTGAACATTACTCACCTGATTCGTGAACACTTCTCATCGTTTTACTGAATATTTCTTATCGAGTTTCGTGAATTCTTCTGTTTGGGTGAACATTAATCATAGAGTTCGTGATAACTTTTCATTGTTGTCAATGACATTATGAAAACTTCTTGCGGTACACTTCTCACTGATTACGCAATTACTTCTAACTTTGTTGTTATCTTTAAACCTTAACCCATTACCAAACAATCTTTGAAAACATAGTGGGAAAATGAGAAAATGCTTGTTACCAGCATTTTCTTCTTATCCCACAATGTTTTCTGACCTATCAAAGACAAGCACTGTAGTTTGAGGAGTAGTATCGTCTGCAATTGCTCTCAGTGTGGACAAGTCTCAAAATTTGTAAGCGGAGCCACGGTACACGGTAGCTCAGTCGGTAAGCGTGCAGGACTTGAGAACAGGAGGTCGCTGGTTCGCCAACTTTTTTTCCTAAGATTGATGATTGTCATTGTGATTGGATTCATTCTTCTCTCACCGCTGACCATTGTTTCGACGATGGTTATTTGGAAAAGCAGCCAGTGGCTTGAACAGAAAATTGTGCGGAGTACTGGTAAAAGGTAAGCATGGACAGTCACACTAGCCGCCGCGATGTAACTGAAATAAGGTCGAAAACGACGTTAAACACCATACAGTCAATAAATCAGTCAAACTTTGTAGTCTGGTAAAGGGTTAAACTGCCGAATAAAATGAGCCAAGCTCTGGCAAAAGGGGATAAAATGCATTTCCGTGATGCATTGTACCTATCAAGCCATCACATAATTATGGGTCCACAAAATACATTTTTTTGATAATTGACTGAATTATAAGGCTGGTCCTTGGACATGTAGAAAACAGACCGATAGCAAAAAGTTTCGGCACACGTACGGCTGCGCAGACTGCGAAGGCTGACCTGGATCGAATATTTTTCGCAGATGCATTTAGCTCCTTTTTCGCAGAACACTGTTCACAATAAATATGTACAGAAAAAAACAAGTCGACTGTAATCAAAGCACTGAAAGTACTGTTGAGGTTGGGGCTGCGCTTGACTCTTATCACTCAAGTTCTTAGACGTGTCTTAGCTGAAAGGATTTGCTGACGACAAAATAAATATGAATCCAAACCTGAATTTTTGTCTTTTGAAGGACAGAAAAATTGTGAGAAAAGGAGAAAATGCTGTTTTCTATCATTTTCTCATTTTCCCATAATGTTATCAAAAGCTAAGAAAAAAAATCTTTATCAGACTCAAGTTGAAATCCAACTGGCACACCCAATACTTTAAGCATGTACTGCTGCATTTTAATACCACAAAGAATTGAACAGAGGCAAAATGACATCAGCTTTATTTGTAAGTCAGAGATGTCAATTCAGAACGTCAATTCTCATCCTCTGCAAAACACTTGGTGGAATATTAAACAAATTTTGGGGTAAACCAGTCATTCTTGAGTAAATATAAAATTGGCTATTTCCAACTACAGGAACATATTTTTGAGCCGTGCTCTGTGAAAAACGGGCTTGATGCATCCGCAAAAAGTATCAACCCATGTCAGCCTGCGCAGTACGCGATAGTGGTCAAATTTCTCCATGTCAAAGGACCACTCTACCTCATGATTCAGTCGGCTGTTAAACAAAATGGGTTTTATGGATCTATAATTATGTGATAACTTGCTTGGTATTATGCTTCATTGAGATGATGCACTAAGCACCCTTTTGCCAGTGCAAGGTTCATTTGTTTTCAGCCATGCTACAAAGAGACAGGTAAGGAGGGAGACCTAAAGGTTACAAGAATGTGGTGGATAACCAACGAATTTTACGTTGAAAGCATATTTCTGATTCCTTGCAATCTCTCTCGTTCTCCGTTATATCACCTACTCAGGACATATAAAGGTATTTTTTGGGGGACGATATGTCCTTATCGGACAGTGTAGATCCAAGATCAGATTGCACGTTCCGTGCAGTCTGATCTTGATCTACAGTGTCCGCAAAAGGTCTTTGACGCGCTTATAAGACTAAAAATTAACGAGGCGATTTGAAATTAGCTAAAAAAGATAGATTTCCCTAGTCTCTTTCATTTTGAATAATTAGTTTGTTCTTTACAAGGTTTTTTTTCTTTTACAATATTTTTCGGTTTTATTTTCTTGTACAACATTTCGCGATGTAAAGTTTCCCAGTTCATTTCTATTTTTTTTCTGTGGTTTGATTCTCCACATGATAAATCTGAGTGTCGGTGCTTCGCACCTCACCTCAAAAATTGGCTTTTGAGAGGGTACGAACTGTCCTCGGTGCGTATTCACAAACCATTTTTAAGAACATTATCAGTCTCATTCTCCAGAATTTTCTAAATATGGTAGTAACACAACTTCTGATAGGCTAAAGCATTTGGTTTAGCCATTCAGAAGTTGTGTTACTTTGAAAAAAAAAAAAAAAAAAAGGAGAATAAGACTAAGAACGTTCTGAAGAATGGTTGGTGAATACAGGCTCTGGGTACTAATTATTCGAGGTACCCAGTTGTCCAGGGTACAAAATGCCCTAGGTACCTCTTGTCCCGGTACGAAGTATCCAAGGTACTATTTGTCCTAATTACCAATTTTCCTAAAAACGAATTGTCCTGGGTACGTATTGTCCGGTAGAAATTGTTTTTGATGTGACCTGTCCGTATTGTCCTAGTTCGAATTGTCCGGGTATAAATTGTCCTGTTACCCAGTTTTCCCGGATACAAATTGTCCTAGATACGAATTGTCTTGGGTACGAATTGTCCGATTCGAATTGTTCTGGTTTGGATTGTCCGTATTGTTATGGAACGAATCGTCTTGGATACAAATTGTCATGGATACCTAGTTGTCCCCTGTAAAAAAAATGTTCTAGGTAACTATTGTTCTGGTACGAAGTGTCCAAGGTAGGAGTAGTCCCAATTGCCAATTTTCCTAGATGGTGTCACACCTCAGGGTTTTTTTTTTTTGTCATTTTGAAAATAGAATTAAATCGACCATTCGAAGATCCATAAATTCTTAAATGTCGAAACTTTGGCTTTACCGTCTATTGCTCTCAAAAGTACAATCACGGCCCTTAAAAAATGCATTAAAAAAAAAAAAAAAAAAACACGTCAACCGATTTCGTTTTTCGCTAAATCCCAACCAACACAGGCACCCTAGATATTGGCCTCTCAAAAACACCTGTTCCCGGCCATGACCCCAAATTTTTGTTCCTCCACTGACACAAAATAGACCAATCAATATGTAATAAAAATGCATGTAAGTGGTCCCACACTGCCTAAATTTAAAGCAAATCTAACTTATATACCTCCAACCCATCTCGGCTCCATGAAACATTTCAACAAAAGTGCTACTGCAAAATTTCACATGGGACTACTTTTCACTACTACGACCCGGAAGTAATATCGCAGTGGTGCGACACCAGATACCAATTATCTCGGGAACGTATCGTCCGGTAAGAATCGTCCTGGTATGAATCGTACAGGGTACAAATTGTTCTATCACTCTGGAAACAGTCCTTAACTTGCAACAACTGGACTTTTTCTGATACCTTGTCCTTTAGACGACCTTTTATTATTATCATCATTTCTTTCTTTGATTCAATAACGCTTTACCAGGAAGAGGCTTTGGAAAGCATACCGGTAACCGGCATTTTTTTCCTGTTCTCACAATGTTTTCTGTCCTTTCAAGGATGCATCCTATCACTTCAACTTTATTTACTTTGTAATCGGAAAAATGCTTTTTATGTGGACAAATTTGAAAATTTTTGTTGTCATGTAACCGGTGCGTAGCGAGGAATGGAATAAAGATGAAGCCCAATTCATTCTAAATTTTCTTCTCTCTTTTTCTTTCTTTCTTTCGTCGAATTTTCTCAAGTAAAATAGATATTAGCACGGTGAAGAGCCAAGCAAAACTTTTTAAAAATTTTTGAGCCAGTGTCAATCAAAATCAGGCTACATTTCGCGGACAATGTAGATTAAGATCAGAATGCGCAGAATGTGCAGTCTGATCTTTAATCTACATTGTCCGCTATTTATAGTTTTTATTTTCTGGCTAAAGTAATTTAGCTGGGAAATCGAACCTACTACCTCCGGATTGCTATTACTAGGTGTTTATCGTCCCAAAGCTATCGGGCCTCTGTGGAAAGGATTGTCTGCAATTTGCTTAACTGACAGTGATATTTTGTATAATATATATCAAGATCAGTCTGCAGAGAACTTGCAACCTGATATTAAATCTGACCGATATTTGGATAAAATATCCTAGTATATGCAGTATTGTTGCTTCGGCTGCCAAGCGCGGCTTTGTGGGCTTCTGCGGACAGTTTAGATCAAGATCAGACTGCACAGAACGTGCAATCTGATCTTGGATCTACAACGTCCTGTACTGGGAGATTTTCTCCTACGAGCAAAGTTTTATATCGTAAATTATAGATTTTCACTACTGACTGGAAATCTTTAGTTTAATTTATTTACCAACTTAAGTGTTATGACTGTCTGTTTTACCTGTTCTACTTGTTTAACCCCTGCCAAGCGCGACTCAAAGATTTTTGCGGATCAAGATCAGACTGTACAGAACGTACAGTCTGATCTTGGATCTACACTGTCCTAATAAGAGATTTTTTTTGGGGGGGGGGCAAAATAACTTTGAAATAGCATTATTTGGCTTTTTACCAGCGGTTTGACAGTTTCATTTACCTTATTTAGCAGGCTTAGGGTTAATGCCTTCATCATTTTACTGTAGATTTTTTAACTGATGGACGGTAAGGATCGGGATCAGACCTCAGCTCTAGAATACATGGTCTCATCTTTGATCTGCAGCTTTTGCAAGTAGATACTTCAATATAAACCAACCGCATCTGCAATTTGCTGCGAAAAAAACGTTAAGAAGTAAAGGGTGAAGAGAAAATACGACCATCAAAGCATGAACGGTTTAGCTGATTAAAAAGTTATTTATACCTGAGGCGATAACGGTTCCTTTTTATCCATACATTAACATTACTTTCGTGAATACTTCTCACCGTTTGAGTGAACGTTACTCAACGGATTTCGTGAATACTTCTCACCTGTTAAGTGAACATTACTCAGTGAGTTTTTGTAATTACTTCTCACCGTTTGAGTGAACAGTACTCATAAGTTTTCGTGAATACTTCTCACCGGTTAAGTGAACATTACTCAATGAGTTCTTGTGAATAGTACTCATCGTTTAAGTGAACATTACTCAGTAAGTTTTCCGTGAACACCTCTCACCTATTCAGTGAACATTATTCAGTAAGTTTCTTGTGAATACTACTCATCGTTTAAGTGAACATTACTCAGTGTGTTTTTGTGAATACGAATCATCGTTTGAGTGAACATTACTCATCGAATTTCGTGAACACTGTTCACCGTTTAACTGAACATTACTCAGTGTGTTTTGTGAATACTAGTCATCGTTTGAGTGAACATTACTCACCAGATTTCTGGAATACTTCTTACCGTTACAGTGAAAACTTCTTGCGGTACACTTATCACTTATTACGCAATTACTTCTCACCTTATTTGTTACCGCTTGACCTTTACCCATTATCAGACAATCTCAATTTTAAATGACCGTCAGGAAAACGCTTTTGGAAACATTGTGGGAAAAAGAGAAAAGCATTTTATCCTTATCCAACAATGTTTTCTGCCCAATCATAAAGACAAACATCGTACTTTGAGCAGCAACGTCGTCTGCATTTGCTCTCAGTGTAAACAAACCTCAAAATTTATCAGCCGAGCCATGGTAGCTCCGTCCGTAGCGTACAGGACTTGAGAACAGGGGGTCGGTGGTTCGATCCCCAGCTCCGCCAATTTCTTTTCGAGGATTTATGATAGTCATTGCGACAGGATTCATTCCTCTCTCACCGGGTCGCGCGTGGTAAAGTGTAGGACTCGTGAACTAGAGGCCCCGGGTTCGAGCCTCACTGATTCACTGGGTTTTTCGTGGGATTATCCTTGGGCAAGACTGAAACTGAAGCTGAAACTGGTTTAATTTGATTAAACACCCTTTTTTACGTAGTAACATATTCAATGGCGTTGTACAGTCATGAATATCGAAACATTTGGAAAAATACATTTAAACAGCTATGGACAATGCTCAAGTATGTCATAGTCCCCAAGTATGAGTAACTGATTTTCAACGCTTACGATATTTATCTAGGTCGAGAATTCTTGCATCCGGCAGCTTTTTCCTGGATACGCGAGGTAAACAAAACTTGATTCCTACACTTGACTAAATAGTTCCTCCATGAATACACAAACGATCATGTATAAATACGCGCTACTCGCGCAGACGACACCCTTTCAAAACTGCCTTACACCTTACGAGTTCATCCGTAATGTTACTGTAGAAAAGAAACGGAAAGAGGGCGTCGGTATCTACACAGACCGAAAAAATGCAAAAGAAAATATTTTCAGAGCAAAAGTTTTTATTAGTCGCCGCGCAGAAGCGCGCGACTATATTTTTAATAGTTTTTCGAGTGAGGAAATGGACAATGGGAATTTCTTTTTTATAGGGGTGTTAAGGTTAACAAGGAATCTTTCTACTTCGCCTTAAACTGGCTTTTTAATTCATTCTTAAACTACGAAGTATATACAATACGGTACTATTTTTGCTCTGTTAATACTTACAACATCAAAAAATCCGCCCAAGTATTACTTTTATTTTCGCTATTCGCGAGAAATGGACTCATCCAAATAAATGCCTTGTTTCCATTGGTCAAGGCTGTACAGGTTTCCAGTCATTTCGTACCTAGTTAATTTCGTACCACGGTCATTTCGTAGATACGATTTTGGTCATTTCGTACCTACCTATACTTTCTATTTTGGTCATTTCGTATCCAGTTGGTCATTTCGTATCCACTTTCGTCATTTCGTACACAGGTTTAATTATCATTTTGATTATTTAGTACCTAGTTTTTCCTACTATTTGTGTTTTTTGTTGAATGACCACCGCTAAAATTGTACATTGCTGAAATTGTGTTAAATTCCGCCGAAGAACGAGTATAATGGTTATGATTGTATCTAACCATTATTGGTTACTTCTTTCTAAGTTTAGTTTTTAAAACAAAGATTGTTTAGAACCCTTTTGTTTATTTCTCACCAAGTTCTAGATAAATTTACAATGTACTTTGTTGGAAAAAATCTGGTGAGAGACCAGTTTTTCGCTGTGTTGTTCATAAATCGCAATGCAAAACCAATATTCTTTATTAACAGCGTTCACCAAACAGTATAGTTTTAGACTTGTTTAAATTGAAAGCATGCCTTGCAAACTTACGTTCTCTTGAATCATACTATCCTAGGACAGCAACATTTTAGTAACTTGGCCCTGTTTTCAACACTTTCCCAAACAAACGCGGGTTATCACGTGCGCTGTCAAATTCTTTTGGAAAAACATGTTGGATAAGGAGAAATTACTCGTTATAAGCAATTTCTCCTTTAACAAATACTTTTCCCCCCACTACTAGCGAATTTTCTACCATTTTTGCAGCTTTTTAAATTGTCGTCTGTCAACTCTTTGAATTTGGAAGAGTCTGATATTTTTCGTTTGGAAAAGAGTTCAGAGAGCGCTATGCGAGGGTATTAGATACTGTAACAGAAGACAACTTTTGATATAGATTCACAGTCACATCAATTTCATAATGTGTTAAAAAATCTGCTGATGAAAACTGACATTTACTTATTTGCCCTGGCTTTCTTGAAGCATTAAATTAAAAAATTTGCGGCGACTTTGATTCTTTGCATCGACTTTTTCTTGTCGGTGTTTGTTTGCATGATGAATTTTGAGCATAGGGCATCGTAATGGGATTCGTGTAACATCGCCTTTTATCGCCAAAGTCGTACGGATTCGGCTATGACAGGCGATGTTACACGAAAAGTCACCCATTAAGCCTTTGGCAGACGGCAAAATTTCAGCTGTGTTCAAACTGAAAGCATTTGCAGACGACAATTTCATTGTGGCTCAAATGGTACAAGTTTTATTTTATAGGATAGAAAACATTGTGGATAATAGAGAAAATTCTGGTTCCCAGCATTTTCTCCTTTCCCAGACTGTTTTCACAAGGCTTTTTTCTCAAGGTTGTTAGAAGTCGGCATTGAGTGGTAAAGAGTTAAAAGTAGTTATAACTGCAAATTATATTATGCATTTACTTGTACAACACAATCTCAAGTTTTAACGACCCTTAGAACATAACTTTTTACAAACATTGTAGGAATGGGAGAAAATGCTGGTAAGCAGCATTTTCTCCTTTTCCAACAATGTTTTCTACCCTATCAAAGATGTACACTGTTTTTGAGCCATGTTTCAATTTTTGTCTGCAAATGGCTTCTTTCAGTATAATTTATTAGCAGTTAATGAAATTTAAACAGCTTGGGTCATAACAGCTGCCAGTGTACCTATGCATGCGTTTCTTGGCTATTTCCTTAAGGTCATGCACTGAATAACAACATGGCATAAATGATAAGTGGATCAGAAAGAAGACCATGCTGGAAATTTAAACCAGCGGTACCAACTTCAAGTCTTTGAGCTACAAACTCCTTAAAAGGGATCGGCAAAACTTTTATAAAGCACATTATTTGGCCTACAAGGATTTTGAGGTGTAAAACCTCAAAATTATACTAAGACTGGTTTTCAGTACTTTAAGATACCTTTCAAGAATTTCATAAATGTTACGGATTGATATAATAGAAAACATTGGTTAGAAGCACTTTCTCCATTTCCACAAATATCTTTAAAGGCCTCTTCCACAGGGTCATAAAAACTTGGGATTGTTTTGGAAAGGATTAATATCATTTATTCAAGTCTTGTTTTCTGCCTGTGCTCATGTACTAGATTTTATCTTTATTTTAGCCAAAAACAAATGAGCTGTGCTTTGGCAAAAGGGGGCTTCTTGCATCCTCGTGATGGATTATACCAAGCAAGACATAAATAATTATTGATCCATAGACCGACCCTTCGATGTACAGAAAATGGACCAATGGCGAAAAGTTTCAGCCCAGGTCAGCCTGTGAAGACTGCACAGACTGACTGCCTGCACAGGCTGACCTAAGTCTATACTGTTTGCAGATCGATTAAGGCACCTTTTTACTTCAAGTCAAGTATAAAGGAAACCTGTGCAAAGAAACTAATAAGATCTGTAGCTGGCACAAACTCGCTGCCTTCAGTGCGTCAGCGCTTTGATTTTATACAAAGGTAATAAACTGGTCTGCAATATCATAATTAAAACAGTCCGAAGAAGTCTTTGAAGTAATGAGTTTTTAACTGTTTTTTTTTTTAAAGTGTCAATAGACTCACACTTTCTCACACTGACGGGAAGATCATTCCATAGTTTTGGTCCTACAGTACAGAAACTTCTGTCACTGAAAGTTGTTCCCTTATTGAAAGGAACTATGTAGCTATTATCTGAGGAAACTGACGACCTCAAGGTACGTTTGGTAGTTTTTTGGGACAGTAGTTCAGTCAAATATGCAGGGGCATGTCCAACAGAGCAGTTTTACATAAATGTAAGTATTTTGAATGAAATTCTGGATCTTATTGGTAACCAATGCAGATCAAACAAAGCTTGCTTTGAACTATCGAACTTTTTACGATTTAAGACAAGTTTGGCACACATATTCTGGATACGCTGTAATTTGCCTAATTCACTCTTAGAGATGCCATACAAAATAACATTACAGCAGTCCAAGTGAGTAATGACTAACGATAGTACCAGGATTTCAGTAGGTTCTTTTGTCAGATACCTTCGAATACTTTTGATCTTGAAATAGTTCAACATTGCTACTCTGCACTTACGTTTCACATGCTCTTTGAAATTCAAAGTTTCATCTAAAAATGCGCCTAAATACTTTATAAAGTTTTGTAACCCAATCTTATCGCCAGCAACGTCAATGACTTTGGTGCTACATTTATTTAACTGCTGGCGACTACCAAACATAATAAATTCTGTCTTTGATGTGTTCATTTTTAGTTTGTTCTTATTCATCCAATCATTTATTATTAATGCACAGCGTTCAAGATCCCGTATTGCAAGTTTTTCATCGTTGACATACTCAAACTGTTCTAGACCTGCATTACTTTTCTCAGAAGATGGTTTGAAGCGCTTATGCGCTGTATGGTCTTCAGCAAACCCATAGAGGGAAATGAATGGTGGAATGACGTCAAATAGTGTTCCTGCATACGTAAGGTAGAGCCAAGGACCTAGGCAACTACCTTGTGGAACACTACACTGTAATATACGTGGTGTTGAGAGGGTTGACTCAACGCTCACTCGACAGCTACGAGGCCGTAGGTATGAGTCCACCCAATTCAATGCTGTACCGCATATGCCATACTGACACTTCAGATCCCTAGTCTAGTATTGGTAGAATCCAGGAAATACAATCAATCAATCAATCCTCTCTCACCGCTGACCATTGTTTCAACGATGGTTGTGTGGGAAAGCAGCCAGTGGCTTGGAAAGAATATTGTGGGGATTACTGGTAAAAGAAACTCCAGGAAAGCATGGATAGGTGCACTGGCCGCCGCGATATAACTAAGTAACGTTGAAAACGGCGTTAAACTCCATACAATCAATCAATTAAAGTTTGTCGTCTAAGAAAGTGTTATATTGTTGAGTAAAATAGCCATGCTCTGGCAAAAGGGGCTTAATGCATCTCTGTAATGCATCTTATCAATCGAGCTATCACATAATTATGGATCCATAAGGGTTACTTTTTTAACTGTCAGCTGAATCATAAGGAAGACTGGTCTTTGGACATGCAGGTCAGCCTGCCTCTTTTATGTCTTTCTTACGGATGTGCGACATTTCGTCCAAAACCACGTTCGTCGCAAACGACCCCTAGCCCTGACCTTTACCTTAACCCGGACGAATTTGGCTCAGATCTTCCTCCCAGACAGAGCTTGTCATGAAATAAATGTAGAAATTTAGCAATCGGTATTTTAAAACATACATGGATTTCGACAAAACACACTTTCGACGAAATGTCACGCACTGCTTTCTTCCGTTCTTTTTTATTCTAGTAAAGTAGGTATTAGCACATTGAAGTGCCAAGTACAACTTTGTCAATTTTTTAGACAATGTACAATGTAAATCACAAACAGACTTAATTTCGCGGACAATGTAGATCAAGATCAGAGTGCGCAGACCGTGGAGTCTAATCTTTGCTCTACATTGTCCGCTATTCAGTTTTTGGCCTGTGCTTGGCTTGCCAAGCCCAAGGCCATAGGAATCGTATACCAAAATTTCAACCCCATCCAAGCATTTACGGAAAACCCCGAGTCAAGCATTTACGGAAAACCCCGAGTAAAAGTGAAAAGTACCGCCTGCAATCCATCTTACTACGATGAAGGAAACGACCTCTTTAAATAACAAAATATTTCGATTTGAACATCACAGTAAGTTTAACTTTCACAACACACTTTGATTTATATGCGATTTTAATCGTACGAAAGTGTAGACTAAGAATTTGGGGCCTCATGAGGTTATTCATAACTGCAAATTCGTGCTCTTAACAGTGAAAGAAACAATTGGCAAACCTCGGGTGATCGTTGATCAAATGTTTTGATGTAGGTACGCAATCGACCGAGTTGTGACGAGTGCTGTTGCCGAGCACTAATCGGGATCGTTCGTTTATCTTTTTTCTACACACCAAGTGAATGACAAGTAATGATAGCGTATTTTACACAGACGATGTGCTCTTTCTCTGAAAAAGGTGTCTCAAAACCTCGGCAAGATTTTAATTTTCGTAAAATTACTGTGCATCTCGTGTCTGAAGTTATAAGAATGTATTTGATTGGTATATATGCCTTATTTCTTCCTGCCAGAATTGTCCAGATACGACATCTCGGCCCATAACCATTTCGACCCATAGCAAACTTGGAGCATACAATACCAAACATACATTAAAGTTTGTAACATGAGCCACTGAAAACCAGTAAATCTTTAAAAAACGACGAATTTTTAGACTTGTCTAAATTGAAAACATTTGCGAACGACAAGCTAGATTTAGCTGAAATGTTGGTTATTGGCTGTGAAAGTGCAGAAAACCTTGTAGGAAAAAAGGGGGCATTTTCTTTTTTTTTTCCCAAAAGAATTCATGAGGCTATATCCTTGGAGTCCTTAAAACTCGAGAATGTGTGGTCAAGAGTTACGTAACTGGTGGGCGTTTTATATCGAAGATCAGACTCGACATTCAGTGCAATCTGATCTTGATCTCCATAGGTATTTAGGCTGACCTGGGTCGAGACTTTTTGCTTTTGGCAAATTTTCTGCATGTCAAAGGACCAGTGTACCTTATGATTCAGTCGGTTGCTCCACAAAATGGATTTTATGGATCCATTAATATATGATGGCTCGTTTGGATTGATGGATCACGGAGATGCATTAAACCGCATTTTGCCAGAGCATGGCTCATTTGTGTTTTCCATAATCACAACCAGGAGCTCTTCAAATTTATCAATCCTAGATGGCTTTACTCAGATGAGGGCTTTAGGTCCAGCGGCCCTCTTGTTCATGAAAATCGGCTTTCCAACTTGGTTGATCATGGCAACTTAAAGATTCCATAGACTTTCAATGCGAAAGTTGAAAAGTGGCATTTACAGCAGATATTTTGACAAAACTTTTATAGAAATGTACCATGAGCAGTCTTGTATCATCGATATGATTTTATTTAACTGGTAGTCTCTAGCTCATCTGTTTACGAAGAAAGCGTCATGCTATTGTCAAAGCCTATGCATGTGTCATTGTTGTCATGCAAAAACTTCGACATGTTCTAATATCTCTGTTATTCCTGAAGATATTTACCTCAAACTTGTACAAGTTATTTACTGTCAAAAGGGGTAGCCTATAACAGGGCAGGTAACCATCAAAATATTTTTGACACTGTTACGCCCTTTTTTTATTGCTTTAAATTTTCAGAACCTTTGGCATTTTATCATATCTGTCATTAATGAAGATACTTACTTCAAACTTGAACATTTCGTTAACTATTACAAGGGTAATTTACATCAGTACAATAGAGGTAGGTAACCACCAAAATATTTTTGGCAAAGTAATTAGTTATGCCCCTTTTTCGACTGAGAACTTTTAGCTCAGCTGTTTTTAGAGACATGGTATTTTCATAGCCCTAGTGTATTCATCTTTGTCGTAAGTGTCGTCATGCAAAATATTTGACATTTTACAATATCTTTATTGTTACTGAAAATGTTTACTTAAAACTTTGACAATTTGTTAACTATCAAAAGGGAAACATAAACAGTAAAGGTAAATAACTATCAAGTTATGCCCCTTTTTCAACTTTGTGTTTTCACTGAAAACCAACCGAGCATTGGCGCCCGAATGCGGACGTCTTTTTATTTGTTGCCATAGAAACCAAAACTTAAAAATAAAGAGAAATACGTAAGAGATTGTCTACTCAGACACCAAATCGTGCTCTGTGATATTAGCCTTTAAGGACTCTGTGTTTTTCCTTGTCATTGCTCAAAGGGCATGGTTACTATTTCAACCTATGGACTGAGTGTGGTAAAATGAAAGAAAAATATGATTCATAGCTTGGCCATTGTGGATTTTGCACTTTCCAGAAATATTCCCTGCTGTTGCACGCTGCTCATTTTGGTTTGTTACCATGATTTGTTGCCAAAGCAACGTAACGGAAGAAAATTGGAAGCAGAAAATCCTCTGAAAATTATCTCTTTTCAATCCATAAAGACTATGAGACCAAGTCTATACAAAAATACTCATTATATTGGCCTTTACAAATTTATGTTTTTCCATTCTGTTGTCAACTCCACAGACTGTCAGTGTGAGACATGTAGAGTTTTTTTTATTAATCTGTACAAATATGATAGCAGTTTTTAAGCCTGTCCAAATGTGATAACAACTTTGAGCTTCTGGGCCTCATTTTCCTACCTTTTCACCCGTTCTGATGCCCAGGCCTTCAGCGCTTTGATTATTTTCTGTCAAAAGCAATTCTAAAGTTGAGATGATTTGGTCCCTTTTCCAGATTGAGAAAGCGTATGTCGTTTATTTGATGCTATCATGGTTAAAGGTGAAACAGCGGCCAAAAAGTCAATGCAGTGTAAAAATGCATTTAGATTTAAATCATACCATTTAATAGTATGGAAAATATTGTGAAGATGACATTCTGTTACTGTGTGGTCGGTCCAAGTGTAAGTCGCCGGTAGAAAAATAAATTTCTAAAATCAGGCAAAAAGTAAACAGAATATAGAGCAACCTGGCAACTTTTAACCTAGTTTTGAAATTGATATAACTGTCGGCGACTAACACTTGGACCGACCATAGAGTAACAGATTGTCATCTTCACAATAATTTCCAAACTTTTAAATGATATTGTTCAAACTTAAATGTATTTTAACACCTGCTTTGTTTACTTTTGACAGCTATTGTGACTTTAATATCAAAGCCCTAACTTTTGCCCGGTTATACGCCTGACCAATATTGCTGAACATGACCGCCTAGACAACTCATTAAAGCTATTATCATGGTTAATAGAGTTAGAAAAAAGAGTAAACAAATTGGAGTTTCTAGACGTTCGGTAACCAGGAACATCGACTCACGTTCCTGACTATTTTTATATTTAGCCCTTAGGCTGCTAAGCGCGATTCAACGACCTTTTGCGGATAGTGTCGATCAAGATCAGACTGCACAGAACGTGCAGTCTGATCTTGGATCTACACTGTCCGATAAGGAGATATTCTTCCTCAAAAAATTCCTTTCAGATAGCAAAATTTGGGATTTTACTAATGGTGTGAAAGTTAAACTTATATGTGGGAGGTTAATGGTTCAACAGGGCGGTTTTCACAGCTACGCTAAAAGCCCTGTTGATAAAGAGATGCTGTTTTCTGTTGCTATGCATATTTTAACCCTTATTCTGCTGAATAAAAGAAATTAAACTTTCAAGCCGATAGTTTAAGCCCAAACCTTTCCTGTTTCAAAGGGATTTTTGGAAGGCAGATATCTGCTAATCGGACAGTGTAGATCCAAGATCAGACTGCACGTTCTGTGCAGTCTGATCCTGATCTACGCTGTCCGCAAAAGGTCAGTGAGTCGCGATAAGCAGCCTAAGGGTTAATGGGCGAATGCTAAGCGCAACTCCATTGAATTTTGTGAATAATACAGTGTAGATCAAGTTCAGACCGCACAGGAAATGCAGTCTGATCTTGATCTGTACTTTTCGATACGGTGAAAGTTTTCAGACAAAAATAATTTTTCAAAATTGAAAAATTCGGGATATGCCATTGGCTGGAATGATTTTACATGATTTCTTTGGCAGTATCGTATAACTCTTAACCAGACAATCCCGAGATTTAACGACCCCGAGGAAAAAGCCTTTTGAAAACCTTGTGGGAAACGGAGAAAATTCTGGTTACCATTTCTTTCCCACAATGTTTTCAAAAGCTTTCTTTCTTAGGGTCGATAAAAGTTGAAATTGTTTGGTAAAGGGTTAACAAACAACCCAGTGTTCTACGACCCCGGAATTATTTCTTTTGAATTATTATGGCAGAGCCCCAGATAGAGGGACTGATTTTGAGTTCAAAATTGAAAATATCAATAACTCTCCACCAAACCCTATGTTGTGGGTACTCATTAGAATTGTCTCAACCAGACGATTCTAATGAGTACCCACAACATAGGGTTTGAAAGAGAAATAATGGAGTTAAAATACTTTCACTCCCTCTTATCTGGGGGTCTGATTATGGGAAAAGGAGAAAATTTAGGGTAACAGAGCATTTTCTCCGTTTCCAACAAAAAATATTCTATCTCTTTGATGCAGTTGACATCAATTGAGCCTCAAAGATGCATCTGAGCCATGCTCTATGAAAAGGGGGCTTAATGCTTCCGCAAAAAGTATCGACCCAGGTCAGCCTGCGCGGACTGCGCAGGCTGACCTGGGCCGAAACTTTTCGCTATTGGTCAATTTTCTGTATGTCAAAGGACCATATGATAAAGTCGGTTGTTGGGCATAATGTTGGGTTTTTTTTTTGGATCCATAGTTATGTGATGAATTGCTTGGTATCACGGGTCACGGAGATGCATTAAACCCCCTTTTGCCAGAGCGTGGGTCAGATTCGATACTCATTTTCAGCCAGTTTTTAACCCATTTTATGTTTATTTTATGAAACTATAATCATTCTTGTATCTTCATGCCAAATGTTGCCCCTGGCGGCAGCAAGGTTGCACAGATTACGAAGTATAGAAAACGCATTTCATTTTTTTTCTTTTTTTGGCAGCCTAAAATCACTGTTGTCGTTTCCGGTTTTAAATAAGGATAAATCCCTTTAGTTTCTCTATCTCTTACACCATAATACATTAATGATTTATCCATGTTTTTACAGCTGACCGAATTCTGAGCCATTCAACACACTTTCAAGTTTTAAAAGCGTTTTTTTTTTCTCTGGCTGTAAGTAAAGTATGTATGTAAGTATGTCGTCTTGAATTGCTTTCGGTATCGAGAGTCAAATCTCTATCGTCAAGAGCAGTCTAAGGGTTATGACCGTATTATAAATTCAATAGATTTCAAACATTATCAGTGAGGTTTGACAATAAGTTACGCCGCCCACCTTCAGGTCTCAGTTACTGTAGGGATTCGTACGGAGAAACACGTGCTGTCTTGGTCACAGAAACATCGCATTAATATTGTAATATAGAACAGAACAGTTATCTATTTAACTTTTAATTGCTTTGGGATATGCATTTCACGATATGGACCCGCCCATCTTTTTCACGGAAAGGTAATTTGCTTTATTATTTTATTCCCAATATTTTCAATTGTTTTTAGTTTTATTCTTGATGAAAATATTCCCGAAAAAGACTAAAATTTGCACAGGTTTTGGAATGTACAATGAATTTAACAAAAAAAAAAAGAAGTGCCATCTTTGGCATGTTTTTGCTTTAATCGTGGTAATTTTTTGGTTGAAAAAAAAAAGGGGGGAATCTTATGAGTCATGATCTGGCAAAAGGAGGCTTAATGCATCTCCGTGATGCATTATACCAAGCAAGTCATCACATAATTATGGATTCATAAAATCTATTTTGTTTAACAACTGACTGATTCACAAGGTGTATTATTAGTTCTTTGACATGTAAAATAGAATAAAAATGGCAAAAAGTTTCGGCCCATGTCAGCCTGCGCGGACTGCGCAGGCTGACATGAGTCGATACTTTTTGCAAATGCATTAAGCCCCCTGTTCACAAAGAATGGTTCATATACATTTAGAACTAAAACCTGGCCATAGCGGTCACCCCAGTAAAGCAAGCAACCGATATTAGCAAGCACATACCGGGTTCCAAGAGAGAGCAAAAATGAAGACATACACCCGTACTGTACAAGCATTTGCTCTAAGCAAGAAAATTTTGAGTACAGCTCTCAGTCGATAAACCTTTCATTATCGGTTTATACTGTTTTTAATGTTTGGGACAACAGGTTTGAAAATCACTTACCGTGACGGGATAATTTATAAACCCAACTCGATAACGTTTATAATATTTCGTCACGGTTCGTGGTTTAAAACATGTATTCACAAAAACAAGCAATAATATAAACTGTTATTGAAAGGTTTATCAAGTTAAAGTTATATCCCCAAGGTGCTAGCTCAAAGTAACAATAGCTGCCAAAAGTAAACAAAGTGAGTGTTAAAATACATTGAAATTTAAATTATATCATTAAAATGTTAAAATGCATTGAAATTTAAATTATATCATAAAAATGTTAAAATGCATTGAAATTTAAATCATATCATTAAAATGTTAAATGCAATGAAATTTAAATCATTAAAATGTTAAATGCAATGAAATTTAAATCATATCATTAAAATGTTAAAATGCATTTAAATTATATCATTCAAACGTATGGACATTATTGTGAAGATGATAATCTGAACATTATTGTACGGTCGCTCCAAGTGTTAGTCGCTGGTAGAGAAATTCATTTAAAAACTACGGTAGCTTAAAAGTTTCCAGGTCACTCTATTTTTTGTTTACTTTTTGCCTGTTTTCAAAATTCATTTCTCCATATTTTCGTCTGAAATACCAACAAATGTACAGGCATTGTTCGTTGGATTTAAATAATTCGGCATTTCGTTACGTAATCAAGGGACATAGTTTTGTTTGATTTGAAAACTTTTGAAAACTAATTTGAGCCATGTTCTGTGAAAAGGTGGCTTAATGCATCTGCGAAAAGTATCGACTCAGGTCAGCCTGCGCAGTCCGCGCAGGCTGACCTGGGCCGAAACTTTTCGCTATTGGTCAATTTTCTGTATGTCCAAGGACCTGTCTACGTCGAGATACAGTCAATTGTTTGATAAAAAGAATTTTTTTTTTTTTATTCATGGTCATGTGATGGCTTGATAGGTATCTCTCTTCATGGAGATGCATTAAGCCCTTTTTTGCCATAGCATGGCTCATTTGTATGTAACGAATTTTGTCAGAGTTCAATTTCCACGCATTTTCAGGTTTTGGAGGTCCAATAAGTTAAAACATTTCCAACATCGCATTAAAGTAAATTTCTTCATTTTGGGACGGGAACTGTCTTTTTAGAATGAAAGGTTCATTTTATTACTGCATGTCCTATACATTGGTACACCTTCAAAATACACTCCTTTTCCCTCGGTGATGTTTTTCAAAGACAAGAAAAGTGTGTGAAACCTGATTTTTCTGTAGAGCTAGTCAATAGAAATCTGCCTTTTCAAATTTGATTTTAAGAATGAAAAATACTTCTTGCATAGAACTTGATATTTCTTTAATGCTTTCTCTAGCCAAGTCGACTCTTCTATATATATATATATATATATATATATAAGTTTCTCAATGTTTTCAAAAGTAATCCAGTAAAGACATCGATGATGGAAAATATTTTTCAGCATATAGAGAGTAATATCACTCTTTATTTCATGCTGTTCGGTAGTTTATCGAGAAATAATGGTGGATTATGGTTTGATATTTCATGATTACGACCGGTGAAAATAGCGATTTTATATTTTCTAATTCTTTAACTGAAGGCGGAAACAGTAGTTCCCGTGCACTAGTTACCTAGGTAATCAGCACGCGTTAGTCAAATGGAGGGAAATATGACGTAATGTACGCTATATTTCTCGCGCTTGACGTAACAATGCGTTGTTATGTGAGAGGGTACGCCACGGGGAAGTAACGAAAACAACTGCACTGGATTTTGATGAAGGTTCCAACAAAATAGGGGTTAAAAGCATGAAATAAATAGAGTTTTTCTTTCGGTGAAAGATCGAAATTTATTTCATCGAGTGAAGATCATCAGTAATATTTTCATTCGTGGTTGCGCCACTCGTGAAAATATTACCAATGATGTTCACTCGATGAAATAAATTTCGATCTTTCACAAGAAAAAAAATAAATATCCTCTATATGTTTTCACAGACACCATTGTTGTGGGTACCCATTAGAACAGTTGTCTCTTTGAGACGTAGGTTTATAAAAACGACTGCAGACCAAAGGAAGTAAGAAAATTAGTCTCTTACAGAAAGTTCTTTGAATGCAATTTAAGTCAATTTAAAAAAGGTATAGCTTAAACGCTGGTCTCTTGAAGTAGTCGATTTTTCAATAAAGGGGTCTCCTAATGCAGTTGATTGCTAAAAAAAGCGGTCTCTGAAAGCAGTTGATTGTTCAATAAGTGGTCCCTTAAAGTAGTTGATAGCTCAATAAAGTGGTCTCTTAAATTAGTTGGTTCCTCAGTACGGTGGTCCCTTAAAGCAGTTAATTGCTCTATATGCGTAGTCTCTTAAAGCAATTGATTTCTCAAAATCAACTGTTTAAAGAGACAATGATTTTGAGAAATCAACTGCTTTGATAGACTACTATATTGAGGAATCAACTGCTTAAGAGACCATCATGTGGAGCAATCAACTACTTTCAGAGTACACGGTTTTTAGCAATCAACTGCTTTACGAGAACTGGTCTGGCAGTTGGTTGCTCAATACAGTAGTCTCTTAAAACGGTTGATTGCTCAATTAAGTGATCTGTTTGAGCAGCTAATTGCTCAATACAGTGGTTTCTCAAAGCAGCTGATTGCTCAATACAGTGTTGTCTTAAAACAACAGATGGCTAAAATACAGTGATCTCTTAAAAGAAGTGAATTGTTCTATAAAGTTGTCTTTTGAAGCCGTTGAATGTCCAATATGGTCTCGCCAAGCAGTTGACTGCTCAGTTCAGTGACATTTTCAAGCAGATGATTGATCGACACAGTAGACCCATAACGCACTTGATTGCTCGATTCAGTGTTCTCGTAAAGCAGTTGATTGCTAGATACTGTGATCTCTGAAAGCAGTTGATTGCTCCACATGATGGTCTCTTAAGCAGTTGATTCCTCAATATAGTAGTCTGTCAAACCAGTTGATTTCTCAAAATCATTGCCTCTTAAAACAGTTGATTGCTCAATGAACCGTTCTCTTTAGGCAGTTGATTGCTATATACAATAGCCTCTTAAAGCAGGTGATTGTTCAATATAGCGGTCTGTAAAAGTAGTCGAGTAGCTCAGTCGGTAGCATACAGGACTTGAGAACAGGAGGTCGTTGGTTCGATCCCCGGCTTGGCCAATTATTTTCCGAAGATTGATGATAGTCATTCCTCTCTCACCGCTGACCATTGTTTCGACGATGGTTATGTGGGAAAGCAGTCAGTGGCTTGGAAAGAATATTGTGAGGAGTACTGGTAAAAGAAACTCCAGGAAAGCATGGATAGGTGCAATGGCCGTCATGATATAACTGAAATAATGTTGAAAACGGCGTTAAACACCATACAATCAATCAATCATAAAGTAGTCGATCGCTCGACTGCTCCGTACATAAGTCTATTTGAGCAGCTGATTGCTTAATATAGCGGTTTATAAAAGCAGTTGATTGCTTAGCATAGTGGTCTCTAAAAGCAGTTGATTGCTCACTACAGGTGATTTCTTTGATAGCTTTAAACTCATCTAGATCTTAACTAGGTACACCAGGATGTCCCATTTTTACGGTAAGGGTTCGCGGCTAGACTGCGGCGCTCTGAGGGGAAAACAAAAGCGTCAGTGGGAAAAAAGCCACGTTCAACACATAATTAAGACCATTCACTCCTACAATCAGTCTAATTAGCCCATATCTCTGACTGACCTATTCAATTCTGCTTTAGCTGGTTCCCGTTAGACATGGGTTGTGAATTTACCCTTTTGCTGCTAAGCGTCACTCAGGGACCTTTTGCGGACAATGTAGATCAAGATCAGACTGCACAGAACGTGCAGTCTGATCTTGGATCTACACTGTCCGTATACTGTGAGATTTCGCCAACGAAGAAAATGTTTTCAAACCGTAAACTAAAGGTTTTCACCACGGGCTGGAAATCTTTAGTTTCATTTATTTAGCTGCTTAATGGTTAACTTTTTACCAAACGACAAAATTCAATACTCGACCAAATTAATGAAAAACATTTCCAGACGACAAATAAGATGATAACTCGTAAAATGATTGCTGTCTTTGGAATTGTGGAAAACACTGCGGGAAAAGGAGAAAATGCTGGCTCCCATCAGACATGGGTTGTGAATTAAGTTTTTACAAAACAGCAAAATTCAATACTCGACCAAATTAATTAAAAGCGATTTCAGACGATAAATAAGATGATAGCTCAAAGGACGATTGCTATCTTTGAAGTGCTGGAAAATATTTTGGGTAAAGGAGAAAATGTTGGTAACCAGCATGTTCTCCTTTTCCCACGATGTTTTCAAAAGCCTTCTTCTCTCTAAGGGTCGTTAAAACTCGGAATTGTGCAGTAAAGGGTTAACCGACATCTTGCATCTTACTAATGTCTCAGGGATACTCACTTGCTAGCTAAGTCGTTACCAGACGAAAAAAAAAAAAAAAAAAAAAAAAATTGAGCCATGCTCTGGGAAAAGGGGGCTTAATGCATCTCCGTGATTCATTGTACTAAGCAAGTCATCACATGATCACGGATCCATAAAATCCATTTTGTCTAACAACCGACTGTATCATAAGGTAGACTGATCCTTTGGCATACAGAAAATTGACCAAGAGCGGAAAGTTTCGGCTCAGGTCAGCCTGCGCGGACTGCGCAGGCTGACCTGAGTCGATACTTTTCGCAGATGCATTAAGCACCCTTTTCACCGTGCATGTGAATTTATTTAGTTTGTTATTTTGATTGTATGGTGTTTAGAGCCGTTTTTAACATTATTTCAATTATATCCCTGCAGCCAGTCCATCTATCCACAAATTCTTATCTAGTTTCTTGTACCAGTACTTTGCACAATATTCTTTCCTAGCCAATGGCTAATTTCTCACATAAATATCGTTGCTACAATGATCAGCGATGAGACAGGAATGAATCGTATCGTAATGACTATCATCAATCAACAGAAAGAAATCGACAGAGCTGGGGATTTGAACCTGCGCCCTCATGGTCTCAAGTCTTGTACGCTATCGACTACGCTGTCGGGCTTGGCTAAAATTTTTAGATTTGTCCCAATTTATGGTGGCATATTTCTGCCACGAGATACGAAATAACTATTGCGATGATTTATGAAAACTATTGCAATAAAACAAACTTTTCTGGAAATAATACCTTGATAATAAAAAATTCATGATAAAAATATCGCGATAATTCTCACTTTTATCATGATTTTCTTTCGTTCGTGCCCACAACTGATATTCACGGTATATATAAATAGATACGGTTTCGGAACATCTTTGCCATCTTGTACAGTCAAAAACTACCGAGTTCAACCAAACAATGAATTTTCTATTTATAGATATCGAGAAACGGGTTGAACTATCCCGATGATTTTATCTCGAATGTCAGCTTCGTGTACAAATGAGAAATTTTGCGTTAAAATATTTATTGATCAATGTAATTTTTTTTTCTAGATAACCAAGTTTATCGCGATATTGTTTTCAGAAAACTTTTCACAATCTAGATAAAATTTCCAGAAACTTTAATTTATCGTGATAGTTTTCTAAAATTATCTCGTATCTTGTGGCAGAAACATGCCACTATACCAATTAAAAGCAGTTGTACGCGACAAGGTATATGTGGCCGAAATGGTAAGATTTGTCATTGGTAGTACATAAAATAACGGGGGTAAAGAAGAAATGCTGGCTACTGGTATTTTCTCCCTGTGCCACAGTGTGAAGTTCTTAACCCTTTCCCAAATGACAAATTTTGGACTGGTCCAAATTGAAAGAGTTTGCAGACGACAATTTTAAATTTGATGAAAATGGCAGAAAGGTCTCAAAACGAGTAGAAAACACTGTGGGAAAAGGAGAAATTGCTCGTTACGAGCAATTTCTCCTTTTCCCACAGTGTTTTCAAAAAAGACTTGAACTGCAGACACGTGAAAACCAGGGCCTGTTTGGGAAAGGGTTAAGCTTTCTTCCACAGGGTCTTTTCCAGGATCTATAACGAGAAAATTCCGCAATTTGAGCCACACTGTACCTGTCGCCTGCAAATACTTTCGCTTTGGACAAGTCTAAAACATTGTCATAAGCCATCTTCAACGGGGTCTTTAAAAACGTGAGTGTTTGTTAAATGTTGAAGGAGAGTATTTACATTTTTTTTCTTCATTTTTTTAAAGATACATACTTACAGTCAGTGAGAGAAAAAAAAAAAACGCTTTAAAAATTTGATAAAGTGTAGAATGGCTCAAACTTTAGTCAACTGTGTAAAGATAGATAAATTACAAATACATATTGTATAAGGGATAAATGTATACACCGGAAATCTTGGATTTGAAATCGGAAACTTCACAACAGTCATTTCTTTGATGGCCTCCAGGAAATAAAATGCATTTTTCATCGGTCGTAATCTGTGCAACCTTGCAGCTGTCAGGAGCAACATTTGGCATGAAAATACAAGAATGATTATAGTTTGATAAAATAAAGATGAAATGGAAAAAAAAAAAAAAACTGGCTGAAAACGAGTATAGACGTATTTTTAACCAGCTAAATAAGTTAAATGAAACTTTCAAGCCGATATTATAAACCAAAATTTCGCTATTTCAAAGGTATTTTTGGTAAAAAAAAAAAAAAATCTCCTTATCGGAGACGTACGCACGTTCTGTGCCGTCTGATCTTGATCTACACTGTCCGCAAGCAAATTAAGGATTAATGCTTTTGTATGAAAATCAAGACATACAAATGTGTGTCGCTACAAACTGACTCTAAATATTCCTCAGCTATTTCTGCGGCTGTTTATACAGGCCAAAAGCTAACAAAGAAAATAGAAAGACGGGAAATGTATAATTCGCTAAAAAAAGAAGAAAAAAGAATCTAAATTTTAAATAAAAAAAAATACTACAGTTCAATTAATTAGATTTTTTTCCCCGGCTAGAAAAGGGAGGCGAACATAGTGGAAAGGAAAGAATTGCTAGTAACCAGCATTTTTCTTTATTCTTCATTCCAATGCTTTCTTCCCCAGAGTTGTTAAAACATGGGGTTATTTCGAAAAAAAATTAACCCTTTACCACACAATTCCGAGTTTGAACGGCCATTGAGACGGAAACTTTTGAAAACATTGCGGGAAAAGGAATAAATGTAACATTTCCTCCTCTTCCCACATTTTTTTTTTTTTTTTTCCTATCCTATAAAAAAAAAAAAAAAAAAAAAAAAAAAATCATTTTATCTACCTTAAACTTGTCGTCTCCAAATGCTTTCAATTTATTTGAGTGCAAAATTTTGTTTTTTGGTAAAGAGTTAATTGTTGTGTTTTTCCTGGAAACCGCCCACGATATGCTTATTTCATTATTTAAACGTATCTTTCGCGTCGTTTGCTATCAATGAGCGATTTCAAGCAACTGTGTAACCTTTCCATTGTGACGAAGGAATAAACTGAACTAAGAACGGGTAGAATATGTAACTCTATATAAGTGACACGTCATATAGATGAACCATGCTCTGTAAAAAGGGGCTTAACTCTTTACCAAATGACAAAATTTAAGACTGGTCCAAATTGAAAGCATTTGCAGACGACAATTTAAAGGTGGTTTAAATGACGAAATTTGTCCTTGATAGAGTAGAAAACATTGTGGGAAAAGGAGAAAATGCTGGTTTCCAGCATTTTCTCCTTTTCCAACAATGTTTTCAAAAGGCTTCTTCCTCAGGGTCGTTAAATGTCGGGATTGTGTGGTAAAGGGTTAATGCATCTTCAAAATGTATCGACCCATGTCAGCCTGCACAGTCCGCGCAGGCTGACGTGAGTCGAAAGCTTTTGCTATTGGTCACTTTTCTGCATGTCCATAGACTATTCTACGTGATGATTCAGTCGGTCGTTCACCGCAATGGATTTTATGGATCCGTACTTATGTGATGGCTTGCTTGGTAAAATGCATCACTGAGATTCATTAAAACCCCTTTTGCTGGAGCATGACCCAGTTATGACAATCCTCGAGAATGTTAAATATGGTGCCCCACATCATCTCTTTTTAAAAACATCTTAAACGAAAAAAGAAGAGATCGTCCGCCGAATCTAATGTACAAGTGCTGAACAAATACCACTTCGCTTAATTACCATACAGGGACATAAACCGAACCGCATCTCTGAAATGGACAAATTTTCTGTAAGGCTGGTTTTAAGTGAATTTGTACATGCCGTTTTAAATGGTGAAACCCCATTCCATAGGATACGTAAATGTCCACATGTATCTTTCGGTTAATGTAGCCCACTTGATAGGATACATGAATGTGTCCAAGCGAATTTGGTAAATGTTCCCTCATTGATTGGACACGTGGATGTATAAAAGCGGTTTTGGTATCAATGTTACCCGCTTGACAGGACACGTGAATGTGTACATGCGCTTTTGGTTAATGTTCCCAACTTGACAGGAAATGTCAATGTGTTCATGTAGTTTTGGTTAATGTAGCCCACTTGATAGGATACATGAAGGTGTACATGTAGATTTGATTAATGTTCCCAACCTGATTGAATACGTGACTGTGTGCATGCGCTGTTGATTACTGTTCCCCACTTGATAGAATACGTGACTCCGTGCATGGGGTTTTGGTTAATGTTGCCAACTTGATAGGGTACGTGAAAGCGTACATGTATTTTGGTTAACGTTCCCCACTTGAAAGGATACGGAATATGTATATGAGGATCTGGTTATTGTTCCCCACTTGATAGAATACGTGACTGTGTGCATGAGGTTTTGGTTAATGTTGCCAACTTGATAGGATACGTGAAAGCGTACACGTGTTTTGGTCAACGTTCCCCACTTGAAAGGATAGGGAATATGTGTATGAGGATCTGGTTAATGTTCCCCACTTAATAGAATACGTGACTTTGTGCATGAGGTTTTGGTTAATGTTGCCAACTTGAAAGGGTACGTGAAAGTGTACACGTGTTTTGGTTAACGTTCCCAACTTGATAGAATACGTGACTTTGTGCATGAGGTTTTGGTTAATGTTGCCAACTTGATAGGGTACGTGAAAGCGTACACGTGTTTTGGTTAACGTTCCCCACTTGAAAAGTTAATTATCTTTTATAATAATTTTTTTGACATTGTGAAATATTTTAATGCAAAATGACCACATCGTTTTTACATTTACTTAAGATTTAGCGCTTTCTACAATACCATACAAACCACTTTTCCTGCAAGATAGATCAAACTTTCTGTACAGTCTGGTCTTAATTTACAGTGTCCGTTAAAGCGCTTCGGGTCACATTGGGCAGTCCGAGGTTTAAGCAATAATCCATGCAGTTAGTTCCTGGTGGCTATGTAGTATACTGGTCTGTCCCACAGATAAATGAAAATGTATAGTTTGTGTTTGTATCAGGGGACACTTATACTGCCTTGCTATGGAGCTAGCTTTTGTAGCGACGTGGTAGAGCGTTCGCCCTGGGATCTAGAGGTCCTGGGTTTCAATCTCCGCGTTCGGATGTTACTTGTTACGGCTACGTGCTGCATTTGATGGCAGTCGTGATATAGTGACAACTGCTGAACTTGATTTTTTTTTCAGTGTAGCAGACTGCGTTGGCTTTTGACCTAATTCCGGTATTGGTGTATCCGAGTGAATAAATAATAATTTGCGATTGGTCAGAAAATGTGATCAAATTTATTCGGCGGAGCCCTGCTTGCCTATTTGCGGGCACATTTATGACACCACATAATTTTATAGCAGTAACAGCTCCTTTTTCGCCGATGATTTGGATTTACATCTAATCTTGAAAAAATAGCTTATATTAATGTATCTAATTAAAAAATATCACTTCTCATCAATATGCAAAACTATTGGCGGCAAGGTTACTTTTTATGATTTCTATTCCTATTAAATCACAAAGAGTTTCAATATTCACATTCCAGTGCCTCTTACCCCGTCTATCTTTTTTTGTCAAGGATATTTCTTGTTTGTACCCCAGATCTGGTTTGGTTTAAACTTATTTTTGTATCGACTTAGACTATGATTGATTGATTGATTGATTGTATGGTGTTTAACGCCGTTTTCAACATTATTTCACTTATATCACGGCGGCCAGTGCACCTACCCACGCTTTCCTGGAGTTTCATTTACCAGTACTCCACACAATATTCTTTCCAAGCCACTGGCTGCTTTCCCACATAACCATCGTTGAAACAATGGTCAGCGGTGAGAGAGGAATGAATCCTGTCGCGATGACTATCATCAATCCTAGGAAAGAAATTGGCCAAGCCGGGGATCGAACCAACGACCTCCTGTTCTCAAGTCCTGTACGCTACCGACTGAGCTATGAGGGCTTGGCTTCAGACTATGAAACACGCTCTGATTCAATCATTTTTCGAGAATGGATCTTAAAATACTTCCTGAAGATCTGACCAGAACTTACGCCATGTTGTGGGCCATTATGTGAGAGGTCAACGTTTTACCCCGACGCTAAGTACTGTCTTTCGGACATCGCTAGACTTAGACTCGAGAGAGATATCTTTCAAGGGAAAGCAGAGGGGGAATACTTGTTAACCCTTAAACCGCTATATAACTCAAAAGAAACTTTCAAGCCGATAGTAAAAACTTGAATTTAGCTTTTTCAAAGTTATTTTTTTTTGAGGGGGGGGGGTGTCTCCTTATCGGACAGTGTAGATCAAGATCAAACTGCTCTTTCTGTGTAGTCTGATATTGATTTACACTGTACGCAAAAGGCCATTTAGTCGCGCTTAGAAGCCTAAGGCTTAAATATATAGTTATACGAGTATATGACAGAAAACTGCGTGTTACAATAATTAACAAATTATTGACTTCCTTGCGTGTTTCCATTCCTACAAAAATTGATTTAAAAAATCATTATAGGTTGGATGAACAAAACATGCAAAACGGGTACTAGTAATTTGTTTCAAGGAAAAAAAATCCCTGTTTCAATGTCAAATTGATAAACTCGTTCTTGCAAAGAAATATTTACTCTTTTAATTCACTTGAGAGATTTTCAACAAAAAGTCGTGAACGTACGTAACGCTGGGTATGGTTATCAAATATGCTTACAGAAATTTAATTAGAAATGCGAAAGACGTTGAGCATTCTTTTTTTTTTTCTCTGTAAATATCTTAAAGGCAATATTTGCAGGTAAATTTTGAACTTTGTTATAAAGTTAACAAAAATCTGACCTAGCGCAGGTTAGAACTCTGTACATTTGTCGGCAAAATAAAACCCGGGTTTCAGATATTGTAAATTTCACCGACTACATTTATCAGCTCTTAATCTGGAAATGTTGGACTTAAAATAAAGTGCTTTATTCTTATATTGATATTTCTGCTTATTAGGTTGTACATCGATTATCTCCCTTTCTTATGTGTTGCGTCCCTTGATTTGTGACGTCAAAGAGGTGGTAGATATTCAGATTCAATATGGACTTTGTGTACCACAGCGACTACAGCGATATTACAAACACAGTCTAACAATATATGAGCAATGCTCTGGCAAAAGGGGGCTTGATGCGTCTCCATGATGCATCGTATCAAACAAGTCCTCACCATTAAATCTATTTTGTCAAACAACTGACTAAATTTGAAGGAAGACAGGCCCTTTGACATACAGAAAATTGACCGATAGCAAAAAAGTTTCGGCCGAGGTCAGCCTGCGCGGACTGCGCAGGCTGACCTGGATCGATATTTTTTTGCATATGCATTGAGTCTCCTTTTCACAGAGCATGGCTCACTAATTATTATTATTATGGTCCAATAAGACCATACATGTACGAGTCAGCTTTTAAAGATTAAGTTGTTCATGACCCTTTCACAAACCAATCCTTGATTTAAGTCAACATTGAACCACTTGAAATCATCGTGTTCGAAGGAGAAATTGCATTGAATGAACAGTGTCTCCTTTTTCCACAGAATTTTATACTTTGTAAGCCAACTGCAATTCTTTAGTACAGGGTCAACAGTAGATTCCGTCATTTGGTTAAGAAATAATCTTCTTTCTATCGTGGTTTATCGGTCAATATACCACGGTTGTGAGTTATGAGGCACAATAAATAATCCACGAGGGCGATAGCTATTTACATTGATATGCTATCCATGTTTTTCGCCTAAAATTAACGTTGTAGATCTCTGAAACCTTGTATAGTTCTATTTATTAGCCTCTATGTACGTTAATTAAGAAATAATCTTCTTTCTATCGTGGTTTATCGTTCAATAAACCAGGGTTGTGAATTATGAGGCACTATAAATAACCTACAAGGGCGATAGCTATTTACATTGATATGTTATCCATGTTTCTCGTCTAAAATTAAAGTTGTAGCTCTCCGAAACCTTGTATAGTTCTATTTATTAGCCTCTATGTACGTTATTTAAGAAATAATCTTCTTTCTGTCGTGGTTTATCGTCCAATAAACCACGGTTGTGAGTTATGAGGCACAATAAATAACCTACAAGGGCAATAGGCTTGGACATACAGAAAATTGACGAATAGCGAAACGTTTCGGCTCGGGTCAGCCTGCGCCGACTGCGCAGGCTGACCTGGTCGATACTTTTCGCAGATAAATTAAGCCCCCTTTTCACCTAGCATGGCTCATTTAATTTGGACAGGTCTACAATTTGTTGTCTGATAATGAGTTGAAATAGATCTAGGGATGTCCGAAAAAATGTTCATGAGAGTGAGCTATGTCTTCCAATCTAAATTTTGTTGTCTTTTGTCAAAGATTGATTTGTTTATCACTTTTGCAGTCATTTCTTTTAACTCTTTGCCAAGCGACAAAATTTTGGACCTATCTCAATCAAAAGCGTTTGGAAACGAGACCTTAAACGTGTCTCAAATGCTCTCGTTTGTCTTTTAACCCTTTACCACACAATCCCGACTTTTAACGACCCTAGGGAAGAAGCCTTTTGAAAACATTGTGGGAAAAGGAGAAAATACTGGTAACCAGCATTTTCTCCTTTTCCCACAATGTTTTCTACCTTTCCGAAAACAAATTTCAATTTTTGAGTCACATTTATTTTGTCGTCTGCAAATGCTTTCAATTTGGAAACGTCCAAAATGTTGTCGTTTGGTAAAGAGATAAACAACAACAACAACAACAACAACAAGGTGGCAAAAACAAACAAGAAAAATCTTTAATAAAGATAAACGGTGTAAATTTGCCCGCAAATAGGCAAGGGGTCTTAAAATTAACACGTCTGCATTTCTGACCAATGACAAATTTCTATTTATTTATTTTTTATCATTACAAAAAAGTATGTCAAACGCCAGAACATTCAGCTACGCCGAAAAATGCTGATGGTTACCGGCATATTCTCCTTTGTTATAAAAAATCAATAAATAAAGAGTCAAAAAAAGAGAAAACATGATGGGAAAAGGAGAACTTGATGGGAAAAGAAGAATGTTGGTAACCAGCTGCTGGTTACCAACATTTTCTCCTTTTATCACAATGTTTTCCAAAGCTCTTTGTGTAATATTCGCTAAAACTCGAGATTGTGAGGGATAAGTCGGTAACAGATTGTATGGTGTTTAACGCCGTTTTCAACATTACTTCAGTTATATCGCGGCGGCCAGTGCACCTATCCATGCTTTCCTGGAGTTTCTTTTACCAGTACTCCGCACAATATTCTTTCCAAGCCACTGGCTGCCTTCCCACATAACCATCGTCGAAACAATGGTCAGCGGTGAGAGAGGAATGAATCCTGTCGCAATAACTATCATTAATCCTCGGAAAGAAATTGGCCAAGCCGGGGATCGAACCAGCGACCTCCTGTTCTCAAGTCCTGTACGCTACCGACTGAGCTACGGGGGGCTTGGCAAAAAGACAAGTAAGTAAGTCATACTTTGCTGTTATCGTTGTTATTTGTGAAAATAGAAATTCCCTTTTCTTTCAATGTTTTTGATCGGCTTCTAATTTATATAAACTGCAGTTAAACATGCTTTACAGTAGTTAAAGTCCGTACGTGGTTACGCATATAATTTCAACTATGCTCTGGAAAAAAGGGACGTAATGCATATGGGCCATGCTCTGTGAAAAGGGAGCTTCATGCATCTGCAAAAAGTATCGATCCAGGTCAGCCTGCGCAGTCCGCGCAGGCTGACCTGGGCCGAAACTTTCCGCTACCGGTTAGTTTTTCTGTATGTCCAGGTACCAGTCTACCTCATGATTAAGTCGGTTATTAAAAAGGGGTGGTTGTTATGGATCTATGATTACATGATGGCTTGCTTGGTATAATCACAGGCCTTTGAAGCTCCATTGGTCTGTTACGGAACACTAACATTTTTCTTGGTTGATCATCGAATACTTGCGAATTGGTGCATCGCCTGTATATCAGGGAATACTCAAATTTTCATTTGCATCGTTACTATAAATAGCACATTGGCGACTGCCTCTATGTTGTATATAATTATTATATACACTATAGAGACAGTTGTCAATGTGCTATTTATAGTAACGGTGTCCGATAAGGAAAATTCATTGTCCGGTAATAGACCAATGGAGTTTCAGTGGCCTGTGGTATAATGCATCATGGAGACGCATTAAGCCTCCTTTTCCCAGAGCATGGCTCCTATCTGTGATCCGTGAGACCATGCAAGTCATCACATAACACTGGATCCATAAAATTCATTTTGTACAACAACCGGCTGAGATAGACTGGTCCTTGGACATGCAGAAAATTTACGAAAAGCAAAAAGTTGCGGTCCAGGTCAGCCTGCGCGGACTGCGCAGGCTTACCTGGGTCGATACTTTTTTGCAGATGCATTAAGCCCCCTTTTCAGAAAGCATGGGTCATTTATGCAGTGGTTTTCATTGTAAAACCTGAAACTGCTTAATACTTTATGATTCCTTTATACATACTAAATTAGTCTGAAAGCACAAAACCTTTATTCAGAGAAGTAATTTGCTGGTAGCTTTCGTCATGTTAGCGTAATGCACGTTAAAGAATAGACGCACATTAGAATATTGCAGTTCAAAGTTTTGCTTTGAAAAAAACTAAAAATCTCCATTTAAACGGAGAAATCATAGAAACGAATATTTTCAATAAAGTGTGTATTTCGAACGCCAGCAGATTCCATTAGCACGAAACAGATACCAGAGCAGATAAATAACTTCATAATCACTCGGTATTGTTTTCTCGACCTTTCAAAAGCCACTTTCTAAATAAGCATGTAATGGGGGATGGTATTTGCTTACATTTAACGTCGACCTTCCAGGCGTCGGTATCAATTAGGAACATAAAAATAGTATGCATGACACTACTTAATGCTTCGCGATATTTTGTCATAATTTTTGGTCAGTAATTATTAGTCTAGAAATTAATAATGGCATTAATTAAATCAAAGTTGGTATTTCCCGACAGGGAGTGATTCAATTTACTAAAAAGTCCCAGAGGTATTCGTTAGAGTTAACCCTTTAAAGATATACCTGTACTCGTTTTCAGCCAGTTTTTAACCCATTTCATATTTGTTTCATCAAACTCTAATTATTATTGTATCTTCATGCCAAATGTTGCCCCGGACGCTTGCAGGGTTGCATAGATCACGACCGATAGAAAATACATTTCATTTTCTGGAGGCCATCAAAGAAAACGCTGCTGTGACGTTTCCGGTTTTAAATCGAAGATTTCCGATATGTGTATTTATCCCTCACACCATACATATCAGTAATTAATCTATGTTAACACAGCTGACTAAATTCTGAACCATTCTACAGTCTATCAAATTTTAAAAGCGTTTTTCTTCTCTCAGGCTGTAAGGGCGTATCTTTACCCCTTTACCACGCAATCCCAACTTTTCACGACCTTGAGAAAGTAAGATTTTTGAAACATCCTGGGAAAAGGAGAAAATGCTGGTTTCCTACATTTCCTCCTTTGCTCACAGTGTTTTTTATCCTACTAAAGACAACGCCAGCAATTTGAGCAAAAATTAATTTATCATCTGTAAATGCTTTTGGTTTGGACAAGACTAAAATTTTGTCGTGTGGTAAAGGGTTAAACCCTTCCAAATCGAAAGCATCTGCAGACGACAAATTTGAAAGTGATACAAATGAACCTTAGGTTTTTTTTGACAGGGTAGAAAACATTGTTGGAAAAGGAGAAAATGCTGGTTACCAGCATTTTCTCCTTTACCCACAATGTTTTCAAAAGGCCTCTTCCTCAGAGACGTAAAAACACGGGATTTTATGGTAAAGGGTTTAACATGTATATAAGGTGAAAGAAGATTTTAAGTCGATATAGCTCAGTAGGTAGAGCGTAGGACTCGTGAACACAATGTCCTACAGATTGTGGGTTCGTATCCCCGGCTGGCCAACTAAAAATTACTAATAGTCTTTCGGATGAGACATTAAACCGAGGTCCCGTGTGACGGTGCTATACGCCGAGCACGTTAAAGAACCAGGCGAAGCTCTCAGTAGTTTCGACCTGTATCCTTGCACTATCCCCCGTAACAACTAACCGTCTTCTGGGGGCGTCGCTCAGATGGGCAACCGGTAGCGACGATAAATAAACGGAAATAACCAACCAACTAAGTCGATATAGTCGATCGTAGGACAGACGTAAGGTGATTTCACAGCCGTTTTTACCACCCCAAACAAGTCGTATCGGACAGTGTTTATTCAAGATACGACTGCATGATTCGTGCAGTCTTATCTTGATCTACTCCGTACCCAAAAGGTACAAAGGCTGCGGTTTGAAGTCGACGCCTTAAAACTCTTTACCTAACAATCCCGACTTTAAACGACCCTGTGAAAGAAGCCTTTTGAAAACATTGTGGGAAAAGGAGAAAATGCTGGTAACCAGCATTTTCTCCTTTTCCCATTATGTTTCCTACCCTTCCCAAAACAGATTTCAATTTTTCAATCTCATTTATTTTGTCGTCTGCAAATGCTCTCAGTTTGGACCAGTCTAAAATTTTGTCGTTTGCTAAAAAGTTACAGATCCTTAGATTGACCGACCTGTAGCACTAAAGCAAAATTGTTCCTATCGCCACGCAAATCATAAGTAAGAGAGAATACACAGAAATATTTAGATAATATAATAATTGATAATATTAACAATCATAGGACTCAAAGTCCTGAAAAGCGGGATTTGTGGATTAGCATAAAGCTGTAATGTGTTGTAATAAAAAATAAGCATCACACGCAACACATATGCAACCATTTTAAAATGGAGTTACCAAGGGCAGGGAAAGTAAAAAATGTTCTGCAGAGCGGGCAGCGCTATAACTGTTATTCAGTTACTGTTTAAGGATTGGTAATTTGATCCGTCAATCTTACGGAGTTTTTTGCTGGTATTAGATTTCGGAAGAAATATGTATACACGAGTAGGACAGTATATACGGTAGTGACAAAAGCGAGGCTTATGTGCATTAGCTAAAACTGAAAGTAGATTGGCTAGAGCGCAAGCGTGAATGATAGTATATTTGGTTCAGGCCAAACTGATATCACAATACAGTGTGAGCGCGCAAGCGTCGTTACGCATGATGTATTTGGTTCCGGTCAGAACGATGACAGTTAGCGGATTTGCTACACAAATACGCTAAAAATGTATCTTATGATATTTTGAAGAAACAGAAAACAATTTTTCACTGTCTGTTGATTTGCAGACAACATTTTCTTCTGTATCAAAGATGTCTTCTGTCTTTTGCAAAGAAAGTTTTCTACATTGGTGTCACCCTAAAGTAGTCGTCTGCAAATGTTTTTAATATAGACATGTCTAATATCTCCAGGTCTGAAAGAGAATGTTAAAAAGAGCTCCATTAAAAAAAAGAAATAGAATGTAATTTCTTACGACCTTATTTGTCCAAAACATGGCACTGGCAGCTTATTTATAGTTTTGTTCAAAGTTAGCTCCGAACATTGGTCAACAGCCACTCAAAAGCCGGACTAAGTACGATGCATACAAATGATCGTACGGTGGCCCAGGATGCCCTAACGATTGATCCAGGGCAGCCTGTCACTAACCTGCGTAGGTTTACACATATGATTTGGGAGTGTATAAAGTTTTGCAAATTTTTACTCAAATCGTAAAGTTATGCACTTTAGCAAAAGTTGTTTTCAGACTGAATGCTTGATTACCTAAACTGCATACGCAAATTTCGTGCATACGCAATTTAGTGAAAGGAAGCCCAGATCCGTATTCATTAACATTTCTGAAGAACATTCTTAGTCTTACTGTCAAGAATTTTTCTAAATTTGAAAGTAACACAACTTCTGATTGGCTAAACCAAATGGTTTAGCCAATCAGAAGTTGCGTTACTATAGGTAATGTGAAATTCAGAACGGTTGTTGAATACGGACCCTGATGTTTTTACACTGAGTGTGGAATTTGAAATTTTCCTTAATCGTGTGTCTGTCTATGCACAATATTTGGACGATTTGACATCTGTATAACGGCAAGCGATTTCCATAAATTTATTCCGGTCACGTGTTTTATTTTTCCACAGGTGCGATTTCCGGTCCACAGTGCGGGACAGACACTATCTCCACAATACTACTACTGCTATGTGTGACATTTTGTATCGTTCCTTCGACCGACGCCTCCTGTAAAGCATTTGTTGCTGCATCTGGCAAAGGTATTTGAGTCATGCTCTGTGAAAAGGGGACTTAATTCATCTGCAAAAAGTATCGAACCATGTCAGCCTGCGCAGTCCGCGCAGGCTGACATGGGTCGATACTTTCTGCTATGTTTGAATTTTATGCATGTCCAAGGACCATACTACCTCATGGTTCAGTCGGTTGTTAGACAAAATGGATTTTATAGACCCATAGTCATGTGATAAATTGCTTGGCATAATGCATTGCGGAGATGCATTTAACCCTCTTTTGTCAGAGCAAGGCTCATTTGTTTGGATAGTCGTAAATGTTTTATCACAGGCCTTTGAAACTCCATTGGTCTATCACGGAACACTAAAATTTTCCTCGCTCGATCATCGATCACATTTGCACATTGGTGCATCACCTGTATATCAGGGAACATTCAAATTTTCATTTACACCGTTACTATAAATAGTACATTGGCGACTGTCTCTACATGGTATATAATAACTATATACGATGTAGAGGCAGTCGCCGATGTGCTATTTATAGTAACGGTGTCCGCTAAGGAAAATTTAATTATCCCGTGATAGACTAATGGAATTTCAGTCGCCTATGGTTTTATATACATGTACATGTCGCCTAGTCATAAACGTAGTATGAAAAAGTCTTTCTCAAAGTCAAAGTAACGGTCAAAAGTAAACGATGGGGTCTTAAAATGGATCTCAGTAAATTTAAATCATTCTTTTTAGAAGGTAGGGATTTATTGTGAAGATGACAATCTGGTATTGTGTGGTCGGCCCAAGTGTTAGTTGCTGGCAGACAAGTGAAACTTAAAACCAGGTTAAAAGTAAACAAAAGATAGAGCGACCTGGCAACTTTATACCTAGTCTTAAATTTCAATTTCCTGCCAGTGACTAAGACTATTAATAGATTGTCTTCTTCACAACAATTTCCATACTTTTAACTGGTATGATTTAAATATAAACGCATTTTACGACCCCTTTGTTTACTGTTAACCAAGTATTGGGCCTTTAATGTATTTGTTACATGTACTTTATCCAATTTTTATCCACATCAAGAGAAACAAGTGGGCCATGATTGCCATATAGTGCTCCACTACTTTACATAGATAACTGGACTCTAGTTGGCATGGGAAGTGCAATATTTCTGTAAGAAGTCTAAAACTCACTAAAAGTGTATGTATATAGAAAATATACAACACCAACAAAAGCCATTTTAACACATAAATTCCATGTCACTAAAAATAAAGGAACTGAAAGATCGTCGTTGCCTAATATCAATGAACCCTGACAACTGCTTTTTTTTTTTTTTTTTTGACACAAATTCTAAAGATTTCGTAACACGACGAAGTTTTTTTTTTTCCTCTTTTGCATGGATGGTAAAGGTTTGGAACAAAAAACAGACTGACAGAAATATTGCACCATGGTTTATATGAAACACGTCACAGCAGAGCCTGAACCATCAAAATAGGTCTTTTCTACCAAAACCCGAAAATTTCCTCCAAGAAAAGTTAAAGTATACTGTGATAATACAATACTTTCGATGCTGCTGTGGAGTATAATAATTTAGGGAGGTAAATGGTCATGTGAAATATGGGAAAAAATATGAGTAACTTCCTTTTGACCATGAAAATAGCTTATTTATGTTTTTCCTCATATTTTATGACTGTTTAGCTCCCTTGATTGTCATACAATATGAAGTTGGGTAGTTTCAAATTGATCATTTGTGAATGCATATACTTGTTGTCAAGATTTTATTTATTTTTTTTAACAAAATAACATTGAGGGAAAAAAAGATAATTTTTATTATGAGTAATTTCTCTTTTTGTCACAAAAGAAGTAATCTGCAGGTAGTCTTTACATTTACCAAGCTTAAAATTCTCCATTAAAACTTTAGGGTAGACTGGTTACCTTTCCTGATACAGCAAGTGTATAGGGATCGGAACAGGCTACTAAAAACGGGCGGAATTCTGCCCGTCTATCTTTAGAACAGCCATGACGCTAGACTAATATAGAATTTCAGGGGAGGTCACTCTCACTTCCAGAGCAGTAGATTTTCCGATATTGTTGACCTCACGCATAAGTGAATTGTATTTTTGGTTTCACCTTTAATGTTTATGTCTGCTAATATTCTTTTTAGTTTCGATTACCAATTTCAAATTGTGCAAAAAATCGCAATGCTACCTCTACAGCCAAACTGGAAATTTGTATGCTGCTCTGATTGGCTATTCTCTGATATACATGTAGCCCAATGAAAAGCAACGACACAATAGCCTGTGACAGTTGTAATATACATGTATATCTACATCGGGGACCAGTTTAACCCCTCAGGCTGCTAAGCGCGACACAGTAACTTTTTTGCGGACGGTGTAGATCAAGATCAGACTGCACAGAATGTGCAGTCTGATCTTGAATCTACACTGTCCGATAAGGATATATGTTTCTCCCCAAAAATAACTTTGAAATGGCAATATTTGAGTTTTTAATGTCGACTTGAAGTTTCATTTAGCTTGTATAGTAAGTTAAGGGTTAAGATAGTACTAAACTGCATCGTGTTGACTCCCCGACAGTCAAAACTACTTGAGCCATGCTCTAAAAAAGGGGAGCGATGCATGATACCAAGCAAGTCATCACAGAATTATGGATTCTTAAATACCATTTTGTATAACAACCGACTTAATTATGAAGTACACAGGCCATTTCAGCTGAAGAAAATTGACCAATAACAAAAAGTATCGGCTCAGGTCAGCCTGGTCGGACTGCGCAGGCTGACCTGGGCCGATAATTTTTTGCAGATGCATTAAGCCCCCTTTTAACAGAGCATGGTTCAGTTCTTATTTCCACTACAGGAACTCTTCAAGTTAAAGGCGCGTTCAGACTTATTGCCGGGACCTCGTGTAAACGAAAATCAATGGCAACATATACCAAATACAATCAAATCCAACTATAACTATCTTCTCTGACGGAGGAACATTTCGATTTCTCACTTGTTATTCTCGTTACGGGTTACAATGTAGTTAATGCTTTGTCTTCGTTATGGGCACCGTGTGTAACCTAAAAATATCGCGATGTCTCGGGGAAATCTTCGTCTTCTTACCAAATATGCTGAAGAATGCTCAAAGAGAGATAACTCCATCGGACTAGCGATAAGTATACCATGTTTTTCCACTTTGACTGTTATACGGAGCCAATAAAACTCGCGTACATGTATTTACAAATTTTATCACATACCTCGCCTTGTTTTCAAATGTAATACAGCCATTACGAATTTTCTTGTCTCACACACGTTTGAGATAAGAAAATAGTGCCGTATTTGGTATAAACTCTGTCACTATACACTTCATTTCTAAAACATGGCTGACCTAGATTCCTGTGTGAAGTTAACTGTCAAAGTTGGTAATCATGATAAAGTTGGGAATTTAATCAGTTTTAGATTCAAAACAAAATCAATAATTATGCAAGTTTCTCTGGAACTAGTTTTCGTTCGTAATGTACCTGTCAAAGAAGCGAATAGGCTTCATGTAAATTTCATTACACATTGTACACCTGTGCCTACGTTTTAACACACCATGGACTAGAATTTTTTTTACACAGTTATGTGATAAAATCTGACACTCGTTGGCTTTTGAGGTAAAAATTTATTAAACTTGTCCACAAGAAATGTTATTTAGCTTGCCAATGGATCGCTTACCGGTAATGCCATTTTTGTAGACTCGTTTCATAAAATTTTTATCTCAAACACCAGCTCATGCCAGATCCTATACCATTATATCCTACAGGTCGACAGTCGGCCCAGCTCGTGCAACAATATATTGACTGCATGCGAATGGTAGAGAACAGTTACTTTAAACGCTCCGGTAGAGACTCAAACTTGGAACGAGAAAATGACTATCAAGATGTCTACACAGATATATTGGCAACTTCCAGTCCACCATACTCTCAAGAAAAAATCTGGAAATTCCTAGATAACCATAAAGAAGAACGATTGCTCGATAAACAGTCCAAGAATGAAGATAACTGGATTGGGTACCTGTTACTACATAAGTCCAGTAATCTTGTAAACTTGCAACAAAGACGGTAAGAAAAATGGAGGTAATGCAGGGTCCGTATTCACCAACCATTCTTAAGAACATTCTCAGTCTTATTTTCAAGAATTTTCTAAATTTGAAAGTAACACAACTTCTGATTGGCTAAACCAAACGGATTAGCCAATCAGAAGTTGTGTTAATTTCAAAATCTATAATTATACCAAGAATTTTCTTAAGAATGGTTGGTGAATACACACCCGGGTGTCACACTGTCCGTCTTTCTTCCCCACGGTAGCTTGATTTTGTTTCACTTTATGAATCCACGGGCTATTTGATTGTAAAATCCGACTCGAATAAATAACAAAACGAAGTTTTTTTTTTCTGTGCCATGGTTAGTGTCTACGGAAAATATTGACCAATGAACTGACTCATTACAAATCACTTGTAGGGGTACTGCGTGGCTTTAACTGGTACCCGTTGTATCTCCCGTAACCGTCCGGTTCGAAGATTCGATAACAAGCTGCCAATTTATGCGTGGCTCAGTGGTAAAGTGTAGGAGTCGTAACCTACAGGTCCCAGGTTGGAGCTTCTCTTTCCTTGGGCAAGATACTTCAGATCCCTAGCCTAGTACTGGAACATACCGGGGTATACAAGAATAAGCGAGCTGACGCTGTGATATGTCTGAAATATGTTGAAAATGCTTTAAATACCAATCAGTCAATCGATCGATCGATCAATCACTAAGTCACTTGTACGATAACAAAAATGCTGGTCTGTAAAATTTCAGCGACAAAGTATCCGTTTTATGTCATAGCTAGACGGGGTAGAAACCAATGTAGGCAAAAGGAGAAAATGCTGGTTAGTTCTGTGATCTACTTTGTTCGCATATGCAATCTTAAGTTGTCTATAATAGCACATCTGCAAAACGTATCTACCCGGGTCAGCCTGCGCAGTCTGACCTGGGTTGAAACTTTTTGCTGTTGGTCACTGTATGCCAAAGGACGAGTCTGCCTATGACTCAGTTGGTTTTAAAGGCAAAATAGATTTCATGGTTAACCCTTTCCCAAACAAGCCCTGGTTTTCACGTGTCTGCAGTACAAGTCTTTTGAACACACTGTGGGAAAAGGAGAAATTGCTCGTAACGAGCAATTTCTCCTTTTCCCACAGTGTTTTCTACCCTTTTTGAGAACTTTCTGCCATTTTCATCAAATTTAAAATTGTCATCTGCAAACTCTTTCAATTTGGACCAGTCCAAAATTTGTCGTCTGGGAAAGGGTTAACTTGCTTGGTACGATGCATCACGGAAATATATTAAACCCCCTTTTACCAGACATCGCTCATTTTCTTTTATATTTCAGAAATCCAGATCAACAACCATCAAACCGCATTTTCCGACCATTGATACACGACCGCATGTTTCCAGAACGAGGTGACGATTATCAATAAAGATTAATATTTTGTCGATTAACCCATTACGACATATGCAATTTAGGAACACGCTATTTAACCCTTAAGCTGCTAAGCGCGACTCACTGACCTTTTGCGGACAGTGTAGATCAAGATCAGACTGCACAGGATGTGCAGTCTGATCTTGGATCTACGCTGTCCGATGTGGAGATATTTTTTCTCCAAAAAATAAATTAAAAAAAAAAAGAAAAAACAGTATTCGGGCTTTTACTATCGGCTCGAAAATTAATAGCAGGATAAGGGTTACTCTGTTACCAGCCAGTCCTGTATATTAACGACCCTGAGGAATTTTTTTTTTTTTAAATACTGTGGGAAAAGAAGAGAATAAATATCTTTAAAAAAGATAGACGGCGTAAATTTGCCAGCAAATAGGCTGGGGCCCTTAACTCTTTCCCAAACGACAAAATTTGGACTGATCCAAATTGAAAGAGTTTGCAGACGACAATTTCAAATTTGATGAAAATGGCAGAAAGTTCTCAAAAAAGGTAGAAAACACTGTGGGAAAAGGAGAAATTGCTCGTTACGAGCAATTTCTCCTTTTCCCACAGTGTTTTCAAAAGACTTGTACTGCAGACACGTGAAAACCAGGGCTTGTTTGGGAAAGGGTTAAGATAAACACGTGTACATTTTTGACCAATCACAGATTTCTATTTATTCATTTTTTTTTTATCAGTACCGAAAAGCAGGTCAGAAGCCAATACATTCAGCTTCACCGAAAAATGCTGGTCACTAGTATTTTCTTTTTCCCGCAAAGTTTTCTACTCTTTCATGAACAAAGTCCATCCAGTGGGTGGAATTTGATTATCGCTTCTAATCTAGAACAAACGAGCTTTTTTTTTTTTCTCAGGGTCGTTAAAACTCGGGATTGTGTGGTAAAGGGTTAAGGGTTCTTTGTTTTAATAAGATCAGTTTGTGTCGTGCCCACCTGTACACAGTTGACGGGGAATAGAAATAAAGTAACGTAAAAACCTGTCTTAAGTGGCTACCTTTATTGGGCGGGCATCCTGTTTCAAGCGTATACAAACTCTTTGCCAAAAGACTTGTCCAAACTGAAAGTATTTGCAGACGACAAAATAAATGTAATTCAAAAATTGAGATGTGTTTTGGTGGGGTAGAAAACATTATGGAATGCTGGTTATCAGCATTTTCTCCTTTTCCCACAATGTTTTCAAAAGCATTCGTTCTCAGGGTCGTTAAAGGCGGGATTGTGTGGTAAAGGGTTTTAATTAGCTTATAAGTATGACCTAACATTAACTCTTTACCAAACGACAAAATTTTAGACTAGTCCAAATTGAAAGCAGTTGCAGACGACAAAATAAATGTAACTAAAAAAATGAAATTTGTCTTGGGAAGGGTAGAAAACATTGTAGGAAAAGGAGAAAATGCTGGTTACCAGCATTTTCTCCTTTTCCCACAATGCTTTCAAACGACTAAATTCTCAGGGTCGTAAAAAGTCGGGATTGTGTGGTAAAGAGTTAACTCTTTCTTTCTTCCAGTCTGTCTGTCTGTCTGTCCGTCCGTCCGTCTGTCATTCTCTCTCATATTGTGCTCTGGTACCATTACGAACTATTGTGCTGCAAAAAGGTATCTAACCCTTTGACACAATAATTTGAGCCATGCTCTGTGAAAAGAGGTTAATGCATCCACAAAATGTATCGATCAGCAGGTCAACCTGCTCAATCCGTGCATGGTGACCTGAATTGAAAAGTTTTGCTATTAACCCTTTCCCAAACAAGCCCTGGTTTTCACGTGTCTGCAGTACAAGTCTTTTGAAAACACTGTGGGAAAAGGAGAAATTGCTCTTAACGAGCAATTTCTCCTTTTCCCACAGTGTTTTTTCCCCATTTTGATAACTTTCTGCCATTTTCATCAAATTTGAAATTGTCGTCTGCAAACTCTTTCAATTTGGACCAGTCCAAAATTTGTCGTCTGGGAAAGGCTTAATCAGTTTTCTGTATGGCAAAGGACAATTCTACCATTTGATTCCGTCGATTGTATAATACAACATGGATTTTATGGATCCATAATTATATGGTGACTTGCTTGGTATATAATGCATCACGGAGATGGATTTAAACCCCTTTTCCAAGAGAATGGCTCGTTTGTTTGTTCCACCATGAAAAAGACTGCTTTTGAAACTGACTAAAAACCTAATATCACATGAGTCTAGTTCCACTACATTCTCCTTTAACACATTACATGAGTCTCGTTTCACAACACTGCCCTGTTAACTTGGCACAAATTTTGTAATACTTTGCACTAACCCTCTACCACACAATCCCGTGGTTAAACGATCCTGAGAAAGAAGCCTGTTGAAAACATTGTGGAAAAAGGAGAAAATGCCGTTAACCAGCATTGTCTCCTTTTTCCACAATGTTTTCTACCCTATCAAAGGCAAATCACACTGTTTGCAGCCAAGCTACTTTGTTGCTGCAAAAGTTTTCAACTGAGACAAGTCTGAAAAATTTTTCATGTCGTTAAGAGTTAAACACTGTCAAACTAATTATGTAACAGATAATCAATCTATAAGGCAAAACAAGTACTATAAACAAATTCAGTGCAAGACCCTCTTATTCAAATACTCTTTCTTTCCAAAAACCATTATAGATTGGGGTAAGTAAGACACCAGTGTTCACAGCACCAAGACAGTCGAGGGTTTCCAGCGATCCTCTCACTTGGGACTGATTTGTCCCTCCTTTCCGGTGAAACTATGTCAAAAGGCCCTGTGGCTTACAGACCCAAATCAAGATCTCACCATTCGACACACAACTGAATTTGTCATGTGTTAATTTTTCCAGTTTGATTTTAAGTCTGAAATTATGTCATGCCCAAATCATTTCAGTTTAATCGTAAGTAAGCAATTACGTTAGTCATGCAGTGCAAGTCGTTTCATTTTAATCTTAAATCTGAAGTTATGTTAGTAACATGCAAATCTTTTCAACTTAATCTTAAATCTGAAATTATGTTAGTCATGTGCTAATCTTTTCAATTTAATCTTAAATCTGAAATTATGTTAGCCATGTGCAATTTTTTTCAATTTGGTCTTAAGCCTGAAATTATGTTAGTCATGTGCAAATCTTTTCAATTTAATCTTAAGTCTGAAATTATGTTAGTCATGTGCAAATCTTAATTATGTTAGTCATGCAGTGCAATTTTTTTCAATTTAATCTTGTTAGTCATTTGCAAATCTTTTCAGTTTATTCTTAAGCCTGAAATCATGTTGGTCATGTGCAAATCTTTTCAATTTGATCGTAAGTCCGAAATTAATTTAGTCATGTGCAAATCTTAATTATGTTAGTCATGCAGTGCAAATTTTTTCAATTTAATCTTAAATCTGAAATTGTGTTAGTCATTTGCAAATCTTTTCAGTTTATTCTTAAGTCTGAAACTATGTTGGTCATGTGCAAATCTTTTCAATTTAATCTTAACTCTGAAATTTTGTTAGTCATGTGCAAATCTTAATTATGTTAGTCATGCAGTGCAAATCTTTTCAATTTACTCTTAAATCTGAAATTATGTTAGTAACGTGCTAATCTTTTCAATTTAATCTTAAATCTGAAATTATGTTAGTCATGTGCAAATCTTTTCAATTTTATCTTAAATCTGAAATTATGTTAGTCATGTGCAGATCTTTTCAATTTAATCTTAAGTCCGAAATTATGTTAGTCATACAGTGCAGATCTTTTCAATTTAATCTTAAATCTGAAATTATGAAAGTCAAATGCAAATCTTTTCAGTTTAATCTTAAGTCTGACAAAATTAGGTTAGTCATGCAGTGCAAATCTTTTCAATTTAATTTTAAGTCTGAAATTATGTTAGTCATTTGCAAATCTTTTCAGTTTATTCTTAAGTCTGAAATTATGTTGGTCATGTGCAAATCTTTTCAATTTAATCTTAACTCTGAAATTTTGTGGTCTGGGAAATGAGTTTACTGAAGTAATCTTCTAATTTGTAAAAAACAAATTTATTTGTCCACCTATCACCATGGTTACATTATTAAATGCACATATATTTTTTTCAACTGCTATAAAAGACCAAAGAAACCTGAAACAGGGCGAGATAGGCAACAGAAGAATCGGCATGATGAAGTAAAATTATCTAAAAAGATGTTCTATAATGGATAAAAATCTCAGAAACATGTAATTATCTAATTCTTTACAATACAGCCCTGAGTTTTAACGACCCTGAAAAAGAGAGTCTTTAGAAAACATTGTGGGAAGAGGAGAAAATGCTGGTAACCAGCATTTTCTCCTTTTCCCACAATGTTTTCTACTATTTGAAAGACAAATTCCACCATTTGAGCCAAATTTATATTGTCGTCTGCAAATGCTTTCAATTTGGACCAGTCCACATTTTTCTCATGTTGTAAACAGCTCATCCTTAAAGTACCTTTCACAACTATAGTTGCCTTTGCGGCCAGTGTAAAATCAAACATGCAGCCTGATCTTTGATCTACACTGTCGGCTTCCTGAAACACAGTTTAATAAAGCAACCATGAAATTGCAATTATTTGAGTTGTCTTCCTAAGATGAAAATGTCTGATAGATTTATTTCGCGCTGTAAGGGTTGAACAAACTGTCACTTTTAAACTCTTCCACAGGTCTTTGTCATAAAAAAAAGTTATCCTGAGCTAAAAATATACTATTACATTGATTTTTATCACTAATCAAGGTCTGTATTCACCAACCATTCTTAATTTGAAAGTAACACAACTTCTGATTGGCTAAACCATTAGATTGGCTAAACCAAACTTGGTTTAGCCATTCAAAAGTGTTATTTTTAAATTTGAAAATTCTGGAGTATAAGACTAAGAATGTTCTTACGATTGCTTGTTGAATACGAACCCAGGAATGCCAACGCTAACATATGGGCGTTACATTTTCTGAATTCCATCACTCAGATTTTTGTACAGTCTCTGTCGACGAAAATTTTTCTTCCTTGCTGAGACAGAGACAAAATTAAATGAGCCTGTATCAGCAATGCTGTCAAATAAATCACACACATATCCTTTATCAGTTTCCTTTAAAGATTTGTTTAAGATCTCCATCAGTTTATATCTATCTGTTGTTGAACAATCTTTAGTGGAATTAATACATGAAGAGGTCTTCACTGGCACATCTACTTTGTAAATATTTTCACAGGGAGAAGATTGCAAAACATCTAAACTGCTTACACCTGATTCACCTGGCAATGAAGATACCACAGTTTCATTTCTGCAATCTTTTCTTTCTTGTAAGGACCCACCTGTGTTGCCATCTGTTGAGACCTCTGGAACAAATTTTATAACTGTATCTCTATTTGCATATATTTTTGAAGAATCTTCAGGGATAGGTCTTTCTCTGGGTAGATCTATATGGTTATCAGAGATAACTTGACATTTCTCTGTATAATCCCCTGAACAGACACTCTGCTGACTGTATGTACCACTTTCATGTCTAGATTTTATACAATGCAGATCACTTCGTCCTACATTACAACACAGAGAGGTGACTGGTTCTATGTCAAGGTCATTTGACATACAAGCATCATTTTGAATTACATTGATTGGAGTCTCAGGAATAGCAAAAATGTTGTCGTCTGATAATTCTCTTACGTCAGTATCACTTATTTCTGTAATATTATCTTTTACATCAAAATCTTGCAAGTTTAAGGCTAGACTCTCTGAATCTCTAATTTTTGATCCAGGTTTTTCTGAAAGTGGGTACATGTCCACTGAAGCAGATGCTGTTCTTTCTGCAGATAAAATCTTACAATAGCCATGATTTTCCCGTTTTTTGCCAATTATTTCTCTAATATTATCTTTTACTTTAAAATCTTGCAAATTCAAGGCTAAATTCTCTGAATCCAGAACTCTGGATCCAGGTTTTTCTGAAAGTGAGTTAATGTCCACAGAAGCAGATGTTGTTCTTGCAGCAGATGAAATCTTACGATGGTCAACATTTTTTTGTCTTTCAATTTGTGATGTTTTGTACTGATGTTTTTCACCATTTTCTTTTTCATCAATACTTATGTTTATGTTCATATGATATCCTACATTTTGTGGTTTGGTGGTTGTAACTTTCAAAGCTTCATTATCCTCAACATCCAAGTTATCAGAATGTGTCTCGATTGTTCCTTGCAAGTTTGAAGTCCTGGTCCCTAATGCCATATTGTGATTTTGTGTTGAAAGAGCACGGACAGATAATTCTGTTTTTCTAGGAGATTGATACAGTATTCCTTTCTGCTTCTGTCTTCTGTTGATCTTTGCTTTTAGATGACGTTTCTTTGATTTGATGACTTTGCCATTTGTAACAGTACTAGCTTGGTAATCCTTCATAAAGGTTTTGACAGAAAGTGGAACACAGGAATGTCTCGTTTCCCTTTTATTGAGATATTTTTGAAAGCAGGTCATGTCTGACCGATCAGCAATGTTTACACCAAATGGTCCCCTAGATTTCGATTTTACAACTGGAACAATATGTTGTGGTCTTAATGTTGACACAAACGTCACTAACTCTGTATATGAACTGTGATCTGAGTATGGCACAATAAACACATTCTCATTATTTGAATAGGGTTCTGCGTCGATTCCACAATACAGTGCAGTTGGGAGAATTACTATGGTTGGAGACTGTTGATTTAGATTGGCAATAAACTTGTTGCTTATCTTGTGAAACGGTACAACTTGAATTTGACAGTCTGAACAATTATTCTTGAAAACATTTTGTACCTCCAATATCCGAAGAGTATCAAAATAAGATGGTGGAACAGATATCCAGGTTTTACAATGCATGGCTATCGTATGTAATAACTCTTCCTTTCCTAGAGTTCTCATTGCTACAACTACTCTGTGATTTGGGTGTGACTTAATTATCTTGATAATCATTTCTGTAGCTTCATCCCTGTCTGGAAACACACATCCCGGAGAACAGTAAGTATTGTCCAAATACAGGGTGTCTATTTTCCCTGAAAAAAGGATAAAAAATTAAAACAATATGGAAAGATTTGCCCCAATGACTTTTTTTCACAACTAACATGACCCTTTTTCAAACTCATTTGATATGTCAGCAAAACATTTCATCCAATTTTCATGATTATTGGATAGAAAATTTTCATGAGTATTAGAAAGAAAATGCACATAGGGTAATAGTTCACGCCTGGATGACACATGACAGACAACGTTCTACGGACACATTGATTGATTGTATGGTGTTTAACGCCGTTTTCAACATTATTTCAGTCGTATCGCGGCCGCCAGTGCACCTATCCATGCTTTCCTGGAGTTTCTTTTTACCAGTACTCTGCACAATATTCTTTCCAAGCCATTGGCTGCTTTCCCACATAACCATCGTTGAAACAATGGTCAGCGGTGAGAGAGGAATGAATCCTGTCGCAATGACTATCATCAATCCTCTGAAAGAAATTGGCCAAGCCGGGGATTGAACCAGCGACCTCTTGTTCTCAGGTCCTGTATGCTACCTACTGAGCTACTATGGCTCGGCCTCTATGCACACAGCACAATCCCATAAGCTAATTATGAGCTCTTTCTATTCAGGTGAGCTAAATAGACAAACTTACAGCTTGCAAAATGACCATCCCTCTATTTCAACACCCCAAAATTGCACATTTTAAATTACCATAACCATACAGTTTAACCCTTTACCACACAAACCCAACTCTTAGTGACCCTGAAGGAGAAGCCTTTTGAAAACATTGTGGGAAAAGGAGAAAATGCTAGTTACCAGCATTTTCTCCTTTTCCCACAATGTTTTGTTTCCTTCCCAAATCAAATTTCAATTTTTGAGTCACATTTATATTGTTGTCTGCAAATGCTTTCAATTTGGACGTGTTTAAAATTTTGCCGTTTGGTAAAGAGTTAAATGATTGCAAAGAAAAATATGTGAGCCACGCTCTGGCAAATGGGGTTTAATGCATCTCGGTGATCCATGATACCAGCCAAGCCGTCACATAACTATGGATCCATAATAGCCACTATTTTCAACATTTGACTGAATCATGAGTTACAGTAGTCCTTGGACATACAGAAAATTTACCAATAGCAAAGTTTAGGCCCAGGTCAGTTGATACTTTTCGCAGATGCATTAAGCCCCTTTTTCACAGAGCATGGTTCATATCTAATTTTATTTATTGGTGTTACACAATATATTTTGATATAGAGAATGCAAGCTAACTAGGTCCCTTTAATCGTTACCCCATGTATTTTGGCAATGATTGCAAAGAAAAATAAATGAGCCATGCTCTGGCAAATGGGGTTTAATGCATCTCCGTGATCCATGGTACCAGCCAAGCCATCACATAATTATCAATCCATAATAGCCACTATTTTCAACATTTGACTGAATCATGACTTACACTAGTCCTTGGACATACAGAAAATTTACCAATAGCGAAGCTTCGCCCAGGTCAGCCTGTGCGGACTGTGCAGGCTGACCTGGGTCGATACTTTTCGCAGATGCATTAAGCCCCCTTTTCACAGAGCATGGCTCATATCTAATTTTATTCATTGGTGTTACACAATAAATTTTGAAATACAAAATGCAAACGAACTAGACTGCTTTAATTGTTATCCCATGTATTTTGGCAAGTGAAAATATCAGTTGAACCAGTCCATTCCAATGGACTGGTTCAACTGATATTTTCTGATGGGACAAGTGAATCCCCTAAACTGATCAGAAGAAAAAACCTCTGGTGACATAAAGTGAATGCCCGATTTTGGAAACCAGCCCTGTGATCGAAGATGCAGCAATCATGTGCGCTTCTTGGCAAAAATGGCATTATCTTATAAATGATACCAGAAACATAACAAATATTTAGCTTAAACTGGCAGCCTGTTATCGATCTTCGTATCAACAACAGGTAACACGCAATGCTTACAAGTCGAGTTTCTGCCTGGTTCGAGATTACATGAGATAACGTGAGACTTGGAAATTCAAACTTTTATTTTATTTATGCACATAGATTGACCTTATCGACAGAAATTAAATTCTTTAGCAAGTTAAATAAATTGATCGCCTTCTGATAAATCTTCGTGTGCCATGAAAATCTTAGCCAAAGATAGAATTATTACTCGATTGTTTTTAAAACAAATAAAGGCATTCTGTTACAGGCTATCTGACTGGTGGATTCGGTACATATGCAAACCAATAGCTGCCCTCGATAAATCGGCTGTTGCCTGTTGTCTATCGGACAGTTATGGGAGATACAACGGGTACCAGTTTAATATTTGGCTCTGTCCATTAGTTTTCTATTGACCCTTTACCAAACAATCCTGACTTTTAACGACCCTGAGGAAAAAGCCTATTGAAAACATTGAGAGAAAAGGAGAAAATGCTGGTAACCAGCATTTTCTCCTTTTCCCACAATGTTTTCTACTCTTCCCAAAACAAATTTCAATTTTTGAGTAACATTTATTTTGTCTGCAAAAGCTTTGAATTTGGATTGATCTAAAATTTTGTCGTTTGGTAAAGAGTTAAACATGGAACTGGTTCCTATACATCATTTCTTTATGGTATGTTTTTGTACTTGAACCAGTTATCCAGTGGATCAAAAAGTTAACTCTTAACTCTTTACCACACAATCCCGACTTTTAACGACTCTGTGAAAGAGGCCTTTTGAAAACCTTGTGGGAAAAAGAGAAAATGCTGGCAACCAGCATTTTCTCCATTTCCCACAATGTTTTCTACCCTTCCCAAAACGAATTTCAATTCTTCAATCATATTTATTTTGTCGTCTGCAAATGCTTTCAATTTGGACCAGTCTGAAATTTTGTCGTTTGGTAAAGAATTAAGTCATGGAATAAACACAACAGACATTTTCAATCTAGAGAAAGAATCACAAAAATTGCAGTTTCAACCTTTTTTAGGTCTACATTGCTTTAGCTAAGCCGATTGCACCTTTTTTGCAGTCTGGTTTTGATCTACACTGGACACAAAGGATGCTTTAAAGCAACTACAGTTGTGAAAAGTGCTTTAACCCTTTATCACACGACAAAATCTAAGACCAGTCCAAACTGAAAGCATTTGCAGATGACAATTTCAGTGTTGCCCAAATGATGGGATTATTCTTTGATAGGGTAGAAAACATTGTGGGAAAAGGAGAAAATGCTGGTTACCAGCATTTTCTCCTTTTTCCACAATGTTTTAAAAAGGCTTCTTCCTCAGGGTCCTTTGAAGTCGGCATAGTCTGGTAGAGGGTTAAGGATTAACTTAGAGCCTAGATTGGTTACCTCCCCTGATACAGCAAGTGTATATAGGGATCGGTACAGGCTATTACAAATGGGCGGAATTCTGCCCGTCTGCTTTTAGAACAACCATGTCGCGAGACTATTAGCGATTCAGGGGAGGTCACTCTCACTTCCTGAGCAGGGGGTTTTCTAATATTTCTGACGTTACGAGTAAGTGAACTGTATTTTTAGTATCACCTTTTAATGTTTATGTCTGCTAATATTCTTTTTAGTTTCGATTACCAATTTCAAATTGTGTGAAATATCGCAGTGTTACCTATACAGCCAAACTGGAAATGTGTAAGCTTCTCTGATTGGCCATTCTGTGATATACATGTGGCCCAATGGAAAGCAACAACACAATAGCTTGTGCCAGTTGTAATATGTAAATCTACAATGGGGACCAGTTCACTTAGAGCCCTGTGGCCAGTGTTAAATTCCATCTACTAACCTGTTAAAAGGGAGAGGGGTGGAGACAGCAGCATCTGTGGGTTATATCTGAAATCTCCAGTGTGTAAAATCCTTCCAAAGTACCCTTCAAATAAGAACATGACAGCCCCTGGGCAATGGTTGGCATCCAATGCAGTAACAGTCATTTGTTCTTTGTTCTCTCTGTCCAGGAAAACCACAGTTGGCGTGTCTATCTATCAAAAGATTGCTTGAATGGTATATGAATAGTCATGTCATGTCCCCATGGACACAGCCCACTTATTTGTTTCCATGGGTACAATATAGCCTGGGTTCCAGTCCGATCATTTTTTCCTTTTTTATATTTAGACTTTAGTTTGTCAAAAATGACGTCATTTTGACGAAGTAAAGTCTGTATATAAAAGAGGAAAACATGATTGGACTGAAACCCAGGGTAGGTACAACAGTACTATGATGCAGTTTAGAAGTGATCTGCCAAAGGGCACTCCCATAAAGAAACAAATAATTGGGATAGGTAACAAACCCATGACCTCTTGGTTAGAACCTACACCATACATCAAAAGAATAAATGAACCATGCTCTGTAAAAAGGGGGTTTAATGCATCTACAAAAAGTATCCGCCAAGGTAAGCCTGCACAGCCCACACAGGCTGACCTGGGCAGAAACTTTTTGCAATTGGTTAATTTTCTTTTGTCATCTTCACAATAATTTCCATATGTATAAATGGTTTGATTTAAATTTAAATGCATTTTAACACTCACTTTGTTCACTTTTGACAGCTATTGTTACTTTAACATTTGTCTTTGAAATCAATGCAAACAGTCTAGCTACTTACTGACTTAACCCTTTCCCAAACAAACCCTGGTTTTCACGTGTCTGCAGTATAAGTCTTTTGAAAACACTGTGGGAAAAGGAGAAATTGCTCGTAACGAGCAATTTCTCCTTTTCCCACAGTGTTTTCTACCCTTTATGAGACCTTTCTGCCATTTTCATTAAATCTAAAATTGTCGTCTGCAAACTCTTTCAATTTGGACCAGGCAACAAGCCACAAAATCATATAACACTTTACCAAAAGACAAAGTTTGAGACTAGTCCATACTGAAAGCAATTGCAGACAACAAATTAAAGGTCACACAAATTATGGCATTTGTCTGGGAAAGAGTAGAAATCAGTGTGGGAAAAGAAGAAAATGCAGTTAACCAAAATTTTCTTCTTTTCACACTATGTTTTCAAATTATTTTCCTTGGGGCTGTTATAAGCTGGGATTGTTCGGTACAAGGTTGAAAACAGGAAATTTATATTTTGACAAAAAATTGACTACTGTATTGTCTCTTTTTAATGCCCCCCCGCCACCCCAGGGGGGTTACATTTTCCAAAAGAGAGGTGATTAAAAGAGGTAAAAGACATAAAATTTTCCGAGAACGACAATAACACTACTGTCCATGTTTTAGTCAGTGCCTGCTGTGAAGTGAGAAACCAGCTGTATTTAATGCAGAATATTGGTTTTACCGATGATCAAGATTCGTTTGGACATTAAATAATATTCATAATCAACATGAGACACTGATCTTTGATACTTTTACTTTCTAATAGTTTTTCAATATGTAGTTGACAAACTTTGTATTACAGGAAGTTTTTAATGTTATCGGAAGTGTATGTATATTCGGACAGTCACAGTAAGGCGGTAAAGACATCAATTCGTGAAGTAATCAGGATCATATCTATGCAGTAAGTTTATTCCGGCTGATTTATTTCAACTTAATCGATAGGTTGGCCATCTGGTAAGCCAATTCTTGGTTAGAGGGGGGACGTCAATAACTTTAATAGGGGACATTTGGGTATCTCCCAATAAGTCTCGATACTCACCTCAAGAATTTTGAACAGCTCTTCTTTAAGTGCATACTTGTATTTCAAAAGTCTTCCAGTGACCTCAGAACAGTGTATGGGATAATTCCAGGATGATGTTAAACCTGTTTGTGAGAACAGAGAAACACTTGGCACTTTACCAAATTACAAAATTTTAGACTTTACCGTATTGGAAACACTTGTAGAACTGAAGACAGGTTAACTCTTTACCAAATGACCAAATTTTAGACCAGTCCAAATCGAAAGCTTTTGCAGACGACAAAATAAAGGTGACTCAAAAATTGAAATTTGTTTTTGGAAGAGTAGAAAACATTGTGGGAAAAGGAGAAAATGCTGGTTACCAGCATTTTCTCCTTTTCCCACAATGTTTTCAGAAGGCTTCTTCAGGGTCGTTAATAGTCGGGATTGTGTGGTAAAGGGTAAACATGCCTTCAGTGACTGTATTTGTCTTTGAATGGGGAAGAAAATGGCGTTTCATCCTTTGCACTCAATACTCTCAAAAGCATTCTTTCCTCCAGGTCATTAAAACTAAAACTATCTCAGGCTGACAAAATTTTAGACTTGTCCAAATTGATGGCATTTGCAGATGACACATTAAATGTGGTTTGTATAATTTGAATTATCCAAACACGGGATGCTCAGACGGTGGCGTACAGGACTTGAGAGGTCGCTGGTTTGATCCCCGGCTCGGCCAATTTCTTTTAAGGATTGATGATAGTCATTGTGACAGGATTCTGGATTCATTTCAGATGGTCATTGCTTACCATTGTTGCATCAATAGTCATGTGGAAAAGCAGCCAGTGGCTTGGAAAGAATATTGTGCGGAGAACTGGTAAAAGAAAGTCTAGGAAAGCATGGATAGGTGCACTGGCTGCCGTGATATAACTAAAATGATGTTGAAATGGCATTAAACACCATACAATCACTTGATAATCTGAATTGTCTAAGAAATGGTACAAAACATTGTGGGAAAAGGAGAAAAATGCTGGTTACCAGCATTTTCTACTCTTCCCACAACGCTTTCAAAAAACATTTTTCTCAGGATCTTTAAAACACAGGACTCCGTGGTAAGGGTTAGGTACAGACACTGTTTGTTGTAGAAATAAAACTACAAAAATGTCCCTCATCTCATGAACATACTAGTCCAAATACTGTAATTGGATCTCAAATTAACCCTTTACCACACAATCCTGAGTTTTAACGACGCTGAGGAAGAGGCCTTTTGAAAAATTGTGGCAAAAAGAGAAAATGCTGGTAGCCAGCATTTTCTTCTTTTCCCACAATGTTTTCCGTCCTTTTACAGACAAATCTCGAGATATGAGCCATATCTACCGGTAATTTGACGTCTGTAAATGATTTTAGTTTGGAAAAGTACAAAGTTTTGTCATGTGACAAAGGGTTAAACCATTTATATATTATAAATGAAAATTATCCTTTCTTTATGATGATCCCATACCTGCAATGTGGTCCCCATGGAGATGGGTCAAGAAAAACAATCTCACATGCGGACATTCTCTTACTTTCCAAAAATCAACGGCTATTGGAGTATTTGGAATCACGCAGCCATTCATATCGGAGTTGTTACAGTGGCAAAGATTTCAGCACAAAGTATCTGTCAATATACCTGAAAACAAAATATGCCAAGATTGCTTCATTTGGATGAATTTGCATCACTTGGACTTATATACAACTGATAATGTGTATTAACCCTTTAGCACACAATCCAAAGTTTTAGTGACCCTGAGGATGAAGCCTTTAAAAAACATTGTGGGAAAAGGTGAACATGCTGGTAACCAGCATTTTCTCCTTTTCCCACAATGTTTTCTAACCTTCCAAAGACAAATTTCATAATTTGTGCAACACTTAATTTGTTGTCTGCAAAATCTTTGCCCAACAACAAAAAATTTAGACTGGTCCAAATCAAAAACATTAGCAGATGACAAACGTGGCTCAAAAACTGAAATTTGTCAGAAATTCAAAGGATAGAAATCATTGTGAGAAAAGGAGAAAATCCTGGTTACCAGCATTTTCTCCTTTTCCCACAATGTTTTCCAAAGCCTTCAGAATCATGGTTGTTGAAAGTCTGGTTTGTGTGGTAACTTGCCTATTTATTAGCCAAATTTACTCTAATTCCATGCCACTCTGCTTTATTGCTAATCATGGCTGGAGAATAGGAGCTATTTTTCCAAATGAGAATAAAAATGTAACTTACTTAATCATAGTATCTTTTTTAAAATGAAATTTTGTTTGGCATAATCTGGTTTGATCACTGAAACAGATTTTGTCCGAAAAAAAAAAATAAATAAATAAAAAAATCTATAGTGAATTCCGGTGCATTACAAAAATCAACTGCATCAATGTTACAAAACCTGGTGATGACTTTGTCTGCAATTCAACATCAACAGCGTTTTGTTATTAAATTCTGAATGAATCTTGCCATTCTTTAGTAAGACAGTGGCTGAATCTTTAAAAATAAAACTGATCGTAACTGATGTCAAGGTAACTGAAGTTCTTTTATGTAAGTGAACCAGGTTTTGAAGAGATCAGACTTGCGACATAAATGGGACCCTTTTCCGCCTTAATTGCTAAAGAAAAATAAAATGCAACATGTGAGATAGATCAATGAGAGGGGTAAATGGGTAAATATGCATGTATATTTCTGTTTCAACTAAATACACTGACAGTTCTTTTTCAATATTTTCCCACCTTTACCAGCCCACCGAACACTGCCCTGCGCAAAAAGACTTCGAAAACATTGCTGGAAATGGAGTAATGCTGGTTGTCTTAGCCAAGAATGCTCCAATCAGGTCCATTGCTGTCAACATATCCCATTCCCGAGATGGTTTAACCCTTTACCACACAATCCCGACTTTTAACAACCCTGAGGAAAAAGCCTTTTGAAAACATAGTGGGAAGAAGAGAAAATGCTGGTAACCAGCATTTTCTCTTTTTCACACAATGTCTCCTACCCTTCCCAAATCAAATTCCAAATTTTTAGTCACACATATTTTGTCCAAATTTTTAGTAACACATATTTTGTCGTCTGCAAAATGCGTTCAATTTGGACGAGTCTAAAATTTTTTCGTTTGGTAGAGACATAATTCTTTACCAAATGATTCCTAGTTAAAAAAAAAAAAAAAAAAAAAAAGATTATGAGAAACGTCGAAAATGCTGGTAAATATTAACAGCACTTCCTCTAACAATGTTCCTACTATATCAAATACAATTCCATTGGGCGAACATGTTTTAGGGCGAACAGTCCCGGGTTCGTGACGATTCAATTGAGGCACCTTTCCTACTTTTCAAGTTAAAAATCGGTGAAAATCTTTGCCTTAATGTATTTTTACAGCTTCAGTTAAGATGCAATCACATTTAATATAAGTTTCAATTTTAAGAGAAAAACGGGCTACATCCTACGACCAAAAAGTTTTACTTACACAATTTTTTGAAAATGGCGGGTTTGTATTCAAGGGAGGCAACCTTTTTTAAATTGGAACAGCCATCACATTATTTAGGTAGAGTTTTGGCTAAAAGTATGATTAACTTTTATTATTCATTTCTTCTGAAAGAATTTGATTTTTTTTTAATTTCATCTATCTCGTCAGAGTAGTTTTCGATTCCCTGTTTCCTTCATACCCGCTGGGCCATATGTTTTACCTTTCATTCCTTTTCCATATAAATTTCTCGTAATTCACCACCCATCCCAGGGACGTAGCTGCCTGTACTCGAAAACACATACATTTTGCAGCAAGAAATGGCTTTAACAAAGATAGATGGCGTAAGAGATACTGGATTATGAATATTGAAACTCTACTGTCGCTCAATATGAAGTGAAATATATGAAAATTAATTTCGCGAGAAATTGTCCCTTTTTCTTCACCGTTTTCTTTTTTTGTTGAAAAGTTGGGTTATTGGGAAACGCTTATGAAATGTTAAATTTCTAATAATAATTGAAAAAAAATCTCTATTACATGTATATCAATTGGGTATGGTATGAATCAAGGCCCCGGGGTCTTGATTAGCGGTAGCAACGCGTGTAGCCTAAATAGTGGGTTCATAAATGTGCGAGCAAATATGCCGTCAGGGTCCGCAGAATTATTATGTTCATATTTTTGACCAATCGCAAACTACCATTTATTTATTAAATATATCAGTACCAAGAATTAGGTCAAAAGCCAGCGCAATCAGTTACACCGAATAAGGGAATAGAGTCAAATCGGCCCACTTCAAAGACGGCCCGGTCCGAAACGGTTAGGCCATACTTAGCAAAACAGCCCACTTCTGAATACAGATACCGAAAAGGCCCAACTTAAGGTCCAGCACAATGCAGGTTTTAAAATACATCTTGATTTAAATCATTCCCTTAGAAAATATGAAAATTATATTATAAAGATGGCAATCTGTTATTTTACAGTTAGTCCAAGTGTAAGTCGCTGGCAGAAAAGCGAATTTTAAAAGTAGTTCACACGTCGTCAGGTCGCTCTATGTTCTGTTTACTTTATACCTGGTTTTAAAATTCATTTTTCTGCCAGGACTAACACTTAGACCAACTGTACAATAACAGGTTGTCGTCTTCACATTTACCCAGCTCAGTCGGTAGCGTACAGGACTTGAGAGCAGGGGGTCGCTGGTTCGATCCCCGGCTTGGCCAATTTCTTTCCGATGATTGACGATAGTCATTGCGACAGGATTCATTCCTCTCTCACCGCTGACCATTGTTTCGACGATGGTTATGTAGGAAAGCAGCCAGTGGCTTGGAAAGAATATTGTGCGGAGTACTGGTAAAAGACACTCCAGGAAAGAATGGATACTGGTGCACTGGCCGCCGCGATATAACTGAAATAATGTTGAAAACGGCGTTAAACACTATACAATCAATTAATCAATCAATCACATTTACCCTACTTTTGAAAGGTATGGTTTCAATTCAATTGCATTTGAACACAAGCACTGTTTCTTTTTTTTTTTGGACGCTGTTTTGGTCTCAGTGGCGTTCGTGTTTCGGTCGCATTGTTTTGGTCTCAGTGGCGTTCGTGTTTCGGTCGCATTGCACATATTGATTTGGACGAGTCTAAACCTTTGTCGTCTGCTAGAGAACTATAGAACTTTATTACATTAAAATGATTTCTAACTCTGCGACGTTCGTGTTTTGATCGCGTTGCACATTATCAATTTGAAAAAAATCTAAATAATAAAAGCCTTCTGTCAGGGAACTAGAGTTACGACGTACACGACATGGCTCTCTGCGACGTTCCTGTTTCGGTCGCGTATTAATTTGCAGGAGCCTAAACCTTTGCCTTTTACTAGAGAACTATAGAACTTCACAATATATATACACACGAAATGGCACTTTGCGACGTTCGTGTTTCGGTCGCTTATGAGCGTTCAAATGTCGTCTGCTAGAGAACCATAAAGTTACGACATACACGATAATTATGCTACTCCGCGATGTTCGCGTTTCGGTCGCGTGACACATATTAATTTGAACGTGTCCAAACCTTTGTCAGTTGCCAGAGAACTATAGAACTTTACGACATAGCATCCCGCAACGTTCGTGTTTCGGTTATACATATCAGTCTGAACGAATTTAAAGCTCAAATGTCGTCTTCTAGATAAATATAGAACTTTAGGACAAATGACATGGCATTCGCGACGTTCCATGTTTCGGTCGCGTGATACTTTTGAGCTAAAAATATGTATGAGCCATGCTCTGTGAAAAGGGGGCTTGATGCATCTGCGAAAAGTATCGACCCAGGTCAGCCTGCGCAGTCCGCGCAGGCTCACCTGGGACGAAACTTCTCGCTATTGGCCAGTTTTCTGTAAGTCCAAGGACCAGTCTACCTTAGGATTCAGTCGGTTGTTAGAGAAAATGGATAAAAGTGAATCATAATCATGTGATGATTTGTATAGTATCATGCATCACGGAGATGAGTTAAGCCCTTCTTTGCCAGAGCGTAGACCATATATAAATTTGAACGAGCCCATAACTGAAGTGTCGTCTGCTAAAGAACTATACAGTTACGACATACACGATATGGCACTCCGCGATGTTCGTGTTAGCACTACGGCAATATCAATCGCCAATTATTGGTTATAGAGTCTCTTATAGCAGCGTATTTCATGTATTGATTTAGTTTCCATATGAGACAATAGACGATCGCTTTCACCAACACAGAGCTGGTGATTACCCCTTAGTGCTTTTGGAATTATTGGGTTTTTTGTGTGAGTGTGTGTGCGTAAACTTAGATCAAGATCATACTGCATTTTGTGGACAGTGTCAATTAAGATCAGCCGATATAGAGCATGTAGCCTGCAGGCTGGTTCTTGCCTGTACGCTCTCAGTTTTGTCTGTGTGTGAACCAGGGTCTGTACTCACCAACCATTCTTCAGAGTATTCTTGGTCTTATACTAAAGAATTTTTCTAAAATTTGAAACGTAACACAACTTCTGATTGGCTAAACCAAATGGTTTAGCCAATCAGAAGTTGCGTTACTTTCGAAATCAAGAATAAGGCCAAGAATGAAACTAAGAATGGTTGGTGAATACGGACTCCGGAAATCGCAATGTTTTAGCCTTTTTTTCCCCTTCATGGAGAGTGGAAAGTGTATTTGATCTATAGGGCGATTTAAGGGTTGATAAATACTCGGTGTGGGACTTGTATTGAGTTAATTCGTTAGTGGAATACAATATGCTTGGATACTATAATTAGTTGCCACTTTATCAGACGACAAAATTTTAGGTTTTGTCCAAATCCAAAGGATTTGCAGACGACAAAATAAATGTTACTCGTCCCAAGAGGTTTGTCATTTAACCATTCACCACACAAGTTTAACAACCCTTAGAAAGAAGACTTTTGAAAACATTGTGGGAAAAGAAGAAAATGCTGGTAACCAGCATTTTCTCCTTTTCCCACAATATTTTCTACCCTTTGAAAGACGAATTTCGTGTTTTGAGTAGCATTTAATTTGTCGTCTACAAAATGTTTTCTATTTGGACAAGTCTACATGTTTGAGTTGTAGTAAAGAGTCTAAGCTGTTATTGCAAATTGGCTCGAACCCAGTCAGACTTGGGACAGAGATCTTCCCGTGGTTTTGTTAAGTGGTTTCATTGTCTTGTGATTTAGGACCCACATATCGTCCTTTTTCTACAGTAATCTTGTGCAAATATAAAACAGATAAATTTTTGTTATTCTTTGGTTTAGAATCTACCACATTTTTTTTTTAACAAAGAAAAGACTCTTTAAAAAGAGTCGTATCTAGATATGAAATAAAGACTTCATCATCCCGTGTCTAGGTTTCAAGTCATACTTTTTTTTTGGCAAGAGCCGAGCGGCAGCACGAAATTCACCGAAAAAAATCACTTTACATCTTTTAATCAGATAGTAGCTCGAAGTTTTTTTATTTTAGTCCATTTTGGAATGGAACAAGTTAAATAAGCGGAGATTTGGGGAAGATTTGGGTAGACTTTGGGAAAGATTTGGGTAGATTTGGCAAATATTTGGGTAGATTTAGAAATATTTGGCAGTTCCGTGCCGCCCGTAAGGCTGTAGAAGACGTGTTAGTTTTTCGACGAATACGTAGGTCGTATATTAAGCCCTTTGCCAAAGGACAAAATTTTAGACTTGTCCAAACTGAAAGCATTTTCAGACGACAGAGTAAATGTGACCCAAAAACTGAAATTTCTCCTCGGAGCGTAGAAAACATTGTGGGAAAAGAAGAAAATGCTGGTTACCAGCATTTTCTCCTTTTCCCACAATGTTTTCAAAAGCCTTCTTGTAAAGGTCGTTAAAACTCCGGATTGTGTGGTAAAGGGTTAAGTTTACGTGTGTATGTATGGATAAAAATTTCATCATTTTGTAATTAGGATAGAAGTTGCACTTTCACTCTACAAAGATCGTTTGTTAGATCTAGAACAGAGCCTCTTGTCATTCTATTATTCGCATACAAGTCGCATATTTCTACAAGCACGTGCGCTAGATAAAGCAAAAGACCTCTTCAATCTTTGATATTGGATATCGGTAGTAGGATAATTACGGGAACTGAATATAGATATAGAATATAAATCTTCGTCCTTTTGTGATTTAGACACAAGCTGTGGTTTCACCACAACCTGGTGTAAACGCAGGTATAACTCCAACTCGATAAACCTTTCAGTAACAGTTAATATAATTGTTTGTTTTTTGGGAATACATGTTTAAAACCACGAACCATGATGAGACAATATGACCATTATCGAGTTGGGTTTATAAATTATCTCGTCACGGTACGTGATTTTAAACCTGTTATCCCAAACATAAACAAACATAAACAATAATGTAAACTGATAATGAAACGTTTATCGAGTAAGAGCTTTATATTATACTTCATCATTTTGTGATTAAGGACACAGGCCGTATTTTTTGCTACACGAATGTGTTACATATCTATAGAGTGACGACAACAGAAGTTATATCAGCAGCCCTTGTGATCGGACTATATATATATGTACATTCACAGGTAACATTTTTAGCACCTTTTTAAATAGCATATTATTAAGGACATTTTCGGGAGGTTTTTTTTTTTGCGCAACCTAGTGCGCATGGAAACAAGCTCTTTCGTCCCCGGGCTTGTTCGCCCGAGCTTGTTCGTCCGGGCTCGTTCGTCCAGGCGTGTTCGTCCTTTTTAATGATCTAATTTCTTTTAAAGTCAAATCACTAAGAACGCATATTAGTATAAAGGCGATATTGGACTCTTCACGAAGGAAATAGTTAGCAGTACTCGGATAGTTTCACTGTACGGTGCGAAATCATAAACAGCCTAAACATGTTTGTTCTTTCGTATTCAGGTTGTTAGAACACAGATAACCGGACATTATCCAAATCAATTACTGGACGTGTTTGAATCTGATACAGGACATATTCTTATCAAACATGAAGACGGAACTCCCAGATACTCAGACAGACAATACTTACTCGAAAAGAAATAAGAAGAAGAAGACAAAGTTTCATACAGAGGAAACAGAAAATCACAAACTTGTGGATGAATTTGTCCAGGTAAGTACAGTCACGACGTCAGTCCCCAGAGTCATGTTAGTCTCTTTGTTTACACACCATTCCTAGCCGTGGACGATATCATCATCATCATCATCATCATTCCTGCTAGTTAGATCCTCGCTGAATGTCCCTGATAGATATATTTTTAGCGCCATTTAGATCCGGGCGAGTAAGTTCCCCGCTAATATGATCCCCGCTGGTTAGATCCTTCGCTAGTTAGATCCCCTGTAGTTAGTTATATCACCGCTATTTAGATCATTGCCAGTTAAATCCTGGCTACTTAGATGTCCCGTTAGTTAGATGACTGCTGGTAAGATCCCGGCTAGTTAGATCCCCAGTTGCTAGTTGTCCACTACTAGTTTCATCACTGCTGGTTAGAAGTATGCTACTTATTTCCCCAAGCTAGATCATATGCTAGTTAGGTAACCGCTAGTTAGATTCCAGTAGTTATATCCCCGCTGGTCAGATCAACACCAGTTAGATTACCGTTAGTTAGATCCACGATAGGTCGACCAATGTTAGTTAGATTCCGGCTAAAAAAGATTTCCCCTGGTTAGAGCACCGCTAGTTAAATCTCTGCTTGTAAGATCACCGCAAGTTGTATGTAGATAAACGCTAGTGGGATACCCTTTAGTCATCCCCGATAGCTAGATCCTCACTAGTTATCCTCGGTAATTAGGTCCTTGTTAATTACATTCCTGCTAGTTTCATCACCGCTAGTTAGATCTTCACAAGTCAGAATCCGGCTAGTTACATTACCGCTAGTAAAATTCCCGCAGGTAACATCATCGCAAGTTATATAGCTGCTATTTAGATCCTGGCTATTTAGATCACTGCTAGTTAGATTACCGCTATTTACATCACCGCTAGTCGGATCCAAGCTAGTTGGATCACCACTTGTAAGATCTTGCACGTACGATTCCCGCTAGTTAGATCATCGGTAGTTACCTCACTTCTTGTCAGGTCCCGCTAGTTACATCACCGCTAGTTACATCCCGGCTAGTTGCATCACTGCTACTAAGATCCCTCTGGGTTTATCATCGCAAGTTACATTTCGGCTAGTTACATGTATATCCCCCACTAGTTACACCGCCTTTTGTTACATCATCGGTAGTGACATATCCCCTAGTTAAATCCCCGCTAGTAAGACCAAACCTTGTCACATTACCGCAGTAAGATCCTAGCTAGGTTTATCACCTATAGTTACAATCACCACTGGTTACATTTCTGCTTGTTACATCCCTGCTAATTGCATCACCCTTGTAAGATCCCCGTGGGAATTGTCACCGCCAGTGACATCACCGCTAGTTAGATCCCAGGTAGGTTTATCACCGCTAGTTACATCACCGCTGGTTACATTTCTGCTAGTTACATCCCTGCTTGTTACATCACCTCTAATTACATTTCTGCTAGTTACATCCTAGCTAGTTACGTCACTGCTAATAAGATCTCAGCTAGGCTCGTCACCGCTAGCTACATCACCGGTAGTTACATCGCAGCTAGATGGAACAAAGTTAGCTATCACCGCCCCCGGTGGTTACATCACCGCTAGTTAGATCCCTATTTGTTAAAATCCCACCAGTTACATCACTGCCAGTTCGATCCCCTCTTGGTCTTTTAGTTTCCCAGTAGTCAGATCCCCGTTAGTTATATCACCCCTAGTGTTACATCAACGCTAGTTACATCACTGTCAGTCAGATCCCCGCTAGTTACACTACCTTTAGTTAGATTCCCGCTATTTACATCACTGTTAGTTAGATCGCCGCTAGTTACATCACCTCTAGTCATATCACTGATAGACAGACTGAAGCTAGTCATCCCCGCCCAGTAGATCCCCGGTGGTTAGATTAGCGCTAGTTAGATCCCTATTTGTTAGAATCCGGCCAATATATCACTGCTAGTTAGATCAGCTCTTGTTCTTTCAGATTCCCACTAGTTAGATCCCCGTTACGGTTACATCACTGCTAGTTAGATCACCGCTAGTTACATCACTGTCAGTCAGATCCCCGCTAGTTACACTACCTCTAGGTAGATTCCAGCTAGTTACATCACTGTTAGTTAGATCGCCGCTAGTTACATCACCTCTAGTCGTATCACGGATAGATAGACCAAAGCTAGTTATCCCCGCCCTGTAGATCCTGGGTAGTTAGATCACCGCTAGTTAGATCTCCATATGTTAGAATCCAGCCAGTTACATCACTGCCAGTTAGATAACCCCTTGTTCTTTTAGATTCCCACTAGTTAGATCCCCGCTAGTTACGTCACCGCTAGTTATATCACCGCTAGTTAGACCCCCGCTAGTTACATCACCGCCAATAAGATACTCGCTAGTTACACCATCGCTAGTAAGAATCCCGCTAGTTACATCACTGTTGGCTAGATCCCTGCTAGTTACATCACCTCTAGTCATACATGTATCACTGATAGATAGACCAAAGCTAGTTATATCCGCCCTGTACATCCCCGGCGTTTAGATTACCGCTAGTTAGAGCCCTATTTGTTAGAATCCAGCCAATTACATCACTGCTAGTTAGATCACCTATTGTTCTTTCAGATTCCCACTAGTTAGATCCCCGCTAGTTACATCACCTCTAGTTGTATCACTGATAGATAAACCAAAGCTACCTATCCCCGCTCAGTAGATCCCAATGGTTAGATCACCGCTAGTTAAATCCCTATTTGTTAGAATCCCGCCACTTAGATCCCAATGGTTAGATCACCGCTAGTTAAATCCCTATTTGTTAGAATCCCGCCACTTAGATCCCCGCGAGATACACTACCTCTAGTCAGATTCCCGCTAGTTACATCACCACTAGTTAGATCCCCGTTAGTTACATCACCGCTAGTTCGATCCCCGCTAGTTACGTTACCGCCAATTAGATCCCCGCTACCTCGAGTTAGATTCCCGCTAGTTACATCACTGCTAGTTACATCGACGCTTGTAAGATCCCAGCTAGTCTCATCGCCGCTAGCTTCATCACCGCTGGTTACATCGCAGCTAGATAGAACAAAGCTAGCTATCCCCACTCAGTAGATCCCGGCTGTTGGATTACCGCTAGTTAGATCCCTGCTTGTTAGAATCCCGCAGTTACATCACTGCTAGTTAGATCATAGGCCACTTAAATTCCAAAAGTCCATTACAGGTTAACGAAATTTTACTTATCGGACACCGTTGCTATAAATAGCACATTGGCGACTACCGCTATGTCTTATTATATACAATATAGACGCAGTCGCCAATGTGCTATTTATAGTTACGGTGTAAATGAAAATTTAAATTTCCATGATATATAGGCGATGTGCAAAGGTGTTCAATGATCGACCAAGGAAACCTTTAGTGCTCTGTGATAGACCAATGGAGCTTCAAAGGCCTGTGGTTAGATCGCTTCTTCTTCTTTAAGATTCCCACTAGCAAGGTCAACGCTAGTTAGATCCTTACTAAGTAAGCGCATTAGCCTTACCACTGTGAATGCTAAACGTATCATCCGATCATTTTTAGTAATTTTAAAATTTTAATTATGAACTGTCGTATTTTTTGAAAATTTGAGCACTTAACACAGGTTTACATGTTAATGTATACAACGAAGATCTAGATCAGAATGCGTGTTATAATTCAAGATCAGATCATGCAATTTTTTCTTGAATTTGTACTGTACTCTATTTTTTTGAAATACTCTTTCACAATACGCTTAAGCCTTAGGCTGCTAAGCGCGACCTAGGGACCTTTTGCGGATAGTGTAAATCAAGATCACAATGCACAGAACGTGCAGTCTGATCGTGGATCTGCACTGTCCGATGAGATATTTTTCCACTTTCGCAACATTTTTTTCCTATTTGCTCGAAGGTTTCAATTCACTTAATTTGCAGGCAAATGGTTAAAATGATGCATTTCAAAACATGAGGCCCCTATAAAATTTTTGCTTCCGAAGCGTCTGTTTGATATGCAGAATTCCTTTACAGGATTCAAGCCATTATGTACGCACAGTAGCTTTATTGTTGAAGTTGTAACTAGACTGTTGAACGAAAATGTGTAACATAGGCAAATTACTTAAATTTCTATCAAAGTCGAATGAGCTAAATTCAAACACAGGCATGAGCTGAAGAATTCTAACATAGGTATATGCAAATGAGCTGTATCTCTAACATAGGAATATGTAGATGAGCTAAATTTCTAACACAGGCAAATGAGCTACATTTCTAACAAAGGCACAGACAAATTTTCTAAATTTCTAACAAAGGCACAGGCAAATGAGCTAAATTTCTAACATAGGCATAGGCCAATGAGCTAAATTTCTAACAAAAGCAAATGAGCTACATTTATTACAAAGGCACAGGCAAATGAGCTAAATTTCTAACAAAGGCAAATGAGCTAAATTTCTAACAAAGGCAAATGAGCCAAATTTTTAACAAAGGAACAGGCAAATGAGGTAAATTTCTAACATAGGCATATGCAAATAAGCTAAATTTCTAACATAGGCACAGGCAAATGAGGTAAATTTCTAACAAAGGCACAGGCAAATGAGTTAAATTTCTAACAAAGGCACAGGCAAATAAGGTAAATTTCTAACATAGGCATAGGCAAATTAGCTAAATTTCTAACATAGGCACAGGCAAATAAGGTAAATTTCTAACAAAGGTACAGGCAAATAAGCTACATTTCTAATAAAGGCACAGGCGAATGAGCTAAAGTTCTTACTTAGATGCAAGCAAATGAGCTAAATGTCTAACTTAGGCATAGGCAAATGAGCTAAATTTCTAATAAAGGCACAGGCAAATAAGCTAAATCTCTAACAAAGGCACGGACAAATTTTCTAAATTTCTAACGTAGGCACAGGCAAATGAGCTAAATTTTAACATAGGCATAGGCAAATGAGCTAAATTTCCAACAAAAGCAAATAAGCTAAATTTCTAACAAAGGTTAAAATGAGCTAAATTGCTAACCAAGGCAAAGGGAAACAAACTAAATTTCTTTCACAAACATAGGCAAATGAGCTGAATTTGTAACATTTGCAAGTAATCTGAATTTCTAACTGAGACAAAGGAAATATAGCCAGATTTCTTACTAAGACATAAGCAAATAAGCTGAATTTCTGACAAAGGTATAGGCAAATGAGCTAAATTTCTGACAGAGGCAAATAAGCAAAATTTCTAGCATAGGCAGATAAGCTAAATTTTTAAAATTTGGCTAATAGGCTAAATTTGTTACATTGGCAAATGAGCTGAATTTCTAGCATTGACAAATAAGCTAAATTTCTAACATAGACAACTAAGCTAAATTTCAAACATTGGCAAATAAGCTAAATTTCTTACATAGATAACTAAGCTTAATGTGTAATGTAAGCAAATAAGCTAAATTTGTAACATTGGCAAATGAGCTAAATTCCTTACATTTGCAAAAGAGCTGAATGCCTTATATTGGCAAAAAAGCTAAATTTTTAACATAAACAAAAAAGCTAAATTTCTAAAATAGGCAGATAAGCTAAATTTGTAACATAGGCAGATAGGCTAAGTTTCTAACATTGGCAAATCAGCTAAATTTTGTAACATTGGCAAATGAGCTGAATATATAAAATAGGCAGATAAGCTAAATTTGTAACATCGGCAAATGAGCTAAATTTCTTACATTTGCAAATGAGCTAAAAGTCTTACATTGGCAACAAAGCTAAATCTTTAACATTGGCAAATAAGCTAAATTTGTAAAATTGGCAAATTTGCTAAATTTCTAACATTGGCATAAGCAAATAACTAATTTTTTACATAAGCATAGGCAAATGAGCTAAATTTTTTACATTTGCAAATGAGCTAAATGTCTTGCATTGGCAAAAAAGCCAAATTTTTAACATCGGCAAATAAGCTAAATTTGTAACACTGGCAAATTAGCTAAATTTCTAACATTGGCATAGGCAGATGAGCTAAATTTCTTACATAAGCATAGGCAATGAGCTGAATTTCTAACAAAAGCAAATAGGCTAAATTTCTAACATAGAGAAATAAGCTAAATTTCTGACATAGGCAAATAAGCTACCTTTGTAACATAGGCAAATATGCTAAATTTGTAACATGAATAAAATTTCGGTATACATTATTAGTGCATCACTTTTAACCACAGGCCCTTAATTCTACACTGGTCTATCACGGAACACCAAAATTTTCATTGGTTGATCATCGAACACTGTTACTGAAAATAGCACATCGGTGCATCCCCTTATTATCGAATATATTATATCTCGTACAATGTTATATATACGATATAGAGGCGATGCGCCAATGTGCCTTTTAGTACCGGTGTCCAATGATCGAGCAATGTTAATTTCGATATTCCTTTGTAGACCAATGGAGTTTCAATGGCCTGTGCTTTAGAGATCCGTACAGAATACAGACTTCTTCGATACAAACTAATCAAACATATAACTTTGATTCTCTGGATTAGTGATAAGTGAAAAGGGGTTGAACATTGCATTCCAAACTTTTGATAGAATCCTCCGTTTAATACTCCAGAGAAAGATCGCTTTAACTCTTTACCACTATATCCCGAATTTTAACTACCCCCGAGAAAGTGGCCCTTTGAAAACATCGTGGGAAAAGAAGAAAATGCTGGTAACCAGCATTTTCTCTTTTTCCCAAAGTGTTTTCTATCCTTTCAGAGACACATCCTATTTTGTGAGCCACATTTATTTGTCGCCTGCAGATGCCTTCAATTTGAAAGAGTATAAATTTTGTCATTTGGTAAACAGGGTAACCCTTAGACTGCTAAACGCGATTTTGGGCTCTCTTGCGGACAGTGTAGATCAAGATCAGACTGCAAGGAACGTGCAGTCTGATCTTTAATCTACATTGTCTGATTAGGACATATCTCCCCTCCAATAACTTTGAACTTGCAATATTTCTTTTGTTTTTTTTTTTTCTGTTGGCTGCAAAGTTTTGTACTACTCATTTAGCAGACTAAAGGTTTGGGTAAAGGGAACAGAGAATTACTTGTAATAGAACGAGAGGCTGTGAAAGAACCTTGTAAAACCATACTTGGATGAAAGGATCCTTGCAGGCGGTTTTCATTGATTTTTTTCCATGTCTCCACCGCTCAATACACTGTGTTGGGCGATAATTGGTTATTAATGGTAACCGTTCCCCATGGATTGCAAAACACGTCCTTGGTATTGAATAATGGTCCTGGGAGAGAGAGAGAGTGACAGACAGACAGACAGACAGAGACAGAGAGAGAAGTGCATCTACGCATGTGTTTCCTGGCTTTCTCCTACCAGTACTGACACAACTTTCTTTCCATGTCACTGACTACTTTTTTCACATGATCAGAAGAGAGAGGCGAAAAATCGCCGGAAATAAAGTTTGCCTCAAATGGGTATCGAATCCGCAACACCAGGTTACGAGTCAGATACGCTAACGAGAGAGAGAGAAAGAGAGAGAGAGAGAGAGAGAAAGAGAGAGAGAGAGAGAGAGGGATTCATACAAAAATAAATATCTGTTTCGTCTATATTTAGTGATCAGAGTATGTCTTATTGCCTGAATCCAGATAGTTTTTCTTCTTTTTATTCTCTTAAAAGTATGTCTCTTAGAATTAATGGCTCTGACTAGAATAGTTTGTAAAAGCAGAGCCCGCGGCGAAAAAGTTATAAAACATATTCGTGGGATTCGTGACTTTTCCTTATCTGAGAGTCTCTTCTTTAACATCCTTGGCCGCTTCTTCACCGACCATTCTTAAGAACTTTCTTAATCTTATTCTCTAGAATTGTATAATTTTGAAAGTAACACAAGATCTGATTGGCTAAACCTATTGGTTTAGCCAATCAGAAATTGTGTTACTTTCAATTTTAGAAAATCTTAAAGAATAAGACTAAGAGCTTTGTTAATGGTTGGTGAATACGGACCTAGCTTTTTTTCACTGTTACTGCAAAGTAAAATGAAGGAACAATGCAGATGTAAAAAAGCATTTAAATTTAAATCATGCTATTTAAATGTATGGAAATTATTGCGAGGATGACAATCTATTATTGTACCGTCGATTCAAGAGTTAGTCGATGGCAGAAAAAGGGATTTTAAATGTAGACCAAAAGTTGCCAGGTTGTGCTAATTTTTGTTTACCTTCTAATCTGGTTCAAACGTTATTTTTTCTGCCAGCAACTAACACTTGGACCGACTGTAAAATAATAGATTGTCATCTTCACAATATTTTCCATAAATGTATTTCAAAAAGGTATGATTTAAGTCTAAATGCATTTTAGCACCTACATTCTTAAAAAAAAAAGTAAACATTGTTTACTTTTGGCGGCTATCGGGACTTTAACAAATTTGATATTCTTCATTCATGATGGCTTGAAAACTAAGCTAAGGACAATAATACATGTAGTGAAAATAAGAAATGCCCCCTTCCTTTTGAGATTTTTGCCTGTAAATTTCTAATCGCGTTAAACACGGGGTAGCCGTCTATGAGAAAAGCATTAATTTACATCTCACAGCCCCAATAACGGCCAAGAGTTTACAATGCAGGTATTAAAATGCATTTAAGATTAAATCATACTATTTAAAGTATGGAAATTATCGTGAAGGTGACAAACTGTCATTGTACGGTGGTTCCAACTGTTAGTCGTCGGTAGAAAAATGAATTTTAAAACCAGATTAGAATGTAAACAAAATTTAGCGCAACCTGGCAACTTTTGATCTACTTTTAAAATCCATCATCGGTAGAAAAAATGAATTTTAAAAGTAGGTCAAAAGTTGCCAGGTTGCTATATTTATCTTTTACTTTTTACCTGATTTTAGAATTTATTTTTCTGCCGGCGACTTATACTTGGACCGACTGTACAATAAGAGATTGTCATCTTTACTATGATTTACATACTTTTAAAAGGCATGATTTGCATTCAAATGCATTTTAACAGCTGCTTTGTTTACCTCTGGTCGCTACTGGGCCTTTAAACGCCCAGACATGAAAAAAAAAAAAAAAAATGTAATAAATTAAAATAATAGTAATAATAGTATTAATAGTAATAATGATTATGATAAGAGAAAAACTTATGCTATTTAACTCTTTACCACATAACAAAAATGCTGACTAGTCCAAATTGGAGGCATTTGCAGACGACATTTTAAATGCAGCTCAAAACATGACATTTGTCTCTTAAAGAGTTGAAAACATTGTGGGAAAAGAAGAAAATGCTGGTGACCAGCATTTTCTTCTTTTCCCACAATGTTTTCAAAAGACTTCTTTCTCAGGGTCGTTAATAGTCGAGATTGTGTGGTAAAGGGTTTTAAACGTTCCACTACTTGTTTCTAGGTTCATTCCGAATATATTTTTTTTTCTGATTTCAAATACAAATAATGCTTATCTGTCATTCTGTGACTGGTAATGGAAACATTTATGGCTTTTGAGGATCGCCTAGAATAACAATAAGACTGCTAAGGGCGACTCAAGGGCCTTTTTGCAGAGTACGTGCAGCCTGATCTTGGATCTACACAGTCCGATAAAGAGATACTTTTTTCCTCAAAATAACGATGAAATAGCAACTTTTGGGTTTCACTACCGGCTTGAATGTTTCATTTCAATCATGTAGTAGGCTAATGGTTAAGATCAGAAAGCACAGAACGCACAGTCCGGTCTTAGATTTACACCGTGAGGTAACCCCAAAACCAAAGTCATCTTCAAAATTTGCGATAGAAAGCTTTGCCGTACCTTCAGACCCAGGGAAATGTCGATTTTATTTAATTGGCAGATAAAGTTAATCTCCGCTTCGTACTTTAATTTCTGGCTATTTTCTGGTTAATACTAAACAAGAGATATCTAATTTGTCGGCAGATAGATAGGGGCCCTTAAAATAAACTTGTCTACATTTTTGACCAATCGCAAATTTCTGTTTATTCATTTGTTATCAGTACCAAAAAGTAGGTCAAAAGCCGGCAGATTCAGCTACGCCGAACAAAAAAAAAAACATTCGCTATGACGTAATGAAAGATTTCTATTTTACGGTTAACGCTTTAATATTCGGTAAATGTCCTTTATATTTCTCAGGACGTGATTGAAAGGGCAAAAAGTGAATATCTGCGACAGTGTACCAATCACCATGGAGACGGTGACGTCATTAGGAGGCATTCTTTCCATGGAGACAATGAAAGAGGTAAGTGAATTATGGGTAAAATGTGTAAAGCTGCATTTGGTAGGGGATTGAAATTGGTGTCAGTGACGTTAATAATTATTATGAGACACTTTCACCTTGTTCATTTAATCCTTTGCCAAGTAAATCTGTGTTTCTTCGACTCTGGGGGAAAAAAATTACTGAAATCTTAGCAAAGCTCCAGATAAGAGGGAGTGATGGTATTCTAAATCCATTATTTCTCTTCCAAACCCTATGTTGTGGGTACTCATTAGAATTGTCTCGATGAGACGATTCTAATGGGTACCCATAACATAGGGTCTAGTGGAAAATAACTAATATTTTCAATTTTGAAAGTCAAAATCACTCCCTCTTTCAGGAACTCTGTCTTAGTAGAAAATAGAGCAAATGCTGGTAACCTGCGGTTACTTTTTCTCTCAGGGTTTTCTGTCTTTCACAAGGAAATTTCCTTTGTCTGGGCCTGTGTTAAACTATTCTTAACCCTTTACCACACAATCCCGGATCTTAATGACCCTGAAAAAGAAGGCTTTTGAACACATTGTGGGAAACGGAGAAAATGCCGGTAACCAGCATTTTCTCCTTTTCCCACAATATTTTCTACTCTCCCCTAAACAAATTTCAGTTTTTGAGTCTCATTTAGTAAGTGTTCTGCAACTGCTATCAATTAGGACTGGTCTAACATTTTGTCGTTTGGTAAAGAGTTGAGAACATTCTTAGTTTAATTTTCAAGAATCTTATAAATTTGAAAGTAACACAACTTCTGACTGGCTGAACCAAATTAGCTCTGCTCTAGAAAAAATGGGGGCTTAATGTAGCTCCGAGATGCAATATACCAAGCAAGTAATCACATAATTATGGATCCATGAAATCGATTTATTTTCAACAATAAACTGGATCTGGGGGTAAAATGGTCCTTTGACCTGCAGAAAACGGACCAGTGGCAATAAGTTTCAACCCCTGTACACCTGCGCGAACTGTGCAGGCTAACAAGCGTAGATGCTTTTTTCAGATGCCTTACGCCCCCATTTCATAGAGCATGGCTTAAATGGTTTAGCCAATCAGAAGTTGTGCTGCTTTCAAATCAGAAAATTCTGGAGATCAAGACTGAGAATACTCTTAAGAATGGTTGGTTAATATGGACCCTGTGATCTTCACTTCACAACCAGTCTATATTGTGCTCTGATTCTTAAGGAATTCTAAGATTTCAAAGAGAATCTACTTTCTGATTGACTAACTTGGTTGGTTATGCCTCTAAATTTGGACGTATCCGATATTTGTAAATTTGACTGATCAAAATCTGACACTTTAAAGGCCCAATACCGGTCAGAAGTAGATATTGTGGGTGTTGAAATGCATTTGAACTCATACCGTTTAAATGTACGGAAATTATTATAGAAATGACAGTCTGTTATCGTATAATCGGTGGAAGTGTTAGTCGCTGGCGGAAAAAAAATGAATTTTAAATCCAGGGAAAAATAAACGAAAGATAGAGCGACCTGGCAACTTTTTACCTACTTTTACAATTGAGATACCCGATCTTATCTCAATATGATGCATATTACAACTGATCTACCTGGCAGATCGTGCCTGTCGATTCTCTGTACCTGTTCTGGGTACCAGATTGTGTCTGTGACTTCTCCGTTGCTGTTCTGGATGCCAGATTGAGTCTGTGATATCTCTGTAACTGTTCTGGATGCCAGATTAAGCCTGTGATTTCTTCGTAATTGTTCTGGGTGCCAGATTGAGTCTTTGATTTCTCCGTAACTGTTCTGGGTGCCAGATTGAGTCTGTGATTTCTTCGTTACTGTTCTGGGTGCCAGATCGTGTCTGTGACTTCTCCGTAAGTGTTCTGGGTGCCAGATCGTGTCTGTGATTTCTCTGTTACTGTTCTGGGTACCAGATCGTGTCTGTGATTTCTCCGTTACTGTTCTCGGTGCCAAATCGTATCTGGGATTTTTCTGTTACTGTTCTGGGTGCCAGATCGTGTCTGTGATTTATCTTACTGTTCTGGGTGCCAGACCGTGTCTGTGATTTCTCCGTTACTGTTCTGGACGCCCGATCGTGTCTGTGATTTCTCAGTTATTGTTCTTGGTGCCAGATCGTGTCTGTGATTTCTCTGTTACTGTTCTAGGTACCAGATCCAGTCAGTGATTTCTCCGTTACTGTTCTGGATGCCAGATCGAGTCTAATTTCTCCTTTACTGTTGTAGGTGCCAGATTGTGTCTTTGATTTCTCTGTTACTGTTTAGGGGGGCAGATCGTGTCTGTGAATCTCCGTTACTGGTCTAGGTGCCAGATCGTGCCTGTGACTTCTCCGTTACTGTTTAGGGTGCCAGATCGAGTCTGTAATTTCTCCTTTACTGTTCTAGGTGCCAGATTGTGTCTGTGATTTCTCCGTTACTGTTCTAGGTGCCAGATCGTGTCTGTGACTTCTCCGTTACTGTGCTGGCTGCCACATCGTGTCTGTGATTTCTATGCTACTGTTCTAGGTGCCAGATCGAGCACGTAGATTTCTCCGTTACTGTTCCGGCCGCCTGATCAAGTCTTGGATTTCTCCGTAACTGTTTTGGGTGCAAGATCGTGTCTGTGATTCTCCGTAACTGTTCTAGGTGCCAGACCGTGTTCATGACTTCTCTGTTACTGTTCTTGGTGCCAGATCGTGTCTGTGATTTCTCCATGACTGTTCCGGGTGCCAGAAAGAGTGTGTGATTTCTCTGTTTCTGTTCATGGTGCCAGATTCATTTCACTGTTCATGGTGCCAGATCGTGATTGTGATTTCTCCGTTACTGTTCTGAGTGCTAGATTGAGTATGTGATTTCTCCGTTACTATCCTAGGTGCCAGACTGAGTCTGTGATTTCTCCGTTACTGTTCTGGGTGCCAGATCGTGCCTTTTTTCTCCTTTTTTTCACCACGTTTTAAAATGTCTTCCAACAAAGATTGGCGGAAAAAAGCTTTTTGTGTGATAAAGCATTAAATGCCTTTGTAGATAGATGACTATAAAAAGATTTCATTTTTTTTTCCAGAACTCGGTGGAAACAATGGAGATTTGCTACAGGTAATTATAAATGGGCCGTGTTGTGTGAAAAAGGGTTTGATACATCTGCAAAAAGTATCAGCCCAGGTCAGGCTGCGCAGTCCGCGCAGGCTATTGATTGATTGTATGGTGTTTAACGCCGTTTTCAACATTATTTCAGTTATATCACGGCGACCAGTGCACCTATCCATGCTTTCCTGGAGTTTTTTTTACCAGTACTCCGCACAATATTCTTTCCAAGCCACTGGCTGCTTTACCACATAACCATCGTCGAAACAATGGTAAGCGGTGAGAGAGGAATGAATCCTGTCGCGATGACTATCATCAATCCTCGGAAAGAAAATGGCCAGGCCCCGCGCAGGCTAACCTGTGTCGAAACCTTTTGCTTTTGGCCAATTTTCTGCGTGTCACAGGGCCAGTCTATCTCTTGATTCAGTCGGTTGTTAGACAAAATAGATCTAATAAATCTATAATCATGTGATGACCAGCTTGGTATAATTCATCACGGAGTTGCACTAAACCCCCTTTAGCTAGAGCATGGATCGAATGTTTCCTCACTGTGAAAGCTAAGTCCTTGCATTTAACTCTTTACCAAACGACAAAATTTTACACCTGTCCAACTTGAAAGCATTTGCAGATGATAAAATACAAGTGACTGGAAAATTGAAATTTGTTTTTGGAAGAGATGTAGAAAACATTGTGGGAAAAGGAGAAAATGCTGGTTACCAGCATTTTCTCCTTTTCCCATAATGTTTTCAAAAGGCTTCTCTTTCAGGGTCGTTAAAAGTCGGGATTGTGTAGTAAAGGGTTAAAGGGGTGAGGGTGTGTTTAGATAAAACCTAGCTGTAACAACACAGAAACGGTCAGACGGTCCACGAAGCCCGCCTATTAATACCACAGGCCGCTGAAACTCCATTGGTCTATTACAGGGTATCGAAATTTTCCTTATCGGACACCGTTACTATAAATAGCACATTGGCAACGGCATCTATATCGTATATATCTTCTTATTATATACAATTGTCAATGAACTTATAAACATGCTTTATGTCAAAATAAAACTATGTTCTGTTCTGTTCTGTTCTGTTCTATATAAAACAATGACATACATTTTATGATAGCTTTTGTCACTTACTTTCAAACTCGTTTGATGCAAAAATCTATTTGTAAGTTTCGTCTCCACAATTTCTTTTTTAAATGAGTTTTTTTTCCAGAACAAAAAAGAACAGAATTTTATTGTTCTAATTAATTGTAAAACTGTGAGCAAAATATATAAAGAAAATGCAGCCCTGAAAACCAGTTTGTGCATAAATGATGTTTAACAAATCTCTTGAAGTTCTCAAAGAGCAACCCCCACACTTCCCAAAATAAGTTAGAATGAAATTTTCAGTCCATAAACGAGAAAACACATCGAAAATTTTTGTGGTAAGAGAATCATTTCGTGGCGGACAGTGTGAGATCAAGACAGGATCTTACATTTTGTACAGTCCAGTCTTGATTCATACTGGCTACAATATATATTTGTAATGGCAATCTCAAGACGTTTAGTAGGTAGATCTACATGTAAAATCAAAACGAAAAAAAAAAACACACACACACATTTGAAGTTTGTTTTAGTTAGAAAATTTCAAGTCGGTGGACAGTGCAGAATCGAAGACAGAACTACACTTTCGTGCTGTCTGGTCTCGATCTACACTGGACTCAGAATATATAGTTGTATAAGCAGTTAAAGAGTGCTAAGTCAGTTCATGTACAAAGATCCACGAATAATGTATCATATCTACAACAGAAAAGGATCATATTGGGATCCAATTTAATATATTTTTATAGAGACATTTTCGCAGTGATGATGTCTGATATAGATGAACGTCCAGGAATTTGCAGTACCGTGTTAGCGGAGGGTGAAGTTACCATAAAGGATGGCGGCGGTCTAACTAATCGAAATAGAATTGTCTATAGAGGCAGTAGCGAATGTGCTATTTTTAGGAATAAAATTTTACACATTTTAGGTGTAAATGAAAATTTGAGTATTCCTTGATATACAGGCGATGCACCAGTGTGCAAAAGTGTTCGATGATCGACCAAGGAAAATTTTAGTGTCCCGTGATAGACCAGTGGAGCTTCTAAGGTCTGTGGTTCATACTATTTGCCGAAATATTTGTAGCTTTTTGACAATCAAAGGGCTGAAGGTGCTGGAGACGTCGGTATCACAGAAGGGGTAAAGAAGTTGGAATAAATGGCCCTGGGTTAACAAAACTCGCCATAGGTCGAGCTCAAAATTGCTATCATACTGCATGCATATACTGAATATGTATTTAGCCTCACACAGACAGTCTGCTGCCTTGACACCAGAATGGAAAAAGCATAAAACTTTGTGAAGGCTATTAGTCGCTACAATGATTATTTTTTGTATTTCATCTTAGCAGCCTATGGGTTGAATGACGTATTGTGTTTAGAAAAATAAACATGCACATTGCTATCTGAATTTCATCTATTTTTTTTTTTTTTATATATATAGTTCACAAGTGTGTGGTCTATATACTCGCACAAAATTTTCATTTGAAAAATCTGAAATAAGCCATCCCATACATTGTCCATGAATTTCTTGATCGACCCTTACACATATTAGATCCATTTCTTTCATTCATTTTTTTTTTTTTCAGGATGAGTCTACAGAAGCTGATGATAGAGTTTCAAACAAACGGAAACATAATTACAAATATTCAGCTCCCGTTGATGAAAAAGAAATAGCAGGTTGGTTTCTTATACTATAGAAGCAGGATGTTTGTTCGGTGTTTAATGCCGCTTTTGGCATCATTCGTATGTATGGTGGCGATCAGTGCACATACCACTGTAATCCTCGAATTTCATTTCCCAGGATTTTGTACAACGTTCTTTTATGCCAATTGTATCGGTTTTCAAAAAAAAAAAAAAAAAAAAAATACGTTTTGGTAGCAAAGAAAATTTGGATTCTTTTCTTTGTCGGTTACAAAAGCTCAACTGCTGTGAAAGTTTTTACCGCTTTATACCGATTGTATATTTAAGAGAATACCATAAAGCCACATTCTTACAGCCAGAGAGACAAAACGCTGTTAAGATTTGATAGACTGTAGAATGGTTCAGAATTTAGTCAGCTGCGTAACCAGAGATAAACGTATATGGGAAATCTTCAGTTTAAAACCGGATACGTCACAACAGTCATTTCTTTGATGGTCTCCAGAAAAGAAAATGCATCTTTTTCTATCGGTCATAATCTATGCAACCGTCAGGTGCAACATTTGGCACAAAACTACAACAGTGATTATCGTTTCACAAAAATAAAGGTATACTGAGTTTAAAAAAAAAACTGGCTGAAAACGAGAATGATGAGTATAGATGTATCTTTACTTACAACTTTATGTATCGATTTCACAGGAAGATAACGTAGCACTTTAACTTCCCTTAGAAACCCCTTGAAACTTAGGAATCATACAAATTTTATCCAGAGAAGTTCATTCATAGTAGTTTTTGCCATAATGGACCAAATAGCATTAAAGAAGAACAGAAATAAAGTTTTTATATTTGGTTTGACAGAAAATCGATATTTCCACCTTGCGATACCTTATCTGATACTCAAGTTTTAACTGTAATATGTACAAGCATCTCTGTGTCTTGTCAATTTCCTAAAATAGTATTCAGCCTTCCTGTGATTTACTTAACCCTTTCCCAAACGATGAATTTTAGACTGGTCCAAATTGAAAGAATTTGCAGACGACAATTTTAAATTTGATGAAAATGACAGAAAGTTCTCCGAAAGGGTAGAAAACACTGTGGAAAAAGGAGAAATTGCTCGTTACGAGCAATTTCTCCTTTTCCCACAGTGTTTTCAAAAGACTTGTACTGCAGACACGTGAAAACCAGGGCTTGTTTGGGAAAGGGTTAAGCGTTTAGCATGGATCAAATTTTTGTTCTTTTGAAACATTTCATTCTCATGTTTCTTCATGTCGGACAGTCAACACTTACGGACCACAATAGAAACAAGGGATTCTTTCCCCCTTTTTTTGTGATATCCTTGGTGCTAATGTGCTTCATTGCATACCCATCATATTAAAGATAAATCTATACAGGTTTTCAGCCAGTTTTTTTACCCTTTTTATCGTTATTTAATGAAACTATAATCATTCTTGTATCTTCATGCTAAATGTTGCCCCTGACGGCTGCAAGGTCGCACAGATTAGGACGGATAGAAATGCATTTTACTTTTTGCAGGACTTCAGAGAAATCACTGTCGTCGTTTCCGGTTTTAAATGAGGATACATATATGGAGTTTCTGTATCCCTTATACCATATATATTGGTAATTTATCTATGTTTACACAGCTGACTAAATTCTGAGCCATTTTACAGACATTCAAGATTGAACATCGTTTTTTCTGTCTAGCTGTAAGAATGTATCTTTAAACTTTGTATTTGAATATGTTGTTAGCTATTCTTAAGACCATATTACGTACATTTAGTACTAAATAAAATCATGAAAAAATAATAAAAGGGCTGTATGATCTTTATATTTCTTATTCCGTTTTCTCATTCCGTTTTTCTTATTCCGTTTTCAGCCTACCAGCAGAGAGAAGGAGATGCCTTGTTGGAGTTAAACCCAAATTTCGGACAACAGCGCAACACTAGACGTCGGCTGTCCCTCTACGACAGAACTGTATCAAGATTTCGAAGTCTATTTGGTTCTTGTCTCGGCAAGACTTGAGCTTTGGACATTTTCATAGATGTCGAAAAAAAAAAAAAAAAAAAAAAAATTTGAGCCATGCTCTGTGAAAAAAGGGCTTTAATTTATCTGCAAAAAGTATCTACCCATGTCAGCCTGCGCGGGCTGCGCAGGCTGACATGGGTCGAAACTTTTTGCTATTTGTAAATTTTCTGCGTGTCTAAGGACCACTCTTCTTTCAGATTCAGTCAGTCTTCAGACTTAATGGATTTCATAGATACCTCAGTATGTGATGACTTGCTTGATATGATGCATCATGGCTGTTTATTTTTCCGTGGGAGTTTCCTTGGGCAAGACGCTTCAGCGCCCCAGCCTAGTATTGATGGAACCCAGGAAATACATGTACATGTGAGCTGTCGCCATGATATGACTGAAAAATTGTTGAAACCGGCGTAAAACACCATTCAGTCAATCAATCAATCAATCAATCAATCAATAATACATCGTGTAGATGCATTAAACCCCCTTTTGCCAGAGCATGGCTCATTCTTTTTTTCTTTTTTTTTTTTTTAGTTTTCGTTGAGTCAAATATCACCCGTTATTTTTATATATTTATTATAAATTGTTTGAAATTAGTATATCAATGATGTAGTGTTTAGCCCTTCACCAAACTTCCCGTGTGTTAACACTAACCCCGAAGAAGAAAGCTTTTAAAAACATAGTGGGAAAGAAGGTTATACTGGTAACCAGCATTTCCTCCCTTCCAAATCTATTTTTAGCTCACCTGAGCACAAAGTGCTCAAGCTGAGCTTTTGTGATCATGCTGTGTCCGTCGTGTGCGGATCGTTTTGCGTCGTGCAGTCGTCAACAATTACCTTGTGTGCACTCTAGAAGCCACATTTTTAGTCGGATACTCATGAAATTTGGTCAGATTGTTTTTCTTGATGATATCTCGAACAAGTGTAAAATTTGACAAGGTCGATGGAACAAGTCTTAGAAAAACCTTGTGTGTGCTCTAGAGGCCACATTTTCTGTTGGATACTCATGAAAATTAATATTATCAGAATGTGTTTCTTAGTGATATTTCTGTCTGCTTTGAAATTGGGTCACGTTTGTGAAAGAAGCTCAGCGGGTCAAATCTTAGAAAATCTTGAGGCCAGATTTTTGGCCTGATACGCATGAAATTTGGTCAAAATGCTTTACCTGATAATCCCTTGAACTGGTTTGAAATTAGATCACAACAGGTCAAAAAGTAGGTCACAGGGACAAATCTAAGAAAAACCTCGTGTGCAATCTAGGGGCCACGTTTTTAGCAAAATACTCACAAAACTTGGTCAGAATGTTTGCCTTGATGACATTTCAGACAAGTTCGAAATAAGGTCATGTTTGGTCAAAAAGTAGGTCGAATTGACATATCTAGAAAACTCTTGCGTGCACTCTAGAGGCCACATTTTCAGTTGGATACTCATGAAAGTTGGTCAGAATCTTTTTCTTGGTGATATCTCAGACATGTTTGAAATCAGGTTACATCGAGTCAAACAGTAGGTCACTGGGACAATTCTTTGAAAAATCCTGTGTGCACTATAGAGACCGTCTGATACTCATGAAATTTAGTCAAAATTTTGTCTTGATGATATCCAGGACGAGTTTAAAATTGGTTCTCGATGGTTTAAAAAGAAAGTGATTGGGACAAATCTTTAAAAAGCTTGTGTGCCTCTAGAAGACATATTTTGGGTCTGATGCTCATGATATTTTGTCAAAATGTTATTCTGGATGATAGTTCAGAAAAGATGAAATTGGATCTTGTCTGGTCAAAAAGTAGGTCACTGGGACAAATTTTAGAAAAAAAGAAGAAAAAAAAAAAAAAAAAACTGTTTGTATTCCTGAGGCTATAATTTCAATCAAATACTTATGAAACTTGGTCAGAATATCAGTCCTGATAATATCCAATTTGGGTCATGATGGATCTAAAAAGTAGGTCACTGAGATAAATCTTAGAAATGCCTTGTGTGCACTGTAGAGGCCATTTTTTCCCGAGACTCATGGAATTTGATAGGAATGTTTGTGTTGATAATATAATGAACAAGTTAGACACTGAGTCAAAAAGTAGGTCACAATCAATCACAACCAGAATGTCTTCCACGTTATCAATCTTAGATGACATCAATCAGGTGAGCGCTTTAGGGCTAGTGACCCTCTTGTTTATTCTGTCAAAGACCAACTTCCAATAGCCACATTTCATTGGTCGTCTGTATATGTTATCAATTTGGAATAGACTAAAATTTCATCATCTAGCCAAGACTTCAGGTAACAGAAGACAGATTAATCATTTTAAGTAATGTCTGTAGAACAAATCGCGCTGACAGAAAACGATTGTTTTAAGCTGAGGCTGTGGTCTTGCTTTTAGCATAATTTTGAAAAATATTATAGTTGACTGAATCAATAAACAGAGGTAGAGCAATAAAGTTTTTCTACTTTCCAAGCAATGATCTTTTATATATTTTGTTTCATATTATTATTCCAGTGAGGTTTTTGTAAATATCCTGTAAAGGGAGGTAATTACATTCTACCTGTGTAATGAAATTATACGGGTTATTTACTTTTTTAATGATTATTAAAAGAAAATGGATTGAGAAACGTCCTCGATTAAGTTTATGTAAGTATCTGAAACTATGATAATTCCTCAGGTTGACATTTTAACAGACGTAGCTTTTTTTATTTACCAGTGCATCGAATTAGTACCCTTACCCAGTATCGAACATCGGTTGTCAATTGTGTATGAGCTATGCTCTGTAAAAATGGGGCTTTATGCATCTGCAAACGTTTTTCCTATTGGTCAATTTTCTGCATGTCTAAGAGCCAGTCTAGTTCATGATTCAGTCCGTTGTTAGACATAATGGCCTTTATGGATCCATAATTATGTGATGACTCGATTGGTATTATGCATTACGGAGATCCATTAAGCCCCATTTTGCTAGAGTACGGCTATTTTTTTTTTCAATATATTTATTCCAAAGAGATTTTATAAATACCATCAAAAGGGAGGTAATTACTAACTACCTTTGTAAAGAAATTGTACCGGTTATGTACCTTCTTAACGGGTATTAATTAAAAGAAAGACGTACAGTGGTAGCTTTTTTTTTAAATTTACCAAATTAAAACCCTTCATCAAACAATGCTGTCTTTTAACGACCCTTCAAGAAAAAGCATTTGAAAAAGAAATGTGGGAAATGGAGAAAATCGTGGTAACAACAAAACAAATTTCATTCCTTTAGCCACGTCAGATTTATCGTTTGCGAATGGTTTCATAATGGAAGAGTTTTAAATCTGAAATGTAGCAAATGATGTAGACTTCGTACAAAAAGAAAAGGCAGGTTAACAAGAGAGCATTTAGGAAGAAGCCTTTTGAAAACATTGCGGAAAAGGAGCCGGTAATCAGCATTTTCTCCCTATTTAACAATGTTTTCTGGCCTGTTAGAGGTGACAGCAATTGCGCCACATTTAATTTGTCGTCTGCAACAGCTTTGAATTTGGACATGTGTAAATTTTGTCGTTTGGAAACGAGTTAAATAGTTAACTATCACAATTTGTGCTATGATTAAAGGCCCAGTAGCGACCAGAAACATACAGGTGTTAAAATGCATTTAATCATAGCATTTAAAAGTATGAAAAATATTGTGAAGATGACATTCTGTTTTTGTGTGGTCAGTCAAAGTGTAAGTCGCTTGCAGAAAAAAAAATATATAAATTTTAAAATCAGGCGAATGTAAGCAGAAGATAGAGTGACCTGGCAACTTTTAACCCAGTTTTCAAATTAATTTCTGTGCCAACGATTAACACCGGGCCGTTTGTCATCTTCACAATAATTTCCATATTTTTAAATATGATTTTTATTAAAATGCATTCTAAAACTCGCTTTGTGTACTCTTGGCAGTTACTGTTAGATATTACTTTAACTATAATGCAGTTTAATTTCTTGGAACTTCACATATTTAACACATACGTGCAAGATTCAAGATGAGTATGTAAAATACAAAGATATACAGGGTGTTTCATAATATGTGATACACTTTCAAATAATTGTTGCTTCACTGATACTATAGTTATAAACACAATGCTTGTACTATAATAAACTAGACACTTCACCATTTTGTATACAACGTAAGTTACGGGAAGACGTTGACGTCATTACGTCATATATGACGTCATTATTAACTGTTATTTTCAAGATGGCGTTGTCCATGGAAAAGTGTCAGGATATCATAAAATTGTACTATGAACACCGTTCTATCATAGCTGTAACCAGAAGAATGAGGCAACTGTACCCTGGCGATAGGAGGGTGACCAGGCTACAAGTAAGCAAAGTAGTAAAACGGTTTGAGCAGCATGGAAGTGTACTGGACCAGAGACCAATAACCAGGGTCGCCCTAGGACGAACAGGAGTGACGAGAATGTTGCAGAGGTGAAACAGGTGATTAGTGAAACACATATTATGAAACACCCTGTAGGCTAATAATGGCCCTTTGCGGACAGTGCAGATCAAGATCAGACTGCACAGAACGTGCAGTCTGATCTTGGATCTACACTGTCCGATCAGGAGATTTTTTTTTTCACCAAAAATAACTTTGAAATACCAATTTTCAGATTTTTACTATCGGCTTGAAGGTTTCATTTGACTTAGTTGGCAAGTTAACACTTAAGCTGCTGAATAAATGAAATCCAAATTTCTGCTCAATACTAAAAGCCCAAAACATTGCGGTTTCAAAGTTGATTTCACCGGAAAGAAAATACCGTATCGGACAGTGTGGGTCAAAGATCAGACTGCACGTTCTGTGCAGTCTGATCTTGATCTACACTGTCCGCAAAAGGTCAGTGGGTCGCGTTTAGCAGCTTAAGGGTTAAAGGTTAATTATAAACGTACTTTCAAATAACATTGTGTCAGAAGTAAAGAATGACCTCTGACTTACATTTACTTAATGATTGTTTTAAATCAACTGTGAAAACGGAAGGCATTCAACCACCATGTATGAGCTGGGACGATACTGATCGGCCAAAACTACCAGAAAAGTCATTGTCAACTCATATGAATATGTAAGCTGTCGCCGTGATATGACTAAAATAATGTTTAGAGCGGCGTAAAACACCATTCAATCAATCAATCCTTGTCTACTTCTGTATACTGGGCCTCTAAATGAATATGAGGAACAAGAAAAAGTGTCTAACTTCGTACTATGGATTGGTGACAAAGGACGGGACATTCACCACACTCTGAGGGACATTTCTGATGACGAAAATAAATGATTGAACTCATCTTGTTCTCGATCCCATGATTACGTGCGGCCAATACTGAACCAAATATTTGCAAGTTATCAATTATACGACAAAATCCAAACAGATGAAACAATTGACTCATTCGTCACACGCCTAAAAGTGAAGGAAAAAGGCATGATTGCACATTTTGCCAATAGAAAATTAACATAAAAGTGAACATCTAAACAATATTCAAATTTCAAATTATCAGGTTGATATGTTCTTTATTTGTTTTCCAATTAAAGATCAACAAACATAATTTTATGTCCTATTTTGATTGATTGATTGACTGTATGGTGTTTAACGCCGTTTTCAACATTATTTCAGTTATATCGCGGCGGCCAGTGCACCTATCCATGCTTTCCTGGAATTTCTTTTACCAGTACTCCGCACAATATTCTTTCCAAGCCACTGGCTACTTTCCCACATAACCATCGTCGAAACAATGGTCAGCGGTGAGAGAGGAATGAATCCTGTCGCAATGACTATCATCAATCTTCGGTAAGAAATTGGCCAAGCCGGGGATCGAACCAGCAACCTCCTGTACTCAAGTCTTGTACGCTACCGACTGAGCTACGGGGGCTTGGCCCTATTTTGACAGACAAGTAAATGGCTAATAGAATGGATTGAACCGGTTCGGACTTAACACCTCTCTGAACTGAATTGGATTTAACATTTTACCACACAATCCGAACTTTTAACGACAATAAAAAAAAGAAAGCTTTTGAAAACATTGTGGGAAAAGGAGAAAATGCTGGTAACCAGCATTTTCTCCTTTTCCCACAATGTTTTCTACTCTTCCCAAAAGAAATTTCAATGTTTGAGTCACATTTATTTTGTCGTCTGTAAATACTTTCAATTTGGACTGGTCTAAAATTTTGTCGTTTGGTAAAGAGTTAATAACCGGAATGGACCGGTGGAACTAGTACAGCCTAAATAACCGAGTTTGACCATTTTTTTTTCAATCTTTTATAGACCAACCAAGTTTTATCTTTAACATGGCCACTTATTTCAAATTCACAAGTCTATCAGTGCTTTGAGTACTTTGATATGTATCTCCAGTGACCCCCCCCCCTTTTTTTTCACCTCAACCATAAAATTTGCAGACTTTCCACGTGCTTAATATGGAAATGTTTTGTATAAATTTACTGTTTAGTGTGTTAGTCATTTGTGCAAAATGCTTATGTGACTTTTTTTTTTTTAATTTGATGGATTATCTAACTAATAGATACATTCTGGAAAATACTAAACACCGAGGTGGGTGAATTTATTGCAGTGGTTTTCCTCTTCTCATTTTTAAATGTCTTATCTTTGTGTAATCATCGTCTTACTCTATCGTCATCGTCACTTGTTTTTACCCCACCCATCCCCAACGGGGTTAAATTTTGGTCGTCGTGAAGGGCTCAGTCGGTAATGTACAGGGCTAGAACATTTAGGAGTTTGATGACCGAGCCCGGTAGCTCAGTTTATGACAACAGGGCTTGAAAATTAGGGGTTTTGGATTCGATGACCTATCCCGGTGGCTGTTGGTGATAACAGGGCTTGAAATTTCGGGGTTGTCGTTTCGATGGTCGAGTCAAGTTGCTCAGTTATGACAACATGGCTTGAAATTTAGGGGTTGTGGGTTCGATGGCCGAGCCGGTAGCTCAGTTGATGATAACAGGGCTTGGAAATTAGGGGTTGTGGGTTCGATGACAGAGCCAAGTAGCTCAGTTGATGAGAACAGCCCTTGGAAATTAGGGGTTGTTGGTTCGATGGCCGAGCTCGCTAGCTCAGTTTGTGACAACAGGGCTTGGAAATTAGGGGTTGTAGATTCGATGCCGAGCCCGTTGGCTCAGTTGGTGACAAAACATGAGTTCGATTCCTGGCGTGGTCAAAGGATTTCAGCATGGACAAGTAGGTTAAGTTTAGGAATCATAGTTCACCAGTCATGAGTTCGATTCCCAAGAGAGGGATTGGGGTTTCGTGCAAGTGCTCTTGGACAAAACACTTTAAAATCCTGCCCTAGTACCTGTGAGACGAAGGAAGACATGAAACACAGGAATAATTAAGCTGTCTCCGTGACATGACTAAGGTCCCCGGCAAGGCTCGTAACCTGGAGAGCCAGGGTTTGAGCCTCACTGGAATCACTAGATTTTTCGTTGGAGTGTCCCTGAGCAAGACGCTTCAAAGCCCAGTCCTTGTCCCGGTGAAACTCAGATACATGAATATAGGCGTTGTAGCCATGATAGGACGAAAATAATTTTAAAAGCGGCGTAAAGTACCATTCAATCAAATACCGGCAAGGTGAAATGATCGCCATTGCGACAGACATCGTTTCTCCGAAAACTTACATTTAGACACGGGAAAGCAGCCGATAACTTGATCACCATAGACATCATTCTAAACTCTATCAGACTACAAGATTTTAGACATGTCCAAATTGAGTCAATCGTTTGGAGACGATAGATTTTTCATATTTTTTTTTTTAGATTTGTAACAGAAAGATTGGTAAATATTGTGGACAAAGGAGAAAATGCTGATTACTAGGTTATCAATGTTTATCAATGCTTTTCACCAGTATTAGACTAGGGTTTTGCAATGCTTTGCCCGTGGGCACTCCAACTAGAATCGCTCTGCAAGCGGGGATCGTTCAAAAATTTGATTATTACAAATCCAGCACCGTAACCCTTTACCAAACAATCTAGTGTTTGGACGACCATGAGAAAGAAAATAATCTCTTTGGAAAAAATTGTAGTGAATGCTTTTCCCACAGTATTTTCAAGGGTACCAAGGACAAATACTAAATAATGTTAGCCATATTTGAATTGTCGTCTGCAAATACTTCGAACTTGGACAAATCTACAGTTTTTGTCGTCGGCAAAAAGTTAAGTCGATCAATCCAGAGGTTCTGGGGTCGATCCTCAACGGCCACTCTGGTTTTACGTGGGAGTGTCCTTTGGCAAGGTGGAGCAACAGCCTAGTGCTGGTGATGTTCAGGAAATATGTAGCAGACTGTGTGAGTCAAGATCGGACTGACAGATAGTCTTGATATATAGTCTTAACTCTGTACCACACTATCCCGACAACACTAGGGAAAAGGCCCACTGAAATCATTGTGAGAAAAGGAGAAAATCATGGTAACCAGCATTTTCTCCTTTTCTCACAATGTTTTCTACCATTCCAAAGGTGAACTTCTATTTTTGAGACACAATTATTTTGTCGTCTGCAAAAAGCTTTTAAATCGGACATGTCTAAAATTTTGTACTTTGATAAAGGGTTAAAAAAATCGACCCTAGTGAAAAGGCCTTTTGAAAACATTGTGAGAAAAGGATAAAATGCTGGTAACTAGCATTTTCTCCTTTTCCCACAATGTTTTCCACCCTTCTATTGGTGAACTTCTATTTTTGAGCGACAATTACTTTTGTCGTCTGCAAAAAGCTTTCAATTTGGACAGGTCTAAAATGTTGTCCTTTTGTAAAGGGTTAAAAAATCTCGTATACTAGTCTCTTGGTTTTAAATATTTGGCACGTTTATGTTGATACAGCCGAGCCTATTAGCTCAGTCGGTAGCTTGCAGGACTGGAGGTCTCTGGTTAGATCCCTGGCTCGGCCAGTTGCTTTCCGAGGATTGATGATAGTCATTGCGACAGGATTCATTCCTCTCTCATCGCTGACCATTGTTTCGACGATGGCTATGTGGGAAAGCAGCCAGTGGCTCGGAAAGAATATTGTGCGCAGTACTGGTAATAGAAACTCCAGGAAAGCACCGATAGGTACACTGGCCGCCGCGATATAATTGAAATAAAACGGCGTTAAACACCATACAACCAATCAATCATGGTTGCAATTCGCTATATTGCTACATGTAATTTCTTCAACCTTATTTGTTTATTATTTCATACTTCTCAGATAATGACAATCTTTGTAAGGTTTGTTCTACCGGAAGTCTCGCTATAAACGCCAGGTGAGTTAAGTTCTTCAATCAAAACTTTCTATTAAACTGGCCCGTGTTTTAACAATCACAGAGAGGAGGGACTTTTTGAAAACATTGTAGAAAAGGGAGAAATTTCTGGTATTTAAACCAACATTTTCCTCTAGTCACTCACTGTTGCTTACACAGTAAGCTATGAAACATGCAAGTGCGGTTTTATGCAGATATTAAAAAAAAAAAAGTTATGTTATGCTTAGCACCCAGGGGAATAAGATAGGCTGTAACAAACGTCAGTGCCGACGACAAATCAAGTGTGGCTAAAAAAAGAATGAAATTTTTCTTTGAAATTCAAGAAAATACCGAGTGACTAGAGGAAAATGGTGGTTTAAATACCAGAAATTTCTCCCTTTTCTACAATGTTTTCAAAAAGTCCCTGCTCTCTGTGATTGTTAAAACACGGGCCAGTTTAATAAAAAGTTTTGATTGAAGAATTCGGCTCACCTGACGTTAAAAGCAAGACTTCCGGTAGAACATTGTTTTTTTTTTTCAATGTTTTTACAAGACATTGTATTCAAATAGAAACTACAACCTTATTCTTATAGGCTCCAAAGTGGTGTAATGGTAGTGGGAGTCGACTCGGGACCAGGAAAACCGAGATCGAGACGCACCCAACCCCGAAAAAAATTGCAGACAGACAAGGGGGGAAAAAGCGAAAGGCTCCTGGATAGAGAAACAACAGCCGGATAGAGAACGGGCAAGAAAGACACTTGAGTAGGCGATGGGGGGACCCAGGAAAATTACCTTTTACTACTCCGTGTATTTGACTTTATCAATGTAATACAGAGGTGTTTATTAAAAGATGAATATTATTTTTCAGTTTTTCTTACAAGTTTATATAACTTATTTCCTCCGAGCAGAGATCAAATTTAAGCAAAGAGGAACACCGAAGTATAAAGAGAAGAAACTTTTTTAATACTCAAAATGAAATATAGATGTATACAACAGAAACAGAAAACCCGAAAAACGAATTCAACAATCTTAACTCTTCACTAAACCAGACTGATCAAAACTGAAAGCATTTGCAGACGACAAAATACACGTGACTCAAAATTTGAAATCTGCATCTGAAAGGGTTGAAAACATTGTGGGAAAAGGAGAAAATGCTGGTTACCAGCATTTTCTCCTTTACCCACAATGTTTTCAAAAGGTTTCTTTTCTCAGGGCCGTTGAAAGTCAGCATTGTGTGGTAAAGGGTAGAAAACATTGTGGGAAAAGGAGAAAATGCTGGTTATCAACACCTTCCCCCCCTTTGCCACAATGTTTCCCTTTCTCACAATGTTTTCTACCTTTTCACACACGGTTCTATTATTTGAACAATGCTTTATTTGTTGACAGCAAATGTTGTCAGTACATATTAATCTAAATTTTGTCATCTAGAAAAGAATCAATTCACAAATACAAAAGTCTTTGATGAAATCATCAAAAAAGATTGCAACAAGTTCATTATCTCTCCACCAAAAAACAAATGTTCGGACTTGTCCAAATTCAAAGACATCAAAATGAATGTGGCTATCAGAACTGAACTTGCCTTGAAAGGAGTAGAGCAGAATAGGGAAAAGATAAAATGCTGATTACAAGCACATTCACTTTTTCCCATAATGTTTTCATGAACCTTTAAGGCTGGTTTGAGAAAATGTTAACCCTTTACCATACAATCCCAGGTTTTAATGACACTAAGGCAGAAGGCTTTTGAGAACATCGTGGGAAAAGGAGAAAATGCTGGTAACCAGCATTTTCTCCTTTTCCCAAAATGTTTTCTACCCTTTCAAAGACAATTTCCAGTGTTTGAGCCATGTTTATTTTGTCGTCTGCAAATGCTTTGGATCTGGAAAAATCTGAACCCTTTACCACACAATCCTGACTTAAAACCATTATTTGAAAGGAGGAATTTGAAAACATTGTAACCAGCATTTTCTCCTTTTCCCACAATGTTTTCTATCCTTTCCAAAACAAATTTCAATTTTTCATTCACATTTATTTTGTCGTCTGCAAATGCTTTCAATTTGGACCAATCTAATAATTTGTTGTTCTGTAAAGAGATTAAATCACGACAATAACTTCATTACAATACAGAATATTTAAAACTCCTTACCAAATGATGAAATTTTGGACTCATCCATATTAAAAGTATTTGCAGATGACAAATCAATATGTAGCTGCCATGATGCGATTTGTCTATGAAGAGTTTGAAACCACGAAGAAAGGGGTAAATACTGCTTACCAGCAGTTTCACCACTTTCCACACTGTTTTCAAGAGCCTATTTAATCATGTCTTTTTTTTTTCTATGAAGGCTGGTTTGACAAAGGATTAAAATTAAGACAAACTCCTCACAATGATAGTCACTCTACCTTTTAACCCTTTCCCAAACGATAAATTTTAGACTGGTTCAATTTGAAAGAGTTTGCAGACGACAATTTTAGATTTGATGAAAATGACAGAAAGTTCTCCAAAAGGGTAGAAAACACTGTGGGAAAAGGAGAAATTGCTCATTACGAGCAATTTCTCCTTTTTCCACAGTGTTTTCAAAAGACTTGTACTGCAGACACGTGAAAACCAGGGCTTGTTTGGGAAAGGGTTAAGCAAAGGACAAAACTTTAGTAATGTCCACTTTGAAAGCATCTGCAGGGTACATAACTATGAAATATGGCTTAACTCTTTACCAAACGACAATATTTTAGACTTGTCCAAATTGAAAGCAGTTGCAGACGACAAAATAAATGTGACTGAAATTTTGAATTCATTTTGGAAAGGGTAGAAAACATTGTGGGAAAAGGAGAAAATGCTGGTTTCCAGCATTTTCTCCTTTTCCCACAATGTTTTCAAAGGCCTCTTTCTCGGGGTCGTTAGAAGTCATGATTGTGTGGTAAAGGGTTAAATGACAGAATTTTCAAGAGATACAAAACACAGTATAAAAGGAGAAAATGCTGGTTACAGGCACGAACGACATTTTCCCCAATCTTTTCAAAAGCCCTCTACATATAGTTTTTTTTTACACAAAATGGTTTGATAAAGGGTTAAAATCAATACAGTAAACTCATAACAATACAGACTGTCTTAACCCTGTATCACACAATCCCGAGTTTTAACGACAACCCTGAGAACGAAACCTTACAAAAACATTATGGGAAAAGGTGAAAATGCTGGTAACCAGCATTTTTTCCTTTTCCAACAATGTTTGCCACCATATGAAAGAGAAATTCCATCATTTGTGCCATATTTAATTTTTCGTCTGCTAACGCTTTCAATTTGGACAAGGCTGTATTTTTGTCGTTTGGTAAAGAGTTAACTTGTTACCAAATGACAAAATTTAAAGACACATCTAAATTCAAAGTATTTGCAGATGACAGTTTAGTTGTGGCTCAAATGACTGCACTGGTTTTCGTCCACTAGGAAGTATTGTGGGACTAAGAGAAAATGCTGGTTACCACCATTTTCATTTTTTCCTGCAAGAAATAAATGTGGCTTAACGTTTACCACACAGTCCTGACTTTTAACGACCCTAAGGAAGAAAGCTTTTGAAAACATTTTGAGAAGAGGAGAAAATGTTGGTAAACAGCATTTTTTATATTCCGTTTCTCACAATGTTTTCTTCCCTATGAAAGAGAGAAATCATCATTTTAGTAACATTTGTCGTCTGCAAATGCTTTCAATTTGGTGGAAAAAGGGAGTAAAATGCTGAATACCTTTAATTTCTCCTTTTCCCAAAATGTTTTCAAAAGACTTATTCCTAAAGGGTTAACTCTTTACCAAACAACAAAATTTTGGAATGGACCGAATTGAAAGCATTTGCAGATGACAAATTAAATGCTGCTAAAATGATGTGTGTCTGTGATGGGGTAGAAAACATTGTGGGAAAAGAAGAAAATGCCATTTCCCATAATGTTTACAAAAGCCTTCTATTTCGTTAAAAGTTGGGATTGTGTGGTAAAGGGTTAAGACAACTCTTTATCGGACAATCCTGACTTTTAACAACCCTGAGGGAGAAACCTTTTGAAAACATTTCCAGAAAAGATAAAAAAAATTAGACTGGCCTATATTAGAAGCATTTGCAGACCACAAATTAAATATGGCTCCAATGATTAGAAGACATCGTGGGAAAAGGAGAAAATGCTGGTTACCAGCATTTTCTCCTTTTCCCACAATGTTTTCAAAAGTAAAATCTCCCAGAGGCATTAATACTCATCATTAAAATGATAGAGAGTTAACCATCAACGCTACAAAGTGTACAACACTAACCATAGTACAATGAGTTATGTCCCTTTGACCATCATATAACATACAATGTACTAGCTTATTCAGAAAAAAACAAACCTACCTCAGAGTAGCCATTATTTTTGACAAAATTCTTTCAAAAAATCTGTAAAACCTCTGGCCATGGATCAAGTAACTCTTTACCAAGCCACAAAAATCAAGATTAAAAGCATTATGCAAACATCAAATTCAACTGGGCTGAAATCACAGCATTTGCTTCTCAAAGTGAAAAGCTGATTACCAGTTTTTTCCCCTACAATGTTTTCAAAGCCCCATCTTCCTCAGGGTCATTACAACTGGGGACTGTTTGGAAAAGGGCTAGTATTTTAACCCCATACCACACAATCCCAACTTTTACTTTTAACGACCTTGAGAAAGAAGCCTTTTAAAAACATTGTGGGAAAAGGAGAAAATGCTGGTAACCAGCATTTTCTCCATTTCCCACAATGTTTTTCTACCCTTCCTCAAAACAAATTTCAGTTTTTCAATCACATTTATTTTGTCATCTGCAAGTGCTTTCAATTTGGACCAGTCTAAAAAATTTGTCGTCTGGTAGAGAGTTAAACTAGGAACAAGCAGTTCTGGCACCAGGTAGAAACATATGCTTGCTTGCCTTGGTCCAGAGGTGCCAAATATGAAGGTGATCAGCATTACTTATAATTGAGCCATGCTCTGTGAAAAGGGGGCTTAATGCATCTTGGAGGGGGAAAAGAAAAAAAGTTTTGACCAAGATCACTCTGCGCATTCCGTGCAGGCTGACCTGGGCCCCAAACTTTTCCTTATTGGTCAATTTTCTATATGTCAAAGGACAAGTCTACCTCATGATTTAGACATTCGTTCGACAAAATGGATTTTATGGATCCATAATGACAACTTGCACAGAGATACATTAACCTCCCTTTTGCCAGGTAGGGCTCAACTAAGTTCAAAATATTAAACATGTCAAAACAATGAGAAAACAGCTTGTTTCGAGCAAGTTTTCCTTTTGCAATAATGTTCCATAAAATGGTTTGCTGTGTGTAAATAGAGTTGTATCCAGATAATGTGTTAACCCTTTACCAAACAACAAAATTGTTGACTTGTCCAAATTGAATGCATTTACAGATGACAAATGTGACTCAAATGATGGAACTTGTCTTTGATAGGGTAGAAAACATTGTGGGAAAAGGAGAAAATGCTGGTTACAAGCATTTTCTCCTTTTCCCACAATGTTTTCTAAGTCATCTTCCTTGGGGTCGTTAACCCTTTCCCAAACGACAAATTTTGGACTGGTCCAAATTGAAAGAGTTTGCAGACGACAATTTTAAATTTGATGAAAATGGCAGAAAGTTCTCAAATAGGGTAGAAAACACTGTGGGAAAAGGAGAAATTGCTCGTTACGAGCAATTTCTCCTTTTCCCACAGTGTTTTCAAAAGACCTGTACTGCAGACACGTGAAAACCAGGGCTTGTCTGGGAAAGAGTTAAAAGTCTGGATTGTGTGGTAAAGGGTTAAGGCTTTCTTTCTCAGTGTCATTAACTCTCTCCCAAACAATCCCATGTATTTACCACTGTGAGCCTGAGGAGGATATATTTTGTAAACACTGTGCAAAAAATGGAGGAAACTGTTGGTGACAAGCATTTTCTCCCTTTCCAACAATATTTTCTAACATTTCAAAGACAGATTTCATCATTTAACCCTTTACCAATCCTGTCACAACAACTATCATCAATCCTCAGAAAGAAATTGGCTGAGCCCGGGATGGAACCTGTGACCCCCTGTCCTCAAGTCCTGTAGGCTACCAACTGTGCTACTTGGCATTTACAAAAATTTCAATGCATTTAACTTGAGACTATAAATCAGTTAGATCTTTACCACATGACAAAGTTTTGGAATTGTCCAAGTTGAAGGCATTTGCAGTTGACAAATGTGGCTCAAATCCAGCAGCCTGGGTCCGTATTTACCAACCATTCTTAAGAACATTCTTAGACTTATTCTTCAAGATTTTCCAAGTTTGAAAGTAACACAACTTCTGATTGGCTAAACCAAATGGTTTAGCCAATCAGAAGGTGTGTTACTTTTAAATTTGGAAAATTTTGGAGAACAAGACCAAGAATATTCTTAAGAATGGTCGGTGAATACAGACGACAGGTTTTGTATTTGACAGGTTAGGAAACATTGTGGGAAACAGAGAATATGCTGGTTACCATTTTCTCCTCCACAATATTTTCAAAAGCATGCATACTGAGAAAAGGGTTAATTGTTAAAATTCAGAATTGTGTGATAAAGAGTTGACCCATAAATCGCCAAAAGGATCGAACACTCATCTACAGTCTCGAGCTAAAAATGTTTACAAATGCAATATCAGGGTTATTTTTGCCTAGAAGTTCTCTGCAACACAGACAGCAGATCAAAGATCTGACTGCATGTTTTGTGCAGAATCATCTTGATCTACACTGGCCACAAAGGTAATTTAGCCCTTTACCACATGACAAAATCTTACAACCGTCAAAATGGTAAGCATTTGCAGACAACAAATTAAATGTAGCTCAAATGATGATTCTCTCTTTGATTGGGTAGAAAACGTTGTTGGAAAAGAAGACAATGCTGGTAACCAGCATTTTCTCCTTTTCAAATGATATTTTTCAAAGGCTTCTTCCTCAGGGTCACTAAAATTCGGGTTTGTGGGGTAAAAGGTTAAACAGATGACAGAACATAGATATTTTAAGTCAAGACAGAGGTAGCAATGTAGTTCCTTGATCAGACTGCCTGTTCTTTACAGTATGGTCTTGATTCACACCTGACAATAATGCAGCTATTTCTTGGTTTCTCATTTCAAAGATGACTACATCTACCAAAGAAATTACATCTTTTTCGGCATAGCTGAATGTGCTGGCTTTTGAACTACTTTTTTACACTGATAAAAAACAAATAAATAGAAATTTGTGATTGGTCAAAAATGTAGACATGTTTATTCTAAGGGCCTCTATTGTAAAAAACGTAGACATGTTTATTCCAAGAGCCCCTGCCTATTTGCTGGCAAATTTATGCTGTCTTTTTCAAAGATATTTCTTGTTCATGATACAATTTAAAACATGGTTGGAAAAATAAGAATGTACAAGCTTATTTAACTCTTTACCACACAATCCCAACTTTTAACGACCCTGAAAAAAGAAGCCTTTTGAAAACATTGTGGGAAAAGGAGAAAATGCTGGTAACCAGCATTTTCTCCTTTTCCCACAATGTTTTCTAACCTTCCCAAAACAAATTTCAGTTTTTTGGGTTACATTTATTTTGTCGTCTGCAAATGCTTTCAATTTGGACTAGTCTAAAAATTTGTCATTTGGTAAAGAGTTAAAGTCATTTGACACTGAGTGGCTGATTTTGACCCCAAGGGGCACAATTCAAATTTTATTGGTAGAGGGCTACCAGATGCTAGCTGCCTTTCAGTTTGGAAAAAGCAGATTTTTAAATTTTTCACAGTAATAGCATGCATGAAAATTGTAGGCGTAAAAGCTGTTGTTTAACTCTTTACCAAACAACAAAATTTTACACTTGTCCGAATTCAAAGCAATTTTGCAGACGACAATTTTCATGTGGCTCAAATGATGAAATTTGTCTTTGATAGGGTAGAAAACATTGTTGGAAAAGGAGAAAATGCTGGTTACCAGCATTTTCTCCTTTTCCGACAATGTTTTCTAACGTCTTCTTCCACAGGGTCGTTAAAACTCAGGATTGTGCAGTAAAAGGTTAAGACAATTCTTGAAGATCTGCTGAATTTTCTCATGGGTCAAAACAGTCTTGAAATAAAAATTCTTTTTTTTTTTTCAGGCAGTAACAGGTTAAATCTTCACTCCGTCGTCCAATACCCCTAGCTGGGAAGATTCAGACTGATATCCATCTGTACATCACATTGTCTTCCTGAAAATAGAACGCAAAAATCACACTGATTACAAATCTACTTTAACTCTTTACCAAACGACAGAATTTTATACCAGTCCAAATTGGCAGCTTTTGCAGACGACACAATAAATGTGATTCAAAAATTGAAATTTGTTTTAGGAAGAGTAGAAAACATTGTTGGAAAAGGAGAAAATGCTGGTTACCAGCACTTTCTGCTTTTCCCACAATGTTTTCAAAAGGCTTCTTCCTCAGGGTCGTTAAAGGTTAGGATTGTGTGGTAAAGGGTTAAGCCATTATCACACAATCCTGAGTTTTAACGGCCCTGGGACATAAGACTTTTGAAAACATTGTGAGAAAAGGAAAAAATACTGGTAACCAGCATTTTCTCCTTTTACCACAGTGTTTTCCAACCTTTCAGAGCCAATTCCAATCATATGAGGCAAGATTAATTTGTCATCTGCAAATGCTTTGAATTTCGACTGGTCTAAAATAGTGTCATGTAGTAGAGAGTTAAAACCATTCAAGTGCCTTTAACACTTTCTCAAACGACAAATTTTTGACTGGTCCAAATTGAAAGAGTTTGCAGACGACAATTTTAAATTTGATGAAAATGGCAGAAAGTTATGAAAAAGGGTAGAAAACACTGTGGGAAAAGGAGAAATTGCTCGTTACGAGCAATTTCTCCTTTTCCCACCGTGTTTTCAAAAGACTTGTACTGCAGACACGTGAAAACCAGGGCTTGTTTGGGAAAGGGTTAACAACTATATTTCACTATGGCAGCTAATGCAGATCCTTGATCAGACTGCATGTTAACTGCACACTGACCTGGAATCTACATCAACAATTATCTTCTATCTAAAGGCAGTTTCACAACTATGGTTACCTTTGCAGTCAGTGAAGATCCAAGATCAGACTGCATGTTTACTGCACACTGACCTGGGATCTACGCTGACCACTGCGCAGAGATATTCTGTCCAAAAGTAGTTTTGAAATGGCAAATTAGTTGGCTTATTTTTCCTCAGACTGAAAATTTCAATTTTATTTACTCCAAACTTTCAGGGTAAATGTATTATTTACGGTTCACGTTTACGATTTAAACATACCAGTCCAGTATGCACATAAAAATCAGCGGAGAATGATTGATTGATTGTATGGTGTTTAACGCCGTTTTCAACATTATTTCAGTTATATCGCGGCGGCCAGTGCACCTATCCATGCTTTCCTGGAATTTCTTTTACCAGTACTCCGCACAATATTCTTTTGAAGCCACTGGCTGCTTTCCCACATTGCCATTGTCGAAACATGGTCAGCAGTGGGAGAGGAATGAATCCTGTCGCAATGACTATCATCAATCCTCGGAAAGAAATTGGCCAAGCCGGGGATCGAACCAGCGACCTCCTGTTCTCAAGTCCTGTATGCTACCGACTGAGCTACGGGGCTCGGCATCAGCGGAGAAGCAAAAGACTACGGGGCGACTGATAATTTTATAACTGGAATGGAGTTTTACATCACTTTCATCATTGTTTCAAGCATATCACAGTAACATCTCATTCAAGTATGCCCTGGGTTTCAACAGTACCAGGTTACAGCTCTGCAGTGTCTTGCTCAAGGATCCTCCCATGAAAAACCCCACCCTAAATCAAATCTGACATATACTTTACAATAATACAAAAGTATGTAAAATTTTAAATCCAATACAATAATACATCAGGGGATTACAAGCAGAAACCTGTACTAAACCAAAAGGGAAGCTGAAAATGGTCATAACTCACCTAACCCTTTCCCAAATGACAAATTTTGGACTTGTCCAAATTTAAAGAGTTTGCAGACGACAATTTTAAATTTGATGAAAATGGCAGAAAGTTATGAAAAAGGGTAGAAAACACTATGGGAAAAGGAGAAATTGCTCATTTCGAGCAATTTCTCCTATTCCCACAGTGTTTTCAAAAGACTTGTACTGCAGACACGTGAAAACCAGGGCTTGTTTGGGAAAGGGTTAACCCTTTACCAGACGACAAAATTTTAGCCTTGTCCAAGCTGAAAGCATTTGCAGATGACAATTTCAATGTTGCTCAAATGGTGCAATCTTTCTTTGATAGGGTAGAAAATATTGCATGAAAAGGAGAAAATGCTGGTTACCAGCATTTTCTCCTTTTCTTACTATGTTTTCGAAAGGCTTCTTTCCCAGGGTCGTTAAAATCATGAGTCGGCATTGTGCAGTAAAGGGTTAGCCATTTACTACATAATCCTGGCTTTTAACTACCCTCAGGAAGACAGATTTGAAAATATTGTGGGATAAGGAGAAAATGCTGGTGACCAGCATTTTCTCCTTTTCCCACAATTTTCTCTACTCTTTCAAAGGTAAATCCCATCATTTAAGTGACAGTAAAATTGTTGTCTGCAAATGCTTTCAGTTTGGACAAGGCTAAAATTTTGTCATTTGGTAAAGGGTTCATAATTGGCTGATTTTATCATAGCTCCAACTCCAGCTTCCTGACCTATGACCTATTTTTTGTCATTTTTTACCTTTGTTTAAAATATCAGCCCCATTCAAAATGTATTCAAAGATGACAATTGATTGATTGATTGTATGTTGTTTAATGCTGCTTTCAACATTATTTCAGTTATATCACAGGGGCCAGTGTACCTATCCATGCTTTCCTGCAGTATCTTTAACCAGTACTATGCACAATATTCTTTCGAAGCCACTGGCTTCTTTCCCACATAACCAATGTTAAAACAACGGTCAGTGTGGAGAGAGAGAAATGAATCCTGTTGCAATGACTATCATTAATCTTCAGAAAGAAATTGGCCAAGCCGGGGATCAAAACGGCGACCCCCTTTTCTAAAGTCCTGTACACTACCGACTGAGCTACCAGGGCTCGGCTCAAAGATGGCAAACAGAAACTATAAGGAGACAGGATGTCCATGACATACACATAGACAGTAGGGATACTGTAATTATACCACCTGCATTTACAATGGCATGAATATCTAAAGAACTTTGATTATTTTAGAACAAATTTTGTAGATGTACCTCTGCCCAATGTTCATCGCTAACCAGTCATAGATTTATCTGCATCTGGTGTTTTGAATCACTTTCACAGTTACATCATGGCAACAGTTGACTTTTTCATCTGTTTCCTTGGTTTCATCAGCCTTAGACTTGGGCTCTGCAGTCTCATTACCCTGGATATGCCCATGAATATCACCACTGCAAGTGAGGAACAAATCCAGAACCTCTCGGAAACAAATCTGGAAATGTGTTCACCATGTCATCTGTAAGTAAAAGAGATATATAAAAGAAAATAAACTGTCTACCAGACAACAAATATCGTTGTTACAACTGTTCTAATTGGAAGAATTTGTGGAGAACAAGTGCTGCTCAAATATGGGGTTGTTCTTGATTTGTTTTGTTTGTATTGCAGTTTAAAGCCATTTTAACAGCTTAGGTTATATCAAGGCGGTCAGTGCACCCAAAAATGTTTCCTGGCTTTCTCAAACCAGTACTGACACAGCTTTCTTTCCAAGTCACTGACTACTTTCTTCATATACATCCAAGGTGAGAAGTGAAAAATCGCTGGAAAAAAAATCTGCCTTAACCAGGTATCAAACCTGCAACCACCAGGTCATGAGTCAGATACACTAACCACTGAGCTACCCAGCATGCAGGGCAGGTTGTTTTTCAAAGAGTAAAACAATATTGTAGAAAAAGGAGAAAATACTGGCTATGATTACCAGTTTCTCCTTTTTTGACAATATGTTACTGAACATCTTTCGAAGAGCCTTAAAACATAGAACTGTTACATAAATGGTGATAAATTTTCACTTCACTCTTTACCAAACAACAAAATTTTAGACCGGTCCAAATTGAAAGCATTTGCAGACGACAAAATAAATGTGACTGAAACATTGGAATTTGTCTTGGAAATGATAGAAAACATTGTGGGAAAAGAAGAAAATGCTGGTTACCAGCATTTTCTCCTTTTCCCATAATGTTTTCAAAAGTTTTCTATCTCAGGATCGTTAAAAGTCGGGACTGTGTGGTAAAGAGTTAATTGAAACAAAGGACAACATTTTGAGTGTCATCATGGCAGCATACCTTAACAAAACATTCTTTAAAAATTTATGGTCTTCTTTGACTGTATGATGTCTAACGCCATTTTCAACATTATTTCAGTTATCTCACAGTGGCCAATGCACCTATACATGCTTTCTAGGAGTTTCTTTTAACAGTACAACATACATTATTCTTTCCAAGCTACTGGCTGCTTTCTCACATAACAATCATCAAAACAACAGTCAGCAGTGGGAGAGGAATGAATCATGTCACAATGATTAGCATCAATTCTCGGAAAGAAATTAGTTGAGCCGGCAATCAAACCAGCAACCCTCTGTTCTTAAGTCCTGCACACAACAGACTGAGCTACTGGGGCTCAGACGTTGTCTTCTTTCCCTTACTCAATCAGTGCATTTGACAAAAATCTATTTGATGTACTCTTCATCAATTGAGTCCATGCATTTCCAATGGCTTTTGAAAACAGTACAGGAAAAGAAATTGGCTTGCATTTTCTCCTTACCCAAAATGTTTTAAACCCTTTCCCAAACGACAAATTTTCGACTGGTCCAAATTGAAAGAGCTTGCAGATGACAATTTTAAATTTGATGAAAATGGCAGAAAGTTCTCAAAAAGGGTAGAAAACACTGTGGGAAAAGGAGAAATTGCTTGTTATAAGCAATTTCTCCTTTTCCCACAATGTTTTCAAAAGACTTGTACTGCAGACACGTGAAAACCAGGGCTTGTTTGGGAAAAGGTTAAACCCTTTCAAAGACAAATTCCATCACTGAATCACAATTTTTCATCTAAAAATACTTTCAGTAAGTTTATAACTTTATTCTCTGGCAGAACAAAAAATTCCAATCTATGGGATACTACCAATATGATGACCAAATGTTCACTTTGGGACGTTTCAACTGTCACCTTCATGGCTTGCAATAACCCTTTACCAAACAATCCCAACTTTTTAACGACCCTGAAAAAACAACACTTTGGTAAACATTGTTGCAAAATGAGAAAATGCTGTAACCAGCATTTTCTCTTCTTCCCACAATGTTTTCTACCCTTCACACAACAAATTTCAATTTTTGAGCCATCTTTGATTTGTTGTCTGTAAACGCTTTCAGTTTCAACCAGTCTAAAATTTTGTTGTTTGGTAAAGAGTTAAATGCATAAATGGATTGTCTTACGAGATCTACTGACCCTGACTTTAAATGCCGAATATATATTGGTCAAAGAACTCATATGCTGGAATTATAGGGAACACACTTGTCTTGTCCCTGGGCTTGTTCGCCTGGGCTTGTTCGCCTGGGCTTGTTCATCCCAAATGAACTGAACCTAGTATAGATAGATATTAGAGGTGAAACAATACGGTAAAAAGCGTATTGCAATATATTGCAATACGGCTGACCCGTATTGCAATACGTATTGCAATATGCTGTATATGCTGACATTTAGCATATCTGACCACTTGTAGTCACTGTTAGGGTAGCATATGCTCAAAAGGTGATAAAGAAAACTAGTACATGTGCTTGGAACTCTTCCATTCTTTCAAGATAATGAACCAAAAAGCAATTGTTTCGCATGAACAAATAAAAACAAACTGAAATTGACTAGTCTTTAACACTCGCTATCTTGACGATTTTCGTCTGCCATTTTTTTTTCTTCAAGAGCGTACTTGTTTATATAAAAACCAGCGCTACTATACCGAACTTCGGGACATGGCTCAACAGAGTAGACAGTGCGATGCACTAACTTACTCAGTTGCTTACTGCACTAACACTAATACTTTGCCGCTTAACTACTGGAAAACGCAAAAATAAGTGTGAGCAAAGTTATAAGAAATGAATAACATACAAACTCCATTGATCCAAAAGCATTAAAGCTCGACGTTTATTTGGAGTTCGTGTCGTGAATTTTATGTGGTCATAGTTTTACCTAAACACCGGTGACACCGCCTGTGGAAAAAAATAAACAACTTTCGCTTTCGGAAATCTTTAGAACTGTAAGTTGAAAAACGATCGATTTCTGACAGAATTTTTGGGAAAACCGGACTTTCTGATGCAATTAAGAGAAGTTGACATATTGCAGAAATACCGATACGGTAAAATTCGAACCGGTTTCGGTTTTTTCTTTGAATAGACCGCGGTTAATCGGTTAATCGGTAAACCGTTTCACCACTAATAGATATATTAACCCTTTACCGCTCAATGCCGCTGTTTAACGCCCCCGAGAAAGAAGCATTTTGAAAACATTGTGCGAAAAGGAGAAAATGCTGGTAACCAGCATTTTCTCCTTTTCCCACAATGTTTTCTACTCTATCAAAGAAAAATTGCACCATTTAAGCCACACTGAAACTGTCGTCTACAAATGCTTTTAATTTGAACAAGGGTAAAATTTTGTTGTCTGGTAAAGGGTTAAGGTTCCCTCAAAAAAAGGTTATTGACTTACCGTATTTCACCTAAATAACACTCCCTCCCTAGTAGTAGCCCCCCCCCCCCACTATATTACTTACTCCAGAGGCCTCCAGACAACCCCGCACAGCACATAAATTTCGAGAAATTGGCTATGAAATAAGCGCTCCCTGTCGGCGTTTTGCATGGCACCCCGGCATGTTAATTAAGTGGAATACAGTATTATCAAAAGTTCACTGTGCATTTATTGGTGTTTGTATAAATAAACTATATAAGCCATGCTCTGTGAAAAGGAGGCTTAATGCATCTGAAAGAAAAAAAAATCGACCTAGGTCAGCCTGTGCAGTCAGCGCAGGCTGACTTGGGCAAAAATTTTTTGTTGCTACTGGCCAATTTTCTGCAAGTCCAAGGACCAGGACCAGTTTACCTCATGATTCAGTCAGTTGTCAGACAAAATGGATGATATGGTCAATATAATATGGATCAGTAATTATGTGATGACCTGCTTGGTATTCTGCATCACTGAGACACATTAAACCCCATTATGCCAGAGCATTACTCATATATATCTTTTTTTTTTGTACAAGAGTTAGCATTTGTGGCATTCAATAGACTGAATGATTTGTACAATCCATATAATTGACCCTTTCCCAGATGACAAATTTTGGACTGGTCCAAATTAAATGAGTTTACAGACGACAATTTTGAATTTGATGAAAATGGAAGAAAGTTCTCAAAACGGGTAGAAAACACTGTGGGAAAGGGAGAAATTGCTCGCTGTGAGCAATTTCTCATTTTCACACAGTGTTTTCAAAAGACTTGTATTGCAGACACATGAAAACCAGGGCTTGTTTGGGAAAGGGTTAAGAAGATAATGAGGATGACCCTTTTCTTGTATTTTTGGTAATTTGATTTTATACTATTGCAGTGTTTCTGCTAGGTAATAAATTTTGGGGATCATCTGTGACTTGCTGTTTGGAATTTTGGGGGTCATTCAGAAATTTTATGCATCATGGTCTTTAACCTTTTTTTTTTTTCGCGTGTTGTTTACCTTTGCCGGTTTGTAGATGTCGCATAATGCTAAAAGTTTTAAATAACAGTGTGGTATTAAAGGTAAAAGTAGAAAACAACGACCTTACTCCAGCAAGTCGGTGACCATTACTGAGCAGGATCTTAAACACAGACAAAAAGTTTATGTACGGATTCCATATAGTAATATAGACAAGACAACAGCGATGTCACACAGAATAATGTTGCTTTTTAGACCGATTCAGTGTAAACCAGAACAAATAATTCAGTGTTAGAAAGCGGTAAACTAGCAGCCTGTTAACGATCTTCATATCAACTATTGGATGGTTACAGGAGATACAATGGGTACCAGTTTAATAAAGTGGGTTCGATATGATTTTGCAGTTACTAACTTGATAATTTTGTAAGATATATTCAATGAATCAATCCTTTGTGTTCCTTTTTCATTCTGGTTTATGCTGCATCAAAGAAGACGCAATGTATTAATTTTGTTGCTTCAGGCTTTCATTTTGCATGTCAGAAATACTGCTATCCCTAAGCTCAGGCACGTCACGTGGTTTTGTACATTGGGGCAGCGAAGGACAGGGTGGGTGTGGGAGGGGTGTCCCCTCCCACTGCACTAAGAAAATTTTAAAATCTGTCAGGGAAATGCCGCTATTTCCTGGACTTCAAAACTTGCTGGGGGCTTTTTTTAATGTTGATTTTGTCTTAGATTTTTGGCATTTAGTTCATTTATACATGATTGATCTGCAATATTAGTAAATTATTCTGTGAATGGAAAACATGCTAGTCACAAGCCCTTTCTCTTTTTCCAAGAATGTTTTTAAGATCCGGAAAACAGGGGTCTGTAGTTTGCTTTTGTACATACCTTATTGTAATGGAGCCTCAAGAACTGTTTAAACCATTGTGCGTGGAATTATCGTCGTTCTGGAGGTTTCTTTCCAAATGAACGCCTAGGGAACTTAAAGTCACGGGGCTAATTAGGTTCAGTCATGTTTACATATAGAAGATACGTAGAGGAATGAAGAAGAAATTTTGTTTAAGGAATTTGCATGTTTTTGAGTACAAGTAACTACTTCTTATGATCAAACCCGCTGCCTTTTTTCATTGCTTTAAAACACACATTTTAATTCTTGGTTAAGCCTTTCACGGCTAATTAATTATTCATTCAAAGGTTCTCAGTTTGCGGCTGTTGTGTATAGTGTATATTCTTATAAACCACACACTTAAACTCTTAATTAAGTTTTTGATGGCTGATTAATTGGTCAAAGTTTCTCCGTTTGAAGGTGTTCTATACTGTGTATTGCCTAAGTAGTCGCATTGTCACACTTTCACACTTAATCGACACAAAGGGGAGTAGGTATACATGTCACAGTCGCCTTAGAAACCGATTACAGATTTCCGCCGATTCTGCCGCTCCATTCAAATTACAAGTTCTTAAACAGAATGTCAGAATTCTTACATTTTCATTGTACGAACTACGCCTTTTTTGTAGAAATATTGGGGCGGCGATCACAGCCCTTGCCGCCCCCGACGCGACGCCACCGAAGCTTCACACAATACTGAGTTATCCTGTTAATCTTATTTCATCTATTTCATAAAGATATATCTTGTTCACAATCCTGAATTTTGATTTATGTGTCAAAGTATCAAGAAGCAACCAACAATGGCGAAAAATCCTGGGCTGTATGCCAGTTATTAATTGTTAAGTTTAGAAATATCAGTTATACAAAAACATTAATAAACAAACTAACTGACCAGTCAAATGAATCACTCTTGGGTATTTGATATTATATGACTTTCTTATTCATGCTGCACTTAAATTCATTTCTATCGATAAAGTATGCTGCAAAAATGTCGGAAGAACAAGCCCGTGCAAACGCGCTAAGGGACGAACAAGCCAAGAGACGAACTGGTTTTGGGATGAACAAACTCGGGACGAATAAAAAAAAAACGTGGGTTAGCGAAGAACGCTGGTTCTTTTCTATTCCAAATTTCGGAATTTCCTTTCTTGTTTGTCATCTTTAATTCACTATCGATTCATGAACGGGTTTGCATACCTTTCGGACTGCCTCTATTTGATCTTACAGATCTATTTGACTTTAGAAACGAAATAAAAATTTGTTTACAACAGGATTCTGCACGTGCAGCGTAGTATACTTCCGCCAGCCTTGTTACCGTTTCAACTGGTGCCCTGCTTGTGGAACAGATTTCTTTCGTCCGTGGACTTGTTCGCACTTATTAGTTCGTTCCAACCTTCTTGAACATAGAATTAGACAGATTTAAATTTTCCTCAGCCTCCTACTAGCTCGTCAAACTTTATAAAATGTATTTGATATGTTTTAGGTCTCTCCTTGTTTCACACGTGTACTCATGAATGAGCCGTGCTCTGTGAAAAGGGGGCTTAATGCATCTGCAAAAAGTATCGACCAAGTACGCGCAGGCTGACCTGGGCCGAAACTTTTCACCATCAGTCAATTTTCTGTATGTCAAAGGACCATTCTACCTTCAGTCGGTAGTAAGACAAAATGGACTGTACGGCTCCATGATCATGCGATGACTTGCTTGGTATCATGCACTATGGAGATGCATTAACTCTTTACCACACGACAAAATTTTAGACCAGTCCAAATTGAAAGCATTTGCAGACGAAAAATTAAATGCAACTTAAGAATTCAAATTTGTTTTGTAAAGGGCAGAAAACATTGTGGGAAAAGGAGAAAATGCTGGTTACCAGCATTTTCTCCTTTTCCCCACGCTGTTTTCAAAAGCTTTCTTTCTCAGGGTCGTTAAAACTCGGGATTGTGTGGTAAAAGAGTTAAGCCCCTTTTGCCAGAGCATGGCGCAAATATGTTTGATTAGTGTTAGGTCCTACTTTGTTTCACTCGTGTACTTACAAATTAAATAGGATATCAATTAATTACTATCTGAATCAGAATTTTCAACGTGTTAAGTTTTTTCTTGTCTCGTCGTCATGCAAAAACTTCGACATTTTCTTATATCTTTATCATATCTGAAAGTATTTACATAAATATTGGACTCGTTGTGAACTATCAAAGGGCGGATTCATATCAATAAAGAAAGTAAACATCTGAATGAGCGATGCTCTAAGAAAAGGTGTTTTACCGTCATAAGACAAGCAACCATACATAAGATCACTAGTCTATTGCCATCGACAGTGACCCAGAACCAAACGAAAAAGAAAATACAGTCATCAAATACTTCCCCACAGAAAATAATTCTGTGTTAGAAATCGTAATTCTGTAAAAAAAAAAAACCGACAATTTGGACGTGAACTACAAATATCTCGATCACTCCAATTTGAAGGATGTAGCTGTACCCTAACAAAGTCAAAGACTGAGCAGGATGTCATTGACAAGGTACGAGATGTTTGCTTATATGTCAATTAAGTCAGTGACTTTTGCAAATGAGACTAATCTTGACTTATCCCATGTAACCTCTGTCTTTGCCCTATAACAGTGAAGCCTTTGCAGATGATAAATTAAAAGGCTAGAAAACACCGTGTTAAAAAGAAAAAAATACATGTACTTGTTTCCAACGTTTTCTCCTTTTCCTACCTTGTTTTCAAAAGCCTTCTTTCTCTGGGAAGTTTAAGCTTGGAATTGTTTGGTAAATGGCTACAGAAAGGGTTGTTGTCAATATTTAAGCTAGATTTTAATCCGTGTAAAATAAAACAAAATATTTCTAAGCAGTATCCGATGTCGGTATGTAGTAACAAACTTCATGTGTCAGTCGGTAACGTAATGGGCAGCAACCCAAGGGGTCTCTGATGCAATTTCCAACCCGGGCAAATTCTGTCCGAGAATTTGATGATATTGACCGTACGACAAGATTCATTTTTCTTTCAAAGCTGAACATTGCTTCGACGATGTTTATATGTAATTATAGCATGTAGTGAATAGGATATCATGTTGTGCGACGCTCTGGAAAAAAGGGGGCTTCATGCATCTCTGTGATGCAAAATACTAAGCAAGTCATCACATAATTTTGGATCCATAAAAATTCGTTTTTTCCGAACAATCGACCTGAATCCTGAGATAGAATAATCCGCCTTTTGACGGACAGAAAATTGACCAATGGCAAAAAGCATCGACCATGTCAGCCTGCGCAGACTGCGCAGGCTGACATGGGTCGATTTTTTTTGCAGATGTATTAAGCCCTCTTTTTACAGAGCATGGCTCAATTGTATTAACCAACAGAGATTTGAAAGCATTTATGAAAAAAAAAAAAGAAAATAAGAAAGCGGAACAAGTTATGTATCAAGAGCAGTAACTCTTCATGTTGAAATTTAGTAAGGCTTTAGTAAGGTAGAGTTATGTTCCTTGATGCTGACAGAAAAAAGATGGCGGATGTGAAATATAACCGTCAATGGTGTTTTATCGGTTAAATCCGGGAAAATCGTCCTAAATTTGAGAAATCCAGTCTCAAAATGTACAACAATGACTTGTGACAGACAGACAGACACACAATTTATTGTTTTATTACTATCATTATGTTTTCAAAAGCTGTATGGAGAGAAACGTGCACAGACAAAATAGTTCCCTTTGTTTTACTTATTCAACCGATGCTAGTTGCTTCTGAGAGAGTTGTCTGTCCGGTTTATTTAATTATAACATGGTTCCCTATGACTTTTACACTGTTAATTGATCATCTCAGCATATTCAAAGTATCAGTGTGCAGCACGGAAGCTGAAAAAGAAAGGCAAATCGAATCGAAGGTGTCATACAGGTCGTGTATTCGAAAACTTCAAAACATTGGCCTTCTGTTACTCTTTTCCCTCAAAGTTCTCCTCAAATTTTCGGTATTTGTTTTTGGCTTGTATAGTGGTTTCTATCCTTTGAAAAAAAAAACAATCTTAATTTTAGAGTCACTTTTTTTTTTCGTCGTCTGCAACTGCTTTCAATATGGACATTTCTAAAATTGTGTCGTTTGGTAAAGAGTTGAATTCATGGATAAGACGTGTGAAGCCTTCCATTCGGAAGCCAACAGGGAAAATCGCTCGTTTCTAGTAATTACTCCGTTTCGCAGTTTCCTTTATTTTCGCTATTATTCACAAAGAACATATTTCATTCTGCACGTTGACTTCATTGCCTATTAAATAGGAGCCCTGCTCTGGCAAAAGGGGGTTTAATGCATCTCCATGGTGTACTATACCAAGCAAGTCAATATATAATTATGGATCCATAAAATCCATTTTGACTGAATCATCAGATACAATGGTCCTTGGACATGCAGAAAAATGACGAACAGCAAAAGGTTTCGACTGCGCAGGCTGACATGGGTCGATGCTTTTTGCAAATGCAAATGCATTTGGGCCCCTTTTTCACAGAGCATGGCTTAATTATAGAGTTATCATTCCATCTTCTTAATCCTTTACCAAACAATCTGCAGTCAAGCGGGGTTTTAAAAATGTCTCTATGAAATACACCTTATACAGATAATGGATCAAAGCTCGGCAAGGAAGTGATTGATTTATTGATTGATTGTATGGCGTTTGACTCCCGTTTTCAACGTAATTTCAGTTATATCGCGGCGGCCAGTGCACATATCCATGTTTTCCTGGAGCTTTGTTTTACCAGTACTGTGCACAAATTTCTTCCCAAGACACTGACTACTTTTCCACATAACTATCGTCGAAACAATGATCAGCGGTGAGAGAGGAATGAATTCTGTCGCAATGACTATCATCAATCATCCGAAAGAAATAAGCCGAGCCGGGGATTCGAACCAGCGTAGTAGTATACTGGTTTCTAGGGCGTCACCTATTTTTCCTTTGTTTTAGACTGTTTTTGATAGCGTCATTCATCTTTAAGTGCTTTTCAAATATTAGTGAGTGGTACTAAATCCGCCTAACGATATTTACAGGTACTTGAAGGCTGATTGAAGAGTGATTTGATTGCGTCTAATACTTTAAAGTGAAGACAATGTATATACATAATTCAGAAACCCCAAGATCAAGATCAGACTGCACAGAAGATGCAAGTTGATCTTTCTTGCGGATAGTGTAGATCCTGATCAGATTGCGCAGAACATGTGGCACGACCCCTTCAATTATTATTAACCTTTTGGCTGGTAAGGGTGGCTCACTATACATAATTCAGAAACCTCAAGATCAAGATCAGACTGCACAGAAGATGTAAGTTGATCTTTGTTGCGGATAGTGTAGATTCTGATCAGATTGCGCAGAACATGCGGCACGACCCCTTCAATTATTATTAACCTTTTTGGATGGTAAGGGTGGCTCACTGACCTTTTGGGCTGACAGTGTAGATCAAGATCAGACTGCGCAGAACACGCTAAGGCGATATTTGTTAAGGTCAGTGTAGATCAAGATCAGACTGCACAGAACACGCTAAGGAGATATTTTATTTCCCAAATCTTAACTTTGATGGAACAGCAATATTTCGGTTATTGATGTCGAATTGAAAATTAAAGAGTAGATCAAGATCATTTCGCAGGATGTGAACAGCACGTTCAATCTCGTTCAAACGTGTCCGGTCAAGTCTCTATTTGTTGTTTATTGCGTTATATAAATATTGCTGCGATGTCTTTTCTTTCAAATATTAGTGAGTGGGACTTAATCGTCTTTAAGATACTTAAAGGTACTTGAAGACTGATTGAAGAAGGTTCCAGGGTGTCCAGTACTATAAAGTGAATAAACAAATTTGAAATCGTAAAGGAGATGAGATCGGAAAATGTCAAAACCCTCGACCTTTCATCTATTATTCGCAATTCATGGACTTCTTTTCAAGAAATGTTACTATCAGAAGGATTCAACATTTATAAAGTTTGTCATTAAGTCCCTTTTTTCTATAACACAGCCTAGTATAATAGGAAAGAATGAAATGATGGTCTGGGGGCTTTTGATCAGCTGGAAAATGTTTAATTTTAGAGTCCAGAAAAACGTAAAGTTCTAAGACATTAAGCACCTTTTTTCCGTAACATAGTTTTGCATGGATAAAAAACAAGTGCATACGGTGAAACTTTTAATAAACAAAATAACTACGAAGTTTCAAGACAGGCAGTCGGACGGACAGACGAAGCAGCGACTGTATGCTCACCCTTCGGCCAGGGGTTACGGAGAAATGGCTTCGGACGGACGGACGGACAGACGGACGGACAGACGGGTGGACAGACGGGCGGACAGACGAAACGGCGACTATTTGCTCGTCTTTAGAGAAATATAAAAATGAACTCTGCAACATTTTGGACAATATTTCGACATCGTTTTAATACAATTAGAAACATTGTAGGAAAAAGAGAAATGCAACGAGTCATGACGTGATAGAGTAAAAGGGGAAAAACCGTTTTACGCGGTAGAGCAATATGTTCAAACTCGTTCAAACGTGTCCGGACGAGTCTCTTGGTTATTGCACTGTATAAATTTTACCGCGATGTCTTTAAACAATTACAGTATAACTTTCCGTCATGAAAATTAACTTTAAACTGTCTACCCACGTGGTTGACAAACATTTAAATGCAAGTAATTCGCAGAAACATTGTGAGAAAAAGAAACCTTCTTTGGAAAACATTGTGGGAGGGAAATAAAACCCTTCTTTTCCATATAGTTAAAGCGTGAATCAAGTACGCTATGAAACTGGTACAAATCTCTTCTATCAGTCAAAACTAATAAAGACTGTAATAAGTGTATTGTTAGTAAACAAATTTAAAATCTTGAATAAAATGACACCGGAAAGTCATAGTTCGTGTAAGTACCACTTAGAGATATTTGCAAACCCTTGAACGCTGTTACAATAGTGTGGGAGAGTGTCAAATACTTCGGAACGCAGTCAATGTTTACTCCATGTTTACATATTTTAATAACTCAAGTGCTACGAAATTAATCTGTGATATATGGTAAAAACATTGAAGGAAAAAGAGAGTTGAGACATAAAGCCCTATGACTCTCCGAGTATTATTAATCACTGAGACTCCACAAGACGTTGCCAGAGCTAACTGTTAAAAAAGAACTCAGTCAACGTTTTGGGTAATATTGCGACACCGTTTTAATACAGTAAGAAACACTGTAGGAAAAAGAGAAATACAACTAAACACAGCGTAAAAGAGTAAAAAAGATGTACATGTTGAATTGTTGAATGGTGTTTTACGCCGCTTTAAACAGTATTCCAGTCATATCACGGCGACAGCTTACATTATTCATGTCATTCCTGGGTTTCACCAGTACTAGACTGGGGGGGGCTCTGAAGAGTCTTGCCCAAGGACACTCACACGAAACAACCAAGAGGATCCAGTGCGGCTCGAACCCAGAACCACATGGATTACGAGTCAAACAATCTACCACTGAGTATTGCGAGACCCTTACAGTACTGAAACAACTTTCTCACGTGGGGCTTTTGATCAGCTGGAAAATGTTTAATTGTGACAAGGGGTATAATGGATGTGTCCAGACAAGAAATGGTGACGTTAATGTTTAATAATAACTACCAATAAACGCTGCAAGGACTATATATGAGAACAGTGTATAGCTTTACTATTATTATCCGATGTACAAAAAAATGGATAGAAACATGACAAGTTTCGACCTTATTGAGTACTCACGTATGATCGGCAGAGAGTGGGAAATACTTGCGGTTTATCTGGGCTACGAGTTATATCAGATCAAAATGTTGAAATCCATTTATGCGAGAAAAATCGAAACACTGTTGTATGTTGTGTTAGAGGAATGGTATGGTGTTGTGAAAGACTGTCATGAAGAAGTTCCTAGACAGTTACTAGCTTCTGCTTTTCACGATGTACGAGACAATGTAACAGCCAGCCAAATTTTAGGGGGTTGCAAATTTCTAGAGGAAGTGAAAAAGTTGAGACCCAAACCATCAACATTGGCAAAGATTCGTAAAATAGACTTTAGCTAATGATGACGTGTTTCTAAATATAACAACCGATGACGTGTGTTTCTAAATATAACAACAGATGACTTGTGTTTCTAAGTATAACAACCAATCAGGAATCCAATAATACTCTAAAATAATCAAATTGACAGAATTTAAAGCCATTTTGGATGTTGCATTCAAACCAACACGATGTACAGAGTAAAATTTAGTCTCGGAAATGATCGTTACGTACAGGTGAATTTATGGAAGGATGAGCTAAGAGTCGATATTAGAGAGTGGAAAGATAATTACCCAACCAAAAAAGGCATAAGTTTAAGCTTAATGCGATGGAAAAATTTTGTAGATCAATTAGAGTACGCAGACAAATCCCTTCGAGAAAAAACAGCGTTTACATACCATCTTGGGGGTAACGTTTATTGCTGTACTAACCAAAACAGCGTTTGTGTAGACATAAGACAATATTGGAAACCCGAGGAAAATGTGGTACCAACAAAGAAAGGAATATGTTTAAGACCCTCAGAATATAAACGATTAAAAGAAGTTATAGGTGACATAAGTAAAGCGTTACCAGAATTGGCCAGTGTTATACCTTGTTACCTTCAGAGTGATCATATGAACCAATTAGGATTCCTTGAGTGTACTGAGTGTAACCCAAATACAACTTTGAACTGATCATCATGTTTGGAATATTCCAGATATCAGTGTTATTATTATGCGAATGGCTATATTATAGAGGTATAAAAACTGAAATCGAGTTGGAAATAGAACGATTTTTACTCATTTTAGATAGTTATCATATGAACTACAATAGACCTTTATATTCTGAGTTATTATGAGTGTTGTATTTAATATTTTGTAAGAATGTACAATAATTTGTATACGCTTTATTAAAACGATGGAAAACTGGAAAAAAATACTTGGCTTCTATTTATTTTAAGGCAGATCATCCCGCAAGTTATAGTGGTCCCGAAAAATTGTATCAATATGTCAAATCCCAAAATAAGGTCAGAATTGGTAGACACCGTATACGAAAATGGTTACAAGATCAAGAATCGTATTCTCTTACCAGGGGGGGGGGGGGGGGGGGGGGGCGAGACGTCATTTCGTACGATCCAGAGTGATAGTTCATCAACAATGGGATGTAGACTTAATGGTCAACGATCATATAGAAACACATAATGACGGAGTGAAATACGTCTTATTAGCCATAGATATATTTTCGCGTTTTGTTTATACTGAACCCCTTAAAAGTAAAAGAGGTACTGATGTTGTTATTGCATTTAAACGCATACTATCAAGAACGCGAAAACCAAAATCTATACGGACCGATCGAGGGATGGAGTTTGAAAGTAAAGAACTGAACAAATATCTACAAAGTGAAAACATTTATCATCTCCAAGCAAGTAAATGAAGCGTCTCTGACGTTTTAAGCTGTTTTTTTCCGTAAGTGTCAATCTGCCTTTAAACCGGATAATGTTGTATGCAATTTGACTAAGTGCTCTTAATTGTTGACTGGTAATTGTTTTTGGGATAAAGCTGTCGTCCTAATACTGCTACCTGAGATATGTCTCGAATATTTTTCATAAGTACCAGATACCAGGTATTCAATGAAATAGTTCTGGCATGTTTACCCCCGGGATATAAGTTTTGCGTGATCATAATCACCGATACTTTTCTGTGATGGCAACCTTGAGTGAAAAGTAACTCCATTTCTTTACTCCGCATGACCACGTGCATTAGGTCGTCTAAAATGATTAACTTGTGTTTTTTTTTTTTTGTCTTTTGTGAAGTCATCCAATTCTTCCGCAGTAGGCAGTCCTTGCTTACTGTAAAAGTTTGGAATGGAACTCTCCATGGCATCAAACAAGTCTTGGTGGATACCGTAGCAATAGAGAATATGGGAAGGGGGGGGGGGGGTCTCGTCCGTACATGAGGTTTACTTGTTTCAAAAAGCGATACACCCATTGGGTTTTACCGCTACCAGTTTGTCCGCTAATACACATACTAGAACATGGTTCGAAGGGAAGAGGGACGGCCATTATTTCTTAATTTTTGGGTTAGGTAAAGCGTATCCGATACAGCTACTCAAGAGTGATACCCAGAGTTCGGTAGAACCGTTTTGTATGGATAGGTTTACGATCGCTGTAATAATAATGATGTACACTATGATCATCTGACAAAAGTAGACAATCTCTGCTTGTGGGACCCGGGTACCAAGTAAATGCCACTTGTCACTCTGACTTTCTTCGTCAGGTTTAGGGAAACGTAAAAACGTTTCTTTTTCCGGAGTTTCAGTCATATTCTTACGTTGGATTAACTCAAAACGCAAAGAGAAATTCTTTCTTACTATCTTTTAATTTACAAGCAATACGATCATGATAGAATAAAATGAATAACAGTTAGTCTTTGGAAATATGAGTAAAACCTTTAAAGGTGGGTATTTAGATTTTGTCTCATCAAATTAAAGAATATATACATCACTGAAATTTATATGAAACAAAAACATTACAAATCATCAATGATTAAGAATCATAAAATTACACCCACACCCACACACACACACACACACACACACACACACCCACACATGAAGTTTTTTTAATGTGCTCCCATAAAGGGTTACGTAGCCTCTTAAGGTATTTTTAGATTTCGCGCCAGAAATAAGAAAAAAAATTACTATTGTGGGGGATGTAAAGTGACTGGCACGAAAAAAAAAAAATGACTAAAACTTTCTAGAAAATGAGTGACACTTTTTGAAAAATGAGTGACACTTTTTGGAAAATAAGTGGTACTTTTTTTTAAATTTGAGCCTATGAGAATTTACGTGTAAACGTACAAAAACGTAAAATGAGTGACACTTTTTAATATTTGTTTGACAATTTTTAATATTTGTGTGACATTTTTTGAAAATTGAGTGACACTTTTTTTTTTTTTTTTTTTTTGAGAATTGAGTGACAATGAAGAAATATCTAACAGGTTTATATATAAATGTCGTAATATCGTTGAAAGCAAATTTGACAGAGGTCGACTATCAAAACCCGTATGGCTCTGTATCAAAGTGGTCTACTTTTCGTCTTTTTGTATAAACCATTTGATAACTTTTTTGTTCTTCTCTATTATACAATTTTCTTTTCCTTTTATCCCTACAAATTTTACTAGGATTGGTCACAGTGATATTTGAACTACTTTGAGGGTCTGTGACTATATCTTTCACGCTATGAAAATTAATGAGTTGACTGTTTTTATAATTTAGGGTAAATCCCCTCACTTTGCAAGTTTCGTTGTTTTCATTCGTTTTGTAAGCATAATTTTTTGGCCCCCCAGACACAAACTCCACAATGTACTCTCCATTTTCAAGTTCATCTGTCAGTTCACCCAAATAATCACCTAGAGGTGGATCATACTCATTTGGACGACTCACGTATATGATATACCCTAATCTGACAGCCGTTTCTATTTCGGGGGTGCACCACGTACCAGTCAACTCTCTTTGTTCATTTGTACATTCGCACGGGGTTTGACTTTCGGTATCCGCGCAGGTCCGACATAAAGAAAATTTTAGTTTGCCATTAGACCTGTAAGGAAGGACTGGGTGATAGAGTCCCCTGGGCGGGATAATCTTCACCTTGGCAATACCAAAATAATCCTTGATGTCCCCAAAATCTTTGGTAATGACTGTGGGGTGACCTAAGGGATAACGACAATACTTGTTTACCCAAGGATACAGACTCGTAAAATCCACATATTTCACTCGCTCGTTTTCTTTTACTTTGTAATAAAGCCGGCTTGCATTGGTGCGACCTCCAAAGAAACTTTCTCTCGGGTCTAGTCGATCCATGATATCTAGCTGAGAAATGAATTGCCGAAGTTCAGGGTTTTGGTTTTGTTGTTTTTTGAAGTCGTGATCCCAAATACAAATATATTTCATACCTAAATTTTCGAGGTGTGTTTGTTTTTTCAATGTCAGCGCGTACGATTCGTCCAAAGACTGGTGTGTGAGTGGGTGATACGTTTCTTCACGATTGTCAGAGAAACACACGGGGCATCCGTGAAATATACATCCGTGATATTCATAGACCGTGTTGGTTTCTCTACAATATCCGTCCAATTTGTAGCGAGTGCCGGGGATCGTTTTCTCCCCTTCATTCAAAGCATGTTGGATATGAACGTTATCGAGTTTCGCCCTCCACTCTAACCATTGAATTGACGCTTTACTGTATTGATCATTGTAACCACTGGGAGGAATTTTCGCTATGGGGGAACTCACAAATTCTTTCTTGCACACTTTCTCTCCTTTCAATTCGGATTCTTGGACCCACTCGTTTCCGTTTTGTATGTACAATTTTTCGTCGATGACTTTTGCGGGTACCCATTGATCATTGCCTTTCAGTTTTACGCACCATGTTTCTTCCAAAAATTTGGTTCTAAAGACGTTCATGCAAACGGAAGCTATAGTGACAGAATCGAATGGATCCACGGCTCCAACCCATTGTTTCTCTTCCTTCCCTTTTTTATTGAGAACCACTTTCTTTTCCCCCGTAGCACTCATTAATAAATGTCTAAATTTCATACAAGCTTGTCTTAAAATATCTACATCACTTCTACAATATTGTAACATTTCTTTTCTAAAATCAAATATTTCATTCTCTCTCTCACTCAACCACGCTACTAACTCGCTTCTTTCTTTCTCACTCATAAAATCGTAACCATAATCTTTAGCATCAGGGTAGGGTCCAACATAATTTTGATTCTCTCTAGTATCAAAATAATGCGGGAACCACCCTTTTTTCAATTCTTGCAAACCAAATGCTTTCGGGAGTGCTGATAATTTCATGGGTAAAAAGCTGAGGCTGTCAATCACCTTTATATGTAAATTTTTCTCCACTGTCATATACATGATTTTTGAGCCGTTGTAAATAATTTTGGCAGGTCTTATGGATTGATCGATCAAATATTCCAAAATAAAATAGCCATCATACCCTTTCATGTTATGGGCAACAACCTTGAAATATTCGTGTTGATCCGTAAAGAGCCACTGTCCAAACTTTTCGGCCATATCCGCGCCCTCGAATATGACTTCTCTGAATCCGCATTTACCGGGACAAGGACCTGGGTCCTCATTCTCGTGCAGATCAATATTGTCACATTCCTTACAACGCGTACCACAACCCTTACATACGGAATCAGGAGTCAGTTCTTTTTCAATGCATTTAGGGCATACTGAATGAGCCACAACAAAGTTTGGACGGTGGGTCGCTTTACCGCACCATGCTGTTTTGCAATTCTGACATTTGGAGCAAGATTTACATATCTCTGGCA